>CM046952.1:95557511-98337055 GCA_025698515.1 Gossypium sturtianum
GGAGGCTTCCACTCCAAAATAGCGGAAATTTTGCTCAGATCAACTCATATACCAGATTTGGGATTATGTTCTGTAATAAGGCCACTGGGATTTTAATTTGTTTTTTTTTTTGTTTTCAAACGCATTTATGATTTATAATGAACGGTTCACGAACTATTGATAATTAAAAATAGGATTTTCCTAAAACTACAACCACTGTTTTCAAAATGTCACAATTTTGAAACCCACTGAATCTGATTTTAGTTATAAAACAAGTTTTCGATGTTAGTAATATTAATAACATTTTGCAAGAAAACCCTAAAAACGAATCTAATTTTCAAGTGAAAACAAAACTCAAATTTTATTCAACAATCGCGAAGTTTCTTTAAACAACCTTTCATGTGGCATGCCAGATCCGGTCGTAACGTTTAGGCCGGGTTTGGGGTGTTACATTTTGTGGTATTAGAGTCAGGGTTGCAAAACTCGACTGTGGAATGGGTTCGAAAACATTTTCCAATAATTGGTTTGAAACATGGTTTAAAAATACATGTCTTTTTAGAAGTATGGCACCCGAGTCTCCGGCACCAAATCCGTAAGTCTTCTGACCTTGTTTGATAATATGATGAAACAATTTTAGAAATAAACTACTAGGGTTAGTGATAGTGTACTGAGACTGTTAGTTATAAGAATTAAGACTGTAGAGATTGAGACATTAGGAACTCGATTCGCGAAAACAACCTCTATATCTATTCTCATAAAATATCCGTTAATAAATAGTGGAACGATATACTAATTCATAAAATTTGTAATCAGATTAATTCGATTCAGCAAACATGAGTACAAGAGGACGTGGACACGGCCGTGGTAGAGGCAGGGGTACTGAGAGATCTTCGAAATCGAGACATGTGCCAGACGACAAAGTGCCAGCATTGCTCGTGGCGGAAGCAGGGACTTAGGACCGAACTGGATGGCACGATGCTTTGTCCCTAGCTATGCTGCGTGTTCTGGAATGGGTTGCTGGGGCAAGCACTGGATCGGTAGCCCAAAAATCTATTCCTGAGCGACTCTGGGCAAATGGGGGTGAGATATTTAGGGGCATTTCTTTTGTAGCCCCAAACGTAGCCGAATACTGGCTGAAAGCAATTGAACAAATTATGGACGATCTGGACTGAACAACAGAGGAGAAATTAAAAGGAGTGGTGTCCCTCCTACGAGATGAGGCATACCAGTGGTGGCTCACAGTGAGGGAGGGTACTCCAGCAGATCGTATTACTTGGGACTTCTTTAAGACAGCGTCCCAAGGAAAATATGTTGGGGCGAGTTATGTGGACGCCTAGAGGAAAGCATTTCTGAATATGGTTCAAGGGAGTAAATCCGTGGCAAAATATAAGGCGGAGTTTCTGCGTTTAAGTCGTTATGCACGGGGTATAGTCGCAACTAATTATGAGCGTTGTGTACGGTTCAAGGATGGCCTTTGGGACGAGCTGCGAGTACTGATAGCTCCGCAGTGGGAAAGAGATTTTGCCATTTTGATTGAGAAAGCAAAAATTTTGAGGAAGTGAAACGTTCTGAGAGGCAAAACCGGGATAAGGATAGGGGAAAAAATAAGAGAAGTTTTGGGTTGTCCGGATCATCTGGGGGTTTCCAAAAGAGACCTAGGTTGGATGGGCCAGCTCGAGTGGGGATGCCTGTTGCTGTTGGTCAGCTGTGACCGTGTGCTCAGTGTGGGAAAATACATTTGGGGGAGTGTTGGGGAAGAACTGGAGGATGCTTCAAGTGTGGATCTAGGGATCATCTGATAAAGGACTATCCATAAGAGGTGGCTAGGGTGCGGACGATAGGTCAGGGATTTGCACAGTCAAGGAGAGGTGGTCAGCAGTCGCCGAGGGGTCGTGGTTCGGCCAGAGGAGGAGATGGATTTAGACGAGGTCGTGGAGCACCTGGAAGAGGTGCTGGCAATACAGATGCAAGACAGCCTGGATTGGTTTACGCGGCTAGACGCCTAGAGGATAGTGACGCACCAGACGTCATAACCGGTACGTTTCTTTTATTTGATAAACCGTTTACTGCTTTGATTGATATTGGATCAACCCATTCATATGTTGCTTGTACTGTGTCTGGGACTCTGGGTATAGAATCTGAGGTTGCTTCTAGAGAAATGTTTGTGATTAGCCCTTTAGGACAAGCTAAGGTAGTAAACAAACTATTTAGGGATGTGCCTCTAGAAGTTCAGGGAGTGGTATTTCTGGTAGATTTGATGGAACTACCGATCGGCGAGTTTGATCTGATTTTAGGCATGGACTGGCTAGTGAAGCATCGTGCAAATTTGGATTGTGCTGCTAAGCGCATGAAATTGAAGACTTCAGAGGATGAAGAGGTGATTGTGATAGGAGAAAGAAGGGATTATCTGTCTCATGTGATTCGACGCTTAAGGGCAAAAAGATGGTGCGAAAAGGGTGCGAGGCGTTCTAGCTTTCATTAGCACATCGGATGTTAAGGAATTGTCTTTAGGGGATGTTAGAACGGTGAAAGAGTTCCCGAACGTCTTTCCTGAAGAGCTTCCGGGGTTGCCTCCATATCGCGAGGTGGAACTTGGCATTGAGCTACTTCCGGGAATAGCTCCGGTGTCCATCGCCCCTTATAGGATGGCATCGAAGGAGCTGGTGAAACTTAAAGCTCAAATCCAAGAGCTGTTGGATCGTGGATTTACCGACCATAAGAGCCTGAAATATCTCCTTACCCAAAAGGAGTTGAATTGAAGGCAACGGAGGTGGATTGAGTTGCTGAAAGATTATGATTGCTCGATTGAATATCACCCGAGTAAGGCTAACGTAGTGGCAGATGCATTAAGTCGTAAAGTGATAATGGATTTGAGGGCAATGTTTGCTCATCTCAGTTTGTATGAAGATGGTAGCTTGTTAGCCGAACTTCAAGTGAAACCGACGTGGGTATGTCAGATTAAAGAGAAGCAATTGTTAGACGAAACGTTAATTTCTCGACTTCAGCAAGTGGAAGGTGGAGAGACAGGGGATTTTGGTCTGAACAGTGAAGGGGTATTATGTTTTCATGGAAGAATTTGTATGCCGAAGGAGTCTGAGTTAAGACAGATGATTCTGCGGGAAGCGCATAGTAGCCCATACGCTATGAATCATGTTGGAAGTAAGATGTACCAAGACCTGCGTGAACAGTATTCGTGGCCTGGTCTGAAACGGGAAGTTGTCGACTTTGTGAGTAAGTGTTTGACATGTCAGCAAGTGAAGGCGGAACACCAGTTGCCTTCGGGATTGCTGCAACCAGTGAAGATTCCACTTTGGAAGTGGGAGAGGATAACGATGGATTTTGTTAGTGGGCTACCCCTAACGCCTACTAAGAAAGATTCGGTGTGGGTGATTATCGATCGATTGACGAAATCCGCACACTTCATACCAGTTCATACCGGCTATTCATTACAGAAGTTGGCTAAGCTGTATGTGGCAGAAATCGTGAGATTACATGGAGTGCAAGTGTCTATTATCTCGGACAGGGACCCAAGGTTTACGTCTCGGTTTTGGAAAGCATTACATGAAGCTATGGGTACAAGGCTAGATTTCAGCACAGCGTTCCACCCACAGACTGATGGTCAGTCGGAAAGGGTAATTCAGATTCTGAAAGATATGTTAAGGGGCTGTGTAATTGACTTCAGAGGTAGTTGGGAGGATTACCTGCCGCAGCAGAATTTGCGTACAACAACAGTTATCAATCCAGCATTCAGATGGCACCCTACGAGGCATTGTATGGTCGTAGGTGTCGTACCCCTACCTGTTGGAAAGAGTTGGGTGAGCGACAATTTTTGGGTCCAGAATTGATCTCAGAAATAGAGGAAAAGGTTAAGTTGATTCGGGCTCGATTGAAGGAAGCTTCCGATAGGCAGAAATTGTATGCAGATCTGAAGCGTAAAGAAATAGAATTCTCAGTGGGTGAGCAGGTCTTTCTGAAAGTTTCACCTTGGAAGAAAGTTTTAAGATTTGGACGAAAGGGCAAGTTGAGCCCCAAATTCATCGGGCCTTATCGGATAGTTAAACGTGTGGGACTGGTCGCCTATCAGCTTGAGTTACCCCCGGAGTTGAATCGGATACATAATGTATTCCATGTTTTGATGTTGAGGCGCTACCGTTCTGACCCATCTCATATAGTGCCAGTAGAGGAAATTAAGGTGAGACCCGATCTATCTTTTGAGGAGAAACCCGTGCAGATTTTGGATCGAGAGGTTAAGGTGTTGAGGAGGAAGTTCGTTCCGCTGGTCAAAGTGTTATGGCGTAATCATGGTTCAGAAGAAGCCACGTGGGAACAGGAGGAAGCAATGCGACAGCAATACCCTCATCTCTTTTAATCAGGTAAATTTTGAGGCCGAAATTTCTTTAAGGGGGTAGAACTGTAACATCCTGAAAATAGGGGTCTAGCATTATTGCATTATTGCATGTGTTGTGTGTGATAAGTTTATTATTCGGGTGTGTTTGGGGGTCCTAGAGAGGCTCGGGTTCGAGCCCAAGCCATGTTGGAATTTTGGTTTTTGGGCACTTAAGGGAGGAGAGCGGTAGGAGGCAAGGCTTAAAGGAATTTATTGGCGTTTTGCTGACACAAGAGGAGCTTGTGGCCTAGTGGGTGACGTCCCAGGGGAGCATGGAGAGGGAGAGTGTTCGAATCCCATCCGCTGCAACAAGGAGCTTTATTTTTGTTCTCAAGGTGAGAAGAGGTGGAGTTGGTGTGGGACTCTACCAGGTGAAGATTTGAATTGGTCAACTAGTTTGAATGAATGATGGTGAGGATGTTGGGGAGTGAAATGTGGAGAAAATCAAGGGATTTTGAGAGGGTGGATGAGAGTTGGCCGAATGTGGGAGTTGTGGGAGGTGAATTTCGGCTATAGGGTGTTTTGGCAAGGGAATTTTGGCATTTTGGGAAATGAGATAGCAAAACCAAATTCTTTTGTGCATCTTAGTTTCTTTTCTGTTCCCTTTACTTTTGCGGCATCTATGCTTTCGGGTTCTACTTTCAGTCATTTTTTCTCTTTTTTTTGTTTGCTAGCCGAAACCATCCTCTCCTTCGACTCTCCAAAGTTTGAAGACTTTTCTTCTATTTCTTGCTAAGAGCCGAACCCTTCTCATCTTCTTTTTGTGCACCTATAGCTGAATCAAGAGTTTTGGGTCTTGCTGCTTGTGCCAAAATTTTTCTATTCCATTCGGCTCTCTCTTAATACCAAGGTAATGGTTCTTTCCCATCCTTCCATTTTCTGCCTTCCATAGCCGAATGTTTAACCTTCTCATTTTCTTTTTTTTTTGTTTGTTCGTTTATTTCCATTACTAAACCGAAACTTCAGGTCCTCTCATTCTTCCTTCTCGTGTTCTCCTTTTGTTGTGGTTTTAGCAGGCTTGGCCGAATCTCTCATTCTCTTACAAATTGTCTGTAATCACAAGCCGAACCTGTTTTGGATCGGTTCCTCATTGATCATGGTAGGGAGTTTCTCTCTAATTCTTTTTGTCTCTTCTCTATTCGTTTTCTCTGCTATAACCGAATCTTCGTCTCTGCTTAGGCTGATTGTGTTAAGGAGTAGGCAACTCTCTTCGTTGTTCATTAACATTCGGATTTTGGGAAGTGGTGGTAAGAGCCGAACCTCCTTGTTAGATAACCTTCATTTCTCATTTATTGATTGAGATTTCTTCATGGAGGCAAGTGATAGTCTGTTTAAGGAGAGTGGACTCGTGAACCCTGCTCCCAAGTTCAAACGGCGTAAGGTGTCAGCGGTTTGAGATTTTCTGCTGGGTTGTGGTAGAGAGCCGACATCTGTTTGGGATAGGCAAATTGTTGTTGTTCCCACTAGTGATAGTGACGACAATCAGGAGTGTATAGTTGTTCGCATAATCAGGTGTGTAATCTCACACCTTTATTTCATTTTGGTTTGTGTTATACCATGTGTCGGCTAAAAGCTGAAATACCCGTAACGGGAATGCAGTTAAAATATCCTAGTTGGTATTGTTGGAGATATACCAGGTAAGTAAACTTATGTCTATACCATTGTGGGTAAATTAGCATGATTGGATGTGTGTTTTGATTATATGACATACTATGATATATGTTTGCATCCATCACACTATGACGTTATGACATGTTGCATGGGAAAGGGATATTGATTGATCGGGGAAGTGTATTTCGGTGGCTCTGCCACATATCTCGTATTTCAGTGACTCCGTCACATTATTTCGGTGGCATTGCCACAATTTCGGCGATGAGCAGCGTGAGTGCCATCGATGGTGTGTAGCGGATGAGGGTTGATTGTAGAAATCCCGACCGGTGTGTTTTTGCTGGAATGGGTGGTGTGTAGCGGATGGATAATTAGGTTGGGCTGGTTTGCATTGCATTCATTATCTGCTATACCAGGCTAAATAGGGCTCAGGCCCAGTTTGTTTCTGTATGGGCTTCGCCCAATTTGATTTCGTAAGGGCTAAGGCCCAGTTGGTATCTGAATGGGCTCGGGCCCAGTTAATGTTCGTGTAGGGGATTACACACTGAGTTCTCGTAACTCACCCCTTTGCTTAATTTTGCAGGTAATCCCTAGCTTTGAGGATTTGAAGCCGAGGTGGACTCTGTGGTAGCCATGCACTGTTTCTTTCGTAAACTCCGCTTTACATTGCTTTAAATTTATTTTAATTTGGGATTATGTTCTATAATAAGGCCACTGGGATTTTAATTTGGTTTTTTTTTTTTGTTTTCAACGCATTTATGATTTATAATAAACGGTTCACAAACTATTGATATATAAAAACAAGATTTTCCTAAAACTACAACCACTGTTTTCAAAACGTCACAATTCTGAAACCCACTGAATCTAATTTTAGTTATAAAATAAGTTTTCGGTGTTAGTAATATTAATAACGTTTTGCAAGAAAACCCTAAAAACGAATCTGATTTTCAAAGTGAAAACAAAACTTGAATTTTATTCAACAATCGCGAAGTTTCTCTAAACAACCTTTCATGTGGCATGCCAGATCCGGTCGTAACGTCTAGGCCGAGTTTTGGGTGTTACACCATACTTTCGAATTTTATCCACAGGAGGCTTACTCAGTCGGATTGGATTTGTCACTTGTGGCACTACAGGTACTTGTGGGGGCGGAGGTTGTGGAGCAGCCGGATTCGTTCGAACGAACCCCGAAAACCACTCACTCATCATTCGGAAGAAGGCTTGCTTAGCCTCTCCCTCTTGGCTACTAGCAACCGGCCTAGATTCAGCCGGTGCTGTCCCTTGACAGGCGCATCACTCTCTACATCGTCAGCAACTGCTCGATCGGGTCAATTTGCTATATAAAAACACATTTTTAACTGTCAGGATTCATCACACTATCGCATTTATATATATGGTATGTATAGCTAGACTCACACGCACTACGTTAGTCCTAGAATCGACTAAACCGTATCTTTGATACCAATAAAATGTAACACCCCTATCCCGTATCCGTCGCCAAACTAGGGTTAAGAGGCATTACCCGACACATCAGAACATTTTAGACTCATTTTACAACACCAAGTCAATCATCATCCAAACATATCTAGATATAAGTATGTAGTCCCTTAATGAGGTCTACGAGACCTTAAACATGTGTTAAAGATGAGTCGGGACTAAATCAAACACATACGAAAATTTCTGAAAACTAAACATTTTTCTAAGTTACAGAGGTCACACGCCCATGTGGGTAGGCCGTGTGCCTCACACGGCCTCGGACACGCCCATGCGTCCAAGCCGTGGCAAAACAGGGCATACATACTGACTTGTCCACACGGCCTGAGACACGCCCATGTGTCTCACCCGTGGTCAACACTGACTTGCACCACACGGCCAGTCACACGCCTGTGTGTCCAGCCCGTGGTTGAGTCTGACTTGTTTTGAAACACAACCACGTAGGACACGGTCGAGCCACACTCCCGTGTGCTCAACCGTGTGGGTAATTATAGGCCATTTGCAAGGCCAAATTTGCGACCCACACTTAGGATCTCACCTACAAGCATTTTACCATATGCATTTATACCTAAAATGGCAACCAAAACATACCAATACATGCACTAAACAATCATCATATAACCATCTACATTCATGTTCAAATTCAACTCAAATAAATCCATCTAAATTATCAATTTCACATCCCAAAACTCATAAACTATCCAACATTCATTACTTACCAATTCTATCATAAAACATACCATTTCCATCTTGCTAATTTATGCAATAATGATCACTCATATAGAACACACAAACATACATGTAATTCATTCTTTTCACATAATCAAAACATTTACCAAGCCATCAACTATCAAGCCAAATCACTTGGCAAGATCCAAACTTCTCAAAATATACCATAACTACTAGCCTATACATGCCATATTCAAATATTTACATCTTCCAAAAGTACCAAAATAGTTAGCCGATAGTGTGATCGAGTCGCTGACGATCCCCGAATCCGAGCTAGCTTTAAATATACTGTAAAATAGAGAAAACTTCACACAGTAAGCTTAAGAGCTTAGTAAGTTCGTAATATAATACAATTAACTCATTGAATCAAATCAATATACAAATTAAACCATCACATAGATAATTTGGAAAAGATACACATGCCCAATTATATCCAATACTCACATAACCATCCATTCATCTACTTTCAAATTTATCAACTACTTAGGTTTCATACATACCGTTGCCAACACCTAGTTAACAACCAATTTTGCTACTCAATACTCGATACCACATTTTGATCAATATTCATTATCTCTTCGGTTCAATCGCACACTTAGTGCCCCATTCATAGCCGAAACTTAAATAACATCGCACACTTAGTGCCTCTATATCAAACCAAACTTGATTCGGTATCGCACACACAATGCCAATCAGTATAGTCGATACTTCCTCTATTTCGCACACACAGTGCCATTTATTACTGTATAAATTCTATTTCGCGCACTTAGTGCCACATTTCTCAAGTTCAAAATTAACATCTCTAATTCAATAACCATACATTCATTCATTTCATAACTCATTGATATGAATTTAACAATTCATATTATATCCGAACTTACCTGAAACATAGAAATTTTGAGACTAGTCGATCAATCAAATACTTTGTCTTTGCCTCGATCTCGATCCGAATCTCTCTTTTCTTGGTCTATACATAATCAAATTTAGCTCATTCAATCACCAAACCATTCAATTTAGTCCAAACACACATATTTAGGGCATTTTACAAAATAGCCCTCACATTTTCACTTTTCAACACTTTAGTCCTTATTTCATAAAATCATCAAATACACATAATTTCATTTCACCCATGCCTAGCCGAATTCTCCTTATGTCCATACAAGCTCACTCATTTCATATATTTCAAATTTTAGTCCTCCAATTTCTTATTTTCACAATTAAGCCCAAATTATTCAATTTCACTAAAAATTCAAAGACAAAATATGTTAATCTTTCACCTATCTTTCATATTTCATCATCAACTATCATAAAGCTCAAGCATTCATCAATGGCATATCTCAAAATCACCATCAAATTCTAAAATTTAAACATGGGTTTGATAATATACTAAGCAACGATCACAAAAACGTAGAAATCATCAAAAACCGAGCTCAAAACATACCTTGATTTTGAGCAACTATGGCCGAATGCTTCAAAGCCCTATTTCTTTCAAGTTTCGGCAAAAATAAGATGATAAAATGGCCATTTAATTGTTTGTTTTATTTAATAATAACTCAATTACCATTTTAACCTTTAATTAAAACATTAAAATTCCACTAATATAAGCCCATTTTTGTCCATCCCATCTATCAATGGTCTAATATCAACATAAGGACTTCTCATTTAATAAGCCATGCCTATTAAGCACTTTAACATTCAGC
Source organism: Gossypium sturtianum (assembly GCA_025698515.1). NCBI lineage: Eukaryota > Viridiplantae > Streptophyta > Magnoliopsida > Malvales > Malvaceae > Gossypium > Gossypium sturtianum. The sequence continues at coordinate 95,567,406 of CM046952.1, forward strand.
ACACAACTTTTACATTTTATGCGATTAAGTCCTTTTTCATAATTCAGGACAAAATCGATAAAATTTTTACACGAAATTTTCACACATGCTTAATCACAAATTATAAACACCAAAAATAATATTAAAATATTTTTCTGACCTCGGATTTATGGTCCCAAAACCACTATTTCGACTAGTGTCTAAACCGGGCTGTTACAGATATGCAGTGTCTCGTAGCAAAGATATGGCACATTTTAAGCACTCATCAGGGGTGCAAGATAACTCGCCAAACACACGTATAGTATTATCAAGCCAGAATTTAGCTCGCTCAGCATCATGATCATTAGTGGCTCTGAACTCTTCGGCCCCGTGTTTTCTGATTTTATCAACATGAGGCTTAAGGAATCTCAACGGATCACTCACTTGAGGTATAACAGGTATCGAAGATGGATTAGTCGGGGGTGGAGGTTGTTGTGCAGCCGGATTAGTCCGGATATATTGAGTAAACTAGTCATTCATCATTTGGTAAAAGACTTGTTTAGCGTCTCCCTCCTGGTTACTCGAAGTCAGTCGAGAATCAACCGACGCTGTCCCTTGAGCGGGAGCGGGCGTTATACTCTCGACATCATCAGCTACGGCTCGATCGGGATCCATTACTATACGAAAACACTTTTTCAGATGTCAGAAGTCATCACACTATCGTAGTATATAAAAATATGGCATGTATAGCTAGACTCACACACGCGACGTTAGTCCTAGAATTGACTAAACCGTAGCTCTGATACCAATCAAATGTAACATCCCTAACCCATATTCTTCGCCATATTAGGGTTATGAGGCATTACCGAACAGAACACAACTCGAAATAGATATTCATTTGAATTCAAGCACAAAGCAATATGATCTTTTCTACTAAATTTTTTTTATTTAACTCCTTTAATATCCATCCTCTTATTCCTTACAAATCAAACTCATATATATATGTGAATCACATAATCAACCAAAATCACTTCATACTTTTTTTAGTCATATCACATGTACAAATCATGCTTCAATATTTAACCATATTAATATCACCTAAATAATCACATATTCAATTTAACAATGTGCAACAAGTCATATTACAAGTACTTAATACATAAAATGTCCAAACCACATAACTTAAACATTAATGGCATTTATACACTTAAAACATATCTCAGCATATATATCATTATATAACATATATTGAACATAAACCAAAACAAATATAACATAAGCTGATTATCAATCATATTAATTCAATATATGCACATATTAAACCAACCGGACTATATTATATGATTTAATATTCAATTGTATATACAAGCATAGTAACATTACATCATGGCCGAACATACTATTGATTAATAGCAAACATGATGCGCCTTTAAATTAAATCAATATGAACCGTATCACATACTTAAATACCACTCATTTAAACGGCATTGCACACATTTAAAATAGCACAATTTAAAACTGGACATATTTCTTTACCAATCATAAAACCATGCGCATATGACCTTGTTATCATAAACCAATTTGAACACAAATAACAACTAAAATTACATATTATTCGCATGTCAATTTATATGCATTAGATTGTACCACAAATTTCATTCATACCACAAACTAAGTTATTCCACAATCGAACAATCAATATAACATATAATACATAATATATATTTTTAGGTGTGTTATAAACCAAATGTCATGCTTATCAATTTAGTATCATATCCTTAGCCTTATTTGCATATTCACTTTACTATCAACCAAAATAATCATATGGCATATTCATTATTTATCTTTTTCAAATCGTACCTATTTAGCCAATCATTAAAGCATAATATATATGCATACATTGCCAATTCAAACCTATCCACATTCGAACTTATAATCATCCAACCCATACACATTCGGACATATAACTAGCTTCTAACCTTTATATACATAGTTCATTTTATAAGACCTAACCAAACTTACTTAAATACCAAATCCAAGCATACCACACATATTATATATATATCAAAACATTTACCACAATATTAACTAAACATAGCAACCATATACCGCATATAAATAAGCCATGGTCGAAATGATAATACCAAACACATTAAACACTTAAACAAGAACTCATATAACCGAACCTAAACATAATGATTAAGCCATTTTCGCATGGCTATATATATATACATGCCCAAAAATCAAACATTTCAACTATGCTATACATGCCATATGCCCAAATTCAACTTAGTAAAATACCAAAAGAAACAATCGATAGTGTGATAGGCTTTGCTGACGATCCCCGAGCTCGTAACGTGACTCCAAAATCTCTAAAACAGAGGTAAACAAGAATACACACACAGCATACTATTTAAGCTTAGTAAGTCATAAGCAAAAACATATATATTAACAAAGGCATATTAACAATTTTACTAATAAGGTCGAATACACATAATTTCCAATACAAATATATCATTTACTACAAAGGTCATACTTTAATCACATATACATATCATATGGCCGAATATAAACAATCATATACACATATATATTTTCACTTTTAATATCACAATTACATCAATAGGCCGAATCACTTATATGTTCAACTATGCTAACACAAAATTCATATTCACATAACTTTATATCATTTCATGTAATTAACTTACCTTGTTTCCTTATAAACATTTAACTAGCACATACCTGAACCTGTAATTCGATTTCACATTCGGTCCTTAATTCACGTTGCCTGTTGAACCGTTCGGAATTAAAAAGGATACACGGATAGTCGGAAGGCTCGTACAATGCCAACATCCCAGACGTGGTCTTACATGTAATCACATATCGATGCCACTCGTCCGCACGGGTCTTACACGAATCAAATACGATGCCAATGTCCTGCATGGTCTTACACGTAAACGCAAGTCGATGCAACCGCCCCGCACGTGGTCTTACACGAAAAACACATATCGAAAATCCTATGTCATGACATATGTATCCTAACTATTCCTAGGGTTCGTACGGGGCTTTCAAACACTGAATCTCAATCGAATCGAACATCGTAATCAGGCTCCCAATCACATTTGCATTTGGCATTACACATTTAAATTCATAAAATTTCATTTTCACATATAACATATATGTATTATCAAATTTAACAATGTTCATATGCTTATTGACTTACCTCGGATATCGATTTAATGAAATCGACTACTCGACTACTTTCGACTTCCCTCGATCTAATTCCGTTTTCTTTCGTTCTTGATCTAAAAAAATTCCAATTTAACTAATTTAATCACACATTCATTCAATTTAATCCAAAAAACACATAAATGGGCAAATTACCATTTTGCCCCTGATATTTCATGCTTTTTACAATTTAGTCCCTATTGCATAAAACACAAAATATACAAAATTTGCATATACCATGCTAGGGCCGAATATTCATAAACATCATACTAGTCCATATATTTCATTTATTTCACATTTAAGTCCCTCAAAATATTATTTTTACAATTTAGCCCTAATTACTCAAATTCATCAAAAATTTAAAGACAAAACATGTTAATCTTTCACATATCTTTAATATTTCATCATCAAACAACAAAAATCACAAGCTATCTGTAATATCCCGGGTTAGGGGCTAGTTTGTTGTTGCATGTTATTGCATGTGTTTAGTGTGCTGCGTGGCTATTTCTATGTTTTGGGGGCTTGGTTGTAGGCTAGGAGTATGCCTGAGTGAATGGGAGAATTTTAGTTTTTAGGCTTTACAGGAGGGGAGCTGTTGGAGCTGGGGTTAAGAATTTTAATTGTTGTTTTGTTGCACAAAAGAAGAGCTAGCTTAGTGGCAAAGCATACGTTACATGGGGAGCTTGGTGTGGCGTCATCTACATGGAGTGGAGGTCTAGTGTTCGAGCTACGAATTCCCCATTTTGGCTACATTTTGGGACGGCATGGAGGAGAGGTAGAAGGCAACTAGAATTCTACCTTGGACCAAGTCATACCTTTCAAATGAAAGGTGGAGAGCATTTGTAGGAGGGAGACTTGGTCTTGTTGGTTTGAATGTGTGGATGTGAGTGAATGGGGGGATTTGGCCGAATGTTGGGGGAGTGGTGGAGTGTATGGCCGGTTTTGGGAAGTGGGGAGAGAGAAGGCCGAATTATTCCTTTTGGAATTTGGTGAATATTCGGCCATTAGGAGACCAAATCAAATTCTTTTTCTCTTTGACAAACCAAAGCCAAATTCTAAAGAATTCTCTCATCTTTTTCTCACTTCTTGAACCGAGATACCAAGTCCCTTTAGTTGCCGAAATTGTCTTGTTCACATGGTTTGTGTGTAGCCGAATACACTCTTGCATCTATCCTTCTTTCTTCATTTGTGTGTCGAATCGGGTATCCTTTCTTCTCACACTTTCATTCATTTTCTTTTGTCATACTTGTGCCGAAATCATACTACTTCTAAACCAAGTTCTCTATTTTTACTTCTCCATTACTAGTAAGTCAAACCATATCATCTTCTTCCCTCAAACTCTCATTTGCTTTTCTCAATAATCCTAGCCGAATCTTTCATTTGTGCCTTACCATTTCATTAAGTCAAACACTAGTTCCCAAAACACATTTTTATCTCTTTTTTCTTTCAAAACCGTAAGTACTTGTCCCCATCCATTTTCTATTTTTTTTCTTTCTTTCTTCCATTTCAAAAGCTCTTGAGCCGAATCTCCCTTTTCTCCTAGGGGTTCTTGTGGCCGAATTTTTGGTGGTTGGTAAGTAGGGGTAAGTATTTGGTATTGTTTTTATTTCAATCTTTTAGGTTCGATTAAGGCAAGGGTAACAAAAGAGTAACAGTTCTCTTTTGAAGGTGTAGACGATTGTTGGAAGGAGAACCTTTGTGGTTCGGGTTTGATAAGAAATCAAACCATTAGCAAGGTAAGGGTTCGATATTAACCCCTTTGGTTAATTGTTGTTGGCCGAATGTTATAGATGCCTAACCCCTATGTTTGGCCGATTTTAGGAGCAAGTCACTCGGGGGACCTAGATCGTTTCGTTGGGATTTTTAGACTCGTGTATACCAGGTGTGTAAACTAACACACTTCCGTTTAGTAATATGATTGATAACCTGTGTGATAATTAATGAAACAGTGATGATTGATATGATACCCTAATGGGTATGATCTTGGACTCGGGTAAGTCAGTATTATTATTGTCATGAGTTTACTGATGATCTATGTGATACCATGGCTATGGATATATGTGACATGGGATATGAGGTTAGGCATATTAGCATGATATGCATGATCTCAGTATGATATGCATGATTACATGAGTATGGCATGTTGATGGGTGATATGAGTGGAGGGAGCGGTGATATTTTGTGCCGACGAGCACCAAGTGTTTTGGTAACACACTTTGTGACTTTGGGTCACCGTGAGGTTTGGCACCTCCAGAGGTTTGGCACCTCATTGTGACTCGCCCTGTGGTTTGACACCACCGTGGGTTGGCCCCACATAAGATATGGGATCGTCGCTAGTGATTGGGTATCACACGATGGGTTGGCCCCATCATTCGATTATTGTGACTACGGTCACCAAAGTTTTGGTACCACATTTGTGTCTTTGGGACACCAGAGGTTGGGCACCTCATTGCGACTCGTCCCGTGGTTAACACCACCGTGGGTTGGCCCCACATGAGATATGGGATCGCCTCGCTAGTGATTGGGTATCACACGATGGGTTGGCCCCATCATTGGATTTGTGACTTCGGTCACCAGTGCTTTGGTAGCACAAACGTGTCTTTGGGACATCAGTGGTTTGGCACCACATTGATGGATATTGTGTCTTTGGGACACCAGTGTTTTGGTAACACATTGTGACTATATGTCACCAGTGGTTTGGCACCACCAGTGGTTTGGTACCACACGGGGTAGAAAAGGCGATACGGATGGTTAGGATCGGGTTGCATTAATTATGTTGCTATGTATGATGTGTGTTAGCATGTTGTGTTCTCGGGAGCGAGATTTATACACTGAGTCATTCGACTCACCCTCTCCTTTGATATTTCAGGTGACTCGTGAGACGGACATGGAGCCGGATGGACTCGGGTGCACATGCCATGCTTTAATAAAAGTTTTGCTCAGACTATTCAATTTGGGTACTTTAACTTATTTACTTTTAGTTGGGTTTTAGTTGAGGTTTGTAAAAGGCCTTTGATTTATGTTTTATGATGATTATGGTTTAATTAGATTCTTAACCTGCTTAACAAATAACTTGGTATGAAATTTTTCTAAAAATTGGTAAGATAATGTTTTCAAAACTATAACGCAATGTGTTTTAAACTATACCATCGGGTATCTCACTATGTTTTGCTATAAAGTAAACTCAAGTGATTTTCAAACCAAACTCGATATTCTACTAAGTCAAAAATGTTTCAAAACAGCACTAAGAAACTATTGGAAATGCTAAATGAAATCAACTCGTTTTTAACTATATACTTTGGATAAGTTTTCAAAATCTAATCAAACAGGCCTACTCCAATTTTCCTCAAATTCACTATGTTTTCACCCCGCTTTTAAACGAAAAATCTGATCACTCAAAAACGTTTTCCCCGTAACATACCAGATTCGGACGTGGTGTCCTGTCCGAGTTTGGGGTGTTACACTATCATTAATGGCAAAACAAAAAATCATCATCAATTTCAAAAATTCAAGCATGGGTCTTGTAGTACTCAAAGCAACGATCTCAAAAACGTCAAAATTATCAAAAACCGAACAAAGACTAACCTTGAATCAAGCTTCAAAAATGGCCAAATGTTTCAAGCTTTCAAACCTAGTTTTTCTTTTCTAATTTCGGTGAAAAAAGATGAGAACATGGCTTGTTTATTTTAATGTTTTATGATATAAATTAACATTATTATTATTTTACCTAATTAACCGTTAGTAATTAATATATGGAACATTTATTATAAGGTCATTCTTGACCATTGCCGTCCACTCACTTTAATAATGGGCTATATACCTATTAAGGACTTCACATTATAAAAACATTAGCAAATTAGCACTTACACATTAATTAGCCAATTTTACATTTTACGCGATTAAGTCTTTTTTTCTCAAATTAAGCACACAAACAATAAAATTAATTCACGAAACTTTCACACATGTAAATTCACACATAATTAACACATAAAAATAATATTAAAATATTTTTCAAACTCAAATTTGTGGTCCCAAAACCATTATTCCGATTAGGGTCAAAAATTGGGCTGTTACAAGGTTACGAATCCTAGGCCAAAATTGTTCGGATCTAGTGCCCTAAGTGTAGTATATTTGTCAATTTAAGTTTGTAATTTTTTGAACAAATTAGTTTAAATAAAATTTCATTATACATTAATATCATTTGTATATGTCTTCAATAGTTTTTGTATGCAAAGCAAAATGTATGCAAAATTTGGCTTATTGATTATCTTATGTTTAACTAATATTAAGTTACATTATGTGGTTGGATCATAATGTGAGAACACAACTTATATTAATAGATAATTCAAATAGCCCTGTAGTCTAATCAAAATTGAGCAAATCGATTGAAAGATTATTATGTTGTCTATTAAGTCCAATTGAGGAGATGCGCTGTTTTGAGCATCAGAGTGGATGATTCCCAAACGATAGAGACATATTGTTGGGAAAAACCCAAAGCCTAGCTTAACCAACCTAATGGTTAGATTTTAGATTTTTGAAGTTAAATTAAGTTGCCAATAAAGAAAATTTAGATAATTCAAGTAGAAAATCATGAAATATTAGTTGTTGAGTTGATATTATGTGTTATACATGTTAGAAATAAAGTGGGTGATGTTGAAACAAAGCTTAATTAAGTTTAAGCTTTAAAGTCATTGTTGAATTGTAATGGGCCTATTTGTAAGAAATTAGAACAATAGTATTTATTAGTATATCATGATAGTTTAAGGTCCCCAGAGTACAAATACGAAGTTGGATTTAGATTTGATTGGGTAAATTATAAAATATAGGAAATTTGGATATTAGGGTTTTAAGGGATTACAACAAAAGGTATGAATAATATGTACGATTTGAATGCCTTAATTGTTTGATAATGAGAAGCTAATATTGTTTCTATAATCGTTGATAAACCATAATACATACATATTTTAATCCCACATTTATCATACTTTTTGGATGATTTATCCCTTGAATTGTGGAATTTGATGCTCCTAATCCTTTAATTTCATGTTTTATACTTAGGAGAGCATCGGAGGATGAAAGGAATGAGAAACGGGCCGAAAACGAAGAAAATGAGCTTACCTTAGAGAATCACACGGCTTGGACTATCACCCATGGCCGTGTGTTTTGAGTAACAATCGAGACACAGCCTAGAACATTGTACACAACCAGATTACACGGCCGTGTGTGGCAAACAGGATCGACCACGGCCAAGAGAGTCGACCACGGGCGTGTCACACGGGCATGTCCCTGCTATAGCCATGATGAGTTTCATTCGGAATAGGATACTTGTGGGCCAAGAAAGACATTCCGAAGCCTATATAAACGCCCTAAGTATAACCTAAAAAGGGTCTTTGGTCAGGGGCGAAGCTAGAGAGGGCTGAACACAGGGGATTACTCCAAGAAAGCCAGTTGATTCATCTAAGAAGCCGAATTCACGCTCAAGACAGAAGATCTTCCCTTCAATTTCCTTCAGGGGGTTTTAGGGTTTTTCTTATGTTTTGTTATTTACTATCTTCTGAGATGTATTCTTTATTATTCATGAACTAAACCCCTCAAATACCTGAAGGGGATGAAACCTAAGACGGATCTTGCTATTATTTTCTGAACTATATGATAAATACTTGATTTGTTCTTAATTATGTGTTCTTAATTATTGTTTTAATATTTCAGGATATTGATTCAAGTATTGATGTGCTTAGGCAGTGGAGCAAAAGTCCTTGCTTAAGAGTAGATCTAGCATAGTTAAGCGGAGTTGATCGCAACCCTAGAGATAGGATGACGAAAATCTACCGGATTAGGGTCAAACCTAATATGGGAGTCCATAGATCGAGTTAATGCAACACTATGGGTTTTAATTAGAAAGAAATTTCAATTAATCAACCTAGGGTTAGATGTTAGTAGCCTCGAAAGAGGTATTAATATAAATTAGGGAATCTTACGGATCAAGTCAAGTGAATAAATCGTCTGGTTCAGAGTTAAATAACAAGTGAAGTCTCAGTGGAGTCTTCCTCGGGTATTGTTTTAATCAACTAGTTTTTCCCAAAAGTATTTTCCCAATTCACTCTCTTTGTCTTAGCATCCTTAGTTTAGTAATTAGTTAGAGAAACATCAATTCCCTTAATACTTAGGCTAGATAATAAAAAGATAGTAACTACTAGTACTCTTGGTCCTTGAGGATACGATATTTCTGGTCTTGCCATAGCTATACTACCGAACGATAGGTGCGCTTGCCTTATTCGTTGTCATAGTTAGTTCGAGCAACGATCAAGTTTTTGGCGCCGTTGCCGGGGACTAATATATTAGGAACACTTGATTTTTATTACTTTAGCCATTTTTATTTTTGCAATTAAATTTTTATTTTTAATTCTACTTTGCTATTTTTTTTTCTTTTTCCTTGCTTCTGGCAGGTATTCTAGTTTATGACTAGAAGAAATCCGACAGGACCTCTACTTTACGATAGTGATATAGAAGGAACCGTTCGTATAAACCGAAGAGAAATTAGGCAAAGCCTACAATACACACAAGAAGAGCAAGAGGACGATACTAATAACACAGAAGAGATGGCTGATCCCCAGAATAATCCACTTCCACTGGTGGTTGCCGAAAATCCTCCTCCTCGAACTATGTATGATTATGATAAACCTAATTTAACAGGAACTGAATCGAGTATTGTTAGACCTGCTGTCGCTGCAAATAATTTTGAACTGAAACCTAACACTATACAGATGATACAACAGTTTGTTTAGTTTGATGGTTTGCAGCACGAGGATCCTAATACACACTTAGCGAACTTTTTGGAATTATGCGATACGTTTAAAATTAATGGCATTTTTGATGATGCCATTCTCCTTCGGTTATTTCCCTTTTCTTTAAGGAATAAAGCAAAACAGTGGTTGAATTATCTTCTACGAGGATCAATCACTACATGGGAACAAATGATCGAAAATTTTTTGTTAAAATATTTTCTGCCGGCTAAAACGGCTAAGTTGAGGAATGATATCTCTTATTTTGTGTAGATGGATTTAGAGACACTTTACGATGCATGGGAGAGATATAAGGATCTATTGAGAAGGTGCCCTCATCATGGGTTACCATTATGGCTACCGGTTCAAACCTTTTACAACGGTGTGAACCCCTCGACTAGGCAGCTTATTGATGCAGTCGCCAGTGGAACCCTAAATAACAAAACCCCTGAAGCGGCTTACGAATTCATTGAAGAGATGCCACTGAATAACTATCAGTGGCAAGTTATGAGGACAAAGCCAACAAAAGCTGCCAGTGTTTTCAACCTCGACACAGTAACCATGCAATCAAATCAGTTATAACTCTTAAGTAAGAAAATTGATGGTTTGTGTGGTACCTTGCAGGTACATCCAGTGATGAAGTACGATGTAAATAGAGGAGGGATGAGCAATACAGAGTACCAGCCTTACAACCCGAGCATTGAAAATGAGCAACTTCACAATATGGGTAATAATCCTTGACCTCAAAATAATCCTTATAGTAACACGTACAATGCAGGTTGGAGGAATCATCGCAATTTTTCATGGGGAGGTCAAGGAAATCAGAGACAACAACCCCCTCCAGGCTTTCAACAACAACCCTACCCACGGGAAAAGAAGTCGAACCTTGAGGAGATGCTGGAAAAGCTCATCTCGACATTAGAAACTCATTTCCAGAATACAAAAACGGCGTTGAAAACTCAACAAGGATCACTTCAAAGGATTGAGAATAAATTTGGACAGCTAATCCAGTTAGTTTCCAAAAAGCAACTAGGTAATTCACCTAATTCAAAAGTGCATGTGAAAGCAGTTACACTAAGGAGTGGAAAGGAGTTGGTTGAAACTGAAAGAAAGATGCCAAAAGAAATTGCTAAACAAAAAGAAGAGGAAGTAAACGAAAATGTAACGCCGACACTTAAAGAACCACCAATTCCATATCCAACGTAGTTGAAGAAAGACCGCATGAACGCACAATTTGGTAAGTTTCTTGAGCTCTTTAAACAATTACATATTAACTTACCTTTTGTTGAGGCTATTTTGCAGATGCCTACATACGCAAAATTTCTAAATGAGCTCTTAACGAATAAAAGGAAGCTTGAAGAACTGTCAACCATGGAGCTTAACGAGGAATGCTTAGCTATTCTCCAGAATAAGTTGCCAACCAAATTAAGATATCCAGGAAGTTTTACTATTCCTTATTTAATTGGAAGTTTAAATATTGAGAAGGCATTAGCTGACTTAGGTGCCAATATTAATTTAATGCCTTATAAAATGTTCAAGCACCTCGGTCTTGGGGAATCAAAACCCACTAGGATGAGTATCCAACTAGCCGTTAGATCTATTAAATACCCTAGGGGAATTATTGAAGACATTTTAGTTAAAGTTGATAAATTCATATTCCCTGTTGACTTTGTTGTGCTCGACATGGATGAGGATATTGAAGTACCTTTAATTTTAAGATGGCCATTTTTAGCCACGACTAGGGCTAATATTGATGTAGGTAATGGTAAGCTTGCACTCAGGGTAGGTGATGAGGAGGTTATCTTTAAAATTTATGATGCTATACGATACTCTAAAGAGCAAGATGATTCATGTTATTTTATTGACTCTGTTGATCATTTTATCCAGGATTCTTTTCAGGAAATAATACATAAAGACACGTTGGAACTGTGTCTTGTTCAAGGCGAGGAGGCAGGTGATGATGCCAATGAGATGGGGGAGACAAAAATCGAAATAAATCCTAATAGCCCCCCTAAGACAAAAAGAGTATGAGGGCATTGAAATAAACGACGAATCTAAACAAAGGCCCTCTATTGAAGAACCCCCTAAATTGGAATTGAAACAGTTACCAACACACTTAGAGTACGCATTCCTTGGGAGCAATTCTACACTATCGGTAATTATTTCTTCAGACCTAGAACCTAATGAGAAAGAAGAATTACTACGGGAGTTAAAGGAGCATAAAAGAGCCATAGCTTGGAAAATCTTTGACATTAAAGGGATAAGCCCATCATTTTGCACCCACAAAATCTTAATGGAAGATGAATATAAACCATGTGTGCAACCTCAAAGAAGATTAAATCCTAATATGAAGAAAGTTGTCAAAACCGAGGTAATTAAACTTCTAGATGCTGGAATTATTTATTCTATTTCTAATAGTTCTTGGGTAAGTCCTGTGCAGGTTGTTCCAAAGAAAGGAGGCATGACGGTCATAGCTAATGAAAAGAATGAATTAATTCCAACAAGAACAGTCACAGGTTGGAGAGTTTGCATCGACTATAGGAAACTGAACGATGCCACAAGAAAAGACCACTTTCCTTTACCCTTCATTGATTAAATGCTAGAAAGATTATCTGGGCATATGTACTACTGCTTCCTAGACGAACTCTCTCGCTACTTCCAAATCCCCATAGCTCTTGAGGATCAAGAAAAGAAAACATTCACATGTCCATATGGTACGTTTGCTTATCAAACAATGCCTTTTGGATTATGTAACGCTCCTGCTACTTTTCAGCGCTGCATGCTAGCCATCTTTGATGAACTTGTGGAAGATATCATGAAGGTATTTATGGACAACTTTTCGATATTCGGTAATTCGTTCCACCTTTTCCTTAAAAATTTAAAACGAGTTCTAATAAGATGTGAGGAAACGAACCTTGTGCTTAATTGGGAAAAGTGTCACTTCATGGTTCGAGAAGGGATTGTGTTAGGTCATAAAATTTCTAGTAAAGGGATTGAGGTCGATAAAGCGAAAATTGAAACCATAGGAAAATTACCTCCCCCAGTTCAGTTAAGGCTATTAGAAGTTTTTTAGGACATGTCGGTTTCTATAAGATTTATTAAGGATTTTTCTAAAATAGCTAAGCCTTTGACGAAATTACTAGAAAAAGATATACCTTTCAATTTTGATCAGGAATGTTTAGATGCATTTAATACTCTAAAATCTAAATTAACAAATGCCCCAATTATTATTGCACCTGATTGGAATTTACCCTTTGAACTAATGTGCGATGCGAGTGATTTTGCAGTAGGTGCAGTTTTAAGGTAGCGAAGAGACAAGCATTTCCAACCGATCTATTACGCTAGCAAGACACTGACAGCCGCACAAGAGAATTACACCACCACAGAAAAAGAATTGCTAGCTGTGGTTTTTGCATTTGATAAATTTAGACAATATTTAATATTATCTAAAGTCGTCATTTACACTGACCATTCAGCCCTTCGTTATCTTTTAACTAAATCTGATGCAAAACCTAGACTCATAAGATGGATTCTACTTTTAAAGGAATTTGACTTGGAGATTCAAGATAAGAAAGGAGATGAAAACCTGGCAGCAGACCATCTTTCTAGACTTGAAAATCCACATCTTAAAGAACTTGATGAGAGTGAGAATAATGACTCGTTTCCTGAAGAACAACTCTTGGCTATATTCGACACCGAGGTACCTTGGTTTGCAGATATCGCAAATTATTTAGCTGCTAACATATTACCAAAAGGGTTGACACATTAGCAAAAGAAGCGATTCTTTACTGATGTGAAAAACTATTTTTGGGAGGACCCTTTTCTTTTTCGTATATGTGCAGATCAAGTAATTCAGAGATGTGTCGCAAAGGAAGAAGCAAGAAAAATCCTAGAACATTGCCATTCAAGACCCACAAAAGGACATTACAGTGGGACGAAAACAACACATAAAACACTCGAATCAGGTTTTTATTGGCCCACTCTGTTCAAGGACGCCAACATGTATGTTAGTTCATGTGATAAATGTCAGAGAACAGGTAATATCTCTAGACGCGATGAAATGCCTCAAACATATATACTATCATGTGAAATATTTGATGTATGAGGTATCGATTTTATGGGTCCATTCCCTAGCTCATTTGGGAATAAATATATCCTCGTAGCGGTTGATTACATGTCAAAATGGGTGAAAGCTCAAGCTTTACCCACCAATGATGCAAGAGTGGTAGTGCGATTTCTTAATAAACTTTTCTCTCGATTTGGAACACCTAGAGCAATTATTAGTGATAGGGGTACCCATTTTTGTAACACCCAACTCGAGAAAATCTTAAAGAAATATGGAGTACACCACAAAACAGCTACACCTTATCACCCTCAAACCAGTGGACAAGTCAAAGTATCCAATAGAGAACTTAAACGTATCCTAGAGAAAATCAGAGAATCAAACAGAAAGATTGGGCATCAAAAGTAGACGACGCTTTATGGGCCTATAGAACCGCCTTTAAAACTCCCACAGGAACATCCCCATACAAACTTGTTTACAGGAAGAGCTGTCATTTACCATTTGAACTCGAACATAAAGCATTTTGGGCTATAAAATTCTTAAACTACGATCTTAAACTTGCATGCGAGAAAAGATTGATGCAGTTGAACGAGCTTGATGAGTGGCAAGCAAACGCCTACGAGAGCTCACGATTATACAAAGAAGCAACAAAGCGACGCCATGATGCTCGTCTAAAGCGACCTAAACAATTCAGAGTTGGAGATCTCGTGTTACTTTATAATTCAAGACTCAAACTATTCCTGAAAGTCAAATCAAGATGTTCAGTCCATTCGTAATCAAAACTATTTTCCCCTACGGCACAATCGAGGTAACTCATCCGACTTATGGCACTTTCAAGGTAAATGGTCAGCGACTGAAAATTTATAATGGTGAAGATTTTAGGGATATGAGAGAGGAGCTTCAGCTCCGTGAACCTTCATATAGAAATGAAAACAGGGTAAGTCTAGCTTAAGACTTTAAACGAGCGCTTTTCGGGAGGCAACCCGAGCACTAACCTCATCAACATTCATATTTTTTTTAGAATCTAACTAAGAACTAACTAATTTCATAAGCGTAGGATTTCCTTCCCACACGGCCTAAAACACAGGCGTGGCCATGGCCGTGTGGACACCACGAGGAATCATATCGGCGTAGCGGAGACCGTGTGGGCCAAGGAAGAGAAAATTTTTCCGAACACAGGCTACGATAAAACACCACGGCCGTGTGATGAGGCCGTGACCGAAACTGAGTAGACGACACGGGCTGCAATTAAAGGGACCACGGCTATGCGATACAGCCATGGTCGATACTGAGTAAACGACACGGGCGTGAGACATGCCCGTCCATATAGGGCGTGGTCGACACTGACTAAATCAACATGGGTGTGCTAACGGTTACATGGGCGTGGGAGAAGCGAACAAAATAGCGCACGACCGTGCGATACGGCCGTGTGAGCCAACACGCCCAGGTAACACGGGCGTGGGACACAACTCAGACGCGCTTAAACTCAAAATTCTCGAAACACACGGGCTGTAATGATCCACACGGCGTGTGACACGCCTGCGGTGCCCTTATTTCTATATAAACCCCTCACTATTCATCATCTTTTTCCCCAAATTAGTTTCCCCAATCCCTAGCCGTTTTCCTTTCTCCCCCTACTAAGTCCGGCCACCACCATCAACACCGCCTCATCCAGTCTCCTCTCCCTTTTTTCCTTATTCCCTTCTCTATTTTCCCCTCCTCCTCTCCACACACACTAGACCACGCCCGTGTTAATATAACACGCCTGCACACCACCACCACGCCCGTGCTCCGACCACCGCCTTAACCGCGCGACTACCCTCAACAATCTCCACCAGTTCACCCTTCTCCACTATCGTTTGCTTATTTCTTTAAAATTTTCATTATTTTTCATTTTATTATTTGTTTCATTGTTCTTATTTCATGATTTAGTTTTTTATGATTTTCTTAGTATTTGCTCTACTTAGTTTAATTCTATTTTGATATTTATTCATAGTTATAACATTGCTTGATGATTTACTTAAGAAACTATTTAGAACTATTAGGAATTGCATTCTTGGCTGGCAATAATACTTGAATCATTGAGTACTCTTTATTCTACAGGAACATATTGTCGTCTTCCCGAGGTAAGAAAACCGCAGTCCCTATTTCGAAAAAATAAAAGGGACCCAGTTCATCATCGACACGCGCATCTGCCAAAGTACGACACCCATTCTTACAGTTTCCTCCGAAATCCCAGGAGGACATTTTTTAGATAGTTCGCACGCGACCCTTCGGCATAGGGAGGCGCATTTATTGGACCGCCTTGGAGCAGGTCCAACTAGCCGATGATGTTCGGGCCCTCCTGACTACCGACCCATGGAGGCAATTCTTTGAGATCATTGAGCCCACATACATAGAGCTCACTTTAGAGCTCCGTTCCACATTCTACCTCCAGACGGTGATGACGAAGCACGATGACACCGGCACAGTCCAATTCTATCTTGGAGGCATTATACGTGAACTAAGTGTCCCACAGCTCGGGGTCGCCTTGGGGCTCTACACTGACGAATTCATGGCGGACAATAATCTCGAGACACTCCATCGCCATATCCATAACTCCCCTTCTAGATGTTGGACTTACATAGCCCCCGCTTCGGCCTCTTATGACCTTAGTCGTTCTAAGGCGACAGCTCTCACCCCATCCCTGAGGTACTTACACGCCATCTTAGCTCATACATTGACAGGTAGGCGAGAGAGCACCGGCGTCGTCAACACTCACGACGCCTACTTCCTATGGTGCATGGCAAACGGGCACGTCTTCGACTTAGCCTACTTCATAGCTAGCGCCATTCAACATCAGACAGAGCAGCAAATGAGAGGGGTCATCTCCATGGGTCCCTACATCACACGTCTGGCTCGGTATTTTGGGCTCCTCAACACCGCCACTCAATCCTCCTCACTCACACTGATAGGACAGATGCCCCCACAGGGCATCCAAACGATGATCCATATGAGGATGATTGAGCGCCGCCGTGGGTTCGATCCTCCCCAGTATTGGCTAGTGTAAGCCACTGAGCAGGATGATCCAGAGGACATTACTGATGATGTCCCACCACAGCATGAGGAGCCATCTTCGGCACCACACCCCCCTCGTCGACCAGTTCATGCGGCCACTTCAATATCTGACATCTCTGAGTGCCTCACTCGGTTCGAGCAGTACTGTACTCAGTAATTCACCGACACCGCTTGAAGATTTGACAGCATTAAGGCGACTCTTCAGCAGATTTGTCATCACTTTCACATATCGCCGCCTCTACCACCTCGCGACCCAGCAGATGACGAGGACCTTTGAGTCCTTTTATTTTCTTTATTATTTTCTTTATTTTTATTTTTATTTTTATTTTTATTTTGCTTTTTATGTTATTTTAGTTTATTTTCTTTTATAATTAAACTTTTTACCTTTCTTATTTTAAAACTTTCATTAGTAAAATTGAATTTCCTTTATCGCTGGCTGTCTAACTCTGCAACATTCATTAACTAGTACTCCCTAAAATTTCACTATTGACTTTGCAGTTTAGAAAGGTTCATGGTGCCACTCAAGTAACGAACACACCACCTTCACCTATGCCTAGTCATCATGTTCATCATTGATCATCCTCCAAGGATTTCATCCATAATTCAGGAAGTTTCACCTCTCTCCCTCTCTTATGACTTTCTTACTAATCATTATCTATCTTTGTACATTGAGGACAATGTACGTCTTAAGTATGGGGGGTCAACTATAGTAAAATCCCTGAATTATATCTTGTTCTTAAATAATCTTCTCATATTACAGTTAGAATGAAATTTCCTTTGATTTATGATTTTCGTTGATATGTTTTGGATTAAGTCATAGCTAATTGTGCAGTGGTGATTTAAACTTTAGGAGACTAGAGAATCAAGCATGATGAGTTTATTTTTAGAATAAAAAATTTGTTAGGTTGTCTACCCGAATCTAATTATTACCTTGAAGTTTGGAATTTACAAGGTTGACATCAAAATCCCATAATTTTTGTGAGATCTTGATCCTTTTGGAGCATACATTCCTTGTCATGCTCACTTTACTGATTATGAGTATGTCAACATTGATTTGTTATTCTAGAACTTGCTTCGATTATACATGTCGAGACCACACCTTTGATTTGATATACTGAGATGATAAAGGCACCTAGGTTTTAACCCACTTATTCCATAAAAAGCCTACCTTCATAATTAACCCCTAGTGAACCCCTTTGAGACTAAAAAATCGCTTCTTGACTCACTGTAACACCCTAAACCCGGCCCATTCGTTACGACCGAATTTGAGATGCCATCATGAAAAACGTTTGAAGACTGATTTCACTTTTGGGAAAAACATTAAAATTTTTGTCATTTGAAAACCAGGTCCAATTAAAAATTCTAAATAATATAAGCTTGATGAAAATATCCAAATTAAAAGCACTTCCAAATAATAATTTAATGGTCGTCTAGCTTAAACATAATAAAAATGCTCAAATAGAAATACTTAAATACTTTAATCGGGCCTTATTACAATAAATAATTAAACAAAAGTTCTTAGTAATAAATTGAATAAAATAAAGAAGATGTCTTCAGATGGGCCACCTCGTATCCACTCTAACCCGGTCCAATCACCACGAATCATCTGTGATGTTTAATAAAAATTGGGTGAGTCATACGGACTCGATGTGTAATTAGTCCACTTTGAATTCCACCCACATGTTAACCACATATTAACTCATATATCGATATCAATTATCAAATTCACATGTTATCACATTCGGGCTTAGCCCATATTCATATCACATTCATCTAATAGGTAGCTAACCACATAATTTCCACATACTGGGCTTAGCCCATTTCCACACTGATCCACATTCATATACTGGGCTTTGCCCATTTCCACATTAATCCACATATCATATTGGGCTTGGCCCATTTCCACATATGTTCACATATGAAATCATGCAATTATGAAGCCCAACCCAAACCTAGGGTCCATCCGCTACACACCGCTTTATCCAGCCTACCACACACCAGGGGATTATCAAACCACCCTCTCCTTTTCACTCCAAAGGCAATCACAGCCGTCCACGTGCAATTAAGCACAATAGTCCACAACGCGACCTCAGTCAGCGCCAATCCACGATGTAGCCCTAGCTAACACCAAAACCACGATGGGACACATAGTCATTCATCAACCACGATATGGCACATAGCCGATATCAACCACGATGAGGCACATAGCCACTCATCAAGCCACGTGAACTAAATCGCAATTAATCCACAACATGACCTCAGCCCACGTCAATCCACGATGTACCTCAAGGCTAACATCAAAAACCACGATGGGACACATAGTCACTCATCAACCATGATATGGCACACAGTCGATATCAACCACGATGAGGCACATAGCCACTCATCAAGCCACGCGAACTAAATCGCAATTAATCCACAACGTGACCTTAGTCAACGTCAATCCACGATGTAGCTCAAGGCTAACATCAAACCACGTACTCGAAGTACACCCGTACCTTCTTTCATATCCCAACCCATGCACATGCCACATAAAATAATGATACAATGTAATGATGCATGAGCATGTTCATCAAGCATATTATCACGCATTCATATTAATAATCACATATCATCGTTTTTGGTACTTACCGGATTATCGACATACCCCTTGAGGGTATCCTTATCACAATTTCCACTCGCACTAGTTAGTACATTCATAACACATACACATTTCACATACATATCATATACCGGAAACGGTGGGTTAATCACACACCGATCACTTGAGAACTATGCTTTTGATACTCGATGCTATCACTAGGCGATACTACGGCTATTTGCCTACTTTCTTGTTCTCGACGCAGTCCACACCCGGTGGCCAATCCCTAACTAACCGCCGAGACAGATCTCTTCTTAAACTTCGGATAGGGACCTTCCCTTTCCCTTCTTGAATGGTATTCGCCTCCATCAACACACTTAATCGTAACAATCGATTTAATCATCAATATACGAATTCTTAACCAAATATCCATAACTTATCATACTTACCGAAAGGGGTCTTGAAATCCTAAAAGCTTGATCTAATGCTTAGATCCTTAATCCCTACATTTGATTAATCACCTACTACTTTAATAAAAAGCCATTCTCGCCATAAATCCAAATCCTAGTAGGATTAGTATACTTAAACTTACCTTGTTGCCGCTTGACTTAAGAATCAAGTCTTGAAATCTCTCTTATACTCTTCTTGCATTCGCCAAGCATTGAATCAATTAACTTGGTTAGTTTTCGGCTTTTGAATAATTAATGAACACATATATTTACCAAACATGGCCTTGGCCGAATACTATAGACACTTACCTTGTGGATTTTAAATCCAAAACTCACCGAATAACTAGGGAACACGTGGCCTATGGTGTACCTTCAGAAAAGAACTTCTCCTTCCTTGTAGTCGACACTTAGTAAATCCCAAAGATCTCTTCAAAGTTTCGGCAACAAGATATTAATGGGGTTAGTCCTAGATTTCGACAAATCTTAAGAAAAAAGGATGAAACCGAATGAGATCTTACCCTTACTTGAAGAAATCGATTGCACCTTCACTTCAACCTTCAGAGATTCGGCTATGGCTAGATGATGATCTCATAACTTTCGGCTTTTGGAGGGATTAGAAAGAAACGAAAAGGAAGAATAAAGATGGAGGATTCGGCTAGATCACAAGGTATTTTGGCTTGGCAAAAATAAAAGAAGAAGAAGATTTGGTGAAGAGAATTCGGCAGAGGCTTTCAAAGAACAGAAAATAATGCAGAATGGCCTCTCTTTTCCTTTTATAGCCGAAATTACTAACTTAGAATCCCTTACTTGGCCATCACTCCTCTATCTGATAACTTTATCCTTTAATTATCATAAATAAAAGAGTTTAAATCCAACATTTATCTCTTCAAAATAATCCAATTTAAAAAATCCTTTATTTATCACCCTTTTTAATCGAATATTTATGAAAATAAAACACCTCCTTTCTAGAAGCATGTGCCGTCCACCTCAGTCTTCTGGAAGCAAAAATAAAACCTCCTTTATTTGCTTCCCAAGTGACTCGAACTCAGGCCCATTCCTCTTGCATATGGCGCCATTTCCATAGGCCCTAAGTGGCATCTTCTGCACCACTTTTCAAGCCTGTTGTGTGTCAAATTTCACAAACTTTTTCTTTTAAGGCCACCTTGCCTTAATTTCCCCTTTAAACCTTAAAACTCGTCATTTCTAGGTCATTTCTAAGTTTCCAAAATTTTCGATCGGCTCAGAAACTTGACATTTCCTTACATTTCCAAGTTTCCAAAATGTTCACCTTCCATTTTTAAACATAACATTTCCATACATTTTCGTGTTTCCAAAATGTTCATTTCTAACTTATTTTCACTCATTTCCTGTTTCCAAAAATATTCAAAATTTATTCATAATACTTAAAACATGTCACTTCATACAATTAAACCGAAAATGCATAGGCCCTATTTTAGGATGTTACGCTTCTACCCTCCTTAAAAATAATTTCGTCCTCGAATTACTTATTAACGAATAATCGTACCTCTTAACTCACCGCACTACGCTTATGTCGCGCACTCTGATCTTAATAGAATCATCATACTTCCCTTCAACTTAACCTTAAAATAATTCTAATTCAATCGATCTGCACGGGACACCTTGTTTGACAAAGAGCCACCATCGATAAGCTTCGTCTCGAGCAACGAGGCATGTGCCTTTCAACTTTTCCTCATCAAGATGCACCCCAATCGTCCCATTATTCTTTCGATTGCTTCCAACCAATACTCCGCTACGTTCGGAGCTACTCCGATATACTCCTCTAAAAACTTCACCCCCGTTGGACCTAAGCCTTTTCGATACCGACTTCGAGCTCCACTTCTCATGCTAGCTCCGCCACACGCTCTAGTACTCGCAACATAGCTCGCGACACCGCTTCATCTTCTCCTATCGGATCTTGATCCTCCGTGCCACAACCGGTGGCGGCACACATCGTTTTCTCGACCCATGGCGGACCCTCACCGGTTCCG
The DNA here is from genome assembly GCA_025698515.1 of Gossypium sturtianum. NCBI lineage: Eukaryota > Viridiplantae > Streptophyta > Magnoliopsida > Malvales > Malvaceae > Gossypium > Gossypium sturtianum. Next base: position 95,589,533 of record CM046952.1, read on the forward strand.
ATACTACCATTCTACCTCTACCGCGTCCACGACGACCACGTCCCCTAGAACTCATTTCTAACGTCGTGACTTATCTGATTAAAAAGTTTTATGCTTCAGAATTTTGTCCCACTTGTTAACCGCGAACAATTTTATGAAGTAAAGTATTTAGAAGTAGTTCTTTCGATTACACAAAGGTTCGGCCTGTTCACTACTCTAACTCAGTGGAGTCACATTCACATTCATAAGCGAGAGACACATTCATTTCTCCATGAAGTCACATTCATTCACAACATCATTCACTACACTTTTATGGCCATTCCATCCATTTCCCTAATCATGGGTAATTTCGTCATTTTCCCTACAGGGGTATTTTGGTAATAAATCGCGGTCAATTCGAAAATATTTTTCAAATTAGAGGTATTTCAAAATTTACAAAATCTCTGGTTATTTTGTTTTCCAAATCGAGGTGTTGCAAAAATTTGTAAATCGAGGTTATTTCTGTAATTTTGGAAGTCGAAAGGCGATTCAGTAAATTTTCCAAATCAGGGTATCTTGTTATTTTTAAAACAGAAGTTTTTGATATCTTTGTAAAGTAGAAATATTGTAGCAAACGTCGAGGGTATTTTTGAAAATATTAAGAACTAAGGGTATTTTAGTAATTTACAATACAAGGGCATTTTTGTAATTTTGTAAATCGGAGATATTTTGGAAAACTTTTCACAATAATCTTTTACTACAATTAAAAGGGTAATTTAGGGATTTTAAAACTAGGGTTTTTATAAAACTGCATGGCTAGTCCCTTTCGGGTTTTAATTATCGGGTTTAGCCCGTGAATAAGTCCTCTTTGTTAGGGTGAACCGTAGCTACGCACCAGGTAGGATTCGAGTAAAGAGGAGGTGAGTCACTTGGACTGGTTAAGTACCAAGCTCTTACTGAATACCAATCCTAGACATGCGTACTATGGTTGCCACACTTTAACTCGGCGACTTAGTTCACAGGTTTGTTTAATGGTCCTTAAGTCTTATGCACTTGTGTTTGAGTAGCCTAGTCCTAGGGTTCAACAGATCCTAGTTCACTAATCTACGTTCCCTTCATACTTATAACATTCACATAAACAAGTCACTTCAATAATTAGAAGTACTTACCTGGTGGACTTCGGGCCGGAGATACAGGTGCCATGCCAGAATAACCTGAAAAGTTTATGAAAGCCCATACTTTTGAAAAGCCCATCTTTGAAAAAAATTATTTTTGGACCCAAAATCCTCAAGGCTGAGTTTTGAACCGGGCTTTGATACCAAACTGAAACACCCCAAACCTGGCCCATTCGTTACGACCGAATTTGAGATGCCACTGCGGAAAAACGTTTGAAGACTGATTTCACTTTTGGGAAAAACATTAAAAATTTTGTCATTTGAAAACCAGGTCCAATTAAAAATTCTAAATAATATAAGCTTGACGAAAATATCCAAATTAAAAGCACTTCCAAATAATAATTTAATGGTCGTCTAGCTTAAACATAATAAAAATGCTCAAATAGAAATACTTAAATACTTTAACTGGGCCTTATTACAATAAATAATTAAACAAAAGTTCTTAGTATTAAACTGAATAAAATAAAGAAGATGTCTTCTGCATGGGCCACCTCGTATCCACTCCAACCCGGTCCAATCACCACGAATCATCTGCGATGTTTAATAAAAATTGGGTGAGTCATACAGACTCAGTGTGTAATTAGTCCATTGAATTCCACCCACATGTTAACCACATATTAACTCATATATCAGATATCAATTATCAAATTCACATGTTATCACATTCTGGGCTTGGCCCATATTCATATCACATTCATCTAATAGGGTAGTTAACCACATAATTTCCACATACTTGGGCTTAGCCCATTTCCACACCGATCCACATTCATATACTTTGGGCTTTGCCCATTTCCACATTAATCCACATATCATATTGGGCTTGGCCCATTTCCACATATGTTCACATATGAAATCATGCAATTATGAAGCCCAACCCAAACCTAGGGTCCATCCGCTACACACCCCCTTATCCAGCCTACCACACACCAGGGGATTATCAAACCACCCTCTCCTTTTCACTCCAAAGGCAATCACTGCCGTCCACGTGCAATTAAGCACAATAGTCCACAACGTGACCTCAGTCAGCGCCAATCCACGATGTAGCCGTAGCTAACACCAAAACCACGATGGGACACATAGTCATTCATCAACCACGATATGGCACATAGCCGATATCAACCACGATGAGGCACATAGCCACTCATCAAGCCACGCGAACTAAGTCGCAATTAATCCACAACGTGACCTCAGTCCACGTCAATCCACGATGTAGCTCAAGGCTAACATCAAAAACCACGATGGGACACATAGTCACTCATCAACCATGATATGGCACATAGCCGATATCAACCATGATGAGGCACATAGCCACTCATCAAGCCACGCGAACTAAATTGCAATTAATCCACAACATGACCTCAGTCAACGTCAATCCACGATGTAGCTCAAGGCTAACATCAAACCACGTACTCGAAGTACACCCGTACCTTCTTTCATATCCCAACCCATGCACATGCCACATAAAATAATGATACAATGTAAGGATGCATGAGCATGTTCATCAAGCATATTATCACATATTCATATTAATAATCACATATCATCAGGTTTGGTACTTACCGGATTATCGACATACCCTTGAGGGTATCCTTATCACAATTTCCACTTGCACTAGTTAGCACATTCATAACACATACACATTTCACATACATATCATATACCCGAAAAATGGTGGGTTAATCACACACCGATCACTTGGAGAACTATGCTTTCGATATCGATGCTATCACTAGGCGATACTACGGCTATTTGCCTACTTTCTTGTTCTGGCCGTTGGTCCACACCAGGTGGCCAATCCCTAACTACGAGACAGATCTCTTCTTAAACTTCGGGATAGGGACCTTCCCTTTCCCTTCTTGAATGGTATTCGCCTCCATCAACACACTTAATCGTAACAATCGATTTAATCATCAATATACGAATTCTTAACCAAATATCCACAACTTATCATACTTACCGAAAGGGTCTTGAAATCCTTAAAAGCTTGATCTAATGCTTAGATCCTTAATCCCTACATTTGATTAATCACCTACTACTTTAATAAAAAGCCATTCGACCATAAATCCAAATCCTAGTAGGATTAGTATACTTAAACTTACCTTGTTGCCGTTTGACTTAAGAATCAAGTCTTGAAATCTCTATATATACTCTTCTTGCATTCGCCAAGCATTGAATCAATTAACTTGGTTAGTTTTCGGCTTTTGAATAATTAATGAACACATATATTTACCAAACATGGCCTTGGCCGAATACTATAGACACTTACCTTGTGGATTTTAAATCCGAAACTCACCGAATAACTAGGGAGCACGTGGCCTATGGTGTACCTTCTGAAAAGAACTTCTCCTTCCTTGTAGTCGACACTTAGTAAATCCCGAAAGATCTCTTCAAAGTTTCGGCAACAAGATATTAATGGGGTTAGTCCTAGATTTCGACAAATCTTAAGAAAAAGGATGAAACCGAATGAGATCTTACCCTTACTTGAAGAAATCGATTGCACCTTCACTTCAACCTTCGTGAGATTCGGCTATGGCTAGATGATGATCTCACAACTTTCGGCTTTTGGAGGATTAGAAAGAAAAGAGAAGGAAGAATAAAGATGTAGGATTTGGCTAGATCACAAGGTATTTCGAAACAGCAAAAATAAAAGATGAAGAAGATTTGGTGAAGAGAATTCGGCATAGGCTTTCAAAGAACAGAAAATAATGCAGAATGGCCTCTCTTTTCCTTTTGTAGCCGAAATTACTAACTTAGAATCCCTTACTTGGCCATCACTCCTCTATTTGATAACTTTATCCTTTAATTATCATAAATAAAAGAGTTTAAATCCAACATTTATCTCTTCAAAATAATCCAATTTAAAAAATCCTTTATTTATCACCCTTTTTAATCGAATATTTATGAAAATAAAACACCTCCTTTCTAGAAGCATGTGCCGTCAACCTCAGTCTTCTGGAAGCAAAAATAAAACCTCCTTTATTTTCTTCCCAAGTGACTCGAACTCAGGCCCATTCCTCTTGCATATGGCGCCATTTCCATAGGCCCTAAGTGGCATCTTCGACCACTTTTCAAGCTGTTTGTGTGTCAAATTTCACAAACCTTTTTCTTTAAGGCCACCTTGCCTTAATTTCCCCTTTAAACCTTAAAACTCGTCATTTCTAGGTCATTTCTAAGTTTCCAAAAATTTTCGATCGGCTCTGTAAACTTGACATTTCCTTACATTTCCAAGTTTCCAAAAATGTTCACCTTCCATTTTTAAACTTTAACATTTCCATACATTTTCAGGTTTCCAAAAATGTTCATTTCTAACTTATTTTCACTCATTTTCGGGTTTCCAAAAATATTCAAAATTTATTCATAATACTTAAAACATGTCACTTCATACAATTAAACCGAAAATGCATAGGCCCTATTTTAGGATGTTACACTCACCCATTAATATTAACCCAAAACCCACTTTTTATTTGTTATCACCATTTCTCTTGACTACTCTTATATCGAGATTTGATTTGATTAGTTACTTAACTATTTTCTTTATTTCAGTTATTAAATTTGATATTATTATTGTACTTGATTTGTTCTTAAAAAAAATAGAAACCTATTCATTATTACTTCTTTGTTATTGGAGCTTAAGCAGTTAATTTTATATTTTGAGAAGAAGCTCATGTTATTAGTATTAAGTTTTCAATTGATGTAATTATTTAAGCTTTAGTTACTCTTCTAGTTAGGTAATTTATAAATTCAGTCTCGATACTAACCCTCTAATTCAGCCTTTATCCACACCTTTAACCCAAGCCCTGTTACAACCCTTTTTAAAGACCTTTTGATTTGTGTATCATATCATTTTACAGTGGTGGAGATTTGATTTTCATGCAAGCCTATGGGATTAACTTTTCATGTTTGGCTCTTGAGTGCTTATTTTTGAACCTTAAACACTTTGAGTGATTTGAGTGAACCTTTAGTGAGGATGTCAATATTTGTCGGTTTTGAATCAGAGGTAATTATTTAGGTAAGGGGAAACACCTATGTTTTCGTAAAATAAAAACTATGATTTTGATTGTTTGAATCTTTAGAAACCTTCTGGTTAAATTATCAATGTATGAATTACCTATGAATTATGATGAAACATTATTGATGAAGATTATGAATTGAGGGGAGTTAATTTTAATTGTGAACTGAGAATTTTGCTTGAGGACAAGCAAATGCTTAAGTGTGGGGGTATTTGATAAGCCATAATATATACATATTTTAATCCCATATTTAGCATACTTTTTGGATGATTTATCCCTTGAATTGTGGAATTTGATGCTCCTAATCCTTTAATTTCATGTTTTATACTTAAGAGAGCATCAGAGGATGAAAGGAACGAGAAACGGGCCAAAAACAGAGAAAATGGGCTTACCTTAGAGACTCACACGGCCTGGACTATCACCCACGGCCGTGTGTTTCGAGTAACAACCGAGACACAGCCGAGAACATCGTACACGGCCGTGTGTGGCAAACAGGATCGACCACGACCAAGAGAGTCACCACGGGCGTGTCACACGGGCGTGTCCCTGCTATAGCCAAGATGAGTTTCATTCGAAATAGGATACTTGTGGGCCAAGAAAGACATTCTGAAGCCTATATAAATGCGCTAAGTATAACCTAAAAATGGTCTTTGGTCAGGGGCGAAGCCAGAGAGGGCTGAACACAGGGGATTACTCCAAGAAAGCCAGTTGATTCATCTCAGAAGCCAGATTCACGCTCAAGACGGAAGATCTTCCCTTCAATTTCCTTCAGGGGGTTTTAGGGTTTTTCTTATGTTTTGTTATTTACTATCTTCTGAGATGTATTCTTTATTATTCATGAACTAAACCCCTCAAATACCTGAGGGGGATGAAACCTAAGACGGATTTTGTTATTGTTTTTTGAACTATATGATAAATACTTGATTTGTTCTTAATTATGTGTTCTTAATTCTTGTTTTAATATTTCAGGATATTGATTCAAGTATTGATGTGCTTAGGCAGTGGAGCAAAAGTCCCTGCTTAAGAGTAGATCTAGCATAGTTAAGCGGAGTTGATCGCAACCCTAGAGATAAGATGACAAAAAATTGCCGAATTAGGGTCAAACCTAATATGGGAGTCCATAGATCGAGTTAATGTGTAACACCCCAAACCCGGCCCATGCGTTACGACCGGATCTGACATGTCACATGAGGAAAATGTATAAAGGCCTTGTGATTTGTACTAAATTAAATGTTATTTGGTTATGGTTAAGAAAACAAGGTTGGGTGTAAATATTTGATAAAATACAACTACATTTGAGAGGTTGTTTTGATGAACCAAAAATCAAGGTAGTGAACTTTAAAATCGTGGCTTTTGAAAATATTGTTGATAATTCGAGAGAAAATTTCCGAGTTAAAATATTTGTAAAAGTTTGTTATAAAATCCATTTATTAATCAATTTTGGAAAACAGTTGGTTATGCTTTTAGAAAATCCCCATTTAAAATAATTCAAGCAAAATAATAAATACATCAAACATAATGCAAAAATAAAATATTCCAGAGGCCTTATTGCAACTTAAAAACCCAAAATAGTAAAAGAAATAAAGTAACGTAAATAGAAATTCTAAAGTTCAAGAACACCATTTCTGAAGTATGGCCTCCATCGAGTCATCCATGGCCCCAAGTCCTCATCACGGAGCATTACCTACAAGGGTTAAGGAAAAGGGGGAGTGAGTTACAAGAACTCAGTGTATAATCCTTTTACCTTATCCACTGGGCCTGAATCCATTTAGCATTATCTTGGGCTTAAGCCCATTTAAAATACACTTGGACCGAAGCCCATTTACAAAACAGAATATATTTATATATGTGCAATGTATGCAACCCAACCCATCCTAGTAATCCATCCGCTACACACCACCCATACCATCCCATCACATTTGTGGGGATCAAGTCAACCCACCCTGCCAAACACACCAATCGCAGGCAAGATGCCATTTAATATATATATTGTGGCCAAGCCACCGCTGTAGTCAAACTGCTTTTCATAATTTTTGTGGCAAAGCCACCAGAGTCATAATTATGCGTGGCATAGCCACTATACAGATTGTGGCAGAGCCACCAGAATATCATATACGGTAATATAATCGGCACACAGCCTTGGTAAAAATGATCGACACAGAGTCGTTAATTCATATGTTAGGCACATAGCCCCGGGTAAATACGTTTAGCACAAAGCCATAATCACGATGGCACAAAGCCATATTTATGTTGGCACATAGCCATTATCAGAATTTTTGGCAGAGCCACCAGAATCAAAATGTATCGCTGCAGTCAAACTGCTTTTCATAATATTTGTGGCAAAGCCACCAGGCTACACTTCTCTTCAACATTTTCCCCATCCCATGCAAAATTATGTAAATGAAACATTCATAGTAAGGCATAATATTTACAAATATAAACAACAATTATTAATCCAGAGATTTGTTACGATAAATCGGCCCACTATAACACTTTGCAATTCGGCCCATTAGGCATTCTATCAAATCGGCCCATAGGGGCATTTTCGTAATTTCGACCCATAAGGGCATTTTCGTAATTCAGTAATCTTACCCACTAAGTTTAATTTAGTAATCTCGCAACCCAGGGGTATTTCGGTAATTTACCCTCTAAGGGTATTATGGTAATTTCGCAACCCAGACTTAGCTACTAATTTGGGCATAAAAATTGAAACTGTCCATCTGCGTCATACTGACTAAATTGACTATAACTAGAGTTAGGAAACTCGAAATTTAAATCTGTAAATTTTCCTTAAAACTAGACTCATATATATTTTTACTAAAATTTTTCCAAAATTTTTGGCTTAATCATTTAGTACAGTTTATTCCTTAAAATTTCCCTTGTTTCACTGACCAATGGTTCTGACCTCTCTTACCCAAAATTCAAATATCTATCTGTACAGTTTTCATATGTTGCTCCCACTTGTTTATATTGAAAATAGGCTCACTAAGGAATCTATACATATAAATTATAACTCATAATTCACTTTGTACAATTTTAAATGATTTTTATAATACAGATCAGGGAACCACGAAGTCAATCATAGCCAGTCCCACTAAATTTAAAATATCATAGAATATAAAATTCCTATTTCTACTCCTTTTCTTTTATATGAAAATAGACACAGTAAGCTTTAATTCAATATCTAATTCTGTTTCTCCTATTTTTCGTGATTTTGAAAAATCACATCACTGCTGCTGACCAAACTGTTTCATTACAAAATATGGTTACTACTACGAACATACACACGCCCGAGTGGTCACGGATGTCAGTTTCCGATTTTCTTCGTATTTCGACCGAATCATAGAACATATCATACAAAAATTTAGAGAGGTATGAGATTACACACCATTTCAAACATGTATTCAGAAGGGTACGGGATTACACACCTTATTCGGAATCTGTAACACGATACTCTCCGTGGCACCAACAATTTGAGTCTCTTATTACGAGGGATAGGTGTTCGATTGGCCCTCCGATAAAGTACTTCGAGACCCTAGAAGTGATTAACACAAGAACAGATCTTAGCCACATCTTATTCGGCTTGAGTAAGAATCACCCAAACAATACACCCCCATCACCTATATTCGGCCCTACCTACTTACCAACCCTCTTCCGAAAGTCAAAGGCTAGAAAGATGACAAGAGTGTAAGCTAACACTCTACCGATTAAACCCACACCAAGAGAACCAAGAAGATGGAAGTAGCAAGCAATAGATTCGGCCTTGGTCAAAAGAACAGGGTGAATAATCAGTTTTATAAGAGGGAGTAAAAGAGAAACAAGAAGAAAATAAAAGAAGAGGAAGAACACTACCTTGCAACCACCGAAAACCCGAGAAGGCAAAGAAGCTTCGGTAACCATAAAAACTAAGTTTCGGCTATGAGATGAAGTTGATGTTTCGGTTATGGGTTGAAGGAAAAAGAAGACTGAAGAAAGGGTTGAGAATAGAAATAAATATCACAAAGAAATTTGACAACACAAGTTGAGAGAAAATAACCCAAAAAGCTTGAAGTAAAAGTCTTCAAAATGCACAAAAATGCCAACAAATTTCGGCACACTCACATACTAATGGCCGAATATGCTCCCTAAACACACCTCCCAAACCATGTATCATCTTTACCAAAAAATGAATGTTGACCCAAAATAATCTTTCCAAAACATCCTCCACATAATAGGCCAACATGTTCCCTTCTCTTACCTTTTTCCTTCATTTCTTTACCTCTTTTTCCCTAGTCTTCCTCCTTACCATATTCCTTAGCAATCTTACCCAAATTAAAAAGTCTTTCTTACCTTATTAAAGCCTTGACCGATACTTTGGATGAATAGCACAAAAAATAAATCCAAAATTTGCAAAAGATGGGATTTGAACCCCTGCCCTCCATGCTCTCCACTTGATGCCTTAACCTCCTTGCCATATGCTCTCTTATGCTAGCAAAATACACACTTATTACCTTAAGCCTTGATGCCACTTGCCTTTTCCCTTTAAGTTCTCAAATACAAAAATTTACTTATAGCCTAACTTGAACCCGTAACTTCCTAGAAACCTCGTAACTTTCCAAAATCACCTTCCTAATAAGTCCAACTTGAAATAATGTCATTCTCTTGTTCTCAAAAATTTTAAACACTCCTACGCCCAAGGCCCATTGGGCCCAATCCTACTAGGCCCAATTTTGGGTCGTTACATAATGCAACACTAGGGGTTTTAATTAGAAAGAAATTTCAATTAAGCAACCTAGGGTTAGACGATAGTAGTCTCGAAAGAGGTATTAATATAAATTAGGGAATCCTACGGATCAAGTCAAGTGAATAAATCGTCTGGTTCAGAGTTAAATAACAAGTGAAGTCTAGGTGGATTCTTCCTCAGGTATTGTTTTAATCAATTGGTTTTTCCAAAAAGTATTTTTCCAATTCACTCTCTCTGTCTTAGCATCCTTAGTTTAGTAATTAGTTAGATAAACATCAATTCCCTTAATACTTAGGCTAGATAATAAAAATATAGTAACTACTAGTACTCTTGGTCCTTGAGGATACGATATTTCCGGTCTTGCCATAGTTATACTACTGAACGATAGGTGCGCTTGCCTTATTCGTTGTCACAGTTAGTTCGAGCAATGATCAATCGTATTATTGAACGAGGTTAAATACAAGGAGGAAATGTCAAGGGATAAAGAAAAGAAAAGAACGGACAACGAGTTAGTTTTTGTTAATTTGATTCGATTTCATAATATTATTTGGTATGTGTTATGTCATGTTTACTTGAAAATGAATCGGTATGTATAGTTGATCTCATATAGATAAGATGTGCTTTATTTTCTTGATGACTTGGTGTGATGACATATAGATGCTTATGACATGATATGGATATATAAATGTAATGAAAGGAAAGAATGAATTATATATGTTTCTTGAATGAGCTTTGACATGGTAAATATTGATTCAAGTATTAATAGAGTTTTTAACTGCAGTATATGTATTATGGATATGATATGACACTTAATGAATATTGCCATGAGATTACTAGTTAAGCTTAATGAAATTAAACATAAAGAATAAGTACAAATGTGTATGCCACTTTGTAAGATACTTTAATGCTATGTGAAAATGAATAAGCCTTATTAAACGATATCGCATAAAGTACTCCAATTCCCAAAGGGTCAAGTACATATAATTAGATCCAATACTTGGAAGGTCGTGAGCATAGATTGATACATTTTTATAACTCCTATATTCTTAGAGGGTGGGAGAGTTCTCTAATTCTCGGAGGGTTGAGAATAGTACTCTAGTTCTCGGAGGGTCAAGTACGTGTAATTAGCTCCAATTTTAAAAGGGCCATGAGCGTATATTCATAAGTTCTCTAGAGCACTGTGTTTCCGTGAGCGTACGACAATGAAACAGTTAGTATCTCTAGAGCATTAGGTGTCCGTGGCAACTAACACTAGCTTTAGAGCCCTAGGGGTTTGGGAGTGTATATTTATAGAATGATCGTGTATTCTCCAATGAGTTTAGAATCAACAAATAAAAGTAAAAGGTACGGACAATGCATTTGATTGTTCGATTTACGGTAAGTTGGTAGTTGTATTCAGAAAATTCTACAAATTGCTATGTAACAGCCCGTTTTCAGTGGAATCGGAACAGTGGTTTCGGGACCACAAATCTGAGTCATAAAGAAACTTATTTTAATATTATTGCATGGTCTGCAGTATGATAGGAAAGACGTATGAAAATTTTGATAAGAAAATTTTATCGATTTCATGTTTAATTATGGAAAGGACCAAATTGCATAAAATGCAAAAGTGAAATCTAGTAGCTCTAAGGATTAATTAGCTATGGAATTCAAAACTTGAGGTCCTTATATGGCAATTAAACCATTAAATGGAGTTAGTAGATATTTTTGATGAATCATCCATGGAAAATTAGAAAAAGAAAAGGACTAAATTGAAACGTTGAAAAATAATGGATGATAATAAATTTAAATAGAAATATCATATTATTATTATCATCTTCTTCCCAAAATACATGAAAACCCTAGGAAAGAGAAAGGAAATCAAGTAAGCTTAATTGGGTAAGTAATAATGTCCCGTTTTTAGTAATTTTTATATTTTCGAGATTGTAGTAACTTAATCTATCTATTTTGGGGATTAATTTGTAAAGATATTAAAGTATAGAAATTTTGGCATGGATGTAAATGCTGAAAATTTGAAATTTATGGTAGAAATTTAAAAGTTGTTGATAGGTAAACAACTTTTACAAAGAGAATTTTGATGAAATTATGATTTAGGGACTAAATTGAAAAATGGTAAAACCCATGGAAAAATTCTATTTTTTGAGAATTCATGGGCTGTTATTAAGACATGTAAAAATCGTTTAGGCTTGGAATAAGGATTAAATTGCATGAATTTTATTTTCTGAGCCTAGAGACAAAATTGTCATTTATGAAAAGTATAGGGGCAAAATGATAATTTTACCTAGGAAGTGAATTGAGTTCAATTGAGTATGAAATGGATTAAATTGATGTTAAATTCATTTATTTAGATTCGAAAAGACCAAATAAAGAGTTAGATCGAGGAAAAGAAATGGTGACGGATTAGTAGATTATCATACACGAACAAGTGTCGAGGTAAGTTCGTGTAACTAAAATTGTGTTTATTTTTATGATTAAATTGAGTGTGGTATGTGTTTATATGAATTATAAAAATGTTATAAATGTATGAAATAATCACATGTCTGATAATGTCCGGAAAATGTTAAGTTCCGTTTGAATAATGAAATTCGATGGATACAAGATTTCCCATATTGAATGTGGTCCTGCATATGTTGCAGACAGACTATAGTTGGGACGAGCAATCCTGTTATAAGCCCTCTCAAGCATCCTATTATATAGTTCCTACGAGCATCCTGATCGATAGTGATTCTGCATGTGTTGCGTACTTCAGCAACTGTAACACCCCAAACCTGGCTTAGATGTTATGGTCGAATCTGGCGGAGTCACATTGGAGTGCTTTTAGAAAACTTGCTCTTGTTGATAAAAACCCGTAAGAAGGTTAAAGCCTCTTTGTTAAAACTCAACTTATTCTAGCCATTTCTTATCCATTTTAAAAGGTCATTACTTTTAAAACACGATTTGTTGCGGAAGCATTTCGACAGTATTGCGGAAACCTGATGTTTTGAAAATAGTTATCGTTTTATAAAACCGCGTTCTACTTCTAACATATATAAATCACAATAAATCAAATCACAAATTAAAAGCTAGAAAATTATAGAGACGCCTTATTACATAATTCAAAAACCCAGAACGAAATTCAATAGTAAATTAAAGCCAAATAAAACAAAACATGAGCAGTAGTGTGGCCATCTCCGAGTCCTTCGAAGCACCGATCCGCCTAACTCTGGGGATTACCTGTACAGTTAAAAGAAATGGTGAGTTTACGAAAACTCAGTGTGTAAACCCTTAATATGCAGTCCGTCAAGTATGCAGAATGCAGTAACAGTCTGGGCCTAAGCCCATTACAGCAACAATTGGGTTTAGTCCATAACAGTATCAGTTGGGCCTTAGCCCATATCAGTACCAAATCCCATATGAACAATTCATGTTATCCCATCCAACCCTGCACTTGCCTCTGTCCAACCCTGCACTTACTGTGGGGAATAAATCACCCACCCATCACTACACTTACAATGCTAGCACCGATTGCGACACTAACCAAAATTCGCAGCCAAGCTGCCAGTATCAGTATATGTGGCACAGCCACCAGTATCGTATTCTTCTTTCACAATAGTGTCCCAATCTCCATGCAATATGTCGTGTATGCAGAATGTCATGCACAAAATCAGTCATACAAATCACCGACAAATCAGTCATTTACCCTCGAGGGGCAAAATAGTCATTTTACCCTTTAAGGGTATATCGGACAATTTCATCAGATTAGGGTCTAGGCATGCTTACCGACCCAACAGAAGGTCCATAGCTGTCCCAGACGACTCGTGTAACCTCAACATACATAACAGTGTAAATGGGCCAAAGCCCATTATGCGGCCCATGTGGGCCCACACGCTCGTGTGGCCCACTAAGCCTGAAAACGATCACTGCCACGTGAACTACACAGCCCAGTCCAGCATTATCCATATTTTGTGGAATTTATTTTTGTGGGGCCCACGAGCCCATTGGGCCCAACATGGCCCAGAACGGCCTATGTCCACAAGAACGCTCATGGCAGCCTCTACAGTCAATCATCATGTTTCGTGGACGCGAGTTATCACACGAGCGATAGCATGCTCGTGTGGCATCGTGTGCCATATTTTTGGCTTTTTGACTCTTCGGCTTTTGCCGTTTTACAGTCTAATCAGTGTGTGTGTACACACCTGTTTACGAGAAGAGCGCAAATCTCCACGTTCACCAACCTAGATTCAAACATGACCAAATGTTAGTCCTTTAATCGTTAGGGTAAAACACCCTCTTATTAACTCTTAATCCCCAATATGGTACATGCTACTTACCTTGACCGAATAATAAGCGATTTATTTAACCAAGATCGCTGGTTGAAAACGATCGCACACTTCTTGCCGATTTACTGCATTAATAACAGATCCCATTGAGATGGATCGATTATAAATGTGGCTTTAATCCATAAATATCAATCTTACAGAATCAAAGAGATAATCGGCTTTTATTCAGAAAGTAAGGTAATGCTTTTACCTTGATTGAATAACGAGGGCAAAGGTTTTGATCGTTTCCCAAACAACTTGTACTCCCCAAAATTCCATGAACACCACATCGCAAAGAAGGAACGAGAACCGCAGTCAGAGCATATATGGAAAAGAAAATTCGACTTTTTAGAAAAAGATTAGAGGGAACAGATTTGAATGAAAAGAGGAAATATGAAAACTTACCGACTTGTCAGAAACACTTGTAGAATCGAAACAGAGTGGGACAGTACTGAGTTTCGGCCAAAGTAAGAAATACCCAGAGAAAAGAAGAAATCGAATCGAGAAGGGAAGGGAAGAACTTTCGGTCACAACCTACCAAAATGCTGAAAAAGAGAAAGAATCACAAGGGAAAGGCAAAGGTGATGGGTTCGGCCAAAACAACAGTCAATAAGTAAAAGAGATGAAAAGGGCAGTTGGCCACAGCTTGCAAAGAATAGAGAAGAAGGGGGTTTCGGCAGAGGTTGGTGCAAAAGAAAGGAAAGGAATGGACTTGAAAAGAGTAGCTTAACACTTCGCCAGAACAGCAGGAGCCGAACAACAAAAATGCATGAATGGTCAATTGCAATTTCGGCACTAAAGAGAAAAGGAAGAAACAAGAAATTAGAAGTTCCGAAAACCGGTGACAAAACTGACCAGAATGAGAGAAAAACCCCTCAGCCAAATTTCATAGACTTCCCTATACCAATCGGCACAACCATCCCCACACACTTCAACCTCCTTGTTTCTCTCCACAAATCTCTCCATAATCCTCTCCATGATTTGCTCCTAATATCCCTCCATGACCAGTTCAAACTCCTTTCAACAGTGTTTCAGTCAAACACCACAACCTCACCACACTGGTGACAAAAAATAACACTCCCTGTGCAGCTCAAGATTCGAACCTTAGACCCCAAGGTTACTCTACATACCACCTTGCCACTAAACCACAAGCGCTTTTTGTGTCACATTTCTGCCACAATTATTCTTAAAGCCTACTCTCCAGAACCAATGGCCTTATTCACTTAAAAATTAAAAATTTTGCTAAAGCCTAGGTTTGAACCCAGGACTTCCCAAACATTCCCAAACACTCCAAACTCACTTAACCATTAAGGCAAGCAATCAATTGTGCCATTTTCTTGCACAACTATATCCTTATGTGCAGTCTCATAATTGTTCCCTTGTTTCAAAACCTATTTCTCCTTGGCCTAAAATTCGGGGCGTTACAACTCTACCTCCCTTAAAGAAATTTCGTCCTCGAAATTTCAAACTATTAGAATGGTCACATATATAGACTACACCACTACGCTCCCGCTATGCACTCTAGTTCCAAATTAGGTATATAGTACATTCTAGATAAAGAACGTACCGGTATTCACATCTGGAGCGTCTCTGTCCTCTCGGGGACATGCAGCATACACCAGAGCTGGCTGCCTCACCTCCGCATGAAGTGCTCCACGACCACGGCCCATACCATTTCCACAGCCTCTAGCTAGCTGCTGACCACCCATCGGTGGCTGCACATTACCTATACCAGTAGCTTGCACCTGATCGGGTCTTCGTGGGCACTCTCTAAAATGGTGCTCCATCGATCCGCATCTCAAACAGGCTCCAGTCCTTTTCCAGCACTCACCGCGATGGCTCTTTCCACAATCCGCACAAGGCTGAGATCCAGCAACAGCAACAGGGGCCCCAACTCTGACTGGCCCATCAACTCTGGCTTTTTTATTAGGCCTCACAAACGAACTTGAGGGCTCAGCATCCCTCTTATTTTTGCCCCTTTCCTTTTCGCGATTCTAGCGCTCGATGCGTTTTACCTCCTCGGCGATCTTTACCTTTTCCACTAACGCAGCAAAGTCTCGCTCCCTCTGTTGAGCTATCAAAATCCGTAGACTATCCCTGATGCTGTCCTCAAAATGAACACAGCGCTCATATTCAGTTGCCACCATCCCTCGAGCATAGCGGCTAAGTCTTAGAAATTCTACCTGGTATTCCGCCACAAACTTATCCCCCTGAGTCAAGTCCAAAAATTCCCTTCTTCGGGCGTCCACATTACTTGCGCCCACATATTTCCCTTGAAATGTAGCTTTAAAGAATTCCCATGTTAACCGGTTGGCCTGAGTACCCTCTCTCATGGTAAGCCACCACTGATAGGCCTCATCTTGCAGTAGTGACACTGCACCCTTTAGTTTTTGCTGAGGAGTGCAGTCGAGATCTGTAACACCCCAAACCCGGTCAGTACACCACGACCGAATCTGGTATGTTACGGGGAAAATCGTATTTGAGAGGTTAGGTTTCCGGTGAAAGGTTTAACGAAAACTCTTTGATGTATCCATACTTGTAAAAAAAAACCTTGGGCATGATTGTTTTAAAACTAGGTAGTGCATTTTGAAGACCCGAATTTGAAAGCTTAGTTGAAAAGTAAGTTTTTATCATTTAGAAGGCCGAGAAATTCCTTTTAATTACTTAAAAACATTTTGAACTTAGTGTGGAAGATCACAAGTTTAGAAAATATTTGAGTTGCGTTCATTTAAAGATTTTAATGTGATACCCGTTGGTAAAGTTTAAAACATATCGCTTTGTAGTCTTGAAAACCGTTTCATTCCAAGTTTTATCCATTATTAACCCAGTAATTTATTAAGGCTAAATTGAAATCAAATTTTAAGCATATAAATAATCAAAGCATAATTTTAAAAGGCCATTTACAATCCCAACAAAACCAAATGAAAATAAATGAAATAAAGTACCAAGTGCTTAAATCGATTACAAAACCGACTTTATTCATGGCATGGTCACCTCGAGTCCACCTTACTCCATGTTTGCGATCTAAGTGTCACCAAATGATAAGGAGAAGGTGAGTCACAAGACTCAATGCATAAATCCCCTCTCGATTAATACAACATACTAACACACACAATACAGAGCAATGTCATTAATGCACCCAATCCTAGCCATCCACAACACCTTTTCTACCCCGTGTGGTACCAAACCACCGGTGGTTCCAAACCACCGGTGACCCAAAGTCACGATATCCATAAGTGTGGTGCCAAACCACTTTGGTGACCCAAAGTCACAAAGAATCCAATGATGGGGCCAACCCATCGTGTGATACCAAATCACCGGCGGCGATCCCATATCTCAAAAGTGGGGCCAACCCACGGTGGTGTTAACCACAGGGACGAGTCGCTATGAGGTGCCAAACCTCTGGTGTCCCAAAGACACGAATGTGATACCAAATCACTGGTGACCGAAGTCACGAATCAAGTGATGGGGCCAACCCATCGTGTGATACCAAATCACCGGGCGCCAATCTCGTATTATCAATCGTGGGGCCAACCCACTGTGGTGCTAAGCCACTGGGACGAGACGCTATGAGGTGCCAAACCTCTGGTGACCCAAAGTCACAAAATAATCTGTGGTACCAAACCACTGGAGGTGCCAAACCTCTGGTGTCCCAAAGACACGGATATCATATTCCCCCTCCTCTCATATCACCCATTATCATACCGACTCATGTAAAGTATGCAAATCATACAAATCATGCTACATGTTTAATGTTGCATCTCATAACACATACATCATAGGTCATGATCTCAAGTATATCAACAATAGAACTCATAATGAAACGGACTTACCCGAATCTGTGCACATACCCAATCGGGTATCATATCAATCAACCATACTGTTTCGGCTTTATTAAACAATCAGATTATTAAGCATATTACTAAGAAAAGAGTGTGTTAGTTTACACACCTGTTAAAATGCAAGCCTTAATCCCAAGGAACCGATCTAAGACCCTCGATTATCTTGCTCCTATAATCGGCCACATATGAGATTAGCACCTAGGCCATTCGGCCAAAACCATTAAACCAAAGGGGTTAACGTTTGAACCTTTACCTTACACTTGATTTGGTTTCCTACCAAATCCCGAACCAAACGATGGTTCTTCTTTATGCACTGCACACCCTATTAAGAGGAAAGATTAATCCTTTGAAACTTTGACTTAACGAAACTAAAAGAGTGGACTAAAAGAACCAACCCTTACCACCACTTACCAATCGATTAACAGAGGAAGACGGCTCCTCTTGCTTGCTTCCAAAATCTGGATGCCCTATGATAAAATCGATTCCAACACAAAAGATTAACTCCTATCAACAAAGGCCAAAATCGGCTCTTAACCAAACCAAAATCGACAAAGAACAAGGGAGAAGAGAAATGAACATTCGGCCAACCACTTACCTTGCTCTAAACCCGATTGGACACCACACACAAGAGAGATCACACCACACCAATATTTGGCCTAGACTTAAACAAAAGGAGAAGAAGATTCGGCCTTACACAAAGAAGGAGAACACAAGAGAAAGATGAAAAGAAAGGGGTTGATATTCGGCCAATAATGAAATGGGAAAAAGAAGAAGAAGAAGGAAAGTACTTTCGGTTTTGAAAAGAAGAAGGAATGGAGAAAATGTTTTGGGGAATAACTTTCGGCTATCAAGGTTTCAAGAGAAGAAAGGAAGAAAGTATGAGAAGAATAGGGTACTAATTTCGGTTTACACAAATGAAAAGAAAGAAAGATGGAAGAGAACATTCGGCTATCAAAGAATATCAAGAGAAACAAGCAATTTTCTAAGTATGTGCTTGGACTTTCGGTTTCAAGAAGAAAATGCAGAAACTCACTTGAAATTTCGGCTTGCTTTTGACAAAAGAAGGATTTTGGCTTACACAAATTTGACCGAAAATGCTCTAAAATGCCAAAAAGAATTTCGCCCTCTCCACTTACCCACTTACCAAAACCTAGCCACTCCCCATGAAGCACCCAACATTCGGCCACTACCTCCAAACACTCCCAACCACTAATTCAAACTAGTTTGAACTAGTCAACCTCCACAATTTACTCTCCACCCACCATTTGAACAATTTGACTTGGTCTACGGCAGAGTTTGAACGCCCACAACTTCTTCTTCTCCTGCCACAAAATGGAAGCAAAAATATGAGACTTCTGCAGCTTGAACACAGGACCTCCTTCCCGCAAGTGACGCCAAACCCATGCTCCAAGTGGCGCCTAACTTGCCACTCTACTAGCTCAATTCTTGTGCTAACATTCTCCTAAAAATATTTATAAACCCCACTCATTCAAATCCCTCACCTAAAGCTTAAAACTAAAGTTTCCCCAACCACTCAAAGCTTACACCAAGCTTACAACTAAGCCCCAAAACAATTGAAACACAACATTGCAGGCCAAATACATGCAAACAATGCAATAATCAAAATAGCCCCTAACCCGGGATATTACAGTTCTACCCCCCTTAAAAATAATTTCGGCCTCAAAATTACCTGGTCAAAAGAGTTGAGGGTATTGCTGCCTCATCATATCCTCTGGTTCCCATGTAGCTTCTTCTACGCCATGATTTTGTCATAGCACCTTTACCAAAGGAACTGACTTTCTACGCAGAACCTTCACATCTCAGTCTAGAATCTGCATTGGTTCTTCTTCCATGGTCAAATCCGGATTTACCTCGATCTCCTCCACCGCTACGATATGCGATGGATCTGAACGATAGCGCCTAAGCATCGAAACGTGAAATACGTCGTGAATCTGACTTAGCTCTGCTGGTAACTCAAGCTGATAAGCTACTGGTCCCACTCGTCTCAGTACCTTATACGGCTCAATAAACCTCGGACTTAACTTTCCCTTCTTTCCGAACCTCAACACTTTCTTCCATGGCGAGACCTTCAGAAAAACTTGATCTCCCACAGCAAATTCTATATCTCTCCTCCTGAGATTGGCATAAGACTTCTGCCTGTCCGAAGCTTCCTTCAACCGAGCCTGAATCAACTTAACCTTGTCTTCAGTCTCTGCAACCAACTCTGGTCCCAACAACTGACGTTCACCCAACTCCGTCCAACATATAGGTGAGCGACACTTCCTACCATACAACGCCTCATATGGTGCCATCTTGATACTTGCTTGATAACTATTGTTGTAGGCGAACTCACCTAATGGCGAAACTCCTTCCAACTACCTCTGAAGTCCAAAACACGACCTCTCGATATATCCTCTAAGATCTCAGATAACCCTCTCCAACCGCCTGTCGATGTGGGTGAAATGCCGTCTTTGAAATCCAACCGCGTGCCCAGAGCCCGATGCAACGCTTTCAAACCTTGATGTAAATCCGGGATCCCTATCCGAGATGATCGATCATCGCACACCCGTGCGACCTCACTATCTCGACACATACAACTTTTCCCAACCACCGGCGGAGTAATCGACCCTCACCGGAATAAAATGAGCCGATTTAGTCGACGATCCACAATTACCCAAACCGAGTCCTTCTTGCTCTCTGCGTAAGAGGTAATCCACCGACAAAATCCATAGTTATCCTTTCCCACTTCCATCGGGAATCTTCACCGGTCAAGCAACCACGACGGCAACCGATGTTCACCTTGACTGGGCTGTGACATGTCGGACACTTTCCAACAAACTCTGTCACCTCTCTCTTCGCACTGCCACCAAAATCGCTCTCTTAGATCCCTATACATCTTGCTACCACCGGGATGCATAGCGTGCACGGCCGCTATGGGCGCCCCAAGAATCCTCTGCCTTAACTCGATATCATTCGGCATACAAGCTCTCCCTTAAAAACACAAAGACCCCATCACTAGACATACAGAACCCTCCAAACCACCATCCTCGCACTTGCAACCTCCGCGCATTCGTAACCTCATCCACTAATCGTTTCCCCGATCGCGCGCAACCCAAGTAGGCTTAACTCGCAGCTCTGCGAAATACTTCCGCCGTTATACAAACTCAAATGGGCAAACATCGCTCTTAAGTCCGATACAACCTTACGGCTCAACGCGTCGCCACCACGTTAGCCTTACCCGATGATATTCAATCGAATAGTCGTAGTCCTTGAGCAACTCAATCCATCTGCGCTGCCTCAAATTCAAATCTTTCTGAGTCAAAAGGTACTTCAGACTCTTATGATCTGTGTAGACTATCGATCTCTCTCCGTACAAGTAGTGCCTCCAAATTTTCAAGGCGAAGACTACTCGCTAACTCCAAGTCGTAAGTCCGGATAATTGACCTCATGTGGCCTCAGCTGCCTAGATGCATACGCCACAACCTTCCCTTCCTGCATCAGCACACAACCCAATCCCGTATGTGATGCATCGCAATACACTGCGAATTCCTTTCCTGCCTCAGGTTGAATCGAATCAGAGCCTCGGTCAAAAATCTTCTTTAACTTGTCGAAACTCTCCTGTTGTTTCTCCCAAACAAACGGAACTCCTTTCCTTAATAAACTTAGTCATCGGTCTTTGCAATCAACGAAAATCCTTCTACAAATCTTCGATGAGTATCCTGCCAAACCCGAAAAACTCCGAATCTCACCACCGACTTAGGCGGCTTCCAATCCAAAATTGCCTCAATCTTCCGAGGATCCACCCTAATCCCTCGGCCGACACTACATGACCCAAGAAAGTCACCTCCTAAGCCGTAACTCGCACTTACTAAACTTAGCATAAAGTCGCTTTCTCCCTCAAAATCTGCAGCACCACTCGCAAATGCGCATCATGCTCCTCTTCGACCTTGAGTACACCAGGATGTCTTCGATAAAAACCACAACGAATGATCCAAATCTTTGCTGAACACCCTATTCATCATATCCATGAATGCTTTCTTTGGCGCGTTAGTCAACCCAAACGGCATTACCAAAAATTCGTGAGTGCCCATACCGAGTAGTACGAAAACTGTCTTGTGGATATCCTCCTCCTTTACCTTTAATTGGTGATACCTGCACCTTAAATCGATCTTCGAGAATACCGAAGCACCCTTTCACCGATCAAACAAGTCATCTATTCGTGGCAACGGATACTTGTTTTTGATCGTCGACTTATTCAATTGGCGGTAATCTATGCACATTCGCATCGTGCCGCCTTTCTTCTTGACAAAGAGTCTCGGCGCTCCCAAGGTGAAACACTTGGCTCGATAAAGCCTCGATCCAACAACTCCTGGATCTCGAGCCTTTAATTCCACTAATTCATTTGGCGCCATCCTATACGGAGCAATAGACATCGCGCGATTTGGGCAGCGAGATCTATCCCGAACTCCACCTCGCGATCCGGTGGCAAACCCGAAGCTCCTCCGAAACACATCAACAAATTCCTTAACCGTTCGGACCTCCTCTACAAAGACACTCCTTAGCCTCCAAGGCATACACATGAACCACATATGGTTCATAGCCCTTCTGACCATCTTCTCACCTTGAGAGCGGATACCACGTTGGATAAGTAATCTCTTCTATTACCTATCATGACCACCTCATCACCCTCACCGTCTTTAGAACCTTGCGCTTAGTCACGCGATCCAACCTCGCTCGGTGCTTAACCAACCACCCATCCATCCCGAATCGGATCGAACTCCCCAAACGGCGGTTCCATCGGATCAACCACAAACACTACCCCTTGGAGTTCTAGGGTGCGTCTCTATATAGCTTATCTACAACTACAGAGTGACCTAGAGGGCTAATTCATCACACCGCCTAGAAGTAGTCTCGAGTCTAAATCCATGGTCTCTACTATATGCTCGGCAACGTATGAATGCGTTGAACCCACATCAATCAAAGCGATAAGGAGAACCAAAGATCAAAAACGTCTGGGTTATGACGTCTCGATCGTCTCCTCTCCTCTCGGCGCCTCCACAGATACACCAAACCAGGTTGTCTTGCCTCGTAACTACCCGCACCTCGCCCGGTGCTCGCGCGGCCCCGACCGAACCATTGCCTCCTCTCGCCATTACCATGACCCCTTTGCGGTGGCGGTCCATTATTCTGAATCGAGTACGGCCCGACCCTCGGGATGAATCCTAGCCAACTTACGCGACAGCCTCTCACCACGGTGATCCAATGAGCCACACTCAAAACATCCTTTTCCACCGGTCCAAAGATCCTCTTCAATGAGATTTCCCACAACGGTTGCAGACTGTATGCGGGTCCCGATTAGCGGCAATGCAGACCTACCAGGGGCCGATTTGGCCCACTCTGTCTAGCCCTTTTACGAGGATTACCCGATGACCCGTAAGATCCAAAACTCCTCTTATGTCCTGCTCCTATCCACGCTTTTGCCTCACGCACTCCTTCACTCCTTCACTACCTTAGCCTTCTCAACTAGGACGGCAAACTCACGCTCTGCCGTGGAGCAATCAGCGATCCTAAATTCATCTCTCGCACCATCCTCAAATCGAACACACCTCTCGTGTTCGTGAGCCACAATGCCCCTAGCATACCGGCTCGCCTCTCAAGAATTCCGCCTCGTACTCCGACACGGACTTGCTCCCTAAACCAAATTTCTCGTAAATGCTTTTGTTGCTCATCAATGTAGCTAGATCCAATGTACTTTTTCGATATACACTTTGAAATAATCCCAAGTAAGATCCTCTCTCGCAAAGATCATCCCGAACCGTGAGCCACCACCGGTATGACTCATCCCGAAGAAGCGATACTACCCTTTCGGCTTCTCCTAAGCGATCAAGTCCGATCATCCATGATCCACTCCGTCGCCTCCGGTAATACTCACCCGTCTTTGAGCAACACCGAAACACCTCGAAATACTTCCGCCCCATTTGCTCGGAGTCGCTCACCACGATTTCCGAACACCGCGCCTCCACCTACTCTAGCTACCCTTTCCAAAGACTTTCAGAAGATCGCTCGCGACATCTGCGTCATCCCCGGTTTGATCCTGAAACTCACCACCTCCAGCTGGTGGTGGTACCGGTATCTCATTCTCTGACCCCTGACCAGACCCTACATGTAACACACCACTATTGACCCTAATCAGAACGGTGGTTTCAGGACCACGAATCCAAGCCTGAGTAATATTTTAATATTATATTTCGTGTTTATTATATGTGATTTAGTGAGTGTGAAAGTTTCGTAGAAAAATTTAGTCATTTAAGTGCTCAATTTGATAAAAAGGATTTAATCGAGAAAAGAGCAAAAGTTGCATACTAAAGTGAAAGGTACTAAATTGATTGTGGCTTTTTAAGTGCATGTACTAAAAGGGCAATTAGCCCATATACTACAAAAAGGGACGGCAATGGGCCACTTTAATTACAAATTTGATGTTATTATAATATGTTAATATAAGTTATAAGTAAATGATTATTTCTTTTATTTTAAGTCATAAAATAATGAAAGAAAGTGGAAAGAAAGAGAACATGCTTTTGTTCATCCTCTTGGCCGAATGTGAGAAGGAAAGAAACTCCATTTTTAAAGCTTGAGTTTCGGCATTAGGAGAGCTCAATTTGGGATCAAGAGCAAAGAAAAACGGAATTAGACCGGGGAAAGACGAAGGTTCTCGAATAGCCGATTCGCACGGACTATCGACAACCGAGGTAAGTCCTTTAGTTAAATCGTGTCAAAGAATTAATTATGGTTATCTTGAATATTAAAAATTGATGGATGTTAGTATCCATTTACATCATGGCCGAATGTATATTGACATATTAGGTTGATGATTTATGTTGAGTATGTGATGGGAATTGTTGGATTGTATAATGATAAAATGGTTTTGTTGGTCCAATGTGAGTGAGCCCAATTGAATTAGATGAGTTTATAATAGTTATGAAGTGTGTTGGTAATGTTTAATCGTATTGACGTGACTCGGGCTTTTACGCCTAGCGTGCCTTGTGCCGTGTTATTTATCGGGCTTTACGCCTAGCGTGCCTTGTGCCGGTGTTATTTATCGGGCTTTACGCCTAGCGTGCCTCGTGCGGTGTTACTTTTCGGCTTTACGCCTAGCGTGCCTCGTGCGGTGTTACTTTTCGGGCTTTACGCCTAGCAGCTTGATGATGCCGGTGATGTATTTTACAAAAGAGAAATCAAATCTTTGTTCAAGACAACTTAAAGCTAAATTATTGAGTACATGGTTTAGGTAAGCATGTAAGGTATGTTATGCTTAATATCAATTGAGTCGAATTAATATTATGAGAATTGTGTTATATGTGTTGAAGTTAATATTGATGGGTGTAATATGATGGAATTCGAGTTAGAATGTGCTATTATGGAACAATTGGTTTTCAAAGTATAAATGCTAAGAAAGGAGATTTTCATGCGATATGCTTATATGAATTTTAATGAAATGATTTCTACTTTACTTGGGTTATTGAATTTCTAGTATTCAGCCTTGTATAAGTAATTGACTTAAGTGCTTATGTGGACTACAATAAGTTGGAAGTTTAATTTCAATTATTTTTATGTTTTATTATCATGAGATTAGGACTTACTAGTTTAGTAAGCTTACTAGTGTGAAATGTTCTCCTTTGTTTTATAGATTAGGTGCAAGCTACAAGCTCGTCGGGATCATTCGGAAAGTCGTCCACACTATCAAATTGTTTTGGTACTCTTTCATTTTGGTTTTTCCAAAGAAGGCATGTATAGGAAAGACTTTATTTAATTTTGATGGAAACTTTGGTTCATGTATGTAATAGCCATGCGAATATGGCTAAATTTTTAGTCAAGTATGCTTTTTGGGACTTTTGTTATAAATGTTGGTGCTCTTTTAAATCGATGATGTTATGATATTATGCGAATGATTTAGGTATAAGCTAAATTATGTAAATGGTTAAGATGCATGCATGGTACGAATTATATGTGAGTATATTCGGTTATAAGCTAGTAATCATATCTTGTAAAGAAACAGTCTTTAGTAACAGCAGTGATGTTGTTTTGAAAAATCACCAAAAATAGGATAAGTTGAATTAGAAGGTGAATGAGGTATAGAACCAAATCTTATTGTGTCTATTTTGATATGAAAGAAACAGAGTAGGCAAAGGAGTTTTATGTTATGAGATATTTAAATTTTAGTGAGACTTGATTTGAATGAGTTCGTGAATCCATGTTCTGTCTTGGAAAAATTGTTAAAAATTGTAAAAAAATAATTAGGGAGCATGGTTTATATGTTTGAAATCCTTGATGAGTCTATTTTTAATAGGAATAAACAAGAACATTATTTAAAATTTGTGCTATGAGATAAATGAGTTTTTGTAATGACAGGTCAGAATCGTCAACAGTGAAATAGTGGAAACTTTGATGAATAAACTGTACTAATTGGCCACATGAAAAATTCTGGAAAAATTATGGTAAATTCTTATAAGAGTCTAGTTTTAAGGAAAATTTACGGATCTAAATTTCGAGTTTTGTAACTCGAGTTATGATCAATTTAGTCAGCATGATGCAGTTTGACAGCTTTAAATTTTTATGTTCGAACTTGTAGTCGAGTCTTGTAATGCCACATACCGACCCCCGCAAAGGTCTCGGGTAAGGGTGTGTTACATTTGATTGGTATCGAGCTTACGGTTTAGTCGATTCTAGGACTACCGTATGCGCGTGTGAGTCTAGCTATACATGCCTTTTATATATATTGATAGTGTGGTGACTTCGACACCTGAACTTTGTTTTATATAGTAAATGGACACCGATCTGAAAGAACCGTAGTGATGATGTAGAGAGTGTAGCGCCCGACCGTGCACACGGATCAGCGCCGATAGACTCTCGACCTTTTCGGGTAGCCACGAAGGAGAGGCTAAAGAAGCCTTTTATCGGATGATGAATGAGTGGTTTGCCCAATTTTTCAAAATAACCCATTGTGTACACCAACCTCCACCCCGAATAATCCAACTCCGATTCCTTCAAAGACTTCGATGATAGATCCGGTGAGATCCATGAGGCCCCGATTGATAAAATCCGAAAATTTGGGGCGAAGAATTTAAAGCCAATGATGATGATGACGCAGAGAGAGCCGAAATGTGGCTCGATAACACTATTCGGTACTTGATGAGCTATCTTGTACTCCTGATGAATGCCTCAAGTGTGCTATATCTTTCTTTGCGGGACATCAGCATATCACCGTGGAACACACTAGTATCGATGGTTCCGAAAGAAAAAGTGACATGGGATTTCTTCCGAATGAATTTCGTAAGAAGTACATCAACCAAAGATTCATTGATCAAAAGCGAAAGGAGTTCCTTGAGTTGAAACAGGCGAATGACCGTAATGTAATATGAAAGAAAATTTCTCGTGCTCAGCAGATATGCTAGAGAGTGTGTTTCTCACCGAAGCTATTATGTGTAAAAGATTTGAAGATGGCTTTGAATGAAGATATAAAGATGTTTGTTGGCATTCTTGAAATTCAAGAGTTTGTGACTTTAGTTGAGAGAGCTTGCAAAGTCAAGAGCTCGGGAAAGAGAAGAGAAAGGCCGAGACAGAAGTTAGAGATATCCGTAAAAGATCTTCGGTAAGGTCTTCCATTCCACAACCAAGAAGTCCAGAGATGACTACAGGTAGGCATAAAGCTACTACAGATCCACCTAGACGGGATCGATCCCTATGAGCTCTCGAGCTACCTCGAAAGCTTGAGTGTTGGTAACGCTCCCGAAATAGAGTAGAATGCAAGAACTGTGGAAAATGACACTCAGGGAGTTGTAGATTTCATGATCGGTCTTGCTATAAATGCGGATCGTCAGATCATTTTATTAGAGAATGTCCGATGTTAGTTGAGCGAATCTGATTCAAAACATTAAGTCGAGCAACACATCAGGTATGAGGCGGGCCACCCCCGCATTCAAGCAATGTAGGTGGTAGTCAGAGAGGAACGAAGAATACTATAGTTCGATCTGAGGCTAGAGCTCCAGCTAGAGCTTATGCCACACGAGCCAGAGAGGATGCTTCCTCCCCCGACGTCATTACCGGTACTTTCACCCTTTATGACACTCTTTGTAATTGCATTAATTGATCCTGGTTCGACTCACTCATATGTGTGTGAAACTTTAGAATTCGGAAAGACTCTGCTAGTTGAGTCTACTGATTTTGTAATTCGTGTGTCCAACCCTTTGGGTAGATGTGTGCTTGTTAATAAAGTGTGTAGAGATTGCCCATTGATGATTCGGGATTATTGCTTCCCGGTGATTTAATGTTGTTGCCCTTTGACGAATTTGATATAATCTTGGGTATGGACTGGTTAACTTCACATGAAGTAGTAGTGGATTGTAAAAGAAAGCTTATTGATTTGAAATGTCGAAACGGCGAGACCATCAGAATTAAATCTTGTGACGTAAATGGGTTGCCTACAGTAATATCTTCAATGTTACCCCGAAAGTATGTGAGAAAAGGGTGTGAAGCTTATTTGGCTTATGTAATTTGGACAATAAAATGTCCGAGAAACAAATTGAATCGATATCGCTTGTATGTGAATACCCGATGTGTTTCTGAAGAACTACCGGTTTACCCTCAGTCACGAGAGATTGAGTTTGGCATTGAGTTAGTGCCGGAGTGCGACTCGATTTCGATAGCTCCGCATCAATGGCGCCTCTCGAATTAAAAGAATTGAAAGCGCGATTGCAGAGTTGATGAGATAGGGGCTTCGCACGACCGAGTTTTCTCTCCTTGGGGTGCACCGTTTTATTTGTGAAAAAGAAGGATGGGACTATGAGAATGTGTATCGATTACGGCAACTAAATAAGGTAACTATAAAGAATAAGTACCCGTTACCTCGGATTGATGATTTATTTGATCGGTTGAAGGGGGCTTGGTGTTTTCGAAGATAGATTTGAGATCGGGCTATTATCGATTGCATGAGTCGAGATTCGGATGTGCCAAGATCGCATTCCGAGCAGGTACGGACATTATGAGTTTTTAGTTATGCCTTTTGGACTCACTAATGCACTGCTATTTTTATGGATCTAATGAACCGAGTCTTCCGGCGCTTTTTGGATCGGTTTGTAGTAGTGTTTATTGATGATATATTGATCTACTCCAAAAATGAAGCGGAACATGCCGAGCATTTGAGAGTAGTACTACAAACTTTGAGAGATCAACGGTTGTATGCAAAATTCGTAAGTGTGAGTTACGGATGAATGAAGTCGACTTCTTGGGTCATGTTGTTTCGATTGTCGGTGTTGGGTAGATCCAAACAAGATAGCAGCTATACTCGATTGGAAACCACCAAAGAATGTTTACGAGATCCGAAGTTTCCTAGGCCTTGCGGGGGTATTACAGACGATTTGTTTGTAAAAGGTTTTTCTACGTAATAGCTACACCTTTGACGAGACTACTACAGAAAGATGTCAAATTTGAGTGGTCGAAAAAGTGTCGAGAAAAGTTTTGAGCAGTTGAAAGCCCTTTTGACCGAGGCTCCAGATATTAACTCGGCTGAATCGGGTAAAGAATTTATTATTTTTAGTGATGCTTCCTTGAATGGGTTGGGTTGCGTTTTAATGCAAGAAGCGGGGTGATAGCCTACGCTTGAGACAATTGAAGCCGCATGAGAAAAATTATCCAACTCATGATCTAGAGTTAGCGACCATTGTGTTCGCATTGAAAATTTGGCGTCACTATTTATTCGCGAAAAATGTCATATTTATTCAGATCACAAAAGTTTAAAATATTTGATGACTTAGAAAGATCTAAACTTGAGACAACGCAGATGGTTAGAATTGCTAAAAGACTATGAATTAGTGATTGATTACCATCCGAGAAAAGCTAACGTTGTTGCGAGATCGTTAAGTCAAAAATCATTGTTTGCTCTTCGTGCAATGAACGCAGCGCAGATAGCTATGTCGTGATGGTTCGATCATAGCCGAGTTACAAGCAAGACCGATGTTTATTCAACAAATTTGTGATGCACGAAAAGTTGACAAAGATTTGATTACTAGTCGAATTCGATTGTGAAAAGGTGCGAATCGATTTTCGATTGATGCAAATGATCGCTTTAAATTTAAAAGCCGAATGTGTGTTCAGAAGAAGAACTCGATTTGATACGAGATGATTCTCGAGTGAGGCCCATAGTGGTCGACTATCGATACATCCGGTAGCACAAAAATGTATAACGATTTGAAACAATTCTATTGGTGGCACGGCATGAAACGGGATATATCTCGAATTTGTTTCGAAATGCTTAGTTTGTCGCAAGTAAAAAGTGAGCATCAAGTGCCATCCGGACTACTTGACCAATCATGATACACGAATGGAAATGGGATAGAATTACAATGGATTTTGTATCCGGTCTCCCTATGACACCGAGTAAGAAAGATGCCGTTTGGGTTATAGTTGATAGACCCACCAAATCGGCTCATTTTGTACCGATTAAATGCGGACTATTCACTCGATAAACTTGCCGAATTGTATGTATCACAGATTGTGAGATTGCATGGTGTCCGAGTTCCATTGTTTGAGACAGAGACCCGAGATTCACATCGCGGTTTTGGAAGAAGTTGCAAGATGCTTTAGGCACTAAACTTCATTTTAGTCTGACCTTTCATCCGCAGACAGATGATCGGTCCCGAGCGAACTATTCGGATACTTGAGGACATGTTGAGATGTTGCGTTCGAGAGTTTGAAGGTGCGTGGGAACGATACCTACCTTTGATTTAATTTGCTTACAATAATAGCTTTCAATCTAGTATCAAAATGGCACCTTATGAAGCCTTATACGGTGAAAATGCCAAACACCATTATACTTGGGTGAGCTCAATGAGAATAAGATACACGGGGTTGATTTGATTAAAGAAATCCCGAACAAAAAGTGGTTTGTGATCGAAATACTTTAAAAGTCGCCTCGGATCGACAAAAGTCTTATCTTGACTTAAAGCGTAAAGATATTAAATTTCAAATCGGAGATCGAGTATTCTTGAAAGTTTCTCCGTGGAAAAAGGTATTCCGATTTGGTCGGAAAGGCAAACTTAGTCCGAGATTCATCGGACCTTATGAAATCACCGAACGTATTGGGCTTTGCTTGCTTATAGGTTGAAGTTGCCCTCGAGTTAGAAAAGATACATGATGTATTTCATGTTTCGATGCTTAAATAAATCTGAGATCGAGATCCGTCTCATGTGATCACACCGAAGCAGAGATTGAAATCCAATCGATTTGACATATGATGAAGAATCGATCCGTATCCTAGCTCGGGAAATAAAAGAGTTGAGAAATAAAAGAATTCCATTAATAAAGGTTTTATGGAATCGTCACGGAGTTGAAGAGGCTACGTGGGAGCACGAGGAGTCAATGAGGCAACAATATCCGACCTTGTTTAACGGTAAAATTTTCGAGGACGAAAATTCTCAAGGGGAGAGTTGTAACAGACCAAT
Source organism: Gossypium sturtianum (assembly GCA_025698515.1). Lineage (NCBI taxonomy): Eukaryota > Viridiplantae > Streptophyta > Magnoliopsida > Malvales > Malvaceae > Gossypium > Gossypium sturtianum. The sequence continues at coordinate 95,621,035 of CM046952.1, forward strand.
ATTGACCCTAATCGGAACGGTGGTTTCGGGACCACGAATCCGAGCACGAGTAATATTTTAATATTATATTTCGTGTTTATTATATGTGATTTAGTGAGTGTGAAAGTTTCAGTAGAAAAATTTAGTCATTTAAGTGCTCAATTTGATAAAAGGATTTAATCGAGAAAAGAGCAAAAGTTGCATACTAAAGTGAAAGGTACTAAATTGATTGTGGCTTTTTAAGTGCATGTACTAAAGGGCAATTAGCCCATATACTACAAAAAGGGACGACAATGGGCCACTTTAATTACAAATTTGATGTTATTATAATATGTTAATATAAGTTATAAGTAAATGATTATTTCTTTTATTTTAAGTCATAAAATAATGAAAGAAAGTGGAAAGAAAGAGAACATGCTTTTGTTCATCCTCTTGGCGAATGTGAGAAGGAAAGAAACTCCATTTTAAAAGCTTGAGTTTCGGCATTAGGAGAGCTCAATTTGGGATCAAGAGCAAAGAAAAACGAATTAGACCGGGAAAGACGAAGGTTCTCGAATAGCCGATTCGCACGGACTATCGACAACCGAGGTAAGTCCTTTAGTTAAATCGTGTCAAAGAATTAATTATGGTTATCTTGAATATTAAAAATTGATGGATGTTAGTATCCATTTACATCATGGCCGAATGTATATTGACATATTAGGTTGATGATTTATGTTGAGTATGTGATGGGAATTGTTGGATTGTATAATGATAAAATGGTTTTGTTGGTCCAATGTGAGTGAGCCCAATTGAATTAGATGAGTTTATAATAGTTATGAAGTGTGTTGGTAATGTTTAAGCGTATTGACGTGACTCGGGCTTTTACGCCTAGCGGGCCTTGTGCCGATGTTATTTATCGGGCTTTTACGCCTAGCGTGCCTTGTGCCGGTGTTATTTATCGGGCTTTACGCCTAGCGGGCCTCGTGCGGTGTTACTTTTCGGCTTTTACGCCTAGCGTGCCCTCGTGCGGTGTTACTTTTCGGGCTTTTACGCCTAGCGAGCTTGATGCGGTGATGTATTTTACAAAGAGAAATCAAATCTTTGTTCAAGACAACTTAAAGCTAAATTATTGAGTGTATGGTTCAGGTAAGCATGTAAGGTATATTATGCTTAATATCACTTGAGTCGAATTAATATTATGAGAATTGTGTTATATGTGTTGAAGTTAATATTGATGGGTGTAATATGATGGAATTCGAGTTAGAATGTGCTATTATGGAACAATTGGTTTTCAAAGTATAAATGCTAAGAAAGGAGATTTTCATGCGATATGCTTATATGAATTTTAATGAAATGATTTCTACTTTACTTGGGTTATTGAATTTCTAGTATTCAGCCTTGTATAAGTAATTGACTTAAGTGCTTATGTGGAATACAATAAGTTGGAAGTTTAATTTCAATTATTTGTATGTTTTATTATCATGAGATTAGGACTTACTAAGCTAGTAAGCTTACTAGTGTGAAATGTTCTCCTTTGTTTTATAGATTAGGTGCAAGCTACAAGCTCGTCGGGATCGTTCGGAAAGTCGTCCACACTATCAAATTGTTTTGGTACTCTTTCATTTTGGTTTTTCCAAAGAAGGCATGTATAGGAAAGACTTTATTTAATTTTGATGGAAACTTTGGTTCATGTATGTAATAGCCATGCGAATATGGCTAAATTTTTAGTCAAGTATGCTTTTTGGGACTTTTGTTATAAATGTTGGTGCTCTTTTAAATCGATGATGTTATGATATTATGCGAATGATTTAGGTATAAGCTAAATTGCGTAAATGGTTAAGATGCATGCATGGTACGAATTATATGTGAGTATATTCGGTTATAAGCTAGTAATCATATCTTGTAAAGAAACAGTCTTTAGTAACAGCAGTGATGTAGTTTTGAAAAATCACCAAAAATAGGATAAGTTGAATTAGAAGGTGAATGAGGTATAGAACCAAAGCTTATTGTGTCTATTTTGATATGAAAGAAACAGAGTAGGCAAAGAAGTTTTATGTTATGAGATATTTAAATTTTAGTGAGACTTGATTTGAATGAGTTCGTGAATCCATGTTCTGTCTTGGAAAAATTTTTAAAAATTGTAAAAAAATAATTAGGGATCATGGTTTATATGTTTGAAATCCTTGATGAGTCTATTTTTAATATGAATAAACAAGAACATTATTGAAAATTTGTGCTATGAGATAAATGAGTTTTTGTAATGACAGGTCAGAATCGTCAACAGTGAAATAGTGGAAAATTTGATGAATAAACTGTACTAATTTGCCACATGAAAAATTCTGGAAAAATTATGGTAAATTATTATAAAAGTCTAGTTTCAAGGAAAATTTACGGATCTAAATTTTGAGTTTTGTAACTCGAGTTATGATCAATTTAGTTAGCATGATGCAGTTTGACAGCTTTAAATTTTTATGTTCCGAACTTGTAGTCGAGTCTTGTAATGCCACATACTCGACCCCGGCAAAGGTCTCGGGTAAGGGGTGTTACACTACAGGTTCAGAAACCGTCATCCTACCCCGACCGCGTCCACGTGTATTACGACCCCGACCTCGAGTGCTCATGACTAAAATCTCGACTTATCTGATTTAGAAGTTTTATGCATCAGTACCTTTTCCACTGTATTTTAAAGCAAAGTCCTATGAATATTTCTTATTAAAGAAGTTTTGTTTTCGCAAGTCCACAGAGTCCTATCAGTTTCAGTTTCTAAAGTAATCCACTATTGCTAGTCTTTCAATCATATCACACCCATCAATCACAAGAAATAGTAAGAGGTACCTACAGGCAGATTGGTCTTTGGAGACTCGGTGCCATGCCTTTCAAACCATATACTTTAAAACAAAACACTTAAAAACCAATATTTAACACATTTTGGGCCTCGAGCCCACAAATGAGAGCTTTTGAACTTAGCTCTGATACCACAAATGTAACACCCCAAACCCGGTCAAGACACCACGGCCAAGAATCGGTATGTTACGGGAAAATCGTATTTGAGAGGTTAGGTTTCCGGTGAAAGGTTTAACGAAAACTCTTTGATGTATCCGTTGTAAAAAAAAAAAAAAAAACCTTGGGCATGATTGTTTTAAAACCGATAGTGCATTTTGAAGACCCGGAATTTGAAAGCTTAGTTGAAAAGTAAGTTTTTATCATTTAGAAGGCCGAGAAATTCCTTTTAGTTACTTAAAAACATTTTGAACTTAGTGTGGAAGATCACAAGTTTAGAAAATATTTGAGTTATGCGTTCATTTAAAGATTTTAATGTGATACCCGTTGGTAAAGTTTAAAACATATCGCTTTGTAGTCTTGAAAACCGTTTCATTCCAAGTTTTATCCATTATTAACTTGATAATTTATTAAGGCTAAATTGAAATCAAATTTTAAGCATATAAATAATCAAAGCATAATTTTAAAAGGCCATTTACAATCCCAACAAAACCAAATGAAAATAAATGAAATAAAGTACCAAGTGCTTAAATCAATTGCAAAACCGACTTTATTCATGGCATGGTCACCTCGAGTCCACCCTACTCCATGTCCGCGATCTAAGTGTCACTGAAATGATAAGGGAGAAGGTGAGTCGCAAGACTCGGTGCATAAATCCCCTCCCGATTAATACAACATACTAACACACACAATGTCTGAGCAATGTCATTAATGCACCCAATCCTAGCCATCCACAACACCTTTTCTACCCGTGTGGTACCAAACCACCGTGACCCAAAGTCACGATATCCATAAGTGTGGTGCCAAACCACCGGTAACCCAAAGTCACCAAGAATCCAATGATGGGGCCAACCCATCGTGTGATACCAAATCACCGGCGACGATCCCATATCTCAAAAGTGGGGCCAACCCACGGTGGTGTTAACCACAGGGACGAGTCGCTATGAGGTGCCAAACCTCGGTGTCCCAAAGACACGAATGTGATACCAAATCACCGGTGACCGAAGTCACGAATCAAGTGATGGGGCCAACCCATCGTGTGATACCAAATCACTCGGCGTCAATCCCGTATTATCAATGGGGCCAACCCCTTTGTGGTGCTAAGCCACTGGGACGAGACGCTATGAGGTGCCAAACCTCTGGTGACCCAAAGTCACAAAATAATCTGTGGTACCAAACCACTGGAGGTGCCAAACCTCTGGTGTCCCAAAGACACGGATATCATATTCCCCCTCCTCTCATGTCACCCATTATCATACCGACTCATGTAAAGTATGCAAATCATACAAATCATGCTACATGTTTAATGTTGCATCTCATAACACATACATCATAGGTCATGATCTCAAGTATATCAACAATAGAACTCGTAATGAAACGGACTTACCCGAATCCGTGCACATACCCAATCGGGTATCATATCAATCAACCATACTGTTTCGGCTTTATTAAACAATCAGATTATTAAGCATATTACTAAGCAAAGAGTGTGTTAGTTTACACACCTGTTAAAACGCAAAGCCTTAATCCCAAGGAACCGATCTAAGACCCTCGATTATCTTGCTCCTATAATCGGCCACATATGAGATTAGCACCTAGGCCATTCGGCCAAAACCATTAAACCAAAGGGGTTAACATTTGAACCCTTACCTTACACTTGATTTGGTTTCCTACCAAATCCCGAACCAAACGATGGTTCTTCTTTATGACACACGCACACCCTATTAAGAGGAAAGATTAATCCTTTGAAACTTTGACTTAACGAAACTAAAAGAGTGGACTAAAAGAACCAACCCTTACCACCACTTACCAATCGATTAACAGAGGAAGACGGCTCCTCTTGCTTGCTTCCAAAATCCTGGATGCCCTATGATAAAATCGATTCCAACACAAAAGATTAACTCCTATCAACAAAGGCCAAAATCGGCTCTTAACCAAACCAAAATCGATAAAGAACAAGGGAGAAGAGAAATGAACATTCGGCCAACCACTTACCTTGCTCTAAACCCGATTGGACACCACACACAAGAGAGATCACACCACACCAATATTCGGCCAAGACTTAAACAAAAAGGAGAAGAAGATTTGGCCTTACACAAAGAAGGAGAACACAAGAGAAAGATGAAAAGAAAGGGGTTAATATTCGGCCAATAACAGAAATGGGAAAAAGAAGAAGAAGAAGGAAAGTACTTTCGGTTTTGAAAAGAAGAAGGAATGGAGAAAATGTTTTGGGGAATAACTTTCGGCTATCAAGGTTTCAAGAGAAGAAAGGAAGAAAGTATGAGAAGAATAGGGTACTAATTTCGGTTTACACAAATGAAAAAGAAAGAAATATGGAAGAGAACATTCGGCTATCAAAGAATATCAAGAGAAACAAGCAATTTTCGGCAAGTATGTGCTTGGACTTTCAGTTTCAAGAAGAAAATGCAGAAACTCACTTGAAATTTTGGCTTGCTTTTGACAAAAGAAGGATTTTGGCTTACACAAATTTGACCGAAAATGCTCCAAAATGCCAAAAAGAATTTCAGCCCTATCCACTTACCCACTTACCAAAACCGGCCACTCCCCCCATGAAGCACCCAACATTCGACCACTACCTCCAAACACTCCCAACCACTAATTCAAACTAGTTTAAACTAGTCAACCTCCACAATTTACTCTCCACCCACCATTTGAACAATTTGACTTGGTCTATGGCAGAGTTTGAACTGCCCACAACTTCTTCTTCTCCATGCCACAAAATGGAAGCAAAAATATGAGACTTCTGCAGCTTGAACACGTGACCTCCTTCCTGCAAGTGACGCCAAACCCAAGCTCCAAGTGGCGCCTAACTTGCCACTCTACTAGCTCAATTCTTGTGCTAACATTCTCCTAAAAATATTTATAAACCCCAGCTCATTTAGCTCCCCTCACCTAAAGCTTAAAACTAAAGTTTCCCCAACCACTCAGGCTTACACCAAGCTTACAACTAAGCCCCAAAACAATTGAAACACAACATTGCAGGAAAAATACATGCAAACAATGCAATAATCAAAATAGCCCCTAACCCGGGATATTACAAGATCATCCATTATTCTCTCCGTGGCTTCTAACCAGTATTCAACTACATTAAGGGCTACCACAGAAATACCCCTAAAGACTTCCGCTCTGTTTGACCGGAGTCGTTCTGAAATTAACCCACGGCTCACATCACCCGCACTGGTCCCAGCGACCCTCTTTAAAATTCAGAGCATAGCTTGGGATAGTGCATCATCCCTAGCTGCTCGATCGTATGATCCTGTCTCGGTCACCGGTGAAGTTGGTGCTTCCCTAGAAGGTATGTGGCCCGATGTCGAAGACCCACCCCTAGCACTTCCACGGCCTCTACCGCGGCCTCTTGTACCCCTTTCACGAGTACCTCTAGTGCTCATTATCGATTTGTATATTATCTGTTTTAGAAATTTTATGCATCAGTTTTCAGTTCCAGTAATTATTAGCAGATGTTTTATGAAAAGCAATAATTAGAATTTGTTCTCACAGATCAAAGTTTTCACTACAGTTTTTAGTTTCCCACGGCTTCCAGTTTACTCTAACTAGAGAGTTTCAGTATAGTCCACTATCTAAAGTAGTCTTAGTATTTCTATCTATTGCATTTCAGTGTAAACAAGCAATAGTTTCAAAATGACTTACAGAATCAGCGCCGGAGACTCGGTGTGCCACACTTTTCAGAAGAAATATCTCAAAACACTTCACATATTCAAAACCAACCTTTTGAAATCCAAAAAAAAATTGAAATCCCATTCCATAGTCGAGTTTTGCAACCTGGCTCTGATACCACTAAATGTAACACCCCAAACCCGGCCTAGACGTTATGGTCGAATCTGGCGGTATCACATTGGAGTGCTTTTAGAAACCTTCCTCTTGTTGATAAAAACCCGTAAGAAGGTTAAAGCCTCTTTGTTAAAACTCAACTGATTCTAGCCATTTCTTATCCATTTTAAAAGGTCATTACTTTTAAAACACGGTTTGTTGCGGAAGCATTTCAACAGTATTACGGAAACGTGATGTTTTGAAAATAGTTACCGTTTTAGAAAATCGCGTTCTACATCTAACAGATAAAAAAAATAAATCAAATCAAAAATTAAAAGCTAGAAAATTATAGAGAGGCCTTATTACATAATTCAAAAACCCAGAATGAAATTTAATAGTAAATTAAAGACAAATAAAAGAAATCAAGAGCAGTAGTTTGGCCATCTCCGAGTACCTCGCAGCACCAATCCGCCTAACATTGGGGATTACCTGTACAATTAAAAGAAATGGTGAGTTTACGAAAACTCAGGGTGTAATCCCTTAATATGCAGTCCCTCAGGTTTGTAGAATGCAGCAATAGTCTGAGCCTAAGTCCATTACAGCAACAATTGGGCTTAGCCCATAACAGTATCAGTTGGGCCTTAGCCCATATCAGTACCAAATCCTATATGAACAATGCATGTTATCCCATCCAAACCTGCACTTGCCTCCATCCAACCCTGCACTTACTGTGGGGAATAAATCACCCACCCATCTCTACACTTACAATGCTAGCACCAGTTGCGACACTAACAAAAATACGCAGCCAAGCTGCCATTGTAACAGCCTAATTTAGGGGCTAGTCAAAACAGTGATCTCAGAATCACTAATTCGAGGATAGAGAAAATTATTTTCATGTTATTTTATGTGTTATAACATGTTCATAAGGATGCATGAAAATTTTGGTGCCTTAATTTTAGCAATTTTTAGCTAAATTGTGAAAAAGGACTAAATTGCATTAAGTGCGAAAGTTCTATATTATTTGCTAAAGGTTCCAAATAGCTATGGATTATAAATTGGAGGTCCCAAATGTGCAATTAGGCCATGGGGATTAGTTTGGCCAGTCAAGGAAAGCTAAGGGGACAAGAGCATTAAATGTGATCATGTTAGGTGATTAAAAAGAAATAAAATAAGGTGAAATAAGCGAAAATCTATCATCTTTTTATTTATTCTCTTCTTCCATCGAAAATACAAACAAGAATGGGGGTTTTTGAAGCTCAAAATTCCATTAGCTCATCTCCTCTTCAAATCAAAGAAAATGAGTTTCGGACCTAGAACGGGAAAAAAGAGAAATGTGGGCAAAAAGTCCCTTTCGGCCCTTTCGACGTCGAGGTAAGTTCATGTGCGAATGTTGCAATTACTTATGAGTTAATTTAGTATTCCAATATTGTATGGAATATATATTTACTCTATGAATGTATGAGATGTCTTTGATGAGATGTCAAGAGAATTGAATTTAAGAGTAATGGGAAATGTATATAGCATAATATGATGATAGTTAAAGTCTCGTGTAGGACCATATTGGAATATGTCCTGGGTGTAAGAATTCGTATAAGACCATGTTAGGGACATGTCATTGATATGTTAATGCAAGTAAAACCCTATTAGGGTATGATGTCAATGTGACACTATGTGTATGAGACTCAAGAGTGTTACTTAACAATTTGAGATGAACTCGGTATATGATGAACTTCTAGTGGGTTATGTGTAATCAATACATCTTATTCGTTTGAGATAGAATTATTAATGCATTGTGTGAATACGAACGAGTATCGTAGAAAGTTAAGTACGAATAGAAGTGTGTGAGGATGTTCTCGGATGAACATTTGAAATAGAGATATACATGAGAATTATTATCCATGAATGTAAAATAACAGTGAGCTATGTGCGTTATCACCTGATTTATTAGTAATCGATGGGCTGTGTGCGATACCATCACTTATAAATTATTGGTGAGCTAAGTGCGATATAACCATAAGTATAAATGACTAGTGGGTTGTGTGCGATACCACCCTATTAGAGATTCAATGGTGGACTAAGTGCAAAACCACCGAGAGTTTAGTATTATTAATGGCTTATTGAAAATGCTTGAGGTGTTGTTTTATATGATCATGTGGTGATCAGTGCAGGAATGTATGCTAATTAAACGAGCAACTGGCTTGTGGCATGGTAAGAATGTGATAAGAGATAGAATGAGTAAGCTTCAAGAGTGATTGAGTAAGTAACCATGGGTTTATGAGAAAAACTCATTATAACACCTTGCAGTCATGGATATTAAATGAATATCAGTATTTGTCATTTGTATACAGATGAACTTACTAAGCATTTTTGCTTACTCCTTTTCTTTTAATATTTCTTATAGGTTATTAATTATCTCGGGTTGGAGGCCGCCGAAGATGTTTTCACACTATCGAGTAGACTGTTGGTATGGTGTTTCAAGTTCCTTTGAGTTATGGCATGTATAGGGATTCTTTTAAAATGTATTAAGTTCTAACTGATTGAGCCAAGTTGTGTTGGCCTAAGAGAATTAATAATTTGGTTCGTATAGCTATACATGATGGCTTAAGTTGTTTGTAATTGTTTTGGATATAGTTCTCCCTAGTGTATGGGATAAAGACTTTATTTCTCCTATGATTAAATGTCTTTAATTCAAGAGTTATATTGAAGCTATGTGAAATTATGTGATGATATATGATTGTATGCAAATGAGAGTGGTAAAAGGCTTGGTAGATAGCCTCTAAGTGCCCACACGGATAGACACACAGGCGTGGGTCTAGGCCGTGTGTCCCCTGCATCTTAATGTCTTAAGTCAGATTAGAACACGAGCTAATCACACAGCCGTTTATTTAGACCGTGTGTGACACACGGTTAGCACATGGGCGTGTACTCCAGACCGTGTGAATAAGTCAGTATGTCAAGGTATGGGACACGGGCTAGGGCCACGGGCATGTCAAGGCCGTGTGTAATTTGACAGTATCCACCACGGGTGGAAGACACAGGCATGTCTTAGGGGTACACGGGTGTGTCCCAAGTCACATGGGCGTGTGACCCCTGTTTCGAGAGAAAGTTTCCAGATGAGTTGGACGTAAGTCTGAGGCCTCGTAAGCCCATGAAATGTATGGTTTGATTAATAAAGAGAAGTTTTTAATGCGGAACAAAATTTTGTAGCCCGTAAGTACATGTTTAAGAAAGTTCAAGCAAAGTAATTTCTCGTATCCAGTCTTAGCCTCGGACTCGGGTATGGGGTGTTACATTTAGTGGTATCAGAGCCAGGTTTAGTCGGTTCTCAAACTAACCTAGCGTGAGTAAGAGTCTTGCTATACATGCCATATGTGGATCGTGATAGTGTGATATCTCTCGGCTCTAACGAAATTATTTTGTTAAGACAGAGATGATTCCCAACCGAGCTGATTTCAGTAAGTTTGTATGATTTTCAAGCTTCATGAATATTTTCATTGAATTTCTTGTGAGGTTGTTATATGAACATTATTTCCATGAAAATGTTTAATGATTTATTAAACAAAGAAGTTACTATGAGTAGGGATATGAAAGTCCCGATTGAAAATGAATTGCTTAGGATACTCAATCTACCACATGAGACAAGAAAGTCCGTATAAGACCAAGCCAAGGTATGGCATTGGCAATCAAGCAATATGTCATGTAAGTCCAAGAAAAGTCTTGGCATTGAAAAGCTATCATGAGATAGATATCCCATATAAGTCCAAGCCAAGGCATGGCATTGGTGAGTAACAAGGAAGATTTCATGTAAGTCCAAGCCAAGGCTCGACATTGACCAGTTCATGAGTAAAGATACCAAATAAGACCATGTCAAGACATGGCAATGGTAAGTTCCCAAGGGAACACACAAGGAAGACTTCGTGTAAGTCCATGTCAAGACATGGCGTCTATACCAAGTTGAGAGATCCCATGTAAGACCATGTCTAGGATATGGCTTTGGCATCGAGTTATGTGAGATGAGATTCAGTATCCTCGGTTATTCATAAAAATTTGTCGGGAAAATGAGTAAAGCTTAAATGAGATAGCAAGAAAGTTAAATAAGTGTAGTTGATATCATGCCATGTTAGTTAAAGTTAACTAAGAAGTATTATCTATGTTATGGATGATGATATTGAGATTATGCTTATCATAGTAAAGTATGCTGATCAATGTGATTAACTGTTACAGGTACCTTGTTTACCTTACAAGCATGAGACTAGTAAGTTCCATGATGTTTGTAAGAATCAGTAAGAGTAAGTAGGCATTTGAGGTTTGTAACGCCATTGTTTATAATAATTATGTCCACATGGTTAAATCTCACGTGTATTCATTAAAGTAGAGAATGTATAATGTTTTGTTTTATGACTCATTATGAAGTCACACATATTATAGTGTGGGAGTTAAACTGAGAAGCTTGACTAAGTAGAATGCAGGAGATGAGTACAGTCGTTTAATGATAAAATTGATGAATAAGACCATGGTAGGACCATGGCAATACATGTGACCCCATATAAGACCATGACTGGAACATGGCATTGGTATTGATATGAGATTTCGTGTAAGACCATAGCGAGGCTATAGCATCGTGATGACATATAAGGAAATAGCTGGGCTATGATGTGTGATACGAGTAAGACCATAGTTGGACTATGGCAATCAAGTAAACGATGTACTCAAACCCGTAAGACATTCTCTAGATTAAAAAGAAATAGTAATAGAAATTAAAGTTAAATGTTGAGTACTCAAGTAGACCTTAATGTGGAACTTGAGTAATTGAAGTCACAGTTCAAAAGTATAAGTGATAGAAACAATTGTAGCGTGATAAACGTGAAAACTCACTTGGGGCGAGTTGTGTGACTATGATGATATTTCATTGATGATGAATAGTAAATCCTATGTATGTAGTCACAAGAGTTAAGTTAAGGGGGCCCTACGACCTCACTCTCTTTACCACTATTGAATTATGATGAGATGTTATGAGAGTTAAGTTAAGTAAGTTGCATCTGATTAATGCAATAATTATGTTAGCATAATTAAGAATGCCTTGTATCACACTGATACTACTCTACTAAATAGAGTAATTGTTGTTGAACATGAGGATGAAGTCCTAGAGGACTAAAATGAAAAGGTTATCATTGAGATATGAAATAGATAAGGTCCCGTATAAGATCGTGTCCGGGACATGGCCTCGGCATCGAGTTGAGATTCCGTATAATACCATATCCAGAATATGGCATCGATAATGAATATGAGAATCGTGTAAGACCATATTTAGAATATGGCATCGATACCTGATGTAGAAGTCCATATAAGACCACCTCGGGGATGTGGCGTTGGTTTCGTACCAACATGAATGAAGATTAATATGCGTCTTTGATTATCCTTAGTGATCAAAGGGACAGATGGATGAGTCTAGTGGTAGAAATGAGAATTGTACTAAAGCCATGTGAAAGGGGTGAATACAGGCAATCGTGAACGAGTCAAAAAGAAACGAGTGCGCTGTGTGGCACGGTATGTGCTAAAAAATGGCAAGTATGAGTAAGTTGGCTCGAAGCCTATAGTTTGTACATGGTTAGTTGATGCCATGGGTGGATTATAATAATCTCCTTGAGTATTATGTATAAATATCTGTTGCCTTTCAGGGCTGATGTAGTTGTCCTTTTCATAAACCGTGTTTGTGTGAGAATGTTAGCTGATAGTAAAAATCAGACAAAAAGGTTGTCGATTTAGTTAATTAAAATCGACATTCCTTTATCTCCTCGTAACCCTATTTGGGTACTTTGAGGAGGAAGTTGGTGATGATTCTAGTATAAGAAGTGAAATCACAAGTTTCACGTTGTGTGATGGGTTTTCGAGTACGCTGAATAGAGTTAATGAATTCGATCGAGATGTCCCTGCCATCTTGAGATATGACGATAGTAAAGGTTTTAGATTAGCATAGAAAGAGAAACTCATATGAGAGTGTGCTTAAAATATGTTCTCAGTATGGAGAAAAGGGTAGATTAATGTATTGAGATATGATTCAAGTTCTGTGTATTTTCACGCATGAATCAATAAAGAAAATAAAATTCTGTGTGTACGTAAGTATGGAGCATGATACAAGGGTATGCTCATTCGAAATGTTCAAACTGTGATAGTTGAGTTGAAAGCTATAGAAGGAACTATTAATTGAAAGTTCTAGTACTGAGTTCAGTCTGAATCGAGAAAAAGAGTTGACGGGTTGGTGATCTAGAGACGATCACTTTTGTGTCATTGTTGTAAGTTAGATGTTATGAAATAATCCATGGGAAAATCGATGTGTATTTTCTGACTTTTAATGAGTGAGATTATCATATGCTACAGAAGTTTTGGTATGAGATTTAGAAGTAGCATATCTACTAATGCAAGAATAAGAAAATGCAGTTATGTGCATAAATGTTTTGACAATAGAGTACATTTCACGTTATGATTGAGTTTATGGTCATAAGTAGTTGACCACTAAAAGCTGAGTTTCCAAAACATACAAGTCAAGACTATTACAGTCGGTGAATGCTTTAATGAGAAAGTGAGATAAAACCTTTTAGATTTCAAATTTGGTTTGACAAAATTCCCAATAGGGAGATGTCATTCAAATTATAGTAAATCAACCAGTAAATATCCGAACGATCATTTGGACATGTACAGAGTTCCAAATTGGTGGATTACTGAGTATATGCCCCAGAGGAAGAATAACCTAGGTCTCAAGTTACGTTTCGACCTTATGTATCACAGCTTAAAAGTTGTTGGCAAGATAAACTTGAGGATAAGTGGATTTCTGATTTGGAAGAGTTGATGGAAACGTTTTAAGAATGTTGGTAGCAACTCCTCTTGATAAGATTTTCGGGGACGAAAATCCCTAAGGGGGAGAATTGTAACAGCCTGATTTAGGGGCTAGCCGGAACAGTGATCTCGGAATCACTAATTCGAGGATAGAGAAAATTATTTTCATGTTATGTTATGTGTTATAACATGTTTATAAGGATGCATGAAAATTTTGGTGCCTTAATTTTAGCGATTTTTAGCTAAATTGTGAAAAAGGACTAAATTACATTAAGTGCGAAAGTTCTATATTATTTGCTAAAGGTGCCAAATAGCTATGGATTATAAATTGGAGGTCTCAAATGTGCAATTAGGCCATGGGGATTATTTTGGCCGGTCAAGGAAAGCTAAGGGGACAAGAGCATTAAATGTGGTCATGTTAGGTGATTAAAAAGAAATAAAATATGGTGAAATAAGCAAAAAGCTATCATCTTTTATTTCTTCTCTTCTTCCACCGAAAATACAAACAAGAATGGGGGTTTTTGAAGCTTAAAATTTCAGCAGCTCATCTCCTCTTCAAACCAAAGAAAACGAGTTTCGGACCTAGAACGGGTGAAAAGAGAAATGTGGGCAAAAAGTCCCTTTCGGCCCTTTCGACATCGAGGTAAGTTCATGTACAAATGTTGCAATTATGTATGAGTTAATTTAGCATTGCAATGTTGTATGGAATGTATATTTACTCTATGAATGTATGAGATATCTTTGATGAGATGTCAAGAGAATTGAATTTAAGAGTAATGGGAAATGTATATAGCATAATGTGATGATAGTTAAAGTCTCGTGTAAGACCATATTGGAATATGTCCTGGGTGTAAGAATTCGTATAAGACCATGTTAGGGACATGGCATCGATATGTTAATGCAAGTAAAACCCTATTAGGGTATGATGTCAATGTGACACTATGTGTATGAGACTCAAGAGTGTTATTTAACAATTTGAGATGAACTCAGTATATGATGAGCTTCTAGTGGGTTATGTGTAATCAATACATCTTAGTCGTTTGAGATAGAATTATTGATGCATTGTGTGAATACGAACGAGTATCATAGAAAGTTAAGTAAGAATAGAAGTGTGTGAGGATGTTCTCGGATGAACATTTGAAATAGAGATACACATGTGAATTATTATCCATGAATGTAAAATAACGGTGAGCTATGTGCGTTATCACCTGATTTATTAGTAATCGATGGGCTGTGTGCGATACCATCGCTTATAAATGATTGGTGAGCTAAGTGCGAAATCACCATAAGTATAAATGACTGGTGGGCTGTGTGCGATACCACCCTATTAGAGATTCAATGGTAGACTAAGTGCGAAACCACCGAGAGTTTAGTATTATGAATGGCTTATTTAAAATGCTTGAGGTGTTGTTTTATATGATCATGTGGTGATCAGTTCAGGAATGTATGCTAATTAAATGAGCAACTGGCTTGTGGCATGGTAAGAATGTGGTAAGAGATAGAATGAGTAAGCTTCAAGAGTGATTGAGTAAGTAACCATGGGTTTATGAGAAAAACTCATTATAACACCTTGCAGTCATGGATATTAAATAAATATCAATATTTGTCAGTTGTATACAGATGAACTTACTAAGCATTTTTGCTTACTCCTTTTCTTTTCACATTTCTTATAGGTTTTTAATTAGCTAGGGTTGGAGGCCGCCGGAGATGTTTTCACACTGTAACACTCCATACCCGAGTCCGAGACTAAGACTGGATACGAGACATTACCATGCTTGAACTCACTTAAACATGTACTTACGGGCTTTAAAATTTCATTCTGAATTAAAAACTTCTCTTTCTTAGTCAAATCAGACATTTCATTGGCCTACGAGGCCTCAGACTTACGTCCCAAAACTTTCGGAACTCATCTGGAAACTTTCTCTCGAACAGGGGCCACACGCCTGTGTGACTTGGGACACGCCCGTGCACCCCTAAAACATGCCCGTGTCTTTCACCCGTGGTGGATACTGGCAAATTACACACGGCCTAGACACGCCCGTGGCCCCAAACCATGCCTAAAACCCCAGCATTTTGCCAATGCCGCACGGCCAAGGCACACGCCCGTGCTTTCCACCCGTGGTGCACACTGACTACCTTAACACAGCCTAGAGTCTAGACACACGCCCGTGTAGCTAGTCCGTGGTCTATTCTGACTTAAGATGCAAAGGTGCAAGGTGCACACGGCCTAGACACACGCCCGTGTGTCCATCCGTGTGGGCACTTAGAGGCTATTTACAAAGCCAATTGCCACCCTGAAATCAAGACCAAACTCATGCTCAATTCAGCAACTCAAGTATTACATCTAACATGAACAAGGATGCATACTTCATTGTTAGATTAAAACATACATAGTTAATCATTCATGACTCATCTCTTTGGCCATATACAAAAAGAATACTAAGCTTGATAGCCAACACTTTGGCTAGTTTTAAAACATAACCCAAAATGAAATGTTTCCTATACATGCCATACTTAATATAAACAACTTGGCTATACCAAAATAGCGATTGATAGTGTTCTCCGAGCTCCGGTGACGATGATCCACGAGATTAGCTAGGCGGGACTACATGGAAAGAAAGAATAAAGGACGTAAGCATTTAGCTTAGTAAGTTTGCATGTAATTCTCATAGCAATATATTTGCTTAACATTAACCATTCATCATAAACAATGGCATTATGAATCTCAAGTATTCAAGCTTACTTACTCTTACTGATTCTTACATATCTCATGGTACTTACTATTCTCATGCTCAGATGAAACAATATACTGTATCACTTGATCACATAGAACAAGATACTTTACTATGATAAGTATAATCTCAACTTCATCATTCGTATCATGAATAATACTCTTAACTAGCATAACTTGATAATAACTTTACTTACTTAACTTTCTTACTATATCATTTGAGCTTTACTCTCTTGCCCGATGAATTTCTATGAATAACCGAGGATACTGAATCTCGTCCCACATAACTCGATGCCAAAGCCATATCCTTGATATGGTCTTACATGGGATCTCTCATCTTGGTATTGATGCCATGTCTTGACATGGACTTACTCAAAGTCTTCCTTGTGTGTTCCCTTGGGAACATACCATCGCCATGTCTTGACATGGTCTTACTTGGTATCTTTACTCATGAACTGGTCAATGCCGAACCTTGGCTTGGACTTACATGAAATTTTTCTTGTTACTCACCAATGCCATGCCTTGGCTTGGACTTACATGGAATCTCTACCTCATGATAGCATTTCAATGCCAAGACTTGTCTTGGACTTACATGACATCTTTGCTTGGAGACTCACCAATGCCATGCCTTGGCATGGGCTTACATGGGTCTTTATCTTATAATAAATCTTCAATGCCAATACTTGTCTTGGACTTACATGATAACTTGCTTGATTGCCGATGCCATGCCTTGGCTTGGTCTTATACGGACTTTCTTATCTCGTGTGGTAGATCGAGTATTCTAAGTAATTCAACTTCAATCGGGACTTTCTCATGCTTAATCTCATTAATTTATTTATTTAACATAGCAATAAGCATTTCTATGGTAATAATGTACATTATACTAAGCAATTTAATGATAATAATCATAAAGCTTAGAAATTATACAAACTTACCTCAATATACAAAATGTATGTAAATATGCAATTTAGTCCTCGACTTTGTTCTTGTCTCGGTTTCGATCCGGGCTTCGTTTTTCTTGATCTAAAATAATAATTAGATCATTTAATACTCATATTGACTAAATTGACTCTTAACTCATACTTTGGCAAAATTACTATTTTGCCCTTAAACTTTCTCATATTTGCACTTTTGCCCCTAGGCTTGTAAAATAATTCTCATTCAACTTTCTTAAACATCATGTTTAGCTGATTCATTTTCTCTACTATAACAATCATAAATTCTCACTATTTCTAATAGGTATGACAAATTTCACAACTATTACAAATTAGTCCATACTATCATTTTTCATGAAATTCACTAAGGAAATGATGTTTATCTAGCATCAAACTCCCATAATCTTCCATAAAATATCATTTTACATGCATGATACACATGGGTAGATTTTTGAACATGCTTCTTAGCTCATCTTATAGCTAAACGTAGCTAATTCATAATACGAGGACTCCAAAAATACGAAGAATATTAAAAACGGGGCTAGGATGACTTACTTGCAAGCTTCAAAAATTTGAAGAACCCTAGCTATGGAGTCTCCCAATTTTCGGCACAAGGAAGAAGATGAATGAAATTTTTATCATCTTTTTCCCATTTAAATCATTTAATTGGTAAATGATCGAAATGCCCTTCTCTTTAAAAATTTACAAATTGCTAACTCGTGTCCATTTTTGTCCAAAACTTATAATTTAGGCAATTTGCTATTTAAGGACTTCTAATTAATATTCTAAAGCTATTTCATACAAAAAGCTTCTAGAAACTCATATTTTGCAACTTTTGCAATTTAGTCCTATTTGATCATTCCATGTCAATTTCACAAAATTTCTACATGGAACTTTGATACTATCATGAAAACATGTCATAAACCTTAAGAACTAAATTTATTAACTCAGATTTATGGTCTCGCACCACTATTTCGACTAGGCCCTGAATCGGGCTATTACAATTCTCCCCCACTTAGGAATTTTCGTCCTCGAAAATCTTACCAGCAAACAGGTTTGGGTACTGGTTTCTCATGCTCTCTTTTGGTTCCCACGTAGCCTCTTCTATTCCATGTCTTTGCCACAATACTTTTACCAGGGCAATACTTTTATTCCTTAGCTGCTTAACTTCCCGAGCTAAAACCTTAATTGGTTCTTCACCATAAGTCATGTCGGGATGAATCTCTATCTCTAACCGGGTAATTACATGTGAAGGATCTGATCGGTAGCGTGTCAACATTGACATGTTAAACACATCGTGAATATTTTCTAACTCTGATGGCAAAGCAAATCGATAAGCTACCGGCCCAACTCTTTCAGTAATCTCGTATGGTCCGATAAAACGTGGACTCAACTTGCCCTTACGGCCAAATCTGAGAACTTTTCTCCATGGTGATACTTTCAATAAAACTTTATCTCCGACTTGATACTCTATCGCTTTTCTCTTTAAGTCTGAATAGGACTTCTGTCTATCTGATGCAGCTTTTAAACATTCTCGTATCACTTTCACTTTCTCTTCAGCTTCTCTAACCAAATCAACCCCGTGAATTTGGTTTTCCTTGAGTTCAGTCCAAAATAAAGGCGTTCTGCACTTACGCCCAAATAGAGCCTCATAAGGCTCCATCTTTAAACTCGACTGAAAACTATTATTGTAGGCAAACTTTACCAATGGGAGAAACTTTTCCCAACTGCCTCGAAATTCAAGAATACAACATCTGAGCATATCCTCGAGTACTTGAATTAACCTCTCCGACTGACCGTCAGTTTGAGGATGAAAAGCGGTACTAAAGTTCAACTTTGTACCCAAGGCCCCTTGTAACTTCTTCAAAAATCTGGATGTAAACCTCGGATCGCTATCCGAGATGATTGACAACTTGGACACACGTGTACGGCCTTACTATTTACGAACGCATACAAGTTTGCCAACTTGTCTAGTGAGTAATCAACTCGTACAGGTATAAAATGGGCTAACTTTGTAATTCTATCAACCATGACCCATACAACATCTTTCTTGCTCGGAGACAATGGTAAACCAGTTAGAAAATCCATAGTAATACGATCCCATTTCCACTTCGGAACCAAAATGGGTTGAAGCAAACCCGAAGGTACTTGGTGTTCAACCTTTACTTGCTGACAAATCAAGCATTTGGAAACAAACTCTGAAATATCTTGCTTCATACTCGGCAACCAAAACTGTTGCTTTAAGTCATTAAACATTTTGGTACTACCCGGATGTATAGATAAACATCCGTTATGTGCTTCATGCAAAATTCTCTGAATAAGCTCGTCCTTTCTTGGTACACAAATTCTATCTTTGAACATCAGACTTCCATTGGGACTAATCCGGAAATCAGACTCAACATCTGTCTCGCATTGAGCTCTCTTGACTTGCAATTAACTATCTTCTTTCTAAGCCTCAAAAATCTCTTGGAAGAATACTGGTCTAGCTTTCAACTCAGCTAGAATAGAACCATCGTTGGATAAAGTCATCCGTGAAATCATTGCCCTTAATGCAAATAGGGACTTTCTACTCAAAGCGTCGGCAACCACATTCGCCTTCCCGGGATGGTAGTCAATGACCAATTCATAGTCTTTTATCAACTCTAACCATCTTCGCTGCCTTAAGTTCAACTCTTTCCGCGTCATCAAGTACTTTAAACTTTTGTGATCGGTGAAGATCCGACATCTCTCACCATATAGGTGGTGTCTCCATATCTTCAATGCGAAGACAATGGCAGCCAACTCTAGATCGTGGGTCGGATAATTCTTCTCATGTGGCTTCAACTGTCTTGAGGCGTAAGCAATCACTTTGCCTTCTTGCACAAGTACACAGCCTAATCCATTTAAGGATGCATCGCTGTAAATCACAAATTCTTTCCCTGTCTCAGGTTGTACTAAAATTGGAGCTTCTGTCAACATCGCTTTCAGTTTCTCGAAACTTTGTTAGCATCTTTCTGTCCACTCAAACTTCACATTCTTATGCAACAATTTAGTCATCGGGGTTGCAATCATAGAAAATCCCTTGACGAATCGTCTATAATAGCCAGCTAGGCCTAGGAAACTTCTAACCTTAAAGACATTTCTCGGTGGATTCCAGTCCATTATGGCCGAAATCTTACTTGGATCTACTCGGACTCCATCTCTCGAGACAATATGTCCCACAAATCCTACTTCCTTGAGCCAAAATTCACTTTTACTGAACTTGGCATATAATTAATTTTCTCAAAGAGTCTGTAAAACTGTCCGTAGGTTCTCAGCATGCTCATTCTCATCTCGGGAATAAATCAGTATGTCGTCAATGAAAATGACTACAAACTTGTCGAGGTATGGTCTAAAAATGCGGTTCATTAATTCCATGAATACCGCAGGAGCATTGGTCAAACCAAAGGGCATGACTAAAAATTCATAATGCCCATACCTTGTTCGAAAAGCTGTCTTGGACACATCTGATTCCTTTACTCTCAGCTGGTAGTACCCCGAGCTCAAGTCTATCTTAGAGAACACAGTGGCTCCCTTCAATTGATCGAACAAATCATCGATCCTTGGCAATAGGTACTTGTTCTTTCTCACACTTTATTAAGTTGACGGTAATCTATGCACAATCTCATGGTGCCATCTTTCTTTTCACAAATAAAACCGAGCACCCCATGGAGAACAACTTGATCTCGCAAAACCTTTATATGTCAACTCTTGCAATCGTGACTTCAACTCTCTCAACTCCATTGGAGCCATTACAAGGAGTAATAGATATTGGTATAGTCACTGAGCCGCCTCAATGCCGAACTCAATCTCTCTTACTAGGGGTAGTCCTGGTAATTCTTTGGGAAAAACATCCACGTACTCACATACTATCGGTACTGACTCAATCTTTAACTCTGTTTCTTTAACATTCATCACAAAGGCCAAATATGCCTCATGCCCTTTCTTATGTATCTCTCGTGTCATCATATGAGAAATCATTGCTGTGGGCCTACCTTGTTCATCCGATTTTACATGGAGAATTTCCCCATTCTCACATTACATCTCAATGTACTTTTTCCCACAATTTACTATTACATCATGGGCAGTCAACCAGTCCATACCAAAAATGATGTCAAACTCATTAAATGTTAGCAACATAAGATTTTCTTTAAAGTAATGACCTCTAATCATTAATGGACAATCTTTACATACTTCATCAACTAACACACTCTTGCCTAAAGGGTTAGACACCTTAATCGTAAATTCTGTAGAATCTATAGGCATATTCATACTGGATACTAGTTTCATACAAATGTAAGAGTGTGTGGATCCGGGATCTATTAAAGCAATAACTTTGATATCATAAAGAGAAAAGGTACTCGTAATAACATCAGGAGAAGATGCCTCTTCGCGAGTGCGAATGGCATAAGTCCTTGCAGGCGCCAAACCCTCGGGTCTCGTAGCCTGCTCTCTAGGGTTACCTCTTCCACTTGCCCCACTTCCTGGGTTCCTCTGCGGTCTTCCTCTGACCACACTCCCGGATCTCGGGTTCTGAGCTCTATCTTCTTTCATTATCTCTAGACAATCTTTTATGTAGTGGTCCTGGGAACCACATCTAAAACATGCATTTTCATGTGCTCGAAATTCTCGAAGATGACGTCTACCACACTGTGGGCATTCGGGTCTATCCGATCGGATGTTCCCCACACTAGCAACCGAGGTCGTGCATGCCTTACTTCCCGAATCGCTTACTCTTGTCCTTCCTTGAAAACCCAACAGAAGTAGCCGATCGGGTGGAGAAATCTCTTGACTTCTTGGATGAGGATTGGAATGACTTATTCCACTGTATCTTTTTAGAGTCGCGAGACTCTATTTCAGACTTTCTCTTCTCCTTTACTAGTTCTCCGGCTTTACAAGCCCTCTCTACTAGCACAACGAATTCCTTTAGTTCTAGGACAGTAACAAACAATTTGATGTCCTCATTTAGCCCATCTTCAAATCTCTTACTCATGATGGCCTCGGTGGACACGCATTCTCGAGCGTGTTTACTGAGCCGTACAAACTCACGCTCATAATCAGTCACAGACATCTTGCCTTGCTTTAACTCTAGAAATTCCTTTCTATCAACTGGAGGCTTCTCTCCTCTTACCACCTCTACTACTTGAGGGGCTACTGGGATAGGTTGAGGAATAGGTGGGGGTGGAGGGGGTTGTGCATTCGGGTTCGTACGAACGAACTCCATATACCAGGTATTCATCATATGGAGGAAGGCTTCTCTAGCCTCTTCTCCTCCTCCTTGACTCACCGTAGTGGGTCTATTCTCATTCTCGTTCGGCACCTTCCCTTCAGCAGGAGCCGGCGCGTTACTTTCTACGTCATCTTCCACAGCTCTATCGGGATCCATTTACTAAATGTATAAACATAATTTAAGTCGTCAGGAGTCGTCACACTATCATTATAAAAACATTCTTACGTATGGCATGTATAGCTAGACTCGTGCTCGTGCTACGTTAGTCCTAGAATCGACTAAACCGTAGCTCAGATACCACTAAATGTAACACCCCATACCCGAGTCCGAGACTAAGACTGGATACGAGACATTACCATGCTTGAACTCACTTAAACATGTACTTACGGGCTATAAAATTTCGTTTCGAATTAAAAACTTCTCTTTCTTAGTCAAATCAACCATTTCATGGGCCTACGAGGCCTCAGACTTACGTCCCGAAACTTTCGAAACTCATCTGGAAACTTTCTCTCGAACAGGGGTCACACGTCCGTGTGACTTGGGACACGCCCGTGCACCCCTAAAACATGCCCGTGTCTTTCACCCGTGGTGGATATTGGCAAATTACACACGGCCTGGACACGCCCGTGGCCCCAAATCGTGCCAAAAACCCCAGCATTCTGCCAATGCCCCACGGCCAAGGCACACGCCCGTGCATACCACCCGTGGTGCACACTGACTACATTAACACGGCCTAGAGTCTAGACACACGCTCATGTAGCTAGTCCGTGGTCTATTCTAACTCAAGATACAAAGGTGCAGGGTGCACACGGCCTAGACACACGCATGTGTGTCCATCCGTGTGGGCACTTAGAGGCTATTTACCAAGCCAATTGCCACCCTAAAATCAAGACCAAACTCATGCTCAATTCAGCAACTCAAGTATTACATCTAACATGAACAAGGATGCATACTTCATTGATAGATTAAAACATACATACTTAATCATTCATGACTAATCTCTTTGGCCATATACAAAAAGAATACTAAGCTTGATAGCCAACACTTTGGCTAGTTTTAAAACATAACTCAAAATGAAATGTTTCCTATACATGCCATACTTAATATAAACAACTTGGCTATACCAAAATAGCGATTGATAGTGTGCTTCGAGCTCCGGTGACGATGATCCACGAGATTAGCTAGGCGGGACTACATGGAAAGAAAGAATAAAGGACGTAAGCATTTAGCTTAGTAAGTTTGCATGTAATTCTCATAGCAATATATTTGCTTAACATTAACCATTCATCATAAACAATGGCATTATGAATGTCAAGTATTCAAGCTTACTTACTCTTACTGATTCTTACATATCTCATGGTACTTACTATTCTTATGCTCAAATGCAGTAAACAATATACTGTATCACTTGATCACATAGATCGATTGTACTTTACTATGATAAGTATAATATCAACTTAATCATTCATATCATGAATAATACTCTTAACTAGCATAACTTGATAATAACTTTACTTACTTAACTTTCTTACTATATCATTTGAGCTTTACTCTCTTGCCCGATGAATTTCTATGAATAGCAGAGGATACTTTGAATCTCATCCCACATAACTCGATGCCAAAGCCATATCCTCGATATGGTCTTACATGGGATCTCTCATCTTGGTATTGATGCCATATCTTGACATGGACTTACTCAAAGTCTTCCTTGTGTGTTCCCTTGGGAACTTACCATCGCCATGTCTTGACATGGTCTTACTTGGTATCTTTACTCATGAACTAGTTAATGCCGAGCCTTGGCTTGGACTTAGATGAAATATTTCTTGTTACTCACCAATGCCATGCCTTGGCTTGGACTTACATGGAATCTCTACCTCATGATAGCTTTTCAATGCCAAGACTTGTCTTGGACTTACATGACATCTTTGCTTGGAGACTCACCAATGCCATGCCTTGGCTTGGGCTTACATGGGTCTTCATCTCATAATAACTCTTCAATTCCAAGACTTGTCTTGGACTTTCTTATCTCGTGTGGTAGATCGAGTATCCTATGTAATTAAACTTCAATGGGGACTTTCTCATGCTTAATCTCATTAATTTCTTTATTTAACATAGGAATAAGCATTTCTATGGTAATGATGTACATTATACTAAGCAATTAAATGATAATAATCATAAATCTTAGAAATCATACAAACTTACCTCAATATACAAAATGTATGTAGATATGCAATTTAGTCCTCGACTTTATTCTTGCCTCGGTTTCGATCCGGGCTTCATTTTTCTTGATCTATAATAATAATTAGATCATTTAATACTCATATTGACTAAATTGACTCTTAACTCATACTTTGGCAAAAATACTATTTTGCCCTTAAACTTTTTCATATTTGCACTTTTGCCCCTAGGCTCGTAAAATAATTCTCATTCAACTTTCTTAAACATCATGTTTAGCTGATTCATTTTCTCTACTACAACAATCATCAATTCTCACTATTTCTAATAGGTATGACCAATTTCATAACTATTACAAATTAGTCCATACTATCACTTTTCATGAAATTCACTAAGGAAAAGATGTTTATCTAACATCAAACTCCCATAATCTTCCATAAAATATCATTTAACATGCATGATACACATGGGTAGATTTTTGAACATGCTTCTTAGCTCATCTTATAGCTAAAAATAGCTAATTCATAATACGAGGACTCTAAAAATACGAAGAATATTAAAAACGAGGCTAGGATGACTTACTTGCAAGCTTCAAAAATTTGAAGAACCCTAGCTATGGAGTCTCCCAATTTTCGGCACAAGGAAGAAGATGAATGAAATTTTTATCATCTTTTTCCCATTTTAATCATTTAATTGGTAAATGACCAAAATGCCCTTCTCTTTAAAAATTTACAAATTACTAACTCATGTCCATTTTTGTCCAAAACTTATATTTTGGGAAATTTGCTATTTAAGGACTTCTAATTAATATTCTAAAGCTATTTCATACAAAAAGCTTCTAGAAACTCATATTTTGTAACTTTTGCAATTTAGTCCTATTTGATCATTCCATGTTAATTTCACAAAATTTCTACATTGAACTTTGATACTATCATGCAAACATGTCATAAACCTTAAGAACTCAATTTACTAACTCAAATTTGTGGTCTCGCACCACTATTCCGACTAGGCCCTGAATCGGGCTGTTACACACACTATCGAGTAGACTCCTGGTATGGTGTTTCAAGTTCCTTTGAGTCATGGCATGTATAGGGATTCTTTTAAAATGTATTAAGTTCTAACTGATTGAGCCAAGTTATGTTGGCCTAAGATAATTTATAATTTGGCTGCATATAGCTATACATGATGGCTTAAGTTGTTTGTAATTGTATTGGATATAGTTCTCCCTAGTGTATGGGATAAAGACTTTATTTCTCCTATGATTAAATGTCTTTAATTCAAGAGTTATATTGAAGCTATGTGAAATTATGTGATGATATATGATTGTATGCAAATGAGAGTGGTAAAAGGCTTGGTAGATAGCCTATAAGTGCCGACACGGATAGACACACGGGCGTGGGTCTAAGCCGTGTGTCCCCTGCACCTTAATGTCTTAAGTCAGATTAGAACACGGGCTAATCACACGGCCGTTTGTTCAGACCGTGCGTGACACACGGTTAGCACATGGGCGTGTGCTCCAGACCGTGTGAATAAGTGAGTATGTCAAGGTATGGCACACGGGCTAGGGCCACGGGCATGTCAAGGCCGTGTGTAATTTGACAGTATCCACCACGGGTGGAAGACACATGCATGTCTTAGGGGTACACGGGCGTGTCCCAAGTCACATGGGCGTGTGACCCCTATTTCGAGAAAAAGTTTCCAGATGAGTTCCGAAAGTTTCGGGACGCAAGTCTTAGGCCTCGTAAGCCCATGAAATGTATGATTTGATTAAGAAAGAGAAGTTTTTAATACAGAATGAAATTTTGTAGCCCGTAAGTACATGTTTAAGAAAGTTCAAGTAAAGCAATTTCTCGTATCCTGTCTTAGCCTCGGACTCGGGTATGGGGTGTTACAGGCAGTATCAGTATATATGGCACAACCTCCAATACGATATTCTTCCTTCACAACAGTGTTCCAATCCCCATGCAATATGTCGTGTATGCAGAATGTCATGCACAAAATCAGTCATACAAATCATAGACAAATCAGTCATTTACCCTTGAGGGGCAAAATAGTCATTTTACCCTTTAGGGGTATATCGGTCAATTTGATCGGATTAGGGTCTAAGCATGCTTACCGACCCAACAAAAGGTCCATAGCCGTCTCAGACGACTCGTGTAACCTCAACATACATAACAGTGTAAATGGGCCAAAGCCCATTATGCGGCCCATGTGGGCCCACATGCCTGTGTGGCCCACTAAGCCTGAAAACGACCACGGCCACGTGAACTACACAGCCCAGTCCAGCTTTATCCATATTTTGTGGAATTTATCCGTGTGGGGCCCACGAGCCCATTGGGCCCACACAACCCATTCTAGCCCAACGTGGCCCAGAACGGCCTATGTCCACAAGAACGCTCATAGCGGCCTCTGCAGTCAATCATCATGTTTCTTGGACCCGAGTTATCACACGAGCGATCGCATGCTTGTGTGGCATCGTGTGCCATATTTCTGACTTTTCGCTTTTCTACTTCTTGGCTTTTTCCGTTTCTGATCTAATCGGTGTGTGTGTACACACTGCTTTCTGAAAGAGCACAAATCTCCACGTACACCAACCTAGATTCAAACATGACCCAATGTCAGTCCTTTAATCATTAGGGTAAAATACCCTCTTATTAACTCTTAATCCCTAATATGGTACATGCTACTTACCTTGACCGAATAATAAGCGATTTATTTCACCAAGATCGCTGGTTGAAAACAATTGCACACTTCTTGCCGATTTACTGCATTAATAACAGATTCCATTGAGATGGATCGATTATAAATTTTGCTTTAATCCATAAATATCAATCTTACAGAATCAAAGAGATAATAGGCTTTTATTCAAAAAGTAAGGTAATGATTTTACCTTGATTGAATAACGAGGGAAAAGGTTTCGATTGCTTCCCAAACAACTTATACTCCCTAGAATCCCATGAACACCACATCGCAAAGAAGGAACAAGAACCGCATTCAGAGCATATATGGAAAAGAACATTCGGCTTTTTAGAAAAAGATTAGAGGGAACAGATTTGAATGAAAAGAGGAAATATGAAAACTTACTGACTTGTCAGAAACACTTGCAGAATCGAAATAGAGAGGGACAGTACTGAGTTTCGGCCAAAGTAACAAATACCCAGAGAAAAGAAGAAATCGAATCGAGAAGGGAAGGGAAGAACTTTCGGTCACAACCTACCAAAATGCCGAAAAAGAGAAAGAATCACAAGGGAGAGGCAAATGTGATGGGTTCGGCCGAAACAACAGTCAATAAGTAAAAGAGATGAAAAGGGCAGTTGGCCACAGCTTGCAAAGAACAGAGAAGAAGGGGGTTTCAGCAGAGGTTGGTGCAAAAGAAAGGAAAGGAATGGACTTGAAAAAAGTAGCTTAACACTTCGCCAGAACAGCAGGAGCCAAACAACAAAAATGCACGAATGGTCAATTGCAATTTTGACACTAGAGAGAAAAGGAAGAAATAGGAAATTAGAAGTTCTGAAAACCGGTGACAAAACTGACCAGAATGAGAGACAAACCCCTCATCCGAATTTCCTAGACTTCCCTATACCATTCGGCACAACCATCCCCACACACTTCAACCTCCTTGTTTCTCTCTACAAATCTCTCCATAATTCTCTCCATAATCCTCTCCATGATTTTCTCCTAATATCCCTTCATTGCCAGTTCAAACTCCTTTCAACAGTGTTTCAGTCAAACACCACCACCTCACCACACAGGTGACAAAAAATAACACTCCCTGTGCAGCTCAAGATTCAAACCTTGGACCCCAAGGTTACTCTACATGCCACCTTGCCACTAAACCACAAGCTCTTTTTGTGTCACATTTCCGCCACAATTATTCTTAAAGCCTACTCTCCAGAACCAAGGGCCTTATTCACTTAAAAATTAAAAATTTTGCTAAAGCCTAGGTTTGAACCCAGGACTTCCAAAACATTCCCAAACACTCCAAACTCACTTAACCATTAAGGCAAGGAATCAATTGTGCCATTTTCTTGCACAACTAAATCCTTATGTGCAGTCTCATAACTGCTCCCTTGTTTCAAAACCTATTTCTCCTAGGCCCAAAATTCGAGGCGTTACAGCAGCTCTTTGTGAGCGTCCTGATACACTATTCGATCAGTTGTGTTCCAACATTTATTGCAGGCACAAACGCAGCTCTTCGTGAGTGTCCTGATATAAGCTCTTGTGAGCTTCCTGACATGGCTCGCTTGAACTCCATATTATGCTATCCAGGGCTCCCTGTTAATAACTCTTCGGAGTTACATGTTAAGCTCAATGAGCTTTCTGTTCTAAACTCTTATGAGTTTCCTATTTCGCCCGGATAAGCATCCTGTTACATGGCTCATCTGAGCATCCTGTTATACGGCTTGAGAGTGTGCTTCCTGATTATGTGCCCTAAAGAGTACCCTTGTATATGAATTGACGGGTCACTGATTTGTATACCTCGAGTATATTACTTGCGTATCCATCGATATTTCAACAATTCAACAGATAAAAATCCTGATGAAAGAAAATAAGAGCTAAATATGAGTTATCTCTCAGATACCCTGAAATACTTGGAAATTTTTATATGATAAGCTCATCTATGTTTTCTTGATATTTATAAGAATTATAAGACTAACTTGTTTGATGAGAACTTGTGTTTAGGCATTTGGCTAAAATGTTTTGGGATGCATGCTATATATATTTATTTATACGAGCATGATTGGTAAGTTAAATTTTTGTTATACAAACTTACTAAGCATTGAATGCTTACTCTACTTAAGTTTCCTCTGTTTTATAGTGCTCGGAAGCTCGCTAGGGTTGGAAATCGGTCGGAGCATCATCATACTATCCTTCAGCCCATTTTTGGTATAAATAGCAAACTTATTTTGGTATAATGGCATTTATAGGCTAAGCTAGGTAAAATGATAATATGTTTGGTTGTAACTAGCCATTGGAATGGCTAGTGGAACGTACATTTTGATGTAATTATATAAGGTCCTATCATGTTTGATGTGAGTTGGAATGGTTAAGTGGTAGAAGATATATATATATAACAAATGATAAATGAATTTGAGTTAGTATAATTGAATAACTTGCAAATAAACATAAATGTAATTGTGGAAATTTAAACACTTGATCATATGTGTTTATATAACATACATAATACTTGTTTTTGGCTTAGTTTATACATACCAAATTGGTTTGATAATATGTTGAAGTGTTCATGTAGGTGCAAGGTAAAAAGGGTGAGAAATAAGGCTTGAAAAATGGCATTATTTTGTCCACACGGGCGTGTGTCTCAACCGTGTGTGACACACGGCCATATGCAAGAGCATGTGGTTTGGCTGTGTGTCCCCTGTGTAACACCCCTAACCCATAACCGTCGCACGACTAGGATTAAGAGGAATTACCGAATCATAGGAACAATTACATTCACTTCACGACACAAAGCCAATCATAAATCATACAACTTCAATCACAATCATTTAGTCCCTTATCGAGGTCTACGAGACGTTACACATGCTTTATAATTAGGCTGGGACTGAACCGATCACTTATGAAAGTTTTCAAAACTTTAAACGTTCTTCAATACTGTTGAGGTGACACGCCCGTGCAATCAGGCCGTGTGCCTCAGACAGCTACCAAACAAACCCATGTGCCCAAGCCGTGCCAAAACAGAGCATACATACCGACTTATCCCCACGGTCATTAGGCACCCCCGTGTGCCATGGCCGTGTGTTAATAGGTTAGCTACTGACTTGATCACACGGCCACCATGCACGCCCGTGGGCCTCGGCCATGTACCCTGTCAAGGCACACCTAGAATTGATCCTTAAACCACATGGCAGAGACACACGCCCGTGTCTCTTAGCCATGTATACAAAATAGGCCATTTGCAAGGCCAATTTGCCACCCATACAAGGGTCAATTTACAAGCACAATTGAGAAAATTTTCTCACACAATTTAACAACCAAATACACATCAAATGAACACATACCATCTTGTCCAATCTCCTCTATAATCATGCCAATATATAAGCCGAATTCACAACTATACACATGTATTACCAAGCATGACTCATCAACAACATCACTAGGTTACAAAAGCATCAATCCATCAATAAGCTTACCATTTATAGGACACTTTCATTGCCATTAAAACATACCAAAATATACTTCATATACCACATTTATATATGCATAATTCCAACATATATCTAGCCACATCACATGGCTATTTACACATCTCAAATCTATTTCAAAACGACTAGCCTATACATGCCATATTCAAATATACACATCTTCAAAAGTACCAAAATAGATTGCCGATAGTGTGATAGAGATGCTGATGATCCCCGAATTCGAGCTAGCTCTACTGACACTGTAAAACAGAGAAACAATCACACAGTAAGCTTTCAAGAGCTTAGTAAGTTCGGAATACAATACATACAACTCAAATATACCACATCAATATATAATTTAAACCATCACTTAGATAAATACACAATTAGGCTCATCATCAATCTCATTCTTATGCTCAAATATTTATTCATTAAACTTTTAGGCTATCATCAACCACATAGGTTCAAACGTACCTTGATCAATACATAGTCACTCACCATTCATGCTACTCAATTTTTCGATGTTACCTCTCGTTCAACCTTTGCTATTCCTTTGATATATTCGCACACTTAGTGCCAATTTCATAACCAAAACATAATAGTCACCGCACACTTAGTGCCAATATGATAAACTGAACTTATATCTGTATCACACACACAGTGCTAATTCGATAAGTCGAAGCTTCTATCTTTTCACACACACAGTGTTAATCATTTCTGTCTTGTTTATAATTTCGCACACTTAGTCCCATCTATTTCCATTCTGCACATAGCATATTAAATCTCATTATGTATTTATTCATTCAATTCACATCACATAGATATAATTTAACAACTAGTATTATATCTGAACTTACCTCGGATGTCGAAATACCGAAACGGTCGATTAATCGAGCACTTTGTCTTTGCCTCGATCTCAATCCGAACCTCTCCTTTCTTGGTCTATACACATTCAAATTCAATCCATTCAATCACCAATTCTTTCAATTTAATCCATACACACTTAATTAGGGCATTTTACAAAATAGCCCTCACATTTTCACATTTCGACACTTTAGTCCCTAATTCATCAAATCACCAAATACACATAATTTGCTTGTACCCAAGCCTAGCCGAATTCTCACTATACTCATACAAGCCTACACATTTCATTTATTTTACATTTTAGTCCTTCAATTTATACTTTTCTCAATTTAACCCAAATTACTCAATTTCTTCAAAAAACCAAACATAAACTATGTTAACCCACACTAAGTTTTCATATTTCACCAATTAACAACACAAATCTCACATACTCATCAATGGCACACCTCAAAATCACCATCAATTTCTAAAATTTAAGCATGGGTTAACTAGAGCACGAAGCAACGATTACAAAAACGTAAAAATTAAAAAAAAAACTGAAACCAAAACATACCTCAATTGAGCTTAACAAGTGCCGAAATTTCAAAAGCTTCAATGACTATTTTCTTTTCTATTTTTCGGTGGAAAGATGGATAGAAAACGGCCATTTCAATGTTTTATTTTGTTATAAAATAACTTAATTATCAAATACCATATTTGCCCTTAATAAAATGCTTATGAAATCATTAAACTATGGACATATTTGTCCATCAACCACCCCACTACCAAATAATGGATTAATTGGCTTTTAAGGGGTTCACTTTATAAAGACATCAACAATTGAACACTTAATAATCAGCACACAACATTTTACATTTTATGCAATTGAGTCCTTTTCGCAAATTAAACACACAGATCACAAAATTTTTACACAGAAATTTCACACAGGCTAATTCACATACTGTACACATAGAAAATAATATTAAAATATTATTTTGATCTCGGATTTGTGGTCTCAAAACCACTGTTCTGACTAGGGTCTAAACCAGGCTATTACAACTCTCCCCCCTTAGGGATTTTCGTCCCCGAAAATCTTACCGGTGAATAGATGTGGATATTGCTCTCTCATAACATTCTCAGGCTCTCACGTAGCCTCTTCTACTCCATGTTTGTGCCACAACACTTTCACTAACGAGATTTTCTTGTTTCTCAACTCTTTGATTTATCGTGCCAAAATTCGAATCGGTTCCTTACTATATGACAAATCTGACTGAATTTCAACCTCAGTAGGAGAAATTACATGAGACGGATCAGATCTGTACCGTCGAAGCATCGACACATGAAACACATTATGAATCTTTTCTAACCCATGTGGCAACATCAATATATAAGCAACCGGCCCAACTCGTCCAATGATCTCATACGGCCCGATGAACCTCCGACTCAACTTGCCTTTTCGGCCAAATCGAAGTATCTTTTTCCATGGAGACACTTTCAAAAACACTTTATTACCAACTTCAAATTCGATATCCTTCTGTTTCAACTCTGCATAAGACTTCTGATGATCTGAGGTCGCTTTCAAACTGTCTCGAACCACTTTCACTTTCTGCTCAGTCTCTTTTATTATATCAACCCCGTGAATCTTGTTCTCACTCAGCTCAGTCCAACATAATGGAGTTCGGCATTTTTGACCGTAAAGAGCCTTATACTGTGCCATTTTAATGCTAGATTGAAAACTGTTGTTGTAAGCAAACTCAATCAATGGCAAATGCTTTTCCCACGAACTTTCAAATTCAAGTATACAACATCTCAACATATCTTCGAGAATATGAATGATTTGCTCAGACTGACCATTCGTTTGAGGATGAAATGCAGTTCTGAAATGCAATTTTGTGCCTAAAGCCTCTTGCAATTTCTTCCAAAATCGCGAGGTAAATCTCGGATCTCTATCAGACACTATAGATAGTGGCACTCCGTGTAATCTCACAATATCAACAATGTACAATTCAGCCAATCTATCGACTGAATAATCTGTTTAACCGGAACGAAATGAGCTGATTTTGTCAATCTATCAACTATCACCCAGATTGCATCTTTCTTTCCCAGAGATAAAGGCAATCCCGACAAAAATTCTATCGTAATTCTCTCTCATTTCCACTCAGGAATCACGATCGGTTGTAACAAACCAGACAGGACCTGATGTTCATCTTTAACTTGCTGACAAATTAAACATTTCGACACAAAGTTAGAGATGTCCCGTTTCATACCATGCCACCAGTAAAACTGCTGCAAATCATTATACATTTTCGTACTCCCCGGGTGAACAGTCAAACGACTATTATGAGCTTTATTCAAAATTAACTGAATCAACTCTAAATTCTTCGGAACACAAATCCGATCTCTAAATCTCAAACAATCATCACTATCCACTCGAAATTCTGAATCTGAATTCAAATCACATTGAGCTCGTTTTGCTATCATCTCGTCATCACTTTTCTGGGCATCACGAATCTGATGTATGAACATCAGTCTTACATTTAATTCAGCCAAAACTGAACCATCATCACACAGATCTATTTGAGAATTCATAGCTCGCAAAGCACATAAAGACTTCCGACTCAAGGCATCAGCTACAACATTAGCTTTTCCTGGTTGGTAATCAATCATAAGTTCATAGTCTTTCAACAATTCTAACGATCTTCTCTGTCGCAAATTTAATTCTTTCTTAGTCATCAAATACTTCAAACTATTATGATCAGTATAGATGTGACATTTCTCACCAAATAAATAGTGACGCCAAATCTTCAATGCAAACACAATCGCAGCTAATTCAAGGTTGTGCGTCGGATAGTTCTTTTCATGTGGCTTTAACTGCCTTGAAGCATAAGCAATAACTTTACCTTCTTGCATCAGCACACATCCCAAACCATTCAATGATGCATCACTGTAGACTATGAATTCTTTACTTGATTCTGGTTGAACTAACACTGACGCTTTCGTCAACAATGCTTTCAACTGCTCGAAACTCTGTTGGCATTTTTTTGTCCATTCGAATTTAACCTCTTTCTGTAGCAACTTCATCAACGAAGTCGCAATCATCGAGAAGCCTTTCACAAACCGTCTATAATATCCCGCTAGTCCCAGAAAACTACGGACTTCAGACATATTTCTCAGAGGCTTCTATTCTAATATAGCAGAGATTTTACTCAGATCAACTCGTATTCCCGCAGCTGACACAATATGCCCCAGAAAACCAACCTCACGCAACCAAAATTGACATTTGCTAAACTTAGCATACAATTGTTTCTCACGTAGAGTTTGTAGCACAATTTTCAAATGCTCGGTATGCTGCGTCTCATCACATGAGTAGATCAAAATATCATCAATGAACACCATAACAAAACGATCCAAATACGGACTGAATATATGATTCATCAGATCCATAAACACTGCAGGAGCATTTGTTAGTCCAAAAGGCATCACTAAGAATTCATAATTTCTGTACCTCGTTCTAAAAGCAGTTTTCGGCACATCGGATTCTTTAACTCTCAACTGATAGTAGCCCAATCTCAAATCTATCTTAGAAAACACTGTATCTCCTCTCAGCTGATCAAACAAATCATCGATACGAGGTAAAGAATATTTATTCTTTATTGTCACTTTGTTTAATTGTCGGTAATCAATACACATTCTCATAGTACCGTCTTTCTTTTTCACAAATAAGACAGGAGCACCTCAGGGCGAGAAACTTGGTCGTGCAAATCCTCTGCCAGTCAACTCTTGCAACTGAGACTTTAACTCTTTCAATTCCATTGGTGCCATTCTATATGGAGCTATTGAAATGGGAGTAGTCCCCGGCACTAATTCAATACCGAATTCAACTTCCCGAATTGAAGGTAATCCCGGTAGTTCTTCAGGAAACACATTTGGAAACTCACAAACCACAGGCACAGATTCAATTTTCTTTTCTATAACTTTTGTATCAATCACATGTGCCAGATAAGCTTCGCAACCCTTTCTCACATAGATCAAAGCTTTCATCGCAGATACAATAGCTGGTAGCCCTTTCATATCACTGGATTCAATTCAAACTATCTCACCGTTCTGACTTCTCAATTCAATACTCTTTCTTTTACAATTCACGATGGCATTATGCAAAGTGAGCCAATTCATACCCAGATCTATATCGAACTCATCAAATGGTAGCAACATCAAGTTAGCCGGAAAACAAACATCCCGAAACATTAATGGATAGTTTTTGCACACTTTATTCACCAAGACACACTTGCCTAAGGGGTTCGATACTCTAATCACAAATTCAGTAGACTCAACAGGTAGAGTCTTACTTGATACTAGATTCACACATACATATGAATGAGTAGATCCTGGATCTATCAATGCAATCACATTATTATCAAATAGAGTGAAAGTACCAATGATGACGTCTGGAGATGACACTTTCTCTCGCGCGCGAATAGCATAAGCTCGAGCAGGTGCTCTCGCCCCTGATCTCAAAGTTGTATCGATCGTCCCTCTCTGGCTTCCACTCACAGCTCTGGTGTTTCTGGGTGGTCTACCCCTAACCATCACATTACTCGATCTCACATTCTGAACATTTTCTTCCTCAGCCATCTTTGGGCAGTCTCGAATGAAGTGATCTCGTGATCCACATTTATAGCAAACTCTACTGTTGTACTTGCCCCAGCATTCTCCTACATGTCGTCTTCCACACTGTCTACACTCAGGTTTGTTACTCTTGGCACTATCAACACTTGATTCTATTGGAGCTTGAGTTCTCTGACAAACACTTAGTCTTGCGCGGTCTCTATTCGGATATCCAAATGAAGTATTTGATCGGTTGCTTGTATATCTAAATCTTTTCATCGAAGGTTGAGAAAATTTACCAATCGATAATTTTCTTTCATCACGAGCTTCAGAATCAGCTTTCTTCTTTTCTTTACTAAGCTCCTCGGCTTTGCATGCTCTTTCGACTAACACAACAAATTCGTTTATATCAAGTATTCCAACCAAGAAATTAATGTCTTCATTTAATCCTTCTATGAAGCATTTACACATAGTAGCTTCGGTCGAAAAACATTCTCGCATATCTTGGCTCAATCTCACAAATTCTCGCCGTACTCGATGAATCGACAAACGGCCTGTTTGACTCTAGAAACTCTTTACGTTTCTGATCAATGAATCGTTGACTGATATACTTCTTTCTGAACTCAACTTGAAAGAAATCCCAGGTGATTCTCTCTCTCGAAACCACAGACGTCAACATCTTCCACCAGTTATAATCCGTATCTCTCAACAAAGAAACTACACACTTAATACACTCATCAGGGGTCAACGACATCTCATTGAATACCCGAATTGTATTCTCGAGCAAAAACTCGGCTCGCTCAACATCGTCATCAGTTGTGGTCCTAAATTCTTCAGCCCCGTACTTACGAATCTTATCCGCATGAGGTTTATTAAATCTGATCGGATCTACAACTTGTGGCACAATAGGTACTTGTGGGGGTGGAGGTTGTGGAGCAGCCGGATTCGTTCGAACGAACTCAGAAAACCACTCACTCATCATTCGAAAGAAGGCTTGCTTAGCCTCGCCTCCCTCAACACTATCATTCGGCCTAGATATGGCCGGCCATGTCCCTTTAGTGGGAGTAGGTGCGTTACTCTTAACATCGTCAGCAACTACTCGATTGGGATCCATTACTATATAAAAACACAGTTTCAACTGTCAGGATTCATCACACTATCGCAATTTCATATATGGCATGTATAGCTAGACACACACACGCTACGTTAGTCCGAGAATTGACTAAACCGTAGCTCTGATACCAATAAAATGTAACACCCCTAACCCGTAACCGTCGCCGAACTAGGGTTAAGAGGCATTACCGAATCATCGGAACAATTACATTCACTTCACAACACAAAGTCAATCATAAATCATACAACTTCAATCACAAACATTTAGTCCCTTATCGAGGTCTACGAGACCTTACACATGCTTTATAATTAGGCTGGGACTGAACCGATCACTTATGAAAGATTTCAAAACTTTAAACATTTTTTAATACTGTTGAGGTCACACGCCCGTGCAATCAAACTGTGTGCCTCACACGGCTACCAGACACACCCATGTGTCAAGGCCATGCGAAAACAAAGCATACATACTGACTTATCCCCATGGTCATTAGGCACGCCCGTGTGCCATGGCCGTGTGTTAATAGGTTAGCTACTGACTTGACCACACGACCACCATGCACGTCTGTAGGCCTCGGCCGTGTACCTTATCCAGACACACCTAGAATTGATCCTTAAACCACACGGCAGAGACACACGCCGTGTCTCTTAGCCATGTATGCAAAATAGGCCATTTGCAAGGCCAATTTGCCACCCATACAAGGGTCAACCTACAAGCACAATTGAGCATATTTTCTCACACAATTTGACAACCAAATACACATCAAATGAACACATACCATCTTGTCCAATCTTTTCTCTAATCATGCCAATATATAAGCCAAATTCACAACTATACACATGCATTACCAAGCATGACTCATCAACAACATCACTAGGTTACAAGAGCATCAATCCATCAATAAGCTTACCATTTATAGGACACTTTCTTTGCAATTAAAGCATACCAAAATATACTTCACATACCACATTTATATATGCATAATTCCAACATATATCTAGCCACATCACATGGCTATTTACACATCTCAAATGTATTTCAAAACCACTAGCCTATACATGCCATATTCAACACATCTTCAAAGGTACCAAAATAGATTGCCGATAGTGTGATAGAGATGCTGACGATCCCCGAATTCGAGCTAGCTCTACTGACACTGTAAAATAGAGAAACAATCACACAATAAGCTTTCAAAAGCTTAGTAAGTTCGAAATACAATACATACAACTCAAATATACCACATCATTATATAATTTAAACCATCACTTAGATAAATACACAATTAGGCTCATCATCAATCTCATTCTTATGCTCAAATATTTATTCATTCAACTTTTAGGCTATCATCAACCACATAAGTTCAAACGTACCTTGATCAACACATAGTCACTCACCATTCATGCTACTCAATTTTTTGATATTACCTCTCGTTCAACCTTTGCTATTCCTTTGATTTATTCGCACACTTAGTGCCAATTTCATAACCAAAACATAATAGTCACCGCACACTTAGTGCCAATATGATAAACCGAACTTATATCGGTATCGCACACACAATGCTAATTCGATAAGCCGAAGCTTCTATCTTTTCACACACACACAGTGTTAATCATTTCTGTCTCGTTTATAATTTCACACACTTAGTGCCATCTATTTCCATTCTGCACATAGCATATCAAATCTCATAATTATGTATTTATTCATTCAATTCACATCACATAGATATAATTTAACAACTAGTATTATATTCGAACTTACCTCGGACATCGAAATACCGAAACGGTCGATTAATCAAGCACTTTGTCTTTGCCTCGATCTCGATCCGAACCTCTCCTTTCTTGGTCTATACACATTCAAATTCAATCCATTCAATCACCAATTCTTTCAATTTAATCCATACACACTTAATTAGGGCAT
Organism: Gossypium sturtianum; assembly: GCA_025698515.1. Lineage (NCBI taxonomy): Eukaryota > Viridiplantae > Streptophyta > Magnoliopsida > Malvales > Malvaceae > Gossypium > Gossypium sturtianum. The sequence goes on from CM046952.1 coordinate 95,660,327, forward strand.
TTTACAAAATAGCCCTCACATTTTCACATTTCGACACTTTAGTCCCTAATTCATCAAATCACCAAATACACATAATTTGCTTGTACCCAAGCCTAGCCGAATTCTCACTATACTCATACAAGCCCACACATTTCATTTATTTCACATTTTAGTCCTTTAATTTATACTTTTCTCAATTTAACCCAAATTACTCAATTTCATCAAACATCCAAACATAAACTATATTAACCCAACACTAAGTCTTCATATTTCACCAATTAACAATACAAAGCTCACATACTCATCAATGGCACACCTCAAAGTCACCATCAATTTCTAAAATTTAAGCATGGGTTAACTAGAGCACGAAGCAACGATTACAAAAACGTAAAAATTATCAAAAATCGAAACCAAAACATACCTCAATTGAGCTTAACAAGTACCAAAATTTCAAAAGCTTCAATGACTATTCTCTTTTCTATTTTTCGGTGGAAAGATGGATAGAAAATGGCCATTTTAATATTTTGTTTTGTTATAAAATAACTTAATTATCAAATACAATATTTGCCCTTAATAAAATGCTTATGAAATCATTAAACTATGGACATATTTGTCCATCAACCACCCCACTACCAAATAATAGATTAATTTCCTTTTAAGGACTTCATTTTATAAAGACATCAACAATTGAACACTTAACAATCAGCACATAGCATTTTACATTTTACATGATTGAGTCCTTTTCGCAAATTAAACACACAGATCACAAAATTTTTACACAAAAATTTCACACAGGCTAATTCACATGCTGTACACACTGAAAATAATATTAAAATATTATTTTGATCTCAGATTTGTGGTCTCGAAACCACTGTTCTGACTAGGGTCTAAACCAGGCTATTACTCCCTACATCTTAAAAATCGAGAAACATAATGCTCAGAATTGAGCACACGGACAGAGACACGGGTGTATGTCTCACCCGTGTGAGACATACGGCCCAGCACATGGGCGTATGTCTTGGCTGTGTAATCCCTGCACTTAATTTTTGAAAATTAAATTAGGGCATGTGGCTAGTCGTGTGACCCAAGTCAGAGAGTTACATGGGTAAGGACACGGGCTGGAACACGACTATGTGCCTCACATTGTATGCCCACACGGCTTGGGACATTGGCGTGTCATTGGCCATGTAAGCCATACGGCCTGGCCGCACGGGCGAGTGTCCCTTGCACCTAATTTTTTTTTTAGATTTCGCAAAAAAAAATTGTGATCCTGACTTTGTCCCGACATGACTCTAATATGTATTTTGGGCCTCGAGGACACATATGAGGGACATTATGACTGTTTGTGATTGATTTTTGGAAATGAATAGTAAATGACAAAAATTAACTGTAATTGAACTGTAAACTTTGGTAATGCTCTATAACCCTATTTCGGTAACTGATACAGGTTAGGGGTGTTACATTTATTGGTACCAGAGCCATGGTTTAGTCGATTCTCGAACTAACGTAGCAAGTACGAGTTTAGCCATACATGGAATTATATAATTTGTGATAGTGTGATATCTTCTGACCATTTTAAACATGTTTTTCATATAGTAATGTCATCCAACCAAGCTAGAGCTGAATCCGAGTAAGTTGAGAGCACTGCTCAAGCGTTAGTACAAAATGTTGCATCTAGTAGTAGTAGAAGGTCCGTATCTGAAAGCCAATGTGAGGAGGCAAAAGAAACCTTCTTCTAAATGATGAATGAGTGGTTCACAGAATTTTTGAGAATAAATCCTGCTGTACAACAATCTCCCCCTTCTACTCCTCAACCGGTTCCTGACATGCCACAATGTATTAAACTTGTTAGAACTGGTAAACCTCCGATAGATAAAATTTGTAAATATGGAGCAGAAGAATTTAGGGCTACTGCCGAAGATGATCCGGAAGTGGCTAAATTTTGGTTAGAGACTACAATCAGGGTTTTGGATGAATTATCATGCACACCAGCTGAGTGCCTAAAATGTGTTGTATCACTATTGAAAGACATAGCTTATCAATGGTGGAATACCTTGATTTCTGTTGTGCCAAAGGAAAATGTTATATGAGAGTTTTCCAAACAGAATTCAAAAAGAAATATATTAGCCAGAGATTTCTGGATCAGAAAAAGAAAGAATTTCTAGAGCTTAACTAAGGAAATATGACTGTATCTGAATACGAGAGAGAATTCGTTCGGTTAAGCAAGTATGCTAGAGAATGGGTTCCAATTGAGGCTGATATGTGTAAACATTTTAAAGAAGGATTAAATGAAGACATCAAGCTATTGATTGGAATTCTTGAATTAAGGGAATTTGTAGTACTGGCTGATTAGACACACAAAGCTGAGGAATTAAGCAAAGAGAAGAGACAAGCAGAGAGAGAAGCCCAGATTTCTAGTAAAATATTTATGGGGAAGTCACAAGCATCTGCTTCAAAGAAATAAAAGAAATACCATGATCGTTCTACCACATTTACGGGGTATTCTGGAAAAGAACGAGGTTTTTAATGCTCTAATCTGAGATCTTCGTCTCCATCTGTAACGAATATTGGAAGTGTTGGTAACCCCAAACCTAGATGTAAACATTGCAACAAATTTCATTTTGGAGAGTGCCGTATGAGAAGCGGAGCCTGCTATAAATGTGGTTCTTTGACCATTATCTTAAAAATTGTCCGAAAAGGACTGGAAAAGATATTGTTCAGATTTCAAAACCAAGTAACCCTGGCTCGAGAGGTAGACCACCCCATCACTCTAGAAATGTAAGTGGTAGCCGAAGTGCAACAAAAGATTCAACAGTTAAGTCTGAAGCACGAGCACCGGTAAGGACATATGATATTTGTGTAAGAAAAGATGCTTCTGCACCAGACGTCATTATTGGTACATTTTCTCTTCTTGATACTGATATAACTGCTTTGATTTATCCTAGTTCAACACATTCATAAATATGCACAGATTTAGTGTCTGTTAAAATTTTATCTATTGAATCCATTGAATTCGTGGTTAAAGTCTCAAATCCCCTGGGCAAGTTTGTGATGGTAGATAAAATTTGTAAAAATTGTCCGTTAATGGTAAAGGGTTATTGTTTCTTAGCTGATTTGATGTTGCTACCCTTTGATGAATTTGATGTAATTTTGGGAATGGACTGGTTAACTTAACATGATGCAGTGGTAAATTGTAAACATAAATATATTGTGTTAAAATGTCAGAATGGTGAATTGCTCCAGGTTGAATCTGATAAACTGGATGGGTTGTCTAATGTGATTTCAGTAATATCAACATAGAAATATGTTAGAAATGTAACACCCCTTACCTGTATCCGACGCTGGAATAGGGTACGAGGAATTACCTGTAATAGCCTGATTTTGGGGCTAGTAAAAACAGTGGTTTTGGAACCACTAATCTGAGGTTAGAGAAATTATTTTTAATATTATTTTATGTGTTATAGCATGATTATATGAGTGCATGAAAATTTTAGTGATTGTATGCTTAATTGCAAAAAAGGACTAAATCGTATAAAGTGCAAAAGTTTTATTTTACAAGCTAGAGGTGTCAAATAGCTATAGAATATTAAATTAGAGGTCCTTAATGTGCAATTAGGCCATTGGGAGAGTGTTGGCTGGCCATAGGGACAAAGATGTGACATGGTCAATGGTTAGGTGGGTTTTGGTGACTTAATTGAATAAAATAAGATAAGACAAAGAAGCTATCTTCTTTTCCCATTTTTACTTCTTCTCTTACCAAAAATATCATCAAAAGAAAGGGTTTAGAAGCTTGAAAATTTTCAGCAACTTCAACCTTTACTAGTAAGTGATTTTGGTGATCATTCTTATTAATTTTTGTACTTTTGGGACCCTTGTAGCATGATCTAGCTAATGAGGGGACTATTTTGCAAAATGGTTGAGAGTCTATGGATTTTCCATGTGAGTATTCATGTTGATTTCTAAAATTTCACGGAAGAAAATGAATCTTGGGTGTTGAATATACAACTTTTGTGAAAGGTGTTTCCATGAAAACACCTAAAAGGAACTTTTTGTAAAGGTTGCAAAATAGGTAGCAAATGTGTGTAATAATTGAAATCTTGAGTTTCTATAAGAGGGAATATGAATCGGCTAGGCTTTGTTGTATGAAAAATGAACACATTTCATTTTACGAGCCTAGGGGAAAAATTGTAATTTTGTAAAAGTCTGGGGGCAAAATGGTAATTTTGCCAAAATAAGAATTTGTGGAGTGATTTGATTAATGTGGTTAATTAATAAATAAAATATGTCATTATAGATCAAGAAGAATGTGGAATCCACCTTGACCGAGGAAAAGGCAAGGTTTCGGACTAAATTGCAAATTGGCATATTTTGTATCGAGGTAAGTTTATGTGTAAATGATACATCCTTATTATGTATGTTTTTACATATTAATGCATTGTGTGAATGCAAATGCTTATTATTGAGATTTATTAAAAATGATAGAAGTTGAGGAAATTCTCGGATGAACCTTCGGGATAGAAAAAAAATGATACGGATAAAATCCATGAATGAGTAAATATCGGTGGGCTATGTGTGATACCACTGTAATTATCATTGTTGGTGGGCTGTGTGCGATACCAACGTAATTATTATTGTTGGTGGGCTGTGTGCGATACCAATGTAATTATCATTGTTAGTGGGCTGTGTGCGATACCATCATAATTATTATTATTGGTGGGCTGTGTGCGATACCACCGTAATTATCATTTTTGGTGTGCTGTGTGCAATACCACCGTGTGAATTATTCATGGTGGGCTGTGTGTGAAACCACCGAGTATCTAATATTAGTCTGAAGTTTTCATCGAGAAACTTGTTTAAGTGAAATTACATGTGGCTTTGTGGTGATAAGTGTAGGGTATAAGTGCATGTAAATGTGAGCAATGATTTATGATATGTGTTTGGGATGTGGTAAGGTTTGAAATGAGTAAGTATGGTTATGAGGATCTGAATTATTTTTATTTAGTATGTAATGTTCTTGATTGATAAGTATGTGGTATGATGTTTATTATTTACATATAGACTTACTAAGCTTAAAGCTTACTCCCTTCTCTTTTCCCTTGTTTTATAGTGTCGAAGAGCCACTCAGTTACTGAGAGATAGTCGGAGGATCACCCACACTATCCACACATTTTGGTATAGTTAGATCTAGCATTTTGAGTATGGCATGTATAGGGACTTAGACTTAGTTGAATGTCATATTGTTTTGGCCAACTGTGTTGGCTCATTCAAAGATGAATTCTTTTGTATAAGGCCATAGTTGATGACTCTTTCTTATTAATCTATGAAATGATGAGCTTATTCATGAATATACAAGTTGCATAGTTGATTAATTAGTTTAATTATGCATGAATGAGTTGGTGGCTTGATGTGGTTTATGTTCGTACATGTTGGGGTGGCAGAAAGTGCTTGGCAAATAGCCTTGTTCTTGTCCACACGGGTAGGCACACGGGCATGTGTCTAGGCCGTGTGCGACACACAGTCTTCCCCATGGGCATGTGTCCCCCTGTATGCTAAGTTGGCAAAACAAAATGCCCAGTAGTAATCGCACGGGCTGAGACACGACCGTGTGTCTCGACCGTGTGGAAGACACAGCCATAGGACATGGGCATGTGCCTGGGCCGTGTGAAGTCTGCACCTGAATTAGGAATTAATTCGCCAAACAGTCTAAGGACACGGGCGTGTGCCTTAGCCGTGTGACATTTATGGGGTGATGACGTCAGAAAAAGAATGTCATGGTTTTTACACATGGGCTAAGACACAGGCATGTCATGGCCGTGTGAGGGACACGGGCCATGGACACAGGCGTGTGATAGGTCGTGTGAAAACCCCTGTAGGTTCAAAATGAGAAATAAATCTACACGGGCGTATGGACTGTTTGATGAGAATTTTTCTAAGCTTTTCTAGAGAACTTTTTAAGAATTTGGTTTGATCCCGAACCGTTCTTAAAGTGTATTTTGGGCCATATAGGCTTGATTAATGGGTGATATGTATGTTTATGAAACGTTTTAAATTTGAGCGGAAAGTCATGTCTCGACTTTTTATGATTGCTCGTGTACAAGTCTGGTAACTCCTCGTACCCTGTTTCGACGTCGAATACGGGTAAGGGGTGTTACATTACCAAACTTATTTACAAGCAAACTGTAATATCCCGGGTTAGGGGCTGTTTTGTGGTTGCATGATATTGCATGTCTTAGTGTGCTGTGTTGTTATTTCGGTGTTTTAGGGGCTTAATTGTAGCCTAGGAGTGTGCTGAGTGAATGGGAAAATTTTGGTTTTTGGTGTCAAGTCGTGGAGCCGTTGGAGCTAGGGTATAAGGGTTTTCTTTGGTATTTTATTGCACAAGTGAAGAGCTGGCAGAGTGGCAAGGGAGGAGCTTGGTGTGGCGTCATCCACATGTGAGGGAGGTCCAGAGTTCAAGCAGCAGAGTCCCCTTTTTGTCACTTATTTTGGACGGCATAGGAGGGAGGAGTTGTGGGTGATTTAAACTCCACCTTGGACTTGGTCAAGTGGTGACTTGGATGGTGGAGAGCAAAGTGTGGAGGAGGACTTGGTCCACTCATTTCAAATGAGTGAATGGGAGCTTTGGGGGATTGTGGCCAAAATTTAGGGAGTTGGGGAAGTGACGGCTTAGTGTGGGAGAGGGGAAGGCCGAATATGCCTTTGCATCTTTGGTGCATTTTTCGGTCATTTTTGGTAAGCTAAAGTCCTCTCTTTTTGTCAAAAAAAAAAACAAACCAATTTCCTTTGTAGAAATTCTCTCATTGTTGTTCTTTCTTTCATCTATTGGAACCAAAACTCAAGCCTCTAAAAACATTTCCTTTTCCCATTTCTTCTTTTGTAAACTGAAATTCTTCTTCTCTCAAAAGCAAAGCCGAAACTTTCCAAGTAAATTCCTCCATCTTTCCTTCGTGAAGTCAAAGCCTAGTTGCTTAATTTGTTTTATTTTTCTTCAAACTCCTTGATAGCCGAATGTGCTCATTCATCACTTTTTCTTTTCAATTGTGTGTTTCTAAACCTATATCCCTTCTTCTCACATTTTCTTCCTCTTTCTTTAATTGTACAAAGCCGAAAGTAGGGGTGTTAAGCACTCAAGCCGAACCCTTCTCATCTGTTGGCGATTCCTTCTCATCTCTTAAACCATTTTCCTCTGTTGTACTTCGAGTTTTAAGCGGAATACCTCCCTTCTCTTAGTGTTTTGGTTGGCGAATTCTTTCCTTCTTTTGATCAAGGTGTTGGCCGAATCTATCCCCTCTTCTAGTGGTTGTCTTGGCCGAGTATCGGTGGTGTTTGGAGGCCTTCCTTCCATCGGTTGGAATTGGTAAGTCCTTGGCCGAATGGTCATCTCCTTTCTCTCCTTATACTTTGTCAAGGTTGGTTGATTAAGGGCCGAATATAGTCATCTTTGGAAGGATTCTAATCTCTTTGTTATAGGGTCTTTGGAGTGTGAAAGCAAGCAAGGGAATCGTTATTCTTTTGTTAATCGATTGGTAAGTAGGGGTAAGTACATGGTATTGTTATTATTTCAATCTTTTTAGGTTCGATTAAGGCAAAGGTAACAAAAGATTAAGCTGCTCATCTTTTATGGTGTAGCCGATTGCTAAGGAGAATCATTGGGTGATTCGGATTTGGTAGGAAACCAAATCATCTTAAAAGGTAAGGGTTCGATATTAACCCCTTTGGTTAATTGTTGATGGCCGAATGTCATAGATGCCTAACCCCTAATGTTTGGCCGATTGTAGGATCTAGTAATCGAGGGACTTAGATCGTTTTCGTTGGATTCTAGACTCGTATTTACCAGGTGTGTAAACTAACACACTTCTGTTTAGTAATATGATTGATAACCTGTGTGATGATTAATGAAACAGTGATGATTGATATGATACCCTAATGGGTATGATTCTAGACTGGGTAAGTCAAGATTATTATTATGAGTTTACTGATGATCTATATGATACCATGGCTGTGGATATATGTGACATGGGATATGAGATTAGACATATTAGCATGATATGCATGATTATATGATATGCATGATTACATGAGTGTGGTATGTTGATGGGTGATACGAGTGGAGGGAGCAGTGATATTTTGTGCTGACGAGCACCAGTGTTTTGGTAACACACTTTGTGACTTTGGGTCACCAGAGGTTTGGCACCTCCAGAGGTTTGGTACCTCAGCGTCTCGTCCCTGTGGTTAACACCACCGTGGGTTGGCCCCACTTGTGAGATATGGGATTGACGCCAGTGATTTGGTATCACACGATGGGTTGGCCCCATCACCAGATTTGTGACTACGGTCACGGTGCTTTGGTAGCACATTGTGTCTTTGGGACACCGTGAGGTTTGGCACCTCATTGCGACTTGTCCCCTGTGGTTTGACCACCGTGGGTTGGCCCCACTTGAGATATGGGATCGTCTGCGCTGTGATTTGGTATCACACGATGGGTTGGCCCCATCATTGGATTTGTGACTACGGTCACCAGTGCTTTGGTAGCACAATTGTGTCTTTGGGACACCAGTGGTTTGGTACCACATTGACGGATATTGTGTCTTTGGGACACCAGTGTTTTGGTAACACATTGTGACTATATGTCACCAAAGTGGTTTGGTACCACACGGGGTAGAAAAGCGATATGGATGGTTAGGATCGGGTTGCATTAATTATGTTGCTATGTATGGTGTGTGTTAGCATGTTGTTTCTTCTTGGGCGGGATTTACACATCGAGTCACTCGACTCACCCTCTCCTTTGACATTTCAGTGACTCGTGAGACGCGGACATGGAGCCGGATGGACTCGGGTGCACATGCCATGCTTTAACAAAAGTGTTGCTCGGACTATTGAATTTGGGTACTTTAGCTTATTTACTTTACTTGGGTTTTATATTGGATTTGTAAAAGGCCTTTAATTTATGTTTTGTGATGTTTATGTTTTAATTAGATTTTTAATATGCCTTAACAAAACAAGTTGGTATGAATTTTACTAAAACTTGGAAAGATAATGATTTCAAAATTATAACGCAATGTGTTTTTGAACCATACCATCGGGTATCACACTATGTCTTTATAGTAAACAAATTCAAATGATTTTCAAATCAAACTTGTATTACTCCTAAGTCTAAAAAGGTTTTAAGTAACACTAAGAAACTATTAAGGTTTAAATGGTTTAAACTCGTTTAACCACACATTCTGGTTAAGATTTCAAAATCTCCGGGTTTCAAATACACCATCTGATTTCAAACAAGTCTACTCAAACTGTCTTCAAAATACACTGTGTTTTCACTCGGCTTTTAAACGAAAAATTTAACCTCTCACAAACATGTTTCCCCGTAACATACCAGATTCGGACGTGGTGTCTTGTCCGGGTTTGGGGTGTTACAATTGTGGTATCAGAGCCAAGTTCAAAGGCTCGGCTGTGGGCCTGAGGCCCAAAATGTTTTCAAAAAGATGTTTTAAGTGTTTTTGGTCTAAATATATGGTTTGAAAGGCATGGCACCGAGTCTCCGGCACCAGTTCGCCCAGGTAAGTACCCCGGACTATTCTTTGTGAATTGATTGGATGTGATATGATTTGATAAATAGCAATAGTATGCTACTTTAGAGATTGAAACTGATAGGATTTTGTGAACTCGCGAGAACAAATCCTCTTTAATATTCATAAGACTTGCTTTTAAACAAGTGGAATAAACACTGATGCATAAAATTCTTTAATCAGATACGTAGAAAGATTAGTCATGAGCACTCGAGGCGGACGTGGTCGTAACACTCGTGGTAGAGGTAGGGGTAGGATGGCAGTTTCTGAGCCCGTAGGATCTGGGCAGGGTTCAGAAAATGAGATACCGGTTCCGCCACCAGCTGGAGGTGGTGAGTTCCAAGATCAGACCGGGGATGATGCAGTGTCACAGGCGATGCTGCGAGTGTTGGAAAGGGTAGCTGGAGCAGGTGGTGGTGCAGGAGTCAGGAAATCTGTTCCTGAGCGACTTCGGGCAAATGGGGCCGAATTCTTCCGAGGTGTATCTGGTGTTGCTCCCAGCACTGCTGAATACTGGCTGGAGGCAACTGAGCGGATCATGGACGATCTGGACCTGGCAGCTGAAGAGAAGCTGAAGGGCATCGTATCGCTTCTCCGGGATGAGTCATATCAGTGGTGGCTCACGGTTCGAGACAAAGGTGGCGTGAGAGAGATCTAACATGGGATTATTTCGGGCTGCGCATATCAAAAGAAGTACATCGGAGCTAGTTATGTTGACTCCCAACGGAAGGCATTTCGAGGCTTGTTCGGGAGTAAATCATTTGCCGAGTACGAGTGAGTTCTGGCCGAGAGTAGGTATGCCGGGGGCATTGTGGCCACCGAGCATGAGAGGTGTGTTCGTTTCGAGGATGGTGCGAGACGACTTGAGGTCACTGATTGCTCCTCGCCAGGAGCGAGTTTGCTGTCTTAGTTGAGAAGGCTAAGGTAGCCGAGGGTGTTAAGGAGTCAGTGAGGCAGGGTATGGACCGAAATAGACATAAAAGGAGCTTTGGGTCTTCTGGGTCATCGGGTAATCCGCAGAAGAGGGCCAGACCGAGTGGGCCGAATCAGTCTGCTAGGTTTGTTGATGCTAGGCAGGGACCGCCGCAGTGCAATCAGTGTGGGAAATCTCATTGGGGTGGTTGCTGGACTGGAGGTAAAGGGTGCTTCGAGTGTGGTTCTCTGGATCATCGCATAAGGGACTGTCCGCGTAGGATGGCCAGGATTCAGTCGGAGAGTCAGGGTCGTAATCAGTTCAGAGGCAATGGACCGCCACCGCAGAGGGGCCGTGGTAATGGCAGAGGTGGTAATGGTTCTGGTCGGGGCCGTGGAGCACCGGGCAGAGGTGCGAGTAGCTCTGATGCTAGACAGCCTGGCTTGGTGTATGCTGCGAGGCGCCGAGAGGGAGGGCGACGCGCCGGACGTCATAACCGTGCGTTTTTGATTTTTGGTTCTCCTTATACCGCTTTAATTGATGTGGGTTCTCGCGACTCTTATGTTGCCGGTAGTATAGTAGAGACAATGGATTTAGACTCTAAGATATCTTCTAGGCAGATGACTGTGATTAGCCCTCTAGGTCACTCTGTAGTAGTAGATAAACTGTTTAGAGAGGTACCCTTAGAACTCCAAGGGGTAGTGTTTGCTGCTGATCTGATGGAACTACCGTTTGGGGAGTTCGATCTGATTCTTGGGATGGATTGGTTGGTCAAGTATCAGGCGAGGTTGGATTGCGCGGCCAAGCGCATGGTTCTTAAGACGGTTGAGGGTGATGAGGTGGCTATGATAGGTAATAGGAGGGATTACTTATCAAATGTGGTATCTGCTCTGAAGGCGGAGAAGATGGTCAGGAAGGGCTGTGAGGCGTATGTAGTTCATGTGTATGCCTTGGAGGCTAAGGAGTCTGCGGTTGAGAAGGTTCGTACTGTTAAGGAATTTGCTGATGTTTTTCCTGAGGAGCTTCCAGGTTTGCCGCCAGATCGCGAGGTGGAGTTTGGGATTGATCTGTTACCCGGAACTGCGCCAGTGTCTATTGCTCCGTATAGGATGGCACCAAAGGAATTGGTGGAGCTTAAGGCTCAGATCCAGGAGTTATTGGATCGAGGTTTTATTAGGCCAAGTGTTTACCGTAGGTGTGCGCCGGTACTCTTTGTCAAGAAGAAAGATGGCTCGATGCGGATGTGTATAGACTACCGCCAGCTGAACAAGTCGACGATTAAAAACAAGTATCCGCTGCCACGGATAGATGACTTGTTTGATCACCAAGGGAAGGTGTGCGCGGTATTTCAAGATCGACTTGAGATCCGGGTATCATCGATTGAAGGTTAAAGAGGCGGATATCCATAAAACAGCGTTTCGGACTCGGTATGGGCACTACGAATTTACGTAATGCCATTCGGGTTGACTAACGCACCGCAGCGTTTATGGATATGATGAATAGGGTGTTTCAAAGCAATATCTGGATCGGTTTGTCGTGGTTTTCATAGACGACATCTTGGTGTACTCAAGGCGACGAGGAAGAGCATGATAAGCATTTGCGAGTGGTGTTGCGATTTTGAGGAAAAGCAACTCTATGCTAAGTTTAGTAAGTGCGAGTTACGGCTCGGAGAAGTGACGTTCTTGGGTCATGTAGTGTCACCGTGAGATTCGGGTAGATCCTCGTAAGGTTGAGGCGCTTTTGGATTGGAGGCCGCCTAGGTCGATGGCAGAGAGATCGGGAGTTTTACGGGTTTGGCGGATACTCACCGAAGGTTTGTTGAGGTTTCTCGTTGATAGCGTGTACCGATGACCAAGTTGCTTTGAGGAAAGAAGTTCCGTTTGTATGGACCGAGAAACAATGAGAAAGCTTCGATAAGTTAAAGAAGATCTTGACCGAGGCTCCGTTCTAATTCAACTGAGGTGGTAAGAATACACCGTGTCTTCGCGATGCATCACATACGGGATTGGGTTGTGTGTTGATGCAAGAAGGTAAGGTTGAGGCTTACGCTTCTCGGCAATTTGAGGCCACATGAGGTCAACTATCCGACGCACGCGATTTGGAGCTAGCGGTTGTAGTCTTCGCCTTAAAGATTTGGAGGCACTACTTGTATAGAGAGAGTCGATAGTCTACACAGATCACAAGAGTCTCAAGTATCTTCCGACTCGGAAGGATTTGAATTTGAGGCGGCGTAGATGGGTTGAGTTCTTTGAAAGATTACGATCGCTCGATTGAGTATCATCCGGGCAAGGCTAACGTGGTGGCGAGACGCGTTGAGCCGCAAGGTTGTTTCGGACTTAAGAGCGATGTTTGCCCACTTGAGCTTGTATGGTGTGGAAGAAGCCACGTGGGAACCCGAGGATACGATGAGACAAAGCGATGCCATAACTCTTTTGACCGTAATTTCGTGGTCGAATTTATTTTTAAGGGGTAGAACTGTAATATCCCGGGTTAGGGGCTGTTTTGTGGTTGCATGATATTGCATGTCTTAGTGTGTCTTGTGTTGTTATTTCGGTGTTTTAGGGGCTTAATTGTAGCCTAGGAGTGTGCCCGAGTGAATGGGAAAATTTTGGTTTTGGGTGTCAAGTCGGGAGAAATTTGTTGGAGCTAGGGTATATAGGGTTTTCTTTGGTATTTTATTGCACAAGTGAAGAGTGGCAGAGTGGCAAGGGAGGAGCTTGGTGTGGCGTCATCCACATGTGAGGGAGGTCCAGAGTTCAAGCAGAGTCCCCTTTTTGTCACTTATTTTGGACGGCATAGGAGGGAGGAGTTGTGGGTGATTTAAACTCCACCTTGGACTTGGTCAAGTGGTGACTTGGATGGTGGAGAGCAAAGTGTGGAGGAGGACTTGGTCCACTCATTTCAAATGAGTGAATGGGAGCTTTTGGGGATTGTGGCGAAATTTAGGGAGTTGGGGGGGGGGGAAGTGACGGCTTAGTGTGGGAGAGGGGAAGGCCGAATATGCCTTTGCATCTTTGGTGCATTTTTCGGTCATTTTTGGTAAGCTAAAGTCCTCTCTTTTTGTCAAAAAAAAAAACAAACCAATTTCCTTTGTAGAAATTCTCTCATTGTTGTTCTTTCTTTCATCTATTGGAACCGAAACTCAAGCCTCTAAAAAACATTTCCTTTTCCCATTTCTTCTTTTGTAAACCGAAATTCTTCTTCTCTCAAAAGCAAGCCGAAACTTTCCAAGTAAATTCCTCCATCTTTCCTTCGTGAAGTCAAAGCCTAGTTGCCGAATTTGTTTTATTTTTCTTCAAACTCCTTGATAGCCGAATGTGCTCATTCATCACTTTTTCTTTTCAATTGTGTGGCCAAAACCTATATCCCTTCTTCTCACATTTTCTTCCTCTTTCTTTAATTGTACAAAGCCGAAAGTAGGGTGTTAAGCACTCAAGCCGAACCCTTCTCATCTGTTGGCGATTCCTTCTCATCTCTTAAACCATTTTCCTCTGTTGTACTTCGAGTTTTAAGCGGAATACCTCCCTTCTCTTAGTGTTTTGGTTGGCGAATGCTTTCCTTCTTTTGATCAAGGTGTTGGCCGAATCTATCCCCTCTTCTAGTGGTTGTCTTGGCCGAGTATCGGTGGTGTTTGGAGGCCTTCCTTCCATCGGTTGGAATTGGTAAGTCCTTGGCCGAATGGTCATCTCCTTTCTCTCCTTATACTTTGTCAAGGTTGGTTGATTAAGGGCCGAATATAGTCATCTTTGGAAGGATTCTAATCTCTTTGTTATAGGGTCTTTGGAGTGTGAAAGCAAGCAAGGGAATCGTTATTCTTTTGTTAATCGATTGGTAAGTAGGGGTAAGTACATGGTATTGTTATTATTTCAATCTTTTAGGTTCGATTAAGGCAAAGGTAACAAAAGATTAACTGTTCATCTTTTATGGTGTAGCCGATTGCTAAGGAGAATCATTGGGTGATTCGGATTTGGTAGGAAACCAAATCATCTTAAAAGGTAAGGGTTCGATATTAACCCCTTTGGTTAATTGTTGATGGCCGAATGTCATAGATGCCTAACCCCAATGTTTGGCCGATTGTAGGATCTAGTAATCGAGGACTTAGATCGTTTTCGTTGGATTCTAGACTCGTATTTACCAGTGTGTAAACTAACACACTTCATTTAGTAATATGATTGATAACTTTGTGTGATGATTAATGAAACAGTGATGATTGATATGATACCCTAATGGGTATGATTCTAGACTCCGGGTAAGTCAAGATTATTATTATGAGTTTCTTGATGATCTATATGATACCATGGTGTGGATATATGTGACATGGGATATGAGATTAGACATATTAGCATGATATGCATGATTATATGATATGCATGATTACATGAGTGTGGTATGTTGATGGGTGATACGAGTGGAGGAGGCGGTGATATTTTGTCTTGTGAGCACCGATGTTTTGGTAACACACTTTGTGACTTTGGGTCACGGAGGTTTGGCACCTCCAGAGGTTTGGTACCTCGGCGTCTCGTCCACATGGTTAACACCACCGTGGGTTGGCCCCACTTGTGAGATATGGGATTGACGCCAAAGTGATTTGGTATCACACGATGGGTTGGCCCCATCACCGGTTTGTGACTACGGTCACCAAAGTGCTTTGGTAGCACATTGTGTCTTTGGGACACCGAGGGTTTGGCACCTCATTGCGACTTGTCCCCGTGGTTTGACCACCGTGGGTTGGCCCCACTTGAGATATGGGATCGTCTGCTAGTGATTTGGTATCACACGATGGGTTGGCCCCATCATTGGATTTGTGACTACGGTCACCGGTGCTTTAGTAGCACAATTGTGTCTTTGGGACACCAAAGGGTTTGGTACCACATTGACGGATATTGTGTCTTTGGGACACCAGTGTTTTGGTAACACATTGTGACTATATGTCACCAAAGTGGTTTTGGTACCACACGGGGTAGAAAAGCGATATGGATGGTTAGGATCGGGTTGCATTAATTATGTTGCTATGTATGGTGTGTGTTAGCATGTTGTTTCTTCGGGCGGGATTTACACATTTGAGTCACTCGACTCACCCTCTCCTTTGACATTTCAGGTGACTCGTGAACGCGGACATGGGCCGGATGGACTCGGGGTGCACATGCCATGCTTTAACAAAAGTGTTGCTCAGACTATTGAATTTGGGTACTTTAGCTTATTTACTTTACTTGGGTTTTATATTGGATTTGTAAAAGGCCTTTAATTTATGTTTTGTGATGTTTATGTTTTAATTAGATTTTTAATATGCCTTAACAAAACAAGTTGGTATGAATTTTACTAAAACTTGGAAAGATAATGATTTCAAAATTATAACGCAATGTGTTTTTGAACCATACCATCGGGTATCACACTATGTCTTTATAGTAAACAAATTCAAATGATTTTCAAATCAAACTTGTATTACTCCTAAGTCTAAAAAGGTTTTAAGTAACACTAAGAAACTATTAAGGTTTAAATGGTTTAAACTCGTTTAACCACACATTCTGGTTAAGATTTCAAAATCTCCGGGTTTCAAATACACCATCTGATTTCAAACAAGTCTACTCAAACTGTCTTCAAAATACACTGTGTTTTCACTCGGCTTTTAAACGAAAAATTTAACCTCTCACAAACATGTTTCCCCGTAACATACCAGATTCGGACGTGGTGTCTTGTCCGGGTTTGGGGTGTTACACAAACATTTAAAACCGAGACATGAATTTCCACTCAAATTTAAAACTTTTCAAAGCCATTCATATCGTCCCTAAAATGAGCCTACGAGGCCCAAAACATGTATCGGAAGTGGTTCGGCACTAAACCAAGAACTTTGGAAACTTTTGGAAAACTTAGAAAATTTTTCATGTAAAAGGGGTCACACGCCTGTGTGGGTTCGGGACACGCTCGTGTGACCCTAAGACACGCCCGTGCTTCAGGCCGTGTTCAAATTAGGGAGCTTTCTGTTTATGATGTCATCATCAAATTAAGTTCACACGGCCAAGTCACACGCCTATGTGCTTAGGCCGTTTGATCGGTTAAATTTTCATAATTTTTCATAAAATAGGTGCAGACTTCACACGGCCAGGGCACACGCCTGTGTTCGAGGCCATGCCATCCACACGACTGAGACACATGCCCGTGTCTCTGTCCGTGTGCTCATTACTTAGCATTCTGTTTTGCAACAATTAAGGTGCAGGGGACACAGGGCCGAATCACATGCCCGTGGGGCAGACCGTGTGTCGCACACGGCCTAGACACACGCCCGTGTGGAAAAATATAAGGCTATTTACCAAGCCTTTTTACCACCCTTCCATGCACCAACCTACACAATAAAACATAGCACCAATCCAAGCATATACTTTCAACCCAATCAGCTATACACAAGGCATCCACATATCATTTACATGCTATCATTTATCACATACAAACATCACATACTTAGCATATCAAACAATGAAATTTCCCACATTCATGAAAACATCATCATATGTATATATACTTAACCAATATTAGCCAATATCAAATGTCCATTTACAAAATGAATTATCAATTATTGAAGCCATCACTTACGGCCAAATCAATTATGACACATAACAAAAAGACCAAGTCCCTATACATGCCATAACTCAAAATATTGAAATCATAAGTACCCAAAATGATAATTTGATAGTGTGAATGAATCTCCGATCGTCTTCGATCCCCGAGCTGGCTTGGTGACACTATAAGACAAGAGAAAGAGAAAGGGAGTATGCTTTAAAGCTTAGTAAGTTCCTATGCAAATAATAAGCATCGTACACACTTTAACATATATTTAACATAAAGTAAATTAGCATAAATGTCATTGTGAATTCATAATCAAGCTTAGCTTAGATGTTATTAAAATCTTAACATCATAACTTGCTCAATCGAGCCAATCAAAGGTTTCATCACATATCGAGCTCATTAAGCATGAGTTTTATATACATACCTGTACCAACTTGCAACTTACCATAATCTTTCACATCATACCATAGTCTTTCACAACTTAAACTTTGCTGTTAAGTTTCCCGTTGAACCACTTGGAATACTAAAGGATACTCGGGAAATCTCTTACACATAGTACCATACCAATGCCATATCCCAGATATGGTCTTACATGGGATCTCATATCGATGCCAATAGCCCAGCTATGGTCTTACACGAAATCTCATATTGATGCCATATCCCAAATATGGTCTTACACGTAATCTCAACTAACCCTAATGTCATGACATTTGTATCCTAACAACTCATAAGGTTCAACCGGGATTTTTTTTCTCGCTTGTCTAACTTTGTCAAATTCATTCAAAGAGTAAATCACAATTCATACAATAATAAAGCAGTTAAAGCATGAATAGCAATGCATTATTTACACACGAACTTACCTCGGTACAAAAATAGCATAAATGGACCTAATCGTCAATAACCTTGTTTTCCCCCGATCAAGGTCCGAACCTCGTCTTTCTTGATCTATAATAGCAAATTTAACTTATTTATTATCCACATTACTCAATTCAGTCCAAAATCCTATTATGGAAAAATTACACTTTTGCCCCTAAACTTTGACATATTTACATTTTTGTCCCTAGGCTCGTAAAATGAAATGTATCCATTTTCCTTGAATCCCAAGCCTAGCTGAACCTAAATCATGCTTATAACAGCCCACATTTTTCATCAAATCAGATTTTAACTACCCATTTTACAACTTTTTTACAAATAAGTCCTTTTTATACATTTTCACTAAAAATCACTTAGTAAAAGTTGTTTATCACACCTTAAAAAATCAATATCTTCCATGAAACATCAAAATACATGCATGTCACACATGGTTAAATTTTTAAACATGAACCCTACTTCAAAATAACTGTAGAAATAGGTAAACCGGGTTACGAGGACTTCAAAAATGTAAAGAGCATTAAAAACGGGGCTAGGATGCACTTACTATCAAGCTTGAAAAGTGGAAAAACCCTAGCTATAGAGCCCTTATGAAATTCGGCCAAGTTAAAAGAAAGATGAGGAAATTTTGGCTTTATTTTCCCTTTTTATTCTTTTATTAACCAAATGACCAAAATGCCCTTTTTGCCAAACTTAAAATTTTTATCTCACCATGTCCATTTTTGTCCACTATCTTAAGAAATGGTCTAATTATCATATAAGGACCTCTAATTTAAAATCCCATAGCAATTAGACACCTCTAACATGTAGAACTCAACTTTTTTACTTTTTACAATTTAGTTCTTTTGACTAAATTGAGTGCCCAAACGTCAAAATTTTCGAACGAAATTTTCACGAAATCATTCCGTGAAACTTTAGACCATAAAAATATAATAAAAATGAACTTTGTTGTGTCAAATTTGTGGTCTCGAAACCACTGTTCTGACTAGACCCAAAATCGGGCTGTTACAAGAAAAGGGTATGATGCTTATCTTTAATATGTGTTGGATACTAAAGTATCAGAATCAAAGGTTTAGTCAGTACCAGTTGTTTGTGAATTTACTGATGTATTTCCTGAAGAATTACCTGGATTAATGCCAGTTAGAGAGGTGGAATTTTTTATAGGTCTTGTTCCAGGAACAACTCCAATATCAATAGCACCTTATAGAATGGCCCCAACGAAATTAAAAGAGTTGAAAGCACAGTTGCAAGAACTTACTGACAGAGGATTTGCTCAACCAAGTTTCTCACCTTGGGGTGCACCGGTTTTGTTTGTAAAGAAGAAAGATGGATCTCTGAGGTTTTGTATTGACTATCGGCAGCTTAACAAAGTCACAATAAAGAACAAGTATCCACTGCCTTGTATTGATGATTTGTTTGACAGCTGAAAGGTGCTACTGTATTTTCGAAAATTGATCTCCGTTCTGGTTTCTATCAGTTACGAGTAAAAGACTCAGATGTACCGAAGACAGCTTTTAGAACCAGGTATGGACACTATGAGTTCCTTGTGATGCCGTTTGGTTTGATGAATGCACCTGCAGTATTTATGGATTTGATGAACATAATTTTCAGACCGTATCTAGACATGTTTAGAAATATCATGACCTTTAGTATCTAGACATAATTTTATCTAATAATACTGCTATAATAGGAATATCATGACCTTTTCTAAATAAAGCTCTAATCGTTATCATAATTATTCCTAAATGTATATATCTAACCTGAGGATATTTTTTCCTAATCCTTTTTATTTTATCCTTAGTAAATAAAGGGATTTCTGTTAATCCACCTTTAGTATCTTTAGCGACTATGTTACCACTAATTTTTTCTATGTGTCTTTGTGACCATATTTTAAACTTAGATATTTTATAAATTTCTTCTTTAGAAATATGATTTTTAGTAATTTTATCTATTATTTCATCAGAAAAGTCTGTTTCTTCTCCGATTAAATTTCCTAATTTAATATCATGTTGTTCAAATTTTGGAATTTCTTCTAATTGATTATTAGAGCTAGTTCCTAACATAAAAATATATTCATCTTTAGAATCATGATGATCATTTGAAAATTGTGCTGCAAACTTTGTGTGAGAAATAAATGTATGCCAAATTCAGTAAGTGTGAATTTTGGCTTAGCGAAGTCGGTTTCCTTGGGCATATAATGTCTGCAGGAGGTATCAGGGTAGATCCGAGTAAAATATCAACTATTATTAATTGGAAACCACCGAAAAATGTGTCTGAAGTCAGAAGTTTTCTGGGATTACCTGGATATTATTGGAGGTTTGTAAAAGGATTCTCGATGATAGCTTCTCCATTAACTCGTCTATTGCAAAAAGATGTAAAATTTGAGTGGTTTGATAAATGCCAGTAGAGTTTTGACAGATTCAAAGCTTTGTTGACTGAAGCACCCATACTAGTTCAGCCTGAATCAGGTAAAGAATTTTTAATTTACAGTGATGCATCGTCGAATGGCTAAAATGTTTTTGGATGCATGTTATATATATTTATTTATACAAGCATGATTGGTGTTAAATTTTTTATATGAACTTACTAAGCATTGAATGCTTACTCTACTTAATTTTCCTCTGTTTTGTAGTGCTCAGAAGCTCGCTAGGGTTGGAAATCGGTCGGGGAATCATCATACTATCCTTCAGCCCATTTTTTGTATAAATAGAAACTTATTTTGGTATAATGGCATGTATAGGCTAAGCTAGGTAAAATGATGAAATGTTTGGTTGTAACTAGCCATTGGAATGGCTAGTGGAAAGTATATTTTGATGTAATTATATAAGGCCATATCGTGTTTGATGTGTGTTGGAATGGTTAAATGGTAGAAGATATATATATATAACAAATTATAAATGAATTTGAGTTAGTGTAATTGAATAACTTGCAAATAAACATAAATGTAATTGTGGAAATTTAAACACTTGATCATAAATGTTAATATAACATACATAATACTTGTTTTTGGCTTAGTTTATATGTACAAAATTGGTTTGATAATATGTTTAAGTGTTCATGTAGGTGCAAGGTAAAAAGGGTGAGAAATAAGGCTTGGAGAATGGCCTTATTTTGTCCACACGGGCGTGTGTTTCAACCGTGTGTGACACACGGCCATGCGCACTGGTGTGTGGTTTGGCCGTGTGTCCCCTGCATCTTAAAAATTGAGAAACAGAATGCTCAGAATTGAGCACACGGGCAGAGACACGACTGTGTGTCTCAGCCGTGTGAGACACACAGCCCAGCACATGGGCGTGTGTCTTGGCTGTGTAATCCCTGCATTTAATTTTTGAAAATTAAATTGTCCACACGGCTTAGCACACGTGCGTGTGGCTGGCCATGTGACCCAAGTCAGAGAGTTACATGGGTAAGGACACGGGCTGGAACTCGACCATGTGCCTCACATCGTATGCCTACACGGCTTGGGACACGGGCATGTCATGGGCCGTGTAAGCCACACGGCCTGGCCATACGGGCGTGTGTCCCCTGTACCTAAAATTGTTTTTTGAGATGTCACGAAAAAAAATTTCTATGATCTCGGTTTAGTCCCGACACGATTTTAATATGTATTTTGGGCCTCGAGGACCCATATGATGGACATTATGATTGATTGTGATTGATTTTCAAAAATGAATAGTAAATGACAAATTAATTGTAATTGTTCTGTAAACTCCGGTAATGCTCTATAACCCTGTTCTGGCGACGGATACATGTTCGGCGTGTTACATGCTATGTAAATTAATTTATTCAAATAACTTATGGTTAGATCAATGAATTGAACATTTATACCTATGAGATGATTGATAGCATGTAAAAGATCATACGCTATTACATATTAAGAGCCTCGGGGGCCAATGATGTTATAGAATGAATTAAACTAATTAAATGGTGAATATGAAATATGAATGTTCGTGTGAAAAGGTTATATGCTTGTATATGAGATTAAGATAGCAATGAAGATGATATTGTTAGATCTGGTTCCCTAAGTGTAGTATTTTCGTCTATGTACACTCGTATTTTTTTGAACGTATTGGTTTAATAAAATCATTCATGTGGTTTTTTGCATGCAAAACAAAATAGAAGCAAATATTAGCTCAATGGTTGTCTAATGTTTAAAGTAATACTAAGCGGTATTCCATGGTCGAATCGTAATACGAAAAGATAACTTATATTAGTAGACGAACCTAAACATGTCCTTAGTCTAATTAGAAATGAGCAAACCGATTGAAAGACTAATATTCCATCTATCAAGTCCAATTAGGGAGATGCCTTGTCTTGGGCATTAGAGTGGCTCCAAGAAGATAGAGACATAGATGTGACTGACTAGACTGACAGTACATTGGATTAGACCTAAGCAGAATAGATCTTGAACTCTTTTATGGATTTATTTTTAGTGGATGATGAGCTATGTATGCGTGACTCATATACTTTGATGTAAGTAAAAGCTTGAGTTCAAATAGATAATGAACTGAAAGCTGGTGCATTGGGTATATGAATTCTGCAGTATGTAGCATCATTCACAATAGTAGAGTTCATAGATTAAGGTATAGGTAAATGATAACCTCTCATTACAATTACGTGATAGATGAGAAGTAAATGTGGCCACAGGTCGTTTGTCTTTGTGATGAATGACTTAATTATCATTTGATAGTAATTGATTTTTATGAAGAAAGATGTAATGGTTACCATGAGATAAAATAAAATCATATTAGGAGAGCCGATTTAGCCTAAAGAGATTAATGATATCTTAATGAGGTAACACACTTATGACAAGGTTATTGAACGAGCACTGATTGAGTTGCTTTCGTAATGGCATGTCATTGGGGAGAGCTTAGTCATGATACTATAATGGAATGACTTCATGACTAAATGAATTTATAATTAGTTGGTGAAAAAATGGAATTTAATTATAAATCATTTGAGCCCTAATCACATATGTCCAATCGATCCCTCCGCTAGCTCATTGAAACCAGAAATGAATTGCATGTTGAATCAAATGAACAAAAATAGATAAAAATGATAAAGTTAGAGAAATGGGGAACATTCAGAAATGAATTTGATTTTCTCATTATGGAAATGACCTGAGAAATAATTTATGATTTCTTGAATTATTAATTAATTAATTAATTAAATAATTAAAGTTTGAAATTGAAATTAAATTAATTGGTCATTGTAAATCCGTTGAATGTAGAAAAATTAAATATATTTTCTCATAGATTCATTTATGGTAAAATTGCCATGATTTTAATGGAATCAAAATCAAGTTGAGAAAATTATTTATTTGGGGAATTAATTAATTAAAATTAATTTATGATGTTTATTTTGAGAAATAGAAAAACATGTACTGGGTTGGATAAAACTATAAAGTATTAGGTTAAAAGTCCAGGAAGCACATATAATTGAACCCAATACATGAGAGGCTCAATCCCCATCGTAATACATATGAGGGGAAGCACACCTTATGCCACACTCGGTTTTCATTAAGTCTGGAAGTTGAGAGTTAATCGAATAGAATAGTAAGTTGGCGGGCTCTACTGGGAAACTTTGAAACCCTTGTGGGTGATTAATAATTAATTGAATTTCAATTCTGGTTCAGTTAGGATAGAACCAGTTGGTTCCTCAGTGGAAGACATAATGATTGCCGATGGATGACTTATTTGGGGTTTGGTGGTCGTGCGTAAAGGGTTATATATGTGGGAAACGTTAACCACCCGGGGAATGTTCTTTTCAATCCTGATTACAATTTTTCTTCTTGTCTGCACCTTCTTCTTCGATTGTTCCAAAGAAGAGGAAGTTAAGAGAGCGTTGCATGGGACAATGATCACAAGATTTGAAGCTTGGAAGTAGAGAATTTGAAGAATTGGTAAGCTTTCTCATCTTTTTGCACTCGTGGATTAGAGGAAGTGAGAGAGAGAGAGAGAGTAAGGATTCCTGATAAGTTTCTTTATAATGGGTTCTGAGTTTTAAGGTTTGAATGCTTTTGATTTAACAAATATATGGTTTTCGTGCTTAGATGTTAGAACAATGGAGGTTTTGACATTTGGAAAAGCTAAGCTGACGAGGAAGAAAGAGTTCAGGTGAGTTTCTGTACCCTACCTATTGGTGGTTGTTTATGAGGTACTTCTTCTATGATTTGGGTCTGAGTTTGTTCTGTGTTTGTTTGAATTCTTGGTTGTGTATGAAAATGGTGAATGAATATGCTATGAATGCATAACACTGTGTAAGTATGTATAAGCTTGCAAGTATATTCACTGCATGTCAAGTGGTTGTGAATTGTCATATTGATAAATGACATACTGTATGTTATAGTCATAAGTACAGTGCCTTGTGTGAAATGCAAGTTGATAAAATATGGTGTTCGACGGGAGTTACTTTGATAAGATAGATGAAGAGAGGAATGATTATCGTAATGGAGGAATGGGTGGATTGTTATGGGGTACAAGGGACTTGGTGGCATTGTGGAATGATTATCTACTGGCTCTATAGGGAAAAACTAGTTGACGATCTATCGACTCTATAGAGTGACACTGTAACGATGATTATGGGCTGGTCCTTTGGGGCAACACCATGTAAATGGTATACCTTCGGGGCGACACCGTGTAAATGGTATACATGTCCTTTGGGGCGACACCGTGTAAATGGTATACATGTCCTTCGGGGAGACAGCTCGAAAGGGGTTTATCGATTCTTCAAAATCAAAAGTCCATGATTAAGACATGACATGATCCAATGGAAAACATTCACACCTCATGGCAAAAATAGAGTCTACCATGACGAATAATTGGAAGCCAATCAGGGCATAAAAAGGGAAATTACTTTATGACTTGCGTGGTGTAACACCCCTTACCCGTATTCAACGCCGAAACAGGGTACGAGGCATTACCAGACTTATACACAAGTAATCATACAAAACTGAGACATGAATTTCCATCCAAATTTAAAGCTTTTCATATATACTCATTTCGTCCTTATAACGAGCCTACGAAGCCCAAAACATACATCGGAAGTGGCTTAGGACTAAACTGAGGACTTGGGTAACTTTTGGGAAACTTAGAAAATATTTTATGCAAAAGGGGTCACATGCCCGTGTGACCCTAAGACACGACTGTGCTTCAACCCGTGTTCAAAATGGGGAGCATTCTATTTATGACGCCATCATCAAATTAAGGTCACACGGCCAAGTCACACACACGTGTGTTTAGGCCGTGTGTGCGATTATGTTTTCATAAAATAGGTGCAGACTTCACACGGCCTGGACACACGCCCGTGTTCAAGACCGTGCTGTCCACACGGCTGAGACACATGCCCGTGTCTCTGCCCGTGTGCTCATTACTGAGCATTCTGTTTTGCAACAATTAGGGTGCAGGGGACACACGGCCAGAACACACACCCTTGGGGCAAGCCGTGTGTCACACACACGGCCTAGACACATGCCCGTGTGTCTATCCGTGTTGAAAAAAATAAGGCTATTTCCCAAGCCATTTTGCCACCTTTACTTGCACCAACTTACGCAACAACAAGCAACACAGATTCAAGTATATATATATATACAACCAATTCTGCCACAACCTGTAACATCCCGATTCAGGGCTTAGTCGGAATAGTGGTGCGAGACAACAAATCTGAGTTAATAAATTGAGTTCTTAAGGTTTATGACATGTTTTCATGATAGTATTAAAGTTCCATGTAGAAATTTTGTGAAATTGACATGGAATGATCAAATAGGACTAAATTGCAAAAGTTGCAAAATATGAGTTTCTAGAAGCTTTTTGTATGAAAGAGCTTTAGAATATAAATTAGAAGTCCTTAAATAGTAATTTACCCAAATTATAAGTTTTGGACAAAAATGGACATGAGTTAGTAATTTGTAATTTTTTAAAGAAAACGGCATTTTGGTCATTTACCAATTAAATGATTAAAATGGGAAAAAGATGATAAAAATTTCATTCATCTTCTTCCTTGTGCCGAAAATTGGGGGACTCCAAAGCTAGGGTTCTTCAAATTTTTGAAGCTTGCAAGTAAGTCATCCTAGCCCCGTTTTTAATATTCTTCGTATTTTTGGAGTCCTCGTATTATGAATTAGTTATTTTTAGCTATAAGATGAGCTAAGAAGCATGTTCAAAAATCTACCCATTTGTATCATGCATGTAAAATGATATTTTATGGAAGTTTATGAGAGTTTGATGTTAGATAAACATCTTTTCCTTAGTGAATTTCATGAAAAATGATAGTATGGACTAATTTGTAATAGTTATGAAATTGGTCATACCTATTAGAAATAGTGAGAATTGATGATTGTTATAGTAGAGAAAATGAATCAGCTAACCATGATGTTTAAGAAAGTTAAATGAGAATCATTTTACGAGCCTAGGGGTAAAAGTGAAAATAAGAGAAAGTTTAGGGGAAAAATAGTAATTTTGCCAAAGTATGAGTTAAGAGTCAATTTAGTCAATGTTAGCATTAAATGATCTAATTATTATTATAGATCAAGAAAAACGAAGCCCGGATAGAAACCGAGGTAAGAACAAAGTCGAGGACTAAATTGCATATCTACATACATTTTGTATATTGAGGTAAGTTTGTATGATTTCTAAGCTTTATGATTATTATCATTGAATTGTTTAGTATAATATACATTATTACCATAGAAATGCTTATTGCTATGTTAAATAAATAAATTAATGAGATTAAGCATGAGAAAGTCCCGATTGAAGTTGAATTACTTAGGATACTCGATCTACCACACGAGATAAGAAAGTCCGTATAAGACCAAGCCAAGGCATGGCATCGGAAATCAACCAAGTTATCATGTAAGTCCAAGATAAGTCTTGGCATTGAAGAGTTATTATGAGATGAAGACCCATGTAAGCCCAAGCCAAGGCATGGCATTGGTGAGTCTCCAAGCAAAGATGTCATGTAAGTCCAAGACAAGTCTTGGGATTGAAAAGCTATCATGAGGTAGAGATTACATGTAAGTCCAAGCCAAGGCATGGCATTGGTGAGTAACAAGAAAGATTTCATGTAAGTCCAAGCCAAGGCTCGGCATTGACCAGTTCATGAGTAAAGATACCAAGTAAGACCATGTCAAGACATGGCAATAGTAAGTTCCCAAGGGAACACACAAGGAAGACTTTAAGTCCATGTCAAGACATGGCATCAATACCAAGATGAGAGATCCCATGTAAGACCATATTAAGGATATGGCTTTGGCATCAAGTTATGTGGGATGAGATTCAGTTTATACGATTATTCGCAGAAATTCATCGAGCAAATGAGTAAAGTTAAAATGATAACAAGAAAGACAAGTAAGAAAAGCTATTATCAAGTTAGAAATAAGTATTACTCATATTATGAATGATGAACTAGAGATTATAATTATTATTGTAGGGTATGCTGATCTATGTGATCAAGTGATACAGGTTCCTTGTTTACCTCACGAGTGTGAGACTAGTAAGTATCATGAGATATGTAAGAATCAGTATGAGAAAGTAAGCTTAAATAGCTGAAATTTATGATACCATTGTTTATGTTAAATGGGTTATATTGAGCAAGTATGTTGCTATGTGCATTATATGCAAACTTACTAAGCTAAATGCTTACGTCCTTTATTCTTTCTTTCCATGTAGTTCCGCCAACCTATTCTCGTGGATCATCGTCATCGGAGCTCGGAGCACACTATCAATCGCTATTTTGGTATAGCCAAGTTATTTATATTATGTATGGCATGTATAGGAAACATTTCATTTTGAGTTATGTTTTAAAACTAGCAAAAGTGTTGGCTATCAAGCTTAGTATTCTTTTTGTATATGGACAAAGAGATGAGTCATGAATGATTAAGTATGTATGTTTTAATCTATCAATGAAGTATGCATCCTTGTTCATGTTAGATGTAATACTTGAGTTGCTTAATTGGGCATGAGTTTGGTCTTGATTTCAGGGTGGCAATTGGCTTGGTAAATAGCCTCTAAGTGCCCACACGGATGGACACACGGGCGTGTGTCTAGGCCGTGTGCACCCTGCACCTTTGTATCTTAAGTCAGAAGAGACCACAGACTTGTCACACGGGCGTGTGCCTTGACCATGGGGCATTGGCAGAATGCTGGGGTTTCAGGCACGGTTTTGGGCCACGGGCGTGTCCAGGCCATGTGTAATTTGCCAGTATCCACCACGGGTGAAAGACACGGGCATGTTTTAGGGGTGCACGGGCGTGTCCCAAGTCACACAGACGTGTGACCCCTGTTTGGAGAGAAAGTTTCCAGATGAGTTCCAAAAGTTTCGGGATGCAAGTCTGAGGCCTCGTAGGCCCATGAAATGTCTGATTTGACTAAGAAAGAGAAGTTTTTAATTCGGAATGAAATTTTATAGCCCGTAAGTACATGATTAAGTGAGTTCAAGCATGGTAATGTCCCGTATCCAGTCTTAGTCTCGGGCTCGGGTATGGGGTGTTACATTTAGTGGTATCAGAGCTACGGTTTAGTCGGTTCTAAGACTAACATAGCACGGGAACGAGTCTAGCTATACATGCCATACATAAGAATGTTTTTATAATGATAGTGTGACGACTCTAGACGACTTAAATTATGTTTATACATTTAGTAAATGGATCCCGATAGAGCTGTGGCGGATGAAGTAGAAAGTAACACGCCAGCTCCCGCTGAAGGGACGGTGCTGAACGAGAATGAGAATAGACCCACTACGGTGAGTCAAGAAGGAGGAGAAGAGGCTAGAGAAGCCTTCCTCCATATGATGAATACATGGTATACAGAGTTCGTTCGTACGAACCCGAATGCGCAACCCCCTCCACCCCCACCTATTCCTCAACCTATCCCAGTAGCCCCTCAAGTAGTAGAGGTGGTAAGAGGAGAGAAGCCTCCAGTTGATAGAATCAGGAAACATGGGGCACAAGAATTCCAGGCTAGAAAAGATGATGATCCGTAAAAAGTTGAATTCTGGTTAGAAAATACCATCAGAGTATTTAATGAGTTGTCATGCACATCTGAGGAATGCATGAAGTGTGTAGTCTCTCTTTTAAGAGATTCTGCCTATCAATGGTGGAACACATTGTTGTCTGTAGTACCGAGGGAAAAGGTCACATGGGAATTCTTCCAAGAAGAGTTCAAGAAAAAGTATATCAGTCAAAGGTTCGTAGACCAGAAAAGAAAGAAATTTCTAGACTTAAAGCAAGGCAAGATGTCTGTGACTGATTATGAGCGTGAGTTTGTACGGCTCAGCAAATACGCTCGAGAATGCGTGTCCACCGAGGCCATCATGAGTAAGATATTTGAAGATGGGCTAAATGACGACATCAAATTATTTGTTGCTTTCCTAGAACTAAAAGAATTTGTTGTGCTAGTAGAGAGAGCTTGTAAAGCCGAAGAATTAGTAAAGGAGAAGAGAAAATCTGAAGTAGAGTCTCGTGATTCCAATCCTCATCCAAGAAGTCAAGAGATTTCTCCACCCGATCAGCTACTTCCACTGGGTTTTCAAGGAAGGACAAAAGTAAGCAGTATTCGGGAAGTAAGGCACAGATGACCTCAGTTTCTAGTGTGGGGAACATCCGATCGGATAGACCCAAATGCCCACAGTGTGGAAGACGTCATCTTGGAGACTGTCGAGCACATGAAGATGCATGTTTCAGATGTGGTTCTCGGGACCACTACATAAAAGATTGTCTAGAGACAATGAAAGAAGATAGAGCACAGAACCCGAGATCTGGGAGTATGGTCAGAGGAAGACCGCAGAGGAACCGAGGAAGTAGGGTAAGTGGAAGAGGTAACCCTAGAGAGCAGGCTGCGAGACCCGAGGGTAGGGCGCTTGCAAGGACTTATGCCATTCGCTCTCGCGAAGAGGCATATTCTCCTGATGTTATTACAGGTACCTTTTCTCTTTATGATATCAAAGTTATTGCTTTAATAGATCCCGGATCCACAGACTCTTACATTTGTATGAAACTAGTATCCAGTATGAATATGCCTATAGATTCTACAAAATTTACGATTAAGGTGTATAATCCTTTAGGCAAGAGTGTGTTAGTTGATGAAGTATGTAAATATTGTCCATTAATGATTAGAGGTCATTACTTTAAAGCAAATCTTATGTTGCTACCATTTGATGAGTTTGACATCATTCTTTGCCATCAGAGTTAGAAAATATTCACGATGTGTTTCACGTTTCAATGTTGAGACGCTACCGATCAGATCCTTCACATGTAATTACCCCGTCAGAGATAGAGATTCATCCCGACATGACTTATGGTGAAGAACCAATTAAGGTTTTAGCTCGGGAAGTCAAGTAGTTGAGGAATAAAAGTATTGCCCTGGTAAAAGTATTGTGGAAAAGACATGGAATAGAAGAGGCTACGTGGGAACCAGAAGAGAGCAAGAGAAACCAGTACCCAAACCTGTTTGCTGGTAAGATTTTCGATGACGAAAATTCCTAAGAGGGGGAGAATTGTAACATCCCGATTCAGGGCCTAGTCAGAATAGTGGTGCGAGACCACAAATTTGAGTTAGTAAATTGAGTTCTTAATGTTTATGACATGTTTGCATGATAGTATTAAAGTTCTATGTAGAAATTTTGTGAAATTGACATGGAATGATCAAATAGGACTAAATTGCAAAAGTTGCAAAATATGAGTTTCTAGAAGCTTTTTGTATGAAATAGCTTTAGAATATAAATTAGAAGTCCTTAAATAGAAATTTGCCCAAATTATAAGTTTTGGACAAAAATGGACATGAGTTAGTAATTTGTAAATTTTTAAAGAGAAGGGCATTTTGGTCATTTACCAATTAAATGATAAAATGGGAAAAAAGATGATAAAAATTTCATTCATCTTCTTCCTTGTGCCGAAAATTGGGAGACTCCATAGCTAGGGTTCTTCAAATTTTTGAAGCTTTCAAGTAAGTCATCCTAGCCCCGTTTTTAATATTCTTCGTATTTTTGGAGTCCTCGTATTATGAATTAGTTGTTTTTAGCTATAAGATGAGCTAAGAAGCATGTTCAAAAATCTACCCATGTGTATCATGCATGTAAAATGATATTTTATGGAAGTTTATGAGAGTTTGATGTTAGATAAACATCTTTTCCTTAGTGAATTTCATGAAAAATGATAGTCTAGACTAATTTGTAATAGTTATGAAATTTGTCATACCTATTAGAAATAGTGAGAATTGATGATTGTTATAGTAGAGAAAATGAATCAGCTAAGCATGATGTTTAAGAAAGTAAAATGAGAATCATTTTACGAGCCTAGGGGCAAAAGTGCAAATAAGAGAAAGTTTAGGGGCAAAATAGTAATTTTGCCAAAGTATGAGTTAAGAGTCAATTTAGTCAATGTGAGTATTAAATGATCTAATTATTATTATAGATCAAGAAAAACGAAGTCCGGATCGAAACCGAGGCAAGAACAAAGTCGAGGACTAAATTGCATATCTACATACATTTTGTATATTGAGGTAAGTTTGTATGATTTCTAAGCTTTATGATTATTATCATTGAATTACTTAGTATAATGTACATTATTACCATAGAAATGCTTATTTCTATGTTAAATTAAGAAATTAATGAGATTAAGCATGAGAAAGTCCCGATTGAAGTTGAATTGCTTAGGATACTCGATCTACCACACGAGATAAGAAAGTTCGTATAAGACCAAGCCAAGGCATGGCATCGGTAATCAACCAAGTTATCATGTAAGTCCAAGACAAGTCTTGGAATTGAAGAGTTATTATGAGATGAAGACCCATGTAAGCCCAAGACAAGGCATGGCATTGGTGAGTCTCCAAGCAAAGATGTCATATAAGTCCAAGACAAGTCTTGGCATTGAAAAGCTATCATGAGGTAGAGATTCCATGGAAGTCCAAGCCAAGGCATGACATTGGTGAGTAACAAGAAAGATTTCATGTAAGTCCAGGCCAAGGCTCGGCATTGACCAGTTCATGAGCAAAGATACCAAGTAAGACCATGTCATGACATGGAAATGGTAAGTTCCCAAGGGAACACACAAGGAAGACTTTGAGTAAGTCCATGTCAAGACATGGCATCAATACCAAGATGAGAGATCCCATGTAATACCATATCGAGGATATGGCTTTGGCATCGAGTTATGTGGGATGAGATTCAATATCCTCGGTTATTCGTAGAAATTCATCGGGAAAATGAGTAAAGTTAAAATGATAACAAGAAAGACAAGTAAGAAAAGCTATTATCAAGTTAGAAATAAGTATTACTCATATTATGAATGATGAACTAGAGATTATAATTATTATTGTAGAGTATGCTAATCTATGTGATCAAGTGATACATGTTCCTTGTTTACCTCACGAGTATGAGACTAGTAAGTATCATGAGATATGTAAGAATCAGTATGAGTAAGTAAGCTTAAATAGCTGAAATTTATGATACCATTGTTTATGTTAAATGGGTTATATTGAGCAAGTATGTTGCTATGTGCATTATATGCAAACTTACTAAGCTAAATGCTTACGTCCTTTATTCTTTCTTTCCATGTAGTCCCGCCAAGCTAATCTCATGGATCATCGTCACCGGAGCTCGGAGCACACTATCAATCGCTATTTTGGTATAGCCAAGTTGTTTATATTAAGTATGGCATGTATAGGAAACATTTCATTTTGAGTTATGTTTTAAAACTAGCCAAAGTGTTGGCTATCAAGCTTAGTATTCCTTTTGTATATGGCCAAAGAGATGAGTCATGAATGATTAAGTATGTATGTTTTAATCTATCAATCAAGTATGCATCATTGTTCATGTTAGATGTAATACATGAGTTGCTGAATTGGGCATGAGTTTGGTCTTGATTTCAGGGTGGCAATTGGCTTGGTAAATAGCCTCTAAGTGCCCACACGGATGGACTCACGGGCGTGTGTCTAGGCCGTGTGCACCCTGCACCTTTGTATCTTAAGCCAGAATAGACCACGGACTAGTCACACGGGTGTGTGCCTTGTCCGTGGGGCATTGGCAGAATGCTGGGGTTTTAGGCACGGTTTGGGGCCACGGGCGTGTCCAGGCCATGTGTAATTTGCCAGTATCCACCACGAGTGAAAGACACGAGCATGTTTTAGGGGTGCACGGGCTTGTCCCAAGTCACATGGACGTGTGACCCCTGTTTGGAGAGAAAGTTTCCAGATGAGTTCTGAAAGTTTCGGGACGCAAGTCTGAGGCCTCGTAGGCCCATGATATGTCTGATTTGGCTAAGAAAGAGAAGTTTTTAATTCGGACATGGTCTTACACGTAATCTCAATAACCCTAATGTCATGACATTTGTATCCTATCTATTCCTAAGGTTCAACCGGGACTTTCTCGCTTATCGAACTTTGTCGAATTCAGTCAAAGAGTAAAATACAATTCATACAATAATAATACAAGTAAAACATAAATAATAATGCATCATTTACATACGAACTTACCTCGGTACAAAAAATAGTAGAATAGGGATTTAATCGTCAAACACCTTATTATTTTCCCGATCAAGGTCCGAACCTCATTTCTCTTGATCTATAATAGCAAATTTAGCTTATGTAATAATCACATTACTTAATTCGGTCCAAAAGTCATATTATGGCAAAATTACATTTTTGCCCCTAAAATTTGACATATTTACTTTTTTGCCCCTAGGCTCGAAAAATAAAATCTATTCAATTTCCTCGATTCCCAAGCCTAGATTAACCTCTTATATACTTATAGCAGTCCACATTTTTCATTTAAGCACACTTTTACACATATTTTGAAATCTTTTTACAAATAGGTCCTTTCTTCAATTTTCACCAAAAATCACCTAGCAAAAGTCGTTTATCAAACATTAAACTTGCATAATCTACCATTAGACATCAAAATACATGCATGTTACACATGGGTAAGTTTTTAAACATGAACCATACTTCAAAATAATAGTAGAAATAGGTAAACCGGGTGATAACGATCTCAAAAACGTAAGGAGCATTAAAAACAGAGCTAGGATGCACTTACAATCAAGCTTGAAAGTTGGAAAAACCCTAGCTATGGCTCCATAGAAATTTTGGCACATGCATGGAGAAGATGAGCAAATTTTTTACTTGATTTTCCCTTTTTATTCTTTTAATTACTAAATGACCAAAATGCCCTTAATGCCTTTCTTTGAAATTTTACCTATCCATGTCCATTTTTGTCCATAAAAATAGAAATTGGTCAAATTTCTATTTAAGACCCTCTAATTAAAAATCCATGCCAATTTCATGCTCAAAGCTTCTAGAATGTATATTTTTCAACTTATTCGATTTAGTCATAAAATTTGAATTAATCACTTTATGCATAAAATTTCTTCATGAAATTTTCACACAATCATGCAATCATGCTATAAACCTCAAAATGTTCATAAAATAATTATTTCTACTTTGGATTTATGGTCTCGAAACCACTATTCCGACTAGACCCAAAATCGAGATGTTACACGCGGCGAGTAGGTTAACAAAATGATCGTGGTACATTTGAAAGCACGAGTAAGGGTGCTAAATAGAGGAATCTGTCAAAAGGAAAAAGTAGAGGAATGGATAGAAGCGTCTTAAACGCGACATAAGTTAAAGGAATGTAACACCCCAAACCTCGTCAATACGCCACGACCGAATTTGGTATGTCATAGGGGAAAACATTTTGAGGAAAAACGAGTTTCCGATTAAATTTTAGTGAAAAACTCTTTGTTGTTCTAAGTTCGTAGAAATCAGGTGTATTAAAAACTGATAATTTACTTTGAAATCCCGAAAATAAATCTTTAAAACTTAGTTGCAGCTTAGATTTATAAACCTTTTATAAATTGAAAAGAAACTAAAATGATTAGGTTGAAAACCGTATCTAATAGAAATTTGGAGACTGGAGTTTTGGAAAATAGTATGAGTTATCAAAAATACTTAAGTTGTTAAATACTATCAATTGATTTATGTTACCCGATGGTAACGTTTTAAAAACCATCGCGTTTAGTAGTTTAGAAAACTTGGTGCTCAAATTATTATATCAACCATGTAATTTATAAGCCATATTTAAAACAAATCCAAAGCATATAAATAATCCAAAAATATAATTAAAGAGGCCTTATTACAAATCCATAAAAAGATGAAAACGAATTAAAATAAAGTACCCAAATGGAAGTTCATGTAAAACCAAATTTCATTGCATGGTCTCCTCGAGATCATCCGGCTCCTCATCCGCGAATTCTGAATTACAGAAAAAGTAAGGAGAAGGTGAGTCACCAAGACTCAATGCATATTCCCTCTCCCGGGTAAATACCACATACTTACACAAATTATAACCAAGCAATATATATATTATGCACCAAACCTAGCCATCCGTAACTCCTTTTTCTACCCAGGTGGTACTAAACCACCGGTGGTGCCAAACCACCGTGACCAAAGTCAAAAATAATCAAGTTGTGGGGCCAACCCACTTGTGATACCAAATCACCGGCGACAATCCCATATCTCAAAAGTAGGGCCAACCCACGGTGGTGTTAATCCACGAGGGCGAGTCGCTATGAGGTGCCAAACCTCTGGTGTCCCAAAGACACAAATGTGATACAAAATCACTGGTGACCAAAGTCACGAATAATCAAGTTGTAGGGCCAACCCACGTGTGATACCAAATCACTGGCGACAATCCCATATCTCAAAAGTGGGGCCAACCCACGGTGGTGTTAATCCACAGGGACGAGTCGCTATGAGGTGCCAAACCTCTGGTGTCCCAAAGACACAAATGTTATACCTAATCACTGGAGGTGCCAAACCTCTGGTGTCCGAAGACACGAATATCAATCTTCCCCCTCCTCTCATATTGCCCATACAAATGCAATAGATAAAAGAATCATGTCAATATACTTTGATATGAACATATAACCAATACATATCGTAGATCGTGATATTAAACAACATATAGCAACATCATATCGAAACGGACTTACCCGTATCCTTGCTCATACCCATCAAGGTATCATATCAATATCTCATAGTTTCGGCTTTAACAACTTGAATAGTTATTTAACACACACACACATATATATATATATAAACCATGTTATAAAGTGTGTAAGATACACACCTTTCACTAACGCAAATACTAACTTCCGTAGACCCGATCTACCTCACTAGATCACCTTGTCCTACATTCGGCCAAACCACAAGATTATAAGCAAAACCATTCGGCCAACATCACATCTTAATCCCAATAGCCTTTGGCTTTTCAACCATTAAACGAATGATGAATCGAAAAGAATCCTTACCACTTGACTTACCAACTTTGATTGCTAGAGAAGTAAGGCTTAGATCAAATGCTTCCAAAGTCCCAAAAAGCCTATAAGAACAATCGGTTCCTAATAATAGTTAGAACCTTGCAACAAATGTCCATAGGTTCGGCCTTTGACCACAAGAAAACGACATAGAAAGAGAAAGAAATGAAGGAAAAATGGTCATGAACACTTACCCTTTTTCCAAAACCGATTGAAAAAAAAACCAAATGAAGGCCTACCCTTGTTGATATTCGGCCAAAACAATACAAAAAGGGAGTGGGAAGTTTCGGCAATATGGTTATGAAAGAAGAAAGATATGTGTATAAAAAGTAAGGAAGTATGTGAGTAGAAAAGAGAATAAAAAAAATGAGAGAGAGGATTCGGTTTTAGCAATAATGGAAGAAAAGAAAAGTGAGTTTGGGGAAGAAAGAGGTTCGGCCAAATGAAAGAAAAAGGAAATGTGGTTGAGCAAATATCAAAAGAAGAAAAGAGAGAGATGGGAGAAAAAAAAAGGTTCGGCCAAGCACCTAGTTTGCCGAAAAGAAAAATGCACAAAATGTAAAAATGAGTTTTCGGTTTCAAAAGGAAAAATGAGAGAAAGAAATTAGTATTTGGTTCAAACAAAATGAGAGCTAAAACCAAAAGTAAAATTGCACAAAATGCTTATGGTGCATTCGGCCAAAGAGGGATTTGTTTGGAGAGGAAGAGAAAAATATGTCAAAAGGTGCACAATTGCTAAAGTTGGCCAAATATCCCCCCCAAACCTCCTATCAACATTCGGCCACCCCTCTAGCCACACATGCCGTCCACATACATGCACTAAAGGCCTTGGAATAGTTTCCAAAACATCTTCCTCAAGCCAAGCCTTGAGATCCTCTACATTTCCAAAGTTGAAGGAATTTTATCCCCAAAATCTAGCAATTCTATCCCTTATTTCATGCTTACCATAACCTTAAGTCTTCTTGTCATAAAAAGAAAGTTGTCCATCTTATCCATATGTATAGTTGACCGACACTTAATGCTAGGATGTACAAAAATAAAATCCTCAATATGCTTTCCATGCTACTCGAACCACTTCCCTCAAGCAACCTTTCAAGCTCCTTATCCACTATGCCACTAACTCCTCATGTGCTTTAATTTAACACTTAAATTATCTTAAGTGTCAAGCTCACTTAATCCACTTCACT
Organism: Gossypium sturtianum; assembly: GCA_025698515.1. Taxonomy (NCBI): domain Eukaryota; kingdom Viridiplantae; phylum Streptophyta; class Magnoliopsida; order Malvales; family Malvaceae; genus Gossypium; species Gossypium sturtianum. The sequence goes on from CM046952.1 coordinate 95,697,707, forward strand.
AAATTTTCCACACTAAAAATTATTCTAGCTTAGCTAATATTTCCAAGCCTTCACACAAATATACTAAGCACACAATAACAATCATATCCGAGCTAACACAAATAACAAGATGATACTCTAATATTTTTAGGATGTTACAATTCTACCCCCCTTAAGAAAATTTCGTCCTCGAAATTACACGATCAAAAGAGTTGAGGGTACTGCTACCTCATCGCATCCTCCTGGTCCCACGTAGCTTCTTCCACGCCATGATTCCGCCATAAAACCGTCACTAAAGGAAAGGACTTCCTCGCAAAACTTTCACATCTCGATCTAGAATCGCACGGTTCTTCTTCTACCGTCGAATCTGGACTCACCTCTATTTCCTCTCACGCCACAACATGCGATGGATCGAACGATAGCGTCTAAGCATGGAGACATGGAACACATCGTGAATCGACTTTCGGCTCGATGGCAACTCGAGTGATAGGCTCTGGTCCCACTCGTCTCAACACCTTATACGGCCCAATAAACCTTGGACTTAACTTGCCTTTTCTCCCAAATCTTAACACTTTCTTCCATGGCGAGACTTTCGAAAAACTTTGTCACCCACGGAAAATTCTATATCCCTCCGCTTGAGATCGGCATATGACTTCTGCCTATCCGAAGCTTCCTTCAACCGAGCTTGAATCAACTTCACCTTATCTTCGGTTTCTGCAACCAACTCTGGTCCTAACATTTGACGCTCACTCAACTCGGTCCAGCATGTAGGTGTGCGACACCTCCTACCATACAACGCCTTATATGGTGCCATCTTAATGCTTGCCTGATAACTATTGTTGTATGCGAACTCTGCTAATGGTAAAAACTCTTCCCAGCTGCCTCTGAAGTCTAAAACACACCCTCTCAACATATCCTCTAAAATCTGTATAACTCTTTCCGACTGTCCGTCAGACTGTGGATGAAATGCCGTACTGAAGTCCAACCGCGTACCCAAAGCTTGATGTAACGCTCTCCAAAACCTCGACGTAAATCTAGGATCTCTGTCTGAGATGATCGACACTGGTACACCGTGCAACCTCACTATTTCCGCCATATACAACTTAGCTAACTTCTGAAGCGAATAATCGACCCTTACCGGAATAAATTGAGCTGACTTAGTCAGACGATCCACAATCACCCAAACTGAGTCCTTCTTACTTGGCGTAAGGGGTAATCCACTGACAAAGTCCATAGTGATCCTTTCCCACTTCCACTGTGGAATCTTCACCTACGGGAAGTAACCCGGACGGCAACGATGCTCCGCCTTGACTGTGGCGACACGTCGGACATTTACCCACAAACTCGCTTACCTCACGCTTGCACGGCCACCAAAACTGCTCTCTTAAATCCTGATACATCTTGCTACCTCCAGGATGCATAGCGTATGGGCTGCTATGTGGGTCCCGAAGAATCCTTTGCCTCAACTCAACATCCTTTGGCATACAAGCTCTTCCTTTAAAACACAATACTCCATCCTTGGACAAACTATAATCCTCTAAACCACCATTACGAACACAGTAACCTCCGATCATTCAAACCATCATCATGTAATGTTTCTCCTTGATCTCGCTCTAACCAAGTCGAAACTTGACTTGCAATTCATAAAAGACTCCCATCGTCATATAAGCTAAGATGAGCAAACATCGATCTTAAGTGCGATACAACCTTTCGGCTCAACGCGTCGCCACCACGTTAGCCTTGCCGGATGATACTCAATCGAATAGTCGTAGTCCTTCAACAACTCTATCCATCTCGCCGCCTCAAGTTCAAATCCTTCCGAGTCAAAAGATACTTAAGATTCTTGTGATCCGTGTAGACTATCGACTTCTCTCCATACAAATAGTGTCTCCATATCTTCAAAGCAAAAACCATCGCAGCTAATTCCAAGTCATGCGTCGGATAGTTAACTTCATGTGGTCTCAAGCTGTCGAGATGCATAAGCCACTACCTTCCCTTCTGCATCAAGACACATCCCAAACGGTATGTGATGCATCACGATGAAACCGTGATTTCCTTGCCTGCCTCAGGTTGAATCAAAACCGGAGCTTCAGTCAGAATCTTCTTCAACTTGTCAAAACTTCCTTGCTGCTTCTCGGTCCACACAAATGGAATTCCTTTCCTCAATAACTTAGTCATAGGTGCTGCTATCAAAGAAAATCCTTCCACAAATCTTCTGTAATACCCCGCCAGACCTAGGAAACTCCGAATCTCAGCCACTGACTTAGGCGGCTTCCAATCTAACACTGCCTCAATCTTTCGAGGATCCACTCTAATCCTCCTCGGTGATACTCGTGACCCAAGAAAGTCACCTCCCTAAGCCAAAACTCGCACTTACTAAATTTTGCATAAAGCTGCTTTTCCCTCAAAATCTGCAACACTACTCGCAAATGCGCATCATGCTCCTCCTCTGACTTGGAGTATACCAAAATATCGTCTATAAATACCACAACAAAGCGGTCCAAAAGCGCTAGAATACTCGATTCATCATGTCCATGAATGCTTTGCGCCGCGTTAGTCAACCCAAACGGCATTACGAAACTCGTAGTGCCCATACCGAGTCGCGAAATGCCGTCTTATGGATATCGACCTCTTTCACCTTCAGCTGATGATATCTAGACCTTAAATCAATCTTGGAGAAAATCGCTGCCCCCTTAAGCTGATCAAACAAGTCATCTATCCTCAGCAAAGGATACTTGTTTTTGATCGTCAGCTTATTCAATTGGCGATAGTCTATACACATCCGCATCGTACCATCTTTCTTCTTGACAAAAAAGTACCGGCGCTCCCCATGGCGAAACACTTGGTCGGATGAAACCTCGATCCAACAACTCTTGAATCTGAGCTTTTAATTCCACTAATTCCTTCGGAGCCATCCTATACGGCGCAATAGACACTGGCGCGATTCAAGCAATGAGATCTATACCAAATTCAACTTCACGATCCGGAGGCAATCCCGGAAGTTCTTCTGGAAATACGTCAACATATTCCTTTACCGTTTAGACATTCCCCATAGTAGACTCCTTAGCCTCCAACGCACACACATGAACCATAAATGCCTCACAACCCTTCCTGACCAACTTCCACGACTTTCAACGCGGATACCACGTTGGATAGATAATCTCTTCTATTACCTATCATAACCACCTCTTTGCCTCACTGTCTTTCAAAACCATGCGCTTAGCAAATGTGCAATCCAAACTTGCTTGATACTTGACTAACCAGTCCATCCCAAGAATCAGATCGAACTCCTCAAATGGCAGTTCCATCAGATCAGCTACAAACATTACCCCTTGGAGTTCTAGGGGTACATCTCTATACAGCTTATTTACTTCTACAGAGTGACCTAGAGGGCTAAGTACTGTCAACTTCCTAGAAGTAGTCTTAGAGTCTAGATTCATAGTCTCTACTATGTTACTAGCAACATACGAATGTGTCGAACCCACATCTATCAAAGCAGTATATGGTTCACCAAAGATTAAGAACGTACAAGTTATGACGTCCGGTGCGTCGCCCTCCTCTCGACGTCTCACTGCATACACCAAACCAGGCTGTCTTACCTCAGTGTTGCCAGCACCTCTGCCAGATGCTCCGCGGCCTCGACCAGAACCATCACCTCCTCTACCATTACCACGACCTCTCTGCGGTGACGGTCTCTCATTTCTGAACTGAGCACGACCTTGACCCTCAGACTGATTCCTGGCTAGCTTACGTGGACAGTCTCTCACACGATAATCCAGCGAGCCACACTCAAAACATCCTTTCCCTCCGGTCCAACATTCGCCCCAATGAGATTTTCCACATTGATTACACTGTGTTGGTCCCTGATTAGCAGTAACAGGCCTCCCAGATTGATTCGGCCCACTCTGCCTAACCCTCTTCTGAGAATTATCGGCTGACCCGGATGATCCAAAACCTCTCTTATGTTTATTCTTATCGTGACTCTGCCTTACAGATTCCTTTATCCCTTCGGCTATCTTAGTCTTTTCAACTAGCGCAGCAAACTCTCGCTCCTGATGTGGAGCAATCAGTAATCTCAGCTCGTCCCTCAATCCATCTTCGAACCGGACACATCGCTCGTGCTCCGAAGCCACGATACCTCCAAAGATACCGCTCAATCTTAAAAATTCTGCCTCATATTCTAATACGGACTTACTTCCCTGGACTAAACTCAGAAATGCCTTACGCTGCGCATCAATGTAACTAGACCCAACATATTTCTTCTGATACACTGCCTTAAAATAATCCCAAGTGAGATCCTCCGCTGTAGTACTATTCCGCACCGTGAGCCACCACTGATATGACTCATCCCGAAGAAGCGACACAATCCCTTTCAGCTTTTCCTCAGCACTCAGATCCAAGTCATCCATGATTCGTTCCGTCGCCTCTAACCAATACTCTGCCGTACTGGGAGCCACACCTGAAACACCTCGAAATACCTCAGCTCCATTGGCTCAAAGTCGCTCGAATCTGATTTACGAATTCCCGCGCCTCCACCTATTCCAAATACCCTCTCAAGAACTCGCAGACATCGCTTTGAGACAACATGTCATCCCCGTTTGATCCTCGATGCTCAACTCCAACCGTTGGTGGTGGGGGGTGGTGGTACCTCATTCTCGGATCCTTGACCGGACCCTCACCGGCTCGGACACAACCATCCTACCCCGACCACGTCCACGAGTAATCGACCTCGACCACGAGTACTCATGTCTAAAGTCTCGACTTATCCGATTTAAAAGCGTTATGCATTAGTCATTATTCCACTTTCTTTAAAACACGCAGTTTTATGAATAATTTTAATAAGAAGTTATTTCGCGAGTACATTCAACCTATAGTTTGGGTCTCTAGAGTAGTTCCTACTACTATACAGTCATGCCAACATCATCATATCATATCATCAAAATCAACAGTTTGATGTACTTACCAGGGCGAATTGATGTCGGAGACTCGGGGCCATGCCTTTCCAACCATACAATTTTTAACAAAATCATTTTAAAACCATACTTTAAAACATTTTGGGCCTCGGTCCCACAGCTGAGCTTTTGAACTTGCCTCTGATACCAATTTGTAACACCCCAAACCCAGTCAATACGCCACGACCGAATTTGGTATGTCACAGGGGAAAACGTTTTGAGGAAAAACGAGTTTCTGATTAAATTGTAGAGAAAAACTCTTTGTTGTTCTAAGTTCGTAGAAATTAGGTGTATTAAAAACTGATAATTTACTTAGAAATCCCGAAAATAAATCTTTAAAACTTAGTTGCAGCTTAGATTTGTAAACCTTTTATAAATTGAAAAGAAACTAAAGCGATTAGGTTGAAAACTGTATCTAATAGAAATTTGGAAACTGGAGTTTTGGAAAATAGTATGAGTTATCAAAAATACTTAAGTTGTTAAATACTATCAATTGATTTATGTTACCCGATGGTAACGTTTTAAAAACCATCGCGTTTAGTAGTTTAGAAAACTTGGTGCTCAAATTATTATATCAACCATGTAATTTATAAGCCATATTTAAAACAAATCCAAAGCATATAAATAATCCAAAAATATAATTAAAGAGGCCTTATTACAAATCAATAAAAAGATGAAAACAAATTAAAATAAAGTACCCAAATGGAAGTTCATGTAAAACCAAATTTCATTGCATGGCCTCCTCGAGATCATCCGGCTCCTCATCCGCGAATTTACGAATTACCTGAAAAAGTAAGGGAGAAGGTGAGTCACCAAGACTCAGTGCATATTCCCTCTCCCGGGTAAATACCACATACTTACACAAATTATAACCAAGCAATATATATATTATGCACCCAACCTAGCCATCCGTAACTCCTTTTTCTACCCCGTGTGGTACCAAACCACTGGTGGTGCCAAACCACTGGTGGTGCCAAACCACTGGTGACCAAAGTCACAAATAATCAAGTTGTGGGGCCAACCCACTTGTGATACCAAATCACTGGCGACAATCCCATATCTCAAAAGTGGGGCCAACCCACGGTGGTGTTAATCCACAGGGACGAGTCACTATGAGGTGCCAAACCTCTGGTGTCCCAAAGACACAAATGTGATACAAAATCACTAGTGACCAAAGTCACGAATAATCAAGTTGTGGGGCCAACCCACGTGTGATACCAAATCACTGGCGACAATCCCATATCTCAAAAGTGGGGCCAACCCACGGTGGTGTTAATCCACGGGGGCGAGTCGCTATGAGGTGCCAAACCTCTGGTGTCCCAAAGACACAAATGTGATACCAAATCACTTTGGGTGCCAAACCTCCGTGTCCAGAAGACACGAATATCAATCTTCCCCCTCCTCTCATATTGCCCATACCAATGCAATAGATAAACAAATCATGTCAATATACTTTTATATGAACATATAACCAATACATATCGTAGATCGTGATATTAAACAACATATAGCAACATCATATCGAAACGGACTTACCCGTATCCTTGCTCATACCCATCAAGGTATCATATCAATATCTCATAGTTTCGGCTTTAACAACTTGAATAGTTATTTAACACACACACACATATATATATATATAAACCAAGTTATAAAGTGTGTAAGATACACACCTTTCACTAACGCAAATACTAACTTCCGTAGACCCGATCTACCTCACTAGATCACCTTGTCCTACATTCGGCCAAACCACAAGATTATAAGCAAAACCATTCGGCCAACATCACATCTTAATCCCAATAGCCTTTGGCTTTTCAACCATTAAAAGAATGATGAATCGACAAGAATCCTTACCACTTGACTTACCAACTTTGATTGCTAGAGAAGTAAAGCTTAGATCAAATGCTTCCAAAGTCCCAAAGAGCCTATAAGAATAATCGGTTCCTAATAATAGTTAGAACCTTGCAACAAATGTCCATAGGTTCAGCCTTTGACCATAAGAAAACGACATAGAAAGAGAAAGAAATGAAGGAAAAACGGTCATGAACACTTACCCTTTTTCCAAAACTGATTGGAAAAAAAAACCAAATGAAGGCCTACCCTTGTTGATATTCGGCCAAAACAATACAAAAAGGGAGTGGGATGTTTCGGCAATATGGTTATGAAAGAAGAAAGATATGTGTATAAAAAGTAAGGAAGTATGTGAGTAGAAAAGAGAATAAAAAAAATGAGAGAGAGGATTCGGTTTTAGCAACAATGGAAGAAAAGAAAAGTGAGTTTGGGGAAGAAAGAGGTTTGGCCAAATGAAAGAAAAAGGAAATGTGGTTGAGCAAATATCAAAAGAAGAAAAGAGAGAGATGGGAGAAAAAAAAAGGTTCGGCCAAGCACCTAGTTTGCCGAAAAGAAAAATGCACAAAATGTAAAAATGAGTTTTTGGATTCAAAAGGAAAAATGAGAGAAAGAAAATAGTATTTGGTTCAAACAAAATGAGAGCTAAAACCAAAAGTAAAATTGCACAAAATGCTTATGGTGCATTCGGCCAAAGAGGGATTTGTTTGGAGAGGAAGAGAAAAATATGTCAAAAGGTGCACAATTGCTAAAGTTGGCCAAATATCCCCCCCAAACCTCCTATCAACATTCGGCCACCCCTCTAGCCACACATGCCGTCTACATACATGCACTAAAGGCCTTGGAATAGTTTCCAAAACATCTTCCTTAAGCCAAGCCTTTAGATCCTCTACATTCCCAAAGTTGAAGGAATTTTATCCCCAAAATCTAGCAATTCTATCCCTTATTTCATGCTTACCATAACCTTAAGTCTTCTTGTCATAAAAAGAAAGTTGTCCATCTTATCCATATGTATAGTTGACCGACACTTAATGCTAGGATGTACAAAAATAAAATCCTCAATATGCTTTCCATGCTACTCGAACCACTTCCCTCAAGCAACCTTTCAAGCTCCTTATCCACTATGCCACTAACTCCTCATGTGCTTTAATTTAACGCTTAAATTATCTTAAGTGTCAAGCTCACTTAATCCACTTCACTAAATTTTCCACACTAAAAATTATTCTAGCTTAGCTATTATTTCCAAGCCTCCACACAAATATACTAAGCATACAATAACAATCATATCTGAGCTAACACAAATAACAAGATGATACTCTAATATTTTTAGGATGTTACAAGGAAAGAGTGTTTTCTTTGGAGATTTTATCAATAGTAGTCCACCAGATTTGTTGTTGAACCATCATTGGCTGAATGTTTACGGAGAGATTCATCGAACTTGAGTCTATATCTAGTCATTGATAAAAGGGTCGTCAGAAGACCATTGCAAGTCCGCCAATAGAAAAAGTAGTCACCAGACCGTATTTACGCATATATGGTTATCTTAAGCAGTCAAACCGAAAAAGGTAAATGGGAGTCTGAGATGAAGCTGGACGAAGTTATATCCCATAAGAAATTGTTAATTTGAAGAGCACAATTATGGCTAGATCAAATGATATGCCAAAAATGGTTAGCTTAGTGAATACAAGATGACAGTAGTAAGAGTAAATGACAACCAGATCCAGCCTAAGTGACCGCCAAATTATCTTGTGTAGTATGTGTGGGCACTATCCTGGCTAGATAAACCATGGAACCTCCTATCATATACAGGGAGATAAATTTTGCTTATCAATCATATATTTATTGAACTTCTAGTCATTTACAAACACTTAGTTTAGACTCTCAATAGGTTCATATGCACTTACATGTGTTTTATCTTGCATGTAGGGTCAAGGAAAGACTTGAGAATCGTATGAAGGGATCTCTCCAGATATTGCCAAGTCCTATGCGAAGGGCATCGTGACTGTATCATGCGTATAGAGAGGCACCCCTAGAGAGCACGCCTCGGGGATTAATTTAGTTTATTTGTAGTAAAGTCTCAAGTAAAAAATTGTAAATATTTATTTTTGATTAATAAGGTAGAATGAATGTAAGATCTTAGTACTTGTAAATCAAGGAATATAATGGGAGTTTAAAATTTAAATCTAATGTTACTCCTGGAACTGAATAAAATTTAATAGGAGCAATGTATGTATAATTTGGTAATGTCTAAATATATAAGTTAATCACAATTAGAAATTTTGTTAAGATATTCGGGTTGACTGTGACACTTGGTATCCAGATGGTGATCGGGTTAGATATAAGGTGTTACACCCTATTAGTCCCTCTCTCTCCTAGTTTAACTAGAAAGTTGTAAATAAACTTATACTAATTCAACAAGGGTTTCACCTCTTCTCCTTATAAATTTATGGCACTGGTAGGGTTAAATACATAATAAGTTTTACACAACTTTGAGATATTGTTATTCAACCAGAAAATAGTGAGAATTTATTTTTAAGTATAAATTTTATTTTCCAGAATAACCATTCTAAAAGTTTCTATTAAGAGAGATTTTTACTTTTCCACTGAAAGTAAAGTAAATTATTTATGGTTCTTTGTTTGATTCAAACTCGTTCAAGCCCACACTCGGAGCAGTTCGTGGTACAAGAATAGTGGAGAAGGCTATTCGATTGAAAGTTGGGAATGATAAGGATCCGTCTAGTCGAAAACATAAGTGTGATTTTGGATAAAGTTTATGGCGATAAATATCACAAACCGATTGGATTTTTAAAATTTTAATTTTTCACCGAGAAAGAAAACTGTTTTTGAACCAGATGATTTTTTCCAACAATTGGTATCAGAACTAAGTTATGCTATCTTTATAGTATAAATCGATATCAAAGTTTTTCTTTCTTCTTCATGTGTGATTAATTTTTGATAAGATGTGACATTCTTATAATTATCAACATGTTTAGGGATATGTATGTGAATGAATTTATGTTATTATTTTATTATATTTTATAAAGTAATTTTGCCAAAGTTATGATTCCTAGAAAATTGAATGTAATTGTTATTAATTTTCAAGTATGTATAGTAACATTGTGCACTATCATCTTCATGCAAGATTTATTTTATTATTTTAGAATAAATTATGTGAGCCGAAAACAAGAATAGGACTTATGTAACCTATAATTTTTGGCAAAACTCAAAGAATCAAGACACATCCAGGCTGATAGAGATGACACAAACTCGACCCAACCAAACTGGAAAAAGACCGATGGTGGTTTGACAACAAGAGGTTGTCGGTGGTCCGTTGGTGATGATCGATGAAAATGGCCAATGTGGGCGATGAAAAAATGATGGCGAAAACGACAACGATGTGAACCAATACCACATCGAAAGTCTGTGGTGGCAAAATAGAAGGCCCAATGTATGCTTTGGGGTGAATTTTGTAATTTTTTTTTTTTTAGGATGGAATCATGGAAACTTTGGCTAGTCGGAGTCATTTAAATTTTATGCTATTCTATGTGATAGAAATATGATATTTATTTGGCTGCGAATGTTTGTCCATGCATATGTATGATAAGCATATCATATAGTTTATGGAAGTAATGCCACATTTACTTTTTGTGCATATATTGATCATTCATGATTGAATTCGGACATTAAAAACCTTGCATGGTTTTAAAAGATTGAGTGGGAGAAAGTCCCTAAACAAAACCTACGGCCTCCATCAAAGTCTCTTGTGATGGCATGGTAATTTAATTACCCCACAATAGGATTGTCATGTGGATCTCACTGAAGAGATTTCCTAGAAGTAAGAAGATTTATCTTGTAATCGTATGATAGTTGGTCGACCCTATTGCAGGTATTATCATACGATATAGCAAGAAGTTTTTCTTCAAAGAGGACAACTAGTCATAGTGTGTCACTTGGTGATATTGTCCCGCAATGACTCATTTTTGGTACATGATATGATAGGTGTTGAGTTGATAGTTAAACACTTAAGATCTTCTAGTTAAGTAACTTCTTACGAAGCTCTACTTAAGTTAGAATAATGGTCAAATGTTAAACGATTATTAGTACGTGTGAATGCCTAATTAATTAGGTTTATGTTCTAATTGGATGGAATTCCATGTTCTTACTAGTTGAACAAGATCATCCTACGGTGACCGAATTTAATGGGTGTAGGAATTATCGTTGTAACAACTTACAAATGTTTTAAAGGTTTAATGTAACAACCTATTTTCGGTGAGACCGAAACAGTCGTTTCATGACAACAAATCCGAGCCCAAAAATTAAATTTTATTTTATTTTATGGCTGGTATTATGATATGAAGGTCACATGAAAATTTTGATACGAAAATTTTATCGATTGTGTGGTTAATTAATTAAAGGACTGAATTGCATAAAATGTAAAAGATGGATTCTAGTAGCTATAGGTATTAAATAGCTATGGAATTCAAAACTTAAGTTCCTTATATAGTAATTAGACCATTGAAGGAGAGTTAGTAGAGATTTTAATGACTCATCCATGGAAAAAAAAGAAATGACTAGGGACTAAATTGGAAATCAACAAAATTAAAAGATGATAGAAAAATAAAAAGAAATTATCATCTTTTCTATTCATCTTCTTCCCCAATTTTTCTATGGAAACCCTAGGAGAGAGGAAGAGAACTTTTCAAGCTTAAAAAGGTATGAAATCAAGTCCCGTTTTTAATGATTTTTATATTTTTAGAATCGGTATAGCCTAATCTTTCTATTTATGGGATTTATTTGAAAAGATAACAAAGTCTAGAAATTTTTCCATGGATGCAAATGCTGGAAATTTGAAATTTATGGTAGAAAATGAAAGATAGTTGATAGATAAACAACTTTTACAAAGCAATTTTTCATGGAAACTTTATTTAGGGACTAAAATGAAAAGTGGTAAAACCCATGGAAAATTATGAAATTTTTGAAATGTGTGTGCTGTAAAAATTGTTATTAAATCTTGGTTAGGCTTGGAAGGAGGACTAGATTGTATGAATTTCATTTTCCGAGCCTAGGGACGAAATTGGAATTTTTGAAAAGAGTTGGGGCAAAATAGTAATTTTGCTTAGGATGTAGTAGAATGAAAATGTATATAAAATGTGATGAGTTAATAATTAAATTTGCTTATATAGACCAAGAAAGACCAACTACGGAATTAGATCGAGGGAAACAAAAAGTTTCAGATTAGTTGGAATTCAAAACCGAACAATTGTCAAGGTAAGTTCGTGTAACTTAAATATGTGTATTAAATGCTTTAATTGAATGGTATGATTGTGTTGATATGTATGAGATGATATCCATAATGAAATAATCATAAGTGTGAAATGTGGACAAATTGTCTTGTTCCGGGTGAATGTTGAGAATTCGATGGAGTAAGGTGATATTCTCAGACGAGAATAACATTACACATGTTGTATAAAGGATTTATCCCAGACGGGTAATCCTAATGTAAGCCCTCTTGAGAATATACTATAAATTGGATTTAGCCAGGATGGGTAATACAAATTAAGCTCCCTAGAGCATGTGCTACAGATAGAATTCAGCCTGGATTGGCAATCTGGTTGTGAAAAATGTGGCTCAAGAGTGTGCCTCTTATTACGTGCCCTAACGGGTTCTATTGCACATGAAAATACTACTCGAACATACATCGACATCTCATTAGTTCAACGGAAAAGACTCTTGAAATATGGAAAGGTAGAATTAATGGAAGTGTGTATGTAATGAGCTCATCTATGTCTACTTGATATTTTTATGAGATTATGTTACTAACTTGTTTGAATAAGTGTATGTGCTTAGGTAATGTAACATCCCCAAACCCGGCCCATTCACTACGACCGAATCTGGTTATGTTATGGGAAAAACTTATTGGCGAAAACAGGTTGCCGTTTAACTTTTTGTCTAAACTCCTTTAGAGTAGTTTTACTTGCAGAAATCTTGGGCATGTTTGTTTGCAAACCGTCAGGTTACTTTGAAATCTCGGGGTTTCGTCTTTAAAACTCTTAGTTGTCAATTTGCTTAGGTTGGAAAACATTTAAAACATCAGACTCAAGTGGTTTAACTTAGTTCATAAAAGTAACATTCTTCCCAAATCTCTTTAGACATAAGTTACCAAAAGAAAACCAAATAACTTAAGAGGATCTTATTACAACATAATGATTCCAAGTACTTGGTAATAAAGTGCATAAAGAAAATATTAAAACATCCTCTGCATGGGCCACCTTGTATCCACTCCAACCCGGTCCGATCATCCTTCTACCTGCGATGTTGGATAAGAGATTGGGTGAGTCACAATGACTCAGTGTGTAACTAAACCATCGAAATCCACCCACATGCTAACCACATAACATCTTAATTATCAAAAGCAACATGCAAGTATAATTATTCAGACATTACCACAATCTGGGCTTGGCCCACCTTCAAATTATTATCTCATAAACGGAACAATCACATTAGTCCACAGATCACTGGGTTTGACCCATGTCCACGTATGTCCCCAAAACATACCTATTCATTGGGCTTGGCCCATTCTCATATTATTTCATAAACGGAACAATGCAATCATGAAACCCACCCAAACCTAGGGTCCATCCGCTACACACCCCCTTATCCAGCCTACCACACACCAGGGGACTATCGAGTCACCCTCTCCTTTTTCCTCCAAAAAGGCAACCAATGCCATCCACGATGTAGCATATAGCTAACATCAAACCACGATGGAGCACACAGCAATCCATCAAACCACGATATGGCATGTCCGATATCAATCAAGGTAACCACGCGAACTAAATCGCAAAGATCCACAACGCGACCTCGATCGGCGCCAAATCCACGATGTAGCACAAAGCTGACATCAACCACGTACTCGAAGTACACCCGTACCTTCTTTTCATAAACCCACCCATGCACATGTAACATAATATAATGCGTAGATGATGCATGTGCATGCTATTCACAATCATAGGCATACTCACACAATAAAATCAGTGTTCACATAATTACAAACTTTGCTACTAACCTGATCATCTTCATACCCCTTAAGGGTACCATTTCCACATTTAACTGCACTTATTAGCATCATACAACATAAGCGGATATACTCAAATCCCGGAAACAATGGTTAATTACACACCTTATTACTAGGAGTTCTAGACTCTCGATCCTCGACGCTATCGTCTAAGCGAAACTCACGGCTACTTGCTTAATGCTTCTCGCTGCTGGCCCACACCCCGGTGGCCAATCACGCATGCTGTGAAACCGCTCTTCTCTTGAACTTTGGGACAGGGGCCTTCCCTTGCCCACTCTGACTGGTTGTGGCCTCCATGCAAAAGCTTAATCAGGTAAACAGGTTAACCCCCAAAACACCACTTAAGCACTTAACCTTAATAAGTAATCTTACCTCCACTTGACCAAACCGATCACTACAACGGAGGCTTGGCCGACCACTAAAACCCCAAGTATCTCGATCCACTAACTCGAAAGGATCTAAGCTAACACTCGGCCCCAAGTGCTATCAAGTTGAGAGAAGGAAATTCGGCAAAGGGTAGATTCGGCTACTAATTAAATCAAGGAGAGGGAATAGCAATTTCGGCCAAAGAGGTATTTTAAGGAGGGAAAAAATGTGGGGTGTACTTTCGGTTTTGGAAGTGAAAAGGAAAGGGAAATAGGGAGAGTGGAGGGTTCGGCCACTTGGGGAAAATGTGAGAGAAGAAGAAAGGAGAGAAAGGTAGATGGATGGATGAAGAATGAGCACTCCCCTATTTATACTAAAAAGCCAAGCTCCAACCCCAAAAATAGTCCCCAAAATCTTCCTAAAATAGCTCCCTACCACCCATTCAAAAAGTTTGAATGAGTCAAACTTAACTAGCAAAAATTTTAAAAAAAAGATGACCAAGTCTTCTCCACCTTTCAAGCATCCAAAAACCGCCCAGCTTCTATCCTCCTTGACGCAAAAACAAGGCCCCAAATGCTACCCTTGCGAATCGAACCTGAGCCCCTTCCCCCTGCAAATGGCGTCACTTCTCCATGCTCTAAGTGGCGCCTCCTTGCCACTCTGCCAAGCCACTCCTTATGCCAAAACTCCATCAAAAATTCTCTTAAGACACCCCTCGCCAAGCTCCCCCTTTTAGCCCCTAAAACTGAAAATTTTCTAAGGCAACCTACCACCGCCTAGGGTTCTCAGGACTCCTAAAACTTACCCAACCACACACTAGAGTGTGCCAACACTTGAGCTAAGCACCAAATGCCTAACCCCTAAAACTAGGGTGTTACAATACTACCCTTCTTAAAATAATTTCGTCCTCGAAATTACTTTACTACCAAACGTCCATACAACCTATCTCACCACCTTACGCTTATGCTGCGCACTCTGATCTTACTAAGGCTATCGTACCTACACAATCTCCAAATTCGCGCTCAAAATTCGAAACGCCTCTCTTAGCAACACAGGAAAGGCTAACTCATAAGCAAACAAAGTAATTAAAGTATGCACCAAAGCAAGGGAGCTTACCTAGCATCACATCCTTGGTTGCCTCCGACTAGAACCATTCCTTCCAAGACTTGAACCATGACCCCTCGTCGCTTGAGGACAATTCTTAACCACATGTGCCTTAGATCCACACCGAAAACATTCTTTACTATTCCCCCAGCACTCTCCTGTGTGAGGTCTTCCACATCGAGCACAAGAACGATTCCGATCCACTAGTACAAGTGCATGCGCAGGATTCTCGATCTTTGGTCTTTTCTGGACATTACCAAACGATGCTGACGACCCAATATTTCTCTTATTCTCGTTCCTCTTCTTTTCTCGGTTTTCCCTTACCGTCCTCTTAACTTCTTCGGCTATCTGAGCTTTCTCCACTAGCACCGCTGAAGTCTCTTTCCCTCTGCATGGGAGCGATCAGCACTCGAAGCTCATCTCGCAATCCGTCTTCAAACCGGGACGCACCTCTCATAGTCGGTGGCCACAATTCCCTTAGCATACCGACTTAGCCGTACAAACTCGCTTCGTATTCCGCTATCGACTTATTCCCTTGCACCCGATTTTAGAAACGCCTTCCTTTGCGCATCTAAGTAGCTTGCTCCAACGTATTTTCCTTCAAACTTTTCCTTAAAGTAGTCCCAATCCAATCGATCTGCCAAGCACACCTTGTTTGACAAAGAGCCACCAACGATAAGCCTCATCCCGAAGAAGCGAAACAAAGACCTTTTAGCTTTTCCTCCGGGGCGCAATCCAAGTCGTCCATAATTCTCTCGACTCCTTCTAGCCAATACTCCTTTCGTTCGAGCTACTCCGATACTCCCTAAAAACTTCACCCCGTTAGACCTAAGCCTCTCGGGCGACTTCCGAGCTCCATTTCCCCTACTAGCTCTTGCCACTTGCTTTGAAGCACGCAGCGTAACATAGCTGCGACAACTGCGTTCTCTTCACTTATCGGATCTTGTTCCTCTACATCCACCGCTCTTTGCGGCACTTCGCTTTCGACCCATAGCGGACCCTACCGGTTCCAAGTCGTCATTCTATCTCTACCGCGTCCCCTAGAACTCATCTCTAGCGCTTGATTTTATCTGCTTAGAAAGTTTTATGAATTAGAAATTATTGTTTCACTGTTTTATCCACGAGCAATTTTATGCAATGAAGTTTCCGAGAGTAGTTCTTTCGATCAATCAAAGTTTCCTTCCTACCAAGGGGTAATTTCGTCATTTTCCTACAGAGGTATTTTTTTTGGTAATTTTGCAAATCGAGAAGACATTGTTCAAAAACAGATTTAGAGCTTACAAACCCAAGGAGTAGAGTTGAAAATTTTGAAACAGGAAATTTTTTTTAAAAAAACAATAGCAAGGCTAATTCCCTTTCGGGTTTTAATAACTGGTTTAGCCTATGAACAAGTCCTCTTGGTTAAGGTGAACCGTAGCTACGCACCAGGTAGGATTCCAGCGAAGAGGAGGTGAGTCACGAGGACTGCTTAAGTACCGTGCTCTTCCTGGATCCACTCCTGAGACATGCGCACCAAGGTTACCACACCTTAACTCTCGACGACTTACTTCACGGGTTTGTTTATTAGGCACTTTAAATCTTATGCACGTGTTTGAGTAGACTAATCTTAGGGTCCAACAGATCCTAGTATTCTATTCTACGAGCCCAAATAAACCCATAACAATTCATACAAACAAATCACTTCAAAAGTCCAAGTACTTACAGTGGACTTGGCCTGAGGTACAGTGCCATGCCAGAGTAACTGAAAAATTTCTTAAAAGTCCATATTTTTGAAAAGCCCATTTTGAAAACGTTTTGGGCCCCAAAACCCTCAAAGCCGAGTTTTGAACTTGGCTCGATATTAAATCAGAACATCCCCAAACCCGGCCCATTCACTACGACCGAATCGGTTATGTTATGGGAAAAACTTATTAGGCGAAAACAGGTTGCCGCTTAACTTTTTGTCTAAACTCCTTTAGAGTAGTTTTACTTGCGTAAATCTTGGGCATGTTTGTTTGCAAACCGTCAAAGTTACTTTGAAATCTCGGGTTTCGTCTTTAAAACTCTTAGTTGTCAATTTGCTTAGGTTGGAAAACATTTAAAACATCGACTCAAGTGGTTTAACTTAGTTCGTAAAAGTAACATTCTTCCCAAATCTCTTTTAGACATAAGTTACCAAAAGAAAACCAAATAACTTAAGAGGATCTTATTACAACATAATGATTCCAAGTACTTGGTAATAAAGTGCATAAAGAAAATATTAAAACATCCTCTCTTGCATGGGCCACCTTGTATCCACTCCAACCCGGTCCGATCATCCTTCTACTGCGATGTTGGATAAGAGATTGGGTGAGTCACAATGACTCAATGTGTAACTAAACCATCGAAATCCACCCACATGCTAACCACATAACATCTTAATTATCAAAAGCAACATGCAAGTATAATTATTCGGACATTACCACAATGCAGGCTTGGCCCACCTTCAAATTATTATCTCATAAACGGAACAATCACATTAGTCCACAGATCACTGGGTTTGACCCATGTCCACGTATGTCCCCAAAACATACCTATTCATTGGGCTTGGCCCATTCTCATATTATTTCATAAACGGAACAATGCAATCATTAAACCCACCCAAACCTAGGGTCCATCCGCTACACACCCCCTTATCCAGCCTACCACACACCAGGGGACTATCGAGTCACCCTCTCCTTTTTCCTCCAAAAAGGCAACCAATGCCATCCACGATGTAGCATATAGCTAACATCAAACCACGATGGAGCACACAGCAATCCATCAAACCACAATATGGCATAAGCCGATATCAATCAAGGTAACCACGCGAACTAAATCGCAAAGATCCACAACGCGACCTCAGTCAGCGCCAATCCACGATGTAGCACAAAGCTGACATCAACCACGTACTCGAAGTACACCCGTACCTTCTTTTCATAAACCCACCCATGCACATGTAACATAATATAATGCGTAGATGATGCATGTGCATGCTATTCACAATCATAGGCATACTCACACAATAAAATCAGTGTTCACATAATTACAAACTTTGCTACTAACCTGATCATCTTCATACCCCTTAAGGGTACCATTTCCACATTTAACTGCACTTATTAGCATCATACAACATAAGCGGATATACTCAAATCCCGGAAACAATGGTTAATTACACACCTTATTACTAGGAGTTCTAGACTCTCGATCCTCGACGCTATCGTCTAGCGAAACTACGGCTACTTGCTTAATGCTTCCTGCTGCTGGCCCACACCCCGGTGGCCAATCACGTACAGCAGAAACCGCTCTTCTCTTGAACTTTGGGACAGGGGCCTTCCCTTGCCCACTCTGACTGGTTGTGGCCTCCATGCAAAAGCTTAATCAGGTAAACAGGTTAACCCCCAAAACACCACTTAAGCACTTAACCTTAATAAGTAATCTTACCTCCACTTGACCAAACTGACTGCTACAACGGAGGCTTGGCCGACCACTAAAACCCCAAGTATCTCAGTCACGGAACTCGAAAGGATCTAAGCTAACACTCGGCCCCAAGTGCTATCAAGTTGAGAGAAGGAAATTCGGCAAAGGGTAGATTCGGCTACTAATTAAATCAAGGAGAGGGAATAGCAATTTCGGCCAAAGAGGTATTTTAAGGAGGGAAAAAATGTGGGGTGTACTTTCGGTTTTGGAAGTGAAAAGGAAAGGGAAATAGGGAGAGTGGAGGGTTCGGCCACTTGGGGAAAATGTGAGAGAAGAAGAAAGGAGAGAAGGTAGATGGATGGATGAAGAATGAGCACTCCCCCCCCCTATTTATACTAAAAAGCCAAGCTCCAACCCCCCAAAAATAGTCCCCAAAATCTTCCTAAAATAGCTCCCTACCACCCATTCAAAAAGTTTGAATGAGTCAAACTTAACTAGCAAAAATTTAAAAAAAGATGACCAAGTCTTCTCCACCTTTCAAGCATCCAAAAACCGCCCACTTCTATCCTCCTTGACGCAAAAAACAAGGCCCCAAATGCTACCCTTGCGAATCGAACCTGAGCCCCTTCCCCCTGCAAATGGCGTCACTTCTCCATGCTCTAAGTGGCGCCTCCTTGCCACTCTTCCAAGCCACTCCTTATGCCAAAACTCCATCAAAAATTCTCTTAAGACACCCCTCGCCAAGCTCCCCCTTTTAGCCCCTAAAACTGAAAATTTTCTAAGGCAACCTACCACCGCCTAGGGTTCTCAGGACTCCTAAAACTTACCCAACCACACACTAGAGTGTGCCAACACTTGAGCTAAGCACCAAATGCCTAACCCCTAAAACTAGGGTGTTACAGGTAACTTACCCAAAATTGATGGATTGTGTTTTGTGTATGCTTGTAATAATAAATATAACTGGTAAGTTTATTTCCTGTTATACAAACTTACTAAGCATTAAAATGCTTACCCATTTAATTTTCCATTGTTTTATAGTGCTCGTAAGCTTGCGAAGGTTGGAGGATCGGTCGGAGCATAATCACACTATCCACTATCTCCATTTTGGTATACTTAGAAATCTCATTTTGGTATAATGGTATGTATAGGCTTAATTGGTCAAATGATGACTTGTAAGTGATTTTTTGTAATCTAGCATTGGAATGGCTAGTAATGATTTATTTGGTATGTTTGTAAGTTATCTCATGTTCAATGTTTATGTGTTAAATATGGATGAATAGAGTATGTTTATCTTGAATGTGCACTAAAAGTATGATTATAAACATAAATGGCATGTGATATTATGCCATGATAGATGTTAGTTGAGGCTGGGTTTTAATGCTTAATCTAGCTGGTATATTCATGCAAGTATTGGTGTAAGTTGTTGGCAAAATTTGGGTGAGAAAATGAAGCTAAGAAATGGCTTCATTTTGTCCACACGGGTAGACACACGGGCATGTGTCTAGGCCGTGTGTACAGCCGAATACATGAGCGTGTAGCCAGGCCGTGTGTCCCCTGTACCTTAAATTCAAGAAAATAAAATGCTCAGAATTGAGCACACGGGTAGAGACACGGGCGTGTGTCTCAGCCGTGTGGGATACACGGCCTAGAACAGGAGCGTGTGTCTTGGCCGTGTGAAACCTGTACCTAATTTGAATTAAACTAAATATCCACACGACCTAGCACACGGGCGTGTGGCATGGCCATGTGGCGCAAGTCAGAGAACACCCTAAATCAGATGCGGCCTGTAGTACGGGCGTGTCCCTTGGACCACACGGGCGTGTGAGCCCTATACCTTAGAAAATTTTTGAAATTTTGCGAAAAATTCATAGAGGTTCCGATTAAGTCCCGATTTGATTCTAATACTCGTTTTGTGCCTCGAGGACCCATTCAAGGGATAATAAGAAAAATTTTGAGTATGAATAGTATGTTTAATACAAATTGCATTAGAATGTTCGATGAACTACGGTAATACTCTGTAACCCTATTTTGATGATGGATACAGGTTAGGGGTGTTACATTTAGTGGTATCAGAGATACGGTTTAGCATATTCTCAAACTAACGTAGCAAGTATGAGTCTAGCTATACATGCCATTATATAAATAATGATAGTGTGATATCTCCTGACCACTTTTAAATATATTTTCATATAGTAATGTCTTCCAACCGAGCTCGAGATGAGTCCGAGGAAGCTGATGTGCAACGAGCCGCAACTAGTAATAGTAGGAGGCCCATGTAAAAGGTCCGTGAAGAGGAAAAAGCTGCCTTCTTTGAAATGATGGATGAATGGTTTAGTGAATATATAAGAACATGCCCTACTGTTCAACAACCTCCCCAACCTGTTTCACAACCCGATCAGGGTAATGGACCCTTTAGAATTGGTAAGGCTCCGGTTGATAAGATTAGAAAATATGGGGCTGAAGAATTTATGGCTACGGCCGATGATGATCCGGAAAGGGTTGAGTTCTGGCTGGAAAATATTATTCGGGTTCTCGATGAATTGTCACGTACTCTCGCCGAGTGCTTGAAATGTGCGGTATCCTTGCTAAAAGATACAGCTTACCATTGGTGGAAAACCATATCTTCTATTGTACCGCGAGAAAATGTTACATGGGAGTTCTTCCAAACCGAGTTCAGAAAGAAATATATTAGTCAGAGGTTCCTAGATCATAAAAAGAAGGAACTTTTAGAACTCAAACAGGGAAATATGACAGTAGTCGAGTATGAAGGAGAGTTTGTTAGACTGAGCAAGTATGCTACTGAATGGGTTCAGATTGAAGCCGATATGTGCAAACGATTTGAAGAAGGACTGAATGAAGACATTAAGTTGTTGATTGGGATTCTAGAATTAAGAGAATTTTCGGTATTTGCTGAAAGAGCTCACAAGGCCGAGGCATTAGGCAAAGAGAAGAAGCAGGTCGAAAGAGAAGCTCAGGTTCCGAGTAAAATATTTATGGGCGAGACGCAATCATCTGCCTCAAAGAAATCAAGAAGTTACCAAGAACATTTTGCCTCATCGGTGTGGTATTCGAGAAAGGAAAGAAGTTTAAAACGCTCCGACCCGAGGTCTTCCTCACCGCTAACAACTAGTGTTGGGAGTGTTGGAAACCACAAGCCACAATGTAATGTCTGTAACAAATCGCATTTTGGAGAATGTCAGATGAGAAGTGGGGCTTGTTTCAAGTGTGGTTCTCTCGACCATTTTCTTAAGGATTGCCCGGAAAGGGTTGAGAAAGACGTTGAACAGACTCCAAAGCCGGGTAATCCCATCTCAAGGGGTAGACCACCACGATATCCTAGAAATGCTAGTGGTAGTCGCACTGTTGCAAAAGATTCAACGGCTAAATCTGAGGCACAGGCCCCGGTGAGGACATACGCCATACGTGCAAGGGAAGATGCCTCGGCACCAGATGTTATCACTGGTACATTCTCTTTACTTGATACTGATATTATTGCTTTGATTGATCCTGGTTCAACGCATTCATATATATGCACGAAACTTGTGACTGTTAAAGATATGATTATTGAATTTACCGAATTTGTGGTTAAAGTTTCAAACCCCTTAGGTCAGCATGTTATGATGGATAAAATCTGTAGAAATTGTCCATTGATAATAGAGGGTCATTGTTTTCTGGCTAATTTGATGTTATTACCTTTTGATGAATTTGATGTAATATTGGGAATGGATTTGTTAACCCAACATGATGCACTGGTAAATTATAAGTATAAATACTTTGAATTGAAGTGTCGAAATGGTGAGGTGCTTCGGGTTGAATCTGAGAAGCTGGATGGGCTATCTAATGTGATTTTAGCAATATCAACACAGAGATATATTAGAAAAGGGTATGAGGCTTATCTTGCTTATGTGTTGGATACCAAAGTGTCTGAGTTAAAAATCCAGTCAGTGCCAGTTGTTTGTGAGTTTCCTGAGGTATTTCCAGAAGAATTTCCCGGTTTGCCACCAGCTAGAGAGGTGGAATTTTCTATAGACTTTGTACTAGGGACGACACCGATATCGATCGCACCATATAGAATGGCTCCTACTGAATTAAAGGAGTTGAAAGTGCAGCTGCAAGAATTAATTGATAAAGGATTTGCTTAACCCAGCTTTTCACCGTGGGGTGCACCAGTATTGTTTGTAAAGAAGAAAGATGGATCATTGAGACTATGCATCAATTACAGACAGCTTAATAAAGTCAAAATAAAGAATAAGTACCCGCTGCCTCGTATAGATGACTTGTTTAATCAATTAAAAGGTGCCACTGTATTTTCAAAAATTGATCTACGATCTTGTTACTATCAACTACCAGTAAAGGATTCAGTTGTGCCAAAGACAACTTTCAGAACCAGATATGGGCATTATGAATTTTTGGTGATGCCATTGTGATTAACGAATGCCCCGACGGTATTTATGGATTTAATTAATAGAATTTTTAGACCATACATGGATAGGTTCGTGGTTGTTTTTATTGATGATATTTTGGTTTATTCCCGGGATGAAAATGAGCATGCTGAACATTTGAGGACTGTATTGCAAACTCTGCGTGAGAAGCAATTGTATGCCAAGTTCAGTAAATGTGAATTCTGGTTAAAGGAAGTTAGTTTCCTTAGACATGTTGCATCTGTAAAAGGGATTCAGGTGGACCCGAATAAAATTTTAGCTATTGTAAGTTGGAAGCCACCGAGGAATGTTTTCGAAGTCTGAAGTTTTCTAGGGCTAGCCGGATATTATAGGAGAATTGCCAAAGGGTTTTTAATGATAGCTTCTCTGATGACTCGGTTGCTGCAAAAAGATGTGAGATTCGAGTGGAGCGATAAGTGCCAGTAGAGTTTTGATAGATTGAAAGCCTTACATGAAGCGCACAATAGTGTTATGTCTGTACATCCCTGTAGCAACAAAATGTATAATGACTTGAAGAAAATGTACTGGTGGCCGGAAATGAAAAGAGATATCTCTGAATTAGTATCTAGATGCTTGATATGTCAACAAGTAAAGGCTAAAAACCAAGTGCCTTCAGGATTATTGCAGCCAATTACGATTCCGAAATGAAAATGGGAAAGGATTACCATGGACTTTGTATCGGGATTACCCTTATCGAGGAAAAAGAAAGATGCTGTATGGGTAATTATCGATTATTTAACGATGTTGGCACACTTTATCTAGGTACGTATGGATTTTTCATTGGATAGATTGGCTGAATTATATGTCTCTGAGATTGTAAGGCTACATAGAGTGCCAATCTCTATTATTTCTGATAGAGATCCCCGGTTTACATCCTGATTTTGGAGTAAGTTGCAAGAAGCTCTAGGTACTCGTTTACACCTTAGTACTACACTCCATCCTCAAACAGATGGATAATCTGAACGTGTGATACAGATTTTAGAGGACATGCTTCAGTGTTGTGTACTTGAATTTGGAGGTAACTGGGAAAGGTATTTACCTTTGATTGAATTTGCTTATAATAATAGTTATCAATCAAGTATTAAAATGGCACCGTATGAGGCTCTATATGGTCGAAAATGTAGAACTCCTTTGTATTGGACAGAGTTAAGCGAGAAAAAGACACTCGAAGTTGACTTGATCTATGAAACCGAGGAAAAGGTAAAGATAATCCGAGACAGTTTGAAGGCAGCCTCAGACCGTCAAAAGTCCTATGCCGATTTTAAAAGAAAAGATGTAACAGCCCAGTTTACACCCTAGTCAGAATAGTGGTTTCGAGACCACAAATCTGAGGTCAGAAAAATATCTTTAAAATTACTTTTGATGTTATAATGTGTGATTGAGCCTGTGTGAAAGTTTCGTGTGGAAATTTTATCGACTGTGTGTCAAATTCTGAAAAAAGGACTTAATCGCATAAAGTGAAAAATGCCGTGTGCTGATTGTTAAGTGCTTGATTGTTATTGTCTTTATAATAGGGAGGCCTTATGTGGCAATTAGCCCATTTTATAGTTAGGGGGTGGTGGATGGACATTTATAGCCAATTATAATGTATGTTATAATATTATAATGATGGGTAAAATAGTAAATAGGCATTAATATGTGAATTAAATAAAGCAAACATTTGAAAGATGATGGTAATCATCTTTTAGTGCCGAAAAATAAAGAAAATAAGAAGAAGGAAGAACCCTAAAGTTTCGACTAGCTTTTGGTTTGATTGAGGTATGGGTTTTGCTCGATTTTTTGATAATTTCTACGTTTTTGTGATCGTTGCTCTGTGCACTTTAAAACCCATCCTTAAATTTTGTGAATTGATGATGTTTATGAAATGTGCCATTGATGAAATGGTGAGCTTTGTGAAGAGTGTTGGTGTTAAATGAAAGATATGAGTTTATTGAACATGTTTTATTCTTGAATTTTTGATGAATTTAGCTAATTAGGGCTAAATTGTGGAAATAGCATTTTGAAGGATTAAAATGTGAAATAAATGAAATATGTGGGCTTGTATGAACACAAGGAAAATTTTACTAGGCTTGTGTGAGGAGAAATTATGTGAATTTGATGATTTTATGAATTAAGGGCTAAAGTGTCGAAATGTGAAAATGTGAGGGCTATTTTGTAAAATGCCCTAAATATGTGTGTTTGGACTAAAATGAATGATTTGGTGATTGAATGGATTGAATTTGAATGTGTATAGACCAAGAAAGGAGAGGTTCGGATTGAGATCGAGGCAAAGATAAAGTGCTCGATTAATCGACCGTTGCGATAGTTCAACGTTCGAGGTAAGTTCAGATATAATACGAACATCTAGTTATGTTAAATGCTATGAAATGAATGTTATAATGATATTGAAATGTGGATGCTATTTGAGAGTTGATTTTGAGTTATGTGGCACTAAGTGTGCGTATTCAGAAACACGATTGAAATGATCAGCACTGTGTGTGCGAAATAATATAAGCCTCGACTTCGTAGTTGGCACTGTGTGTGCGATACCGATTGAAGAATGGTTTGATGTAAATACACTATGTGTGCGATGATAATTAAGCTTTGGCTAAATATCGGGGCACTAAGTGTGCGATTGAATCAAAGAAGAGATGAAAGTTGATAGAAAGAGAAAAGTGAGTATTGAGTAGCAAATATAATTAACAACTAGGTGTTGGCTAAGGTACGCTCGGAACCGAAGTGGTTGATAAATCTATGAATGAGATTGCGAAATTTTAAATGAGCAATTTAGTGTTGGATGTTATGATATATATGTATATGTGAAATAGTCTATGTAGTGGTTTGTTTGATTTAAATGTGTTATGGTACGAACTTACTAAGCTTTGGAATGCTTACTATGTGATTTGTTTCTCTGCTTTGCAGTGTCAGTAAAGCTAGCTCGGATCCAGGGACCGTCAGCATTCTCTATCACACTATCGGAAATCTATTTTGGTACTTTTGGGAAAGATGTACATAGTTGAAATATGGCATGTATAGGCTAGTTTTGTAAGACATGTTTGAGATGTGTAAATAGCCATGTGATGTGGCTAGATAAATGTTGGTAAAATACATGTGTGGCTTTGATATATGGTGCATATTTCGGTATAGCTTGTGAGTAAAGAAAATGTCTTATGAATGGTAATCTTAGTGATGGTATGATGCTAGTATGATTTAGTAAATTTGGGGATGAATCATGATTGATATTGAATGTATTCACGTTGTGTAATTTAGTTCCTAAGTTGACATGTTATAAATGAGCTGATATGTTGATCATTTGACATGAAAATTGGTTACCAATTTGTGTGTGGAAGTATGCTTAAATGTGCTTGTGGGTTTGACCCTTGTGTGGGTGGCAAATTGGCCTTGTAAATGGTCTATTTTATCACACGGTTATGGCACACGGGCATGCCTAGTGACCGTGGGGCTAAGTCAGTAGCTAGCCTAATAGCACACGGCCAAGACACACGAGT
Source organism: Gossypium sturtianum (assembly GCA_025698515.1). Lineage (NCBI taxonomy): Eukaryota > Viridiplantae > Streptophyta > Magnoliopsida > Malvales > Malvaceae > Gossypium > Gossypium sturtianum. Next base: position 95,724,378 of record CM046952.1, read on the forward strand.
GTGTCTAGTAGCCGTGTGAGAAAGTCAGTATATCGCCTAAGAGTACACGGTCTTAGCACACAGGGTGTTGGGTGGTCGTGGATGTGAGGTCAGATTCGACCACGGCCAAGGCACACGGGCTTGCTTGGTGGCCGTGGATGTAAGGTCAGATTCGACCACGGCCAAGGCACTCGGACGTGCTTGGTGGTTGTAGATGTGAGGTCAGATTCGACTACGGGGAAGGCACACGGGGGTGTCTAATAGCCGTGGGAGGCACACAGCCTGCCTACACGGGCGTGTAACCCCTAAAACTTAGAAAAGTTTAAAATTTTCGTGAAATTTTGTATGTGTTCTGGTTTAGTCCCGACCCAGTTTATAAGTATGTTTTAGGTCTCGATGACCTACTAAAGGGACATTATGTTTGAGGTTGATATGAAATTGTATGACATTTTTGTAAATGTTTCCGATCTGTCTGGTAACGCCGTTAACCCTAGTCCGACGATGGATACAGGTTAGGGGTGCTACATTTTATTGGTATCAGAGCTACGATTTAGTTAATTCTCAGACTAACATAGCGCGTGTGAGTCTAGCTATACATGCCATATATGAAATTGCGATAGTGTGATGAATTCTGACAGATATAAATGTGTTTTCGTATAGTAATGGATCCCGATCGAGCAGTTGCTGACGATGTAGAGAGTAACGCGCTTGCTCCCGTTCAAGGGACAGCGCCGGCCACATCTCGGCCGAATGATAGTAGTGAAGGAGGAGAGACTAAGCAAGCCTTCTTCCGTATGATGAGTGAGTAGTTTTCAGAGTTCGTTCGAATGAATCCGGCTGCTCAACAACCTCCACCCCCACAAGTACCTGTTGTGCCACAAGTGATAGATCCGATTCGATTGAATAAACCTCCTGTGGATAAGATCTGGAAGTATGGGGCCGAAGAGTTTAGGGCCACATCTGATAACGATACTGAGCGAGCCGAGTTTTGGCTCGAGAATAGAATCTGAGTATTCGATGAGATATCATTGACACCTGATGAATGTATAAAATGTGTTGTTTCGTTGTTGAGGGATACTGCGTATAATTGGTGGAAAACATTGATTTCTGTGGTTCCGAGAGAGAGAATCACTTGGGACTTCTTTCAAATTGAGTTCAAAAAGAAGTATATCAGTCAACGCTTCATTGATCAGAAACGTAAAGAGTTTTTAGAGCTGAAATAGGGTCGTTTGTCAATTACCGAGTACGAGCGAGAATTTGTGAGACTGAGCCAGTATGCACGGTAATGTGTTTCGACCGAAGCCATTATGTGTAAATGCTTCATAGAAGGGTTGAACGAGGATATTAAGTTATTGGTTGGGATACTTGATATAAATGAATTTATTGTGTCAGTTGAAAGAGCTTGTAAAGCCGAGGAGCTCAGTAAAGAAAAGAAGAAAGCTGATTCTGAAGCTCGTGATGAAAGAAAAATATCGATGAGTAGGTTTTCTCAACCCTCAATAAAGAGATTTAGAGATGCAAGCAATCGTTCAAATGCTTCGTTTGGACATCCAAGTAGAGATCGTTCGAGGCAAAGTGCTAGTCCACGAACTCAAGCTCCGATTGAATCAAGTGTTGACACCGTTAAGAGTAACAAACCTGAGTGCAGACAGTGTGGAAGACGACATGTGGGAAAATACTGGGGCAAGTACAATAATAGAGTTTGTTATAAATGTGGATCCCGAGATCATTTTATTTGAGATTGCCCAAAGATGGTTGAAGAGGAATATGTTTAGAATAAAAGACCAAGTAATGTGACGGCTAGAGGTAGACCGCCCAAAAACAGCATAAATGTGAGTGGAAGCCAAAGGGGGACTACTGACACAGCTGTGAGGTCAAAGGCGAGAGCACCTGCCCGAGCTTATTCTATACGTGTACGAGAGGAAGCATCATCTCCTGACGTCATCATCGGTACTTTCACTTTATTTGATATTGATGTCATTCCATTGATAGATCCAGGATCTACTCATTCATATGTGTGTGTGAATCTAGTATCAAGTAAGACTCTACCTGTTGAGTCTACTGAATTTGTGATTAGAGTATCGAATCCCTTAGGCAAGTGTGTTTTGGTGGACAAGGTGTGCAAGAATTGTCCATTGATGTTTCAGGATGTTTGTTTTCCGATTAATTTGATGTTACTACCATTCGATGAGTTTGACATAATTCTGGGTATGGATTGGCTTACTCTGCATAATGCCATCGTGAATTGTAAAAGAAAGAGTATTGAGTTGAAAAGTCAGAACGGTGAGCTAGTTCGAATAGAATCCAATGATATGAAAGGATTACCAGCTGTTGTATCTGCGATGAAAGCTATGAACTATGTGAGAAAGGGTTGTGAAGCTTATTTGGCATATGTGATTGATACAAAAGTGTCGAAAAAGAAAGTTGAATCTGTGCCTGTAGTATGTGAGTTTCCAGATGTGTTTCCTGAAGAATTACCAGGATTACCTCTGATTCGGGAAGTTGAATTTGGTATTGAATTAGTGCCGGGGACCACTCCCATTTCGATAGCCCCGTATAGAATGGCACCAACAGAATTGAAATAGTTAAAGTCTCAATTGCAGGAGTTGACTGACATAGGATTTACACGACCAAGTTTCTCACCCTGGGGAGCTCCTGTGTTATTCGTGAAAAAGAAAGATGGAACTATGAGAATGTGGATTGATTATCGACAGTTGAACAAAGTAACGATAAAGAACAAATATCTGTTGCCTCGTATTGATGATTTGTTTGATCAGCTGAGATGAGCTATAGTGTTTTCAAATATAGATTTGAGATCAGGTTACTATCAGTTAAGAGTTAAAGAATCCGACGTGCCGAAAACCGCTTTCAGAACGAGGTACGGACATTACAAATTCTTAGTGATGCCTTTCAGACTAACAAATGCTCCTGCAGTGTTTTTGGATCTGATGAATCAGATATTCAAATAGTATTTGGATCGCTTTGTAGTGGTGTTCATTGATGATATTTTGATCTATTCGTGTGACGAGACGCAACATGTCGAGCATTTGAGAATCGTGCTACAAACTCTGCATGAGAAACAGTTGTATGCTAAGTTCAGTAAATGTGAATTTTGGTTGCGTGAAGTTGGTTTTCTGGGGCATATTGTGTCAGATGTCGGAATAAGAGTCGATCCTAGTAAAATCTCTGCTATATTAGAATGGGAGCCTCCGAGAAATGTGTCTGAAGTCCATAGTTTTCTGGGACTAGGGGGATATTATAGACGGTTTGTGAAAGGCTTCTCGATGATTGTGACTCCGTTGACAAAGTTGCTACAAAAATATGTTAAATTTGAATGGTCAGAAAAGTGCCATCAGAGTTTTGAGCAATTGAAAGTATTGTTGACAGAAGCACCAGTGTTAGTTCAACCGGAATCGGGAAAAGAATTCATAGTTTACAGTGATGCATCGTTGAACGGTTTGGGCTGTGTGTTGATGCAAGAAGGCAAAGTTATTGCTTATGCTTCGAGGCAGCTAAAGCCGCATGAAAAGAATTACCCGACGCACGACCTTGAATTGGCCGCGGTTATGTTCGCATTGAAAATATGGCATCATTATTTATTTGGTGAGAAGTGTCATATCTTTACATATCACAAGAGTTTGAAGTACTTGATGACTCAGAAAGAATTGAATTTTCGACAGAGAAGATGGTTAGAGTTGTTGAAAGATTACGAACTTGTGATAGATTACCACCCGGGTAAAGCTAATGTTGTAGCTGATGCTTTGAACCGAAAGTCCATATGTGCTTTGAGAGCAATGAATGCTCAGAAAGATCTGTGTGTTGATAGTGCGGTTATGGCCGAGTTGAAAATAAAACCGATGTTTGTACATCAGATTCGTGATGCTCAGAAAAGTGTGTTGAAATGATGGTTAAACGAACTCAATGTGAATCGAGTGCTAAATCAGAATTTGGAGTTGATAGTGAAGATTGTTTGAGATTTAGAGACCAGATTTGTATTCCGAGAAATTCAGAGTTGATTTCGATGATTTTGACTGAAGCTCACAATAGTCATTTGGTTGTACATCCGGGAAGTACAAAAATGTATAATGATCTCAAACGGTTCTATTGGTGGCATGGTATGAAAAGGGATATTTTCGACTTTGTGTCAAAGTGTTTAGTTTGTCAGCAAGTTAAGGCTGAACATCAACTTCCGTCTGATTTGTTACAACCGATTATGATTCCTTAGTGGAAATGGGAGAGAATTACGATGGACTTTGTGTCGGGTTTGCCCTTATCCCCGAGCAAGAAAGATGCAATCTGAGTGATAGTGGATAGATTGACGAAATTAGCCCATTTCGTTCCGGTGAGAACCGATTATTCTTTAGATAAGTTTGCTGAATTGTATATTGCCGAGATTGTGAGATTGCACGGAGTACCACTATCTATAGTGTCTGATAGAGATCCGAGGTTTACCTCTCAATTTTAGAGGAAATTGTAGGATGCGTTAGGCACAAAATTGCATTTCAGTACTGCTTTTCATCCTCAAACAGATGGTCAATCTGAGCGAATCATCCAGGTTCTTGAAGATATGCTGAGATGCTGTATACTTGAGTTTGAAGGTACGTGGGAAAAGCATTTGCCATTGGTTGAGTTTGCGTACAACAATAGTTTTCAATTTAGTATCAAAATGGCACCGTATGAGGCGCTTTATGGTCGAAGATGTCGAACTCCATTGTATTGGGCTGAGCTGAGTGAGAATAAGATTCACGGGGTTGATCTTATAAAAGAGACTAAGCAGAAAGTGAAAGTCATTCGTGATAACTTGAAAGCGGCTTCAGATCGTCAAAAGTCTTATGCAGATTTGAAACGAAAAGATATTGAATTTGAGATTGGTGACAAAGTGTTTTTGAAAGTGTCTCCGTGGAAGAAAATACTTCGATTTGGTAAAAAGGGCAAGTTGAGTCCGAGGTTTATCGGACCGTATGAGATCATTGAGCGTGTGGGGTCAGTTGCGTATAGATTGTTGTTTCCATCCGAGTTAGAAAAGATTCATAACGTGTTTCATGTGTCGATGCTTCGACGGTACATATCAGACCCGTCTCATGTGATTGCTCCTACTGAGGTTGAGATCCAGTCAGACTTGTTGTATAGTGAAGAACCGATTTGAATTTTGGCACGAGAGACCAAAGAGTTGAGAAATAAGAAAATCTCTTTAGTGAAAGTATTGTGGCACAAGCACGGAATTGAAGAGGCTACGTGGGAGCCTGAGAATGTTATGAAAGAGCAATATCCACAGCTATACACCGGTAAGACTTTTGGGGACGAAAATCCCTAAAGGGGGAGAGTTGTAACAGCCCAGTTTAGACCCTAGTCGGAATAGTGGTTTCGAGACCACAAATCTGAGGACGGAAAAATATCTTTAAAACTATTTTTGATGTTATAATGTGTGATTGAGCCTGTGTGAAAGTTTCGTGTGAAAATTTTATCGATTGTGTGTCAAATTGTGAAAAAAGGACTTAATCGCATAAAGTGAAAAATGCTGTGTGCTAATTATTAAATGCTTAATTGTTATTGTCTTTATAATGGGGAGGCCTTATGTGGCAATTAGCCCATTTTATAGTTAGTGGGTGGTGGATGGGCATTTATAGCCAATTATAATGTATGTTATAATATTATAATGATGGGTAAAATAGTAAATAGGCATTAATATGTGAATTAAATAAAACAAACATTTGAAAGATGATGGTTATCATCTTTTAGTGCCGAAAAACAAAGAAAATAAGAAGAAGGAAGGACCCTAAAGTTTCGACTAGCTTTTGGTTTGATTGAGGTATGGGTTTTGCTCGGTTTTTTGATAATTTCTACGTTTTTGTGATCGTTGCTTTATGCTCTTTAAAACCCATGCTTAAATTTTGTGAATTGATGATGTTTATGAAATGTACCATTGATGAAATGGTGAGTTTTGTGATGAGTGTTGGTGTTAAATTAAAGATATGAGTTTATTGAACATGTTTTGTTCTTGAATTTTTCATGAATTTAGCTAATTAGGGCTAAATTGAGGAGATAGCATTTTGAAGAATTAAAATGTGAAATAAATGAAATATGTGGGCTTGTATGAACACAAGGGAAATTCGGCTAGGCTTGTGTGAGGAGAAATTATGTGAATTTAATGATTTTATGAATTAAGGACTAAAGTGTCGAAATGTTAAAATGTGAGGGCTATTTTGTAAAATGCCCTAAATATGTGTGTTTGGACTAAAATGAATGATTTGGTGATTGAATGGATTGAATTTGAATGTGTATATACTAGGAAAAGAGAGGTTCGGATCGAGATCGAGGCAAAGATAAAGTGCTCGATTGACCGACCATTCCGATAGTTCAACGTCCGAGGTAAGTTTGGACATAATACGAACATCTAGTTATGTTAAATGCTATGAAATGAATGTTATAATGATATTGAAATGTGGATGCTATATGAGAGTTGAGTTTGAGTTACGTGGCACTAAGTGTGCGTACTCAGAAACACGATCGAAATGATCAGCACTGTGTGTGCGAAATAATATAAGCCTCGACTTCGTGGTTGGCACTGTGTGTGCTATACCGATTGAAGAATGGTTTGATGTAAATGCACTATATGTGCGATGATAATTAAGCTTTGGCTAAATATCGGGGCACTAAGTGTGCGATTGAATCAAAGAAGAGACGGAAGTTGGTCAAAAGAGAAAAGTGAGTATTGAGTAGCAAATATAATTAACTACTAGGTGTTGGCTAAGGTACGCTCGGAACCTAAGTTGTTGATGAATCTATGAATGAGATTCCGAAATGTTAAATGAGCAATTTAGTGTTGGATGTTATGATATATATGTATATGTGAAATAATCTATGTAGTGGTTTGTTTGATTTAAATGTGTTATGGTACGAACTTACTAAGCTTTGGAAAGCTTACTGTGTGATTTGTTTCTCTGCTTTGCAGTGTTAGTAAAGCTAGCTCGGATCCGGGGATCGTCAGTATTCTCTATCACACTATCGACAATCTATTTTGGTACTTTTGTTAAAGATGTACATAGTTGAAATATGGCATGTATAGGCTAGTTTTGTAAGACATGTTTGAGATGTGTAAATAGCCATGTGATGTGGCTAGATAAATGTTGGTAAAATGCATGTGTGGCTTTGATATATGGTGCATATTTTGGTATAGCTTGTGAGTAAAGAAAATTTCTTATGAATGGTAATCCTAGTGATGGTATGATGCTAGTATGATTTAGTAAATTTGGGGATGAATCATGATTGATATTGAATGTATTCAAGTTGTGTAATTTAGTTCCTAAGTTGACATGTTATAAATGAGATGATATGTTGATCATTTGACATGAAAATTGGTTGCCAATTTGTGTGTGGAAGTATGCTTAAATGTGCTTGTGGGTTTGACCCTTGTGTGGGTGGCAAATTGACCTTGTAAATGGTCTATTTTATCACATGGTTATGGCACACAGGCGTGCCTAGTGACCGTGGGGCTAAGTCAGTTGCTAGCCTAATAGCACACGGCCAAGACACACGGGCGTGTCTAGTAGCCGTGTGAGAAAGTCAGTATATGGCCTAAGAGTACACAGTCTTAGCACACGGGGTGCTGGGTGGCCGTGGATGTGAGGTCAGATTCGACCACGGCCAAGGCACACGGGCCTGCTTGGTGGTCGTGGATGTGAGGTCAGATTTGACCACGGCCAAGGCACACGGTCGTGCTTGGTGGCCGTGGATGTGAGGTCAGATTCGACCATGAGGAAGACACACGGGGGTGTCTAATAGCCGTGGGAGGCACACGGCCTGCCTACACGGGTGTGTAACCCCTGAAACTTAGAAAAGTTTAAAATTTTCGTGAAATTTTGTATGTGTTCCGGTTTAGTCCCGACCCGGTTTATAAGTATGTTTTAGGTCTCGATGACCTACTAAAGGGACATTATGTTTGAGGTTGATATGAAATTGTATGACATTTCTGTAAATGTTTCCGATCTGTCTGGTAACACCGTTAACCCTAGTCCGACGATGGATACGGGTTAGGGGTGTTACAAAAGAGATAGAATTTCAGGTTGGTGATAAAGTGTTCTTGAAAGTGTCACCATGGAAGAAAGTTCTCCAATTCGGTCATAAAGGGAAACTGAGTCCACGGTTCATCGAACCTTATGAAATCATTGAAAGAATCAGGCCGGTTGCATATCGGTTAGCATTACCACCTGAGCTTGATAAGATTCACAACGTTTTCCATGTATCCATGTTACGACGATATAGATCAGACCCTTCACACGTTATTACTCCAACAGAAGTTGAGATTCAGCTTGATATGACCTACAATGAAGAGCTAAGAAAGAGCTAAGAAAGAGCTAAGAAATACTTGCACATGAGACGAAAGAGCTAAGAAATAAAAAGGTGGCATTGGTAAAAGTGCTCTAGCGACGACATGGTTTAGAGGAAGCTACCTGGGAGCCGGAGGATACTATGAGGAAGCAGTACCCTAACCTCTTTTTTGGTAAGAATTTTTAGGACGAAAATGTCTAAGGGGGAGAGTTGTAACAACACATTTCCGGTGAGATCGGAGCAGTGGTTTTGTGACAACAAATCCGAGCCCAAAAATAAAAATTTATTTTATTTTATTTTATCGCTGGTATTATGATAGGAAGGTCACATGAAAATTTTGATACAAAATTTTATCGATTGTGTGGTTAATTAGGTAAAGGACTAAATTGCATAAAATACAAAAGATGGATTCTAGTTGCTATAGGTATTAAATAGCTATGGAATTCAAAACTTAAGGTCCTTATATGGTAATTAGACCATTGAAGGAGAGTTAGTAGAGATTTTTATGACTCATCCATGGAAAAATTAGAAATGACTAGGGACTAAATTGGAAATCAACAAAATTAAAAGATGATAGAAAAATAAAAAGAAATTATCATCTTTTCTATTCATCTTCTTCCCCAATTTTTCTATGGAAACCCTAGGAGAGAGGAAGAGAACTTTTCAAGCTTAAAAAGGTAAGAAATCAAGTCCCGTTTTTAGTGATTTTTATATATTTAGAATCGATATAGCCTAATCTTTCTATTTATGGGATTTATTTGAAAAGATAACAAAGTGTAGAAATTTTGCCATGGATGTAAATGCTGGAAATTTGAAATTTATGGTAGAAAATGATGATAGTTGATAGATAAACAACTTTTACAAAGCAATTTTTCATGGAAACTTGATATAGGGACTAAAATGAAAAAGTGGTAAAACCCATGGAAAATTCTAAAATTTGTAAAATGTGTGTGCCGTAAAAATTGTTATTAAATCTTTGTTAGGCTTGGAAAGAGAAATAGATTTTATGAATTTCATTTTTCAAGCCTAGGGACGAAATTGGAATTTTTGAAAAGAGTAGGGGCAAGATAGTAATTTTTCCTAGGATGTAGTAGAATGCAAATGTATATAAAATGTGATGAGTTAATAATTAAATTTGCTTATATAGACCGGGAAAGACCAACTACGGAATTAGATCAAGGGAAACAAAAAGTTTTCGATTAGTTGGAATTCAAAATCGTACAATTGTCAAGGCAAGTTCGTGTAACTTAAATATGTGTATTAAATGCTTGAATTGAATGGTATGATTGTGTTGATATGTATGAGATGATATCCATAATGAAATAATCATAAGTGTGAAATGTGGACAAATTGTCATATTCCGGGTGAATGTTGAGAATTCGATGGAATAAGGAGATATTCTCGGACGAGAATAACATTAAACATGTTGTATAAAGGATTTAGCCCGGACGGGTAATCCTAATGTAAGCCCTCTTGAGCATATACTATAAATTGGACTTAGCCCGGATGGGTAATCCAAATTAAGCTCCCTAGAGCATGTGCTACGCATAGAATTCAGCTTGGACTGGCAATCCGGTTGTGAAAAATGTGGCTCAAGAGTGTGCCTCTTATTACGTGCCCTAACGGGTTCTATTGCACACGAAAATACTACTAGAACATCCATCGACATCCCATTAGTTCAACGAAAAAGACTCTTGAAATATGGAAAGGTAGAATTAATGGAAGTGTGTATGTAATGAGCTCATCTATGTCTACTTGATATTCTTATGAGATTATGTGACTAACTTGTTTGAATAAGTTTATGTGCTTGGGTAACTTACCCAAAATTGATGGATTGTGTTTTGTGTATGCTTGTATTAATAAATATAACCGGTAAGTTTATTTCTCGTTATACGAACTTACTAAGCATGAAAATGCTTACCCATTTAATTTTTCCTTGTTTTATAGTGCTCGTAAGCTTGCGAAGGTTGGGGGATCGGTCAGAGCATAATCACACTATCCACTATCTCCATTTTGGTATACTTAGAAATCTCATTTTGGTATAATGGCATGTATAGGCTTAATTGGTCAAATGATGACTTGTAAGTGATGTTTTGTAATCTAGCCATTGGAATGGCTAGTAATGATTTATTTGGGATGTTTGTAAGTTATCTCATGTTCAATGTTTATGTGTTAAATGTGGATGAATAGAGTATGTTTATCTTGAATATGCACTAAAATTATGATTATAAACATAAATGGCATGTGATATTATGCCATGATAGATGTTAGTTGAGGCTGGGTTTTAATGCTTGATCTGGCTGGTATATTCATGCAAGTATTGGTGTAGGTTGTTGGAAAAATTTGGGTGAGAAAATGAAGCTAAGAAATGGCTTCATTTTGTCCACACGGGTAGGCACACAGACGTTTGTCTATGCCGTGTGTGACACACGGCCGAGTACATGGGCGTGTAGCTAGGCCGTGTGTACCCTGTACCTTAAATTCAAGAAAACAGAATGCTTAGAATTGAGCATACGGGCAGACATACGGGCGTGTGTCTCAGCCGTGTGGGAGACACGGCCTAGAACACGGGCGTGTGTCTTGGCCGTGTGAAACCTACACCTAATTCGAATTAAATTAATTATCCACATGGGCGTGTGGCATGGCCGTGTGGCGCAAGTTAGAGAGAACCCTAAATCAGACACGGCCTGTTGCATGGGCATGTCCCAGGGTCACACGGGCGTGTCCCTTGGACCACACGGGCGTGTGAGCCCTGTACCTTAGAAAAATTTTAAAATTTTGAGAAAAATTCATAGAGGTTCTGATTAAGTCTCGTTTCGATTCTAATACTCGTTTTGGGCCTCGAGGGCCCATTCAAGGGACAATAAGAAAAATTTGGAGTATGAATAGTGTGTTTAATACAAATTGCATGAGAATGTTCGGTGAACTACGATAATACTCTATAACCCTATTTCGGCGACGGATACAGGTTGGGGGTGTTACATTTAATGTAAGATGCAGGCATCATCTTAATGCACATTGTAAAGTTGAAAAATGTTTTCAAATACTTCCTTAATAAAAAGATATTAATGAATGAATATTTTATTTCCAGTGCGAAAATGTCACCTACTCTCTTATTAAATATAATCTTTGAGAACAAACTGAATGGAATAACTATAAGGAAAGGAAAAGCAACCTCATGAGTGTGTTGAGATGTGAGAAACTAAAAATAGTCCTTGATAATAAATACCCTTTGGCCACTCAAGCTGAGGCTAGGAAATGCTGGGAGGATCATGATGAGATAGCTCATTTGTATATGATGAGATAGCCCGTTTTTAGTGAAATCTGAACAGTGGTTCCGGGACCACAAATTTAAGACTAGAAAAAAATTATTTTAATATTATTTTATGGTCTACCGTATGATAGGAATATCGTATAAAAATTTCATTAAGAAAATTTACCGATTACATGTTTAATTGATAAAAAAAAAAACCAAATTGCATAAGGTGCAAAAGTCGAATTCTAGTAGCTAAAGGGATTAAATAGCTATGGATGTAACACCCCAAACCCGGCCTAGAAGTTAGGCCCAATTCTGGCGTGTCACATTGAAGTGTTTCTCGAAAACCATTTTTTTGTTTGCGTTCGCTTATTTTCAAAACGTGGTTTATAAAAAAAGAAGAACTATTCCCTTTTCAAAATGTTATTAATCCCTTTGTAAAATCTTTTTCAATTGCGAAAGCTTAATTAAAATAAATGATTTATGGAAACATGATATTAAAAATTGGGTTTTGGAAATGTAGTGTTTGAAAATAGTTACTGTTTACTTCTAGCAGATATTAAACATACTTAGATAAATATCCCAAATAAAAGTTAAAAATAGAGAGGCCTTATTACAACCCCACTAAAAAAACCGAAGTGCTTAAATAAGTGAACGAAATAGTAAAACATGTGTGGCTGTGTGGTCGTCTCCGAGTCCCTCGCAGCACTGATCCTCCTAATGCTGGGGATTACGTGTTTAGTTAGACAGAAGGGCGAGTTTGCGAAAACTCAGTGTGTAATCTCTTATAATACAAACAGTGAGATATACGGTATGCAAAATCAGACTGGGCCTGATCCCATCACAGACACAGTATTAGGTGGGTCTTAGCCCATAACAGAACCAGGTGGACCTAAGCCCATTACAGAACTAGTATCAGATGCAGATATGCAGATAGAAATCCAGCCCAATCCACCCAATTCACCACCCGTACCAACCAACACACCATGTGGGGATAAAATTGACCCACCCAGCCAACACACCAAGCTTAGCACCGGTTGTGGCACTAAGTCAACAGAACGGCTCGGTACCGTAGATAGAATAGCTAAAAGCCATAAATATCACAGAATCGCTGCTGGTTAATAGAACGGCTAAAAGCCATAAATATCGCAGACATCGCTTTCTTTGGTTATGAGAATGGCTAAAAGCCATAAATATCGCAAAGATCGGCTTCTTTAGTTATGAAACGGCTAAAAGTTATAAATATCGCAACATCGCTGCCAGTTAACAGAACGGCTAAAGGCCATAAATATCGCAACATCGCTGCCGGTTAACAAAACGGCTAAAAGCCATAAATATCGTAGCATCGCGCTGCTGGTTAACAGAATGGCTAAAAGCCATAAATATCGCAGCATCGCTGCCGATTAACAGCACGGCTAGAAGCCATAAATATCGCAATTCGCTACCTGTTAATAGAACGGCTAAAACCCATAAATATCACAGCATCGCTGCCGGTTAACAGAACGGCTAGAAGCCATAAATATTGCTGAAAGGCTGAAAGCCTTGTACAGAACGACAATGGGCCGTACACTTCTTTCGTAACTTTGTCCCAACCCCATGCAATATGTCGTGTATGTCATGCTCAATCATCACAGGTGTATGCAGAATGACCATACTCAGTAACAGTCATTTAACATATATTACAAGCATATCAGTCACATGACCATAGTCAAGTCAGTTAAAACACAATCATACGATCACAGTCAAGTCATGGCATAAAATCAGCCATTTACCCTCAGGGGAAAAATAGTCATTTTACCCTATAAGGGTATTTCAGTAATCCTACCCTTTCAGGGGTATTTCGGTAATTCTACCCTACAGGGGTAATTCAGTAATTCTACAAATCGAGGGTATTCAGTAATTTTGCAAACCGAGGGTATTTCATAAATTTTGCAAATCGAGGGTATTTCAGTAATTTTGCAAATTGTGGGTATTTGCAAACCGTGGGTATTCTAAACTGAGATAACGATGCGAATGGGCCTAGGGCCTATTCTCAGCCCAAATGGGCCCACACGCTCATGTGGCCCATTTAGCCCAAATCTAGCCACAGATATTAGATTCACATAGTCCAGTCCAATATTTACTACACAATCATATAACTTATCCGATTGGGCCCACGGGCCCGTTGGCCCCACATGGCCCATCGTGGCCCAAACAGCCTAAACCCACAAGAACACTCATGATGGCCTAAACTATCGCGTCGAAGCTCCCACATGTGCGCTCGCACGCTCGTGTGGCTACCATTGCCGTGTGACCGGCATTTCGGCATTTGCCGCTCTACAGCTAGAGTAGTGCGAAATACACACCTGAAAAGAATCTTGAGTTAATCCCCACTCCGAACACTCCTATACCCAAACGCCGACCAAGGTATGCTTACTCTCCTCATAGATCGCTCTATTTAAAGCCAGCTTCTCGCCTACTCTCATGCTAGCTTCCCGATGTGGGATCCCTCCATCAATCCTCCAAAACCATCCGAAATTAACAAAATAGTCACGTTTCGCATGAAAGGGGTTTCAAACTCAGGCTCCCCTGCAACTTAATCCACGCCGCTAGCCACCTTACCAACTAGCTCCTTGTGTAACAAAACAAGCACAACTAAATGTAAGCCTATGGGCCAAAGTCTAAGTTCATTTAAAAGGAAATCAAAATGAATTGCAAGCGCAAAGACTTGAACCCATGCTCCCTTGCAACCTTAATGACGACTTGCCACTAGACCACTCACTTCCTTGTGTCATATTTTAGCCGAACAAATTTATAAGGCCTTCCAGCTAATGCTAACTCCCCTTTAAGGAAAAACTAAAATTTTTGCTAAAGCTCTGGTTTTAACCCAGGACTTCTCCAACACTCCCAACTCTTCCCAAATCACTTAGCCACTAGACTAAACATGCAATTAGTGAAATTTCCCCGCACAACTAAAATCCATTTGCTCCGATACTCGAAGCCCAAAATTTGGGGCGTTACAATGGAATTTAAAAATTTGAGGTCCTTATATGGAAAATAGACCATTAAGAGGAGTTAGTAGATAAGTATGATTAGTTATCAATGGAAAAATTGATAAAGAAAATGATGAAATTGGAAATTAAAAGATAAAAAGATGATACATAAATAATGAAAATATCATCATATTATCATCTTTCCCAAATGATTTTTACATGGAAACCCTAGTTAGAAGAGCTGGAAGGTAGCAAGCTTATTTGGCTTAATAGGGTAAGTATCTTTGTCTCGTTCTTAATAATTTTTATATTTTCGAGATAGTAATAGCTTAGTCTAGCTATCTTGGGGATTAATTTGTAAAGTTATCAAAGTATAAGGGTTTTTCCATGGATGAATATAGTATAATTATGAAGTTTTATGGTAGAAAATGAAAGGTTGTTGATAGATATACAACTTTTGGTAAAGTGAATTTTGATGAAATTATGATTTAGGGACTAAATTGAAAAGATGTAAAAGTCATGGAAAAATTCTGAATTTTATGAAATACATGGGCTGCTATTGTTACATGTAAAAATCGGCTAGGCTTGGAATAAGGATTAAATTGCATGAATTTCTTTTTCCGAGCTTAGGGATGAAATCGAAATTAATTAAAAGTATAGGGCAAAATGGGAATTTTGCCTAAGATGTGAATTGGATTGAATTGAATTAAAATTGATGTTATATTCATTTGTATAGATCCGGATAGATTAAATACGGAGTTAAATCAAGGAAAAGAGAAAGTAGCGGATTAGTAGCTTTTGTGTACACGAACATTGTCGAGGTAAGTTTGTGTAACTGAATTATATAATTATATATTTGAATTGAATGTTATGTATGTGTATTGTGTAATTTACATATATGAAAATCAGTCACATATCCGAAAATGTTCGACATATATTAAGTCCCGTTTGAATAAATGAAATTCGATGGATACAGGGTTTCTGAATTGGTTGTGGTCTTGCGTGTGTTGCAGACATACCACAGCTCGAAAGAGTGTTCCTTTATTAGCTCTCATGAGCATCTCGATATTTGGCTCTCACGAGCTTCCCGTGATATGGTTCTTGCGAGCTTCCCCTTAATAGCACTTTAGAGCATCCCGATTGGTTATGATCCTGTATGGGTTGTGGACACACCACAGCTCTTATGAGCGTCCTGATATATGGGTGCCTGGAGCTTCCCGATTAAAGGCTCTTTGTCTCTTTCATGAGCTTCCCGATAAATGGCTTTGTAACAGCCCGATTTTGGGTCTAGTCGGAAGAGTGGTTTTGGGACCACAATCCGACGCAGAAAAAATTATTTTTATTATATTTTTATGGTCTACATTTTTATGGAACAATTTTGTGAAAATTTCGTTCGAAAATTTTGACGTTTGGGCACTCAATTTAGTTAAAAGGACTAAATTGCAAAAAGTTCAAAACTTGAATTCTATATGTTAAAGGTGTCTAATTGCTATGAGATTTTAAATTAGAGGTCCTTAAATGGTAATTAGACCATTGGTTAAGTTGGTGGAAAAAAATGGACATGGTTTGGTATGTTTTTAAAGTTTTTCATTAAGGGAATTTTAGTAATTTGGTAAATTAAATGAATTAAAAAGCCAAATTCAAAGCAAATTTTTGTCCATCTTCCTCCCATGGCCGAATTTTACAAGGGGAAACCATGGCTAGGGTTTTTCAAGCTTCCAAGCTCGATTGTAAATCCGTTGTAGCCCCGTTTTTAATGATTTTTATGTTTTTGAAATCATTGTAACATGATGTATCTATTTCTACCACTAATTTAAGAAATAATCAAGGTCTAAAATTTTACCCATGATGGATATTTGTGTATTTTGATGTCTACTGGTAGAAAATGTATGTTTGGTGTATGATAAACGACTTTTGCTAAGTGATTTTCGGTAAAAATGCCTAAAAGGACTTATTTGTAAAAGTCTATAAAATGAGTAAAAAAGTGTGATTAAATGAGAAGTGTGGGCTGTTATGAGTATGAAAATGGTTCGGCTAGGCTTGGGTTTTTAAGAAATTGAATGAAATTCATTTTACGAGCCTAGGGACTAAAATGTAAAATGTTAAAAGTTTAGGGGTAAAAATGTAATTTTTGTCACAATGTGATTTGGGGTTGATTTGAATAGTATAATGATTAAATAAGTTAAATTTGATGTTATAGATCAAGAAAAAACAAGATTCGAGATTAGAACGGGGAAAAACAAGTGTTTGACGATTAGGTCCATTTCCGCTATTTTTGTATCAAGGTAAGTTCGTATGTAAATAATGCAATGTTAAATTTGTATTTTAATATTTTGATATTGCATGAAATGTATGATTGATTCTATGAGCATATTCGATGAAGTTTCAGCAAGAGAGAAATCTCGGTTGAACCTTATGAATAGTTTAGGATACAAATGACATGTCACTAGGAACCCATATGATTATGTGATTTATGTGTTCCGGGTGTTGGTCTTGTACGTCCTACCGGTGGCTGGGTATACCTGCATATGTTGTGGATACCTGACAGCTTGTGTGAGCAGCACTCCGTAGCTACATCTTGACTGACAGCTTGTGTGAGTAGGCCCGTGGATTTGCTTGAGAGCGAGCTTATATGTGTTATGAGAATTGTGATAGCATTGGCTACATATGTGGCAGTTATGTGCAAAGTTTTTCGTGTATCCGAGAGTATTCCAAGTGGTTCAATGGGTATGTCAAAGACGAGAAAGTATGTAAGTATTACGAATTGATACAGGTATATACGTAAAGTTTATAAGCAATGACTTCATGAAATTGTGAGTTCATGATTTTCTACAAGAATGATTTTATGAAAACCTTGTGATTATTGGTCTATACTTGTGATGTATGAAATACATGGTAAATTCGATTGACGATTTTGTGATTGGCCTTCGGGCCAAATTGAGTTATGATATAGCATGTTTTATTCACACAAATTGTGATTTATCGAATATGAGAAAAAGGAAATATTTGCATAATTGCCTATTAAAATGGTTATGGAAATAAGGGAAGATAAGAGTTTAGGCAATTGAAAGATATTAAGACATATGCTCGGAAACATGAGTACACATAATTAATGTGCATTTTTACTATGAGGTTTGAAATGATTTGTTGAATTGTTGTAATATGTTACAAAGGAGAGATTATGGTTTTTAGGCTGATGCCAAGATATGTTAAATTATGCTTATAAGTTGATAGAGTAAATGTTATGCCTGAATAAAAATTATAACTAAGTAAACGTTACTTTCTATATCATCCGCTACAGCTCGTTCGGGATCCATTACTATATAAAAACACATTTGAAAATGTCAGGAGTTATCAAACTATCATAGTTTTATATATGGCATGTATAGCTAGACTCACATACGCTATATTAGTCCTAGAATTGACTAAGTCGTAGCTCTGATACCAACAAATGTAACACCTCTAACCCGTAACCATTGTCGGAATAGGTTAAGAGGCATTATTGGACTTATAACTCAGTTCAGAACAATCATTTATCAAAAATCATCTCATTTCAATAAATATCATTCATTCACATTCAATATGTACTTAAATCGAGCATACAAAGCTTAAAGCATGCATTTGGAACTAAATCGGTAACATATGAAAATTTTGGAAACTTAGAAAAATTTCAACATTTCAAGTAGACACGCCCGTGTCTTAGACCGTGTGGGCATACATACTGGCTTGCATCACACAGACGAGGACACGCCCGTGTGCCAGGCCGGGTGAAAATTGGAGAGTATACTGACTTGGGTCACATGGGCAACCACACGCCCATGTGTCTAGCCGTGTGCCCTTCGAGATGGCCACACATGCCCGTGTATTAGGCTGTGCCAAAACTATAGGGTATACTAACTTATGCAACACGGCCAAGTCACACGCCCGTGTGCTAGGCCGTGTGCCATTTAGGAGGGTATACTGACTTGTACCACATGGTCGGTCACACGCCCGTGTGTGAGGCCGTGTGAAGCATATTGAATTCAATTTAATTTCAACACCAGGGGAGACGCGGCCGTGTAACATGACCGTGTGTCACACACGGCTGAGACACATGCCCGTTTCCCTGCTCGTGTGGACAAAAATAGGCTATTTGCAAAGCCATTATGCCACCCTATTTTCACAAGCATACATAAGCATAAATGGTAACATTTCATAAATAAATAGTTAACCATTCTATAACATTTCATACACATATTAAACCAATTCAACTTAGTACTCAAATACCTAATTAATATCATGCATTATCTAACCATATGCCAAATATATAACAAGACATCATTTGCATATTTTCATTCCATCAATTCCTTGCAAAAAATTACCATAATTGAAAACTTATATTGAAACACCCCAAACCCGGCCCACGAGATTTTCCCAGATTTGGTATGTTCCTCAAGTAAACCGGTTTCAAAATTCTTTCGTTACCCAGAGAAAACTTGTGCGATTTTGAAAAAAAATGTTTTGGGTTGGGCTTGTGTTGAAAACGAATTCAATTCTTTATATTAAAAATTTTACTTAAACTTTAATAGGTAAAACTCATAATCATAATAAATAGAAATAATTGGAAAACCATCCAACTATGGCCTTATGGCCTTATTACATCAAATAATTTCCAAGTAATTCAAGTACTTAAATAGAAATAGTAGTTCATAAAATAAAAACTTCATGTTGAGCATGGCCACCACAAGTTCTCCGTCCCGGTCCATCACCGATCATCACCAAAAATATTCCCCAACGGGTGAGTCAAACAGACTCAATGTGTACACAAACACTAAATCAAAATAGAATGAGGCATACAAATGTTACGCATTCATATCATAGCATACAAATTATGATGCATTCCCAAACCCAAACCTAATAAGCCATCCGCTACACTCCCCGTACCAACCTTTGTACACCGTGGGGACTACTAAGTCGACCCTCCTTCCGCTACACTCCATATCGCGGTCTTAGGTCACCGCATTTGTGGTCTTAGGTCACCACATTCGTATATCGCGGTCTTAGGTCACCGCATTCAGATTCGTGGTCTTAGGTCACCACATTCGGATTCTCGTGGTCTTAGGTCACCACATTCGAGATACCACAGTCTTAGGTCACCGTGTTCGTGGTCTTAGGTCACCACATTCACTTCCCCTTTCAAACAAACCCATATGCCCCATATAATGATGATATGCATAAATATGCCGGAGTTCACATTCTTATCATATTCTCATGTTACTAATGACCTTTTTCATATTCTTTGTAGAAGTAGGAACGCGTGCAGAGTACTTAGTACCATAACATGGTACCCTAGCCACTTTCATATTCTTAATATCACACATTTTAATAAAACAGGCCATGAAACATATTAAGAAGTAGTGTAGGGTACACACACAGTTTGCTTAACCACTTCACTTTGAAATCCCAAAATCGATCTACGCCTTAGATCTCAAGTTCCTACAATTGATTAATCACTTACTATTTGGCACAAAGCCTATTCGGCTAGAAACCAAATCCTAGTAGGATTAGTATTCTTAAAGCTTACCTTGGTGTCGATTTGATGATTTAATCAAATCCCAGAAACACGTATTTTTCCCCTTTGAAATTGGCTAGTCACTAAATCCCTTGAATTGGTTAGTTTTCGGCTTAAAACACATAATAATAGATCTACTACTAAAATAGGCCTTGGCCGAATTTACCTTTGTTCTTACCTTCCAAATCTTAAATCCCGAATTGGATCCTTGCTTCTTTATTGCTGTCGAAATGCCTATGTACCCACGTTAGATCCAATCTAACATTAAATCATAATAATATAGCTTATGGCCGAATGGTATTCATAACTTACCTTAGATCTTAGAAGTTCCGAAAGATACCTTCTTGTAGTTGACAATTTCTTAAATCCAAAAACACCCTTCCATAACTCACCAAAATCCATAATAGAGATTAGTCCCTAAATTTTAGATAGGTTTAAAATATAAAAGAATTGAAACCAAACTTTGGATCTTACCCTTTTTAAGAAATCGGTAGCACCCTTGTTAAAAGCCCCTTAAAGAATCGGCCTTGATGACTAGATGATAAAGTTTCGACTTTTGTGATTTAATGGAGAAGTCGACTAGAGGTTCTCTTGGGGTATTTGGTTTCCACGAAAATAAGGAAAAGAAACTTGAGAATTTTGGCAATGGTGGACTATAGATTCGGCTTGACAAAAGAAAAAGAGAAGAGAAGAGAGAGAGCACTCGAAATTCGGCGAGAGAGGAGGAGGAAGAAAAATTGATGAGTAGCCCTATTTCCTTCCTTTTATAGCCGAAACTACTCCTCAGGATCCCTTACTTGGCCACCACTCTTCTTTATTTGATAGCTTTATCTCTTAATTTAAAATAATTAGAGAATAATCCTTTATTATCTCTTCAAAAATAATCCAAATTAAATCCCTTATTTATCACCTTATTAATCGAATATTAAAGAGAATAAAACTTCTCCTTTCTAGAAGGCTTGTGCCGTCCACCTCGAAGCTTCTGGAAGCAAAAATAAAACTTCTTTTATTTGCTTCCCAAGTGACTCAACCTGTGCCCAACACCTTGCATGTGGCGCCATTTCCAGAGGCCCTAAGTGGCATCTTGAGCCACTTTTCCAAGCCTGTTTGTGTGTCAAATTTTACAAACTTTTTCTTTTAAGGCCACCTTGCCTTAATTTCCTCTTTTAAACTTTAAAACTCGACATTTCTAAGTCATTTCTAAGTTTCCAAAAATTTTCGTTCGGCTCTGTAAACTTGACATTTTCTTACATTTCCAAGTTTCCAGAAATGTGCACTTTCCTATTTTGAATCATTTCCAAATCATTTCCATCCATTTCCAAGTTTCCAAAAATGTTCACTTTCCATTTTTTTAACTTAACATTTCCATACATTTTCGTGTTTCCAAAATTGTTGAAATTTATTCTTAGTACATAAAACATGTTACTTCGCACAATTAAACCGAAAATGCATAGGCCCTTTCCAGGATGTTACAATTCTACCCCCTTGAAATAATTTCATCCTCGAAATTTTCTAACTAAAATAATTGAGGGTATTGTTGTCGCATTGCCTCTTCTGGTTCCCACGAAGCTTCTTTCGATCCATGATTGCGCCATAACACCTTGACTAGAGGAACTGACTTCCTCCGTAGCACTTTCACATCACGTTCCAATATCCGAATCGGCTCTTCCTCGTAGGATAAGTCTGGCCTTAGCTCCACTTCTTCAACTGGTACCACATGAGACGGATCCGATCGGTAATGACGTAGCATGGATACATGGAATACATCGTGCATCTGCCGCAACTCTGGTGGTAACTCCAATTGGTATGCCACTGCTCCAACTCGTTTTAGTACTCGATAGGGCCCTATAAACCTTGGGCTTAACTTCCCCTTGCGACCGAACCTCATTACCTTTTTCCAAGGCGAGACTTTCGAAACACTTGGTCTCCCACTTGAAACTCTATTTCCTTCCGCTTAAGGTCTGCGTGACGACTTACGCCTATCGAGAGGCTTCCTTTAACCGTGCTCGAATCATCTCAACCTTCTCTTGATTTGACCACTAACTCGGACCCAAAACTCGGCGTTCTCCTAACTCACCCAACAAGTAGGAGTTTTACACTTCCGACCATACAATGCTTCATATGGT
This sequence comes from Gossypium sturtianum, assembly GCA_025698515.1. Classification (NCBI taxonomy): domain Eukaryota; kingdom Viridiplantae; phylum Streptophyta; class Magnoliopsida; order Malvales; family Malvaceae; genus Gossypium; species Gossypium sturtianum. The sequence continues at coordinate 95,746,590 of CM046952.1, forward strand.
GCCATCCGAATGCTAGCCCGATAGTCGTTGTTGTAGGCAAACTCACTAAAGGCAAATAGTCTTCCCAACTTCCTCGGAAATCCATCACACAACCTCTCAACATATCCTCCAACACTTGTATAACTCGCTCGACCGCCCGTCGATTGTGGATGAAAAGCCGTAGTGAAGTCCAACTTAGTGCCTAAAGCTTGATGAAGTGCCCTCCGAACCGAGACGTAAACCTTGGGTCTCTGCCGAGATGATCGATCATCGGTACACCATGTAACCTCACAATTTCCGCCACATATAACTTAGCGAGCTTCTGAAGAGAATAGTCAACTCTTACCGGGATGAAATGCGCGGACTTAGTCAAACGGTCCACTATCACCCATACTGAGTCCTTCTTAGTAGGCGTAAGGGGAAGCCCACTAACGAAATCCATGGTAATTCTCTCCCACATCCATTGCGGAATCTCGATTGGTTGAAGCAATCCTGATGGAACTTGGTGTTCAACCTTAACTTGCTGACACGTCAAACATTTCCCCACAAATTCGGTCACTTCTTGCTTAAGATCGGACCACCAAAATTGTTCCCTTAGATCTCATGCGACACTTAATGCCTCCGGATGCATAGCATAAGGGCTACTATGCGCCTCCCGAAGAATCCTTTGTCTTAACTCCTTGTCCTTAGGCATACATGCCTTTCCCTTGAAGCACAATACTCCCTCATCATTAACACTATAATCCTCTAACTCTCCGTTCTGTACTTGTTGTAACTTAACACTTAGATCCTTATCAACCAACTGTCCCTCTTTCACCTCCTTCACCATGTGGGCTTGACTTGCAACTCGCTAACAGGCTTCCATCATCGTGACAAACTTAAGTGAGCGAACATAGCCCTTAGATCCGACACAACCTTCCGACTTAGGGCATCAGCTACCACATTCGCCTTGCCCGGATGATATTCTATCGAACAGTCGTAGTCCTTCAACAACTCCACCCACCTTCGTTGCCTTAGGTTCAACTCCTTCTGAGTCAACATATACTTAAGGCTCCTGTGGTCTGTGTAGATCATTGACCTTTCTCCATAGGGGTAGTGCCTCCAAACCTTAAGGGCGAAAACCATTGCTACCAGTTCCAAGTCATGAGTTGGGTAGTTAACCTCATGAGGCCTTAGTTGCCGAGACGCATGTTTACTACTTTTCCTTCTTGCATTAGCACACATCCTAATCCCGTATGCGAGCGTCACGAAGACACCACAAAATCCTTCCCACCTCCGGCTGACTAACAACACTGGAGCCTCCGTCAACACCTTCTTAAGGTTGTCAAAGCTCTTCTGTTGCTTATCGCACCATTCAAAGGGTACTTCCTTCCTTAGTAACTTTGTCAAAGGCGCGGCTATTGACGAGAATCCTTCTACGAACCTTCATAATAGCCTCACCAAACCTAAGAAACTTCGAATCTCAGCCACGGACCTAGGTGGTTTCCAATCCAACAACGCTTCGATCTTCCTAGGATCCACTCTTATTCCTTCTCGCGGATACCACATGCCCTAAGAATGCCACCTCCTTAAGCCAAAATCCACACTTGCTGAATTTGGCATAGAGCTTCTTCTCCCTTAACACTTGTAGCACCACTCGGAGATGTTCATCATGCTCCTCTTTAGACTTAGAATACACCAAAATATCGTCGATGAACACAACGACGAACCTATCCAAGTAGGGTTGAAAAACTCGGTTCATCATATCCATGAACGCGGATGGAGCGTTTGTCAATCCAAACGACATCACCACAAACTCAAAATGGTCGTATCTTGTCCTAAAAGCGGTCTTATGGATATTTGCCTCCTTTACCTTCAACTGGTGATATCCCGACCTTAAGTCTATCTTTGAGAATACTGCGGCCCCCTCCAGCTGATCGAACAAGTCATTGATCCTTGGCAAAGGATACTTGTTCTTGATGGTCGACTTATTCAATCGACGGTAATCTATGCACATACGCATAGTTCCGTCCTTCTTCTTACAAATGCAATCGGTGCTCCCCATGGAGACACACTGGTCGTATGAACCCACGATCCAACAACTCTTGGATTTGAGCCTTGAGCTCAACTAACTCCTTTGGCGCCATTCGGTATGCGGCGATTGACACAGGAGCTGCTCCTGTAGTAAGTCTATTCCAAACTCCACCTCCCTATCTGGGGTATTCTGTAATTCCTCCTAAATACATCTTCAAAGTCTTTCACCGTTCTAACTCCACCGACACCTTCTTCCTTTCCACCTAACGCACTTACGAAGGCTAAGAACGCCTTGCACCCTTTCTTAACCATTTTCTCACCTTCAACGCTGAAACTACGTTGGACGGTAGTTTCTTCTCTCTCCGATCATTACTACTACTTCATCCTCCGAGGTCCTTAGTTCCATTCGTTTAGCCGCACAATCCAACACACTTGGTGCTCTACTAGCCACCCATTCCAAGTATAAGTTCAAACTCCCGAAAGGTAGTTCCATTAAGTCACCAAAAGTTCACTCCCCGAATCTCTAGGGGTACATTCCGAAAGATCTTATCCACCACTACAGCTTAGGCCTAATGGGCTTACTACACATCCGCCTATCGGAAGGTTCAGAGTCTAGGCCTAGTGTTTCCACTACACTACATGCAACATAGGAATAGGTCGAGCCCACATCAATTAGAGAAAAATAGGGCTCGTCAAAAATAAAGAACGTCTCGGGTTATAACGCCTGCAGTGCGTCTCTATCTTCCCTCCGCGAACCGCATAAACAAAACCTCGGTTGCCTTGCCTCAAAGATTAGCAAAGACCTCTACCTTGTGTTCCACGGCCTCTGCCAAAGACCATTACCTCATTACTCGAACCACGACTCGTTGAGGTCTGCAGCCCTCCTCTACCACCACGACTAACATTCTCGAGTGTTGGTCGGCTTTCATCCGATTGCTTAGGACAATCCTTGATCACATGGTCCTTGGACCCACATCTAAAACATCCTCCTGCTTTTCTTCCAAAGACTCTCCTAAGTGCTTCTTTCCACACACATCACAAGGTCGATACATGCTCTTCCGAACCAACTTGCGACCTCGCGGCCCATCAACTCTAGGCCTCTTATGAACCTTTCGGGACGTTCCAAAACCTCTTTTGGGCCTATTCCTATCCATAGCCCGCTTTGTAGAATCCTTGATTCCTCACCACCTTGGCCTTTTCTACCAAAGCGTAAAACTCCCGCTCCCGATGCGGTGCTATCAACGATCTCGAGATCATCCCTTAGCCCGTCCTCAAAATGGACACAAATACTCATGCTCGGCTTGCCACTACTCCTCGAGCATATCGGCTCAACCTCGAAATTCACCTCATACTCCGCCACGGACTTGTTCCTTAAACCACCCCCGAAATGCCTTCCTTTGCTCATCAAGATACCCGGTTCCCACATACTTCTTACGAAATGCTTCCTTAACATATTCCCGTGTCGATCCTCACCGTGGCACCATCCCGAATACAGTCAACCACCATCGATCGCTTCATCGCGTAATAAAGGCCACCATTCCTTTTAACTTCTCCTCGGGGGTCAAGTCAAGCTCATCCATGTTGCGCTCTGTTGCTTCCAACCAAGATGCTACCGAATCGGGTGCCACACCCGATACCCCACGAAACATTTCGGCTCCATTAGCTCGGAGCCGCTCAAGCACAGACTTACGGGTTCCCAAATTTCCTCCTGCACTAGCCACCAACTCCAAAACTCGTAGCACAGCCTGCGACACAGCATCATCCCCCGTCTGAGCTTGCTGCTCAACACCAACAGCTGGGGGTGGTGGTGGCGGTGGTATCTCATTGTCAGACCCTTGACCCGATCTAACGGGTTCTGACACCGTCAACCTTCCTCTACCTCGTCCACGACGACCACGTCCTCTAGATCTCATTTCTAACGTCGTGATCTGATTAAGAAGTTTTATGAATTAGTCTTTGTTTCACTTGATTACCTACGAAGAAATTTTATGAAAAGAGTTTTAGGAGTGGTTCTTTCGTATGCACACAGTCTTTCCATTCATTCATCCATACATCCATCAAACAATCATGAACTCTCGTTCATTCAGAGAAAGGTTGTAGTTTTCATTGTTATTGTTTTTTTTCCTTCCACTACCCGTGGGTATTTTCGTAATTACATCCCTGAGGTATTTTCGTAATTTTTCAAAAGGAAAAAGTTCCTTGGTGATTTTGTCACAAAGTATTTTGGTATTTTTAAATTCTGGAGTATTTTGAAAAATTTTAAAATCCACGGGTATTTCGGTGATTTTGGACCTCGGGGGTATTTTGGTGATTTTTTTTCCAAGCTGGGGTAAATTTGTAAAATCTTATAAATCAGGGATATTTCAAAGGTTGCAAAACTTTGAGGGTTCTTTTTGAGATTTGTACATTTCAAAACGGTGATGTTGCAAAAATTTTGGAAATCAGGGTCATTTTGGTAATTTTATAAGTTACGGGCAATTTTGAAATTTCCAAAATTCAAGGTATTTTTGATAATTTGCAAATTAGGGTTTTTGAACATTGATAAAATAATTAAATTTTGGCAAAACTGTTGGGTAGTTGGTCATTTTATAAACCAAGGGTATTTTGGTAATTTTACCACTAGGGGCATTTTTGTATAAATCGAAAATCTTTCGAAAAATTTTGTAAAGATGGTTTTCATGAATTTAGAAGAAAGTTTTAAGAGTTATAAAAATAGGGTTTTGTTGTTTTTATAAAAACACGGCTAATTCCCTTTCGGGTTTTAGTTATTGTGTTTAGCCTATGACCGAGTCCTCTTGGTTAGGGCGAACCAAAGCTACGCACCAGGCAGGATTCGAGTGGAGAGGAAGTGAGTCACGCGGACTGCTTAAATAACAAGCTCCCACCAAAACCATTCCTAGACATGCGCATGCAGGGTTGCCACACCTCACCGAGCCCTCTCAGGTTAGGGTGAGCCGAAGCTACGCACTGTGGGATTCTGCGAAGAGGAGGTGAGCCACTAGGACTGCTTAAATACCAGGCTCTTCCGAATCCAATCCTAGACATGCGCACATGGGTTACCACACCCTAACTTAGTGACTTAGCCATGGGTTTGTTTAACGTTCCATAAGTCTTATGTATTTGTGTTTGAGTAGACTAGTCCTAGGGTTCAAGTTCCTATCATGCTATTCTACGTTCCATTCCTTTTCTACCCTTCTAATATTCATTACACATAATCACACAAATAGTTAGGGTACTTACCGTGGATCATGGTCGGAGACTTTAGGTGCCATGCCGTAAAACTCGCTTGTTTCATAAAATATTTTCAAAAAAAACTCATTTGGGCTCGCTTTGAAAACGTTTTGGGCCTTGGCCCATAGGCCGAGAGTTTTAAAATGGGGCTCGATACCAAATCAAACACCCCAAACCCGGCCCACGAGATTTGCCTGCATTTGGTATGTTCCTCAAATGCCCGGTTTCAAAATTCTTTCGTTACCTAGAGAAAACTTGTGCGATTTTGAAAAAATTGTTTTGGGTTGGGCTTGTGTTGAAAACGAATTCAATTCTTTATATTAAAAATTTTACTTAAACTTTAATAGGTAAAACTCATAATCATAATAAATAGAAATAAATGGAAAACAATCCAACTATGGCCTTATGGCCTTATTACATCAAATAATTTCCAAGTAATTTAAGTACTTAAATAGAAATAGTAGTTCATAAAATAAAAACTTCATGTTGAGCATGGCCAAAGACAAGTTCTACCGTCCCGGTCCATCACCGATCATCACTGAAAAATATTCCCAACTGGGTGAGTCAAACAGACTCAATGTGTACACAAACACTAAATCAAAATAGAATCGGGCATACAAATGTTACGCATTCATATCATAGCATACAAATTATGATGCATTCCCAAACCCAAACCTAATAAGCCATCCGCTACACTCCCGCACCAACTTTGTACATCGTGGGGACTACTAAGTCGACCCTCCTTCCGCTACACTCCATATCGCGGTCTTAGGTCACCACATTCAGATATCGCGGTCTTAGGTCACCGCATTTAGATTACTGTGGTCTTAGGTCACCACATTTAGATTACTGTGGTCTTAGGTCACCACATTCAGATACCACGGTCTTAGGTCACCGTGTTCGTGGTCTTAGGTCACCACATTCACTTCCCCTTTCAAACAAACCCATATGCCCCATATAATGATGATATGCATAAATATGCCAGAGTTCACATTCTTATCATATTCTCATGTTACTAATGACCTTATTCATATTCTTTGTAGAAGTAGGAAACGTACCTGAGTACTTAGTACCATAACATGGTACCCTAGCCACTTTCATATTCTTAATATCACATATTTTAATAAAACAGGCCATGAAACATATTAAGAAGTAGTGTGGGGTACACACCTGGTTTGCTTAACCACTTCACTGAAATCCCAAAATCTGATCTACTGCCTTAGATCTCAAGTTCCTACAATTGATTAATCACTTACTATTTAGCACAAAGCCTATTCGGCTAGAAACCAAATCCTAGTAGGATTAGTATTCTTAAAGCTTACCTTGGTGTCGATTTGATGATTTAATCAAATCCCGAAACACGTATTTTTCCCTTTGAAATTGGCTAGTCACTAAATCCCTTGAATTGGTTAGTTTTCGCTTAAAACACATAATAATAGATCTACTACTAAAATAGGCCTTGGCGAATTTACCTTTGTTCTTACCTTCCAAATCTTAAATCTCGAATTGGATCCTTGCTTCTTTATTGCTGTCGAAATGCCTATGTACCCACGTTAGATCCAATCTAACATTAAATCATAATAATATAGCTTATGGCCGAATGGTATTCATAACTTACCTTAGATCTTAGAAGTTAGAAAGATACCTTCTTGTAGTTGACAATTTCTTAAATCCAAAACACCCTTCTATAACTCGGCCAAAATCCATAATAGAGATTAGTCCCTAAATTTTAGATAGGTTTAAAATATAAAAGAATTGAAACCAAACTTTGGATCTTACCCTTTTTAAGAAATCGGTAGCACCCTTGTTAAAAGCCCCCTAAAGAATCGGCCTTGATGACTAGATGATAAAGTTTCGATTTTGGGATTTAATGGAGAAGTCGACTAGAGGTTCTCTTGGGGTATTTGGTTTCCACGAAAATAAGGAAAAGAAACTTGAGAATTTTGGCAATGGTGGACCATAGATTCGGCTTGACAAAAGAAAAAGAGAAGAGAAGAGAGGAGAGCACTCGTAAATTCTAGGCAGAGAGAGAGGAGGAGGAAGAAAAATTGATGAGTAGCCCTATTTCCTTCCTTTTATAGCCGAAACTACTCCTCAGAATCCCTTACTTGGCCACCACTCTTCTTTATTTGATAGCTTTATCTCTTAATTTAAAATAATTAGAGAATAATCCTTTATTATCTCTTCAAAAATAATCCAAATTAAATCCCTTATTTATCACCTTATTAATCAAATATTAAAGAGAATAAAACTCCTCCTTTCTAGAAGGCTTGTGCCGTCCACCTCGAGCTTCCGGAAGCAAAAATAAAACTTCTTTTATTTGCTTCCCAAGTGACTCGAACCTGTGCCCAACACCTTGCATGTGGCGCCATTTCCAGAGGCCCTAAGTGGCATCTTCATGCCACTTTTCCAAGCTGTTTGTGTGTCAAATTTCACAAACTTTTTCTTTTAAGGCCACCTTGCCTTAATTTCCTCTTTTAAACTTTAAAACTCGACATTTCTAAGTCATTTCTAAGTTTCCAAAAATTTTCGTTCGCTCAGAAACTTGACATTTTCTTACATTTCCAAGTTTCCAGAAATGTGCACTTTCCTATTTTGAATCATTTCCAAATCATTTCCATCCATTTCCAAGTTTCCAAAATGTTCACTTTCCATTTTTTTAACTTAACATTTCCATACATTTTCGTGTTTCCAAAATTGTTCAAAATTTATTCTTAGTACATAAAACATGTTACTTCGTACAATTAAACCGAAAATGCATAGGCCCGTTCCAGGATGTTACATATATACAACCAAATATGATACAAAAATAAGCCAAATCACATGGCTTAACTTATACACAAAATATACCAAAATGGTAACCCTAGTGAAATGTCACTCGTATCCTACGAATTCTTACGGTTCAAACAGGGCTCGGTAACAAATAGATTATATCGATAAGGCATTCATATTTCAAGTATTTAAAAGTTCGATTCTAATTATACGAACTTACCTCGTATCGCTCGGATAAAGACTATCGGCTACTCGTCAATCTTCCCCTTTCCCCGATCTAAACTCGATCTCAGCTTATCTTGATCTCAATCTTGCTTCCAAAGTGACTGAATGAAAACCTAAAGAATAGCTTATTTTCTTTCTCAATTTCGGCAACAAAGATGAAGGAAGATGAGTAAAAATTTATTTTGGTTTTATTTAATATAACTTATTAAACATATTACTAAATTAACCTTTAATAAAACCTTAATATAACACATACGCCATGGACATAAATGTCCACTATCCTTAATCATGGTCTAATTTCAATATAAGGACTTCCACAATTTAATTTGATAGCTATTTAATACTTTTAACAATTAGAACTCAAATTTTACGCTTTACGCGATTTAGTCCTTTTTACCGAATTAAGCATTCAAACAGTAAAATTTCTTTACGAAACTTTCACACAATAATTCTATCATGCTGTAAACTTTAATAAAATAATAAAATAAATATTTTTACCTCAGATTTGTGGTCCCGAAATCACTGTTCTGATTTAACTCAAAAACGGGTTGTTACAACTCTCCACCTTAGGGATTTTCGTCCCCGAAAATCTTATCAATGAATAGGTTAGGGTACTATTTTTGCATAGCTTCCTCGGTTTCCCATGTAGCTTCCTCAATCCCGTGTTTATGCCAAAGAACCTTTACTAGGGATATGCATTTATTTTTCAATTCTTTGATTTCACGCACTAAAATCTTGATCGGTTATTCACTGTATGTTAAATCGACCTGTATCTCAACATCTATTACAGAAATCACATGTGACGGATTGGATATGTATAGACGTAGCATAGAAACATGAAAAACATTATAGATCTTTTCAAGTTCTGACGGTAAAGCTAGTCGATATGCTAAAGGCCCTATTCTCTCAATAATCTCATACGGCCCAATGAATCGCGGACTTAACTTTCCTTTACAGCCAAATCGAAGAACCTTTTTCCATGATGATACTTTTAGAAACACTCTGTCCCCGACTTGAAACTCAATTTCTCTACGTTTCAAATTTGCGTAGGATTTCTGTCGATCTGAAGCGGATTTTAAACTATGGCGAATTGTTTTCTCTTTTTCTTCAGTTTCTCTGATCAATTCAACCCCGTGAATCTTTTTCTCACTTAGTTCAGTCCAGTATAGCGGAGTTCGACATTTGCGACCATATAAAGCTTCGTACGGTGCCATCTTTATACTTATTTGGAAACTGTTGTTATATGCAAATTCAATCAACGGTAAATATTTTTCCCAACTACCCTCAAACTCTAAAATACAACATCTCAACACGTCTTCGAGAATCTGAATAACTCTCTCGGCCCGACCACCCACCGAGGATGAAAAGCGATCTTGAAATTTAACTTTGTTCCTAGAGCCTCTTGTAGTTTCTTCTAGAATGGCGACGTAAATCTCGGATCTCTATTAGAAATAATAGATAGTGGCACTCCGTGTAACCGAACAATATCAGAAATGTACAATTCAGCTAATCTATCAAGTGAGTAATCTGTACGTATCAGTATGAAATGAGCAGATTTCGTTAGTCGATTAAGGACAACCCATATAGCATCTTTCTTTTTCGGAGTTAGAGGTGATCGTTGTGTTTATGCGATGTCAAAGTCTTAAAATTTATAAATGAGAATGATCGAACCTGAAAACTAACTATGATAACGATTTGAGGTAAACACACCTATCGAACAGTAGTATAGTTAAGGCAAGACCAGAATGTCAAACCCAAAGGAACTAAAAGTACTAATACTAACTTTCCTTTTATTATCTAGCCTAAAATAAAGGGAATTTGTTGTTTAATCTAAATTAACTAATTACTAAACTAAAGACTCTAAGACAAAGAAGAATGAATTTGGGGAAAATACTTGTGAGAAAAACCAATTGATAAAGACAATACCCAAGGAAGAATCCACCTAGACTTCACTTGTTATATAACTCTGAACCAGACGATTTATTCATTTGACTTGATCCGTAGGATTCCCTAATGTATATTAAACCCTCTCTCGAAGCGAATAACGTCTAACCCTAGGTTGATTAATTGAAATCTCTTTCTAATTAAAACCCCTAGAATTGCATTAACTCGATCTATGGAATCCCATATTAGGTTTCACCCTAATCTGGCAAAATCTCGTCACCCTATCTCTAGGCGCGCGATCGACTCTGCTTAACTATGCTAGATCTACACTTAGGCAGGGACTTTTGCTCCTCCACCTAAGCACATCAAACTTGAATCAATATCCCGGAAATATCAACACAAGAATTAAGAACACATAATTAAGAACAAGTCAAATATTTATCATATAGTTCAGCAAACGATAATAAGATTCATCTAAGTTTCATCCCCCTCAGGTATCTAAGGGTTTAGTTCATAACGATAAAAGAAAACATCTTAGAAGAAAAGATAAAACAAAACATAAGAAATCCCTAAAACCCCCTGAAGGAATTGAAGAGGAGATCCTCCGTCTTGAGTATAATTCTGGCTTCTTAAGATGAATCAACTTACTATCTTCGAGTGAATTCCCACAAATCTGCCTTCTCTGGCTTAGCAAGACGCCCGTTGACAAAAGCCTTGGGCTCCCCCTTTTAGGTCATACTTAGGGTGTTTATATAGGCTTCGGAATGTGTTTCTTTGCCTCCAAGTATCCTAATCCGAGTGAATTTTCTCTTTGTCACGGAAGGGGCACGGCCATGGCACACGCCCGTGTAAGTCGTGGTCAGGCTGTGTTCGAGTCCATCAATTAGGTACGGCCGTGTGGTCTTGGGCCCAGGCCGTGTCGATTTTGTGATTTAGCCCATTTGGTCTGTTTTAAGCCCGTTTCTCATTCTTTTCATTCTCTGGTGCTTTCCTGAGTATAAAACATAAAAACAAAGGATTAAGAGCACCAAATTACAAAATTCAAGGCTTAAATCATCCAAAAGCATGCTAAATGTGGGTGTAACACCCCAAACCCGGTCGGTACACCACGACCGAATCTGGTATGTTACGGGGAAAATCGTATTTGAGAGGTTAGGTTTCCGGTGAAAGGTTTAACGAAAACTCTTTGATGTATCCGTACTTGTAAAAAAAAAACCTTGGGCATGATTGTTTTAAAACCGGTAGTGCATTTTGAAGACCCGGGAATTTGAAAGCTTAGTTAAAAAGTAAGTTTTTATCATTTAGAAGGCCGAGAAATTCCTTTTATTTACTTAAAAACATTTTGAACTTAGTGTGGAAGATCACAAGTTTAGAAAATATTTGAGTTATGTTCATTTAAAGATTTTAATGTGATACCCAAGTGGTAAAGTTTAAAACATATCGCTTTGTAGTCTTGAAAACCGTTTCATTCCAAGTTTTATCCATTATTAACCCAAGAATTTATTAAGGCTAAATTGAAATCAAATTTTAAGCATATAAATAATCAAAGCATAATTTTAAAAGGCCATTTACAATCCCAACAAAACCAACTGAAAATAAATGAAATAAAGTACCAAGTGCTTAAATCGATTGCAAAACCGACTTTATTCATGGCACGGTCACCTCGAGTCCACCCGGCTCCATGTCCGCGATCTAAGTGTCACCTGAAATGATAAGGGAGAAGGTGAGTCGCAAGACTCGGTGCATAAATCCTCCCGATTAATACAACATACTAACACACACAATACAGAGCAATGTCATTAATGCACCCAATCCTAGCCATCCACAACACCTTTTCTACCCCGTGTGGTACCAAAACCACCGGTGGTGCCAAACCACCGGTGACCCAAAGTCACGATATCCATAAGTGTGGTGCCAAACCACCGTGACCCAAAGTCACGAAGAATCCAATGATGGGGCCAACCCATCGTGTGATACCAAATCACCGGCGACGATCCCAAATCTCAAAAGTGGGGCCAAACCACGCTGGTGTTAACCACGTGGACGAGTCGCTATGAGGTACCAAACCTCCGTGTCCCAAAGACACGAATGTGATACCAAATCACTTTGTTGACCGAAGTCACGAATCAAGTGATGGGGCCAACCCATCATGTGATACCAAATCACCGGGCGCCAATCCCAGATTATCAATCGTGGGCCAACCCACTATGGTGCTAAGCCACCGGGACGAGACACTATGAGGTGCCAAACCTCCGTGACCCAAAGTCACAAAATAATGCGTGGTACCAAACCACCGGAGGTGCCAAACCTCCGGTGTCCCAAAGACACGGATATCATATTCCCCCTCCTCTCATATCACCCATTATCATACCGACTCATGTAAAGTATGCAAATCATACAAATCATGCTACATGTTTAATGTTGCATCTCATAACACATACATCATAGGTCATGATCTCAAGTATATCAACAATAGAACTCGTAATGAAACGGACTTACCCGAATCCGTGCACATACCCAATCGGGTATCATATTAATCAACCATACTGTTTTGGCTTTATTAAACAATCAGATTATTAAGCATATTACTAAGCAAAGAGTGTGTTAGTTTACACACCTGTTAAAACGCAAGCCTTAATCCCAAGGAACCGATCTAAGACCCTCGATTATCTTGCTCCTATAATCGGCCACATATGAGATTAGCACCTAGGCCATTCGGCCAAAACCATTAAACCAAAGGGGTTAACGTTTGAACCCTTACCTTATACTTGATTTGGTTTCCTACAAATCCCGAACCAAACGATGGTTCTTCTTTATGCACACGCACACCCTATTAAAAGGAAAGATTAATCCTTTGAAACTTTGAATTAACGAAACTAAAAGAGTGGACTAAAAGAACCAACCCTTACCACCACTTACCAATCGACAAACGAGAGGAAGACGGCTCCTCTTGCTTGCTTCCAAAATCTCGGATGCCCTATGATAAAATCGATTCCAACACAAAAGATTAACTCCTATCAACAAAGGCCAAAATCGGCTCTTAACCAAACCAAAATCGACAAAGAACAAGGGAGAAGAGAAATGAACATTCGGCCAACCACTTACCTTGCTCTAAACCCGATTGGACACCACACACAAGAGATATCACACCACACCAATATTCGGCCAAGACTTAAACAAAAAGGAGAAGAAGATTCGGCCTTACACAAAGAAGGAGAACACAAGAGAAAGATGAAAAGAAAAGGGTTGATATTCGGCCAATAAATGAAATGGGAAAAGAAGAAGAAGAAGGAAAGTACTTTCTGGTTTTGAAAAGAAGAAGGAATGGAGAAAATGTTTTGGGGAAAAACTTTCGGCTATCAAGGTTTCAAGAGAAGAAAGGAAGAAAGTATGAGAAGAATAGGGTACTAATTTCGGTTTACACAAATGAAAAGAAAGAAAGGTGGAAGAGAACATTCGGCTATCAAAGAATATCAAGAGAAACAAGCAATTTTCTAAGTATGTGCTTGGACTTTCGGTTTCAAGAAGAAAATGCAGAAACTCACTTGAAATTTCGGCTTGCTTTTGAAAAAGAAGGATTTTGGCTTACACAAATTTGACCGAAAATGCTCCAAAATGCCAAAAAGAATTTCGACCCTCTCCACTTACCCACTTACCAAACCGCCACTCCCCATGAAGCACCCAACATTCGGCCACTACCTCCAAACACTCCCAACCACTAATTCAAACTAGTTTGAACTAGTCAACCTCCACAATTTACTCTCCACCCACCATTTGAACAATTTGACTTGGTCTATGGCGAGTTTGAACTGCCCACAACTTCTTCTTCTCCTGTAGTCAAAATGGAAGCAAAAATATGAGACTTCTCAGTAGCTTGAACACAGGACCTCCTTCCCCGCAAGTGACGCCAAACCCAAGCTCCAAGTGGCGCCTAACTTGCCACTCTACTAGCTCAATTCTTGTGCTAACATTCTCCTAAAAATATTTATAAACCCCACTCATTCACCTCCCCTCACCTAAAGCTTAAAACTAAAGTTTCCCCAACCACTCAAAGCTTACACCAAGCTTACAACTAAGCCCCAAAACAATTGAAACACAACATTGCAGGCCAAATACATGCAAACAATGCAATAATCAAAATAGCCCCTAACCCGGGATATTACAGTTCTACCCCCTTAAAAATAATTTCGGCCTCGAAATTACCTGGTCAAAAGAGTTGAGGGTATTGCTGCCTCATCATATCCTCTGGTTCCCACGTAGCTTCTTCTACGCCATGATTCCGCCATAGCACCTTTACCAAAGGAATCGACTTTCTCTGCAGAACCTTCACATCTCGGTCTAGAATCGCGACCGGTTCTTCTTCCATGGTCAAATCCGGATTTACCTCGATCTCCTCCACCGCTACGACATGCGATGGATCTGAACGATAGCGCCTAAGCATCGAAACGTGAAATACGTCGTGAATCTGACTTAGCTCTGCTGGTAACTCAAGCTGATAAGCTACTGGTCCCACTCGTCTCAGTACCTTATACGGCCCAATAAACCTCGGACTTAACTTGCCCTTCTTTCCGAACCTCAACACTTTCTTCCATGGCGAGACCTTCGTAAAAAACTTGATCTCCCACAAAGAAATTCTATATCTCTCCGCTTTGAGATCGACGCATAAGACTTCTCGCCATCCGAAGCTTCCTTCAACCGAGCCTCAATCAACTTAACCTTGTCTTCGCCTCTGCAACCAACTCGGTCCCAACAACCGACGCGTTCACCCAACTCCGCCCAACATGTAGGTGAGTGACACTTCCTACCATACAACGCCTCATATGGTGCCATCTTGATACTTGCTTGATAACTATTGTTGTAGGCGAACTCACCAATGGCGTAAACTCCTCCCAACTACCTCAAGTCCAAAACATAGCCTCTCAAAGATATCCTCTAAGATCTCAGATAACCCTCTCCGATTGCCTGGCCGATCAGGGTGAAATGCCGTCTTTGAAATCCAACCGCGCACCCGAGCCCGATGCAACGCTTTCGAACCTTGATGTAAATCGGGATCCCTATCCGAGATGATCGATCATCGCACACCGCGGCCCTCACTATCTCTCGACATACATACAGCCTTCGCCAACCTCTCAAGGGAGTAATCGACCCTCACCGGAATAAAATGAGTGATTTAGTCGACGATCCAAAATTACCCAAATGAGTCCTTCTTGCTCGGCGTAAGAGGTAATCCACTAACAAAATCCATAGTTATCCTTTCCCACTTCCATCGGGAATCTTCACTGGTCAAGCAACCACGACGGCAAATCGATGTTCACCTTGACCTGTTGACATGTCGACACTTTCCAACAAACTCACACCTCTCTCTTCGACACTGCCACCAAAATCGCTCTCTTAGATCCCTATACATCTTGCTACCTCCGGGATGCATAGCGTGCGGGCCGCTATGGGCGTCTGAAGAATCTCCACGCCTTAACTCGATATCCTTCTCGCATACAAGCTCTCCCTTGAAAACACAAAGACCCCATCACTAGACATACTCAGAACCCTCCAAACCACCATCCTGCACTTGCAACCTCCGCGCATTCGTAACCTCATCCACTAATCAAGCTTCCCGATCTGCGCAACCCAAGTAGGATTAACTGCGCAGCTCTGCCCGAAATACTTCCGTCGCCATACAAACTCAAATGGGCAAACATCGCTCTTAAGTCCGATACAACCTTACGGCTCAACGCGTTTGCCGCCACGTTAGCCTTGCCCGGATGATATTCAATCGAATAGTCGTAGTCCTTGAGCAACTCAATCCATCCGAGTGCCTCAAATTCAAATCTTTCGAGTCAAAAGGTACTTGGACTCTTATGATCTGTGGTAGACTATCGATCTCTCTCCGCATAAAGTAGTGCCTCCAAATTTTCAAGGCGAAGACTCTGCTGCGCTAACTCCAAGTCGTGCGTCGGATAATTGACCTTATGTGGCCTCAGCTGCCTAGATGCATACGCCACAACCTTCCCTTCCTGCATCACCACACAACCCAATCCCGTATGTGATGCATCGCAATACACTGCGAATTCTTTTCCTGCCTCAGGTTGAATCAGAATAGGAGCCTCGGTCAAAATCTTCTTTAACTTGTCGAAACTCTCCTGCATTGTTTCTCACCCAAACAAATGGAACTCCTTTCCTTAATGACTTAGTCATCGGTCTTTGCAATCAACGAAAATCCTTCTACAAATCTTCTGTAGTATCCTGCCAAACCCGAAAACTCGAATCTCGACCATCGACTTAGGCGGCTTCCAATCCAAAATCGCCTCAATCTTCCGAGGATCCACCCTAATCCCCTCGGCCGACACTACATGACCCAAGAAAGTCACCTCCTAAGCCATAACTCGCACTTACTAAACTTAGCATAAAGTCGCTTCTCCTCAAAATCTGCGGCACCACTCGCAAATGCGCATCATGCTCCTCTTCCGACCTTGAGCACACCAGATTTCGTCGATAAAAACCACAACGAACCGATCCAAATATCACTGAACACCCTATTCATCGTATCCATGAATGCCACCGGACGTTAGTCAACCCAAACGGCATTACCAAAAATTCGTAGTGCCCGTCACGAGTACACGAAACGCCTTGTGGATATCCGCCTCCTTTACCTTTAATTGGTGATACCTGGACCTTAAATCGATCTTCGAGAATACCAAAGCACCCTTCACCGATCAAACAAGTCATCTATTCGTGGCAACGGATACTTGTTTTTGATCGTCGCCTTATTCAATTGGCGCTAATCTATGCACATTCGCATCGTGCATCGCTCTTTCTTCTTGACAAAGAGTACTCGGCGCTCCCAAGGTGAAACACTTGGCACGATAAAGCCTCGATCCAACAACTCCCGGATCTCGAGCCTTTAATTCCACTAATTCCTTTGGCGCCATCCTATATGGAGTAACAGACATCGCGCAGCTTTCGGGTAGCGATCTATCCCGAACTCCACCTCGCGATCCGGTGGCAAACCCTAAGCTCCTCTAGAAACACATCAACAAATTCCTTAACTGTTCGGACCTCCTCTACAATGAGACTCCTTAGCCTCCAAGGCATACACATGAACCACATATGCTTCACACCTTCCCGACCATCTTCTCACCTTGAGAGCGGATACCACGTTGGATAAGTAATCTCTTCTATTACCTATCATGACCACCTCATCACCCTCACTGTCTTTAGAACCATGCGCTTAGCCGCGCGATCCAACCTCGCCGGTGCTTAACCAACCACCCATCCCGAGTCGGATCGAACTCCCCCAAACGGCGGCGGT
Source organism: Gossypium sturtianum (assembly GCA_025698515.1). Lineage (NCBI taxonomy): Eukaryota > Viridiplantae > Streptophyta > Magnoliopsida > Malvales > Malvaceae > Gossypium > Gossypium sturtianum. Next base: position 95,764,000 of record CM046952.1, read on the forward strand.
TCCATCGGATCAGCCACAAACACTACCCCTTGGAGTTCTAGGGTGCGTCTCTATATAGCTTATCTACAACTACAGAGTGACCTGAGGGCTAACTCATCACACCGCCTAGAAGTAGTCTCAGAGTCTAAATCCATGGTCTCTACTATGCTACTGGCAACGTATGAATGCGTTGAACCCACATCAATCAAAGCAGTATAAGGAGAACCAAAGATCAAAAACGTACCGGTTATGACGTCCGGTCGGCCGCCTCTTCTCGGCGCCTCGCCATACACCAACCCAGTGTCTTGCCTCGTAACTACCCGCACCTCTGCCGGTGCTCGTGGCCCCGACTGAACCATTGCCTCCTCTCGCCATTACCACGACCCTTTGCGGTGGCGGTCCATTATTCTGAATCGCGTGCGGCCCGACCCTCTGACCGAATCCTAGCCAACTTAAGCGGGCGGTCTCTCACACGGTGATCCAATGAGCCACACTCAAAACATCCTTTTCCATCCGGTCCAAAGATCCTCCCCAATGAGATTTCCCACAACGGTTGCATTTATGCGGGTCCACGATTAGCGGCAATGGACCTACGGCATCGATTTGGCCCACTCTGCTCTAGCCCTTTTCCGAGGATTACCCGATGACCCGTAAGATCCAAAACTCCTCTTATGTCTGTTCCTATCCACGTTTTGCCTCACGAGACTCCTTCACTCATTCGGCTACCTTAGCCTTCTCAACTAGGACGGCAAACTCACGTTCTGCTGTGGAGCAATCAGCGATCTTAATTCATCTCTCGAGACCATCCTCAAATCGAACACACCTCTCGTGTTCGGTAGCCACAATGCCCCTAGCATACCGGCTCGATCTCAAGAATTACGCCTCGTGACTCGACCACGCACTTGCTCCCTAAACCACCTCGAAATGCTTTTCATTGCTCATCAATGTACCTAGATCCAATGTACTTTTTCTCGATATGCGACCTTGAAATAATCCCAAGTAAGATCCTCTCTCGCAAAGATCGTCCCGAACCGTGAGCCACCACTGGTATGACTCATCCCGAAGAAGCGATACTACCCTTTCACCTTCTCCTCGCAGAGATCAAGTCCGGATCATCCATGATCGACTCCGTCGCCTCCGGCCAATACTCACCGTCTTGCTGAGCAACACCGTAAACACCTCGAAATACTTCCGCCCCATTTGCTCGGAGTCGCTCGGCCACGATTTTCAACACTGCGCCTCCACCTACTCCAGGCTACCCTTTCGAGCACTCGCAAAGATCGCCGCTGCGAATCAAGGCGTCCCCGGCCCGATCCTCGAAACTCACCACCTCCACCGGGTGGTGGTACCGTATCTCATTCTCGACCGACTTCGACTGCACCCTACGGTGTTGAAACCGTTATCCTACCCCGACCGCGCGCCCACGTGTATTACGACCCCGACCTCGAGTGCTCATGGCTAAAATCTCGACTTATCTCGATTTAGAAGTTTTATGCATCAAGTACCTTTTCCACTTTGTCTTTTAAAGCAAAGTCTTATGAATAATTCTTATAAAAGAAGTTTTGTTTTCGCAAGTCCACAGTCCTATCGGTTTGGGCCTAAAGTAATCCACTATTGCTAGTCTTTCAATCATATCACACCCATCAATCACAAGAAATAGTAAGAGGTACCTACAGGCGATTGGTGCCGAGACTCGGTGCCATGCCTTTCAAACCATATACTTTAAAACAAAACACTTAAAACCCAATATTTATCATATTTTGGGCCTCGAGCCCACAAATGAGCTTTTGAACTTAGCTCTGATACCACAAATGTAACACCCCAAACCCGGTCGGTACACCACGACCGAATCTGGTATGTTACGGGAAAATCGTATTTGAGAGGTTAGGTTTCCGGTGAAAGGTTTAACGAAAAACTCTTTGATGTATCCGTATTTATAAAAAAACCTTGGGCATGATTGTTTTAAAACCTAGTAGTGCATTTTGAAGACCCGGAATTTGAAAGCTTAGTTGAAAAGTAAGTTTTTATCATTTAGAAGGCCGAGAAATTCCTTTTAGTTACTTAAAACATTTTGAACTTAGTGTGGAAGATCACAAGTTTAGAAAATATTTGAGTTATGTTCATTTAAAGATTTTAATGTGATACCCGTGGTAAAGTTTAAAACATATCGCTTTGTAGTCTTGAAAACCGTTTCATTCCAAGTTTTATCCATTATTAACCCAAGAATTTATTAAGGCTAAATTGAAATCAAATTTTAAGCATATAAATAATTAAAGCATAATTTTAAAAGGCCATTTACAATCCCAACAAAACCAACTGAAAATAAATGAAATAAAGTACCAAGTGCTTAAATCGATTGCAAAACCGACTTTATTCATGGCATGGTCACCTCGAGTCCACCCGGCTCCATGTCCGCGATCTAAGTGTCACTGAAATGATAAGGAGAAGGTGAGTCGCAAGACTCGGTGCATAAATCCCCTCCCGATTAATACAACATACTAACACACACAATACAAAGCAATGTCATTAATGCACCCAATCCTAGCCATCCACAACACCTTTTCTACCCCGTGTGGTACCAAACCACCGGTGGTGCCAAACCACCGTGACCCAAAGTCACGATATCCATAAGTGTGGTGCCAAACCACCGGTGACCCAAAGTCACGAAGAATCCAATGATGGGGCCAACCCATCGTGTGATACCAAATCACCGGCGACGATCCCATATCTCAAAAGTGGGGCGAACCCACGGTGGTGTTAACCACGTGGGCGAGTCGCTATGAGGTGCCAAACCTCTGGTGTCCCAAAGACACGAATGTGATACCAAATCACCGGTGACCAAAGTCACGAATCAAGTGATGGGGCCAACCCATCGTGTGATACCAAATCACCGGGCGTCAATCCCAGTATTATCAATCGTGGGGCCAACCCACCGTGGTGCTAAGCCACCGGGGCGAGGCGCTATGAGGTGCCAAACCTCTGGTGACCCAAAGTCACAAAATAATCTGTGGTACCAAACCACTTTGGAGGTGCCAAACCTCGGTATCCCAAAGACACGGATATCATATTCCCCCCTCTCATATCACCCATTATCATACCGACTCATGTAAAGTATGCAAATCATACAAATCATGCTACATGTTTAATGTTGCATCTCATAACACATACATCATAGGTCATGATCTCAAGTATATCAACAATAGAACTCGTAATGAAACGGACTTACCCGAATCCGTGTACATACCCAATCGGGTATCATATCAATCAACCATACTGTTTCGGCTTTATTAAACAATCAGATTATTAAGCATATTACTAAGCAAATAGTGTGTTAGTTTACACACCTGTTAAAACGCAAGCCTTAATCCCAAGGAACCGATCTAAGACCCTCGATTATCTTGCTCGTATAATCAGCCACATATGAGATTAGCACCTAGGCCATTCGGCCAAAACCATTAAACCAAAGGGGTTAACGTTTGAACCCTTACCTTAAACTTGATTTGGTTTCCTACCAAATCCTGAACCAAACGATGGTTCTTCTTTATGCACACGGCACACCCTATTAAGAGGAAAGATTAATCCTTTGAAACTTTGACTTAACAAAACTAAGAGAGTGGACTAAAAGAACCAACCCTTACAACCACTTACCAATCGATTAACAGAGGAAGACGGCTCCTCTTGCTTGCTTCCAAAATCTTGGATACCCTATGATAAAATTGATTCCAACACAAAAGATTAACTCCTATCAACAAAGGCCAAAATCGGCTCTTAACCAAACCAAAATCGACAAAGAATAAGGGAGAAGAGAAATGAACATTCGGCCAACCACTTACCTTGCTCTAAACCCGATTGGACACCACACACAAGAGAGATCACACCACACCAATATTCGGCCAAGACTTAAACAAAAAGGAGAAGAAGATTCAGCCTTACACAAAGAAGGAGAACACAAGAGAAAGATGAAAAGAAAGGGGTTGATATTCGGCCAATAACAGAAATGGGAAAAAGAAGAAGAAGAAGGAAAGTACTTTCAGTTTTGAAAAGAAGAAGGAATGGAGAAAATGTTTTGGGAATAACTTTCGGCTATCAAGGTTTCAAGAGAAGAAAGGAAGAAAGTATGAGAAGAATAGGGTACTAATTTCGGTTTACACAAATGAAAAGAAAGAAAGATGGAAGAGAACATTCAGCTATCAAAGAATATCAAGAGAAACAAGCAATTTTTGGCAAGTATGTGCTTGGACTTTCGGTTTCAAGAAGAAAATGCAGAAACTCACTTGAAATTTCGGCTTGCTTTTGACAAAAGAAGGATTTTGGCTTACACAAAATTGACCGAAAATGCTCAAAATGCCAAAAGAATTTCGGCCTCTCCACTTACCCACTTACCAAAACGGCCACTCCCCATGAAGCACCCAACATTCGGCCACTACCTCCAAACACTCCCAACCACTAATTCAAACTAGTTTGAACTAGTCAACCTCCACCATTTACTCTCCACCCACCATTTGAACAATTTGACTTGGTCTATGGCGAGTTTGAACGCCCACAACTTCTTCTTCTCCTGCCGTCAAAATGGAAGCAAAAACATGAGACTTCTGCAGCTTGAACACAGGACCTCCTTCCCTGCAAGTGACGCCAAACCCAAGCTCCAAGTGGCGCCTAACTTGCCACTCTACTAGCTCAATTCTTGTGCTAACATTCTCCTAAAAATATTTATAAACCCCAGCTCATTCAGCTCCCCTCACCTAAAGCTTAAAACTAAAGTTTCCCCAACCACCCAGGCTTACACCAAGCTTACAACTAAGCCCCAAAATAATTGAAACACAACATTGAAGGCCAAATACATGCAAACAATGCAATAATCAAAATAGCCCCTAACCCGGGATATTACAGTGGGCTTAAAATATGTTACTATTACGATTTATCAAATACCCCCACACTTAAGCTTTTGCTTGTCCTCAAGCAAAATTCTCAACTCATAATTAAAACAAACTTCCCTCAATTCATAATATTAATCAATAGTGTTTAATCATAATTCAAAGATAATTTATACATGGATGATCCAACTCAAAGAGTCCTAAAGATTCAAACAATCTAAGTCATACCTTTGTTGCACAAAACCTAGGTGTTTCCTCTCGTCTAAATAGTTACCTCTGATTCAAAATTGACAAGGATTGACATCCTCACAAAAGATTCACTCAAATCACTTGGAGTGTTTAAGGTTCAAAATTAAGCACTCAAAAGTCAAACATGAAGAGTTAATCCCATAGGCTTGCATGAAAATCAAATCTCCACCACTGCAAAATGAGATGATACACAAATCAAAAGGTCTTTAACAGGGTTGTAACGGGGCTTGGGTTAAAGGTGTGGATAAAGGCTAAATTAGAAGGTTAGAATCGAGATTGAATTGACAAATTACCTAACTAGAAACAATGAACTGAATGCAAATAATTACATCAATTGAAAACTTGTACTAATAATACTCTAGTACGAGCTTCTTCTTCAGTAATTGGAATTTAAACGTATAAGCTCACTTAATCACAAAACTAATAATGAATATACTTTGATTTGATTTATTTTTATTTTTTTATTTTTTTATTTTTAAGAACAAGTCATCACATCATAAATAAATAATAAATGATGAATTTACTATCGAAATAATTAGGCAATCGATCAAATCAAATCTCGATATAAGGGTAGTCAAAAGGAATGGTGATAACAAAAATGAAGGGTTTTTGGGTTAATATCAGCGGGTAAGTCAATAAAAAGGGTTGTTAGGATTAAACGGGGTTCACTAGGGGTTAATTGTGAAGGTAGGCTTTTAGTGGAGTAAGTGGGTTAAATCCTAGGTGCCTTCATCATCTCTGTATATCAAATCAAAAGTGTGGTCTCAACAAGTATAATCGATGCAAGTTCTAGAATAACAAATCAATGTTGGCACACTCAGAATCAATAAAGTGAGCAAGAAAAAAAATATATGCTCTATAAGGATCAAAATCTCACAAAATTTATGGGTATTTTGATGTCATTCTTGTAAATTTTAAACTCCAAAGTAATATTCAAATTCAGGTAGACAACCTAGAAAAAAATTTTAATTTTGAAAAATAGACCTATCATGCTTGATTCTCTAGTATCTTAAAGTATAAATCATCAATGCACAATTATCAATGACTTAATCCAAAACACATTAACAAAAATCATAAATCAAAGGAAATTTCATTCTAATCATAATATGAGAAACTTAATTTAAGACAAGGCATAATTCAGGATTTGAGAATAATGCAAAAAGTTTGGCAGTTTTAAGATTCAGCCCCCCACACCTAAGATGTACATTGCCCTCAATATGCAAAGATAAATATAAATGTTATAGTAAGAAAATAAAAAGGAAGGGAAAGAAGTGAAACTTCCTGAATTTTGGATGGAGTCAAAGAAAAGAAGCGATGGAATTTCACTTGAAATGGAGTTGGCGATGGTCGTGGTGTGGTGGTTTCCCACAATCTCTGCGCTAGATGAAGAAATTGGGTAGCTCGTGCAGAATTAGCCAGGACATAATAATAATAATTCAAACTATACTAATTATATATTTAAAGAAACGCAAGCTAAAGTGAAGGAAAATAAAAAGTGAAATAAGGTTAAAAGAAAAGATTAATGGTCCGAAGAGACCTTATTGTTGGATGGTTCGCGAGGTGGGCGTGATTTCTAAGGTTGTGGTAAAGTGGTGGTCGTGCTCGAGGTATGATTCCCTAGCAGCCTGTAGAACCTAAAACCAAGAAACTACAATAAAATAAACTAAATTAAGCAGAAGAGAAGTAAAGATAAGGAAAATAAAGGAGAAGAGTAAAGAAGAAGAAGAATTAAATGGTCTCAAAGACCCCTGGCTTGTCGAGTAAATGAAGCGGCCGGTATGAACTTATGTAGATTGGTCTCCCATAGGGAGACTGTGCTTGGATCCTTCCGCCTCTTCGACATAAATGTTGTAGATCAGGGGCTTTGTTAGAAGAAGAATGGGAAAAATGAAAGGGCCAAGGAAGGAGAATATGGAAGGGGGGTCTAAGAATGTATGGAGGAAGGGGAATGGGGAGTAGTTTAGAAGGGGGTGGTTTAAATAGAGTTTTGAGGTCTGGTACATCCCCATGCCCGTGTACCATGGGCGTGTTGGGTCACACGGCCGTATGGCACGGCCGTGCTGTGCTTCGTTCGTTTCTCCCACGCCTGTTTCATGGTCACCATGCCCATGTTTGATAAAACAGTGTCGACCACGGCTATATCGCACGACCGTGGTGTTTAGTCGGAGCCCGTGTGACTTCCCTTAGTGTCGGCCACAGCCATATCACACGACCGTGGCAATTAATAGTCGTCTGTGATCTGGGAATCTTTTATCATTGGCTCTTACTACCTCTGCTATGTCAGTACGGGAGTCCGTAGTATCCACACGGCCACAGCCACGGCTGTGTGTAAGGTCGTGTGGTCTGGAAATCTGCACTTTGGTTAGTTTAAAATTAAATGTTGACAAGGAAAAATAAAAGTAAAAATGTAAAAATTAATGGAGTTAGTACTCGAGTTGCCTCCCGAGAAGCGCTCGTTTATAGTCTTAAGCTAGACTTACCTCTTATTTGCATAATCAGGGTGGTTTGAAGAGTTGAACATCCTCTCTCATGCTATCAGTTCTATTATTATGATAAAGTTTGAGTCGAGTAGTATTTACTTTAAAAGTGCCAAATATAGGATTACTTACCTCGACTATTCCGTATGGGAAAACCTTGATTACCTTAAAAGGGATTTCTTTGTTTGTATTAGGGTCAGGAGGAGATATTCGAGGGTCTGCTTTATCTATCAATACCTTATCTCCAAATTTGAACTTGTCTGTCTCGTAGAGTGGCTTTGGTTCTGCTTTGTGTACCCCTAGTTTTTTTTTTAAAATGCGTCTTCCACTCGTCTAGTTCATTGATCTGAATCCTTTGTTCCTCGTGAGTTATTTCTTTTTGGCAAGGGGTATAGGATCGGGTTCAGTTGTGTTCTTTTTTGGTGCTTCCCTAAAAGAAGGGTTAACCGAATGGTTATCCATAGAATTTATTTTCTCACCTTGATTACTCGATGTTCTAGCCTAATCGAGAGCTTGGAGTGTGATTGTCTCATTACCTACACGAAGTATGAGTTCTCCTGCATCAATATCAATTTTAGCTCTGGCAGTTGCTAAAAATGGTCTTCCTAAGATTAAGGGGATACTATTGTCCTCATCCATGTCTAATACGACAAAGTCTACTGGGAATACGAATTTTTCAACTTTTATGAGTGCATCTTCAATTTTACCCTTAGGAATTCTAACAGTTTTATCAGTTGATTGAATGCTCATCCTAGTTTGTTTGGGTTTCCCTAGACCTAGTTGTTTAAACATTTTATAAGGCATGACATTTATGTTTGCCCCTAAATCAGCTAACGCATTATCAGTAGATAAACTACCAATTAAGCATGGAATTGGAAAACTCCCTGGATCATTTAATTTTCGTGGTAGTCTATTTTGCAATACTGCCGAACACATTGCGTTTAGTTCCACATGTGATGCTTCGTCTATCCTTCGCTTTTTCATCAACAGCACTTTTAAAAATTTTCTAGAATCTGGCATCTGCGAAAGAGCTTCAAGTAACGGTAAGTTAATATATAATTTCTTTAAAAGTTTTAGAAACTTATTTGTTCCTCTCGTGTCGCCTCCTTAATGCTTCGGGATATGGTATGCGAGGTTGGTACTCTTTGATTGCCGGTTGTGCTTGTTATTACTTACCTCAACCTTACCTTCTTCGACCACATTCTCTTGCCTTAAATTGGGCTCATCTAACCCTTTACTTTCTTAAGCTGTTATGGCTTGGACTTGCTCCTTTGGGTTAGTCTCAGTGTTACTTGGTAAGCTTCCTTGTGGTCTTTCAGCGATCGCCTTAGCTATTTTCCCTAACTAATTCTCGATCCTTTGAATCGATGCTTTTTGATTTTTTAATGTTGTCTCGGTATTTTGGAAACGTGTTTCTATGGCTGCCATGAATTTTGTCAGCACCTCCTTATGGTTCGGCTTCTTTTCCTGTGGGTAGGGCTGTTGTTGGAAGTTTTGGGATTGTTGTTTCCTTTGATTTCCTTGACCACCCCATGAGAAATTGGGGTGATGCTTCCAACTTGGATTATAAGTATTACTATAAAGGTTATTTTGAGATCGGAAATTGTTACCCATATAGTTCATTTGTTCGCTCCCCATGCCCTGTCCGTAGGGTGGGTGCTCAGGATTCACCACGCCTCCACTTGTTTCGCACTGCATAACTGGTTGTACCTGTGAGGAACCGTAAACACCATCAAATTTTTTTATGTAACATCTCTACCTGATTTGATAGCATGGTTACTGCGTCGAGGTTATAAACTCCGGCTGCTTTTGTTGGCCTTGTCCTTGTGACTTGCCACTGATAGTTATTCAGTGACATCTCTTCTATAAATTCATAAGTTGCTTCAGGAGTTTTATTATTCGCAGTTCTGCACGGTGGTGAATCGATTAATTGCCTTGTTGAAGGGTTCACACTTGTTGTAAAAGTTTGGACTCAGAGCCACAAGGGTAAACCATGGTGTGGATACCTTCTCAAAAAATCTTTGTATCTCTCCCATGCGTCGTAAAGTGTCTCTAAATCCATCTGCACAAAAGAAGAGATATCATTCCTTAACTTGGCCGTTTTGGCGGTGGAAATATTTTAATAAAAATTTTCGGTCATTTGATCCCATGTAGTGATTGACCCTCGTGGAAGAGAATGCAACCACTGCTTTGGCTTTATTCCTTAGAGAGAAGGGAAATAATCAAGACGGATGGCATCGTCGAACGCCATTTATCTTGAAAGTATTGCAAAATTCTAGGAAATTTGCCAAGTGATTATTTGGATCTTCATCCCGCAAACCATCAAACCCGAACAAATTATCAGTATCATCCGAATTGTGTTAGGTTTCAGCTCAAAATTATTTGCAAAGAATAGCAGTCTAACAATACTTGACTCAGTTCTTGTTAAACTAGGTTTAGCATTATCATACATAGTTCTAGGAGCATTATTTTCAACTATCTCTCGAGGTAGTGGGTTATTTTCAGCCATCCCTTCAAAGAGGACTGGTTTCACTGCCTTGCTCTTCTTCTATGTAGTTTAAGCTTACTTTATTTCTCTCGCGATTTCTACGAACTATTCTTTCAATATCACCGTCAGTAAAGTAGGGGTTCATCGGGTTCCTTCTAGTCATAAACTAGAGGTACTGAAAGGAGGAAATAATAAAAGAAGAAAATTTAGCAAAGTTAAAATAAAATAAGAAATAAAAGTAAATTGAAAAAAAATAAAAAAAAATAAAAAATGGCTAAAGTAATAAAAATTGAGCGTTCTTAATATTTTATTTCCCCGGCAACAGCGCCAAAAACTTGATCGTTGTGTTTATGCGATGTCAAAGTCTTAAAATTTATAAATGAGAATGATCAAACCTTGAAACTAACTATGACAACGATTTGAGGCAAGCGCACCTATCGAACAGTAGTATAGTTAAGGCAAGACCGGAATGTCGAACCCAAAGGAACTAAAAGTACTAATACTAACTTTCTTTTTATTATCTAGCCTAAAATAAAGGGAATTTGTTGTTTAATCTAAATTAACTAATTATTAAACTAAAGACTCTAAGACAAAGAGGAATGAATTTGGGGAAAATACTTGTGGGAAAAACCAAATGATAAAGGCAATACCAAATGAAGAATCCACCTAGACTTCGCATGTTATCTAACTCCGAACCAGACGATTTATTCATTTGACTTGATCCGCAGGATTCCCTAATGTATATTAAACCCTCTCTCAAAGCGAAAAACGTCTAACCCTAGGTTGATTAATTGAAATCTCTTTCTAATTAAAAACCCTAGAATTGCATTAACTCGATATATGGAATCCCATATTAGGTTTCACCCTAATCCGACAAAATCTCGTCACCCTATCTCTAGGCGCGCGATCGACTCCGCTTAACCATGCTAGATCTACTCTTAGGCAAGGACTTTTGCTCCTCCAACTAAGCACATCAAACATGAATCAATATCCCAGAAATATCAACACAAGAATTAAGAACACATAATTAAGAACAAGTCAAATATTTATCATATAGTTCAGCAAACGATAACAAGATTCATCTAAGTTTCATCCCCCTCAGGTATCTGAGGGTTTAGTTCATAACGGTAAAAGAAAACATCTCAAAATAAAAGATAAAAAAAACATAAGAAATCCTTAAAACCCCCTAAAGGAATTGAAGAGGAGATCCTCCGTCTTGAGTATAATTCCAGCTTCTTGAGATGAATCAACTTGCTATCTTCGAGTGAATCCCCACAAATCTGCCTTCTCTGGCTTAGCAAGACGCCCCCTGACAAAAGCCTTGGGCTCCCCCTTTTAGGTCATACTTAGGGTGTTTATATAGGCTTCAGAATGTGTTTCTTCGCCTCTAAGTATCCTAATCCGAGTGAATTTTCTCTTTGTCACGGCAGGGGCACGACCATGGCACACGCCTGTGTAAGTCGTGGTCAGGCCGTGTTCGAGTCCATCAATGAGGCACGGCCATGTGGTCTTGGGCCCAGGCCGGGTCAATTTCGTGATTTGGCCTATTTGGTCCGTTTTAAGCCTGTTTCTCGTTCTTTTCATTCTCTGGGGCTTTCCTGAGTATAAAACATGAAAACAAAGGATTAAGAGCACCAAATTACATAATTCAAGGCTTAAATCATCCAAAAGCATGCTAAATGTGGGCTTAAAATATGTTACTATTATGGTTTATGAAGAGGCAATCCCGACACAAAATCCATTGTAATTCTATCCCATTTCCACTCGGGAATCATTACATGTTGCAGTAATCCCGATGGTACTTGATGTTCAGCTTTGACTTGTAGACAAATCAAACATTTAGAAACAAACTCTGAGATATCTTGTTTCATGCCTTGCCACCAGTAAAACTGTTTCAAATCGTTGTACATTTTGGTACTTCCCGGATGAACAGATAAGCAACTATGGTGCGCTTCGTGCAAAATCTTCTGAATGAGTTCTGAATTTCTCTGTATGCAAATTCTATCCTGGAACCTTAAACAATCATCGGTTCCAATCTGAAACTCTAAATCAGGGATGTTCTCACATTGAATCCATCTAACTTGCAATTCACAGTCATCTTTCTAAGCTTCACAGATTTGTTGAAGAAATATCGGTTTAGCTTTTAATTCGGGTAAAATAGACCCATCATCACAAATCATCAACTGGGTGTTCGTTGCTCGTAATGCAAACAAAGATTTTTGGCTCAAGGCATCAACAACAACATTAGCTTTTCCCGGGTAATAATCAATCACAAAGTCATAATCTTTCAATAACTCGAGCCTTCTTCACTGTCATAGGTTCAAGTCTTTCTGTGACATCAGATATTTCAAGCTTTTGTGATCCGTATAAATGTGACATTTCTCATCGTATAAATAGTGTCGCCAAATTTCCAATGCGAACACAATTGCAGCCAATTCTAAGTCATGTGTCTGATAGTTCTTTTCATGCGGTTTCAATTGTCGAGAAGCATAAGCTATAACCTTTCCTTCTTGCATCAGAACACATCCCAGACCGTTTAATGATGCATCGCTATAAATCACAAATTCCTTCCCTGATTCCTGTTGAACCATAATTGGTGCTTCAGTTAGCAGTACTTTCAACTGTTCAAAACTCTGCTGACATTTTTCTGACCATTCGAATTTCACATCTTTTTGAAGTAGTCGAGTCATCGGTGTCGCAATCGTCGAGAATCCTTTCACGAATCTCTGGTAATATGTCGTTAAGCCCAAAAAACTACGGACTTCAGACACATTTCTCGGAGGTTTCCAATCAACAATAGTAGAAATCTTGCTTGGATCAACTCTAATACTGTCAGCCGAAACAATATGCCCCAGAATTCCAACCTCCCGAAGCCAAAATTCACATTTGCTGAACTTCAAAAATAATTACTTATCACATAGAGTTTGTAACACAATTCTCAAATGCTTTTTATGCTCAGATTCATCTCGTGAATAGATCAGAATATCATCAATGAATACAACAAAAAATTTATCTAAATACGGTCTAAATATTTGATTCATCAAGTCCATAAAAATGTCAAGAGAATTAGTTAAACTGAAAGGCATAACCAGGAATTCATAATGTCCATACCTTGTTCTGAAACCAGTTTTCGGCACATCCGACTCTTTGACTCGTAACTGATAGTAACCTGATCTCAAATCAATATTTGAAAATACTATAGCCCCTTTCAACTGGTCAAATAAATCATCAATCCGCGGTAGAGGGTATTTGTTCTTTATAGTCACTTTATTTAGTTGTCTGTAGTCGATACACATTCTCATCATGCCATCTTTCTTTTTCACGAACAATACCGATGCACCCCAGGGAGAATAACTCGGTTGTACAAAAGCTTTGTCTATTAATTCTTGCAATTAAGCTTTCAACTCTTTTAATTCTGTTGGAGCCATTCTGTACGGAGCTATTAATATCGGTGTTGTTCTGGGTAATAATTCAATACTAAATTCAACTTCTCTGATCGGAGGCAAACCCAGTAATTCTTCTGGAAATACATCCGAAAACTCACAAACAACATGTACAGATTCAATCTTTGATTTAGACACCTTTGTATCCAGTACGTATGCAAGATATGCATCATAGCCTTTTTTCAAATGTTTCTGAGCTAACATAGTCGATATCATAGTAGGTAATTCACTCGAATCATCAGACTTAATCCGAAGAATCTTACCATTTTGACATTTCAATTCTATAGTTTTATGTCTACAATTCACAGCCGCATCTTGCATAGTCAACCAGTCCATACCAAGAATCATATCAAACTCATCGGAAGGTAGAAGCATCAAGTCAACCCGAAAACAGTAACCCCGAGTCATCAAAGGACAATTCTTACAAATTTTATCAACAAAAACAGATTTGCCTAAGGGGTTCGATACTTTAATTACAAACTTTGTAGACTCGACATGTAAACTCTTTTTAAATACTAAATTCATACAGATATATGAATGGGTTGATCAAGGATCTATCAACGCAACTATATCAGTATGAAAAAGAGAAAAAGTACCGATAATAACATCTGGCGATGATGCCTCCTCCTGTGCACAGATAGCATAAGCTCTGGTAAGTGCTCATGCCTTAGATCTCACAGTTGAATCTCTCGTAACACCTCGATTCCCACTCGTACTTCCAGTGTTTCGGGGTGGTCTCCCTCTAGTAGCCGTGTTACTTACCTTCGCTGGTTGTTCTCTTTCAGCTGTAAACTTTTCTTGACAATCCCGAAGATAATGATCAAGAGATCCACATTTAAAGCAAGCTTCGCTCACTAATCTACATTCACCGTAATGTCTCTTATTGCAATGTTTACATTCAGATCCAGCATTTCTAACACTTCCCACACTGGAAACGGATGTCGCTTGAGGTTTAGAATTGAAATTTCTCGTATCCCTGTCTCTAATTGAAATTCCCGCAGAAGCTGTAGAACGAGTATGATATTCTTTAGATTTTTTTTATTCTGACTGATGTGATTTGCCTGCAAATTTCTTTTTAAAATCCCTAGCCTCAAAATCGACTTTTCTTTTCTCTTTGCAAAGCTCTTCGGCTTTACAAGCTCTGTCAAACAGAACAACAAACTCTTTTAGCTCTAGAATTCCAACTAAAAGTCTGATTTCTTCATTCAATCCATCCTCAAATCTTTTACACATTATAGCTTCAGAAGAAACACATTCACGAGCATATTTGCTGAGTCGTACAAACTCTCTCTCATATTCTGTGACCGACATACGACCCTGCTTCAATTCAAGAAATTCTTTTCTTTTCTGATCAATGAGCCTTTGGCTGGTGTATTTCTTTCTGAATTCGACTTGAAAGAACAACCAAGTAACTCTTTCTCATGAAACTACGGATATCAAGGTATTCCACCATTGATACGCGGTGTCTCTCAATAGTTATACTACATACTTTAAGCATTCTTTAGGTGTGCAAGATAATTTGACGAATACCCAAATCGTGTTCTCAAGCCAAAACTCGCCTCTCTTAGGGTCATCATTAATAGTGGCTCTGAATTCCTCAGCTCCGTGTTTCCGTATCTTATCGACAGGTAGTTTATTTAACCGTAGAGGATCAATATCTTGAGAAACTACAGGGATCGATTGGGGAATAGGTGAGGGTAGAGGTTGCTGAATAGTCGGGTTCATACGAATGTACTGTGTGAACCACTCATTCATTATCTGAAAGAAGGATTCTTTAGCCTCACCCCCGTGACTACTCGTCACGGATCTAGATTCAGAAGGCGCTGTCCCTTGAGTGGGAGCTGGCGCGTTACTTTTTACATCATCCGCTATAGCTCGTTTGGGATCCATTACTATATAAAAACACATTTGAAAATGTCAAGAGTCATCACACTATCACAGTTTTAAATATGGCATGTATAGCTAGACTCACATACGCTACGTTAGTCCTAGAATCGACTAAACCATAGCTCTAATACCAACAAATGTAACACCACTAACCCGTAACCGTTGCCAGAATAGGTTAAGAGGTATTACCGAACTTATAACTCAGTTCAGAACAATCATTTATCAAATATCATCTCATTTCAATAAATATCATTCATTCACATTCAATACGTACTTAAATCGAGCATACAAAGCTTAAATCATGCATTCGAAACTAAATCGGTAACATATGAAAATTTTGGAAACTTAGAAAAATTTCAACATTTCAAGTATCACACGACCGTGTGAACTGGCTGTGTGCCTCACACGTCTAGTAGACACCCTCGTGTCTTAGACCGTGTGGAAACAGGGCATACATACTGACTTGCATCACATGAACGAGGACACGCCCATGTGCCAAGCCGTGTGAAAATTGGAGAGTATACTGACTTGGGTCACACGGCCAACCACACGCCCGTGTGTCTAGCCCGTGTGCCCTTTGAGATGGCCACACACACCCGTGTATCAGGACATGCAAAAACTATAGGGTATACTAACTTATGCAACACGGCCAAGTCACACGCCCGTGTGCTAGGCCGTGTGCCATTTACGGGGGGTATACTGACTTGTACCACACGGCCGATCACATGCCTCTGTGTGAGGCCGTGTGGAGCATACTGAATTCAATTTAATTTCAACACCAGGGGACACACAACCATGTAACATGACCGTGTGTCACACACGGCTGTGACACACGCCCGTGTCCCTGCCCGTGTGGACAAAAATAGGCTATTTGAAAAGCCATTATGCCACCCAATTTTCACAAGCATACATAAGCATAAATGGTAACATTTCATAACTCAATAGGCAGCCATTCTATAACATTTCATACACATATTAAACCAATTCAACTTAGTACTCAAATACCTAATTAATATCATGCATTATCTACCCATATGCCAAATATATAACAAGACATCATTTGCATATTTTCATTCCATCAATTCCTTGCCAAAACATACCATAATTGAACACTTATACACAACCAAATATGATACCAAAATAAGCCAAATCACATGGCTTAACTTATACACAAAATATACCAAAAACATAATTCTCAAGTAACCATAACTATCACCATTTAAACTAGCCTATACATGCAATATTTATATATATCAACAAGTTCAAAAGTACCAATCGGAAATTGGATAGTGTGATATGTAACTCTGACTTGTCCGAAACGAGAGAGCTATCGAACCTCTATAAAACATAGAAAAAGAAACAGAGTAAGCTTTATTGCTTAGTAAGCCCGTATAATATAGAATTAAACTTACCAAATCAATACAAATAACTAAGGTCAACTCTATACAATTTCCAAATGCCTATCACAAGCATTCATCCATAGGTTAGACATACTAATACATGAAATCATCCACTATCAAAATTCATTACTCAATATATATTGCATTCAACATTTCATTCTCATTCATATAATCAATAATTCATTCAATAACAGTACTCATTCATATAAATAGAATTTATGCCCGTTGAACCTATTAGAACTTCAAAGGATACTCGGGTGATAAACATACTGTAATCTGTCAATTCATTATCATTTCTGCTCTTTCGAGCCATGATCGGTAAGCTCCTCCTGAGCTGATGAACAGTAAGCTCTATCGAGCTGAAACAGTAAGCTCTAACGAGCTGAGAACAGTAAGCTCTTACGAGCTGATATATAGGTAAGCTCATACGAGCTGTGGTAAGTCCGCAACAAATGTAGGAGCTCGACCAAAACGGTAACCCTAGTGACATGTCACTCGTATCCTACGAATTCCTACGGTTCAAATGGTGCTCGGTAACAAATAGATTTTATTGATAAGGCATTTATATTTCAAGTATATCAATTATTCAATTATACACATTCATTACAATTATTTCAAGTATTTAAAAATTGGATTCTAATTCTACGAACTTACCTCGTATCGCTCTAATAAAAACTATCGGCTACTCGTCAATCTTCCATTTTCCCCGATCTAAACTCGATCTCAGCTTATCTTGATCTCAATCTTGCTTCCAAAGTGACCGAATGAAAACCTAAAGAGTAGCTTATTTTCTTTCTCAATTTCGAAAACAAAGATGAAGGAAGATGAGTAAAAATTGATTTTGGTTTTATTTAATATAACTTATTAAACATATTACTAAATTAACCTTTAATAAAACCTTAATATAACACATAAGCCATGGACATAAATGTCCACTAACCTTAATCATGGTCTAAATTCAATATAAGGACTTCCACAATTTAATTTCATAGCTATTTAATACTTTTAACTATTAGAACTCAAATTTATGCTTTACTCGATTTAGTCCTTTTTACCGAATTAAGCATTCAAATAGTAAAATTTATTTACGAAACTTTCACAAAATAATTCTATAATGCTGTAAACTTTAATAAAATAATAAAATAAATATTTTAACCTCGAATTTATGGTCCCAAAACCACTGTTCTGATTTAACTCAAAAACAGACTGTTACACATGATATGTATGTGATGATGTACAAAATGAAATAACCATAAGTTGAGAAATATGGATAAAATGTCATTGTTCCGGGTGAACATTGTATTTCGATGGATCATGATGATTTTATGAAAGAGATAAAATGTTTTAAATGTTGCAAAAAGGATTTAGCCCAAAAGGGCAATCCTAAATTAAGCCCTCTCGAGCATATGTTATGAAATGGATTTAGCCCGGACGGGTAATCCAGAGTAAGCCTTTGGAGCATACGTTATCGAAAGGATTTAGCCTGAATTGGAAATCCTGTTATGTCATATGTGGCTCGAGAGTGTGCTCCATGAATGTGTGTCAAAAGAGCACTTTTGAGTATGAATTAACGGATTGTTGACATGCATACCTTGAGTATACTACTCGAGTATCCATTGTAATTACAATAGTTCAATGGGAATTATTCTTGAAATATGGAAAGGTGAAATGAAATGGAAGTTTATATTGTGATAAGCTCATTCATGTTTTTTGACATTCATATGATGTTATGTGCCTAACTTGTTTGATTATGTGAATGCGATAAGTGAACTTACTCAAATTTATGGAATGTATGTTTAAGTGCACTTATTTGAACAAAGATAATTGGAAAGTTCATGTAACATAAATATCTATGTTAATTAGCTTGAAGTAAATTATATGATTTTGAAGATATTATGTTGATGATGAATGCTAAGTTATATGTGTGTATTTATGAGAGTTGAGTTAGAGGCTTTATTAACTCACCCCCTTACCAATGTGGTATTTTATAACGAAATTTCACGAGATTGAAGTTGAATGAGCTCACAAGTAAGAGACTAAAGAGTTCAGTAGCGGAATGACTAATAATGTGGTCAGAGTTAAGAATATTTTGACAAGTGAATATAGTTCTGGAAAAGTTGCTAGGTTGTTCTAAAGATCATTCAGATTTCACGATGTCATGGTTAAACAAAAAGTTAATCTCGGCTAATCAACTCATTCAAGTATGATGTCTAAAGTCTGTATTTGCTGGAATTTCTTCCGGATTAATTTTCGTTAGTGAATGGAATAATACGGGTGTAGTGATGACAGAATTAGTCAAAGAAATAATATTTGAATCGTAAAGATGTCTGAGTGTAACAGTTGTAATTGAATAGATTACGATGATCTCTCCTGGGTATTTTATATATTCATTTATCCTCAGAGATATATGTGATTGTTCGTTTTCTGATGAAATTCTTATCGTATGAGAATGCTAGCTGCTTATAATGTTAGATGAAAGCACTATTGGTCTGGTTGGTTGATAAGCAGCATTTCTTATCTCTTTCTTTGGGATTCTATTCTATTATGTTTGGAATAAAAGTTGTTGGTAAAAATTTATGTGAGGCTATTCTTCTGTTTCTAATGGATATTGTTTTGTTTTATATATATAATTGGAAAATATATTATCTCTGTTACAATTGATTCCAGAGCGTATAAGCTTTGTTTTTCTTCTGGTTCCCTTTGAGGAATCATCAAGATCTTTGTTATTTTCTTATGAGTTATGTTCTCAGACTTTCAGTATGATATCGCATCTTGGATGTCTATATCTCGATTTTCTTATCATCCTTATTTCATAAATTATCAATCATGGCTCATCTTTAAAGTATGTTCTTTAGCTTGTGGTAACAATGTCTATTATGGTTGTATTTTTGGTTTGATCATAGGAACATGGTGATTCTGGTATCAGGATTTCTCTAATTTTCGTGAAAGGAATTGACATCGACAAAGGTATAGAAAGTGGAAGCTCAAGCTCAAATTGTACGATGGTTTTCTTTTCTCAGGTAAGTTTGATTAAGATCAATGAGTTCAATCAGGATATTTTGTTTCCTTGAGCTAATGCAATTGTAAAGATCTTTGACTAGCATGTGAGGAAATTTTGAAAGATTGTATGTTTGAGTTATTTTAACAATATAATGAAGGGAGTATTTTCATATGATATTATTTGATAGTTGAGATCGACTCAGTTGTTTTTATCTGAATGAGCTGGTTAGTTGAAAAGTAATTTGAGTTATATGCATTTAAGTTTATCTTGAGGTAAGAATATAAAATCTTGTACATTCATGGGTAAACTGACGAACAGTGTGAATGAGGAATTTATATTCAAAAAGGTGTGATACAGGGACATACCTATTATATTAGTTCTAATTGGATGATATTATTATGAGTTAAAGTTGTTTTGATTGATAAAGTATCACATTTGTGAAAGCTTGAACGGTATGTTGAGTGTTAGCAAAGTTGATAATAGTTGAAGGTATTGTTAACCGAAGCACTAATTTTGAGTTTAGTTTAACTTGAGTAAAGAATTTATGATTTTTCAGCGATGCACTATCAAACGGATTGGAATGTGTTTTAATACAAGAATGTAAACTGATAGTTTATGCTTTCAGACGGTTAAAGTCACATGAAAGGAACTGTCCGACGGGTGATTTAGAGTCGGCCACTTTTTATGTCTGTGTTGAGAATTTAATGACATCGGTTGTCTGACAAAAAATGTCATATGTTTCCTGATCCCAAGTGTTTGAAGTATCTAATGTCACAAAAGGAATCTGAATTCAAAACAACATATATGGCTTGAACTATTGAAAGATTGTGAGTAATTATCGATTAACCTTTGGAAAAGCAGATATAGTTGCAAATGCTTGAATGGAAAACCTTTGATTATTTTGTGAGTATTGGATACATGATTAACCTTATTTGATGACGGTCTGAATCTAGCTAAATTAGAAGCTGAAGTGATGTTTTCTTTGCAAGAATGAGAACCTCAGGAATGTGATGGTGAGTGGTAAACTAAATAAGTACAGTGTGAGACGACTTTTGATTCTGGATTTCAGGTCAGACTTGATGACTGTTATCATTATTCTGAGATAAAATTTGCGCACTAAGTAATTCAAAGCTTATGGAGAAAATTTTGTACGAAGCTCAGTAGTACCTCGTTTGTTCATTCAGGGAGTAATAAAATGTACAGTTATTTGAAATAGATGTTCTGGTGATCGGGTATGTAACATGATAGATTAGTTGAGTTATATGTTTCAGATGACTATCCGATTAGAAATCGTACAGAAAGTAAAAGTGATTCGTGGCAATTTTGAATCCACTTCAGATTGTCAGAAAACGTATGTGAATTTGAAACATGAGGATATGAAATTCCCGTTCAGCAATAGCATGCTTTCGAAAGTATTGCCTTGGAAAAAGATTTAAAATGTGTTTTGTGTATCTATGTTGCGATGGTATCGATTGGACTCTTTGAGTATGAATTCTCCGATAAGGATTAAGATTCAGCCGATATGTTGTATAACGAAGAATCGATCGAAATTTTGACACGAGAGATTAAAAAGTTGGGAAATAAAAGCATAACCTTAGTGAGGGTTCTTTGGCAGTGTCACGAGATAGATGAGTTTATGTGGAAATCAAATTTATATTCCAGTAAGATTTTCGGGGACGAAAATCCCTAAAGGGGGAGAGTTGTAACAACCTGATTTTGGGTCTAGTCGAAATAGTGGTTTCGGGACCACAAATTTGACGTAAAAAAATTCTTTTTATTATGTTTTTATGGTCTACAATTTTACGGAACGATTTCGTGAAAATTTCGTTTGAAAATTTTGACATTTGGGCACTCAATTTAGTTAAAAGAACTAAATTGCAAAAAGTGAAAAACTTGAATTCTATATGTTAAAGGTCTCTAATTACTATGAGATTTTAAATTAGAGGCCTTAAATTGTAATTAGACCATTGGTTAAGTTGGTGGACAAAAATGGACATGGTTTGGTATGTTTCTAAAGTTTTTCATTAAGGGCATTTTAGTAATTTGGTAAATTAAATGAATTAAAAAGCCAAATTAAAAGCCAATTTTCGTCCATCTTCCTCCCATTGCCGAATTTTACAAGGGGAAACCATGGCTAGAGTTTTTCAAGCTTCCAAGCTCGATTGTAAGTCCGTTCTACCCTCGTTTTTAATGATTTTTATGTTTTTGAAATCCTTGTAACATGATCTATCTATTTCTACCACTAATTTAAGAAATAATCAAGGTCTAAAATTTTACCCATGATGGATATTTGTGAATTTTGATTGTAACAGCCTGATTTAGGGGCTAGTCAAAACAGTGATCTTGAAATCACCAATTCGAGGTTAGAGAAAATTATTTTCATGTTATGTTATGTATTATGACATTTTTATGAGGATGCATGAAAATTTTGGTGCCTTAATTTTAGCAATTTCTAGCTAAATTGTGAAAAATGACTAAATCGCATAGAGTGCGAAAGTTCCATTCTATAGGCTAACGTACGAAATAGCTATGGCTTAGTAATTGGAGGTCCCAAATGAGCAATTTGGCCTTGCGTAAGTGAGTTGGACGGCCATAGTAAGCTAAGGGGACAAGAACATTAAATGTGGTCATGTTAGGTGTTTAAAAAGAAATAAAATAAGATGAAATAAGCCAAAAAGCTATCATCTTTTTATTTCTTCTTTTACAACCGAAAATATCAGCCATGGGAGGGCTTTGAAAGCTTGAAAATTTCAGCCAGCTTATCTTCACTCATGTAAGTGATTTTGATGGCTTTAGATGTTAATTTTTGTACTTTTGAGACCCATAAAGCTTAAGCTTTCTAAAGAGGGGACTAGTTTGCAATATGGTTGAAAGTCTAGGGACTTGCCATGAGAGAGTTTATGTTGTTTGATGAGTTTTTATGAAAGAAAATGAATGATAGGATGATGAGAAACAACTTTTGTGAAAGGTGTTGTCATGAAAACACCTAATTGGGACTAAAATGCAAAAGTTGTAATTTGTTCATTAAGGCATGAAATAGATGGGATTGAGAATAGTTGTAAGAGGATTAAATGTTCAGCTATGCTTTTTTAACAAGAAAATGTGATGAAAATTTATTTATGAGCCTAGGGGCAAAATCATAATTTTGCCAAAGTATAGGGGCAAAATGGTCATTTTTGCCTAAGTAGAGATTATGTTGTAATACGGTAATTAAGTGATTAAATGAGTAAATTTCATTGTTCTAGATCAAAGAAAATGAGTTTCAGACCTAGAACAGATGAAAAGAGAAATGTGGGCAAAAAGTCATTTTCCGCTCTTTCGACATCGAGGTAAGTTCATGTGCGAATGTTGAAATTACGTATGAGCTTATTTAGTATTCCAATGTTGTATGGAATGTATATTACTATATGAAAGTATGAAATGTCTCTTGATGAGATGTCAATGGAATTGAATTTAGAGTAATGGGAAAGGTGTATAGCACGATAGGACGATGGTTAAAGGCTCGAGTAAGACCATATTGGGATATGGCCTCGGTGTACGAATTTGTATAAGACCATGTCAGGGCTATGGCATCGATATGTTAGTGTATGTAAAGCCCAATTGGGGTAGAGTGACAATGAGAACTATGTGTATGAGACTCAAGAGAGTTATTTAACAATTCGAATGATTCAATGTATATGTGAATGTATGTGGTTGTGCCATGACTAACACAAGTATGTGTAGAATTGAATTGAGATGAATTCAATAAATGATAAACCCCTGGTTGGGTATGTGTATTTGATGCACTGTGTGAATGAGAACGAGTATCTTAGAAAGTTAAGTAAAAATGGAAACATGTGAGGATGTTCTTGAATGAACATTTGAAATAGAGATATACTTGTGAATTATTATCCATGAATGTAAATAACGGTAAGCTATGTGCGATATCACCTTATTGATTATTAATCGATGGGCTATGTGTGATACCATCACTTATAAATGATTGGTGGGCTATATGCGATACCTCCCTATTAGAGATTCAATGGTGGGCTAAGTGCGAAACCACCGAGATATTAGTAGCATGAGCGGCTTATTGAAAATGCTTGATGTGTTGTTATATATGATCTTTTGACGATCAGTGCAGGAACATATGCTAATTAAACGAGCGAATTGGCTTGTGACATGGTAAGAATGTGGTAAGAGATTGAATGAGTAAGTTTCAAGAATGGTTGAGTAAGTAACCATGAGTTTATGAGAGACACTCTTCATGATACTTTGTAATTTTGTATATTCAATGAATATCAATATTTGTCACATTATGCAGATGAGCTTACTAAGCATTATTGCTTACTCCTTTACTTTTCTCATCTCTTATAGGTTATATTAACTAGCTTGGGTTGGAGGCCCCCAGAGAAGTTTTCACACTATCGAGCAGACTCTTGGTATGAGGTATCAAGTCTTTTGAAGTCATGGCATGTATAGGGCTAGTACTTAAGGTTGATTAGGTCATTGTTAATGTGCCAAATGTGTTGGTCTAAATGAGTTATGGGACGTTTGTATATAGAAATAGATGATGACAAAATTCGATTAAAATTGTTCTAGAAATAGTTCTACCCCATGTATGGGAGAAAGACTTCATTTTTATGAATAAAATGTGTTAATTCATGTGTTTTAATTGATGATTTGAGAATGTCTTGAAGTAGTATATGAATGTATGCAGACAAGAGTAGTAAAAGGCTTGGTAAAATAGCCTCTAAATGCCCAGACGGATAGACACACGGGCGTGTGTCTAGGCCGTGTGTCTCCTGCACCTTAATGTCTTAAGTCAGTATAGACCACGGGCTGGTCACATGGCCGTTTGTTCAGATCGTGTGATACACATGGATGGCACATGGGCGCGTTCCAAGGCCGTGTGAAGTCTACACCTTGCACTTGTAAATTGAATTACCACACGGTGGAAGTACACGGGCGTGTGTATGGACCGTGTGGATAACTCAGAATGCCAAGGTTTAGTACACGGGCCAAAACCACGGGCGTGTCAAGGCCGTGTGATATTAGTCAGTGTCGACCACGGGTGGAAGACACGGGCGTGTTTTAGGGGTATACGGGCGTGTCCCAAGTCACATGGGCGTGTGACCCCTATTTTAACGAAAGGCTTCCGATTGAATTCCAAAAGTTCCAGTTATGTGTTTAGGGCCTCGTAAGCCCATGATATGTATGTTTTGGCTAAGAAAGAGAAGTTTTTAATTCAGAACAAAATTTTATAGCCTGTGAGTACATGTTTAAGAAAGTTCAAGCATAGTAATGTCTCGTATCCAGTCTTAGCCTCGGACTCGGGTATGGGGTGTTACATTTAGTGGTATCAGAGCTATAGTTTAGTCGGTTCTAGGACTAACCTAGCATGAGTAAAAGTCTAGCTATACATGCCATAAGTGGACTGTGATAGTGTGATGTCTCCCGGCTCTAACGAAATTATTTTGTTAAGACAGAGATGATTCCCAACCGAGCTAATTTCAGTAAGTTTGTATGATTTCTAAGCTTTATGATTTCTATCATTAAATTGCTTAGTATAATGTACATTATTATCATGGAATGATTAATGTTTTGCTAAACAAAGAAATCAATGAGATTAAATACGAGCAAGTCCCGATTAAAGATGGAATTTCCCAGGATACTCGATCTACCACATGAGATTAGAAAGTCTGTATAAGACCAAGCCAAGGCATGGCATCGGCAATCAAGCAAAGATATCATGTAAGTCCAAGGCAAGCTTGGCATTGAACAAGTTATCATGTAAGTCCAAGGCAAGCTTGGCATTGAACAAGATATCATGTAAGTCCAAGGCAAGCTTGGCATTGAACAAGTTATCGTGTAAGTCCAAGGTAAGCTTGGCATTGAACAGATTTCATGTAAGTCCAAGGCAAGCTTGGCATTGAAAAGCTATCAAGAGAAGGATTTCATGTAAGTCCAAGCTAAGGCTCGGCATTGACCAGTTCATGAGTAAAGATACCAAGTAAGACCATGTCAAGACATGGCAATGGTAAGTTCCCAAGGGAACTCACGAGAAAGACATCGTATGAGCCCATGTCAAGACATGGCCTCGAAACCAAGAAGAGAGATTCCATGTAAGACCGTATCTAGGATATGGCTTTAGCATCAAGCTAAATGTGAGATAAGGTTTACTATCCTCAGTCATTCATAGTAATTCATCGGGCAAAAGAGTAAAACTTAAATGAGATAACAAGAAAGTTAGTAGTAAAGTTGGTATTATGTCATGCTAGTGAAGCTAGCATTGAACAGATTTCATGTAAGTCCAAGGCAAGCTTGGCATTGAAAAGCTATCAAGAGAAGGATTTCATGTAAGTCCAAGCTAAGGCTCGGCATTGACCAGTTCATGAGTAAAGATACCAAGTAAGACCATGTCAAGACATGGCAATGGTAAGTTCCCAAGGGAACTCACGAGAAAGACATCGTATGAGCCCATGTCAAGACATGGCCTCGAAACCAAGAAGAGAGATTCCATGTAAGACCGTATCTAGGATATGGCTTTAGCATCAAGCTAAATGTGAGATAAGGTTTACTATCCTCAGTCATTCATAGTAATTCATCGGGCAAAAGAGTAAAACTTAAATGAGATAACAAGAAAGTTAGTAGTAAAGTTGGTATTATGTCATGCTAGTGAAGGGTGGCAAATAAGTATAATCCATGTTATGAATGATGATGTTGATATTATGCTTATTATAGTAAAGTATACTGATCTATGTGATCAAGTGTTACAGGTACCTTGTTTACCTTACAAACATGAGACTAGTAAGTACCATGATGTATGTGAGAAGAAGTAAGAGTAAGTAAGCATTTTAGATTTGTGATGCTATTGTTTATGATAAATATGTCCACATGGTTAAAAATCACATGTGACTGTTAAAGTAGAGAAGATATAATGTTTCGTCTTATGACCTTGTTACAAGTCACACATATTATAGTGTGGGAGTTAAAACTGAAGAGTTTGACTAAGTAGAATGCAGGAAATGAGTACAGTCGTTCAATAATAAAATGATGAATAAGACCATGGTTGGACCATGGCGGTATATGTGATCCCATATAAGACCATGTATGGGGCATGGCATTGGCATCGATACATGATCCCGTATAAGACCATATCAGGGATATGGCATCGGCATCAAATAGTAATCCCGTGTGAGACCACGTCTGGGACTTGGCTTCGGTATAAGATTTTGTGTAAGACCATATCTGGGATATGGCATCGACATCGATATGAGTTTCCATGTAAGACCGTATCTGGGATATGGCATTGGTGTTGATATGAGATTTCGTGTAAGACCATAGCGAGGCTATGGCATCGTGACGACATGTAAAGCAATAGCTGGGCTATGATGTTGTGATAAGAGTAAGACCATAGTTGGACTATGGCAATCAAGTAAACGACGTACTCAAAACCCGTAAGAAATTCTCTAGATTAATAAGAAATAGTAAGAGGAATTAGAGCTTAATGTTGAGTACTTGAGTAGACATTAAGGTGGAACTTGAGCAAGTGAAGTCACTGTTCGAAATTATGGGTGATAGAAGCCATTGTAACATGAGTAAGTATGAAAACTTGCCTGAGGCGAGTTGTGTGACTATGATGATATTTCATTGACAATGAGTAGTAAATCATATGTATGTAGTCACGAGAGTTAGGCTAAGGGACTTTGCAACCTCACTCCCTTACCACTGTTGAATTATGATGAGATGTTACGAGAGTTAAATTGAGTAAGTTTATATGTGATTAATGCAGTATTTATGTTAGCATTTTGAGAATACTTTGTATCACATCGATTCATAATACTCTACTAAATAGAGTAGCTATTGTTGAACATGAGGTTGAAGTCCTAGAGGACTAAAATGATGAGGCTATCATCGAGATATAAGATAGACAAGGTCCCATATAAGATAATGTTCGAGGCATGGCCTCGGCACCAAGTTATGATTTCGTATAAGACCATATCTAGAATATGGCATCAGTAATGAATATGAGAATCGTGTAAGACCATATTCAGAACATGACATTGATACTTGATGTGGAAGTCCATATAAGACCTTATCTAGAATATGGCATTGGCATTTAGAGGTGACTCCATATAAGACAACCCCGGGGGTGTGGCATTGGTTACATGCCTACATGAAAGACGATGAATTTGCATCTTTGATTATCCCTAGTGATCAATGGGACAAATAGATGAGTCTAGAAGTATAAATGAGATTAGTACTAAAGTCATGTGAAGGAGTGAATGCAGATATTCGTGAATAAATCACGAACAACTAGTACGATGTGTGGCACGATATGTGCTAAATAAATGGCAAGTATGTGTAGGTTGGCTCGAAGCCTGTGGTTTGTGCATGGTTAGTTAATGCCATGGATGGGATTATAATGATCTCCTTTAGTATTATGTACTAATACATGTTTCCCTTCAGGGATATTGTGGTCGTTCTTTTCATGAAATTGTGACTATGTGAGAACGTTAACTGACGGAAAAAGTAGACTAAACGGTTGTCGATTTAGTTAATTGAAATCGACATTTCCTCTATCTCCTCGTAACCTTAATTGGGTACCTTGAGGAGGAAGTTGGTGATGATTCGTGTATAAGAGGTAAAATCACAAGTTTCACATTGTGTGATGGGTTTTTAGGTAAGCTGAATAGATTTAATGAATTCGATCGAGATGTCCCTACTATCGTAAGATATGATGCTAGTAAAGGCTTTAGATTAGCACAGCAAGAGAAACTCCGACGAGAGTGTGCTAGAAAAATGTTCTCTGTGTGGAGAAAAGAGTAGATTAATGTATTGAGATATGATTCAAATCCTGTGTATACTTAAGTAGGGAGCATGATACGAGAGTATGCTCATCGAAATGTTCAAACCATGATAGTGGAGTTGAAAGCTATAAAAAGAACTATAAATTGAAAGTTCTAATATTGAGTTCAGTCTGAATCGATAAACAGAGTTGACAGGTTGGTGATCCTAAGACGATCACTTTTATGTTTGTGATGTGAGTTAGATGTTATGAAAGATTCATGTTAAGCAATGCGAGTTAGTTACTCGGTTGATATTAGTTGGTACTATCCTAGTTTCAGCAAGGTTAATGACAAGAGCGAGTTTTCTTTTCAGAACAAAAAGAGTTCAGAAGTGAGATAGTAAATGGTATTTTAAATAAGCTCTGAATTAGTTTATTTGAGATGATAAATACAGGTTGTATAAGTTTCCGTTGTTGATGATTCCTCGAGATAGAATTGGAATGATGATAAATCTAGAACTTATACAGAAGTTTTGGTATGGGATTCAGTGGTAGCATATCTACTAATGCAAGAAAAAGAAAGTACAGTTATGTGCGTAAATGTTTTGACAATAGAGTACATTTCACTATATGATTGAGATTATGGTCAGAAATAGTTGACCACTAAAAGCTGAGTTTTCAAAGCGTATAAGTCAAGACTATTACAATCAGTGAATGCTTTAATGAGAAAGTGAGATGAAACCTTATAGATTTCAAATTTCATTTGACAAAATTCCCAAGGAGGGGAATGTCATTCAAATTGTAGTGAATCAACCAGTAAAGATCCGAATGATCAGTTGGACATGTACAGAGCTCCACATTGGTGGATTACTGAGTATAGTATATGCCCCAGAGGAAGAATAACCTAGGTCTCAAGTTACGTTTCAACCTGATGTATCACAGCTTAAGAGTTATTGGCAAGAGGAATTTGAGGATAAGTGGATTTACGATTTTGAAGATTAGATGGAAACATTTTAAGAATGTTGGTAGCTAACCCTCCAGATAAGATTTTCGGGGATGAAAATCCCTAAGGGGGGAGAATTGTAACAGCCCGATTTAGGGGCTAGTCAGAACAGTGATCTCAAAATCACCAATTCGAGGTTAGAGAAAATTATTTTCATGTTTTGTTATGTGCTATGACATGTTTATGAGGATGCACGAAAATTTTGGTGCCTTAATTTTAGCGATTTCTAGCTAAATTGTGAAAAAGGACTAAATCGCATAGAGTGTGAAAGTTCCATTCTATAGGCGAAAGGTACCAAATAGCTATGGCTTAGTAATTGAAGGTCCCAAATGAGGAATTTGGCCTTGCCTAAGTGAGTTGGCCGGCCATAGTAAGCTAAGGGGACAAGAACATTAAATGTGGTCATGTTAGGTGTTTAAAAAGAAATAAAATAAGATGAAATAAGCCAAAAGGCTATCATCTTTTTATTTATTCTTTTTCAACTGAAAATATCAGCCATGGGAGGGCTTTGAAAGCTTGAAAATTTCAGCCAGCTTCTCTTCACTCAAGTAAGTGATTTTGATGGCTTTAGATGTTAATTTTTGTACTTTTGAGACCCCTAAAGCTTAAGCTTTCTAAAGAGGGGACTAGTTTGCAATATGGTTGAAAGTCTAGGGACTTGCCATGAGAGATTTTATGTTGTTTGATGAGTTTTTATGAAAGAAAATGAATGATAGGATGATGAGAAACAACTTTTGTGAAAGGTGTTGTCAAGAAAACACCTAATTGGGACTAAAATGCAAGAGTTGTAATTTGTTCATTAAGGCATGAAATAGATGGAATTGAGAATAGTTGTAAGAGGATTAAATGTTCAGCTAGGCTTTTTTAAAGAGAAATCTGATGAAAATTTATTTACGAGCCTAGGGGCAAAATCGTAATTTTGCCAAAGTATAGGGGCAAAATTGTCATTTTTGCCTAAGTAGAGATTATGTTGTAATACGATCATTAAGTGATTAAATGAGTAAATTTCATTGTTCTAGAGCAAAGAAAATGAGTTTCGGACCTAGAACGGATGAAAAGAGAAATATGGGCAAAAAGTCCTTTTCGGCTCTTTCGACATCGAGGTAAGTTCATGTGCAAATGTTGAAATTACGCATGAGCTTATTTAGTATTCCAATGTTGTATGGAATGTATATTACTATATGAATGTATGAAATGTCTATTGATGAGATGTTAATGGAATTGAATTTAGTGTAATGGGAAAGGTGTATAGCACGATAGAACGATGGTTAAAGGCTCGAGTAAGACCATATTGGGATATGGCCTCGGTGTAAGAATTCGTATAAGACCATGTCAGGGACATGGCATCGATATGTTAGTGTATGTAAAACCCAATTGGGGTAGAGTGACAACAAGAACTATGTGCATGAGACTCAAGAGAGTTATTTAACAATTCGAATGATTCAATGTATATGTGAATGTATGTGGTTGTGCCATGAGTAGCACAAGTATGTGTAGAATTGAATTGAGATGAATTTAATAAATGATGAACCCCTAGTGGGGTATGTATATTTGATGCACTGTGTGAATGAGAACGAGTATCGTAGAAAGTTAAGTAAAAATGGAAACATGTGAGGATGTTATTGAATGAACATTTGAAACAGAGATATACTTGTGAATTATTATCCATGAATGTAAATAACGGTAAGCTATGTGTGATATCACCTTATTGATTATTAATCGATGGGCTATGTGTGATACCATCACTTATAAATGATTGGTGGGCTATATGCGATACCTCCCTATTAGAGATTCAATGGTGGGCTAAGTGCGAAACCACCTAGATATTAGTAGCATGAGCGGCTTATTGAAAATGCTTGATGTGTTGTTATATATGATCTTGTGAGGATCAGTGCAGGAACGTATGCTAATTAAACGAGCGAATTGGCTTGTGACATGGTAAGAATGTGGTAAGAGATTGAATGAGTAAGTTTCAAGAATGGTTGAGTAAGTAACCATGAGTTTATGAGAGACACTCTTCATGATACTTTGTAATTTTGTATATTCAATGAATATCAATATTTGTCACATTATGTAGATGAGCTTACTAAGCATTATTGCTCACTCCTTTACTTTTCTCATCTCTTATAGGTTATATTAACTAGCTCAGGTTGGAGGCCGCCGGAGATATTTTCACACTATCGAGCAGACTCTTGGTATGAGGTATCAAGTCTTTAGAAGTCATGGTATGTATAGGGCTAGTACTTAAGGTTGATTAGGTCATTGTTAATGTGCCAAATGTGTTGGCCTAAATGAGTTATGGGACGTTTGTATATAGACATAGATGACGGCAAAAGTCGATTAAAATTGTTCTAGAAATAGTTCTACCCCATGTATGGGAGAAAGAATTTATTTTTATGAATAAAATGTGTTAATTCATGTGTTTTAATTGATGATTTGAGAATGTCTTGAAGTAGTATATGAATGTATGTAGTCAAGAGTAGTAAAAGGCTTGGTAAAATAGCCTCTAAGTTCCCACACGGATAGACACACGGGCGTGTGTCTAGGCCATGTGTCTCTTGTACCTTAATGTCTTAAGTCAGTATAGACAACGGGCTAGTCACACGGCCATTTGTTCAGGCCGTGTGATACACGCGGATGGCACATGGGCGCGTGCCAAGGCCGTGTGAAGTCTGCACCTTGCACTTGTAAATTGAATTACCGCACGGTGGAAGTACACGGGCGTGTGTATGGACCATGTGGATAAGTCAGAATGCCAAGGTTTAGTACACGGGCCAAAGCCACAGGCGTGTCAAGGCCGTGTGATATTAGTCAGTGTCGACAACGGGTGGAAGACACGGGCGTGTTTTAGGGATATACGGGCGTGTCCCAAGTCACATGGGCGTGTGACCCCTGTTTTAATGAAAGGCTTCGGATTGAATTCTGAAAGTTCCTGTTATGTGTTTAGGACCTCGTAGGCCCATGATATGTATGTTTTGGCTAAGAAAGAGAAGTTTTTAATTCGAAACAAAATTTTATAGCCTGTAAGTACATGTTTAAGAAAGTTCAAGCATAGTAATGTCTCGTATCCGATCTTAGCCTCAGACTCGGGTATGGGGTGTTACATTGATGTCTAATGGTAGAAAGTGTATGTTTGGTGTATGATAAATGACTTTTACTAAGTGATTTTCGGTAAAAATGCCTAAAAGGACTTATTTGTAAAAGTCTATAAAATGAGTGGAAAAGTGTGATTAAATGAGAAATGTGGGCTGTTATGAGTATGAAAATGGCTCGGCTAGGCTTGGGTTTTTAAGAAATTGAATAAAATTCTTTTTGCGAGCCTAGGGTTTAAAATGTAAAATGTCAAAAGTTTAGGGGTAAAAGTGTAATTTTTGCCACAATGTGATTTGGGGCTGATTTGAATAGTATAATGATCAAATAAGTAAAATGTGATGTTATAGATCAAGAAAAAAACAAGATTCGGGATTAGAATGGGGGAAAACAAGTGTTTGACGATTAGGTCCATTTCCACTATTTTTGTATCGAGGTAAGTTCGTATGTAAATAATGCAATGTTATATTTGTATTTTAATGTTTTGATATTGCATGAAATGTATGATTGATTCTATGAGCATATTCGATGAAGCTCCGACAAGAGAGAAACCCCGGTTGAACCTTAGGAATAGATTAGGATACAAGTAACATGACACTAGGAACCTATGTGATTATGTGATTTATGTGTCCCGGGTGCTGGTCCTGTACATCCTACCGGTGGCTGGGTATACCTGCATATGTTGCGGATACCTGACAGCTTGTGTGAGCACCACTGAGTAGCTACGTCTTGACTGACAGCTTGTGTGAGCAAGCCCGTGGATTTGCTCGAGAGTGAGCTTATATGTGTTATGAGAATTGTAATAGCATTGGCTACATATGTGGCCCTTATGTGAAAAGTTTTCCGTGTATTCGATAGTATTCAAATTGGTTCAACAGGTATGTCAAAGACGAGAAAGTATGCAAGTATTATAAATTGATACAGGTATGTATGTGAAGTTTATAAGTGTTGACTTCATGAAATTGTGAGCTCATGATTTTCCACGAGAATGATTTTATGAAAACCTTGTGATTATTGGTCAATACTTGTGATGTATGAAATACATGGTAAATTCGATTGACGATTTTGTGATTGGGCTTCGGCCCAAATTGAGTTATGATATAGCATGTTTTATTCACACAAATTGTGATTTATTGGATATGAGAAAAATGAAAGATTGGCATAATTGCTTATTAAAATGGTTATGGAAGTAAGGGAAGATAAGAGTTTAGGCAATTGAAAGATATTAAGACATATGCTCGGAAACATGAGCACACATAATTAATGTGCATGTTTACTATGAAGTTTGAAATAAATTGTTGAATTGTTATAATATGTTACAAAGGAGAGATTATGGTTGTTAGGCTGATGCCAAGATATGTTAAATTATGCTTATAAGTTGATAGAGTAAACATTATGACTGAATAAAAATTATAACTGTGAGATTCATAGAAATTTGTATTATCTTGTGTTTGAATTGTTGAACTTGATAAAAGATTTGTAAGAGTTGCTTATTATTTTTCGTACAGACTTAGTAAGCTATATATATAGCTTACCCCCTTCCTTTCCCATTGTTTATAGTGTCATCGAGCCAGCTCAGGTTGGAGATTGTCGGAGATCCTATCACACTATCAAGCTATCATTTTCGGTATAAATGAATTTAAGCATTTTGAGTCTATGGCATGTATAGGGACTTAGTCATTTTGTTAAATGTGTCATTGTGATTGTAGCCAATGTGTTGGCTTGTGATTGCCAAAGGCTTGTTTTGATATTTGGCCATGTAGATTGGTTTATTTAGGCTATTATGGTTGTAAGCCTAAGTATACATATATATGTACTAATGTCTCTGGTGATATGAATATGGTATACTTGGTGAATGATAGAAATATGATTTATGACAAGAATGTGAAATGTTTGTATATGTGGAATCTTGCATGATTTGGTGTGGAGAGTTTGATCTTCTAAGTATGATAAATGATGGTATAAGAATGACATGTTATTGTCTTGGTTGTGGTTGTTTGGTTGCTCTCATATGCTTGAATTTGTTTCATGTGATGTTGTGTAGATGTGTGCAAGTGAGGGTGGCAAAAGGGCTTGGTAAATAGCCTTGTTTTAGCCCACACGGGAAGACACACGAGCGTGTGTGACACACGGTCTGCCCCACGGGCATGTGTTCCGGCCGTGTGCCCACTGCACCTTAATTGTTGCAAAATAGAATGTCTAGAATTGAGCACACGGGCAGAGACACGGGCGTGTGTCTCAGCCGTGTGTGCTACACGACCTAGCACACAGGCGTGTGGCACAGTCGTGTGGCACAAGTCAGAGAGCTCCCTAATTTGAACACAGTATGAAGCACGGGCGTGTCCCCGGGGTCACACGGGCGTGTCCCTTGGACCACACGGCCGTTGAGCCTTGCTTCTAGCAAAAAAATTCTAAGTTTTGTAAAAATTTCTAAAGTTCTCGGTTTAGTCCCGAACCACCTCCAAAGCATGTTTTGGGCCTCATAGGCTCGTAATAGGGACTTCGTGAATGAATATGAATGGTTTTAATTTGGGCGTAAATTTATGACTCGGGATTGTATGAGTCCTTGTGTTATAAGTCAGGTAATACCTCGAGCCCTGTTCCAGCGTTGAATACGGGTAAGGGGTGTTACAGGCTCTTCAGATTTTCCCGATATTGGCTCGCTTGAACTTCCTAATTACAGCTCTTATGAGCTTCACGTTGCATGGCCCACATGAGCTTCCCATTCTATGGCTCGAAAGAGAGCTTCCCATTTAAGTGCTCGTATGAGCATTTCTGAATTTGAATTGATGAATTACAGATTTGTACACTTCATGTGTACTACCCGTGTATCCATCGATATTTTAAATGATTCAATGGGCAAAGTTCTGACATGAGATAACATGAAATTGAAATGAATTATACCAGTATATACCTGAAATATATGGAATTGATATATGAACACAAGATGTGAAATGTTTATGAACATGGAAATTTGATATTTGATGAGCTCATACATGTTTCTTGAAATTCATGTGAAATACATGACTAACATGTTTAGTGAGGATATGTGTATAAGCTATTGGCCAAATTTCTTCTGATGTATTTTGTATGCTTAACATAAATGTAAATGAATGGTAAGTTAATTTCCCATTATATGAACTTACTAAGCATTAAATGCTTACTATATTTTATATTCCCTGTTTTATAGTAATTCAGAAGCTCGTTGGATTGGAAGCTTGGTAGAGATATCTCACACTATCCATCAGCTCATTTCGGTATATGTAACAAACTAAATTTTGGGTTATAATGACATGTATAGGCTAAATTTGGCCAATGATGGTATGTATGTGTTTGGTTGTGACTAGCCATTGGAATGGCTTGTGTTGGACATATTTTGATGTATATATATGTGTGGTCTTATCATGCTTGATATATGTTTGGTGTGTTTGAATGATAGATAGCATATAGGCATGTTGATGAATGAGTCGAGATAATATATTTTGTATAAGTAAGCAAATATGTGTTTTGATCATCACTGTAAATTTGAATGCTAAGATATATGTGATAATATGACATGTTTAAAACTTGGTTTTAGATTGATTTGACTGTCTTGTATTGGCTTGTGAATTTGTTAAAGTGTTCATGTAGGTGGAAGATAAATTTGGTTGAGAAATGTGGCCTTGGAAATGGTCGTCCATATAGGCAGAGACACGGGCGTGTGGTTTGGCCGTATGTTCCATGCGTCTTTAAAATTGCAAAACAGAATACCCAAAAATTTTCACACGGCCTAGCACACGGGCATGTGACTTGGCCTCGTGACCCCTGCACCCATTTAATGTAAGTTAGTATGCTCACACGGCCTAGCACACGGGCGTGTGGCTTGGCCGTGTGACCCAAGTCAGTGAGCACCCTAATTTGGACACGGCCTGGGACACGGTCGTGTGTCCCTATTGCGAATGCTCACACGGCCTGACCATACGGGCGTGTGTCCCCTGCACCTTGGAAAATTTTGATATTTTACAAAAAAAATTCTGAGTTTTCGATTTAGTCCCGAATTGTTTCTAATGAATAATTTGAGCCTCAATGGTTCATATATGGGACAATATGATTGTATATGATTAATTTTTTATGTGAATAATAATAATATGAAATGTTTGTATTTGATTTGTAAATCTTTTTAATGCTCCGTAACCCTATTCCAGCGACGGATATGGGTTAGGGGTGTTATAGTGACCAACACCTTTTATAAGTAACTGGAGAGCTATAAGAATGCTAAAGCAATTCTAGACAAACTAGAAGACATGTTCGGAGGTCAATCTACCTTGACTCGACAGTAGGCTATTACTAGTGCGATGAATGCCTAATGAAAGCCTGATACTATGGTCAAAGACCATATGATTACTCTTGTGGGATACTTTTCCGAGATTTTGGATAATGAGGCCAATCTAGACCAGAACTTGCAAATAGAGATATTGTTTACATAAGGAGGTGAGCTAAAAGTTACACTAGGGGGTTTCATAGGGAACAACATCATGTGCCAAATTAATTTCATTCTTGAACCATTTTGATGCTCCAAGTTCTTGAACCCCAAACCAATCTTAAGCCTCAAAATGTTACAAGCCTAAAAGTCCTATGTGACTTAGGTAACTCAGTTCATGGATGAAACTTATGAGGAGTTAGGCAAATTCTAGTTATTTACATTTTTTTTACATAAATTCTATAATTGTGTAGTTTGTTTTGATGGAACCATATGCTTAACGATCTTTTTACTTTTTAAATTTGTCATCTAGTGAACTCTAGTGTTTGAATTTGAGAACCATGAGTATTTTGCATATCATGTTGAAATTACAGGTGTAACAACCCATTTTTCAGTGGTTCGAAAATAGTGGTTTAGGGGCCACGAAATCGGACGGGTAAGTTCGAAAATATTATTATTTAATATTTACGAGTCAAATGTGATTTTAAAATGGTTTTTGATTTTATAATTTATGTTATATAAGCGATTTATTAAATTCAAGTGTTAAGACCCTAAGGTCAAGTGGTTTTAGAAAATGAGGTTTCAGGACCTCGTTTCTATAAACCGAAACGTAAATATTTTTATAAATATTTACGGAGTTTCATTAATTTGGTATTAAAGTTTTGTTGAAAAATTTTAACATTTCAATAGTTAATTAATTAAAAAAGGTCTAAATTGTAAAAGTTGAAAAAGTCAATCACTATTAGTTTAAAGGTGTTAATTGATTAATGAATTATAGTTGGATGACCTTATTGAGTAAATTAGACATCCTAAAGATAGTGGGACGGCAAGGGAACTTTAAAGTTTGTTTTATTTATGTAGAAAGGTTAAAATAATTAAAAATAAGTATTATAATTAAAATAAAGACGAAAATTATGATTTGTTTTTTTTCATTCTTCTTTAAACCGAATGTCACTAAGGATAAAGAAAGGGAGAAGCTCCAAGCTTCGGCCAAACAAAAATGGATGCATGTAAGTGATTCATTTATCGGTTTTTCGTAATTTTTATGTTTTTGAGATCGTTGCAACTAGGTCAAGCTAGCTCGTGCCTTCGATTTTGAAACTATTAAAGATTTTGATTGTTTCCATTGATGAACCTTGTGATTTTAGATGTTAAATGATGAATTTGAAATATTAGTTGTTATTTAAATGTATTTTATTAAGTGATTTTTGATGAATTTTTTATTAGGGACTAAATTATTGAAATAGTAAAAGTACAAGGATTTGATGTGAAATTGTTGCAATAATTGGCTGTATTGGATGCCATAAGTATTTGGCTAGTCTCAATTTTGGTTAAAAATGGTTAATTTGCATGTTTTAGGCTCAAGGACTAAATTGAATAAAAGTAAAATTTTAGGGGCAATTTTGTAAAAATTTCAAAATGACTAAATTGCATATAATACATTGTTTTACCGTCTAAATTAATAATAAATTAATAGATTGAATGAAATTATTAATTTAGATCAAGATCGGGTGAAAAATCGAGGAGAATGAAAAATTACCAAAATGCCCCTATATTTTGACATTGCTGCAATATAGCCAGGTAAGTTCGTACGTTTAAATAGCATTTTAAATTATGTTTTAAATGCTATCATTTTATAATATGAAATTATGTTTCGACGGAAAAATCTAACGGCGTATCGGCGATCATCAACCAATGAAAAGGGATAGCTTTGGCTATTGAATTTGAAAAGGGATAGCTTCGGCTATCGATTATGAAAAGGGATGGTGATGGCCATCAACTATGAAAAGGGATGGTGACGACCATCGAATTTTAAAAGGGATAGCTTCGACTATCGATTATGAAAAGGGATAGTGACAACCATCAACTATGAAAAGGGATGGTTTTGACCATCGAATATGAAAAGGGATGGTTACAACCATCATTTAGCACACTTTGTGTGAGCTCCGATAAGGGTTCTGATCGACTTCACTACGAAAAATATGGAAAGTTATGATTTACCAATGATCAAAGTATGAATATTCATGTTTATGAAATGTATGGTATAAGTGATGCTAGGTTTTGTACCATATCTTACCATGTGATGATATTGCTAAGTTATTTATTTAATCACTAGCTTGTGGCTATGGTTAATGTTATGTTTATGTACTATGTGTATGCAAATGAAATGGTAAGCGTTCAATAAGAACTAAGACATGTTGATATGAAACTCAATGGAATGGTGATACATGGAAAAACATGTATGTTGTGATGGATGATAAATCAAATTGAATCATACTCAAGTATAATGGTTATCCATGTCAAATTAATATGAATCATGTTTAAATGAACTAACATGTGTTGTTGATGTGCTAGGGCTTATGCGAAGCTTGTGGATATGATTGATGTTTATGATTATGCTTAACTATGCATACGAAACGGGTAAGAAAAGGGAATGAAACGGTAAGTACGTAATTAAGATGTTGTTTATGAGCAAATAGCTTATGCTATGAATGAATACAACTATGTCATAGATAAATACACTAAAATGAGAGTTAATAATGTTGTTTAGGCTTATGATAAGCACTGGGGACGGAATGGAAAGTAGGTAAATAGAAAGATATATAATCTTATAAAAGGTTGATGATTATAGATTTTGTCTCATGAAATCCTATCATGTTATGAATGGTCAATAAATATGTGACATTAATAAACTTACTCATTTGTGAGTTGATGATCATATCAGTTTATGAATCTTATAGCATTGGCATAGATTTATGTTTATTCTATAAAGTTTAATATTGAAATGGAATATTATGCTTAAAGTTTATACGAGCTTACTAAGCATTCATTGCTTACGTAGTTTTTTTACCTTACAGATTATCGGAAGCTCGATTGGGTTGGAAGCTAGTCGGAGATCCGTCACAGTGTCCATCGATTTTATCGATAGATTTTTTATGCTTTGGTCGCGGTTATAATGGCATGTATAGGTGTTTTTTGCTTGATGATATGGACACTATGTTTGGCTTGTAAATATGGTTTTATGATTGATGACATTTTGGCTTTTTTAGGCTTGATGGCTCATGTTGAAATGGTTAAGTGATGATATGTTTTGAATGGCCAAATTGGTATGCTTGTGTGTGATGTTGGCATGTAATGTTGCTTTGAATTTGTGAAACTTGTGTTATTTTGATGCCTTGATTGTTGGTGTGCTTTTGGCACTTTGATGCTTATTGGTTGGTGTTATATAATCAAATTGATGCATGATCTTATGGCTAAAGTGGTATGTGTTGGCATTTTTCCAAAGTGATCGTTTAGGGCATGTTTTGATATAGGATTTAATTAAATATGTTTGGTTGAATTATGACCATTTGGACCTAAATTTTGTATATATATATATGTTGGAACCATTTGGTAATAGTTAGTTTTTTGTCATTTATATGGTTTTGATACATAAGAGAAGTGGTTCAAATGGTAAAGTTATTTTGTTATGGTATGAATCTAAATTGGTAATGTTTGAATGTCTCAAAAGTGGTATGTTTTGGTATGGAAACAAGTTAGTTGCTAAATAGTTAAATATGCACATGTTTAGGTATGTTTTATGCGTAGTTGAACATGTTTTGATACCTTGGTCATATGTGAAAATGGCTTGTTTAGGTGTACTTGAATTGGGTGAAAAGAATGGCTTGAAATTGGCCTATTTCTTGTCCACACGGGCTAAGACACGGGCGTGTGTCTCAGCTGTGTGTGACACACGGCCATGCGACATGACTGTGTGTCCCTTGTAGGTTTTTAAAGGTTGCATTTCGAGAGTTACACGGCCTGACACACGGGCGTGTGGCTTGGCCATGTGATCCAAGTCAGAGAGGTACACGGGCACAGACA
Source organism: Gossypium sturtianum (assembly GCA_025698515.1). Classification (NCBI taxonomy): domain Eukaryota; kingdom Viridiplantae; phylum Streptophyta; class Magnoliopsida; order Malvales; family Malvaceae; genus Gossypium; species Gossypium sturtianum. The sequence continues at coordinate 95,804,984 of CM046952.1, forward strand.
CGGGCTAGAACACGGCCGTGTATCACTATTTCAAATGTCCACAAGGCCTGAGACACGGGCGTGTGTATCAGCCGTGTGAGTCACACGGCCGTGTGACCCCTGTAGTGTGAGTTTTTTCCATTTTTTCATGAAGTTGTAAATGTTTCTGATTTAATCCCGAATCGTTTCTAAAGTGTTTCTAAGGCCTCGAAGGCTCCAATAAGGGACGATATGCATGTGTTTGAATGGAATATGATGTGATTCATGAAATGATTTGGAATGAATGTTTTGATGTTACAGTTTTACGGTAATGCTCCGTAACCCTATTTCGACGACAGATACGGGTTAGGGGTGTTACAATAGGGTTTAGCAAGCACTTTTTAACTTCTATGTCTCCAAACTAACCATTTGTATTAAGCAGGTTTAAGGGATGTCATTTGTTTGCATGTAGCATGTTTTATTTGCTTGAGGACAAGCAAAGAGTTAAATGTAGGGGAATTTAATCTGCCACAATTCGTTGTGGCAAATTAGACTCTTTTCACTACTTAATGAAGTTGCTTTCAAGTGTTTTTATATCTTTTAATTCTGTTTTTAGAATTAGTAATTTTAAAGTCTAGTTTAATAATTGAGCTTTTAGTGACGTTTTATGACCTTTTAGGCCGATCAGGGCCTAAGGAAGAACAAACTGGTTGATTAAGTGTGCATGAAAATATTTTGGGCCAAGGAGTAAGTGGACTGCCCTAGATGTCGCAACATTCAAATAGAATGTTGCGACATTGAAGCAAGCCTAAACACTTAGCCGGAATTTGAACACAAATCCAAGAGGTTAGCTACTAGAGACGATGTCATGACATTCATAAGCCAAAATCGTGACATTAAATCCAAATTCCAGAGGGGAGCATTGTAACACCCCTAACCCGTCTCCATCGCCAGATTTGGGTTACGGAGTATCACAAAAAATAACAAAACAATTAACAATTTTAACTTCTCAAATATTAATTTAAATATAAATAATCCAATAATTTGTTAAACATGGCAAACATACATATAGACCTTAAATTGAATTTAAAGGACGTTAAAAATCGTTTGAAAACAATCATGGACTAATTTGGATTAAAACAAAAAATGTGAAAAATATGTAAAATTTTGAAAATAGGGGTCACACGATCGTGTGGCTACTTCACACGCCCGTGTGCTCAGACCGTGTAACTAACTGTGATCGTGTGAAATATCCTGTACCTAAAATTTATAAGGCACACAACCGTGTGATAGCTCGTGTCCTAGGCTGTGTGCACCTTAAAAAGCTTCCAGAACAAGGAAAACTTTCGTCCAAAACTTATGTACCAAGCCAAATCAAAATCAACCATTTCGACACTTTAAAAACACATTGTAACAAGCCTAAAACAAGCCAAAATCATTCAAACTAAGTGCCTAGCCAATATACCATCATTGGTACCACAATTTAAACTTTAATCTGAATTCACATTCAATATACATATATTCTTATTTATAAACCAAAACAACATATCTATACATTTATTTCATGCACATCCAATAAACCAAACATGAAAACACTTTCATAAGGTATATAACAAATGGTCAAAAACACTTATATAGATATACCATTTCCATCACACGTCACAACCAACCAAAAATAATTCAATTGACACCAAACATAACCATAATGCTTATAACATATATATATACCAAAACCCTATTTACATGCCACTTATAATTGAACCAGAACAAACAATTAGTTGCCGAATAAGTTGTCGAATAGTGTGATTCTCCAGAGCAATCCAATCAACAGTTTGAAGCTGACAATTTATAAGGAAGAAAAATCAACATGGGGTAAGCTTACGTAAAGCTTAGTAAGTTCGTAATAAAGATATATATAAACATATACATGAAAAACACATTTGGTACATAAACCAACCATCACATATTCATTTAACATTTCACATATTCATTTCAAGTGTCTCATTTCACATGTCCATATCCAAATAAATATTTTGTATAGACACTTCATATAACCATTTCATAAATATTTTTCCATATAATCAATTCATATAACCATTTTATGTAATCATTTCATATTACAAATCATTTACACATTTAACGCATAATTATTCTTTATATCACATTTCATTTTAATAATTCATACACATTTTACCATTCAATGTCTAATTCCATATAACTGTTTAGTATATTATGTTTCATTTTATACATTTAACACCCAATGAACCAAATGAAATAACGTTGGGTACGCGGGAATAATTCTCACAGAAAGTGTGCATGTAATTGTAACCGTAATTGTAAATGCTCACACGAGTTGCGAAATGGCCCTGCTCACATGAGCTGTTGGTCGGAATGCTAAACTACACAATGCTTCTCACACTAGTTGTGGAAAATCCGCAAAAAAATGCAGGACCCCAACCATTGGTAGGACATCCAAGACCAACACTCGAACTGTAATAACCCTAATGACATGTCATTTGTATCGTAAGCCTTCACAAGGTTCATACAGGGCAATATTCGTTCCAATTTGTTTAACTTCTTCATATCATACCAATACAAGAATGTAACCATATAGTTTCCATTTACGATCATAATGATTAACTTGGCTAACATGGTAATTCAAATCATTTCATTAATTGCTGTATTTCAATGACTCCAATTCATCACTTATCATTATTAAACAAATGAACTTAATCAGAACATATATAGATAATTATTAAATTACAAAACAACAACTAATTAGTTAAACCAATTTACGAACTTACCTAATCTCAATATCTAGGAACACTTCAACGATGATTACTCGATGACTTTCCTTTCCCGTGATTATCAACTAATTGATCCATTTCTTGATCTAAATATAATAATTTTATTCAATTAACCAATTCAGTTATTAGAAAATTCTGAAATTCATATATTTGACCATTAATCGTCATTTTACACATTTACCCTAAACTTTTACTTTTTATTCAATTTAATCCCTAGACCCGAAACTGTCAATTCAATCATAAATTAATCCAAAAAAAGGCCAACTGAATTTTATATAATTCCCCTACAGCCCATATTCATCATGTTTTACAAAAATTTCATATAACTTTACTATTTTAGCAATTTAGTCCTTAAACTTTAAAATTAACCCAAACCACTTGACAAAATAGTCCTATCTTAAATCAAATTTGCAAATACAACCATTTAACATCAAAACTTCAAGCATTCATAAATGGAAAGTTTTAAAATCTCTAACAGTTTTGAAATCAGAGATACGAGTTAGCTGGACCTTGTTGCAATGATCTCTAAAACATAAATATTAAAAGAAACGGACTCAAAACGAACTTACATACAAGGGGGTATCCATGGCCGAACCTTTAAGCTTTTTAGCTATGGTGGTTCGGTTTCCTAATGTTGAAGATGGACAAAAATGTTTTTATTCCTTTTCTTATTCTTATTCTAACTTAAATTTTAACATATGAAATTTATAATTTAATGTTTAATTGTCCAGCAACATTACAATATGGTCTAATTGCCATATAAATCCTCTCCCCATCACTAATTAAGCCATTTAATAAATAAAGTTAAATAGCGATTAAGTTTTACATCTTGTACGATTTAGTCATTTTTCCTTAATTAACTAACCAAACATTAAAATTTCCGAACCAAGCCTTCACATACTAATATAATAACTCCATAAATATTTAATAAAAATATTAACCAGCTTGATTTACAGAAATGAGGTTCCGATACCTCATTTTCTAAAACCACTTGACTTTCGAGACATACCACTTATCTTAACTAATTGTTCAATAAGCTAAAATTTATTAAGTCAAAATTCTATATAAAATTATAGTTCACTCGTACAAATTAAACAATAAATATTATAGACTTACTCATCAGATTTTTGAACACCACTAAAAAAGGGTTGTTACAACCATACTGCAAATGATGTCACGACACCAAGTAGCCAATATCGCAACATTCCATCTAGTCCCGAAGACTAAGTATTTTGCCTTCAAAGACATGATACCTGCTACATGTTGTCGTGACACTGGTCCAATGAGGCCGATATGATCGCCAGGGTTTTTTTGTTTGTACAATCTTATTTAACCTGATGCATTGCTTGTAATTGACCCAATTTGGTCATACTACACAAACACTATAAATATTAGCTCATAAGACCTGATTTGGGGGGCTGATTTCTGTTCTTAGAATTAATTAGGGTTTCAGGAGATTTCAAATTCTGTTTGAGTTGTTAAATACTTAAGTTAATTTTAATATCAATTTCATTTATGTTTTCTTTTAAGTATTATTTTCGTTATTTTATTCTTCACCAAATTAAATATTAATATCATTGGTGGGTTCGACAATCCAAGCTGTGATTCAAGATCTTTAAATTTTGAGCATTCTTTTCATTTCTCTTTATTTTTTGCATTTATTTGAATGTTTGATAATTGGGTAGGAGAGATTTCACCTAGAATGGCTAGAAACTAAAACCTTAGGGAGGTTGACAAGCTAAAGTGGGAGTGATGGGCTTGGGCTAAAGTTTCGACTCTAGTTAGCTAGATTAGGTTAAGTGAAATAAACCCTAGAATTGGAAACTCTAGGAAGTCACTTTGGTAGATGAGGCCGAATGGATAGTCCGCTTAGCACCAACTTAATGTAACCCAGTTTAATTTATCCGGTTGAAAGATAAGTAAATTAAGTCGATCAATTAACCTAGTTACAGGCTGAAAGGTATTAATTAGGTTATCTGTTAACTCTGTTAAATAATTAGTAAAAACCCTAAATCTAAGTTAATCATGAACATGGAAGTGAGTCATCCTTCTATTTTCTTATATTGATTGTGATTTTGGTCTTCAACTTTCATATATATTCCAATTTTATTTTGTGATTGATCTCTTTCTTATTTCGGCGTAATATGATTAGTAAGTTAGTAGTTATTTAAACTTAGTTAGAGTGTTATTTCTTATTGACAATTTCATGTAAACAAACCTCCATGGGGTGCGATCCTTAGAATACTTCCCAGTTGTTCATTGTAAACTTTACTATATTACAATGACTTGTACACTTGCAGACATCACACTTCACATATATATGCAATTGCACTTTCTCAAGCCCTAACATACGCACGCTGCGACGCGGTCAAGTAGTGAGGAGTAGTCAGAGAAGGGGAGCTATTTTTCCGGCTGAACAATCTAAAGCTAGGGCACTTGCTCGAGCCTATGTGGTCCAAACTCGAGAACTGAATCATGCTACAGATGTTGTAACAAGTATTTTTCTTTTCTATTTTGTACTAGTTCATGCTTTAGTTGACCCTGGATCTACGCATGCATATATTACCTCTAGCTTTTTGAAGTCCTTTGGGAAAAACTATGCTCGTTCATCAAGTGTGCAAATGTTTCCTATTAGAAATATAGAGTCAATTGGTCCTATAACAACCCATTTTTAGTGAAATCAGAATAGTGGTTTTGGGACCAAAAATTTGACATCAAAATATTGATTTTACTATTATTTTATTACTTACAACATGATAGTAGTACCGTATAAAAATTTCGTTAAGAAATTTTACCGTTTGCATGCTTAATTTGATACAAAGGACTAAATCGCGCAAAGTGCAAAAGTTGAGCTCTAGTAGCTAAAGGTATTAAATAGCTATAGAACCTTAAAGTATGAGTCCTTATATGGTAATTGGACCATTTATGTTGATAGTGGAATATGATGGCTTGGCATTATTGAAATTTGTAATGTTTTTAAAGGTTATAAAAGTAAATTAGTAAATAAATGACAAATTAAGTAAAATAAAGTAAATGTATCATCTTTTTCCATCATCTTCAACCAAAATTTCAAAGGAAAGAAATCCATTGAAGAAGCTAGGGTTTGGCCAACATAATTCCTATTGCATGTGACTGATTTTTGTTCCGTTTTTAATGATTTCTATGTTTTCGGGATTATTGTAGCTTAATCTAGCTAGCCCAGGGACTAATTTGTGAAATTGTTAAACTATTAGGGTTTTTCCATTAATGAATGTGTATGATATTTGATGATTTATGGAGGAAAATGATTAGTTGTTGATAGATAAATAACTTTTGTTAAGTGATTTTTGATGAAATTGTCAAATAGGGATTAAATTGAAAAATAGAACATTTTACATGGTGGAATTGTAAAATAAATGAAATATAGGGCTTGCTACGAACCTATATGAAATTCAACTATAGTGGGCTGAAGATGAATTGCATGAATTTCCATTTTTATGAGCTAGGGACTAAATTTAAATGAAATCATAAGTATAGGGGCAAAATTATAATTTTGCTAAAATGTAAATTTGGGTTAAATTGAATAAAATACATATTTAATTGAGATAGATTTATCTGTCCAGATCAAGACAAACCTCGTACGACTTTAGATCGGGACAAAGATAAAGTTTCAGATTAGTCGCCTCCGTATCTATGTTTAATCGTCGAGGTAAGTTCGTGTAATTAAATCGTATATATGTTTTAATTGAATTATACTTGCAGTGTGAATTACTATACGTACATACTGGTTGCATATCCAATGACGTACTACTATTATAAAGCCCTGTTTGAACCTTAGGAATTCGTAGGATACAAATGACATGTCATTAGGGTTTACATGATTCGGGTGCTGGTCCTGAAAGCCCTACTGATGGCTGAGGTCCAGCATGTGTTGTGGATACTCTACAACTTGTATGAGCAGCATTGTGTAGCTACGTTCCAACCCACAGCTCGTGTGATGAGGCCGATTTTCATAGCTCGTATGAGCATTCTGATTCACAACTCGTGTGAGCATACATGCACAGGATTTGACGAATTACAATATATGAGTTAGCATACTATGTGTGAGCTATCCCGGGTATCTAATGGTATTCTATATGGTTCAACGGGTATTATTCAGATATGAAGTGGTAAGAGTTCGATATGAACTAAGATGTGGATACATGTGAATTTCATTAAAAAGGTATTACATGGTATATTGAATGTAGAAATGGATGATATATATTTATATATATGCTACATGAATAAATGTTGTGCTCATCCATGTTCTTAATGCCCATGTTATATGTTTAATATAGCTAACATGTTTGGTGTACATGTTTAAACTTTGGCCAAGTATAGTTAGATTGTTCCATGTTTATCTTACCTATTATGTATCAATCAGTAAGTTGTGTTTTATATTATACGAACTTACTAAGCTTATATGCTTATTCTGTGTTATTTTCTGTGTCTTATAGTGAACCAAAAGCTCGTTCGGGTTGAAAGGTTGTCGGAGTTTTACCACACTATCCATCGACTCTACCGGTACTTTTGGGATGTTTTGATTTAGTTATAATGGCATGTATAGGTATTTTGGCTAATGTTTAGCCTATGTGTTTTGGTTGCGATTATGGTATTTTAAGTGTTGGTAAAGGCTTGGTTTTTGGCATGTATATAAATGGCCTTAAATTGGTTGATATCATGGCTTATTATGGTTAAATGATTAAAGTTGAATTGGTAACTAAAAATACATGTATAAATGGTCTTGTGATATGTTTAAATATGGTGTTTTGCTACTTTTGTTATATGTGTCATGAATGGCTATAAGTGCTAGTTGTTGAATGGTACATTTGGTACCTTTTGGTATGAAAATGTAATTGGCATATATGAGTTATGATGCTATTTGGTAAATGGTAAATTTGGTAATTATGGATGTGAACTTGGTATATGATCAAAGTGATAATTGTTAGTTAAACGATGCACATGGTTATATAGGTTTATATGTTGTCATTGAGGTGCCTTTGGGCATATTGGTTGTAATGCAAATGTATAATATTTGGTTAGCTTGGTTATGCATGGCTTTGATGAATTTTGATGGATTGTTAAATTGTGCAAAAGTGGCTGTAGGTACATGGGTGAGAAAAATAGCTTGAAAATGACCTATTTTTCATCCACACGGGCATGTGTCTCAGCTGTGTGTCATACACGGCCTGGTGATATGGCCTTGTGTCCCCTGTAGCTTTCAAAGGGTTGCAAGTTAGGCTGTTACATGGCTTAGCACATGGCCTGGAAGACGGGCGCGTGGCTTGTTCGTGTGACCAAAGTCAGTGAGTTACCCGGGCCCGGACACGGGCTGGGACACGGCCGTGTGACCCCTGCAGTTTTAAAAATTTTCACTATTTTCTGAAAAATTCAGTGAGTTTCCAATTTAGTCCTGACTTGTTTCTTTTATGTTTTTAGAGCCTCGAAGGCTCGTATAAGGGATAATATGTATGATTTGAATTGGTTTTGATATGATTATTGATATGATTTGAAATGTTTGAAGTTTGTGTTCGTTTGAATTGAAAACTCCGGTAATGCTCTGTAACCCTAGTCCGACGATGGATACGGGTTAGGGGTGTTACATTTATTGGTATCAGAGCTACGGTTTAGTCGATTCTCAGACTAAATGTAGCGTATATGAGTCTAGTTATACATGCCATTATATAACCTATGATAGTGTGATATCTCCTGACCGTTTTAAAACATGTTTTCTTCTAGCAATGACATCCAACCGAGCTGACTCCGATGAAGTTAAGAGTAACACTCAAGCCTTCGTTCACGGAGTAGCATCGAGTGCTACAAGGCCCATATCTGAGGGCCGGGGAGGAGAAGCTAAGGAAGCCTTCTTCCAATTTATGAGTGAATGGTTTACCGAGTTTGTATGGACAAACCCGGCTGCTCAACAACCTCTAACCCCTCCTGCTCCCCAATCGATCCCTGTTATTCCTCTAGGTTTGGAACCTGTACAAGTTAATAAGCCACATGTTGATAAGATTCATAAGGACGGGGCTGAAGAATTCAGAGCTACTGCAAAATATGATCCTGAGAGAGCAGAATTCTGGTTAGAGAACATAATTAGGGTTTTCGACGAACTATCTTGTTCACCAGTCGAATGTGTTAACTGTGCGGTATCTTCGTTGAAAGATTTAGCTTATCAGTGGTGGAACACATTGATTTCTGTAGTGCCAAGAGTGTGGATCACCTGGGAATTCTTTCAAACTGAGTTCTGAAAGAAATACATTAGTAAGAGATTTTTGGATCAGAAACGTAAAGAATTTCTTGAACTCAAATAGGGTCGTATGTCTATGTCTGAGCACGAGCGGGAGTTTGTCAGACTGAGTAAAAATGCTCGGGAATGCATCCCAACTGAGACTACCATGTGTAAAATATTAGAAGAAGGTTAAATGAAGATATAAAGCTTTTAGTCAGAATTCTTGAGCTGAAAGAATTTGTTGTCTTAGTTGATCGGGCACATAAAGTCGAGGAGCTTAGTAAAGAGAAAAGACATGCCAATTTTGAAGCTAGAGACTCAAGAAAGAGATCGACTGGGAAGTCATATTAGCCATCGTTGAAAAGATCAAAAGAACATCACAACCATTCCACAGCTTAAGTGGGGTATTCCACTAGAGACAGAAGTAATTGGCGCTCAAGTCCAAAACCTCAGGCTACATCTGTAGCGACTGTGGATAGTGTCAGAGATGTAAGACCCGAGTGCAAGCACTGTAAAAGACCACATTATGATGAGTTTTGACTGAAGAATGGAGGATGCTTCAGGTGTGGTTCCTTTGACCACTATATTAGAGATTGCCTAGAGAAATCCGAGAAATAAAAAGTTCAGACTATGAGATGGAGCAACACTTCTGCAAGAGGTAGACCACCTCGTAATTCCAAAAATGTAAGTGGTAGCCATGGTGTAACAAAAGACTCTACTGTGAGATCAGAGGCATGAGTACCAACTAGAGCTTCTATTATTTGCGCACGAGAAGAAGCTTCTGCACCATATGTTATTACCGATACATTCTCTATTTTTGATACTGATGTTATTACTTTGATTGATCTGTGATAACCCATTCGTATGTATACACGAATTTAGTATCTAGTAAGAAATTACCTGTTGAGTCCATAGAAATTGTGGTTAAAGTGTCGAACCCCCTAGGTCAATATGTATTAGTTGATAAAGTTTACAAGAACTGTCCTTTGATGACTCGGGGTTACAATTTTTTGGCTGATTTGATGCTATTTCCATTTGATAAGTTTGATGTGATTTTGGGCATGGATTAGCTAAGTTTGCATGATGCTGCTGTGAACTGTAGACGAAAGCTTATTATATTGAAATGTCAGAATGGTGAGACATTTCAAATTGAGTCAGACAGTTTTTAGTGGGTTGCCTATTGTGATTTCAGCTATGTCAGCACAGAAATATGTGAGAAAAGGTTGCAACACTTACCTTGCATATGTAGTGGATTCTAAAGTGTCTGAGTTGAAGCTTGAATCAGTGCCAGTGGTTTGTGAGTATCCTGATGTGTTTCCAGAGGAGTTACCTGGATTACCGCCGATTAGAGAGGTTGAGTTTGCTATTGAATTAGTACCGGGGACATCACCAATATCGATAGCACCGTACATAATGTGTAACACCCCAAACCCGACCCAGAAGTTAGGCCCGAATCTGGCGTGTCACATTGAAGTGTGTTTCGAAAACCATGCTCTCATTGAAAAACCTTCTTAATTAAAAACTTGAGTAAAATCCTAGTTCCGTTATTTTATTTATTATTATTAAAAATATGGTGCATAGAGAAATTATTAAGTTTATTCCCAAAATTTCTTTTCAGTTTCAGAAGCTAAGTTTAAAAGTTATTGATTTACGAAAACGTGATGTTTAAAGATTAAGTTGTGGAAGCGTAGTGTTTTGAAAATAGTTATTATTTTGGAAAACCGCGATCTACTTTTAACAGATAGAAAACGTAATGACTGAAAATCCAAAATTAAAAACCAGTAATTAAAAGAGGCCTTATTATAACCCAATAAGAAAGCGGTTTAAGTAAGGTACACTAGACTACTAAAATTTAAAGTTGTTTGCAGTGTGGCCACCTCCGAGTACTCCAGTACTTCGAACCGCTTACTTAGGATTACCTAAAAAATTAAAAAGAGGGGGTGAGTTTACAAAAACTCAGTGTGTACAACCCTCATCGATGATAAAGCATGCATCAAATCAATCTGGGCCTAAGCCCATTACAGTAACCAATGTGGGCCTAAGCCCAACACAATAAGTGTGGCATTTGGGCCTTGCCCCATAATAACCTCATTTGGGCCTTAACCCATATCAAATGTCACATATCACATCTATCTCGGCCTAAGCCCATCTCAATATCAGAATCAATATATGCAATGCATGAATACCTAAACCAACCCTGCACTCCGTCTCCTGTCCAACCCTGCACTCTTGTGGGGATTTAATCGACCCACCCATCTCTACACTCCTTATGTAGCACCGGTTGCGGCACTAACCAATATTGTAGCAGAGCTGCCAATCACGTAATCGGCTTAAAGCCATCGGTGGATCCACAGTCGTCAAGCGACCATGCGACCCTAACAAATCATATACTTCCTCCAAATCAATGATCCCATCCCTCATGCAGCATAATATCACATGAATGCAAACATACCATAAATGGCATACAATAACAATCATATAACATGTAGGGGCATTTTAGTCATTTTGCCCTTCAGGGACATAACGGTCATTTACCCTATGGGGGTATTTCGGTCATTTACCCTATGGGGGTATTTTGGACATTTACCCTATTAGGGTATTTCGGTCATTTACCCTATGAGGGTATTTCGGTCATTTACCCTATGGGGGTATTTCGGTCAACAGTGCGAATGGGCCCAAGGCCTATTATGTGGCCCATGACAATGAGACTGCTCATGGTGGCCTCCGCCTTTGTATCAACTTTCCCACACGAGCGTTCGTGCGCTCATATGGTAATCGTTGCCGTATTTTTGGCTTTTCGGCATTTTGGCATTTCGGCATTTGCCGATCTACAATTGGAGTGGTTTGTGTACACACCTTGTTGGAGAAAAACGCAGTAGCCCGCGAGCGTAGAACCTATATTCGATGAAGGTATTCGGTTAGCCATTCTATTAATAAGATTTAACAAGCCTTTCTAATACAAAAGCCGAACCCAAGATTAATACCTACCTAAACTGAATCGGCTTATACCTCCTAAGCCGTTTGCTTATGAATCGATCTCACCTCCTTGTGGTTTATCTGTACCACAACCATTATTAAGTATCAATATCCAATAACCAAGGTTAATCAAATACTAACCTAAGGGAAACATACGGCCAACAAGAGAACTAGCATTCGATCAATGATTGAAAGCACAAACCACCTACCTCTAATAACCGGCCAATAGATAAATTGAACTCAGACAACCCTCAAGACAAGAACAGATTTGACACTTCAGAGGCTGGAGCAACAGATGGAGGAAAGATTAATATTCGGTTACAAGGACATGGTATATTCGACTACAAAACCAACAAACCTTTGACGATGTGGATTAAAGCAGATGGGGAGGAAGAGAATCGATCAAGAATCAGCAATCAAGTGTTGACCAAATCAGAAGAGAAGAAGAAAAAAAGATAACTAATATTCGACCAAATTCCAGATTAAGAGAGAATACTTAAGGTTGACAGAGATGAAAAGTTGCAGAAAAAGAAATAGAGAGAAGGAGAATTCAGTTTTAGATAAGTGAGAAGAGGAACTTCGAATGAGAAAGAAAGGAGGGAGAGAAGGGATTGGTTCGGTCAAATTGAGAAACAAGAAGAGCAGAAAAGTGTCAAGAGGAGGAGAATAAAGGGAGAATCGACACAAGCAGCAATTGTTGCAAAGAAAAAATAGTAGAGAAAAGGGTATTACTCGATTTTGGAAAAAGGCAAAAAGAACTAAACAAAATAAGCCAAAAGCCGAAATGGCTAAAAGAAAAACGGCATCCTACTACATACTAGCCGAATTTCTAAGAGCAAAGACCCCATTTCAGCACCAGCTTTCACCTACCCAACTTCCCTTGATTTCCTCCGCTTATCTCTCCATGCTCCCCTCCTTAATTTCCTCCATGATCTACTCCTTAAATCACTCATTTGACCCATTCAAACTCTCTAACACAGAGTTCAAATCCATCACCAACTCTTGCCCACACATGAGCAAAATGAATAATCCCATTTGCTTGCAGTGAGACTTGAACCTCTGACCTCCTTGCCACACCTGTGCCGCCACCTTGCCACTACACCACAGGCTCCTTTGTGTCTCTTTTTAATCACAATTTCTTAAAAACCAGGAGCCATGGTTCCCCTAATGCTAAAAACAAAAATTTTTCCTTACGACATGGCTTGACCCTAGGACTTCATAGAAGCCCCCTAACCTTCCAAAATCACTCACCCAACAAATCTAACATGCAATTGTGCCGTTCTCTTATTCTCAAAAATTTTAAACACTCCCATGCCCAAGGCGCAATTCTTCTAGGCCCAAAAATTCAAGGCGTTTCAGCTCTACCCCTTTAAAAAATTTTGTCCTCGAAATTTTCCAACTATCTAATAGTCGCACATCACAGGTTACACCACTACGCTTTTGTTGCGCACTCTAATCCTAATTGCAAATTAGGTAAATAGTACACTATGAGTAAATTACGTACCATTATTCACATCTGGAGCGTCTCCGTCTTCTCGGTGACGTGCTGTATAAACCAAATCTGGCTACCTCGCCTCCGCATGACCAGCACCTCTACCTGGAGCTCCACGACCCAAATCGTTTCCACCCCGGGCCTGTCCACGACCTCTAGGCGGCTGCTATCCACCCCTAGGTGGCTGTACATCACCCCTACAAAAAACTTGCATCTGATCCAGTCTTCTGGAACACTCTCTGAGAAGGTGTTCCATGGAACCACAACTCAGACAAGCTCCCGTCCTCCTCCAGCACTCACCCACATGACCTTTCCCACAAATAGCACAAGGTGGTAACCCAGTAGTAGCAACAGGGGGCCCAGCTCTAATTGGCCCATCCACTCTGGCCCTTCTATTAGGTCTCTAATCAGAATTGGATTGCTCAGGATCCCTCTTGTTTCTTCCCCTTTCTCTTTCTCGGTTTAGGCACTCAGAGCGCTTCACATCTTCAGCTATCTTTGCTTTCTCCACCAATGCTGCAAAATCCCGCTCCCTTTGGGGAGCAATCAGTACTCGAAGACTATCTCTGAGGCCATCTTCGAATCGAACACAACGTTCATAATCTGTTGCCACTATTCCTTAGCATACCAACTGAGTCGTAGGAACTCTGCCTCGTACTCTGCCACAGATCTGTCTCTCTGAGTCAAGTTCAAGAATTCTTTCCTCCGGGTGTAACACCCCATACCCGAGTTCGAAGCTGGGACTGGATACGAGACATTACCATGTTTGAAACATACTTAAATGTGTACTTACGTGCAATAAAATTTCGTTTTGATTTAAAAACGTTTCTTTCTTAGTTATAACGTGCATTTCATGGGCCTACGAGGCCTTAAACTCACATCCGGAAACTTTTACGAACTTAGGAAACTTTTAATCAAAACAGGGGTCACACGCCCATGTGAAATGGGACACGCCCGTGGGGTCAGGTCGTGTTGTCACACACGCCCATGTCCCTACCCCGTGTATAATAACTTGGATATTCTGTTTGTGTCCCACGGCCTAGGAACACGCCCGTGTTCCTTACCCGTGGTGAACACTGACCATTTCACACGGCCTAGGCACACGCCTGTGTGACTAGCCCGTGGTCTATTCTGAGTTAAAACACTAACATACAGGGGACACACGGTCTATTAACACACCCATGTGGGCTGTCTGTGTATCACACACGGCCTAGTCACACGCCCATGTGACTATCCATATGGACACTTAAAGGCTATTTTCCAAGCCAATTGCCACCATGAAATCAAGATCATTCATATACCCAATTCGACAACTCAATACTTCATCAAAACATGAACAATGATGCATAATTCATCAACATTGATATATTTAAACTTAGTAAATATTGGCCAATCTCTTTAGCCACATACAAAAAGAATTGTAGACTTGATAGTCAACACTTTGGCTCCTCTTAAGACATAACTCAAAATGAAATGTTTCCTATACATGCCATACTTAAAAAAAAAAAAAACTTGGCTATACCAAAATAGTGATTGATAGTGTGTTCCGAGCTCGGACGTCAATGATCCACGAGTTAGCTTGGCGAGACTATAAGGAAAGAAATAAATAAAGAGGTAAGCATTAGCTTAGTAAGTTTGCATGTATTGCATAAAGCAATATAATTAATTTACATGACTCATCCATCATAAAACAATAGCATCACAAATCTCAAGTGCTTAAGCTTACCTACTCTTCTCATGCTTGTAATGTAAACAAGTTACCTGTATCACTTAATCATATAGATCAGTATACTTTGCTAATGTAAGCATAAACTCAAAATTCATCTTTCTTAACTTGAATAGTACTCTTATTAAAATTTGACTTGATAACAGCTTTACATACTTAATTTCCTTGTTGTCTCATTCGTTTTTTTGCTCTTTTGCCTGATGAATTAACCGAAATAACGGAGGATACTAAATCTATCACACATGTGTCTCGATGCCAATGCCATATCCTATAAATGGTCTTACATGGGATCTTTTAACTTGGTGTCGATTCCATGTCTTGACATGGGCTTACACGAAATCTTCCTTGGGTGTTTCATCGGAAATTTACCATTCCCATGTCTTGCCATGGTCTTACGTGGTATTCTTGTCTTATGAACTTGTCAATGCCATGTCTTGACATGGACTTACATGATATCTTCTCTTTAGAGACTCACTAATGCCATGCCTTGGCTTGGACTTATATGGGTATTTGCCTCATAATAACCTTTCAATGCCAAGACTTGTCTTGGACTTACATGATCTCTTTGCTTGGGAACTCACCAATTCCATGCCTTGGCTTGGACCTACATGGAATCTTTGTCTCATGATAACTTTTCAATGCCAAGACTTGTCTTGGACTTACATGATCTCTTTGCTTTAGAAATTATCAATGCAATGCCTTGGCTTAGACTTACATGATCTCTTTGCTTTATTGCCGATGCCATGTCTTGACATGGTGTTATACGAACTTACTAGTCTCATGATGTAGATTAAGCATCCTCAGTAATCCTACTTCAATCGGGACTTTCATGTACTTAATTTTCATTAATTTCTTTGTTTAAACATATTTAAACAACTTAATGGAAATAATTTACAATAACAACATATATAAGTAATTCAATAAAAATACTTATAAAGCTTTCAAATCATACAAACTTACCTCGGTATACAAAATGTATGAAGATAGTCAACTTAGTCCACGACTTTGTTCTTGCCCCGGTTATGATCCGGGCTTCATTTTTCTTGATCTATAATAATAATTTAACTCATTTAATACTCACTTTGACTAAAATGACTCATAACTCATACTTTGGCAAAATTACCATTTTTCCCTTAAACTTTCTCATATTTACACATTTGCCCCTAGGCTCGTAAAGTGATTTTCATTCAACTTTCTTGTATTTCATGCTTAGCTGATTCATTTTCTCAACTATAGCAATATTCAATTCTCACTATTTCTCTCATGAATGACAAATTTCATAACTTTTACAAATTAGTCCTTACTAACATTTTTCATGAAATTCACTTAGAAAAAGATGTTTATTCTACATCAAACTCTCATAATCTTCCATAAAACATCAAAATACATGCATTTCATACATGGGTATATTTTTGAACATGAATCATAGCTCAACATATAGCTAAAAATAGCTAATTCAAGTTACAAGGACTTCAAAAATACGAATAATATTAAAAATGGGGCTAGGATGCACTTATTATGAGCTTGAAAATTTGAACAAACCCTAGCTATGGAGTTCATCAAAATTTCGGCACTAAGGGGAAGAAGATGAACATGAATTTTGACTTATTTCATCCTTTTTAATAATTTATTTGATAAATGACCAAAATGCCCTTTTTGCTAAGCTTTCAAAATTTACTAACTCATGCCCATTTTTGTCCAAAAATTAGAAATTGGGTAAATTGCTATTTAAAGACCTCTAATTAATAATCCAAAGCTATTTCATACTAAAAGCTTCTAGAATCTCATATTTTGCAACTTTTGCAATTTAGTCCTAATGGACCATTTGATCACAATTTAATAAAATTACTTCATAAAACAATTTTACTACCATGCAAACATCTCATAAACCTTAAATCTCATATTTCTACTTAGGATTTATGGTCTCGCACCACTATTCCGACTAGGCCCTAAATCGGGCTGTTACACCGGGCATCCACATAGCTTGCGCCCACGTACTTTCCTTGAAATGTGGACTTGAAGAACTCCCAAGTGACCCGGTCTGGCTGAGTGCCCTCTTTCACGGTAAGCCACCACTGGTAGGCTTCCTCTCACAGCAACGATACCGCATCTTTCAGTTTTTGTTCTGGAGTGTAATCCAAGTAATCCATTATCCTTTCGGTGGCCTCCAACCAATATTCGGCCACATTAGGCGCCACTCCCGCGATACCTTTGAAAATCTCTGCTCCATTTGATTGAAGTCACTCCGAGATCGACCCACGACTTCCAATGCCATTATTGGGCCCAGCAACCCTTTCCAGAATTCTTAGCATTGCTTAGGACAATGCATCATCCCCAGCGACCCGATCATACAACCCTGTCTCGGGTATCGGTGAAGTTGGAGCCTCTCTCGCTTCAACGTTGGGCATATGGCCTGATGCCGAAGATCCAGTCCTAGCACTTCCACGGCTTCTGCCGCGGCCTCTTGCACCTCTTCTAGTGCTCATTATCACTTCACGTATTATCTGAATTAGAAATTTTATGAATTTAGCTCATAGTTTCAATAATTAAACAAATGTTTTATGAAAGTAGTAATTAAGAGTTGTTTTTGCAATCGCAAGCTCACTACAGTTTTAGTTTCCTATAGTTTCTCAGTTTACTCTAGCTATAGTGTCTCTGTATAGTCTATCATCTAAAGTAAGCCTAGTAACTATTTACAGTATAACAATTTAAAATAGATTTCAGTATCAGGAGAACTTACTTGGTTCGACGCCGGAGACTCAGTGAGCCACACATTTCAGAGGAAATATTTCAAACCCTTCACTTATTGAAATCCAAGATTTAAAAACCCATTCCACAGTCGAGTTTTGCAACCTGGCTCTGATACCACTAAATGTAACACCCCAAACCCGACCCAGAAGTTAGGCCCGAATATGGCGTGTCACATTGAAGTGTTTTTCAAAAACCATGTTCTCATTGAAAACCCTTTTTAATTAAAAGCTTGAGTAAAATCCTAGTTCCGTTAGTTTATTTATTATTATTTAAAACATGGTACATAGAGAAATTATTAATTTATTCCAAAAAATTCTTTTTAGTTGCGGAAGCTAAGTTTAAAAGTAACTGATTTACGAAAATGTGATGTTTAAAGATTAAGATGTGGAAGCGTAGTGTTTTGAAAATAGTTATTGTTTTGGAAAACCGCGATCTACTTTTAACAGATAGAAAACGTAAGGACTGGAAATCCCAAATTAAAAAACTAGTAATTAAAAGAGGCCTTATTACAACAAAATAAGAAAGCAGTTTAAGTAAGGTAAACTAGACTACAAAAATTTAAAGCTGTTCGTAGTGTGGCCACCTCCGAGTCCTCCAATACGTCGAACCGCTTACTGAGGATTACCTGAAAAATTAAAAAAAAGGGGATGAGTTTACGAAAACTCAGTGTGTACAACCCTCATCGATGATAAAGCATGCATCACATCAATCCGGGCCTAAGCCCATTACAGTAACCAATGTGGGCCTAAGCCCATCACAGTAACGGTGGCATTTGGGCCTTAGCCCATAATAACCTCAGTTGGGCCTTAACCCATATCAAATGTCACATATCACATCTATCTGGGCCTAAGCCCATCTCAATATCAGAATCAGTATATGCAATGCATGAATACCCAAACCAACCCTGCACTCCGTCTCCTGTCCAACCCTGCACTCCTGTGAGGATTTAATCGACCCACCCATCCCTACACTCCTTATATAGCATCGGTTGCGGCACTAACCAATATTGCAGTAAAGCTGCCAATCACATAATCAGCTTAAAGCCATCGGTGGATCCATAGTCGTCAAGCGACAATACGACCCTAACAAATCATATACTTCCTCCAAATCAATGATCCCATCCCTCATGCAGCATAATATCACATGAATGCAAACATACCATAAATGGCATACAATAACAATCATATAACATATAGGGGCATTTTAGTCATTTTGCCTTTTAGGGGCATAACGGTCATTTACCCTATGAGGATATTTCGGTCATTTACCCTATGGGGGTATTTTGGTCATTTACCCTATGGGGGTATTTCGATCATTTACCCTATAGGGGCACTTCGATCAACAGTGCGAATGGGCCCAAGGCCCATTATGCGGCACATGACCATGAGACCGCTCATGGTGGCCTCCGTCATTGTATTGACTTTCCCACATGAGGGTTCGTGCGCTCGTATGGTAATCGTTGCCGTATTTTCTGCTTTTTGGCATTTCAGTATTTCGGCATTTGCCGATCTACAATTGGAGTGGTGTGTGGACACACCTTGTTGGATAAAAACGCAGTAGCCCACGAGCGTAGAACCTATATTCAATTAAGGTATTCGATTAGCCATTCTATTAATAAGATTTAACAAGCCTTTCTAATACAGAAGCCGAACCCAAGATTAATACCTACCTTAACTGAATCGGCTTATACCTCCTAAGCCGTTTGATTATGAATCGATCTCACCTCCTTGTGGTTTATCTGTACCACAACCATTATTAAGCATCAATATCCAATAACCAAGGTTAATCAAATACTAACCTAAGGGAAACACACGGCCAACAAGAGAACTAGCATTCGGTCAATGATTGAAAGCATAAACCACCTCCCTCTAATAATTAGCCAATAGATAAATTGAACTCAGACAACCCTCTAGAGAATAACAGATTCGGCACTTTAGAGGCTATAGCAACAGATGGAGGAAAGATTAATATTCGGTTTCAAGGACATGGTATATTCGGCTATAGAACCAACATGTAACAGCCCGATTTTGACCCTAATTGGAACAGTGGTTTCAGGACCACGAATCTGAGTCAGAAAAATATTTTAATATTATATTCGGTGCCTATGATATATGATTGAGCATGTGTTAAAATTTCGTGGGTTAATTTGTCCATTTGTGTGTTTAATTTAAGAAAAGGGACTAAATCGCATAAGTGGTAAAAGTAGCCTTTTGCTTGATTAAGCGGTTAAATTGATGTGTCTTTATAAAGAGAAGGCCTATTATTGTAAATTTCCCTTTTTGTAAGTGTAGTGGATGGCATTAAGAAAGCATTATGCCATTATATGTTTAATTATAATAGTTAAAATAATAATAATAATAATAATAATTTTCATATTATAAAGTTATAATATTAAATAAAACATAAAAGAAAGTTTGCATGTTCATCTTTCTTCTACCGAAACACAAAAGAAAAAGAAAAGAAAAACACTTCAAAGGGTTCGGCCTTGATTAAGCTTGATTAAGGTGAGTATTTAGCTTAGTTTTTGATAATTTTTACGTTTTTGAGATCGTTGTTATGTGATTTGGCTAGCCCATGCTTGAATTTTTGAATTGGTTGTGTATTTCGTGAATTTCCATTGAAGAAACCTTGTTGTTTTTGTGGTTTGATGATGAAATATTGATTATATATGTTAGATTAACAAGTTTTGTTCTTGAATTTTTGATGAAATTGAGTGATTCTGATTAAATTGCAAAAAAAAATTTTTGAAGAGTTTTGTTCTTGAATTTTTGATGAAATTGAGTGATTTTGATTAAATTGCAAAAATAAATTTTTGAAGGACTAAAATGCTAAATAAATGAAATGTATGAGCTTGTATTAGGACTCTGAATATTTGGCCCTAAAGAAGTGTGGTCAAATTTTGAGTATTTTGTGTTTTGTGCAATAGGGACTAAATTGTAAAAATTGTAAATGTCAGGGGTAAAATAGTAATTTACCCATTTATGTGTTTTTGGATTAAATTGAATGAAAATATGTTTGAATGAGCTAAATTTGAAATTTATTAGATCAAGAACAAAAAGGATCGGGATTGGATCGGGGAAAAGCAAAGATAATTGAATAGTCGAAAAACCTAGTCCGTCGATACTCGAGGTAAGTTTTTAAGCAATTGAGTTAAATTGAATTTTTATCTATAATGTTGTACATGTATTTTAATAGTAGTATATATGTACAATGTGATATTGCCGAATGTAATATTAGTTGAGAGATGAATATAGCCTATGTGATGTATATATATATATATGTTAAAGATATAGTCATGTGTGATATTGATTGAGAGATGAACATAAACGAATGTGACTTAATTTTATATGTCAATGACATAGCCGAATGTGATGTTGATATGGGAATGATATGAGTTAAGTTGTATATATATATATATGTGTGTGTGTGAAATTGGGGTTTAAATTTTATATATGTATTTATTTAAACGAATAACAGGTTCAAGTAATGCACTAAGTGTGCGAATTTTAAATACCGAGCACTAAGTGTGCGAAATCGGTCAATTAGCACTAAGTGCGCGAGAGGCTAAATGTGACGGCACTAAGTGTGCGATACGTTACGAGAATTTGGCATTGATTGTGCGAGATGTTAAATGTAACGGCACTAAGTGTGCGATATGTTACAGGTTTAGGCACTAAGTGTACGGAAATATTAACCCTTCAAGGATATCAGATATTAAAAGTGTTAAGCAACTTAAAAAGATCGGGTATGTGATGATAGATCATATAAGGTTAGTAAAGTGAGTATTGATGTTTGAAATGGAGCTATGTAATTTGCATATCAGTATGTGTTTAATGAAGGTTTGAAATATAAGTAGAAATTCATTCAATGATATGTGCATATGAAATTAAGAAATATGTATATGTATTTGCCTTGAGATGAGGAAGTGAAATATAATTATTGTGGAATTTATTTTTTTGAATATGTGTAATTTCAGCCTTAAGATAAAAATGTACAAATTTACTTTTATATATGTATAAGGTATGGTAGTTTTGTAATTGCTTATAACTTACTAAGCTATTAAAGCTTATTCGGTTCTTGGTTGTTCTCGTGTTTTAGATTTCTTTTGAGTGATCGTCACGTGCTCAGGGATCATCATTGAAGCTCCTCACACTATCGTCAATATTTTGGTACCTTTTTGAGAATGAATTCAAAGTCTATGGCATGTTTAGGCTATGTTACTTTTTGAAGTCATTTTGAATGGTGTGTGTATATATTCTTATGCCATGCGAAAATGGCTAATTTATGGTATTTTGGTCTTATATGAAATTGGTCATAGTATCGACTTATTATGAAAGTATATTTCGTAGTGTAATTATGTTTGTGTTTGGTTGTATGGTCTGCAAATGATATTATTTATAATATTTATTTGATCACGTATCCATCTCATTTTAGAAGTATACCATATAGTATATTATGTGTGGTGGATGTACTTGGTTTGATTGAAAATTGAGTTAGTTAATAGTTGAGGAATTTTGACCATCGTACTTTGCGTAATTGTGTAAGTAAAATCATGATATGTATGAATGATAATTTGGGTTTTATAACTAGATTTTGTAAAAATATGCATTGTAATATCCCGGGTTAAGGGCTATTTTGTTGTTGCATGTTATTGCATGTGTTTAGTGTGCTGTGTTGCTATTTCGGTGTTTTAGGGGCTTAATTGTGGGTTAGGAGTGTGCCTGGGTAGGTAGGAAAATTTTGGTTTTTGGGTGCTAGGTGAAGGGAGCTGAGGAAGCTGGGGTTTAAGGAAATAATTTGTTGTTTTGTTGCACAAGTAGGAGCTAGCTTAGTGGCAAAGCATGCGCTACATGGGGGAGCTTGGTGTGGCGTCATCTACATGGAGTGGAGGTCTAGTGTTCGAGCTGCGAATTCCTCATTTTGGCTACATTTTGGGACGGCATGGAGGAGAGGTAGAAGGCTAGTGAAATTCTACCTTGGACCAAGTCATACTTTTCAAATGAAAGGTGGAGAGCATTTGTAGGAGGGTGACTTGGTCATGCATGTTTGAATGAGTGGTTGGGAGTCTTTGGAGGGTTGTGGCCGAATTTTTGGAGAGGTATGGGGAAGGGGGACGGCTTGGTAGTGTGTTGTGGAGGAGTGCCGAATTCCACTTTAGCATTTTGTTGGTTTCGGTCAAAGGTGGTAAGCCGAATTCTTTTTCTTTTGTCAATTTCCTAAACCGAATTTCAAGTAAAACTCTTCCACTTTTGTTTCTTGAAACCAAATCCCAAGCAACTCTATTGCCGAATTTTGTAGGTGGTTTTCACATCTTGTGTTGGCTAGCCAATGCCCTCCCCACTCTTCTTTTTCTTTCATTTTGAGTTAAGCCGAAATCATCTTACCTTGTTCTTCTAATTTTCGTTTTCCCTTTTCCATACCATTTAGCCTAAACCCATCCTTCAAAACTCTCTTCTCATTTCTTCTTTTGGCAAACCGAAACTACTTTCATTCCATCCATTTCTCCCTTTCTCAATTGCCATTGCCGAAACTACATTTTTCTCACACTTCTTTTCTTTCTCTTCCACTCAAGCCGAATGCTAGAGGTGATAAACACTTAAAGCCGTCTTCTTTCTTCTTTCTTTGGAAGCCTTGACCGAATCTATCCCCTCTTCTAGTGGTGTTTACGTTGGCCGATTAAGGGTTGGTGATTGAGGTAAGTGCTAGCCGAATATTTTCTTTCTTTTCTCACTCGTACTCTATCGATTTGGGTTTTGTTAAGAGTTGTATATGACAACTATTGATGAGTGTTATCTCTTATGTGGGAGCCGATTGCATCATAGGACAAAGGGGACTTCGAAGCAGTCAAGTGGAACTTTCTACCTTTGCTTAACCATTTGATAGGTGGTGGTAAGAAGATTATCTGTTAGTCTATTCTTTTGGATTTCAATAAGATAAGGCTTCAAGTGTTTTAACTGTTCTCTTTTTAGGGGTGGCCGATTGTTAAAGGAGAACCATCGCTTGGTTCAAGATTTGGTAGGAAATCAAATCTAATATAAAGGTAAGGGGTTCGATATTAACCCCTTTGGTTAATTGATGTTGGCCGAATGTTAGGGATGCCTAACCCTTATGTTTGGCCGATTGTAGGAGCTAGTACTCGAGGATTTAGATCGTTTCGTTGGGATTTTAGACTCAGTATTGTGTGTGTGTAAACTAACACACTTCTTTTAGTAATATGATTGATAACCTGTGTGATAATTAATGAAACAGTGATGATTCATATGATACCCTAATGGGTATGATCTTGGACTCGGGTAAGTCGAGATTATTATTGTTATGAGTTTCTTGATGATCTATATGATACCATGGCTATGGATATATGTGACATGGGATATGAGGTTAGGCATATTAGCATGATATGCATGATTTGTATGATATGCATGATTACATGAGTATGGTATGTTGATGGGTGATATGAGTGGAGGGAGCAGCGGTGATATTTTGTGTTGACGAGCACCGAGGTTTAGCACCTCCGGAGGTTTGGCACCTCATTGCGACTCGTCCCCGTGGTTAACACCACCGTGGGTTGGCCCCACATGAGATATGGGATCGTGCGCTAGTGATTGGGTATCACACGATGGGTTGGCCCCATCATTCGATTATAGTGACTACGGTCACCAAAGTGGTTTGGTACCACATTTGTGTCTTTGGGACACCGAGGTTGGGCACCTCATTGCGACTCGTCCCCGTGGTTTGACACCACCGTGGGTTGGCCCCACTTGAGATACGGGATCGTCTGCGCTAGTGATTGGGTATCACCACGATGGGTTGGCTCCATCATTGGATTTGTGACTTCGGTCACCAGTGCTTGGGTAGCACAAACGTGTCTTTGGGACACCAGTGGTTTGGCACCACATTGATGGATATTGTGTCTTTGGGACACCAGTGTTTTGGTAACACATTGTGACTATATGTCACCAGTGGTTTGGCACCACCAGGTGGTTTGGTACCACACGGGGTAGAAAAGGCGATACTGGATGGTTAGGATCGGGTTGCATTAATTATGTTGCTATGTATGATGTGTGTTAGCATGTTGTGTTATCGGGAGCGGGATTTATACACTGAGTCATTCGACTCACCCTCTCCTTTGATATTTCAGGTGACTCGTAGACGCGGACATGGAGCCGGGATGGACTCGGGTGCACATGCCATGCTTTAATAAAAGTTACTGCTTTCGGACTATTCAATTTGGGTACTTTAACTTATTTACTTTTAGTTGGGTTTTAGTTTGGATTTGTAAAAGGCCTTTGATTTATGTTTTATGATGGTTATGGTTTAATTAGATTCTTAACCTGCTTAACAAATAACTTGGTATGAAATTTTACTAAAAATTTGGAAGGATAATGTTTTCAAAACTATAACGCAATGTGTTTTAAACTATACCATCGGGTATCTCACTATGTTTTGTTATGAAGTAAACTCAAATGATTTTCAAATCAAACTCGATTTTCTACTAAGTCAAAAAAAAATGTTTTAAAATAGCACTAAG
Organism: Gossypium sturtianum; assembly: GCA_025698515.1. NCBI lineage: Eukaryota > Viridiplantae > Streptophyta > Magnoliopsida > Malvales > Malvaceae > Gossypium > Gossypium sturtianum. The sequence goes on from CM046952.1 coordinate 95,830,472, forward strand.
AAACTATTGGAATTACTAAATGAAACCAACTCGTTTTTAACTATACACTTTGGATAAGTTTTAAAAATCTAATCAAACAAGCCTACTCCAATTTTTCCTCAAATTCACTATGTTTTCACCCCGCTTTTAAACGAAAAATCTGATCACTCAAAAACGATTTTCCCCGTAACATACCAGATTCGGACGTGGTGTCCTGTCCGAGTTTGGGGTGTTACATGCATAACTTATAAATAGCTCTATTATTAAGCTCAAAACATGTTCGATTAGAAGTTGTAAATGACTATGAAATTCGGTTTTAGTATATGTATTGAATTGATAAGTATGAAATGTGATTGAATAGGTAATACTTTGGGTATATTCGGCTTTATGATATGCTTTATTAAATTGGGCATAATGTGCTCATGTATTTGGTTATGAGATGTATCAAATTGGTTAGGTAAATGGTTTGACCAATTACGTGTATGTGAGATAGTTGCTATGATAATGTTTTAACATGTTCTATGAATGAGATGGTATAGTTATATTGATTCTTATGTATACGAAAGTGAGTAAGTTATAATTATTAATGAAATTTGATTAGCTATAATGTAACATTATATAATTGTTGTATGTTCATTAATGGATTCGGAATTTGATAGTCATGCCAGGGAAGTTCATTTAATTCAAATTTGTATGATTTATGTATACGAATGTCTATTCTGAGTTGGGTTTAGATCGGTAATGCCTCGTGACCCTAATCCGGTGACAGATACGGGTTAGGGGTGTTACACAACAAACCTTTGATGATGTGGATTAAAGAAGATAGGGAGGAAGAGAATCGATCAAGAATCAGCAATCAAGTGTTGACCAAATCAGAAGAGAAGAAGAAGAAAAGATAACTAATATTTTGCCTAATTCCAGATTAAGAAAGAATTCTTAAGGTTGACAGAAATGAAAAGTTGCAGAAAAAGAAACAGAGAGAAGGAGAATTCAGTTTTAGATAATTGAGAAGAGGAACTTCGAATGAGAAAGAAAGGAGGGAGAGAAGGGATTGGTTCGGTCAAATTGAGAAACAAGAAGAGCAGAAAAGTGTCAAGAGGAGGAAAATAAAGGGAGAATTGGCACAAGCAGCAATTGTTGCAAAGAAAAATAGCAGAGAAAAGGGTATTGCTCAATTTTGGCAAAAGGCAAAAAGAACTAAACAAAATGAGCCAAAAGCCGAAATGGCTAAAAGAAAAACGGCATCCTACTACATACTAGCCGAATTTCCAAGAGCAAAGACCCCATTTCAGCACCAACTTTCCCTACCCAACTTCCCTTGATTTCCTCCCCTTATCTCTCCATGATTCCCCCCTTAATTTTCTCCATGATCTACTCCTTAAATCACTCATTTGACCCATTCAAACTCTCCAACACAGAGTTCAAATCCAACACCAACTCTTGCCCGCACATGAGCAAAATGAATAATCCCATTTGTATGGAGTGAGACTTGAACCTCTGACCTCCTTGCCACACCTATGACGCCACCTCCTTGCCACACCTATGTCGCTACCTTGACACTACACCACAGGCTCCTTTGTGTCTCTTTTTAATCAAAATTACTTAAAAACTTAAAACCAGGAGCCATGGTTCCCCTAAATATTTTTTTTTCCTTATGACAGGGCTTGACCCCAGGACTTCATAGAAGCCCCCTAACCTTCCAAAATCACTCACCCAATAGATCTAACATGCAATTGTGTCGTTCTCTTATTCTCAAAAATTTTAAACGCTCCCATGCCCAAGACCCAATTCTTCTAGGCCCAAAAATTTGGGGCGTTACATAATGGCTCCTACTGAGTTGAAAGACTTTAAAGACCAGTTGCAAGATTTGATAGACAGGGGTTTTGCTTGACACAGTTTCTCACCTTGGGGTGCACCTGTTCTTTTTGTTAAGAAAAAGGATTGATCGATGAGATTTTGTATTGATTATCATCAGCTCAACAAGGTTACAATCAAGAATAAGTATCCATTTCCAAAAATTGATGATTTGTTTGATCAGTTGAAAGGTTTAACAGTATTTTCAAAGATTGATCTTTGTTCTGGCTATTATCAGCTACGAGTTAAAGATTTTGATGTGCCTAAAACTGTATTCAGAACTAGGTACGGACACTATTAATTTTTAATGATGCTGTTTGGTTTAACTAATGCACCTGCAGTATTTATGGATTTGATGAACAGAATCTTCAGACCGTATTTAAACAGATTTTTTGTGGTTTTCATTGACAACATTCTGATTTATTCACGAGACGAGTCTGAGCATGCCGAGCACTTGAGAATTGTGTTGCAAACTCTACGTGATAAAAAACTATTTGCCAAATTTAGCAAATGTGAATTTTAGCTTTAAGAAGTCAGTTTTTGGGGTCATATTGTATTGGGCGATGGCATTAGAGTTGATCCGAGCAAAATCTCATTAGTTATTGACTGGAAACCTCCGAGAAACGTATCTAAAGATAAAAGTTTTTGGGGATTAATCAATTATTACAGAAGGTTCGTTAAGGGATTCTTGATGATTGCGACACCGATGACGCAACTACTATAGAAAGATGTGAAATTTGAATGGTCCGAGAAATGTCAGCAAAGTTTCAATCAATTGAAAGCACTGTTGACTGAGGCACAAGTTCTAGTCCAGCCTGAATTGGGTAAAGAATTTGTAATTTTCAGTTATGCATCTTTAAATGGTTTAGGCTGTGTTTTGATGCAGAAAGGCATAGTAATAGCTTATGCTTCCAGATAATTAAAGTCGCACGAAAAGAATTATTCAACACATGACCTAGAGTTGGTAGCTATTGTTTTGCGCTGAAAATATGGCGACACCATTTTTTCGGTGAAAAATGTCATATATTTACCGATCATAAAAGCTTGAAATATCTAATGTCGCAAAAATATTTGAATCTGAGACAACACAGATGGCTCGAACTGTTAAAACATTATGAGTTGATCATTGATTATCATCTGAGAAAGGCGAATGTGGTTGTTGAGGCTTTGAGCCGAATGGCTTTATTTGCTCTGCGAGTGATGAATACGCGATTGATATTATCTGACGATGGTTCAATCTTAGCCGAGTTTAAAGCTAGATTGATGTTTTTACAGCAGATCTGTGAAGCTTAGAAGTGTGACGATGAGTTTTTATCTAAACGAGCATAGAGTGAGTTGACTTCTGTTTCAGAATTCCAAATAAGACTCAATGATTGCTTATATTTCAGAGGTAGAATTTGTGTACCGAAGATTCTAGAGCACATTCAAAAAATCTTGCACGAAGCTTATAGTGGTAGCTTGTCTGTTCATCTGGGAAGTAATAAGATGAACAGTGATTTGAAACAGATGTATTGATGGCCAGAAATGAAACACGAGATTTTCGACTTTGTATCAAGATTTTAGTATGTCAGCAAGTTAAAGATAAACATCAGGTATCTTTTGGGTTATTACAGCTAGTGATGATATCGGAGTGGAAATGGGATCGAGTTACTATAGATTTTGTATCGTGTTTACCCTTATCTTCGAGAAAGTAAGATGCCATTTGGGTTGTTGTGGATGGTTTGACGAAGTCAGCACATTTTATTCCGGTACGTATAAGTTACTCCCTTGAGAAATTAGCTGAGTTATATGTTTCTGAGATTATCAGATTACACGGAGTGCCAGTTTCCATCATTTCGGGTAAGGATCCGTGGTTTACAACATGTTTCTGGAAAAAGCTACAGGAAGCTTTAGGTTTGCGGTTGTATTTTAGCTCTGCATTTCATCATCAGACCGATGGTCAGTCCGAGTGAATAATTCAGATACTCGAGGATATGCTTCGTTCTTGCGTATTAGAGTTTGAAGGCAATTGGGAGAAATATTTACCGTTGGTTGAATTCGCGTATAACAACGGTTTACAGTGAAGCATAAAGATGGCACCATATAAAGCTTCGTATGGTTGTAAATGCCGAACTCTGTTATATTGGACTAAGTTCAGTGAGAAAAAGATTGACAGGGTTGATTTGATTCGTGAGACCGAAGAAAAAGTAAAACTGATTCAGGATAGTTTGAAAGCGGCTTCGGATCGACAGAAATCTTATACAGATATTAAATGTAAAGACGTTGAGTTTCAAGTCGGTGATAACGTGTTCTTGAAAGTATTGCCCTGGAAGAAAGCTCTTCAATTCGGTCGCAATGGAATGTTAAGTCTACGATTTGTCGGATCGTATAGAAATATTGAAAGGATCGGACCTATTGCGTATCGATTAGCTTTTCTGTCAGAATTAGAAAAGATTCATAATGTCTTTCACGTATCTATGTTACGACAGTATTGATCTGACCCTTCACATGTTATCTCTCCTACGGATGTCGAGATTCAACTTGATAAGTCCTATAGTGAGTGTAACACCCCTAACCTGTATCCATCGCTGGAATAGGGTTATGGAGCATTACCAGAGTTTACATTTCAAAACTATCAAAAATATAAATCATTTACTTCACAACATCAATCATAGAAAATTCCATCAATAACATACATATTGTCCCTTATACGGGCCCTCGAGGCCCTAAAAACGCATTTAGAAAAAAATCGGGACTAAATCAGAAACATTTAGAATTTTTCGAGAAAACATGAAAATTTTCAAACTATATGGTTCACACGGCCATGTGGCCAGGCCGTATGACTCACACGACTGAGACACACACCCATGCCTCAAGCCATTCGGGCATTCAAAATAGGGACACGCGACCATGTCACATAGCCGTGTGTGACACACGGCTGTGATACATGTCCGTGTGGACAAAAAATAGGCCATTTCCAAGCCAATTTTCTCACCCAATCATGCATACTCTTACAACCAAATTTCCACATATAATCAAGCATCCCAAAGTGCACCAAACCATGCAACAACAAGCTATCCAAATAAAGTATATGTTCATACAACCAATATGCCCAAAAGGCACGTCAATCACTACAATTAAACATGCATAACCATACGCATAGTTTAACCAAAACTTTCCATTTGGTTTACATATCAAATTCACATCCAAATGTACCAAATTTACCATTTAACAATTAGCATCAATATTCATATATGAAAACTACATTTTTCATACCAATATAACTTCCATCATAAGACCACGTACATATATCAACATATCAACCATTCAGAGTTCCAAATCTACAAGCCAAAACATAATGGCTAAAACATCAACCAAAATACCTATACATGTACATATTTAACCACTCATCACTTAACCTGTTTTCATGCCAAAACATGACATAATTGACACATGACAACCATACCATTTTTTGGTCATTTCAAAATATACACCAAGTTGACCATATTAACCACAACCAACAAGCTTTCAATAGTACCTTAAGTACCTCAAATCTAAGGAAACATTTCATATCATAATCATCAAACAAAATGACATATATATACCAAACTCATCAATTAAACATTAGACATAGTCCACCTATACATGCCATTATAACCTTAACCAAGACATCAAAATCTACCGATATAATCGCTAGCTAGTGTGATAGATCTCCAATGAGCTTCCAACCCGATCGAGCTTCTGATAATCTGAAAAGTAAAGGAAATAAAATCATATAAGCAATGAGTGCTTAGTAAGCTCGTATAAACCATAAGCATAATATTACATTTCAATAATGAATATTATAGGTTAAATCTAAACCTATACCAATGCCTCAAGATTTACCAAACCATATTTACTAACTCGTAAGTGAGCAAATTCATTCATGTCACATATATTTATAATTCATAACATGAAAGGATTTTATGGAAAGTAATGTATAACCATCAACCTTTCTATAAAATTATACACCTCTAAATTTACTTACTTTCCTTTCCGTTCCCAATGCTTTTCATAAACCTCAACAATATATTAATTCTCAATTCAGTGTATCTATTCATGACATCGATAGATTCACTCAAAGCATACGCAATTTACTATCATATGAATACATCATTTATCTTATTAAACCTTTTTATAACATCATAATACATCCCAATTATGTACTTACTGTATCATTCCCTTTTCTTACCTATTTCATATGCATAGTACAAGCATAATCATAATCATCAATCATATCCACAAGCTTGGCATAAGCCTAAGAATCCACACTAAACATGTTAGCATACATGGTATAAATCATAGGAAAAAATAACATACATAGCCATTCATCTCGACATGAACCATTAGAAATTGTCACCTATCTCAACTTTCATAATTTCCATGTATCAACATATCAAGGATATTCATATAGTTTCATGTCTTAATTCATATCGTTTTCTTTACCACTTCATTTGCATAACACATAAGACATAAACGTAGCATCACTTAAATCATACTTTTCATAATCATGAATGTTCTTACTTGAATCGTCGATACATCATCCCTTTCTATAATTGTCGTAGTGAAATCAATCAGAACCCTTACTGGTTAATCCCTTTTCATACCCGTTGAAACACTTAGAATAATACTAGATACGAGGGAAGCTCACACAAAGTGTGCTAAACATATAGTTGTAGCACACACGAGCTGTAAAATGGGTTTGCTCACACAAGCTGTCGGTCGGAAAGTAAGCTACACGATGTTGGTCGAACAAACTATCGAGCATCCGCAACTAATGTTGGACCTCAGCTGTAACGCCCCTAATTTTGGGCCTAGAAGAATTGGGCCTTGGGCTTGGGAGAGTTTAAAATTTTTTAGAACAAGAGAATGGCACAATTGCATGTTAGATCTGTTGGGTAAGTGATTTTGGGAGGTTAAGGGGCTTCTATGAAGTCCTGGGTTCAAGCCATGTCATATGGAAAATTTTTATTTTTATCATTAGGGGAACCATGACTTCTGGTTTTAAGCTGTAACGCCCCGAATTTGGGCCTAGTAGATTTGGGCCTATTGGGTTGTAACGCCCCAAAAATCCCAAAACTTTAAATTTCTGTGCACTGAGGTCGGTATGTATGAGTAGCACTTAAAATATTAATTTTAAGGTATTATCGGGATTATTTGAAGTCTTAGAGATAGAAAAGACCATAGGGAAAACTTTATTTTTCTTGCTTTAGTGGACCCTAGTCTCAGGCATTAGGCCTCTTAAGCAGATTAAGGGGAAAATAGGACACAAATGGGCTTGTGGTCCAGTGGCAAGGATACGTCACTAGGGGAGCTACAAGGTGGTGTGAAGAGGTCCAAGGTTCGAGTAGTGGTAAAGTGTTTTTCGAGTGTTTAATTTTGCATAGTGGATGGCCAAAGTTGTGTGGAATTTGGACTATTTCGTTGAAGTGTTTGAGTTGGCCTTGTGAGCTGATAAAGGAGGGAATTTCGGATGAGATAAGGGAGATATCATGGAGAAAAATTAGGAGATGAGAAGTGGGAAGAGTTGGTGCCGAATTGGACTCTAGGGGAAGGTAGGATTCGACTATTGGCTATAAAAGGAGGTGCTGAATTCCTTTGAGAGGTTCCTTAGGTTCTATTACTTTTCTTTTTCTCCCCCTTAGCCGAATTCTTCAATTTGCTGAAAAAAAACCCATCATTCCTTTGCCGAATTTTGGTTTTCTCTCGAGCCGAATTCCCTATACCTTCTCTTCTTAAATTCCTTTTCTTGTTCACCTTTAGTTCTAGCCAATCACTTCTCCTCTTCTTCTCCCTGTTAGTGCCGAATTGTCTCTGTCACCATACTAATCTCAAAAGCCGAATTTAGGCCGCAGGATCGAAAGTGGATTTGGTAAGTATTCGGTTAACCTCTCTTGTATGTTTCGCAAAAAGTCGAAAGGCTATCTAACTGGCCTATCGTTAACTCTGTGGTAACAAGGATAAGGTTCAAAGATCGCAAGCGTGGTAGGATCGTTAGCAAGGGTAAGTGTTCTTTACTTCGGTTTAAGGGTTGGCCGAATGGTCATATATGTGGTGAGGGTGACTTGTGTTGGATGTAAGTCATCTATTACTTAGGCTCTAATGTTTAAGTTGGTATATATCTGGGGTCTAATCCCAGTTGGTGTTAAAGAAAGGAGCTATTAAGGCTTTTCGCACACGGTAAGGCTACGGTGAGGTTTCGGTTTTTGATAAAGTTTATATTTAGCCTATGATTAATGGTTAAGAAATATCAAATGTAGGTTCGTGACTAAGAGGAATTCACAACACGCGCTATTACCAGGTGTGTACAAACACTACACACACGATATCGGCAATGCCGAAAAGATGAAAAACCAAAAGTAGCTAAATGGGCCTACCGAACTTGTGGGCCCAAAACGACAATGGTTGATATGTGAGCATGAATGATGAATTGGCATGGACGGTCGTATGATTTGATCTTAATCAAGTGCAATGGGCTATATGAACATGAAATTGGTTTAACGGGCTATATGAGCATGAAATTGGCTTAATGGGTTATACGAATATGAATGGGGCCTAATGGGCTATATGAACATGAGTGGGCTTTATGGGACGTTAGGAATGCATGTTAGGGTTTAGTGGACTCTAGGCCTAGTTCTGATAAATTCTTAAAATTGCATCAGACTTAATTTATTAATCAAACATGACTGTGGACAAGTCGATAGGTTAGGGTGTGGTAATAGACATATGCATGTCTAGGATTGGATCTAGGGAGAGCTTGGTATTTAAGCGGTCCTAGTGGCCCACCTTCTCTTCTCTGGAATCCTACCTGGTGCATAGTGTCTATTCACTTTAGCCGCGAGGACTTGTTGATGGGCCAAAGTTCATAACTAAAACCCGAGATGAAAGAAATTACAGAAATACCCCTCAGAGGCGTAATTATGGAAATACCCATGTAGGGCGATTGCGAAAATACCTCTCAGAGGGCGAATTACTTTAAATACCCCAGTAGGGGCGTAATTATAGAAATACCCTTGTAGCGTAGAATTACAAAATTACCCTTGATTGTGAAATGACTAAAATACCCCTATGTGTTAAATATAAGTTTTATGGATGTTACTCATGTGCATGCCGCATTCATATGATATTTTGTTTAGGATGCATATGGGTGGGAATTATGGTACGGAGGAAGAATTTGAGGATCGCGTAGTCACTTGACGACCGTGGATCCACCGGTGGCTTTAAGCCCATCATATGATTAGCAGCTTTGCTGCAACATTGTATAGTGTCGCTGTGAGTGCTACCATTGGAGTGTAGCGGAGGGGTGGGTCGAGCTAGAATTCCCCACAGGTGTATAAGTTTGGAAGGGAAATGGAGTGTAGCAGATGGATTTTTGGGGAGGGTTTTGCATTATCTTGTTTTGCATATGATATGATCTGATATGAGGTCATTGTGGGCTAAGGCCCAAGACCACCGATTTTGATAAGGCTTAGGCCCAATGTGATAATTGTATATTAAATTGATTGCCAAGGGTCGTACACACTGAGTTTCGAAACTCACACCCTTTTATTTAATGTTTCAGGTGACGCTCAGTAGATGGCTCGACGTGGAAGAGGGACTCGGAGATGGCCACATTGCAAGTTAATTAGAAGTTTTTTTTTTGTTTATTTGTTTCGAATGACTTTAGTTTAAAACCTTTATTTTCATTGGTTGTAATAAGGCCTTGTATCTTCAATTTGACGTTACTTATGGGTTTTATTATTATCTCTCCTACTTAATTTTTATTTCAACTTAAATAAATTTCTAAAGTTTAACAAGGTTTTAAAAATAACTATAACCTATGGGCTTTTATTTTAAAACATGGGCTTTCTTCTTAACTTAACAAGATTCAAGGATTTTGGGCTTTTAGGCCTTAGATTTTAACTTAGCAAAATTATTTGAGATTGTGCCTTTGATATGACATTCTCGGATTCGGCCATAACGTTTGGGCCGGGTTTCGGGGTGTTACATTTAGTGGTATCAGAGTCCGATTGCAAAGCTCGGGCTGTGAAATGGGCCTTAGATTTTGGGTTTTTTAAACAAGTGGATTAAAGAGTTTTTGCAGGATCTTACAGTGTGGTTCACCGAGCCCTTGACGTCGAGCCAAGTAAGTTTTTCTGTTATTTTACTTGTTTAAATTACTGAACTATAATTAGATATTGGGCAACTTTAAACAATAGGTTCTTAGAGACTAAAGCCCGTAGGGAACTTAAGCATGCAGTGGATTTACGACCGTGAAACAACTTTTAAATTGTCACTCGCATAAGACATGTGTTTTAAACAGTGGAACTATGCACTAATTTCATAAAATTCTAACCCAGGAATACGCACGTAACGATGAGCGCTAGAAGAGGTGCAAGAGGTCGTGGCCGAGGCCGTGGAAGTGTTAGGGCAGGGTCGTCAGAGTCAGGCCATATGCCCAACGTTGGAGTAGAGGAGGCTCCGGCCTCACCAGTAGCGGAAAGGGGCTACGAAAGATGCAGTATCAGAGGCCATGTTAAGAATCTTAGAAAGGGTCGTTGGGCCCAATAATGGTACGGGATGTCGTGTGTCAATCGCGGAGCGACTCCGAGCTAATGGGGCAGAGATTTTCAAAGGAGTAGCGGGGGTGGCCCCGAATGTGGCGGAATATTGGTTGGAAGCTACAGAAAGAATTATGGACAACCTGGATTGCTCGGCGGAATAGAAGTTAAAAGTGGAGATATCCTTACTTAGGGAGGAAACTTATCAGTGGTGGTTGACTGTAAAGGAGGGCAACCAACCGGAGCAGATCACCTGGGAGTTCTTCAAGTCGACATTTCAGGGGAAGTACATTGGAACAGCCTATGTGGATGCCCGGAGGAAGGAGTTTTTAAATCTGACTCAGGGAGACAAGTCGGTAGCAGAGTATGAGGCTGAGTTTTTGCGCCTTAGTCGATATGCCAAGGGGATAGTCGCAGTAGAGCATGAGAGATATGTACGGTTCGAGGATGGGTTAAGAGACAATCTTATGGTGCTTATAGCTCCCCAGAGGGAGCGGGACTTTGCGGTCTTGGTGGAGAAAGCAAAAATAGCGGAGGAAGTAAAGCGCACAGAGCGCCTCCACCGAGAAAAAGAGAAGGGCAAGAACAAACGGAATGTGGAAACTATAGGGGCTGAACAGAGGCCTGTAATGAGGGCCAGAGTGAATGGGCCAGTTAGAGCTGAGGCCCCTATTGCTGTTGCTAATACCGGGATACCACCTTGTGTTGTGTGTGAAAAAGGCATACGGGTGAATGTTGGAGGATAATAGGAGCTTGTTTGAGCTGTGGATCTATGGAACATAAGATTAGAGAATGCCTGAGAAGGCCAAATCAGGAGCGAGCCGATGGTAGAGGTAATTTTCAGGGCTGGTCAACAACCACCAAGGGGTCGCGATCAAGCCAGGGGCGATAATGGTAATGAACGCGGTCGTAGAGCACTAGGTAGAGGTGCAGGTTATGCTGAGGCGAGGCAGCCAGCTTTGGTCTATGCAGCACGTCGCTAAAGGGACGAAGACGCTCCAGATGCGAATAATGGTGCGTACCCTACCATAGTATACTGAGTGTTTATTTTGGCTTTAGAATTAGAGTGCGCAGCGAAAGCATAGTGGTGAGGCTTGGGTAGAACGATTAATAGTTAGTTGGAAATTTCGAGGACGAAATTTCTTTAAGGATGGTAGAATTGTAACGCCTCAAATTTGGGCCTAGTAGATTTGGGCCTATTGGGTTGTAATGCCCTAAAAATCCCGAAACTTTAAATTTCTGTGCACTGACGTTGGTATGTATGAGTAGCACTTAGAATATTAATTTTAAGGTATTATCAGGATTATTTAAAGTCTTAGAGATAGGGAAGACCATAGGGAAAAATTTATTTTTCTTGCTTTAGTGCACCCTAGTCTGAGGCATTAGGCCTCTTAAGCAGATTAAGGGGAAAATAGGACACAAATGGGCTTGTGGTCCTGTGGCAAGGTGGCATCACTAGGGGAGCTACAAGGTGGCGTGAAGAGGACCAAGGTTCGAGTAGTGGTAAAGTGTTTTTGGAGTGTTTATTTTTGCATAGTGGACGGCCAGAGTTGTGTGGAATTTGGACTCTTTCGTTGAAGTGTTTGAATTGGCCTTGTGAGCTGATAAATGAGGGAATTTCGGATGAGATAAGGGAGATATCATGGAGAAAATTTAGGAGATGAGAAGTGGGAAGAGTTGGTGCCGAATTGGACTCTAGGGGAAGTTAGGATTCAGCTATTGGCTATAAAAGGAGGTGCCGAATTCCTTTGAGAGGTTCCTTGGGTTCCATTACTTTTCTTTTTCTCCCCCTTAGCCGAATTCTTCCATTTGCCGAAAAAAAACCCATCATTCCTTTGCCAAATTTTGGTTTTCTCTCTAGCTGAATTCCCCATACCTTCTCTTCTTAAATTCCTTTTCTTGTTCACCTTTTGTTCTAGCCGATCACTTATCCTATTCTTCTCCCTATTGGTTCCAAATTCTCTCTGCCACCATACTAATCTCAAAACCCGAATTTAGGCCGCAGGATTGAAAGTGGATTTGGTAAGTATTCGGTTAACCTCGCTTGTACATTTTGCAAAAAGCTGAAAGGCTATCTAACTGACCTATCGTTAACTCTGTGGTAACAAGGATAAGGTTCAAAGATCGCAAGCGTGGTAGGATCGTTAGCAAGGGTAAGTGTTCTTTACTTAGGTTTAAGGGTTGGCCGAATGGTCATATATGTTGTGAGGGTGACTTGTGTTGGATGCAAATCATCTATTACTTAGGCTCTAATGTTTAAGTTGGTACAGATCTAGGGTCTAATCGCAGTTGGTGTTAAAGAAAGGAGCTATTAAGGCTTGTCGCTGCACCTGTAAGGCTACGGTGAGGTTTCGGTTTTTGATAAAGTTTGTATTTAGCCTATGATTAATGGTTAAGGAATATCGAATGTAGGTTCATGACTAAGAGGAATTCGCAGCACGCGCTATTACCAGGTGTGTACAAACACTACACACACGATATCGACAATGCTGAAAAGCCGAAAAGCTGAAAGTGGCTAAATGGGCCTGCCGAACTTGTGGGCCCAAAACGACAATGGTTGATATGTGAGCATGAATGATGAATTGGCATGAACGGTTGTATGATTTGATCTTAATCGAGTCCAATGGGCTATATGAGCATGAAATTGGTTTAACGGGCTATGTGAGCATGAAATTGGCTTAATGGGTTATACAAATATGAATGGGGCCTAATGGGCTATATAAACATGAGTGGGCTTTATGGGACGTTAGGAAAGCATGTTAGGGTTTAGTGGACTCTAGGCCTAGTTCTGATAAATTCTTAGAATTGCATAAGACTTAATTTATTAATCAAACATGACCGTGGACAAGTCGATAGGTTAGGGTGTGGTAATGGACATATGCATGTCTAGGATTGGATCTAGGGAGAGCTTGGTATTTAAGCGGTCCTAGTGGCCCACCTTCTCTTCTCTGGAATCCTACCTGGTGCGTAGTGTCTGTTCACTTTAGCCGCGAGGACTTGTTGATGGGCCAAAGTTCATAACTAAAACCCGAGATGAAAGAAATTACAGAAATACCCCTATAGGGCAGAATAACGGAAATACCCCTGTAGGGGTGAATTACGAAAATACCCCTGTAGGGCAAAATTATGGAAATACCCCTATAGGGCAGAATTAAAGAAATACCCTTGTAGGGTAGAATTACGAAAATACCCTTAATTATGAAATGACTAAAATACCCATCTGTGTTAAATATAAGTTTTATGGATGTTACTCATGTGCATGCCGCATTCATATGATATTTTGTTTAGGATGCATATGGGTAGGAATTATGGTACGGAGGAAGAATTTTAGGATCGTATAGTCGTTTGACGACTGTGGATCCACCGGTGGCTTTAAGCCCATTATATAATTAGCAGCTTTGCTGCAACGTTGAGTAGTGCCGCTGTGAGTGCTACCATTGGACTGTAGCGGAGGGGTGGGTCGAGCTGGAATTCCCCACAGGTGTATAAGGTTGGAAGGGAAATGGAGTGTAGCGGATGGATTTTTGGGGAGGGTTTTGCATTATCTTGTTTTGCATATGATATGATATGATATGATATAATCTGATATGAGGTCATTTTGGGCTAAGGCCCAAGACCACCGATTTTTATAGGGCTTAGGCCCAATGTGATAATTGTATATTAAATTGATTGCCAAGGGTCGTACACACCGAAGTTTCAAACTCACACCCTTTATTTAATGTTTGGTGACGCTTTCGATGAGACACTCGACGTGGAAGAGGGACTCAGATATGGCCACATTGCAAGTTAATGAGAAGTATTTTTTGTTTATTTGTTTTGAATGACTTTAGTTTAAATCCTTTATTTTCATTGTTTGTAATAAGGCCTTGTATCTCCAATTTGACGTTACTTATGGGTTTTATTTTTATCTCCGCTGCTTAATTTTTATTTCAACTTAAATAAATTTCTAAAGTTTAACAAGGTTTTCAAAATAACTATAACCTATGGGCTTTTATTTTAAAACATGGGCTTTCATCTTAACTTAACAAGATTCAAGGATTTTGGGCTTTTAGGCCTTATATTTTAACTTAGCAAAATTGTTTGAGATTGTGCCTTTGATGTGACATTCCCGGATTCGGCCATAATGTCTGGGCCGGGTTTGGGGGTGTTACATAAGCCTTTTAAATAATTGTGATTAAAAAGAGGCACAAGAGATCTTGTGTTATGGTGGCAAGTGGCGTGTTGGGCATGCAAGAGGGAGTGGGTTCGAATCCCATGGCATGCAAAAAGGAGGTTTTATTCTATATCTTTGTGGCGTGAGAGGTAGAGTTTGATTCAAACTCTGCAGAGGTGGTTGAAGACTTGGTCATCAAATTTGAATGAGTTTGAATGGGAGGTGTGGAGTGAGTCAAGGAGAAATATGTGGATATTTCTAAGGAATTGGGATGTGAGGGGAGTCTTGGCCGAATGGGGATGCTTGAGTAAGGGAAATTCGGCTAAGGTATGGCATTTTGTGCATTTTTGGCAGTGGGTGAGAGTGCAGAAGCCGAATTCTTTCTCTATTTTTTCGGGATTTTTTCTATTTTTTTACGGGTTTTTCTCCCTTTGTGGCATATCGTGCACCATTTTTGACCATTTGGGTCTTTCCCTTTTCAGGTCACTTTTGCCGAATACACTTCCTCTCCCTTCCTCTTCTTTATGTTGTTTTTCTCTTTTTCTTTCTTTCTTCCCTCTTCTCCCTTTCTTCTCCTAAGCCGAATACCATCCCACTTCTTTTAGTTTCGGTTTCCTAATAGCTTGTGAACCGAATCTTTTCTCTTGATTTGTTCTGTGGTGACCGAATTCTCTATTTTCTTTCCCTCTCTGTTGCGGTTCTGCAAGTGTTCCTAAAATCGGTAAGTGATCATATTCTTCACTTTTTTTAAAAAATTGTTCTCTCCTATCTCCCTCTTTCTCTAAAAGCCGAATATTTCTTTCTTGCATGCTCTTTGATGGCCGAATGGTGATCCTTTCCTTTTGGTGTGGGGGTTGTTGGGTTCTAGGTTTTCAGTGAAGTGAAGGAAGGTCTCAAGGTAGTCACCGAAACCATTTTCTTATCACGCGATTTGAGGTAACCGTTTTGGTCTAGCAATTTGGGGTTGGTCGATACCCTATCTTTGGATTTAGGCTTTTGTTAATGTTAGTTATCGGTCCAAGTTCTAGGTCGTGTGCTGTTGAGTAATGGATTCTTTTGTTAATACAGTATTTCGACAGGAAGGGGTGCAATCCTTTTTCGAGTAACATCCTTAGCGGGCCAAGTCACACTTTGATTAAGGCGTTGGACTCGTGAGCGGTTCGCCCGACTTCGCTAGCAGGTGTGTACACATACCACCCAAACCGTAGATCGGCAAATGCCAGAATGCTGGAATATCGAAAAGCCGAAAGTATGGCAACAGTTGCCACATGAGAGGGCGATTGTGCGTGTGGTGAACCGAGGCCACGAACACGGCCATTAGTCTGTAGACGCTACCGTGAGCGTTCTCGTGGGCTTAGGCCATTTTTGGGGGCAAATGGACCGAAATGGGCCGAGTGGGCCCAATAGGCCCGGGAGCCCTACGCGAGTAAATTTTTTTGGTTGGATAAGAAATAATGAGCCGACCATGGCGATCACATGGCCAAAGGCAGTTTTGGGCTTAGTGGGCCACACGAGGGTGCGGGCCCACTGGGGCCGAGTATTGGGCTTTGGGCCCAATTACACCATTTTGACGATATATGTTATCATTGTCGCTCGAGGCGACTGTAAACCTTCGGGAAGGTTGTAAAATGACCGAAATACCCCCACAGGGTAAAATGACCGTATGCCCCTGAAGGGCAAAATGACTAAAATGCCCCTGCATGTTATATGATTGTTATTGTATGTTATTTATGATATGGTTGCATTCATGTGATATTATGCTGCATGGGGTTGGGTTATGTGATTGGAGGAAGTATTCTGTTCTGGTAGCACTGCTGCATATTTTTGATGGCTATCAGCCTACCGTTCTGGCAGTTCTGCTGCAAATTTTGTTTAGTGCCGCATCGGTACTATTATGTGGTGTGTAGGGATGGGTAGGTTGATACTATATCCCCACATGGTGTGTACGGTGGGACGGAGCTGGTGTGTAGAGGCTGGATGGATAGGGTTTTTACATGCTTGATTATTTTGATTCTTTTCTGTTTAGGGCTAAGGCCCACACCACATCTGTTCTGTAATGGGTTAGGCCCAGTTGGACACTGCTTTTGAGATGGGCCCAGGCCCAAACTATTCTGATTGATCGCTGTTTTTATTTGGGGTGCACACTGAGTTTTCACAAACTCACCCAATTGTTTAACTGTGCAGGTGATCCCCATACATAGATGGTTTGGAGCTACGAGGGACTTGGAGCTGGCTAGACATTTAAACTTGCTTTGGATTTTATTTACCTTATTTACTAATTTTCGGGTTGTAATAAGGCCTTTCTAATTTCTGGGTTTTAAATTTGGAATCTTATTTATGGGTTTATAATTGCTAGAAGTAGAACACCAATACGAAAACTATTTTTCAAAATATCACGTTTCTGCAACTGTTTTAAACTAAGCTTCTGCATCAAATAAGGTTTTGAAGGTAAAAGCATTTTACAAAAGATTGACTTTTAATAAACCACGTTTTAAAAACAAGCAAACAAAATCTGTGGTTTTAAATGGCAACAAGTTTTAATTGTAAGAGAGGTGTTTAATGGAAACCTGGGTTTCGAAAAACACTTCAATGTGACATGCCAGATTCGGGCCTAACTTCTAGGCCGGGTTTGGGGTGTTACATCAGCCATTGGTAGGACAATTAAGACCAGCACCCGAAAAATGGTAACTTGGGTCTACTCACACAAGCTGTTGGTTGGAACTTAGCTACACGATGCTGCTCACACAAGCTGTCAAGTAACCGCAACACATGCTGGAAACTCTGCCACCGGTAGGATGTTCAGGACTAGCACCCAAAACACTGTAACCCTAATGACATGTCATTTGTATCCTATATATTCCTAAGGTTCAAACGGGGCTAAATAATCGTCGTACGTCATCTCACAACATGATAACTTGTATAATAACATATATATATTGATTCATTTTCAATAAAATCATATATTAACATTCAATTTACTCAAAATTATACATAATAAAGTTCATACGAACTTACCTGGCTAAATTGCAGAAATACCAAAGTTTAGGGGCATTTTGGTAAATTTCTATTTTCCTTAATTTTTCACCTGGTCTTGATCTAAATTAATAATTTCATTATTAATTCAGATATTAAAACAATTTATTTAATTCAATTTGGTCTTTTTTGTCATTTTTACAAAGTTACCCCTAAAGTTTTACATTTATTAAATTTAGTCCCTGAGCCCAAAACATACAAATTAACCATTTTTACCTAAAATTTAGCCTAGCTGAATACTTTTTGCATCCAATAAAGCCCATTTATGCAACAATTTCACATTTAATCCTTGTATTTTTTACTATTTTAACAATTTGGTCCCTAATTGGAAAA
This sequence comes from Gossypium sturtianum, assembly GCA_025698515.1. Classification (NCBI taxonomy): domain Eukaryota; kingdom Viridiplantae; phylum Streptophyta; class Magnoliopsida; order Malvales; family Malvaceae; genus Gossypium; species Gossypium sturtianum. Next base: position 95,848,382 of record CM046952.1, read on the forward strand.
TTCATCAAAAATCACTTAATAAAATACTTTTAAGTAAAAACTATTGTTTCAAATTGATCATTTAACATCTAAAATCACAAGGTTCATCAACGGCAACATTCAAATTCTTTAACAGTTTCAAAATCGAATATACGTGCTAGCTGGACCTAGTTGCAACGATCTCAAAAACATAAAAATTATTAAAAACGGGGCTAAAACGGACTTACATGCATCAAATGAAACATGGGAGAAAGCTTCATCTCAACATCCATGGTGTTTTTTGTTGTTGAAGAAGAAACCAAAAAGATGATTTATTTTATTTTATTTTTATTTATCAAATTTCCATTTTAACGTTGGTTAATAAACAAATAAAACACCAATTTCATGACCATAATTGTCCATCACATAAATATATGGCATAATTACCATCAAAGGAAGGTTTAATTTCACAATTGTTCCTTCAATTAAATTAAATTCTAACTAAATAAACTTATTTAGAATTTCATCCTAAACTAATTAGGACTAAAAGAATAATTAATCCAAAAGCTAGTGGATTCAATCATAACATCACCGCTTGGAAGCTTTAACCATGGTTTAATTACCATTTAAGTCCATTTTCGTTTATTCAATTAACCATTTAATCACTCAAATCAAATAGTGATCAAATTTTACATCTTTTACAATTTAGTCCTTTTTAATTAATTAACCATCGAAACGTTAAAATTTTTCAATGAAACTTTAATACCACCTTAATGAAAATCTGTAAATATTTATAAAAATATTTATGGCTCGGTTTATAAAAACAATGTCCCGATACCTGATTTTCTAAAACCACTTGTCCTTAGAGTCTTACCACTTGAACTTAATAAATCGCTTATATAACAACAATCACTATATCAAAAGCCTTTTTAAAATTATGTTTGACCCGTAAATATTAAATAATAATATTTATGAACTTACTCGTCAGATTTGGTGGCCACAAAACCACTGTTTCCAATGCCACTAAAAAATAGGCTGTTACAGTGAGGAACCGATCAGAATTCTAGCTTGTGAAGTTAAACAATTGAGAACCAAGAACATAGCTTTAGTAAAGGTTCTTTGGCAATGACACGGGATAGAAGAAGCCACTTGGGAACCCGAGGAAGCTATGAGGAAGCAATATCCAAACCTCTTTTCTGGTAAGATTTTGGGGACGAAAATTCCTTTATGGGGGAGAGTTGTAACAGCTCGTTTTCAGTGAAATCAGAACAGTGGCATTGGGACCACAAATTTAACATTGAAATATTTATTTTATTATTTTTCTATTGCTTACAGCATGATAGTAGTACCGTATAAATATTTCGTTAAGAAATTTTACCGTTTGCATGCTTAATTTGATAAAAAGGACTAAATTGCGTAAGGTACAGAAGTTGAGTTCTAGTAGCTAAATGTATTAAATAGCTATAGAACCTTAAAGTATGAGTCCTTATATGGTAATTAGACCAATTATGTTGATAGCAGAATATGATGGCTTGGCATTATTGAAATTTGTAATGTTTTTAAAGGTTATAAAAGTAAATTAGTAAATAAATGACAAATTAAGTAAAATAAAGTAAATGTATCATCCTTTCCCATCATCTTCAACCAAAATTTCAAAGGAAAGAAAGCCATTGAATAAGCTAAGGTTCGGCCAACATAATTTCGATTGCATGTGAGTGATTTTTGTTCCATTTTTAATGATTTCTATGTTTTCGGGATCGTTGTAGCTTAATCTAGCTAGCCCGGAGACTAATTTGTGAAACTGTTAAACTATTAGGGTTTTGAAATTAATTAATTTGTATGAGTTTTTATGATTTATGGAGGATAATGATTAGTTTTTTTATAGATAAACAACTTTTGTTAAATGATTTTTTGATGAAATTGTCAAATAGGGACTAAATTGAAAAATAAAAAAATTTACATGGTGAAATTTGAAATAAATGAAATATAGGGCTTACTAGGGACCTATACGAAATTTGGCTATAGTGGGTTGATGATGAATTGCATGAATTTCCATTTTTATGAGCTAGGTACTAAATTGAATAAAAATCATAAGTATAGGGGAAAAATTGTAATTTTGCTAAAAAAATAATTTTGGTTAAATTGAATAAAATACTTATTAAATTGAGCTAAATTTATCTGTTTAGATCAAGACAAACCTCTATGGCTTTAGATTGGGGAAAAGATAAAGTTTTAGATTAGTCGCCTCTGTATCTACGTTTAATCGTCGTGGTAAATTCATGTATATATGTTTTAATTGATTTATACTTGTATTGTGAATTGCTATACGTACATACCAATTGCATATCCAATGACGTACGACTATTATCGAGCCCTGTTTGAACCTTAAGAATTCGTAGGATTCAAATGACATGTCATTAGGGTTTACATGTTCTGGGTGCTGGTCCTGAACGTCCTATTGATGGCTGAGGTCCGGCATGTGTTGCGGATACTCCACAGCTCGTGTGAGCAGTATCGTGTAGCTACATTCTGACTCACAACTCGTGTGAGCAAGCCCATTTTCACAGCTCGTGTGAGCATACATGTAGAAGATTTGACGGACTAGAGTTATATGAGTTAGCACACTATGTGTGAGCTATCCCAGGTATCTGACGGTATTCTATATGGTTCAACGAGCATTATTCGGAGATGAAGTGGTAAGAGTTTGATATGAACTATGTAACAGCTCGTTTTTAGGTCAAATCGGAACAATGGTTTCAGGACCACAAATTCGAGGCCAAAATATTTATTTTATTATTTTATTGAAGTTTACAGCATGATAGAATTATTATGTGAAAGTTTCGTAAAGAAATTTTACTATTTGATTGCCTAATTTGAGAAAAAGGACTTAATCGCGTAAAATGCAAAAGTTGCATTGTATTTGTTAAAGGTGTTCAATTTCTATGATTTATTAAACCAAAGGTCCTTATGATGATATTAGACCATTGGTAGTGTAAATGGAAAATTATGGCCATCCATTATGTGTTTATATATGTTTATTACTAAGGTTAATATAGTAATTTAGTTAATATAGGTTAATTAAATAAAATAAAAACAATTTTGCTTCATTATCATCATCTTCTTGCTGAAACTTAGGCTTGAGAAAGCCATTAAACAAGCTTGAACATTCGGTCATTTGGATCCTTAATTAAGGTACGATTTTTGCTTGATTTTTAATGATTTTTATGTTTTTGAGATCGTTGCTTCGTATTCTAGCTAGCCCGTACCTTAGATTTTGAATTTGTTAAAGATTTAACATGTTTCCATTGTAACGACCCAAAAATATAGGGTCTTTAATTTTGCATGATCTGACACAAATTGCTTGTTTGCTTTAATGGCTAAGTGATTTGGGTGTGTATGTGAGCGTTTGAGAAGCCTAGGTTCAAGTCTTGGCTTTTGCAAAATTTTTAAAATTTGCTCTTAAGTGAATCTGGACACTGGCACATAGGTCTTATTAATTATTGTGCTTGTTTGAAGTCACAAAAAGCCTATTGGTGTAGTGGTTGTGGCGTTACAAGTGTTGTAAGGGGTCTGAGGTTCGAGGGTTGGCATTGCATGAGGGGGAGGATTTATTTTGCTGATGGTTTGTCTAGTAGTTGAGTTGCGGTGAAATTCTGATAGATGAGAGGTTGAGGGATTTTAGGAGTGGGTTGTGGCGCAAATCGTGGAGAGGATTGGGGAGAGATTTTAAGAGGAAATTAAGGAATTTGCTTGTGGGGAGAGTTGTGCCGAATTTGGTGTCTAGCTACTCAGAAATTCGGCAAAGACTTCTTTTCGTGTAGTCTTTGTTCGATTTTTCTTTCTTTTGGCATTTTTCCTTTTTGTTTCTCCCTAGCCGAATTGTCCTTTTGTGTCTTGGCATCGTAACTCATTTTGGTCGATTCCTGGTAAGTCAAGTGCCTCTCGGTACCTATTGGGTTCTTTTTTTTTCCTTTTTCTCTCTTTTCTCTGCTATTTTTCCTTTCAGCCAAATTCATTCTTCTCCCTTATTTCTCCTTCACCTTTTCTCAACTTTTCTCCTTTCCTCTTTGACTGAGTGGCCAAATCTCTTTTTCTTTCTCTGCTGTGCCAGTCGGTTTGGTAGTGGGCGACGACCTCTTCTTCTGTTCATAACACTGTGGTAAGCCGAATCCTACATCTCCTCTTTCCCCCTCTCTTTTGTTTCTCTGCTTTTCCAATATAGACTGAATGTCATAAATCTTGTCTTATTATTTCGAAACCCTATGGATGATAGTCTCTGACAATTGGTGGAGCGTCGACTGCCTTATTTCTCTGCACATCTCTGCTTTCTTCTTCGAATACCTCTTTGGCCGAATATTGTGGGGTAAGTAGGTTTGTTTTGTAGTATTGGCTGAATACCCAATCTACTCTAACTCTAATGCTTTGGTCTATGGGCATCAATTCAAGCCTTGTATTAAACGATTATTGCTAATGAAATCCGTCTTATGCACAGTAAATCGAGAAGAAGGGTGTAATCATTTTCAACCAGCGATCTAAGAGTAATAATCGCATAACTTTCGGCCAAGGTAAGCGGTGATATCGGTGTGGGGATTTAGTGTTAATGATCTAAAGGATGAGAGATTGATTGTGTTGGGTTGATTGTAGGTTGATCGCGCGTGGGGTAATCTGTTCGTTACGCAAACAGGTGTGTAGTCACACCCCTCTCTTCTGTGAATCGGCAAAAGCCGAAAAGCTGAAACTTCGGCATTTGAGGCCTCACGAGCGTGCGATCGTTCGTGGGGTAAACTGAGCCCACAGATCATGGGCGATAGACTGTAGAGGCCACCATGAGCGTTCTCGTGCTCTTGGGCCGATATGGGCCTCGTTTGGCTAAAATGGGCCGTGTGGGCCCAATGGGCTCGTGGACCCTACACGGATAAAATCCACGATAAGTGGCAGATACTGGACTGGGCTATGTAGTTCGCATAGCCGTGACTGAATTTGGGCTAAATGGGCCACACGAGTGTGTGAGCCCACTAAGGCCGAATAGTGGGCTTTGGGCCCATTTACACCGTTATGACCATTTAGGTTATTTGTGTCGCTCGAGGCGACTGTAGACCTTTAGAGAGGTCATTATCTGCACCGGGACCCTAAAATAAGTAAAGTGACCAAAATACCCATAAAGGGTAAAATTACTAATATACCCCTAATAGATGGAAATGACCATTTTACCCCTAGAGGTAGGTTGACTGATGATTGTATGTTATTTGTAAGACTGTACTGAGTAGGACACTTTACATACATGAACTATTTATGACATGACATACTGCATGGGGTTGGGATTCTGATATGGAGGAAGTATCTTGTCTTGGTGGCTCGCCACATTCATTTATTCTTGGTGGCGTTGCCACATATACTATTACCGCGGCTCGCTACGTTATTATTCATGGCGGCTATCTTTGCGATATTGTTATCTTTGGGCCGGGTGGGTCGATTTTATCCCCACATGGTGTGTTGGTTGGTGCGGGTGGTGTGTTGGCCGGATTGGGGTGGGTTGCATACTTGCACCGCATCGACATCTTGTATTGGGCTTAGGCCCACATCATATCGTAATGGGCTAAGGCCCACACCGCACTATTACTTGAATAGGGCTCGTGCCCGCATTCTTGCAAATATTGTTATATACTGACTGACTAATAATGGATTACACACTGAGTTTTTGTAAACTCACCCTTCCCTTTTACTGTGCAGGTAATCCCCAGCCATAGGTGATTTGGTGCTGTGAGGGACTCGGAGGTGGCCACACAACTGGAGCTATTTTATACTTGCTTTTACTTAAATCTAGAATTTATGTTGGGTTTTGTTATGTAATAAGGCAATTGGTATTTGCTTAAATTTTTAATTGGGCTTTGGTTACTTATTTTTAAGCTGCTAGTTTAGAGAAGACGAGTTTTCAAAATAATTACTGTTTTCAAAGACATGAAAATTTGGATATTAATTTTTCAAAAGCTTCCGCGAATTTAAATCAACTTACTATAACTAGAGCAGCTAATACGGCACACGTTTGACTAAATAATTTGTTAAACAATAATAAAGAGGTTTTTTAAACTTTGAAGCGAATTTTTACCAACAAGACAAACTTTCGAAAGACACTTCAATGTGACACGCTAGATTCGGCCATAGCGTCTAGGTTGGGTTTGGGGTGTTACAGCCATTGTTGAATGCTTGAGTAATTTGATGAATTCTGATAGATTTAGAAGGTTTAATGATTGATTAATAGTTTCTGTAAAGTGTTTTTTGGAAAAAATGTTAGAAAGGGATTAAATTGAGAAAATATAAAATTATGTGGGTAAAAGTGTGAATAAATTTAAAATATGGGCTGCTAGTAACCTATAGTAAATTCAGATAAGCACGGGTTGTACTTAATTGCTTGAATTTGCATTTTTACGAGCTAAGGACTAATTTGTAAAAATGTTAAAATAGTAGGGGCAAAAGTGTAATTTTGCCATAAGGTGATTTTTGGGCTAAATTGAATAGATTAAATACTGAATGTACTGAATTTGATAATATATAGATCAAGATAAGCCGAGATTGGAATTAGATCGGGGAAAAAGAAAAGTGGACGAATAGCCAATAATTACTAACCGAGCGATACGAGGTAAGTTCGTATAATTAGAATCGAACTTTAATTACTTGATATATATGTTTATAATTGAGTATTTGACACACTTGGAGTAAAAATGCTTAATTGATATAGACTGATTATTATCGAGCCCGGTTTGAACCGTATGAATTCGTAGGATATGAGTGACATGTCACTAGGGTTACTGTTTTGGTCGAGCTCTTACATTTGTTTCGAACTTACCACAGCTCGTATGAGCTTACTGATATATCAGCTCGTAAGAGCTTACTATTTTTAGCTCGTTAGAGCTTACTGTTTCAGCTCAATAGAGCTTACTGTCCATCAGCTCAGGAGGAGCTTACTGATCATAGCTTGGAAGAGCGGAAATGATAATGAATTGACGGATTACTAATGTATATCACCTGAGTATCCTTTGAAGTTCTAATGGGTTCAACGGGCATAAATACTGTTTATACAGATGAGTACTATTATTGAATGAATTATTGATTATATGATCGAGAGTGAAATGTTGAATATGATGTACATGATATATGAATTTGGTATGATATAATGTATTGAGTATTGAGATTGAGATAATGGATGATTACATGTATTTATGTGACTAACTTGTTGATTAATGCTTGTGTTAGGCATTTGGAAATTTAATTGAGTTTACATTACTTGTTGCCTTGATTATGTAAGAATGGTAAGTTTAATTCTGAATTATACAGGCTTACTAAGATATAAAGCTTACTATGTTTCTTTTCCGTGTATTATAGAGGTTCAATAGCTCGCTCGATTCAGATAAAGTCGGAGTTACGCATCACACTATCCAGTTGCCGATTGGTACTTTTGAAATTGTGGATATATGTAAATATGGCATGTATAGGCTAGTTATAAGATGATAGTTATGGTTACTTGAACTAGTAATTTTGGTACATGTTTTGGTATAAGTTTAAGCCATGTGATTTGGCTTAATTTGGTGTAATGTTTTGGTTATGTATGAGTTTATAAATATGGTACGTTTTCGCAAGTAGTAGATGGAATGGAAATATGCAATTGATGACTTGATTTGAATTAGTCACATAAATGGAAAATGCATGATATTATTTAGGTATTTGAATGCTATGTTGAAATGGTATTAAATGTGTTTGAAATGTCATTGATTGGCTGCCAATTGAGTTGTGAAATGTTGCAATTTATGCTTGTATATGCAAGTAAAAATAGGGTGGCGAAATGGCTATACAAATGGCCTATTTTTTTCCACACGGGTGTAACACCCCTTACCCGTATTCAACACCGAAACCGGGCATGAGGCGTTACCGTAATAAAATCATCAAGATCGCCATTTAGACGCAACATGACCACTCTCTTTGGCCATCACAACAACCTCAATCCCGACTTACGAGGCCTCTCTCAAACACACGAGGGCTCTCGAGACCATATCGAAAACTCTTACGATCTTAAAATTTTTCCATCTATATACGGCTCACATGCCCGTGTAATATTTCGCACGCCCGTAGATGTCACACACGCCCATGGTCACTACCCGTGCATGAAAACTCAAGCATTCTGCCGATGCCCCACGGTTAGGGAACACGCCCGTGCCCTCTGCCCGTGGTGCACACTGACTACCTTAACACAGCCTAGAGTCTAGACCCACGCCCGTGTGGCTAGGCCCGTGGGCAACATCGATTAACACACGTTCTAGGCACGCGCGTGTGACTAGTCCGTGGTCTATTCTGACTTAAAATACTAACATGCAGGGGACACACGGCCAAGTCACACGCCCATGGGCTGACCGTGTGTCACACATGGCCTAGACACACGCCCGTCTGTCTACCCACATGGACAAGAACAAAGCTATTTGCCAAGTTCTTTTCACCCTTCTAGCATACAATCATGCACTCATTCAACACATCCATAATCAACTCAAAATCTTACAATCTCACTTAGATAACTACATCTTTTCATATAATAAAGTGCCAACAACTATGGCATTATACAAAATAGATTATCCATCTAAAGGCCAACACATCATAGCCATATACAAAAAAATTTACTAACTTGTCTAGCCCCTATACATGCCATATACAAAACATTGAGTCTCATGTACCAGAGTGTGCTGATAGTGTGGGTGATCTTCCAATTGGTCCTCGTATCTCGATTCAACACTTTTGCTCTATAAGACAAGGGAAAGGAAAGGGAGTAAGCTTTGAGCTTAGTAAGTTTACACATAAACAATTAAGCAACATAGTATAAGCTAAACAACAATTAGTATTATACTAACATATAATGTACAACTATGCTTACTCTTTATATCCCTTACCACATTTCCAACACATCATGAGTCACTTACTCATAACCATTGACATGCACCCCTGCATTCAATATCACATTTACACAATATACAACACATCATTATTTCTCGATAATGCATCCACACAGCTAATCCACACAGCTAATCCACACAGCTAATCTCTCGGTGGTTTCGCACTTAGCCCACCACAATCAATTAATAAGGTAGTATCGCACTTAGCCTACTAGCAAGGTATTCATAGTGGTTTCGCACATAGCCCACTAGATAATATACCTAACCATAGCATCGCACATAGCCAGCTCATCGTCAATATGCATTAGGATGGTATCGCACTTAGCCCACCATTTAGCATTATCACAACACATTCACAAATCTACTTACTTAATCATTCATCCATTCATTTCACTTGAACCACATAGGTTCTCAATCATTCTCAACCATGCTATACACTATCTAGCATTAACAAATTGTAAGTATGAATGCATTGTCTATGCATAGACTTACCTCGATACTCAAAAGTATAGAAACGTGCAATTTAGTCCACCACTTTACTCTTGCCTCGGTTTCGATCCGGGCTTTGTCTTTCTTGATCTATAATGAATAAATCAGCTTATTCAATACACACATTGACTAATTCGACCCACATCTCATACTTTGGCAAAATTACTCTTTTGCCCCTAATCTTTCTCATAATTACTCTATTGCCCCAAGGCTCGTAAAGTGATTTTTATTCAACTTCCTAGCCTTTCATGCTTAGCCGAATCACTTACTCAACTAAAGCAATCATCAATTCTCATTACAACACACATGTATGACCAAACTTAAGATTTTTACAACCTAGTCCCTACATGCATTTTCTATGGAAACTCATTAAGCAAAAGATGTTTCTACTACATCAAGCTTTCATAATCTTCCATAAAACATCAAAACACATGCATTTCATACATGGCCACATTTTTGAACATCCATCATAGCTCATCAAATAGCTAAAAATAGCTTATTCATGCAACAAGGACCTCAAAAATACAAAGAATATCAAAAACGAGTCTAGATGCACTTGCTAGCAAGCTTGAAATATTTGAAGAACCCTAACAATGGCTCTTGAAAATTTCGGCAGCCTTGGAGAAAAAGATGAGTGAATTTTGTCGTCTTTTCTCCTATTTTAATCACTTTTTAATTGTTAAATGACCAAAATGCCCTTTTTGATAAACTTTCTATTTTAACTCATCCATGCCCAATTTTGTCCAAAAATTAGAAATTGGGAAAATTGCTATTTAAGGACCTCTAATTAATATTCTAAAGCTATTTCACACAAAGAGCTTCTAGAATCTCACATTTTGCAACTTTTGCAATTTAGTCATTTTGGACAATTCAACCGCAATTTCACAAAATTGCTTCATGAAACTTTTACACTAGCATGCATACATAGCATAAACCTCAAAAACTCATTCATAAACCTTGGATTTGTGATCTCACACCACTATTCTAACTAGGACCTAAATCAGGATGTTACAACTCTCCCCCCTTTAGAGATTTTTGCCCCCGAAAATCTTACCAGTAAAGAGGTTTGGATGTTGCTCTCTCATAGCTTCTTCCGTTTCCCACGTTGCCTCTTCCACACCGTGTTTCTGCCATAACACTTTCACTAGTGTTATGCTCTTATTTCTCAACTGTTTCACTTCTCGAGCCAAGATCTTAATCGGCTCTTCATCATAAGACATATCCGGTCTTATCTCTATTTTCGTCGAATGAATCACATGTGAAGGATCGAAACGATACCGTCGCAACATCGACACATGAAACACATTATGAATCTTTTCCAAATCTATCGGCAAAGCCAACCAGTATGCTACTGGCCCAACTCTATCTGTAATCTCATACGGCCCTAGGAATCTTGGACTCAATTTTCCTTTTCGTCCAAATCTCATAATCTTCTTCCATGGGGACACTTTCAAAAATACTTTGTCGCCCACTTCAAACTCAATTTCTTTTCTTTTCAGATCCGCGTATGACTTCTGTCGGTCCGAAGCAACTTTCAGACTATTACGGATTATTTTCACTTTCTCCTCAGTCTCTTTTACTAGATCGACCCCATGGATCCGCTTCTCACTAAGTTCAGTCCAAAACAAAGGAGTCCGACACTTACGACCATACAAGGCCTTGTACGGAGCCATCTGTATACTTGACTGATAAATGTTTTTATAAGCAAATTCGACTAAAGGTAGATATCTCTCCCAACTACCTTCGAATTCTAACACACAGCATTGAAGCATATCTTCGAGAACTTTAATCACTCTTTCAGACTGACCATCGGTTTGTGGATGGAACGCAAAGATCGAAATTCAACTTTGTTCCCAAAGCCTCTTGTAACCTCTTCCAAAACCTCAAGTGAACCTCGGATCCCTATCCGATATTATAGACACAGTACACTATGTAACCTCACTATCTCTCAGATCATACAACTCACCTAACTTATCCAGTGAATAATCAACATGTACTTGGAATAAAGTGAGCCGACTTCGTTAGTCTATCCACAACAACCCACACAGCATCTCTCTTTTTCGGGGTCATCGGCAACCTCGTCACAAAATCCATGGTAACCCGATCCCACTTCCATTCGGGTACCAACACTGGCTGAAGCATTCCCGAAGGCACTTGATGCTCAGCTTTCACTTGTTGACAAATCAGACACTTTGTCGCGAACTCCGAAATATCTCTTTTCATACCCGACCACCAATAAGACTTCTTCAAGTCATTATACATTTTCGTACTGCCCGGATGTACTGACAAACATCCACTGTGGGCCTCACGCAAAACCTTTTGGATTAACTTCTCATCTCTTGGTACACAAATTCTGTCACGGTACAACCAACAACCATCCGAACCCACTCGAAAATCAAAATCACTTTCTGACCCACAATTAGCTCTCTTAGCTTGCATCTCACTATCATTTCTCTGAGCCTCACATATTTATTGAACAAATAGTGGTTTAGCTCCCAACTCTGCCAATATAGCACCATCATCAGACAATGCTAAACTCGTCCTCATAACCCTTAGAGCATACAAGGATTTCCTACTCAGGGCATCCGCAACCACATTCGCTTTTCCCAGGTGGTAATCAATGACTAACTCATAGTCTTTCAATAACTCAAGCCACCATATCTGTCGCAAATTTAGATCCTTCTGATCCATCAAATATCTCAAACTCTTGTGATCCGTAAAGATTCGGTACTTCTCACCATATATGTAATGTCGCCAAATCTTTAACGCGAAAACAATCGCAACCAACTCCAAATCATGATTCGGATAATTCTTCTCGTGCGGTTTCAACTGTATCGAGGCGTAAGCGACTACCTTACCCTCTTGCATCAATACGAATCATAGACCATTAAACGATGCGTCACTGTAAACCATGAACTCTTTCCCCAATTCTGGTTGAACCAAAACCGGTGCCTCAGTTAAAATTGTTTTCAGTCTCTCGAAACTCTATTGACATGTCTCAGTCCAATCAAACTTGACATATTTATGCAAATTTTTTTTCATCGGAGTAGCAATACAGAGAACCCCTTTACGAAACATCTGTAATATCCTGCTAATCCCAAGAAACTTTTGATTTCTAACATGTTCCTCGGCGGTTTCTAATCCACAACAGCCGATATCTTACTCGGGTCAACTCTAACACCATCACCCGAGACAATGTGTCCTAGGAATCCGACCTCTCGGAGCCAAAATGCACTCTTGCTAAACTTAGCGTACAACTGTTCATCTCTTAAAGTTTGCAAGACAATTCTCAAATGTTCTTCATGATCATTCTCATCCCGAGAATAGATCAATATGTCGTCAATGAAGACAACAACAAACTTGTCAACATATGGTCTGAAAACACGGTTCATCAGATCGATAAAAATCGCCGGTGCATTCGTCAAACCAAACGACATAACCAAAAACTCATAATGGCCATACCTTGTCCGAAATGCAGTTTTCAACACATCCTGTTCTTTCACTCTCAACTGATAATAACTGCACCTCGTGTCTATCTTGGAGAACATCAGAGCTCCTTGGCTTGATCAAAAGATCATCAATCCTTGGTAAAGGATACTTATTCTTAACCGTCACTTTGTTAAGCTGTCTATAGTCTATACACAACCTCATAGACCCATCTTTCTTCTTCACAAACAATACCGGAGCACCCCACGGTGAGTAGCTCAGTCTTGCAAAGCCCTTATCTGTCAACTCTTGCAACTGAACCTTCAATTTTTTCAACTCTAAAGGTGCCATCCTATACGGAGCAATCAAAATAGGTGCCGTTCCTAGAACTAACTCAATCCCAAACTCAACCTCTCTCACTGGAGGTAATTCGGGTAACTCTTCCGGGAATACATCCGGATACTCGCATACCACTGGCACTATTCCAAACTCTACTCCAACCTCTCGAGTATTCAACACAAAAGCAAGATAGGACTCACACCCTTTTCACAAACATTTATCAGCCACTAAGGAAGAAATCATCACTTGTAGACTATCCGATCCACCTGATTCGACCCGAACCACATCTCCACTCTCACATTTCAATTCAATAAACATACTACCACAGTTCACTAAGACACTACGGGTAGTCAATCAATCCATGCCTAGGATTAAATCAAACTCATCAAACGGCAACAATATTAGGTTTGCCGGAAAGCAATGACTCTCAATCATCAAAGGACAATTCTTACACACCTTGTCCACTAACACATGCTTACCTAACAGGTTTGACACCTTAACCACAAAGTCCGTAGACTCAACAGTCATACTCAAACTAGATGCCAGTCTCATACAAATATAATAATGAGTAGACCCTGGATCTATTAAAGCAATAACAAAGGTGTCAAAGAGAGAAAAGTACCCGTTATCACATCTGGGGAGGATGCCTCTGTGCGAGCGCGAATAGCATACGTCCTCGCAGGTGCCCGACCCTCCGGTCTCACAGCAGAGTCTCTAGATGCACCTCTACCACTATTCCCGCCTCTTGGGTTCCTTGCTGGTCTACCCTTGCAGACACATCATTAGATCTCATCTCTAGCTTCTCTTCCTTATCATCCCTCTCGGGGAAATTTCGGATAAAATGGTCGGGGGAACCACACTTATAACAGCTTTATTCACACCCCAACACTCTCCGGTGTGATATCTACCACAACTTGGACACTCAGGTTTGTTCTTTGGATTGCCCACACTTTCCATCGAAGTAGCTTGGACTCTCGAACCCGGACGAGTATTGCCCAAGTCTCGATGCGAATAACCCACTGGTTCTGTCGCCCTAGGGCTCACTTCCTTGGACCTTTTCGACTGGGCTTAGTACAACTTGCCCATCGGCCTCTTTCTAGCATCTCGGGCTTCACTCACAACCCTTTTCTTTTTCGTACTCAACTCTTCAGCCTTACTTGCCCTTTCGACCAACATCACAAATTCTTTCAACTCCAAAATACCCAGTAGGAGTTTGATGTCCTCATTTAATCTGTCTTCGAACCTCTTACACAATATGGTCTCTGTCGACACACATTCTTGAGCGTATTTGCTAAGCCTAACAAACTCACGCTCATATTCCGCTACTGACATTCTTCTTTGCTTCAACTCAAGAAATTCCTTCCTTTTCCGATCAGTAAACCTCTGGCTTATATACTTCTTTCGAAACTCTTCCAGAAAGACGTCCCACGTCACCTGTTCTCTGGGGACTACTGACATCAACGTCTTCCACCAATGGTATGCCGAGTCCCTCAGCAAGGATACGACACACTTCAAGCTCTCTTCAGGAGTACAAGAGAGTTCCTCAAACACTCTCATAGAGTTCTCTAACCAGAACTCTACCCTCTCAGGGTCATCATCAACCTTAGCTCTAAACTCCTCAGCCCCGTGTTTTCTAATCTTATCTACCGGGGGTTTCGATATCCTCACTACATCAATACCTTGAGGAGCCACTGGAATTGGCTGAGGTATGGGAGAAGGAGGTGGAGGAGCTGAGCATTAGGGTTCGCTCGAACATAATCTGAGTACCAATTGCTCATCATCTGGAGAAAGGCTTCCCGAGCCCCTTCCTCTTGACCCCTAGCTTCGTGTCCACTTTGAACAGGCACGGTTCCTTGCGTAGGAGCCGGCGCATTACTAGCTGCTTCATCAGCAGTTAATGGATCGGAATCCATATTCTATATAAAATAAGATTTAAAATCATTAGAAGCCACCAAACTATCATTGTACACTTATGGCATGTATAGCTAGCCTCTTACACCCACTGCGGTAGTCCTAGAACCGACTAAACCATAGCTCTGATACCACTAAATGTAACACCCCTTACCCATATTCAACACCGGAACCAGGCACGAGGCGTTACCGTAATAAAATCCTCAAGATCGCCACTTAGGCGCAACATGACCACTCTCTTTGGCCATCACAACAACCTCAATCCCGACTTACGATGCCTCTCTCAAACACACGAGGGCTCATAAGACCATATCGAAAACTCTTACGATCTTAAAATTTTTCCATCTATACAGAGCTCACACGCCCGTGTAATATTTGGCACGGCCGTGGATGTCACACACGCCCATGGTCACTACCCGTGCATGAAAACTCAAGCATTCTCCCAATGCCCCACGGTTAGGGAACACGCCCGTGCCCTCCGCCCGTGGTGCACACTGACTACCTTAACACGGCCTAGAGTCTAGACACATGCCCGTGTGGCTAGCCCGTGACCAACACTGATTAACACACACGTTCTAGGCACACGCCCGTGTGACTAGTCCGTGGTCTATTCTGACTTAAAATACTAATAGGCAGGGGACACACGGCCAAGCCACATGCCCACGGGCTGACCGTGTGTCACACATGGCCTAGACACACGCCTGTGTGTCTACCCACATGGACAAGAACAAAGCTATTTGCCAAGTTCTTTTCACCCTTCTAGCATACAATTATGCACTCATTCAACACATCCATAATCAACTCAAAATCTTACAATCTCACTTAGATAACTACATTTTTTCATATAATAAAGTGCCAACAACTATGGCATTATACAAAATAGATTATCCATCTAAAGGCCAACACATCATAGCCATATACAACAAAATTTACTAACTTGTCTAGCCCCTATACATGCCATATACAAAACATTGAGTCTCATGTACCAGAGTGTGCTGATAGTGTGGGCAATCTTCCAATTGATCCTCATATCCCGATTCAACACTTTTGCTCTATACGACAAGGGAAAGGAAAGGGAGTAAGCTTTGAGCTTAGTAAGTTTACACATAAACAATTAAGCAACATAGTATAAGCTAAACAACAATTAGCATTATACTAACATATAATGTACAACTATGCTTACTCTTTCTATCCCTTACCACATTTCCAACACATCATGAGTCACTTACTTATAACCATTGACATGCACCCCTGCATTCAATATCACATTTACACAATATACAACACATCATTATTTCTCGATAATACATCCACACAGCTAATCCACACAGCTAATCTCTAGGTGGTTTCGCACTTAGCCCACCACAATCAATTAATAAGGTAGTATCGCACTTAGCCTACCAGTAAGGTATTCATAGTGGTTTCGCACATAGCCCACTAGATAATATACCTAACGATAGCATCGCACATAGCCAGCTCATCGTCAATATGCATTAGGATGGTATCGCACTTAGCCCACCATTTAGCATTATCACGACACATTCACAAATTTACTTACTTAATCATTCATCCATTCATTTCACTTGAACCACATAGGTTCTCAATCATTCTCAACCATGCTATACACTATCTAGCATTAACAAATTGTATGTATGAATGCATTGTCTATGCATAGACTTACCTCGATACTCAAAAGTATAGAAACGTGTAATTTAGTCCACCATTTTGCTCTTGCCTCGGTTTCGATCCGGGCTTTGTCTTTCTTGATCTATAATGAATAAATCAGCTTATTCAATACACACATTGACTAAATCGACCCACATCTCATACTTTGGCAAAATTACTCTTTTGCCCCAAATCTTTCTCATAATTACTCTATTGCCCCAAGGCTCGTAAAGTGATTTTTATTCAACTTCCTAGCCTTTAATGCTTAGCTGAATCACTTACTCAACTAAAGTAATCATCAATTCTCATTACAACACACATGTATGACCAAACTTAAGATTTTTACAACCTAGTCCCTACATGCATTTTCTATGGAAACTCATTAAGCAAAAGATGTTTCTACTACATCAAGCTTTCATAATCTTCCATAAAACGTCAAAACACATGCATGTCATACATGGCCACATTTTTGAACATCCATCATAGCTCATCAAATAGCTAAAAATAGCTTACTCATGCAACAATGACCTCAAAAATACAAAGAATATCAAAAACGAGGCTAGATGCGCTTACTAGCAAGCTTGAAATATTTGAAGAACCCTAAAAATGGCTCTTGAAAATTTTGGTAGCCTTGGAGAAGAAGATGAGTGAATTTTGTCATCTTTTCTCCTGTTTTAATCACTTAATTGTTAAATGACCAAAATGTCCTTTTTGATAAACTTTCTATTTTAACTCATCCATGCCCAATTTTTTCTAAAAATTAGAAATTGGGAAAATTGTTATTTAAGGACCTCTAATTAATATTCTAAAGCTATTTCACACAAATAGCTTCTAGAATCTCACATTTTGCAACTTTTGAAATTTAGTCCTTTTGGACAATTCAACCGCAATTTCACAAAATTACTTCATGAAACTTTTACACTAGCATGCATACATAGCATAAACCTCAAAAAATCATTCATAAACCTTGGATTTGTTGTCTCACACCACTATTCTGACTAGGCCCTAAATCGGGATGTTACACGGGCGTGTGTCTCAGTCGTGTGCGATACACGGTCATGTTGCACGGCCGTGTGTCCCCTAGTGTTGAAATTAAATTTAAGTCAGTATGCTCCACACGGCCTCACACACGGGCGTGTGATTGGTCGTGTGTCACAAGTCAGTATACCCCCTAAATGGCACACGGCCTAGCACACAGGCATATGACTTGGCCATGTTGCATAAGTCAGTATACCCTACAGGTTTGGCATGGCCCAGTACATGGCCTGGCACAAGGGCGTGTGTGGCCATTTCGAAGGGAACACGGGCTAGACACAAAGGCGTGTAGTCGACCGTGTGACCCAAGTCTCTATGTATACCTTATTTCCACACGGCTTGAGACACGGGCGTGTCTGGAGCCGTTTGAGGCACACGGCCTGTTCGCACGGGCGTGTGACCCCTGTATAGATTAAAAATTTCTAAGTTTTCCAAAAATTTTGTATGATATTAGTTTAGTCCCGAACCACTTCTAAAGCATGTTTAAGGCCTCGTAGGCTCTTATAAGGGATAATATAATTTTGTTTAATGATATTTGAGTATGAATGCATAGATGTATGAGCATTGTATGTTAAATGATGTGTAATGATCGGTAATAACTTGTAACCCTACTCCAGCGACGGAAATGGGTTAGGGGTGTTACAAGCTAAGATATGGATACATGTGAATTTCACAAAAACGATATTACATGGTATATTGAAAATAGAAATGAATGATATATATATGCTACATGAATAAATGTTGTGCTCATTCATGTTCTTAATTCCCATGTTATATGTTTAATATATCTAACATGTTTGGCGAACATGTTTAAGCTTTGGCCAAGTATAGTTGGATTGTGCCATGTTTATGTAACAGCCCGATTTAGGGGCTAGTAGGAACAGTGGTTCGGAACCACTAATCCAAGGTTAGAGAAAATTATTTTTATGTTATTCTATAAGTTAGAGCATGATTATATATGTGTATGAAAATTTTGGTGCTTTAATTTTAGCGATTTCATGCTTAATCGCGAAAAAGGACTAAATCGCATAAAGTGCGAAAGTTCCATTTCATAGGCTAAAGGTGTTTAATAGCTAAAGAATATTAATTGGAGGTCTTTAAAGTGCAATTAGACCCCTAAAGATAGGGTGGCCGGCCATAGGAGACAAAAATTGTCAAAATTGGTCAAAGTTGGTAAAGTTGGTGACTAAATTGATTGTTTTATATTAAAATAAAGAAAAGATGATATTCATCTTTTTACTCATATTCCTCCACCAAATTTTTAGCAAACAAGGGGTTTTAGAACTCAAAAATTTTAGCAAACTTCTCTCTTTACAAGTAAGTGTTCTAGTGGTCCTTTCTTGATAAAAATTGTACATTTGGAACCCCTAAAGCTTAGGCTTTCTAATGAGGGGACTATTTAGCAAAATGGTGAAAAGTTTAGGGTTTTTACATGAGAGATTTTATGTGATTTGCTGCATTTTTATGGAAGAAAATGAGTCTTAGTTGTTAGATGAACAACTTTTGAGAAAGGTGTTATCATGAAAACACCTAAATGGACCTTTTGTAAAGGTTGTAAAATTTGTTTTAAATGTGAGAAATGTTGGGTTTTGATGATAGCCATAGGAGAAATAAATTTTCACCTAGGCTTGTTAAAGGTAGAAATTTGATTAGAATTGATTTCCGAGCCTAGGGGTAAAATGGTCATTTTGCCAAAGCCTAACGGTAAAATAGTAATTTTGCCAAAGCATGATTATTGAGATGAATTTATAAATGTTATATTAAAATGAGCTAATTTTCTATCATAGAGCAAGAAGAACCAAGAATCAACCTCGATCGGAGAAAGAACAAAATATCAGACTAGATCCACATTCTAGCCTATTTTGAAATCGAGGTAAGTTTGTATGTGATAAATTCAACATTTATGCTAGTATGTTTGAGAATGTTTGATGTTATCATGGCACATTATATTCTATGAAATTAAGTATTGCTGTTGAATGAGAAAGTTGAAAAATGTACCTTGTTGAAGTCCCAGTTGGACTATAATAAATATGAAAATACCATCATTGAGGTATGAAATAAATAAGATCCTAAGTAAGACCATGTCGGGGACATGGCCTCAGCACCGAATTTAGATCCCGTATAAGACCATATCTGGAATATGGCTTCGTCATTGAATATGAAAAATTGTATACGACCATATCCGGGATATGGCATCAATATTAATGTAAGGTTCCGTATAAGACCATATCCGGGATATGGCATCAGTATTCAGGAGGTGATCCATGTGAGACCACATTCGGGATGTGGCACTGGCTTCGTGTTTATGCTAATGATAATGGATATGTATCTTAGAGTATCCCTAGTGATCTATTGGGATAAATAGATCAGCTTAGAAATACAAATGAGAATTTTATTAAAGCCATGTGATTGAGTTAACAGAGGTACCCGTGAGTAATTCACGAAGAACATTTACGATATGTGGCATGGTATGTGCTAGATAAGGGCAAGTATGAGTAAGTATAGCAAGAAGCCTATGACTTTGTGTGTGGTTATTTAATGCCATGGATGGATATTATTATGAGCTTATTGTTGCCATTTATTTCCATGCAAACTTACTAAGCTTTATGCTTACCCCTCTCATTTCCCTATTCCTTGTAGGATTACCAAGTTAGCTCGAGAATTCGCAGACGTCAGAGTTTGGAGATCACACTATCAACCACTTTTTGGTATAGTCAAATTAGATTTATTTTGAGTATGGCATGTATATGACTTGGGTGTTTTGTAATGGCATATTTTTAAGCCAAATGTGTTGGCTACTATAGTTGTTCTTTTCTTTTTGTAAGAGGTCATCGGAAGTTGGCCTATACTTGATATGTTCATATATTCAATGATGATGGATTTCATGAAGTTTATGCTTGTGTGGATGATTTATTTGAGTTGGTATAAGTATGGTTGCTATGTAAGGTGGCATTTTGCTTGGAATATAGCATTTTTAATGTCCACACAGGTAGACACACGGGTCTGTGTCTAGGCCGTGTGTGACACACGGTCAACCCCATGGGCGTGTGCCCAGGCCGTGTGAAGTCTTCACCTAAAATTAGGAATTTAATTCAACACGCGGTCTGAGGACATGGGCGTGTGCCTTGGCCATGTAACCTTAGTTAAGTGATGACATCACAAACATAATGCCAAGGTTTTGGCACACGGGCTAAGACACGGGTGTGTTGTAACACCCCAAACCCGGTCAAAACGTTACGACCAGATCCGGCATGTCACATAAAAGGGTTGTTTAAAAATTGCGCGTTTGTTAAAAATTTCGAGTTTAATTATGTATTCGCTTGTTATCCTTTTGTTAACATTTTGGAAAACGGTTATTAAGGGTTTAGGAAAATCCCGTATTAAACATTTAAGAATAATAGGCAGAATCATATTAAAAGCTAAACCAAATAAAATACCAAATTTAAAGTTCAAGCGGCCTTATTACAAAATATTAACCCAAAATAAATAATCTTAAAATAAGGTAAAAATCGAAATTACTAAAGTTCACGAGTAGTATTTCCGATGTATAGCCACCCCGAGTCCTCCACGGCTCCCAATCCTCTATCGCTGGGAATTACCTGAAACATTTGATAAAAAGAGGGGGTGAGTTTACGAAAACTCAGTGTGTAATTCCCCTTACGAACAAAATCTGTAAGAACATGCATCAAAACAATTCGGGCCCAAGCCCATTAAAGTAACGGTAGCAATTGGGCATTAGCCCAAAATAGCCTCGGTTGAGCCTTAACCCAAGTCAAATGTCACATGTCATACATATAAATCAGGGCCTAAGCCCATCTCGATAATATAATCCGGATATGCAATGCGTTAATGCCCATACCAACCCCGCACTCTGTCTCTGTCCAACCCTACACTCCTGTGGGGATTTAATCGACCCACCCATCCCTACACTCCTTATGTAGCACCGGGTTGCGGCACTAACTTATCGTTGCGAAGATAGCGCTCGGTGGCTAAAAAACTGCGGTGGCTATAAAGCCTTCGATGGCGGTATTATAATTGGCACAAAGCCATCGATGGATCGCATTATATTTGGCACATAGCCATCAATGACGATAATATAATCGGCACACACGACCTTGGGTAAATATGATCGACACGAGTCATCGATATATAAGTTAGGCACATAGCCACGGTAAATACGATTGGCACAAAGCCATAATATCGCACACGAGCCTTCGGTGATTGGCACAAAGCCCATAATTACGCGACGAAGCCATATTAATGGCACACAACCCTCAGTAACATTATCGGTGCAGCATGGCTGCTCGGTGGCTAAAAAGCCTGCGATGGCTATAAAGCCTTCGGTGGATCCACAATCGTCAAGCGACCATGCGATCTTATTAGCAATTCCTCCGTATTAATAATCCCAACCCCATGCAATATGTCGTGTATGTCATGCTCAATCATTACACGTGTATGCAAAATGGCCATGCTCAGTAATAATTATTTAAACATGTAATAAAAGCATATCAGTCATACAACCACAACCAAATTAGTCCACTCATTGCACAAGTCGATCATTTACCTACAAGGGCAAATCAGTCATTTTACCCTATAAGGGTATTTCGATAATTCTACCCTACAGGGGTAGTTCGGTAATTCTACTCATAACTAATCCATGTATGCAACGCATCTCAAACATAATCAATCATACAATTAACACATACAATGCTAGTACTACCATGAGGGTACAACGGTCATTTTATTGTTTAGGGATAAAACGATAATTTCGCAAATCGGGGGTATTTCACTAATTTTGTAAACCGGGGGTATTTCGATAATTTCACAAACCGGGGGTATTTTGGTAATTTTGCTAACAGGGGGTATTTTGGTAATTTTGCAAATTGGGGTATTTCAATAATTTCGCAAATTAGGGTATTTCAGTAATTTCACAAATCGAGGGTATTTCGGTAATTTTGCAAATCGGGGGTATTTCGGTAATTTTGCAAACGGAGGGTATTTCAGTAATTTTGCAAAATGAAGGTATTTTGGTAATTTCACAAACTGGGGGTATTTCGATAACTTTACAAACTGGGGGTATTTCGGTAATTTTGTAAACCAAGTGTATTTCAGTAATTTTGTAAACCAAGGGTATTTTAGTAATTTTGTAAACCAAGGGTATTTTAGTAATTTTGCACCTGCAATGGCCTTTCCAAAGGCCTAATGTCGCCTCGAGCGACTCAACTACCATTTTCGGTCGTACTGGACTATTGGGCCTAAAACCCGATTTCGGCCCATTCGGGCCTACACGCTCGTGTGGCCCACCTAACACAAATCTAGCCACGTATATGAGATTCACCTAGTCTAGCTCACTATATACTACACCATCATACATTTTATTCTATTGGGCCCACTTCGACCCATCGTGGCCCAAGCAGCCTCAACCCACAAGAATACTACGGATGGCCTCAACTATCGCGTCGAAGCCCCACACGTGCTTTTGCACGCTCGTGTGGCTACTATTGTCGTGACCGGCACTTCGGCATTTGCCGCTCTACAAATAGAGTAAAGAGAGTTACACACCTGATAGGAATCTGGTGCTAATCCGTGCTCCGACCACTCCTGTGCCCAAATGCCCTCCAAGGTATCCTTCCTCCTATCATAGAATGCTCTATATATAGCTAGCTTCTCACCTTCCTTCTTTGTATCTTTCCGATGTGGGATCCCTTCATCAGTAGAGTTTAAATCCAACTCAAACTCTTGCCGTCTAATTCGCAAAATAAATACTCCCTTGCTTTTCATAAGATTCGAACCCAGGCTCCCTTCAATAGTTCAACACGCCACTTGCCACCAAGCCACAAGCTCCTCTTGTGTCATAAACCATGCGCAACTAAATATAAATCTATAGCCAAATTCTAAAGTCCATTTAAAAAGAAAACCAAAATGCAAGAGCCAAGACTCGAACCTTGGACCTCCTTCCTTCCCTGTGGCGTCACTCCCTTGCCTCTAAGTGGCGTCACTTTGCCACTACACCACACCTCCACTTATGTCATTTTTTCCACATTTTATTCTTAAAGCCTACCTACTAACTCCCAGGGTTTTATTCACCTAAAACCAAAATTTCCCTAAAGCCAATGTTTGAACCCGGGACTTCATAGAAGCCCCCTAACCGTCCAAAATCCCTCACCTACTAGATCCAACTTGGACTAAAGCCGTTCTCTTATTCCTAAAAAATTTAAACGCTCCTACGCCTAAGGCCCATTGGGCCCAATCCTACTAGGCCCAACTTTGGGATGTTACAAATCTACCCTCCTTAAAGAAATTCCGTCCTCGAAATTTCTAGCTATAGAAACAGTCGCACATCCTAATCTACAACACTACACACACGCTGCGCACTTTGATTCTAAAACAGTAATACACTTTCTAACTTAAGCTTGCAACCTCTTCACACAACCAAATATCTAATACAGAAGCAAACAGATATTTAACACTCATACATAAAAAAATTTCATTCAAACATCACATCCAAAACATATATAGAATAAATACAGTCATTATAGCTTATAATAAGTAAGGGGACTTACGGATTTTGTGCCGGAGACTCGGTGTACCACACTTTCAAAAATCGGTCAATACAATTTTAGAACTTTAAATATTTTCAAGCCTTTTTGAAATAATACATTCAGAAATTCAATTTTGAAAACCCAATCCACAGCCGAGTTTTGTAACCTAGCTCTGATACCATAATTGTAACACCCCAAACCCGGTCAAAATGTTTCGACCAGATCCGGCATGTCACATAAAAGGGTTGTTTAAAAATTGTGCGTTTGTTAAAAATTTCGAGTTTAATTATGTATTCACTTGTTATCCTTTTGTTAACATTTTTGAAAATGGTTATTAAGAGTTTAGGAAAATCCCGTATTAAACATTTAAGAATAATAGGCAGTATCATATTAAAAGCTAAACCAAATAAAATACCAAATTTAAAGTTAAAGCGGCCTTATTACAAAATATTAACCCAAAATAAATAATCCCCTGCTTTTCATGAGATTCGAGCCCATGCTCCCTTCAATAGTTCAACACGCCACTTGCCACCAAGCCACAAGCTCCTCTTGTGTCTTAAACCATGCGCAACTAAATATAAATCTATAGCCAAATTCTAAAGTCCATTTAAAAAGAAAACCAAAATGCAAGAGCCAAGACTTGAACCTTGGACCTTCTTCCTTCCCTGTGGCGTCACTCCCTTGCCTCTAAGTGGCGTCACTTTGCCACTACACCACACCTCCATTTGTGTCATTTTTTCCACATTTTATTCTTAAAGCCTACCTACTAACTCCCAGGGTTTTATTCACCTAAAACCAAAATTTCCCTAAAGCCAATGTTTGAACCTGGGACTTCATAGAAGCCCCCTAACCTTCCAAAATCCCTCACCTACTAGATCCAACTTGCACTAAAGCCGTTCTCTTATTCCTAAAAATTTTAAACGCTCCTACGCCTAAGGCCCATTGGGCCCAATCCTACTAGGCCCAACTTTGGGATGTTACACTTGTCGAGGTCGTGTGAGGGACACGGGCTAAACACCCGGCGTGTGATAGGCAGTGTGATGGAAGTCAGTGTCGACCACGGGCATGTGAAATGTCACATGGGCATGTCCCATTCGTCACACGGGCGTGTGGCGCTGTTTCATGTCAAAATTTTCTAAGTGTTTGAAAGTTTCCGATTTGGTCCCGAAACATCATGAGTATACGTATAGGGTCTCTTAGACCCATAATAGGGATGTTACGATTGTAAATGAAAAAGTTTTGAGTTAGATCAAAATTTTATAGCCCAAAGTTTCAAGTTTAAGCAAGATAAGTTCAGTAATGCTTCGTATCCGGTTCTGGCGTTGAATACGTGTAAGGGGTGTTACATTCAGTGGTATTAGAGATACGATTTAGTCGATTCTAGGACTAACGTAGCGTTAGTATGGGTCTAGCTATACATGCCATACGTAAGACTATTTGTGTAATGATAGTGTGACGACTCCTGACGGTTTGACTTGTATTTTTATATAGTAATGGACTCCGATCGGGCTGCAGCTGATGATGCTGCGAGTAATGCGCTGGCTCCCGCTCAAGGGACCACGCTAGTAGATAGTAGACCCGAGACCTTGGGTCAGGGAGAAGAGGCTCGAGAACCTTTCTCCATATGATGAGCAACTGGTACACTGAGTACATTCGAGCAAATCCTAATGCTCAACCCCCTCCACCCCCACCTATTCCTCAACCCACTCCTGTAGCTCCTTAGGTGGTAGAGGTAGTAAGGAGGGAAAGACCTCCGGTCGATAAGATCCAGAAACAAGGAGCCGAGGAATTTCAGGCTAGTAAGGATGATGACCCGGAGAGAGCGGAATTCTAGCTCAAGAATACCATCAGAGTATTCGATGAGTTGTCATGCACGCCTGAAGAGTGGGTGAAATGTGCGGTATCTCTTTTGAGAGATTCGGCCTATCAGTGGTGGAACACCCTTGTGTCGGTAGTACCAAGGGAGAGAGTTAGCTGGGAATTCTTCCAAGAGGAATTTCGAAAGAAGTATATCAGCCAAAGATTCATTGACCAGAAGAGAAAAGAGTTCTTGGAGCTAAAGCAGGGCCGAATGACGATGACCGAATACGAACGTGAGTTCGTAAGGCTTAGTAAGTATCCCCGGAAGTGCGTGTCTACAGAGGCTATCATGTGTAAGATATTGGAGGACAGGTTAAATGAAGACATCCGTCTATATGTTAGAGTTCTCGAATTAAAAGAATTTGTAGTGTTGGTAGATAGAGCCTGTAAGGCTGAAGAGTTGGCTAAAAAGAAAAGAAGAGCTTAGATTGAGTCCCGTGACTTGAGAAAGAGACAACTGAGTAGGTCCTACCAATCCTTATCTAAGAAATCAAGGGATTTTACTACTCGATCAGCCACTTTGGCTGGGTTTTCAAACCGAAGTAAGAGCAAACAGTTTTTAAGGTCTAAAGCGTAGGCCACTTCAGTTGCTAGTGTTGGCAACATTCGACTGAGTAGACTGGAATGCCCGTAGTGTGGCAGACGTCATTCCGGTAAGTGTAAAGCAAACGAGAAGGCTTGTTTCAGATGTGGGTCTTTAGACCATTTTGTCAGAGATTGCCCTGAGGTGGGCGAGAAAGTGAAGTCTCAGAATGCAAGACCGAAAAGTACTGCTAGAGGGAGACCACCGCCAAACTCGAGATATGAAATGAGTAACAAGATTGCATCTGAAGGGCAAACTGCGAGAGCTCAGGGTAGAGCACCGGCGAGAACATATACCATTCGTGCTCGCGAGGAGGCATCCTCCCCTGACGTAATCACAGGTATATTTTCTCTCTATGATACTCGTGTTATAGCTTTAATTGATCCGGGATCTACCCACTCATACATATGCATGAAATTAGTCTCTAGCATGAGCATGCCTATAGAGTCTACAGAATTTGTAATAAGAGTGTCTAATCCCCTAGGCAAGTATGTGTTGGTTGATAGAGTATGCAAAGGTTGCCTTTTGATGATTAGGGGTCATTGCTTTCCGGTTGATCTTATGTTATTGCCGTTTGATGAGTTTGATGTCATCCTTGGGATGGATTGATTAGTTACTCATAATGTAATTGTGAATTGTGAAAATAAGCTTGTTGAATTGAAATGTGAAAGTGGGGATCTTATTCGTGTTGAATCAGATAAGCTAGACAGATCACCAGTAGTGATATCATCCTTGTTGACTCAGAAGTATTTAAGAAAGGGGTACAAAGCTTTCCTTGCTTTCGTAATGAATGCTAAAGAGACTGAGTTGAAAATTGAGCCGGTACCCATAGTATGCAAGTATCCAGATGTTTTTCCTGAGGAATTTCCAGGGTTACCTCTGATTAGGGAGATTGAATTTGGGATTGAGTTAGCTCCGGGTACCACCCCCATTTCTATTGCTCTATATAGAATGGCTCTAACCGAGCTAAAAGAATTGAAAGCATAGTTGCAAGAACTAACGGGTAAAGGTTTCGCAAGACTTAGTTTTTCCCTGTGGGGTGCTCCCGTGTTATTTGTGAAGAAGAAAGATGGTTCCATTAGATTATGCATAGACTACCGGCAACTTAACAAGGTAACTGTGAAGAATAAGTACCCGTTGCTGAGGATCGATGATTTGTTTGATCAATTGAAGGGAGCCACCGTATTTTCCAAGATAGACTTAAGGTCTAGGTACTATCAGTTGAGAGTTAAGGACTCGGACGTGCCGAAAACTGCATTTCGAATAAGGTATGGCCACTATGACTTTTTTGTCATGCCTTTTGGTCTAACAAATGCCCCTGCCATTTTCATGGACCTGATGAATTGCATTTTTCGGCCATATTTGGATAAATTTGTCATGGTCTTCATCGATGATATACTGATCTACTCTCGAGATGAGAACGAACATCCCGAGCATTTGAGAAAGGTTCTGCAAATTTTGAGAGATAAACAATTGTATTCCAAGTTTAGTAAAAGTGAATTTTGGCTTAAGGAAGTTGGATTTTTGGGGCACATTGTCTCGAGAGATGGAATTAGAGTCGACTCGAGTAATATTTTGGCAATTGTTGAATGGAAACCGCCAAAGAACGTAACTGAAGTGAGGAGTTTTCTGGGCCTAGCTGACTATTATAGGCATTTTGTCAAGGGGTTTTCCATGATAGCTACTCCGATAACGAGATTATTGAAAAAAGATGTGAAGTTTGATTGGACAGAAAAGTGCCAACAAAGTTTTAAGAAACTAAAGGCATTGTTGATTGGGGCTCCTGTTTCGGTGCAACCTGAGCCCAGAAGAGAATTTGTGGTTTACAGCGATGCATCCATGAATGGATTGGGTTGCGTACTTATGCAAGAGGGCAAGGTGATTTCATATGCTTCTAGACAATTAAAGCCGCACGAGAAGAATTACCCGACCCATGATTTAGAGTTGGCTGCCATTGTGTTTACATTAAAGATATGGAGACACCATTTATATGGTGAAAGGTGTCGAATATTAACCGACCATAAAAGCCTAAAATATTTAATGACTCAAAAGGATTTGAATTTGAGACAACGAAGATGGTTAGAGCTAATCAAGGATTATGAGTTAGTGATTGGCTACCATCCGGGAAAGGCGAACATGGTCACCGATGCGTTGAGCAGAAAATCCTTGTTTGTGCTGAGAACCATGAATACACGGATGGCTTTGTCAGATGATGGTTCTATTCTAGCCGAGTTGAGGGCTAGACCATTGTTTCTCCAAGAGATTTGCGAAGCTCAGAAAGATGATAGCAACTTACAAGCCAAAAGAGTTCTAAGCGAGTCAAATGTTGAGACAGAATTTTGGGTAAGTCCTGACAGATGTTTGATGTTTCGAGATAAGGTCTGTGTACCCAGAAATGATGAAATTATTTGAAAGGTTTTGCATGAAGCACATAGCGAATGTTTAACTGTGCACCCAGGTAGCACGAAGATGTACAATGATTTGAGGAAGTGGTATTGGTGGCCGAGTATGAAGAAAGACATTTCTGAGTTTGTATCGATATGCCTAATTTGTCAATAAGTGAAGGCTGAACACCAAGTACCTTTGAGTCTACTTCAGCCTATTACGGTTCCCGAGTGGAAATGGGACCGTATTACTATGGACTTCGTGACGGGTTTACTGTTGATGCAGAAAAAGAAAGATGCTGTATGGGTTGTAGTCGATAGACTTACGAAGTCAGCCCATTTCATACTAGTACGAGTCGATTATTCTCTCGATAAGTTTGCGAATTTGTATGTGTCAGAGATAGTAAGACTTCCTGGTGTACCATTGTCGATCATTTCGGATAGTGATCCGAGATTCACGTCACGATTTTGGAAAAAGTTGCAAGAGGCTTTGGGCACGAAATTAAGTTTTAGTACAGCTTTCCATCCACAAACCGACGAGAAGTCAGAGAGAGTGATATAGATACTTGAAGACATGCTTCGATGTTGTGTTTTGGAATTCCAAGGTAATTGGGAAAAATACTTACCGTTGGTAGAATTCGCTTACAGCAATAGTTTTCAGTCAAGTTTGAAAATGGCACCTTATGAAGCATTGTATGGACGTGAATGCCGAACGGCCTTGTATCGGACAGAACTCAGAGAGAATCAGATTCATGGGGTTGATTTGGTCAGGGAAACCGAAGAGAAAGTAAAGGTGATACGTGAATGTCTGAAAGCGGCCCCAGATAGATAAAAGTCTTATTCAGATTTAAAACGGAAAGAGATTGAGTTCCAAGTAGGTGATAAAGTATTTCTGAAAGTATCACCATGGAGAAAAGTCCTCAGATTTGGCCGGAAAGGCAAATTGAGTCTGCGCTTTATCGGACCTTATGAAGCTACCGAGAGGATAGGACCGGTAGCTTATCGTTTGGCCTTGCCACCTAAGCTGGAAAAGATTCACAATGTCTTCCACGTATCCATGTTGCGCCGATACCGTTCGAACCCTTCTCATGTGATAGTACCAATAGAGGTAGAAATTCAACCGGACTTGACTTTTGGTGAAGAGCCGGTTAAGATTTTGGCACGAGAGGTCAAACAGCTGAGAAACAAAAGTGTAGCCCTTGTCAAAGTGCTATGGCAGGGACATGGAATAAAAGAGACTACTTGGGAGCCTGAAGAGACCATGAGAAACCACTATCCCAACCTTTTTACCGGTAAGATTTTCGGATATGAAAATCCTTAAGGGGGAGAATTGTAACAGCCTGATTTAGGGGCTAGTCAGAACAGTGGTTCGGAACCACTAATCCGAGGTTAGAGAAAATTATTTTTATGTTATTCTATAAGTTAGAGCATGATTATATATGTGTATGAAAATTTTGGTGCTTTAATTTTAGCGATTTCATGCTTAATCGCGAAAAAGGACTAAATCACATAAAATGCGAAAGTTCCATTTCATAGGCTAAAGGTGTTTAATAGCTAAAGAATATTAATTGGAGGTCTTTAAAATGCAATTAGACCCCTAAAGATAGGGTGGCCGGCCATAGGAGACAAAAATTGTCAAAATTGGTAAAGTTAGTGACTAAATTGATTGTTTTATCTTAAAATAAAGAAAAGATGATATTCATCTTTTCACTCATATTCCTCCACCAAATTTTTTAGCAAACAAGGGGTTTTAGAACTCAAAAATTTCAGCAAACTTCTCCCTTTACAAGTAAGTGTTCTAGTGATCCTTTCTTGATAAAAATTGTACATTTGGAACCCCTAAAGCTTAGGCTTTCTAATGAGGGGACTATTTTGCAAAATGGTGAAAAGTTTAGGGTTTTTCCATGAGAGATTTTATGTGATTTGCTGCATTTTTATGGAAGAAAATGAGTCTTAGTTGTTAGATGAACAACTTTTGAGAAAGGTGTTATCATGAAAACACCTAAATGGACCTTTTGTAAAGGTTGTAAAATTTGTTGTAAATGTGAGAAATGTTGGGTTTTGATGATAGCCATAAGAGAAATAAATGTTCACCTAGGCTTGTTAAAGGTAGAAATTTGATTAGAATTGATTTCCAAGCCTAGGGGTAAAATGGTCATTTTGCCAAAGCCTAAGGGTAAAATAGTAATTTTGCCAAAGCATGATTATTGAGATGCATTTATAAATGTGATATTAAAATGAGCTAATTTGCTATCATAGAGCAAGAAGAACCAAGAATCAACCTCGATCGGGGAAAGAATAAAATATCAGACTAGATCCACATTCTAGCCTATTTTGAAATCGAGGTAAGTTTGTATGTGATAAATTCAACATTTATGCTAGTATGTTTGAGAATGTTTGATGTTATCATGGCACATTATATTCTATGAAATTAAGTATTGCTGTTGAATGAGAAAGTTGAAAAATGTACGTTGTTGAAGTCCCGGTTGGACTATAATAAATATGAAAATACCATCATTGAGGTGTGAAATAAATAAGATCCCGTGTAAGACCATGTCGGGGACATGGCCTCAGCACCGAATTTAGATCTCGTATAAGGCCATATCTGGAATATGGCTTCAGCATTGAATATGAAAAATTGTATAAGACCATATCCGGGATATGGCATCGATATTAATGTGAGGTTCCGTATAAGACCATATTCGGGATATGGTATCAGTATTTAGAGGTGATCCATGTGAGACCACATCCGGGATGTGGCACTGGCTTCGTGTTTATGCTAATGATAATGGATATGTATCTTAGAGTATCCCTAGTGATCTATTGGGATAAATAGATCAGCTTAGAAATACAAATGAGAATTTTATTAAAGCCGTGTGATTGAGTTAACAGAGGTACCCGTGAGTAATTCACGAAGAACATTTACGATATGTGGCATGGTATGTGCTAGATAAGGGAAAGTATGAGTAAGTATAGCAAGAAGCCTATGACTTTGTGTGTGGTTATTTAATGCCATGGATGGATATTATTATGAGCTTATTGTTGCCATTTATTTCCATGCAAACTTACTAAGCTTTATGCTTACCCCTCTCATTTCCCTATTCCTTGTAGGATTGCCAAGTTAGCTCGAGAATTCACGGACGTCAGAGTTTGGAGATCACACTATCGACCACTTTTTGGTATAGTCAAATTAGATTTATTTTGATTATGGCATGTATAGGACTTGGGTGTTTTGTAATGGCATATTTGTAAGCCAAATGTGTTGGCCAATATAGTTGTTCTTTTTATTTTGTAAGAGGTCATGGGAAGTTGGCCTATACTTGATATGTTCATATATTCAATGATGATGGATTTCATCAAGTTTATGCTTGTGTGGATGATTGATTTGAGTTGGTACAAGTATTGTTGCTATGTAGGGTGGCATTTGGCTTGGAATATAGCCTTTTTAATGTCCACACGGGAAGACACACAGGTGTGTGTCTAGGCCGTGTGTGATACACGGTCAGCCCCATGGGCGTGTGCCTAGGTCGTGTGAAGTCTTCACCTAAAATTAGG
Source organism: Gossypium sturtianum (assembly GCA_025698515.1). Classification (NCBI taxonomy): domain Eukaryota; kingdom Viridiplantae; phylum Streptophyta; class Magnoliopsida; order Malvales; family Malvaceae; genus Gossypium; species Gossypium sturtianum. The sequence goes on from CM046952.1 coordinate 95,881,062, forward strand.
AATTTAATTCGACACACGGTCTAAGGACATGGGCATGTGCCTTGGCCGTGTGACCTTAGTGAGGTGATGACGTTAAAAACAGAATGCCAAGGTTTTGGCACACGGGCTAAGACACGGGCGTGTCAAGGCCGTGTGAGGGACACGGGCTAAACACACGGGCGTGTGATAGGCCGTGTGATGCAAGTCAGTGTCGACCACGGGTATGGAACATGGGCATGTGAAATGCCACACGGGCATGTCCCATTCTTTACATGGGCGTGTGGCCTTGTTTCATGTCAAAATTTTCTAAGTGTTTGAATGTTTCTGGTTTGGTCCCGAGACATCATGAGTATACGTTTAGGGTCTTGTAGACCCATAATAGGGAAGTTACGATTGTAAATGAAAAAGTTTTAAGTTAGATCAAAATTTTATAGCCCAAAGTTGCAAGTTTAAGCAAGATAAGTTCGGTAATGCCTCGTATCCGGTTCCGGCATTGAATACGGGTAAGGGGTGTTACAGTTTATCTTACCTATTATGTATCGATCGGTAAGTTGTGTTTTATATTATACGAACTTACTAAGCTTATATGCTTATTTTGTGTCTTATAGTGAATCGAAAGCTCGTTCGGGTTGGAAGCTTGTTGGATTTATATCACTCTATCCATCGACTCTATCGGTACTTTTGGGATGTTTTGATTTGGTTATAATGGAATCTATAGGTATTTTGGCTAATGTTTAGCCTATTTGTTTTGGTTGTGATTATGGTATTTTGAATTTTGGCAAAGGCTTGGTTTTTGGCATGTATATAAATAGCGTTAAATTGGTTGATATCATGGCTTATTATGGTTGAATGATTGAAGATGAATTGGTAACTTAAAATTTGTGTATAAATGGTCTTGTGATATGTTTAAATATGGTGCTTTGCTACTTTTGTTATATGTGTCATGAATGGCTATAAGTGCTAGTTTTTGAATGGTACATTTTGGTATGAAAATGTAATTGGCATATATGAGTTATGATGCTATTTGCTAAATGGTAAATTTGGTAATTGTGGATATGAACTTGGTATGTGATCAAATTGATAATTGTTGGTTAAACAATGCACGTGGTTATATAGGTTTATATGTTGTCATTGAGGTGCCTTTGGACATATTGGTTGTAATGCAAATGTATCATATTTGGTTAGCTTGGTTATGCATGGTTTTGATGCATTTTGATGGCTTTTTCAATTTTACAAAAGTGGTTGTAGGTACATGCATGAATGGGTGAGAAAAATGGCTTGGAAGTGGCCTATTTTTCATCCACACGGGTAGAGACACGGGCATGTGTCTCAACCATGTGTCCCCTGTAGCTTTCGATGTAACACCCCAAACCCGGCCTAGAAGTTAGGTCCGAATCTGGCGTGTCACATTGAAGTGTTTTTCAAAACCCAGGTTTCCACTGAACACCCTTCTTACAATTAAAACTTGTTGCCATTTAAAACCTCAGATTTTGTTTTCTTGTTTTTAAAACCTGGTTTATAAAAGTCAATCTCTTGTAAAACACTTTTACCTTTAAATCCTTATTTGATGCAGAAGCTTAGTTTAAAACAGTTGCGGAAACGTGATATTTTGAAAAACAATTTTCGTATTGGTATTCTACTTCTAGCAATTATAAACCCATAAATAAGATTCTAAACTTAAAACCCAGAAATTAGCAAGGCCTTATTACAACCCGAAAATTAGTAAATAAGGTAAATAAAATCAAAAGCAAGTTTAAATGTGTGGCTAGCTCCAAGTCCCTCGCAGCTCCGAACCATCTATGTATGGGGATTACCTGCACAGTTAAATAGTTGGGTGAGTTTGCGAAAACTCAGTGTGCACCCCAAATAAAACAGTGATCAATCAGAATAGTTTGGGCCTGGGCCCATCTCAGAAGCAGTGTCCAACTGGGCCTAAGCCCATTACAGAACAGATGCAGTGTGGGCCTTAGCCCTAAACAAGACAGAATCAGAATGATCAAGCATGCAAAAACCCTATCCATCCAGCCTCTACACACCAGCTCTGTCCAACCGTACACACCATGTGGGGATATAGTATCAACCCACCCATCCCTACAGACCACATAATAGTATCGATGCGGCACTAAACAGAATTTGCAGCAGAGCTGCTAGAACGGTAAGCTAATAGCCGTCAGAATTATGCAGCAGTGTTGTCAGAACAGAATGCTTCCTCCAATCACATAACCCAACCCCATGCAGCATAATATCACATGAATGCAACCATATCATAAATAGCATACAATAACAATCATATAGCATGCAGGGGCATTTTAGTCATTTTGCCCTTCAGGGGCATAACGGTCATTTTACCCTGTGGGGGTATTTCGGTCATTTACAACCTTCTCGAAGGTCTACAGTCGCCTCGAGCGACATAGATAACATATATCGTCAAAACAGTATGGGCCCAAAGCCCAATACTCGGCCCAAATGGGCCCACAAGCTCGTGTGGCCCACTAAGCCCAAAACTGCCTTTGGCCATGGCGATCACATGGCCGGCTCATTATTTCTTATCCAACAAGAAAATTTACTCGCGTAGGGCCACCGGGCCCATTGGGCCCACTCAGCCCATTCCGGTCCATTTGGCCCCAAAAACAGCCTAAGCCCACGAGAACGCTCGCGGTGGCCTCTACAGACTAACACCTGTGTTTGTGGGCTTGGTTCACCACACGCACGATCGCACACTCATGTGGCAATCGTTGCCGTACTTTTAGCTTTTCGGTATTCCGGCATTCTGGCATTTGCCGATCTACGGTTTGGGTGGTATGTGTACACACCTTGTTTACGAAACGTGTCGAAGTCCACGACCACAAACCTTGATTGATTAAGTGTGATTTCAGCCCACCCAAAACGCTGACAAAGATTGCTAACAACCTCCTTGATGGATATCTGCACATTAAGCGGATTCATTACTCATGTTGCTTAAACTTTTAGTTTGAATCCACATATTTTGGCCTATGGAAAACGCAAATCCTAAAGTGAGAAAAAGACATTGGGCCAATACCAACCCAAGCCAACATAATCTAGTTCGGATCAATCACAATGAACAGCATTACCTTCGGTCAAGAATGAGCAAAAAGGTTCTAATTGTATATGCAGCGCTAAAGAACTCATTCACTCCTCGAGGATTACTTAAACCCGAATGAACACCATAACCAAGAAGAAAAAGAAAAAAGATAAGAATCGACATTAGAGAAAAAGAGGAGCAAAGCTAAAAAATAGAGACATAGAGACTTGCCGATCGCTATTTAGCCAACAAATATCGATTAAATGAAAGGGAAAAGAGGATAGGATCGAGAGAGAGAGAGTAGAAGAGAATCGACAAGGAAGGACTAGGGAAAATATTGATGGAGCAAAACAATATTCGGCTACAAGGGAGGAAAATGTTCGGTTACCCAAAACTGAATGTTTGTAAAGGCAAAGTACCAATAATATTCAAGAGGAGAAAAGTGAGGGAGAGAGAAGAAGTTGATCAAGCAAGGCACAAAAATGGAGAGCAAAACCACAACTTGGCGAAATGCCGAAATGAGAATGACCAATTACTAATACCTAGCCGAATTTTACCCCAAAAGAACTCCTTAATTTCGTTCAGCCTTCTACACACTAAATTCCCCCAACACTCCTTCGCAACCGAAACACTAAGTGCCAGAGTTTGAACCCAGCAAGACTCTTCTCCAAATTCGAACTTGCTTGATTTTCTCATTAATTTCCTCCCATCCATCTCTTCAAATTCGGCTAACAACCACCCCACTCAAAACTGTTCAAACTCTTGGTGTTTCGGTCAAACACAACTTCCTCCCAAGGCCACCAGCAAAAATAATCCCTATTTGCACAAGCAGGGATTTGAACCACAAACCAAATAGCACACTCCACACGCCACTATTCACTAGACCAGCAAGCTCTGTGTGTCATACTTTACCAAATTTTATTTATAACCCTACTAGCCAAAGATAAGGGTTTTATTCACTTAAAACAAAAATTTTCCTAAAGCCCAGGTTTGAACCCAGGACTTCTACAACACTCCCAAACACTCTTAATCACTTAACCATTAAAGCAAACAAGAAATCTGTTATAATTCTTGCACACATATGCTTTTATGTGTAGCCTCCTAGCGGCTCCCACGCACAAGGCCCAATCCTACTAGGCCCAAATTCAGGGCGTTCAATTCAAAGGGTTGCAAGTCAGGCTATTACACGACCTAGCACACGGTCTGGCACACAGACGTATGTGGTTACTTCGAAGGGTACACGGCTTGGCACACTAGCGTGTGGCTTGGCCGTGTAACCAAAATTAGTGAGTTCCACGAGCTCAGACACGGGCTGGGACACGGCTATGTGTCCCTACTTCGAATGCCCACATGACCTGGCCACATGGCCGTGTGACCCCTACAGTGTTTAAAAATTTCACTATTTTTTGAAAAATTCTATGAGTTTTCTATTTAGTCTCGACTTGTTTCTATTATGTTTTTAGAGCTTCGAGGGCTTGTACAAAGGACAATATGTATGATTTGAATTTGTTTTGATATGGTTATTGATATGATTTGAAATGTTTGAAATTTGTGTTCATTTGAATTGAAAACTCTGGTAATACTCCATAACCCTAGTCCAGCGACGGATACAGGTTAGGGGTGTTACAGTTCCTAGTTGATTTGTTGATCATGTCGTTTGGTAAGTTTGATGTAATTATGGGAATGGAATGGTTGACAGAGGTAGTGTTATATTAGACTAGTATAAAAACAAGTTCTCTATATAAATTCTAAGCGTGATATCATTGAGATTAGGGGCATAAGATCAAGTTATTCTACTCGTATCATTTCATCAGTTCAAGCTAATAAGCTTTTGAATCAAGGCTGTGAGTGATTTGGCCTATATTATTAAGTCAAACTCAAATAAATGCCAAATGAGCTAGATCCGGACAATATTTGAGTTCATAGATGTATTTCTAGAATAATTTCTAGGATTACCTGTTGATTTTGAGGTTGAATTTGCAATTGAGGTTTACTCGGGTATACCTCCTATATTTGCCAACAGGCTAAAAGAGATGAAAATTCAATTGCAAGATCTCTTGGACCGTGACTTTATACGTCCTAGTATATCACCTTAGGGAGCTTCAGTATTGTTTGTTAAAAAGAAAGATGGATCGATGCGACTCTGTATTGATTATCGACAGTTGAATAAGTTGACAATCAAGAACAAATATCCATTTTCGTGTATCAACAGTCTATTTGACCAGTTGAAAGTTTCAACAATATTCTCCAAGCTTGATCTGAGATCTGAATATTATTAGCTGAAAGTGAAAGATAGTGATGTGTCAAAAACAACGTTCCATACTCGATATCGTCACTATGAATTTCTTGTGATGCCATTTGGGCCGATAAATGCTCCTACAATGTTCAAGGATCTCATGAATCATGTTTTTTAGCCATATTTGGATCAATTTGTGGTGGTCTTTATTGATGATATCCTGATATATTTGAACTCAGAGGCAGAACATGATAAGCACCTGAGAATTTTGTTGTAAGTGTTGCGTGAAAAGTAACTGTATGGGAAACTTAACAAATGTGAATTCTTATTATTAGACGTTGCTTTCCTAGGGCATGTTAATTTGACCGAGGGAATCTATTTTGATCCCCAAAAGATTGAAGCCATTTTGTAGTGGAAATCATCAAAAAATATGTCAAAAATCCAAAGCTTCTTTGGCCTGGCTGGTTATTACAGGAGATTCGTAAATGGATTCTCTGAAATAGATTTGCCCATGAGAAAGCTCCTATAAAAGAATGTGCCATTTGTGAGGAATGACCAGTTCCAAGAGAGTTTTGAAAAGTTAAAGACCATATTGACAGAAGTGTCGATATTGACCTTTTCCTAAACCATGGATAGAATATGTGGTGTTCAGTGATGCTTCACTAAATGGTTTGGGTTGTGTTCTAATGAAGGATGTTAAGGTAATTGCGTATGTGTCCCACAAGCTGAAGCCACATGAATGTTATTATCTGACACATAATTTAGAGCTAGTCATTGTAGTGTTTGCTCTAAAGATCTGGAGACACTACTTGTATGGTGAAAAATGCTATATTTATACGATTCATAAAAGTCTCAAATATCTGATCTCCGAAAATAAGTTAAATCATAGACAACGTCGCTGGACTAATTTGCTAAAAAATTATGATTGTATAATTGATTACCATACCGAGAAAGCGAATATAGTAGTTGATGCTTTAAGCCAAAAGTCAATATTTGAGTTGAGAGCAATGTTCGGTCAGTTGAGTACTAGTGGTGATGGCAGCTTTTTTTAAATTGAAAATAACGCCCATTTTGATTGATTGAATAAAATAGGCGTAATCCGCAGTTGTTAAGCTGGCAGAGAAAATAAAGCTTTCCCAATGTGGCCATAATGAAAATTTCAACATTAATGTGAATAATTATCTTCGATTTCATAATCAAATTTATGTTCCTAACGATGCTGAATTGAAGAAATTGATTTTGTGTGAAGCTCACGATGGTTCTTTCCCTATGCATCCCGGTGGTGTGAAAATGTGTCGTGAGTTGCGAGAATCTTATTGTTTATCGGGAATGAAAAGAGAAATTGTTGAATATGTTGCTAAATGTTTGTCTTGGTAATGAATAAATGTTGAACATCAGGTTCCCACTAGGTTGCTTCAACCTGTTTCAATTCTTGAATGGAAATGAGAACGAATTACAATGGATTTTGTAGGTTGACTGCCAGTTTTTGTAGCACACCAAACCCGGCCTAGACGTTACGACTGGATCTAGCATGTCACATAGAAGGGTTGTTTTAAAACTGTGTGTTCGTTAAAAAGTTCATATTCTTTTTTGAGACTCCAAGTTTCGCTGTTTGTTTGTAAAAACACGATTTGCTTAAGGTGCGTTTTTGTAAAGTTGTTATTATTTTGAAAAGCTATTTTTGTTGTGAAAATCATACTTGAATAGTTGCGAAAACATGATATTTTGAAAAATGGTTATTAACATTTTAGGAAAACCAAGTATTAAACGTTTAACAATTTAATAATAGCCGAAAAGAAAGTTTTAAAGGAAAATAAAATCCAATGGCCTTATTACATAATATTAAACCCAAATTAAAATAATCTTAAAATGAAGCAAAACTGAAAGTTACTAAGGTTGGTGAGAAATACTCCGATGTATGGCCACCACAGAGTCCACCGCAGCTCTAAATCCTCTAACGCTGGGGATCACCTGCAAGGTTAAGGGAAAAGGGGTGAGTGACGAGAACTCAGTGTGTAATCCCCTATAACGGTCATAATCTGGGCCTGAGCCCTTTCGGTATCGGCCTGGGCCTAAGCCCTATAATCAGGATAATGCAAACAGAGAATGCAGCCCAACCCAATCCAACCATCACACCACCCGTACCAACCCTACACTCCTGTGGGGACCAAGTCAACCCACCCAGCCCTACACACCAAGAACGTAGCTGAGCTGTAACATCCCGATTTAGGGGCTAGTCGAAAGAGTGATCTCAAAATCACCAATTCAAGGTTAGAAAAAATTATTTTCATGTTATGTTATGTGTTATGACATGTTTATGAGGATGCATGAAAATTTTGGTGCCTTAATTTTAGCGATTTCTAGCTAAATTGTGAAAAATGACTAAATCGCATAGAGTGCGAAAGTTCCATTCTATAAACTAAAGGTACCAAATAGCTATGGATTAGTAATTGGAGGTCCCAAATGAGCAATTTGGCCTTGCCTAAGTGAGTTGGCCGGCCATAGTAAGCTAAGGGGACAAGAACATTAAATGTGGTCATGTTAGGTGTTTAAAAAGAAATAAAATAAGATGAAATAAGCCAAAAAGCTATCATCTTTTTATTTCTTCTTTTTCAACCAAAAATATCAGCCATGGGAGGGCTTTGAAAGCTTGAAAATTTCAGCAAGCTTCTCTTCAATCAAGTAAGTGATTTTGATGGCTTTAGATGTTAATTTTTGTACTTTTGAGACCCCATAAAGCTTAAGCTTTCTAAAGAGGGGACTAGTTTGCAATATGGTTGAAAGTCTAGGGACTTTCCATGAGAGAGTTTATGTTGTTTGATGAGTTTTTATGAAAGAAAATGAATGATAGGATGATGAGAAACAACTTTTGTGAAAGGTGTTGTCATGAAAACACCTAATTGGGACAAAAATGCAAAAGTTGTAATTTGTTCATTAAGGCATGATATAGATGGAATTGAGAATAGTTGTAAGAGGATTAAATGTTCAGCTAGGCTTGTTTAACAAGAAAATGTGATGAAAATTTATTTACGAGCCTAGGGGTAAAATCGTAATTTTGCCAAAGTATAGGGGCAAAATGGTCATTTTTGCCTAAGTAGATATTATGTTGTAATACGATCATTAAGTGATTAAATGAGTAAATTTCATTGTTCTAGATCAAAGAAAATGAGTTTCAGACCCAAAACAGATGAAAAGAGAAATGTGGGCAAAAAGTCCTTTTCGGCTCTTTCGACATCGAGGTAAGTTCATGTGCAAATGTTGAAATTACGCATGAGCTTATTTAGTATTCCAATGTTGTATGGAATGTATATTACTATATGAATGTATGAAATGTCTCTTGATGAGATGTCAATGGAATTCAATTTAGAGTAATGGGAAAGGTGTATAGCACGATAGAACGATGGTTAAAGGCTCGAGTAAGACCATATTGGGATATGGCCTCGGTGTAAGAATTCATATAAGACCATGTCAGGGACATGGCATCGATATGTTAGTGTATGTAAAACCCAATTGGGGTAGAGTGACAACGAGAACTATGTGCATGAGACTCAAGAGAGTTATTTAACAATTCAAATGATTCAATGTATATGTGAATGTATGTGGTTGTGCCATGAGTAGCACAAGTATGTGTAGAATTGAATTGAGATGAATTCAATAAATGATGAACCCCTAGTGGGGTATGTGTATTTGATGCACTGTGTGAATGAGAACGAGTATCGTAGAAAGTTAAGTAAAAATGGAAACATGTGAGGATGATCTTGAATGAACATTTGAAATAGAGATATACTTGTGAATTATTATCCATGAATGTAAATAACGGTAAGCTATGTTCGATATCACCTTATTGATTATTAATCGATGGGCTATGTGTGATACCATCACTTATAAATGATTGGTGGGCTATATGCGATACCTCCCTATTAGAGATTCAATGGTGGGCTAAGTGCGAAACCACCGAGATATTAGTAGCATGAGCGGCTTATTGAAACTGCTTGATATGTTGTTATATATGATCTTGTGATGCAGGAACGTATGCTTAATTAAACGAGCGAATTGGCTTGTGACATGGTAAGAATGTGGTAAGAGATTGAATGAGTAAGTTTCAAGAATGGTTGAGTAAGTAACCATGAGTTTATGAGAGACACTCTTCATGATACTTTGTAATTTTGTATATTCAATGAATATTAATATTTTTCACATTATGCAGATGAGCTTACTAAGCATTATTGCTTACTCCTTTACTTTTCTCATCTCTTATAGGTTATATTAACTAGCTCGGGTTGGAGGCCGCCGGAGATGTTTTCACACTATCGAGTAGACTCTTGGTATGAGGTATCAAGTCTTTAGAAGTCATGACATGTATAGGGCTAGTACTTAAGGTTGATTAGGTCATTGTTAATGTTCCAAATGTGTTGGCCTAAATGAGTTATGGGACGTTTTTATATAGACATAGATGACGACAAAAGTCGATTAAAATTGTTCTAGAAATAGTTGTACCCCATGTATGGGAGAAAGACTTCATTTTTACGAATCAAATGTGTTAATTCATGTGTTTTAATTGATGATTTGAGAATGTCTTGAAGTAGTATACGAATGTATGCAGACAAGAATAGTAAAAGGCTTGGTAAAATAGCCTCTAAGTGCCCACACAGATAGACACACGGGCGTGTGTCTAGGTCGTGTGTCTCCTCCACCTTAATGTCTTAAGTCAGTATAGACCACGGGCTGGTCACACAGTCGTTTGTTCAGGCCGTGTGATACACACATATGGCACATGGGCGCGTGCCAAGGCCATGTGAAGTCTGCACCTTGCACTTGTAAATTGAATTACCACACGGTGGAAGTACACAGGCGTGTGTATGGACCGTGTGGATAAGTCAGAATGCCAAGGTCTAGTACACGGGCCAAAGCCACAGGCGTGTCAAGGCTGTGTGATATTAGTCAGTGTCGACCACGGGTGGAAGACACTGGCGTGTTTTAGGGGTATACGGGCGTGTCCCAAGTCACATGGTCGTGTGACCCCTGTTTTAACGAAAGGCTTCCGATTGAATTCTGAAAGTTTCAGTTATGTGTTTAGGGCCTCGTAGGCCCATGATATGTATGTTTTGGCTAAGAAAGAGAAGTTTTTAATTCGGAACAAAATTTTATAGCCTGTAAGTACATGTTTAAGAAAGTTTAAGCATAGTAATGTCTCGTATCCGGTCTTGGCCTCAGACTCGGGTATGTGGTGTTACACGAGCTGCCAGAATATAAGCGGCTTAAACTCGTCGGTAGGTCCACAGTCGTCTCGGGTGACCCGTGTGACCCTAAAAATCAAATTGGTGGGTCCACAGTCATCTCGGGCGACCCGTGTGACCCTAACAATCAAATCAGTGGGTCCACAGTCGTCTCGGGTGACCCGTGCGACCCTAACAATCAAATCAGTTGGTCCACAGTCGTCTCGGGCGACCCGTGTGACCCTAACAGATCAATCACTTCCTCCAATCATCAAAACCCAACCCATGCAACATGATATGAATGCAATGTATTACAAATATAAACAGTATAAATAAAATCATATACACGATATTTAACCACAATCGAGGGTATAACGGTCATTTTCTCACATAAGGGTATAACGGTAATTTTCACCCCTTTGGGGTATTTCGGTAATTCCCCCACTAAGGGTATTTTAGTAATTTTCCCACCAAGGATATTTCGGTAAATTTGTAATCTGAGGGTATTTCGATAATTTCACAAATCAATGGTATTTCAGTAATTCTGTAAATCGGGGGTATTTTTGTAATTTCACAAATCGGGGTTATTTCGGTCATTTTGAAAATTTGGGGTACTTTAGTAATTCTGCAAATCAAGGGTATTTTGGTAATTTTGCAAACCGAGGGTATTCACGCCCTAACAGAAGGTCCACTGTCGCCTCGAGCGACTCAAGTATTCTAAACAGAGATAATGATGCGAATGGGCCTAAGGCCCATTCTCGGCCCAAGTGGGCCCACACGTTCGTGTGGCCCATTTAGCCTAAATCTAGCCACAGATATGAGATTCACATAGTCTAGTCTAATATTTACTACACAATCCTACAATTTATTCATATGGGCCCACAGGCCCATTGGGCCCACTTGGCCTATTTCGGCCTATCGTGGCCCAAACCCACAAGAACACTCAGGATGGCCTCAACTATCGCGTTGAAACTCCCACACGTGCGCTCGCACGCTCGTGTGGCAACCATCGCCGTGTGACCGGTATTTCGGCATTTGCCGCTCTACAGCTAGAGTAGGGCGAAATACACACCTGATAGGAGTCTGAAGCTTATCCGCGCTCCGAATGCTCCTATGCCCAAATGCCCACCAAGGTATGCTTACTCTCCTCATAGATTGCTCTATTTAAAGCCAGCTTCTCACCTTCCCTCTTGCTAGCTTTCCGATGTGGGATCCCTCCTTCAGTAGAGTTTAAATCCAACACAAACTCTGGCTGTTCAATCCGCAAAATAATTACTCCCTTGCTTGTCATGAGATTCGAACCCAGGCTCCCCTGTAGCATAATCCACGCCGCAAGCCACTTTACCAACTAGCTCCTTGTTGTCTTAAAACATGCGTAACTAAATATAAGTCTATGACCAAAGTCTAAGTTCATTTAAAAAGAAAAATAAAATGCAAGCGCCAAGACTTGAACCTTGGACCCCTTACTTCCTCTATGGCGTCACCTCCTTGTCTCCCTTGATGCGCCATTTGCCACTAGACCACAACTCTTCTTGTGTCATTTTTCTCCACATTTTATTCTTAAAGCCTACCTACTAACTCCCAGGGTTTTATTAACCTCAAACCAAAATTTTCCTAAAGCCCAAGTTGGAACCTGGGACTTTATAGAAGCCCCCTAACCTTCCAAAATCACTCACCTAATAGGTCCAACTTGCATTAGTGCCGTTTTCTTGTTCTCAAAAATTTTAATCGCTCTCCTGCCCAAGGCCCAATGGGCCCAAGTCTACTAGGCCCAAATTAGGGGCGTTACAAATCTACCCCCTTAAAGAAATTTCGTCCTCAAAATTTCTAACTCACAGGGTAGTCGTGTAACCACTACCCCACTACGCTACCGCTGCGCACTCTCATCCCAATAATACTAAAACACTTTTAACTTAACCTTGAAACCTCTTACACACAACCAAATATCTAACACAGAAGCAAATAGATATTTACCACACATGCATACAATTTCTATATTCAAACATCACATCCAACAAAACACACACAGAACAAATACCAAAAATACAGTCATTACAGCATATAGAGCATAGTATCAGGAAACTTACGGATTTGGTATCGGAGACTCGGTGTGCCATACTTTCAGTAACACTATCACTTTTCTTAACCAAAGTTTAAACAGATTTGAAAAAAATTCAAACCCATTCCACAGTCGAGTTTTGTAACTGGGGCTCTGATACCATAAAATGTAGCACCCTAAACCCGGCCTAGACGTTACGACCGGATCTAGCATGTCACATAGAAGGGTTGTTTTAAAAATGCGCGTTCGTTAAAAAGTTCATATTCTTTTTTGAGACTCCAAGTTTCGCTGTTTGTTTGTAAAAACACGATTTGCTTAAGGTCCGTTTTTGTAAAGTTGTTATTATTTTGAAAAGCTATTTTTGTTGTGAAAATCATACTTGAATAGTTGCAGAAATGTGATATTTTGAAAAACGATTATTAACATTTTAGGAAAACCCAGTATTAAACGTTTAACAATTTAATAATAGCCGAAAAAAAAGTTTTAAAGGAAAATAAAATCCAATGGCCTTATTACATAATATTAAACCCAAATTAAAATAATCTTAAAATGAAGCAAAACTGAAAGTTACTAAGGTTTGTGAGAAATACTCCGATGTATGGCCACCACAAAGTCCACCGCAGCTCCAAATCCTCTAACGCTGGGGATCACCTGGAAGGTTAAGGGAAAAGGGGTGAGTTACAAGAACTCAGTGTGTAATACCCTATAACGGTCATAATCTGGGCCTGAGCCCTTTCAATATCAGTCTGGGCCTAAACCCTATAATCTGGATAATGCAAACAGAGAATGCAGCCCAACCCAATCCAACCATCACACCACACGTACCAACACTACACACCTATGGGGACCAAGTCAACCCACCCAGCCCTACACACCAAGAACGCAGCTGAGCTGCCAGAATATAAGCGACTTAAAGCCGTCGGTAGGTCCACAGTCGTCTCAGGTAACCCGTGGGACCCTAACAATCAAATCGGTGGGTCCACAGTCATCTCGGGCGACCCGTGCGACCCTAACAATCAAATCGGTTAGTCTACAGTCATCTCGGGCGACCCGTGCAACCCTAACAGATCAATCACTTCCTCCAATCATCAAAACCCAACCCATGCAACATGATATGAATGCAATGTATTACAAATATAAACAGTATAAATAAAATCATATACACGATATTTAACCACAATCGAGGGTATAACGGTCATTTTCTCACATAAGGGTATAACGATAATTTTCACCCCTTTGGGGTATTTCGGTAATTCACCCATACCCACCAAGGGTATTTCAATAATTTTGCAATCTGAGGGTATTTCGATAATTTTGAAAATTGGGGGTATTTCGGTAATTTCGTAAATTGAGGGTATTTTTGTAATTTCGCACACCGGGGGTATTTCGGCCTAACAGAAGGTCCACTGTTGCCTCGAGCGACTCAAGTATTCTAAACAGATATAATGATGCGAATGGGCCTAAGGCCCATTCTCGGCCCAAGTGGGCCCACACGCTCGTGTGGCCCATTTAGCCCAAATCTAGCCACAGATATGAGATTCACATAGTCTAGTCTAATATTTACTACACAATCCTACAATTTATTCATATGGGCCCACAGGCCCATTGAGCCCAATTGGCCCTTTTTGGCCCATCGTGGCCCAAAACCACAAGAACACTCAGGATGGCCTCAACTATCGCGTCGAAGCTCCCACACGTGCGCTAGCACGCTCGTGTGGCTACCATCGCCGTGTGACCGGCATTTCGGCATTTGTTTCTCTACAGCTAGAGTAGGGCAAAATACACACCTGATAGGAGTCTGAAGCTTATCCGTGCTCCAAATGCTCCTATGCCCAAACGCCCACCAAGGTATGCTTACTCTCCTCATAGATTGCTCTATTTAAAGCCAGCTTCTCACCTTCCCTCTTGCTAGCTTTTTGATGTGGGATCCCTCCTTCAGTAGAGTTTAAATCCAACACAAACTCTGGCCGTCCAATCCGCAAAATAAATACTCCCTTGCTTGTCATGAGATTTGAACCCAAGCTCCCCTGTAGCATAATCCACGCCGCTAGCCACTTTACCAACTAGGTCCTTGTTGCCTTAAAACATGCGCAACTAAATATAAGTCTATGGCCAAAGTCTAAGTTCATTTAAAAAGAAAAACAAAATGCAAGCGCCAAGACTTGAACCTTGGACCCCTTACTTCCTCTATGGCGTCACCTCCTTGTCTCCCTTGTGGCACCATTTGCCACTAGACCACAACTCTTCTTGTGTCATTTTTCTCCACATTTTATTCTTAAAGCCTACCTACTAACTCCCAGGGTCTTATTCACCTAAAACAAAAATTTTCCTAAAGCCCAAGTTGGAACCCGGGACTTCATAGAAGCCCCCTAACCTTCCAAAATCACTCACCTAATAGGTCCAACTTGCATTAGTGCCGCTCTCTTATTCTCAAAAAATTTAAATGCTCCCCTGCCCAAGGCCTAATGGGCCAAAGTCTACTAGGCCCAAATTCGGGGCGTTACAGTTTCAATGAATAAAAGAAATGTTATCTAGGTGATAGTTGATCTATTGGCAAACTCTACTCAGTTTTTGGCAATAAGAACCAATTTTGAAGCTTGTTGAAGTGCATATTTGTGAGATAGTGAAGCTACATGGTAGGCTTATGTCCATTATCTCAGATCAGGATCCTCACTTCACTTCAAGATTCTATAGGCATATTACACAAATCTTTAGGTACGAGGTTGAATTTCAACACAACTTTCCATCGTCAGTCTGATGGCCAGACAAAACGTTATATTAATGTGCTAGAAGATATGCTTTGAGCCTATGTCACTGAATTTGAATCTAGTTGGGAACATTATTTACCTTTAGTTGAATTTGTGTATAATAAAAATTTCCAATCGAGCATTCAAATGGCTCAATACGAATCTTTATATGGCCGACGGTGTATAACACCTTTGTATTGGTTAGATTTGAGCAAGAAAAAGATGTTTGGGCCGAAAATGGTGCAAGAAATAGAAGAAATGGAAAGATAATAAAAGACAGATTGAAAGCATCATCAAATAGATAGAAACCGTATACTGATCTAAAATGGAAAGAAATTTAATATATTGTTGGTGAAAAAGTATTTCTAAAAGTCTCTTAGTGGAAGAAAGTGTTGCGCTTTAGCCACCAAGGGAAGCTAAGTCCAAAATTTATCGGGCCATATGAGATCATTGAGAGAGTTAGACCGGTTGCCTGCGATCTAGCTCTACTGTCGAAGATGCAAAAGAATCATGATGTGTCCCATGCATCAATGCTCTGAAAATATCGATTCGGTCATTCTCATACTATACTGGTTGAAGCAATTGAAGTACAACCTAATATATCATATGAAGAAGATTCGCGAAATATCTTATCTAAAAAATTAAAAGAGTTGAGAAATAAACATGTGCCATTGATGAAAGTCTTATGGCGTAGTCATAGCACAGAAGAAACTACCTGGGAACCAGAAGAGGCAATGAGTTTCTAGTATCCCCACCTCTTTTCAGGTAAATTTCGAGGACGAAATATCTTAAGCGAGGAGAATTTTAATAAACCGATTTCTAAAGGTGTCAGAAATACGGTTTCGGAACCCCATTTCTTAAATTGAATCTGTAAATATAAAATAGGAATATTTACGGAGTTAATTTGAAAATATAATAAAGTTTGGTTACGAAATTTAACCGAGAAAAAAGTTAATTAAAACTTTGGGACTAAATTGTAAAACTACAATTGCTACTGAGTTTTAATTAATAAAAGTCTTGAGGACCTACCGAAGGACAAAAATGGTTATTTAACCATTCTTTAATGTGAGTTAGTGGATGATGATGATTATGCCCACTTAGTTTATATTAACAGTTAAATTAATATAATAAAACCTATCTGCAAAGATTTAGTGAGGAGAGTGAGCTTAAACAAGCTAAATGAATGTTCGAAATTACCACAAGCATATACAATATCACATGTTAAGTAAGAGAAACTAGATACATGCACAACCATATTTACTATGAGTCCAATTGATAAATTCATGCTTCATTAATTCATAAATCCAACATATACTATCACATGCAATTACATACAACTCATATATATATAATTCATTTATCGACAATTCATCAAGACAAAACAACATATTCATGCTTTTATGATCCACAAGTCTAGCTTATATATTCACATGCATTTACACACAACATTTTCATGTATTAATCAATTAATGATAATTTGATAACTTGGAAACATGAAGCATAAAAGTGGGCTCTATCACCACACATTGGATACACGGATCTCCATCACACCAATGACTCAAAGAGTCTAACATATCCCATAAGCGTAGCATAAAGCTAACACTTTCCAACACACCAACATGTCCCGATGAATGGAGCCTAGCTCAACATTCCCTTATCTCTCCAATTTTTCTCGGGCCTTAGTGCCCAAGTCACAAAACACAAAGGTGATTACTCACAATCTAATGGCATGCCAACTATATCAAACGATTTCAAGAGATCACAAGGCCAAAATATCTGAAAAATTCACACATTTAACTCACAATCTTATGGCATGCCAGCTATATCAAACGATTTCAAGAGATACCTTCTGATTAGGTGAAACTTTGAAAACACAGATTAACTCAAGATTACGAGATTTTTCATTTTTGAACCCAAACATACTTTCAAAACATCAAATCTAAATATAATTATTTAAAACTAAATTTGAATTAATAAAACTCTTAATTTAATCATTGAAAATAAGAATATTACCTTAATTTGATGACGGTAACCTACAACTCTAATTCAGGATTTGAACTCAAGATGAATAATGATGGATTTGGGGAAGAAAACATGTTTTTCTTTTGAAATAGGTTTTTTTTGTGTGTGTTTGAAAGTGTAACAGCCCATTTTCAATGGTGTTGAAAATAGTAGTTTTGGGACCACAATTTTGATGAGTGAGTTATTATTTTATTATATATTTAAAGTCTATGAGAATATATTAGGGTTGTATAAAAGTTTCATTAAGAAATTTTACAGTTTAAATGGTTAATTAAGTAAAAAGGACTAAATTGAAAAAGGTGCAAAAGATGGATTTTAGTAATTAAATGGATTGAATGGCTTTAGAATTAAAAATTGAAGGATGTAGTTGGTAAATATACCATATTGTATGCTAGTAGATATGCATGGATAGGTTTTATTGAAATTTTTTATTAATGATAAGGGTAAAGTATTGATTTAGTAATTAAAAGAAAATTAAGTAAAGAAAAGATGAAACAAAGCCATCATCTTCTTTCTTTTTCCTATTTTTGATTCGAATTTAGCCATCGGAGGGGAGAGAGATTTGGTTTTGAGTTCTTCATGCATGGTATGATTTTGTATCCCATTTTTAATAATTTTTTATGTTTTTGAGTTCATTTTAGCTTAATCTAGCTAGCCTGAAGATTAATCTGCAAAACTGTTAAAGGTTAAAGGACTTGCCATGGCTGTTTTTGAAAAGGTTTTGAAGTTATCTGATAGATTATTAATCTTGGTTGTAAAGAAAACATGTTTTTTAAAATGATTTTTGATAAAATTGTATTTAGGGATTTACTTGTAAAAATAGTAAAATTTCATGATAAAATAATGAAATGGTGATTTAAGTGGGTTGATATGAGTCCATAAAAAATTGGCTAGCTTGTATGGAGGATTAAAATGGTTAAATTTCAAATTACGAGCTTAAAGACTAAATTGTGAAAAGTTAAAATGTTAGGGGTAATTTTGTAATTTTACATAAATATAAATTATGGATTAGATTGAATTGAATACTTAAAGTACTTAATTGAATGAAATTATCCATTTAGATAAAGGTAAACAACAACCGGACTTAAATCAAGGAAAATCTAAAGCTTCGGATTAGTTTGCAACTCTACTTCTACGACCATAGTTGTTGAGGTAAGTTCATATGAATTATGATCTTATTAATGTTAGTTAAATTGATTATTTACTACGTTGTGTTAATATAAACGGACTTGAAATTTTAGGTGTATCGATGTATGAATAATTGATGGATAATGAATCATGTTTGAACCTTAAGAATTCTTAGGATACGAATGACATGTCATTAGAGATTTCATGCTTTGGGTGCTAGTCTTTAATGTCCTACCGATGGCTGAGATCCTGCATTTGTTGTGGATTCTCCACAGATCATGTGAGCAACATTGTGTAGCTAACTTTTCGACCCACAGCTCGTGTGAGTAGGCCTATTTCAAATCTCGTGTGAGCACTATTGTAAAGGAAATGTTACTGTTATATGGAAAGGAACACTATCTGTGAGCATTACCGAGTATCCGATGCAATTCTAGATGGTTCAACGGGTAAGTGAAGGAATGGCATGGTAAGTGCACAATGGGATATTGAATCATGATCTTTGAAAAGGCTAATGTAATAAATGATGTGTGTATGAAAATCTACTTACTATATGATAGAATTTATATGTATCATTTATGAACTTACTAACTTGTGAGTTTGTTGATGCTTGTATAGGCTTTTACTAAGCTTATGGTCTTGGTAATGACATTATGGTTATTCTATAAATTGTGCTAATTGAATTGTAAGTTATGTTTGAGTTTACACGAGCTTACTAAGCACTAGTTGCTTACGTAGTTACTTTCCTTTGTTTTATAGATTATCGAAAGCTCGACCGGTTGGAAGCTTGTCAGGGATCAATAACAGTATCTAGCAACCATTTTGTTAGTTTTTGAGTATTTTAGCCAAGGATATATATGGCATGTATAGGACCTTTTGTAATGGTATTTCATGAATATGTTAATGGTTGAATTGGTATGTATATGCTTTTGAAGTTTACCTTTGGTTTTATGGACTTTTAATGCCTTGTCAAATTAGGCCATTTTGGCCACTTTTAGGTACTTGAAATACATGATCTTTGTTGGTATGCTTGTGATGATATGCAAATGGTTATATGTGATGTTATTTTGTAATCAAGGAACTAGGTTTTTGTGCTTGGAATATGGAAATATTGACGTGTTTTGGTTAATGATGTTATGGTACAAAAGCGGTGTCTTTGAATGACATATTGGTTAGATGAAATAGGATGCTTGAAATGGTATGTTTAGGTGTGTTTGAATGATGCCTAAATCTCTTGAATGTGTGCTCAAATGGGATGATTGGTTAGATGTGTTTTGGCCTTGAAATGGCTTGAAATTAGGGTCAATTTATGGATTACACGGCCTGGGACATGGGCTGTCACACGGCCGTATGACACACATGGCTTGGATACACGGCCATGTGACCCAACTCAGTGAGATACACAGGTGGAGACACGTGTTGGGACACGACCATGTGTCTCTTTGTTCGATTGTTACATGGCCTGGGCTATGTCACACGGCCTGGCCACACGGTCGTGTGACCCCTAGTTTTAAATTTTGTAACTTTTTCCCAAATCTTCTGTTTTATTTCAAATTAGTCCCAAATTACTTCTAAGCTATGTTTAGGTCTTCAAAGGCTCGATTTAGGGACCAAATGCATGTCTTTGATAGGTTTTTAATAAGATTAATTTATTTAATGCTTTGAAGTAAAATGTTATTCTAATTGTTCAGTAATGCTCTGTAACCCTAATCTGAAAATGAAAGCGGGTTAGGGGTGTTACATTTAGTGGTATCAGAGCTACGGTTTAGTCAGTTTTCAGACTTACTGTAGCATGTATGGAGTCTAGAAATACATGCCATTATATAACCCGTGATAGTGTGATATCTCTGGACTCAAATTGAATTATATTTCCATATAGATAAAAGATGTCATCCAACCGAGCTGATTCCGATGAGGTTGATAGTAACGCACAAGCCTCCATTCATGGAAGAGCTAGCAGTGGGTCTGTAGCTAAGGGCAGGGGAAGTGAGGTGAAAGAAGCCTTCTTCCAAATGATGTCTGAGTGGTTCTCTGAGTTTGTTAGAATGAACCCTATAGCTCAACGACCTCCACCCCCTCCCGTTCCCCAACTTGTCCCCGCTATTCCTCAAGGTTTAGAGCCGATACGAGTGAATAGACATCTGATTGGTAAAATTTGTAATTTATGGGGCTAAAGAGTTTCGTGAAACAATTGAAGATGATCCTAAAAAAGCTGAATTTTGGTTAGAAAATATTGTGAGTGTTTTTGATGAATTGTCTTGTTCTTCCGTTGAATGTTGGAAATGTACAGTATCTCTGTTGAAAGACTCAGTGTATCAGTGGTGGAATACTTTATTGTTATGGTACCAAAGGATCGTGTGAATTGGGATTTCATTCAGACAGTATTTAGGAAGAAATATGTTAGTCAGCCTTATCTTGACAAAAAGCGGAAAGAGTTCCTTGAATTAAAACAGAGCTGTGTGACTATAGTCGAGTATGAAACAGAATTTGTGCGACTTAGACAGTATGCTCGAGAATGTATACCAACAGAAGCTGTTATGTGCAGTCGGTTTGAGGATGGTTTAAACGAAGATATCAAACTATTAGTTGGGATTCTAGAATTGAAAGAATTCATCGTATAGGTAGATCGATCACATAGAGATGAAGAACTTAGTAAAGCTAAAAGAAAGGCAGATTTCGAGGCTTGTGACACTTGAAAATGACCTATGGGAAAACTATTTTCATCTCCATCGAATAAATCAAAGGAATTTCATTGTCGTACCTCAGCTATAGTAGGATTCTCGGGAAGATATAAATGGAAGCAACATTCAAATTCGAGACTCAGGCTACTTCTGTAGCGTGTGTGGGGAGTGCTCGAAATAATAAACCTGAATGCCAATAGTGTAATAGATCACATTTTAGGGAGTGCAGATTAAGAGATGGATCGTGCTTCAAATGTGGTCCCTATAACCATTTCCTTCGAGATTGCCTTGAAGGATCTGATAGGGAGAAAGCTCAGAACACTCGTACTAGTAACATGACTGCGAGAGGGAGATCATCCAAAAACAGTGGTAATACGGGGGATAGTCGAAATGGAATGAAAGATTCTACCATTAGATCTGAGGCTTGGGCACCGCGAGGGCTTATGCAATTCAATCTCGTGAGGAAGCTTCTACACCTAATGTGATTATCGGTACATTTTCTATCTTTGATACTAATGTTAATGCTTTAATTGACCTAGGGCCAACGCACTCATATATATGCATAACCTTAGTGTCGAAAAACAAAATACCTTATGAGTCAACTGAATTTGTGATCAAAGTAACAAATCCTTTAGGTCAATATGTATTAGTTTATGAAGTTTTTAGAAATTGTCCCCTGATGATTCGAGATTGCAACTTTTTGGCCAATTTGATGCTATTACCATTTGATGAGTTTGATGTAATTCTTGGTATGGATTGGATGGCTCTGCATGATGCTGTTGTGAATTGTAGACGAAAGCAAATTTTGTTGAAATGTCAGAATGGTGAAATAGTTCGAGTTGAATATGAAAGATTTGATAGTACAACTAATATTTTTTTGGCTTTGTCAGCTTAGAATTATGTCAGAAAGGGTTGTGAGGCATGTCTAGCTTATATGTTTGATTCCAGGGCTTCAGAATTGAAATTAGAGTCAATTTCGACTATTTGTGAATTCTCGGATGTATTTCCAAAAGAGTTACCAGGGTTACCGCCAGTCGGAGAGGTTGAATTTACTATTGAATTAGTATCGGGAACTTTTTCGATATCGATAGCTCCATATAGAATAACACTTACAGAGCTGACAGAGTTGAAAGCATAGTGGCAAGAATTGACAGATAAGGGATTTGTTCGGCCTAGTTTTTCTTCCTGGGGTACTCCTGTTTTGTTTGTTAAGAAAAAGGATGGGTCAATGAGATAATGTATTGACTATCGACAGCTTAACAAAGTCATGATAAAAAAATATCCTATGCCACGTATCAATTATTTGTTTGATCAATTGAAAGGTACGATAATATTTTCAAAGATTGATCTCCGTTCTAGGTATTACCAGTTATGGGTTAAAGATTTGGATGTGCCTAAGACTGCTTTTAGAACTAGGTACGCATATTATGAATTTTTAGTTATGCCATTTGGTTTAAGCAACGCACCTGTTGTGTTTATGGATTTTATGAACAGAATATTCTGACAGTATCTAGACAGATTTTCAATTTTATTCATTGATGATATTTTGATCTATTCCAGAGATGAAATTGAGCATGCGCAGCATTTGAGAATAATTTTGCAGACTTTGTGCAAGAAATAGGCATATGCTAAATTTAGCAAGTGTGACTTCTAGCTCCGAGAAGTTGGATTTTCAAGACACGTTGTATCAGCAAACGGTATTCGGCTTGACCTGTAACACCCCTTACCCGGATTCTACGTCGGGAACCGGGCCCGAGGCGTTACCGAACTCAAACCACTTAATCGCCACTTAGGCTCAACGTCATTACTCTCTATAACCTCATTCTCGACTTACGAGGCCTCACTCATACACACGAGGGCTCTCGAGACTAATCCAAACTTTTACGATCCTTAAAAGTTTTCTCTTTTATCACAGTCTCACACGCCCGCAAGCAAGATTAGACACGCCTGCATGGACTCACACGCCCATGTTCCCTAGCCGTGCTAAAAACTCGAGCATTCTGCCAATTGCCCCACGGCCATGGCACGCCCGTGCTCTCCAACCGTGGTGAACACTGACTTACCTCGCACGGCCTAGAGTCTAGACACACGCCTGCAGCATGGACTCACACGCCCATGTTCCCTAGCCGTGCTAAAAACTCGAGCATTCGCCATTGCCCCACGGCCATGGCACGCCCGTGCTCTCCAACCGTGGTGAACACTGACTTCCCTCGCACGGCCTAGAGTCTAGACACACGCCCGTGTGGCTAGCCCATGGCCAATACTGATTAATCCAACACGCCCTAGGCACACACCCGTGTGACTAGTCCGTGGTCTATTCTATTTTCAAATATTAACATGCAGGGGACGCACGGCCACAGCACACGCCCGTGGGCTGACCGTGTGTCACACATAGTCTAGACACACGCCCGTGTGTCTATCCACATGGTCAAGAACAAGACTAAGTGTCAAGTTCTTTTCACCCTTCTAACATACACAACATATACTCATCTAACACCATCATAATCAACTTAAATTGAAGTGCATTTTCACATAGAAAACTACATCTTTCTTTCATATAATGTAATAGCCAACAACCATGGCATTATACAAAATAAGCTATCCATCTAAAGGCCAACACATCTTAGCCATTTACAACAAAATTTACTAACTTATCTAGCCCCTATACATGCCATATACAAAACATTAAGTTTTATGTACCAAATTGTGCTGATATGTGGGCTATCTTCTGATGATCCTCGTATCTTGATTCAACGCTTTTAATCTATAAGACAAGGGAAAAGAAAGAGAGTAAGCTTTGAGCTTAGTAAGTTTACACATAAACAAATAAGCAACATAGTATAAGCTAAGCAACCATTAGCATTATACCAACAAGTAATTCACAACTATGCTTACTCTTTCTATCCCTTACCACATTTCCAACACACCATGAGTCACATACTCATAACCATTGAAATGCACCCCTGCATTCAATATCACATTTACATAATATACAACACATCATTATTTATCGTAATACATCCACACAGTCAATCCACATAACTTATCCACAAAGCTCATCCACACAGCTAGTTTACATAACTAATCCACACAGCTCATCCACACAGTTAATACACACAGTCAATCCACACAGCCAATGTCTCGGTGGTTTCGCACTTAGCACACCACAATCAATTTATAAGGTGGTATCGCACTTAGCCTACCACAAAGGTAATCATAGTGATATCGCACATAGCCACTAAATGATATACCTAACGATAGCATCGCACATAGCCAGCTCATCGTCAATATGCATTTGGATGGTATCGCACTTAGCCCACCATCTAGCATTATCACAACACATGCACAAATCTACTTAAACCACATAGATTCCCAATCATTCTCGATCATACATTCATTCACCATTTCTACTACATTCATTCTACTTGAACCACATAGGTTCTAAATCAATCTCTAATTAGCTACACACTAGCTATCGTCAACAAATTGTAAGTATGAATACATTGTTTATGCATAGACTTACGTCGATACTCAAAAGTATAGAAATATACAATTTAGTCCACCACTTTGGTTTTGCCTCGGTTTCGATCCGGGCTTCGTCTTTCTTGATCTATAATGAAAAAATCAGCTTATTCAATATACACATTGACTAAATTGACCCACATCTCATACTTTAGCAAAATTACTATTTTGCCCCTAAACTTTCTCATATTTACACTTTAGTCCCAAAGGCTCGTAAAGTGATTTTTATTCAACTTTCTACTCTTTCATGCTTAGCCGAACCACTTACTCAACTAAATCATTCATCAAATCTCACTAAATCACACATGTATGACCAAACTAAAGTTTTTCACAAACTAGTCCCTACATGCATTTTCATGGAAAATCACTTAACAAAAGATGTTTCTACTACATCAACCTTTCATAATCTTCCATAAAACATAAAAATACATGCATTTCATACATATGTACATTTTTGAACATCCATAATAGCTCACCAAATAGCTAAAAATAGCTTACTCATGCTACCGGGACTTTAAAAATACGAAGAATGTCAAAAAACGAGCTTAAGATCACTTACTAGCAAGCTTGAAAAATTGAAGGAGCCCTAACAATGGCTTCTCAAATTTTCGACAGCTATGGGAAGAAGATGAATGAATTTCTATCATCTTTTCACCTATTTTAATCACTTAATTGATAAATGACCAAAATGCCCTTTTTGATAAGCTTTCAATTTTAACTCATCCATGCCCATTTTTGTCCAAAAACTAGAATTTGGGTAAATTGCTATTTAAGGACCTCAAATTAATAATCTAAAGCTATTTCACACAAATAGCTTCTAGAAACACACATTTTGCAACATTTGTAATTTAGTCCTTTTGGATAATTCAACCACAATTTTGCAAAATTGTTTCATGAAACTTTCACACTAGCATACATACATAATATAAACCTCAAAAACTCATTCATGACCCTCAGGTTTGTGGTCTCGAACCACTATTCTGACTAGGCCCTAAATCGGGATGTTACATGACCTGAGTAAAATATCAGCTGTAGTGGACTAGAAACCTACAAAGATTGTTTCAGAGATCAGAAGTTTCTTAGGTTTAGCCAGATATTATTGGAGGTTTTTAAAAGGGTTTTCGATGATTTCTTCACCGTTGACGAAGCTATTTTAGAAAGATGTCAAGTTTGAATGGTCTGAGAAGTTTCAGCAAAGTTTTGATAAGTTGAAAGTGTTGTTGACCGAAGCCCCTATGTTGATTCCGCTTGAGCCCGAAAAGGAGTTTGTTATTTATAGTGATGCTTCATTGAATGGTTTAGGCTGCATGTTGATGCAATAAGAAAAAGTTTTGATAAGTTGCAAGTGTTGTTGACCGAAGCCCCTATGTTGATTCCGCTTGAGCCCGGAAAGGAGTTTGTTATTTATAGTGATGCTTCATTGAATGGTTTAGGCTGCGTGTTGATGCAATAAGAAAAAATAGTAGTTTATGCTTTCCATAAGTTAAAACCACACGAGAAAAACTATCCAACTCATGAGTTAGATCTTGCAGCTATTCTGTTTGTATTAAATATCTAGCGACACTATTTGTATGGAGAAAAATGTCGTATCTTTACGGATCACAAAAGCCTGAAGTATTTAATATCATAAAAAGAATTAAATTTGTGACAGCGTAGATGGCTAGAGCTGCTAAAAGATTATGATTTGATCATCGATTATCATTCAGGAAAAGCTAATGTTGTTACTGATGCTTTAAGTAGAAAATCTTTATTTTCTTTGTGAGCTTTGAATACTTGGTTGACGTTGATTGATGATGGTTCCATTGTAGCAGAATTAAAAGTTAGATCAACATTTCTTCAGTAGATTTGTGAAGCTTAGAAAAGTGACACCGAGTTTATTGCTAAACGGGAGTATATTGGAAAGACACCTGATTCAGAATTTCACGTTAATCCTGATGGTAGTTTGTATTTCTGAAGTAGAATATGTGTTTCGTGGAATTCTGATGTTATTATGAAGATTTTACAGGAAACTCACAGTAGTAATTTATCGATACACCCTGGTAGTGATAAAATGTACGATGATTTTAAGCAAATGTACTGGTGGCCAGGTATGAAACGAAAGATTTCAGAGTTTGTATCAAATTGTTTGATTTGTCAGCAAGTCAAAGCCAAGCATCAGGTACCTTCTAGACTATTACAGCATGTGATGATTCCAGAGTGGAAATGGGAATAAATTGCGATGGATTTTATATTAGGATTACCTTTGTCTCCATGGAAGAAAGATGCGATCTGGGTTATTGTTGATCATTTCACTAAATCTACATATTTCATTCCAGTACGTACAGATTATTCACTTGAGAAGTTGGCAGAACTATATGTTTTTGAGATAGTTAGACTACATGGTGTGCCAATATCTATTATCTCGGATAGAAATCCACGGTTCACTTCTCAATTTTTGAGTAAATTGCACAAAGCTCTAGGTACTCGAGTCCATTTCAGTACAACATTTCATCAACATACTGATGGTCAGTCTGAGCGAGTGATTTAGGTACTCGAAGATATGCTCCGTTGTTGTATTTTATAGTTTGAGGGTAGCTGGGAGAAATTTCTTTCATTGGTTGAATTTGCATACAATAATAGTTATGAATCGAGTATTAAAATGGTGCCGTATGAAGCTTTGTATGGTCAGAAATGTAGAACCCCATTATACTGGACTGAGTTGAGTGAGAAAAAGCTATTCGGTGTTGATTTGATTTGAGAAACTGAAGAAAAAGTCAAAGTAATACGTGATTGTTTGGAAGCTGCTTTTGATTGACAGAAATCATATGCAGATTTGAAAAGAAAAGAAATTGAATTTCAAGTTGGTGATAGAGTGTTTTTAAAAGTATCGCCTTGGAGAAATGTTCTCTGTTTTGGTTGAAAAGGGAAGCTTAGTCCATGATTCATCGGGCCATATGAGATCATCGAGAGGATTGGGCTAGTAGCTTACCGTTTAGATTATCGTTTGAATTGGAGAAAATACATAGCATATTTCATGTGTCGATGTTACGAAAGTATCGATCAGATCCTTCACAAGTGATTTCAGCTGTTGATGTTGAGATTCAGCTAGGTATGTCATACAGTGAAGAACTGATTAGAATTTTAGCTCGAAAAGTTAAAGAGTTAAGAAAGAAACGTATAACTTTAGTTAAAGTGCTCTGGAAACATCGTGGATTCGAGGAATCTACTTGGGAACCGGAAGAAGCTATGAAAGTGCAATACCCGAACCTATTTTCTGGTAAGATTTTCGGGGATGAAAATTCCTTTTAGGGGGAGAGTTGTAACAGCCCATTTTTAGTGGTGTCAGAAATAGTGGTTTTGGGACGACAATTTCGATGAGTGAGTTATTATTATTTTTATATATTTAAAGTCCATGAGTGTAACAGCTCGATTTTGGGTCTAGTAGGAACAGTGGTTTCGGGACCACAAATTTGATGCAGTAAAATTTATTTTTATTATTTTTTATGGTCTACAGTTTTATGGAATGATTTCGTGAAAATTTCGTTCGAAAATTTTGACGTTTGGGCACTCAATTTAGTTAAAGGGACTAAATTGCAAAAAGTGCAAAACTTGAATTCTATATGTTAAAGGTAACCAATTGCTATGAGATCTTAAATTAGAGGTCCTTAAATGGTAATTAGACCATTGGTTAAGTTTGTGGACAAAAATGGACATGATTTAGGTGAAATTTGGGTGTTTTAAAGAAAGGGCATTTTGGTCATTTGGTAATTAAATGAATTAATAAGCAAAATAAAGCCAAAATCTTGTCCATCTTCTTCTCCCATGGCCAAAATTCACTAAGACATAGCTAGGGTTTGTTCATCTCCCAAGCTCGATTGTAAGTCCGTTCTTGCCCCGTTTTTAATGTTGTTTACATTTTTAAAGTCATTGTAACCCGATCTATCAATTTCTACCATTAATTTAAGATAGGATAAAGGTATAGGGTTTGACCCATGTTAGACATGTGTTTATTTTGATGTTTAATGGTAGATTATGCAAATTTGATGTTGGATAAACAACTTTAACTAAGTGATTTTTTATGAAAATATCAAAAAGGACCTATTTGTAAAAGTTGGAAAATATGTAGTAGAAGTATGATTTAATGAAAAATGTCGGCTGTTATGAGCATGAAAATGGTTCGACTAGGCTTGGGCTTTGAAGAAATTGACTATATTTCATTTTATGAGCCTAGGGACTAAAGTGTAAAATGTTAAAAAGTTAGGGGCAAAAATGTAACTTTGCCATAATGTGATTTTTGGACTGAATTGAATAATTTGAGTATTAAATGAGTTAAATTTACTATTATAGATAAATAAAAACGAAGTTTGGACCTAGATCGGGGGAAAAACAAAGTGTTTGACGATTAGGTCCATTTTCACTATTTTTGTACCGAGGTAAGTTTGTATGTTAATAATGTAATGTTATATTTGTATTTTAATGTTTTGACATTGCATGAATTATGATTGATTCTATGAGCATATTCGACGAAGTTCCGACAAGAGAGAAATCCCAGTTGAACCTTAGGAATAAATTAGGATACAAGTGACATGTCACTAGGAACCCATGTGATTATGTGATTATGTGACCCGAGTGCTGGTCCTGTACGTCCTACTGGTGGCTGGGTATACCGGCATATGTTGCGGGTACCTGACAGCTTGTGTGAGCAGCACCGCGTAGCTACTTCTCGACTGACAGCTTGTGTGAGCAGGCCTGAGGACAGCTCGAGAACGAGCCTATATGTATTATGAGAATTGCGGTAGCATTGGCTACTTATGTGGCACTTATGTGCAAGAATTCCGCGTATCCGATAGTATTCCAAATGGTTCAACGGGCATGTCAAAGATGAGAAAGTATGTGATTATGTTACGAGTTAGTACAGGTATGTACGAAAAACTCAAAGGAAATAGATTCGGTATATGATGAACTATTGGTAAGAATATGAGTGAGTATGTTATGTTCATGAAGTTTTAATGACATTTATGTTGATTCATGTTAAGTTATGCTTATGATAAATGCATAACTAATTTTGTTTATTATTTGCATATGAACTTACTAAGCTATATAGCTTACTTCCCTTCTTTCCCTTATCTTATAGTTTCAGCAAGCTAGCTCGGGATTGGAGATCATCGGAGATCCATTCACACTATCAACCATTATTTCGGGTACCATTGAAATGTCAATATTTTGAGTTATGGCATGTATAGGGACTTGGTCATTTTGTTATATGTGTCATTATGATTTGGCCAAAGGTATTGATTTGTAATTGATAAGTGTTTTATTTTGTATGAGGCCTTAAAAGATGGCCTATCTTGGTTACATTGGATGTGCTTGTGATATGTTTGTGTTTGGTAAATTATGATGTTAAAGCATGTGGATGTAATGTTAATACCTTGGTTGTGGATGTTTTGGTTGCCTAAGTATGCTATGAATTGTGTCATTGAATTGGTGTAAGTGTAGGTGTAAATGAGGGTGGCAAATGGCTTGGTAAATAGCCTTATTTTTGTCCACACGGGCTATGTGTGACACACGGTCTACCCCACGGACATGTGTTCCGGGCGTATGTCCCTTGCACCTTAATTTTGAAAAATAGAATGTCCAGAATATAGCACACGGGCAGAGACACGGGCGTGTGTCTCAGCTGTGTGTGCTACACGGCCTAGAACAAGGGCATGTGGCACAGTCGTGTGGCACAAGTCAGAGAGCACCCTAAATTGAACATGGTCTGAAGCACGGGCGTGTCCCAGGGTCACACGGGCGTGTCCCAGGGTCACACGGGCGTGTCCCAGGGTCACACGGGCGTGTCCCAGGGTCACACTGGTGTGTCCCTTGGATCACACGGGCGTGTGAGCCCTGCAGTTAGCAAAAATATTCTAAGTTTTGTAAAAATTCCCTAAGTTCTCGGTTTAGTCTCGAACCACTTCCAATGCATGTTTTGGGCCTCGTAGGCTCGTATTAGGGACTTTATGATTGAATATGAATGGTTTTAAATTGGACGCAAAATTTATGACTCAGAATTTTGTGAATGCTTGTGTTGTAAGTCTGGTAATGCCTCGTACCATGTTCCGGTGTTGAATACGGGTAAAGGGTGTTACAATGGGATTATATTAGGGTCATATAAAAGTTTCGTTACGAAATTTTGAAGTTTAAATGGTTAAGTAGGTAAAAAGGACTAAATTGAAAAAGAAGGTGCAAAAGATGGATTCTAGTAATTAAATGTATTGAACGGCTTTAGAATTATAAATTAAAGGATGTAGTTCGTAAATATACCATATTGTATGCTAGCGGATATTCATGGATGGGTTTTATTGAAATTTTTTATTAATGATAAGGGCAATGTAGTAATTTAGTAATTAAAAGAAAATTAAGTAAATAAATTATGAAACAAAGCCATCATCTTATTTCTTTTTCCTATTTTGAACCGAATTTAGCCATTGAATGGGAGAGAGCTTCGGTTCTGAGTTCTTCATGCATGGTATGATTTTGTATCCCGTTTTTAATGATTTTTATGTTTTTGAGTTCATTTTAGCTTAATCTAGCTAGCCCGAGGATTAATTTGCAAAACTGTTAAAGATTGAGGGACTTGCCATGGTTGTTTTTCCAATAGGTTTTGAAGTTATTTGATAGAGTATTAATCTTTGTTGTAAACCAAACATGTTTTGTAAAGTGATTTTTTATGAAATTGTATTTAGGGATTTATTTGTTAAAAATAGTAAAATTTCATGATAAAATAATGAAATGATGATTTAAGTGGGTTGATATAAGTCCCTAAGAAATTTGGCTAGCTTGTATGGAGGATTAAAATGGTTAAATTTGAAATTATGAGCTTAAGGACTAAAATATGAAAAGTTAAAATGTTAGGGTAATTTCATAATTTTGCATAAATTATGGATTGAATTGAATTAAATACTTGAAGTACTTAATTGAATGAAATTATCTATTTAGAACAAGATAAACAAAAACCGGACTTAAATCAAGGAAAAGCTAAAGCTTCGGATTAGTTTTCAACTCTAATTCTACAACCATAGTTATCGAGGTAAGTTCGTATGAATTATAATCGTATTAATGTTAGCGAAATTGATTATTTACTATGTTGTGTTAATATAAACGGATTTGAAATTGTATATGTATCGATGTATGAATAATTGACGAATAACAAATCCCCTTTGAACCTTAAGAATTCTTAGGATATGAATGACATGCCATTAGAGATTTCATGTTTCGGGTGTTGGTTGTGAATGTCCTACCGATGGCTGAGATCCTGCATTTGTTGTGGTTTTTCACAGCTCGTGTGAACAGTATCGTGTAGCTAACATTTCGACCCACAGCTCGTGTGAGCACTATTATAAAGGAAAAGTTACTGTTATATATGGAAAGGCACACTATGTGTGAGCATTCCCGAGTATCCGGTGCAATTCTAGATGGTTCAACGGGTAAGTGAAGGAATGGCATAGTAAATACACAATGAGATATTGAATCATGACCTACAAAATGGCTAATGTAATAAATGATGTGTATATGAAAATCTACTTACTATATGATTGAATTCATATGTATCATTGATGAACTTACTAACTTTTGAGTTTGATGATGCTTGTATAGGCTTTTACTAAGCTTATGGTCTTGGTAATGGCATTATGTTTATTTTATAAATTGTGCTAATGAAATTATGTTTGATTTTATACGAGCTTACTAAGAACTAGTTACTATCGTAGTTACTTTCTTTTGTTTTATAGATTATCGGAAGTTCGATTGGTTGGAAGCTTGTCGGGGATCAATCACACTATCCAGCAACTATTTCGGTAGTTTTTGAGTATTTTTGCCAAGGTTATATATGGCATGTATAGGACCTTTTTTAATGGTAGTTCATGAATGTGTTAATGGTTGAATTGGTATGTACATGCTTTTGAAGTTTATATTTTGTTTGATGACTTTTAATGCCTTGTTAAGTTAGGCCATTTTGGCCACTTTTAGGTACTTGAAATACATGATCTTTGTTGGTATGCTTGTGATGATAAGCAAATGGTTATATGTGATGTTATTTGGTAGTCAATGAAATAGGTTTTTGTGCTTGGAATATGGCAATATTGACTTATTTTGGTTAATGATGTTATGGTACAAAAGTGGTGCCTTTGAATGGCATATTGATTAGATGAAATAGGATGTTTGAAATGGTATGTTTAGGTGTGTTTGAATGATGTTTAAATCTCTTTAATCCGTGCTCAAATGGGATAGTTGGTTAGGTGTTTTTTGGCCTTGAAATGGCTTGAAATTAGGGTCAATTTATTGATCACACGGCTTGGGGAACGAGCTGTCACACGACCTGGCTACACGGTCGTGTGTCATTTGTAAATCCTTAGTGTATTAAGTCAGTGAGTTACATGACCTAGCACATGGCCTGCAACACGACCATGTGTCACAAGTCAGAGAGTTACATGATCTGGAACGCGACCTTCGACATAGCCGTGTGAGCCAACTCAGTGAGTTACACCGGTGGAGACACGGGCAGGGTCACAGCCATGTGTCCCTTTTGTCCGATTGTTACACTGCCTGGCCACACGACCATGTGATCCCTATTTTTAAATTTTGTAAATTTTTCCCAAATCTTCTGTTTTGATTCAAATTAGTCTCGAATTGCTTCTAAGCTATTTTTACGGTCTCGAAGGCTCGATTTAGGGACCAAATGCATGTCTTTGATAGGTTTTTAATGAGATTAAATTTTTTAATGCCTTGAGGTAAAATATTATTTTTATTGTTAGGTAATGCTCCGTAACCCTAATCTGACGACAGAGACTGGTTAGGGGTGTTACAGAAAGGTTAATAAATCAAAAAAAAAAAGAATTGATTTTGAAAGAAATCTCTGATTTTAGGTTTTGGAAAACTTTGAATGGTTTGGTGTTTAAGAGAGGGAAGATGACGTGAATGACTCCAAGTAGTAGAACAATTTTGAAAAATTGGGCAATTTTCCCTTTTTTCACTTCTTGTTTCTCCACTCTTTCAAAAAGGTCCTAAATTAAATAAAATCTATATTTTTCAAATTAGACCTCAAAATTGAATTTCGTTTTATGGTAGTTAAAAAAACCTGAATATGTAATTTTAATTCTTTAATTACTCATTTACGACCCTAATTTCGATACTTGACTTAACCCACGGTTTAATGACCCAATTCTACAAACCCAAAACTACTAGGCTGGGTTTTGGGTTGTGACACGAGCCTTTAGTCGAGCTCATAGAGCCTTAAAAATATTTTGGGAACAATCAAGGACTAATTTGAAACAAAACGAAAAAAATTTAAAAAATATTAAAATTTTGGAAATAGCGGTCACACGGCCGTGTGACAAAGCCCAGACCGTGTGGCTTAGGAACATGGTCGTGTGGCTAAACCATGTACAATTCAAAAGAAAGGTCATACGACTGTGTCGTAGCCTCTGTTCCCGCCCATGTGCAAATCAAAATAGTGTCACACGGTCGTGTCGCAGGACGTGTTCTAGAATGTGTAAGTATTTGAAATAAGGTCACACGACCATGTAACTGCCTGATGCCACGTGAAAAAACCTGCACTTATAATAAAAAAATACACCCGGTCATGTGAGGAAAAACAACAATTCAATTATCAAATCAAATCCACATTTCATACCAAACTAATTTGCATTCAGAGTTCATAAGTCCATACATTAAACACATGCCAAACTTACCATTTCATCCAATCCATTCACATTCAATCTTACAATATTCCAAACACTTTCATAAGGTTTTTATATACCCAAAGCCAACCTAAGATGCAACACATGAAATAAGTATCCAAAACATATGCAAAACACACCTATTACATGCAATATAACCCAAAGGTGAACATGTAAAAAACTACCGATAAGTATCTGGATAGTGTGATCTTCAGGTTGATCCGATTGCCCGATTCCACAAAGCGATATCTACAATGAAATTAGAGAATGACACGAGTAAGCTTCTATGAAGCTTAGTAAGTTCAACGATTGAAACGAAAAAACTTATCGTATAAACATAGCAATTACATTAACAAGATTAACAAACAATGAATCCTGTCAACCACAGTCATTCAACAGGTGAATTTATACATATACATATATGAGTTGCATAATATGTTCAATCGCATGAGATCATTCAATATCAAGTCATGATAATATCGGGAAATCATGCAATCCATTATACAATTCAATAACAAGTCAACTATCACTAGAAATTTGCCCGATGAATGATATAACAGATACGAGTACGTGGTTATCCACCCGAAACATGCCAAAAAGCTCAAACAATCCAATCCAATTGAAAACATGCCTTGGAAAAAAGTGCCTAGCCTGTAGGCTATCATTCCTCCGAAAACACGCCTGGGCACCAAGTGCCAAGCCTGAAGTCTTTACATCCACCCTCAGTAACACGCCATAATTATTGTAAATATAACACGATAGTCCGTAACAAATGCTAAAC
This sequence comes from Gossypium sturtianum, assembly GCA_025698515.1. Lineage (NCBI taxonomy): Eukaryota > Viridiplantae > Streptophyta > Magnoliopsida > Malvales > Malvaceae > Gossypium > Gossypium sturtianum. The sequence goes on from CM046952.1 coordinate 95,916,171, forward strand.
TTCACTATATTCAGTGGATAATCACAAGTCAGGAATGATCATCTCATCACAAGTCAATCTCGTACAACGCTTAACATAACCTATTGGCATGCCAAGTTCATCCGGCTCAAAACACATCATCGCTTAATAACATTCAAAACAATTACTTTCTCAATTCATAACAGTTTATAACAAATCAATTATACCTAAAACATTCAACAACCAAATTCACAATCAATATAACATTTCAAATTGTACTAAACTAAACCGAACGAACTAGCCAATGCCAAACTACAAAGATCTTAATGATTTTAGGGACTAGTCAGCAACTTTCCCTTTTCCACGATTATCTACTTGTTCTTAATCTATAAAATAGTTTATTTCAATTTATTAGATTCAACGTTATATAATATTCAATTTAATGCATATAGCTTCTTATTTACAATTTTTCACATTTGCCCTAAACTTTTACATTTTATTCAATTCGATCCTTAAGACTAAAACATAATTATTTTCACAATTTAACCCTATACCCATTGATCCTAATTCATAACCGTCCCAAATCAGTCCTCACATGTTAAAATTTCACAAAAAAAAACATATTTTCATTATTTTCAATTAAGTCCCTAAACTTAAAAATAAACAAAAAAACCACTTTACAAAATGGTACTATATAATTATCAAACTTAATAATTTATCATAAAAATTCAAAAACATCTCAAATTCATTAATGGTAACATTCTAAACATTTAACACTTTTACAAATTCGTCTCCGGGTTAGCTAGATTAAGCTACAACGATGTTAAAAACATAAAAATCACTAAAATCAAGTAAAGAAATCACTCACATGCAAGGTAACCTAGCTTGGCTGATTCTTTTTCCTACAAAAAAGGTGATTTCAGTTGAACACAAAAGAAAATAAGGAAGATGATGGTTCAAACCTTTTCTTTTGATTATTCTTTTATTTAAAATTGCAAAAATGCCATTATTTAATATATTTTTCTTTTAAAGCAAGCATATATACCGTCCACTACTTGAGGGATGGTTAAATTACCCTATTAGATCATCTAGATTTGTTTTAATAAATAAATTCACTACTAAACACTTAACAAATGACTTTTACCACCTTTCAAATTTAGTCATTTTTCTTCAATTAACTAACTAAAAATTAAAATTACGAGACCAAAATTTAATATGACACTATAATAACCTCGTAAGTTTTAAATAAATAATATTTACGAACTTACACATCAGAATTGTGGTCCCAAAACCACTGTTTCTGACACCACTAAAAAATAGGTTGTTAGAAAGTTCGTATAAACTTAGTGAGTTCCTTGAAAGGGTGGCAGATTCCACCCAATTCTTCGAGCTACTCAACTAGCCATAAGACCATTCTCTGGTTGGATTCTCTACATGACAATACCACATACTAATTTGCTATATCAACAAAACCTATCCTTATTTATCGTTCTTTCCTTTCCTCATTACTCTTTCCCCTTACACAGGGTATGTATTATCCCAACTGGACCTGACTGCTCACCGGCTTCCCATCATGGACCCTTTTGGTGGCCTTTCCAACTATTCGCCAAAGGATTCTTATAGAATAATTTCCTTGGCGGACTTCATTGTTCCAATCCTTCGCAGACTCTTTGTATCCAACCTTAGTCCCGAAGGTCCCCATGACATATCCATATTATGCTGACCTTCAGCAAACTTTGCCACTCTGGCGAACTTATTCTCATTTCTCCTTTTACTTGGGAACTCATCTATCTCATACCTAAAAGACGATCTACCTTGCTGGACCAACTGGTTATCGCCCATACGACTATATGAGTCTACTATTTCACTTGCACATTTCCTCCATACGAGGACCTTCACTTCTCTCATACCACTTCATTTCACCATTCCTGGTGGATATTAATTTTAGATCCTATTTTGTAATACTTGGAAAATTTCCTTTCCCATATTTCCTTAACAAGGCTAGCTCTCGCTCGGCTTATCTCTTTAATTCTAGTTGGCTCATCACCCATGCCTTTTTGGTTTTCACCACTATCACCACTTTTGTCGAATTCCTCATGACCCGCTTACCATACTTGCACCTTCTTTGCTCTACTTCCACCTACATGGATTCTCATACTTGGCACCCAGGCCTGTACTCCTCACTTGAAGTTTTGGTGTACTTTTTGTATCTATTCCATGGTCGAATCTAGGTTGCCATAGCCAAACTACGATCTTATACTCTTCTCATCTCATTTCCCTCGTCCCAACGAACTTTCCGTGTTTACCGTCTCGGTGGACTTACTCTATTTCGTGTTTACTGTCCTGACGGACTTATCTTTATGGATGCCATGGGGTCTTTCATCCATGATCTTACTTATCATTCCTAACTACCATAGCATTTGTCATCTATGGTCTTACACTACATACCGTATACCATTTACCTTGCTGCCATGGTGTTTTTCATCCATGGTCTTACACTATTACCATTTTACCGTATACCATGCTTACATGACATCTCTCATCCGTGGTCTTACACTACATACCACATACTAGACTGTCATAGCCTCTTTCATCCATGGTCTTATGCCATATATCTTATACTAGACTACTATAACCTCTTTCATCTATGGTCTTACGCCATATACCGTCGTCATGGTGTCACCCCGAAGGATCAGTCAATATCGTTGTCATGGTAAATACCATTCCATGATTCATATTACCCGAATCCTGCCTCATTACCTTCTTAACACCACCTAACCTTGATGCTCGAACACTGCAGTGTTCCCTCTGCAAGGTTCGGAGCTTCGCCCGAGGTGATAACTAATGGGTTTTCTCCCCAGTTCCCTTCCAAAACTTCATCTATCCCTTTGAGTTTTTCCCACAGTCATGTAATGCATGCTCATATAATTATCATTCATGCTTAAACAACGTAAACCATAATAGTGGGTTTGGAGTTTGGAACTCACATGGAACTTCATCATTTCCATTGCTTATCCTTTCTTTCGAGCACCGGAGCTTCCATCCTCCATGCAGTAGCTTACAACCAAAAATAATCATGGGTTATACTCTATATTCTTAGTTTAAACCCATTTTCACAATTTAAGCATGAATTGGATGTTAATTTATTTGTCATTTTCATTAACATTCACTGAGCTTTTTAAAGCTCGCACCTTAACATTCGTGCAAATAATTGTCAGGATTGAGGAGCTGAGGAGCCGAGCAAAAGAGTTCCAAGAGATCTAGGCTTAGTAGAGACTTTATCACGCATTTTAGAGACTATAGTAGGGCATTGTGGAACTCCCAGGAATTAGTTGATTTTGGTTGTAATTGGACTTTAGACATTGGACATTTATTTTGAATGGTTTTATAATAACTTTGACGCATGTTTGAGTTTAATTATTGAATGATTTACGGTGTTTTGTTGCTTGATAACACGGTGTGTGAAGCATGAAATTTTTACTAACGATTGATTAAATGAAGCTTCCATGGAGTGGTTTACTAGCGACTAAGGTATGCTACTTGTTTGATTTACTCGGTGTTTGTTATACATGAAATTGATTGCCTAATTCAATTTAATTAAGGCTCAATTGATGTCTATAAATTCAATTGAGGGTGTATGTATATATATGTTAATTAATCGTATTTAAATCGGGTTTAATTGGTCATTAAAATATGAAAAATCGGGATTTAAAATGAGATTTTGGCAAAAATAGGTGTAGTGGTTTTCACACGGGTGTATGCCTGTCCACATGGGCGTGTGAGGAGTTGTACACGGGCGTGTGGGATTTCCACACGGGCGTGTGTGATCTGCCAAAAAGTTTTACATGACACTAACAGGGGCATTTAATGACACACAGTCTGAGGGACATGGCCGTGTGGGTTTTTGGGGGTTTGAATTTTTGTCTTTTTAAATTGGTATTCTAATTTGTTTAAGTTACGATTTAGTCCTAAAAATTGATTAGTCTAATTAGAGCCCTAACTGGTAAGAAAACTTGGTAAAAATTTAGGATTAGTCTCATAATGGGTAAAACTCGATAGAAACAAACTTAATTTGTAAATTGAAATAGGTCCTGATAGTTGGTATTTATTACAATTTAGCCCCTAATAGTAAAAAAATTGAATTAGACATAGCAAACGAACTCAATTTAAGCTAAAATTTTTAAGCTTGCATAATTTTAACTAAAATAAGGTTAGTAAACATTTAGACCTAAAATCGGGTTAGTTTTACAATAGGTGGTAAAATGACGAAAATGCCTTTAGGAGAAATTACCTAAGAAAAGTTTAAAATTGGCTCATAATTTGCTTCCAAATTAATAAATAACTAATATCCAGATAAGATCGGGGCGTGTCTTGGGTGGTCGTTAGCAGGAGAATCACTTAGGTGGCTAATGTAAAGCTTTGAATTCGGGCCGGTCCATCCTGGTCAGGTTTGGGGTGTCATAGAATAATAGTAGCAAAAATGGGTGAATAGAAGGGTGACAGAAAACAGAAAACAAAAACTAGTGTTTAAGGGCTTCAACAATGGTGAAAAAGGGAAGAAAAAAGAGAGAAATGGAAAGGAGAAGTGAAACGGACGACAAAGAGAGGAAAGAGAAAAAAAAAGTAAAACTTCAACAAAAAGTTAGTTTAATATTTAAAATGGATAGCCTTTTTGTTAAATCAAATAAAATATTTTTTTATTCAAGTTAATCAAGAGATTTTGGGAGTTTTAGTCAGACTGAAATCTGAACAGATTGACTAGAATATTTTTTTTAACTTTTTAATTTTTTTTACAATTTTTATGGTTTCAAAATTTATTATTAATGTCATAGAAAAAGCCTACTTAAACTAGGATTAAAAAGGTCGAGAGCCAGTTTATTCTAAATAAAAATAGTAAGGTCCAAATAAATACATATGCAAGGTTAATTGATAAATTTTTTATTTTTTATACAATATATATATGTAAAGGTTAATTGATAAATTTATTATTCTATCACATATATAACCCACAAATAAGAATTTAATTATCAAACTTTTAATAGATGGATATTTTTCTCCTTCATCTAACTTAAGAGATCAAATTTTTTTTTTTCAATAAGAAAATCAAAGTGGAATATAAGATATAATTCATGGATTTCTGTGTTACTTTCTGCCCACCTAATATTTCGTTGCTATTTTATAAAATGAAAATATTTCATATTTCCACCACATGTTAAATATACTTTAGATATGACAACTTGTATATTTATATTAAGTTCGTAATAAAACGTTTAAATTTATCTCAATAATTGAATATTTAAATTGGCATTTAAAATTTATTTGGACTGTCATGTGGGACTGTCATTAAGGAGGTAACGGAGTTTAACGGTAAAGTGACCACTTTGTAATAAAACGATAACGTAAGTGACTAAAACATAACATTTCAAACATAAATGACTAAATTATAATCTGAGGCAAATAAAAGTGATTATTTTTGTAATTTACCCTATTTTATATATAATTTTTTTAATATTCATTCTTTTGTGTTGTTTTTATGTTTGTTTTTCTTATTATGCTTTAATTATTTTCCTTGTGTCATGTCCAATATTATCGGATAAAATAACTCATAACATGTTTGAAAAACAATCGAAAGTTAAAGAGGGCTAATGGAAGTTTTAATGATCTTTCTTGAGCACTGTTCAATAAAGTAGTATCTATGATCAGATCATGGTAATGATTAAATTCCCAAGAGCAATATAGAATACTTGTCAACGTTACTCCTCAAAGATGATTTCTGCCTCAGTTGAAACCTTCACTCCATTATATGTCTTCTTCTGATTTTTCTTCTCCCACTCAATGCATAGGGAAGTACATCTATATGCCTATATATTACTTCCTTGGTACATATCTACCGGCTCTTTTTCTTTTTTCTTTTATAAAAAAGGTTAGTTTTTAATTTTGATTTTTTAATATGTTTACATTTGAGATTTAATCTTTATACTTTAATTTTTAACATAATTTGGTCTCTATATTTTTATAATTTTATTAATTAATTCAAATAGTTAATGCCGTTAGCTTTTCAATTAAAATATTATGTGGTTATATATAATTTGGAAGCAACTTTATAAATCCATAAAGCTGAGAGACTAAATTCTTGAAAATAAAAGTTAGATTACTAAATTTTAAATGTACGAAGTTTAGAGACTCAAAGTCATGGTTGTTTGAATCGACCAAACATGCCGAGTACTAGTCGGAAGAGAGGCATCAGACTGGTTGACTCGCGGACAAGTACGGGCTAGGTTAAAAAACCGATTGAACTGGTTTTTTAAAATTATTTTATTTTATTAATGATTTATTTAATTGAATCATACGACCCAATGATCTGACCAATTCGACCACCGTGTTGGTTTTAAAAACTTTGCTTAGAGTGTATTAATCTTCAATTTTTTTCTCTATAATTTAAAACAAACAAATAATCAATTTAGCGCGAAACATGGATGGGCCATACTAGTATCTAATTATTCTTATAATCCCAAAATATATATACCCATTACTTTTTAAGGTTTTCATTTTGGAAATGATTATATAAAAATAATTGTTTGATAACTCTAAATTATAGATTTGTTTTAATACTTTTTAACTTACAATTTCATACAAGTTAAGGGTGATTGATAACAATTTTTGTTATAATTATTCTAATTTCTATTAATTGTAATTTGTTATTAGAATAATGCATTTTCGTTGATTTATATGCTAGAACAAGAAATTTTCATAAATAAAGGTGACTGGTGGACTCAAAGGAAAGAAGAAGTTGAAGTTCACATGTTGACGCTCAATGCCGTAGCAAAACTGCAGCATAGGACCTACGAGATTTTGCTGAGATGTTGTCATCTTTGGACACCCCAAATTGGCTTGTTAGACCTCAGAATACTCCTCAACCCAATGTTGCCGAGGACAACTAAGTTTGGACAGCCCAAACCATCCAGAAAAGGGGACGAAGACTTGGTCTATAGCTACCTCAACAATATGGGAGAAAATCAAGCAACTATCAACCACCAAGGAGAAAATTTTGATAACCACTAATCAACATGGAGAAAATCATGTTGGAAAAATACGACAACAAAACAAAATCGTTACCACTGACTGGAAATAAACCAAACATAAATAAAAGAAAGACTCACTGTGTCGTGGCAGAACCATTACCTTAGAAACAAATTCACCCTTATCGATGTAATCGTGTAGGGGATGTTGCCCCCAAGGTTAACACAGAACTTCAATATTTGTACACCCAAATAAGGAAGGTGGAGCACAATTTGTATTGCTCTTCTTTGAGGAATCGAGAAATAAGATAAAAATAAAGCTTTAAATCTAGTCGGGAAAACTTGGCCAGAAAAATCACATTAGGTTCAATTCTCAGGAAAGGTTGGAGGGGTTACAGATGGTCTCACTTAAAATCCATATCCTAAAAAAAAATCATTTAATGTAATCTTAGTAAGATGCCAAAGTTTTAGAGAAAATAAGGATGAAATAATAAAAAAAATAATGAGATAAGCTCTCATTTTGTTGGTTGTAAAAAATGAGGAGAAATGACCTCCTATTTATAAGATTCTCAAAGGGGCAAAGTGGTCCCGAAAATTCAACGACCATATTGAAACAGTCATATTGTAACAATCAGATTCCAACGGTCATATTTTTGCATTATCAACATTCCCCCACTAATGCAAAAGGATTGGAAATTTTTGTAAACAAGAAAAAAGATAAAATGCGAGAAGAGCAACAACGAAATTAACCGCTTAAGCACTAGTATCTTGTGGGTTTGAACTAGTACATAGTGAAATGAGTGATTCTTCTATTTAACAAGTGAACTAATCTTGAACTTGTTGAGATAGGGGTTAACTCATGACTTGTAACACCCCAAACCCGGCCTAGAAGTTAGGCCCGAATCTGGCGTGTCACATTGAAGTGTTTTTCGAAAACCATGTTTTCATTGAAAACCCTTCTTATTTAAAAGCTTAAGTAAAATCCCAGTTATGTTAATTTATTTTTAAAAACGTGGTACATTGAAAAAGTATTAGTTTTATTCCCAAAATATCTTTTCGGTTGCGGAAGCTATTTTTGAAAGTAATTGATTTATGAAAAAGATTAAGTCGCGAAACCATTTCAAAAATATTGCGAAAACGTAGTGTTGTTTTAAAAATAGTTAACATTTTGGAAAATCGTGATCTACTTCTGACGGATGTAATTCAAAGTAAAGAAAGACCCGGAGTTAAAATCCAAAAAATTAAGAGGCCTTATTACAACCCGAATCAAAATACTTGAATGTAAATAATCAAAATGGAAATCATAAGCAGTGTGTGGCCTTCTCCGAGTCCCTCGCAAAGACCGATCCGTCTAAGGTGGGGGATTACTGCACGCTTAAAACGGGGTGAGTTTGCGAAAACTCGGTGTGTAATCCCCTCCTAACTAAAACAGATTAGTAAAATAGACGTAAATCATAATCGATGCAGGCGAGCCCAATTACGAACACGATGATCGGGTGGGTCTTAGCCCATAACGAGAACTAGGTGGACCTAAGCCCATTCTGAACCGATGATCGGATGCGGATATCTTGGCGTAATCCAGCCCAATCCAACCAATTCACCACCTGTACCAACCAACACACCATGTGGGGATAAAATCGACCCGCCCAGCCAACACACCAAGCTTAGCACTAGTTGCGGCACTAAGTCAACAAAACGGCTTGGCGCCGTAGACAGAACGACTAAAATCCATAAATATTGTAGCATCACTGCCGGTTAACAGAACGGCTAAAAGCCATAAATATCGCAGCATCGCTGCCGGTTAACAGAACGGCTAGAAGCCATAAATATCGCAGAAAGGCTGAAAGCCTTGTACAAAATGATAATGGATTTAACATTATCGTGTATGTCGTGTATGTCATGCTCAATCATCATAGGTGTATGCAGAATGACCATACTCAATAACAGTCATTTAACATATATTACAAGCATATCAATCACACGACCACAATCAAGTCAGTTAAAACACAGTCATACGATCACAGTCAAGTCATGGCACAAAATTAGTGATTTACCCTCAGGGGCAAAATAGTCATTTTACCCTATAAGGGTATTTCGATAATCCTATCCTTCAGGGGTATTTCGGTAATTCTACCCTACAGGGGTAATTTAGTAATTCTACCATACAGGGGTGTTTTAGTAATTTTGAAAATCAAGGGTATTTCAGAAATTTTTCAAATCGAGGGTATTTTAGTAATTTTGCAAACTGAGGGTATTTCATTAATTTTGCAAACGAAAGGTGTTTCAGTATTTTTACAAACTGAGGGTATTTTAGTAATTTTGCAAACTGAGGATATTTCATTAATTTTGCAAATCGAGGGTATTTCAGTAATTTTACAAATCGAGGGTATTTCATTAATTTTGCAAACCGAGGGTATTTCAGTAGTTTTGTAAACTGAGGGTATTTCAGTAATTTTGTAAACCGAAGGTATTTCAGTAATTTTGTAAATCAAGGGTATTTCAGTAATTTTGCAAATTGAGGGTATTTTAGTAATTTTGTAAACCAAGGGTATTTAAGTAATTTTTGTAAACCAAGGGTATTTAAGAAATTTTGTAAATCGAGGGTATTTAAGTAATTTTGCAAATTGAGGGTATTTTAGTAATTTTGTAAACTGAGGGTATTTTAGAAATTTTGCAAACCGTACGTATTCTAAACAGAGATAACGATGCGAATGGGCCTAGGGCCCATTCTCGGCCCAAATGAGCCCACACGCTCGTGTGGCCCATTTAGCCCAAATCTAGCCATAGATATGAGATTCACATAGTCTAGTCTAATATTTACTACACAATCATACAACTTATCCGATTGGGCCCACGAGCCCATTGGCCCCACATGGCCCCTTTCAGCCCATCGTGGCCCAAACAGCCTAAACCCACAAGAACACTCATGATGGCCTCAACTATCGCGTCGAAGCTCCTACACGTGTGCTCACACGCTCGTATGGCTACCATCACTGTGTGACCGGTATTTCGGCATTTGCCGCTATACAGCTAGAGTAGTGCGAAATACACACCTGATAGAAATCTGGAGTTAATCCGCGATCCGCACACTCCTATGCCTAAATGCCAACCAAGGTATGCTTACTCTCCTCATAGATCGCTCTATTTAAAGCCAGCTTCTTGCCTACTCTCATGCTAGCTTCCCGGTGTGGGATCCCTCCATCAAACCTCTAAAATCGTTCCAAATTAGCAAAATAATCACATTTCGCATGCAAGGGGTTTCGAACTCAGGCTCCCCTGTAACTTAATCTTGGTCGCTAGCCACCTTACCAACTAGCTCCTTGTGTAACAAAACAAGCACAACTAAATATAGGCATATGGGCCAAAGTCTAAGCTCATTTAAAAGGAAATCAAAATGAATTGCAAGCGCCAAGACTTGAACCCATGCTCCCTTGCAACCTTAATGACGCCTTGCCACTAGACCACTCACTTCCTCGTGTCATATTTTAATCAAACAAATTTTTAAGGCCTTCTAGCTAACGCCAACTCCCTTTAAGGAAAAACTAAAATTTTTGCTAGAGCTCTGGTTTGAACCCAGGACTTCTCCAACACTCCAAACTCTTCCCAAATCACTTAGCCACTAGACTAAACATGCAATTAGTGAAATTTCCTCGCACAACTAAAATCCAATTGCACCGATACTCGAAGCCCATTTCTCCTAGGCCCAAAATTTGGGGCGTTACAATTCTACCACCCTAAAAAAATTTCGTCCTCGAAATTTCCAACTATATAATAGCCGCACAACACATGTTACACCACTACGCTGCCGTTGCGCACTCTGATTCTAATGTCCCTATCATATTTTAACTAGAACTTGGAACTCCCTACACATACTCAAAACACCTATCCATTGAAGCAGACATATATCTCACACGCAACCAATTTCTATATCCAACGCCACATCCAAATATTTCCAAACATACACAGAATACAAAATCTAAATTCAAGTGTCTCAGTTTTAAACAGATAACAGTATCAAAGAAACTTACAGATTCGGCGCCGGAGACTCGGTGTGCCACACTTTTCAGAAAAATACCTCAAAACACTTCACATATTTGAAACCAACCTCTTGTGATACAAAATTTTGAAAACCCATTCCACAGCTGAGTTTTGCAACCTGGGCTCTAATACCACTAAATGTAACACCCCAAACCCGGTTTAGAAGTTAGGCCCGAATCTGGTGTGTCACATTGAAGTGTTTTTCGAAAACCATGTTTTCATTGAAAACCCTTCTTGCTTAAAAGCTTAGGTAAAATCCCAGTTATGTTAATTTATTTTAAAAAATGTGGTATATTGAAAAAGTATTAGTTTTATTCCCAAAACATCTTTTAGGTTGCGGAAGCTAATTTTGAAAGTAATTGATTTACGAAAAAGATTAAGTCGCGAAACCATTTCAAAAATATTGCGAAAATGTAGAGTTGTTTTAAAAACAGTTAACATTTTAGAAAATCGTGATCTACGTTTAACGGATATAATTCAAAGTAAAGAAAGACCCGAAGTTAAAATATAGAAACTTAAGAGGCCTTATTACAACCCGAATCAAAATACTTGAATGGGTCGTACAGAACGGCTAAAACCCATAAATTTCACAAAAAGGCTGAAAGCCTTGTACAGAACGGCAATGGGTCGTACACTTCCTGCGTAACTTTGTCCCAACCCCATGCAATATGTCGTCTATGTCATGCTCAATCATCACAGGTGTATGTAGAATAACCATACTCAGTAACAATCATTTAACATATATTACAAGCATATCAGTCACACGACCACAGTCAAGTCAGTTAAAACACAATCATACGATCACAGTCAAGTCATGGCACAAAATCAGTCATTTACCCTCAGGGGAAAAATAGTCATTTTACCCTATAAGGGTATTTCAGTAATCCTACCCTTCAGGGGTATTTCGGTAATTCTACCCTACAGGGGTAATTTAGTAATTCTACCATACAAGGGTATTTCAGTAATTTTGCAAACCGATGGTATTTCATTAATTTTGTAAATTGAGGGTATTTCAATATTTTTACAAACTGAGGGTATTTCAGTAATTTTGCAAATCGAGGGTATTTCAGTAATTTTGCAAATCGAGGGTATTTCAGTAATTTTGCAAACTGAGGGTATTTCATTAATTTTGCAAACCGAGGGTATTTTAGTAATTTTACAAACCGAAGGTATTTCAGTAATTTTGCAAACCGAGGGTATTTCAGAAGTTTTACAAACTGAGGGTATTTTAGTAATTTTGTAAATCGAGGGTATTTCAGTAATTTTGTAAACCAAGGGTATTTCAGTAATTTTACAAACTGATGGTATTTTAGTAATTTTGTAAACCAAGGGTATTTAGTAATTTTTGTAAACCAAGGGTATTTAAGTAATTTTTTAAACTGAGAGTATTTCAGTAATTTTGCAAACTGAGGGTATTTTAGTAATTTTATAAACTGAGGGTATTTTAGTAATTTTGAAAACTGTGGGTATTCTAAACAGAGATAACGATGCGAATGGGCCTAGGGCCCATTCTCGGCCTAAATGGGCCCACACGCTCGCGTGGCCCATTTAGCCCAAATTTAGCCATAGATATGAGATTCACATAGTCTAGTCTAATATTTACTACACAATCATAAAACTTATCCGATTAGGCCCACGGGCCCATTGGCCTCACATGGCCCCTTTCGGCCCATCGTGGCCCAAACAGCCTAAACCCACAAGAACACTCATGATGGCCTCAACTATCGCGTCGAAGCTCCCACACGTGTGCTCGCACGCTCATATGGCTACCATCACTGTGTGATCAGCATTTCGGCATTTCCCGCTCTACAGCTAGAGTAGTGCGAAATACACACCTGATAGGAATCTGGAGTTAATCCGCGCTCCGCACACTCCTATGCCCAAACGCCAACCAAGGTATGCTTACTCTCCTCATAGATCGCTCTATTTAAAGCAAACTTCTCGCCTACTCTCATGCTAGCTTCCCGATGTGGGATCCCTCCATCAAACCTCCAAAACCGTTCCAAATTAGCAAAATAGTCACATTTCGCATGCAAGGGTTTCGAACTCAGGCTCCCCTGTAACTTAATCCAGGCCACTAGCCACCTTACCAACTAGCTCCTTGTGTAACAAAACAAGCACAACTAAATATAAGCATATAGGCCAAAGTCTAAGTTCATTTAAAAGGAAATCAAAATGAATTGCAAGCGCCAAGACTTGAACCCATGCTCCCTTGCAACCTTAATGACGCCTTGCCACTAGACCACTCAATTCCTTGTGTCATATTTTAACCAAACAAATTTATAAGGCCTTCCAGCTAACGCCAACTCCCCTTTAAGGAAAAACTAATTTTTTTGCTAGAGCTCAGTTTGAAACCGAAATTCACATAACACTCCCAACTCTTCCCAAATCACTTAGCCACTAGACTAAACATGCAATTAGTGAAATTTCCTCGCACAACTAAAATCCAATTGCTCTGATACTCGAAGCCCATTTCTCCTAGGCCCAAAATTCGGAGTGTTACAATTCTACCCCCTTAAAGAAATTTCATCCTCGAAATTTCCAACTATATAATAGCCGTACAACACAGGTTACACCGCTACGCTGCTGCTGGACACTCTGATTCTAATGTCCCTATCATATTTTAACTAGAACATGGAACTCCCTACACATACTCAAAACACCTAACCATTGAAGCAGACAGATATCTCACATGCAACCAATTTCTATATCCAACGCCACATCCAAACATTTCTAAACATACACAGAATAAAAAATCTAAATTCAAGCGTCTCAGTTTTAAATAGATAACAGTATCAAGGAAACTTACAGATTCGGGGCCGGAGACTCGAGGTGCCACACTTTTCAGAAAAATACCTCAAAACACTTTACATATTTGAAACCAACCTCTTGTGATACAAAATTTTGAAAACTCATTCCACAGCCGAGTTTTACAACCTGGGCTCTGATACCACTAAATGTAACACCCCAAACTCGGTCTAGAAGTTAGGCCCGAATCTGGCGTGTCACATTGAAGTGTTTTTCAAAAACCATATTTTCATTGAAAACTCTTCTTGTTTAAAAGCTTAAGTAAAATCCCAGTTATGTTAATTTTTTTTAAAGAAACGTGGTACATTGAAAAAGTATTAGTTTTATTCCCAAAACATCTTTTCGGTTGCGGAAGCTAATTTTGAAAGTAATTGATTTACGAAAAAGATTAAGCCGCGAAACCATTTCAAAAATATTGCGAAAACGTAATGTTGTTTTAAAAATAGTTAACATTTTAGAAAATCGTGATCTACTTTTAACGGATATAATTCAAAGTAAAGAAAGACTCGGAGTTAAAATATAGAAACTTAAGAGGCCTTATTACAACCCGAATCAAAATACTTGAATGTAAATAATCAAAATGGAAACCATAAGCAGTATGTCGCCTTCTCCGAGTCCCTCGCAGCATCGATCCGTCTAAGGCTGGGGATTACCTGCACAGTTAAAAACGGGGTGAGTTTGCAAAAACTCAGTGTGTAATCCCCTCCTAACAAAAATAGCTATTAAAATGCAGATGAAATCATAATCGATGCAGGCGAGTCTAGTCTAATTACGCACACGATGTCGGGTGGGTCTTAGCCCATAACAGAACCAGGTGGACCTAAGCTCATTATAGAACCAATATCAGATACAGATATGCAGACAGAAATCTAGCCCAATCAAACCAATTCACCACCTGTACCAACCAACACACCATGTGGGGATAAAATCGACCCACCAAGCCAACACACAAAGCTTAGCACCAGTTGCGGCACTAAGTCAACAGAACGGCTCGACACCGTAGACAGAATGGCTAAAAGCCATAAATATCACAGCATCGCTGCTGGTTAACAGAACGGCTAAAAGCCATAAATATCGCAGCATCGCTGCCGGTTAACAGAATGGCTAAAACCCATAAATTTCACAAAAAGGCTGAAAGCCTTGTACAGAACGGCAATGGGTCGTACACTTCCTGCGTAACTTTGTCCCAACCCCATGCAATATGTCGTCTATGTCATGCTCAATCATCACAGGTGTATGTAGAATAACCATACTCAGTAACAATCATTTAACATATATTACAAGCATATCAGTCACACGACCACAGTCAAGTCAGTTAAAACACAGTCATACGATCACAGTCAAGTCATGGCACAAAATCAGTCATTTACCCTCAGCGGAAAAATAGTCATTTTACCCTATAAGGGTATTTCAGTAATCCTACCCTTGAGGGGTATTTCGGTAATTCTACCCTACAGGGGTAATTCAGTAATTCTACCCTACAGGGGTATTTTAGTACTTTTCAAACCGAGGGTATTTCAGTAATTTTCAAACCGAGGGTATTTCAGTAATTTTGCAAATCGAGGGTATTTC
This sequence comes from Gossypium sturtianum, assembly GCA_025698515.1. NCBI lineage: Eukaryota > Viridiplantae > Streptophyta > Magnoliopsida > Malvales > Malvaceae > Gossypium > Gossypium sturtianum. The sequence continues at coordinate 95,931,566 of CM046952.1, forward strand.
AATAATTTTTCAAACTGAGGGTATTTCAGTAATTTTGCAAACTGATGGTATTTCAGTAATTTTTTCAAACCGAGGGTATTTCAGCAATTTTGCAAATCGAGGGTTTTTCATTAATTTTGCAAATCGAGGGTATTTCAGTAATTTTGCAAATCGAGTGTATTTTAGTAGTTTTGCAAACTTAGGGTATTTTAGTAATTTTGTAAACCGAGGAAATTTCAGTAATTTTGTAAACCAAGGGTATTTTAGTGGTTTTTGTAAACCAAGGGTGTTTCAGTAATTTTATAAACCGGGGGTATTTCAGTAATTTTTCAAACTGAGGGTATTTTAGTAATTTTGTAAACTGAGGGTATTTTAGTAATTTTGCAAACCGTGGGTATTCTAAACAGAGATAACGATGCGAATGGGCCTAGGACCCATTCTCGGCCAAAATGGGCCCACACGCTCGTGTGACCCATTTAGCCCAAATCTAGCCACAGATATGAGATTCACATAGTCTAGTCTAATATTTACTACATAATCATACAACTTATCCGATTGGGCCCACGGGCCCATTGGCCCCACATGGCCCCTTTCAGCCCATCGTGGCCCAAACAACCTAAACCCACAAGAACACTCATGATGGCCTCAACTATCGCGTCGAAGCTCCCACACGTGTGCTCGCACACTCGTATGGCTAACATCGCTGTGTGACTGGCATTTCGGCATTTGCCGCGAGTAGTGCGAAATACACACTTGATAGGAATCTGGAGTTAATCCGCGCTCCGAACACTCCTATGCCCAAACACCAACCAAGGTATGCTTACTCTCCTCATAGATCGCCCTATTTAAAGCCAGCTTCTTGCCTACTCTCATGCTAGCTTCCCGATGTGGGATCCCTCCATCAAACCCCCAAAACCATTCAAAATTAGCAAAATAGTCACATTTCGCATGCAAGGGGTTTCGAACTCAGGCTCCCCTGTAACTTAATCCATGCCACTAGCCACCTTACCAACTAGCTCCTTGTATAACAAAACAAGCACAACTAAATATAAGCCTATGGGCCAAAGTCTAAGTTCATTTAAAAGGAAATCAAAATGAATTGCAAGCGCCAAGACTTGAACCCATGCTCCCTTGCAACCTTAATAACGCCTTGCCACTAGACCACTCACTGCCTTGTGTCATATTTTAACCAAACAAATTTATAAGGCCTTCCAGCTAACGCCAACTCCTCTTTAAAGAAAAACTAAAATTTTTGCTAGAGCTCTGGTTTGAACCCAGGACTTCTCCAACACTCCCAACTCTTCCCAAATCACTTAGCCGCTAGACTAAACATGCAATTAGTGAAATTTCCTCGCACAACTAAAATCCAATTGCTCCGATACTCGAAGACCATTTCTCCTAGGCCCAAAATTTGGGGCGTTACATGACTCATGACTAATCTTTGATCCAATTGGTGTTCCGAGATAGATAAACAAGATTTAACCGATACACCTTGAGATGTTAGTAAGTGCTCTAAAAAGACTGACCAATGTCTTTCATAGTAGGTGGCTACTTATGTAGGTGATTTCATCAAGTCTATCTTAATATAGATCATCTCAATCAGGATTATGAAATCATTAAGAGCATTTACTAAGCTTATCCTCTCAAATCTAAATTCAATGAATACATCAAGTCCGTCTCAATAGGACCACCCAAACTTTGGGATATGAAATCATTAAGATTAATAAAATCAACCTCACATGTCAGTAAATTCATCAAATCCTTCTCAATAGGACTACCCAAATCCTGGGCTATGAATCCATTAAGAGTAAAAACTCAACCTTATGCATGTACATCGTTCGCATAAGGATAGGTAGAATGTACACTATGAGTCTTTTCATGGTTTTGTTTGACCACATTGAACTTAGAGATCTAAGTTGGGTATCCACCATGAATTCTTCAACCACTAGTGTTGTGAGCATAGGTACAACATTAAGACCAAATGTGATGGTTCCATCAATTGCACATGCGTTACAAGTACCTATGGGGCAAATTACGAGGGCAAGGGTTAGAAAGCTTAAGGAGGCAGTCAATGTTCTCATACAAGTCGTTTGGGCTGAGTTGGGAAAATCCTCATTGCATTCAGGACTTAATATGGAACATCAGCCTTGCAACGTTTTATTCGTTGCTCAATAAGTGTTTCTTATTCACATCTTAAATAAAGTTTATTAGTATTTTAAATAAAGAACTCGTGGTTTTTCTATTCTATTTGTTTGTTTGTTTTATTTCAATATTTTTGTTGCACTCATAATATTTCAGTTTATGCATATTGCATGAATGAATTGTGAAAAGAGTCCTATTTATATTGCTTTCCAGGTACCTTTGTCCACCATACACCTTCTATGAAGAATTTTCATCTCCCATTCAGAATTCAAAGATTCAAGGATTAAAACATTCATGGACAAATTTAATGAAGGGAGAATTAAGGATTCAAGCATTCATTGTTCAGATTTAATGGATAGAATACCAAAAGGTTCACAACCATGCATCTTAAGTGACCATTCAGTTAGCCAAAGTCCCTTTAATTTCCATTATTCAAGTTGGAGCTAAACATGACCTTTGGAAGACAAATGACTTTTCAACAACCTCATGACCTTTGGAGAGATTTTGTTTTAATGCATTTATGTACATCAAGTAACCGTTTAGTAACTCCCTTGCACATTCTCTTCCACCGTCTAAAAAGGGGGATAATGTGACTTTTGAAGTCCTTCCTTGCTTATCAAGACTAAATTTAAGGTTGGGAATTATGTGACTTTTCGTGTACTACATGCAATCATGCATAATTAAGGCCTTAAACTTCATGGATGGGTTGACTATTCATATACTTAGTGTAGTCTATAAATAGTTGCTGATTTTTTAATTTAAAGGTTGATGAATGAATATACATTTTGTGAGATTTTCTATTGAGTTATTAAGAACATACAAATTGAACTTATCAAGGATTTTGCCCTGTGGCTTTCTTTTTTCGTTTCCTATACCTTTTGTTCTTGTTTCTTTATAAACAACGGGTCGAGGTTTGTTCAAATATATTTCTTGTTTTCAATTATTTGCCTTACAGAAAACGGGCCATGTTCAATAACGTTTGTACTTTTCTCGTATAAGTCGTTGACTTAAGTTTCCTATCTTATTTTGTTACTTCTCAAGTACCTGTATTGAAATGGTCAGTCATTCGAGTGACATGTAATTCTAAACTGATTACGAGCTCACATCATTTCGTATCAGAGGTATTATTCTTCAAGGTATCGTTTTAATTTTTCACTTTCTTGGTTTATATAAAAAAGGTCTGAGAAAATAGTAATAATATGAAGTTAAAAAAATCGAAGTGAAAAAAAATCGTAGAAATAAAAGGAAAAGAAAAGAGGATTTAGAATAATAATAATAAAGAGTCTGGGAACTCATAAAAAAAATTCTTCATCTTTTAGTGCTTTTGAGCCTATCTTTCATATTTTGGTAGGTTTTGATGATAGCCAAAAAAATTTGTGTAAAAAATTTTCAGTTTGTCCAAATCATCCTAACTACATTCCATTAAATATTTTGAGTTTGTTGCATCTATTTTGTCAAAGTAGTATAAACCTTTTCGTAATTTTTTTTATTTTTTTGTATTTGAGTCATTTGCTTCATTTTCACTTATTTGTCTTTATTTCCTTCAAGTTGTCACATTCTATCAAACTCCACAAGGTCACGGGTTTTTCTAAGTTCATTCCCAGTGTTCTTGAAGAGCTTAAGAGGATTTTGAGCAGAAAATGCAAGAGCATCTGTGATCAACCACGTGGTAAAAGCCTAAATTTTGCATAAACACTAGATGACCGATTGTTCTTTCTGAGTGAAAACCATGAGGTTTGATTTGGTGAGGTACATATTTTACTATTTAAAACTATTCTTTTGGTTACTAATCATTTTCTCATGCATTTTAAAGAATGTCTAGTAACGAACGTGATAGAGGTGAAAGAGGTGGAGTTCCTAACCTTCAAATGCAAGCCATGATGCAAGAGATGCGAATGATGATGCAAGAGGGGCTAGATCAGATTAGTGAACGTGTGGTTCATATGAAGGGAAGGGTTTCAAAGGGGAAGATCTCCAAGAACACCTAGTGTTCGGGATAGTGAAGCATCCAACCAATATGATAATGATGGATACTATGGTAATGATGATGAAATCGCGTCTGATCGAAGTGTAAGGCGAAATGAACAAAGGCCTAGAGAGAGACGAGACCATGGGCGGGTTGATGGTGACCTTGGATCTATTAAATTGAACATTTCAACATTCAAAGGAATAAATGATCCCAAAGCATATCTTGAGTGGGAGAAGAAGATTGAATTGGTGTTTGATTGTCACAACTATTCCAAATTGAAAAAGGTAAAGTTGGTTTCCACTAAATTCACTAATTATGCTATAATTTGGTGGGACCAACTAAACATGTCTAGAAGAAGAAGTGGAGAGCACCTGGTGGATACGTGGGCTAAAATGAAAGCCATAATGAGACAAAGGTTCATTCAAAACCATTACCAAAGTTTCAGACTCTTACCCAAGAGAATAAGAGTGTTGATGGCTATCACAAAGAGATGGAAATTACAATGATTTGTGCCAATGTCGAGGAGGATTGTAAGGCCACAAAGGCAAGGTTTTTGGCGATATTAAATCGAGAGATTGCCAACGTTGTTGAGTTGTAGCATTATGTTGAATTAACTGACATGGTTCACATGGCCATAAAGATGGAAAGGCGACTTAAAAAGAAAAGTTCTTTTAGGGTGATACACCATTCATGTTCATCCTCAATATGGAACCAAAGTGCAAACAATAAGGATGTGAGCATCAAGTGAAAGGTAAATTTGAAACTTTTAAAGATACTAAAAAAGATTATGTTTCAGATAAGAACAAAGTGGAAGCAACAATGAGTCGATCTCAATATATCAAATGTTTTAAGTGCTTGGGGAGAAGGTATATTGCCAGCCAATGCCCAAATCAAAATGTTATGATTCTCAAGGAAAATGGAGATATTGAAACAGGGTGAAATAGATGATGACATGCCACCAATGGAAGATGTGAATAAAGTCGAGTATCCGGTTAAAGGAGGGTTACTTGTAACAAAATGTGTATTAAGCGCACAAGCTAAAGAAGAGGTGGAGAAAATCGAGAACATATTCCACACCCATTGCCACATCAAGGGAAAAGAATGCAACATGATTATTGATGGAGGAAGCTATAGGAATGTAGCAAGCTCAACTTTAGTGGAAAAAATTGGATTGGCCGCGAGTAAACACCCACAACCATACAAACTACAATGGTTGAATGATGGAGGTGAGATCAATGTGGTAAAATAAGTGATGATGTACTTTACCATTGGAAGGTACAAAGATAAGGTGTTATGTGACGTTGTTCACATGCAAGTAGGATATATCCTACTTGGACGTCTATGGCAATATGATCGAAGAGTTATTCACAATGGTTTCACCAATCACTACTCTTTTAAATTCAACGAAAAACCCATCACACTTGTCCCAATAACACCCAAACAAGTGTATAAAGCTCAAGTATGATTGAAAGAAGAGAGTGGAAAACCAAAAACAAAAGAGAATGAGGTAACAACAAGAGAAAGAGAGGAAAAAATGAGAGGATTTGAGAAAACAGAAAAAGAAAAAATAGCACGAGGGAAAAGAAAAAGAAAGCGAGAAAGAAAAATTAAAATAACAAGAAAAAGAGTTATGGTAAGAAAAGAGAGTAAAGGAAAAAATAAATTGAATTTTTATGCAAAAAGTAGAGAGGCTGAGATAGCTATTTTGACTTACTAGCCACTACTTGTACTTTTGCTCAAAGAGGAATATTTCAGCACTAACGAAAATAACAAAAATCTTCCTAGTGTGATTGTTTCTCTCTTGCAAGATTTTCAAGATGTATTTCCCGAAGAGATTCCCGATGGACTACCACCTCTAAGGGGAATTGAAGATCAAATCGACTTCATTTCAGGAGCTACAATTCTGAACCAACCGGGTTATTGAAGTAACCTAGAGGAGACCAAAGAGTTACAATGGCAAATTCACGAGCTTATGGAAAAAGGTTATGTGCAAGAAAGTTTAGGTCCATGTGTCGTTCCTTTTTTATTAGTTCTAAAGAAGGATGGAACTTGGCGGATATGTATTGATTGTGGCACTATAAATAAGATCACGGTAAAGTATCGACATCCTATCCCTCGATTAGATTACATGCTCGATGAACTACATGGGTCAAGCATTTTTACCAAAATTGATCTTAAAAGTGGATATCACTAAATTCGAATGCTAGAAGGTGCTTTCAAGACCAAAAACGGTTTGTATGAATGGTTGGTAATGTCATTTGGCTTAACCAATACACCTAGCACATTTATGAGACTTATGAATCATGTTTTGCAAGTGTTCATTGGTATGTTTTGTGTAGTTTACTTTGATGATATATTAATTTACAACAAGTGTTTAGAAAAGCATGTTAATCATTTAAAGCTCGTTTTGGAAGTGCTGTGAAAAGAGAAATTGTTTGTGAATTTTAAGAAATGTTCTTTTTGTACTGATAAGTTGGTGTTTTTAGGTTTGTCGTTAGTTCAAAAGGAATCAAAGTAGATGAAAAAAAGGTCCATGCAATCAAGAATTGACCAACACCCATGAGCGTAAGTAATGTTAGAAGCTTCAATGGATTTTCTAGCTTCTACCGCAGGTTTGTTAAAGATTTTAGTAGCATGGCTGCTCCTTTAACTGAAATCATTAAGAAAACTGTGGGATTTAAGTGGGAAGAGGCACAAGAAAAAGCTTTTAATTTTCTTAAGGAAAAATTGATAAATACATTGCTTGCGTTACCTGATTTTGCTAAAACCTTTGAAATAAAGTGTGATGCATCAGGAATAGATATTAGAGCAATTTTGATACAAGAAGCACGACCAATAGCGTACTTTAGTGAGAAGTTTGGTGTAGCCAGTGAGAAGTTGGGTGGAGCCACATTGAACTATCCTACATATGATAAAGAATTATATGCTTTGGTTAGAGCATTAGAGACTTGGCAACATTATCTTTGGCCGAAGGAATTTGTGATCCACACCGACCATGAATCACTTAAGCACTTAAAGAGCCATCACAAACTCAACAAGCGACATGCCAGGTGGGTATAATTTATTGACACTTTTCCTTATGTCATTAAATACAAGCAAGGTAAGGAAATTGTAGTTGTTGATGCATTATCTTGACGATATTAATTGCTTACTACTTTGGATGCTAAATTGCTTGGACTTGAGCACATAAACGACTTGTATGAACATGACTTTGAATTTGGAAATGCCTTTACAGCTTGTGAAAAAGAAGTTTTTGGTAAGTTTTTCAGGCATGAGGGATTACTCTTCCGAGAAAATAAGCTTTGTATACCAAGGAGTTCAGTTCGAGAGCTACGTGTGAAAGAAGCCTACGGGGGAGGCCTAATGGGACATTTTGGAGTTGAAAAAACTCTAGATGTATTTGGTCGTGTGTCAGAGTTTTAAAAAATTTAAATAATGAGAATGATCAAACCTGGAAACTAACTATGACAACGATTGAGGCAAGTGCACCTATCGAATAGTAGTATAGCTTAGGCAAGACCGGATTGTCGAACCCAAAGGAACTAAAAGTATTAATACTAACTTTCTTTTTATTATTTAGCCTAAGAATTAAGCGAATGGTTGTTTAATCTAAATTACTAAACTTAAAGACTCTAAGACGAAGAAGAATGAATTTGGGAGAATAACTTGAGGAAAAACCAATTAATTAAGACGACACCCAAGGAAGAATCCACCTAGACTTCACTTGTTATCTAACTCTCGAACTGCACGATTTTTCACTTGACTTGATTCGTAGGATTCCCTAATTTATATTAAACCCTCTCTCGAGGCGAATAACGTCTAATCCTAGGTTGATTAATTGAAATCTCTTTCTAATTAAAACCCCTAGAATTTCATTAACTCGATCTATGGACTCCCATATTAGGTTTCACCCTAATCCGGCAACGCCTCGTCACCCTATCTCTAGGCGAGCGATAAACTCCGCTTAACAATGCTAGATCTACTCCTAGGCAGGGACTTTTGCTCCTCCACCTAAGCACATCAAACTTGAATCGATATCCGCAAAATATCAACACAAGAATTAAGAACACATAATTAAGAACAAATAGATATTTATCACATAGTTCAGCAAACGATAACAAGATTCATCTAAGTTTCATCCCCCTCAGGTATCTGAGGGTTTAGTTCATAATAATAAAAGAAAACATCTCAGAAGAAAATATAAAACAAAACATAAGAAATCCCTAAAACCCCCTGAAGGAATTGAAGAAGAGATCCTCCGTCTTGAGTATAATTCTGGCTTCCTGAGATGGATCAACTGGCTATCCCTGAGCGAATCCCCACAAATCTGCCCTCTCTGGCCGAGCAAGATGCCCCTAAATGATAGCTTTGGGCTCCCCCCTTTCAGGTAATACTTAGAATGTATTTATAGGCTTTTGGAATGTGTTTCTTTGCCCCTAAGTATCCAAATCCGATTGAAATTGCTCTTTTCCGCGGCAGGGACACGGCCATGGCACACGCCCATGTGAATCATCTTTAGGCCGTGTTCAGACTTTTAATGAGGTGACACGCCTGTGTATCTCGTGGCTAGACCGTGTTCGAGATTATTGAGGAGGCACAGCCGTGTGGTCCTGGGCCCAGGCCGTGTCAATTTCGTGCTTTGGCCCGTTTTAAGCCTGTTTCTTGTTCTTTTCATCCTCCGGTGCTTTCCTGAGTATATAACATGCAAAGAAAGGATTAAGAGCACCTTTTTACATAAAATAAGGGATAATTCATCCAAAAGCATGCTAAATGTGAGATTAAAATATGTTACTTTTACGGTTTATCAGTATTGTATGAACATTTTTTTTGGCCGCATATGCGATGAGACGTCGAGCATTTTTGTCAAATTTGTATAATTTTCAAAAGGATAAATTGCGGGTAAACCCCCATGGTTTGTACACCCCATTACCTATACCTATGGAACCGTGGATAGATATTTCAATGGATTTCATGTTAGGATTACCAAGGTCTAGTAGTGGCAAAGATTCTATTTTGTTGTGGTGGACCGTTTTTCTAAAATGACTCATTTTATACCTTGTCGAAAACTAATGATGCTAAGTATATTGCTAATTTGTTTTTCAAGGAAATTGTCAGATTACATGGAATTCCAAAAAGCATTGTGTCTAATCGAGATACCAAGCTTTTGAGCTACTTTTTGAAGACGTTATAGAGTAAGTTAGGCACTAAATTGTTGTTCTCCACTACTTTTCATCCCTAATCTGATAGACAAACCAAAGTTGTCAATTGTACATTGTCAACACTGCTTCAAACTATCATTCAATGAAATTTAAAGATGTACGAGGAGTGTTTACCACATGTTGAATTGCATACAATCGAAGTGTGAATTCTGCAACTAGATTTTCTCCTTTTGAGATAGTGTATGGTTTCAATCCTCTTACACATTTAGATTTAATTCCTTTACCTTCTAACGAATTTTTCAATTTAGATGGAAAAAGAAAGGTTAAATTTGTTCGACAACTTCATAAGAAGGTTCGGGATAATATTGAAAAGAGGACGGAGCAATATGTAGAATATGCTAATAAGGGTCAAAAGAAAGTTGTATTCAAACCGGGAGATTCGGTTTGGGTACATCTACAAAAGGAACCATTTCCTGCCTAACGAAGATCTAAACTTCTTCAAGAGGAGATGACCCTTTTCGAGTCGTGGAGAAAATTAACGATAACTCTTACAAGTAAGATCTCCTAGGTGAGTACAATGTAAGTGTGAGTTTTAATGTTTCTGATTTATTTTTATTTTATGTAGAATCTGATTTGAGGACAAATCCTTTTGAAGAGGGAGAGGATAATGTGAGCATGGGTATGAAGTTAGGACAAAATGTGAAGGTTCCATCACTTGGAGATGCGTTACAAGTACCTATACGGCCAATTACGAGGGTAAAGGCTAGAAAGCTTAAGGAGACACTCAATGTTCTCATACAAGTCATTTGGGCTGAGTTGGAAAAATCCCCATTGCATTAAGGACTGAATATGGAACATCAGCCTTGAAACGTTTTATTCATTGCTCAATAAGTGTTTCGTATTCACATCTTAAATAAAGTTTATTTGCATTTTAAATAAAGAACTTGTGGTTTTTCTATTCTATTTGTTTGTTTGTTTGTTTTATTTCAACATTTTTGTTGCACTCATAATATTTCAGTTTATGCATATTGAATGAATGAATTGTGAAATGAGTCCTATTTATATTGTTTTGCAGGTACCTTTGTTTACCATACACCTTTCCTGAAGACTTTTCATCTCCCATTCAGAATTCAAAGATTTAAGGATTCAAGCATTCATGGATGAATTTAATGGAGGGAGAAATAGGGATTCAAGCATTCATTGGTCAAATTTAAAGGATGGAATACCAAAAGGTTCACAACCATGCATCTTAAGTGACCATTCAGCTAACCAAAGTCCTTTTAATTTCCACCATTCAAGTTGGAGCAGAACATGACATTTGTAAGACAAGTGTGTTTTCAGCAACCTATGACCTTTGGAGAGATTTTGTTTTAATGTATTTATGCACATCAATTAACTGTTTAGTAACTCCTTTGGAAATTCTCTTCCACTGTCTAAAAAAGGGGCTGAATGTGACTTTTGAAGTTCTTCATTGCTTATTAAGTCTACATTTAAGGTTGGGAATTATGTGACTTTTTGTGTACTACATGCATTCATGCATAATTAAGGCCTTAAACTTCATGGACAGGTTGACTATTCATATACCTATAATAGTTTATAAATAGCTACTCATTTTGTAATTTGAAGGTTGGTCAAAGAATATACATTTTGTGAGATTTTCTCTTGAGTTTTTAAGAACATACAGACTGAAATTTTCAAGGTTTTTACCCTATGAAGTTCTTCTTTCGTTTCCTATACCTTCGGTTCTTGTTTCATTTTAAAAAATAAGTCGGAGTCTATTCAAATCTAATTCATGTTTTCAATTATTTGTCTTATAGAAAATGGGTCACGTTCAATAACGTTGGTTCTTTTCTCGTACAAATCATTGATTCAACTTTCGTATCTTATTTTGTTAATTATCAAGTACCTATTTAGAAACAGTCAGGCATTCAAGTGACTTGTAATTTTAAACCGATTACGAGCTCACATCAACTGGGCTTCAGACTCATCCCCCTCGATGAATAAAGAACCATTTTCTTACTTAAGCCTTTGGTTAGTTGATCAGCTAGGTTTCCTTTAGACCTCACGTGCTTCAAATCAAGTACTCCATTATCCCATAAAGGAATCTTTGAAAGTAAATTCCTAAGCCACTCGGCCTATTGCCCTAGTTAGTCAAGAGTTATAAACTCTGATTCCATCATGGAGCGAGCAATACACGTTTGTTTAGAAGACTTCCAAGAAATAATTACTCCACCCAAAGTAAAGACATACCCACTTGTAGAGTTAACTTTAACAGTTGTCAAGTTTCCATCACAACATCCCTCTAAGATTGCAGGGTATCCAAAAAAATCCAACTCTCAAGTTTTTGTACTTTAATTTCACTCAGGACCATTTGGGGAAATCTCAACCTTGATAATTAGAATAGTAAATTGCAGACCATGTCAGTCCCCACTTACTATGTCAATGTCGTCATCGACATGAAGTTACACTTTTAGTAACCTTGTTGCATCAAGTTGACATTTCAGTCTCAAGTTCACCTTGGGCCTTCAAGGCCCAAGGTATGATCCATTCAATGTGCATCAGACATACACTTGACCTTGATCTCATCTCAATCATTGGTGTAGTCTTGTCTATGCCCATTTCTCCACCAAACACTCAGACTCAATGACACAACACATAATTATCATGTTAGAGCTGTGAGGAACCCTTAATGGTATTACCCTTTGTTCACTGAATATTACCATGTCTTTAATACTAAAAAGACATCCTTTTGGATGTGGCACTATTCCCAATCTTGCGGCATCCCATTGGATGTGTCCCTCTTGACATGGTTTAAACCAATTGTCCCTTCTGGCACCAACACAAAAGTTCTCATCATAGGAAGTTCAGACACATTAGCCATCTTCAAGTTAGGCCCTCTCAGCCCCTCCATGGTCACCGTCGATCTCAATCTCATTTTCGGACTTTAATGTTCATTCACACAAACTCTGGCACGTCACTCCTTTCTTCGCACAATCTCAAAGGTTTCCTGAACAAGACATCCCCCACTAGTTCTCTTATTCAAGCTTTCAGACTCGATAATCCTCAAGTCTAGTTTGGTTAAAAACTCAGTGATGCTTAAACTAGCTCCATAAATCTCATGTATTATTATATTATCATGGATAAGGGCATCGTAAGCCTTATCCCAGACACAAGGATCCATTTCGTTCATGGTCCTCCGAACAACTCAAACTCAAGGGTCCTCTGACCCATCTCGACTAAATATCGGTAGGCCTTCCAAGCCTTTCTTGATTATAATGGCCCACTGACCAACACAGATGGAGCTTGCAATCGTTCCAATGCTACTTAGGCACACACTTACACTACTCAAGTACCCTGAAACCAATTGCCTTAATAGTACACTTTACTTGTTTCAACAATCCTCAAGTGTACACACTAGCTCATTTCTTGTAGTAGCCTTTATTGGTTCCAATAGTGAGAAACAAAAATGATTCTCATGTTTAAACAGTAATAAATTTTCTTCTAAATTATTGGAAAAATATAACTACAAAACAAAATCGTTAGCACTGACTAGAAATAAACCAAGCATAAATAAAAGAAAGAATATCGTGTCATGGAAGAACCACTACCTTTGTAACACCCCAAACACGGCCTAGACGTCATGGCCGAATCTGGCAGTATCATATTGAAGTGTTTTTTGAAAACATAGTTTCATTGGAAAACCCGTTCTATATTAATTCTCGTTTACTATCTTAACAGAAAATTTAGGGTATCCTATTCATTGAAAGCTCAAGTTGTTTTTAGCAGAATGTTGATCATATTAGTTTGTTCATGTACTTTAAAACAGTAGTTGATGCGGAAGCTTTTATAGTATATTACGAAAACGTGGTGTTTTGAAAAGCATTTATCTTTTGGAAAATCCGCGTCCTACTACTCTCAGATATGAATTAAAATAAGTAAAATCCCAAGTTAAAAGTTTAAACTTTTAAATAGGCCTTATTAAAAAAACAAATACCCAAAATAAATTTCTTGTACCGAATCCCTCGCAGCACTGATCCACCTAAGACTGGGGATTACCTGTACAGATAAGCAGAGGGGTGAGTTTACGAAAACTCAATGTGTAACCCCATATAAGCAAATAGCCAATCATGTCGTAGGCAAGTATAGTCTGGGCCTAAGCCCAAATCAATAACAGTTCAGTTTAGTTGGGGCCTTAGCCCATTTCAGTGGCAGTAACAGTTCAGGCATGCAATCAGAAATCCTACCCAACTAGCCTCTACACTCCACTCCGTCTAGCCCTACACTCCATGTGGAGATAAAATCAACCCACCCATCCCTACACTCCAAAGATTAGCACTGTAATAGCAGTACTAAACAAAAGATTTGCGATAGAGTTGCCATCAAAGATTACTTCTCTCAATCATAATAATCCCATCCCCATGCAACATATCACACATGTATGCAACATATATATCGTGGCATGCTCATATACAGTCATACATAACATAAGGCATACAGTCATTTTATATCCTAGGGGCATAATAGTTATTTTATCAGTTTGGGGTCTAGGTATACTTACCGACCCATCAGTAGGTCCACAGTCGTCTCGGGCGACCCGTGCAACCTTAACAGTCAAATAGTGAAAATGGGCCCAAGGCCCATAATGCGGGCCCATGTGGGCCCACACGCCCGTGTGGCCGACATAGCCCAAAATTTGTCTCGACCATGTCAATTACATAGCTTGGCCCAATATTCTCCACACATTCGTGTGATTTACCCGTGTGGGGCCCACAAGCCCATTGGGCCCACACGGCCCATTTCAGCCCAATATGGCCCAAACGAGTCCTAAACGTTGTCATGTGAACATCAGCCTCTTTGACTCTCAGTTGATGGTACCCCGATCGGAGATCAATCGTAGAGAAGACCGACACTCCTTGAAACTGGTCAAATAGATCATCAATCCTTGGCAGGGGGTACTTATTCTTAATAGTCAATTTATTCAGTTGCCGGTGGTCGATGCACATACGCATGGATCCATCCTTCCTTTTCAAAAATAACACCGATGCTCCCCATGGAGTCACACTAGGGCGGATGAACCCTCGATCCAGTAACTCTTGAATCTGAGCCTTAAGCTCCACTAGCTCATTCGATGCCATTCTATTAGGAGCGATGGAAACTGGAGCTGTACCCGGTAGGAGCTCAGTCCCAAATTCAACTTCACGGTTTGGAGGTAGTCCAGGTAGTTCATCGAGAAAAACATCCAGAAAATCTGTGACTTTTCTGATATCTTTAACAGATGAAACCTTATAATCAAAAACATTGATGTAAGCTATATACGCCTCACAACCCTTACGAACCAACTTCTCACATTTGACAAATTCACTCCTATTACCACCATTACCACCACCTATTACCACCACCTCATCACCCTCCACAGTTTTCAGTACCACCCGTTTAGTAGCACAATCCAAATTCACTTGATGCTTAACCAGCCAATCCATGCCCAGTATTAAGTCGAATTATCCAAAAGAAAGTTCCATTCAATCCGCCAAAAAGATGGTTCCTTGAACCTCCAAAGGTACATCTCTGAACAATTTGTTTACCTTAACTAACTGCCCTAAAGGACTCAACACAGTAACCTCACTCGCAGTGGTTTCAACCATTATACCCAATGTCTCAGACACCGAGCATGCTATATAAGAATGCGTAGACCCAACATCAATCAGTGCAATATAAGGTACATTATAGATAAATAACGTACCAATAATAACATCTGGAACGTCTCCGTCCTCTCAGCGACGTGCAGCATAAACCAGAGCTGGCTGGCTCGCCTCAGTATGACCAGCACCTCTGCCCAGTGCTCTATGACCATGGCCCATACCATTTCCATCTATGACGCGGTTCATCAAATCCATGAAAATAGCAGGGGCATTAGTGAGTCCGAACGGCATCACCAAAAACTCGTAATGGCCGTATCTCGTCCGAAAAGCAGTCTTAGGTACATCTGAGTCTCTAACTCGCAGCTGATAATAACCTGATCTCAAATCGATCTTCGAAAATACTGAAGCTCCCTTTAGCTGATCAAATAAATCATCAATACGTGACAACGGATATTTATTCTTTACGGTCACTTTATTGAGTTGTCGATAGTCGATGCACATTCTCAAAGTTCCGTCTTTCTTTTTCACAAATAGAACTGGCGCACCCCATGGAGAGAAACTCGGTCGAGCAAAACCTCTATCTGTCAATTCTTGCAACTGAGCTTTCAACTCTTTTAATTCGGTCGGTGCAATTCTATACGGAGCTATCGAGATCAGAGTCGTCCCTGGCACTAACTCAATACCAAACTCTACCTTCTGAACAGGTGGCAATCCTGGTAATTCCTCCGGGAACACAATCGGATACTCACATACAACTGGTACAGATTCTATCTTCTTTTCGGTTACTTTACTATCGATCACATAAGCAAAGTAAGCTTCACAACCCTTTCTCAAATACTGTCGAGCTAACATTGAAGATATCATAACTGGTAGCCCATTCAAATCTGCAGATTCAATTCGAATTATCTTATTATCCTGGCACCGCAAATCAATAGTCTTTCGTCTGCAATTCACTACTGTATCGTGCACGGTTAACTAATCCATACAAAGGATAATATCGAACTTATCAAATGGTAGTAACATCAAATCAGTCGGAAAACATGAATCTCGAATCATCAAAGGGCAATTCTTGCACACCCTATCAACTACCACACACCGTCCCAAGAGGTTCAAAACCCGTATTACAAACTCAATAGACTCGATAGGTAGAGTCTTGCTGGATACTAATGTTTCACACACATAGGAATGGGTTTAACCAGGATCAATCAGAGCAGTTACACTAGTATTAAAGAGAGTGAATATACCGGTGATGACATCTGGAGATGAAGCCTCCTCTCGAGCACGAATGGCATAGGCTCTAGCTGGTACACGAGCCTCTGATCGAATAGTTGCATCCGAAGTCCCTCTCTGAGTGTCGCTCCTACCTCCCACATTTCGGGGTGGTCTACCTCTAGTGCCTGATCATCGCTCGGTCTTGCACTCTGAGCATTATCCTTTTCAGCTAACTCCGGGCAATCTCGGATGAAGTGATCCTGCGAACCACACTTGTAGCAAGCTCGATTGTTGGACTTGCTCCAACATTCACCAAAATGTCGCCTACCACACTGTTGACACTCAAGTTTATTCAGTCGAGTATTACCAACACTAGCAATCGAGGTAGCTCGTGAACTCACTGGTGGTCGTTCTCATATAGAGATCCCTGTATTAGCTTTGGATCAGCTATTGTCATTTTTGAACTTCTTTGATGATGATTGAGAAAATTTACCCGCTGATCTCTTACGAAAATCTCTAGCTTCAAATTTAGCTTTTCGTTTTTCTTTCCCTAGCTCTTTGGCTTTACAAGCTCGCTCAACAAGTACCACGAACTCATTTATTTCAAGTATACCCACAAGTAATTTTATGTCTTCGTTTAAACCTTCTTCAAATCTTCTACACATAGTAGCCTCAGATGAAACACACTCACGAGAGCATCGGCTAAGTTTCACAAACTTGTGCTCATACTCGGATACGGTCATACGACCCTGTTTAAGCTCAAGAAATTCCTTGCTTTTTAGATCTATGAATCGCTGGCTGATGTATTTCTTGCGAAACTCTGTCTGAAAGAAGTCCCAATTAACTCGTTCCTTTGGAACTACCGATACGAGAGTGCTCCACCAATAGTAGGCAGAATCCCATAATAAAGATATAGCACATTTCAGGCACTCATCAGGTGTGCAGGATAGTTCATCGAAAACACGAATTGTATTATCGAGCCAAAATTCAGCTCGTTCAGCATCATCATCATCTTCAGCTCTAAACTCTTGAGCCCTGTGTTTTTTGATTCTGTCAACCGGAGGCTTATTTATTCTCTCAAGATTAATGACCGGGGGTGCCACCGGTACTACAGGTCGAGTATTCAGATTTGGGGGTTGTTGAACAGCCGGATTGGTCCGGATATATTGATTGAACCAATCGTTCATTATACTAAAGAAGGCTTGTTTAGCCCCCTCATCATGATTACTCATAGCTGGTCGAGATTCATCAGGCGCGGTCCCTTGTGCGGGAGCAGGTGCCACACTCTCGACATCGTCAGCTATAGCTCGCTCGAGATCAGGATCCATTTACTATACGAAAGAAGAAAACACATTTCACTGTCAGAAGTCATCACACTATCACAGTAAATTATGGCATGTATAGCTAGACTCACACGCGCCACGTTAGTCCGAGAATCGACTAAACCGTAGCTCTGATACCAATCAAATTGTAACATCCTTAACCCATATCTGTCGCCGGATTAGGATTACAGGACATTACTAGACTTAGCACAGACATAGCAAAACAATTACCAAATAAATAATCATAAAAGAATACTTAATTAACAACGATACATTTACGAATTGAAATGATTTAAATAATCATGCTCTTAACTCATTTGTATATTCAACCAGGTACACGCATATACGCATACATTTATATCATCTAATAAAAGTCACTATTCATTTGGTCATTTTAGTGACAAAATTCGATTATGAACATTTGCTCTTTACCAATCTACCAAACACGAACCAAACATTTTAAAACATTTACGTAGTAACTATCTCATATACATATAGTTGAACAACCCATTTATCTAACCAAATTGATACATTTCTTAACCCAAAATGCATGAGCTCAATCCATCATTTTAAAAATAATATATCATAATGCCGAATTTGCCTAAAGTATAACCAATACATTAATCTAAATCTAAGGAACATTTTATCAATAACATACTCAAACCGAATCTCATAGTCAATTTCAACTTCTAATTGAACATGATTTAAACTTAAATAAAGGGTTATTTCTAAGTTATGCATATCTTTATACAATCTAAGTATGTACTCCAAATTATCAATCATACATATCATAATATTACTTACCCAATTTCGCAAGGTACCATGAAATGAAATTCCAAATCAAGTTTATAACAAGGCCGAATATTCCACAAACATTAACATCTTGATCAAACATTACCAAATCAAACCCAAACATAGAAATATAGCCATTTTCACATGGCATATATGTACATCTCATTCATAATAAATTCAAAAGAGTAATATAGCCTATACATGCCATAGTTTCAAAAGTTCAACTAATAAAAGATACCAAAATTTAGTTGATAGTGTGATAGACTTTGACGATGATCCCCGAGCTCGTAGCTAAACTTCAAAACCTATAACACCATACAAATAAAACACACACAGAGTAAGCTATCATAGCTTAGTAAGTTATAAGCAATTACAATTCAATGAATTAGATATTTTAATGATCAACCTACACATTCCATAACCTTTAAAACAAACTATCTCAAAATTTGGTAATAGCATTCATGTAAGTTTATAATCTTCTTCTTACCTCAAGCAATTTCATGCATATATATACATATATATATATATAATACCGAAATTCACTCTCACATTCAATTCTTATAATCTTCATATAAACATACATGATACAGTATTATCATTTTTAACAATGAAACTTACTTACCAAGATAGTTTATCTTTGCATACCTGATCTTTATACTTACTCTTTTGTACATTCGATAAATATTACAGTTAAGAAATAGGCAACCTGTACACTTCACACCAAAACATAATAACAAATCACAAGCTTAATATTGACATATTAATTCCTTGCGCATATAATACCAGAATCCTCGTAACGTATCGCACACTTAGTGCCGTTACCTTAATTTCTCATATTAATAGTGATATATGACCAATTTCGCACACTCAGTGCTCGGTATTTAAACTCACACACTTAGTGCTCATTGATCGATTTCGCACACTTAGTGCTCGGTATTTAAACTCGCACACTTAGTACTCATTATCAGATCTCCTCCTCATTCATATAAACACATATGATCTCATTTCCTTTCATATATATATACATATATTTATATATGTTCCAACCAACCTATTCATCCTATAAAACATCATCACATTCGGCAATATCAAATAAATATGTATACCCACCTATTCAAATACAACCACCTCCATTTCAATTTCGCATTTAACAATCTCTTAATATATATAAATATTCATTCAACTCAAATAAATCAAAAGCTTACATATATATATATATACCAACCTTACATTCGGCTAGTATATAATTCATTCAATGTCACATTCGGCACTAAGAAATTAAACATACTTACTTCTATTTAATATATACACATTAATGTAGATTAAAATTCAATTCAACCAATTGCTTAAAAACTTACTTCGGATATCGACGAACTTTGTTTTTCCGGCTATTCAATTATTTTCTCCTTTCCACGATCCAATCCCGATCCTTTTTGTTCTTGATCTTAAATCAAAGCTTACAAGGGCGGAAGGTTTCAAACTCAAACTCTCCTTTCTTTCTCTTAGTTTCGGTCAAATGAAAATAAAAAGATGAACATGCAACACTTTTTTTTATGTTTTCATTATAATAAGTTTATAATATATTATTATTAATATAAACTTAACATATAAAACAAATATATATATATATATAAATGCATTATAAAAGCATATTTCCATCCACTAGTCTTATAAAAAGGAAAATTTGCAACATAAAACCTCCTCATTATAAAGACACACTATTTAAGCCACTCAATTAAATAAAAGGCTACTTTTACCACTTATGCGATTTAGTCCTTTTCCTTAAATCAAACACACAAACGGACAAATTATCTCACGAAACTTTAACACACGTTCGATCATATACTATAGACACCAAATATATTATAATATTTTTCTAACTCGGATTCGTGGTCTCGAAACCACCGTTCCGATTAAGGCCAAAATCGGGCTGTTACACACACTTAGTGCCAAATTCATAGCCGAAGCTTAAAATATCACCGCACACTTAGTGCCTTTACTTTAATCCAATTCTAACTCGGTATTGCACACACAGTGCCAATCAGTAAAGCCGAAGCTTTTATTATTTCGCACACACAGTGCTAATCACCTCTGTCTTAATTTCAATTACGCACATTTAGTGCCACCTTTTCTCAATTTTACATATAACATTTCTAATCCAATAATCACATAATTATTCATTTCATAGCACTTAAACATAAAGTTAATAACACGTATTATATCCGAACTTACCTCGGACGTCGAAATACTGAGACTAGCCGATCAATCGAGTACTTTGTCTTTGCCTCGATCTCAATCCAAATCTCTCATTTCTCGGTCTATACATATTAAAATTTAGTTCATTCAATCACCAATTCATTCAATTTAGTCCATACACACATATTTAGGGCATTTTACAAAATAGCCCACACATTTTCACATTTCGACACTTTAGTCCCTAATTCATCAAATCACAAAATACATAAAATATCCATTCACATATTCTTAGCCAAATTTTCCCTATGCTCATACAAGCCCATATATTTCATTTATTTCACATTTTAGTCCTTCAAAATATTATTTTCACAATTTAGTCAAAATTACTCAATTTCACCAAAATTTCAAAGACAAAACATGTTAGTCTTTCACCTATCTTTCATATTTCATCATCAACTATCACAAATCTTAAGCATTCATCAATGGCATATCTCAAAATCTTCACCAAATTCAAAAATTAAAGCATGGGCTAGCTAGAACACTAAGCAACGATCACAAAAACGTAGAAATCATCAAAAACCGAGCTCAAAACATACCTCAATCAAGAATAACAATGGCCGAATGTTTCAAGCCCTAGTTCCTTCTTTTTCTTCTTCAAATTCGGTGGAAAGATGAAAAAAATGGCTTACATTTTGTTTTGTTTTAATTATATTAACATTAATACAAATTTTACCATTTTACCCTTAGTTTAAAACATTATAATTTCATTCATTTAATGGCCATTTATGTCCATCTCCACTACCAAAGGGCTGATTACCACATAAGGACTTCTCATTTAATAAGCCATGCCAAATAAACACTTCAACAATCAACACACAGCTTTTACATTTTATGCGATTAAGTCCTTCTTGCTAATTAAGCACACAATCGATAAAATTTTCACACAGAACTTTCACACATGCTCAATCACATATTATAAACACCAAAAATAATATAAAAATATTTTTTCGACCTCAGATTTGTGGTCCCGAAACCACTGTTCCGACTAGGGTCTAAATCGAGCTCTTACAACTCTCCCCCCTTAAGGATTTTCATCCCCGAAAATCTTACCAGTGGATAGGTTTGGATATTGCTCTCTCATAACATTTTCAGGCTCCCACGTAGCCTATTCAACTCCGTGTTTATGACACAACACTTTCACTAAGGAGATTCTTTTGTTTCTCAACTCTTTAGTCTCTCGTGCCAAAATTCGAATCGGTTCTTCACTATACGAAAAATCTGACTAGACCTCAACCTCAGTAGGAGAAATTATATGCGATGGATCAGATCTGTATCGTCGAAGAATCGATACGTGAAATACATTATGAATCTTTTCCAATTCAGGTGGCAATATCAATCTATAAGCAACTGGCCCAATTCGTTCAATGATCTCATACGGTCCGATGAACCTCGGACTCAGATTGCCTTTTCGGCCAAATCGAAATATTTTCTTTCATGGAGACACTTTCAAAAACACTTTGTCACCAACCTCAAATTCAATATCTTTTCGTTTCAAATCTGCATAATACTTCTGACGATCTGACGCTACTTTCAAACTGTCACGAAAACACCTAAAAGGACTATTTTGTAATAGTTATAAAATGGGTAATAAATGTGTGAAATAATTGGAATTGTGAGTTTCTATAAGCTTAAAATAGATTCAGCTAGGCATGGTTAATTAGGAAAATTTGATGAAAATCATTTTACGAGCCTAGAGGGAAAATCATAATTTTGTGAAAGCCTAGGGGCAAAACAGAAATTTTGCCAAAGTAGAAATTTTGAAATGTGGTGATTAAATGAGTAAATTTTGTCATTTTAGATCAAGAAAAATGGGATCCGGACTTAGACCGGGGGAAAACAAAAATAGTGGACTAAATCGAACTAGTCACCCATATTTTGTATACCAAGGTAAGTTGTACGTAAACAATACAGCTCTATTGTTATTATGCAATATACAATTGATACTGCATAAAATGTTTGATTATTGTTATAAATATGCATGAAAAAATTTGATGTGGTATACTCCCGGTTGAACCTTAGGAATAGATTGGATATCCAAGCCAAGACATTTGGATGATATGTGTTCTAGTGTAAGACCATGTCTGGGACATGGCATCGGCGATGATATGTATGCTAGTGTAAGACCATGTCTGGGACATGGCATCGGCATTGAGACCAGAGCTAGTGTAAGACCATGTCTAGGACATGGCATCGACCTCGATATGTGAGCCAGTGTAAGACCATGTCTGGGACATGGCATCTGCATCGTACTCTCTTGTGTGAGGCTTGTCGAGTATCCTTTGGTATTCCAACTGGTTCAACGGGTAATTTAAAGCTTGTGTCAAAAGTAAGAAAAATTACGACTATGTTGTAAGTGATACAGGTACCTACACGAAATTCATGAGAAATGAACTCGATTTATGTTGTGGGTTTAGTAAGGATGAAAATGAGTAAGTTATGCCTTAAATCATTTGAGAATTATGTGCAAGTTTATACTATGTTATGAGTATAATAATGTATGGTAATTGTTGTTAATTATTTACATGCAACTTACTAAGCTTTATGCTTACTCCCTTTCCTTTCCATTTTCTTATAGTATCGCCAAGCTAGCTCGGGGACCAAAGGATGTCGGAGGCTCGATCACACTATCAGTCTGAACATTTGGTATAATTAGATTTATCATTTTGAGTATGGCATGTATAGGGACTTGGTCTTTGTCAAGTGTCATATTGTTTTGGCCAAATGTGTTAGCTTGTCTTGAAGATTGATTCATTTTGTATAAGGCCATGGATGATGGCTATTACTCATTATTGATATATGAAAATGATGATGTTTTTCATGAACGTGCAAAATGCATGGTTGAGTATTTGGTAGGTTAATACATGAATGAGTAAGTTATTTGATGTGGCTTATGTTGGTGCAAGTAAGGATGGCAGAAAGGGCTTGGTAAATAACCTTATTTTTGTCCACACGGGTAGACACACGGGCGTGTGTCTAGGCCGTGAGACACACGGTCTGCCCAATGGGCGTGTAGTCCGGCCGTGTGTTCCCCTGCACCTTAATTTGGTAAAATAGAATGCCCAGTAGTAACCACACGGGCTGCGGCACGGCCGTGTGTCTCAACTGTGTAGAAGACACGGCCATAGGACATGGGCATGTGCCCAGGCCGTGTAAAGTTTGTACCTTGAACGTGAAATTTAAAATTTCTACACTGTAACACCCTTTATCCGTGTTCAACGCCGGAACTGGATACGAGGCATCATTGAACTTAACTTGCTTAAACATACAACCTCGGGCCATAAAACTTTGTTTCAACTAAAAACTTTTTCATTCATATTCATTACGTCCCTGTTATGGGTCTACGAGACCATAAACATACATACGGATTTGTTCATGACTAAATCGGAAACTTTTGCACACTTAGAAGATTTTTGCTTAAAACAGAGCCACACGCCCGTGTGGAATGGAACACGCCTGTGTGGGCAGGCCGTGTGGTCACACAGGCCCATGTTCCTAGTCTGTGTGGATTTTATTTTTCATTTCAAACCTACAGGGGTTTTCACATTGCTGGACACACGGCCGTGCCTATGGCCCGTGTCCCTCTCATGGCCTAGACACGCCCGTGTCCTTACCCGTGTGTGAAAACCTTGGTATTCTATTTATGACGTCAGCAAACACTTAGGGGCACACAGCCTGATCACACGCCCGTGTGCTAGACCGTGTGACGAATTGAATTCTCACCAATTCGATGCAAGGGGACATATGGCCTATCAACACACCCATGGGGCTGACCGTGTGTCACACATGGTCTAGACACACGCCCGTGTGTCTACCCGTGTGGACAATTATAAGGCTATTTACCAAGCCAATTTCCACCCTGTAAAACAAGCACACTTATACCACCATAAGCAACACACAACATATCAATAATACACTATGAAGAATCACTAATTCATCATACATACACTTCACATTTTACTCGATCAATTACACGAACTTGTACTCCATGACTAATATCATCATTGGGTATATATATATAAAACTTAACAAGTACTGGCCAATTCCCAATGGCCATTTACAAAATGAATGTGTAACAATAATAGCCCACACTTTAGCTAACAAATATGACATAACAAAATGACCAAGTTCCTATACATTCCATGCCAAAAATATATCAACCTTACTATACCAAAAAGAATAGTTGGTAGTGTGACCCGAACTCCGACGTCCTACAATCCCCGAGTCAGCTTGGCGATACTACAAGGAAAAGGGAAAAGATAGGGGTAAGCATAAAGCTTAGTAAGTTTGCATGAAATAAATAGCAACATTAAGACTTATAATAGCATCCATTCATCTCATTGGATAATACTCAAGTTCTCAAACACATTAACATAACTTACTCATGCATACCCTTACCCTATTTCATATCACATTTTGCATTCATTTCTCATTAGTAACTCATGGGTACTTGTATCACTTCACCACATATTTTTAGCACTTTTATACTCTTTAAACATAGAATTTTCTCTTTGTCATTTGTACATAAACTTAGCTCTTTGCCCGTTGAACTACTCGGAATATTGAAGGGTACTAAATCTCATCATACATGTATCATGATGCCAATGCCATATCCCAGATATGGTCTTACATGGGATCACCTCTTGATGCCGATGCCATATCCCAGATATGGTCTTACACGGGATCTCATATCTCTATGTCGATGCTATATCCCAGATATGGTCTTATACAAGATCGTATATAGATGTCGATGCCATGTCCTAGACATGGTCTTACACGAGATCTTTCTTTGGTGTCGAGGCCATGTCCCAGACATGGTCTTATACGGGACCTCCTTCATTTGGTGCCGATGCCATGTCCCAGACATGGTCTTAAACGGGACCTTCTTTATCTCATGTTGTGACATTAGTATCCTTGCTATTCCGAACGTTCAACCGGGACTTCAACTTAACATGATCTCATTACAATCTCATTGAGGCATCATTAATCAACTTCATGGAAATAATATATATATTTCTCATAAAATAAAGTAATTAAAAACATAATAACATTATGTAGCTTTAATTTCACACAAACTTACCTCGGTACTCAAATGTGTATAGATATTCGATTTAGTCCACAACCTTGTTCTTGCCTCGGTTTTGGTCCGGGCTTCGTGTTTCTTGATCTATAATAACAATTTCACTTGTTTAATACTCACATTGACTAAATTAACCCATAAATCATACTTTGGCAAAATTACAATTTTGCCCCTAAACTTTCACATAATTACACTTTTGCCCCTAGGCTCGTAAAATGATTTTCATTCGATTTCTTTGTATTTTAAGCTCAGCTGAATCATTTTCATGATTAAATCAGCCCCCAATTTCAACTAATTCACTCATGTATGACCATTTTAATGACTTTTACAATTTTGTCCTTTTTATGCATTTTTCATGAAAATCACTTAGGAAAAGATGTTTATCGTACATTAAACTTTCATATTCTTCCATAAATCATCAAAATACATGCATTTCATGCATGGGTAAATTTTCAAACATAAACCCTAGCTCAAAATATAGCTAGAAATAGCTAAATCGAGCTACGAGGATCTCAAAAATACGAAAAACATTAAAAACGGGGCTAGAAGACACTTATAGTCAAGCTTGAAAGATGAAGAAACCCTAGCTATGGAGAGCTTAAAGATTTTGGCACTTAGGAAGAATATGGACATGAATTTTGACTTCTTTTTCCCTTTTAATTCTTTTATTAACCAAATGACAAAAATGCCCTTAAGGCCCTTTTCTTAAGATTTTTTCTTCCCATGTCTATTTTTGTCCATCTTGACATATATTGGTCTAATTGCTAAATAAGGACTTCTAATAATTTTTATAATGCTATTTCATACTTAAACCTTCTAGAATCTCATATTTTCTAATCTTCGCAATTTAGTCCTAATAGACAAATTGTTCACTACTTAATAAAATTTCCTCATGAAATTTTCACATAATCATGCAAACATATCATAAGCCTCGTAAAAATCATAAAAATCTTATTTCTACTTCATATTTTTGGTATAGCAACCACTATTCTGACTAGGCCCTAAATCGGGCTATTATAATTCTCCCCCTTAGGGATTTTCGTCCCTGAAAATCTTACCGGTAAAAAGGTTTGGATATTGATTTCTCATAGCCTCCTTGGGCTCCCATGTAGCCTCTTCTACCCCATGTCTTTTGTAACACCCCAAACCCGGACTAGAAGTTAGGCCCGAATCTGGCGTGTCACATAGAGGTGTTTGAAAAGCTAGGCGTTTGTTTAAAAATGTTGTATCTTTTTTTTTTTTTGAAAACTCCAAGTTTCGTTGTTTGTTTGTAAAAAAATGTGATTTGCTTGATGTCCGTCTTTGAAAGTTATTATTATTTTGAAAGCTGTTTTGTTAAGAAAATAGAACTTGTATAGTTGCGGAAATGTGACATTTTGGAAAACAGTTTTTAGCATTTTGGAAAGCTCAGTATTCAAACATTTAACAGTTTAAGAGTAGTCGACTTTAAAGTTAAAGGAAAATAACATCCAATGGCCTTATTACAAAATATTAAACCCAAATTAAAATAATCTTAAAATAAAGCAAAACGAAATTTACTAAAGTTCGTGAGATATACTCCGACGTATGGCCACCACAGAGTCCATCGCAGCTCCAAATCCTCTAATGCTGGCGATCACCTACTTGGTTAAAGCAGAGGGGTGAGTTACAAGAACTCAGTGTGTAATCCCCTAATCGGTCATTAACTGGGCCCGAGCCCATACGGAAGCAGACTGGGCTGAAGCCCTATTCGGTAACAATCTGGGCCTTAGCCCTATAAACATGATAATGCAAACAGAGTATGCAGCCCAACCCAATCCAACCCTCCACACCACCCGTACCAGCCCTACACACCTGTGGGGACCAAGTCAACCCACCCAGCCCTACACACCAAGTATGCAGCCGAGTTGCCAGAAAATAAGCGGCTTAAAGCCGTCGGTAGGTCCACAGTCGTCTCGGGCAACCCGTGTGACCCTAACAATCAAATCGGTGAGTCCACAGTCATCTTGGGTGACCCGTACGACCATAACAATCAAATTGGTGGGTCCACAGTCCTCTCGGGCGACCCGTGCGACCCTAACAGGTCAATCACTTCCTCCAATTACATAACCCAACCCAATGCAAAATGTCGTGGCATAATAATTCAATGTATGCAACAATGTACCATCATGGCAATTAAACAAATTATACACAAACATACCAAATCTACCCCTAAGGGTATAATAGTAATTTTTCTTACCCGCCAAGGGTTTTTCAGTAATTTACCCTCCAAGGGTATTTTGGTAATTTACCCTCCAGGGGTATTTTGGTAATTTTAACAATTAACGCCCTTTCCGGAGGCCCACTGTCGCCTCGAGCGACACAAGACTCTTTTTGGGTCTCAACGGAGGTATTGGGCCTAAGATCCATTTTAGGCCCAAACGGGCCCACACGCTCGTGTGGCCCATTTCGCATGGTTTCGGTCTCAGATTTTTAGATTTTGCACTCGTGCCTATCATTTAAAAATTTTCTATCAATTTCGCCCATGGGGGTCGGAGAGCCCATTGGGCCCGTTTGGCCCGTTTCGGCTCGATTTGGCCCGTTACAGCCTCAGTTTCGCGAGAGTGCTCGCGACACCCTCTATGGCTTACTGCCCTCATTTGTGTTTCAATTTACCACTATGAGTGCTCGCACGCTCGGGTGGTCACAGTTGCTGACTTTTTGGCCTTTCGGCATTTGGCCGATTCACAAACATCACATGCAATTATTCAGATGGGTGTGAGATTACACACCTGTTTACGGGTTTGCGGTACTCGGCACTTCCCCAACACCTGAGATCATAATAGCTAACGGTTAGTCTTAATTCACACTACTCCCGAAAATTGAGGTTGATAACAACCCACCATACTTACTAACCCCGACGACAACTCCTTGCTATGCTAGAACGATTGATTACTCCCTTCGATTACGAAGTTGGGTACCTAACAAAGGAACATAAGTCAATACCGTTGTTCCAAGTTCACAAAGACAAGGCTATTCGGCCTTAAGAAACTCAGAAAGATAAGGAAAACTTCCACCCCTGATCGGCCATGCCCCCACTTACCAACCATTGAAGAAAAACACGAAGCGGTTTGCACCCAGGGCACCTTAGAGGATTCGGCCCTTACCACAACAAGAAGGATTTCAAATCTAAACAATGAGCCGGTCCGGCCTTGGCAAAGAAAAGTGAGAGTTCAGTTTTAACAGAGAGGAAAAGAGAGAAATGAAGAAAAAGAATAAAGAGAAAAGAAATCACTACCTTGATCAACGAGAAACTGAATGGAGAAGAAACTTCAACAACTGAGAATAGCAACTATGAATTCAAAATGAAACCCTTCGGCAATTGGCAGCCTCACAAAGAAACTAGATTCGGCTATGGGATTAAACTGAGATAAGCATTCAATCATGTGAAAGAAAAAAAGGGTCAATCGAAAACTAGAAGAAAAAAAAAGAGTAGCAATTTCGGCTATGTGAAACACAAGAGAGAAAAGTGAGAAGAAAGCAGAAAAGAACGTGTGCAAGGAGATGGAAAGGGGGAGTTTTGGCCAAAAGTGATTAGATAACAAGCAAAAGAAAGACAAGTATGAAAAACCGAACAAAAGAGAGGAAGGGTGAGACTGAGAAATTCGGCAATAGCAAGAATGAAGAGAAAAGACCCAAAAATGACAAAGTCAACCACAAAACAAAATGCAAAACAACTCCAATGGCACACACTAAAGTTTTTTGTTTTGCTCCTAGCCTAAATGCCAAATTTCCTACTCAAAAACCAACCCCTAGCAGAAATTCCCATCCCCCACACACACCACATTCGGCCAAACACTACCAACCTCCCCTAATCCTAAGATTCTCTCCCCTTTTTGCTCTACCACTCACTCCCCACCTCCCATTCAAATCATTTGACCAAGTCTCCCTTCCACCTTGTAGAGTTCTACTACAACTCCACCTCTTCCACCCATTTGACACAAAAAATAAAAGCCTAGATTTGCCAACTGTGGGATTCGAACCCCTCTCTCCTTGCCTCACAAGTGACGCCACCACCACTCCACCACAAGCTCCCTTGTGTTGAACAACCACACTCTAATAAATATAAGTCCTACTTCCAACAGTCCTCCCCCATAAAGTGCCCAAAAACCAAAATTTTACCAGGGCTCAAACTCGACCCTAGGCCTCCCTAGAGCCCCTAAATACCCTCAAATAACCTGCAGAGCAAGCCCAACATACAATTGTACAAAAATTACAACCCCTAATTTTGGGGATGTAATAATTCTGCCCCCTTAAAGAAATTCCGGCCTCGAAATTTCCCACTACCCAATAATCACACAACACAGGTTACACCATTACGCTTCTACTGCGCACTCTGATTCCGATTTCAAATTAGGTAAATAGTGCACTATGAGTAATGTACGCGTGCAATATTCACATCCAAGCGCCCCCATCTTCTTGGCGACGTGCTGCATAAACCAAAGCTGGCTGCCTCTCCTCCGTATGACCAACACCTCTGCCTGGAGCTTCACGACCCAAAACGTTTCCCCCTCTGGCCTGGCCGCGGCCTCCCACTGGCTGCTGACCACCCCTCAGCGGCTGCACATTACCTCTACCCATAATTTGCATCCGATCCAACCTTCTAGGACATTCTCTAACACGGTGCTCCATCGATCCACAACTCAAACAGGCTCCTATCCTTCTCCAGCATTCGCCCACATGGCGTCTTCCACAATCAGCATAAGGTGGTAGCCTAAAAGTGCCGAAAGGGGGCCCAGCCCTGACTGGCCCATCAACTCTGGCCCTTTTCCTGTGCCTCTGCTCAGAACCGGCGGCCTCTGCATCCCTTCTGTTCTTCCCTTTGTCTTCCTCACGATTCTGGCGCTCTGCGCTCTTTAGTCCCTCAGCAATCTTAGCTTTCTCTACTAACGTAGCAAAGTCTATCTCTCTCTGTGGAGCTATCTACACTCGAAGACTGTCTCTGAGGCCATCCTCAAACCGCACACAGCGCTCGTATTCGGTCGCAACTATGCCCCGAGCGTACCGGCTCAAGCGCAAGAACTCTGCCTCATATTCCGCAACGGACTTATTCCCCAGAACCAAATTCAAGGGCGTCCCCATAACTAGCCCCGACATATTTCCCTTGGAAAGCTGTTTTAAAGAAGTCCCAGGTTATACGATCTGCTTGTGTACCTTCCCTCACAGTGAGCCACCACTAGTATGCCTCATCTCGTAGTAGAGACACTGCTCCTTTCAATTTCTGTTCCACTGTGCAGTCCAGGTCATCCATAATTCGCTCCACAACCTCTAACCAGTACTCCGCTACATTCAGGGCTACACCAGAGATGCCCCTAAAAACTTCGGCCCCGTTTGACCGGAGTCACTCAGAAATGGATCCCCGGGCTACCGACCACGTACTCGCTCCAGTAACCCATTCCAAAACTCGCAGCATTGCTTGGGTCAAAGTATCGTCCCCTCCAGTCCGGTCATGAGACCCCGTTTCCGCCACTGGCGATGCTGGCACCTCGCCTTCAGGCACATGCCCTGACTCTGAGGATCCAGCCCCAGCACCTTGGCCTCTACCACGGCCGCGTGTACCTCGTCTATGTCCTCTCGTACTCATACTGCTGAATCGAGTTAATTTGTTGAATAATTTTATGCATCAGCTTATTGTTCAAGTAATTACTAACAGATGTTTTCTGAAAGAACAGTAATAGGAGAATTTTTCGCATTTCGATTTTCCTAAAGTTTCAATCTCTATAGTCTTAATTCCTATAGCTAAAAGTTCCAGTGTACTACCACTAACTTTAGTAGTTTTCTCTCTACAATTATCTCATCATATCATCAGATAAAGTAAGAAAACTTACGAATTCGGTGCCAGAGACTCGGGTTGCCATACTTCTAATAACGCTATTTTTTTCTAAACCACATTTTAAACTGATTTGGAAAATTTTCAAACCCATTCCACAGCCGAGTTTTGCAACTTGGCTCTGATACCATAAAATGTAACACCCCAAACTCAGCCTAAAAGTTAGGCCCGAATCTGGCGTGTCACATTGAGGTGTTTGAAAAGCTAGGCGTTCGCTTAAAAATGTTGTATCTTTTTTTTTTGAAAACTCCGAGTTTCGTTGTTTGTTTGTAAAAAAATGTGACTTGCTTGATGTCCGTCTTTGAAAAGTTATTATTATTTTGAAAACTGCTTTTGTTAAGAAAATAGAACTTGTATAGTTGCGGAAACGTGACATTTTGGAAAATGATTTTTAGCATTTTGGAAAACTCAGTATTCAAACATTTAACAGTTTAAGAGTAGCCGACTTTAAATTTAAAAGAAAATAACATGCAATGGCCTTATTAAAAAATATTAAACCCAAATTAAAATAATCTTAAAATAAAGCAAAACGAAATTTACTAAAGTTCGTGAGAAATACTCTGACGTATGGCCACCATAGAGTCCACCGCAGCTCCAAATCCTCTAACGCTGGGGATCACCTGCATTGTTAAAGTAGAGGGGTGAGTTACAAGAACTCAGTGTGTAATCCCCTAATCTTCATTAACTAGGCCCGAGCCCATACTGAGCGGTGGTAGAAGCCCTATTCGGTAACAATCTGGGCCTTAGCCCTATAAACATGATAATGCAAACAGAGTATGCAGCCCAACCCAATCCAACCCTCCACACCACCTGTACCAGCCCTACACACCAAGTATGCAGCCGAGCTGCCAAAAAATAAGCGGCTTAAAGCTGTCGGTAGGTCCACAGTCATCTCGGGTGACCCGTACGACCCTAACAATCAAATGGGTGAGTCCACAGTCGTCTCGGGCGACCCGTGTGACCCTAACAATCAAATCGGTGAGTCCACACTCGTCTCGGGCGACCCGTGCGACCCTAACAATCAAATCGGTGGGTTCATAGTCGTATCGGGCGACCCGGGCGAACCGTGCGGCCCTAACAGGTCAATCACTTCCTCCAATTACATAACCCAACCCAATGCAAAATGTCGTGGCATAATATTTCAATGTATGCAACAATGTACCGTCATGGCAATTAAACAAATTATACACAAACATACCAAATCTGCCCCTAAGGGTATAACAGTAATTTTTTTTACCTGCCAAGTGTTTTTCTGTAATTTACCCTCCAGGGGTATTTTGGTAATTTACCCTGCAGGGGTATTTCAGTAATTTTAACAATTAACGGCCTTTTCGAAGGCCCACTGTCGCCTCGAGCGACACAGGACTCTTTTTGGGTCTCTACGGAGCTATTGGGCCTAAGATCCATTTCAGGCCCAAACGGGCCCACACGCTCGTGTGGCCCATTTCGCATGGTTTCGTTCTCAGATTTTTAGATTTTGCACTCGCGCCTATCATTTGACAATTTTCCATCAATTTTGCCCATGTGGGCCGGATAGCCCATTGGGCCCATTTGGCCCGTTACAGCCTCAGTTTCGCGAGAGTGCTCGCGACACCCTCTATGGCTTACCGCCCTCATTTGTGTTTCGATTTACCACTACGAGCGCTCGCACGCTCGGGTGGTCACAGTTGCCAACTTTTTGGCCTTTCGACTTTTGGCCAATTCACAAACATCACATGCAATCATTAAGAGGGGTGTGAGATTACACACCTGTTTACGGGTTTGCGGTACTCGGAACTTCCCCAACACCTCAGATCACAATAGCTAACGGTTAGTCTTAATCCACACTACTCCCCAAAATTGAGATTGATAACGACCCACCATACCTACCAACCACGATGACAACTCCTTGCTATGCTAGAACACTTGATTACTCCCTTCGATTACGAAGTTGGGTCCCTAACAAAGGAACATAAGTCAATACCGTTGTTCCAAGTTCACAAAGACAAGGCTATTCGGCCTTAAGAAACTCAGCAAGATAAGGAAAACTTCCACCCCTGATCGACCATGCCCCCACTTACCAACCATTGAAGTAAAACACGAAGCGGTTTGCACCCAGGGCACCTTAGAGGATTCGGCCCTTACCACAACAAGAAGGATTTCAAATAGAAACAATGAGCCGGTTCAGCCTTGGCAAAGAAAAGTGAGAGTTCAGTTTTAATAGAGAGAAAAAGAGAGAAACGGAGAAAAAGAATAAAGAGAAAAGAAATCACTACCTTGATCAATGAGAAACCGAATGGAGAAGAAACCTCGACAACTGAGAATAGCATCTATGAAGTCAAAATGAAACCCTTCGGTAATTGGCAGCCTCACAAAGAAACCAGATTCGGCTATGGGATTAAACCGAGATAAGCATTCAATGATGGGAAAGAAAAAAAAGAGTCAATCGAAAACTAAAAGAAAAAAAGGAGTAGCAATTTCGGCTATGTGAAACACAAGAGAGAAAAGTGAGAAGAAAGCAGAAAAGAACATGTGCAAGGAGATGGAAAGGGGGAGTTTCGGCCAAAAGTGATTAGATAACAAGCAAAAGAAAGCCAAGTATGAAAAACCGAACAAAAGTGAGGAAGGGTGAGACTGAGAAATTCGGCAATAGCAAGAATGAAAAGAAAAGACCCGAAAATGACAAAGTCAACCACAAAACAAAACGCAAAACAACTCCAATGGCACACACTAAAGTTTTTGGTTTTGCTCCTAGCCTAAATACCGAATTTCCTACTCAAAACCAACCCCTAGCCAAAATTCCCATTCCCCACACACACTACATTTGGCCAAACACTACCAACCTCCCCTAATCCTAAGATTCTCTCCCCTTTTTGCTTTACCACTCACTCCCCACCTCCCATTCAAATCATTTGACCAAGTCTCCCTTCCACCTTGTAGAGTCCTACTACAACTCCACCTCTTCCACCCATTTGACACAAAAAATAGAAGCCTAGATTTGCCAACTGTGGGATTCGAACCCCTCTCTCCTTGCCTCACAAGTGACGCCACCACCACTCCACCACAAGCTCCCTTGTGTTGAACAACCACACTCTAATAAATATAAGTCCTGCTTCCAACAGTCCACCCCCCTAAAGTGCCCAAAAACCAAAATTTTACCAGGGCTCAAACTCGACCCTAGGCCTCCCTAGAGCCCCTAAATACCCTCAAATAACCCGCAGAGCAAGCCCAACATACAATTGTACAAAAATTACAACCCTTAATTTTTGGGATGTTACATCCTTGACATAGTACTTTCACAAGAGCTATACTTTTTTTCTTAATTGTTTAACTTCTCGTGTCAAAATCTTAACCGGTTCTTCGCTATAAGCCATGTCGGGTTGAATTTCAACCTTTGTCGGTGTAATCACATGCGAAGGATCTGATCGGTAATGACGTAACATAGACACATGAAACACATCATGAATCTTTTCCATCTCGGATGGTAAAGCCAACCGATAATCTACTGGTCCTATCCTTTCAATAATCTCAAATGGTCCAATAAAACGCGGACTCAATTTACCTTTCCGGCCAAATCTGAAAACTTTCTTCCACGGTGACACTTTCAAGAATACCTTATCCCCAACTTGAAATTTGATCTATTTCTGTTTCAAGTCCGAGTAGGACTTTTGTCTATCTGAATCAGCTTTTAAGCAATCACGAATTATTTTCACCTTCTCTTCGGTTTCTCTAACTAGATCGACCCCGTGAATCTGATTTTCTTTGAGTTCGGTCCAATACAAAGGCGTTTGGCACTTGCGCCCATACAAAGCCTCATAAGGCGTCATTCATAAACTCGACTGGAAACTGTTATTATAGGCAAATTCTACCAACGGTAAGTACTTTTCCTAGCTGCCTTGAAACTCAAGGACACAACACCGGAGCATATCCTTAAGTATCTGTATTAATCTCTCCAACTGTCCGTCAGATGGCGGATGGAAAGTTGTACTAAAACTTAACTTTGTACCCAAAGCCTCTTGCAACTTTTTCCAAAATTGTGATGTGAATCTCGGATCTCTATCCGAAATAATCGACAAAGGCACTCCATGTAGTCTTACAATCTCTGAAACATACCAGTCTGCCAACTTATCGAGCGAATAATCAACACGTACCGATATGAAATGAGCTGACTTTGTAAGTCTATCGACTACAACCCATACAACAGCTTTCTTACTCGGTGTTAACGGTAAACCCGTCACAAAGTCGATAGTAATACGGTCCCATTTCCACTCGGGAACCATAATAGGCTGAAGTAAACCTGTAACACCCCTAACCCGTAACCATCGCCAGACTAGGGTTAAGAGGTGGTACTAATCATTTCTTAACATTCCATATCATTTTCAACTCAAAGTCAATCAAACAAAATAATTCACAATCATATAGTCCCTTAAATAGGTCAATGAGAACTTAAACATGTGTTAGAAAGGGGTCGGGACTAAACCGAACACATATGAAAATTTATGAAATTTAAACATTTTTCTAAGTTACAAAGGTCACACGCCCGTGTGGGTAGGCCTTGTACCTCACATGGCCTCGGACATGCCCGTGCGTCCAAGCCGTGGAAAAATAGGGCATACATACTGACTTGTTCACACGGCCTGAGAAACGCCCATGTGCCTCACCCGTGGTCGACACTGACTTGTACCACACGGCCAGTCACACGCCCGTGTGTCCAGCCCATGGTCGAGTCTGACTTGCATCAATTCACCAACCTAAATGACACGGTCGAGCCACACGCCCGTGTGCTCAACCATGTGGGTAATTATAGGCCATTTTTAAGGCCAAATTACCATCTACACTTTGAGATCACCTATAAGCATCAAACCAATACCAAATCAAACCTCAAATGCAGCCAAAACATACCAATACAAGAACCAATTTATCATTTACTATACCATCTATAATCATACTCAATTCCATCTCAAATAAGTTTATCCATAATACCAAATTTCACATCCCAAATCATATAGGTCAAGCATCATATAAACCTTACCACATTTCACATTTAAACCACAATTTTCATCAATCATAAAAGCATGGAACATACCATATTCATCAATTACCTAACCCACACATAAACACACTAACATCATTCAACTTTTAAGCTTAAACCATAACTCATGGCATGATTTATACATCTCAAAACCTGCCACATTCAATAGCCTATACATGCCATATACCACATATATATATACACATCTTTCCAAAAGTACCAAAATAGATAGCTGATAGTGTGATTGAGTCACTGACGATCCCCGGATCCGAGCTATATTTAAAGACACTGTAAAACAGAGAAACACTTCACACAGTAAGCTTTAGAGCTTAGTAAGTTCGTAATATAATACATTTAATACAATAATACAATTACGATATACAAAGTTCACCAATCACATAGATCAACTCACAATATGTACCATATCATCCATAGCTAATATACTTATTCAACCATTTATAAATCCATTTACAATTTCATCAACCACATAGGTTCAATACATACCTTGGCCAACACTTAGTTAATCACCATTCATGCTACTCAATGCTCAATACATCATTTCGATCAACCTTTGTCATTCATTCATTTATTCGCACACTTAGTGCAAAATTCATAGCCGAAGCTTAAAATATCATCGCACACTTAGTGCCTTTACTTTAAACCGATTCTAACTCGGTATCGCACACACAGTGCCAATCAGTAAAGCCGAAACTTCTATTATTTTGCACACACAGTGCTAATCACCTCTGTCTTAATTTCAATTACACACATTTAGTGCCACCTTTTCTCAATTTTACATATAACATTTCTATCCAATAATCACATAATTATTCATTTCATAGCACTTAAACATAAACTTAATAACACGTATTATATCCGAACTTACCTCGAACGTCAAAATACTGAGACTAGCCGATCAATCGATTACTTTGTCTTTGCCTCGATCTCGATCTGAATCTCTCCTTTCTCGGTCTATACATATTAAAATTTAGCTCATTCAATCACCAATTCATTAAATTTAGTCCACACACACATATTTAGGGCATTTTACAAAATAGCCCTCACATTTTCACATTTCGACACTTTAGTCCCTAATTCATCAAATCACAAAATACACAAAATCTCCATTCACATATGCTTAGCCGAATTTTCTCTACGCTCATACAAGCCCATATATTTCATTTATTTCACATTTTAGTCCTTCAAAATATTATTTTCATAATTTATTCAAAATTACTCAATTTCACCAAAATTTCAAAGACAAAACATGTTAATCTTTCACCTATCTTTCATATTTCATCATCAACTATCACAAAGCTTGACCATTCATCAATGGCATATCTCAAAATCTTCATCAAATTCAAAAATTAAAGCATGGGCTAGCTAGAACACTAAGCAACGATCACAAAAACGTAGAAATCATCAAAAACTGAGCTCAAAACATACCTCAATCAAGAATAACAATGGCCGAATGTTTCAAGCCCTAGTTCTTTCTTTTTCTTCTTCAAATTCGGTGGAAAGATGAACAAAATGGCTTACATTTTGTTTTGTTTTAATTATATTAACATTAATACAAATTTTACCATTTTACCCTTAGTTTAAAACACTATAATTTCATTCATTTAATGGCCATTTATTTCCATCTCTACTACCAAAGGGCTAATTACCACATATGGACTTCTCATTTAATAAGCCATGCCAAATAAACACTTCAACAATTAGCACACAGCTTTTACATTTTATGCGATTAAGTCATTTTTTCTAATTAAGCACACAATCGATAAAATTTTCACACAGAACTTTCACACATGCTCAGTCACATATTATAAAAACCAAAAATAATATAAAAATATTTTTTTGACCTCAGATTTGTGGTCTCGAAACCACTGTTCCGACTAGGGTCTAAACCGAGCTGTTACAACTCTCCCCCCTTAAGGATTTTTGTCCCTGAAAATCTTACCAGTGAACAGGTTTGGATATTGCTCTCTCATAACATTTTTAGGCTCCCACGTAGCCTCTTCAACTCCGTGTTTATGCCACAACACTTTCACTAAGGAAATTCTTTTGTTTCTCAACTCTTTAGTCTCTCGTGCCAAAATTCGAATCGGTTCTTCACCATATGACAAATCTGACTGGATCTCAACCTCAGTAGGAGAAATTATATGCGATGGATCAGATTTGTATCGTCGAAGCATTGAAACGTAAAATACATTATGAATATTTTCCAATTCAGGTGGCAACATCAATCTATAAGCAACCGGCCCAATTCGTTCAATGATCTCATACGGTCCGATAAACCTCGGACTCAGTTTGCCTTTTCGGCCAAATCGAAATATTTTATTCCACGGAGACACTTTCAAAAACACTTTGTCACCAACCTCAAATTCAATATCTTTTCGTTTCAAATCTGCATAAGACTTCTGACGATCTGACGCTGCTTTGAAACTGTCACGAATCACTTTTACTTTTTGTTCAGTCTCTTTTATTAAATCAACCCCATGGATCTTATTCTCACTCAGCTCAGTCCAATATAAACTTAACAACTTGAGTCCAAACCGACTCATTAAATTATTTATTATTCTAAAATATAGAATAGAAACATATTAAGAAATCAACGAAGAGCTATCCACTTTCTAAAAAAACTGTCGATGGTGTTTCAACGATGATAGGTAGCATCATCTGTTCATCACAACTTATGAAATACCTAGAAAATAAATTTGCAAACTGAAAAAAGAGAAGATACATGGAGTAAATGAAAAAGAAAAGAAAAGAGGATTGATGGGCAGGAAAAAAAGGTGGGCAGTAGTTAGCTCTGAGACTAACACCGCCGCTAGACAAAAACAAAAAGATAAGAACAAATGACTTTGAGTGATTAGCTTGATTTTTAAAAATCAATACCAATCTTAAGTAGTTATTTCAGCAATAGGTATTTAATTAGAAAATAAATCCAAAAATAGGTATTTAATTTTGTAATGCCCCGATTTTCTTTAATTTCAACTTTTGTAATTTTGTGACATAAATCTGTATCTGCTTCAGTGGTTAAGTGTTCTGGGAGTGTCTGAGAAGTCTGGGGCTTAATCCATGTCTTGGGTAAATTCTGGTATTTTTCTAACTAAAGACTTGACCTTGATCAGTAGGATCTTAAGTTGTTGTTGGTAAAATAATATCAGAATGGGCCTGTTGGTCTGGTGGTCAAGTGGAGTGTAAATAAGCTGGAGGACTGGAGTTCGAGTTTTTGCGCAAACAAGGGATCTATTTTGCTGCCTATATCGTGTGAGAGTTTGAGATGGACTAGGAATCTGGGTAGTGGATTTCGTGGGGATTTTGATAGAGAGAATTAACGGATTCGGTTCTTTCCCAAAACTGTCATCTTCCTGACGTCTCCTCTCCACCTTTTCTACTATTTTCTTTTTCTCTCTCTTTTTTTTTTACTGTAGCCAAAATTCCCTATTGCTTCCGTTTCCTTTACACTATTTCCTTATTCTCCAAACTCTAATTTTTGCCTCTTTCTCGTCGATATCGTTCATCTCTACATTTAGTGTGTATTCGGTAAGTCTAAGGGTACGTTTTGTTTCGTTTTGGATGAATTAATGGAGTATTAAGTGGTTATTTTCTGATTAGGGGACAATCAAGGAGCTGTGGGCCGCTTTTCGGCTTTTTAGCAACGAGAAATCAACGTGGCTCGTTAAATTAAGGTTGTTGGTAAGTTTTCGGGAATTTCCTGTTCATAACAACTCGGATTAAGTGACTGAAATTGGGTTTTCAATTGTTGAATATAGGTTTCGGAGTGCTCGGGAGTGGTTACGTGTCGAAATCAAACCAGGTGTGTACCTAGAAATGCAGAAAACGAGGTTTCGACAAAAGCTGAAAACCTTTTTGTTGACACCACACGGGCGTGTGGTCGTCCATGTTGTAGGCCGTGTGTAAGACTATAAGTCACCACACGGCCGTGTGATCGACGAGCCAGGCCGTGCGCAGTTGACACGGCCGTGTGCGAGATACAGGCTCAACCAATTGGCCCGTGTGGGCCACACGGGCGTGTGGGTTTTTGGGCCAAGGCCAATTTGGGCCGTGTGGGCCACACGGGCGTGTGGGCCCGCACGGGCAGGCATATGGGCGTGTGAGCCCATTTTTTTGAAATGTTCTGTAAGGTTGTACGGGTCGCCCAAATCGACTGTGGACCTACTGAAGGTACAGTAAGCAGTACTTAGACCCGTAGTTATGTGATTTGATTATGTGAAATATGTACTAAGCATGCTATACTTAGCTTGTATACTGATTTGAATGTATAAACTGTTACCTGCATAATAGCATGACATCCTTTGTATGTTGCATTGCATCGGGGTGGGTTGATGATTACTGGAGGAAGTGTCTGAAAGGCTCTTAAGCCTGATATCTGGCAGCTCATGTAACACCCCATACCCGAGTCCAAGGCTCAGACCGGATACGAGACATTACTATGCTTGAACTTGCTTAATCATGACATTACGGGCTATAAAATTTCGTTCCGAAATTAAAACTTCTCATTCTTAAACAATTCGTACATTTCATGGGCCTACGAGGCCTTAAACTTGTACTAGTAAACTTTCGGAACCTTATCAAAAAACTTTTCTTTGAAACAGGGGTTACACGCCCGTGTAATATAAGACACGCCCGTGCATAGGCATACACGCCCATGTCCTCAGACCGTGCCCTAAAACTCAGTATTCAGCCAATTTCCACACGACCATAGCACGCCTGTGGTCCTAGCCCGTGTGAAAAACCTTAGCATTCTGACTTATAACACACGACCGGGCACATGCCTAAGTTCTAACTGTGTGTCATGCACGGCCTCAATACATGGCCGTGGGATTAGTCTGTGGCCTATTCTTACTTATAAGACTAAGGTGCAGTTTGTGCACGGCCTAGACACATGCCCGTGTGTCTAACCGTGTAGGCACTTAGAGGCTATTTACCAAGCCAATTGCCATCCTGAAATTAGGACCAAACTGAAGCACAATTTAGCAACTCAATTATTACATCTTTCATGAACAATATAACATGCTTCATTGATATTAATAACATACATACTTAGTCAAACTTGGCCAATCACTTAGCCATTTACAAAAGAATAATAAACTTAATAGCCTATACTTTGGCTCTTCTTAAAACATTTACTCAAAATGTAATGCTACCTATACATGCCATACTTAATAAAACAACTTGGCTATACCAAAATAGCGATTGATAGTGTGCTCCGAGCTCCGATGACGGTGATCCTCGATATTAGCTTGGCGGGACTACATGGAAAGAAAGAATGAAAGACATAAGCATATAGCTTAGTAAGTTTGCATAATACACATAGCAACATTCTTACTTAATATAGACCATTTGATATAAACAATGGCATCATAAATTCAGCTATATAAAGCTTACTTACTCATACTTGATTCTTACATAACTCATGAAACTTACTAGTCTCATACTTGATAGGCAAACAAAGTACCTGTATCTCTAGATCACATTGATCAGCATACTTGAACATAATACTCATAATTTCTAATTCATCTTTCATAACATGAATAATATTCTGTCCCCACTTGATAATGATTTTGCTTACTAAAATTTCTTTTTATCTCTTGTGAGCTTATCTCATTTGCCCGATGAATTCCTATGAATAACCAAGAATACAAAATCTCTTACCATGAACTTGATGCTAAAGCCATATTTTGGATATGGTCTTACATGGGATATCTCATATTGGTTTCAAGGCCATGTCTTGACATGGACTTATATGAAATCTTCCTCTTGATAACTTGTTCAATGCCAAGCTTGGATCCTTGGACTTACATGATAACTTGTTCAATGCCTAGCTTGGGTCCTTGGACTTACATGATAAACTTGTCAATGCCAAGCTTGGGTCCTTGGACTTACATGATAAACTTGTCAATGCCAATCTTGGGTCCTTGGACTTACATGAAAAACTTGTCAATGCCAAGCTTGGGTCCTTGGACTTACATGGTAACTTGCTTGATTGCCGATGCCATGCCTCGGCTTGGTCTTCTACGGACTTTCTCATACTTGATCTCAATAATTTCATTATTTAACTTAACGTTAAACAATCTCATAATAACATTGTATATTATACTAAGAAATTCAATGATATAAATCATAAAGCTTAGAAATCATACAAACTTACCTCAATATACAAAATGTAGGTAGGTATGCAATTTAGTCCTCGACCTTGTTCTTGCCTCGGTTTTGATCTGGGCTTCATTTTTCTTGATCTATAGTCATAAATAGATCATTTAATACTCACATTGACTAAATTGACTCTTAAATCATACTTTGGCAAAATTACTATTTTGCCCCTAAACTTTCTCATATTTGCACTTTTGCCCCAAGGCTCGTAAAATAATTTTCATTCAACTTTCTTAAACTTCATGCTTAGCTGAATCATTTTCTCTACTATAACAATCATCAATTCTTGCTATTTTTAACATGTATGACCAATTTTCATAACTATTACAAAATGGTCCATACTATCATCTTTCATGAAATTCACTTAGAAAAAGATGTTTATCTAACATCAAAATCTCATAAACTTCCATAAAACATCATTTAACATGCATATAAATCATGGGTAGATTTCTGAACATGCACTTTAGCTCACTTTATAGCTAAAAATAGCTTACTCATGCTACCGGGACTTCAAAAATACAAAGAATATCAAAAACGGGGCTAAGATGGACTTACTAGCAAGCTTGAAAGATGAACAAACCCTAGCTATGGGTTCTTCAAAATTTTGGCACACACAAGGAAGAAGATGAATGATTTTTATCATCTTTTTCCTTTATTAATCATTTAATAGGTAAATGACCAAAATGCCCTTCTCTTAAAAAAATCACCATTTACTAGATCATGTCCATTTTTGTCCAAAAATTATGATTTGGGTAAATTGCTATTCTAGAGCTATTTCATACAAAATGCTTCTAGAAACTCATATTTTACAACTTTTGCAATTTGGTCCTTTTTGACCATTCAACTTCAATTTAGCAAAATTGCTTCATGAAACTTTCACACTAACATGCAAACATGGCATGAACCTTAAAAACTCATAAATTCACCTCAGATTAGTGGTCTCGCACCACTATTCCGACTAGGCCCTAAATTGGGCTGTTACAATTCTCCCCCCTTAGGGATTTTCGTCCTCGAAAATTTTACCAGCAAAAAGGTTTGGATACTGGTTTCTCATACTCTCTTCTGGTTCCCATGTGGCTTCTTCTATTCCATGTCTTTGCCACAATACTTTCACTAAGGCAATACTTTTCTTTCTTAGCTGCATCACTTCCCGAGCTAATATCTTGACTGGTTCTCACCATAAGTCATGTCGGGATGAATCTCTACCTCTGACTAGGGAATTACGTGCGAAGGGTCTGATCGGTAGCGTCTTAACATTGACACGTGAAACACATCATGTATCTTTTCTCTGATGGCAAAGCCAATCTGTAAGCTACAGGCCCAACCTTCTTGGTAATCTTATACGGTCTAATAAAACGTGGACTCAACTTGCCTTTTCGGCCAAATCTGAGAACTTTTCTCCATAGTGACACTTTCAAGAAAACTTTATCTCCGACTTGATACTCTATCTCTTTTCTCTTTAAGTCTAAATAGGACTTTTGTCTGTCTGATGCATCTTTTAAACTTTCTCGTATCACTTTCACTTTCTCTTCAGCTTCTCTAACCAAATCAACCCCGTGAATTTGGTTTTCTTTAAGTTCGGTCCAATAAAGAGGCGTTCGGCAGTTACGCCCATATAAAGCCTCATAAGGTGCCATCTTTAAGCTCGACTGAAAACTATTATTGTAGGCAAACTCTACTAATGGGAGAAACTTTTCCCAACTGCCTCGGAATTCAAGAATACAACATCTGAGCATATCTTCGAGTACTTGAATTAACCTCTCGGATTGACCGTCAGTTTGAGGATGAAAAGCGGTACTAAAGTTCAACTTTGTACCCAAGGCTTCTTGTAACTTCTTCCAAAATCTGGATGTGAATCTCGGATCTCTATCCGACATGATTGACAAGGGAACTCCATGAAGTCTTACTATTTCTGAAACATACAAGTTTACCAACTTGTCGAGGGAGTAATCCACTCGAACAGGTATAAAATGGGCTGATTTCGTGAGTCTATCAACTACAACCCATACGGCATCTTTCTTGCTCGAAGATAGTGGTAAACCCGTTACAAAATCCATAGTAATACGGTCCTACTTCCACTCTGGAACTAAAATGGGTTGAAGCAAACCCGAAGGTACTTGGTGTTCAGCCTTTACTTGCTGACAAATCAAGCATTTGGAACAAATTCTGAAATATCTTTCTTCATTCTCGGCCACCAATACTGTTGCTTCAAGTTATTATACATCTTGGTACTACCAGGA
Source organism: Gossypium sturtianum (assembly GCA_025698515.1). Classification (NCBI taxonomy): domain Eukaryota; kingdom Viridiplantae; phylum Streptophyta; class Magnoliopsida; order Malvales; family Malvaceae; genus Gossypium; species Gossypium sturtianum. The sequence continues at coordinate 95,976,392 of CM046952.1, forward strand.
TGTACAGATAAACATCCATTATGAGCCTCATGCAAAATTTTCTGAATAAGCTCTTCTTTTCTCGGTACACAAACTCTGTCTTTGAACATTAGACTTCCATTGGAACTAATCCGGAAGTCAGACTCAACATCTATCTCGCACTGATCTCTTTGAACTTGCAATTCACTATCCTCTTTTTGGGCTTCAATGATCTCTTGGAGGAAAATTGGTCTAGCTCTCAACTCAGCTAGAATAGAACCATCGTTGGATAAAGTCATCCGTGAATTCATTGCCCTTAATGCAAATAAGGATTTTCTGCTCAAAGCATCGGCGACCACATTCGCCTTCCCGGGATGATAATCAATGACCATCTCATAATCTTTTATCAACTCTAACCATCTCCATTGTCTTAAGTTCAACTCTTTCTGCGTCATCAAGTACTTCAAACTTTTATGATCAGTGAAAATCTGACATTTCTCACCATATAGGTGATGTCTCCATATCTTCAATGCGAAGACTATGGCAACCAATTCTAAATCATGCGCTTGATAATTCTTCTCATGAGGCTTCAACTGTCTGGAGGCATAAGCAATAACTTTGTCTTCTTGCATAAGTACACAACCTAATCCATTTAAGGATGCATCAGAAATCACAAATTCTTTCCCCTGTCTCAGTTGTACTAAAACCGGAGCTTCACAATAATGCTTTCAATTTTTCAAACTTTTTGGCATATTTCTGTCCACTCGAACTTCACATTTTTCTCAGAATAACTTCATCGGGGTTGCAATCATGGAAAACCCCTTGACAAATAGTCTATAATAGCCTGGCTAGGCCTAGGAAACTTCTAACCTCGGAGATATTCCTCGGTGGTTTCCAATCCGTAATAGCCGAGATCTTACTTGGGTCTACTCGAACCCCTTCTCCTGAGACAATATGTCCTAGAAATCCTACTTCATTGAGCCAAAACTCACTTTTACTAAACTTGGCATACAACTAATTTTCTCGAAGAATCAGAAAGCGTCCGTATGTGCTCAAAGATGCTCATTCTCATCTCGAGAATAAATCAGTATGTCGTCAATAAAAATGACTACAAACTTGTCGAGGTATGGTCTGAAGATGCGGTTCATTAAGTCCATGAATACCGCAGGAGCATTGGTCAAACCAAAAGGCATGACTAAAAATTCATAATGCCCATACCTTGTTCAAAAAGCAGTATTGGATACATTTGATTCCTTTACTCTTAACTGGTAATACCCCGATCTCAAGTCTATCTTAGAGAACACGGTGGCTCCTTTCAATTGATCGAACAAATCATCGATCCTTAGCAATGGGTACTTGTTCTTTACTGTCACTTTATTAAGCTGGCGATAATCTATGCACAATCTCATAGTGCCATCCTTCTTTTTCACAAATAAAACTGGAGCACCCTAGGGAGAACAACTTGACCTTGCAAAGCCTTTGTCTGTTAACTCTTGCAACTGTGTCTTCAACTCTTTCAACTCCGTTGGAGCCATTCTGTAAGGAGTAATAGATATTGGTATAGTACAGGGAGCTAGCTCAATGCTGAACTCAACCTCTCTAACTGGTGGTAGTCCTGGCAATTCCTCAAGAAACACATCCACGTACTCACATACTATTGGCACTGACTCAATCCTTATCTCTGTTTCTTTTTCATTCATCACAAAAGCCAAATATGCTTCATACCCCTTTCTCATGTATCTCTGTGCTGTCACGTGAGAAATCAATTCTGACAATCTACTCTGTTCATCCGATTCTATGTGAAGGGTGTCCCCATCTTCACATCTCATTTCAATGTATTTCTTCCCACAATTAACTATTACATTATGGGCAGTTAACCAGTCCATACCGAGAATGATATCAAACTCGTCAAATGGTAACAACATAAGGTTTGCTTTAAAACAATGACCTCTAATCATTAATGGACATTCTCTACATACTTCATTCACTAACACACTCTTGCCTAAAGGATTAGACACTCTAATCACAACTTCTGTAAACTCTATAGGCATACTCAAATCGGATACCAATTTTATGCATATGTAAGAGTGTGTAGATCTGGGATCTATTAAACCAATAACTTTAACATCATGAAGAGAAAAGGTACTTGTGATAACATCATGGGAAGATGCCTCTTCGCGAGCGCGAATGGCATAAGTCCGTGCAGGCGCCCTATCCTCGGGCCTCACGGCCTGCTCTCTAGGGTTACCTCTTCCACTAGCCCCACTTCTGGGGTTTCTCTGCGGCCTTCCTCTGACCATACTCCCGGATCTTGGTTTCTGAGTTTTGTCCTCTTTCATCATCTCTGGACAATCTTTTATGTAGTGGTCCTGGGAACCACATCTAAAACATGCATTTTCGTGTGCTCAGTATTCCCCTAAATGGCGTTTGCCACAATGTGGGCATTCGGGTCTATCAAATCGAACATTCCTCACACTAGCGACTGAAGTAGTCTGTGCTTTATTTCCCGAATACTGTTTACTCTTGTCCTTCCTGGAAAATCCAGTGGAAGTAGCCGATCGGGCAGGGAAATCTCTTGACTTCTTGGATGGAGATTGGAATGACGTGTTCCACTGTCTCTTTTTCAAGTCACGGGACTCCATTTCAGATTTCTTCTTCTCTTTTACTAGTTTTTCGGCTTTACAAGCCCTCTCGACTAGCACAACAAATTCCTTCAATTCTAGAATAGCAATAAATAGTTTGACGTCCTCATTTAGCCCATCTTCAAATCTCTTACTCATGATGGCTTCGGTGGACATGCATTCTCGAGCGTATTTGCCGAGTCTTACAAACACACGCTCGTAGTCAGTTACAAACATCTTGCCTTGTTTCAGTTCTAGGAATTCCTTCCTTTTCTGGTCCACAAACCTTTGACTGATATACTTTTTCTTGAACTCTTCTTGGAAGAATTCCCATGTGATCTTTTCTCTTGGGACTACTGATACCAATGTGTTCCACCATTGATAGGCAGAATCTCTTAAAAGAGAAACTACGGACTTCATGCACTCTTCAGGTGTACATGATAGCTCATTAAATACCCTGATGGTATTTTCTAACCGTCAAATCTTTCCGGATCATCATCTTTTCTAGCCTGCAACTGCTGCCTCGCCCCATGTTTCCTCGATTCTATCAACCGGAGGCTTCTCTCCTCTTACCACCTCTACTACTTGAGGGGCTATTGGAATAGGTTGAGGAATAGGTGGGGGTGGAGGGGGTTGTGCATTCGGGTTCGTACGAACGAACTACGTGTACCATGTGTTCATCATATGGAGGAAGGCTTCTCTAGCCTCTTCTCCTCCTCCTTGACTCACCGTAGTGGGTCTATTCTCGTTCTCATTTGGCATTGTTCCTTTAGTGGGAGCCGGCGCATTACTTTCTACGTCATCCGCCATATCTCTTTCAGGATACATTTACTATATATATAAACATAATTTAAGTCATTAGGAGTCGTCACACTATCATTATAAAACATTCTTACGTATGGCATGTATAGCTAGACTCGTGCTCATGCTACGTTAGTCCTAGAACTGACTAAACCGTAGCTCTGATACCACTAAATGTAACACCCCATACCCGAGTCCGAGGCTCAGACCGGATACGAGACATTATTATGCTTGAACTTGCTTAATCATGACATTACGGGCTATAAAATTTCGTTCCGAAATTAAAACTTCTCATTCTTAAACAATTTGTACAATTCATGGGCCTACGAGGCCTTAAACTTGTATCTTGGTAAACTTTCGGAACCTTATCAAAAAACTTTTCTTTGAAACAGGGGTTACACGCCCGTGTAATATAAGACACGCCCGTGCATAGGCATACACGCCCATGTCCTCAGACCGTGCCCTAAAACTCAGTATTCTGCCAATTTCCACACGACCATAGCACGCCCGTGGTCCTAGCCCGTGTGAAAAACCTTAGCATTCTGACTTATAACACACGACCGGGCACACGCCCAAGTTCTAACCGTGTGTCATGCACAGCCTTAACACACGGCCGTGGGATTAGTCCGTGGCCTATTCTTACTTATATGACTAAGGTGCAGTTTATGCACGGCCTAGACACATGCCCGTGTGTCTAACCGTGTAGGCACTTAGAGGCTATTTACCAAGCCAATTGCCATCCTGTAATTAAGACCAAACTCAAGCACAATTTAGCAACTCAATTATTACATCTTTCATGAACAATATAACATGCTTCATTGATATTAATAACAAACATACTTAGTCAAACTTGGCCAATCACTTAGCCATTTACAAAAGAATAATAAACTTAATAGCCTATACTTTGGCTCTTCTTAAAACATTTACTCAAAATGTAATTCTACCTATACATGCCATACTTAATAAAACAACTTGGCTATACCAAAATAGCGATTGATAATGTGCTCCGAGTCCAGATGACGGTGATCCTCGATATTAGCTTAGGCGGGACTACATGGAAAGAAAGAATGAAAGACATAAGCATTTAGCTTAGTAAGTTTGCATAATACACATAGCAACATTCTTACTTAATATAGACCATTTGATATAAACAATGGCATCATAAATTCAGCTATATAAAGCTTACTTACTCATACTTGATTCTTACATAACTCATGAAACTTACTAGTCTCATACTTGATAGGCAAACAAAGTACTTGTATCTCTAGATCACATTGATCAAAGATACTTGAACATAATACTCGTAATTTCTAATTCATCATTCATAACATGAATAATATTCATCCCCACTTGATAATGATTTTGCTTACTAAACTTTCTTGTTATCTCTTGTGAGCTTATCTCATTTCCCGATGAATTCCTATGAATAACCGAGAATACCAAATCTCTTACCATGAACTTGATGCTAAAGCCATATTTTGGATATGGTCTTACATGGGATATCTCATCTTGGTTTCAAGGCCATGTCTTGACATGGACTTATATGAAATCTTCCTCTTGATAACTTGTTCAATGCCAAGCTTGGATCCTTGGACTTACATGATAACTTGTTCAATGCCAAGCTTGGGTCCTTGGACTTACATGATAAACTTGTCAATGCCAAGCTTGGGTCCTTGGACTTACATGATAAACTTGTCAATGCCAAGCTTGGGTCCTTAGACTTACATGATAACTTGCTTGATTGCCGATGCCATGCCTCGGCTTGGTCTTATACGGACTTTCTCATACTTGATCTCATTAATTTCATTGTTTAACTTAACGTTAAACAATTTCATAATAACATTGTATATTATACTAAGCAATTCAATGATATAAATCATAAAGCTTAGAAATCATACAAACTTACCTCAATATACAAAATGTAGCTAGGTATGCAATTTAGTCCTCGACCTTGTTCTTGCCTCGATTTCGATCCGGGCTGCATTTTTCTTGATCTATAGTCATAAATAGATCATTTAATACTCACATTGACTAAATTGACTCTTAAATCATACTTTGGAAAAATTACTATTTTGCCCCTAAACTTTCTCATATTTGCACTTTTGCCCCAAGGCTCGTAAAATAATTTTCATTCAACTTTCTTAAACTTCATGCTTAGCTGAATCATTTTCTCTACTATAACAATCATCAATTCTCGCTATTTTTAACATGTATGACCAATTTTCATAAATATTACAAAATGGTCCATACTATCATCTTTCATGAAATTCACTTAGAAAAAGATGTTTATCTAACATCAAACTCTCATAAAATTCCATAAAACATCATTTAACATGCATATAAATCATGGGTAGATTTTTGAACATGCACTTTAGCTCACTTTATAGCTAAAAATAGCTTACTCATGCTACCGAGACTTCAAAAATACGAAGAATATCAAAAACGAGGCTAAGATGAACTTACTAGCAAGCTTGAAAGATGAACAAACCCTAGCTATGGGTTCTTCAAAATTTCGGCACACACAAGGAAGAAGATGAATGATTTTTATCATCTTTTTACTTTATTAATCATTTAATAGGTAAATGACCAAAATGCCCTTCTCTTAAAAAAATCACCATTTACTAGCTCATGTCCATTTTTGTCCAAAAATTATGATTTGGGCAAATTGCTATTCTAGAGCTATTTCATACAAAATGCTTCTAGAAACTCACATTTTACAACTTTTGCAATTTGGTCCTTTTTGACCATTCAACTTCAATTTAGCAAAATTGCTTCATGAAACTTTCACACTAACATGCAAACAAGGCATGAACCTTAAAAACTCATAAATTCACCTCGGATTAGTGGTCTCGCACCACTATTCCGACTAGGCCCTAAATCGGGTCATTCTGTTTCCACCAAAATTTCGATTGTGTGCCGCTTTGATGCAAAGACATGGTGTGTAGGGATGGGTGGGTTGATTTTATCCCCACATGGTGTGTAGGGTTGGACGGAGTTGGTGTGTAGAGGCTGGTGGGTAGGACTCTGCTATTCTATTCTAATCTACATTTTATGTCTGAAATGGGCTAAGGCCCTAGAGATTATCTGATTCTGTATCTGAGTGGGCTATGGTCCACACCGTTTCTGTAATGGGCTCAGATCCGAACTGTGAATTTATGTTTATTTTCTGATATTATACTATGTGCAGGTTTTCTGTGGGGATTACACACTGAGTTTGCGAAAACTCACCCTTTTCTATTTAATCTGTTCAGGTAATCCCCAGTAGTAGACGAGTCGGTGCGGCGGAGGACTCGGCGGTGGCCACAATTCTTGACTTTTACGGTTCTTATTTTTATTTATGTTTTTTATTTTATCCGGGAAGAGTTTTATTGTAAATGGCCTTTATGGGTTTTTAATTTAATTTGGGATTTTTATTTTGATTTATAACTGCTAGTGGTAAGTTAGGACGCGAGGTTTCAAAAAGACAAATATTTTAGGAAAATATCACGAATACGCGACTTATGTAAAAGCTTCCGCTGTAAATGACGTTTTGAAAAATTAAAAACGTTTAAAGTGAATAAATTTTTTATAATGACTCAGGTTTTGAAAATGAATGACACGTTTTGGAATCGTCATAAAACAACACAAAGGAGTTAAATAGAAAAGCGGTTTTCATCGATATCACTCTTTACGAAAAATACTTTAATGTGACATGGTCAGATTCGGCCATAGCGTCTAGGCCGAGTTTGGGGTGTTACAAATTTTTACAAAATTTAGCTTTTAACAAATAAATGTGTAACAAATCAATTGGTATATTATACTTTCAAAATTTATTGTTATTTATTTTTTCAGCAGATTTTGAATTCATCCTCATACTGTTTTTGGACCATCTCTTCCCAACAATGAGCTCACTTTCTTGTTGCTTTCATCTGCCAGTGAGATAGCACAGATGTCGAGATTGCCATAAAGTATAAACATGTCACAATCTTTTTATAAGTGTCATTATCTATATAATAGGTTTAATGATAAATTTAGCCACAAACAATTATATATTTATTAAAATGATTTTAATTGTATTTTTAAGCTTTATTTAGTTATCAATCTTTTTTTTTCAAACTATTTTTTAATAGATTTGACGAAAATATTATTAAAAAAATTAACGTAGATGATGTAAAATATTTTTAATGAGACGTAATTTATTACTTAGATAACCTAATAAGATAATTACATGTGAAAAATAATAAAATAAATCCTATATGAAATTTAAAAAATAACTATTAATTTAAAGAAATAAATGTAATTATCTAAAAAAAAGGTTTCAAAATGGATGCATACGTTTGTTTACGGAGAGATTTCAAAAAGATAATCAATAAATCAAACCGAAAATACTGAATGCATGCATTCATTTTGAAACTTTTTTTAGATAATTATGTTTATTTTCTTTAAATTAAGAGTTATTTATTTTATTATTTTCCACATGTAAATATTTTGTTGGGTTATCTAAGTAGTAAATTACACCATATTAAAAATATTTCAGTATAAAATTTCACATCATCCTGTTAACTTTTTTAACGGTACTTTCATCAAATCTATTAAAAAAATTTGGAAGAAAAAGAACAAAGATTATTGGCAAAAAAAAAAACTCAAAAATACAATTAGACCATTTTGACAAAACATGTAAACGTTAGTGACTAAATTTTTCATTAAGCCTATATAATATATTATAACTTCCTTGGGAACATCTCACCTGAAAATTATTGAAGGAACTTAGGTTAAGTTTCCCGGTCTACATTCTCACTCCAATTGTTTATAAGTTTTGGAGAATAATATCCATTTCTTAATTCATAACCTAGGCTCACTTACTTCCCTAGCCGAATAGCTTCACTATTTTGGTCCCCTACAACTCTAGTAACATGGAGACCTAAGAATATAAAGGACAATTCGCTTCGTTTGCATTCGATAGTGGGTGCCAGGTTTTCCATTCAAAGACTGTTAGCACCATATACATGAATAATATATAGGACAATACCTTGCGAGACTTGATCTAATAATGAATCAGCAAAGAATAAATCGCCGTAGTGGATTTGACTAAAATTAAAATAAGACAAAACATCTTAACAGCATGGAATACGACTGAGATTAGCTTAGTTCATTTCAGAGTGTATAAATTATGCAACTGGAATAATTTCAAGTAGAACATCTTCAATTCAACACTACGACCGGCAAGCAATATATGCATGACTGCACTCCAGAATGAGAATTGAATTTTTAAATTGTTTACATACATTTGGATTATCAGGATCGGATCTCTAACTCCACATCCTCCTGTCTGATATACATAAAAAATTTGTATTTTAATAGAAAAATAAATATTATTGGATTCTCACAGCCAGCATATGAAACAGTAACTTAAAACACTACGCAGCAAATTAGCTCTTGACAGACAAATAAATCTAGTCCACTCAGTGTAAAGAAATTTGTGGTGGCGAAGTGAGTGGCCATGCTCTTAATCCCTAAACCCTAATTACAGTTATTTATATATAATAAGAAAAAATAAATTTACGATGCAAGTGATAACAATAACACCTAAATATATATATATATATTTTTTGAATTGTGATGCCACTGAAAACATCTCAATGATGGCAGTTTAAATCTTAGTTGCATTAGTCTTTTCCCTATATTGACCTAGAACTTGTTTGATGACAAAGGCAACGGATTCAATGCTGTTAACTTATTGCATGAAGGCAGTGGGATCAACCACCAAGACCATTCACTTGTTCTCTTTCATTTGAAGTTTTCCATCAGAATGAAAGTTATTCTATAAGCATATGATCTATTCTTGGGACTTTTCAAGTTTCAAATACTTCATAATGTTAAAGTTCACATAGATCTTTTCCTTTTTATAATCAAATGAGGTTAATGGCCGGAGATGCTGAGAAACAGTTGTTCCAACAACTAATATTTGAAGGGTATTTTCCCACATGGTCTGCCCGCAATGTTATGGACAACAATTTGTGTTATTTCGTTGACTCCCTTTCTATTATTGAAACCATTTCGACGTCATCTAGATTTTAAAATAGTGCAGTACAGGTCGACCAAATCACTGATGTTGTGAAAAAAAAACTTGGGTTGGTTTCGACTTGATAATTGGTGTTGTCATAAAAGGTTTATGTTGCTTTCAACTCTTAGTTGATACTAATGTAAGGTTCGAATTTTCACTTCCTTCCCTTACCTTGATAAAAAATATGGAGGAGTTCGGATCTTGTGCTGCCAATAGGACTTCATTAAAAACCAAGCATTTCTAATCAAACAGTAAATTTAGGAAAATATTTGTCTGATTTTAGAGAACTAAAAATAGAGTGGTGTATAATTTTTGACTTGAATCCAAATGCAATATGGCACCCACCATTTCCTACTTCACTTCGAAAACTACATAACATGTGAAATATCTTGATTTCTGTTCTACTTATCCGCTCACAAATTAATGATTTCGGTTTCCATGAAATAATATGAGAGAATATATGTGCTCAACTTCTATAGGACAATATCAAATTAATTTTTCTACTATTAAAAGGATTAATTTAGTTCATATATTATTATAAAGAATAAAAAAAAAATCAAACTTCACCTTATTTAATATTTATTGTTTTAAAAAAGGTCATTTATTGGTTTACAAAATGATATTATGAAAGCTTTTTATAATTTGATAGGTGTAATATTTTGTTTGGAGTTGAGCTCTAAATAAAAAAAAACTAATTTTCATATAAATTTTAAATAGTAAATATTAACTCCGTTTTAATTTAACTTTATTTAATTCTTTTTAATAGTACAATATGTGGATGTGAAATATCTTCATTTCTATTCTACTTATCCACTTACAAGTTAATGCTTTCGGTGGAATAATATGGGTGAATATATCTGGCAGGCCCTTCAATTATAGAGATGATATTAAACTAATCTGTCTATTCTTAAATTGATCAGATTTATCCTTATACTATTAAAAAATCAAATAAGGCCAAATTTCAACAGAGTTAATATTTACTATTTAAAAGATGTCATTATTTAACAAAGTTATATTTTGAAAGCACTTTATGATTTTCTAGATGAAATATTTTGTTTGAAGTTAAACCTAAATTAAAAAAAACTAATTTCATGTTATTTTTTAAATAGAAAATGTTAACTTTGTTCCAATTTGATCTTATTAGATTTTTTTTCTAGTAGTACATTGATTAAATTGATCTATTCAATATTAGAAGGATTAATTTGATCTAGTCCTTATAAAAGAGAGACTTCATAGATACTTTCTCGTATATTATGTTTTCCCGCTACGAAGGAAATCTCATAGATTTTTTTAAATAATCACAGGTATATTCATTCGTTTAATATAAGCATTTTTCAATCATCATTATCCCTTATCACCAATTCAAAGGCACGACTCATCCTTCATTCATAAATGTTGTTTTATCTACCTTATCTTCATTTCGATATAATGACAAAGACTTTCAACATCATAAGACTCTTCTTTCCTCGACCATCGTAGTCTTTGATTGAGACACAACTCTCTTGTGTTGAATATCTTCTAGTAACTTGAGGAGTCTTCACACATATCTTAATCTAAGTTTAAGTAAATAATTTTGTTGCATTTTACAATATAGAATAATCTGAAAACAATGTCAAATACTAGTAACTAAAACTCCATGTTGTGCCAAACTATTTTGGTCTTTTACTATAACATCACTTACCCGAGTCAAATTTCTATCTTGATCAAGAGGTGTGACATTCAATTACCTATAACACTTCTCCAGTTTCACACATGTTTTATCTTTATTTTGGTCTTATATGACACTTAAAACCATTCTCGAGGGTCTTATTATGAAGAGAGAGCATTTCAGGGTCATTTGGAGGACTTTTGAGGCTTAAAAATAACATTTTCTTAGAGCAAGGCAACAAGTCTCGAAACGTGCACCTTAAGTATTGAGACTTGGTCCTATTATTGTAGATTTTTAGGTTCAAAGTTTGCAAGTATCGTTACTTAGACGCCAAGTATCGAGACTTTGATGCAAGGGAGTTAAAATCAAGCGTAAAAACACCTCAAAACATGCCATGACTTACTCCAATCAATGCCAAATATTCTCAGTCATTCTTAGACCTTAAAATACCTCAAAATATCATTCAAAACATCATACCTCTCACCCATGTCCATTCAATAATCAATAAACCATAATGTTCTTTAACAATTTCCACTTAAACCATTACACAACTTGAAGCATACACTATTTCTTTGAACACTTTTATATCAATTGAACACCTATGTACATGCCACACTAATTCAATAATTTAAATTCACACTTCATAGTCCATACCTTGTTGATCAGATTTGATTTAGCATGCCATACTCGTTCTTTATCCACATGATCACTTTTTGCACACTGTGTGTTTAAAAATGTGTTAAGCTTCATAGAAGCTTAGTAAGTACTTGTGCAAATCCTATACCTAAGTATTTAATATTAATTTCATTACAATATATTAATTCATTTTATGTTGATTTAATCATAGTGTTTTGTTTTAATTATTTCACTAACAAATTATCGAGTGTTTTATTAATGTAACACATCTTGAATATAAGGTTTCCACTTACCACATACTTCACTTAGCACTTACTTCGTTCACTTCAAATAGCACATACACTTCATGTAAAACTTTATTTCATGTAACATTTTTATTTCACAAAGCCCTTACTAAACGATAGAGAATCGAGAAGGATACACGAAATAACACAAGCACTGAAGTCAAAATAACATCGGCACGAAAGTGCAAATATCACTAAGCACAGAAGTGTAAGAAACATGGGAGTGCTCAAGTATTCCTATGGCATGCCAATTATATCTTATTATTTTTACCTTGTTTACTACGACCCTTACACAATTATTCACTTGTGAACATTTCTTTTAAGTTCAGGCCATGTTTGTACTTCAAATTCAATTTCATATATTGACACAACACGAATGTTTTACACGTTTTACATTATTTCATACTTAATTCACTTATGAAATATATATTCTTTCACTAACTTCATATATCACTTGACATATATCACATTCATGAATTTCTCTCACTATCATTTATATCATCACTTATTCATACTTTATTTTCACTTACTATTTTTATTTTACTAATTTCATTACTTAATAATTATTTCACCTCACTTAAATATTCCTTAAAAGCTACATTTGATAGAAAGAAATCTTATGCTGACCTGAAAAGAAAGGATATCAAATTTTAAGTTGGCGATAAAGTTTTTCTAAAAGTTTCACCTAGGAAGAAAGTGTTGTGATTCGGAAGAAAAGGGAAACTCAGTTCGAGGTTCATTGGACCGTACAAAATTCTCAAAAGAATTGGGCCTGTAGCATATCGGTTAGCTCCACCTCTAAAATTGGACAAGATTCACAATGTTTTTTATGCGTTGATGATGAGAAGATATAGATCCAATCCCTCTCATGCTTTAACTTCTGACGACATCGAGTTGCAAAGTAATTTGACCTATGGAGAGGAACCTGTAAAAACATTAGCTTAAGAAATAAAAAAATTTAAAAATAAACACATGGCATTGGTGAAAGTTTTGTGGCATTGTCACGACATTGACTAAGTTACTTAGGAGCTAGAAGAAACTATGAGGTCTCACCCCCATCCTTTCTCAGGTAAATTTCGAGGACAAAATAAGGGGATAGAATTATAATGACTCGATTTTCAATGGTATCGAAAGTGCAGTTTCGAAACCCTATTTCCATAAATTGAGACTGTAAATGTAACACCCCAAACCTGGCCTAGAAGTTAGGCCCGAATCTGGCGTGTCACATTGAAGTGTTTTTCGAAAACCATGTTTTCATTGAAAACCCTTATTGTTTAAAAGCTTAAGTAAAATCCCAGTTACATTAGTTTATTTTTAAAACGTGGTACATTGAAAAATTATTAATTTTATTCCCAAAATATCTTTTTAATTGCGGAAGCTAATTTTGAGAGTAATCGATTTACGAAAAAGATTAAGTCGCAAAACCATTCCGAAAATGTAGCGAAAACGTAGTGTTGTTTTAAAAACTATTAGCATTTTGGAAAACCGTGATTTACTTCTAATGGATACAATTCAAACATAAATAAAAACCCAAAGTTATAATCCAAAAACTTAAAGAGGCCTTATTACAACCCAAATCAAAATACTTGAATGTAAGCAATCAAAACGGAAAACATAAGCAGTGTGTGGCCTTCTCCGAGTCCCTCGCAGCACCAATCCGTCTAAGGCTGGGGATTACCTGTACAGTTAAAAATGGGGTGAGTTTACGAAAACTCAATGTGTAATCCCCTTACTAGAGTAACAGTCAGTATACAGAAATAAAAACTGAAATAGTCTGGGCCAAAGCCCTTTAATTGTAACAGTACAGTCCAGATCAAAGCATACGTGGGCCAAAGCCCACTACAATAACATTTGGGTCACAGCCTATAACAAAATCAATTGGGCCTAGCCCAAACCAATAATAGTACAAGTGGCCTAAGCCCAGTACAGTGACAAATCTCATAACGGATATGCAATAGTATGAGGATGCATCCCACCCCGATCAAACCAACACACCACCCGTACCAACCCTACACTTACGTGGGGATAAAATTGACCCAGCCAGCACACCAATGTTAGCACCGGTTGCGGCCCTAACGAAATCGCAGCAAAGTCGCCAAAGATATATATACTGTTCTAAGCCTTGATGGCGGTATTATAATTGGTACAAAGCCATCGATGAATCGTATTATGTTTGGCACATAGCCATCACCACGGTAATATAATCGGCACACAGCCTTGGGTAAATATGATCGACACAGAGTCATCGATATATATGTTGGGCACATAGCCACGGGTAAATACGATTAGCACAAAGCCATAATCAAGATGACACAGAGCCATATTTAGGTTGGCACAGAGCCATAATCTGATTACGCGGCTTTAAGCCGTCCGTCGGTCCACAGTTGTCTCATGCAATCCGTACGACCTTAACAGATCAATATTGGATCCACAGTCGTCATGCGACCCGTGCGACCCTATCAGAACTTCCTCCGTATCAATGTCCCAACCCCATGCAATATGTCGTGTATGTCATGCTCAATCATTACATGTGTATGCAAAATGGCCATGCTCGATGAATGATCATTTCAACATATATTAACAAAGATACGATCCACACGCCCACGACCAAGTCGGTTAAAAACACGATCATACGATCACCGTCAATTCAGTCAAATTCATAGTCTAAGTCAGTCATTTACCCAAAAGGGCAAAATAGTCATTTTACCCTATAAAGGTATTTCGATAATCCTACACTACAGGGGTATTTAGGTAATTATACCCTACAAGGGTATTTCAGTAATTTTGTAAATCGGGGGTATTTCAGTAATTTTGCAAATTGGGGGTATTTCAGTAATTTTCACAAATTGGTGGTATTTTGGTAATTTTGCAAATCGGGGGTATTTCTGTAATTTTACAAATCAGGGGTATTTCGATATTTTTATAAATCGAGGGTATTTCGGTAATTTTACAAATCGAGGGAATTTGGGTAATTTCACAAATCGAGGGTATTTCGGTAATTTTACAAATCGAGGCTTAATGACCCAGCAGAAGGTCCACCGTCGCCTTGAGCGACTTAAGTAACCTTGACAGTTACAACGGTGTAAATGAGCCTAAGGCCCATTACTCGGCCCAAGTGGGCCCACACGCTCGTGTGGCCCAATTAGCCCAGAAATAGCCTCGGCTATATGAACAGCACAGTTCAAACAACACATACCACATCACATACATTTTATCCGTGTAGGCCCACAAGCCCACTGGGCCCACTCAGCCTATTTCGGCCCAACGAGGCCCAGAACTACCTAAGTCATGTGCGCGACATGACAAGTCCATCTACGTCCCACTTAATAGTGAAGTTTACTCACGCAGCCCCACGGGCCCATAGGGCCCATTCCGGCCCAAGCCCATGAGATCGCTCATGGCGGCCCTCCTTGTCGTACGCCCACGTTTCGTGAGCTCGGTTGATCACATGAGCGTTCGTATGCTCATGTGGCCAAAAATCCCAATCCTTCAGCTTTTCAGCTTTTTAGAAATCCGGCATTTCGGCATTTGCCGCTATAGCTAACACCGTACGAAAAACATTCGCACTCTATCAGCTTTTGACCAATTAGCAATTACGGTACTAATACACACCTGTTGCGATGTCAAAATCGAACCACTTTCGAGATCGAGAACCAACCAATCAATCATAGAATTCCTCTTGTTCCAACACCACGTATTCTTTCCAACGCTTTACCTTCATGAGAACAGTTAACCAAACTCATAAACAACCATAATCCCCTAATCGGTACCAGTAAAACTTGAACCTTTACCAATAAAGGAAATGATCACTTGAAAGAGATAAGGAATCGGCCCAACACCTTCCTTAATGAAATCGAATCCCTAGCAACATTCGGTCAAGACACAGCGTTACAAGGCAAATCTAGACGAAAAGCAATTGAGAGAAAAGAAGTACGTTAAGCCCTTAAATAAAAGAAATCGCCATCTTCAAAGACAAAAACTTACCAATACTCAGTAAGACTCTAGCGGCTGCCCAAATCAAAAAGAGATAAATAAACAAAGAGAAAAAAGTGTTCGGCTTTGAAGAACAAAGGACCCGAAGTTTAACCTTCAACCTTACGAAATCAAGATGATTCAGCTTATGAGTAACCCCAAAGAGGAGAGTAGCATAAATAAAAGATTAAGAAAAGAGATAGGGAGAAGGGATAATCGGTTACAAGAGATTAATGGAGAGAAATAGAGGAGAAGAATTTAGAGAAGAAAAGAAAGTCTAGAAGAGGAGAAATGAGGGAGGAATTTGGCCAGTAATTGAAAGTAAATTCGGCATAAAATGGCCTAAATGGTCATGCCATTTCAGCAAAAGAAATGAAGCCGAAATAAGAAGTCTTGAAAACAAAAACAAAAACGATAGAACAAACGAGCTAAGAAAAACAAAATCCTCAAGTAGGATTCGGCTAACACCCACACAAAACATCAAATGCCGAAACCAAAAATGAGCCAATCCCTCCTTAGCCGAATTCTTGAGCAACCCAAAGTCCCTATTCGACTCAGACACTACTTCATCCCCCCCTTCCTTGATCTCCTCCAGCAACCAACATTATACCTCAACATCCTCCTTAATCTACTCCCCACCTGCCATTCAAATACCAAGACCAATTCAAACCCTCACCAAGTAGAGTTCCACTCCAACTCAACTTCTAGTTCAGCAATGAGTAAAATAAGTTACTCTTTTAAGCAGGGAGAGACTTGAACCACTGACCTCGTTGCCCCCTTGTAACGCTACCTCCTTGCCAGTCCACCACACGCCACTTGCCACTAAGCCCCAAGCTCAAAAATATTCTTAAAACCTACCCACTAACATCAAGGCTCCTTTAAGAGAAAAACATAAATTTATGCTAAAGCCCAGGTTTGAACCCAGGACTTCTCCAACACTTCTCAGGACCCTTAACCACTGAAGCAGACATTTCATTGTGATATTTCTTGCACACATAAGCTTTTATGTGCAGTCTCTTATCGACTCCCAAGCACAAAGCCCAACACTACTAGGCCTAAAATTCGGGGCATTACAACTCACCCCTCCTTAAAGAAATTTCGTCCCCGAAATTTCCAACTAACAGGGTGGTTGTGTAACAACTACACCCCTACGCTACTGCTGCGCACTCTCATCCCAATAACACTAATACACTTTTAACTTAGTCTTGAAAATTCTTACACACAACCAAACATCTAACCACAGAAGCAAACATATATTTATCACACATGCACACAATTTCTATATTCAAACATCACATCCAAACAAAACACTCCTGGCTTAAAAGGGACTGTGCAATCCCGAACCCGATGCTCCTTAGACCCGCATCTAAGACACACTCCTGACTTCCTCAAGCATTCACCCGGATGGCTCCTTTTGCAATGCTCGCAAGCCAGAAAGTTCGGACGCATCTTAACGCATTTCACGAAACGAGGATCTTGCTTCAGAGAACTGTGGTCCCTCTTCCTGCTGCACTCTGAGCACCTAGCCTAAAGTGTTTCACCATACGCCTTAACTCCTGCCTCAAACACTTCTTCAAGCACTTCCCTTACCAACCGGGTCAATGCCTCCGTACTAAGCTCTAGGTTATCGCTACCCGAAGTCGTCAGACTTACCTCGACTACCGTCTCCTGAACCATCTGATGTTTCGGAGAGACGGGCAACTCCTCGCGACCTTGCTTGCCTTCAGAATTCATCATAGTACTGCTGCTAGCTTAAAAAAATCTAATTTCCAGAACATACACTGAATAAATACAAAATCTAATTTTAAATACTGTCTAACAGAAAACTTACTGATTCGGCACCGGAGACTCGGTAAACCATCCTTTCAGGAAAATATTCAGAAAAACATTTCGATTACTTCAAATCTTTTCAAACCTTTTTTAGACCATTCTTTTGAAAATCAATTTTTTTTAAAACCCATTCCACAGCCAAATATTGCAACATGGCTCTGATACCACTAAATGTAACACCCCAAACCCGGCCTAGAAGTTAGGCCTGAATCTGGCATGTCACATTGAAGTGTTTTTCGAAAACCATGTTTTAATTGAAAACCCTTCTTGTTTAAAAGCTTAAGTAAAATCCCAGTTACGTTAGTTTATTTTTAAAATGTGGTACATTGAAAAATTATTAATTTTATTCCCAAAATATCTTTTTAATTGCGGAAGCTAATTTTGAGAGTAATCAATTTACGAAAAAGATTAAGTCGCAAAACCATTCCGAAAATGTAGCGAAAACGTAGTGTTGTTTTAAAAACTATTAGCATTTTGGAAAACCATGATTTACTTCTAACGAATATAATTTAAACATAAATAAAAACCCAAAGTTATAATCCAAAAACTTAAAGAGGCCTTATTACAACCGAAATCAAAATACTTGAATGTAAGCAATCAAAACAGAAAACATAAGCAGTGTGTGGCCTTCTCCGAGTCCCTCGCAGCACCGATCCGTCTAAGGCTAGGGATTACCTGCATAGTTAAAAATGGGGTGAGTTTATGAAAACTCAGTGAGTAATCCCCTTACTAGAGTAACGATCGGTATCTGTAAATAGAAACCAAAATGATGCAGGCCAAAGCCCTTTAACCGTAATAGTACAGTCCAAATGAAAGCATACATGGGCCAAAGCCCACTACAATACCATTTGGGTCACAGCCCATAACAGAATCAATTGGGCCTAGCCCAAACCAATAATGGAACAAGTGGCCTAAGCCCGGTATAGTGAAAGATATCATAACGGATATGTAATAGTATGAGGATGCATCCCACCCCGATCCAGCCAACACACCACCCGTACCAATCCTACACTTACGTGGGGATAAAATTGACCCACCCGGCCAAAGACACTAATGTTAGCTTGCACCGGTTGCGACCCTAATCAAATCACGGCAAAGAAAGCTAGTAGTATATATACGGCTCTAAGCCTTCGATGGTCAGTATTATAATTGGCACAAAGCCATCGATAATCGTATTATGTTTGGCACATAGCCATCGATGTGGTAATATAATCGAACACGACCTTGGGTAAATATGATCGACACAGAGTCATCAATATATATGTTGGGCACATAGCCACGGGTAAATACAATTGGCACAAAGCCATAATCAAGATGACACAGAGCCATATTTAGGTTGGCACAGATCCATAATCAGATTACGTGGCTTTAAGCCGTCCGTCAGTCCACAGTCATCTCATGCGATCTGTGCGACCTTAACAGATCAATACTGGATCCACAGTCGTCATGCGACCCGTACGACCCTATCAGAACTTCATTTGTATCAATGTCCCAACCCCATGCAATATGTCGTGTATGTCATGCTCAATCATTACACGTGTATGCAAAATGGCCATGCTCAGTAATAGTCATTTCAACATATATTAACAGCATATCAGTCACACGCCCACAGCCAAGTCAGGTAAAACACAGTCATATGATCACCGTCAATTCAATCAAATTCATAGTCTAAGTCAATCATTTACCCACAAGGGCAAAATAGTCATTTTACCCTATAAGGGTATTTCGGTAATCTTACCCTACCGAGGTATTTAGGTAATTCTACCCTACAAGGGTATTTCGGTAATTTTTCAAACCAGGGGTATTTTAGTAATTTTGCAAATCGGGGGTATTTTGGTAATCTTCACAAATCGGGGGTATTTCATCAATTTTGCAAACTAGGGGTATTTCAGTAATTTTGCAAATCGGGGGTATTTCGATAATTTTACAAATCGAGGGTATTTCGGTAATTTTACAAATCGAGGGTATTTCGGTAATTTCACAAATTGAGGGTATTTTGGTAATTTTACAAATTGAGGCTTAATGACCCAACAGAAGGTCCACCGTCCCCTCGAGCGCCTTAAGTAACCTTGACAGTCACAACGGTGTAAATGGGCCTAAGGCCCATTACTCAGCCCAAGTCGGCCCACACGCTCGTGTGGCCCAATTAGCCCAGAAATAGCCTCGACTATACAAACAATACAGTTCAAACAACACATACCACATCACATATATTTTATCCGTGTGGGCCCACAAGCCCACTGGCCCACCCAGCCCATTTTGGCCCAACGAGGCCTAGAACTACCTAAGTCATGTGCGCGACATGACAAGTCCATCTACGTCCCACTTAACAGTGAAGTTTACCTACGCGGTCCCATGGGCCCAAGACCATGAGATTGCTCATGACGACCCTCCTCGTCGTACGCCCACGTTTCGTGAGCTCGGTTGATCACATGAGTGTTCGTACGCTCAAGCGGCCCAAAAGCCCAATCCTTCGACTTTTCGACTTTTCAGAAATCTGGCATTTCGGCATTTGCCGCTACATCTAACACCATGCAAAAAATATTCACACTCTATCGGCTTTTGACTGATTAGCAATTACGGTACTAATACATACATGTTGCGATGTCAAAACCGAACCACTTTCGAGATCGAAAACCAACCAATCAATCACAGAATCCCTCTTGTTCCAACACCACGTATTCTTTCCAACACTTTACCTTCATGAGAACAGTTGACAAACTCATAAACAACCATAATCCCCTAATCGGTACCACTAAAACTTGAACCCTTACCAATAATGGAAATGATCACTTAAAAGAGATAAGGAATCAGCCTAACACCTTCCTTAATGAAATCGAGTCCCTAGCAACATTCGGTCAAGACACATCGTTACATGGCAACATCTAGATGAAAAGCAATTGAGAGAAAAGAAGTACGTTCAGCCCTTAAATAAAAGAAATCGCCATCTTCAAAGACAAAAACTTACCAATACTTAGCAAGACTCAAGTCTAGTGGCATCCCAAATCAAAAAGAGATCAATAAACCAAGAGAAAAATTGTTCGGCTTTGAAGAACAAAGGACCCAAAGTTTAACCTTCAACCTTACGAAATCAAGATGATTCGGCTTATGAGTAACCCGAAAGAGGAGAGTAGCATAAATGAAAGATGAAGAAAAGAGATAGGGAGAAGGGATATTTAGTTACAAGAGATTAATGGAGAGAAATAGAGGAGAAAAATTTAGAGAAGAAAAGAAAGTCTAGAAGAGGAGAAATGAGATAGGAATTCGGCCAGTAATTGAAACTAAATTCGGCACAAAATGGCCTAAATAGTCATGCCATTTCAGCAAAAGAAATGAAGCTGAAATAAGAATTCTTGAAAAAAAAATACAGAACAAACGAGCTAAGAAAAACAAAATCCTCAAGCAAGATTCGGCTAACACCCACACAAAACATCAAATGCCGAAACCAAAGATGAGCCAATCCCCCCTTAGCCGAATTCTTGAGCAACCCAAAGTTCGGCTCAGACACTACTTTATCCCCCCTTTCCTTGATCTCCTCCAGAAACCAACATTATCCCTCAACATCCTCCTTAATCTACTCCCCACCTCCCATTCAAATACCAAGACCAATTCAAACCCTCACAAAGTAGAGTTCCACTCCTACTCAACTTCTAGTTCAGCAAGGAGTAAAATAAATTACTCTTTTGAGCAGGGAGAGATTTGAACCTTTGACCTCTGTGACCCATTGTGACGCTACCTCCTTGCCAGTCCACCACACGCCACTTGCCCCTAAGCCCCAAGCTCTTCTTGTGTTAAAAATTATCCAAAAATATTCTTAAAACCTACCCACTAACATCAAGGCTCATTTAAGAGAAAAACATAATTTTTTGGTAAAGCCAAGTTTTGAACCCATGACTTCTCCAACACTTCTCAGGACCCTTAACCACTGAAGCAGACATTTAATTGTGATATTTCTTACACACATAAGCTTTTATGTGCAGTCTCTTATCGGCTCCCAAGCACAAGGCCCAACACTACTAGGCCCAAAATTCGGGGCGTTATAGTAAATATTAAATGTTAATATTAATGTGGATAATATATTAGGGTTAGGGACTAAATTGTAAAGTCCAATTGTTATAGGTTTTTAATTGGCCAAAGGCTTTGGGACTTAAATTGTAATTAACCAATGGTTTAAAATGGTAAATTAACCATTTTTCAATAGGAGTTTGTGGTTGATGATGACATCTTCCACTATTGATAATTAAAAGATAATTATGTTAATTAAGTTATGTCAAATTAATTAATCTAAGTTAATTAAAGATTTTTTTTAATTTCTTAAGGTATCTACTGGAGCGAGCCCAGTAGCTAATTATTCGCATTCTGTAGGCCCATTAAGGGGCAGATGCTAGCCACGAGTTTTAAAGCTGCTCCATACCCAGGGTGAGGATTGAATCCTTGACCACTGGTTAAGGTAGGAGAGACCACTAGTTAAGTTAATTAAAGATTAATCAAGGTATAAAAGTTTAAATAGTGGAAGCTTTTCATCTTTTTTACCTCTTCAACCGTCTAAAGCCATTGAAACCAAAAGATAACGGTTTTAGTGCCAAAATCATTCAACCATAATCTTTAAGGTAATTTTATGTCTGTTTCTTATAGTTTTTATGAATTTGAGGTCATGAGAGCTTGATTTAGTTAGCTTACGTACCAATTTTTAAAACTGTTAAAGTTTTAGAAAGTTACCATTATTTATTTCTTGAAGATTTGGGCTTGAAATTGATAGATTTTAAGCTTAGATTATGAAAAAAACTAGATTGTAAAGTTAGTTGAGCTTATTGCTAACTTTGTTATATTAGGGACCAAATTGAATAAATTCAAAACTTGACATGAATTATGTTAGAACAGATAATCTAAGCTTGGCAACGTGGCCCTAAAAGAAGGTTCTATTTTGGTGAAGTTTGGCAACGTGGAATATAGGAAGAGGATACTGAACCTTTCTCCTTGGTTGTTCGACCAGTGCCAATTCATGATGGTACCCTATGCCAAATATCAAGATGTGGAGTCTTATGCCTTCAACCTTACCCCTTTTTGGGTAAGAATCATCAATATACCTCTGAAGTACATGGACAGGCAAGTTACTATGGATGTGGGCAAAGCGATTGGGTAAGTTGTTGCCATTGACTATCGAGACAGAGATGGTGGATAGACAGAGTACATTAGGCTAAGGATTATAATAGATGTCCTCAAACCTCTGCGAAGGGTAGTTCAGTTTGTGAATAGTGAGGGTGCTGAATTTATTTGTGCTATTAAATATGAAAGGCTGCCTAGTTTCTGTTACATTTGCGGTCTTATTACTCATTCCACCCAAAAGTGTGATAAGAAAGAGGAGCAAAGTAAGTCAAACATCATAAGTTTCCAATATGGAAACTGGCTTAGAGCTCATATAGGAGTGTCACCGTGGCATCTGGAGGAATGGGGTAGAAGTTATTTTAGACAAAAAAAGTTATGGAAAGTGAACCGAAAGGAGAGAATCAAGGAAACATGGAGGTGAACGAATCAACATTCTGATGGGAAAAGAAAAAACCAAACATATAGAAGAAGATTCAAAATCGAGTTCCCCAATGGAAAAACATCCTACTAAGTTGAGTCGTGAAGGTTTTAGGAAAATAAAAAGTAAAAGAAAGTGGCAAAGAGGAAGCAGTAGGGAATTAACGGAAGAGAGCCTAAACAAAATTGTTTGTAGAAAGCTGATGGATTGTTTGTCACCCTCAAAGGCAGTGGCTGGCGACCAGCCCCGCCAAGAACAATGAAGTTCCTATATTGGAAATGTCATAGGTTGGGGAAACCAGCGACAGTTCGGGAGCTTAAGCAACTCCTAGTTGCAAATAACCCCTACATTATTTTCCATAGTGAAACAAAGATGAGTACTAATGTTTTCCATCGTGTTCAAAATAAGTGCAGGATGCAGAATGGTTTAGCTGTGAGCTCTGAGGGTCGTAGTGGTGGCCTAACGTTGATGTTGAGGGATGGGGTGGTTGTGGCATTCAAAGCTACTATAAGCACCACATAGACTCCTTAGTTCAGTTGGAGAATCATAGCAATATTAGATATACTGGCTTCTACGGGCATGCGAATCCAAACCTTATATGTAGCTCGTGGATATGTTGAGAAGGGTTGGTGGCTCAGTCAGGTAGGATTGGGTGGTTGGGGTGACTTTAATGCTATTCTAAATGAAGCAGAAAAAGTTTGTGGTCGTAGGAAAGTCTTGGCGTATATGAATGAGTTTAAAGACATCATCGATGATTTGGCTCTCGTGGACATTAAACCCGATAAAAGCTGGTTTACCTGGGTTAACAATAAGAGTGGTGGTGGCATAATAAAGGAGAGATTAGATAGGTTCTTAACATCGATGTCTATGATTGAGAAGTTTCCTTTTACAGCTACCAGTGTGGTGTTTTAAACTAAGTCTGACCATGATGCAATTCTTATGGACATGTGGGGCCGTAAGCCAAAAAATTATCCCAAAGACCCTAGGCTGTGTTTCAAGTTTGATGACTATTGGGCTACTGACAGGGAGGCTAAAAGCATTATTAGTAGTGCTTGGAACAGGGGTGTTTCAAGCTCTATGGAAAAGCTTGATAATGTTCTCTCGGTTCTTGGCCTGTGGCAGCATAATAAATATGGTAAAATGAAAAGAGAGATTCGTAAGCTTGAGTAAAAGATTGACATGGTTATTGATTCTTTTCAAAGGGTCGATAGTGCGGATGCGTTAAAGGAGACTCGATGTAGGCTTGGCTATATCTATGCTAAAGAAGAAAAACATCGGGCTCAAAGGTCTCGGTCTCAATGGCTTAGGGAGGGGGATGGAAATACGTAGTATTTTCATGCAAGAGCCACTGGCCGTTTCAAGAAGAATAACATTGACAAGCTTAAAGACTTGAATGGGGCTTGGGTGACTGACAATAAAGACATTTGCAGTGTGGCTAAAGACTATTTTCATAGGTTGTTTCGGTCAAATATTCAAAGCGTAAACAACCATGAAATGGATTATATACGGGAGTGTGTCACTAAGGAGACAAATGAATGGCTTATTATGGACTACACAGAGAGTGAGGTTACTCAAGCTACCAAACAGATGGATCCGAGAAAATCCCCTGGCGTTAATGGCCTTTCGGGGAGCTTTTTCAAGCATAACTGGGAGACTGTGGGAAATGATACTATTCGGTTATGCTTGGATGTTCTCAATGGAAATAAAAATATCTCTTGCCTTAATGATACTATGATCATTCTTATTCCTAAAATTTTGGGACCCTTGTGATATTACTAATTTATGCCCATAGGTTTATCTATAAGATCACTTCTAAGGTTCTCGCAAATCAGCTTAAAATTTCCCCCTTGTTGTATCAGTCAAAACCAAAGCGCTTTCGTTCCGGGAAGAATGATACATGACAATATCTTGATCGCACACGAACTTTTATACTACCTTCAAAGTGCTAAGAATGACCCTAATAAAGGTCTTGTTATCAAGCTCGACATGAGCAAAGCATACGATCATATGGAATGGAATTTTATTGAGATGGTTATGAAGAAAATGGGCTTCATTGACTAATGGATTGATAAAATAATATGTTGCGTTCGTTCTGTAAGATATATGGTTAATTGCAATAATATTTTATCGGATGTTATTATTCCCGAGAGGGGACTGCCTCAAGGGGACCCCCTCTCCCCTTATTTGTTCTTATTTTGCATGGAAGCATTTTTGAGGATGCTTATTCATGCACAAGGCAATAATATATTAAGAGGGATCCGAGCCAGTAGAAACGGCTCTATGATAAATCACATTTTCTTCGTCGACGATGCCCTTATTTTTGTGAGAAATAAAAAAAGTGATGTTGAGGGTCTTGTAAACATTCTAAAGGTTTTTGCTAATGCTTCAGGTCAAGAGATAAATTTTGAAAAGTCGATGGTTCTTTTTAGTCCTATCACTTCTAGGGGGTAAAGACAAATTTTTGGTGATTTACTTGGTATGAAAGTGGTGGAAAAATTAGACAACTACCTTGGTCTTCCTCTTTCTATAGGTAAGAAGAAAACTTTGGCTTTCCAAGAGACCACTAATAGGTTGTTTTGTAGGATAAATAATTGGATAAAGAGGCTACTATCCTTTGGTGGTAAAGAAGTTTTCATAAAAGTTGTTCTTCAATCTATTCCAACGTATGCACTGTCGGTTTTTTTGGCCCCTAAAGGTGTGATTGAAG
This sequence comes from Gossypium sturtianum, assembly GCA_025698515.1. Lineage (NCBI taxonomy): Eukaryota > Viridiplantae > Streptophyta > Magnoliopsida > Malvales > Malvaceae > Gossypium > Gossypium sturtianum. Next base: position 96,002,416 of record CM046952.1, read on the forward strand.
ACATACAAGCAAAGATTAGTAGAACGTGGTGGTCGGGCAAGGAGAAGGGCAGATTTTGGATGATGCTTCCTTGGAAGAAATTGTGTCACCCTAAGGGTATTGGAGGTTGATACGAACCTGGTCGTATCAACCTTCAACACAAACCACCGACAATGAGAATAGTCTAAACTTGAGGGGCCCAAGTGCAAGATGAAACATCTCATAGGCCTGATTGATTATTGGGTCAATGTTTTAAGGACTTTTTAATTTAATATAGTTTTATTTAAATGAATAAGTGTAACACCCCTTACCCGGGTTCTGCGCCGGAACAGGGCCCGAGGCGCTACCAAACTCAAACCACTTGATCGCCACTTAGGCTCGTCGTAACTACTCTCTGAAGTCATCTCAACAACTTCATTCTCGACTTACGAGGCTTCAATCATACACACGAGGGCTCTCCAGACTAAACCAGAACTTTTTCCAATCTTAAAATTTTTTTCTTTTGAATAGGGCTCACACGCTCGTGCAAGGTACAACACGCACGTGTGAAGTCACACACGCCCATGTTTCCAAACCGTGCTTAAAAACCCAGCATTCTTCCAATGCCCCACGGCCAAGCCACACGCCTGTGCTTACCACCTGTGGTGCACACTGACTACTTTAACACGGCCTAGTGTCTAGACACACGCCCGTGTATCTAGCCCGTGGCCAACACTGATTAATCCCACACGCCCTAGGCACACGCCTGTGTGACTAGTCTGTGGTCTATTCTGACTTCAAATACTAACATGCAGGGGACACACGGCTGAGTCACACGCCCGTGGGCTGGCCGTGTGTCACACATGGCCTAGACACACGCACGTGTGTCTATCCACATGGACAAGAACAAAGCTATGTGCCAAGTTCTTTTCACCCCTCTAGCATACACAACATATACTCATCTAACACAATCATAATCAACTCAAATTGAAGTGCAATCTCACATAGAAAACTACATCTTTCTTTCATATAATATAATAGCCAACAACCATGGCATTATACAAAATACACTATCCATCTAAAGGCCAAAACATCTTAGCCATATACAACAAAATTCACTAACTTGTCTAGCCCCTATACATGCCATATACAAAACATTGAGTCTCATGTACTAGAGTGTGTTGATAGTGTGGGCGATCTTCCAATTGATCCTTGTATCTCGATTCAACACTTTTACTCTATAAGACAAGGGAAAAGAAAGGGAGTAAGCTTTGAGCTTAGTAAGTTTACACATAAACAATTAAGCATCATAGTATAAGCTAAACAACAATTAGCATTATACTACCAAAAGAAATGAACAACTATGCTTACTCTTTCTAACCCTTACCACATTTCCAACACATCATGAGTCACTTACTCATAACCATCGAAATGCACCCCTACATTCAATGTCACATTTACACAATATGCAACATGTCATTATTTCTCAATAATTCATCCACACAACTAATTGACTTAATAATACATCCAAACAGCTATTTTACTCAATAATGCAATCACATGGCTAATCCACACAGTTAACCCACACAGCAAATGTCTCGGTGGTTTCGCACTTAGCACACCACAATCGATTAATAAGGTCGTATCGCACTTAGTCTACCACAAAGGTAATAATAGGGTTTCTCACTTAGCCCACTAAACAATATACCTAACGCTAGCATCGCACACAGCCAGCTCATCGTCAATATGCATTAGGATGGTATCGCACTTAGCCTGCCATCTAGCATTATCACTACACATTCACATGTCTACTTACTCAATTAAACATCCATTCACAATTCTACTACATTCATTCTACTTGAACCACATAGGTTCTCAATCAATCTCGAACAAGCTACACACTAGCTATCATCAATAAATTGTAAGTATGAATGCATTGTTTATGCACAGACTTACCTCGATACTCAAAAGTATTGAGACTTGCAATTTAGTCCACCACCTTGCTTTTGCCTCGGTTTCGATCCGGGCTTCGTCTTGCTTGATCTATAATGAATAAATCATCTTATTAAATACATACATTGACTAAATTTACCCACATCTCATACTTTAGTAAAATTACTATTTTGCCCCTAAACTTCCTCATATTTACACTTTAGCCCCAAGGCTCGTAAATTGATTTTTATTCAACTTTCTAGCCTTTCATGCTTAGCCGAACCACTTATTCAACTAAAGCTATCATCAATTCTCACTAAAACACACATGTATGACCAAACTTTAGATTTTCACAATCAAGTCCCTACATGCATTTTCATGGAAAATCACATAACAAAAGATGTTTCTACTACATCAAGCATTCATAATCTTCCATTAAACAACAAAATACACGCATGTCATACATGACCACATTTTTGAACACCCTTCATAGCTCATCAAATAGCTAAAAATAGCTTACTCATGCTACCGGGACTTCAAAAATACAAAGAATATCAAAAACGAGGCTAGATGCACTTACTAGCAAGCTTGAAAAATTGAAGAACCCTAGCTATGGCTTTCTTCAAATTTTCGGTAATGAGGGAAAGAAGATGAGCATGGTTTTGTCATCTTTTCTCCTTTTTAATCACTTATTTGTTAAATGACCAAAATGCCCTTTTTGATAAACTTTCTATTTTAACTCATCCATGCCTAATTTTGTCCGAATATTAGAAATTGGAAAAATTGCTCATTAAGGACCTCTAATTAATAATCTAAAGCTATTTCACACATATAGCTTCTAGAAACACACATTTTGCAACTTTTGCAATTTAGTCCTTTTGGACAATTCAACCACAATTTCACAAAATTGCTTCATGAAACTTTCACACTAGCATGCATACAAGGCATAAACCTCAAAAACTCATTTATAACCCTCGGATTTATGGTCTCGCACCACTATTCTGACTAGGCCCTAAACCGGGATGTTACAACTCTCCCCCCTTTAGAGATTTTCGCCCCTGAGAATCTTACTAGTAAAGAGGTTTGGATGTTGCTCTCTCATAGCTTCTTCTGTTTCCCACGTAGCCTATTCCACACCATGTTTCTGCCATAACACTTTCACTAGTGCTATGTTCTTATTTCTCAACTGTTTCACTTCTCGAGCCAAGATCTTAATCAGCTCCTCTTCATAAGACATATCCGGTCTTATCTCAATTTCCGTCGAAGGAATCACATGTGAAAGATCGGAGCGATACCGTCGCAACATCGACACATGGAACACATTATGAATCTTTTCCAACTCTACCGGCAAAGCCAACCGATATGCTACAGGCCCAATTCTATCTGTAATCTCATACGGCCCTATGAACCTTGGACTCAATTTCCCTTTTCGTCCAAATCTCATAATCTTCTTCCACGGGGACACTTTCAAAAACACTTTGTCGCTCACTTCAAACTCAATTTCTTTTCTTTTCAAATCCAGCGTCGACTTACATCCGATCCAAGCAACAACTCTCGAACTATTACAGATTACTTTCACCTTCTCTTCAGTTTCTTTTACCAGATCAACTCCATGGAGGTGCCGTTCACTGGAGGTAATTGAAATAGGTGCCGTTCCCGGACCCAACTCAATTCCAAACTCGACCTCTCTCACTGGAGGTAATCCGGGTAACTCTTCCGAAAATACATCTGGATACTCACATACCACTGGCACTATTTCAAACTCTACTCCAATCTCTCGAGTATTCAACATAAAAGCAAGATAGGACTCACATCCTTTTCTCAAACATTTCTCAGCCACTAGGGAAGAAATCATCACTGGTAGACTATCTGATCCACCTGATTCAACCCGAACCACATCTCCACTCTCACATTTCAATTCAATGAACTTACTACCACAGTTCACTAAGACACTATGGGTAGTCAACCAATCCATGCCTAGGATTAAATCAAACTCATCAAACAGCAACAACATAAGGTTTACCAGAAAACAATGATTCTGAATCAATAAAGGACAATTCTTACACACTCTGTCCACTAAAACATGCTTTCCTAATGGGTTTGACACCTTAACCACTATGTCCGTAGACTCAACGGTCATACTCAAACTAGATGCTAATCTCATGCCAATTTAAGAATGAGTAGACCCTGGATCCATTAAAGCAATAATAAAGGCTTCATTGAGAGAAAAAGTACCCGTTATCACATCAGGGGAGGATGCTTCTTCGCGAGCGCGAATAGCATACGTCCTTGCAGGTGCCCGACCCTCTGGTCTCACAGCAGAATCTCTGGGCGCACCTCTACCTCTATTCCCACCTCTCAGGTTCCTTGGTGGTCTACCCCTTGTAGACATATCACTAGGTCTCATTTCTTGCTTCTCTTCCTTATCATCCCTCTCGGGACAGTTTCGGATAAAATGGTCAGGGGAACCACACTTATAACATTTCTGACTATTTCCCCAACACTGTCTGGTGTGATATCTACCACAACTTGGACACTCCGGTTTACTCTTCGTATTGCCCACACTTTCCATCGAGGGGGCTTGGACTTTCAAACCCGAGCGAGTATTGCCCAAGTCTCGATGCGAATAACCCACTGGTGCCGTCGTCTGAGGATTCACTTTTTTGGATCTTTTCGATTGGGCTTGGTACGACTTGCCCATCAGCCTCTTTCTAGCATGTAGGGCTTCACTCACAGCCCTCCTATTTTCTGAACTCAGCTCTTCGGCCTTACTTGCCCTCTCAACTAATACCACAAATTCTTTCAACTCCAAAATACCCACTAGGAGTTTGATGTCCTCATTCAGCCTATCTTCGAACCTCTTACACAAGATGGTCTCAGTCGATACACATTCTTGAGCATATTTGCTAAGCCTAACAAACTCACGCTCATACTCTGCTACTGTCATTCTTCCTTGTTTCAACTCAAGGAATTCTTTCCTTTTTAGATCAGTAAACTTCTAGCTTATATACTTCTTCAGGAACTCTTCCAGAAAGAAGCCCCACGTCACCCGCTCTCTCGGGACCACTAACGTCAATGTCTTCCACCAATGGTATGCCGAATCTCTGAGAAAAAATACTGCACACTTCAAGCTCTCTTCAGGCGTACATGAGAGTTCATCGAGCACCCTCATCGAGTTTTCCAACCAGAACTTCGCCCTCTCTGGGTCATCATCTACCTTAGCTCTAAAGTCCTCAGCCCCGTGTTTCCTAATCTTATCCACCGGGGGTTTCGATATCCTTACATCCATACCTCGAGGAGCCATTGGATTTGGCTGAGGTATAGGAGGAGGTGGAGGAGGTTGAGCATTAGGGTTCGCTCAGACATAATCCGAGTACCAATTGCCCATCACCTGGAGAAAGGCTTCCCGTGCCTCTTCCCCTTGAACCCTAACCTCGGGTCCACTCTCAACGGGCGCGGTTCCTTGCACAGGAGCCGGCGCATTACTAGCTGCTTCATCAGCAGTCAATGGATCGGAATCCATATTCTATATAAAATAAGATTTAAAATCATTAGAAGCCACACACTATCATTGTACACTTATGGCATGTATAGCTAGACTCTTACACCCCCTATGGTAGTCCTAGAACCAATTAAATCATAGCTCTGATACCACTAAATGTAACACCCCTTACCCGGGTTCTACGCCGAAACCGGGCCCGAGGCGCTACCGAACTCAAACCACTTGATCGCCACTTAGGCTCATCGTAACTACTCTCTGAAGTAATCTCAACAACCTCATTCTCGACTTACAAGGCCTCACTCATACACACGAGGGCTCTCAAGACTAAACTGGAACTTTTTCCAATCTTAAAAATTTTCTCTTTTGAACAGGGCTCACACGCCCGTGCAAGGTACAACGCGCCCGTGTGAAGTCACACACGCCTATGTTCCCAAACCGTACTTAAAAACCCAGCATTCTGCCAATGCCCCATGGCCAAGGCACACGCCCGTGCTTACCACCCGTGGTGCACACTGACTACTTTAACATGGCCTAGAGTCTAGACACACGCCCGTGTAGCTAGCCCGTGGCCAACATTGATTAATCCCATGTAACATCCCCAAACCCGGCCCATTCACTACGACCGAATCTGGTTATGTTATGGGAAAAACTTATTGGCGAAAACAGGTTGCCATTTAACTTTTTGTCTAAACTCCTTTAGAGTAGTTTTACTTGCAGAAATCTTGGGCATGTTTGTTTGCAAACCGTTAGGTTACTTTGAAATCTCGGGGTTTCGTTTTTAAAACTCTTAGTTGTCAATTTGCTTAGGTTGGAAAACGTTTAAAACATCAGGCTCAAGTGGCTTAAGCTTAATTCATAAAAGTAACATTATTCCCAAGTCTCTTTAGACATAAGTTACCAAAAGAAAACCAAATAACTTAAGAGGCTCTTATTACAACATAATGATTCCAAGTACTTGGTAATAAAGTGCATAAAGAAAAGATTAAAACGCCCTTTGCATGGGCCACCTGTATCCACTCCAACCCGGTCCGATCATCCTTCCACTGCGATGTTGGATAAGAGATTGGGTGAGTCACAATGACTCAAATGTGTAACTAAACCATCGAAATCCACCCACATGCTAACCACATAACATCTCAATTATCAAATGCAACATGCAAGTATAATTATTTAGACATTACCACAATGCGGGCTTGGCCCACCTTCAAATTATTACAAAAAGCGGACTAGGCCCTTTTCACATTAGTCCACCGATCACCGGGTTTGACCCATGCCCACGTATGTCCCCAAAACATACCTATTCATTGGGCTTGGCCCATTTTCATGTTATTTCATAAACGGAATAATGCAATCATGAAACCCACCCAAACCTAGGGTCCATCCGCTACACACCCCCTTATCCAAATTACCACACACCGGGGACTATCGAGTCACCCTCTCCTTTTTCCTCCAAAAAGGCAACCAATGCCATCCACGATGTAGCATATAGCTAACATCAAACCACGATGGAGCACACAAAGCAATCCATCAAGCCACGATATGGCACAAGCCGATATCAATCAAGGTAACCACGCCGAACTAAATCGCAAAGATCCACAACGCGACCTCGATCAGCGCCAATCCACGATGTAGCACAAAGTCGACATCAACCACGCACTGAAGTACACCCGTACCTTCTTTTCATAAACCCACCCATGCACATGTAACATATAATGCGTAGATGATGCATGTGCATGCTATTCACAATCATAGGCATACTCACACAATAAAATCAGTGTTCACATAATTACAAACTTTGCTACTAACCTGATCATCTTCATACCCCTTAAGGGTACCATTTTCACATTTAACTGCACTTATTAGCATCATACAACATAAGCGGATATACTTAAATCCCGGAAACAATGGTTAATTACACACCTTATTACTAGGAGTTCTAGACTCTCGATCCTCGACGCTATCGTCTAGCGAAACTACGGCTATTTGCTTAACGCTTCCTGTTGCTGGCCCACACCCCGGTGGCCAATCACGTACTGCCGAGACGGCCCTTTTCTTGAACTTTGGGACAGGGACCTTCCCTTGCCCACTCACGATCTGGTTGTGGCCTCCATGGAAAAGCTTAATCAGTAAACAGGTTAACCCCAAAACACCACTTAAGCATTTAACCTTAATAAATAATCTTACCTCCACTTGATCAAACCGATCACTATAACGGAGGCTTGGCCGACCACTAAAACCCCAAGTATCTCACCACGGAACTCGAAAAGATCTAAGCTAACACTCGGCCCAAGTGCTATCAAGTTGAGGGAAGGAAATTCGGCAAAGGGTAGATTCGGCTACTAACTAAATAAAGGTGAGGGAATAGCAATTTCGGCCAAAGAGGTATTTTAAGGAGGGAAAGAAGAAGTGTGGGGTGTACTTTCGGTTTTGAAGTGAAAAGGGAAGGGAAATAGGGAGAGTGGAGGGTTCGGCCACTTGGGGAAAATGTGGGAGAAGAAGAAAGGAGAGAAGGCGGATGGATGAATGAAGAATGAGCACTCCCCTATTTATACTAAAAGGCCAAGCTCCAACCCCCAAAAATAGTCCCCAAAATCTTCCTAAAATAGCTCCTACCACCCATTCAAAAAGTTTGAATGAGTCAAACTTTACCTAGCCAAATTTAAAAAAAGATGACCAAGTCTTCTCCACCTTTCAAGCATCCAAAAACCGCCCACTTCTATCCTCCTTGACGCAAAAACAAGGCCCCAAATGCTACCCTTGCGAATCGAACTCGAGCCCCTTCCCCGCAAATGGCGTCACTTCTCCATGCTCTAAGTGGCGCCTCCTTGCCACTCGCCAAGCCACTCTTTATGCCAAAACTCCACCAAAAATTCTCTTAAGGCCCCCTCTATCCAAGTTCTCCTTTTTAGCCCCTAAAACTAAAAATTTTCTAAGGCAACCTACCACCACCTAGGGTTCTCGGGACCCCTAAAACTTACCCAACCACACACTTTGAAGTGTGCCAACACTCGAGCTAAGCACCAAATGCCTAACCCCTAAAACTAGGGTGTTACAATTCTACCCTCCTTAAAATAATTTCGTCCTCAAATTACTTTACTAACAAACGTCCATACAACCTATTTTACCACCCCTACGCTTTATGCAGCGCACTCGATCTTACTAAGGCTATCGTACCTACACAATCTCCAAATTCGCTCAAAATTCAAATGCCTCTCTTAGCAACACCGGAAAGGCTAACTCATAAGCAAACAAAGCAATTAAAGTATGCACCAAAGCAAAGGAGCTTACCTAGCATCACATCCTTGGTTGCCTCCGACTAGAATCATTCCTTCCAAGACTTGAACCACGACCCCTCGTTGCTTGAGGACAATTCTTAACCAGATGTGCCTTAGATCCACATCGAAAACATTCTTTACTATTTCCCGGACTCTCCTGTGAGAGGTCTTCCACATCGAGCACAAGAACGATTCGATCCACCGGTACAAGTGCACTTACAGGATTCTCGATCTTTGGTCTTTTACTCGACATTACCAAACGATCTTGACGACCCAATATTTCTCTTATTCTCGTTCCTCTTATTTTCTCGGTTTTCCTTTACCGTCCTCTTAACTTCTTCTGGCTATACGAGCTTTTTCCACTAGCACCGCTAAGTCTCTTTCCCTCATGGAGCGATCAAAGACTCGAAGCTCATCTCGCAATCCGCCTTCAAACCGGACGCACCTCTCATAGTCGGTGGCCACAATTCCTTAGCATACTTGACTTAGCCGTACAAACTCGCTCAGTATTCCGCTATCGACTTATTTCCTTGCACCAGATTTAGAAACGCCTTCCTTTGCGCATCTAAGTAGCTTGCTCCAACGTATTTTCCTTCAAACTTTTCCTTAAAGTAGTCCCAATCCAATCGATCCGCCGCACACCCTTGTTTGACAAAGAGCCACCAACGATAAGCCTCATCCCGGTTAAGCGAAACAAAGACCTTTCACTTTTCCTCTGGGCACAATCCAAGTCGTCCATAATTCTCTCGACTCTTCTAGCCAATACTCCGCTACGCTCAAGCTACTCCAGATACTCCCTAAAAACTTCAGCCCGTTAGACCTAAGCCTCTCGGGCACCGACTTCCGAGCTCCATTCCCCTACTAGCTCTTGCCACTTGCTCAAGCACGCGCGTAACATAGCTCGCGACAATCGTGTTCTCTTCACTTATCGGATCTTGTTCCTCTACATCCACCGCTTGGCGGCACTTCGCTTTCGACCCATAGCCGCACTCTCTACCGGTTCCGGCCGCCATTCTTCCTCTACCAAGGCCCCTAGAACTCATCTCTAGCGTTTCGACTTAATCTGTTTAGAAAGTTTTATGAATTAGAAATTATTGTTTCACTGTTTTATCCACGAGCAATTTTATGCAATGAAGGTTTCGAGAGTAGTTCTTTCGAGCAATCAAGTTTCCTTTTCCTACCCAGGGGTAATTTCGTCATTTTCCTACAGGGGTATTTTTGGTAATTTTGCAAATCGAGAAAACATCTTTCAAAAACTGATTTAGAGCTTACAAACCCAAGGAGTAGAGTTGAAAATTTCGAAACAGGGAATTTTTTTTTTTTTTAAAAAAAACAAGACTAATTCCCTTTCGGGTTTTAATAACTGGTTTAGCCTATGAACAAGTCCTCTTGGTTAAGGTGAACCGTAGCTACGCACTGCAGGATTCCTCGCGAAGAGGAGGTGAGTCGCGAGGATCGCTAAGTACTGTGCTCTTCCGATCCACTCCTAGACATGCGCACAATGGTTGCCACACCTTAACTCTCGACTTACTTCACAGTTTGTTTAGTAACCTTAAGTTTTATGCATATGTTTGAGTAGATTATTCCTAGGGTCCAATAGCCCTAATATTCTAATCTACGAGCCCAAATAAACCCATAACCATTCATACAAACAAATCACTTCAAAAGTCCGAAGTACTTACCTGGTGGACTTCTGCCTGAGGTACAGTGCCATGCCGTAATAACTCAAAAATTTCTTAAAAGTCCATATTTTTGAAAAGCCCATTTTGAAAACGTTTTTGGGCCCCAAAACCCTCAAAGCCGAAGTTTTGAACTTGGCTCGATATTAAATCAGAACATCCCCAAACCCGGCCCATTCACTACGACCGAATCGTTATGTTATGGGAAAACTTATTAAGCAAAAAAAGTTGCCATTTAACTTTTTGTCTAAACTCCTTTAGAGTAGTTTTACTTGCGTAAATCTTGGGCATGTTTGTTTGCAAACCGTTAGGTTACTTTGAAATCTCGGGGTTTCGCTTTTAAAACTCTTAGTTGTCAATTTGCTTAGGTTGGAAAACGTTTAAAACATCGTGCCAAGTGGCTTAAGCTTAATTCATAAAAGTAACATTATTCCCAAGTCTCTTTAGACATAAGTTACCAAAAGAAAACCAAATAACTTAAGAGGCTCTTATTACAACATAATGATTCCAAGTACTTGGTAATAAAGTGCATAAAGAAAAGATTAAAACGCCCTTTGCATGGGCCACCCCAGTATCCACTCCAACCCGGTCCGATCATCCTTCCACTGCGATGTTGGATAAGAGATTGGGTGAGTCACAATGACTCGATGTGTAACTAAACCATCGAAATCCACCCACATGCTAACCACATAACATCTCAATTATCAAATGCAACATGCAAGTATAATTATTTAGACATTACCACAACTGGGCTTGGCCCACCTTCAAATTATTACAAAAAGCGGACGAGGCCCTTTTCACATTAGTCCATCGATCACCGGGTTTGACCCATGCCCACGTATGTCCCCAAAACATACCTATTCATTGGGCTTGGCCCATTTTCATGTTATTTCATAAACGGAATAATGCAATCATGAAACCCACCCAAACCTAGGGTCCATCCGCTACACACCCCCTTATCCAAATTTCTACCACACACCGTGGGGACTATCGAGTCACCCTCTCCTTTTTCCTCCAAAAAGGCAACCAATGCCATCCACGATGTAGCATATAGCTAACATCAAACCACGATGGAGCACACAAAGAATCCATCAAGCCACGATATGGCACAAGCCGATATCAATCAAGGTAACCACGCCGAACTAAATCGCAAAGATCCACAACGCCTCGATCAGCGCCAATCCACGGCGATGTAGCACAAAGTCGACATCAACCACGCACTCAAGTACACCCGCACCTTCTTTTCATAAACCCACCCATGCACATGTAACATATAATGCGTAGATGATGCATGTGCATGCTATTCACAATCATAGGCATACTCACACAATAAAATCGGTGTTCACATAATTACAAACTTTGCTACTAACTCGATCATCTTCATACCCTTAAGGGTACCATTTTCACATTTAATCGCACTTATTAGCATCATACAACATAAGCGGATATACTTAAATCCCGGAAACAATGGTTAATTACACACCTTATTACTAGGAGTTCTAGACTCTCGATCCTCGACGCTATCGCCTAGCGAAACTACGGCTATTTGCTTAACGCTTCTGTTCTTTGGCCCACACCCCGTGGCCAATCACGTACTGCCGAGACGGCCCTTTTCTTGAACTTTGGGACAGGGACCTTCCCTTGCCCACTCTGACTGGTTGTGGCCTCCATGGAAAAGCTTAATCAGGTAAACAGGTTAACCCCCAAAACACCACTTAAGCATTTAACCTTAATAAATAATCTTACCTCCACTTGATCAAACTGACTGCTACAACGGAGGCTTGGCCGACCACTAAAACCCCAAGTATCTCAGTCACGGAACTCGAAAAGATCTAAGCTAACACTCGGCCCCAAGTGCTATCAAGTTGAGGGAAGGAAATTCGGCAAAGGGTAGATTCGGCTACTAAATAAATAAAGGTGAGGGAATAGCAATTTCGGCCAAAGAGGTATTTTAAGGAGGGAAAGAAGAAGTGTGGGGTGTACTTTCGGTTTTGAAGTGAAAAGGGAAGGGAAATAGGGAGAGTGGAGGGTTCGGCCACTTGGGGAAAATGTGGGAGAAGAAGAAAGGAGAGAAGGCAGATGGATGAATGAAGAATGAGCACTCCCCCCCTATTTATACTAAAAGGCCAAGCTCCAACCCCCCAAAAATAGTCCCCAAAATCTTCCTAAAATAGCTCCCTACCACCCATTCAAAAAGTTTGAATGAGTCAAACTTTTACCTAGCCAAATTTAAAAAAAAGATGACCAAGTCTTCTCCACCTTTCAAGCATCCAAAAACCGCCCAGCTTCTATCCTCCTTGACGCAAAAACAAGGCCCCAAATGCTACCCTTGCGAATCGAACCTGAGCCCCTTCCCCCTACAAATGGCGTCACTTCTCCATGCTCTAAGTGGCGCCTCCTTGCCACTCTGCCAAGCCACTCTTTATGCCAAAACTCCACCAAAAATTCTCTTAAGGCCCCCTCTATCCAAGTTCTCCTTTTTAGCCCCTAAAACTAAAAATTTTCTAAGGCAACCTACCACCACCTAGGGTTCTCAGGACCCCTAAAACTTACCCAACCACACACTGAAGTGTGCCAACACTCGAGCTAAGCACCAAATGCCTAACCCCTAAAACTAGGGTGTTACATCCCACATGCCCTAGGCACACGCCCGTGTGACTAGTTCGTGGTCTATTCTGACTTCAAATACTAACATGCAGGGGACACACGGCTGAGTCACACACCCGTGGGCTGGCCGTGTGTCACACATGGCCTAGACACACGCCCGTGTGTCTATCCACATAGACAAGAACAAAGCTATGTGCCAAGTTCTTTTCACCCCTCTAGCATACACAACATATACTCATCTAACACAATCATAATCAACTCAAACTGAAGTACAATCTCACATTGGAAACTACATCTTTCTTTCATATAATATAATAGCCAAAAACCATGGCATTATACAAAATACACTATCCATCTAAAGGCCAACACATCTTAGCCATATACAACAAAATTCACTAACTTGTCTAGCCCCTATACATGCCATATACAAAACATTGAGTCTCATGTACCAGAGTGTGCTGATAGTGTGGGCGATCATCTAATTGATCATCGTATCTCGATTCAACACTTTTACTTTATAAAACAAGGGAAAATAAAGGGAGTAAGCTTTGAGCTTTGTAAGTTTACACATAAACAATTAAGCGTCATAGTATAAGCTAAACAACAATTAGCATTATACTACCAAAAGAAATGAACAACTATGCTTACTCTTTCTAACCCTTACCACATTTCCAACACATCATGAGTCACTTACTCATAACCATCGAAATGAACCCCTGCATTCAATGTCACATTTACACAATATACAACACGTCATTATTTCTCAATAATTCACCTACACAGCTAATTAACTTAATAATACATCCACACAACTATTTTACTCAATAATGCAATCACATGGCTAATCCACACAGTTAACCCACACAGCAAATGTCTCGGTAGTTTCGCACTTAGCACACCACAATTGATGAATAAGGTGGTATCGCACTTAGTCTACCATAAAAGGTAATCATAGGGGTTTCTCACTTAGCCCACTAAACGATATACCTAACGATAGCATCGCACATAGCCAGCTCATCGTCAATATGCATTAGGATGGTATCGCACTTAGCCTGCCATCTAGCATTATCACTACACATTCACATGTCTACTTACTCAATTAAACATCCATTCACAATTCTACTACATTCATTCTACTTGAACCACATAGGTTCTCAATCAATCTCGAACAAGCTACACACTAGCTATCATCAATAAATTGTAAGTATGAATGCATTGTTTATGCATAGACTTACCTCGATACTCAAAAGTATTGAGACTTGCAATTTAGTCCACCACCTTGCTTTTACCTCGATTTTGATCCGGGCTTCGTCTTTCTTGATCTATAATGAATAAATCAGCTTATTCAATACATACATTGACTAAATTGACCCACATCTCATACTTTAGCAAATTTACTATTTTCCCCCTAAACTTCCTCATATTTACACTTTAGCCTCAAGGCTCATAAAGTGATTTTTATTCAACTTTCTAGCCTTTCATGCTTAGCCGAACCACTTATTCAACTAAAACTATCATCAATTCTCACTAAAATACACATGTATGACCAAACTTAAGATTTTCACAATCAAGTCCCTACATGCATTTTCATGGAAAATCACTTAACAAAAGATGTTTCTACTACATCAAGCATTCATAATCTTCAATAAAACAACAAAATACATGCATGTCATACATGACCACATTTTTGAACATCCTTCATAGCTCATCAAATAGCTAAAAATAGCTTACTCATGCTACCGGGACTTCAAAAATACAAAGAATATAAAAAACGAGGCTAGATGCACTTACTAGCAAGCTTGAAAAATTGAAGAACCCTAGCTATGGCTTCCTTCAAATTTTCGGCAATGAGGGGAGGAAGATGAGCATGATTTTGTCATCTTTTCTCCTTTTTAATCACTTATTTGTTAAATGACCAAAATGCCCTTTTTGATAAACTTTCTATTTTAACTCATCCATGCCCAATTTTGTCCGAATATTAAAAATTGGAAAAATTGCTCATTAAGGACCTCTAATTAATAATCTAAAGCTATTTCACACATTTAGCTTCTAGAAACACACATTTTGCAATTTAGTCCTTTTGGACAATTCAACCACAATTTCACAAAATTGCTTCATGAAACTTTCACACTAGCATGCATACAAGGCATAAACCTTAAAAACTCATTTATAACCCTCGGATTTGTGGTCTCGCACCACTATTCCGACTAGGCCCTAAACCAGGATGTTACAATAAGTTTGCATATTTTTAATTTTAGATTTGTACTTTGTGTGTTTTGCACTTAATAAAGTTGTGCATTATGTAACTCCCATGTTAGTTTAAGTTTGCATCATTAAATTAAGTCTTGCATTTGTTCATTTAGTTTGCATTTCAAACTATGCTTTTAAGCATCTTAGTTTAATAAATGAGTTGCTGGACATTTATTCAACTCATCTTAGTTTAATTAATAAGTGTTTTTATTGAACTTCATTTAATAAGAAGCTTATTTAATTAATCTAGTTACTAGGATAATTTAATGGAGCATGAGTTTAAGTTTGTTTAATTCTGCTTCTATAATTAAACTAGTTGCTGCATCTTTACTTTTAGTTCATTTATTGAAATCAAGTGTTTAATGTGTTTGAGTTTAATTAGTGTTTAATAAGTCATTTTAATATGTTTATTGCAGGTGTCTCTTCAGCTCACAACCGTTACATTTCAAGGCTATTACAACTTAATTGAAGTGACTTTTTAGGTTATTTTTGGTTAAAAATGAAGTGGTTATTACAAGGGATGTTTAATACATCAATTAAGGAGTTTTAAGGAGCATTTTAACTCCTCTTAAATTCGGCAGCAACCTCTTTCACCTACCAGTAGTTTTTGCTTATTTAAAGATAAAAATAAGCATTCAAAACACCATTTAGTTGCTGGTGTCTTTTCGGCTAGCCAAGGGACAACTCAAGAGACATTTTAAGCATTCAGGGATGATCATTCAAGCTGAATTAAAGTGAATTCAAGCATGGAGTAAATTGTTACAAGAATATCAAGAGTCTTGAGTTTAATTTTAGTTTTAATTAGCACATTAAGATGTGACCTTTCAGCTAGCTTTTCTATCCTTATAAATATGTTTAACCAGCCATTTTGAAAGGGACTTTTGGACTTTTGGAACTTTGATAAAATTTTATGAACATTTTGTTCACGAGTGAGTTTACCTCCTCTCCTATTTCGTACAAGTCTTGTTTGACTTATCTAGCGTTGCTAGTGGCGTCTTCCCGACTTGTTTGAACTTATCACCAGCCTTGGTGTGGCGTTCATTCTACTATCTCCATCCTACCACCTTAACGACATAAGAAATGGGGTGACACTATGATATAGTGTTGAATCTTTCTTCCATTAAGTTCTTTATCCATCCCCATCAATTATTCCAAATTACCTATCTTTGTTATTTTTGTTAAACCGAGCCTACTACATCTTTCTAAACCTTCCATTTTTTTTCTAAACCACTTTGTTAGCTTCCGCATATCTTAGCCAAACTTGCATTTTCAATGCACCGAACATTCTCCTCGTCGATGATCGGGCAACTACATGAAACAACTCGATTAACCCGGGCCGGATCACATCAGAGGTCTCGGTATTCTGTTCAATTTGTCTCTTCTTGGGTGTAAGGTGTGGAGGCTAATAAACAACAGAGAAACCTTATGTTATAAAGTGCTAAGTTCAAAATACTTTCCCGAAGGTGATATCTTTCATCCCAAAAGAGTTGACAAAGCTTGTTTCACTTGGTCTAGCATTGCAACTGCTGCTGTCATAACATTGCCTACATAAGAGTACGAGGGCATAGTAAGCAAAGCTAGACATGGAAGGACTAAATTACGTATAGTCGCCACTAACTAATTAGGGCTAGGTTGGTTAGCCACCAATCGTCTAAAAATCTAGAATTAATACTACGAAAAAATCCTAAAAATCTAGTCTCGATCTTATCACCAAATTCCAGGTTCGGGAGTACGGTTACGTGTGGACAATGTTATAACACCCCCACAACGCCTATCCGAGGATAGTCTTACGGGGTCTTAAGAGCTAGATTTTTTTTTATTTAAGCATGTTAATGTCTTAATCTAAGCTAAAATCTTATGGAAACTTAAATAAAAACTCTAAAGGAAACGCCTCCACTTTACTTGTAGTTTGATTAAGATGTGTTCACAAAACTTATCTAATTTGAAACTTAAATTAAAATTTTTTACTTTTAACGGGAGCCCTAGAGGATACCTAAATAATTCTAGTAAAATACCTTCAATTCCTAAAATTAATTCTATTTTGAATTCTAAAAAATAAACCCTAGGAATTACTAATGAATTAAGAGAAATATTAAAATACATCTACAACTTATTCAATCTTTTATTATTATTATTAAAAGATTTAATTTATAATGTTGAACCTATCAAGATCTTACAAAAGTATCCTATGTCGGGTTTATAATTTATCCTACTTTAAAATTCTTGATCTAAGATTTAAATTCGTCAAAATTCTAAAATAATAAATCTTAAATAACATTTATTAGCTTTCTTAAAAATGTTTCTAAAATAAAATACTTAGAAAGACTTACTCATGATTTACAATTCATCTACAAAAATCTTTAGTTTTAATCTTGAATAAAGTCCTAAAAAATATTTACATATTAACTTAAGATTCCAATCCTATAAGATATTTAAAACTAATTTAAAACCCTAAAAAACATCTTACATATTATTTATAATTTTTCTAAGGTAAATGGTAGGTAAGATCCTAAGGACTAACCTAAACCTAAATGTAAAAACCTTATGGTTTCATTAAAATATAACGCCTACTTAACTAACTTCATGTCAACAATTATAGGATGGAAAAATAACCTAAAGTTCCCTCTTTTAAAATTAATAGAAATAAAATAGGAAAATTAATTAAATTGGCTAAAGTTAGTGAAAAGTTAAAACTCTTTCAAAATGACAATAATAAAAAGAAAAATGAAATAAATGAAATAAATAAGACCTTAACATGATGATAATAATAACAATAATAAACCTTATTCATAATACAATAAAAGAATCAAAGTAACATAAATAAATAATATTAAATTGTATGTAAAGGGAATGTGTAAAAAAAATATAAATAGACATGAAAGTAAATAAAAACGAAATAAAAATAAATAAAAATTATGCAAGTTTGAATAAATATAAAACATTAGAATAAAGTGCATAATTAACATTAAATTTATAATGTATAAATGCAAGTGAAATGGAAGATATAAGTATAAATTATTTATTAAAGATGGAAACAAAATGCCATAGCTTGATTTTAGGACTAAAAGATAAAAAATGTGGAAGACAGAGGACTAATGTTGCAATTAATTTACTTTTAATTCTTAAATTTTGGATTAAATCGAATGTTTAAATAAATAGAAGGGTTACGAGTGTAAATAGGTCAGAGAGCGAGGGCAGTGCTGCAAAAAAGAGGTATTTTTATAAATTTAAAAAGTAAGGGGGTGGGAATAAATTACCCATTTTGGGCACCTATAAATGAAAAAAACTATTCATTCTTTTATTTTAAGCTAATTGTTTTTCAAAAAAAAAAAAAAAAACCTCTTCCTCTTTCTCTCCCAACTTCTATGTTGGCCATGGCTCCACCATCGGAGAGCCCAACAACTCTCCGGCATCCGGTGGTGGAGCCGCTGAGTACGGTGGCTGAATTTTTTTTTTTTTTTGAAAATCAAACTTCTTTAGAAAAAAAATCATTACTTTTCTTAAAAATCAAAATCTTATTTCGAAATAGTTAAAAAGAATCAAAACTTTGTTTTAAAAATTTAAAGTTTTCTTTAAAATGACTTAAAAAACGGATTTTTATTTTTTTTAAATCTAAACTTTGTCCTTTTTTAAAAGAACATTATTTTTCTTAAAGATTAAAGCTTTTATTTTGAAGTAGTTTAAAAAAAATCAAAACTGTGTTTTAAAATTTTAAACTTTCCTTTAAAATGACTAAAAAATAGATTTTTATTTTTCAAAATGTAAACTTTCTACTTTTCTTTTTTAAAAAAAAAACACTATTTTTCTTAAAGATTAAATCTTTTACTTCGAAATAGTTGAAAAAAATTAAAACTTTCCTTTAAAATAATTAAAAAAACATATTTTTATTTGTTAAAATCTAAACTTTTTATTTAAAAAAAATAAAAATTTTCCAAATATCAAGCCTTTTTTTTTAAAAAAAAGAAATTTTATTTTAGAAAGGGAAGGGAAAAAACGGGATTTTTGGGGGCTCCTAGGGGCGGAGGACCGACGGTCCGCTGACGTCCCCTTCATCGGAACCCAAAATCCGATCCCTCATGACATGCCTATGGCCAAAAATAAATAGAAGAAAAGAAAAAAAAAAGAAATAGAATGCCTGTAGTTGTGTTTTTTTTATTACCTTTTTTTTAAGAACAAAAATAATGAAAAGCCTCCTCCTTTTTTTCTTTTCCTTTCATGTTTATATATTGTTTTTTTAATCTTGCTTATTTGTAAAAAAATGATAATAATAATAATATTTAATAATAGTAATAGTAGTGATGATAATAATAATTTGGTCCTTTGACAGGCCCAAAAAGGGAAGAAGAAAAAAAGAAAATAAAAATAAAGGTATCAAATAGACCAAAATCGGGTGGGCTTCGAACGACCCAAGAGAGAAAAAAAATTTAAATGGGCGCCCAACCAAGCTCGGACAAAAACGAGTGTCTACAGCTGCCCCTCTTTGTTCGTGGCTTGTGTAGCAAGGAAAGAACAAAGACGTAGACACCTAACCACTATCAAATCCCACTCAACATCACAGTAAAAGAAATAACAAGTTTTTGCAATTACCAAAATCGAAATAGATCAAAACATATTACGTTATCCAAAACCAGAAAAGTAGATACCAAACCTGGGCCTCTAAATGGAATGAAAAGTCAATGCAATGAAAACTAAACTAGAAAAGTAAATAGACCTTCATACCCGGGCCTCTAAACTAGAAAAGTAAACGAACTTCCATACTTGGGCCTCTAAACTAGAAAAGTAAATGGACCTCTACACCTGGGTCCCTAAATGAAATGAAAGGTGAATGGACCTCCACACCTGGGTCTCTAAATGCAATGAAAAGTGAATGGACCTCCACACCTGGGTCTCTAAATGCAATGAAAAGTGAATGGAACTCCAGACCTGGGTCTCTAAATGCAATGAAAAGTAAATGGACCTGTAACATCCCAAAGTTGGGCCTAGTAGGATTGGGCCCAATGGGCCTTAGGCGTGGGAGTGTTTAAAATTTTTGGGAATAAGAGAACGGCTTTAGTGCAAGTTGGATCTAGTAGGTGAGGGATTTTGGAAGGTTAGGGGGCTTCTATAAAGTCCCGGGTTCAAACTTTGGCTTTAGGGAAATTTTGGTTTTAGGTGAATAAAACCCTGGGAGTTAGTAGGTAGGCTTTAAGAATAAAATGTGGAAAAAAATAACACAAGTGGAGTGTGTGGTGTAGTGGCAAAGTGACGCCACATAAGAGACAAGGGGGTGACGCCACAAGGAAGGAAGGAGGTCCAAGGTTCAAGTCTTGGCTCTTGCATTTTGGTTTCTTTTTTTAAATGGATTCTAGAATTTTGTCATAGGGTTATATTTAGTTGCGCATGATTTTAGACACAAGAGGAGTTTGTGGCCAAGTGGTTAGCGGTGTGGATTATGCTACAAGGGAGCCTGGGTTCAAATCTCATGGAAAGCAAGGGAGTATTTATTTTGCTAAGTTGGGGCAGCAAGAGTTTGAGTTGGATTTAAACTCACACTAACAGAGGATCCCACATCGGAAAGATAAAAAGAAGGAAGGTGAGAAGCTAGCTATATATAGAGCAGTCTATGAGGAGGGTTAAGATACCTTGGTGGGCGTTTGGGCACAGGAGTGGTCGGAGCGCGGATTAGCATCAGATTCCTATCAGGTGTGTATTTCTCTCTACTTTAGCTGTAGAGCGGCAAATGCCGAAAAGCTGGTCACATGGCAATGGTAGCCACACGAGCGTGCGAGTGCACGTGTGGAAGCGTCGATGCAATAGTCGAGGCCACCATGAGTATTCTTGTAGGTTGAGGCTGCTTGGGCCATGATGGGCCCGTGGGCCCATATGAATAAATTGTATGACTGTGTAGTAGAAATTGGACTAGACTATGTGAATCTAATATCAGTGGCTAGATTTGGACTAAATGGGCCACACGAGCGTGTGGGCCCATTTGGGCCGAGAATGGGCCCTAGGCCCAATTGCACCATTTCGATAAGAAAAGGTATCCGTGTCGCTTGAGGCGACAGTAGGCCGTCGAAAAGGCCATTAAGTGCAAAATTACTGAAATACCCCTAGTTTGTAAAATTACCGAAATACCCCCGGTTTGCAAAATTGCCGAAATACCCCTGGTTTGTAAAATTACTGAAATACCCCTAGTTTGCGAAATTACCAAAATACCCCCGGTTTGCGAAATTACCGTTTTACCCCTACACGACAAAATGATCGTTGTACCCTCGTGGTAGTACTAGCGTTGTATGTGTTAATTGTATGATTGATTATGTTTGAGATGCGTTGCTTACATGGATTGGTTATGAGTATAATTACCGAACTACCCCTATAGGGTGGAATTACCGAAATACCCTTATAGGGTAAAATGACTTATTTGCCCTTGTAGGTAAATGATCGGCTTGTGCAATGAGTTGTCTAATTTTTCTATTGTTGTATGACTGATATGCTTTTATTACATGTTTAAATAATTATTACTGAGCATGTCCATTTTGCATACACGTGTAATGATTGAGCATGACATACACGACATATTGCGTGGGTGGGAATTATGGTACGGAGGAAGATTTGAGGATCGCATGGCCGTATGGTATGGATCCAGGATCGCATGGCCGTATGGTATGGATCCACCGCAGCTTTTTAGCCACCGAGCGACCATCTTGCACGCACCGATAATGTTATCGAGGGCTGTGTGCCATTAATATGGGCTTCGTGTCGTAATTATGGTCTTTGTGCCAATACCGAAGGCTTTGTGCCATAATTATGGGCTTTGCGCCAATACCGAAGGCTTTGTGCTGTTATTATGGCTTTGTGCCAATCATATTTACTGTGGCTATGTGCCTCACATATATATTTCGATGACTCTATGTCAATATTTGAGGATCGCATGGTTGTATGGTATGGATCTAGGATCGCATGGCCGTATGGTATGGATCCACTAGAGGCTTTAAGCCCAATGTATGTGATTAAGCAGCTTTGCTGCAACGTTCGGTAGTACCGCAACCGGGCTACCCTTGGTGTGTAGCGGTGAGGGTCGATTGTAGAAATCCCCACTAGTTTGTTTGGCAGGAATGGGTGGTGTGTAGCGGATGGAAAAATTAGGTTGGGCTGGGTTTACATCGCATTGCATACATTATCTGCTGTGACATATGATATGGTTTAAGGCTCAACCGAGGCTATTTTGGGCTAAGGCCCAATTGCCACCGTTACTGTAATGGGCTTCGGCCCGGATTGTTGTGATGCATGTTCTTACCGATGAGGGTTGTACACACTGAGTTTGCGTAAACTCAACCCCTCTTTTTATTAAATGTTTCAGGTAATTCCCAGCGATAGAGGATTGGGAGCCGTGGAGGACTCGGGGGTGGCTATACATCGGAGATACTACTCGTTAAATTTAGTAATTTCGATTTTTACCTTATTTTAAGATTATTTATTTTGGGTTAATATTTTGTAATAAGGCCATTGGTTTATTTTTTCTAAGTTTTCATTTATAACTGTTAAACTTATAAATACTGGGTTTTCTTAAAACATTAGCAATCGTTTTCTAAAATATCATGTTTAAGCAACGATGCAAGTTCAACTTTCATAACAAAATAGTTTTTCAAAATAATAAAAACTTTTAAACGGTCATTTAGCAAATCGCATTTTTCTCAAACAAACAACAAACTCGGAGTTCAAAAATCCGATAAAACTTTTCTAAACAATTGCATAGCTTTTCAACTTCCTTCAATATGACACGCCAGATTCGGGCCTAACTTCTAGGCCAGGTTTGGGGTGTTATAGGACCTCACACCTGAGCCTCTATATGAAATGAAAAGTAAATGGACCTCTACACTTGGGCCTCTAAATGCAATGAAAAGTAAATGGACCTCCACACCTGGACCTCTAAATGCAATGAATGTTTTCCTTTCTTCCTTTCTTGAATTTTTCATAAAATGTAATCATTTTGAGAATCATGTTTTTAGGTTGAAAAAGATCAAATCCCTATCCACACACAACAGATCATGAAAATCAAATTTCTTGGGATATCACCATAACAAATTTCAAAATGATTTTATGATTCATAAATTAAATTCTAAAATGATAATTTACTTAACAAACTTGGTACTACAGATTTCATAAATCCACCCTTGAAATATAAATTTCTTGCATCGAGAGTTAACTTGTTAATTCTCATGAAGTCGAATTTCCTTTTCCTGACTTTGGATTGTTCCAACTATGAACCCTGTACCATGCTCTTTTGCAAAATTGCGTCTTAAAGTAGATATTCTTCAATATAGTTCTTTTCTCTTGCTCTCTCTTTATATTTTTGGTTTCTTTATTTTTTTGTTTTTTCTTGATTTAAGCAAAATCTTCTTTCTATGGACTTTTACATTCTCCAAGTAGATTAATTCCTTAATTTAAACTGGCCATAAGCAATCAGAGATAGACTTGTTCCAAGGTTATAGTGTCGGCTCAAGTTTGGGTGCCAAAGAAAGGGCTAAATAGGCTAAAATAGATGACTTTAAAGCTCATACCGAAGGATCAATTTCTTCTGGAAATCTTCATTACCCTCCAAGGCATCTCATATCTTTTTTTTTCTTTTTGTAGAAATCTCTCTAGACTGCTCATTTTTGAGTTTTCGTCCTAAAGTTCATCTCCCTCCTTTATGCTCTTGAAGACATCCACAATTTCCCAAGGATTAAATTCTTGATTTGACCAAACATATTTGATCAAAATGGTCTTTTAAGGGTTGTAACGTGGTCTAAGGTTAAGAGTCAATTAGAGAAAGGTTTTCCAGGCTAAAATATATATAATGTGAAAGAGTATAAAAAACATGAGGAGTTATTTTGAATTTTTGATTGCTCCTTCCATCTCTCAATCACTTTTCTTCATCTTACTCCTTCCTATTTCCTTTCTTTTTTGTTTCTTTTTTGTTTTCCCTATTTCTTTTTTTTTTTTTGGAATGAGATCAAGAATTTAGAATTTTACTTTCATTTTTCATGATCTTTCTTGTCAATCCATGATGTTCGATGGATGACTTTAATTAGGGTTTAGAAAGAAGATACATCAGGCTCAATGGGGTAGCAAGGGATATAATTTTCTCTAAGTGACGGGGAGAACAAACTAATGCCATTTATCATTTCAAAATATGGTTAATCTCATCACAAGGTCATTCTTGAGAATGCGTCCATCTTTTCAATTTGAATTGCGCATAATCTCATGTTTGTCTCACAACGTTGTAAAATCATCAATCCATACCCAAAACCTCACAAAATGTCCTCCAACATGGAGGGTGATCCTTTGGTAAAGGTCAATTTTGAACAAACAATATGGCCTAAAGTGGTTAACAAAGGATAAAACTTTCTTCAAGTGAAGGATATTTCCAAAATGCCATTTGTCACTTTGAACATGGTGAACTTATTAAGTAATTAACCTTAAGGAGAATGCAAGATTCCAAGGTAAAACATAACCTCAAACATGACAAACAAAGAAAAGGAAAACAGAAAAAGCCAACATTGCTCAATGCGAATAACTCTTTAAGAACAATCAAGCTTAGTTTTTAGGCAAAGTATTTTTCACTGCATCAGAATTTACAGGGTTCGACATATTGTCTTCGTCTATTTCAGCAAGAATCAAAGAAAAGTAAAATAGAAAAAGCCAATGTTACTCAATGCGAATAACTCTTTAAGAACAATCAAGCTTAGTTTTTAAGCAAAGTATTTTTTCACTGCATCAGAATTTACAGGGTTCGACATCTCGTCTTCATCTATTTCAGTAAGAATCAATGTTCCACCAGAGAAAGCTTTCTTCACAGCATACGGTCCCTCCCATTTTGGTGTCCATTTTTCCCGATGATCAAGAACATATGGTAGAATATTCTTCAGTACCAGATCCCCTTCTCTGAACTGCCTTGGTAGCACCTTCTTGTTATAGGCCTTCATCATTCTTTGTTGATACAACGGGCCATGACATAAAGTTGCTAATCTTTTTTCCTCAATTAAATTCAACTACTCATATCTCTATTGCACCCATTTAGCCTCCACTAGTCGCACTTCCCTCAAAACTTGTAGAGATGGGATTTGAACCTCGATAGGTAAAACCGCCTCCATGCCATACACTAATGAAAACGGAGTAGCTCTAGTCGAAGTTCTCACTGATGTGCAGTATGCGTGGAGAGCAAAAGGGAGTTTCTCGTGCCAATCCCTATATATTTTTGTTGTCTTGGAAATGATCTTCTTGATATTCTTATTTGCGTCCTCGACTACCCCATTCATCTTTGGATGATATGGGGCAAAATTGTGATGCTTAATCTTAAATTGTGTGCAAACCTCTTCTATCAAGGCATTGTTCAAGTTCTTGACATTATCTAAGATGATTCTTTCTGGTAAATCTTACCGAAAAATGACCTCTTTTTTTAGAAATTTGCAGATCACTTATCAAGTTACATTGACATATGAAGCGGCTTCAACCCACTTGGTGAAATAATCAATCACTACAAAGATGAAGCGATGCCCGTTTGATGCTTTCGGTGAGATGGGGCCAATGACATCAATGCCCCACATTAAAAGTGGCTAAGGAGGCGTCAATACATGAAGATTGGTAGAATGAGCATTAATATTGTCTGCATAAATCTGGCATTTATGATATTTCTGAGCATAATTTAAACAATCTTGTTCCAACGTCAACCAAAAATATCCCACCCTCATGATTTGCCTTACCATCATATGCCCGTTACTATGTGCTCCACATACTCCATTATGGATTTCCTTCATTATTTGATTCACCTCTTCTGTGTCGACACATCTCAATAGGGTTTGGTCACGTCCTCTTTTGTACAAAAAATCACCATCCAAGAAGAAACCCATAGCCAGCCTCCTAATTATTCGTTTATCATTTTCTGAGGCGCAATCCGGGTATTGCTGGTATTGCAAATATCACTTAATGTCTACATACCAAGGTTTCCAATCTGTTCTCGATTCCACTCCCGCACAGTGGGTCGGCGAGTCCTTGACCCTTAACTGTATAGGTTGCACTTCTGTTTCGGATCCTACTTTGAACATGGCGGCTAGAGTAGCTAATGAATCTGCTAACTGGTTTTCTTCTCTTGGCAAATGACAAAATTGAACATCATCGAACTCTTTGATCAGTCCATACACATATGTTTGATAGTGAATCAGCTTGGAATCCATTATTTCCCATTCTCCTCTTAATTGGTAAACAACTAACGCTGAGTTACTAAAAATTTTTAAAACCCTAATATTTTTCTCAATGGCGATCTAAAGTGCCAAAATGTATGCCTCGTATTCAGCTACATTGTTCGTAGAGGTGAACATCAGTTTAGCTGTAGCGGGAAAATACTAGCCACTTGGAGAGATTAATGTTGCCCCAATCCTATGCCCAGTCATGTTGGATGCTCTATCAAAATACACCCTCCAAATTTCTTCTTCACACTTCAAAATTGACATGATCTCTTCATCTGATAAATCAAAACTCATGGGCTCATATTCCTCTTTCACGTGATCAGCCTGAAATTCCACGACTATGCTTCCTTTTATAGCCTTTTAGGACACGTAAACGATGTCATACTCAGACAAGACTACTTGCCAACGAGAAACTCTTCCTGACAATGATGGCTTCTCGAAAATGTACTTCAAAGGGTCCAACTTTGCAATGAGGAAGGTGGTGTGATACAACATGTATTGCCTTAGTCGATGCGTGGTCCATGCACAACACATCTTTTCTAGATGGGAGTACTTGGCTTCATATTCCGTGAACTTATTGATCAGATAATAGATTGCCTTCTCTTTCTTATTTGAACTATCTCGTTGCCCTAGAACACATCCTATGGAATTATCCAGCACCACCAAATACAAAATCAAAGGTCTTCTTGGCACCAGGGGAATCAAAATTGGTGGCTTAGCCAAATACTTTTTTACTTTCTCGAATGCTTTTTGACAATATTTAGTCCATTCACCATCACTATTCTTATGTAAGAGCTTAAAGATAAGATCATATTTATCCGTCAACTGTGAGATGAAACGAGACACGTAATTTAACGATCCCAAAAAACCTCTTACCTTTATTTTGAGTTTTAGGGGGTGTCAAATCTTGAATTGCTCGAACCTTATCCAGATCTATTTCAATTCCCTATTCACTCACTACGAAACCTAACAACTTTCCCAGCTTTACCCCGAAAGTACATTTTGTTGGATTCAATCTCAAATTGTATTTCCCTAATCTTTCAAATAGTTTGCGGAGGTTTTCCACATGAATTTTCTCCCTAGCGAACTTTACTATCATATCGTTAACATAAACATCAATTTCTTTATGCATCATGTCATGAAATAGTGTCACCATTGCTCTTTGATAAGTGGCCCCAGCATTTTTTAAACCAAACAGCATGACCCTGTAACAAAAAGTTCCCCAGGTTGTTTAGCAGTGTTATCCATGTCCTTCCTTGCCATTTTGATTTGATTATAACTCGAGAATCCATCCGTGAAAAAGAAAACACAATGTTTAGCAGTGTTATCCACCAGTGTGTCTATATAAGGTAACAGAAAATTATCCTTGGGGCTGGCTCGGTTCAAATCTCTATAATCGATGCACATTTTGTCTTTCCCATCCTTTTTAGGCACTGGTACAATATTCGCCACCTATTCTGGGTATTTAGCTACTTCCAGAAATCCCGCATTGAATTGTTTCTTGACCTCTTCTTTAATCTTTAACAGCATTTCAGGTTTCATCCTTCTCAACTTCTAGTATACGGGCTTGCAATCTGATTTCAAAGGTAGCCCGTGTTCCATGATATTGGTGTCCAAACCCGGCATATCTTGGTATGACCATGCAAACACATCCATCAACTCAATGAGTAAATCCTTCAACAATTGACTTTGCTCTGGCATGAGAGTGGTTCCAATCCTAATTTCCTTTCTTACCTCATCATCACCCAGATTGATCAAATATGTTCCCTCCAAGTGGGGTTCTACAAGCTTCTTTTCTTATTCAACTAGCCTCAAAAGTTCATCTGGTACAACTTTCTCCTCTTCCGTCCCATGATCGTTATAGTGAACATAATTATGAGAATTTGATTCAAAGATGTCATTTGGATCATTTATCAATTCATGAGGTGTATCCCTGAAATAATTATGAGTATGTATATTGGTATATGAATGAAAACGGTTGAATGAATAAAAGTGACTAGGGACATGATCCAAACTGATTTCATTAAAGAGAAAACAGTTTTACATGGACTTTTTGAAGGAAATTAAATTAACTGAACGATATTAAACTTTGAT
The DNA here is from genome assembly GCA_025698515.1 of Gossypium sturtianum. Taxonomy (NCBI): domain Eukaryota; kingdom Viridiplantae; phylum Streptophyta; class Magnoliopsida; order Malvales; family Malvaceae; genus Gossypium; species Gossypium sturtianum. Next base: position 96,030,920 of record CM046952.1, read on the forward strand.
ATAAAAACTCTTAAAAATAATTACATCTCGGAGGACTCGAGGATAGCAAGTAACGATATGAGCTGCTAGTTGTCCAAGGTGGAAGGGTCGTAGCGAACCCAGTCTCTTGACATCAGCACCCTATCGCCAATCATGTTTAGATCCACTGCATATACATTAATCATTAACCTAACTGGGGTCCTTTCTTGGTGCTCGAATCCCACTGAGTAAAAGGTCTCAGATAGTGGAGGATAAATCAAAGGAGGTTCTACGACCTTCTTTCTAGCCATGTGGGCCAACCTCTTTGCTCTCCGCTCTTTACACATCCTCTTAAAATCCTCCCTTGTGGGCTTATATCCCAACCCTCTTGTATCATTTTGAGTGGGAAAAAAAATGGGTTTTGAGATACCTTGTAGGTCTTTTCCCAAACCTAAGTGGATTTGCCAACCCTTCCTTACTGTCTGGGCAAATAACATGTTCTCTATTTGTGGCACATGTGGCTTAGGGGCTTGCATTCCCCCTGCCACGTAAGACGTAGTGGCCACCTCAAAGGTCTGGAAAGAACTCTCTATTGCATCATCATCCACTTTTATGAAAGGAGAATTTGGCAAGCTAGCTACCAACAGGTCCTCTTCGCCTCGCACGATGCACAAATTCTGATCGACTACAAATTTCATTCTTTGGTGCAAGGACGATGGTACCACCCCAGTCGAATGAATCTAGGGGCGTCCTAATAGCATACTGTAAGAAGGCATTATATCTATCACCTAAAAGAGAATAAGGAAATTAACGACTCCAACCAACAAAGGAATATCTATTTCGCCAATCACGCTTCTTTTGGTGCCATCCAAAGCTCAAACCACTAAAGGGCTCGATACCATGTACGAGGTGTCCAGGGTAGCTTAGATAATGGTGACAAAGGTAGGACGTTGATCGATGACCCATTGTCGACCAGGACCCTAGTCACGAAATAGGCTTTACACTTTACGCAGATGTGTAGTACCTTGGTACTTCCTCTTCCATCTAGGGGTATTTCATCATCATTGAAAGATATGCAATTTGGGTCCAAAATGTTCCCTGCTAAATGGCTGACGTTATCTACTGACACGTTATGAGCGACATAAGCTTGTTTTAGAACTCGTACAAGAGCCTCCATGTGTGGCTCCGAGTTCAAAAGTAGTGATAGCAGCAAAATTCTTGCTGGTGTTTTGTTCATCTGCTCAACCACACTATACTCGCTATGCTTTATTAGACACAAAAATTCATTAACTTCATCATTATCGACTTCTCCCTTTTGGTCCTCCCTCATTTCCTTATTGACTTCTTTATCGTTAATTTCTGGTTGATTTTTTGAAATCACTTCCTTACCGCGAGGTTTTTTCCACACTGTGTTTGGCTTGTAACAACGCCCGCTTCAAGTTATGCCACTGAGTCCTAAGAAGTTGGAGGCATCATATCCAACCACCTCGTAATCATATCTCCAAGGAACTCGTTGGTCATCTCCATACTTAAAAGGGCCAGGAACCTTGATGACTAACATATCATCTTGTACGACCTTTAAGGTAGACTATTTTTCAATAGGGGTTTTCTTTCCATATATGATGGTGATAGGTTTCACATCTAACGTGTTTATCTCATTAGTCTTAACACCCTCCATTATCTCTAGCTGGAAAGAATCCAAAAGACACTGTATATGTTCCCTAAACATTGGGCAAACTTGGATAGAGTGTCCTCGAGCTGCTTGGTGGAATTTGCAGATTTGATCCATATCAATTCCCATTACAGACCTGGGTGGATCGGTGTGAATTAGATTTGACTTCCTCAAGATGTCGAAGAGTCGTTCGAGCGGGGTTTTGATTTCTTCCACTCTCATTTGAAGGCTCTTTTCTTCAGTTATAATATTAATTGTTTGGTTTTGGTTTGGTAATAGATTCGTGTTAACATCTGGTGTATTCTCTCGCTAAAAATTTATCTTTCCTGCCCTTATGAGATCTTGTACCTTATATTTCAATGCTAAGAAGTTCTTGATGGTATGACTTGGATTGCCAGAGTGATACTCACATTGAACGTTGGCATCATACCACTTTGGAAATGGCGGTTGCATTGGTTCCATGTGTATAGGTACAAAGAGGTGCTTCTCCACTAGAATCGAAAAAAGTTACGTGTAGGGATGGGAGTTGGATCAAACACAGGCCTCTCCTATGGTGGCCTTGGGGCTTGGGTCTGTGGGGACCATGTTGGCATAGTTAACATAGGGGATTTGTAACGAGTACAGGTGGACGATACATAAACGGTGAAGTATTGGTAGCATTTACAGCCGAGTATTGGGGGCATGGAGGTATTGTGCTCGGGTATGGAAAGTAAGAGTATGGGTATCCGCCCGGTGCGATTGTTTGCATTTCTGCTTCCTTTTTCTTCCCAACGACACCTCTCTTCATACACAAAGGGTCATTTATTTTGCCCGACTTCAATGCAATTTCTATCATTTCCCCAGATAATACCATATTCGTGAAGGTCTTAGAGGCATTTCCTACCATCCTGCTATAATATATGCCTTTTTAGCATACCAACAAATAGAACAGTGGTCTTATTTTTCGTGAGTAGGGCTGTACTTGCAATGCCAGGTCCCTTCACCATTGTGCGTATTCCTTAAAACTCTCATTTGACTTCTTTTCCATGTTCTGTTGAGTTAGGCAGTCTGGGGCCATGTCTACAATATGTTTGTATTTAGCAGTAAATACCCATGTGAGTTCTCCCCAAGTTCGAATCCGTCTCCTGTCCAACTTTACATAACAGCGAGCCGCAAATCCGGTCAAACTGTCTTCAAATATGTGCATTAGCAGTTTCTCATCTTTGGAGTAAGAATCCATTTTCCTATAGTACATGGCGATGTGAGTAATGGGGCAACTACTACCATTGAAATTTTCAAAGTCAGGAACTTTGAATTTTGGTAGGATTACCACATCGGGTACCAGACATAAGCCTTCTGCTTCTACAGATCCGAAGGTGTCTAATCCTTCGATGGCTTTCAGATGTTCCTTAATTAGGTTAAATTTATGAGCTTCTTCATCCATAATTAACTTTACCTTGTCCACTTCTCTCGGCTCATCGCTTGCAGGCACCTCGTTTACTCTTGGGATCTGAATGGTCACACCTGTCGGTTGAAGCGATAAATCTTCACGATATACCCCTGTATCACTGTGAAAAGGGATTTGTAACATCTCGATTTTGGGCCTAGTCAGAATAGTAGTTTCGAGACCACAAATCCAAAGTAGAAATAATTATTTTATGATTATTTTGAGGTCTATGGCATGATTGCATGATTGTGTGAAAATTTCATGAAGAAATTTTATGCATAAAGTGTCCAATTTTATAATTAGGACTAAATTGAATAAGTTTCAAAATATATGTTCTAGAATCTTTGAGCATGAAATTTCCATAGATTTTTAATTAGAGGGTCTTAAATAGAAATTTGACCAATTTCTATTTTTATGGACAAAAAAATGGACATGAATGGGTAAAATTTCAAAGAAAGGCATTAAGGGCATTTTCGTCATTTGGTAAATAAAAGAATAAAAAGGAAAAATCAAGTCAAAATTGTATCCATCTTCTTCAAACTTGGCTGAAAATCTCAAGCTCACCATAGCTAGGGTTTTGTCATCTTTCAAGCTTGATAGTAAGTGCATCCTAGCCCCGTTTTTAATGTTCTTTACGATTTTGAAGTTTTTATCAACCAATCTAGCTATTTCTACCATTTATTTGAGCAAGGGTTCATGTTTAAAAATTTACCCATGTGTGACATGCATGTATTTGGATGTCTAATGGTAGATTATGCAAGTTTAATGTTAGATAAACAACTTTTGCTAGGTGATTTTTGGTGAAAATTGACAATAGGACCTATTTGTAAAAAGATTTCAAAATGTGTGTAAAAGTGTGATTAAATATGAACTCCGGGATGATTATAAACGATAATGGATAATGGATGCTTATGAGATGATTATAAACGATAATGGATGCTTATGAGATGATATGTATATGAACTCCGGGATAAGGTCGATATAGTGATAAGTTTTGAGAAGTTCCGTTTGAATTTAGTAATAAAAAGGTATCTATTCTGTGTTTACGTGTAAGACCCTGTCAGGGACAGTGGCATCGATATTTATTTACGTGTAAGACCCTGTCTGGGACAGTGGCGTCAATATCTGAGTAAGAGTAAGACCTTGTCTGGGACAGTGGCATCAATATCTGAATACGAGTAAGACCCTGTCTGGGACAATGGCATCAATATCTGAATACGAGTAAGACCCTGTCTGGGACAGTGGCATCAATATCTGAATACGAGTAAGACCCTGTCTGGGATAGTGGCATCGATATCTGATTACGTGTAGGACCACGTCTGGGACGTTGGCATCGATATAAGCTTTACATGTAGGACTACGTCTGGGACGTTAGCATCGATATCTGTTTACGTGTAAGACCCTGTCTGGGATAGTGGTGTCATCTGGGACGTTAGCATCGATGTCTGAGTGCATGTAAGACCTCATCTGGGACGTTGGCATTGTACGACCATTCCGAGCTTTCTGAGTATCCTACTAGATTCTTTACGGTTCAACAGGCAAGTATGTGGTACGAATTGTAAATCTAAACTTTGATAAAATTAATAAATGAACATCCGTTTCAGGTACGTTGCTTATACACTAATTGTGTATATATGGTAAGTATCCGTGTGATTATATCATGATGTTATGTATATGGGATTTATAATACGATACGTAAAGTCTGGACTATATGAACTATATGTATATATGGTAAGTTATGAATAAGCATATGAGCTTGAGAAAGAATGAAGTGATTTTTGTCATGAGAACCATATTGATCATCTTATTAAATTGGTTATGTGAAATCCATGCTAAGTTTGATTGTGTAGTTGACTTACTAGGCTTTTGGAAAGCTTACTCTATGTGTGTTTTCTCTGTTTTATCGGTCGTCAAAGCTACTGAAGGCTCGGGACCGTCAAGGATCATCATCACACTACTAAACTTATTTTGGGTACACTTTGAAAATGTATATGGCTAGATATGGCATGTATAGGCTAGGTCATTGTTATGAATTGTTATGTGAACTTAGCCATGTGATTTGGCTAGTTATGTTTTGGTAATATGCTTAAAGGAATGTGATATGTGAAGTTGTTGGTAAGATTAGTTGATATATGAAATGGTTATGATATGGTAAGTATATAGATGAATGGTGTTTGGGCATAATTGTGATTTGGTTATGCAAATTGGTATGTTGGAATTGGTTTTGAATGTAAAGATAGAATGGATATTGAATGTATTATTGTGTAATTTTCTTAGTTGTCAAATATGCATGATTTGGGATGGCTATTTGGTATATTTTGGTGGTTATATGTGAATGAAATGGGATGATATATGTTGCTTGTAGGTTGACCCTTATGGGTGGCATTTTGGCCTTGTAAATGGCCTATAATGTCACACGGTTGTGGCACACGAGCGTGCCTAAGACCGTGGTTGATTTGGCAGAATGTAGCTTAAATAGCACACAGCCTCGACATGGGCGTGTCAGCTGGCCGTGGTGTACAAGTCAGTAGCTAGCTAAGAGCACACGGCCATGGCACACGGGCATGCTTGGTGGCTGTGTTAGAAAAGTCAGTATATGGTCTGGTAGCACACGGTCATGGCACATGGGCGTGCCTAGTGACCGTGTTGATATAGTTAGTATATAGACACGAAGGGACACACGGGGGTGTCTAGAAGCCGTGGAGGGCACACGGTCTCCTACCACGGGCGTGTCTCCCCTGAAAGTTAGGAAAGTTTTTAATTTTCATGAAATTTCATATGTGTTTCAGTTTAGTCCCAACTCGGTTTATATGCATGCTCTGGGTCTTGATGACTCATCTAAGGGACACTATGATTGTATTTGATGTATGATCTTATGAAATTGTCTGTTAAAGTTTTCGATCTATCCGGTAACGCCTTTATCCCCAGTCCGACGTTGAAAACGGGTTAGGGGTGTTACAGGATGAGCATGATGAGCATCTCAGGGTAGTGCTTCAGATTTTTCGTGAGAAGCAGCTTTACGCTAAGCTAAGCAAGTGTGACTGGTTGTGTGAAGTGACCTTTCTAAGGCACGTGGTTTTTGCTAAAGGGATTCCTGTTGATCCTCAAAAGATTGAGGCTGTGTTGGATTGAAAACAGCCTAAGAATGTATCTGAGATCCGCAGCTTTCTGGGTTTGGCGAGATATTATCGTCGGTTTGTCGAAGGGTTCTCTTTGATTGTAGCTCCTCTTACTAAGCTTTTACGTAAGGGTGTCCCTTTTGTCTGGACTGATGCACAGCAATAGAGTTTTGAGAAACTCAAGTCTGTTCTGACTCAGGCTCCTATTCTGATACAGCCTGAATCTTTAAAGGAGTTTGTAGTATACAGTGATGCGTCGCACGTTGGTTTGGGTAGCGTTCTGATGCAGGATGGTAAGGTTGTGGCTTATGCGTCCCGTCAGCTTAAGACACATGAGAGGAACTATCCGAAGCATGATCTCGAGTAAGCTGTAGTAGTCTTTGCATTGAAAATCTGTAGACATTATCAGTATGGTGAGAGGTGTATCATCTACACTGATCACAAGAGTCTCAAGTATCTCTTTACTCAAAAGGAGTTTAACCTTAGACAGCGTCGATGGATTGAGCTGCTCAAGGATTATGACTGCACAATAGAGTATCATCCTAGTAAGGCCAATGTGGTGGCCGATACTCTAAGTCGTAGGGCGATGTCTGGTTTTGAGGGTGATGTTTGCTCGCCTTAGTCTATTTGATGATGGGAGTCTGTTACCCAAGTTGCAAGTTAAGCCGACTTGGATTGATCGGATTCGAGATAAACAGTTAGAGGATGAGACTCTGGGTGTGCAGTTTCGTCAGGTTGAGAGTGGTACTACTGCTGATTTTAGGTTAAACAGTGACGGTGTGTTATATTTTCGAGGGCGGATTTGTGTGCCAAACGATTCTTATTTGAGGAAGTCTATTCTGAAGGAGGCGCATAGTAGCCCTTATGGTTTGCATCCCGACGATAATAAGATGTATCACGATCTTCGTGAGTTGTACTGGTGGCCAGGTTTGGAGCGTGAGGTTACTGACTTTGTTGCTTGCTGTTTGACTTGTCAGCAGGTTAAGGCTGAGCATCAGTTGCCTTCGGGTTTGTTGCAGCCAGTTAAGATTCCTTTGTGGAAATAGAAGCGAGTGACGATGGACTCCGTTAGTGGGTTACCTTTAACACCCACTAAAAAGGATTCTGTTTGCGCCATCATGGATCGATTGACCAAGTCTGCTCACTTCATTCCGGTTCGGACGGACTTTTCTCTACACAAGTTGGTGAAGCTGTATATCTCCGAGATAATTAGATTGTATGAAGTTCCAGTGTCGATTATTTCTGACAGAGATCTTTGTTTTACATCTCAGTTTTTGAAGAAATTACACGAAGCTCTGGGTTCGAGATTGGACTTTAGTATTGCGTTCCATCCTCAGAACGATGGTCAATCTGATAGGGTGATTCAGATATTGAAGGATATGCTTAGGAGCTGTGTGATCGATTTTTGAGGCAGTTGGGAGGATTATCTGCTGCTAGCTGAGTTCGCCTGCAATAACAGTTTCCAGGCTAGCATTCAGATGGCGCCTTACAAGGCTTTGTATGGTCGTAAGTGTCGTACTTCATTATTTGGACTGAGTAGGGTAAACGTCGAGTTCTGGGTCTTGAGTTGGTTTTTAAGACTAAGGATAAGGTTTGACTGATTCGGGATCGTCTGAAAGCGGCTTCTGATAGGCAAAAATCATATGCAGATCTGAAGAGACGTGAGATTGAGTACTCTGTGAGAGATTTTGTATTCCTTAAGGTCTCTCCATGGAAGAAGGTTTTGAGGTTCAGTCGTAAGGGCAAGTTGAGCCCTAGGTTCATTGGCCCGTATCGGGTTCTTAAGCGTGTAGGACCGGTTGCTTACCAGTTAGAGCTACCTCTAGAGTTAGACCGAATCCACGATGTGTTTCATGTCTCGATGCAGAGGTGATACAAGTCTGATTCGTCTCATGTTGTTTTTGTTGAGGAGATTGAGGTTAGGTCAGCTTTGACCTTTGGGGGGGAGTCGATTCAGATTCTGGATCGTGACATCAAGGTTCTGAGGAAGAAGTCCATTCCTTTAGTGAAGGTTCTGTGGCTCTGAGGAGGCCACGTGGGAACCTGAGGATTCGATGCATCAGCAGTATCCTCACTAATTCTGATCAAGTAAATTTCGAGGTTGAAATTTCTTTTAGGGGGTAGAGTTGTAAAGCCCCAAATTTCTTATGTTTGATTCTTTAAAATTTTGACACAACTGTGTATCTGCTTCAGTGGTTATGTGTTCTGGGTGTGTGTGAGAGGTCCCGAGTTCAAGCCTTACACTTAGCAATTTTGGTTATTTTTGGAATTAAGCCATATCTCTGTTCAGTGGGCTTATATTTAATTGTTTGTAATTCCATATCAGAATGAGCCTGCTGGTTCGAGTGGTAAGGGAACTGGTGTGTTGGAGGTCCTATGTTCGATTCATTGCGCGAGCGTGGGTATTATTTTTACTCCAGTTGACTGAGAGTGTTTGGATAGAGATGGAATCCTGTAGTGGTTGAGATTGAGGGGGGTTAGTGGGAGAGATTTGAGGGATGTGGGAGTCAATTCTTCCATCTTCTCTGCTGCCAAATTTTTGCTTCTTTCTCTCCTTTTAAATTTTCCAAATCCAGCTCTGTTTCGGTGCAACATTTGACTGTTCACTGGTAAGTTTTGGCGTTGTTGCGATCTTCGTGTTTAATGGCTAGTGTTCTAATAGGGGTTTTTGTGTGCTACTCTCGGTTAGGGGAAGGTCAAGAAGCAAAGGGTACGTTGTTAGCGATTTGATCGTTAGGGGATCTCTGTTCGTTGGTGGTAAGTTTTAGAACTCTATGGTAGATGTTGTTAAGTTGCGTATGTGGATTGGTTTCAGGCTGAGTTTCGTAATTGTGTATTAAATTAGGGCTTTTTGGTTGCTGTTATTTAGGATTGGTGGTCTCGAGAGTGCTTCTACGTCGAAAACGAATCAGGTGTGTACCCGAAACGTAGAAAAATAAGATTCGACAAAAGCCAAAAAACCCTACTGTCAACGCCACACGGCCGTGTAGTAGGCCGTGTGGTAGGCCATGTGCGACGACACGACCGTGTGATCGACGAAAGCCAGGCTGTGCATAAGACACGGCCGTGTGATGGCTAAAGTGTGGACATGTAGGCCACACGGGCTAAACCAGACTGTGCTGTGGGCCCACACGAGTCTGTCACACGGGCGTGTTAACTTTGGGCCAGGCCGTGTGATCCACACGGGCAATGCCAAATTGGGCCTGTGGGCCTATTTATCTAAATTTTTCCCTCGGGTTGCACGAGACATCCCAAACGACTGCGGGCCTACTGTAGGGTCGGTAAGGGCTAACAAAACCTTAAACTGTATGACCTATTTGACTGATATCCTATACTGATCATGATAGTATTGTGCATGTATGGTTATTGATCTGTGTGACTATCTGTGATCTGGTTAATAGCATGTTAAGCATGTTAAATTGCATAACTGTTTCTACATCTGTTACTGTTATTGGGGTAGGATGAAATATATTGGAGGAAGTGTTCTGAAAGGCGATATGCCAATTATCTGGTAGCATGGCTGCGTTATATATGTTATGTGCCGCATCGGTACAACATGGTGTGTAGGGCTGGGTGGGTGTTTTAAACCCCACATGGTGTGTAGGGATGGTCGGAGATGGTGTGTAGAGGATGGGGTAGGATATCTGAATTCTGAATCTGATATGCGCATCTGCATCTGTATCTGTAATGGGCTTAGGCCCGAATCTGTATCTGACTGATTCTGATATTCTGCTTGCGTGCATGCTTAATTCTGTGGAGTTACACACTGAGTTTACGTAAACTCACTCTTTTCTGTTTATTCTATACAGGTAATCCACTGTCTTAGGCGGATCGGTGTAGTAGAGACTCAACGGTGGCCATTGTGTCGTAAAGTCAATTTATACTTAGTATTTTGGTTATTTAAAATTTGGGATTGATTTGAGAGTTGTAATTTTTGAGGACTCTCTGGACTATTTCGGTTTTTAACTATTTATTTTTGGATTGTTTAACGATTTGATTGGTTTGGTAAAATCGTTTTATTAAAACGACGATTTTTAAGCAAACAATGGTTTTCCTAAAATCACGACTATGATTTCAAACCTAACTGAATAAAGCTTCCACTATAAATAAGATTTCTGACAAATAAACTAACTAAGTAATGTTTTCAACAGTTTATAAATGGTTGCAAATCCTGATATGTTAATGGTTTATTATGTTGATTCCATTTTCGAAATCCCTTCCATATGACATCGCCAGATTTGGCCATAATGTCTAGGTCGGGTTTGGGGTGTTACACTAAGTGTGTTCATGTTGAATATAGATGTGACACTGTGCCCCAAGTATTTAAATGATGCATGAATTATTCCATGGAGAGACACATACATAAGAAAAACAAAGTCAGTAAAAAACAATAACGTCAAATGAAAAAAAATGCAAAATTAAATCATAAAGCATTACCAAAAAATTCAAATATAAAACATACGAATAAATGCTCATGAAGTCCTATAGAGTGTTATTACGAGGGGTAAGGTACAGCTCTTATGTATAGGCTTCATATTTAAAATGGTCATTACATGCTGGCTTACAGTTGACTCTAATGCATGGGGAACCCAAGGCTTAAATACGACATCCATAGGGATACGTTCCCCTTTAAAAAGGGTTCGCCCTTGGGTGGTAAGATTTTCATATCATACACGGTAACATTTGCTACACGAACATCTATGTCCATATTAACCATGGAGTAGTCCTTAAACTTATGCCGTGACATATTGCCACACGAAAGCCTAAGGCTACTCCTCATAAACGGGTTGGGCTCGGGTGTAGGATCGAAAGCAGTATGTACATGAATGACAATTATAGCCGCCCCACGACGATAGATTTGACATACAAATTAATCGATTTCATCGATAAAAGAATAAACAAACACATTGGCATACAAATCAAAATATGATAAGTAAATGAAATGAACAAATAAATCAATATTTAACACATATTCAACAAATTAAAATGTCATTAGACAATTAAATAAATTAATGCACGAATAAATAAATATAATATGAACAAATACTAAAAAACCTAACTCTTAAACCTAAGTAAGTCGACTCACTAACGTCCCCAGTGGAGTCGCCAAGCTGTCACAACGTTGCCTACATAAGAGTACGGGGCCTAGTAAGAAAAGCTAGATACGGAGGGACTAAATTACATAGAGTCGCCACTAACCAATTACGGCTAGGTTGGTTAGCCACCTGTCATCTAAAAATTTAGAATTAATACTACAAAAAAATCCTAAAAATCTAAACTCGATCTCATCACCGAATTCTGGGTTCGAGAGTATGGTTACGTGTGGGGAAGGTTATAGCATCCCCACAATGCCTGTTCGAGGATAGTCCTACGGGGTCTTAAGAGCTAGATTTTTTTATTTATTTAAGCATATTAATGTCTTAATCTAAGCTAAAATCTTATGGAAATCTTAAATAAAAAGTATAAAGGAAATGCCTCTGGTTTACTTGTAGTTCGATTAAGATGTGTTCACCAAACTTATCTAATTTGAAACTTAAATTAGAGATTTTTACTTTTAACGGGAGCCTTAAAGGATACCTAAATAATTCTCGTAAAATACCTTCAATTCCTAAAACTAATTCTATCTTAGAATTCTAAAAAAAAAAAACCCTAAAAATTACCAATGATTTAAGAGAAATATTAAAATACATCTACAACTTATTCAATCCTTTATTATTATTATTATTTTAAAAGGTTTAATTAATAACGTTGAACCTATCAAGATCTTACGAAAGTATCCTATGTCGAGTTATGATTTATCTTACTTTAAAATTCTTGACCTAAGATTTAAATTCGTCAAAATCCTAAAATAACAAATCTTAAATAACATTTATTAGCTTTCTTAAAAAAGTTTCTAAAATAAAATACATAGAAAGACCTACTCATGATTTACAATTCACCTATAAAAATATTTAGTTTTAATCTTGAATAAAGTCCTAAAAAATATTTACATATTAACTTAAGATTCATAATACAATAAAATCCTAAAACCCTAAAAAAATATCTTACATATTATTTATAATTTTTCTAAGGTAAATGGTAGGTAAGATCTTAAGGGCTAATCTAAATCCAAATGAAAAAACCTTATGGTTTCATTCAAATATAACACCTACTTAACTAACTTCATGTCAACAATTATAGGATGGGAAAATGACCTAAAGTTTCCTATTTTAAAACGAATAGTAATAAAATAGGAAAATTAATTAAATTGGCTAAAGTTAATAAAAAGTTAAAACTCTTTCAAAATGACAATAATAAAAAGAAAAATTAAATGAATGAAATAGAAGACCTTAACATTATGATAATAATAATAATAAAAATAATACACCTTATTCATAATACAATAAAAGAATCAAAGTAACATAAATAAGTAATATTAAAATGTATGTAAGGGGAATCTGTAAAAAAAATATAAATAGACACTAAAATAAATAAAAATAAAATAAAAATAAATAAAAATTATACAAGTGTGAATAAATATAAAACATTAAAATAAAGTGCATAATTAAAATTAACTATAAAATGTATAAATGCAAGTGAAATGGAAGATATAAGCATAAATTATTTATTAAAGATGGAAACAAAATGACATAGCTTGATTTTAGGATTAAAAGATAAAAAATGTGGAAGACAGAGGACTAATGTAGCAATTAATTTGTTTTTAATTTTTAAAATTCGGATTAAATTGAATGTTTAAATAAATAAAAGGGTTACGGGTGTAAATAGGTCAGAGAGCGAGGGCGGTGCTACAGAAAATGGGGTTTTTTTTGTAAATTTAAAAAGTAAGGGGTGGGAATAAATTACCTATTTTTGGCACCTATAAATGAATAAAACTATTCATTCTTTTATTTTAACCTCATTGTTTTCAAAAAAAAAAAAGATCTTTTCCTCTTTCTCTTCCAACTTCTATGTTGGCCATGGCTCCACCACTAGAGAGCCCAACAGCTTTCCGGCCTCTAGTGGTGGAGCCGACGTGTATGGTGGCCGATTTTTTTTTTTTTTTTTTTTTGCAAAATCAAAGTTTTCTTTAGAAAAAAATCATTACTTTTCTTAAAAATCAAAACCTTATTTCGAAATAGTTAAAAAAAACAAAACTTTTTTTTAAAAAAAATTTAAACTTTCCTTTAAAATGACTTAAAAAAACATATTTTTATTTTTTAATATGTAAACTTTCTCCTTTTAAAAAAATACTATTTTTCTTAAAGATTAAAGCTTTTATTTTGAAGTAGTTGAAAAAAATCAAAACTTTGTTTTAAAATTTTAAACTTTCCTTTAAAATGACTAAAAAACACAAATTTTTATTTTTCAAAATTTAAACTGTAACGTCCCAAAAATCTTAAGTTTTGATTCGTTAATTTCTTTCATAAATAAGCGTCTGCTTCAGTGGTTAAGTAATTTATATGTGTGTTTGAGGTCTTGGGTTTGATAACTTGTGTGTGCAAGAGGGTATTATCTTTTTGTCAAGGATTGTTTGTGGCCTGTTAAGAGGTAGTTGGATTAAAGAAAAATTGGGTTAAGCAAATCTGTTAGTTGGGGATTAGAGGGGAGTTGGTTTTATTTTGACTTTGTTTAATTAAAAAAATCATTTTTTCATTATTTTATTTTTATTTTATTATTTTCCCAAAATCCCTCATTCCCACATTTCAATTTGTTTTTAATGTCAGTTCTTTCTTCTTCATCGTTTCTCCCTTTTTCTTTTGATTGTTCTTGGTTCCTTGCTAGCTCCTTATATTGGTGGTGATTCTTGCCTCGTTTTGATTGCAATTGTGCTCTTACATTGTGGTGGGGTCTTTTTCATCTCTTTTTCAATTTAATTTTCCATATAGTTGTTAGTAAGTGCTCTTAAGATTCTTATAAAGGTTACAAGACTATTGTTTATTGGTGAATTTGTTCTTTAGGTGTGTTAATTTTGTTAACTTTCGTGATAGGTGTTAATCAAGGGGGGCCATAACTCATTTTCTACCGTGTATTGTGATTGGAATGTCGATTCTGACCCGATAAGTGTTTGAGCATTAGAAGGTCTAATTTCAGATTGTTAAGGGTTAATGCTATCAATCATGTCGACTGGTTTTTTTTGGTAAATTGGTGAATTCGATACTAAGAATTGATCTTTTGAATGTCGTTTCTAGGATTTGAAGCTCTCTTGGTAGTTCTCGTGTCATAAACGAACCAGGTGTGTAATGAAAAACTCGAAAAATAACTAACGGTGAAAGCCAAAATTGGGGCTTATCGATGCCACACGGTCGTGTGCGAGGCTGTGTGGGCCACAGGGGCATGGAAATTTGGGCCGTATAGGCCACACGAGCATGGCAATTTGGACCATGTGGGCCAAAAATTTCTAAAACTTTCCCTAAGGCCGTACACGTCATTTTGATCGACTATGAGCCTCCCATGGGGTCGGTATGTGATTGTACATGCTATAAAACACAAAATCTGTTAATCTGTTAGTATAAACTTGACAAAGTTACGTGTATATAATGTATGATGCTCATGTAGAGTGATATTGTAATGCCCCAAAAATCTTTTATATATTTATTTTTGTATGTTTGTGACACAAATGTATGTCTGCTTTAGTGGTTAAGTGTTCTGGGAAGTGTCTGAGAGGTCCCAAGTTCAAGCATTAGCTTGGGCAAATTTTTGTTTTTAAATGAATAAACCCCTATCTCTAATCAGTAGGCTTATATATATATGTTGGTAAAATATGTTAGAATGGGCCTGCTGGTCTGGTGGATAAGTGGAGGGTTAGTTAGAATGGGCCTGCTGGTCTGGTGGATAAGTGGAGGGTTAGTTGTGCTAGGGGCCAAGAGTTTGAGTCTCTGCGTGAGTGAATGATTTGTTTTTGCTAGATGCCGTGGAGGTGTTTGAGTGAAGTAAGAATTCTGAAGAGAGTGGGGTGAGTAGTGGACAGTTTGGAGTGTTTGAGGGGTGTGGGGAAGTGTGGGAGCAAATTTAGGGATAGGGGAGTTAATTGACGGATTTAGGGGGTAGTGGGGATTGAGTAGAATTCTATGCTTCCAAAAAATTTCTACTCTTCAGAGAAAAAGGTGAGCAAACGTTCCCCTCCTCCCTTGGTCGAATATTCCCCTCTCCATCTTTTCTTTTTTTTCTTCATTTTCACCTTTTTGTTGTCAACCGAAAATCCCCCACTTGCTGCCATTGTTTTCAAAATTCGGTTCCTCTCTCTGTTCCCAAAATTGTGACGCTAGTTTCCCATCCCCTCAAGCCGACCGTGTGTCATCTTGCTCCTCTCCTTGGCCGAATTTTTCTAGGTGAGTTTTGCTTTATCTTCTACCCCCTTTCGTCTTTGCACTTCCTTTTCCATCGTTATCTTTTTCCTATTCTTGCTGTCACCCCCTCTATTTGCCTCTTTTCAGTCTTTGTTTCCTCATCTCGATTCATTCTCTCTTGCATTGCCAAATTGCACTCTGCGCTGTCATCAGTTTGGTAAGTGATTTAGGTGTTGTTGTCTCGTTTTATAAGATACTGAATGAAGGGTTGTGTTGATTGATAAATATGGTTTAATTGAAGTTATAGGGAAATTTGATTTAAGGTTTAACGAAAAGGTTTTGTGACTCTCGTTTTAGGAGGAGATCAAGGGTTGGTTGGTGCAGCTTCAAGAAGGTGTGTTTTCGATTGATCTCGGTAAGGGGGTTTTGATTATTGATAGATTCTTAACTTCGTTAGGCTTTGATTGAATAACGAATTAAGTAGTTGACTAATGACGTTTTGGTTGAATATAGGTCTTTGGAGTACTCGGAGTGCGGTTTAATTACTAACTAAATTAGGTGTGTAAACACAACTCTGAAAATGGAAACCGGTGAAAAGTCAAAAAATGTGATTTTCGACGCCACACAGACATGCAGCCGCTCATGTGGTAGGCCGTGTGACCAAACACGGGCGTGCGATCGATGAGGCTGGCCATGTGCGATTCATGGGCCAGACCGAATTGGGCTGTGTGGGCCACACAGGCGTGTGGGCCCACACAGATGAACCACACGGGTGTGTGGGATTATTGGGCCAGGTCATGTGATCCACACGGCCAAGGCTATTTTGGGCCGTGTGGGCCCACACGGGCTGACAACATGGGCATGTGGGGCCGTTTTCACTATTTTGCTGCTAAGGTTGCAGTGGTCGCTCGAGATAACTGTGAACCTACGGAAGGGTCGGTAAGCATACTTAGACCCATAATTGTCTGAAATGATTAAATGACCGTTATACCCTTGTACGATATATATATATATATGACTGTATATTGAGTATGCTGTTAAAACTGTACCAAATATAAGTATGATACCATGATTTGGCATGACAGGATTGTATGATGCATTGCATGGGGATGAGTTGATATTGATTGGAGGAAGTGTATTGAAAGGCTTCGAGCCTACCTTACTGGCAGCTCAGCTGCATATTACTGTATAGTGCCGCATTCGGTACTACTTGGAGTGTAGGGATGGCTGGGTTGATTATATCCCTACAAGAAGTGTAGGGTTGGACGGAGATGAAGTGTAGAGGCTGGCTGGGTAGGACTTTGTGATTTCATATATGATACTGTACTGATTACTGATACTCTAATGGGGAAGGCCCTAATGCATGACTGCACCTGTACTGAGATGGGCTAAGGCCCTAACTGAAACTGAATCTGATACTAAAAAGGGCTTAGGCCCAGAATGCAATTGCTTCTTGTCTGTTTGTGTACATAGGATTACACACTGAGTTTTCATAAACTCACCCTTCTGATTTATATGTATAGGTAATCCCCAGACATAGGCGGATCGGTGCATCGGAGGACTTAGCGGTGGCCACACGACCTATTTCATTCTACCTTGTACTTAATTATGATTTTGATTTTATGTTATCATGGACTCTTTTGATTTTTATTGTTTTGATTTATAACTGCTAGTAATAGGGATAATCGAGTTTTCAAAAAAGAATCAAACGTTTTAAGAAAATACACACAAATACGAAAACTGTTTATAAAAGCTTCCACCATAAGTGACGTTTTGAAAATTAATAACGTTTTGAAAGAGAATAACTCTGTAATAATGAATTACATTTTGAAAATGAACGACACGTCCTAGAATTAACATAAGATAATGTAAAGAGGTTATATAAAAGAGGTTTTTGACGTCAACTCATTTTTCGAAACACACTACCATGTGACATCGCCAGATTCGGCCATAACGTCTAGGTCGGGATTGGGGAGTTACATTTAGTGGTATCAGAGCTAGGTTTCAAAACTCGACTGTGGATTTGGGTTCTTAGGACATGATTTTTGAGAACTATTTTCTAACAATTCAAAATGTTTTTACTGAACGTGTGGTACATCGAGTCTCCAGCGCCAATCCTGTAAGTCCTCCGAACTGATATCTGTTTAAAAAATTGAAAATGCTAAAGATAGTATATACTAATACTACTTTAGATATACTGTACTGAAAACACTCAGGTTAGTGTATACTGATACTGTAGTAAAATTGATAAACACTGATAGACACTGCGTTGTACGAAAACAAATGTTACACTTCTGAGACTGTTGTCATAAAATATCCGTTAATAAACACTGGAACAGTAAACTGATACATAAAATTGTTAATATAGATAAAACACAATTAGACAATGAGCACCAGAGGTACTCGCGGATAGGGTACAAGAGGCTGTGGCAGAGGCCGTAGAGGTGCTCGAGCTGGGTATTCATCTTCTAGCAACTTGCCTAATTTGGATACAAGTAAGATGCCGACTTCACCTGTGACCGAGACTGGGTCTCATGATCGAGTGGCTGGGAACGACGCACTGTCCCAGGCCATGTTAAGAATATTAAAGAGGGTCGCTGGGCCCAATACTGGAGCTGAAGGCCGAGAGTCGGTTACGAAATGACTCCGGTCTAATAGAGCTGAGATTTTTAGGCATATTGCTAGAGTTGCCCCTAACGTGGCTGAGTACTGAATCGAGGCCACAGAAAGGATTATGGACGATTTGGACTGCACCCCTGAGCAGAAACTAAAGGGTGCAGTATCATTGTTGAGAGATGAGGCATATCAGTGGTGGCTCACTGTTAAGGAGGGCACTCAGCCCGACCGACTGACCTGGGAGTTCTTTAAGAACGCCTTCTAGGGAAAGTATGTGGGTTCTAGTTATGTGGATGCCCGTAGGAGGGAGTTCCTTAATCTGACTCAGGGAAATAGATCAGTGGCCGAGTATGAGGCTGAATTTCTGCGACTAAGCCGC
The DNA here is from genome assembly GCA_025698515.1 of Gossypium sturtianum. Classification (NCBI taxonomy): domain Eukaryota; kingdom Viridiplantae; phylum Streptophyta; class Magnoliopsida; order Malvales; family Malvaceae; genus Gossypium; species Gossypium sturtianum. The sequence continues at coordinate 96,049,356 of CM046952.1, forward strand.
TATGCGCGTGGTATGGTGGCGACTGAGTATGAGAGATGTGTTCACTTCGAGGATGGCCTCAGGGATAATCTGAGGGTACTGATAGCTCCACAAAGTGATGCGAACTCGTTTTGGTGATGATTCGAGTTATTTAGATTGCCCAATCATGAATTTGAGTAAGACTTGGTTCGTTTCAAAAGGAATGGAAAGATAGGCAATGGCTACAAACAAAGGTCGAAAAGAAAGATAATTAAACAATAGATAAGGAATTCGACTAAGGGTATAGAATGAACCAACAATAAAATATTGTTAACCCGAGACTCAAAATAGCTCTTATGGGAATTCAGTTTAGGAAAATCAACAAAGAACTTGACCCGCTATCAAAAGTGATAGGAACCACAGGTATAATGAACGCCACACCAAAGGTGATAAGTTCGGTTTACAAAGGAAAGATTGACATGACAAACTATGCTCTATAAGTCAAGTCAGACCCGAAAAGAACTATGAGAATTTGAAATCTCACAAAAAACACTTGTTCATATAATTTAGCAAAAAGTCCTCTAAACAAGCTAATTACAAAGTATTTATAGTGCTTACATGAGGCTAGCTGAAAAGTCATATGAATTCAGCTTTAATGTGTTGTTTAATGGCTGAAATAAAGCTTAATCAAAAAGTAAAAACTCTTGAGTTCCTCCAAGCCAAATAACAACAACTATCAATATGAATTATTACTCCAAATGAGTTGATTTAATGAGCTTGAATGCTTGGTTTCAGGCCCTCTTGGTAGCCGAATGGTCACCAGCAGCTTTAATGGAATTTTGAACTAATGGTGTAATCATTTAAGCAACAAACGGGTATGGAAGAAGAATAGGCTGCTGTCAAATTTAAAGGATGTGTAATGCTTCCTTTAATTGTCATAACAACTCCTTTTAGTGATGTATAATGCCCCCTTGTATGTAACCGATTTCTACTTGAAAAGTCACATTAATCACTTTGTAACAGCCCTTGAATGTAATGGTTTCCAGCTTATTAGTCACCTGCAATCAAACACATTAAAACAAACATATCAAACACATTTAAACACATATTAAACACAAAACACATTAAACACACTAAACTTAATAAGCTTAGTAAATAAACTTATAAATGAACTACTTTAGCTCATAACTTAATTTAATAAACTGTAATAAACATATTTAACAATAAGTTATTCCAGCAGTTAAATAAACTAAGTTAAGCATTTATTTCCAGTAGTTATTTAACTAAAAGAAGTTTAATAAAAATGACAAACAATTATTAAAGTAAGATGAGTTTAATTAAAGTCCAGCAACTTAATTATTAAACTAAGATGAATTAAAAATAAATTTAAAGTTCAGCTTGCAATAAATTTCAAGAAACGCCTATGGAGCTGAATGAGCATGTAATGAAGCTTCATTTTGCACTTAGGCCCCTCGAGCTTAGGCCAATCTCGATGGCGTCGAGTTACATCGTAACATGATGTGACCGGGTTCGCATCATACCCTCCCTCCTGAAGATAATTTGTCCTCAAATCGGGCCACTTGCTCGCAAAAAAAATTTCATCGTCACAAACTTGTAAACTACACAAGTCTCAAAAATGAAATAAATTAGATGCTTGCCCTCCCTCTTTAGGAGGAATCCATTTCGAAATGTCACCTTCACAAAAATGAAAAAGATTAGTGACAGCATGGATGATGAAATTCAAAGAACTTTCGGAATTATTCTGTACAATTTAAACATATGTATCAATACTGGGATCAAAAATAGAAATTGAATTTACCTTTTTCCTTGAAGGAAACAACCCAGAATCATGGAGCATTCAAAAGTCATACTTTTGGATAACAAAAGTCCATGACTCAAATCTTTTGAACAATGATAAAGAACAATGATCTCCAGGATCAAAAATAATATTTCCTCTTACCTCTCCAATCTGACTCGAAAGTGTCATGAACAGCAACTTAGAAAGAACATGTAGCAATTGAATAGTATAATCTTGCAAAACATGATCGAATCTTTTAAACCACAATTTAGAACAACCTCCGGAGTCAAAAATTTGAGTTTGACTTTGCAAGCCAACAAAATTCACTTCTTTTATTTTCGAACAAAATAACAGAATTCGAAGCAGATGAAAAGGTTCATCAGATTTATTTAAAATGAAATTACGATGCTCACCTTTTCTTAGTAACAACTCAAAATGACTTGTTCCGGGCTTAAACACATGATTTTGGTCGTTTATTGTTAAAAGCAGTAAAGGCTTTTCTTTCATCAACAACTCACATATACGAAATAAATAAGATGTGAGCATACTAACATTCAAACAATCAAACCTGTCACATTTCATTCGAATAGGCATGTATGTTTTCAGACAATCATATGCCTCAAATCCCATCCGCATGTTTTCACCACAAAAAAAAAATGAAAAGATTTATATGATTCCTTTTTTTGCACATCCAATCCTTGCAATTGCCGATTGATTACTACTTCACCAATAATCTCATCAATACCACAATTTTCAGTAACAGTACTCTCATTGCGATCTTTTAAAGCAAACAAATCATTATAAATCAAGAAGGAGTAATTAATCAAGTCAAATTTCAAACATTTTTCTGAAACCAAATCTTCAACAATCGAATGGGGCTGATATAACTTAAAAACTTCAGATTCCATACCTTGCTTACCCTTTGGCATAGGCAAACTAGGTTCATTGATAACATTACCTTTTTCAACCAACGTGAATCTTCTCTCCTTTGGAAGATATCAGAGTTGGAATTTGTCAATGGAATCATCAGAAACTTGAAAAGAAGAAATAATACAAGGAGAACTCACGGAATGGTTAGTAAAATCACTTCACACATTTTGTTGTTCATTTTCTTCCTTTTCATTCGTTTTTTTTTCTAGCTCATTTTCAAACTCTCGATCTTTTACCTCAATCTCTTTTATTTCTAAAAACTTATTGTCACTTGTTTCTTTTACTCTCTCTCTCTTTTTCGATATGCTTTTCTGGCTCGCACTCTTTTTCTTTTTCAATCTCAATCTCTTTTTGCTTTTTTTCATTCTCTTTTTCTTGTTTTTCAATTTCATTATATTTTTCACATGCTGTTTCAATTTCATTACAGAAGGAGAACAACAAAAAGGAATCATCAAAATGAGAAACCTTTCGTTAAGAAGAAGAGAAAGGGTCTTCATACAAAAGATGATCATCTATTCGAGATTGATTCTTCATGGATGAATATCTTGGAGTATACGAAGAACGACTTGTGCTTTCTCATTCGTCACCATAATAGGGTTCAAATTTGAAACTTGTTTGATTTCGTCTCGAATTCCTTGTTGATAGGAATCTCGATAGAAATCTCTTCTCACATAGTCATTGGACGCTAAACTCCTTGACGATCTCATTTTCGTCCTTTCACTTGGATAAATTTGCTCCTGTTGGGTTCTTGCTTGATAGCTCCGCTCTTCGACACGAACCAGTCATTCTTGTAGGGGTTTTATTTTCCTATCGAACAATCGATCCATTTCTTTCATCAAATCTTGAATTTCAAATTCGAAAAACTCTTCTCGAGACATGATTAGTGATGGAAAAGAAAAGTGTTTAAACGAAATAAAAGATGAATGCCTCCAATACAAAACCTCACGAATCCACTCACAAAGAAATCACACACACTTGGCTTTTTCTACACTCGGATGAGCTCACAACCCTAGTGCCTTTTTCTACTCACTCCTCCTCTCTAAGTTATTAAGGAACTATTTAAACTTAAAAAGTAGTTGTTATGGGTCGGCTTGCAAGTTTGATGTTCGAGTTTGGTAGGGAATATTGTAGGACAAATGTAGGCTTGAAATAAGAAATGAAGAAGATTGAGTGTGGCCGAATGGTAGGATATTGATTGGGTATTTCCGGACAACAAGGAGAATTTTCAGAAAACTCGACAATGAAAAAGAAACTTGAACAATTTTCTCTTTTTTTTCACGATTTTTTTTCTACTTGTAAAACTTGATATTCTATCCTTGAATTTGAATGAAGGCTGATTTTTTTTTTTAAATTTGATTTTATTTTAAATGAAATACAATACCATAATACCGAGAACGTCGATTCTTACCCCAAATTTGCTAGCTCTGATACCAAATGATACGAACTCATTTCAGTCATGATTCGAGTCGTTTAGATTGCCCAATCGTGAATTTAAGTAAGACTTGATTCGTTTCAAAAGGAATGGAAAAGATAGGCAATGGCTACGAACAAAGGTCTAAAAGAAAGATAATTAAACAATAGATAAGGAATTCGGCTAAGGGTAGAGAATGAACCAACAATAAAATGATTGTTGACCAGAGATTCAAAATAGCTCTTATGGGAATTCAGTTTAGGAAAATCAACAAAGAACCCTGACCCGCTATCAAAAGTGATAGGAACCACAGGTATAATGAACGCCACACGAAAGGTGATAAGTTCGGTTTACAAAGGAAAGATTGATGCCACAAGCTATGCTTGATAAGTCAAGTCAGACCCGAAAAGAACTATGAGAATTTGAAATCTCACAAAAAAACACTTGTTCATATAATTTGGCAAAAAGTCCCCTAAAAAAGCTAATTACAAAGTATTTATAGTTCTTACATGAGGCTAGCTGAAAAGTCATATGAATTCAGCTTTAATGTGCTGTTTAATGGCTGAAATAAAGCTTAATCAATAAGTAAAAACTCTTGAGTTCCTCCAAGCCAAATAACATCAACTATCAATACGAATTATTACTCCAAATGAGTTGATTTAATGAGCTTGAATGCTTGGTTTCATGCCCTCTTGGCAGCCAAATGGTCACCAGCAGCTGTAATGGAATTTTGAACTAATGGTGTGATCATTTAAGCAACAAATGGATATGAAAGAAGAATAGGCTACTACCAAATTTAAAGGATGTGTAATGCTTCCTTTAATTGTCATAACAGCTCCTTTTAGTGATGTATAATGCCCCCTTGTATGTAACCGATTTCTACTTTAAAAGTCAAATTAATCATTTTGTAATAGCCCTTGAATGTAACGGTTTCCAGCTGATTAGTCACCTGCAATCAAACACATTAAAACTGTAACAGTCCAATTTAGACACTAGTCGGAACAGTGGTTTTGGGACCACAAATCTGAGTCAAAAAAATATTTTAATAACATTTTCTGTGTCTGCAGTATATAATGAAGCATGTGTGAAACTTCTGTGAATTAATTTGTCCATTTATGTGCTTAATTTGAGAAAATGACTAAATCGCATAAAAGGTAAAAGTAGCCTTCCATTTGATTGAGTGGCTTGATAGGTATGTCTTCTTGTATATGAGGATTTATGTTGCAATTTGGCTGTAAGTGGGAGTAGTGGACGGCATATTGATATGATATATATGGCTTATTTTATTAGTAATAAATGATAAGTATTATAATATAAGGTTATAATAAAACAAAACATGAAATAAATGGCCATTTTCTATCATCTTTGTGCCGAATAACAAAGGAAAAAGAAAGAAAAAGAGTTCTTAGGTTTCGGCTATTATCAAGCAAGATTAAGGTAAGAGTTTTGTTCGGTTTTTGATAATTTCTACGTTTTTGTAATCGTTTCTTTGTATACTTCAAAACCCATGCTTCAATTTTTTTAATTGATGAATATTTTGAAATATGCCATTGATGAACATGTGAGTTTTTGGATGTTTGATGGTGAAATATGAATTATATGTGATACAATAACATAGTTTGTCTTTGGAGTTTTGATAATTTTGAGTAATTTGGATTAAATTGAAAGAATAATACTTTGAAGGACTAAATTGTGAAATAAATGAAATGTATGGACTTGTATGAGATACATGAACATTCGGCTAAGCATGGGTGTATTGAGATTTAGTATATTTTGTGATTTTATGAAATAAGGACTAATATGTCAAAATGTGAAAATATGAGGGCTAATTTGTAAATTGACCTAAATATGTGTATTTGGATTGAATTTAATGAATTAGTGAATAAATGAGTTAAATTTGAATATGTATAGATTAAGAACCGAAGAAAACGGATTTAGATCGCGGAAAAATGAAAGTAATTAAGTAGCCGAGTTCATTTCTGATATTTGAATCCGAGGTAAGTCGATATACCAAAAAACATATTTGAATTGAGTTATTTATGTATCTATGAGATATATATTGTATGGTAAATGCTCAAAATTGAGTGTATATGAAATCCGAGGATATGTCGGCAAGTTATCAAGGTCTGAGAAGTCTCGTATGAACTTAGGAGTAGATAGGATAACGTATGTCATGACATAGGTTCCGAAATGGGATATCATGTAAGACCACGTCTGGGACGTTAGCATTGATTCGAGATTTCGTGTAAGAACACGTCTGGGACGTTGGCATCGATATGATATTTTACGTGTAAGACCATGTCTGGGACATTGGCATCGTATTTGATTCGTGTAAGACCCTGTCTGGGACAGTGGCACCGATATCTGAGTACATGTAAGACCTCGTCTGGGACGTTTGCATTGTATGACTATTCTGAGCACTCTGAGTATCCTATTTGATTCCGAACGGTTCAACAGGCAAATCCGAGATGTAAATGGCTACGTGAAATGTAAAATGATTCAAGTATGTTTGGAAAGTACACCATGTATGTGTACAAAAGGTGAGTATATAAATATAAACTTACCAAGATGAATATGAGTATATATATATTGAATGTGATAAAATGTGATAAATGCTTAAAGGTGATATGAGCAAATGTGATATATTTGAGCTATGAAATGTGGAAAGTAATGGCTAGATACATGAGCCAAAATTCATGTTATGGAATTTGCAAATGAGAAATAAAAATGTCATTGTATCAATGTGGTTATGTGCATTTTATGCTAAGTTTATTTGTATATGGCTTACTAAGCTTTTGGAAAGCTTACTTTGTGTGTGTTTACTCTGTTTTACAGATCGTCAAAGATACGAAAGGCTCGAGAATTGTCGAGGATCATCACCACACTATCAAACTCTATTTTTGGTATTTTTGAATGTGAATATAGATAAATATGGCATGTATAAGCTAGTTATTTGGATTATGATTGAGATATGAAATAGCCATGTGATATGGCTAGATATATACTTGAGTTATTAATGACTAGTTATGTCCTATGATGCTATTTTTGGGTATGGTTTGATAGCAAATGAATTGGTCATATAAATGGTAAGCCTAATGAAGTATAGCTAGCATATTATTTTGGTAAATTTGTGATGGATTATGCTTTGATGTGCTTGTGATTATATTGAACCAAATGTTTCAATTGTTGGTGTGAATATTAAGCTCATAGTTGAGTAGAAATGTTGCACAATTTGATGTGTTTTGGGTTGCCAAATGTGTGTAGGTTGATGCTTGTAAGTGCATGAAAGAATGACCCAAGTGTGAGTGGCATTTTGGCCTTGTAAATGGCCTATATTTGCCCACACGGTTGAGCATACGAGCGTGTGGCTTGACTGTGTCCTTCGAGGTTGCATTTCGAAACAAGTCAGGCTCGACCACGGGCAAGACACACGGGCGTGTGACTGGCCGTGTGGTGCAAGTTAGGCTCGACCACGAGTGAGGCACACGGCCGTGTCCATGGCCGTGTGGACAAGTCAGTATGTATGCCCTGTTTTGACACGGCTTAGACACACGAGCGTGTCTGAGGCCGTGGGAGGCACACGGCCTGCCCACACGGGCATATGACCTCTATAACTTAGAAAAAAATTTTAAATTTCCGATAATTTCCATATGTGTTCGGTTTAGACCTGACCCTATTCTAAAGCATGTTTAAGGTCTCGTTGACCTATTAAAGGGACACTTTGATTGGATTTGATGAATTATATTATGTAATGTCCGTAAAGGTTTCCGATCTGTCTGTAACGCCTTTAACCCTAGACCAACGATGGTTACGGGTTAGGGGTGTTACAAAAAGAAACATATTAAAAACATTTAAACAAATATTAAACACAAAACACATTAAACACACTAAACTTAATAAGCTTAGTGAATAAACTTATAAATGAACTACTTTAGCTCATAACTTAATTTAATAAACTATAATAAACATATTTAACAATAAGTTATTCCAGCAAGTAAATAAACTAAGTTAAGCATTTATTTCCGGCAATTATTTAACTAAAAGAAGTTTAATAAAAATGACAAACAATTATTAAACTAAGATGAGTTTAATTAAAGTCCAGCAACTTAATTACTAAACTAAGATGAATTAAAAATAAATTTAAAGTTCAGCTTGCAATAAATTGCAAGAAACGCCTATGGAGCTGAATGAGCTTATAATGAAGCTTCATTTTGGACTTAGGCCCCCCGAGCTTAGGCCAATCTCGATGGCGTCGAGTTGCATCGTAAAATGATGCGACCGGGTTCGCATCACAGAGGGAGCAAGACTTTGCTACACTGGTCAATAAGGTGAAGATTGCCGAGGAAGTGAAGCGCACTGAGCGCCAAATCGAGAGAGAGGTAGGAGCAAAAGGGATTCAGAGCCCTCGATTTCCATTCAGAGGCCTAAGAAAAGGGCTAGAGTTGATGGGCCGATTAGAGTTGGGGCTCCTATTGCTGCTACCGGACACCCGCCGTGTACTGATTATGGTAGACTCCATCTAGGCGAGTGTTGGAAAAAAACTGGGGCATGCTTGAGGTGCGGTTCTTTAGAGCACCGTATTAGGGATTGTCCGTGGAGGGCCGATCAGATGCAAGCTCTGGGTAATAATACTGCATAGCCTTCGAGGGATGTTCAGCAGCCAGTGAGAGGCCGTGGTCAGGCCAGAGGTGGTAATGGTTTTGGTCGTGGCCAGAGAGCATCGGGCAGAGGTGCTGGTCATACTGAGACAAGGTAGCCAACTCTAGTTTATGATGCTCGTTACCGAGAGGATGGAGATGCTCCGGACGTCATCATGGATACGCTCTTTATTTATAATGTACCTTATACTGGACTGATAGATATAGGATCCACTCACTCCTATATAGCTTGTACTGTGACTGAAAACTTGGGCATCTTGGTTGAGGGCACTACGAGTGAGGTGACTGTACTGAGTCCGCTGGGGCAATCATAAGGGTGAATAAGTTATTTAGAGACGTCCTTTTAGAGTTTCAAGGGGCTATTTTCCTGGCTGATCTAATGGAACTGCCTTTTGGAGAATTTGATCTGATACTGGGAATAGACTGGTTGGTCAAGCACCGAGTGAGCTTAGATTGTGCCACTAAAAGGGTTGTACTGAGAACTGAGGAGGACAGCGAGGTAGTCGTAATTGGGGAGCGTCAGAACTACTTATCGAATTTGATTTCTGCATTGAGGGCCGAGAAGTTGGTTCGTATGGGATGTGAGGCGTATCTGGCCTACATCAATGTTTCAGATTCTAGGGATTCTTCGGTTAAGGATATCAGGACGATTAAGGACTTTCCGGACATTTTTCCTGAAGAGCTACCTGGGTTACCTCCGAATTATGAAGTAGAGTTGGGGATTGAGCTCCTTCTTGGTACAGTTCTTGTGTCCATCTCCCCTTATAGAATGGCACCAAAAGAGCTTGTGAAGCTTAAGACCCAGATTCAAGAGCTACTGGATCGTGGGTTCAGCTGCCCTAGTGTGTCTCCATAGGGAGCACCGGTTCTATTTGTGAAAAGAAGGATGGATCCATACGTATGTGTATCGACTACCGTCAACTGAACAAGCAGACCATCAAGAATAAGTACCATCTACTGAGGATAGATGACCTATTTGACCAATTCCGAGGGGCATCGATATTCTCTAAGATTGATCTACGATCAGGGTATCACCAGTTGAGAGTTAAAGAGGCTGACGTGCATAAGAAGACATTTAGGAATCGCTATGGCCATTACGAGTTTCTAGTGATGCCATTTGGACTGATGAAATCTGATGAACTGAGTGTTCCAGCCCTATCTAGATCGATTCGTGGTGGTATTTATTGACGACATACTAGTCTATTCGAAGACTGAGGATGAGCGCGATGAACACCTCTGAGTGGTTCTACAGATTCTGCGATAGAAATAGTTGTACGCCAAGTTCAGTAAATGTGAGTTTTGGTTACGTGAAGTAACGTTTCTGGGACATGTGGTTTTTGATGAGGGGATTAGAGTCTATCCTTGAAAGATTGAGGCTGTCTTGGATTGGAAGCAGCCTAAGACTGTATCCGAGATTTGTAGTTTTCTAGGACTGGCAGGGTATTATCGATAGTTTGTAGAAGGGTTTTCACTGATCGCCGCACCCTTGACTAAGCTGCTACGTAAGGGTGTGCCGTTTAACTGGACTGACGCGCAACAAGAGTGCTTTGAGAAGCTTAAGACTATACTGACGGAGGCCCCTATTCTGATACAACCAGAGTCTGGAAAAGAGTTTACTGTCTATAGTACTGCATCACATGTCGGTTTGGTGTGTGTGTTGATGCAAGAGGGTAAGGTGGTAGCGTATGCGTCTCGTCAGCTTAAGACTCATGAGGAAAATTATCCGACGCATGACTTTGAATTGGCCGCGGTGATATTTGCACTAAAAATTTGGAGGCATTACCTGTATGGTGAGAAGTGTATCATTTACACTGATCACAAGAGCCTTAGGTACCTCCTCAATCAGAAGGAGTTGAACCTTAGGGAGCGTAGGTGGATTGAGGTGCTTAAGGAATACGACTGTACGATTGAATACCATCCTGGTAAGGCCAATGTGGTGGCCGACGCACTGAGCCATAGGGCTATGACTGATCTGAGGGCAATGTTTGCTCGCCTCAGTTTATTTGATGATGGTAGTGTGGTGGCCGAACTTCAAGTTAAACCGATGTGGATAGAGTAGATTAAGGGTAAACAGTTGGAGGACGAGTCTTTGGGTTTTCGCTTTCGACAGATTGAGAGTGGGAATATAGTGGATTTTGGACTGAATAGGGAAGGGGTACTCTATTTCCGTGGGAGAATCTATGTACCGAATGATACCGAGTTAAGGTAGTCTATACTGCGAGAGGCGCATAGTAGCCCTTATGCTATGCATCCTGGCGGAAATAAGATGTACCGAGACCTTCACGAGTTATATTGGTGGCCAGGTCTTAAGCGTGAGGTTACAGACTTTGTGGGTAAATGTCTGACATGTCAGCAGGTTAAGGCTGAGCTCAACTACCTTCGGGGTTGCGTCAGCCAGTTAAGATTCCACTTTAGTAGTGGGAGCGAGTGACTATGGACTTCGTTAGTGTGTTACCCCTCACACCCACTAAGAAGGATTCGGTATGGGTCATCGTGGATCGATTGACCAAGTCCTCCCATTTCATATTGGTTCGTACTGACTACTCTCTACAGAAGCTGGCTAAGCTGTATGTGTCTAAGATAGTGAGACTGCATGGGGTACCAGTTTTGATAATATCTGATAGGGATCCTCGTTTCACATCTCGGTTCTGGAAAAAGCTACATGAAGCTCTGGGTAAAGATTGGACTTTAGTACTGCGTTCCATCCTCAAACTGACTGTCAGTCAGAGAGGGTGATTCAGATACTGGAGGATATGTTGAGAAGTTGTGTGATTGACTTCCGAGGCAGTTGGGAGGATTACCTGCCGCTGGCAGAGTTTGCTTATAACAACAGCTATCAGTATAGCTGTAACACCCCTTACCCGTATTCGGCACCGAAATCGGGTACGAGGCATTATCGTACTTAACTTACGTATTCATGTAAGATAGGCAATGAACTTTCTTTTCAACTTAAACTTTTTTCATTTGAATCCTTAATGTTCTTAGTATGGGCCTACAGGACCCAAGACATACACATGGAGTGACCCGGGACTGAACGGGAATCTTACGAGCACTTAGGAAATTTTTATTCAAAACAGGGCCACACGCCCGTGTGAAAGAGGTGACACGCCCGTGCTTCAGGCCGTGTCCAAAATAAGAGACATTCTGTTTATGACGTCAGCAACCATTTATGACCACACGGCCAAGCGACACGCCCGTGTGCTAGCCCGTGTGATGAACTAAATTTTTTGTAAATTAGGTGCAGGGGACACACGGCCAGACTACACACCTATGTGGCAGATCGTGTGTCACACACGGCCTAGTCTACCCGTGTGGACAAATGCAAGGCTATCTACCAAGCCATTTGCCACCCTGAAAAGCAATCGCACTTATACCATTTCAATGCAACAAATAACATGATAATAAGGCACCTCTAATATTCAAAATCAAGACATCCACACCTTAATTCCTCACTACATTCATCATGCATATACTTCACACACTACTCGTTCAATTGTACGAGTTTTCACTTCTTGAATTTCATCATCATAGAATAGATATAACTTAACTAGTATTGGCCAATTCTAGTGACCATTTACAAAATGAATCAAACATCATCCATAGCCAACATCTTGGCCAACAAGTATGACATAACAAAATGACCAAGTACCTATACATGCCATACTCAAAATAATCAAACTATACTATACCAAAGAATAGCTTGATAGTGTGAGCCGAACTCCGACGTCCTACGATCCCTGAGCTAGCTTGGCGATACTACATGAAAAGGGAAAAGAGAAGGGGTAAGCATAAAGCTTAGTAAGTTTGTATGCAATAAATAGCCACATAAAATCTCATGATACATTCATACTCTACTTTAAATAATGATACAAGTTCTCAGTGTATTGATATGGCTTACTCATGCTTACTCTTACCAATCATACATCATACATTGAAACTTTTTTCTCGTGCATTACTCATGTATACATGCATCACTCATCACATAACTTTAGCACTTTTGAAATCATGAATACAAACTTAGCTCGTTATCATCTTTAACATGAACTTAACTACTTATCATCTTTAGTATGAACTTAGCTCATTACCCATTGAACAACTTGGAATATTGAAGGATACCCGAAGTTCGTTATATACATAATAAGATGCCAATGCCATATCCCAGATATGGTCTTACATGGGATCACCTATCGATGCCGATGCCATATCCCTGATATGGTCTTATACAGGATCTCATATCGATGTCGATGCCATATCCCAGATATGGTCTTATACGAGATCGTATATCGATGCCATGTCCCAGATATGGTCTTACACGATTTTCCTCTTACATGCCAATGCCATATCCCAGATATGGTCTTATACGCGATCTCAATTCGGTGCCGAAGCCATGTCCCAGACATGGTCTTATACGGGATCTTATAATCTTATATCTTGACGATGGTATCCTTTCTATTCCTAAGTTCAACCGGGGCTTTCACCTCATAAATCTTCATCATTCTCTCATCGGACATCATTGGTAAATTTTCATAAAGATAATGTACATTTCATGCAATCTCAAGCATTTCAATAAATAATGACATAAGGTTAATTTATTACACACAAACTTACCTCGTTATCAAAATGTGTATAATTGTTCAATTTAATCCACCACCTTGTCCTTTCCTCGGTTTCGGTCCGGACTTTGTGTTTCTTGATAATCAAGCTTGAAAGTTGAAGAAACCCTAGCTTTGGAGAGCTTGAAATTTTTGGCAATGGGGAGGAAGATGGACATCAATTTTGACTTCTTTTTCCCTTTTAATTAACTTATTAACCAAATGACCAATTTGCCCTTAAGGCCCCTTTCTTAAGATTTTTCCTTCCCATGCCCATTTTTTTGTCCATCATAAAATATAATAGTCTAATTGCTAAATAAGGACCTCTAATAAATTTTCATTTGCTATCCCATACTTGAATCTTCTAGAATCTCATATTTTTAAATCTTTGCAATTAGGTCCTCACGAATAAATTGATCACTAATTCATAAAATTTCTTCATGAAATTTTCACACAATCATGCAAACATGTCATAGACCTCATAAAAACCATAAAACACATATTTCTACCTCGGATTTTTGGTCTCAACACCACTATTCCGATTAGGCCCTAAATCGGACTGTTACAATTCTCCCCCTTAGGGATTTTCATCCCCGAAAATCTTACCGGTAAAAAGGTTGGGATATTGGTTTCTCAAAGCTTCCCCGGGCTCCCATGTAGCCTCTTCTACCCCATGTATTTGCCACAACACTTTCACAAGGGCTATACTTTTATTTCTTAACTGTTTAACTTCTCGTGCCAAAATCTTAACTGGCTCTTCGCCATAAGTCATGTCCGGTTGAATTTCAACCTCTGTCGGTATAATCACATGCGAAGGGTCTGATCGGTAACGTCGTAACATAGACACGTGGAACACATCATGGATCTTTTCCAACTCAGATAGCAATGCCAAATGATAGGCTACCGATCCTATCTTATCGGTTATCTCATACGGTCCGATAAAGCGCGGACTCAACTTGCCTTTCAGGCCAAATCTGAGAACTTTCTTCCATGGTGACACTTTCAGAAATACCTTATCACCAACTTGAAACTCAATTTCTTTTCGTTTCAAATCCGCATAGGACTTTTGCCTATCAGAAGCAGCTTTTAGACAATCACGAATCACTCTTACTTTCCCTGTAGTTTCTCTGACTAAATTGACCCCGTGAATCTGATTCTCTCTAAGTTCAGTCCAATACAGCGGCGTTTGGAACTTACGCCCATATAATGCCTCATAAGGTGCTATTTTCAATCTCGACTAAAAACTGTTATTGTAGGAAAATTCCACTAAGGGTAAGTACTTTTCCCAATTATCTTGAAATTCTAAAACACAACATCGAAGCATGTCTTCAAGTATCTATATTATCCTCTCCGACTATCCATCGATTTGCGGATGGAAAGCTATACTAAAATTCATCTTTGTGCCTAATGCTTCTAGTAACTTTTTCCAAAATCGTGATGTAAATCTCGAATCTCTATCCGAAATAATCGACAACGGTACTCCGTGAAGTCTCACAATTTCTGACACATACAAATCTGCCAACTTATCAAGCGAATAGTCAATACGTACCGGTATAAAATGGGCATCCTTCTTTTTCAGTGTCAAAGGCAAACCCGTCACAAAGTCCATAGCAATACGATCCCATTTCCATTCGGGAACCATAATAGGCTGTAGTAGACCCGAAGGTACTTGGTGCTCAGCATTTACTTTCTGACAAATCAAGCATCTCGATACAAACTCAGAAATATCTTTCTTCATACTCGGCCACCAATACCATTTCTTCAAATAATTATACATCTTTGTGCTACCTGGATGTACAGATAAACATCCACTATGTGCTTCGTGCAAAATTTTCTGAATAAGCTCATCATCTCTTGGTATACAGACCCTATCTCGAAACATCAAACATCCTTCGAAATTAATCTGAAAGTCTGACTCAACACCCGACTCACACTGAACTCTCTTGGCCTGTAAGGCGTCACCTTTCTAAGCTTCACAAATCTCTTGGAGAAACATCGGTCTACCTCTCAACTTTGCTAGAATAGAACCATCATCTGACAAAACCATCCGTGTATTCATGGCTCTCAATGCAAATAGGGATTTTCTACTCAAGGCATCAGCAACCACATTCGCCTTTCCCGGATGGTAGTAAATCACTAGCTCGTAATCATTTATCAACTCTAGCCATCTTCTTTGTCTTAAATTCAATTCCTTTTGAGTCATCAAGTACTTTAGGCTCTTATGATTAGTAAATATCTGACATTTCTCACCATACAAATGGTGTCTCCATATCTTCAATGCAAACACCATAGCAGCTAATTCCAAATCATGGGTCGGGTAGTTCTTCTCGTGCGGCTTTAACTGTCTAGAGGCATAAGCTATCACCTTACCCTTTTGCATGAGTACACAACCCAATCCATTTAAGGATGCATCACTATAGACCACAAACTCTTTTCCTGGTTCGGGTTGTACTAAAACTGGAGCCTCAGTCAACAATGCCTTCAATTTCTCAAAACTCTGTTGGCACTTTTCTTTCCACTCAAACTTCACATCCTTTTGCAGTAGCCTCGTCATCGGAGTAGCTATCATGGAAAATCCCTTGACAAACCGTCTGTAATAACTAGCTAGGCCCAGAAAACTTCCAACCTCAGACATGTTCCTTGGCTGCTTCCAATCCACAATTATTGAAATCTTACTCGGGTCAACTCTAATTCCATCTCCCGAGACAATCTGCCCTAAAAACCCGACTTCTTTAAGCTAAAATTCACTTTTACTAAACTTGGCATATAACTGATTATCTCGTAAAATTTGAAAGACTGTCCTCAAATACTCAGCATGCTCGCTCTCATTTCGAGAGTAAATCAAAATATCATCATTAAAGACCACAACAAATTTATCCAAATATGGTCGAAAGATGCAGTTCATCAAATCCATAAACACAGCAGGGGCATTTGTTAGACCGAAAGGCATGACTTAAAATTCATAATGACCATACCTTGTCCAAAATGCAGTTTTCGGCACATATGAGTCTTTGACTCTTAACTGATAATATCCAGATCTCAAGTCTATCTTGGAAAACACTGTGGCTCCCTTCAATTGATCAAACAAATCATCAATCCTAGGAAATGGGTACTTGTTCTTCACAGTCACCTTATTCAGTTGCCGGTAATCTATACATAACCTCATAGAACCATCTTTCTTCTTCACAAATAATACGGGAGCACCCCACGGAGAATAACTTGGTCTTGCAAAGCCTTTATCCGTCAACACTTGTAACTGTGCCTTCAATTCATTCAACTCGATTGGAGCCATTCTGTACGGAGCAATCGAAATAGGTGCAATACTAGGGACTAACTCAATGCCAAATTCAATCTCTCTAACCGGAGGCAACCCTGGAAATTCTTCGAAAAATACATTTGGGTACTCACATACTGTCGGCACTGACTCAATTCTTAACTCAGTATCTTTAGCATTCATCACAAAAGCAAGGTAAGCTTCATATCCCTTTCTTATGTACTTCTGAACAGACATGAAGGAAATCACTGCAGACAATTTGTCTTGTTCATTTGATTCAACACTGGGAATATCCCCATTTTCACATTTTAACTCAATAAATTTCCTTCCACAATTTACTATCACGTCATGAGTAGTTAACTAATCCATACCAATGATTACATCAAATTCATCAAATGGCAATAGCATAAGATTTACCGGAAAATAATGACCTCTAATCATCAAAGGGCAATCTTTGCATACTTTATCAACTAACACACACTTGCCTAGGGGATTTGACACCTTTATCACAAATTTCGTAGACTCTACAGGCATGCTCATACTAGTTACTCATTTCATGCAAACATATGAGTGGGTAGATCCCAGATCAATTAAAGCAACAACATGAGTATCATAGAGAGAAAATGTACCCGTAATTACATCAGGGGATGATGCCTCTTCGCGAGCGCGAATAGCATAAGTCCTCGCAGACACTATACCCTCAAATCTTGCAGTCTGCTCTCTAGGCGTATTCTTACTACTCGCTCCATTTCCCAGATTTCTCTGTGACTTTCCTCTAGCTATACTTCCTGATCTTGCACTCTGAGATTTCTCTTTCTCCCCCATCTCGGGGCAATCTCTAATAAAATGATCTAGGGATCCACATCTGAAACAAGCTTTCTCATTTGCTCGACACTCACCAGGATGACGTCTGCCACACTGTGAACATTTCGGTTTACTTGGTCGAGCGTTGCCAACACTAGCAACCGAAGTGGTTTGAGCTTTAGACCCCGAGTATTGTTTACCCTTACTTCGATTTGAAAACCCAGCCGAAGTGGCTAATCGGGTATTAAACTCTCTCAATTTCTGGGATGAGGATTGAAATGACTTACCCAATTGTCTCTTCCTCGATTCACGAGACTCAATTTCAGCCTTTTTTTTCTTTGGCCAACTCCTCGGCTTTGCAAGCTCTATCTACTAACACGACAAATTCCTTAAGTTATAGGACACCAACATACAATCGGATATCCTCATTTAATCTGTCCTCAAACCTTTTGCACATGATGGCCTTTGTGGATACGCACTCCCGGGCGTATTTACTAAGCCTTACGAACTCATGTTCATATTCAGTCACCGTCGTTCTGCCTTGTTTCAACTCAAGGAATTCCTTTCTTTTCTGGTTGATGAACCTTTGGCTAATATACTTCTTTCTAAACTCTTCTTGGAAAAATTCCCAATTAACTTTCTCCCTTGCTACAACCGACACAAGGGTGTTCCACCATTGGTAAGGTGAATCTCTTAAAAGAGACACGACACACTTCATACACTCTTCAGGTGTGCATGACAGTTCATCAAATACCCTAATGGTATTTTTGAGCCAGAACTCTGTCTTTTCTGGATCATCATCTTTATTAGCTCGAAACTCTTCAGCTCCTTGTTTCTGGATTCTATCAACAGGGGGCTTTTCCCTTCTTACCACTTCTACAACTTGAGAGCTACAGGGGTAGGTTGAGGAATAGGTGGGAGAGGAGGGGGTTGCGCATTCGGGTTCGTTCGAACGAACTCTATATACCAAGCATTCATCATATAGAGAAAGGCTTCCCTAGCCTCTTCTCATCCTCTCTGACTCACAGTTGCGGGTCTATTCTCATTTTCAGTTGGCACCGTCCCTTGGGCGGGAGCCGGCGCATTACTTTCTACATCATCCGCCACTGCTCTTTCGGGATCCATTTACTATATGAAAACATAATTTAAGCAGTCAGAAGTCGTCACACTATCATTATATAAATACTCATACATATGGCATGTATAGCTACATTCGTGCATACGCTACGTTAGTCCGAGAATCGACTAAACTGTAGCTCTGATATCACTAAATGTAACACCCCTTACCCGTATTCGATGCCGAAATCGGGTACGAGGCATTACCATACTTAACTTACTTATTCATATAAGATCGAGCAATGAACTTTCTCTTCAACTTAAACTTTTTCATTTGAATCCTTCATGTTCGTAGTATGGGCTTATGGAACCCAAGACATACACATGGAGTGACCTGGGACTGAACAGGAATCTTACGAGCACTTAGGAAATTTTTATTCAAAATAGGGCCACACGCCCGTGTGAAAGAGGTGACGCCCGTGTGGCATGTCACACGCCCGTGCTTCAGGCCGTGCCCAAAATAAGGGACATTCTGTTTATGACGGCAGTAACCATTTAGGACCACACGGCCAAGCCACACGCCCGTGTGCTGGCCCGTGTGACGAACTAAATTTTTCATAAATTAGGTGCATGGGACACACGACCAGACTACACACCCATGTGGCAGACCGTGTGTTACACACGGCCTAGACACATGCCCGTGTGTCTACCCGTGTGGACAAATGCAAGGCTATCTACCAAGCCATTTGCCACCCTGAAAAGCAATCGCACTTATACCATTTCAATGCAACAAACAACATGATAATAAGGCACCTCTAATATTCAAAATCAAGACATCCACACCTTAATTCCTCACTACATTCATCATGCATATACTTCACACACCACTCGTTCAATTGTACGAGTTTGCACTTCTTGAATTTCATCATCATAGAATAGATATAACTTAACTAGTATTGGCCAATTCCAATGACCATTTACAAAATGAATCAAACATCATCTATAGCCAACATCTTGGCCAACAAGTATGACATAACAAAATGACCAAGTACCTATACATGCCATACTCAAAATAATCAAACTATACTATACCAAAGAATAGCTTGATAGTGTGAGCCGAACTCCGATGTCCTACAATCCCCGAGCTAGCTTAGTGATACTACATAAAAAGGGAAAAGAGAAGGGGTAAGCATAAAGCTTAGTAAGTTTGTATGCAATAAATAGCCACATAAAATCTCATGATACATTCATACTCTACTTTAAATAATGATACAAGTTCTCAGTGTATTGATATGGCTTACTCATGCTTACTCTTACCAATCATACATCATACATTGAAACTTATTTCTCGTGCATTACTCATGTATACCTATATCACTTATCACATAACTTTAGCACTTTTAAAATCATGAATACAAACTTATCTCGTTATCATCTTTAACATGAACTTAACTCTTTATCATCTTTAGTCTAAACTTAGCTCATTACCCGTTGAACCACTTGGAATATTGAAGGATACCCGAAGTTCGTCATATACCTAATAAGATGCCAATGCCATATCCTAGATATGGTCTTACATGGGATAACCTATTGATGCCGATGCCATATCCCCGATATGGTCTTATACAGGATCTCATATCGATGTCGATGCCATATCCCAGATATGGTCTTATACGAGATCGTATATCGATGCCATGTCCAAGATATGGTCTTACACAATTTTCCTCTTAGATGCCGATGCCACATCCCAGATATGGTCTTATACGGGATCTCAATTCGGTGCCGAAGTCATGTCCCAGACGTGGCCTTATACAGGATCTTATAATCTTATATATTGACGATGGTATCCTTTCTATTCCTAAGTTCAATCGAGGCTTTCACCTCATAAATCTTCATCATTCTCTCATCGGACATCATTGGTAAATTTTCATAAAGATAATGTACATTTCATGCAATCTCAAGCATTTCAATAAATAATAACATAAGGTTAATTTATTACACACAAACTTACCTCGTTATCAAAATGTGTATAATTGTTCAATTTAATCCAGCACCTTGTCCTTTCCTCGGTTTCAGTTCGGACTTCGTGTTTCTTGATAATCAAGCTTGAAAGTTGAAGAAACCCTAGCTATGGAGAGCTTGAAATTTTCGGCAATGGGGAGGAAGATGGACATCAATTTTGACTTCTTTTTCCCTTTTTATAAACTTATTAACCAAATGACCAATTTGCCCTTAAGGCCTCTTTCTTGAGATTTTTCCTTCCCATGCCCATTTTTGTCCATCATAAAATATAATGGTCTAATTGCTAAATAAGGACCTCTAATAAATTTTCTTTTGCTATCTCATACTTGAATCTTCTAGAATCTCATATTTTTAAATCTTTGCAATTTAGTCCTCACGAATAAATTGATCACTAATTCATAAAATTTATTCATGATATTTTCACACAATCATGCAACCATGTCTTAGACCTTATAAAAACCATTAAACACATATATCTATGTAACACCCCTTACCTGGGTTCTACGCCAAAATTGGGCCCGAGGCGTTACCAAACTCAAACCATCTGATCGCCACTTAGGCTCGTCGTAACTACTCTCTAAAGTCATCTCAAAAACCTCATTCTCGACCTACGAGGCCTCACTCCTACACATGAGGACTCTCGACACTAAACCGGGACTTTTTCCAATCTTAAAAAATTTCTCTTTATACAGGTCTCACACGCCCGTGTAAGATTAGACACGCCCGTGCATGGACACACACGCCCTTGTCCCCAAACCGTGCCTAAAAACCCAGCATTCTTCCAATGCCTCACGGCCAAGGCACACGCCCGTGCTTACCACCCGTGGTGCACACTGACTACTTTAACACAGCCTAGAGTCTAGACACACGCCCGTGTGGCTAGCCCGTAACCAACAACGATAATCCCACACCCCGTCTGACCTAGTCCGTGGTCTATTCTCGATTTATAATACTAACATGTAGGGGCGCGACGGGCCAAGCGCACGCCCAGTGGGCTGACCGTGTGTCACACATGGCCTGACACACGCTTGTGTGTCTATCCACATGGACAAGAACAAAGCTATGTGTCAAGCTCTTTTCACCCCTCTAGCATACACAACATATACTCATCTAACACCATCATAATCAACTCAAATTGAAGTGCATTCTCACATAGAAAACTACATCTTTCTTTCATACAATGTAATAGCCAACAACCATGGCATTATACAAAATAAGCTATCCATCTAAAGGCCAACACATCTTAGCTATTTACAACAAAATCCACTAACTTGTCTAGCCCCTATACATGCCATATACAAAACATTAAGTTTCATGTACCAAAGTGTCTTGATATATGCGGGTTTGTCTTACGATGATCCTCGTGTCTCGATTCAACGCTTTTAATCTATAAGACAAGGGATAATAAAGAGAGTAAGCTTTGAGCTTAGTAAGTTTACACATAAACAATTAAGCAACATAGTATAAGCTAAGCAACCATTAGCATTATACCAACAAGTAATTCACAACTATGCATACTCTTTCTATCCTTTACCACATTTCCAACACATCATGAGTCACATACTCATAACCATAGAAATGCACCCCTGCATTCAATGTCACATTTACACAATATACAACACATCATTATTCCTCAATAATTCATCCACACAGCTAATTAACTTAATAATACATCCACACATCTATTTTACTCAATAATGCAATCACATGGCTAATCCACACAGTTAACCCACACAACAAATGTCTCGGTGGTTTCGCACTTAGCACACCACAATCGATTAATAAGGTGGTATCGCACTTAGCCTACCACAAAGATAATCATAGGGGTTTCTCACTTAGCCCACTAAACAATATACCTCACGATAGCATCGCACATAGCCAGCTCATCGTCAATATACATTAGGATGGTATCGCACTTATCCTACCATCTTGCATTATCACTACACATTCACATGTCTACTTACTCAATTAAACATCCATTCACAATTCTACTACATTCATTCTACTTGGACCACATAGGTTCTCAATCAATCTCGAACAAGCTACACACTAGCTATCATCAACAAATTGTAAGTATGAATGCATTGTTTATGCATTGACTTACCTCGATACTCAAAAGTATAGAAATATGCAATTTAGTCCACCACCTTGCTTTTGCCTCGGTTTCGATTCGGGCTTCGTCTTTCTTGATCTATAATGAATAAATCAGCTTATTCAATACATACATTGACTAAATTGACCCACATCTCATACTTTAGCAAAATTACTATTTTGCCTCTAAACTTTCTCATATTTACACTTTAGTCCCAAAGGCTCGTAAAGTGATTTTATTCAACTTTCTAGTCTTTCGTGCTTAGCTGAACCACTTATTCAACTAAAGCTATCATCAATTCTCACTAAACCACATATGTATGACCAAACTAAAGTTTTTCACAAACTAGTCCCTACATGCATTTTCATGGAAAATCACTTAGCAAAAGATGTTTCTACTACATCAAGCTTTCATATTCTATCATAAAACAACAAAATAAATGCATGTCATACATATGTACATTTTTGAACATCCATAATAGCTCACCAAAAAGCTAAAAATAGCTTACCCATGCTACTAGGACTTCAAAAATACGAAGAATATCAAAAACTGGGCTTAGGAGCAATTACTAGCAAGCTTGAAAAATTGAAAGAGCCCTAACAATGGCTATTGAAATTTTTGGCAACTTGGGGGAGAAGATGAGTGAATTTTTGTCATCTTTTCACCTATTTAATCACTTAATAACTAAATGACCAAAATGCCCTTTTTGATAAACTTCAAATTTTAACTCATCCATGCCCATTTTTGTCCAAAAATTAGAATTTGGATAAATTACTATTTAAGGGCCTCTAATTAATAATCTAAAGCTATTTCACACATATAGCTTCTAGAAACACACATTTTGCAACTTTTATAATTTAGTCCTTTTGGACAATTTAACCACAATTTCACAAAATTGCTTCATGAAACTTTCACACTATCATGCATACATAATATAAACCTCAAAAACTCATTCATAACCCTCAGATTTGTGGTCTCGCACCACTATTCTGACTAGGCCCTAAATCGGGATGTTACAACTCACTCCCCCTTTAGAGATTTTCGTCCCCGAAAATCTTACCAGTAAAGAGGTTTGGATGTTGCTCTCTCATAGCTTCTTCCGTTTCCCACGTAGCATCTTCCACACCATGTTTCTGCCATAACACTTTCACTAGTGCTATGCTCTTATTTCTCAACTGTTTCACTTCTCGAGCCAAGATCCTAATTGGCTCCTCTTAATAAGACATATTCGGTCTTATCTCAATTTCCGTCGAAGGAATCACATGTGAAGGATCAGAGCGATATCGTCGCAACATCGACACATGGAACACGTTATGAATCTTTTCCAACTCTACCGACAAAGCCAACCGGTATGCTACAGGCCCAACTCTACTTGTAATCTTATACGGTCCTATGAACCTTGGACACAATTTCCCTTTTCATCCAAATCTCATAATCTTCTTCCACGGGGACACTTTCAAAAACACTTTGTCGCCCACTTCAAACTCAATTTATTTTTTTTCAAATCCGCGTCGACTTACTCGCCGGTCAAGCGACTCTCAGACTATTACGGATTACTTTCACCTTTTCTTCGGTTTCTTTCACTAGATCAACCCCATGGATCTGCTTCTCACTAAGCTCGGTCCAATACAAAGGAGTCCAACACTTACGACCATACAAAGCCTCATACGGTGCCATTGTATACTCGACTGATAACTATTGTTATAGGCGAATTCGACCAAAGGTAGATATCTCTCCCAGCTGCCTTCGAATTCTAGCACACAGCATCGAAGCATATCTTCAAGAACTTGAATCACTCTTTCAGACTGACCATCGGTTTGCGGATGGAACGCAGTGTTGAAATTCAAATATTGTACCCATGGCCTCTTGCAACTTCTTCCAAAATCTCGAAGTAAACCTCGGATCTCTATCCGATATAATAGACACAGGTACACCATGCAATCTCACTATCTTTGCCACATACAACTCAGCTAACTTATCCAGTGAATAATCAACACGTACTGGAATAAAGTGAGCCGACTTTGTCAATCTATCCACAACAACCCACACAGCATCTCTCTTTCTCGGAGTCATCGGTAACCCCGTCACAAAATCCATGGTAACCCGATCCCATTTCCATTCGGGGACCATCAATGGCTGAAGCAATCCCGAAGGCACTTGATGCTCAGCTTTCACTTGTTGACAAATTAGACACTTTGCCACAAACTCTAAAATATCTCTTTTCATTCCTGGCCACCAATAAAACTTCCTCAAATCGTTGTACATTTTTGTACTGCCCGGATGTACTGACAAACATTCACTGTGGGCCTCATGCAAAACTTTTCAAATCAACTCCTCATTTTTAGGAACATAAATTCTGTCGTGATAAAGCAAACAACCATTCGAACCCATTCAAAAATCAGAATCACATTCCGACTCGCACCTAGCTATTTTAGCTTGCATCTCGCTGTCATTTCTCTGAGCCTCACACATTTGTTGAACAAATAGTGGCTTAGCTCTCAACTCTGCCAAACTAGCACCATCATCAAACAATGCTAAACTCGCTCTCATAACTCTTAGAGCATACAAGGATTTCCTACTCAAGGCATCCGCAACCACATTCGCTTTTCCCGAGTGGTAATCAATGACTAACTCATAGTCTTCCAACAACTCAAGCCACCGTCTCTGTCTCAGATTCAGATCCTTCTGATCCATCAAATACTTTAAACTCTTGTGATCTGTAAAGATTCGACACTTCTAACCATACAAGTAATGTCGTCAAATCTTTAGCGCAAAAATAATCGCAGCCAACTCTAAATCATGAGTCGGATAATTCTTCTCATGCGGCTTTAGCTGCCTCGAAACGTAAGCTGTAACACCCCTTAACCGGGTTCTACGTCGAGGCGGGCCGGGCGTTACCGAACTCAACCCACTTAATCGCCACGTAGGCTCAACGTCATTACTCTCTATAACCTCATTCTCGACTTACGAGGCCTCACTCATACACACGAGGGCGCTCGAGACTAATCCGGAACTTTTACGATCCTTAAAAATTTTCTTCTTTTATACAGGGCTCACACGCCCGTGCACTATGTAACACGCCTGTGTATGGACACACACGCCCATGTTCCCTAGCCGTGCTAAAAGCTCGAGCATTCTGCCAATTGCCCCACGGCCATGGCACGCCCTTGCTCCCCAATCGTGGTGAACACTGACTTCCCTCGCACGGCCTAGAGTCTAGACACATGCCCGTATGGCTAGCCCGTGGCCAACACTAATTAATCCCACACGCCCTAGGCACATGCCCGTGTGACTAGTTCGTGGTCTATTCTGTTTTAAAATATTAACATGCAGGGGACGCACGGCCACAACACACACCCATGGGCTGACCGTGTGTCACACATGGTCTAGACACACGCCCGTGTGTATAACCACATGGTCAAGGACAAAGCTAAGTGCCAAGTTCTTTTCACCCTTCTAGCATACACAACAAATACTCATCCAACACAATCATAATCAACTCAAATTGAATACAATCTCACATAGAAAACTATATCTTTTTCATATAATGTAATAGCCAACAACTATGGCATTATACAAAATACACTTCCCATAAAAAGTCTAACACATCTTATCCATTTACAACAAAATTGACTAACTTGTCTAGCCCCTATACATGCCATATACAAAACATTAAGTTTCATGTACCAAAGTGTGCTGATATGTGGGCTATCTTCCAATGATCCTCGTATCTCGATTCACCATTTTTAATCTATAAGACAAGGGAAAAGAAAGGGAGTAAGCTTTGAGCTTAGTAACTTTACACATAAACAATTAATCATCATAGTATAAGCCCAACCACAATTAGCATTATACCAACATATAACATACAACTATGCTTATACAACTATGCTTACTCTTTCTATCCCTTACCATATTACCAACACATCATGAGTCACATGCTCATAACTATTGAAATGCACCCCTGCATTCAATATCACATTTACACAATATACAACACATCATTATTGCTCAATAATACATCCACATAGCTAACTCACATAGCTAATCCACACAAATTTAATCCACATATCTTATCCACACAACTATTACACACAGCTAATATACACAATTAATCCACACAGCCAATATCTCGGTGGTTTCGCACTTAGCACACCACAATCAATTTATAAGGTGGTATCGCACTTAGCCTACCACAAAGGTAATCATCGTGATCTCGCACATAGCCACTAAATGATATACCTAACGATAGCATCACACATAACCAGCTCATCGTCAATATGCATTTGGATGGTATCGCACTTAGCCCACCATCTAGCATTGTCACGACACATGCACAAGTCTATTTACCCAATTATTCAACCATTCACATCTATATTACATTCATTCTACTTGAACTACATAGGTTCCCAATCATTCTCATTCATTCTCATTCATGCTACACCCTAGCTAGCATTAACAAATTGTAAGTATGAATGCATTGTTTATGCATAGACTTACCTCGATACTCAAAAGTATTGAAATGTGCAATTTAGTCCACCACCTTGCTTTTGCCTCGGTTTCGATCCGGGCTTTGTCTTTCTTGATGTATAATGAATAAATCAGCTTATTCAATACACACATTGACTAAATTGACCCACATCTCATACTTTAGCAAAATTACTATTTTGCCCCTAAACTTTCTCATATTTACCCTTTAGCCCTAAAGGCTCGTAAAGTGATTTTTATTCAACTTTCTAGCCTTCAATGCTTAGCCGAACCACTTACTCAACTAAAGCATTCAACAATTCTCACTAAATCACCCATGTATGACCAAACTTAAGATTTTCACAACTAAGTCCCTACATGCATTTTCATGGAAAATCACTTAGCAAAAGATGTTTCTACTACATCAAGCTTTAATATTCTTCCATAAAACATCAAAATACATGCATGTCATACATATGTGCATTTTTGAACATCCATAATAGCTCACCAAATAGCTAAAAATAGCTTACTCATGCTACTAGGACTTCAAAAATACGAAGAATATAAAAAACCGGGCTTAAGAGCACTTACTAGCAAGCTTGAAAAATTGAAAGAGCCCTAACAATGGCTTCTCTAATTTTTGGCATCTTGGGGGAGAAGATGAGTGAATTTTTATCATCTTTTCACCTATTTAATCACTTATTTGATAAATGACCAAAATACCCTTTTTGATAAACTTCAAATTTTGACTCATCCATGCCCATTTTTGTCCAAAAATTAGAATTCGGGTAAATTGCTATTTAAGGACCTTTAATTAATAATCTAAAGCTATTTCGCACAAATAGCTTCTAGAAACACACATTTTGCAACTTTTGCAATTTAGTCCTTTTTGGACAACTCAACCACAATTTCACAAAATTGTTTCATGAAACTTTTACACTAGCATGCATACATAATATAAACGTCAAAACTCCTTCATGACCCTCAGATTTATGGTCTCAAACCACTATTCCGACTAGGCCCTAAATCGGGATGTTATAACTCTCCCCCCTTTAGAGATTTTCGCCCCCGAAAATCTTACCAGAAAAGACGTTTGGATGTTGCTCTCTCATAGCTTCTTTCGTTTCCCACGTAGCCTCTTCCACACCATGTTTCTGCCATAACACTTTCACTAGTGCTATGCTCTTATTTCTCAACCGTTTCACTTCTCGAGCCAAGATCTTAATCGGCTCCTCTTCATAAGACATATCGGTCTTATCTCAATTTCCATTGAAGGAATTACATGTGAAGGATCGGAGCGATACCATCGCAACATCGACACATGGAACATGTTATGAATCTTTTCCAACTCTATCGGCAAAGCCAACCGGTAATCTACAGGCCCAATTCTATCTGTAATCTCATACGGCCCTATGAACCTTGGACTCAATTTCCCTTTTCGTCCAAATCTCATAATCTTCTTCCACGGCGATACTTTCAAAAATGCTTTGTCGCCTACTTCAAACTTAATTTCTTTTCTTTTCAAATCCGCATACGACTTCTATCGGTCCGAAGCAGCTTTCAGACTATTACAGATTACTTTCACTTTTTCTTCGGTCTCTTTTACTAGATTGACCCCATGGATCCGCTTCTCGCTAAGCTCGGTCCAATACAAAGGAGTCCGACACTTACAGCCATACAAAGCCTCATACGGTGCCATATGTATACTCGACTGATAACTATTGTTATAGGCGAATTCGACCAAAGGTAGATATCTCTCCAAATTACCTTCGAATTCTAACGCACAGCATTGAAGCATATCTTCAAGAACTTGAATCACTCTTTCAGACTTACCATTAGATTGCGGATGGAACGCAGTACTAAAATTCAATCTCGTACCCATGGCCTCTTGCAACTTCTTCCAAAATCTCGAAGTAAACCTCGGATCTCTATCCGATATAATAGACACAGGTACAGCATCCAATCTCACTATCTCTGCCATGTACAACTCAGCTAACTTATCCAAAGAATAATCAACACGTCTTCGAATAAAGTGAGTGACTTCACAATCTATCCACAACAACCGACCACGAGATCTCTCTTTCTTGGAGTCATCGGCAACCCCATTACAAAATCCATGGTAACTCGGTCCCACTTCCATTCGGGAACCATCACTGGCTAAAGCAATCCCGAAGGCACTTGATGCTCAGCTTTCACTTGTTGGCAAATCGGACACTTAGTCACAAACTCAAATATCTCTTTTCATACCCGACCACCAATACAACTTCCTCAAGTCGTTGTACATTTTAAATCTTGCCGGATGTCTTGACAAAGCACCCACTGTGGGCTTCATGCAAAACCTTTCGAATCAACTCTACATTTTTAGGAACACAAATTCTGTCGCGATACATCAGACAACCATTCAAATTCACTTGAAAATCAGAATCACATTCCGACTCGCACTTAGCTATCTTAGCTTGTATCTCGCTATCTTTTCTCTGAGCTTCACATATTTGTTGAACAAATAGTGGCCTAGCTCTCAACTCTGCCAAAATAGCACCATCATTAGACAATGCTAAACTCGCTCTCATAACTCTTAGAGCATACAGGGATTTCCTACTTAAGGCATCCGCAACAACATTCGTTTTTCCTGGGTGGTAATCAATGACTAACTCATAGTCTTTCAACAATTCAAGCCACTGTCTATGTCTCAGATTCAGATCCTTCTGATCCATCAAATACTTTAAACTCTTGTGATCCGTAAAGATTCGGCACTTTTCGCCATACAAATAGTGTCGCCAAATCTTTAACGCAAAAATAATCGCAGCTAACTCTAAATTGTGAGTCAGTTAATTCTTCTCATGCAGTTTTAACTGCCTCGAGGCGTAAGCGATTACCTTACCCTCTTGCATCAACACGAAACCGAGACCATTAAACGACGCATCACTATAAACTACAAACTCCTTCTCCGATTCTGGTTGAACCAAAGCCGGTGCCTCAGTCAACATTGTTTTCAGTCTCTCGAAGCTCTGTTGACATGTCTCAGTCCATTCAAACTTGACATCTTTATGTAATAGTTTTGTCATCGGGGTAGCAATCCCAGAGAACCCCTTTACAAAACGTCTGTAATATCCCGCTAATCCCAAGAAACTTCTGATTTCTGACACATTCCTCGGTGGTTTCCAATCCATAACAGCCGATATCTTACTCGGGTCAACTCTGACACCATCACCTGACACCATGTGTCCTAGGAATCTGACCTCTCGGAGCCAAAACTCACTCTTGCTAAACTTAGCATACAACTGCTTATCTCTCAAAGTTTGAAAAACAATTCTCAAGTGCTCTTCATGATCGTTCTCATCCCGAGAATGGATCAATATGTCGTCAATAAAGACAACCACAAACTTGTCCATATATGGTCTGAAAACACGGTTCATCAGATCCATAAAAATTATAGGTGCATTCATCAACCCAAACGGCATAAACAAAAACTCATAATGGCCATACCTTTTCCGAAATGCAGTTTTCAACACATCTTGCTATTTCACTCTGAGCTGATAATAACCAGAACTCAAGTCTATCTTGGAGAACACTATAGCTCCCTTCAGTTGATCGAAAAGATCATCAATCCTTGGTAAAGGATACTTATTCTTAACTGTCACTTTGTTAAGCTGTCTATAGTCTATACACAGCCTCATAGACCCATCTTTCTTCTTCACAAACAATATCGGAGCTCCCCAAGGTGAGTAGCTCGGTCTTGCAAAACCCTTATCTGTCAACTCTTGTAACTAAACCTTCAGTTCTTTCAACTCTACAGGTGCCATTCTGTACGAGGAAATTGAAATAGATGCCGTTCCCGGAACCAACTCAATTCCAAACTCGACCTCTCTCACTGGAGGTAATCCGGGTAACTCCTCCGGGAATACATCTGGATACTCACGTACCACTGGCACTGTTTTAAACTCCACCCCAACCTCTCGAGTGTTCAACACGAACGCAAGATAGGACTCACATCCTTTTCTCAAACATTTCTCAGCCACTAGGGAAGAAATCATAACTGGTAGACTATCCGATCCACCTGATTCAACCCGAACCACATCTCCACTCTCACATTTCAATTCAATGTATTTACTACCACAGTTCACTAAAACACTATGGGTAGTCAACCAATCCATGCCTAGGATTAAATTGAACTCATCAAACGGAAACAACATAAGCTTTGCCGGAAAACAATGATTCTCAATCAACAAAGGACAATTCTTACACACTTTGCCCACTAACACATGCTTCCCTAACGGGTTTGACACCTTAA
The DNA here is from genome assembly GCA_025698515.1 of Gossypium sturtianum. Lineage (NCBI taxonomy): Eukaryota > Viridiplantae > Streptophyta > Magnoliopsida > Malvales > Malvaceae > Gossypium > Gossypium sturtianum. Next base: position 96,080,709 of record CM046952.1, read on the forward strand.
CTACTATGTCTGTAGACTCAATGGTCATACTCAAACTAGATGCTAATCTCATGCAAATATAAGAGTGAGTAGACCATGGATCTATTAAAGCAATAACAGAGGTGTCAAAGAGAGAAAAAGTACCCGTTATCACATCAGGGGAGGATGTCTCTTCACGAGAACGAATGGCATACGTCCTCGCAGGTGCCTAACCCTCTGGTATCACAGCAGATTCCCTGGACGCACCTCTACCACTAGCCCCACCTATTGGGTTCCTTGGTGGTCTACCCCTCGTAGACACATCACTTGGTCTCACTTCTTGCCTTTCTTCCTTATCATCCATCTCGGGATAGTTACGGATAAAGTGGTCAGGGAAACCACATTTGTAACATTTCCGACTATTTCCCAACACTCTCCGGTGTGATACCTACCACAACTTGGACACTCCAATTTACTCTTTGTATTGCACACACTTTCCATCGAGGGGCTCGGACTCTCGAACCCTGACGAGTATTGTCCAAGTCTCGATGCAAATATCCCACTAAGGCTGACATCTGAGGATTCACTTCCTTGGATCTTTTCGACTGGGCTTGATACCACGAATTCTTTCAACTCCAAAATGCCAACTAGGAGTTTGATATCCTCATTCAGCCCATCTTCGAACCTCTTGCACAAGATGGTCTCTGTCGACACATATTCTTGAGCGTATTTGCTAAGCCTAACAAACTCACGCTCATATTCTGCTACTGACATTCTTCCTTGCTTCAACTCAAGGAATTCTTTCCTCTTCCGATCAGTAAATATTTGGCTTATATACTTCTTCTGGAACTCTTCCAGAAAGAAGTCCCACGTTAACCACTCTCTCAGGACCACTAACGTCAGCATCTTCCACCAATGGTATGTCGAGTCTCTCAGCAAAGATACGGCACACTTCAAACTCTCCTTAGGTGTACATGAGAGCTCATTGAACACCCTCATCGAGTTCTCTAACCAGAACTCCGCCCTCTCAGGGTCATCATCTACTTTAGCTCTAAACTCCTCACTCGTGTTCCTAATCTTATCTACAGGGGTTTTGATATCCTCACTACATCCATACCTTGAGGAGCCACTAGATTTGGCTGAGGTATAGGAGGAGGTGGAGGAGGTTGAGCGTTAGGGTTCGCTCGAACATAGTCCGAGTACCAATCACTCATCATATGGAGAAAGGCTTCTCGTGCATCTTCCCTTTGACCATTGACCTCGGGTCCACTCTCAACGGGCGCGGTCCCTTACGCAGGAGCGGGCGCGTTACTCGCTGCTTCATCAGCAGTCAATGGATCGGAATCCATATACTATATAAAACAAGTTTTAAAGCATCAGAAACCACCACATTATCATTGTACACTTATGGCATGTATAGCTAGACTCTTACACCCGCTACGGTAGTCCTAGAAACGGCTAAAACATAGCTCTGATACCACTAAATGTAACACCCCTTACTCGAGTTCTACGTCGAGAACCGGGCCCGAGGCGTTACCGAACTCAACCCACTTAATCGCCACATAGGCTCAATGCCATTACTCTCTATAACCTCATTCTTGACTTACGAGGCGTCACTCATACACACGAGGGCTCTCGAGACTAATCCAGAACTTTTACGATCCTTAAAAATTTTCTTCTTTTATACAGGGATCACACGCCCGTGCACTATGTAACACGCCCGTGTATGGACACACACGCCCATGCTCCCTAGCCGTGCTAAAAACTCGAGCATTCTACCAATTGCCCCACGGCCATGGCACGCATGTGCTCCCTAACCGTGGTGAACACTGACTTCCCTCGCACTGCCTAGAGTCTAGACACACGCCCGTGTGGCTAGCCCGTTGCCAACACTAATTAATCCCACACGCCCATGTGACTAGTTCGTGGTCTATTCTGTTTTAAAATATTAACATGCAGGGACGCGGCGGCCACAAAGACACGCCCGTGTGGCCGACTGTGTGTCACACAGGCCTAGACACACGCCTGCGTGTGTCTAACCACATGGTCAAGGACAAAGCTAAGTGCCAAGTTCTTTTCACCCTTCTAGCATACACAACAAATACTCATCCAACACAATCATAATCAACTCAAATTGAATACAATCTCACATAGAAAACTATATCTTTTCATATAATGTAATAGCCAACAACTATGGCATTATACAAAATACACTTCCCATAAAAAGGCTAACACATCTTATCCATTTACAACAAAATTGACTAACTTGTCTAGCCCCTATACATGCCATATACAAAACATTAATTTTCATGTACCAAAGTGTGCTTTGATATGTGGGCTATCTTCCAATGATCCTCGTATCTCGATTCACCACTTTTAATCTATAAGACAAGGGAAAAGAAAGGGAGTAAGCTTTGAGCTTAGTAAGTTTACACATAAACAATTAAGCATCATAGTATAAGCCCAACCATAATTAGCATTATACCAACATATAAAATACAACTATTCTTACTCTTTCTATCCCTTACCATATTACCAACACATCATGAGTCACATGCTCATAACTATTGAAATGCACCCCTGCATTCAATATCACATTTACACAATACACAACACATTATTATTGCTCAATAATACATCCACATAGCTAACTCACATAGCTAATCCACACAGCTAATCCACATATCTTATCCACACAGCTATTACACACAGCTAATATACACAATTAATCCACACAGCCAATATCTCGGTGGTTTCGCACTTAGCACACCACAATCAATTTATAAGGTGGTATCGCACTTAGCCTACCACAAAGGTAATCATCGTGATCTCGCACATAGCCACTAAATGATATACCTAACGATAGCATCGCACATAACCAGCTCATCGTCAATATGCTTTTGGATGGTATCGCACTTAGCCCACCATGTAGCATCATCACAACACATGCACAAGTCTATTTACCCAATTATTCATCCATTCACATCTATATTACATTCATTCTACTTGAACCACCTAGGTTTTGTCTCGGTTTCGATCCGGGCTTTGTCTTTCTTGATCTATAATGAATAAATCAACTTATTCAATACACACATTGACTAAATTGACCCACATCTCATACTTTAGCAAAATTACTATTTTGCCCCTAAACTTTCTCATATATACACTTTAGCCCTAAAGGCTCGTAAAGTGATTTTTATTCAACTTTCTAGCCTTTCATGCTTAGCCGAACCACTTACTCAACTAAAGCATTCAACAATTCTCACTAAATCACCCATGTATGTCCAAACTTAAGATTTTCACAACTAAGTCCCTACATGTATTTTCATGGAAAATCACTTAGCAAAAGATGTTTCTACTACATCAAGCTTTCATATTCTTCCATAAAACATCAAAATACATGCATGTCATACATATGTACATTTTTGAACATCCATAATAGCTCACCAAATAGCTAAAACTAGCTTACTCATGCTACTAGGACTTCAAAAATACGAAGAATATCAAAAACCGGGCTTAAGAGCACTTACTAGCAAGCTTGAAAAATTGAAAGAGCCCTAACAATGGCTTCTCTAATTTTCTACACTTGGGGAGAAGATGAGTGAATTTTTATCATCTTTTCACCTATTTAATCACTTATTTGATAAATGACCAAAATGCCCTTTTTGATAAACTTCAAATTTTGACTCATCCATGCCCATTTTTTGCACAAAAAATAGAATTTGGGTAAATTGCTATTTAAGGACCTCTAATTAATAATCTAAAGCTATTTCGCACAAATAGCGTCTAGAAACACACATTTTGCAACTTTTGCAATTTAGTCCTTTTTGGACAACTCAACCACAATTTCACAAAATTGTTTCATGAAACTTTCACACTAGCATGCATACATAATATAAACCTCAAAAACTCATTCATGACCCTCGGATTTGTGGTCTCGAACCACTATTCTAACTAGGCCCTAAACCGGGATGTTACATAAGCGACTACCTTACCCTCTTGCATCAACACGCAACCGAGACCATTAAACGATGCATCACTGAAAACCACGAACTCTTTCCCCGATTACGGTTGAACCAAAACCGTGCCTCGACCAACATTATTTTCATCTCTCGAAGCTCATGACATGTCTCAATCCATTCAAACTTGACATCTTTATGCAATAGTTTCGTCATCGGGGTGGCAATCACAGAGAACCCCTTTACGAAACGTCTATAATATCCCGCTAATCCCAGGAAACTTCTGATTTTTGACACGTTCCTCGGTGGTTTCCAATCCACAACAGACGATATCTTACTCGGGTCAACTCTAACACCATCACCTGACACCATGTGTCCTAGGAATCCAACCTCTCAGAGCCAAAACTCACTCTTGCTAAACTTAGCATACAACTGCTTATCTCTCAAAGTTTGCAAGACAATTCTCAAATGCTCTTCGTGATCGTTCTCATCCCGAGAATAGATCAATATGTCGTCAATGAAGACAACTACAAACTTGTCCACATACAGTCTGAAAACACGGTTCATCAGATCCATAAAAATCGTAGGTGCATTCGTCAAACAAAACGGCATAACCAAAAACTCATAATGGCCATACCTTGTTCGAAATGCTGTTTTCAACACATCTTGCTCTTTCACTCTGAGCTGATAATAACCAAACCTCAAGTCTATCTTGGCGAACACTGTAGCTCCCTTCAGTTGATCAAAGAGATCATCAATCCTTGGTAAAGGATACTTATTCTTCACCGTCACCTTGTTCAGTTGTCTATAGTCTATACACAACCTCATAGACCCATCTTTCTTCTTCACGAATAATACCGGACCACCCTGTGCGACTAGCTCGGTCTTGCAAAACCCTTATCTGTCAACTCTTGCAATCAACCTTCGATTCTTTCAACTCTACTGGTGCCATTCTCATGCGGAGCAATCGAAATAGGTGCCATTCCCTAACCAACTCAATTCCAAATTCAACCTCTCTCTCTGGAGGTAATCCGGGTAACTCTTCCGAAATACATCCGGTACTCACATACCACTGCACTGCTTTCAAACTCTACTACAACCTCTCGAGTATTCAACACAAAAGCAAGATAGGACTCACATCCTTTTCTCAAACATTTCTCGACCACTAGGGAAGAAATCATCACTGGTAGACTATTCGATCCACCCGATTCAACCCGAACCACATCTCCACTCTCACATTTCAATTCAATAAACTTACTACCACAGTTCACTAAGACACTATGGGTAGTCAACCAATCCATGCCTAGGATTAAATCAAACTCATCAAACGGTAACAACATAAGGTTCGCCGGAAAATAATGATTCTGAATCAATAAAGGACAATTCTTACACACTCTGTCCACTAACACATGCTTTCCTTACGGGTTTGACACCTTAACCACTATGTCCGTAGACTCAACGATCATACTCAAACTAGATGCTAATCTCATGCAAATATAAGAATGAGTAGACCCTGGATCTATTAAAGCAATAACGAAGGTGTTATAGAGAGAAAAAGTACCTGTTATCACATCAGGGAAGGATGCTTCTTCGCGAGCGCGAATAGCATACGTACTCGCAGGTGCCCGACCCTCTGGTCTCACAGTAGAATCTCTGGGCAAGCCTCTACCACTATTCTCGCCTCTCGGGTTCCTTGGTGGTCTACCCCTCGTAGACACATCACTAGGTCTCATCTCTTGCCTCTCTTCCTTTTCATCCCTCTCGGGACAGTTACGGATAAAGTGGTCAGGGGAACTACACTTATAACATTTTCGAGTATTTCCCCAACACTCTTCGGTGTGATACCTACAACAACTGGGACACTCCGGTTTACTCTTTGTTTTGCCCACACTTTCCATCGAGGGAGCTTGGGCTCTCAAACCCGAGCGAGTATTGCCCAAGTCTCGATGCGAATAACCCATTGGTGCTGTCGTCTGAGGATTCACTTTCTTGGATCTTTTCGACTGGGCTTGATATGACTTGCCCATCGGCCTCTTTCTATCATCTCGGGCTTCACTCACAGCCCTCCTCTTTTTTGAACTCAGCTCTTCAGACTTACTTGCCCTATCAACTAATACCACAAATTCTTTCAACTCCAAAATACCCACTAGGAGTTTGATGTCTTCATTCAGCCCATCTTTGAACCTCTTACACAAGATGGTCTCAGTAGATACACATTCTTGAGCGTATTTGCTAAGCCTAACAAACTCACGCTCATATTCCGCCACTGTCATTCTTCCTTGTTTCAACTCAAGGAATTCCTTCCTTTTTCGATCAGTAAACCTCTGGTTTATATACTTCTTTCTAACTCTTCCGTAAAGAAGTCCCACGTCACCCGCTCTCTCGGGACCACTAGCGTCAATGTTTTCCACTAATGGTATGCCGAATCTCTCAGCAAGGATACGGTACACTTCAAACTCTCTTCAGGCATACATGAGAGTTCACCGAACACCCTCATCGAGTTCTCCAACCAGAACTCCGCCCTCTCAGGGTCATCATCTACCTTAGCTCTAAACTCCTCAGCCCCGTGCTTCTTAATCTTATCCACCAGGGGCTTCGATATCCTCACTACATCCATACCTTGAGGAGCCACTGGATTTGGCTGAGGTATAGGAGGAGGAGGTGGAGGAGGTTGAGCATTAGGGTTCGCTCGAACATAATCCGAGTACCAATTGCTCATCATCTGGAGAAAGGCTTTCCGTGCCTCTTCCCTTTGACCCCTAACCTCGGGTCCACTCTCAACGGGTGCGGTTCCTTGCGCAGGAGCCGGTGCACTACTAGCTGCTTCATCAGCAGTCAATGGATCGGAATCCATATACTATATAAAACAAGATTTAAATCATCAGAAACCACCACACTATCATTTTACACTTATGGCATGTATAGCTAGACTCTTACGCCCGCTATGGTAGTCCTAGAAATGGCTAAACCATAGCTATGATACCACTAAATGTAACACCCCTTAACCGTGTTCTACGCTGGAACCGGACCCGAGGTGTTACCGAACTCAAACCACCTGATCGCCACTTAGGCTCATCGTAACTACTCTCTGAAGTCATCTCAACAACCTCATTCTCGACTTACGAGGCCTCACTCCTACACACGAAGACTCTCGAGACTAAACCGGAACTTTTTCCAATCTTAAAAATTTTCTCTTTATACAGGTCTCACACGCCCGTGCAAGATTAGACACACCCATGTCCCCAAACCATGCCTAAAAACTCAGCATTCTGCCAATGCCCCACGGCCAAGGCACACGCCCGTGCTTACCATCCGTGGTGCACACTGACTACTTTAACACGGCCTAGAGTCTAGGCACACGCCCGTGTGGCTAGCCCGTGGCCAACACTGGATAATCCCACACGCCCTAAACACACACCCGTGCAGCTAGTCCGTGGTCTATTCTGATTTATAATACTAACATGCGGGGGCGCCTTGCGGCCAGCGCACGTTCGTGGGCTGACCGTGTGTCACACATGGCCTAGACACACGTCCGTGTGTCGATCCACATGGACAAGAACAAAGCTATGTGCCAAGCACTTTTCACCCCTCTAGCATACACAACATATACTCATCTAACACCATCATAATCAACTCAAATTGAAGTGCATTCTCACATCGAAAACTACATCTTTCTTTCATATAATGTAATAGCCAACAACCATGGCATTATACAAAATAAGCTATCCATTTAAAGGCCAACACATCTTAGCCATTTACAACAAAATCCACTAACTTGTCTAGCCCCTATACATGCCATATACAAAACATTAAGTTTCATGTACCAAAGTGTGCTGACATGCGGGCTGTCTTCTGATGATCCTCGTGTCTCGATTCAACGCTTTTAATCTATAAGACAAGGGATAAGAAAGAGAGTAAGCTTTGAGCTTAGTAAGTTTACACATAAACAATTAAGCAACATAGTATAAGCTAAGCAACCATTAGCATTATACCAACAAGTAATTCACAACTATGCATACTCTTTCTATCCCTTACCACATTTCCAACACATCATGAGTCACATACTCATAACCATTGAAATGCACCCCTGCATTCAATGTCACATTTACACAATATACAACACATCATTATTCCTCAATAATTCATCCACAAAGCTAATTAACTTAATAATACATCCACACAGCTATTTTACTCAATAATGCAATCACATGGCTAATCCACACAGTTAACCCACATAGCAAATGTCTCGGTGGTTTGGCACTTACCACACCACAATCAATTAATAAAGTGGTATCGCACTTAGCCTACCACAAAGATAATCATAGGGGTTTCTCACTTAGCCCACTAAATGATATACCTCACGATAGCATCGCACATAACCAGCTCATCGTCAATATGCATTAGGATGGTATCGCACTTAGCCTACCATCTAGCATTATCACTACACATTCATATGTCTACTTACTCAATTAAACATCCATTCACAATTCTACTACATTCATTCTACTTGGACCATATAGGTTCTCAATCAATCTCGAACAAGCTACACACTAGCTATCATCAACAAATTGTAAGTATGAATGCATTGTTTATGCCTAGACTTACCTCGATACTCAAAAGTATAGAAATATGCAATTTAGTCCACCACCTTGCTTTTGCCTCGGTTTCAATCCGGGCTTCGTCTTTCTTGATCTATAATGAATAAATCAGCTTATTCAATATATACATTGACTAAATTGACCCACATCTCATACTTTAGCAAAATTACTATTTTACCCCTAAACTTTCTCATATTTACACTTTAGTCCCAAAGGCTCGTAAAGTGATTTTTATTCAACTTTCTAGTCTTTCATGCTTAGCCGAACCACTTATTCAACTAAAGCTATCATCAATTCTCACAAAACCACATATGTATGACCAAACTAAAGTTTTTCACAAACTAGTCCCTACATGCATTTTCATGGAAAATCACTTAGCAAAAGATGTTTCTACTACATCAAGCTTTCATATTCTTCCATAAAACAACAAAATACATGCATGTCATACATATGTACATTTTTGAACATCCATAATAGCTCACCAAAAAGCTAAAAATAGCTTACTCATGCTACTAGGATTTCAAAAATACGAAGAATATCAAAAATCGGGCTTAGGAGCACTTACTAGCAAGCTTGAAAATTTGAAAGAGCCCTAACAATGGCTATTGAAATTTTCGGCAGCTTGGGGGAGAAGATGAGTGAATTTTTGTTATCTTTTCACCTATTTAATCACTTAATAACTAAATGACCAAAATGCCCTTTTTGATAAACTTCAAATTTTAATTCATCCATGCCCATTTTTGTCCAAAAATTAGAATTTGGATAAATAACTATTTAAGGACCTCTAATTAATAATCTAAAGCTATTTCACACATATAGCTTCTAGAAACACACATTTTGCAACTTTTGCAATTTAGTCCTTTTGGACAATTCAACCACAATTTCACAAAATTGCTTCATGAAACTTTCACACTAGCATGCATACATAATATAAACCTCAAAAACTCATTCATAACCCTCGAATTTGTGGTCTCGCACCACTATTTTGACTAGGCCCTAAACAGGGATATTACTTTCTACCTTTGATTTATGGTCTTGCAACCATTATTCCGACTATGCCCTAAATCGAGCTATTACACTTGCATTCAGATGGCACCGTACGAGGTATTATATGGTCGTAGGTGTCGCACACCTTTATGTTGGACTGAGTTGGGTGAGCGGCGTGTTCTGGGCCCTGAACTGGTTTCTGATACCGAGGATAAAGTTAAACTGATTCGAGACTGACTAAAAGCGGCAGCTAATAGGTAGAAGTCCTACGCAGACCTGAAGCGACGTGAAATTGAGTATTCTGTGGGAGACTTCATTTTCCTTAAGGTCTCGCCATGAAAGAAGGTACTGAGATTTGGTCGTAAGGGCAAGTTCAGCCCTAGATTCATTGGGCCTTATCGTATTTTGAAGTGTGTAGAACTAGTTTCCTACCAGTTGGAGTTACGTCCAGAGTTAGATCAGATTCACGACGTGTTTCACGTCTCTATGTTGAGTCGCTATCGCTCTAATCCCATGCATATTGTTCCGGTTGAGGATATCGAGGTTAGGCCAGATCTAACCTTTGAGGATGAGCCAGTACAGATATTGGATCGCGATATAAAGGTTCTAAGAAGAAATTCCATCCCACTGGTTAAAGTTCTTTGGCGTAATCATAGTTCAGAGGAGGCCACATGGGAGCATGAGGATGCGATGCGACAATAGTATCCTCATCTATTTTGATCAGGTAAGAATTTCGAGGCCGAAATTTTCTTTTAGGGGGTAGAGTTGTAACTCCCCAAAAATCTCTTATATATTTATTTTTGTATGTTGGTGACACAATTGTATGTCTGCTTCAGTGGTTAAGTGTTCTGGGAAGTGTCTAAGAGGTCCCAAGTTCAAGCATTAGCTTGGGCAAATTTTTGTTTTTAAATGAATAAACCCCTATATCTAATCAGTAGGCTTATATATATATATGTTGGTAAATTATGTCAGAATGGCCCTGCTTGTCTGGTGGATAAGTGGAGGGTTAGTTGTGCTGGGGGTCAGGAGTTCGAGTCTCTGCGCGAGCGAAGGATTTATTTTTGCTAGATACTTTGAAGGTGTTTGAGTGGAGTCAGAATTCTGAAGAGAGTGGGGTGAGTGGTGGACGGCTTGGAGTGTTTGAGGGGTGTGGGGAAGTGTGGGAGTGAAATTAGGGATAGGGGGAGCTAATTGATGGATTTAGGGGGTAGTGGGGATTGAGTAGAATTCTTTGCTTCCAAAAAATTTCTACTCTTCAGAGAAAAAGGTAAGCAAATGTTCCCCTCCTCCTTTGGCTGAATCTTCCCCTCTCCATCGTTTCTTTTTTCTTCTTTTTCAACTTTCTTTTGTCAACCGAAAATCCCCCACTTGCTGCAGTTGTTTTCAAAATTCAATTACCCTCTCTGTTCCCAAAATTGTGACCCTAGTTTCCCTCTCCCTCAAGCTGACCGTGCATTATCTTGCTCCTCTCCTTGGCCAAATTTTGATAGGTGAGTTCTGCTTTATCTTCTGTCCTCTCCTTACCCTCTCTATTCCTATTCTTACCGTCACCCCCTCTGTTTGACTCTTTTAAGTCTTTGTTTCCTCATCTCAATTCATTCTCTCTTGCATTGCCAAATTGCACTCTGCGCTGTCATCAATTTGGTAAGTGATTTATGTGTTGTTGTCTCATTTTATAAGATACTGAATGGAGGGTTGTGTTGATCGGTAAGTATGGTTTAATTTAAGTTATAGGGATATTTGATTTAAGGTTTAATGAAAAGGTTTTGTGACTCTTGTTTTAGGTGGAGATCAAGGGTTGGTTGGTGCAGCTTCAAGAATCTGAGGGTGTGTTTTCGATTGATCTCGGTAAGGGGGTTTCGATTGTTAATCGATTCTTAACTTTGTTAGGTTTTGATTTAATAATGAATTAAGTAGTTGAGTAATGACGTTTTGGTTGAATCTAGGTCTTTGGAGTACTCAGAGTGCGGTTTAATTACTAACGAAATCAGGTGTGTAAACACAACTCTAAAAATGAAAATCGACGAAAAGCTAAAAAATGTGATTGTCGATGCCACACGGACGTGCAGCCGCCCGTGTGGTAGGCCGTGTGACCGAACACGAGCGTGCGATCGATGAGGCTGGCCATGTGCGATTCATGGGCCAGACCAAATTAGGCCGTGTGGGCCCACACAGGTGAACCACACGAGTGTGTGGGATTATTGGGCCAGGCCTTGTGATCCACACGGCCAAGGCCATTTTGGGCCGTGTGGGCCACACGGGGATGTGGGCCTACACGGGCTGACAATATAGGCATGTGGGTCCATTTTCACTGTTTTGCTGCTAAGGTTGCACTAGTCGCCCGAGACGACTTTGAACCTACGGAAGGGTCTGTAAGCATACTTAGACCCCTGATTGACTAAAATGATTAAATGACCGTTATATCCTTATATGATATATAATTGAGCATGTTGTTAAAACTGTACCAAATATAAGTATGATACCATGATTTGGCGTGACATGATTATATGATGCATTGCATGGGGATGGGTTGATATTGATCGGATGAAGTGTACTAAAAGGCTTCGAGCCTAACTTACTGGCAATTCAGCTGTATATTACTGTATAGTGCCGCATTCGGTACTACTTGGAGTGTAGGCATGGCTGGGTTGATTATATCCCCACATAGAGTGTGGGGTTGGACAGAGATGGAGTGTAGAGGCTGGCTGGGTAGGACTTTGTGATTTCATATCTCATACTGTACTGATTACTAATACTGTAATGGGCCAAGGCCCTAATGCATGACTGCACTTGTACTCAGATGGGCTAAGGCCCTAACTGAAACTGAGTCTGATACTGAAAAGGGCTTAGGCCCAGAATGCAATTGCTTCCTGTCTGTTTGTGTACATGTGATTACACACTGAGTTTTCGTAAACTCACCCTTCTGATTTATCTGTATAGGTATCCCCAGACATAGGCGGATAGGTGCATCGGATGACTCAGCGGTGGCCATACGACCTACTTCATTCTACCTTGTACTTAATTATGATTTTGATTTTATGTTGGGTTATTTTACTGTATCATGGCCTCTTTGGATTTTTATTTTTAATTTGGGATTTTTATTGTTTTGATTTGTAACTGCTAGTGGTAGGGATAATCAAGTTTTCAAAAAAGAATCAAACGTTTTAACAAAATACACTCAAATACGCAAACTATTTATAAAAGCTTCCGCTATAAGTGACGTTTTGAAAATTAATAACTTTTTGAAAGAGAATAACTCTGTGATAACAAATTACGTTTTGAAAATGAATGACACGTCCTAGAATTAACATAAGATAATGTAAATAGGTTATATAAAAGAGGTTTTTGACGGCAACTCACTTTTCGAAACACACTACCATGTGACATCGCCAGATTCGGCCATAACGTCTAGGCCGGGTTTGGGGTGTTACAGATACGATATGTATGATCTGTTATGTATAAAGCATGTTCTATGTCTATTATATGATCATGTATGAGATGTAACTTCTGGTTCTGTTAACTTTGTTTGTATCCGATTATGGGGTAGGACATATATTATGTGGAGGAAGTGTTCTGTGTGAGGTGATATCTCACCATTATACTAACAGCACTGCTGCGATTATTTTGAAAAGTGTCGTAAGGACACTAAGTGGTGTGTTGGGCTGGGTGGGTGTTTTATACCCCACATGGTGTGTTGGGATGGTTGGAGTTGGTGTGTAGAGGATGGGGGGTAGGATTATATATCTTCATCTGTACCACTCTTATTTGATTATGAATCTGTATAAGATGTATGTTTGTATCTGTTATGCCATGTAGTTAAATCTGAAATTCTGCTTTCTTGTGAGTTACACACTGAGTTATATAAACCCACGCTCTATTTGTCTGTTAATTTTAGGTAACCCTCAGACTTAGGCGGGTCGGTGCGACGGGAGCTCGGTTATGTCCATTCCTCCATAAACTACATTTACTTAAAATTTGACTTATTTAAATTTCTGTTTTGAGAGTTTTGTATATTTTGGACTCTCTAGACTGTTGAGATTTATTTCTAGGTTGAATTTTATTTTGGGATTTCTAGCATGACAATTGATAAAACGGCTTTATGAAAACAACTGCTTTTCTACAATCAACTATTTTTGAGAAAACAAACTCTGTTTACCAAAATACAACGTTTTAAGAAACTCCAATGCAAAATATTCGGTTTATTTGAAAGATGTAAACAACCAATGGTTTTTAATTAAATAAGTACTGAAAAGAGTTTTTCAAATAAAACGGGCTTTCTGAGTAACAAAGGTTTACGTTGAGTGGAAATAGGCGGAAACTAGTTTTCAAACCTATTTATCATAATCATTCCAGGTTCGGCCATAACGTCCAGGCCGGGTTTGGGGTGTTAAATAAACTTTCTCTTTTTTTTTTTAAACACACTATTTTTCTTGAAGATTAAAGCTTTTACTTTGAAAGAGTTGAAAAAAATCAAAACTTTGTTTTAAAAATTTTAACTTTCCTTTAAAATAACTAAAAAAATAGATTTTTATTTGTTAAAATCTAAACTTTTTGTTTTTTTTAAAAAATAAAAAATTTCCCGAAACCAAGCCTTGTTTTTTTTTTAAACCTTTATTTTAAAAAGGGGAGGGAAAATAGGATATTTGAGGGCTCCTAGAGGCGGAGGACCGACGGTCCGGTGACGTCCCCTTCATCGAAACTCAAAATCTGATCCCTCATGACATGCTTATGGAAAAAAAATAGATAGAAGAAAAGAAAAGAAAAGGAAATAGAATGCTTGTAGTTGTATTTTTTTACCTTTTTTTAAGAACAAAAATAATGAAAAGCCTCCTCATTTTTTTCTTTTCCTTTCATATTTATATATTGTTTTTTTAATAGAATCGACTGGATATTTATTAAAATTAATTAAAGAAAAGTATAATATGTTTCCCAAAAGCTTGGCTCAGGCCTACTAAAATAAACTTTTGACAAATCGGGACTCACTATTTTTTTATTAGTGAAGACCCTCTAAAAACACCATAGTAAAAAGCAAAGCAATAAATGAAAAAGTAAAAAAGTAAACCTAATATCTACCCCTGTCAATCTCAATAGTTGGACACCATAACTTCATCGTCTCTTCACATCACTTGCCGGTAACATTTCCAAAATATTTTCTTTACCTGCTATCTATTTTGCTTCATTTCTCCACGAAACCGCCTCAGTCTGGGTTCTTCAACCATCATCCTTCTGGAGTAGATCGATTGGGATCCAACACTACTCTCATCAGGTGTGAGTCCTCTCCCTTTTCTAGGGCTTCTTGCACAAGTTTATGGGCATAAACATTTCCTGGTCTATGAATAAACTTAAAATCAATTTCTTGAAAGTGAGATTTTTTTACTTTGAATATCTCTAATAATAGCCCCAATAATTGATTTATCTGGTTTTGTTGTTTGGCATTTCTTGATAACTGTTTGTGAGTCCCCTATGATTGTCACTGAGAGTATACCCATTGAGATTCCTAGCTTAATGGCCTGTAATCCTGCATATGCTTCTACTAAAAATAGAGATGAAACGTTATTATGAAGGACAGTCTTCATTGCTAGAATCTCGCCCATCAGACCCCACACCACCAGACCCAAAGTCGATTTGGAGTTTCTTTTGTCAAAAGCTGCATCAAACTGAATTGTCACCCTCGTGTTCTCTTCACATTGTTTGTGGCTTCTATCCATATTTAAGGTAATCTTCTTTTCTCCCAAATCATCTAACTCTACCATATACCTTTGTATTCTTTGTGCTAATTCCCTTCTCGTCATGTTTTTTCTCTCATGTACTAGCTGATTCCTTGAACTCCAGATTGACCATAAAGCACAGCAAAAAAATCAAAACTTTTTACAAGTACCCCTCTTGAAAACCCAGGTAAGCCACTCCAGAAAATTTGAATCATGTTATTTATGACCCAAGAGAGGTTTAAATTTTGCCATACCTCTATAATTGTAGGGCATTGCTGAAAGACATGATGACTATCTTCTTCCTAATTACAGCAGCAAGGACATCTAGCATTTGTGGCCACTCGTTTATTTCTTAGATTTACTAGGGTAGGGATGTAGTTTCAGGAAATTCTCCATATTGTGATTGTAATTTTTGATGGTAGCTGTAGATTCCATAGTTTCTTGTAGAAGTCTTTGATTTCGGCCTGTATTAAGTAATTATTAGGACCCAAGTTAGCATCTTGTAATAGTTTATAGGCGCTTCGAACTGAGTATTTACCAGATGGTTCTCCTTTCCACACTTGGATGTCATCATGACCTACTTCCGCTAGAGGAACCTACAAAATTTTCTTAGCTATATCCGCTTGAAAGGTATTGTTTATTAGATCCACCTTCCAAGTATTATTTGTGATATCAATTATATATGAAACTAACTTTATTTCTTTATTGTTGGTTCTGTTGTTCCATCCATCTGTATCAATTCCTGGGATCCATCGATCATCCCAAATAGAAATCCCATTCCCTCTACCAACCCTCCAGCATAGTCTACTTTCCAGGAGACCCATTGCTGCCCAAACACTCTTCCAGGTAAACGAAGGTAGATTTTCTAAATATGCATTAAAAAAATTTAACTGCGGATAATATTTAGCTTGTAGAACTCTAGCTAACAAAGAATTTGTGTAATTAATAAGACGCCATCCTTGCTTGGCTAATAACGCAATATTAAACTGGCCAAGATTTTGAAAACCTAAACCACCATTCTCTTTTAAGATGCAAAGATTCCTCCAAGCACACCAGTGTATTCCCCTCTTACCACGTCCCTTCTGCCACCAGAAATTCGCAATAATACTCTCTAGATCAGCACATAGCGATTTGGGTAATAGGAAACAAGCCATTGTGTAAGTCAGTAAGGATTGGGGAATAACCTTTATGAACACTTCTTTCCTACCTTGAGAGAGGTGTCTAACACTCCAATTATCGATGCGCTTCTTGAGCCAATCCTTTAAATTTTGAAAAGATTCCCTTTTCCTTCTACCGACCATATTAGGCAAATCTAGGTAGCGTTCTGGGTCGCTTGAGCTGCATACTCCCAATATATTGACAACCAAACGTGTGTACTCCCAATATATTGACAACCAAACATCTATCTACCTCCGATGTATTCTACTAAAAAAGACAGTTGATTTATCAAAATTAACACACTGACCCGAACAAGTTCTATACTCACGTAGGATTCCTTTGAGTAAAGTAGCTCATCTATTTGTTACCTCCCCGGATAGAATACAATCATCTGCAAATAACAGGTGCGATACCTGTGGACCGCTCCTGCTAACCTTAATTCCTTTCAATAGCCCTTCCCTTGTTACAAGTCTCATGAGACAAGATAAACCTTTTCCATATTTTAGAAATAAAAATGGACTCAAGGGGTCACCTTGTCGAAGTCCCCTGGTTGGATGAAAATTTTCTCCAGCATGACCATTAACGACTACTGAATAAGAGACAGTGGTCACACATTTCATAAGAGTTTCAATCCAATTTTGAGCAAACCCTATTCGTCCATTATCTTCTTAACAAAACTCCACTCGACCCTATCATATGCCTTACTCAAGTCTAGTTTTACCGCCATAAACCCCTTTTTCCCCAGTCTATTCTATTTTAGCATATGTAATATTTAATAAGCTAACAGCACATTATCCAATATTAACCTGCCTGGCACAAAAGCACTCTATACAACATCGATGCATTTTTCAATAACTTCTCTAAACCAATTTGCTATAGCCTTTGTCAGTACTTTATAAATTACATTGCATAAACTAATAGGTCGAAAATGTGTCATATTAGAAGGATTGGCAATTTTTGGGATAAACACAATATGCGTGGAATTTATCGGACTAACCTCCATGCCTCCATTCAGAAGTTGTAGACAAAAAGAGGTGACATCTTCTCTAATAATATGCCAGCACTTCTAATAAAATAAAGTCGGGAATCCGTCTTCCTTTGGTGCTTTTCTGGGTACCATCTCGAACACCACCTCTCGAATCTCCTCCTTTGTGTATTGTGCCGTAAGTCTTTGGTTATCCTCCTCAGAGACACATAGGTCTATACCCGATAGCAAATGTTCATAATTTTCCCTTTCCCCTACCGAGAATAAATTCTGAAAATAAGATCTCACAACATCCTCCATTTCTTGTAGGACCTATGTTTCCCTTCCATCCTCATTTTGCAATTTATGAATAAAATTTTTTCTCCGATGCTGTGTTGCTTGGCTATGAAAAAATGTTGTATTCCTATCGCCAAATTTCAACCAGTTCAGTCGAGCTCTTTGTTCCCAATAGCATTCATCCTTTTCAATCTCAAAGTTTAATTGGATCTTCACATCATTCACCTCAGCCAAATTATTATCATCCCTTTCAGCTTTAATCAACTTTGATAATTTTGGTGTTAAAAACTCCTTCCTCCTCTTTCTATTTAGTCGTATTTGCCAGGCCCATCTTTTTAAACCCTTTTTTAAGTTATCCAACTTTTGCAGCAAGTCCCCTGATGACGTTTCCCGGATGTATTTAATTTCATCGGCGAACGAGTCGTCCAGTACCCACCAAGCTTCAAACTTGAATATGTTACCATTCAACCATTTTTCTTCCCTTTTTCGTATTAATTAGAAGAGGACAATTATCGAAGAAAGAATGCACTAAATGTTGAATTGTTACCTTAGGGAACATGGTCATCCATTCCGCGTTTGTCACTCTTCTATCCAATCATTCCTGTATGTTTGTCTCCGTCATATTGCCTCTCTCCCATGTGAACTAATTACCAGAATACCCCACATCTGTAACATCCTGATTTAGGGCCTAGTTAGAATAGTGGTGCGAGACCACAAATCTGAGGTATATGTATGAGTTTTGAGGTTCATGCTATGTTTGCATGTTAGTGTGAAAGTTTTATGAAGCAATTTTTGTTAAATTGTGGTTGAATGGTCCAAAAGGACTAAATTGCAAAAGTTGCAAAATGTGAGATTCTAGAAGCTATTTGTATGAAATAGCTTTGGATTATCAATTAGAGGTCTTTAAATAGTAATTTTCCTAAATTCTAATTTTTGGACAAAAATGGGCCTGAGTGGATGAAATTGGAAAAGTTTGACAAATGGGAATTTTGGTCATTTGTCAATTAAGTGATTAAAAAGGGGAAAAGATGACAAAATTTCATTCTTCTTCTCCAAGCTATCGAAACTTTCAAGAAGCCATTGTTAGGGCTCTTCAATTTGTCAAGCTTGCTAGTAAGTGCATCCAACCCCCGTTTTTGATATTTTTCGTATTTTTAAAGTCCTAGTAACGTGAGTAAGCTATTTTTAGCTATATGTTGAGCTAGGATTGATGTTCAAAAATGTACTCATGTATGACATACATGTATTTTGATGTTTTATGGAAGATTATGAAAGCTTGATGTAGTAGAAACATCTTTTGCTAAGTGAATTTCATGAAAAATGCATGTAGGGACTAGTTTGTGAAAGTCTTGAGATTGGTCATACATGAATGAATTAGTGAGAATTGATGATTGCTTTAGTTGAGGTTATGAATCGGCTAAGCATGAAATGGTAGAAAGTTAAATGAAAATCACTTTACGAGCCTTGGGGCAAAAGTATAAATATGAGGAAGTTTAGGGGCAAAATAGTAATTTTGCTAAAGTATGAGACAAGGGTCAATTTAGTTAATGTGTGTATTGAATGAGTTGATTTATCATTGTAGATCAAGAAAGACGAAGCCCAGATAGAAACCGAGGCAAGAGCAAAGTAGCAGACTAAATTGCACGCTTTCATACTTTTTGAATACCGAGATAAGTTTACGTATAAACGATGCATTTATGCATATACATTGTTAATGCTAGCTAGTATGTAGCTTGATTGAGAACCTATTCGGTTCTAGTGAAATAAATGAGATAATAGTTGTGAATGGATGAATGTATTACAAAGTAGACATGTCAATGTGTAGTGATAATGCTTGATGGTGGGCTAAGTGTGATACCACCTTGATACTTAACAATGATGGGCTGTGTGCGATACTATTGTTAAGCATATTATTTAGTGAGCTAAGTGCGAAAATCACTATAATTATCCGTTGTGGTAGGCTATGTGCGATACTACCTCATGATCTAATTGTGGTGGGCTAAGTGCGAAACCACCGAGTAATTTAGCTGTGTGGATTTATTATTGAGAAATAATGATGGGTTGTATTTTGAATAAATGTGATATTGAGTGCAGGGGTGCATGACCATGATTATGAGTATGTGACTCATGATGTGTTAGAGAATACGGGTAAGGGATAGAAAGAGTAAGCATAGTGGTGGATGTGACTTACATATGTTAGTATAATGCTAATTGTTGTTTAGCTTATACTAGAATGCTTAAATTGTTTATGTGTACACTTACTAAGCTCAAAGCTTACTCCTTTCTTTTCGCTTGTCTTATAGAGAAAAGGGGTTGAATCGAGATACGCGGATTAATTAGAAGATCGCCCATACTATCAGCACACTCCGGTACATTAGACTTAATGTTTTGTATATGGCATGTATAGAGGCTAGACATGTTAGGGTATTTTGTTGTTTTGGCTAAGATGTTTTGGCCTTTTTATGGATAATCTATTTTGTATAATGCCATAGTTGATGGCTACATTATTATATGAAATGATGTATTTATACATGTAAGATTATGTTCATTATAAGTTGATTTCGGATGTGTTGAATGAGTACATGTTGTGTATGCTAGAGGGGTGAGAAGGGCTTGGCAAATAGCTTTGTTCTTGTCCATGTGGGTAGACACACGGGCGTGTGTCTAGGCCATGTGTGACACACGGTCAGCCCATGGGCGTGTGACTTGGCCGTGTGTCCCCTGCATGTTAGCATTTTAAGTTAGAATGGATCACGGGCTAGCCACACGGGTGTGTGCCTAGGCCATGTAAAGTGGTCAGTGTTCACCACGGATGGAGAACACGGGCGTGTCCAGGCCGTGTGAATTTAGTCAGTGTCGACCACGAGTGGAAGACACGGGCATGTCCTGAGGGCACACGGGCTTGTCCCATCCCCATGGGCGTGTGACCCTTGGCTAAGTGAAATAAATTTTTAAGATAGATAAAGTTTCGGTAGAACCTCAGAAGCTCTCGTATGTATGTTTAAGACCTTGTAGGTCCTTAATGAGGTAGTTGTGGCAGCTATCAAGAGTAGTCACGTTGAGCCTAAGTGGCGACTAAATGGTTTTAATTCGGTAATGCCTCGGGCCTGGTTTCGACATAGAATACGGGTAAGGGGTATTACATTTAGTGGTATTAGAGCTATGGTTTAGTCGGTTCTAGGACTACCGTAGCGGGTGTAAGAGTCTAGCTATACATGCCATAAGTGTACAACGATAGTGTGGTGACTTCTAATGATTTTTAAACGTTGTTTTATATAGTATGTGGATCTCGATCAATCGATTACTGATGAAGCAGCTAGTAATGCGTCGGCTCCTGCGCAAGGAACCGTGCCCGTCCAGAGTAGACCCGAGACTGGGGGTCAAGGAGACGAGGCTCGAGAAGCCTTTCTCCAGATGATGAGTAACTTGTACTCGGAGTATGTTCGAGCAAACCCTAATGCTCAACCTCCTCCACCTCCTCCTATACCTCAGCCAATTCCAGTAGCTCCTCAAGGTATTGATGTAGCGAGGATATTGAAACCCCTCGGTGGATAAGATTAGGAAACACGGGGCTGAGGAGTTTAGAGCTAAGGTAGATGATGACCCCGAAAGGGCAGAGTTCTGGCTAGAGAACTTAATCAGAGTATTTGATGAACTCTCTTGTAAACCTGAAGAGAACTTGAAGTGTGCTGTATCCTTGCTGAGGGACTCAACATACCATTGGTGGAAGACGTTGACGTCGGTAGTCCCGAGAGAGCGAGTGACGTGGGATTTCTTTCTAAAAGAGTTTCAGAAGAAGTATATAAGCCAGCGGTTTACTTATCGAAAACGGAAAGAATTCCTTGAGTTAAAGCAAGGAAGAATGACAGTAGCAAAATATGAGCAACAATTTGTTAGGCTTAGCAAGTACGCGCAAGAATGTGTGTCGACAGAGACCATCTTGTGTAAAAGGTTCGAAGATGGACAGAACGAGGATATTAAACTCCTAGTGGGTATTTTGGAGTTGAAAGAGTTTGTGGTGTTGGTTGAAAGGGCAAGTAAGGCCGAGGAGTTGAGTAAGGAAAAGAAAAGGGCTGTGAGTGAAGCCCGAGATGCGAGAAAGCTATTGATGGGCAAATCATATCAAGCCCAGTCGAAAAGATCCATGGAAGTGAATCCTCGGACGACAGCACCAGTGGGATATTCACATCGAGACTTGGACAACACTCATTCGGGTTCGAGAGTCCAAGCCACCTCGATGGAAAGTGTGGGCAATCCGAAGAATAAACCAGAGTGTCCAAGTTGTGGTAGGAATCATACCGGAGAGTGTTGGGGAAACAATCAAAGTTTTTATAAGTGTGGTTCCCCCGACCATTTTATCCAAAATTGCCCCGAGAGGGATGACAAGAGATAGAAGCAAGAGATAAGACCTAGCGATGTGTCTGCAAGGGGTAGACCACCAAGGAACTCGAGAGGTGGGACTAGTTGTAGAGGTGCGTCCAGGGACTCTGCTGTGAGACCGAAGGGTTGGGCACCTACGAGGACGTATGCCATTCGCGCCCGCGAAGAGGCATCATCCCCAGATGTAATAACGGGTACTTTTTCTCTTTTTGACACCTTTGTTATTGCTTTAATAGATCTAGGGTCTACTCATTCTTATATTTGCATGAGATTGGCATCTAGTTTGAGTATGACCGTTGAGTTTACGGATATTGTGGTTAAGGTGTCAAACCTGTTAGGTAAGCATGTGTTAGTGGACAAGGTGTGTAATAATTGTCCTTTGTTGATTATGAGTCATTATTTTCCGGCAAACCTTATGTTGTTGCCGTTTGATAAGTTTGACTTAATTCTTGGCATGGATTGGTTGACTACCCATGATGTCTTAGTGAACTGTGGTAGTAAGTTGATCGAATTGAAATGTGAGAATGGAGATGTTGTTCGGGTTGAATTAGGTGGATCGGATAGTCTACCAGTGATGATTTCTTCCCTAATGGCTGAGAAATGTTTGAGAAAAGGGTGTGAGTCCTATCTCGCCTTTGTTTTGAATACTCAAGAGGTTGGAGTAAAGTTTGAAATAGTCCCGGTGGTATGTGAGTATCCGGATGTATTCCCGGAAGAGTTACCCAGATTACCTCTAGTGAGAGAGGTCGAGTTTGGGATTGAGTTAGTTCCGGGAAAGGCACCTATTTAAGTTGCTCCGTATAGGATGGCACCTTTAGAGTTGAAAGAACTGAAGGTTCAGTTACAAGAGTTAACAGATAAGGGTTTTGCAAGACCGAGCTACTCACTGTGGGGTGCTCCGGTACTATTTGTGAAAAAAGAAAGATGGGTCTATGAGGTTGTGTATAGACTATAGGCAACTTAACAAAGTGACGGTGAAGAATAAGTATCCTTTACCAAGGATTGATGATCTTTTGATCAACTGAAAGGAGCTACTGATGTTCTCCAAGATCGACTGAGGTCCAGTTATTACCGCTTGAGAGTGAAAGAGCAAGATGTATTGAAAACTGCATTTCGAACAAGGTATGGCCATTATGATTTTTTAGTCATGCCGTTTGGTTTAACGAGTGCGCCTGCGATTTTTATGGATTTGATGAACCGTGTCTTCCGACCGTATGTGGATAAGTTTGTGGTTGTCTTCATTGACGACATATTGATCTATTCTCGGGATGAGAACGATCATGAGGAGCATTTTAGAATTGTCTTGCAAACTTTAAGGGATAAGCAGTTGTATGCTAAGTTTAGCAAGAGTGAGCTTTGGCTCCGAGAGGTCAGATTCCTAGGACATATTGTGTCGGGTGATGGTATTAGAGTTGACCCGAGTAAGATTTCGGCTATTATGGATTGGAAACAATGGAGGAACGTGTCAGAAGTCAGAAGCTTCTTGGGATTGGAAGGATATTACAGACGTTTCATAAAGGGGTTCTCTGTAATTGCTACCCCGATGACGAAATTGTTGCATAAGGATGTCAAGTTTGTTTGGACTGAGACATGTCAACAGAGTTTTGAAAGATTGAATACATTGTTGACTGAGGCACTGATTTTGGTTCAATCGGAATCGAGGAAAGAGTTCGTGGTTTTCAGTGACACATCGTTTAATGGTCTCGGTTGCGTGTTGATGCAAGAAGGTAAAGTAGTCGCTTACGCCTCGAGGCAGTTAAAATCGCATGAGAAGAATTATCCGACTCATGATTTGGAGTTGGCTGCGATTGTTTTCGCGTTAAAGATTTGGCGACATTATTTATATGGTGAGAAGTGTCGAATCTTTACGGATCACAAGAGTTTGAAGTATTTGATGGATCAGAAGGATTTGAATTTGCGACAGAGACGGTGGCTTGAGTTATTGAAAGACTATGAGTTAGTCATTGATTACCACCCTGGAAAAGCGAATGTGGTTGCGGATGCCTTGAGTAGGAAATCCTTGTATGCTCTAAAAGTTATGAGCACGAGTTTAGCATTGTCTGATGATGGTGCTATATTGGCAGAGTTGAGAGCTAAGCCACTATTTGTTCAACAGATATGTGAGGCTCAGAGAAATGATAGTGAGATGCAAGCTAAGAGAGCTAAGTGTGGATCAGAAAGTGATTCTGATTTTCGAGTGGGTTCGGATGGATGTTTGATGTATCATGACAGAATTTGTGTACCTAGAGATGAAGAATTGATCAGAAAGGTTTTGCATGAGGCACATAGTGGTTATTTGTCAAGACACCCGGCGATGCGAAAATGTACAATGACTTGAGGAAATTTTATTGGTGGCCGGGTATGAAAAGAGATATCTCTGAGTTCGTGACAAAGTGTCTGATTTGTCAACAAGTGAAAGCTGAGCATCAAGTGCCTCCGGGATTGCTTCAGCCAGTGATGGTTCCCGATTGGAAATGGGATCGGATTACCATGGATTTTGTGAAAGGGTTGCCTATGACTCCGAAAAAGAAAGATGCGGTGTGGGTTGTTGTGGATAGATTGACAAAGTCGGCTCATTTTATTCCAGTACGTGTTGATTACTCACTGGACAAGTTAGACGAATTGTATGTTGCAGAGATAGTGAGGTTACATGGTGTGCCTGTGTCTATAATATCAGATAGAGATCCGAGGTTTACTTCGAGGTTTTGGAAGAAGTTGCAAGAGGCTTTGGGTACAAAGTTGAACTTTAGTACCGCATTCTATCCACAAACAGATGGTCAGTCTGAAAGAGTGATTCAAGTTCTCGAAGATATGCTTCGATGCTGTGTGTTAGAACTCGAAGGTAGTTGGGAAAGGTATCTACCTTTGGTCGAGTTTTCCTACAACAACAGTTATCAGTCGAGTATACAAATGGCACAGTATGAAGCTTTGTATAGTCGTAAGTGTCGGACTCCTGTGTATTGGACTGAGCTTGTTGAGAAGCGGATCCATAGCATCGATCTAGTAAAAGAGACTGAGGAGAAAGTGAAAGTAATCTGTAATAGTATGAAAGTTGCTTCGGACCGACAGAAGTCATACGCGGATTTGAAAAGAAAAGAAATTGAGTTTTAGGTGGGTGACAAAGTGTTTTTGAAAGTGTCTCCGTGGAATAAAATCATGAGAATCAGACGAAAGGAGAAATTGAGTCCGAGATTTATAGGGCCGTGTGAGATTACAGATAGAGTTGGGCCAGTAGCATACCGGTTGGCTTTGCCAGTAGAATTGGACAAGATCCATAATGTGTTCCATGTGTCGATGTTGCGACGGTATCGCTTCGATCCTTCGCATGTGATTCCTTCAATGGGAATTGAGATACGACCGGATATGTCTTATGAGGAAGGCCCGATTAAGATCTTGGCTCGAGAAGCGAAACAGTTGAGGAATAAGAGCATAGCCCTAGTGAAAGTGTTATGGCAAAAACACGGTGTGGAAGAGGCTACGTGGGAACTGGAAGAAAGCATGAGAGAGCAACATCCAAACCTTTTTCTTTGGTAAGATTTTCGAGGCTAAAATCTCTAAAGGGGGGAGAGTTGTAACATCCTGATTTAGGGCCTAGTCAGAATAGTGGTGCGAGACCACAAATCCGAGGTATATGTATGAGTTTTGAGGTTTATGCTATGTTTGCATGTTAGAGTGAAAGTTTTATGAAGCATTTTTTTTAAAATTATGGTTGAATGGTCCAAAAGGACTAAATTGCAAAAGTTGCAAAATGTGAGATTCTAGAAGCTATTTGTATGAAATAGCTTTGGATTATCAATTAGAGGTCCTAAAATAGTAATTTTCCCAAATTTTAATTTTTGGACAAAAATGGGCCTGAGTGGATGAAATTGGAAAAGTTTGACAAAGGGCATTTTGGTCATTTGTCAATTAAGTGATTAAAAAGGGGAAAATATGACAAAATTTCATTCATCTTCTTCTCCAAAGCTACCGAAACTTTCAAGAAGCCATTGTTAGGGCTCTTCAATTTTTCAAGCTTGCTAGTAAGTGCATCCAAGCCCCGTTTTAGATATTCTTCGTATTTTTAAAGTCCTAGTAACGTGAGTAAGCTATTTTTAGCTATATGTTGAGCTAGGATTGATGTTAAAAAATGTACCCATGTATGACATGCATGTATTTTGATGTTTTATGGAAGATTATGAAAGCTTGATGTAGTAGAAACATCTTTTGCTAAGTGAATTTCATGAAAAATGCATGCAGGGACTAGTTTGTGAAAGTCTTGAGATTGGTCATACATGAATGAATTAGTGAGAATTGATGATTGCTTTAGTTGAGGTTATGAATCGGCTAAGCATGAAATGGTAGAAAGTTGAATGAAAATCACTTTACGAGCCTTGGGGCAAAAGTATAAATATGAGGAAGTTTAGGGGCAAAGTAGTAATTTTGCTAAAGTATGAGATATGGGTTAATTTAGTCAATGTGTGTATTGAATGAGTTTATTTATCATTATAGATCAAGAAAGACGAAGCCCAGATAGAAACCGAGGCAAGAGCAAAGTAGCAGACTAAATTGCACGCTTTCATACTTTTTGAATACCGAGGTAAGTATAGGTATAAACGATGCATTTATGCGTATACATTGTTAATGCTAGCTAGTATGTAGCATGATTGAGAACCTATTCAGTTCTAGTGAAATGAATGAGATAATAGTTGTGAATGGGTGAGTGTATTACAAAGTAGACATGTGAATGTGTAGTGATAATACTTGATGGTGGGCTAAGTACGATACGACCTTGATACTGAACAATGATGGGTTGTGTGCGATACTATTGTTAAGCATATTATTTAGTGAGCTAAGTGCGGAAATCACTATAATTATCCTTTGTGGTAGGCTATGTGCGATACTACCTCATGATCTAATTGTGGTGGGCTAAGTGTGAAACCACTGAGTAATTTAGCTGTTTGGATGTATTATTGAGAAATAATGATGGGTTGTATTTTGAATAAATGTGATATTGAGTGCAGGGGTGCATGACCATGATTATGAGTATGTGACGCATGATGTGTTGGAGAATACGGGTAAGGGATAGAAAGAGTAAGCATAGTGGTGGATGTGACTTAGATATGTTAGTATAATGCTAATTGTTGTTTAGCTTATACTAGAATGCTTATATTGTTTATGTGTAAACTTACTAAGCTCAAAGCTTTCTCCTTTCTTTTCCCTTGTCTTATAGAGAAAAAGGGTTGAATCGAGATACGCGGATTAATTGGAAGATCGCCCACACTACCAGCACACTCCGGTACAATAGACTTAATGTTTTGTATATGGCATGTATAGAGGCTAGACATGTTAGGGTATTTTGTTGTTTTGGCTAAGATGTGTTGGCCTTTTTATGGATAATATATTTTGTATAATGCCATAGTTGATGGCTACATTATTATATGAAAAGATTTATTTATCCATGTAAGATTATGTTCATTATAAGTTGATTTCGGATGTGTTGAATGAGTACATGTTGTGTATGCTGGAGGGGTGAGAAGGGCTTCGCAAATAGCTTTGTTCTTGTCCATGTGAGTAGACACACGGGAGTGTGCCTAGGCCATGTGTGACACACGGTCAGCCCATGGGCGTGTGACTTGGTCGTGTGTCCCCTGCATGTTAGCCTTTTAAGTCAGAATAGACCATGGGCTAGCCACACGGGCGTGTGCCTAGGCCGTGTAAAGTGGTCAGTGTTCACCACGGATGGAGAACACGGGTGTGTCCAGGCCGTGTGAATTTAGTCAGTTTTGAACACGGGTGGAAGACACGGGCATGTCCTGAGGGCACACGGGCGTGTCCCATCCCCTATGGGCATGTGACCCTTGTCTAAGTGAAAGAAATTTTTAAGATCGATAAAGTTTCGGTAGAACCTCGGAATCTCTCGTATGTATGTTTAAGACCTCGTAGGTCCTTAATGAGGTAGTTGTGGTAGCTATCGAGAGTAGTCACGTTGAGCCTAAGTGGCGACTAAGTGGTTTTAATTCGGTAATGCCTAGGGCCCGGTTCCGGCGTAGAATACGGGTAAGGGGTGTTACAAGATCCATCAGTTGACATCCCGCCAACACCTTTCGAAATATTTCCATTCTTCTTTCATCTCTAGGCATTCCTCCCTTTTTTTCAAAGCCATAAATAATTTCATTGAAATCTCCACATACAAGCCAAGGAATCCCCTCATCATTGTATAGATTTTTCAAAACAGCCCATGAGTTATCTCTATCCTGTGCATAAGGGGTTCCATAAAAACCTGTGAATCTCCATTTATTCCTTACTTTATTATCTTCAATTATCACATCAATATGCTGTTTAGAAAAATTTTGTAGCGTGATACTCACATCATTTCTGCATGCCAAACACAACCCTCCTCTAGTACCATACGAACCAACTCCAATACCATTCGCATAACCGCAACTTCGGTGAACTCTTTCCATTTGTCTTCTACAAAGCTTTGTCTCCATAAAGAAGATCATTTGGGGATTATAAATCTTCAGCGAATGCCAAAGTCTTTGAACTATCCGTGGGTTTCCCAAACCACGGACATTCCAACTTAAAATTTTCATTGCGCCCGGTCGGCTTGCCTCTTGGCAGCCGTCAATGATAAATGATTAATTTCCAACATTCTCCTATTCCTTATCGTCAAAGTGTTGATCTCTTACCTGGCTATTAATTCTTCAATCTCCCCATAGCTCTCTTTTTCCCCTCCTCTTCGATTAAAACACCATCTTCCAAATCATGATCCATAGCAGTTTGAGCCCGATCTACCAATAAATTTTCCCCCCATTGACAAGAAGATGACGATCTCCCTTCCAAATTAAATCCCAAAACTGGATCAATAGCCTTCCCACACCTCAATTTTTTCCTACGTCCCACATATTGTTTCCTGGTACTCGACTGTCCTCACAATTTCCACCCAGTTTCCCCTCACCATCCTCACGTAACCAGACACTATTCATTGCTAGAGCTCTTCGGGATTGTGCTCGCAACGATAAATCCCAACCCATTTTAGCAATTTCCACTCCTATCACCATTTTTGCTTCACAAAAAGAATCACTGAAACACCCCACACCCGGCCCACGAGCCTGAACCGGATCTGGTATGTTCCTTGAGTAAACCGGTTTCAAAATTCTTTGTTTCTTAGAGAAAATTCGTGTATTTTCAGGAAAATTTCATTTGGGGTTGGGCTTAGATTAAAAACCCATTTATTTAATTTTATAAATCCAATTTAGTTCGTGACACTTATCTAGTAGTAAAGCAAAAAGAAATAAAGAAATTCACTTGGGCCTTATGGCCTTATTACATCAATCAAAACCCCAAAAAAATAATAAAATTTAAGTACTTAATATAAATAACAGTCCCAAATAATAAAAGTCTTTCCTTGCTATGCATGGCCACATTTAGCTCCCCGCCGACCCTACCCATTACCGATCATCTCCGAAAAAAATTTCCCAACGGGTGAGTCAACAGACTCAATGTGTACACAAACTAACATTCAACAATTCAGGCATACATGTTCATATCAAAGACATATTCATAAAAAGTATGATGCAACCCAAACCCAAGCCTATTTGTCCATCCGCTACACACCACCCGTACCTGCCAATCACACCGTGGGGACTACTAAGTCAACCTCCATCCGCTACACACCATCGGCGATCAGCTGCGACGCGTGCACATCGCCCATATAATTTGTGTCATTAGACACCATATTCAAATAATGTAACCGGTTACCAAATTCGGATAATGTAACCGGTTACCATATTCAAATTTTTGTGACTGTGGTCACCATATTCCGTTGGTGAGACCGAAGTCAACACCTTCTTCCCCTTTCACATATATCCCGAATGCCCCATATATTTTATATCATGCATAACATACTTAATTTCTCATTATTGACATGTAACAATATACATATTAATAATCCTATCAAAAGTAGGAAACGTACCTGGGTACTTTTACCATATTTATGGTACTTAGCCATATTCACATTCTTATGCATATTCGTATATTAAAATAATTGCCATATGATGTATCGAAAGTTAGTGTGAGTACACACCTGATTGGCTTAATAGATTCCTTGAAATCCCGAAGAACGATCTACCGATCTAAAGTTTAGATCTGTTAATTCCTTGTTTGCCGATTGGATTGATCAAGTTCCCAAAAATTACTAGTATCCCTTTTCCTTGAAATCGGCTAACACTTACGTTTTCCAAATCTGAAGAGGATTCCTTGCCCTATATGTCTTAGATCCTTGATCCTTATATTCGACAGTTGTAGACCCCTTTAGATGTCGTAGTTGATTGCTCCTTTACTTAGAATCAACAAAGATTCGACTTTGACAGTAGAAACAGAGAAGAAAATAGAAGAAGAGGAGATGGATTTTGCTTAAAGAAAAATTCGGTAGAGAGGGGGAGAGAGCTAGGAAAATTTCGGCACAGAGGAAGAGAAAGCAAAAGTTGATGAGTAGCCCTCCCGCCTCCTCCTTTTATAGCCGAAATTATCACCTAGAGTCCCTTACTTGGCCACCACTCCTCTTTTGATAATATTATCTCTTTTATTTAAAAGATAAAAGCCTTTAATCCATCAATTATCTCCTCAATTTTCTTAAAAGAAGATCCTTTATTTATCACTTATTATTCACATATTTATGCAAATAAAACTCTTCCTTTTCTAGAAACCCATGCCGTCCACCTCACTTCTTCTGGAAGCAAAATAAAATTTCTTTTATTTGCTTCCCATGTGACTCGAACTCAGGCCCAACACCTTGCATGTGGCGCCATTTCCAGAGGCCCTAAGTGGCATCTCCAGGCCACTTTTCCAAGCCTGTTTGTGTGTCAAATTCCTCATATTATTTTTCTTAAGGCCACCTTGCCTTAGTTTTCTCTTTTAAGCCTTAAAACTTGACATTTCTTTACATTTCCAACTTTCCAAAAATTTTCGCTTTGGCTCTTTAAACTTGACATTTCCTTACATTTCCAAGTTTCCAAAATGTTTACTTTCCTCTTTTGAATCATTTCCACATCATTTCCTTACATCCCCTAGTTTCCAAAAATGTTCACTTTCCTCTTTTAAACTTAACGTTTCCAAAGCATTTCCTTACATTTCCTTACATTTCCATACATTGCCTTACATTTCCATACATTTCCATGCACCTTAGGGTTCCTAGAACTCCTCGAACACATCCAACACACCCACTGAGCCCACTATCTCATGAATTACACACGAACGCATAACCCCTAATCTAGGATGTTACGCTTCTACCTCCTTAAAAATAATTTCGTCCTCGAAATTACTTATTAACAAATTGTACAATCCTTCTCACCGCACTATGCTTTCACAAGCGCTCTCGATCTTAATAGAACCATCATACTTTCTAGGCACAATCCCTAAGTTCACGTCCCCAAGAACTTATTTCTAACGTCGCGATTTAATCCGAGTAAAAGTTTTATGAATTAGTCCTTGTTTCACTGATTATTCGCGAAGAATTTTTATGGAAAAATTTTAGGAGTGGTTCTTTCGTATCCATACATGCACACGCCTTTACATTCATACATCCATCAATCAATTATGAACTTTCGCTCATTCAGAGAAATGTTGTAGTTTTCATTGTTGTTGTTTTTCCACTACCCGTGGGTATTTTCGTAATTTGCCCTACTGGGGGTATTTTTGTAATTTGTCAAAATGAGGTTCCTTGGTGATTTTGTCAAAAGTATTTTGGAATTTTTAAATTCCTGGGTATTTTGAAAAATTTTGAAATCAGGGGTATTTCTGTAATTTTGGAGCTCTGGGGTATTTTGGTAATAAACCATGATAAATTTGTAGAGTTTAATATTTTCGGGTATTTCCAAATTTTGCAAAACTTTGAGGGTTCTTTTTGAGAATTGTACTTTCCAAAACGGTGATGTTGCAAAAATTTGGAAATTAGGGTCATTTTGGTAATTTTGTAAGTTAGAGCGCTTTGTAATTTTCCAAAATCAAGGTATTTTGATATTTTGCAAATTAGGGTTTTTGGACATTTTATAAAGTAATGAATTTTTGATAAGAACTGTGGGTATTTTGGAAATTTCATAAACTAAGGGCAATTTAGTAATTTTGCAAATAGGGGTATTTTAGTAATTTTTATAAATCAAGAATACTTGAAAATTTTTATAGAATCATGTTTGCAATTCAAAAGGATAATTTTAAGAGTTTTAAAACTAGGTTTTTTTTTTTTTTTTTTTTTGAAATACGGCTAGTTCCCTTTCGGGTTTTAGTTAGGGGTTTAGCCTATGAATAAGTCCTCTTGGTTAGGGTGAACCGGCTACTACGCACTGTAGGATTCCTCGCGAAGAGGAGGTGAGTCACTAGGATCGCTTAAATACCGTGCTCTTCCGGATCCAATCCTAGACATGCGCACAATGGTTGCCACACCCTAACTCGGTGACTTAGTCATAGGTTTGTTTAATGGTCCTTAAGTCTTATGCACTTGTGTTTGAATAGACTAGTCCTATGGTTCAATAGATTCTAGTTCACTAATCTACGTTCCATTCCGCTTTCTACCCTTCTACAAATCATAATATAAATCACACAAGAGATCAAGTACTTACCGTGGATCAATGGTCGGAGACTTAGGTGCCATGCCGTAAAACCTCGCTTATTTCTAAAAATATTTTCATAAAACTCATTTGGGCTCGATTTGAAAATGTTTTGGGCTTTAGACCACAGTGCCGAGAGTTTAAAATCTGGCTCGATACCAAGTCAAAACACCCCACACCCGCCCACGAGCCTCAAACCGGATCTGGTATGTTCCTTGAGTAAACCGGTTTCAAAATTCTTTGTTTCTTAGAGAAAATTCGTGTATTTTCGTGAAAATTTCGTTTGGGGTTGGGCTTAGATTAAAAACCCATTTATTTAATTTTATAAATCCAATTTAGTTCGTGACATATTATCTAGTAGTAAAGCAAAAGAAATAAAGAAATTCACTTGGGCCTTATGGCCTTATTACATCAATCAAAACCCCAAAAATAATAAAATTTAAGTACTTAATATAAATAATAATCCCAAATAATAAAAGTCTTTCCTTGCTATGCATGGCCACCTTTAGCTCCCGCCGACCCGGCCCATTACATTATCATCTCTCCTGAAAAAAATATTCCCAACGGGGTGAGTCAACAGACTCAATGTGTACACAAACTAACATTCAACAATTCAGGCATACATGTTCATATCAAAATATATTCATAAAAAGTATGATGCAACCCAAACCCAAGCCTATTTGTCCATCCGCTACACACCACCCGTACCTGCCAATCACACCGTGGGGACTACTAAGTCAACCCTCCATCCGCTACACACCATCGAAGGCAGTCGCTGCAGTCGACGTGTACATCGCCCATATAACACCCCAAACCCGGCCCACGAGCTTTGACCAGATTTGGTATGTTCCTCAAGTAAACCGGTTCAAAATTCTTTTGTTACTTAGGAAAAACTTGTATGATTTTTTAAAAAAAATATTGTTTGGGTTGGGCTTGAGTTGAAAACAAATTTATCTTATGTTAAAACCCATTTATTTAAGGTGACAAAACATTTAGAGTTAATTTTAAAAAGGAATTTACTTAAACTTTAATTGATAAAAATCCATAAACATAATAAATAAAAGAAAAATAAAGTAAACCGCAATGGCCTTATTATATCAATGATCCCAAAGCAAAACTTAAAATACTTAAAATAAATTGAAAGTCCAAATCATAAATTTCTTGCTATGCATGGCCACCTTTAAGCTCCTCGCCGACCCGG
The DNA here is from genome assembly GCA_025698515.1 of Gossypium sturtianum. NCBI lineage: Eukaryota > Viridiplantae > Streptophyta > Magnoliopsida > Malvales > Malvaceae > Gossypium > Gossypium sturtianum. The sequence continues at coordinate 96,114,502 of CM046952.1, forward strand.
TCCATTACTGCTCATCACCAAAAATATTCCCCAAACGGGGTGAGTCAACAGACTCAATGTGTACACAACACTAAGTCATAATAGAATCAGGCATGCAAATGATACACATTCAAATCATAGAATACAATTAATGATGCATTCCCAAACCCAAACCTAATTAACCATCCGCTACACACCACCCGCACTGCGGTCACACTGTGGGGACTACTAAGTCAACCCTCCATCTGCTACACACCATCGAAGCGCCATTTGCGATCGACGTGCTCATCGCCCATATAATTTGTGTCATTAGACACCATATTCAAATAATGTAACCGGGTTACCAAATTCGTATAATGTAACCGGTTACCATATTCAAATTTTGTGACCGTGGTCACCATATTCCGTTGGTGAGACCAAGTCAACACCTTCTTCCCTTTCACATATATCCCGAATGCCCCATATATTTTATATCATGCATAACATACTTAATTTCTCATTATTCACATGTAACAATATACATATTCATAATCCTATCAAAAGTAGGAAACGTACCTGGGTACTTTTACCATATTTATGGTACTTAGCCATATTCACATTCTTATGCATATTCGTATATTAAAATAATTGCCATATGATGTATCGAAAGTTAGTGTGAGTACACACCTGATTGGCTTAATAGATTCCTTGAAATCCCGAAGAACGATCTACCGATCTAAAGTTTAGATCTATTAATTCCTTGTTTTCCGATTGGATTGATCAAGTTCCCAAAAATTACTAGTATCCCTTTTCCTTGAAATCGGCTAACACTTACGCTTTCCAAATCTGAAGAGGATTCCTTGCCCTATATGTCTTAGATCCTTGATCCTTATATTCGACAGTTGTAGACCCCTTTAGATGTCGTAGTTGATTGCTCCTTTACTTAGAATCAACAAAGATTCGGCTTTGACAGTAGAAACAGAGAAGAAAATAGAAGAAGAGGAGATGGATTTTGCTTAAAGAAAAATTCGGCGAGAGAGGGGAGAGAGCTAGGAAAATTTCTACACAGAGGAAGAGAAAGCAAAAGTTGATGAGTAGCCCTCCCGCCTCCTTTTATAGCCGAAATTATCAGCCTAGGAGTCCCTTACTTGGCCACCACTCCTCTTTTTAATAATATTATCTCTTTTATTTAAAAGATAAAAGCCTTTAATCCATCAATTATCTCCTCAATTTTCTTAAAAGAAAATCCTTTATTTATCACTTATTATTCACATATTTATGCAAATAAAACTCTTCCTTTTCTAGAAACCCATGCCGTCCACCTCACTTATTCTGGAAGCAAAATAAAATTTCTTTTATTTGCTTCCCATGTGACTCCGAACTCAGCCCAACACCTTGCATGTGGCGCCATTTCCAGAGGCCCTAAGTGGCATCTCCAGCCACTTTTCCAAGCCTGTTTGTGTGTCAAATTCCTCATATTATTTTTCTTAAGGCCACCTTGCCTTAGTTTTCTCTTTTTAAGCCTTAAAACTTGACATTTCTTTACATTTCCAAGTTTCAAAAAATTTTCGTTTGGCTCTTTAAACTTGACATTTCCTTACATTTCCGTGTTTCTGAAATGTTTACTTTCCTCTTTTGAATCATTTCCACATCATTTCCTTACATCCCCTAGTTTCCAAAAATGTTCACTTTCCTCTTTTAAACTTAACGTTTCAAAAGCATTTCCTTACATTTCCTTACATTTCCATACATTGCCTTACATTTCCATACATTTCCATGCACCTTAGGGTTCCTAGAACTCCTCAGAACACATCCAACACACCCACTGAGCCCACTATCTCATGAATTACACACGAACGCATAACCCCTAATCTAGGATGTTACAATCACTATGGCCCAATCGACCACAGTAGAAATAGAAGAGGGACAATCTTTCATACTTAAATCTGACATATGAGCATCTTCCACAAAACATAACCTACTTCTTTCTTTTCAAAGGACACCGTATATCGATTTGGACTCTTATTCTCATAGAATTTCGATTTTCTTTCCCCATATTCGATCCCTCATACTCCATAAAATTCCCTATGAAATTACCCACTTGCATTACCAAATTCTCAGAGAAAATACCAATAGAGACGTCATAAATCTATACCCAGAAAGGTTTCAAGATTAAGGGAACTTTTAATGGATCCCCCCCCATTGCGACTTGTATAACACCAACAAGTGGTTGTTAAAAGTCCATGGTGACCCCTTCAAAACCCTTTCCATATCCAAGACATGAAAAAATTGAAACAAAAACCTTTTCTCCTCCAGATCTCAGATTTGAACACCCCGAAGGATGCCATAGATTTGCCATAGTACTTTTCATTGCTGGGGAGTGAATTATGCTAGCCGATAGGAAATACCCCACTAGCTAAAAAGCCCCCGCCTCTCTTTCCATATTCGAATCTAGTTGTATTTGTAGGACTGCTTCTTCTTCTTCATTGAGCATCAATCCAGGTAATTCAGTTTCCATGAGTGTAGGTAGAGATCCCGAATGTGAATATCACTTTTCTAAAAGAAATAGAGAGGACTTGATAGAACACCGCCATCAAACAAACAAAAGGCAAAGACAAGAAAATAGTTGCGTGCTACGATAGCAGACTCCACTTTATATATTGTTTTTTCTAATCTTTCTTATTTGTAAAAAAATGATAATAATATTTAATAATAGTAATAGTAACGATGATAGTAATAATTTGGGCCTTTGACAGGCCCAAAAAGGAAAGAAAAAAAGAAAATAAAAATAAAGGTCTCAAAAAGACCAAAACCAGATGGGCTTCAAACGGCCCAAGAGAGGACAAAAATTTAAATGGGCCCTCAATCGAGCTCGGAAAAAAACGGGTGTCTATAGAGGTGGACGCTCTTAAGGATGGGTTTGGTTGGCAGGTTGGGAGTGGCAATCATATCAACATTCGGATCGACAATCGGGGATTGGAAGGTTTAAACGGTGGGGTTCTTAATACTAATTTGCTTAACCCAAATGAGTGTAGTGTTAAAGATCTTTGGTGGTAAAGTTCATGAGCTTTATGGGCAAGATTTGGGAGACAAAATTTGTAACTTACCGATTGGGGGTGAGGGCCATTGTGATAGAATTGTATGGCTTTACAACCTACATGGCTTCTTCGCATCAAAGTCAGGTTATTCTTGGTTGTTATTGAAGGAAATAGGGTTTGGTACTCATAGGTTCTTTTGGAAAGCATTATGGAAGCTCGACACTATCCTTAAGGTTCGGGTGTTTACGTGGCGTGTGGGACACGAGATCCTCCCTACTAACGTTAAAATTTCTTCCATTCAATGTGGTTTTTGGCAGGGATGTCCTAGGTGCAGGATTGAGTGTGAGACCCTCTTTCATACACTTAAATATTTCCCTACATCTTAAGCGATCCTCTCTATTGGTGGGTGGAATGATAGCACCATTTCAAAGGATTATAAGTGTTGCATCGATTGGCTGGAAGATATGATGAGAGTTCTTGATAAAAAAAGCTATGGTAGACCTTATGACTACATTGTGGAATAGCTGGAATAATAGAAACAATTTCATCTTCAGGGGAAAAGAGGAGGCGCAGGTCATTTGGGATAGGGCCAGCACCCTTAGTCAAGACTTTCGCATTTGTAATATGATGAATGAGCTGTTGCTTTCTCCTAACCTTGCTATTAAAAAAATGGGAAAAACCTCCTAAGGGTTTTTACTAAAATAAACGCATCAGTTTGTGATAACAGAGTTGGATATGGTGCGATTGCAAGCAATGATGAAGGCTTTGTGCTGGGCGGTGGAGGGGGCTTTATAGAAAAGTTGTCCGTGGAAGAAGTCGAGTGTCACACTTTTGAAGTAAGCATCAAGATGGCGTGTCTGCTGAACATTAATGGTGATGTACTTTTTGAGACAGATAATGCTTGCCTTGTCAACAAATTGAAGAACCATCATACATACATCATAATCAATGGCGCGCGAATTAAGGAGTGCAAAGAAGCTTTTGTAAACTTTAAGTCAGCTGATTTAGTTTGGACTAGTAAGTCATGTAATGTAGTAGCTGATTTAATTTGTACGAAAATGTGTAAGGAGGCTGGAACTTGGTTTTTTGACATGGACTATCCTTTGGATATCCATGATGCTGTAATTTGTGATGCATATTAAAAAATTGGTTGACCCTTGTGGTCGTTTTTTTTTCAAAAAAAAAAAGAAATCATATTTTAATCTGAAGCTAGAAATCAAAAGTTAAGTTTATCTCGAGTTTAGGGACTAAATTGAATAAAATGTAAATTTAGGGGAAATTGAAAAGTAAATTTATATAGGATCATGCATATCATACTATAGTATAAGAATGTTTGGTATTGATTTGTGATATAAAATAATTGTTTATATCAAGAATTGGATCGAAGTGAAGTTAATTAGGGAAAAGCGAAAATTACTAATTAATCCCTTAAGTATCCACTCTTTTCACATTTTGAACAGGTAAGTTCATACAGAACTTACAGGCTTATATTTTATTACGTGTGAAATGTGACTTTATTTATATGTTTAGTTATAATTAGAATTTAGTGAATTTGACATGTGTGGCTTGAAACAGATTGAATTGAAAAGTCATGGTAATTTTGGCTATTATGAAATAGTATAGGGTGAAAAATGTGAAAGTTAATTCATTACAAGACTTATAAATGAAATATGTAATCTGGTACATGGATTGATAATGACTTATATACAGAAATGATGCCCGTGTGAATTTAAAAAAGGTTAGGATACGTATCGCATGCCATTAGGATTATATGCATGCTTGACCAGGGATTTTACATGTTATAACGAGGGCTAGCATTTGTTGCATATTCTCGAGTTTCATATATAATGTAGTTTTTGCCCGGACGAGTAACCTTATAATGTCAGCTTGTATAAGCAACCCTTCTATAATGTCCACTTATGTGAGCAACCCTGATATACTATCACCTTGTGTAAGCAACTTATTCTTGTGTATCTAAGTCCATTTTACTATAGTTCCATTGGGTGATATTCAATTGATTAAAAAATGGAAACTTAAATGTGAATTGGAAATGAGATGGTATTTGTTGATGTTTATTATGTGATTTGCTATGTGATTCCATTAAGGTATATTATTTATGATTTGGGAACCTGACTAACACATTTAATTGATAATGTTGTTATATGACTAGCTATGCCATCATGTGCCAAGGATAGACATGCTGAATGCCAAAATGATTAGTTTAAATTATGCTTAAAATGATCAAGGCTATTTAACAAGTCATTTGCCACCCTTATTCACACATACACTCACATCAATTCATAGGAACAAAACATATCATACTTAGACAACCAAACACTCACAACTAAGACAATAACATGTCATTCTCATGCCATCATTTATCATGCTTAAAACATCATACTTAACCCATTAGAAACATACTAATTTCACATCCACAAGAGGACATTAACATATGAATGAACTTAAAATCAGCATAAGCCATCAATCATGGCTATGTATAAGATGAAGCATTAATAACTACAAGCCACCACATATGGCCAATTTAATAATGACACATACAACAAATTAACCTAGTCCCTATACATGCCATAGACTCAAAATACTTGAATTCATCAATACCCGTAATGATGGCTTGATAGTGTGATAGAATCTCCAGCGATCTCCAACCCGAGCTAGCTTGACTGCACTCTAAAACATAGGAAAGGAAGGGCGTAACCTATATAGCTTAGTAAGTTCATATGCAAATAATAAACAACATTAATTATACATTGTCATATGCATATCATGACATAAATTAACATAAATGTCATTAAACTTCATGAGCATAACTTACACAATCATATGAGTAACATAACTTAAGTCAAAATAAATGACTTTACACTTAATGAACACATCTTACTCAGTCATAAAAATAACATATCATTTTCCACAATCAAAAAACCATTCCAAGCCTTCCATAAAACATACACATTAATTATGAGCATTTACATTTCAAGCATATACTCTTACATCTTTCATTTTAATAGGAGTTTATGCCAATCTTCCCTTTTTCTCACCTGCGATAAATCACAATTTATGCGAAATAAGCATACTATATCATAACTCAATTTAGTCCGAAGGCCAATCACATAATCGTCAATCAAATTTACCACGTATTTCATACATCACAAGTATAGACCAATAATCACAAGAATAGCACAAAGTCATCCCCATAGTGAACATAAACTCACTATATCGTGAAATCATTTATTATAAACCTTACGTACATACCTGTACCGTTTCAACATAATCTTTTATTCATCTTTGTCTTTGACATAATCGTTGAATTTTCCCGTTGAACCACTTGGAATACTAAAGGACACTCGGGAATCTCGCACACGTAGTACCATACGAATGCCATATCCTAGATGATCCAATATTATCCAATTCATGTGTAATATAATCATGCAATATTCCACAAATCATATATACTAATTTTTTAATACCATAATTATATATTTAAAGGGAAAAAAACAATATCATTACCTTCCCTATGTCCCTGTAGAGAAAAATTCTATATGTATATATTCAAAATATATGTGCTTAAGGTATCTTTAAAAAATTTAATAGCCGATTAAAACCAAACTGGAAGTATGGAATCAATTTAAAAATAATCACTTTACAAAACCAACAAAATATGAATCAGTAACTTTTCCTTGAATTATGCAAAAATTCAACAAATTTTTATTTGCATCAATTCAAGCAAAGCATGAATTCAATATCAATCCATGAAAATTGTCTAATGGACTAACAGTTTGTGCAAATATTATCTCCCAAGTTCACGCATAATAAAGAAACAAATCATGAATAGATTTTATCTCTTTTTTCTTTTAATTTGATATGCCAATACTAATTTCATTTATAAATACCTAAAAAATAAATTTATAAAAAAAATAAAACCTAAAACATTTATCATGAATCTCAAAGACTAAACATATATATAATCAAAATATCAAACCTATGAAATTTCATTAATCAATCATTCCAAAAAGAAGAGAAACTTAATCAATTCTCAATGATTCGACATGACGAGACTTGGATACCAATTGTTAGAACCATAAAATCCTGATATAAAACTTAATAAATCAATATCTGTCATGTTAGATCGTCAAGAATAAAACTAAATACGGAAGTGTATCTAAATCCATTGTTGAATATTACCTAAAAAGTTTTAAATCTTCCAAAAAAATAGTTTTTCTCTTTGTATAATTCTATCTGATGGGGATAGAAAAGAAATATGAGATATATATCTATTTCTTGGGAACCACTACCTCTTTTTTAAAATAACTAGTTATTAAATCAGTTTTGAGTATTTATAATTTAGCTTCTCGTCAAATTATAAATACTACTTATGGTAGCTATACATTATTTCCATGACACTTTAAACCCTATGACATTTATAAGATAATTGGTCACTTAATTTTGAATCACACTTTATAATAGCATTATATATTATACATATGTGCCCATAACAGATGATTTTAATCCAACATCATTATATTAAATTATTTAAATATAATTTATCATTATATTAAAAATTTTAAATCTTAATTATTATGTTTATTTTTTTAAAAATATTTTATATATCATATGTTTTACAAATTATTTGTATTAATTACTTTAAAATTATTTAAAATTTATATTTCATGTATAATTATATTAAATTATTTAAATATCATATAACTTAATTAATTTTTTATTTTCTACTATCATGTCTAAAAATGATCTTTTAACTTTTTAGCAGTAATGGATAACACTACAAACTTACAAATACACTTTTTCAAAACACTTTTCTACCACATATTTTAAAAATAAGTTTTATTTCTAAAATAATTTTAAAAAGAAACTTTTCAAGTACAAAGGTAATGGAAAATTTGTCTTAACTGAAAAAAAGATATCGAAACCATGTATAAACCTGAAACAAATTCAATCGGGATTTTGAAACCCTTTAGCACACATTTTATTATAAACCCTGGATTCCAAACAAATTTTCGAAACCCTAAACCAAAATAAAACAATACACAACCTATTTAAGCAAAAATCATTATCTTCGATTCAGACCAATGGCTACCCACTATGCGATCTCTGCTCCACGGTTCGGTAAATGAAAGAGAATGAGGTTTGGCTTTACAATAAACACGACCATCGCCTTCCCAAACTAATCCTATTGATCATGGTTATTCAAAGTTTCAAACTTAAATTTCTGATTTTCATGTATTACAGCTGTGTTTGGGACTTTAGTTGTAAGATCGATAAGCTTATTAGTATTATTATTCTATTTTTAAAATTTCCATGTCATATTTTAGTGGTTATTCTATAAAGGAAAAAGAATGTATAAAACAGTGACACCATTTTCTAATGCCAAATCAATATTTTTATCTTAAATTTCAGCATGTTCAACTTAAAATTAAATCCAAATTAAAATCCTAAAATTCAGAAAGAAATTGATAATGTGACATAAAACTATTAAAAAAGGATAATATCCCTACTTTATACAATCTTCTCTTATTTTTTTTCCAAAATAACATAGTTTTAACCAAATTATTTAAAATTTTCCACACCAAATTGCCAGCAACATTAATTTTTAATAGCCTAATCAACACTTTTTTCTAAAAAAAAAAATTTGACTCGAAATAACCTTAAGGGCCAAAATCCTCTAATAAAGCTACAATGACAAAATATCTAAAGGCACGTGCCAATTTTTATCATTATGTCAAAAAAAAATAAGGTGAAGTTTATATTTAAAAAACAACTTATTTTATAAACATTTGATAAGTAGCCTGCTCCGCCCAAATATTATATATAAAGGGATAAATATCAAAATTATATATAAATTTTGATCTAATGTGCATTGGTATACATAAATTTTAATTTTGTGTAATTTTATACATGAAATTTTAATTCGATTAAATTTTCACAAAACCACTAACAATATTATCGAACTAGCACCATTTTATGTTGGTATATTGCGTACAAACAATTCTATTAATTCAATGTGAATATATATCTATTTCTTTAAATGTCTACAATTGAACCAAAATCAAAATCTAATATATACATATGAACCACAATTCAAATTTCATATGTATGATTGCACCAAATCAAAGTTCACGTATCAACTTACCCATTAGACCAAAGTTCATATATAAATTTGATATTTATCCCTTAAATAATAAAATAATTAATATATATTATTTTATACTCAATTATATATTTTATAATTGAATTTTAAATTAAAAAATTTATTTTATTTTATTTATGCAGTTTATTTTTTTTTTTCAAAATCTCTTCATATTTCTTTTTTAAAAAACAAACTTTACATCTATTTTTCGAAGGCTTAAATCCAAAAGTTATAAAATATTTCAATTTGTTTTTTTTTTTAAAAGCTACGTTTTAAATATTTTTTAAGGGAATAACCTTCGTTAGAATGATCCTAAAAACTAAGATTCTTAGGCATAAATAAAATTTTGCCACATCATCAAATTTTAAAGATATGAAATAATTGTTATACACTAATCCATAGAGAAATTATTTTATGAACCTTTACCACCTATCCAGTTATTTCATAATATTCCAACAATTTATCCATGTCAGACTTAGAATTTTGGTATTTATTTTTACTTTGAACCCCAACCCTAAAATCCTAAACCTTGAATTTAGAATCTCAAACCTTAGACCCAAAATCTAAAACCCCAAACCTTAAACTCAAACTCTAAATTTGTAACCCCGAACACTAAATCTTAATCTCGAATCCAAATTTTGAACCTCGAGGTTTAGGGTTTAAGATTCAAGGTTCAAGTTTAAGGTTTGATGTTTTGAGTTTGGGGTTTAGGGTAAAATAATTACCTAAATTATGTGTCAATTACATGGAAAAAATTACACAAAAATTACTCTCTTTTTTTAAATTGGTTGCACAATAATAAAAAAAATATTAACTTATGGAAAAAAAAAACAAAATGATTAAAATTTGTAAAAGAAGAAAAGATGTTTGTTTATAATTTTAAAAAATTAATTATTTTAAGTAATTTTAATTAAAATTAAATTAAGTTGGAGAATATATTAGATATAGATGAGTGTATAACAATATTTTATTATCCCTAAAATTTAATGATGTGGCACTATTTTATTAATAACTAAAAATTATTTTTTTAGATAATTCTTATATAATTTTTTTTTTTAATCTCTAGGTTGATTCTTACCCAAATTCTTTTAACAGAAAGCCTTACATGTAAATCCAAATCCATAATAATAATAATAATAATAAAACCTTCGTTTACCTGAGAGAAACTAGTCTTGAATTTTACAAAGGATAGTTTTTAAACTTTGACTTTTCTCTCTTTCTGGTGTTTTTTTCAAATCATTAGGGATACTTGATCGAAATTTACTTGACCTCTACGATTTGTATACTGGCTCGTTACAAAACTAATATAGTCACTGCTGATTTTTGTTAAAGTTAGTATTTATATTTGAATTATAAACTTAACTCAGACTTTTTATTTTATAAAATTATTATTTCTTTAATAATTACAACATTATTTCTGTATCATCATGGATAAATTTATTACCAAATCGTAATTGATCAACAATCACTTTTGAAGGTTCTTAGAAAACTATTGGAATATAAGGGAACACTTTCTTCTTCCCAGTTAACGAATATGTAGTTGTATTGACTTCTCTTGAAATCTTCTTAATGATTACCCTCCATTATATTCTACAAAGTTCTTAAATTCTCGAAATTAAGTCATTGTACAATTATCCACAAAACCTGTCTAAGATAATTTCCACAACTTGTGCACAGTCTATTTCAACCATAATATTAGCTTAACTGCTATCCCACATCAAATGGAATCCATTATAGATAAATCAAAGTTCAGCCTACACAACAACATTGTATTTGCCAATATTTCTCCCAACTCCGCACCATTAATTTTAGATACTGGTTTGAGTAACCGGATTCAAAGTTAAGTACATAATTGGTTAAAAAAAGGTGGAATACCACGTTAAACTTCGAAACAATATCAGGTACCATTCGATATATTAACTTAATTAAAATAAAGAAAGAGAACTGAAAGACATTTCCACCCATAAAGCATGGGAGACTTTGACACGCTGCTGAAATTTCCCTATCTCATCATTCTCATGGGCTGTCCATCCAGTTTACCTGTTCTGTTGCCTCCACTAAGGAAATAAATAATTAAAAAATATATTTGTCATCCATAACAGTTAATAATCTTATTTTTAAAATTAATGTATTAAATGTATGTTTTTAAAATAATAAATAAATAATTTTAAGGTAAACTATAAAAATAATCATTTTTGTTTGCTTTAAATTACATTTTAGTCACTTATGTTTGAAATTATCGTTTTATTACGAAGTGGTCGCTCTACCGTTAAGCCCCATTACCTCCCTAACGGCGGTCCTACGTGGCAGTCCAAATGGGTTTTAAATGTCAACTTGGATGTACTACGTGGTAGCCCAAATTAAATTTATTTAATCAAAAATCTATGTTCATCCCAGCAACTGGATATACAAGTTGGCATTTAAAACCCATTTGGACCGCCACGTAGGATTGTCGTTAGGGAGGTAACGGGGTTTAATGGTAGAGCGACCACTTCGTAACAAAATGATAACGAAAGTGACTAAAACGTAACATTTCAAACATAAGTGACTAAAATATAATCTGAGGCAAATAAAAGTAACTACTTTTGTAGTTTACCCATAATTTTATTGGATTCTTACATAAACAGGTAATTGTTTTAAGTTGTGATTCTAGTCAATTACCTCGCGGCCGAGATAGTTGCGTTGGAAGGCCCTTAAGGGTGATGTGGTAAAATTTAATGCTGATGGAGCCTTTAATGAGCTAGATGGATCCGTGTTATAGTCAAAGACCGCGATGGGTTTGTGGTAGAGGGTCGTGCAAAAAAATTGCTGGGCTTGGTGAGCTCAAACATGGTGGAGATAAAATGTGATTATCGTGGCTCTTAAATATGTTGTAGATTGGGGTTTCTCAAACTTTATATTTAAGAGCGACCCATATTAGGCAATCACCAAGTCTCAACAACCTCAAAGGAAGATTTTTCGTTGTCAGCTAGGACTCTTAGAATCATGATTTCAATCAATTATTTATAGTTTTATTGATCTTTTTGAGTAACCAAATGTCGCATTAGTTAGCCTAATTAGGTCATAGCGTCACAGGCCGTGGATCTAAGTCCTGACGAATGCGTACGAAACATCCCGTGGTGGTCAATTGATGAAATGAGACTAGTTCAACCTAGCCTGATTCATAGAACATATGGAAAAAGCCCATCTACTTCAAATCTTGGTGGTCTAGTGAAATACTCCAGTAGAACTAGAGTTACCAGGGTAATTATTCTAAATCATAAGGAATAAAAATGAATAGAGTTTAACTCTCTTAGGAATCTTATCTTGTAGGTAGGCACTAATCCTATCTATCGGTGTAATTCAATTTGTATCATTAGATTTAGGGGAGATCAACTATAAATAGAAGCCTTCCCCTTCATTTGTAATCACTCACTTATAAACCTTCAAAGTAATAGAATACTTTTGAGACAATTTACTCAAACACTTAGTGTGCACTAATTTTCTGTGGCTTTTCTGTTCATTTGTGGCTTCTTTCCTTTTCGTGTTTGCTTTTGCTTTGCTTCAGTGCCTTAGAGAATATCCGCTAGAATTCTCATTTTTCAAGAGTAAGGTTGACTTAGGTGGATTTGAACCCAAGAAATTGCCTAAGGTCGCGCAATTTGCTAGACTAAAGTTCTAGCCTCGTGGCAGTTTGTCACACCCTCATTTGGCGAGCAGGTATTATTTGGGAGACTACACTGGCGAAGACAGCCTAAGTAGCGAGACTTAGACAGGTTAAGATGATACGACCACAGCCTCGGTGATGAGTCGAGTCGTTGAAGTTTCCCGATCGTAAAATCTGAGAAGTATCGTTCTTACTTGATGTTGGAGTATATTCGGCTAAGTATAGGATAAATAAATGTTTGAAAGGGGTTTAGGGTGATGATAGGCTATTGTAACATCCCGATTTAGGTCCTACTCAGAATAGTGGCACGAGACCACAAATCCGAGATATATGAATGAGTTTTTGAGGTTTATGCTATGAACGCATGCTAGTGTGAAAGTTTCATGAAGCAATTTTGTGAAATTGCGGTTGAATTGTCCAAAAAGACTAAATTGCAAAAGTTGCAAAATGTGAGATTCTAGAAGCTATTTGTGTGAAATGGCTTTAGAATATTAATTAGAGGTCCTTAAATAGCAATTTTACCAATTTCTAATTTTTGGACAAATTTGGGCATGGATGAGTTAAAATAGAAAGTTTATCAAAAAGGGCATTTTGGTCATTTAACAATTAAGTGATTAAAATAGGAGAAAAGATGACAAAATTCACTCATCTTCTTCTCCAAGGCTGCCAAAATTTTCAAGAGCCATTGTTAGGGTTCTTCAAAAATTTCAAGCTTGCTAGTAAGTGCATCTAGCCTCGTTTTTTATATTCTTTGTATTTTTGAAGTCCTTGTTTCATGAGTAAGCTATTTCTAGCTATTTGATGAGCTATGATGGATGTTCAAAAATGTGGCATGTATGACATGCATGTATTTTGATGTTTTATGGAAGATTATGAAAGCTTGATGTAGTAGAAACATCTTTTGCTAAATGAGTTTCCATAGAAAATGCATGTAGGGACTAGTTTGTAAAAATCTTGAGTTTGGTCATACATGTGTGTTGTGATGAGAATTGATGATTGCTTTATTTGAGTAAGTGATTCGGCTAAGCATGAAAGGCTAGAAAGTTGAATAAAAATCACTTTACGAGCCTTGGGGGCAATAGTGTAATTATGAGAAAGATTTAGGGCAAAAGAGTAATTTTGCCAAAGTATGAGATGTGGATCATTTTGGTCAATGTATGTATTGAATAAGCTGATTTATTCATTATAGATCAAGAAAGACAAAGCCCGGATCGAAATCGAGGTAAGAGCAAAGTGGTGGACTAATTTCACGTTTCTATACTTTTGAGTATCGAGGTAAGTCTATGCATAAACAATGCATTCATACTTACAAATTGTTAATGCTAGATAGTGTATAGCATGGTTGAGAATGATTGAGAACCTATGTGGTTCAAGTGAAATGAATGGATGAATGATTAAGTAAGTAGATTTGTGAATGTGTTGTGATAATGCTAAATGGTGGGCTAAGTGCGATACCATCCTAATGTATATTAACGATGAGCTGGCTATGTGCGATGCTATCGTTAGGTATATTATCTGGTGGGATATGTGCGAACCACTATGAATACCTAGTTGGTAGGCTAAGTGCGATACTACCTTATTAATTCATTGTTGTGGACCTAATGCAGAACCACCGAGAGATTTGCTGTGTGGATGTGATAGTGAGGAGAATAGATGTGTGGATGTATTATTGAGAAATAATGATGTGTGGTATATTGTGTAAATGTGATATTGAATGCAGGGGTGCATGTCAATGGTTATGAGTAAGTGACTCATGATGTGTTGAAAATGTGGTAAAGGATAGAAAGAGTAAGCATAGTAGTACATTATATGTTAGTATATTGCTAATTGCTATTTAGCTTATAATATGTTGCTTAATTGTTTATATGTGAACTTACTATGCTCAAAGCTTACTCTCTTTCTTTTCCCTTGTCTTATAGAGCAAAAGTGTTGAATCGAGATACGAGGATCAATTGGAAGATCGCCCAAACTATCAGCACACTCTGGTACATTAGACTCAATGTTTTGTATATGGCATGTATAGGGTCTAGACAAGTTAGTCAATTTTGTTGTATATGGCTATGATGTGTTGGCCTTTAGATGGATAATCTATTTTGTATAATGCCATAGTTGTTGGCACTTTATTATATGAGAAGATGTAGTTATCTATGTGAGATTGTAAGATTTTGAGTTGATTATGGATGTGTTGTATGAGTGCATGATTGTGTAAGCTAGATGAGTGAAAAGAACTTGGCAAATAGCTTTTTTCTCGTCCATGTGGGTAGACACACGGGCGTGTGTCTAGGCCATGTGTGACACACGGTCAGTCCATGGGCGTGTGACTTGGCCGTGTGTCCCTTGCATGTTAGTATTTTAAATCAAAATAGACCATGGACTAGTTACACGGGCGTGTGCCTAGAACGTGTGTGTTAATCAGTGTTGGCCACGGGCTAGCTACACGGGCGTGTATATAGGCTCTAGGCCGTGTTAAGGTGGTCAGTGTGCACCACGGGCGGAGAGAACGGGCGTGTTCCCTAGCCGTGGGGCATTGGTAGAATGCTTGAGTTTTCATGCACGAGTAGTGACCATGGGCGTGTGTGACATCCACGGGCGTGCCAAATCTTACACGGGCGTGTGAGCCCTGTTTAGATGGAAAAAAATTTAATATCGTAAGAGTTTTTGATATGGTCTTGAGAGCCCTCGTGTGGTTGAGAGAGGCCTCGTAAGTCGGGACTGAGGTTGTTGTGATGGCCAAAGAGAGTGGTCATGTAGTGCCTAAGTGGCGATCTTGAGGATTTTATTACGGTAACACCTCATGCCCAGTTCCGGCGTTGAATACTGGTAAGGGGTGTTACATTTAGTGGTATCAGAGCTATGGTTTAGTCGGTTCTAGGACTACCGTAGCGGGTGTAAGAGTCTAGCTATACATGCCATAATTGTACAATGATAGTGTCGTGGCTTCTTATGATTTTAAATCTTGTTTTATATAGAATATGGATTCCGATCCATTGATCGCGATAAAGCGATTAGTAATGCGCAGCTCTCGCGCAAGGAACCGTGTGCTGTTCAAAGTGGACCCGAGTCTAGGGTCAAGGGAAGGGCTCGAGAAGCCTTTCTCCAAATGATGAGCAATTGGTACTCGGATTATGTTCGAGCGAACACTAATGCTTAACCTCCTCCACCTCCTCCTCCTATACCTCAGCCAATTCCTGTGGCTCCTCAAGCTATTGATGTAGTGAGGATATCAAAACCTTCGGTAGATAAGATTAGAAAACACGGGGCTGAGGAGTTAAGAGCTAAGGTTGATGATGACCCTGATAGGGTAGAGTTCTGGTTAGAGAACTCGATGAGAGTATTCGATGAACTCTCGTGTACTTCTGAAGAGAGCTTGAAGTGTGTCGTATCCTTGCTGAGGGACTCGGCATACCATTGGTGGAAGATGTTGAGGTCAGTGGTCCCGAGAGAGCGGGTGACGTGGGAATTCTTTCTGGAAGAGTTCCGGAAGAAGTATATAAGCCAGAGGTTTACTGATCAGAAAAGGAAGGAATTCCCTGAGTTGAAGCAAGGAAGAATGTCAGTAGCGGATTATGAGCGTGAGTTTGTTAGGCTTAGCAAATACGCTCAAGAATGTGTGTCGTCAGAGACCATGTTGTGTAAGAGGTTCGAAGACGGACTGAATGAGGACATAAAACTCCTAGTGGGTATATTGGAGTTGAAAGAATTTATGGTGTTGGTCGAAAGGGCAAGTAAGGCCGAAGAGTTGAGTACAGAAAAGAGAAGGGCTGTGAGTGAAGCCCGAGATGCTAGAAAGAGGTCGATGGGCAAGTCGTATCAAGCCCAGTCGAAAAGGTCTAAGGAAGTGAGTCCTAGGACGACAGCACCAGTGGGTTATTCGCATCGAGACTTGGGCAATACTTGTTCGGGTTCGAGAGTCCAAGCTACCTCGATGGAAAGTGTGGGCAATCCGAAGAGCAAACTGGAGTGTCCAAGTTGTGGTAGATATCATACCAGAGAGTGTTAGGGTAACAGTCAGAACTGTTATAAGTGTGGTTCCCCCGACCATTTTATCCGAAATTGCCCCGAGAGGAATGATAAGAAAGAGAAGCAAGAGATGAGATCCAATGATGTATCTGCAAGGGGTAGACCACCAAGGAACCCGAGAAGCAGGAATAGTGGTAGAGGTGCATCTAGAGACTCTGCCGTGAGACCGGAGGGTCAGACACCTGCGAGGACGTATGCCATTCGCGCTCACGAAGAGGCATCCTCCCCTGTTGTAATAACGGGTACTTTTTTCTCTCTTTAACACCCTTGTTATTGCTTTAATAGATCCAGGGTCTACTCATTCTTATATTTGCATGAGGTTGGCATCTAGTTTGAGTATGACTGTTGAGTCTACGAACTTTGTGGTTAAGGTGTCAAACCCTTTAGGTAAGCATGTGTTAGTGGACAAGGTGTGTAAGAATTGTCCTTTGATGATTGAGAGTCATTTCTTTCTGGCAAACCTAATGTTGTTGCCATTTGATGAGTTTGATTTAATCCTAGGCATGGATTGGTTGACTACCCATAGTGTCTTAGTGAACTGTGGTAATAAGTTTATTAATTTGAAATGTGAGAGTGGAGATGTTGTTCGGGTTGAATCAGGTGGATCGGATAGTCTACCAGTGATGATTTCTTCCTTAGTGGCTGATAAATGCTTGAGAAAAGGGTGTGAGTCCTATCTTGCTTTTGTGTTGAATACTCGAGAGGTTGGAGTAGAGATTGAAACAGTGCCAGTGGTTTGTGAGTATCCGGATGTATTCCCAGAAGAGTTACCCGGATTACCTCCAGTGAGAGAGGTTGAGTTTGGGATTGAGTAAGTTCCGGGAACGGCACCTATTTCGATTGCTCCGTATAGGATGGCACCTTTAGAGTTGAAAGAACCAAAGGTTCAGTTGCAAGAGTTGACAGATAAGGGTTTTGCAAGACCGAACTACTCACCGTGGGGTGCTTCGGTATTGTTTGTGAAGAAGAAAGATGGGTCTATGAGGTTGTGTATAGACTATAGACAGCTTAACAAAGTGACGGTTAAGAATAAGTATCCTTTACAAAGGATTGATGATCTTTTTGATCAACTGAAGGGAGCTACGGTGTTCTCCAACATAGACTTGAGATCTGGTTATTATCAGTTGAGAGTGAAAGAGCAGGATGTGTTGAAAACTGCATTTCGGATGAGGTATGGCCATTATGAGTTTTTGGTTATGCCGTTTGGTTTGATGAATGCACCGGCGATTTTTATGGATCTGATGAACCGTGTTTTCAGACCATTTGTGGACAAGTTTGTAGTTGTCTTCATTGACGACATATTGACCTATTCTAGGGATAAGAACGATCATGAAGAACATCTGAGAATTGTCTTGCAAACTTTAAAAGATAAGCAGTTGTACGCTAAGTTTAGCAAGAGTGAGTTTTGGCTCCGTGAGGTCGGATTCCTAGGACACATTGTGTCGGGTGATGGTGTTAGAGTTGACTCGAGTAAGATATCGGCTGTTGTGGATTGGAAACCACCGAGGGACGTGTCAGAAATCAGAAGTTTCTTGGGATTAGCAGGATATTACATACGATTCGTAAAAGGGTTCTCTGTGATTGCTACCCCGATGACGAAACTGTTGCACAAAGATGTCAAGTTTGAATAGACTGAGACATGTCAACAGAGTTTCGAGAGACTGAAGACATTATTGACTGAGGCGCCGGTTTTGGTTCAACCAGAATCGGGGAAAGAGTTCGTGGTTTACAGTGACGCGTCGTTTAATGGTCTCGGTTACGTGTTGATGCAAGAGGGTAAGGTAGTCGCTTACGCCTCGAGACAGTTGAAACCGCACAAGAAGAATTATTTGACTCATGATTTGGAGTTGGCTGCGATTGTTTTCACGTTAAAGATTTAGCGACATTACTTTTATGGTGAGAAGTGCCGAATCTTTATGGATCACAAGAGTTTGAGATATTTGATGGATCAGAAGGATCTGAATTTGCGACAGAGACGGTGGCTTTAGTTGTTGAAAGACTATGAGTTAGTCATTGATTACCACTCAGGAAAAGCGAATGTGGTTGCGGATGCCCTGAGTAGGAAATCCTTGTATGCTCTAAGAGTTATGAGGACGAGTTTGGCATTGTCTGATGATGGTGCTATTCTGGCAGAGTTGAGAGCTAAGCCACTATTTGTTCAACAGATATGTGAAGCTCAGAGAAATGACAGTGAGATGTCAGCTAAGAGAGATAAGCGTGAGTCAGAAAGTGATTCCGATTTTTGAGTGGGCTCGAATGGTTGTTTGCTGTACCGTGACAAAATTTGTGTACCTAGAGATGAGGAGTTAATCCAAAAGGTTTTGCATGAGGCCCACAGTGGATGTTTGTCAGTACATCCGGGCAGTACGAAAATGTATAATGACTTGAAGAAGTCTTATTGGTGGCCGGGTATGAAAAGAGATATTTCAGAGTTCGTGACAAAGTGTCTGATTTGTCAACAAGTGAAAGCTGAGCATCAAGTGCCTTTGGTATTGCTTCAGTCAGTGATGGTACCCGAATGGAAGTGGGATCGGGTTACCATGGATTTTGTGACGGGGTTGCCGGTGACTCTGAAAAAGAGAGATGTTGTGTGGGTTGTTGTGGATAGACTAACGAAGTCGGCTCACTTTATTCCAGTACGTGTTGATTATTCACTGGATAAGTTAGCTGAGTTGTATGTTGTAGAGATAGTGAGGTTACATAGTGTACCTGTGTCTATAATATTGGATAGGGATCCGAGGTTCACTTCGAGGTTTTGGAAGAGGTTGCAAGAGGCTTTGGGAACAAAGTTGAATTTCAGTACTGCGTTCCATCCGCAAACCGATGGTCAGTCTGAAAGAGTGATTCAAGTTCTCGAAGATATGCTTCGATGTTGTGTGTTAGAATTCGAGGGTAGTTGGGAGAGATATCTACCTTTAGTCGAATTTGCTTACAACAACGATTATCGATCAAAGTATACGGATGGCTCCGTATGAGGCCTGTAGATGGTCGTAAGTGTCGGACTCCTTTGTATTGGACCGAGCTTAGTGAGAAGCGGATCCGGGGTCGATCTAGTAAAAGAGACCGAGGAGAAAGTGAAAATAATCCGTAATAGTCCGAAAGTTGCTTCAACCGAAAGCGAAGTCGTGCACGCGATCCAAAAGAAAAGAAATTGAGTTTGAAGTGGGCGACAAAGTGTTTTTCAAAGTATCCCCATGGAAGAAGATTATGAGATTTGGACGAAAAGAAAATTGAGTCCAAGATTCATAGGGCCGTATGAGATTACAGATAGAGTTGGGCCGGTAGCATACCGGTTGGCTTTGCTGGTAGAGTTGGAAAAGATTCATAATGTGTTCCATGTGTCGATTTTGCGATGGTATCGCTCTGATTCTTCACATGTTATTCCTTCGACGGAAATTGAGATAAGACCGGATATGTCTTATGATGAGGAGCCGATTAAGATCTTGGATCGAGAAGTGAAGCAGTTGAGAAATAATAGCATAGCACTAGTGGAAGTGTTATGGCAGAAACACGGTGTGGAAGAGGCTACGTGGGAAACGGAAGAAGCTATGAGAGAGCAGTATCCAAACCTCTTTGCTGGTAAGATTTTCGGGGGCAAAAATCTCTAAAGGGGAGGGGAGTTGTAACATCCCGATTTAGGGCCTAGTCGAAATAGTGGTGCGAGACCACAAATCTGAGGTATATAAATGAGTTTTTGAGGTTTATGCTATGAATGCATGCTAGTGTGAAAGTTTCATGAAGCAATTTTGTGAAATTACGGTTGAATTATCCAAAAGGACTAAATTGCAAAAGTTGCAAAATGTGAGATTCTAGAAGCTATTTGTGTGAAATAGCTTTAGAATATTAATTAGAGGTCCTTAAATAGCAATTTTCCCAATTTCTAATTTTTGGACAAATTTGGGCATGGATGAGTTAAAATAGAAAGTTTATCAAAAAGGGCATTTTGGTCATTTAATAATTAAGTGATTAAAATAGGAGCAAAGATGACAAAATTCACTCATCTTCTTCTCCAAAATTTGCCAAATTTTCAAGAGCCATTGTTAGGGTTCTGCAAAATTTCAAGCTTGCTAGTAAGTGCATCTAGCCTCGTTTTTGATATTCTTTGTATTTTTGAAGTCCTTGTTGCATGAGTAAGCTATTTCTAGATATTTGATGAGCTATGATGGATGTTCAAAAGTGCGATACTACCTTATTAATTCATTGTGGTGGGCTTAGTGCGAAACCACCGAGAGATTTGCTGTGTGGATGTGATAGTGAGGAGAATAGCTGTGTTGATGTATTATTGAGAAATAATGATGTGTGGTATATTGTGTAAATGTGATATTGAATGCAGGGGTGCATGTCAATGGTTATGAGTAAGTGACTCATGATGTGTTGAAAATGTGGTAAGGGATAGAAAGAGTAAGCATAGTTGTACATTATATGTTAGTATATTGCTAATTATTGTTTAGCTTATACTATGTTGCTTAATTGTTTATGTGTGAACTTACTAAGCTCAAAGCTTACTCTCTTTCTTTTCCCTTGTCTTATAGAGCAAAAATGTTGAATCGAGATACGAGGATCAATTGGAAGATCGCCCAAACTATCAGCACACTCTGGTACATTAGACTCAATGTTTTGTATATTGCATGTATAGAGGCTAGACAAGTTAGTGAATTTTGTTGTATATGGCTATGATGTGTTGGCCTTTAGATGGATAATCTATTTTGTATAATGCCATAGTTGTTGGCACTTTATTATATGAGAAGATTTAGTTATCTATGTGAGATTGTAAGATTTTGAGTTGATTATGGATATGTTGTATGAGTGCATGATTGTGTAAGCTAGATGGGTGAAAAGAACTTGGCAAATAGCTTTGTTCTCGTCCATGTGGGTAGACACACGGGCGTGTGTCTAGGCCATGTGTGACACACGGTCAGTCCATGGGCGTGTGACTTGGCCGTGTGTCCCCTGCATGTTAGTATTTTATATCAAAATAGACCACGGACTAGTCACACAGGCGTGTGCCTAGAACGTGTGTGTTAATTAGTGTTGGCCACGGGCTAGCTACACGGGCGTGTGTATAGACTCTAGGCCGTGTTAAGGTGGTCAGTGTGCACCACGGGCAGAGAGCACGGGCGTGTTCCTTAGCCGTGGGGCATTGGCATAACGCTTGAGCTTTCATGCACAGGTAGTGACCATGGGCGTGTGTGACATCCACGGGTGTGCCAATTCTTACACGGGCGTGTGAGCCCTGTTTAGATGGAAAAAAATTTAAGATCGTAAGAGTTTTCGATATGGTCTCGAGAGCCCTCGTGTGGTTGAGAGAGGCCTCGTAAGTCGGGATTGAGGTTGTTGTGATGGCCAAAGAGAGTGGTCATGTAGTGCCTAAGTGGCGATCATGAGGATTTTATTATGGTAACGCCTCGTGCCCGGTTTCGGCGTTGAATACGGTTAAGGGGTGTTACAGCTATGGTGCGGTCAAATACGGATTTGGCTAAGTATGGATAGTGAATAAAGGTTGCAAAAGAATTTAGAGATAGGATGGTTATTGGTTCTGCTAGGTATTGGAACAAAATAAAACAAAGAGGTTGGTTGAATGGGTGAAGTGAAAAGATGAGGTTGATTCGGCTAACAAGGAAATAGATTAACTTTGAAAATGGATAAGTCGAATAGATGGAGTAGATTGATGGATTGAATCGGCTTAAGGCCAAGGAAGAACCAATACTATAGGGAGTATTGACCCGAACCCTATATGACACTTAAGATGGTGAAAAGGACCTTGACCCGCTAACTATAGGAAGTTAGGAACCAAAGGTATCAAATGGTTGAACGCCACACTCGGTGAGTGATAAGTCAAGCTAAGTCTTAAAAAAACAAAGAGAGTTGAATTAAACTCACAATGTTATAAACATCCATAAAAGGATAAAAAGTATATTGTCTAAATTGTCTAACCCTAAAATGTTCACAAAACAAGCTATTTATAGCTAAATAAAATGTCTAGCCGAACAGGCACTTAGGGAGCTAAATGGGCAGCAGTTATTCAAATTAAATGTGCTATAGATTCCTGGATAATTCCAAGCAATTTCCTTGAAGTTTCCTAACAAGATGGAAATTAATATTGAGCTGAAAAGGCCTTGGTAGATTCGGCCAGGGAGGGTGCATGGAATTTAATATGTTGCTTTGATCAGCTGAAAATTCTTGAGTATTTAATATCATCTTGAGTACTCCAATGGCCAATAGCCGAATGTGAGTAGCCTCTAAACTTGCTAGCTGATGGAATTATTGTAGGCAACTATTGGCCTTTGATCTCCACGAAAAGGCACCTGAGGAAGCTCAAAACAGTAGCTTGGATCTTTTAATTCAGCTCCTTGTCCATTGAGCTTCACGAATAGTCACCTGGAAAAAAGAGAAATCATCAGCTCCTTTAATGTCGTCCCATGCATGAAAAAGAGAAATCAGCAGCTCCTTTAATATAGTCCCATGTATGCTTTTTTTTAATGCTTTCCTTTGCTATTAAGCTAGCTGATTCAGCTGAATTAATTACCTATAAACACCAAATAAATTCGGTCAAAGACATATTTGAAACTTATTTAAATTGTTCTAAGCTCTTGACACATTAATTGGTTGTATTAACTAGAAAAAAATAAATACACTTAAGACATATTAAATGGCTGAACTAATCAGGACATATTAATTAACTTAGGACATATTAATTGCCTAAACTAATTAGGACAAATTAAATAGACTCAAGACACATTAAATACTAAAACTAAAATAACTAAACATTATTTAAAATTTATCCCAGCAACTATTTAACTTAAAATGAAAATTAAAAGGATAAAATTAAGCTCAATGAGCTAGAATTGAGCTGAATTGAGCTCCACTGAGCTGGAATCGAACTAAGTCAGCTTGCAAGAGTTTGCAAGCCACACTTGGTGAGCAGGTCCAAGGCGTTCTCGGGCATGGCCGTATCATAATGTTTGTAATGTCGTGGCAAAGTATTCGCTAAACTTAGCCGCACCCGTGGAATCTTACTTTGCGGAATGGCGAGTTCCTTGTTGCGGTGAGAACATTATTAGGCGGACTTTTCCGCTAATAATTCTGCCACTCATGTTTTTGTGTCGCTGCTAATGTAAGTATAGTAGTTAGTGAGACACATTTAAGTCATCTAGCATCCTAGTGGAGGTGACGTACTGTAATTAGGACACCTGGGGGGCCTTGTAGGATGTGATTTGTCAGTGGAAGCGTGTGAGAATAATTACTAATTAGAGCTAATCCTAAGTGAGTTTTGGATGTGAGTTAGCTATAAATAGGATAACCTGGTAGTGGAGAGAATATTTTCTACTTCATATTATTTGCTAGTCTTTGTTATCATTGAAGGAAACTAGAAGAGTTCTTCATCGTTAACGAAGGTGTTGTCTGTTAAGCTTATGAGAGTTTCTGTTCTAAGTTGTCTGACTACCACTAGACGTGTGAATGTCTAGACTAGAAATATTGCAACAAAAATATATAAAATTAAGCAGCGGTGTCCGCAAGTATACAAGTCAAATTATAATATTGATTAGTGTTACAACGAAACATTTTGAGAAGAATTCTGAGGATCGTACCCAGGGGAGGTTGAACTAAACTAGATTAATTTTCTACACTAATAAGTCTAAGTAGTACCGATTTAAAATTATATTATGAAAAATTAAATTAACGTCAATTAATCGAATTAACATAAAAATTAATTACACTAAAACCAACTAATTTAAAAATAGAAAATAATCTAATAAAACAGGTAGGAGATCAACTCACTTCAGTAATCCTAATTAACTTCAGAACTTGGGCTTTATCGAGTTAGCTATTAATTAACTAGTTATTACCTCTCGACCTCTAACTAATTAACTAATCGACCAATACACGCTTACCTCTCGGCCTCACTTTCTTGACTGAGATAAATTATGATTTACTCGGTAAACTTATCTCTAGATCTCATTTATCCTAAATTACTTCCTAGGGGCGTCACTTTTTAGGGCTTAATTGCACATAATTTAAACCAACTAACTCATATTTCAACCCTCGTTCATTCGCTAATTATTCACCCTTCTGTCCATTAATCTCCTTCAGGAAATCAGTTACTCATGGATCTAGATATAATGATTCCTAAACTCATATTTAACATGAAAACAACAAATTAAATAAAATTAAGGAGTACAGAAATAAATCTATTTTTATATTGATTTAAGCTCGGAAGAGAAATCTCCTTTAATAGTTGCGAAGATCTCCTCGATTGCAATTGGAATCAACACTAAAATAATGTTCGATTGAAATCAAATCAAAATCCAAATAGTAAAAAAGTATAAAAAAGGACTAAATTGAAAAGAAATAAAAACTCAACTAAAAACCCTAAAATACTAAAACGGCTCACTTGGCCAAGCCTCCTCTATAACACCTCGAAAGTGGGGTTAGAAGAATTATGGTTTGTTGGTTAGGGTCAATGGTTCAGATGGACCTTTAATTGAGTTTTTGTGTTTTAGAGATAATGATGAGCTTAGTGGTTTAGTGGTTAAGCGTTAGTTTTCCTTTAGGTCTCAGGTTCGAATACTCGTGTGCGTTATGTGGGAATTAAATTTATTTTTGGCTTTGGTTTCAATTTTTTTTATTATTATTGAAAAATATATATGATTGGTCTTTTGTTAAAAGTTCTTTTTAATTATTTGATCTTATTTTAATATTTTGAAAATGGATAAGAAATCCCAAAATTGACTATTCTTACATTTTTTTTCTCTCACGTAAAACTCATTCCCCAAAAATTTCAGATTTTGATTTATTGTTGTTTTAGTCTCTTCTTTCTCCATTGTCCTTCAATTTTTCTTTTGATTTCAACATTATTATCATGAATTGTTGCTCCTCAAAGTGTTCTTTGTTCAATCGATTATCAAATTGGGTAAGTGTAGTTGTTAATTTCTTGAGGGTTACAATGGGTTCTTTGATTCTTGTATGTGGCTTAAATTGAAATTCATTAAGATTAAGTGTATTTGTAAAATTGATTTTTAGATTCATTTAATTGAGGTACATCAATTGATCGTTAGTGTGTGAGCATCGCCTTTTAGGTGTTTCTAAATCATTCGTAATTAGGGGTCAATTTGGTGTTGAATTTTTGTGTTTTGCAGCAAGGATTGGAGAAGTTTTTGAGCCACACGGGTAAGCCCACGGGCGATGCACACAGTCATGTGCCACTTTAGAAGTTGGATTAATTTTTCCTGTCACACAGGCTGGCCACACGACCGTGTGACCTTTGATAGGGATTTTATCGATTGCACACGGGCATGTCCTTCAGTTACACGACCATGTCTCCCTTACTTCATAAATGTGTGATTTTCTCACATGGGCACAGAGAGTTATACGGCCTGGCCTCATGGCCATATAACCCAATCATAAGGGTGTGTCCCTCAGCCACACTATAGTAACCCGTTTTTTAGTAGTGACGGAATAGTAGTTTTGGGACCACAAATTTCCATCGTGTTGACTCATAAATATTATTTATAGAACATTTACGAAGTCATAAGAGTCGTATTAAAATTTGGTTAAGAAATTTTAACGTTTAGATAACAAATTAAGGAAAAATGACTAAATTGTAAATGGTGCAAAACTTGTTAATTATAGTATTAAGATGATCAAATAGTTTAATTATTAAATGAGGGAGGACTCATATTGTAATTAGACCATAGTAAAAGTAGATGGACGGCTTTGGACTTTGAATTCATTAAAATGCATGATAAATTAAAAGATAAAGTTGTAATTTGTTAAATAAAACTTAAGCAAAAATAAAATAAAAAATACTATCATCTTCCTAAAGGAAGAACCACCGGAAATTGAAGAGTAGAAACACCATAGATAGAGCTTAAGGTTCGGCCATAAAAAGTTCTTGCATATCAAAACTTGGATAAAAAATATAATAACTGAGGAAAAGGGAAATAGTGGATTAGCCCCTGCGTGTTGATCAAAATTAAATAGTAGGTAAGTCAATAGTATTTCAATATGTAAATAAAGTTCGACTTGTAATCTTATATTATTATTCTTTAGTTATTATATTTGTAAATAATTATTGTCTGAATGCACATACGTGCCCCTGCTTGGACTTTGGTACCCCTGAATGCACATACGTGCCCCTATTTGTACTTCGGTACTCCTGAATTCACATACGTGCCTCTATTTGTACTTCGGTACCCCTGAATGCACGTACGTGCCCCTGTTTGTACTTCGACAACCCTGACTGCACATATGTGCCCCTATTTGTACTTCGGTACTCATGAATTCACATACGTGCCCTTGCTTGTACTTCGGTACCCCTGGATGCACATACGTGCCCCTGTTTGTACTTTGGTGCCCCTGAATGCACATATGTTCCCCTGTTTGTACTTTGGTACTCCTGAATGGACATACATGCCATTGTTTGTACTTCGGTACTCCTGAATGCACATATGTGCCACTGCTTGTACTTCGATACCCCTGAATGCACATATGTGCCCCTGTTTGTGCTTTGGTACCCCTGAATGCACATACATGCCCCTATTTGTACTTCAGTACCCCTAAATACACATGTATGCCCTTGTTTATTCTTTGGTAACCCTAAATCAAATTGTATGTGAACTGTGTCTAACTGTATTTAGATTAAATGTTATATTATGTCCTTACTAAGTTATGTAAGCTTACCGGTTCTTGTGGATTGTTTTGTAGATAACCGTTGCTGACGTTTTGGAAGGATCAATCAACTGGCTCAAACTATCCATCTAAGTTGGTAGTTTTTGTATATCTTAGGGTAGTGGCATGTATATATAGATAAATATATAGTTTTGAAATGTTCATAGGTGTAGTTTATGAATGAGATGTGTGTTTTTCTTAGGGTATGTTTTGTATGGATGAAACAAGTATACTTATATATTACATAGGTGAACACCTTGATGTTTAGTTGTTGAAAGAAGTGTTCTGAATCATAGTGAAATACTTATTTTCTTAATGTCATGTAAAAGAGGTCTTTAAAGCATTTTTTAGACTAAATGCCTTTGAATGCCATATTGGTTAGATGATATAGATTGATTATTTTGGTATATTTAGGTATGTTGGTGTAGTGGAATAGGAATGGTTTAATCTTGAAATGGCATGATTTTTGGGTCAAATTTGGTGCACACGACCTAGGACACAGGCTGTCAGACAGCCATGTGACATACACGACCTGGCGACAAGGTCGTGTGCCATTTGTGAGTTTCTTAGTGTTTCAAGTTAGAGAGTTACATGGCCTAGCACACGGTTTGGCACACGGGCGTGTGGGAAAACTCAATGAGTTACATGGGTCAGAACATGGGCTGGGACACGGCCGTGTGTCCCTAGTTCGAATGTTACATGGCCTAGGGTGTTTTGACACGATCGTGTGACCCCTGTTTTCTAATTTTTACAAATTTTCTTAAACCTTCTGTTTTGTTTCAAATTAGTCTCGAATTGCTTGAAAGCTATTTTTAGGGCCTCAAAGGCTCGATTTAGGGACAAAATTCTTATGATTGATATGTTTGGAATGTCATTTATTTATTTTAATGTTACATTGATAAATGTTTCTCGATTGTATAGTAATACTCTGTAACCCTAATTCAACAATGAAGAGGGATTAGGGGTGTTACATTTAGTGGTATAAGAGCTATGGTTTAGTCGATTCTAGGACTAACATAGCGGAGTAGAGTTTAGTTTATACATGCCACATATACCCTGCGATAGTGTGATGCTTTTGATCCACTCTAATATTGTATTTTCTTATTGATTCAAGATATCGGTTGAGTGGAACTAAGCTGTAGTTAATGAAGCTGAAAGTAATGTTCAAGCTTCAAATCCTGAAGCAATTAATAGAGCGTCGAATCCATAGTCCTTTGGTGATGAAATGAAAAATGTGTTTCTCAGAATGATGAACCAGTGGTTCAATGAATTCAAGCATGCAAATCATAAAACTCCCCACCTCCACCCCCTACTGTGCCTCCTCTGGCAACCATGGGTCCTTAAAATCCTTAACCAGTGACAGTTACTCGAGTATTTGTAACACCCTTTACCCGTATTCGACACCTGAATCGGGTAACGAGGCATTACCGTACTTAACTTGCTCAAATATACCACACCGGTTCATAAAATTTCTTCTCAAATTTCAAACTTTTCATTAGAGACCTTAATGTCCTTATTATAGGTCTACGAGACCCTAAATTTGTACCCAGAATAATTCGGGACTAAACCTAAAACTTTTGAACACTTAGACAAATTTGACATAAAATAGGGCCACACGCCCGTGTGGCATATCACATGCCCATGTTCCACACCCGTGTGGAATTATTTTCAAATTCAAACCTATAGGGGTTTTCACACGGCCGGACACATGCTCGTGTCCCTGGCCCGTGTCCCTCACACGGCCACGACACGTCCGTGTGCAAAAACCATGGCATTCTATTTATGACGTCAGCACCTCAAATAGGTCACACGGCCAAGGCACACGCCCGTGTCTTAGGTCGTGCTTCCCACACGGTCGAGACACACGGCCGTGTCTCTGGCCGTGTGCTTACTACTGAGCATACTTACTTGCCAACCTAGCATGCATGGGGTCACAAAGCCAATCAACACGCCCATGCGGCTGACCGTGTGTCACATACGGCCTAGAAACACGCCCGTGTGTCTATCCGTGTAAACATTTGAAAGGCTATCTACCAAGCCAAATGCCACCCTACACAGCAACCATACTTAAACCAATTCAAACCAACATATAATATGACATAAGGCACTTTTAAAAACTCAAAATCAAAACATCCTCACAAGCATGCACTTCATGAATTTCATCATTTTGAATATATAAACTTGTCAAGTTTTGGCCAAGTTTTAAATGGCCATTTACAAAATGAATTAACAACATTAATAGCCAACACTTTGGCTAACAAATATGACATAACAAAATGACCAAGTTCTATACATGCCATACTCAAAATGAAACTAACTTTGCTATACCAAAAAGTAGTTGATAGTGTGTCTTCCGAGCTCCGACGTTCCACGAATTCTCAAGTTAGCTAGGCGATACTACAATGAAAAGGGAAATGAGAGGGGTAAGCATAAAGCTTAGTAAGTTTGCATGAAATAAATAACAACATAAAGACTCATAATGTCATCCATCCATTACATTGAATAAAACACAAGTCTTAAGCTCATTGCCATAACTTACTCATGCTTACCCTTACCAATCATATATCATGTCTCATATCGTAAACATTTCTCATGAATTACTCACACGTACCTGTATCACTTCATCACATAGCTTTAGCACTAGTCTCATTTCTATTATAAGCTAAGCTATTTACTCACTGAATTCACTTAGAATACACAAAATTACATATTATCATCATTCACGTACTTACAACATCAATGCCATATCCCAAATGTGGTCTTATATGATATTTCCTCTAGATGCCGATGCCATATCTCGGATATGGTCTTATACGGGGATCTCATATCGATTGTCGATGCCATATCCCAGATATGGTCTTATACGATTCTCATATTCGATGCCGATGCCATATCCCACATATGGTCTTATACGGGATCTCAATTCGGTGCCGAGGTCATGTCCCAGACATGGTCTTATACGGGACCTTACCCATCTCAAGTATTGATGACATTATTCTCACATTTATTAAAGTCCAACCGAGACTTCAACATCACAATTCTCATCATTTTCTCATTCAACATCATTACTCCAATTTCATAGAAATAATGTTCATCATCACTAATATCAACCATTTTAAAACATACTAGCATGATGTTGAATTTATTCACACAAACTTTCCTCGATTTCAAAATAGGCCAAATTGCCGACCTAGTCTGATACCTTACCTTTTCCTCGGTCTAGGTTAATTCCTCGTTCTTCTTGATCTTTAATAACAAATTAGCTCATTTAATCATCACATTAATCAACACATTTCAATAATCACACTTTGGCAAAATTACCATTTTTCCCTTAGACTTTCGCAAATATGACAATTTTACCCCTAGGCTCGTAAATCGATTTTAATCGAATTTCCACCTTTTACAAGCCTAGATGAGCATTTATTACTCTTATGGCAACTCTCAATACTCATCATTTCACACATTTAACACCTATTTTATAACCTTTGCAAAATGGTCCTTTTAGGTGTTCTCATGGAAACACCTTTCACAAAAGTTGTTTATTTAACAACTAAGACTTATTTTCTTCCATAAAAATGCCACAAACAACATAAAGGCTCACATGGAAAAACTTTAAACTTTCAACCATTTTGCAAAATAGTCCCCTCTTTAGCTAGCTTAAGCTTTAGGGGTTTCAAAAGTACAAATATTATCAAGAAAAATCACCAAAGTCACTTACTTTCAAAGGTGAGAAGTTGCTGAAAATTTTGAGCTCTCAAACCCCTATTTTGCTTGTATTTTTCGGTGGAGAAGATGGAGAGAAAATGTTATATCTTTTCTTTCTATATTTTATTTTATTTTCTAGACAATTTTCCACCTAATCCACCAACTTGATAAATTTGACATCTTTTTGTTCCCTATGGCTGGTAAACCATTACTAGAGGGGTTAATTGCACTTTAAGGACCTCCAATTAATATTCTATAGCTATTAGACATCTCTAGCTTGTAAAATAGAACTTTCGCACTTTATGCGATTTAGTCCTTTTTCGCAATTAAGCATGCAATCGCTAAAATTAAAGCACCAAAATTTTCATGCACTCTTGCAATAATGCTATAACACATAAAATAACATTAAAATAATTTTCTTCAACCTCGAATTAGTGGTTTCGAAACCACTGTTCTGACTAGCCCCTAAATCAGGCTATTACAATTCTCCCCCCTTAAGAATTTTCGTCCCCGAAAATCTTACCGGTGAAAAGGTTGGGATATTGGTTTCTCATAGTCTCCTCGGGCTCCCATGTAGCCTCTTATACCCCATGTATTTGCCATAGCACTTTCACAAGGGCTATACTTTTGTTTCTCAACTGCTTGACTTCACGCGCCAAAATCTTAACCTGATCCTCACCATAAGTCATGTCCGGTTGAATTTCTACCTCTGATGGTACAATCACATGTGAAGGGTCTGATCGGTAGCGACGCAACATAGACACGTGGAAGACATCATGAATCTTTTCCAACTCAGGTGGCAAAGCCAAACGATAAGATACCGGTCCTATCCTCTCAGTAACCTCATGTGGTCTGATAAATCGCGGACTCAATTTGCCTTTCCGGCCAAATCTAATGACTTTTCTCCTTGGCGATACTTTCAAAAACACTTTATCACCTACTTGGAACTCAATCTCTTTCCGCTTCAAATTCGAATAGGACTTTTGTCTATCTGAGGTAGCTTTTAGACATTCACGTATCACTTTTACCTTCTTTTCGACTTCTCTGACTAAATCGACCCCGTGAATCTAATTCTCTCTAAGTTCAGTCCAATACAGGGGCGTTCGGCACTACGCCCATACAATGCCTCATAAGGCGCCATTTTCAAACTCGACTGAAAACTGTTATTGTAGGCAAATTCCACTAAAGGTAAATACTTTTCCCAATTACCTTGAAATTCTAAAACACAGCATCGGAGCATGTCTTCAAGTATCTGTATTACTCTTTTCGACTGCCCATCGGTTTGCGGACGGAAAGTTGAACTAAAGCTCAATTTTGTGCCTAAGGCCTCTTGTAACTTTTTCCAGAACCATGACGTAAATCTCGGATCTCTATCCAAAATAATCGACAACAGTACTCCATGAAGTCTCACAATCTCAGGAATATATAATTCGGCCAACTTATCAAGTGAATAATCAACTAATACTGGTATGAAATGAGCT
The DNA here is from genome assembly GCA_025698515.1 of Gossypium sturtianum. Taxonomy (NCBI): domain Eukaryota; kingdom Viridiplantae; phylum Streptophyta; class Magnoliopsida; order Malvales; family Malvaceae; genus Gossypium; species Gossypium sturtianum. Next base: position 96,147,178 of record CM046952.1, read on the forward strand.
GACTTCGTGAGTTTATCGACCACGACCCATACGACATCTTTCTTTTTCGGCGTCAACGGTAAACCCGTCACGAAGTCCATAGTAATACGGTCCCATTTTCACTCAGGAACCATAATAGGCTAAAGTAAACCCGAGGGTACTTGATGTTCAGCCTTCACTTGTTGACAAATTAGACATCTCAATACAAACTCAGAAATGTCTTTCATCATACTCAGCCACCAATACCATTTCCTCAAGTCATTATACATCTTTGTGCTGCCTGGATGTACAGACAAACATCCACTATGTGCTTCATGTAGAATCTTCCAAATAAGCTCATCATCTCTGGGTACACAGATCCTATCTCGAAACATCAAACATCCATCAGGACTTATCCGAAAGTCCGACTCGACATTTGACTCACACAGAACTCTTTTAGCCTGTAAATCATTGTCGCCTTTCTGAGCTTCACAAATCTCTTGGAGAAACATTAGTCTAGCCCTCAACTCTGCTAGAATAGAACCATCATCTGACAAAGCCATCCGTGTATTCATGGCTCTCAGCGCAAACAAGGATTTCCTACTCAAGGCATCAGCGACCACGTTCAGCTTTCTTGGCTGGTAGTCAATCACTAGTTCATAATCCTTTATTAGCTCTAACCATCTTCTCTGCCTTAGATTTAGCTCCTTTTGAGTCATCAAATACTTTAGGCTCTTATGATCCATGAACACCCGACATTTCTCACCATACAAATAGTGTCTCCAAATATTTAGTGTAAATACAATTACAGCTAACTCCAAATCGTGGGTCGGGTAATTCTTCTCGTGCGGCTTTAACTGTCTAGAGGCATACGCTATCACCATGCCCTCTTGCATGAGTACACAGCCTAATCCATTCAGGGATGCATCACTGTAAACCATGAATTCTTTTCCTGGCTCCGGTTGCACTAAAACAGGAGCTTTAGTCAACAACGCCTTTAGTTTCTCAAAACTCTGTTGGCACTTTTCTGTCCATTCAAACTTTACATCTTTTTGTAGCAACCTCGTCATCGGAGTAGCTATCATGGAAAATCCCTTGACAAATCGTCTATAGTAGCCAGCTAGGCCCAGAAAACTCATCACCTCGATTACGTTCGTTGGTGGTTTCTATTCAACAATCGTTGAAATCTTACTCGGGTCAACTTTAATTCCATCTCCCGAGACAATATGCCCCAAAAATCCAACTTCCTTAAGCCAAAGTTCACTTTTACTAAACTTGGCATACAATTGTTTATCTTTCAAAATTTGTAGAACTGTTCTCAAATGTTTAGCATGCTCGTTCTCATCCCGAGAGTAGATCAATATATCATCGATAAAAACTACTACAAATTTATCCAAATACAGCCGAAAGACACGATTCATCAAATCCATGAAAACTGCAGGGGCGTTTGTTAAACCAAAAGGCATGACCAAAAATTCATAGTGGCCATACCTTGTCCGAAATGTGATTTTCAGCACATTCGAGTCCTTGACTCTCAATTGATAATATCCGGACCTCAAGTCTATCTTGGAAAACACCGTGCTCCCTTCAATTGATCAAACAAATCATCGATTCTTGGCAACGGGTACTTGTTCTTCACAGTTACCTTATTGAGTTGCCGATAATCTATACATAACCTCATGGAACCATCCTTTTTCTTCACAAATAATACGAGAGCACCCCACGGAGAAAAACTCAGTCTTGCGAAGCCTTTATCTGTTAACTCTTGTAACTGTGCTTTCAGTTCTTTTAGCTCAGTTGGAGCCATTCTGTAGGGAGCAATAGAAATGAGGGCAGTACCGGGAACTAACTCAATCCCAAATTCAATCTCCCTAACCGAAGGTAACCCTGGCAATTCCTCTGGAAAAATATCTGGATACTCACATACTACAGGCATTGATTCAATTCTTAACTCAATCTCTCTAGCATTCATCACAAAGGTAAGGTAAGCTTCGTACCCCTTTCTTAGATATTTTTGAGTCAATAAGGAAGATATCACTACTGGCAATCTGTGTTGCTCATCTGATTCAACACGAATAAGATTCCCACCTTCACACTTCAACTCAATAAACTTCCTTCCACAATTCACTATCACATCATGAGTAGTTAACCAATCCATCCCAAGGATGACATCGAATTCATTAAACGGCAATAACATAAGATTAGCCGAAAAATAATGACCCCTAATCATCAAAGGGCAACCTTTGCATACTCTATTGAACAACACACATTTGCTTAAGGGATTTGACACTCTTATCACAAAATTAGTAAACTCTACAGGTATGTTCATGCTAGAGACTAATTTCATGCAAATATACGAGTGGGTAAATCCCGGATCAATTAAAGCTATAACACGAGTATCATAGAGAAAAAATGTACCCGTGGTCACGTCGGGGGAGGAAGCCTCTTCGCGAGCGCGAATGGCATAGGTTCTCGCCGGTGCTCTACCCTCAGCTCTTGCAGTCTGCTCTCTAGATATGTTCTCACTACTCATTTCATTTCCCGGGTTTCTCTGTGGTCTTCCTCTAGCAGTACTTCCCGGTCTTGCATTCTGAGGTTTTTCTTTCTCACCCACCTCGAGGTAATCTCTGATAAAATTATCTAGGAATCCACACTTGAAACAAGCTTTCTCGTTTACTCGACACTCCCTGAGATGACATCTGCCACACTGCGGGCATTCCGGTCTACTCGGTCGAGCGTTGCCAACACTAGCAACCGAAGTGGTCTGAGCTTTAGACCCCGAGTACTGTCTACCCTTACTTCTACTTGAAAATCCAGCTGAGGTGGTTGATCGAATAGCAAAATCTCTCGACTTCTTGGATGAGGATTGGTATGACTTGCCTAGCTGTATCTTCTTCGAGTCGCGAGACTCGTTTTCAGCTTTCATTTTCTCTTTAACTAATTCCTCGGCCTTACAGGCTCTATCTACCAACACCACAAATTCTTTTAGTTCGAGGACCCCAACAAACAAACGGACATCCTCATTTAATCCATCCTCGAACCTTTTGCACATGATAGCCTCGGTGGACATGCACTCCCGGGCATATTTACTAAGCCTTACGAACTCACATTCGTATTCAGTCACCGTCATTCGGCCTTGCTTTAGCTCTAAGAACTCCTTTCTTTTCTGGTCAATGAACCTTTGACTAATGTACTTCTTCTGGAATTCCTCTTGGAAGAATTCCCAGTTAACTCTCTCCCTTGGTACCACCGACACAAGGGTGTTCCACCACTGATAGGCCGAATCTCTCAAGAGAGATACCACACACTTCATGCACTCTTCAGGTGTGCATGACAACTCGTCGAATACTCTGATGGTATTCTCAAGACAAAATTCTGCCCTTTCTGGGTCATCATCTTACTAGCCTAAAATTCTTCAATTCCTTGTTTCTAGATTTTGTCAACCGGAGGCCTTTCTCTTCTTACTACCTCTACCACTTGGGGAGCTACAAGGGTAGGCTGAGGAATAGGTGAGGGTGGAGAGGGTTGACCATTAGGATTTGCTCGAACATACTCAGTGTACCAATTTCTCATCATATGGAGAAAGGCTTCTCGAGCCTCTTCTCCCTGACCTAAATTCTTGGGTCTACTCTCTACTGGCGTGGTCCCTTGCGCGGGAGCCGGTGCATTACTCACAGCATCATCGGTTGTAGCTTGATCAGGATCTATTTACTATATAAAAGCACAATTCAAATCGTCAGGAGTAGTCACACTATCATTATGGAAATACTCATACATATGGCATGTATAGCTAGACTCGTACTTACGCTACATTAGTCTGAGAATCGACTAAACTGTAGCTCTGATACCACTAAATGTAACACCCTTACCCGTATTTGACACCTGAACTGGGTAACGAGGCATTATCGTACTTAACTTGCTCAAATATACCACACCAGTTCGTAAAATTTCTTTTCAAATTTAAAACTTTTCATTCAAGACCTTAATGTCCTTATCATAGGTCTACGAGACCCTAAATTTGTACCCAGAATAATTCGGGACTAAACCTGAAACTTTTGAACACTTAGACAAATTTGACATAAAACAGGGCCACACGCCCATGTTAAAGAGGGAACACGCCCGTGTGGCATATCACATGCCCATGTTCCACACCCGTGTGGAATTGTTTTCAAATTCGAACCTACAGGGGTTTTCACATGGCCGGACACACGCCCGTGTCCCTGGCCCTTGCCCTTCACACGGCCATGACACGCCCGTGTTTCAGCTCGTGTGCAAAAACCATGGCATTCTGTTTATGACGTCAGCACCTCAAATAGGTCACACGGCCAAGGCAAACGCCCGTGTCTTAGGTCATGCTTCCCACACGTTCGAGACACACGACCGTGTCTCTAGCCGTGTGTTTGCTACTGAGCATACTGATTTGCCAACCTAGCATGCATGGGGTCACAAGGCCAATCAACACGCCCATGGGGCTGACCATGTGTCACACACGGCCTAGACACACGCCCGTGTGTCTACCCGTGTGGACATTTGAAAGGCTATCTACCAAGCCAAATGCCACCCTACATAGTAACCATACTTAAACCAATTCAAACCAACATATAATATGACATAAGGCACTTTTAAAAACTCAAAATCAAAACATCCTCACAAGCATGCACTTCATGAATTTCATCATTTTGAATATATAAACTTGTCAAGTTTTGGCCAATTTCAAATGGCCATTTACAAAATGAATTAACAACATTAATAGCCAACACTTTGGCTAACAAATATGACATAACAAAATGAACAAGTTCTATACATGCCATACTCAAAATGAAACTAACTCTGCTATACCAAAAAGTAGTTGATAGTGTGTCTTCCGAGCTCCGACGTTCCACGAATTCTCAAGTTAGCTAGGCGATACTACAATGAAAAGGGAAATGAGAGGGGTAAGCATAAAGCTTAGTAAGTTTGCATGGAATAAATAACAACATAAAGACTCATAATGTCATCCATCCATTACATTGAATAAAACACAAGTCTTAAGCTCATTACCATAACTTACTCATGCTTACCCTTACCAATCATATATCATGTCTTATATCGTAAACGTTTCTTGTGAATTACTCACACGTACTTGTATCACTTCATCATATAGCTTTAGCACTAGTCGCATTTCTATTATAAGCTAAGCTATTTACTCACTGAATTCACTTGGAATACACAAAATTACATATTATCATCATTCACGTACTTGCAACATCAATGCCACATCCCAGATGTGGTCTTATATGAGATTTCCTCTAGATGCCGATGCCATATCCCGGATATGGTCTTATACGGGATCTCATATCGATTGTCGATGCCATATCCCAGATATGGTCTTATACGATTCTCATATTCGATGCCGATGCCATATCCCAGATATGGTCTTATACGGGATCTCAATTCGGTGTCGAGGCCATGTCCCAGACATGGTCTTATACGGGACCTTACCCATTGTAACACCCCTAACCCGTATTCGTCGCCGGACTTGGGTTAAAGGCGTGACCGGACAGATCAAAAACATTTACAGAAATGTCATACAATTTTATATCAACCTCAAACATAGTGTCCCCTTAGTAGGTCATCGAGACCTAAAACATGTTTATAAATTGGGTCGGGACTAAACCGGAACACATACAAAATTTCACGGAAATTTAAAACTTTTCTAAGTTTCAGGGATTACACGCCCGTGTAGGCAGGCCCTGTGCCTCCCACAGCTGCTGGACACACCCGTGTGTCCTCCCTATGGTCGAATATGACTTTACATCCACGGCCACCAAGCACGCCCGTGTACTTGGCCGTGGTCGAATCTGACTTTACATCCACGGCCACCAAGCACGCCCGTGTGCTAAGGCCGTGCACTCATAGGCCATATATTGACTTTTTCACACGGCTACTAGACACTCCCGTGTGTCTTGGCCGTGTGCTCCTAAGCTAGCTGCTAACTTAGCCCCACGATCACTAGGCACGCCCGTGTGCCACAACCGTGTGACATTATAGGGCATTTGCGAAGCCAAAATGCCACCCACTTAGGGTCAATTCTATAAGAAATTTACCAACATATTTCATGCACAATTAACAACCATAACATGCCAAAATAACCATTCAATCTATACATTCAAAACCAATCTCAACTATGCCAACTTACAAGACTAAAACAAAGAAAAACACACATACAGAGTAAGCTTTCCAAAAGCTTAGTAAGTCATAATACAAATAAACTCAACATATAGAGCATATAAGCATGTAGAAACATTGGTACAATTCATATTCATAACAAATTTCTCATATAAATGCTTTGGTCCATATTCTTGGCCATATTTTCCATTTCATCAATTCAAGAATCATATATACACATAGCTCTTTCATGCATACTTTCACATATCATAATTCTATTTCATCATCCAAATCATCATAGTAAGATCATATAGATACTTACCTTATATACACAATCAGTGTATAAATCAACATACCTGAAACTGATTTATAGTTTACTTTGCCATTCGTATCACAGACTTGCCCGTTGAACCGATAGGAACCTAATAAGATACTCAGAAACATACCTTAATTAAGAAAAATAAAGGCCGAACCTAGCTTAGGTTTTCTTCTTTCTTTTCTTTGATATTTTCGGCCAAGATGATGAGAAATGGCCTTGGTTAATGCATTTTCTTTTATTATACTATAAAATATCATATAACACTAATTTATAAAATAAACATATAAAAGCATAATATAACTTTGCATGTTGCCGTCCACTATAAGTAAAGCCACATCAATTTGATCATTAATCAAATGAAAAGTCACTTTTAAACATTATGCGATTTAATTCTTTTATCGAATTAAGTGCACAGACGGACGAATTAACTCACAGAAATTTAGCACATACTTAGTCACTTATCAGAGACACAAAAAATAATATTAAAATGTTATACGGACTCGAATTTGTGGTCCTGAAACCACTGTTCCGACTAGGGTATAAACCGGACTGTTACAATTCTCCCTCCTTAGGGATTTTCGTCCCCGAAAATCTTACCGTTAAACAAAGTCGGATATTGCTGTCTCATTGAATCTTCCGGCTCCCATGTTGCCTCTTCAATTTTGTGTCGATTCCATAATACTTTTACTAACGAAATTTTCTTGTTTCTCAACTCTTTTACTTTAGGAGCTAAGATTCGAATCGGTTCCTCTTCATATGTCATATCAGATCGGGTTTCAATTTTAGATGGGGCAATCACATGCGACGGATCGGGTCGATATCTACGGAGCATCGAGACATGGAATACATTATGTATCTTTTCTAGCTCGGAAGGCAACAACAATCGATATGCAACAGGTCCAACTCGCTCAATGATTTCATACGGCCTGTTGAATCTCGGACTCAACTTGCCTTTACGTCCGAAACGAAGTACTTTCTTCCATGGTGACACTTTCAAAAATACTTTGTCGCCGATCTTAAATTCTATATCTTTACGTTTCAAGTCCGCATAAGACTTCTAACGATCAGATGCTGGTTTCAAACAATTTCTGATCAATTTCACTTTCTGTTCTAAATCTTTTACCAAATCGACCCCATGTAGCTTATTTTCACTAAGCTCAGACCAATATAGAGGTGTACGACATTTACGTCTGTATAAAGCTTCATATTGTGCCATTTTAATGCTCGACTGGAAACTATTATTGTAAGCAAATTCAATCAATGGCAGGTACTGTTCCCACTACCATTAAACTCAAGGATGCAACATCTTAACATATCCTCAAGAATTTGAATGATCCGCTCAGATTGACCATCCGTTTGCGGATGAAAAGCTGTACTGAAATGTAATTTCGTGCCTAAAGCTTCTTGCAATTTCTTCCAGAACCTCGATGTAAACCTCGGGTCTCTATATGACACAATAGATAGTGGCACCCCGTGCAATCTAACAATCTCAGAAATATAAAGCTCGGCTAATCTATCAAGTGAATAGTCAGATCTTACCGGAATAAAATAGGCAGATTTCGTCAATCTATCAACTACGACCCATATCGCATCTTTTTTTCTCGGAGTCTGAGGCAAACTAGAAACAAAATCCATTGTCACTCTATCCCATTTCCACTCAGGAATCAGAATCGGTTGTAGCAACCTGAGATTTTAACTTGATGTTCAAATTTTGACTTGCTGACAAACTAAACATTTTGACACAAAATCAGATATGTCTCATTTCATACCTAACCACCAATAGTGTTACTTCAAATCACGGTACATTTTAGTACTCCCCGGATGAACAGATAGATGACTATAATGTGCTTCACTCAAAATCAACTGAATCAACTTCGGATTTCTCGAAACACAGATACGACCTCAGAATTTTAAACAATCATCAACAACTCAAAATTCAGATTCATAATTTGAATCACACTGAGCTCGTTTCACTATCAATTCATTATTAACTTTCTGAGCACCACATATCTGTTGTAAGAACAATGGTTTCGCTTTTAATTCAGCTATCACAGAGCTATCTTTAGACAGATTTAGCTGAGTATTTATAGCACAGAGTGCAAACAATGATTTCCTACTCAGGGCATCAGCAACAACATTTGCTTTACCCGGATGATAATCTATCACAAGCTCGTAATCTTTCAACTCTAGCCATCTTCTCTGTCGCAAATTCAAATTTTTCTGAGTCATCAGATACTTCAAATTTTTATGATCTAAAAACACGTGACATTTCTCACCATACAAATAATGGCGCCAGATCTTAAGTGCAAACACAATCGCAGCTAACTCAAGGTCGTGCGTCGGATAGTTCTTTTCATGAGGCTTCAATTGTCTTGAAGCATAAGCTACAACTTTGCCTTCCTGCATCAAAACACATCCCAGACCGTTTAACGAAGCATCACTGTATATAACAAATTCTTTACCTGATTCCAGCTGTACCAAAACTGGAGCTTCAGTTAACAGAGTTTTTAACTGATCAAAGCTTTTCTGGCATTTATCCGACCATTCAAATCAACATCCTTCTAAAGCAATCTAGTCAACGGAGTAGCTATCACTGAAAATCCTTTCACAAATCGACGATAATAACCAGCTAGACCCAAAAAGCTACAGACTTCAGACACATTCCTCGGAGGTTTCCAATCCAGAATAGTAGAAATCTTGCTCGGATCGACTCGAATTCTAGAAGCTGACACAATATGTCCCAGAAAACTAACCTCACACAACCAGAATTCACATTTGCTAAATTTCGCATACAATTTCTTTTCTCACAGAGTTTGCAATGCAATTCTCAAATGCTCAGCATGTTCAGCCTCATCACATGAATAAATCAAAATGTCATCAATGAATACAACAACAAATAGATCTAGGTACGGTCTAAAAATTCTGTTCATCAAATCCATAAAAATAGCAGGAGCATTGGTTAGTCCAAATGGCATAACTAGAAACTCATAATGCCCGTACCTTGTTCTGAAAGTAGTTTTTGGTATATCTGAATCTTTCACTCTCAACTGTTAGTATCTCGATCTCATACCAATCTTGGAAAATACAGTAGCTCCTTTTAACTAATCAAATAAATCATCAATCTTGGGCAACAGATATTTGTTCTTTATGGTCAACTTATTCAACTGACGATAATCGATGGACATTCTCATCGTGCCATCTTTCTTTTTCACAAATAGAACAGGAGCACCCCAAGGCGAAAAACTCAGTCTAGCAAACCCTCTATCGGTCAATTCTTGCAACTGTGACTTTAACTCTTTCAACTCTGTTGGTGCCATTCTATACGGAGCTATCAAAATACGTGTAGTACCAGGCAACAATTCAATACCAAATTCAACTTCACGTATCGGAGGCAAACCCGGTAATTCTTCAGGGAATACATCAAAAACTCACGCATCGATCGCATCAATCAACTTTCTTTTGGACACTTTCAATCAATTACATAAGTAAAGTATGCCTCGTAACCCTTTTTCATATAACTCTGAGCTTTCAATACAGATATCACAAAGCGTAATCCATTCAGTCATTAGACTCAACTCTGACTATTTCATCATTCAGACATCTCAAATCAATAGTTTTTCTCTTACAGTTCACAACAGCATCATGCAATGTCAACCAGTCCATACCCAGAATTATATCAAACTCATCAAATGGCAAAAGCATCAAATCAGCAGGGAAACAAATATCTTGAAACATTAACGGACAGTTCTTGCATACTTTGTTAACCAGAACACTTTTACCTAAGGGGTTCGATACTTTTATAGCAAACTCAGTAGACTCTACAGGCAAAGTCTTACTGAACACTAAATTCATGCATATATACGAATGCGTAGAACCAGGGTCTATCAATGCAATCACAGAAGTATCATAAAGTGTAAAAGTACCCGTTATAACATATGGTGATGAAGCTTCGTCACGAGCTCGAATAGTATACGCTCTGGCAGGCGCTTTAGCTTCGGATCTCGCAACAGTCTCTCTTGTAGTTCTCTGACTACCACTGACATTTCTTACATTCTTCGAAGGTCTACCTCTCACAGGTGCAATATCAGATCTCAGATTCTGAACAGTCACTGGCTCGACAGACTCATGGCAATCACGGATAAAATGATCAAGTGATCCACATCTGAAACAAGCTCATCATTCATTCTACTTCCCTTCCGATGTCTTTTCCCATAATGCTTACATTCGGTTTCTCGGATCGTACATTTCCAACACTTGCCATCGGTTGTTGCTTTGGAGCTTTGGAGCTCATTTGTGATCTATCTCGATTTCTATTTGAATATCCCATATTAACTCTCGAACGGCTTTGATCATCTCTAAATTTCTTTGAAGCAGTCAAATGATCTACTCAAATCTCTTTCTCACTTCTCGGGCTTCTGACTCAGCTTTCTTTTTATCTTTCCCAAGTGTTTCAGCTTTGCATGCTCGATCAACAAGTACAACAAACTCTTTTATTTCTAAGATCCCTACTAACAAACGGATATCTTCATTAAGGCCATCTTTGAATCTTTTACACATTATTGCCTCAATAGTTACACATTCACGAGCATATTGACTCAGTCTGATAAACTCTCGTTCATATTCCATAACAGACATACGGCCCTGTTTCAAGTCTAGAAATTCCTTCCGTTTCTGATCAACAAATCTCTCACTGATATATTTCTTCCGAAACTCGATCTGAAAGAAGTCCCATGTCACCCGTTCTTTCGGAATAACAGATATCAGAGTTTTCCACCACTGATAAGCCGCGTCTCGAAGCAAAGATACAACACATTTTATGCATTCTTCTGGAGTCAGAAACATTTCATCAAATACTTGGATAGTATTTTCTAACCAGAATTCGGCCCTTTCAGCATCATCATAATTAGTAGCCCCGAACTCTTCAGCCCCATATTTACGGATCTTGTCAACCGGAGGCTTATTCCACGAATTCAGATTTGCAATCAGAGGTATATTGGATGTCTGAGGGGGATTAACCGGGGGTGGGGGTTGCGAAACAGTCGGGTTATTCTTTACAAATTGAGTGAACCACTCACTCATCAACTGGAAGAAAGCTTGTTTAGCTTCTCCCTCATGACCGCTAATAGCCGATCTCGGATCAGAGGGCGCTGTCCTTTGCGCGGGAGCAGGCGCATTACTTTCTACGTCGTCAGCTATGGCTCTTTCGGGATCCATTAGTATACAAAAATCACATTTTACACGTCAGGATTCATCACATTATCACAATTAAGATATATGGCATGTATAGCTAGACTCTAACATGCTACGTTAGTCCGAGAATCGGCTAAATCGTAGCTCTGATACCAACCAAATGTAACACCCCTAACCCGTATCCGTCGCTGGACTCGGGTTAAAGGCGTTTTCAGATAGATCGGAAACATTTACAGAAATGCCATTCAATTGTATATCAACCTCAAACATAGTGTCCCCTTAGTAGGTCATCGAGACCTAAAACATGTTTATAAATCGGGCCGAGACTAAATCGGAACACATACAAAATTTTACGGAAATTTAAAACTTTTCTAAGTTTCAGGGGTTACACGCCCGTGTAGGCAGGCCGTGTGCCTCCCACGGCTGCTGGACACACCCGTGTGTCCTCCCAGTGGTCGAATCTGACTTTACATCCACGACCACCAAGCACGCCCATGTACCTTGGCCGTGTTCGAATCTGACTTTACATCCACGGCCACCAAGCACGCCCGTGTGCTATGGCCGTGCACTCATAGGCCATATACTGACTTTTTCACACGACTATTAGACACTCCCGTGTGTCTTGGCCATGTGCTCCTAGGCTAGCTACTGACTTAGCCCCACGATCACTAGGCACGCCCGTTTGCCACAACCGTGTGACATTATAGGCCATTTGCAAAGCCAAAATTCCACCCACTTAGGGTCAATTCTATAAGAAATTTACCAACACATTTCATGCACAATTAACAACCATAACATGCCAAAAATAACCATTCAATCAACACATTCAAAACCAATCTCAACTTTGCCAACTTACAAGACTAAAACTCATCTCATCACAAGCATAATTCATCCATTACTTACTCAAAACTTGACCATTTCAGGTGTCATCTAACCATGCCAAAAACATGCTTCACACATCACATTCATTTAGGCAAATTCTCAACTCATATCTAGCCAAATCACATGGCTAAGTCCATATAACAAACGTATATCAAATACTAGCCTATACATGCCATATCTAGCTATATACATTTCCAAAATGTACCAAACACAAGTTGAGTAGTGTGATGACGATCCTTAACGGTCCCGAGCCTTCAGTAGCTTTGACGACCTATAAAACAAAGAAAAACACACACACAGAGTAAGCTTTCCAAAAAGCTTAGTAAGTCATAATACAAATAAACTCAACATGCAGAGAATATAAGCATGTAGAAACATTGGTACAATTCATATTCATAACAAATTTCTCACATAAATGCTTTGGTCCATATTCTTGGCCATATTTTCCATTTGCATCAATTCAAGAATCATATATACACATAGCTCTTTCATGCATACTTTCACATATCATAATTCTATTTCATCATCCAAATCATCATAGTAAGATCATATAGATACTTACCTTATATACACAATTAGTGTATAAATCAACGTACCTGAAACTGATTTATAGTTTACTTTGCCATTCGTATCACATACTTGCCCGTTGAACCGATAAGAACCTAATAAGATACTCAGAAAGCTCAGAATAGTTGTGCAATGCCAACGTCCCAGACGAGGTCTTTCATGCACTTAGATATTAATGCCACTGTCCCAGACAGGGTCTTACACAAATCAATACGATGCCGATGTCCCAGACATGGTCTTACACATAAAGATAATATCGATGCCAACGTCCCAGACGTGGTCTTACACGAAGTCTCAAATCAACGCCAACGTCCCAGACGTGGTCTTACATGATAAAACAGAACAGATACCTATGTCATGACATAGCTAATCCTATCTATTCCTAGGTTCATAAGGGACTTCTCGGACAATGTCACTATATTGATCTTATCTCGGAATTCATGTACATAACATCTCGTAAGCATTCATTATTATCAATAGTCATATGAACATACATATATTAATACGAATACATTTATTTGCATAATGACTTACCTCAGTTTAGATTTATCGAATATGGAAACGGCTACTCGGTTACTTTCGCCTTCCCTCGGTCTAAGTCCATTTTCCTCGGTTCTTGATCTAAACATATTTAGAATTAATCCTTTTATTCACTAACTCATCCAATTCAATCCAAGGACACACATTTAGGGCTATTTGCAAATTAACCCTCACATTTGCATAATTTATCAATTTAGTCCATTTTTCTCAAAACATCAAATTCACAAAATCATTACACATGCTTAGCCGAATGCTTATAAATACCATACAAGCCCATATTTTCCATCAAATTTGCAAGTTAGTCCTCCAAGTTAGTCCTCCAAGTTACTATTTTCTCAATTTAGCCCTAATTAGCTAATTTCATCAAAAATTCAAGAACAAAGTATGTTCATCTAGCTCAAATCTTTCATTTAACAACTAAGCTCATCACAAAGCTCACTATATCAACAATGGCATATCTCATGAACATCACCAATACACAAAATTAATACATGGGCTTGATAGTAGACTAAGCAACAATCTCTAAAACATAAAAATCATCAAAATATAAAACCAAAACATACCTTAATTAAGAAGAACAAAGGCCGAACCTAGCTTAGGTTTTCTTCTTTCTTTTCTTTGATATTTTCGGCCAAGATGATGAGAAATGGCCTTGTTTAATGCATTTTCTTTTATTATAATGTAAAATATCATATAACACCAATTTATAAAATAAACATATAAAAGTATAATATAACTTTGCATGTTGCCGTCCACTATAAGTAAAAATGGGCTATTTGCCCTTTAAGGACTTCACAATAATAAAGCCACATCAATTTGATCATTAATCAAATGAAAAGTCACTTTTAAACATTATGCGATTTAATCATTTTATCAAATTAAGCGCACAGACAGACGAATTAACTCACAGAAATTTAGCACATACTTAATCACTTATTAGAGACACAGAAAATAATATTAAAATATTATACAAACTCGGACTTGTGGTCCTGAAACCACTGTTCTGACTAGGTTATAAATCGGACTGTTACACCCATCTCAAGTATTGATGACATTATTCTCACATTTATTAAAGTCCAACCGGGACTTCAACATCACAATTCTCATCATTTTCTCATTCAACATCATTACTAAAATTTCATAGAAATAATGTTCATCATCACTAATATCAACCATTTTTAAATATACTAGCATGATGTTGAATTTATTCACACAAACTTACCTCGATTTCAAAATAGGCCAAATTGCTGACCTAGTCCGATACCTTGCCTTTTCCTCGGTCTAGGTTAATTCCTCGTTCTTCTTGATCTATAATAACTAATTAGCTCATTTAATCATCACATTAATCAACACATTTCAATAATCACACTTTGGAAAAATTACCATTTTGCCCTTAGACTTTCGCAAATATGACAATTTTTCCCCTAGGCTCGTAAATCGATTTTAATCGAATTTCCTCCTTTTAAAAGCCTAGATGAACATTTATTACTCTTATGGAAACTCTCAATACTCGTCATTTCACACATTTAACACCTATTTTATAACCTTTGCAAAATGGTCCTTTTAGGTGTTCTCATGGAAACACCTTTCACAAAAGTTGTTTATTTAACTAAGACTCATTTTCTTCCATAAAAATGTAGCAAACAACATAAAGGCTCACATGGAAAAACTTTAAACTTTCAACCATTTTGCAAAATAGTCCCCTCTTTAGCTAGCTTAAGCTTTAGGGGTTTCAAAAGTACAAATATTATCAAGAAAAATCACCAAACTCACTTACTTTCAAAGGTGAGAAGTTGCTGAAAATTTTGAGCTCTCAAACCCCTATTTTACTTGTATTTTTAGGTGGAAAAGATGGGGAGAAAAGATGATATCTTTTCTTTCTATATTTTATTTTATTTTCTAGACAATTTTCCACCTAATCCACCAACTTGATAAATTTGACATCTTTTTGTTCCCTATAGCCAATCAACCATTACTAGAGGGGTTAATTTCATTTTAAGGACCTCCAATTAATATTCTATAGCTATTAGACATCTCTAGATTGTAAAATAGAACTTTCGTACTTTATGCAATTTAGTCCTTTTTCTCAATTAAGCATGCAATCGCTAAAATTAAAGTACCAAAATTTTCATCAACTCTTGCAATCATGCTATAACACATAAAATAACATTAAAATAATTTTCTTCAACCTTGGATTAGTGGTTTCAAAACCACAGTTCTGACTAGCCCCTAAATCGGGCTATTACAGTATCCGTAGATCAAATTTGAAAATGTGTATCAGAAGAATTTAGAGGCAATTTTGATGATGATCTAGGAAAAGCCAAGTATTGGTTAATGAATACGAAGAGAGTCTTCGCAGAATTGATGTGCACTCCTAAAGATTATTTGAGATGTTCTTTGTCATTGTTAAAAGATAAAGTGTACTTATGGTGCGACACTTTGAGCACGATGACATCAAATGGTCGTATTAATTGGGATTTCTTTCAGATGGAATTTAAGAAGAAGTATGAAGTCGATTTTTTATTGACAAGAAAAAGAAAGAATTTCTTGAATTAAAATAGGGGAATCGGTCTGTAGCTGAGTATGAGCGGGAATTTGTACAGTTGAGCAAGTATGCCCATAATATAGTGTCAAATAAAGAAGAAATGTGTATTAGATTTGAAGATGGGTTGAATGATGATATTTGTGTGTCCGTGGCAGAATTAAAGTTACGGGAATTTGTAGAACTTTTTGAACGAGCCCAGAAAATTGAAGAAATTTGCAAAAGTAAACGATAATTAGATTTAAAATTTTAATATTTTAACAAAAGAGGGTCATTCAAGCCTGCTCAAACATCTCCATCGAAGAATTTTAAAAATGAGACAAGTCAATCGACTGCCCCTTTAGAGTTCACTAGCAGAGATAAACCAAGGCGAAACAATTTTAAGTCTGTTAATTCTCCAATGGCTAGTGTCAGAAGTATAAGAAATGTTGAGAAAATTGTTCCTATTTGTGATGATTGCAACAAAAGGCATTTTTTTGAGTGTCGGTCGAAGTCGGAAGCTTGTTTTCGTTGTGGATCTACTGATAATCTCCTTCGTGATTGTCAAAAAAGGCAAAATGATTTTGGCAATCAAATAAACAAGCCTAAAGCAACCTCACAGAGAGGTAGACGATATGGAAATGCTAGAAATACTACTTCTGGTCGAGGGAAGAATAGCGAGATGAATGAACGATCTGAAGAGAGAACACTAGCTAGAGCTTATGCAATCAAATCTCATGAGGAATCTACTGCCTCAGACGTTATTGTGGGTACATTTTCTCTCTTTGATATTAATGTATATGCATTGATTGATCCTGGAACAACTCACTCGTATATATGCACTGCACTAGTAGACAAAAAGAATTTGCTTGTTGAGTTCATTGAATATACTGTCAAACTAACGAATCCACTCGGTCAGTGTGTTTTAGTTAATCATATATGTAAATTTTGTCCACTGAAAGTTAGGGGTTACGATTTTCCCGCTAGTTTTATGTTGTTCCATTTTTATGATTTTGATCTTATTTTGAGAATAGATTGGTTGTCTGAGCATGATGCAATAGTGAGTTGCCGAAGGAAACAAGTTAGTTTAAATCATTTGAATGGTGAATTTATTTGTGTTAGGGTAGATGGGGCCAATTGTATTACAAATGTAATTTTAGCACTGTCAACTTTAAAATTGATTAAAAAGGGATATGAAGTTTATTCAGCCTATGTTCTTGATTCGAAAGTGGCTAAATAAAAAATAGAACAAGTGCCGATAGTTAAAGAATATGTTGATGTTTTTCCTAAAGAACTGCCTAGGTTACCGCCGACTCAAGAAGTAGAATTTATGATCGAACTTATGCCTGGAACAGCTCCAATTTTGATAACACAATATAGGATGGCCCTTACAGATTTGAATGAGTTAAAAGTATAGTTACAAGAGTTGTTAAATCGCAGATTTATTCAACCGAATGTGTCACCTTGGGGGGCTCCAGTTTTGTTCGTGAAGAAGAAAAATGGGTCAATGAGACTATGTATAGATTATCGACAGCTAAATAGAGCAACCATTAAAATTAATGCATGTTACCTCGTATTGATGATTTGCTCGATTAGTTAAAGGGAGCTACAGTGTTTTCGAAGATCAACTTGAGATTCGGATATTATCAGCTGCGAGTTAAAGAGCAAGATGTACCAAAAACTGCATTTAGAACTATATATGGTCACTATGAATTTCTAGTTATACCATTTGGTTTGACTAATGCTCCTACGGCATTCATGGACTTGATGAATCTGGTATTTCAGCCATATTTAGATCAGTTTGTTGTCATATTCATTGATGACATTCTGATTTATTCACTGAACGAGTCAGATCATGCCGAACATTTAAGAGTTGTGATGCAAACTTTGCGTGAAAAAAAAACTATATGTGAAATTTAGTAAATGTTAATTCTTGCTACGGGAAGTTGATTTTCTGGGACATGTTATATCTGCTGATGAAATCAGATTTGATCCTAATAAAGTATCTGTGATTATTGATTGGAAAATTTCGGAGAATATTTCTAAAGTTTGAAGTTTCTTCGGATTAGCCGGATATATCTGCGATTTGTTAAAAACTTCTCCATTATTGCTTCACCTATGACCAGGTTACTACAGAAAAATGTCGAATTTGTTTGGTTTGATAAGTGTCAACACAGTTTTGATTAGCTAAAAAACATGTTAACAGAAGCTTCAGTATTAACTCAACCTGAATCTAGGACGACATATATTTTTTACAGTGATACATCTCTCAATGGTTTCGGTTGCATGTTAATGAAGTCAAGGAAAGTAGTAGCTTATGCTTCTTGATAGTTAAAGCTGCATGAAAGAAATTTTACTACTCACAATCTTGAGCTGGTCGCGATTTTCTTCCCTTTGAATATATAGAGCCATTATTTATATGGCGAGAAATGTCACGTGTATACTGATCACAAAAGCTTAAAATATTTAATGACCTAGAAGGAACTAAATCCAAGACATTGACATTGGTTAGAGCTACTAAAAGATGATGATTTGGTTATTGATTATCATCTGGGAAAGGCTAATGTGGTTGCAGATGCACTCAGCTGAAAGTCATCATTGTTTGCACTTCGAGCATTGAACACTCATTTGACTTTAAATGTCGATGGTTCTGTATTGGCGAAATTAAGGACTAAAACCTTGTTTCTACAACGAATTCGGGTGTCACAAAATGACGATCCAAAGTTGATAATGAAACGAAACTTGGTTCAAGATAATTTTTACTACTGGATATAGTATTGGTAATGATGGTACATGGCATTACCACGATAGAATTTGTGTTTCGAATAATTTAAATTTGAAACGTGAGATTCTATTAGAGGCTCATAGTAGTACACATTTTATTCATCCTGGTAGCACTAAGATGTATTGTGATTTGAAACAGATGTACTAGTGGCCGGGTATGAAACATGAGATTTGTGAGTTCGTAGATAAATGTTTGATTTGTCAGTAGGTAAAAGCAGAGCATCAGGTGCCTTCGAGATTATTACAGCCTGTTATGATTCCTGAGTGGAAGTGGGAGCAAGTCACGATGGATTTCGTATCTGGTTTGCCCTGTAACTCTGAAAAAGAAAGATTTGATATGGGTGATTGTTGACAGATTGACTAAGTCAGCCCACTCTATTCCAGTCAAAAAAAATTATTCACTTGTGAAGCTAGTGGAATTATATGTGAGAGATTGTTAGATTACATGGAGTTTCAACATCTATTATTTCTTATCATGATCCATGGTTTATATTGAGATTTTGGAGTAAACTTCACGAGGCTTTGGGCACTAAACTCAATTTCAGTACATCTTTTCATCTTCAGACGGACGAGTAATCAGAACAAGTAATACAGATTCTGGAAGACATGCTAAGATTTTGTATACTCGAGTGTGATGGTAGTTGGGAAAAATATCTACTATTAGCTGAGTTTGCTTATAATAACAGTTATCGATCTAGTATTAAAATGGCACCGTTTGAAGCTTTATACGGAATAAAATGTAAAATGTCGTTGTATTGGTCTGAGCTGAGAGAATCCGAAATTGTAACAGCCCTATTTTGGGGCTAGTCTGAACAGTAGTTTTGAGACCACTAATTCGAGGTTGAGGAAAATTATTTTGGTATTATTTTATGCATTATAGCATGATTATAAAGTTGCATGGAAATTTTGATGCCTTAATTTTAGCAATTGTGTGCTTAATTGTGAAAAAGGTCTAAATCGCATAAAGTGCGAAAGTTCTATTATATAAGATAGAAGTGTTTGATAGTTATGGAATATTAATGGGGGGTCCTTAAAGTGCAATTAGACCTCCCTAAAGATGATGGCCGGCCAAGGGAACTAGGAGAGAGACAAGAGCATTAAATGAGTCAAAATTTGGTAGTGTTAGGTGATAAAAATGAATAAAATAAGATAAGTAAAAAGAAAGCTATCATCTTTTTCATTTCTCCTCCTCTCCTACCAGAATTTTCAGCAAGAAATAGGGGTTTTGAAGCTCAAACTATCAGCCAACATATTCTCTAGGAAGTAAGTGATTTTAGAGGTCTTTCTTGATGATTTTTTTATTTTTGAAACCCCCAAAGCTTAAGCTAGCTAACGAGGGGACTAAATTGCAATATGGTTGATAGTCTAGGGACTTTCCATGAAAGAGTTTATGTTATTAGCTGAGTTCTTATGTAAGAAAATGAATGTTAGTGAGATGAGAAACAACTTTTGTGAAGGGTGTTGCCATGGAAACACCTAAATAGGACTTGTTTGCAAAGATTGAAATTGTGTAATAAATGCATGAAATAAATTGTTTTGTAAGTTGTTGTAAGAGAAATAAATGTTCAGCTAGGCTTGTTTAATGAGAAAATATGGTGAAAAATGATTTACGAGCCTAGGAGCAAAATCATAATTTTGCCATAGTATAAGGGCAAAATGGTCATTTTTGCCCAAGTAGAGGTTATGATGTATTATGAATATAAAATGATTGAATGAGTGAATTTTTGTTGTTATAGATCAAGAAGAGCGCGGGACTAACCTTGACCGAGGAAAAGGCAAGGTTACGGATTAAACTGCAAATTAACACATTTTGCACCGAGGTAAGTTTATGTGTAAACCATTCATTTCGAATATACATGTTGTTAATAAATGGTGTGTTGTGTGAATAGAATTATTCATGATTGAGATGAATTGAATTCAATATATATTGAGTAATTCCCGTGTGAGTTTAAATTATAGATTAATGGTGGGCTATGTGCGATACCACTGTAAATACTCTTCTTGGTAGGCTAAGTGCGACACCACCTTACTATTCATTCACAATGGGCTGTGTGCGATACCATCGTTTATATTATCATTTGGTGGGCTAAGTGCGATACCACAGTAATTATTCTTATTGGTGGGCTATATGCGATACTGCCCTAATTAAAGATAAATGGTGGGCTAAGTGCGAAACCACCGAGTGTTTGGTATTACCATGAATGGTTTATTATGAAATTTGTGATGTTTTGTTTTATGTGATCATGTGGTGATAAGTGCAGGGATGTAAGTTAAATAACATGAGCATTTGGCTTGTGATATGGTTGGAATGTGGTAAAATATGAATTGAGTAAGCATGATCTTGGAATGTGGATTGTTCTTACTTATTATGAAATGCTGTTTATTGATTAGCTCATATTATGATGTTTATTGTTTACATGTAAACTTACTAAGCTTAAGGCTTACTCCCTTTCCTTTCCCCTTGTTCTATAGTGTCAAGGAGCCGGGTCGGGATACGAAGATAATTGGAAGATCACCCACACTATCAGCTCATCTCGGTATATCTAAAACTAGCATTTTGAGTATCGCATGTATAGGGGCTAGACTTAGTGAATTGTTTTGTTATTTTGGCCAAGTATGTATTGATTTCCTTAAGGATGAATTCTTTTGTATATTGCCATAGTTGATGGCTCATTATGTTTAAGTTATGAAATATGAGGTTATTCAAGGAAGTGTTGTTGCATAAATTGAGTTGCTTGATGATGTGTTGAATGGAAATATGTTGTGTGAACTAGGGTGGAAAAAAGAGCTTGGCAAATAGCCTTGTTTATGTCCACACGGGTAGGCACACGGGCATGTGTCTAGGCCGTGTGTGACACACGATCAGTCTCATGGGTGTGTGACTAGGCCGTGTGTCCCCTGTATGTTAGTGTTTCAAGTTAGTGTCGACCACGGGCTAGCCACACGGGCGTATGCTTAGGCCATGTGTCCCTTATGAGGTAGCAGACGTCACAAACAGAATTCCCAAGTTTTTACACACGGGCTAGGACACGGGCGTGTCTAAGCCGTGTGGAGCACACGGGCCAAGAACACGGGCGTGTGTCCGGCCGTGTGAAAACCCCTGTAGGTTCAAAATAAAAATAAATCCCACAGGGGGTAGGGACATGGGCGTGTGCGACCACAAGGCCTGCCCACACGGGCGTGTGGCCCCTGTTTAGACAAAAATTTTCAAGTACACAAAAGTTCCCGGTTGGGTTCCGATACCCTCCGTATGTTTGGTTAAGGCCTCGTAGGCCTTTAATGAGAACGTTTTGACTGTGAAAGAGATGTTTCAAGTTAGAATGAAATTCTATAGACTAAAGTTACATGACCAAGTGAGTTAAGTCCGGTAATGCCTCGTGCCCGGTTCTGGCGTAGAACACGGGTAAGGGTGTTACAAAAATGGTAGGGATTGATTTGATTCGAGAAACTCAAGACAAGGTTCGAATTATTCGAGATTGTTTGAAAGTTGCATCTGATCGTCAGACGTCGTACGCGGATTTGAAAAGAAAAGATATATAATTATCTATTGGCGATCGGATATTTTTAAAAGTTTTTCCATGCAAGAAAGTGTTGCAATTCAATAAGGAAAGTTGAGTGCGAGATTTATCCGGCCGTACGAGATTACCGAAATAATCAATCCTGTAGCTTACAGATTATGTAACAGCCCATTTTTAGTGAAATCAGAATAGTGGTTTTGGGACCACAAATTTAAGGTTAAAATATTTATTTTATTATTATTTTGAGGTCTACAACATGATATTATGATTGTATGAAAATTTCGTTAAGAAATTTTATCGTTTGAATGCTCAATTTAATATAAGGACTAAATTACAAAAGGTACAAAATTAGAGTTCTATAGGCTAAAGGCATTAAATAGCTAAAGAATTTAAATGTATGAGTACTTAAATGATAAATACACCATTGTTTATTTGATTGGACAAAGATAGACATTAAATAGGTGAATTTTAAGTTAATGAATAAGGCTAATTTGGACTTTGGTACCCTTAAATGCACATACGTGCCCCTGTTTGTACTTCGGTACTCCTGAATGCACATGCGTGTCCCTATATGTACTTCGGTACCCCTGAATGCACATACGTGCCCCTGTTTGTACTTCAGTACTCCTGAATGCACATACGTGCCCCTGTTTGTACTTCTGTACTCTTGAATGCACATATGTGATGTTGTTTGTACTTCGGTACCCCTGAAAGCACATATGTGCCCCTGTTTTTACTTTTGTACACATGAATGCACATACGTGCCCCTATTTGTACTTCGATACCCCTAAATGCACATGCGTGCCCCTGTTTATTCTTTGGTAACCCTGAATCAAATAGTAAGTGAACTGTGTCTAATTGTATTTAGATTAAATGTTATACTATGTCCTTACTAAGTTATGTAAGCTTATCGGTTCTTGTGGATTGTTTTGTAGATAATCATTGCTGACGTTTTGGAAGGATCAATCAACTAGCTCATACTATCCATCTAAGTTGGTAGTTTTTGTATCTCCTAGGGTAGTGGCATGCATTTATAGATAAATATGTGGTTTTGAAATGTTGATAGGTTTAGTTTATGAATTAGATGTGTATTTTGCTTTGGATGTGTTTTGTATTGATGAAATAAGTATACTTATATATTAAATAAATGAACACATTGATGTTTAGTTGTTGAAAGAAGTGTTCTTAATCATAATGAATTACTTATTTTCTTAATGTCATGTAAAAGAGGTCTTTTGAGCATTTTTGAGACTAAATGTTTAGTATATAAATGTGGTGCCTTTGAATGGCATATTGGTTGGATGATATAGATTGATTATTTTGGTATATTTAGGTATGTTGGAGTAGTGCCTAGATCTATTGAATGTGTGCATAATTGGAATAGTGGAATAGGAATGGTTTAATCTTGAAATGAGATGATTGTCGGGTCATATTTGGTGCACATGGCCTGGAACACGAGCCGTGTGTCATTTGTGAGTTTCTTAGTGTTTTAAGTCAGTAAGTTACACGACCTGGCAAACAAGTGTGTGGGGCAACTCAGTAAGTTACACGGGTGAGGACACGGGCTGGGACACGACCGTGTGTCCCTAGTTCAAATGTTACATGACCTAGGGTGTTTTCACACGGTCTAGCCACACGGTCGTGTGACCCCTATTTTCCAATTTTTACAACTTTTTCTTAAACTTTCTATTTTGTTTCAAATTAGTCTCGAATTGCTTCAAAGCTATTTTTAGGGCCTCCAAGGCTAGATTTAGGGAC
The DNA here is from genome assembly GCA_025698515.1 of Gossypium sturtianum. NCBI lineage: Eukaryota > Viridiplantae > Streptophyta > Magnoliopsida > Malvales > Malvaceae > Gossypium > Gossypium sturtianum. The sequence goes on from CM046952.1 coordinate 96,171,362, forward strand.
AAAATGCTTATGATTGATATGTTTTAAATGTCATTTATTTATTTTAGTGTTACATTGATAAATGCTTCCCGATTGTATAGTAATATTATGTAACCCTAATCTGGTGACGGAGATGGGTTAGGGGTATTACACACATGGTTGTGAACCTTTTTCGCACGGTCTGGACCCTCCAAGACGGCCAGGTGGTCCTGTTTGTGTAGTTTTTGCTCGTTATTTTTTGAATGATTCATGTTAATCCTTGAGTATTCCTTTGCACATGTAAGCCTCTACAAGGGTAATTGGGACTCGAGTATTGAATGTTGAATGAATTTGAAGTGTGTTATCTTATAGAAAATTATTGTTATGTATAGATTCATGTATTAAATTTTGTTTGTATAAGTTGCTAATGCGATCTTGTTATGACAATTTTGATTTATGGGATTGAATAGATTTTAAATTAAGACCTGCTTATGCCATGGGTTTTGTTAATAAATGTCGATTAAGAGTATGATGTGGTGAAGTATAATTGAACATTAAATTGTTTGATTCTGTTACTATACAACTAATCTGATTGCAAAAAAATGTTTACGGAGTACGAAAACCAAATGTGTGTGTGTTTGATTCTGAATATCCGTATGCATTTAATTATTTGCATTTGCATTTGTGGTTTGGATTGGGATATGAAGTGAAGGAAGATTTATTTGGCATTTAAGCTGCATTACTTTAAATTCAGCGGTAAATACGCAATAATGTTAGGAGCTTGACTACATAACAATTATGTGAAAAATGACCACTATAAAGTGTGATTGGTTGGATGGGTCCACCATAACCCAAAACTTGGTGTGTAGAGGATGAAGGGTCTAACTTACCTTAGTTGGTGTGTGTCGGATGGCTGAAAATGGTGTGTAGTTGTTGGATAAGTTGAAATTGGGACTGGTACATTTGAGCATGAATTGCATTTCTTCTGTAACAGCCCTATTTAGGGGCTAGCCAAAATAGTGATCTCGGGATCACTAATCCGAGATTTAAAAATTTATTTTCATGTTATATTATGAGTCGGATCATGATAGTATATGTGCATGAGAATTTTGGTGCTTTAATTTTAGCGATTTCACGTTTAATCGCGAAAAAGGACTAAATCGCATAAAGTGCGAAAGTTCCATTCTATTAGATAAAGGCACTAAATAGCCTTAGAATGTAAATTAGAGGTCATTAAAAGGCAATTAGACCCCCAATACATGCTTGGCCGGCCATAGACTAGCATAGGAGACAAATTTGTCAATAATGGTCAAAGTTGGTGATAGTAGGTAGACTAATTTGACTAGTATTAATAAAATAAGGAAAGAAAAGATATCATCTTTTCTCTTTCACTCTTCCACCAAAAATTAACAGCAAATAGAAAGAAGGAAGCTTCAAAGTTTCAGCACACTCTTCTCTTCATAAGTAAGTTTTCTAGTGATCTTTTATTGAAAATAGATGTACTTTTGGGGACCTCTAAAGCTTAAGCTTTCAAATGAAGGGACTATTGTGCAATATGGTGAAAAGTTTAGAGTTTTTCCATGAGAGCTATCATAGTTAATTGCTGCATTTTTATGGGAGAAAATGAGTCTTGATTGTTAGATGAACAACTCTTGTGAAAGGTGTTGCCATGAAAACACCTAATTGGACCTTGATGAAAAGGTTACAAAATTGTGGTAATTATGTGAAATGATGAATTTTGATAATAGCTATAAGAGTATTAAATGTTCACCTAGGCTTATGGAAGGTAGAAATGTCATTAGAATTTATTTTCAAGCCTAGGGGCAAAATGGTCATTTTGTCAAAGCCTAGGGGCAAAATAGTAATTTTTCCTAAGCATGATTATTGAAATGCTTATATTAATGAGGTGATTAAAATGAGCTAAATTGTTATTATAGAGTAAGAAGAACTGATAATCTGCCTCGATCGGGAAAAGAACAAAGTCTTGGACTAAACCGACGAGTTAGCTCATTTTGGAATCGAGGTAAGTTTGTATGTGATTAATGAAATATTTATGTTAGCATAATTGGAAATGCTTTGTATCACATTGATGTATGATACTTCATTGAAATGAGAAATTGATGTTAAGTGTGATGTTGAAGTCCTAGTGGACTATAATGAATATGGGATTGCTATCATCGAGATGTGAATCAGATAAAGTCCCGTATGAGACCATGTCCGGGACATGGCTTTGGAAAAGAATAAAAAACTCGTTAAGACCACATCCGGAATGTGGCATTTATAATTGATGTAAAAGTCCATATAAGACTATATCCGGGATATGGCATTGGCATTTAGAAGTAACTCCTTGTAAGACCACTTGCGGGATGTGACATTGGCTTCGTCTCTACCTGAACGATGTTGTATATACGTATCTGACTATCCCTAGTGATTAAAGGGATAAGTAGATGAGTTTAGAAGTAGAAATGAGATTTGCACTAAAGTCATATGAATGAGTGAATACAGGTACTCGTGAATGAGTCATGAAGAAATGTTTATGAAATGTGGCATGGTATGTGCTAAATAAGGGCAATTGTGAGTAAGTATGGCAAGATGCCTATGACTTGTGTATGGTTAGTTAATATCATGGATGGATTATTTTATGAGCTTATTGTTGCTATTTATATTCATGCAAACTTACTAAGCTTTATGCTTACCCCTTTCATTGCCCTTCTTCCTTATAGTATTGCCAAGATAACTCGAGGATCGTGGACGTATGAAACACCCCAAACCCGGCCCACGAGCTTTGACCAGATTTGGTATGTTCCTCAAGTAAACCGGTTCAAAATTCTTTTGTTACTTAGGAAAAACTTGTATGATTTTTAAAAAAATATTGTTTGGGTTGGGCTTGAGTTGAAAACAAATTTATCTTATGTTAAAACCCATTTATTTAAGGTGACAAAACATTTAGAGTTAATTTTAAAAAGGAATTTACTTAAACTTTAATTGATAAAAATCCATAAACATAATAAATAAAAGAAAAATAAAGTAAACCACAATGGGCTTATTATATCAATGATCCCAAAGTAAAACTTAAAATACTTAAAATAAATTGAAAGTCCAAATCATAAATTTCTTGCTATGCATGGCCACCTTTAAGCTCCTGCCACCCGGTCCATTCTTTGCTCATCACCTGAAAAATATTCCCCAAGCGGGGTGAGTCAACAGACTCAATGTGTACACAACACTAAGTCATAATAGAATCAGGCATGCAAATGATACACATTCAAATCATAGAATACAATTAATGATGCATTCCCAAACCCAAACCTAATTAACCATCCGCTACACACCACCCGTGCTGCGGTCACACACCGTGGGGACTACTAAGTCAACCCTCCATCCGCTACACACCATCGAAGCGATCATTTGCGATCGACGTGCTCATCGCCCATATAATTTGTGTCATTAGACACCATATTCAAATAATGTAACCGAAGTTACCAAATTCGGATAATGTAACCGGTTTACCATATTCAAATTTTTGTGACCGTAGTCACCATATTCCGTTAGTGAGACCGAAGTCAACACCTTCTTCCCCTTTCACATATATCCCGAATGCCCCATATATTTTATATCATGCATAACATACTTAATTTCTCATTATTCACATGTAACAATATACATATTCAAAATCCTATCAAAAGTAGGAAACGTACCTAGGTACTTTTACCATATTTATTGTACTTAGCCATATTCACATTCTTATGCATATTCATATATTAAAATAATTACCATATGTTATATCGAAAGTTAGTGTGAGTACACACACGATTGGCTTAATAGATTCCTTGAAATCGAAAGAACGATCTACCGATCTAAAGTTTAGATCTGTTAATTCCTATATTCGGCCCATCATACAAAAACACATTAATAACCTTTTCGATTTTAAAACCAAATCCCAATAGGAATGGTATTACTAATACTTACCTTGTTTGCCGATTGGATTGATCAAGTTCCCAAAAATTACTAGTATCCCTTTTCCTTGAAATCGGCTAACACTAAATCATGTAATTTTGTCGGTTTAACTTTTTGGATCAATGAAAAATAATTCTAAATACCAAAAATAAGCCTTGGCGATTAGATCTATGTACTTACCTTACGCTTTCCAAATCAAGAGGATTCCTTGCCCTATATGTCCTGTCGAAATCTTCATGTTAGATTTAATCTAACATATACATCATAACCTTTAATCAAATAAATTTATCTTACCTTAGATCCTTGATCCTTATATTCGACAGTTGTAGACCCTTTAGATGTCGTAGTTGATTGCTCCTTTACTTAGAATCAACAAAGATTCGGCTTTGACAAAGAGAAACCGAGAAGAAAATAGAAGAAGAGGAGATGGATTTTGCTTAAAGAAAAATTCGGCGAGAGAGGGGAGAGAGCTAGGAAAATTTCGGCACGAGGAGGAGAAAGCAAGCGTTGATGAGTAGCCCTCCCGCCTCCTTTTATAGCCGAAATTGTCACCTAGGAGTCCCTTACTTGGCCACCACTCCTATTTTTGATAATATTATCTCTTTTATTTAAAAGATAAAAGCCTTTAATCCATCAATTATCTCCTCAATTTTCTTAAAAGAAAATCCTTTATTTATCACTTATTATTCACATATTTATGCAAATAAAACTCTTCCTTTCTAGAGAAACCATGCCGTCCACCTCGTTCTTAGAAGCAAAAATAAAATTTCTTTTATTTGCTTCCCATGTGACTTCGAACTCAGGCCCAACACCTTGCATGTGGCGCCATTTCCGAGAGGCCCTAAGTGGCATCTCCAGCCACTTTTCCAAGCTTGTTTGTGTGTCAAATTCCTCATATTATTTTTCTTAAGGCCACATTGCCTTAGTTTTCTCTTTTAAGCCTTAAAACTTGACATTTCGGCATCATTTCTAAGTTTCCTAAAATTTTCGATCGGCTCTGTTTGTCTGACCATTTTCTTACATTTCCAGTTTCCAGAAATGTTCGAGTTTCCAAAATGTTCGGGTTTCCAAAATGTTCAAGTTTCCAAAAATGTTCAGGTTTCCAAAATGTTCATTTCCATTTCTATGCATTTCTAGAATTCCAAAAATACCAAAAATTTATTCATAGTGCTTAAGACTTGTCATTTCGTACAATTAAACCGAAAATGCATAGGCCCTTTCCAGGATGTTACAACGTAGGAGTTCGGAAATCACACTATCGACATCACTTTGTTATAACAATTTAGACTTATTTTGAGTATGGCATGTATAGGACTCGAGTATTTTGTTAGGTCGTAATTGTTGGCCAAAGTGTTGGCTTTGTAAGGCATCAAAACCTCCTTTTGTAATGGTCTATTTAGTTAGGCCGATACTTGGCAAATTCTTATGCTTAATGAAAGTGATTTTTTGAAGTGTATGCCCTTGTGTATGGTTATTGAATTGATTACTTGGATATGCCTTTGGGTTATGAATTATGTTGAAATAGATTGGTGTTTGCATGTGTACAATGTAGGGTGGCAAAAGGCTTGGTAGATAGCCATCTAATTGTCCACATGAATAGACACACGGGCGTGTGTCCATGCCGTATGTGACACACAGTCAGCCCTATGGGCGTGTGAATTGACCGTGTGTCCCCTTGTATGCTAGGTTTGCAAGTCAGTGCACTCCACGGGCTAGGGACACGGGCGTGTGCCCAGGCCGTGTGAAGTCTGCACATTAATTGTGGAATTTAAATAGACCACGGGTAGAAGACACGAGCGTGTCTAGGCCGTGTGAAGTTGGTCAGGATCGACCACGGGTGAATGACACGGACATGTCTTAGGGGCATACGGGCGTGTCCCTAGACCAACACGGGCGTGTGGCCCCTGTTTTGTTGAAAAGTTCCCGAGCTTGTAAAAGCTCCCAGAATAGTTCTGATACCTCTTGGAGGTATGTTTGGGGCCTCTTAGGCCAAGTATGTGCAAGTGATGAGTTTAAACGAAATTTTATAGCCCGTTTTGAGATGTCTAGTGAGATTAGTTAGGTAATGCCTAAATCCCGGTCCCGGCTTCGGGCACGGGTAAGGGGTGTTACATTTATTGGTATCAGAGCTATAGTTTAGTCGGTTCTAGGACTAACGTAGCGTAGGTACGAGTCTAACTATACATGCCATATGTAAGAGTGTCTGAGGAATGATAGTGTGATGGCTCTTGACGAATAAAATTGTGTTTTATGTAGTATATGGATTCTGATCCAGACCGAACTGCAGCCGATTATGCTGCGAGTAATGCGCTGGCTCCCGCTCAAGGGACCACGCCAGTTAATAGTAGACCCGAGACCTTGGGTCAGGGGGAAGAGGCTCGAGAAGCCTTTCTCCACATGATGAGCAACTGGTATACTGAGTATACCCGAGCAAATCCAAACGCTCAACCCCCTCCACCCCAACCAATCCCTCAACCTGTTCTAGCAGTTCCTCAAGTAGTTGAGGTGGTGAGAAGGGAAAGACCTCCGGTGGATAAGATCCGGAAGCAAGGAGCTGAGGAATTCCGGACAAATAAGGACGATGACCCGGAGAAAGCGGAATTCTGGCTCAAGAATACCATCAGGGTATTCGATGAGTTATCCTACACACCTGAGGAGTGCTTAAAGTGTACGGTACCTTTCCTGAGAGATTCAGCCTATCGATGGTGGAACACCCTGGTGTCGGTGGTGCCAAGGGAGAGAGTTAGCTGGGAAGTTTTCCCAGAGGAATACCGGAAAAAGTACATCAGTCAGCCGTTCATCGACCACAAGAGGAAGGAGTTCTTAGAACTGAAGTAAGGTCGTATGTCAGTGACTGATTACGAACGGGAGTTCGTAAGTCTTAGCAAGTATGCATGGAAATGCGTGTCTACTGAAGCCGTCATGTGCAAGAGATTTGAAGATGGGTTAAATGAAGATATCTGTCTATATGTAGGGGTCATCGAACTAAAGGAATTTCTAGTGTTGGTAGATAGAGCCTATAAAGCCGAAGAGCTGGCTAAAGAGAAGCGAAGAGCTGAAAATGAGTCTCGTGACTCGAGGAAGAGACAACTGAATAAGTCTCATAAATCCTCATCTAAGAAATTGAGGGATTTTTCTACTCGATCAGTCGCTTCAGCGGGGTTTTCAACTCGAAGTAAAGGCAAGCAATTTTCAGGGTCGAAAGGGCAGACCACTTCAGTTGCTAGTGTGGGAAACATTCGACCAAGTAGGCCAGAATGTCCTCAGTGTGGCAGACACCATTCTGGTGAGTATCGAGCTAACGAGAAAGCTTGTTTCAGATGTGGGTCCTTAGACCACTTTATCAGAGACTGCCCCGAGGTGGACGAGAAAAAAAAGCTTCAGAATACAAGATCGAGAAGTACTGCTAGGGGAAGACCACTGAGAAACCCGGGAAATGAGATGGGTAGCAAGAATCCATCTAGAGAGCAAGCTGCTAGAGTCGAGGTAGAGCACCGGCGAGGACATATGCCATTCGTGCTCGTGAAGAGGCATCTTCCCCCGACGTAATCACGAGTACCTTTTCTCTATATAATACTCGAGTTATAGCTTTAATTGATCCGGGATCCACCCACTCATACATATGCATGAAATTACCCTCTAGCATGAGCATGCCTATAGAGTCTACCGAATTCATCATAAGATTGTCTAATCCCCTAGGCAAGCATGTGTTAGTAGATAAAGTGTGCAAAGGATGCCCTTTGATGATTAAGAATCATTGTTTCCCTATTGATCTCATGCTATTATCGTTTGACAAGTTTGATGTCATCCTTGGGATGGATTGGTTAGTTACTCATTGAGTAGTTGTGAATTGTGGGAATAAGCATATTGAGTTGAGAGATGAAAATGGTAATCTTATTCGTGTTGAATCAGATAAGCCAGGTAGGCTACCAGTAGTGATATCAACCCTGTCGACTCAAAAGTATTTGAGAAAGGGGTACGAGGCTTACCTTGCCTTTGTGTTGAACACTAAAAAGACTTATTTTTATGAATTGAATCGGTACCCATAGTATACGAGTACCTAGATGTTTTCCCGGAAGAGTTGCCAGGACTACCCCCGGTTAGAGAGATCGAATTTGGGATAGAGTTAGCTCCGGGTACTGCCCCTATTTCTATTGCTCCCTATAGAATGGCTCCAACCGAGTTAAAGGAGCTAAAAGAATAGTTGCAAGAGCTAACGGATAAAGGTTTTGCAAGGCCGAGTTTTTCTCCGTGGGGTGCTCCCGTTTTATTCGTGAAGAAGAAAGATGGTTCTATGAGACTATGTATAGATTATCGGCAACTTAACAAGGTAACTGTGAAAAACAAGTACCCGTTGCCGAGGATCGACGATCTATTCGATCAATTGAAGGGAGCCACGGTATTTTCCAAGATAGATTTGAGGTCAGGGTATTATCAGCTGAGAGTCAAGGACTCGGATGTACCGAAAACCGCATTTAGGACTAGGTATGGCCACGATGAATTTTTGGTCATGCCTTTTGGTCTAACGAATGCCCCTGCGATCTTCATGGATTTGATGAATCACGTTTTTTGGCCATACTTGGATAAATTTGTCGTGGTCTTCATCGACAACATATTGATCTACTCTCGAGATGAGAACGAACATGCCGAGCGCTTGAGTATGGTTCTGCAAGTTCTGAGAGAAGAGAAATTGTATGCCAAATTTAGTAAGACTAAATTTTGGCTCAAGGAAGTGGGATTTTTGGGGCACATTGTCTCGGGAGATGGAATTAGAGTAGACCCGAGTAAGATTTCAGTGATTATTGATTGGAAACCGTCGAGGAGCATAACGGAAGTAAGGAGTTTTCTAGGCCTAGCTGGCTATTATAGGCATTTTGTCAAGGGGTTTTCCATGATAGCTACCCCGATGACGAGACTTTTGCAGAAAGATGTGAAGTTTGTTTAGACAGAAGAGTGCCAGTAGAGTTTTGAGAAATTGAAGACACCATTGGTCGAGGCTCTGTTTTGGTGCAACCTGAATCGGGAAGAGAATTTGTGGTTTACAGTGATGCATCCCTGAACGGATTAGGTTGTGTACTTATGCAAGAGGTAAGGTGATTGCATACGCCTCTAGGCAATTGAATCCACACGAGAAGAACTACCCGACTCATGATTTAGAGTTGGCGGCAATTGTGTTTGCATTAAAAATTTGGAGGCATCATTTATATGGTGAAAGGTGTCAGATTTTCATCGACCATAAAAGTCTAAAATATTTGATGACTCAAAAGGAATTGAATTTGAGGCAACGAAGGTGGTTAGAGTTGATTAAGGATTATGAGTTGGAAATTGACTACCATCCGGGAAGGGCGAACGTAGTCGCCGATGCTTTGAGCAGAAAATCATTGTTTGCACTAAGAGCCATAAGTACTCAGATGACCATGTTAGATGATGGCTCCATTTTAGCCAAATTGAGGGCTAAACCCTTGTTTCTCCAAGAAATCTGTGAAGCTCAGAAAGATGATAACGATTTGTAAGCCAAGAGAATTTTATGTGAGTCGAGCGTGGAGTCAGAATTTCGGGTAAATCCTGATGGATGTCTAACATTTCGAGAAAGGGTCTGTATACCCAGAAATGACGAGCTTATTCATAAAATCTTGCATGAAGCGCATAGCGGATGTTTGAATGTACACCCAGGCAGCACAAAGATGTACAATGATTTGAAGAAATGGTATTGGTGGCTTGGTATGAAGAAAGACATTTTCGAGTTTGTATCGAAATGCCTGATTTGTCAGCAAGTGAAGGCTGAACATCAAGTACCTTCGGGTTTACTTCAACCCATTATGGTTCCTGAGTGGAAATGGGACCGTATTACCATAGACTTCGTGACGGGCTTACTGTTGACTCCAAAGAAGAAAGATACAGTATGGGTAGTGGTTGATAGACTCATAAAGTCAGCCCATTTTATACCAGTACGAGTTGACTATTCGCTTGATAAATTAGCAGACTTGTACATCTCAGAGATAGTAAGACTCCATGGTGTACTGTTGTCAATCATTTCGGATAGAGATCCGAGATTCACGTCATGGTTTTGGAAAAATTTGCAAGAAGCCTTGGGCATGAAATTGAGTTTCAGTACAGCCTTCCATCCACAAACTGACGGACAATCAGAGAGGGTAATCCAGATACTTGAGGACATGCTTCGATGTTGTGTTTTAGAATTCTAAGGTAGTTGGGAGAAATACTTATCGTTGGTGGAATTCGCCTACAACAACAGTTTTCAGTCAAGTTTGAAGATGGCGCCTTATGAGGCATTGTATGGGCGTAAGTGCCGCACACCCTTGTATTGGTCAGAACTCAGAGAGAAACAGATACACGGGGTTGATTTGGTTAAGGAAACTGAAGAAAAAGTAAAAGTGATACGTGATTGTCTGAAAGTCGCCTCAGATAGGCAGAAGTCCTATTTAGATTTGAAAAGGAAAGAGATAGAATTCAAAGTCGGTGATAAAGTGTTCTTGAAAGTATCACCTTGGAGGAAAGTCCTCAGATTTGGCCGGAAGGGCAAATTAAGTCTGCGCTTTATCGGACTTTATGAGATTACCGAGAGGATAGGACCGGTAGCTTATCGGTTGGCCTTGCCACATGAAATAGAAAAGATTCATGATGTCTTTCACGTATCCATGTTGCGCCGATACCGTTCAGATCCTTCACATGTCATTGTACCAACAGAGGTAGAGATACAACCAGAGTTGACTTATGGTGAAGAGCCGGTTAAGATTTTGGCGCGAGAGGTCAAGCAGTTGAGAAAAAAAGCATAGCCCTTGTGAAAGTTTTATGGCAAAGGCACGGAATAGAAGAGGCTACATGGGAGCCCGAGAAAATGATGAGAAACCAATACCCCAACCTTTTCACTGGTAAGATTTTCGGGGACGAAAATCCTTAAGGGGGGAGAATTGTAACAGCCCAATTTAGGGGCTAGCCAGAACAGTGATCTCGGGATCACTAATCTGAGATTTAAAAATTTATTTTCATGTTATATTATGAGTCGGAGCATGATAGTATATGAGCATGAGAATTTTGGTGCTTTAATTTTAGCGATTTCACGTTTAATCGCGAAAAAGGACTAAATCGCATAAAGTGTGAAAGTTCCATTCTATTAGATAAATGTACCAAATAGCCTTAGAATGTAAATTGGAGGTCTTTAACAGGAAATTAGACCCTCAATACATGCTTGGCCGGCCATAGACTAGCATAGGAGACAAATTTGTCAATGATGGTCAAAGTTGGTGATAGTAGGTGGACTAATTTGACTAGTATTAATAAAATAAGGAAAGAAAAGATATCATCTTTTCTCTTTCACTCTTCCACCGAAAATTAGCAGCAAATAGAGGGAAGGAAGCTTCAAAATTTCAGCACACTCTTTTCTTCATAAGTAAGTGTTCTAGTGATCTTTTCTTGAAAATAGTTGTACTTTTGGGACCCCTAAAGCTTAAGCTTTCAAATGAGGGGCCTATTGTGCAATATGGTGAAAAGTTTAGAGTTTTTCCATGAGAGCTATCATAGTTAATTGTTGCATTTTTATGGGAGAAAATGAGTCTTGGTTGTTAGATGAACAACTCTTGTGAAAGGTGTTGCCATGAAAACACCTAATTAGACCTTGATGAAAAGGTTACAAAATTGTGGTAATTATGTTAAATGATGAGTTTTGATAATAGCTATAAGAGTATTAAATGTTCACCTAGGCTTATGGAAGGTAGAAATGTGATTAGAATTTATTTCCAAGCCTAGGGGCAAAATGGTCATTTTGGCAAAGCCTAGGGGCAAAATTATAATTTTACCTAAGCATGATTATTGAAATGCTTTTATTAATGAGGTGATTAAAATGAGCTAAATTGCTATTATAGAGCAAGAAGAACTGAGAATCTGCCTCGATCAGGGAAAGAACAAAGTCTTGGACTAAACCGACGAGTTAGCTCATTTTGAAATCGAGGTAAGTTTGTATGTGATTAATGAAATATTTATGTTAGCATAATTGAAAATGCTTGGTATCACATTGATGTATGATACTTCATTGAAATGAGAAATTGATGTTAAGTACAATGTTGAAGTCCTAGTGGACTATAATGCATATGGGATTGATATCATCGAGATGTGAATCAGATAAAGTCCCGTATAAGACCATGTCCGGGACATGGCCTCAGCACCAAGTTAAGATCCCGTATAAGACCATATCTAGGATATGGCTTCGAAAAAGAATAAGAAACTCGTTAAGACCACATTCAGAATGTGGCATTGATAATTGATGTGAAATTCCATATAAGACCATATCCGGGATATGGCATTGGCATTTAGAAGTAACTCTATGTAAGACCACCTCGGGGATGTGGCATTGGCTTCGTCTCTACATGAACGACGTTCTATATACGTCTCTGACTATCCATAGTGATTAAAGGCATAAGTAGATGAGTTTAGAAGTAGAAATGAGATTTGCACTAAAGTCATATGAATGAGTGAATACAGGTACTCGTGAATGAGTCACGAAGAAATGTTTACGACATGTGGCATGGTATGTGCTAAATAAGGGGAATTGTGAGTAAGTATGGCACGATGCCTATGACTTGTGTATGGTTAGTTAATATCATGGATGGATTATTTTATGAGCTTATTGTTGCTATTTATATTCATGCAAACTTACTAAGCTTTATGCTTACCCCTTTCATTTCCCTTCTTCCTTGTAGTATTGCCAAGATAACTCGAGGATCGTGGACGTAGGAGTTCAAAAATCACACTACCGACATCATTTTGGTATAACAATTTATACTTATTTTGAGTATGGCATGTATAGGACTCGAGAATTTTATTAGGTAGTAATTGTTGGCCAAAGTGTTGTCTTTGTAAGACATCAAAACCTCCTTTTTGTAATGGTCTATTTAGTTAGGCCGATACTTGGAAAATTCTTATGTTTAATGAAAGTGATTTTTTGAAGTGTATGCCCTTGTGTATGGTTGTTGAATTGAGTACTTGGATATGCCTTTGTGTTATGAATTGTGTTGAAATAGATTGGTGTTTGCATGTGTGCAATGTAGGGTGGCAAAAGGCTTGGTAGATAGCCATCTAATTGTCCACATGAATAGACACACGGGCGTGTGTCTATGCCGTGTATGACACACTGTCAGCCCTATTGGCGTGTGAATTGACCGTGTGTCCCCTTGCATGCTAGGTTTGCAAGTCAGTGCGCTCCACGGGCTAGGGACACGGGCGTGTGCCCAGGCCGTGTGAAGTCTGCACATTAATTGTGGAATTTAAATCGACCACAGGTAGAAGACACGGACGTGTCTATGCCGTGTGAAGTTAGTCAAAATTGACCACGGGTGGAAGACACGGGCGTGTCTAGGCCGTGTGAAGTTGGTCAGGACTGACCACAAGTGAATGACACAGACATGTCTTAGGGGCATACGGGTGTATCCCTAGACCAACACGGGCGTGTGGCCCCTGTTTTGTTGAAAAGTTCCCGAGCTCGTAAAAGTTCCCAGAATGGTTCCGATACCTCTCGAAGGTATGTTTGGGGCCTCTTAGGCCGAGTATGCGCAAGTGATGAGTTTAAACGAAATTTTATAGCCCGTTTCGAGATGTCTAGTGAGATTAGTTAGGTAATGCCTCAATCCCAGTCCCGGCTTCGGGCACGGGTAAGGGGTGTTACATCTTTTATTTTGAGTAAGTACTACATTTATGACTCTTTGATTGTGAAATTTGTATTTGTTATGTATAAGAGGTAGAACCAAGTATGTACTGTTAATAAATTTTGCGGAATTAACTGTTTATGTGATGTATTAGTTGTCTTGAGTTACTTAGGAATTTGGTATGTAAAATGTATGTTTGTTCAAACATTGTTTAATTACATTTGTTTATGACTCACACTGAGCTTTCGTGGCTCACTCCCCTTAGTTTCCCCCTTTTCAAGTAGTCCATGTATTTGGGTCATGGACTCAACGAACTGGGGGTCTCAGAGTTTTGTTAATTTCTTGGTCTGGTTTAATAAAATTTCCCTAAAATTCAGTAAATTATTTTCAATTAGTATCTAATGAAGATTATATAAACTGTGGTATGAGTTTTAGATTTTTGACTAGCAAAGTTATGGCTTTTGGTTTTGGGACACTATCTGATTTTGCACATGAACATTTGTTTCCGAACTAACTGTGATCCCATGTATTGATTTAAAGTAACCATTTTTGGTCTTTTGTTATGATAAAAGGTTTTATTATTACATTGCAAATTTCTGGTTTGAAGTTCCAGTTTACGAAATCACTATTTCTTTTAGGTTACAAAAGATCATAAGATTTGAAATTGGTTTCAAATAAATTTTAAGAGATATTTAAATTTAACGGTAGCAAAGTTTATAAATAAAGCTTATTTTTTGTTTCAGTAAATTTTTAGAGAAAATGATTTTTTAAAAGAAATTTTGAAATATTAATCGGCGTTTTGTTTTGGACCTTTTTGGTGGCAAATGTGACCTCTGGAATCCGATCAAAACTTCTGAGTCAGATTTTGGGGTGTCACATTTTATGGTAACAGAGCTAGGTTTGAAAAAACTCAGCCTGTGTTTTTATGGGTCTGCATGCATGGATTTGAAAAGAGTTTTCGATAAAAACATTCCACAGTATTTTGAAATTTGTGTTGCCCAAACAAGTGTCTGAGACTCCGGTGCTGGTCCGTAGGAACTCCAAAATTGTAAGATTAGAAATGTAAAGTTTTAGATTATTATCTTTGATTATGTTGTTATGGAATTGTAGATACCTTAATATTTTAGACTCAAGAACTACTATGGAATCTGACGGTAATCAAGATTGTGAGAATCAGCTTAGTGGGACTTTAGATGAGTCCTCTGCCTCGTAGGGGCATGCATCTGCACATGAGCTAGAAGTCGTCATGGCTACGCTAGCTACTGGTGACGGTAATTCTGGGGGTTGGTGTGGACACATTGACCCAATCAGTGTTGGGAGTTCTGTAGAGGTTCTTTGAGACCATGCTAGAGAGGTCCAAATTGGAAGAAAAAAGTATGTGTGTTGAGTGTGAGTGTAAGGGACATAATAAGAAAGGTCATAGTTCCTCTAGTTTGGAGCCATGTTCTACAAAATGGGCCAGATTTCAAAAAGGTACTGCAGGAGGTTCTAGTAATAGCACGGACGTGCCGGTTTGTGGGTTCTGTAAGAAGCGCCACCCGGGCGAGTGTCAGAAGAAGTCTAGAGCATGTTTCAGATGTGGGTCCATGGAGCATCAGATTAAGGATTGCCCTCATTGATGACCTGTTCAGGGGCAAACCCCGAAGAAGAACCGAAATCAGAGAGTTGGAACTGATACTGAGACAGGTATTGTTGTAGGTTATTTTGGTGCGTGTTTTTCTTTGTTTGGTCCTCTGATTGTTTGGTTGTGGAATTGTTGCATGTTAGTAAATAGGAGCTATAGGTAGGAGTTTGTAAGGTTGGGTATTTATTTGGTATGCGTTGGAATCAGAGTGCACAGCAGAAGCGTCGTAGCAAATTGTGCGAATTAGTGACTATTGGGTAGTGGGAAATTTCGGGGATGAAATTTCTTTAAGTAGGGGTGAGTTGTAACACCCCATAGGTAAGGTTAGAAGAATTAAGGTTTGTTGGTTAGGGTTAGTGGTTTGGATGGACCTTTAAGTGAGTTTCTACGTTTTAGAGACAGTGATGAGCCTAGTGGCTTAGTGGTTAAGTGTTGGTTTTCCTTTAGGTCTTGGGTTCGAATCCTCGTCTACGCTAAGTGGGAATTAAATTTATTTTTGGCTTTGGTTTCAATTTTTCTTCTTATTATTAAAAAAATATATATCTGATTGGTCTTTTGTTAAAATTTATTTTTAATTATTTGATCTTATTTTAATACTTTGAAAGAGGATAAGAAATCCAAAAATTAACTACTCTTACGTTTTTTTTCTCTTACATCAAACTCATTCCCTAAAAATTTAAGATTTTGATTTATTATTGTTTTAGTCTCTTCTTTCTCCTTTGTCCTTCAGTTTTTCTTTTGATTTCAACATTAGTACCCTAAATTTTTGCTTCTCAAAGTGTTCTCAAAGTGTTGAATCGGGTAAGTGTAAGTGTTAATTTATTGAGGGCTACATTGGGTTCTTTGATTCTTGTATGTGGTTTAAATTGAAATTCATTAAGGTTAAGTGTATTTGTAAAATTGAGTTTCAGATTCATTTAATTGAGGTGCATTAGTTGATTGCTAGTGCTTGGGCACCGTCTTTCAGGTGTGTTTCTAAATCATTCGTAATGAGGGGGTCAATTTAGAGTTTAATTTTCGTGTTTTACAGCAAGGATTGGATTGGTTTTTGAGCCACATGGGCCTGTGCCACACACGGTCGTGTGCCACTTTAGAAGTTAGATTAATTTTTCTTGTCACACAGGTTGGCCACACGGTCGTGTGACCTTTGTTAGGGATTTTATCAATCGCACACGGGCATGCCATTCAACCACACAACTGTGTCTCCCTTGCTTCATAAATGTGTAATTTTGTCACACGTGCACAGAGAGTTACATGATCTGGCCACACGACTGTGTACCCCTGTCACACGGTCTGGACCCTCCCACACTATCATGTGGTCCTATTTGTGTAGTTTTTGCTCCTTATTAGTTAAATGATTTGTTTTAATCCTTGATTACTCATTTGCACATGTAAGCCTCTACAAGGGTAATTAGGTGAAGTGTGTTATCTTGTAGGACACTTTTGATTTATGGGATTGAATAGATGTGTAAATTAAGACCTGCTTATGCTACGGATTCCATTAATAATGTTGATTAAGAGTATGATGTGGTGAAGTATAACTGAACATGAAAATGATTGATTCTGTTACTGCACAACTGATCTGGTTGCAAAAAGGTTTACGGAGTACGAAAACCAAATGTATGTGTGTCTGAGTCTGAATATCCGTATGCATTTAATTATTTGCATTTGTG
Organism: Gossypium sturtianum; assembly: GCA_025698515.1. Classification (NCBI taxonomy): domain Eukaryota; kingdom Viridiplantae; phylum Streptophyta; class Magnoliopsida; order Malvales; family Malvaceae; genus Gossypium; species Gossypium sturtianum. Next base: position 96,188,230 of record CM046952.1, read on the forward strand.
GTTTGGATTGGGATATCAACTGATCTGGTTGAAAAAAGGTTTACGGAGTACGAAAACTTGGTATGTAGAGGATGGAAGAGTCTAACTTACCCTATTCGGTGTGTGTTGAATGGTTCAAAATGATGTGTAGCTGTTGGACAGGTTGAAATTTGGACTGGTACATTTGAGCATGTATTGCATTTGTTCTGTTTTGAGTAAGGACTACATTTATGACTCTTTGATTGTAAAATTTGTATCTATTACGTATAAGAGGTAGAACCAAGTATGGGACTGTTAATAAAATTTGCAGAATTAATTGTTTATGTTTTGAATTAGCTGCCATGAGTTACTTAGGAATTTGGTATGTAAAATGTATGTTTTTTCAAACACTATTTAAGTACGTTTGTTTATGACTCACACTAAGCTTTCGTAGCTCACTCCCCTTACTTTCCTCCTTTTCAGGTAGTCCACGTGTTTAGGTCACAGACTCATCAAACTGGGGGTCTTAGAATTTCGTCAATTTCTTAGTTTGGTTTAATAAGATTGTATAAACTGTGGTATGAGTTTTGGATTTTGGACTTGCTAAGTTATGGCTTTTGGTTTGGGGACACTATGTGATTTTGCATATGAACATTTGTTTTTGAACTAACTGTGATCTTGTGTATAGATTTAAAGTAACCGTTTTTGGTCTTCTGTTTGGATAAAATGTTGTATTGTTACATTACGATTTTCTAGTTTGAAGATCCACTTTACGAAATCACTATTCCGTTTAGGTTACAAAAGATCATAAGATGTGAAATTGGTTTCGAATAAATTTTAAGCGATATTTCAATTTAACATTTGCAAAGTTTATAAATAAAAGCTTATTTTCGGTTTCAGTAAATTTTTAAAGAAAATGATTTTCGAAAAGAAATTTTGAAATATCGATCAACATTTTGTTTTGGGCCTTTTCGGTGGCCAATGTGACTTCCGGAATACGATTCAAACTTCTAGGCTGGGTTTTGGGGTGTCACATCCTCAAATGAGACTTAACATGTCTATTTATAAGTTTATGCTTAAACTCAATTAGGGTTGCTAAACAACCCAAAAATGTTACTAAGGTTCGTTGTGCGGACTAAAATACCCTTAATAAAAATTCTTGTTCGTCATTCAGTGTCGCAACACTTCAAGATCAGTGTTGCAACACTGCCTTCATTTTTTGGGTATTTTGGCTTCGAAGTTTGGTGTCACGACACTACTCTCCGATGTTGTGACGCTACAGTCATCCTTCATCTTTTAAGCTCGAAAAATGTGTCCTACACACTAGATAGAGCCGTTAGATCATCCCTAGGTCCACAGTGGCCCATTAGGTCGTTACATAACTCAAATTTTCTTAAAGAGGCTTATTTTGCATATTTTAAACATAAAACAATAAAACCAAAAATGAAATAAAAACATATAAAAATGCCATAAAAGCAAGCTTTTAAAAGCCGAAATGACCTTAATTTGCCACAACGAATTGTGGCAGTTCAAACTCCCCCACACCTAAGTTGTTGCTTGTCATCAAGCAAAAAATATAAAAATAAACAAAATAAAACACACACACAAAAGAAAAGAAAAAAAAGTAGTGCTTAAGCATGTCATATAAAAGGACTAGATCGCAGCTACGTACATAGAATAATGTGATCAAATATGTAACTCTAATACAATATACAATCGAATTTTGACCTTCAATATCACACGCATTATTTCATGAAATTACAAAACAAAAAGAATCCAAGAATGTTAAGTACAATGATCCATCGAAATAGGTACATAAAATATACATTTATGCTCGAAGAACAAAAGTAATTAGAAATGTCAAATTTTAGTCAATTTTCGTCCATAAATCGTATTACTTAGGTCACATAGGTCTTTCGGCTTGTTACGTTTTGTGGCTTATGTTGGTTTGGAACCAAGGAATCGGGACACAGATCGATTAAAACATGAAAATTGTTGGCACATTATATTCACCCCAATACTTTCCCGATTAGACCCTTTAGCGCACCACCGTATATCCTTTTCTCTCACCTACCTTTTCTCTCTGATTCCTAAGGTATAGTAAAATTAGTGAATAAAAATTATCCTAGCGAGACTATTGTGCAAAAAATAAGGATTTTGTCTTTTTCTTTTCTTTTTCACTCACTTTGCTTTTCAATTTTCGCGAGAACTTCTCGCTCAGTTTTTTTTAGCCTTTTTAAACTTTTTCTTTTGATTAATTTTCAAATTTTTCTATTTACGCACAAATTTGTAAGACTCTTATACTCACCATACTATACTATCTCTTAAGCTCACTCTTATTTTTCTTTTATTTTGGAAACTACCGTATTGTATCTACCTTACCCTAAATATTAATGGCCCGACGTCTAAGTTTGTACATGGACCAAAGAAATCGCATCAAGCGATTATATTTTAAGGCTTAAGGTTTCCATTATGGTACACCAAGAAATAGGGATTTAGGCTCAAAATGTAACACCACTTACTTGGTCTGTCGGACCCAAGTAATGAGATGTTATAACAAATACCAAACAAATTCTATAAAATTTATTCACTTAATTCTCAAATAAATATTAAATAATCACATACGAGCATGTATAAATACATTATTCAATCTATTTCTAGTAAATCTTGAGTATACAAAAGCTTAAAACCAATTCAAGAATGAACAGGGACCGATTTGAATTAAAAATAAAAACGAAGGAAAATTTTGCATACCATGTACGAAAGCTAAGCCAGTGTGTGATGAACTGCATGACCGTGTCCTAAACCTTGTACAAGAGCATGCCCGTGTGAGATAGGTCATATGGTTGTGTGAGCGGGTCACATGGTTGTGTGGATGGGTCACACGACCATGTGAGCAAACCGTGTAACTCTTTGTGCCCGTGTGCACCAAAATCACTTAAATTTTTACATACCACACGCCCATGCCATGAGCCTGTGTATGGCAAACGGTCGTGTACCAGACCGTGCCTCAAATCGTGTGTATCTAGAAAATGCCTTCCAAAATAAGGAAGCCAACCATGAAACACTTATGCCACAAGCTACCATTAAAGCCATATTTCAACCTATTCAAAAGTATTCCATTCAATTCAAAATCATCATTTAAAACAACCATCCTAAGTGTCTAACCAATATGCCAAAATTGGCACCTCAATATATTAAATCCAAAATCAACTAATACATTGTATGCATAACACTCCAATATGCCTTTCTAGGCACCCCAAACAATGACTCAATTTGTAACACCCCTTACCCGTATTCGACACCGGAACAGGGTACGAGGCATTACTGGACTTATACGCAATCAATCATACAATACCGAATCTAACTTTCCACGCAACATTTAAAACTTTTCTCATCACCTCTTAAATAAGCCTACGAGGCCTAAATTACACTTTAGGAATGGTTCGGGACCAAATTAAGCTCTTTAAAAGATCCCTATAAAGATTTAGGAAATTTTCATCAAGCAGTCCATACGCCCGTGTGGAGGAAGGGGCACGCCCGTGTGACATATCACATGCCCGTGTTCCACACCCGTATGGATTTATTTCTTAATTCGAACCTACAGGGGTTATCACATGGTCGGACACACGCCCGTGTCCCTGACCCGTGTCCCTCACACGGCCTCGACACGTCCGTGTCTTAGCCCATGTGCAAAAACCTTGGCATTCTGTTTCTGATGTCATCACCCCAAAAATGTCACACGGCCAAGGCACACACCCGTGTCCTTCGGCCGTGTGGCGAATTAAATTCTTAATTTCAGGTGCAGACTTCACACGGCCCAGGCACACACCCATGTCCATGGTCGTGTCTTCCACACGGTTGAGACACACGGCCGTGTCTCTACCCGTGTGTTTACTACTGAGCATACTGACTTGCAAACCTAGTATGCAAGGGGGCACACGGCCTAACCACAAGCCCATGAGGTTGACCATGTGTCACACACGGCCTAGACACACGCCTGTGTGTCTACCCGTGTGGACAAGAACAAGGCTATTTGCCAAGCTCTTTCTATCACCCCAACTCATACAAACATGACTCACATCAAACCTTCAACCCATTCATGCATATTTAAACTAAGTAAACTAATCATGCATCTTGCACATTCATGAATAACCTCATCTTTTCATAGATTAATAAGAAAGAGCCATCAACTATGGCCTTATACAAAAGAGTTCACCTTTGAATGAGCCAACACATTTGGCCAAAACAATATGACTTTCAACTAAGTCTAGTCCCTATACATGCCATACTCAAAATGCTAAATCTAACTATACCAAGATGAGCTGATAGTGTGGGTGATCCTTTGCTTATCTCTCAGATCCCGAGCTGGCTCTTTGACACTATAAAACAAGGGAAAAGAGAAGGGAGTAAGCTTTAAGCTTAGTAAGTCTATTTTCCCTTTTTCTTGTGCCGATTTCTCCTCTTGGAACGGAGGTGTTTTTCCAGCCATCTGGAGCAGCATTTGGAGTGTTCATAAGCCACCTTGATAGCTGAGGACAACGAAGAACGAAGAATGGAGCAATCAGACAAGCCACGGAGAACCACCGGATTTGTTTCTTGTTCCCTATCTCTTTAAATTTCGTTGTTGTTTTGAAAAACATGTTTATGGATATTTATGCTGTTGGAATGTTTAATTTAATCAATTTAGCTTGAATTTAATTCGTGTTGGGTTTATCGCATTTTGTCCTCTTGAATTGTTAAAATTGTGTTTATGCTATTAAAGGCCTCGGTAAAATGTTTGATTAAGTAAAATTTTGTTAAGTTATCTGGCATTATAATTGTTTAGATAGCTAATGAATTAATTATTTAAACGCATTGAAATTGTAATTAATGGATGCAATACTTAATGCATGCATGTTTAATTCTTCTAAGGAGTCAAGATTAAATTAGCATTGTATTTGACGATACATATGCCTTGCATAACTTGCAGGATTTTTGTGATTAAATTGTTTCAAGGTAAGAATACTTATTACTTCGCATGATCTTTTATGTGCATGTTAGGTTGAATTAATCGTTTGCATCGACATAGGAATATGCGATAGATTGTTTAATTTAATAAGTATGTATGTGCAATAATATGTTTACTCGTAGAAGTCTGTTAATCGTTCGAATTTGCATAGAAATATGTTCATAAGTTAGCAAATTACCGAGTTGTCATGTTTTAACAAGTATAAACATGAGTTTAATAATTCTAAGGTAAGAAATGTTATTAATCCAACACAATTATATCATCTTGATTAAAATCAGTTTTTGAAATCGTGCATTAGAACTTTGTTTTATCTTATTTTTATTTGTTTTATTTTTAGTTTTTAGATATTTCTTAAATCCAAATATTTTTCCTTCACCAAATTATTTGAAAACATTTTCATAAATAATTGTTTTACAGTCTCTGTGGGTACGATAACTCGACATTTACTTGTCACTTTATTACTTGTTACGATTGTGTACACTTGCACATTTCCACCATTCCAAGTATTCATCACAAATGCGAGATAGGACTCATACCCTTTTCTCATGTATTTCTCAGCTACCATAGACAAAATCACTACAGGCAAACTATCTGATTTACCTGATTCAACTCGAATGACACCTCTATTTACACATCTCAGTTCAATAAACTTACTACCACAGTTTACTAAAACATTATGTGCAGTCAACCAATCCATACCAAGAATCAGGTCAAATTCATCAAACTGCAACAACATAAGATTAGCCGGGAAAACAATGACCTCTAATTGTCAAGGGACAATTTCTACACACTTTGTCAACTAGCACATGTTTGCCTAACGGGTTTGACACTTTTACCACAAATTCCTTAGACTCAACAATCATACTCATGCTAGATACTAATTTCATGCAAATATAAGAATAGGTAGACCCCGGATCAATCAAAGCAACAATAGAGATATCATGAAGAGAAAAAGTACCCATAATCACGTCTGGAGATGATGCCTCTTCGCGAGCGCGAATGGAGTAAGTCCTTGTAGGTGCTCTACCCTCTGATCTCACAACAGAATCTCTAAGCGCACCTCTACTACTAGTCCCACTCCCCAGGTTCCTTTGTGGTCTACCCCTTGAAGGTACATTGCTCGCTCTTACGTCTTGTTTTCTATCTTTCTCATCCTTCTCAGGACAGTTTCTAATGAAGTGGTCGAATGAACCACACTTGTAGCAAGTTCGATTGTTTCCCCAACACTCCCCAGTATGTTGTCTACCACAATTTGGACACTCCGATTTATTTGACTTCACATTGCCCACGCTTGCCATAGAGGTGGCTTGAACTCTCGAGCCCGAATATGTGTTACCACGATCCCGGTGTGAATACCCAGTTGAAGCAGTCGTCCGAAGATTTGTTTCTTTGGACCTCATTAATTGGGTTTGGAACGAGTTACTCATCGGCCTCTTCCTTGCATCTCGAGCCTCAATCATAGCTTTTCTCTTTTCCTTATTCAGTTCTTTAGCCTTGCAGGCTCTATCGACCAACACCACAAATTCTTTCAATTCCAGGATTCCAACTAGCAATCTGGTATCCTCATTCAGTCCATCTTCGAACCTCTTGCACATAATAGCTTCCGTAGACACACACTCTTGGGCATACTTACTGAGCGTAACAAATTCGCGCTCATACTCTGCCACAGTCATCTTGCCTTACTTCAATTTAAGAAACTTATTACGTTTCTGATCAATAAATCGTTGACTTATGTACTTCTTTTGGAACTCTTCTAAGAAGAAGTCCCATGTCACTCTCTCCCTTGGAACTACCGATGTCAATGTTTTCCACCAGCGGTATGCCAAGTCCCTCAGTAATGACACAGCACATTTTAAGCTTTCCTCGGGTGTGCAAGAAAGTTCATCGAATACCTGCATAGAGTTCTCAAGCCAGAACTCTGCTTTCTTAGGGTCATCATCAATGTTGGCTCTAAATTCCTCGGTCCTTTGTTTTCGAATCTTATCGACCGGGGGTTTGGTCATCTTTACCAAATCTATACCTTGAGGAGTCACGGGGACTGGCTGAGGTATAGGTGGGGGTAGAGGAGGTTGAGCATTAGGGTTTGCTCGTACAAACTCAGTGTACCAATTACTCATCATATGGAGAAAGGCTTCCCAAGCCTCTTCTCCTTGACCCAAAGTCTCGAGTCTACTTTCTACAGGCTCGGTCCCTAGCGCAGGAGCCGGCGAATTACTAACAAACGTCATCGACAAAATTTCGGTCGGGATCCATTTACTATATGAAAACACAGCTTTAAATTGTCGAAATCACCACACTATCAATATATTTATGGCATGTATAGCTAGACTTTTACACACGCTACGGTAGTCCGAGAACCGACTAAACCATAGACATGATACCACTAAATGTAACACCCCTTACCCGTATTCGACACCGGAATGCAGTGCGAGGCATTAGTAGACTTATACGCAATCAATCATACAATACCGAATCTAACTTTTCACGCAACATTTAAAACTTTTCTCATCACCTCTTAAACAAGCCTACGAGGCCTAAATCACACTTAGGAATGGTTCGGGATCAAATTGAGCTCTTTAAAAGATCCCTATAAAGATTTAGGAAATTTTCATCAAGCAGTCCACACGCCCGTGTGGAGGAAGGAAGGCACGCCCGTGTGGCATATCACATGCCCGTGTTCCACACCCGTGTGGATTTATTTCTCAATTCGAACCTACAGGGGTTTTCACATTGTTGGACACATGCCCGTGTCCATGACCCGTGTCCCTCACACGACCTCGACACATCCATGTCTTAGCCCGTGTGCAAAAACCTTGGGATTCTGTTTCTGACGTCATCACCCAAAAAATGTCACACGGCCAAGGCACATGCCCGTGTCCTTCGGCCGTGTGGCGAATTAAATTCTTAATTTCAGTTGCAGACTTCACACGGCCCAGGCACACGCCCATGTCCATGGTCGTGTCTTCCACACGGTTGAGACACACGGTCGTGTCTCTACCCGTGTGTTTACTACTGAGCATACTGACTTGCAAACCTAGTATGCAAGGGGGCACACGGCCTAACCACAAGCCCATGAGGTTGACCGTGTGTCACACACGGCCTAGACACACGCCCGTGTGTCTACCCGTGTGGACAAGAACAAGGCTATTTGCCAAGCTCTTTCTATCACCCCAACTCATACAAACATGACTCACATCAAACCTTCAACCCATTCATGCATATTTAAACTAAGTAAACCAATCATGCATCTTGCACATTCATGAATAACCTCATCTTTTCATAGATTAATAAGAAAGAGCCATCAACTATGGCCTTATACAAAAGAGTTCACCTTTGAATGAGCCAACACATTTGGCCAAAACAATATGACTTTCAACTAAGTCTAGTCCCTATACATGCCATACTCAAAATGCTAAATCTAACTATACCAAGATGAGCTGATAGTGTGGGTGATCCTTTGCTTATCTCTGTATCCCGAGCTGGCTCTTTGACACTATAAAACAAGGGAAAAGAGAAGGGAGTAAGCTTTAAGCTTAGTAAGTCTATTTTCCCTTTTTCTTGTGCCGATTTCTCCTCTTGGAACGGAGGTGTTTTTCCAGCCATCTGGAGCAGCATTTGGAGTGTTCATAAGCCACCTTGATAGCTGAGGACAACGAAGAACGAAGAATGGAGCAATCAGACAAGCCACGGAGAACCACCGGATTTGTTTCTTGTTCCCTATCTCTTTAAATTTCGTTGTTGTTTTGAAAAACATGTTTATGGATATTTATGCTGTTGGAATGTTTAATTTAATCAATTTAGCTTGAATTTAATTCGTGTTGGGTTTATCGCATTTTGTCCTCTTGAATTGTTAAAATTGTGTTTATGCTATTAAAGGCCTCGGTAAAATGTTTGATTAAGTAAAATTTTGTTAAGTTATCTGGCATTATAATTGTTTAGATAGCTAATGAATTAATTATTTAAACGCATTGAAATTGTAATTAATGGATGCAATACTTAATCTGTGCATGTTTAATTCTTCTAAGGAGTCAAGATTAAATTAGCATTGTATTTGACGATACATATGCCTTGCATAACTTGCAGGATTTTTGTGATTAAATTGTTTCAAGGTAAGAATACTTATTACTTCGCATGATCTTTTATGTGCATGTTAGGTTGAATTAATCGTTTGCATCGACATAGGAATATGCGATAGATTGTTTAATTTAATAAGTATGTATGTGCAATAATATGTTTACTCGTAGAAGTCTGTTAATCGTTCGAATTTGCATAGAAATATGTACAAGAGATGAATGGATTTTTATTTGTAAATATGTTCATAAGTTAGCAAATTACCGAGTTGTCATGTTTTAACAAGTATAAACATGAGTTTAATAATTCTAAGGTAAGAAATGTTATTAATCCAACACAATTATATCATCTTGATTAAAATCAGTTTTTGAAATCGTGCATTAGAACTTTGTTTTATCTTATTTTTATTTGTTTTATTTTTAGTTTTTAGATATTTCTTAAATCCAAATATTTTTCCTTCATCAAATTATTTGAAAACATTTTCATAAATAATTGTTTTACAGTCTCTGTGGGTACGATAACTCGACATTTACTTGTCACTTTATTACTTGTTACGATTGTGTACACTTGCACATTTCCACCATTCCAAGTATTCATCACAAATGCGAGATAGGACTCATACCCTTTTCTCATGTATTTCTCAGCTACCATAGACAAAATCACTACAGGCAAACTATCTGATTTACCTGATTCAACTCGAATGACACCTCTATTTACACATCTCAGTTCAATAAACTTACTACCACAGTTTACTAAAACATTATGTGCAGTCAACCAATCCATACCAAGAATCAGGTCAAATTCATCAAACTGCAACAACATAAGATTAGCCGGAAAACAATGACCTCTAATTGTCAAGGGACAATTTCTACACACTTTGTCAACTAGCACATGTTTGCCTAACGGGTTTGAAACTTTTACCACAAATTCCTTAGACTCAACAATCATACTCATGCTAGATACTAATTTCATGCAAATATAAGAATAGGTAGACCCCGGATCAATCAAAGCAACAATAGAGATATCATGAAGAGAAAAAGTACCCATAATCACGTCTGGAGATGATGCCTCTTCGCGAGCGCGAATGGAGTAAGTCCTTGTAGGTGCTCTACCCTCTGATCTCACAACAGAATCTCTAAGCGCACCTCTACTACTAGTCCCACTCCCCAGGTTCCTTTGTGGTCTACCCCTTGAAGGTACATTGCTCGCTCTTACGTCTTGTTTTCTATCTTTCTCATCCTTCTCGGATGCTTCTAATGAAGTGGTCGAATGAACCACACTTGTAGCAAGTTCGATTGTTTCCCCAACACTCCCCAGTATGTTGTCTACCACAATTTGGACACTCAGATTTATTTGACTTCACATTGCCCACGCTTGCCATAGAGGTGGCTTGAACTCTCGAGCCCGAATATGTGTTACCACGATCCCGGTGTGAATACCCGGTTGAAGCGATCGTCAAGATTTGTTTCTTTGGACCTCTTTAATTGGGTTTGGAACGAAGTTACTCATCGGCCTCTTCCTTGCATCTCGGGCCTCAATCATAGCTTTTCTTTTTCCTTATTCAGTTCTTTAGCCTTGCGTGCTCTATCGACCAACACCACAAATTCTTTCAATTCCGTGATTCCAACTAGCAACTGTATCCTCATTCATCCATCTTCGAACCTCTTGCACATAATAGCTTCCGTAGACACACACTCTTGGGCATACTTACTGAGCGTAACAAATTCGCGCTCATACTCTGCCACAGTCATCTTGCCTTGCTTCAATTTAAGAAACTTATTACGTTTCTGATCAATAAATCGTTGACTTATGTACTTCTTTTGAACTCTTCTAAGAAGAAGTCCCATGTCACTCTCTCCCTTGGAACTACCGATGTCAATGTTTTCCACCAATAGTATGCCAAGTCCTCAAGAATGACACAAAGACATTTTAAGCTTTCCTCGGGTGTGCAAGAAAGTTCATCGAATACCTGCATAGAGTTCTCAAGCCAGAACTCTGCTTTCTTAGGGTCATCATCAATGTTGGCTCTAAATTCCTCGGTCCTTTGTTTTCGAATCTTATCGACCGGGGGTTTGGTCATCTTTACCAAATCTATACCTTGAGGAGTCACGGGGACTGGCTGAGGTATAGGTGGGGGTAGAGGAGGTTGAGCATTAGGGTTTGCTCGTACAAACTCAGTGTACCAATTACTCATCATATGGAGAAAGGCTTCCCAAGCCTCTTCTCCTTGACCCAAAGTCTCGAGTCTACTTTCTACAGGCTCGGTCCCTAGCGCAGGAGCCGGTGAATTACTAACAGCGTCATCAGCGACAGCTCAGTCGGGATCCATTTACTATATGAAAACACAGTTTAAAATTGTCAGGAATCACCACACTATCAATATATTTATGGCATGTATAGCTAGACTTTTACACACGCTACGGTAGTCCGAGAACCGACTAAACCATAGACATGATACCACTAAATGTAACACCCCTTACCCGTATTCGACACCGGAACAGGGTACGAGGCATTAGTAGACTTATACGCAATCAATCATACAATACCGAATCTAACTTTTCACGCAACATTTAAAACTTTTCTCATCACCTCTTAAACAAGCCTACGAGGCCTAAATCACACTTAGGAATGGTTCGGGATCAAATTGAGCTCTTTAAAAGATCCCTATAAAGATTTAGGAAATTTTCATCAAGCAGTCCACACGCCCGTGTGGAGGAAGGGGCACGCCCGTGTGGCATATCACATGCCCGTGTTCCACACCCGTGTGGATTTATTTCTCAATTCGAACCTACAGGGGTTTTCACATTGTTGGACACATGCCCGTGTCCATGACCCGTGTCCCTCACACGACCTCGACACATCCGTGTCTTAGCCCGTGTGCAAAAACCTTGGGATTCTGTTTCTGACGTCATCACCCAAAAAATGTCACACGGCCAAGGCACATGCCCGTGTCCTTCGGCCGTGTGGCGAATTAAATTCTTAATTTCAGTTGCAGACTTCACACGGCCCAGGCACACGCCCATGTCCATGGTCGTGTCTTCCACATTGTTGAGACACACGGTCGTGTCTCTACCCGTGTTTACTCATCGAGCATACCGACTTGCAAACCTAGTATGCAAGGGGGCACACGGCCTAACCACAAGCCCATGAGGTTGATCAGTGTGTCACACACGGCCCTAGACACACGCCCGTGTGTCTACCCCGTGTGGACAAGAACAAGGCTATTTGCCAAGCTCTTTCTATCACCCCAACTCATACAAACATGACTCACATCAAACCTTCAACCCATTCATGCATATTTAAACTAAGTAAACCAATCATGCATCTTGCACATTCATGAATAACCTCATCTTTTCATAGATTAAAAAGAAAGAGCCATTAACTATGGCCTTATACAAAAGAGTTCACCTTTGAATGAGCCAACACATTTGGCCAAAACAATATGACTTTCAACTAAGTCTAGTCCCTATACATGCCATACTCAAAATGCTAAATCTAACTATACCAAGATGAGCTGATAGTGTGGGTGATCCTTTGCTTATCTCCGTATCCCGAGCTGGCTCTTCGACACTATAAAACAAGGGAAAAGAGAAGGGAGTAAGCTTTAAGCTTAGTAAGTCTATATGTAAACAATATACATCATAACACATCTTTATCAATCATGAAAATTACGCACTAAATAAAACAATTCAAGTCCTCTTAGCCATGCTTACTCATTTCAACCCTTACCACATCCCAGAAACATTTCATAAGATTTGCTCACATTTACTCGTACATATACCCTGCACTTATCACCTAAAAGCCACATGTAATTTAACCTAGACAAGTTTCTCGATGAACCCTTCAGAATGATGCAAGATACCCGGTGGTTTCGCACACAGCCCACCATTTATCAATAATAAGGTGGTATCGCACACAGCCCACCAACAATGATGATTACGGTGGTATAGCACATAGCCCACCAAAATGATAATATATACGATGGTATCGTACATAGCCCACCGTTAAAAAATAACAAGGTGGTATCACACACAGCCCACCAATAATTACATATTTACGGATATCTATCTGTACCCATAATTCTATTCCGAAGGTTCATCCCGAGAATTTCCCCATTTTCTACCATTTTCAATAAATCTCACCAATAAGCATTTACATCCACACAATTCAATAATAGGTATAAACATACGTAATAAGGATGTATCGTTTACACATAAACTTACCTCGATACAAAATATGTCAATTTGTGGTTTAGTCCGAAACCTTGCCTTTTCCCCAGTCGAGGTTGATTCCACGTTCTTCTCGATCTATAATGACATATTTAGCTCATTAAATAATCACATTAATCAAATTACTCCAAAATTCTTATTTTGGCAAAAATGACCATTTTGCCCCTAGACTTTTACAAAATTACGATTTTAACCCTAGGCTCGTAAAATGAAATGTGTTAATTTTTCCACACACTCATGCCTAGCCGATTCATATTCCCTCTTATAGCAACTCAAGATTTCAATTATTTCATGCATTTACTACTCAATTTACAACCTTTACAAAAAGGTCCTTTTTGGTGTTTTCATGGAAACACCTTTCACAAAAATTGTGTATTTAACACCCAAGATTTATTTTCTTTCATAAAAACTCAGCAAACAACATAAGCACTCTCATGGAAAATCCCTAAACTTTCAACCATTTTGCAAAATAGTCCCCTCTTTAGCTAGCTTAAGCTTTAGGGGTTCCAAAAGTACAAAAATTATCAACAAAAACCACCAAGATCACTTACTTGTAAAGATTGAAGTGGCTGAAAATTTTCAAGCTTCTAAACCCCACCTATTACTGAAATTTTTGGTGGTAGGGAGAATGAGAAAAAGATGATATCTTTTCTTTCTTTATTTCTCTCTTATTTTATTCATTAATCACCTAACCCTACCAACTTTGACTAAATTAAGCTTCTTGTCCCCCCTATGGCCGACTATTGCCTCTAAAAAGGCCTAATTGCACATTTAAAACCTCCAATTAAAATTCTATAGCTATATAACACCTCTAGCTTGTAAAATGAAACTTTCGCACTTTATGCGATTTAGTCCTTTTTTTTCACAATTTAGCATGAAATCACCAAAATTTTAATGCATTCATATAATTATAGTATAACACATATAATAATATTAAAAATAATTTCTCTTGTCTCGGATTAGTGGTTTCGAAACTACTATTTCGACTAGCCCCAAAATCGGGCTGTTACAAAATTTAACACCAAACTAACCGTTCAAATCATTTCTCAAATTAAATCAAATTCAACTTAATACTTCATGCATTAAAGCTACCGGATCATTAGAAGCATAGCATAGGCTTATGAATCACTTTTATACATCTATTCTATAGCACATTACCTAATCACCATTTAAGCTATCAACCATACAAATAAACTATTCCTCAAAATAACATTATCATGATCAATGCCATCACACACACACATATATATACATAAGATTTCTCAAAATATCAACACAATCCAAATAAAAATTATGTAACCATAAGACATCCTAGGTACATGTTGAGACCAAAATGAATTCATCACCAACACTTGAGTTCGGGATTGCCACTGGATGTTGAGTCGAAAAACGAATCATGAAGTACCTAACCTGCACACGGAAAACAAACTGTACGTTGAGTATAACTCAGTGGTATTTTTATAATCCGAACATAAAAGCGAAACATAAATCATCAAGATGTAGAAGTTAAAATCTAAATATTATGCAACTTATCACATTCAAAATACCAATTTCACATATTCATAGATCTGAAACTAGCACATTTCCACAATATTAGTATATGACTATCACACTTCACAAGTCATTCAATAATACAACCCTTGTAATGTCATGTTTCATCTCAATTTCCAGTCTCATGTTTTCATGGAACATGATATATCATTGTTCACAATTCATTCCATAATTTCTTATTTTATTTTCCATTTCAATTCCATTTCTCTTCTTTTTTTTTCCCTATCAATATCATATAACTCATTTTATCATTTATTTTCCTATTACCACGACTTGGACTCAAACAGATACACGGATCCAACCAATACACCGATTTGGCACCCAGTGCCTCATCGAATAAATCCGAAGCAAATAGTTGCGCCCAATGCTGTTAATAAGTTTGACACCTAGTGTTTGTCGGTTAAATTGAAACAAATTGGCACCCAGTGCCTCATCTACTTGTAGTCGAAGAATCCCTGAACTCTTCCTATCCTATGGCACGCCATCTATATCCGACTCTACGCGAACAGTTAATAGCGTTTTCATTTCATATTTCATTGCCAACCAATATCTCTATTCCCATTTGTTTTCAATATGAAAGCATTTATTCATCATTCACAACATCGACAATATTTCAATACATACTCAATTTTCACATTTATAGAAAATACACACATTTCACAAATATAATCAATTTCTTCATAATCATCAATTGATTCAAATCATCTCAAATGATCAATAAATCTTACCTCATAACCTTACCATGAATAAATAAGTCAATATGCAACAATCTATAAGTTAGTTCGAATTATAGAAACACAAACCGTAAATTTCGGGCTATTCATCGGCGACTTTGTCTTTTCCTTTCTTTTTCGAAGAATCTGGGTCAACGTTAGCTACGGATTAAAACAAACATAATAAATTATCAATACATGGCCAATTTCACATTCAATTTCCAATTTATACAACTTTTACATTTTATTCAATTTAGTCCCTAAAATCGAGGCTAACATAACTTTCACATTTAACTTCCAATTTTTATATCGTTTTCATTCTAGGCATAATTTAACTTTCTATTTCAAATTTCTACCACTAAATTCAAAATTTGTGCATTTTAGTCCCTATTGCACAACTTTAACAATCCACTTTACAATCTAATCCTTATCAATTCTAAACTTAAAATTTATCAAAATAACACCTCAAACTCTAAATATTCAATGATTATAATGTAATGACCCGAAAGTCAGTGGTACCGAAAAATTCGATTTTGAGACTTCATTTCTGTAAACCGATGTCATAAATATTTTTAATTAAATATTTACGGAGTTATGTTGTAGGTGAATTGATTTTTTTGTTAGGTAATTTTATCGAATTAGTGTTTAACTAAGGTACAGGGACTAAATCATAAAATTGGTAAAAATTCAATTGTTATAGATTATTATTTAATAATAGAATAAGTACTTAAGTGGTAATTAAACCAATACATAAAGAATAGTGTACGACAAGTGGATTGTTTTACTTATGTATGTAATAAAATAATAATTAAAAAAAATCTCATTAATACTAAAAAATGGGGTTTTAATAAAAAAAAAAGAAGAATATTAAAAAAAGAGGAGAGTCTTCTTCAACTTGGATTATTTTTTTTCGAAAGGGAGGACACTTAAAAAAAATTCTGCTTGTTTTTCTGGCTACAATTCGATTAGAGAGGGAGAAGACAATTGTTGCATGCTAAATTTTGAGCTCGTTTAGGAGCTAATTTTCCTCGAGAAACTTGCAAAAAGGGGAAGGAGAAGGCAGCGGCAAGAGGGGAAGAGATCTTACACAAGGTTATGCTCGACTTCAAGTTTCTGTGAGTCCTCTATACATTTTTCTTTCTTGATTGCTTTGTTACACTTTCATGCTGGCATGAATGTATAAATCCAAGGAAAATTTTGGTGGAATGCATGTTGTCGAGGGAGCTGCTTATGCATGCAGTTTTTTTTTAAGCAGGCTATTAAATTTCTTCGCCAGAAAAAGGTGGTTCGGTTGGTGGTGATCTATGCCATCCAAAGTTTTTTTATGAATGTTGTTCAATTGAGCATAAATAAATGAGGTCTGAATAATGGGAATTAAGTGGTTTAAATGTCAGTTTATGATTTCCAAAAAGGATGTGAATTTATGATGTCTGGAATTTGCTATTTAAGGTGTTTAAATGCTACCATGTACAAAGTCTGTAGGCTGTAATTTGGGATGGTTAAATGATGTCATTCATGATGTTGGGAGTTAAAGATTGAAGGTGTTCAAAGGCTATAACTTTAGTTTGTCTAAATGAGCTTGAAATTTATTTAATACACGACATTATGAGTGTTTGTTGCTGTCCAGAGCAAGACAAAAATTAATTGTAAAATTGTTGATAAATGCCCTCTTTGGTGGATTCATTATTACTGTCCATGTAAGAGTAATTAAATATTGGTGCCTATTGAAATGTAATGTTGTACTTGTGTACAATACTGACCAATTTAAAGACAAATTAAAAGTGCTTGGCAAGTAAAAAGTTTAATTATGTTAGCTGCATGTTTGTTGCCCGAGCCAGGCCTTGTATATGTGAGAATTGAAGTAAATTTAACAAAACTTCCCAAACTAATGAAGGAGGACCGAATTTGAAGAGGTAGTGAAAATTGTGGAGAATTGAATATGTTTAAATTTATTGAGTAGTTGAACTGCTACAGGCTGAAATATGGAGAAATTATTGGAGGTTAAAGGCTAACTTTGGCCACTGTTCGAATTCTAGACTTTAGTATTAATTTCCATGTTTAATGACTTGAAAACTTGCTGGAAATTTGGAGTGTTAGATGTTGTATTTTATGTTGCCGAGTGCTGAAATTTGAGGCATTTATATGCTGCAAATTATGAGGTTCGGAAGTTGGAAATTGAGGTAATTAGATGCTGCAATTTACCATGTCTGAAAGCTGAAATTTGAGGTGCTAATTATATGCTGTAACTATTAATGCCTTAGGTTGAAATTAAAAAACAAAAATGTAATAGCTACAATTATGATGTTCTGATGCTGTAATTAGACTAAATATTAATGTCGTAAACTGAAATTAAAAGAGGTAGTAGTTATAATTGAGATGTTATGCTGTTGCATCTAGATTAAAATGTAAGTAATTATGTTGTCTTTAACATTTTCTGAAGGGGATTAATTATCGTATATTAAACTGTCTTTACAATGAAATTATGATATCTTAACGCGACAAGTTGAAAGGAGTTTATAGCTGTAATTTATTGTGCTTTGGTGTTGTAATTAAAAATGTATAACTTTGGGTTTGATATTGATTATGTGTCGTTATTGCGTAAATTGAGTTTAATTGCATGTCCAAAGTTGGATAATTCCATGTAATTTGGTTGGACTAATATTTATACCTTAATTGAGTTTAAATTTATGTCCCAAGCTAGTAAATTTCATTTTATATGGTTGAAATTAATATATGCTATAATCGAAGTTTAGTTGTGATCCAAAATTGGGCAATCCAAAAGCTGGAGTTTTTCATGTTATTCAATGGTGGCGAAGTACAATGTAACGACCTAGATTTTTCAAAAAGAAAGGAAAGACAAAACCGTGGACGACTGGTTCGGAATGTACGGTTTGTGTTCTAAATTTGAATTACTTCGTTTGCTGCATTTATGAGTTGTATTGCAAGGAAAGATCTTAAGGAGAGCTGAAAATGATTAAAAAAGGGCTGAATTGTTTCGATACAGAATTGTTGCTTACGATGAGGACTAAATTGAATAATTGTGGAAATATTGTATATTGATATAAGTATGAAATACGATCTGTTCTGAAATCTGGGATATTTTTACGTATATGTATTGATGGATAATAGATTAATTAATGGTATTAATTTGGAAAATTTGTTTATAAAGGAGATTGAAACAGGGATGAGTAAAACATATCGTAATTAAATCTAAAAATATGAATCTATTATTTAATGATTAAATTATTTCAATTGTAATATAAAGAGATGTATATGGTACAAGTATAACAGATTGATCTATAAGAAGTAAATCGAATCGTATTCTTAGTTGATGTTCCATACTAAATTGTATTTATTCCTGTTGTTAAGTTAGGCATACATAATTTATATTTTAGTTAAATATTAGATATAGAAATATAATTGAGTTATATTCAACGTATGGTTTTGTTTCCCGTGCACATGTTAAGTACTTAGCGATTCGATTAAAAATCCCAAACTCAAGTGTTGAGGTGATTTCTTTTTGGTCTCGGCATGTACCTAGGATGTCAAATGGTTATATTACGAATTGTGGGTATTTCGTTAGCATTTTGGAAATTATGAATATAAATTATACGTATGTGTTGGGGATAATCATGTTATTATTATCTTGTTAGGCAACTTGGTTTATAAGCTTGATGATTTAATAGTTGAGAAAATGGCATGCTATGGAATATGTTTTTGTATATGCTCGTATGCACTTGAGTGCTTAATAGGTTGGTTTGAAATTTTTGTTAAGCTCGATAAAATCTCAAAATTGATGAATTGCACGTTGTATTTGATTATATATGAATAAATCAATATTTAATTGATATTTGTGATCGTGTCCAAACTAACTATGACAACGAATAAGGCAAGCGCACCTATCGTTCGGTAGTATAGCTATGGCAAGACCGGAAATATCGTATCCTCAAGGACCAAGAGTACTAGTAGTTACTATCTTTTTATTATTTAGCCTAAGTATTAAGGGAATCGATGTTTAATTAACTAATTACTAACTAAGAATGCTAAGACACAGAGAGTGAATTGGGAAAATATTTTTGGGAAAAACCAGTTGATTAAGACAATACCCGAGGAAGAATCCACCTAGACTTCACTTGCTATTTAACTCTAAACCAGACGATTTATTCACTTGACTTGATCTGTAGGATTCCCTAATTTATATTAATACCTCTTTCGAGGCTACTAACGTCTAACCCTGGGTTGATTAATTGAAATCTCTTTCTAATTAAAACCCCTAGTGTTGCATTAACTCGATCTATGGACTCCCATATTAAGTTTGACCCTAATCCGGCATATTTTCGTCATCCTATCTCTAGGGTTGCGATCAACTCCGCTTAACTATGCTAGATCTACTCTTAAACGGGACTTTTGCTCCACTATCTAAGCACATCAATACTTGAATCAATATCCTGAAATATCAAAATAAGAATTAAGAACACATAATTAAGAACAAATCAAGTATTTATCATATAGTTTAGAAAACAATAACATGATTCGTCTTAGGTTTCATCCCCCTCAGGTATTTGAGGGGTTTAGTTCATGTTTAATAAAGAATACATCTCAGAAGAAAGTAAATAACAAAACATAAGAAAAATCCTAAAATCCCCTGAAGGAAATTGAAGGAAAGATCTTCCGTCTTAAGCGTGATTCCGGCTTCTGAGATGGATCAACTGGCTGTCTTGGAGTAATTCCTTGTGTTCAGCCCTCTCTGGCTTCGCCCCCGACCAAAGACACTTTTTAGGTTATACTTAGGGCGTTTATATATGCTTCAGAATGTCTTTCTTGGCCCACAAGTATCCTATTCCGAATGAAACTCATCTTGGCTACAGCAGGGACACGTCCGTGTGACACGTCCGTGGTCGACTCTCTTGGCCGTGGTCGATCCTGTTTGCCACACACAGTCGTGCGATCTGGCCATGTACGACGTTCTAGGTCGTGTCTCGGTTGTTACTCGAAACACACAGTTTTTGGTGATAGTCCAGGCCGTGTGAGTCTCTAAGGTAAGCCCATTTTCCCCCTTTTTTGGCCCGTTTCTCGTTCCTTTCGACTCCCTAAGCTCTCCTGAGTATAAAACATGAAATTAAGAGATTAAGAGAATTAAATTTCACAATTCAATGGATTAAATCATCCAAAAGTATGCTAAATGTGGGATTAAAATATGTATATATTACGGTTTATCAAATACCCCCACACTTAAGCATTTTCTTGTCCTCAAGCAAAATTCTCAACTCACAATTAAAATTGAATTTCCTCAATTCATAACCTTCATCAATAATGTTTCATCATAATTCATAGGTAATTCATACATTGATAATTTAACCAGAAGGTTCCTAAAGATTCAAACAATCAAAGTCATAGTTTTTATAGTACGAAAAATAGGTGTTTCCCCTTACCTAAATAATTAGCTTTTAATTTAAAATCAACAAGAATTGACATCCTCGCTAAGGGTCCACTCAAATCACTCAAGGTGTTTAAGGTTCAAAAATAAGCACTCAAGAGTCAAACATGAAAAGTTAATCCCATAGGCTTGCATGAAAATCAAATCTCCACCACTATAAAATGATATGATACACAAATCAAAAGGTCTTTAAAAGGGGTTGTAACGGGGCTTGGGTTAAAGGTGTGGATAAAGGCTGAATTAGAGGGTTAGTATCAAGACTGAATTGATAAATTACCTAACTAGAAAAATAACTAAAACTTAAATAATTACATCAATTAAAAATTAATAACACGAGCTGCTTCTCAAAATGTAAAATTAACTGCTTAAGCTCCAATAACAAAGAAGTAATAATGAATAGTTGAGCCTATTTTTTTAAGAACAAATCATACAATAATAAGATAGAATTTAACAACTGAAATAAAGAAAATAGTTTAAGCAACCGATCAACTCAAATCTCGATATAAGGGTAGTCAAGAGAAATGGTGATAACAAATACAAAGTGGGTTTTGGGTTAATATTAATGGGTGAGTCAAGAAATGGTTTGTTAGTCTCAAGGGGGTTCACAAGGGGTTAATTATGAAGGTAGGCTTTTTATGGAGTAAGTGGGTTAAAATCTAGGTGCCTTTATCATCTTAGTATATCAAATCAAAGGTGTGGTCTCGACATGTATAATCGAAGCAAGTTCTAGAATAACAAATCAATGTTGACACACTCATAATCAATAAAGTGAGCAAGAAAAGGAATGTATGCTCTAAAAGGCTCAAGATCTCACAAAAATTATGGGCTTTTGATGTCAACCTTGTAAATTTCAAACTTCAAGGTAATAATTAGATTCGGGTAGACAACCTAACAATTTTTTAATTCTGAAAATAAACTCATCATGCTTGATTCTCTAGTCTCCTAAAGTTTAAAATCATCACTGCACAATTAACTATGACTTAATCCAAAACATATCAATGAAAATCATAAATCAAAGGAAATTTCATTCTAACAGTAATATGAGAAGAGTATTTAAGAATAAGATATAATTCAGGGATTTGAGAATAATGCAAAAAGTTAGGCACTTTTAACGATCAAATTCACCCCCCACACTTAAGATGTACACTGTCCTCAATTTACAATTATAACAATAATAAAAAGAAAAGCACAAGATAGGGGAAGAGGTGAAACTTCCTAAATTTTGGATGGAGTCAAAGAAAAAAATCGGGGAAATTCGGGCCGAGTTGGAGGAAGACATTCCTGTGGCGGCGGTGTCTATGGTCATGGTGGGGTGATTCCCAAGCAGCCTTTAGAACCTAAAACCAAGAAACTAAAATAAAATAGATTAAATTAAGCACAAGAGAGATAAAGAGAAGGAAAATAAAGGAGAAGAGAAAAGACATAGGTAAAATAAATGGACTCAAATGTCCTTGGCTTGTCGAGTAAATGAAGTGGTCGGCATGAACTTATGTGGATCGGTCTCGCACGGGGAGACTGTGTTAGGGTCCTTTCGCTTCTTCGGCATGTGGATGATGGTGAGGATGGGGAAAGAAAAGGAATGAGGGGAAGGGGAACGGAAAATGAAGGGAGAGGATAGTGAGAAGAGAAAGGGGTGTGGTGGCTGAGGGTTGGTTGAAGAAGAATTTGGGGAGAAAGTGAGAAGAATGGGGGGTCTTAAATAAGAAACAAGGACCTGGTTGCTGCCCACGCCCTTTTGCTGTGGGCGTGTTTGGTCACACGGCCGTATCGCACGGTTGTGTGGTGGCTCGTTCGTTTCTCTCACGCCTATGTAGAGGTTTCCACGCCCATTTATCTTTCTCAGTGTCGGTCACGGCCTCAAAGCACGGGCGTAGCTTATACCCGTGTGACTTTCTCAGTATCAACCACGACCGTATCGCACGGCCGTGGAATTTTATAGCTGTCCGTGATTTGGGTATTTTTCGTCCTTGGCTCGTACGACCTCTAACATGCCAGTGTGTAAATCCGTGATGCCCACACGGCCACGGCCACGCCCGTGTGCAAGGCCGTATGGTACGGAAACCTATGCTTTATTTAACTTGGTTAGTCTTTAGTTAGGTGCTAAAAATCAAAGATATGAAAATTAAAGGGATTAGTACTCGGGTTGCTCCCCGAGAAGCACTCGTTTAAAGTCTTAAGCTAGACTTACCTCTCATAATCATGGTGGTTTGAAGAGTTGAAGCTCCTCTTTCCTGCTATCAATTCTAACAATACATGGTTCGAGTCGAGTAGTGTTTACTTTAAAAGTGCCGAACTTAGGATTAGTTACCTCGACTGTTCCGTATGGGAAGATATTCAGTACCGTAAAAGGGATCTCTTCATTAAGGTCTGGAACGGTGATTCGAGGGTCTGTCTTTTCCAACAATACCCGATCTCCTATTTTAAAGTGATTTGTTGTTCCTATAAGCTCGTTTGGGGGTTTCCTCGGTTTTGCTTCGTGTGTTCCTAGTTTCTCCTTGAAATGTGTCTTCCACTCGTCTAGTTCCTCGACTTGAAGCCTTCATTCCTTATGAATTACTTCCTTATTTGCATGAGGTCTAGGATCTGGTTCAGTTGTGTAGTTCCGTGGCGCTTCCTGTAAAGAAGGTTGAACCAATTGGTTATCAATAGAATTTATGTTCTCACCTTTTTCACTTGACGTCCTAGCCAAGTCAAGAGCCTAAAGAGTGATCGTTTCGTCACCTACACAAAGCGTGAGTTTACCTGTACCAACGTCAATTTTAGTTCTAGCAGTTGCTAAAAAGAGTCTTCCTAAAATTAAAGGAACATTGTTGTCCTCATCCATGTCTAAAACAACAAAGTCTACTGGGAATATAAATTTATCAACTTTCACTAGCACATCTTCGATTATACCCCTAGGAACTCTAATAGTTTTATCAGTTAATTGAATGCTCATCTTAGTTTGTTTGGGTTTCCCTAGACCTAGTTGTTTAAACAGTTTATGAGGCATAACTTTGATGCTTTCCCCTAGATCTGCTAAAGCATTATCAATAGATAAACTACCAATTAAACAAGGAATCGTAAAACTCCCTGGATCTTTTAATTTTCGTGGTAGTTTTTTTTTTGTAGAATTGCTGAGCACACTGCGTTTAGCTCCACATGTGACGCCTCGTCTAACCTCCGTTTGTTTGTCAGAAGCTTTTTTAAAAATTTCCTTGAATCTGGCATCTATGAGAGAGCTTCAAGAAATGGTAAGTTAATATGTAATTTCTTTAAGAGTTTGAGAAATTTACCAAATTGTTCCTCTGTGTGGTCTTTCTTCATCGCATTGGGATATGGCACTCGAGGTGTATACTTTTTAGTGACAGGTTTCTGTGTATCGTGGCTTACCTCAACCTTACCTTTATTTACCACGAGTTCTTGCCTTGGCTTAGATTCAGATTCTACTAACCCTTCACTATTGTGGTCAGTAATGGCATGAATTTGCTCCTTTGGGTTAGTTTCAGTGTTGCTTGGCAAGCAACCTTGCGGTCGTTCTGAGATTAGCTTAGCTAGCAGACCTAACTGGTTCTCGATCCCTTGAATCGATGCGTGCTGATTTTTTAGCATTGTCTCGTTGTTTTGAAAACGAGTTTCTGACACCGCGATGAATTTTGTTAGCATCTCCTCAAGGTTTGGCTTTTTCTCTTGTGGGTAGGGTTGCTGTTGAAAGTCTGGAGGGGGTTGTTGTCTCTGATTTCCTTGACCTCCCCACGAGAAATTTGTATGGTTCCTTCACCCTAGATTATAAGTGTTACTATAAGGGTTATTTTGAGGTCTAGAGTTGTTACCCATATAGTTCATCTATTCGTTTTCTATGCCCGGGTTGTAGGGTGGGTATTTGTTTGACCCTCCTCCATTTGTATCGTACTGCATCACTAGATGTACCTGCGAGGAACCACACAAACCATCAAATTTCTTACTTAAGAGTTCTACCTGATTTGATAGCATGGTTACTGTGTCGAGGTTGAAAACACTGGCAGCTTTTGTCGGCTTTGTCCTCATAACTTCCCACTGATAGTTATTCAGTGACATCTCTTCAATGAATTCGTAAGCCACTTCAGGGGTTTTGTTATTTAGGGTTCCACCGCGTTTTGCATCAATAAGCTGCCTAGTTGAGGGGTTCACACCGTTATAGAAGGTTTGAACCTGTAGCCATAATGGTAACCCATGATGAGGGCACCTTCTCAATAAATCATTGTATCTCTTCCATGCATCGTAAAGTGTCTCTAAATCCATCTGCAAAAAAGAAGAGATATCATTCCTCAACTTAGGCGTTTTAGCCAGCGGAAAATATTTTAACAAAAAATTTTCGGTCATTTGCTCCCATGTAGTGATTGATCCTCGTGGAAGAGAATTCAACCACTGTTTGGCTTTATTCCTTAAAGAAAAGGGAAATAACCGAAGGTGAATGGCATCATCAGAAACGCCATTAATTTTAAACGTATCGCATAATTCCAAAAAGTTCGCTAAGTGTGCGTTAGGATCCTCATCCTGCAAACCATCAAACTGAAGAAATTATTGAATCCTCTGTATAGTGTTAGGTTTCAGTTCAAAATTATTTGCAGCGACAGCAGGTCCAACAATACTTGATTCAGTTCATGTTAAATTAGGTTTAGCATAATCATACATAGTTCGAGGAACAGGATTTTGATTAACGGGGTTTGCGGCAACTACGGGAGGTAGCGGATTATTATCAGCCATCTCTTCGGTAGTGTTGGTATCGTTCTCTTGCTCTTCTTGTATGTACTGTAGGCTTCGCCTAATTTCTCTTCGATTTCTGCGAACGGTTCCTTCTATATCACTATCGTAAAGTAGAGGTCTTGACGGGTTTCTTCTAGTCATAAACTGGAATACCTGCTAGAAGCAAGGAAAAAGAAAAATTAACAAAGTAGAAATAAAAATAAAAATTAATTGCAAAAATAAAAATGGCTAAAGTAATAAAAATCAAGTGTTCCTAATATCTTAGTCCCCGGAAATGGCGCCAAAAACTTGATCGTGTCCAAACTAACTATGACAACGAATAATGCAAGCGCACATATCGTTCGGTAGTATAGCTATGGCAAGACCAGAAATATCGTATCCTCAAGGACCAAGAGTACTAGTAGTTACTATCTTTTTATTATTTAGCCTAAGTATTAAGGGAATCTATGTTTAATTAACTAATTACTAACTAAGGATGCTAAGACACAGAGAGTGAATTGGGAAAATACTTTTGGGAAAAACCAGTTGATTAAGACAATACCCGAGGAAGAATCTACCTAGACTTCACTTGCTATTTAACTTTGAACCAGACGATTTATTCACTTGACTTGATCCGTGGGATTCCCTAATTTATATTAATACCTCTTTCGAGGCTACTAACGTCTAACCCTAGGTTGATTAATTGAAATCTCTTTCTAATTAAAACCCCTAGTGTTGCATTAACTCGATCTATGGACTCCCATATTAGGTTTGACCCTAATCCGGCAGATTTTTGTCATCCTATCTCTAGGGTTGCGATCAACTCCGCTTAACTATGCTAGATCTACTCTTAAACAGGGACTTTTGCTCAACTGCCTAAGCACATCAATACTTGAATCAATATCCTGAAATATCAAAACAAGAATTAAAAACACATAATTAAGAACAAATCAAGTATTTATCATATAGTTCAAAAAACAATAACAAGATCCGTCTTAGGTTTCATCCCCCTCAGGTATTTGACGGGTTTAGTTCATGTTTAATAAAGAATACATCTCAGAAAAAAGTAAATAACAAAACATAAGAAAAACCCTAAAACTCCCTGAAGGAAATTGAAGGGAAGATCTTCTGTCTTGAGCGTGATTCCGGCTTCTGAGATGGATCAACTGGCTATCTTGGAGTAATTCCCTGTGTTCAGCCCTCTCTGGCTTCGCCCCCAACCAAAGACACTTTTTAGGTTATACTTAGGGCGTTTATATAGGCTTCGGAATGTCTTTCTTGGCCCACAAGTATCCTATTCCGAATAAAACTCATCTTGGCTATAGCAAGGACACGCCCGTGTGACACGCCCGTGGTCGACTCTCTTGGCCGTGGTCGATCCTGTTTGCCACACACGGCCGTGCGATCTGGCCGTGTACGATGTTCTAGGCCGTGTCTCGGTTGTTACTCGAAAAGCACGGCCGTGGGTGATAGTCCAGGCCGTGTAAGTCTCTAAGGTAAGCCCATTTTGCCCCTTTTTTGGCTCGTTTCTCGTTCCTTTCAACTCCCTAAGCTCTCCTGAGTATAAAACATAAAATTAAGAGATTAGGAGCATCGAATTCCACAATTCAATGGATTAAATCATCCAAAAGTATGCTAAACATATATTACGGTTTATCAATTTGGACTATGAAACGAAATCGAATGTTTTGTAATTGCTTGTAGCACCTTATAGTTTAGGTTCGACAATTAAACTGAGTATAGAGTGTTACATGTAACATCTTAAATCTTTAACAGTTCCAAAAATTATGACATGGGTCAACTAGTTCCGAGTATCAAGATTCCGAAAATATAAAAAATTATAAGAAAATAACTAAATTGAACTAATCAAATTGAGCTTTGAATATGAAATCCCTAGGCCCGACGTTCTCCCACTTGTTTCTTTTTGCTTCGAATTTAGAAGGAAATGAAGAGAATTTTAATTTATCTTTCATTCCACTTGGTTGTTTTATTAATCTTTGTTTATTTCTTTTATTTTAATTAACATATATATTTTTATCAATTTCTTTTTAGTTTAGGTAAGCTACCGTCCACTATCATTAGACCATTGGTATATTTGCTTCAAAAGTCATTTAATCATGTTCTACCTTATAATTTAATATTAAATCACATTTTTATCATTTATGCGATTTAGTCTTTATACTCTAATTAAACAATATTTCGACAAAATATTTAATAAAAATATTTATTAACTCAAAAGAGAAATTGTTGAATAATAATGAATTGATTGAATTGTGTAAAATGTAAAGGCCTTTATATAGGCTAGCTAAATAAATCTAAATAAAACACTTAAGTATAATAGAACTCTAATTAATCTAAACAATAAGTAGTTTTAAACTAAACTTTCTTGTTGGCATAAAACTACTAAATAACTTAAAACACTTAATAATTATCACAAATTTGGAATAAAAAAATAATAAAATACAAGAGCTGATAAATATAATATTAGACTCATATATAAAGAAATTAAGCCTCAAACTCGAACCCATATGATTTAAACTCGAATCAAAAGCCCGAAACTCGTAATTTCCGTAATAATTTCGTCCAGAAATTTTGCTCGTGCAATCTTCACTAAAATGATCATAACTTGAGTTCCTGAACTTGAAATTGAGTGATTCAAAGTGTGTTTCGAAGCTAAGAAATAGATCTTCGAACGTTATACAGACATCTTAATAAAAAAATTCCTAGATATCATCCAAAAATTTGTCGCAAGTGGACTAATTTTTTCAGTTTGAAATTGATAGCTTGGTTGAATTTACTTTAATACATTTCACCCATTCCATCATTCCCCGTTTTCTCAAAAACACTTGTCGAAACCATTTTTAAAAAGTTTAAAAAAAAAGGGAATCGACTTAAAAAAAAGGAAACAGAAATGGTAGTCGTCACCAATCCCTTTTAAATTAGGTGAGATTGGATCACCTTATAAGACGTTTTATTTCAACATACTGATTTTGGTCCACGAAATACAAGAAAACGGGTTCGGGAGTCGGTTACGTACGAGGAAGGGTTAACACCCTCGTAACGCCCAAAAATTGGTACCTAATTGATTAATCATTGCCCTAATGTCGAAAATTCGAAAAAATTTGAAAACATGATTCCTTTAAAAATTTGAACAACTTGAGTTGGAATTGGAGATTCCTTTATTCCGAAAGCATACAAACATCATATCCAGCACGTTAGGACGTGATGTTTTAAACCCTCGTAACTAAAATCGTCTCATGATTCACAAAATTCTTTAAAAGGATATTTAGTTATTTGGACGAACGAAAATCGAAACCCAGCACGTTAGGGCACAATTCCTCGAACTTCTAAAAACGAAACATTGCCTTGTTTTCTGAAATCCTTATCCCGAAATAACAAAACGTCATATCCAGTGAGTTAGGACACGACAATTTTGAATTCTTGGAAATAAGTTTTTATTTATGCTCAATGGAATATAAATGTGGATGATAATAATAAAAAATATTAAGTAAAAATAATGATAATAAATAAATAAATAAATAAATAAATAAAAGAAAAGAAAATAATAAAAAAATAAAGCTAATATCAAATTATAAAATAGATAAATAATATGTACAATAATTTAAATAAATAAATAATAATAATAATAGTAATAAAATAATAATAATGAAATATGTTAATAAATAAATAATAATATAACTAATATTAGCAATTATAAAATAAAAATAATGGTGAAAATAATGATAAAAAATAAAAAAATAGTATTAATAATAATAAAATAATGTAAGGATATTAAAATTAATAATAATAATATAAGAAAAATAATAGCAGTAGTACAATAAGAATATATTAATAATAATAGAAATAATAATATATGTTAAAATAAAAATAATAGTAAAAATAAAAACAACAATAATGAAAATAGCATAAATAATATTAATAAAATAATAATAATAATAATAATTATAATAATAATACTAATAATAATAGAATTAGTTATAAATAAAATAATAGTAGCAGCAATATCAAAATAATAATTATAATAGTAAAATAATAATAATACTAAATTAGTAATAATAATATAAATAGTAAATGAAAATAATAATAAAAAGTAATAGTAAAAAATAAAATAAAATTAATAGTGAAAATAATAATAAACAAAAGAAATAAAAAAGGACAAAATTAAAAGAAAACAAAATTTAAATCCAAATTTTAAAAGAAATAAAGGAATTAGGACCCTGCTGTAATGCGCACAAAAAGGAAAGGAATAAATGTGAAATAATCCCTATTATTCAAAACGACGCCGCTTATTATAAGACTAAAATAGAAAAGAAATAGAATTATGGGACCAAATTAAAATTTAAAAAAGATCTATTTGTAACAAGCTTAAAAAACGAAGGGACTACGCACATAAATAACCCACTCAAGGTAAAAACACGCGGATCCTGATGAAGCGGGTCGGGTCTCGGGTCGGTTTTATGAAACGACATCGTTTCGGCCATGGGGATGGACTCCCAAAACGGCGTCGTTTAACAGGTATTTAAATACCACTTTTTTGCCCCAAAAATTTCATTTCACATATTTCCTAAAAAAAATCAAGGAAGAAGCCTTGAAGGCTCTCTTCTACATGGCCGGAGATCAGAACCTGGTCGAGGGTTCCGGCGATGGACTACCGCACGCGCCGCCACACGTGCCACCTCCGACGGCGGTCGGAAGGCCAAAAACATCCTTTTCAACGCCGATTTAAAAGGTAAATTTCTTTTCTTTGTTTTTTTAAGAATATAATAAAAGAATTAAAAAAATGAAAATAAAAAACAGTATATATAAAAAAATTAACCTTTGCTTGTGGGTTTATTGTATTTTTTTGTATTTTGCTTGTATTCGAGTGTATTTTTTTTTCGTGTCCATTTTACAAGTTTTTGTTGGGTTTATATAAACCCGAAAATAGATTTAAAAAGGAAATACATGTTTTTTTGCCTATTTGCTTGCTGTCTGTTTCCTTGTTTATGCAGGTGATTGACGGAAGTCTCGGCGGAGATGAGACGCGCTAACTGCGGCGCGAATTGGTGGCGCAACCGAAGGGCTATTGGAGCATTGCGGCGCGACGATTGGGCTCCTGCTGGGGCACTTGCTCTTGCGGCACCTAGGGTTTTAGGAAACCCTAGGTTTCCTGACTTCGTTTAGTCATTGGGCTCTTTTGGGCCATGTTTTGTTCGGGTCTGGGTGGGGTGGTCAGGATCTGGGTCTGAATGCAAGTGGGCTCGGGTAGTTTAGGAGTATTGGTTTTTGGACTTGCGTGTAACATATTGTAAATATTGTTTTTTTGGGCATTGGCCTACTATTTCGGGTTTTAGTTTTGGGCTTTTGTAAAATGGACTGTTTATTTTATTTTTATTATTTTTTATTTTGTTTTTCTTTTTCTGAATAAAATGGGCCCGGGGAAAATGGGCTGACTACAGCTGCCCCTCTTTGCTTATTGTCGTGTAACAAGAATAGAGCAAAGACTATAAAAGGTCCAATTTTGTCTGGTTTTTTTGAGTCTTGACTTTTGGTCCTCGTCTTCTTCAGATGGCTTCCAACTCCATTGCAACTTCAAAGGTATTGGAACTGCAACTTTAGAAGTGTTGAACTATATGTCTGATGGCTTCAATCTGCTTCACTGCAATTTCAGGAAGGCAGTATCTGCTATCTTTAATCTGCTCCGCTGCAAACTCAGGGATGCCAGACGGGTATCTTCGATCCGCTTCCTGCAACTTCAGAAAGATAAGATCTACTATCTATAGTCTGCTCCATTGTCGATACATAGAGATAAGACTTGCTCAAATTCGATCTATTCCACTCCTGTTCAGTGGAGATAAGATCTGATTTCTTCAGTCTGCTCCATTGCCAATACATGGAGATAAGACTTGCTCAAATTTGATCTACTCCACTCCTACTCAGTGGATATATAAGATTTTCTATGGTAAATTCAATCCGACCTACTGCAACTTCAGAGGTATAGGATTCATTATTTTAATCCGCTCCACTGTAACTTCAGGGAGATGGGATTAACTTTCTTCAGTCTATTCTGCTGCAATTTCAGGGAGACAAGGCTGAAAGTGTCTTCGATCCGCTTCCTGCAACTTCAGGAAGATGAGATCTGCTGTCTTCAGTCTACTCCGCTACAACTTCAGAGAGATAAGATTGGTGGCTAAAATCTGCTTCTCTGCTACCTCGGGAAGATAAGATTCGCCAAATTTGATCTGCTCCACTACTGCTTAGGGAGATGAGATCTACAATCTTGATCGCCTTTACTACTCTCTCGAGGGGACAAAATCTGAACTTTTCAGTTTGCTTCCTTACTATCTCAGGAAGACTTCAATCTTCAGTTTGCTCCGCTACCATCTCGAGGGAACAAAATCTGAACTTTTTAATTTGCTTCCTTACCATCTTCAGGAAGACTTCAATCTTCAGTTTGCTCCACTATCATCTCTAGGGAACAAAATCTGAACTTTTCAATTTGTTTCCTTACTATCTTCAGGAAAACTTTTAATCTTCAGTCTGCTCCACTACCATCTCGAGGGAACAAAATCTGAACTTTTCAATTTGCTTCCTTACTATCTTCAGGAAGACTTCAATCTTCAGCCTGCTCCACTACCATCTCGATGGAATAAAATCTGAACTTTTCAATTTGCTTCCTTACTATCTTCAGGAAGACTTCAATCTTCAGTGTGCTCCACTACCATCTCGATGGAACAAAATCTGAACTTTTCAATTTGCTTCCTTACTATCTTCAGGAAGACTTCAATCTTCAGTCTGCTCCACTATCATCTCTAGGGAACAAAATCTGAACTTTTCAATATGCTTCCTTACTATCTTCAGGAAGACTTCAATCTTTAGTCTGCTCCACTATCATCTCGATGGAACAAAATCTGAACTTTTCAATTTGCTTCCTTACTATCTTCAGGAAGACTTCAATCTTCAGTCTGCTCCACTATCATCTCTAGGGAACAAAATCTGAACTTTTCAATTTGCTTCCTTACTATCTCAGGAAGACTTCAATCTTCAGTCTGCTCCACTATCATCTCTAGGGAACAAAATCTGAACTTTTCAATTTGCTTCCTTACTATCTTCAAGAAGACTTTAATCTCCAGTCAGCTCCACTACTATCTCGAGGGAGATAAGACTGATGGCTTACATCTACTCCGGTGCTTCATGGAGATAAAATTCGCCGTTCGATCTTGTTCCACTACTGCTTAGGGTGACAAGATCTACAATCTTCAAGCTATTCTCCTACTGGTCAGGGAGATAGGACTGGTGAATTCACCGATGTTGCTACACCGTCCTCTGGGGGACATGTCCTATAGACTTGAATGTATTATGGACGACATTTGCATGAATGCAGAATGTCATGAAAATGATCCCTTTTTTTAAAAAAAATTAAAATGATTAGGATGCATGATCGGAATGAATCTACTGCTCCTAACTAAATGATATTAGGGATGACATTTGCAGAATGTCATAAGAATGATCCTATGTAATGATTAGAATGCAATGATTGAAATGAATCTAATGCTTCTAACTAAATGTATTATGGACGACATTTGCATGAATGCATAATGTCATGAGAATGATTTCCTTCTTTATCTCTTTTTTTTTATACATCGATTAGGATACAATGATCGGAATGAATCAAATGCTCCTAATTGGAAGTGTAAGAATGATCCCTATTTAATGTTTGGGTTGTCATTGCTCAAAGTTCATCAAGTTTCTATCACTGATGCGCTACCATGCTTTCTCGTTCAGTTGGTATCTTTTGACAGAAAACCCAAAGAAACGATCATGTTCTGCTCAACAAGCCTGCCCCGCTGTAATTTCAGAGTCTCTTCCCCGAAACCTTAGGACATAAAATTTGTTCCTCCCACTGCAACTTTAGGGGAACAACATTTAGTTTCTTCCAACCATACAATTATCACTTAGAGGAATGGAATTTATATTATCTTCAATCAACTTGATCTGTTACACCATTCCCTGGATGTAATGACTAGATGAATGCATGATATCTTTTCTTTTTCCGAGAATGATCCCCTTCTACACATGGGTTGACATTACTCGTCATTTGTCGAAATGATATCACCAACAAAAATGTCTTATCAATAAAAATCTGAAGAGCTAATCATCTTTCAATATTTCCAACCCTTTGGCTTGGTGAGTTCTAAACAATAATCCTGTTTCAGATTCTCATATTTTTTAGAAGCCTCCAGAGTAATATGTGAAACTCTTTTTTATGAAAGTATTATTAGTCCATTAATCGTTATTTCAATATAAAATGCTTGAAAAAGATCACAATAGGACGAGAAGGAAATTAATCAGGAGCATGGCTCGAAACAAATAAGTAAATCAAAGATAGCCAAGAAAATTAATTGGGGTATATCTTGAAAAGAATAAAATAATCAAAGATAGCCAAGACCATAAAAGAAGATTGATTGGGGTGTATCTTTGAAAAGAATAAAGTAATCAAAGATAGCAAGTTCAAAATGGGTAAGATAAAAATTAGGTGCCCTAGATATCGTAGCCTGAGCTTCTCTGTACAAACTTCTTGAGGACCATTTTGAGCTTAATACGTGTTTAGAGGATCCGGAGTACTTTGTCAATGCCCCAAGACGTGGCATACTTCCTCATTGTTAATTCAGGCATAGCGAGATTACCACATGCCCTATCTTGGATTAAAATTTGAGTCACCATTTTCGGGTTTTCAGCTCAAAACCCCTTTGGTCTCAAAGCGCCCTTTGCGGGTTTTCGCCTTGGCCTCTCCTTCTTTTCTTTTTTCTTTCTTTTTTTTTTTTTTTGAATTTGAATTTGAACTCAAGGCGCCCTTTGTGGGTTTTCATCTTAGCCTTTCCCCTTTCAGGTAAAATACTTCTTGTTTGAACCTGAATTCACCGAATTGAGCAAGTCTTTGGCATTCATTTCGGTCAATATCAAGCCTCCTCTACAACATAAGGTCTTTCCTAGTTCAGCATCTGCTTTTCTCTGAAACCCTTTTGTAAAAGAAAGATCAGGTTTTCCTTGTGGAATTCTCTAGGATAAACATCCTTGTTGTAAGCTTTCATCATCTGACCATGATGGATAACTTTTAACCTTTTCTTCGATTAGGTTCAATTGGAAACAATGCTTCCATTCCAAAAACCAATAGGTAAGATGCTGCCCCGGTAAAAAATCCTGGCCAACGTTCGATAACCATAGAAGATAAATAGTAACTTCTTTATACCAATCTTTACAAGTCTCGGTCATCTTTCCTACAATCCTTGTTTTTTTTTGTTGCCTTTGTTGCTCTATAATATGGGGTCTGATATTTAAACAGACTACAAACTATTGACTTTGTCCTTTTTGGCATTCTTTTTTGGCGCCTGATCTTTTTTCTCTTTTTTTTTGTTTTGAGAATTTGATGACTATCGACTTTGTAACATTGGTATATGAAGCTACTTCTACCCTCTTAGTGAAGTAGACGACGACCACGATAATGAGTCGATATCGACCAGAAGCTTTTGACGAGATCGGCTCCACAATATCCGTGAAGAAATAGCTAAGGCACATAAGTCTTGTCTTCCTCCATTTGGCATTTACGACATAACTGAAGCAATCTCCCTTTTATGATTGACCAATAGTACCCGAACCTTATGATTAGCCTGGCTATTGTAAAACCATTATCATGTTCTTTAAACATCATTATGGACTTCTTTTAAGATTTTCCCAGGCGTGTCTTGATATGATCGTGCAAAATCATCTTTGAATTCTTGAAAATAACTCAATGATGTCTTGCCTTATTTCTGTGGTGAGCTGGGCTTCAATCTTCACCCCTTTTCTAGGCTCGCAATATCCAATGACCCTTTATAGCGTGAGGTCTATTTTTCATCTTGTTCTATCATTCTTAACAAATAGAAGGTAGGTTACAATCTCTGTCATTTTCAGAGTCCCGAGATCCCTCTAGACACATGTCTTACTCGAAAGGAGACTCTGAGTCAGTAGCAGCGTTGCTCACATCATTTATATCTGGAGACCTTATTGTAGGTTTGAAGAAAAAATTCCAAAGAATAAATGATTCAATGAATGATTATTTGTATGGTCATGAATGAAGAATGAAAGAAAACTAAGAACAGTTGTTTGTACATTATGAAATGGAAAGAATAAAAGAATATTTGCTTAAAAGATGAATTTTATTGAAATAAAAATTCTAAACATAAGCCTATTTCACAAAAGAGTTCTTATCGCCTCTTGGCTTAAGGCAACAAGCATGTTTCGAATATTACTCTAGTTTAGCTCTAAAAATACAAGATCTCTTCCATAGTCCCATTGTTCAAAATACTACCAAGTATGCAAGGGCTTGGAAACTTCGTTCCTCGGTTCCCTCTCTGCTATATCTAAATCAGGGATAACAGGATTAGCGGGGTTATCTCATGGGTCGATCCTGAGCCAACTTGAAATTCATGGGTACCCCAAAGATCGCCTCTTGTTGAGGTCTAATCGTGACAGATGGCCTTTGAGGATATGTTTCAGGTTGTGTTGCGGTGGGGTGAAACCCCGAGAAAAGTCCTCATTATCTTCAGCATTAACTATGGGACCTTTTTCTTTGTCCATCGCCCCGTTTAGCATCTGAGCCATTTGAGCCATCATACTTCTTTGGGCTTCCAGCATTTGGTCTCTCATCTCTTGTTGGAGTTTTGTTAATTGCTCTTACATCTGGTCTTGCATGTCTCTTTGAAACTATCCATTTTCTTTGTCTTGGCACATGTACCGTAACAGTGTTCAGTTTCCAGATTTTTCCCTCTCTCTTTCTCTCTTCTCTGATAATTTCAACTAATTAGGCTCTCTCTATGGACTTAAATGCATATGATGTGATGTAATGCGAATGCATGAAATGAATGCAAAAGAAAGAGAGGCGTTGATTCTGAATTCAATTCCATTAAAAAAACTTTTCTAAAAAGCGAATTTCTTTACATAAAACGGATTACATATGCGGCCTTGCCCTCATATTCCAAGCAAAAACATCAATCCCCTTCTTCGCAAAGGTCAAATCTTCCAAACTTCTAATAGATGCCTCCACTAGCTCCTTTTTGCTTGATCTGGGCCGCGACTCACTGCTCACTTATTTCCATAATACTCGTTAGCCTCTTCAAGAAAGCCGAGACGTGGTGATTCTCGAATAGTCTTTGTCAGCTTGAATCCTTGGGCAATAAAGTCTTGTATTCCTTCACGGACTATCAGTCTTTTCTCGTTGTGTTTACTTGGACCATATTCGGACGACCATATTATAATCCACTTTATCAAGACATCCATTTTCTTATGACAAACTCTTCTATTTAGCATTCGAATTTGAATCAACACCTCTTTTTCTATGATGTGAATGCAATGCAATCAAAACAAAAGAAAACACGTTAGCACAAGAGAAATAAATAACAAAATAGGGCACCTATCTGGGTGACCACTATGGTTTGGCATAGCTTTACCTAGGGTAAGCCCTTAGGTTTTCTACATGTGGTTTAGCTCTAAAGTTGAGTAACCCGAACCAGCAGATTCCTCGATCCTCACCCATTATAGGCTCATATGGACCGAGTTCAGTTCAGGGGAATACATTTCGCTATGGTCATGCAGAAGTGAAAACTTCACGAAGACATAGGTACAGATGTATCCCGGAAGCAATCCACTAGCCCAAGCGGAGGTGAAAACCTCACGAAGGCATAGCTTTTCGCTCCCACTTAAGGGTGCGACCACAACGGTCATGCAATGCAATGCAGAGATATTTTATAAAAATAGAACCACATGCAATAAAAAGGATCACAATTTTTCAAATCAGATTTTCGAATTTAGACAAAAGGACAGGAGATAATCAATTTTACGGCTTAACTCTCTTACATGTCCCCGGTGGAGTCGCCAAGCTGTCGAAACCTTTTTAATTTGGAAAATGGGTATCGACTTTTAAAAATGAAAATGGGAATGGGAGTCGCCACCAATCCCTTTTAAATTAGGTGGGATTGGATCACCTTATAAGACGTTTTATTTCAAAATACTGATTTTGGTCCACGAAATACAAGAAAATGGGTTCGGGAGTCGGTTACGTACGAGGAAGGGTTAGCACCCTCGTAACGCCCAAAAATTGGTACCTAATTGATTAATCATTGCCGTAATGTCAAAAATTCGAAAAAAATTGAAAACATGATTTCTTTAAAAATTTGAACAATTTGAGTTGAAATTGGAGATTCCTTTATTCCGAAAGCATACAAACATCACATCCACCACGTTAGGAAGTGATGTTTTAAACCCTCGTAACTAAAATCGTCTCATGATTCACAAAATTCATTAAAAGGATATTTAGTTATTTGGACGAACGAAAATCGAAACCCAGCACGTTAGGGCACAATTCCTCGAACTTCCAAAAACGAAACATTGCCTTGTTTTCTGAAATCCTTATCCCGAAATAACAAAACGTCATATCCAGTGAGTTAGGACACGACAATTTTGAATTCTTGGAAATAAGTTTTTATTTATGCTCAATGGAATATAAATGTGGATGATAATAATAAAAAATATTAAGTAAAAATAATGATAATAAATAAATAAACAAATAAATAAATAAAAGAAAAGAAAATAATAAAAAATAAAGCTAATATCAAATTAACAAATAGATAAATAATATGTACAATAATTTAAATAAATAATAATAATAGTAATAAAATAATAATAATGAAATATGTTAATAAATAAATAATAATATAAATAATATTAGCAATTATAAAATAAAAATAATGATGAAAATAATGATAAAAATAATAACAAAAAATATTATTAATAATAATAAAATAATGTAAGGATATTAAAATTAATAATAATATAAGAAAAATAATAGTAGTAGTACAATAAGAATATATTAATAATAAAAATAATAATATATGTTAAAATAAAAATAATAGTAAAAATAAAAACAACAATAATGAAAATAGCATAAATAATATTATTAATAATAATAATAATAATATTAATATTAATAGAATTAGTTATAAATAAAATAATAGTAGTAGCAATATCAAAATAATAATTATAATAGTAAAATAATAATAATACTAAATTAGTAATAATAATATAAATAGTAAATGAAAATAATAATAAAAAGTAGTAGTAAAAAATAAAATAAAATTAATAGTGAAAATAATAATAAACAAAATAAATAAAAAAGGATAAAATTAAAAGAAAACAAAATTTAAATCAAAATTTTAAAAGAAATAAAGGAATTAGGACCCTGCTGTAATGCGCACAAAAAGGAAAGGACTAAATGTGAAATAATCCCTATTATTCAAAACGACGCCGCTTATTATAAGACTAAAATAGAAAAGAAATAGAATTTTGGGATCAAATTAAAATTTAAAAAAGATCTATTTGTAACAAGCTTAAAAAACGAAGGGACTACGCACATAAATAACCCACTCAAGGTAAAAACACGCGGATCCTGATGAAGCGGGTCGGGTCTCGGGTCGGTTTTATGAAATGACGTCGTTTCGGCCATGGGATGGTCTCCCAAAATGGCGTCGTTTAACAGGTATTTAAATACCACTTTTTTGCCCCAAAAATTTCATTTCACACATTTCCTAAAAAAAAATCAAGGAAGAAGCCTTGAAGGCTCTTTTCCATATGGCCGGAGATCAGAACCTGGTCGAAGGTTCCGACGATGGACCGCCGCAAGCGCCGCCAAACGCACCACCTCCGACGGCGGTCGGAAGGCCAGAAACTTCCTTTTCAACGCCGATTTAAAAGGTAAATTTCTTTTCTTTGTTTTTTTAATAATATAATAAAAGAATTAAAAAAATGAAAAAAAAACAGTATATATGAAAAAATAACCTCTGCTTGTGGGTTTATTGTATTTTTTTTTTGTATTTTGCTTGTATTCGAGTGTATTTTTTTTTCGTGTCCGTTTTACAAGTTTTTGTTGGGTTTATATAAACCCGAAATTAGATTTAAAAAGGAAATACATGTTTTTTTTGCCTATTTGCTTGCTGTCTGTTTCCTTGTTTATGCAGGTGATTAACGGAAGTCTCGGCGGAGATGAGACGCGCTTCTCGCAGCCTTAATGGTGGCCCAACCGAAGAAATGTTGGAGCATTGCGGCGCGACGATTGGGCTCTCTTTGGGCACTTGCTCTTGCGGCGCCTAGGGTTTTAGGAAACCCTAGGTTTCCTGACTTCGTTTAGTCATTGGGATCTTTTGGTTCATGTTTTGTTTGGGTCTGGGTGGGGTGGTCAGGATCTGGGTCTGAATGCAAGTGGGCTCGAGTAGTTTAGGGGTATTGGTTTTTGGACTTGCGTGTAACAGATTGTAAATATTGTTTTTTTGGGCATTGGGCTACTGTTTTGGGTTTCAGTTTTGGGCTTTTGTAAAATGGATTGTTTATTTTATTTTTACTATTTTTTATTTTGTTTTTCTTTTTCTGAATAAAATGGGCCGGGCAAAATGGGCTAACTACAATATTCATCCTCAAATACTAGCTTCAATCGAATCTAGGTTTGATTTGCTTGACCTTAAACCTTGTTGTTGGGTCTTGAGGTGGTGTAAGCCCATCACATCCATGGGCCTGAAATTGGGCCTTGAAACTCGTATTGTTCCCCCATTCCTCAAGAATATTCGTCCTCAAATCTTTAGTTGTAGAAAAAGAAAAGAGATTAAAATTAATAACATTAAAAGCAAACAAATACTTACCTAAGCTTTCCTATGCACCAAAATTATCTCCAAGATCAACTACATGATTTTGATCCCCCAAATCAACATGGATTACATACTTTTCATTCAAAAAAAAACAAACCATCAACACTAAACAAATAAATGTTAGGTACATGAGTGTTCAAGTAAAAAACTAACTTGTAACTTTCTTTGAATATGCATGGCCATCCTTAAGAATTTCCAATAATGAGTCAAGAATTTCACATAACAATAAAAATCAAGAAGGTTAAGATTATTATGTAAAAATTCATTGTTAAAGGTTAAGATATAAATAAATTTTGCAAGTGAAAATGTATAAAATGCTTTAAGAAACCTATCTAGTGAAACAAAATTACTATTTTTAACATTTTCAAATCTAGATAAACTCATAGAATCAAGTGAACTTTCAGACCACGCTTTATTGAAACTTGACCAATGAGAAAGCATGTTATAAGGAAATATTTTACAAACAAAATTAGTAGCAAACTTATTAAAAATATTCAAGGTATGCCTTCTTGATGTGTCTCTAACTAACTCGATCACAATAAATGCAAGCGCACCTATCGAACAGTAGTATAGTTATGGTAAGACCGAAAATATCGTATCCACAAGGACCAAGAGTACTAGTAATTACTATCTTTCTTTTATCTAGCCTAAGAATTTGAGTGATTTATTTTTAAACTAAAATTAATTAAAAGCACGACAGGGAATGAATTGGGAAAATACTTTTTAGACAACTTTATGAGATAGGCAATACCCAAGGAAGAATCCACCTAGACTTCACTTATTACTTTTGATTCATACGATTTATTCACTTGACTTAGTCTGTAGAAATCCCTGAATTATGTTAATATCTCTTTCAAGACTAAAAACAACTAACTCTAGGTTGATTAATTGAAATCTCTTTCTAATTAAAACCCCCATCGTCGCATTAACTCGATCTATGTATTCCCTTATTAGATTTGACTCTAATCCGGTAGATTTTCATCACCCTATTTCTAGGGTTGCAATAAACTCCGCTTTATTGTGTTGATCTACTCTTAAACAGGGACTTTTACTCCTCTGAATAAGCACATTCGACTTGAATCAATAACCTGAATTATCAAAACAAGAATAAGAACTCACAATTAAGAATAATAACAAGTATTTATCTTATAAATCAAATAGTAATAAGATCCATCTTAGGTTTCATACCCTCAGGTATTTAAGGGATTTAGTTCATACTGATAGAGGGAAACATCTTAAAATAAGGAAAACAACAAAACATAAGAAAACCCAAAAACTTCAAGAGAAATTGATAGGAGATCTTCAGTCTTGATGGAGATCCTTCTTCCGAGCTGCTCCCGATGGCTGTCTTCGAGTATTTTCTGCCTTCTACTGTGCTTCTCCTCTTAAATTACCACCTAGGGTGTTTATATAGGCTTTGGAGAACTTCTCTTGGCCCACAAGTATTCTTTTCTGAATGAATGGAATTAGACTTAGGTTCGGCAGGGACACGCTCGTGTGACACGCCCGTGTTTGATAGCTTAGGCCGTGCTTGATTCTGCTCGCCACACACGGTCGTGTGGTCTACAACTTAGGCCGTGCTCGATTCTGCTCGTCACACATAGCCGTGTGGTCGGCCCGTGTACGATAGTCCAGGCCGTGTTCCTTTCTGCTCGTAACACACGGCCGTGTGGTCTGCCCGTGTGAGGTAGTCCAGGCCGTGTTGATTTCTGAGGTAGGCCTATTTTGTCCCTTTTTGGCCCGTTTTTCGTTCTTTTCGACTCCTTAAGCTCTCCTGAATGTAAAACATGAAATTCAAGGATTAGGAGCATCGAATTCATCAAATCTAATGAAAATTCATCCAAAAATAAGCCAAGCTTAGGGTCAAAATATGTATAAATTGTGGTTTATCAAATATCCCCACACTTAAGCCTTTGCTTGTCCTCAAGCAAAATCCTCAACTCACAATTAAAATTAACTTCCTCAATTCGTAATTCTCATCAATAATGTCTCATCATAATTTACAGATAATTTAATAACTTAACTAAAAGAGTTCTAAAGATTCAAACAATCCAAGTCACAATTTTTATAGCACGAAAACATTAGGTGTTTCCCCTTATCTAAACAATTACCTTTGATTCAAAGCCGAAAAGAATTGACATCCTCACTAAAGATTCACTCAAATCACTCAAAGTGTTTAAGGTTCAAATTAAGCACTCAAAAGTCAAACATGAAAAGTAATTACTATAAGCTTGCATGAAAATCAAATCTCCACCACTATAAAATGAGATGATACACAAATCAAAAGGTCTTTAAAAGGGTTGTAATGGGGCTTGGGTTAAAAGGCGTGGATAAAGGCTGAATTAGAGGTTAGAATCGAGATCGAATTGACAATTTACCTAACTAGAAAAATGGACTAATACTGAATAATTACATCAATTAAAAACTTATCACTGATAACACGAGCTTCTTCTCAAAATGTGGAATTAATTGTTAAGCTCAAATAACATAGAACTAATAATGAATATATTTTCAATTTTTTTTTACGTACAATAATACGAAAGAATTTAATAACTGAAATAAAGAATATAGTTAGGCAACTGCTCAAATCAAATCTTGACAAAAATGAGTTAATACAAAAGGGAAAATTCTTAATGAATAAAAAAGAATGATTTTTGGGTTAATATTAAGGGTGTATCAAGAAACGGTTTATTAGGCTCAAAGGGGTTCACTAGGGGTTAATTATAAAGGTAGGCTTTTAGTGGATTAAGTGGGTTAAAACCTAGGTGCCTTTATCATCTCAGTATATCAAATCAAAAGTGTGGTCTCGACATGCATAATCGAAGCAAGTTTTAGAATAAAAATTCAATATTGACACACTCATAACCAACAATAAAGTGAGCAAGAAAAGAATATGCTCTAAAAGGCTCAAAATCTCACAAGAATTATGGTTTTTGATGTTAACCTTGCAAATTTCAAACTTCAAAGTAATATTTAAATTTAGGGAAACAACCTAATAAATTTTTAATTCTGAAAATAGACTTATCATGCTTGATTCTCTAATGTCTTAAAGTTTAAACCATCAATGCACAATTACCTATGACTTAATCCAAAACATATCAATGAAAATCATAAGTCAATAGAAGTTTTATTTTAATTAATAATATGAGAAAATTTACTTAAGAATAAGAAATAATTCAGGGATTTTCTAATAATACTATAATTAAATAACCTCCCCACACTTAAGATGTACATTGTCCTCAATGTACAAAGATAGATAATAGCAATACAGTAATAAAATCACAGGATAGGGAGAGAAGTGAAACTTCCTGAATTTTGGATGGAGTCAATGAAAAGAAACCTGCTGAATGTAGCAGATGTGAAGGTGGGGGAGGATACTCCGGTAGCACCTTGAACCTTTTGAAATCGAGTTTGATGAAGCAGCTAGCTTGAACTTATGGTACCCTAAGCTAAATCTAAATGGCATGAAGAATAAGAACAAAATAGAAAATAAAAATAAAATAAAATAAAATAAAATAAAATAAATACATAATGAAAAATAGATATGAATCTAAAGGGGAAAAAG
This sequence comes from Gossypium sturtianum, assembly GCA_025698515.1. NCBI lineage: Eukaryota > Viridiplantae > Streptophyta > Magnoliopsida > Malvales > Malvaceae > Gossypium > Gossypium sturtianum. Next base: position 96,232,195 of record CM046952.1, read on the forward strand.
AGTGATCAACGGTGGCAAGGATGGTGGTTGGTGTGGTGGCGGTGCAAAGGAGGAATAAGGGAAAGGGGGACAGGAAAAGGAAGGAAGAAAGACAACAGGAAAAGAAAAAGGAAAAGGGGATTTTCGGGCTGGGGAAGAAGGGATGAGGGAAGAAAGTGGAGGAGGAGAGCGATGGTCAGAAAGGGGTGCGGTGGCTAGGGTTTGGGGAATGAGATTTAGGGAAGAAAGTGAACAGAAGAACGGGGTTTAAATAGAGATTGGGACACATGGTAGTGACCCAGGCCCGTGTTCCCTGGGTGTGTTAGGTCACACGGCTGAATCGCACGGCCGTGTGATGCTTCTTTCGTTTCTCCCACGCCTGTGTAGAGGTTTCCACACCCATGTTGATTGATCAGTATCGACCATGGTTTATAGGCACGGGTGTGTCACACGCCCGTGTGCTTTACTAAGTATTGCCCACGGTTTGAAGGCACACCCGTGTGGGTTTATCAATATCCCGTGTTCTTTAGTCAGTGTCGACCGCGGCTTATAGGCACGACCGTGGCATTTTATAGCAGCCCGTGTTTTGGGGAAAATTTCGTCTTATTTTTGCATGGTCTCCGCCACGCCGATGTCCTTTTTCGTGTGTTCACACGGCCACGGCCACGCCCGTGTGCAAGGTCGTGTGGGTAGGGAAACCTGCGCCTATTAATTTGGTTAGTTCTTAGTTAGATGCTAAAAATTGAAAATATGGATGTTAGTGATGTTAGTGCTCGGGTTGCCTCCCGAGAAGCGCTCGTTTAAAGTCTTAAGCTAGACTTACCTCTCATTCGCATACTCATAGTGGTTCGAGGAGTTGACACTCCTCTCTCCTGCTATCAGTTCTATTATCACTATACAGTTTGATTCGAGTAGTGTTTACCTTAAAAGTGTCGAACTTAGGATGAGTTACCTCGACCGTTCCGTATGGAAAGACCTTGAGTACCGTAAAAGGAGTCGCTCCGTTTTCTTTAAGCTCTAAGGTGGTAATTCGAGGATCGATTGCATCTAACAGTACCTGATCTCTAACCTTGAAGTGATTTGCTTTTCCTTTAAGCTCGTCATGGAGTTGCCTCGATTTTGCTTCGTGTGTTCTTGGTTTCTCCTTGGCATGTGTCATCCACTCGTCTATTTCATCGATCTGAAGCCTTCGCTCCTCGTAAGTTATTTCATTGTTGGCATGAGGACTAGGATATGGCTCAGTTGTGTATTTTTGAGGTGCTTCCTGAAAAGAGGGTTGAACCGAATGGTTATTAATAGAATTTATGTACACACCTTTATTACTCGACGACCTAACCAAGTCACGAGCCTGAAGAGTGATCGTTTCGTCACCTACACGAAGTATTAATTCCCCTGTATCAACATCGATAATGGTCCTAGCAGTTGCTAAAAAGGGTCGTCCTAAAATTAAAGGAACGTCACTATCCTAATCCATGTCTAAAACAACATAGTCTACTGGGAATATGAATTTATCAATTTTTACTAGTACATCTTCAATTATACCCCTAGGAACTCTAATGGTTTTATCAGCCAATTGAATGCTCATCCTAGTTTGTTTGGGTTTCCCAAGACCTAATTGTTTAAACATTTTATAAGGCATAACATTGATACTTGCCCCTAAATCAGCTAAAGCATTATTAATAGATAAACCACCAATTAAGCAAAGGATCGTAAAACTCCCTGGATCTTTTAATTTGTGGGGTAGTTTATTCTGTAAAATTGCTGAGCAAACTGCATTTAGCTCCACATGCGACGCATCGTCTAACTTCCGTTTGTTTGCCAAAAGCTCTTTTAAAAATTTTGCTGAATTGGGTATCTGCAAAAGAGCTTCAATAAACGGTAAGTTAATATGTATTTTTTTAAAAGTTTAAGAAATTTACCGAATTGTTCATCTGTGCGATCTTTCTTCGTCACATTGGGGTATGACACACGAGGTTTGTATTCTGTACTTACTGATTTTGGTTTATCATGGCTTACCTCAACCTTACCTTTATCTACCACGTTCTCTTGCCTCGATTTTGGTTCATCTAACCTTTCACTATCGTGAACAGTAATGGCATGAAGTTGCTCCTTTGGGTTAGTTTCAGTGTTGCTTGGCAAGCTACCTTGTGGTCGTTCTGAGATCAACTTGGCAAGCTGACCTATTTGGTTCTCGAGCCCTTGAATTGATGCTTGTTGATTTTTGAGTGTTGTTTCAGTGTTTTGGAAACGGGTTTCTGACACCGCGATGAATTTTGTTAGCATATCCTCAAGGTTTGACTTCTTCTCTTGTGGGTAGGGTTGCTGTTGAAAGCCTGGAGGGGGTTGTTGTCTCTGATTTCCTTTACCACCCCATGAGAAGTTTGGGTGGTTCCTCCAACCTGGATTGTAAGTGTTACTATAAGGGTTATTTTGAGGTCTAGAATTATTACCCATATAGTGAACTTGTTCATTCTCAGTGCTCGGGTTTTAAGGTGGATATTCTGTTGCGTTCGTCCCTCCTCCATTTGTGTTGCACTGCATCACTGGATGTACATGCGTAGAAACACATAAACCATCAATTTTCTTGTTCAAGAGTTCTACCTGGTTTGGTAGTATGGTGACTGCGTCGAGGTTAAATGTAACAACCCAAACCCGGCCCAAACATTATGACCGAATCTGAGTTATTACGAAGTAAAACCTTGTGAACACCATTTCGAAACCCATTTAAATTTTATAGAAAACCCCTCGTTTTCGGTTGTCTTGTCAAAACTACCTTTAGATTAATTTGGAATTTTAATTAAGTCCAATTGTTTTACTGATTTCAAGTGTACCTTGGTGTACGATTAAACTTTCTCGTGTTAACTTAAGAAAACATGTGATTTAATTCAATTTAACAATATATAGTTTTAAGTAAATATCCAACATAAAAAAAAAAAAAACGCAAACTATAGTTTATGGAGGCCTTATTACAACCCAAAATAAAATTAAACAAAATTAAAGTTACGTAAATTAAAATCCTTTGCATGGCCGCCTCGAGTCCCACCGTATCCTCAACCGCCATCTACGAGTCACCTGAAAAATGTTAAAGGAGAAGGTGAGTCACCAAGACTCGATATGTAACCCTTCCCCGGTTGATACAACATTTCATACACAACATATAACAGATTAATTAAGCAAAGTATCATGTACCCAACCTAGCCAACCAAACACCTTTGTCTACCCCACGTGGTACCAAACCACTTTGTGACCGTAGTCACGATGTGTTACCAAAACACTGGTGGTGCCAAACCACCGGTGACATATAGTCACAATGTGCTACAAAAGCACTGGTGTCCATAGACACAAATCGGGTGATGGGGCCAACCCATCGTGTGATACCAAATCAGCGGCGACGATCCCATATCTCAAGTGGGGCCAACCCGCGGTGGTGTTAACCACGAGGACAAGTCGCTATTGAGGTGCCAAACCTGCGGAGGTACCAAACCTCCGGTGACGTATAGTCACGATGTGCTACCAAAGCAACGGTGCTCGTCGACACACGATTTCACCGCCCCTCCTCTCATCAACCCATGTCAAACAGCTTAACAACGATACATACATATCACATGTATCAAATAATCCATGCTTCCCAAAAGCATTATTATCAATCTCATACAAATAGAGACTTACCAGGATCCTTGCTTGTACCATTAAGGTACTATTGCCACATCTACATAAAGCAGATTTACACATAACATACACTTAATTAACTATTATAAGTGTGTATGTACACACCTGATATCGATGGTAGTCCTAAATCCCGAAAGAAAGCGTTGGTCACCACAGATCTACTTGCCCTATATTCGGCCAAATCTATGGATTAGTCCTATGGCCTATTCGGCCAAATCAAATTATTGGGAGGGGTTCCTTGTGAACCCAAATCTCACCTAAAACCCTTTACTACTATTCACCGTACTTGATACTCGATCATCTCAGTACCCAAAACAATCGGTCACAAGCAATGTTAGTAGCCTTCGGCTTTAATCACTTAAAGAATAAACCATTACCATAGATTCCTTACCCTTACTCACCAAAGCCGAATGCTAGAGGTTGGAACTCGGGTTGACCGCTTCACCAACCTGGAGTACCTAAGAGAGACCGTTTACAAAACGTTTTAGAAGCCTTACTTACCATTGCCGAAATCGGCACTTATCCTCCCTTAATAGGAATCGGCAAGAATAGGAAGGAGAATCCATGGGGTTTCGGCACACTTACCTTTACCACCGATTTGAATAACAGAGAAATCCCGAGTATCTATGCCATTTGTCTTTGTTCGGCCAAAGTGTGTTAAAAAGAGGAAAGGAGATCGGCACCTTCAAGGGAGTGTATTCGGCCAAAGGGAGAAAGAAAATAATAGGAAAGAAAAGTGCTAGGAGTTTCGGCTTGAAGGGGTTTGAAGGAATGAAGAAAATACGAGAAGAATAGGGGAGGGTTTAGGGATTTCGGCACTTCAGCAAGAATGACAAAAAAAGAAGCAAGGGGGGGTTAACTGATGCTTTTATAGGCATTCGGCCCCCCCTTTCAAGCTTGCCGTCCAACCTTGGCAACAAGGAGTCCAACTCCTAGCCAACTCCTCTTCACCAAGGAGTCCCACATTCGGCCATCACCTAGTTTTTCTCTAGGCCACTAATTTGAAATAATTTAAAAGAATTTGAATTAACACATGCCTACTTTTTCTCTTGCCACCCTTCTCAGATTATTCACATAATATCTAGTTAAAATATCTTTTAGTAATTACACCTAATAGAAGAGTTTGAAGGGAGAAAAACTCTCCTTGTGCCGTCCAAATAAAAACAAAAACAAAAAGGGGATTTCCGTGACTCGAACACAAGCTCTCCCTTGCTCCTTGGTGGCGTCACATGTAGCTCTTAAGTGGGCTTACTTTGCCACTTTACTAAGGCCTATTTTGTGTTAAATTACCCACATTTATTCTTATAACACCCACTTACTAAGGCTCCTTCTTTTAAAGTTAAAAACTAAAATTTCCTACCAAGTCGAGCCAACACAAAGCCTTAAATTGATCATTATTATTCCATAAATAATGACACAAAGAGATTCATACATAAGAAAAATAATTTATTTCCAAATAACCCCACATTTGGGATGTTCAGATTCTACCCCCTTAGAATAAATTTCGTCCTCGAAATTTCTTGATCGAAAGAGAGATGGGGTATTAACTGCGCATCACCTCCTCGGGCTCCCACGTAGCTTCTTCCACTCCGTGGTTCCGCCATAACACTTTCACCAAAGGCTTTGCCTTCCTACGTAGAACTTTCACATCTCGATCTACAATCTGAGCAGGTTCTTCCTCAAAAGATAAATCCGTGTTCACCTCGATCTGCTCTCTTTGCACAATGTGCGAAGGATCGGCCGATACCGTCTCGGCATTGATACATGAAAGGCGTCATGTATCGACTTAGTTCTGCCGGCAACTCTAGGTGATAAGCTACCGGTCCTATTCGCTTCACAGCGATTATATGGCCCAATGAACCTTGGGCTCAACTTCCCTTCCGTCCAAATCTCAACACCTTTTTCCAAGGCGACACTTTGGTAAAAGACTTTGTCTCCCACAACATACTCCACTTCCTTGCGTTTGAGATCGGCATAAGACTTCGCCTATCCGATGCTTCCTTGAGACGAGACCGAATCACCTTGACTTTGTCTTACTGTCTCGGTTACCGGTCTGGACCCGAACTGTCTTTCTCCCAACTCCGTCCAACATGTAGGAGTCACGACACTTTCGTCCATATAGGGCCTCGTATGGAGCCATTTGAATACTTGATAAGCTGTTGTTATAAGCGAATTCCGCTAGTGGTAGGTACTCCTCCCAACTACCACTAAAATCCAAGACACGACCTCTTAACATGTCTTCTAAAATCAGTATCACCCTTTCCGATTGTCAGTCGATTTGTGGATGGAAAGCCGTCTTGAAATCTAACCCGTGTACCCAAAGCTTGATGCGGTGCTTTCCAAAACCTTGGCGTGAATCGGGATCCCTATCCGAGATAATCGACACTTTGCACGCCATGCAACCTCACTATTTCACCCACATACAGCTTCGCTAACTTCGGAGTGAGTAATCCATTCTCACCGGCATGAAGTGAGCTGATTTAGTTAAAGCGATCCACAATTACCCAGTGCATCGCATCCTTCTTGGTGGGCGTAAGGGGTAGCCCACTAACAAAATCCATGGTGATCCTCTCCCATTTCCACTTTGGGATCTTTATCGGTTGAAGTAGTCCCGATGGTGGTGATGTTCGGCTTTAACCTGGCGACACGTCGGACACTTCCTACGAACTCCGTTATCTCACGCTTCAACCCAGAGCCACGAGTAATCGTTTCCGCAAATCTCCATACATCTTACTTCCCCGGGATGCATAGCGTATGGGCTGCTATGTGCATCTTGGAGAATTTTCTGCCTCAGTGCAGTATCCTTTGGCATACATACTCGTCCTTGAAAACAAAGCGCTCCTTCACTAGTCGGTTGTACCCTTCCAAACCACCGTCTTGAACTTGTACCCTCTTAGAGCTCAAGCCTTCATCCCCTAATCGCTTTTCTTTAATCTCTCAACCCAAGTCGGCTTTACTTGAAGTTACGCCAAAAGACTCCCATCATCATACTGACTTAACCGAGCAAACATTGCTCTTAAGTCCGTCACACCACCTTCCGGCTCAATCGTCGGCTACCACATTAGCCTTACGGATGGTACTCGATTGAACAATCGTAGTCCTTTAGTAGTTCGATCCATCGACGCTGTCTCGGTTCAGATCCTTCGAGTCGAGAAGATACCTCAAGCTTTTGTGATCCGTGTAGACCATCGACTTCTCTCCATACGGTAATGTCTCCATATCTTCAGAGCGAAGACGACCGCTGCTAACTCTAAGTCGTGAGTTGGGTAGTTAACCTCATGCGATCTTAATTGACGGGATGCATAGGCTACTACCTTCCCATCCTGCATCAACACACACCCCAAACCGGTGTGAGATGCATCACAATAGACTGTGAATAACTTCCCTGCTTCAGGCTGCACCAAAACCGGAGCTTCCGTCAAAATCTTCCTTAACTTATCAAAGCTTTCCTGCTGCTTCTCCGCCCATACAAATGGAACTCCTTTTCTTAGTAGCTTCGTCAACGGCGCTGCTATCAGAGAGAATCCTTCCACGAATCTCCGATAGTATCCTGCTAAACCCAGAAAGCTTCGTATTTCAGCCACCGTCCTAGGTGGTTTCCACTCCAATACTGCTTCAATCTTGCGAGGGTCTACCCTAATTCCCTCAGCTGATACTACATGACCTAAGCAAGCCACTTCCCTAAGCCAAAATTCACACTTACTGAATTTGGCATACAACTGCTTCTCCCTCAATACTTGCAGAACTATCCGTAAATGCTTGTCATGCTCTTCTTCTGTCTTTGAATAAACCAATATGTCGTCTATGAACACCACGACAAACTGGTCCAAGTACTGCTGGAATACTCTGTTCATCAAGTCCATGAATGCCGCCGGCGCATTAGTCAACCCGAATGGCATTACCAAGAACTCAAAATGCCCATACCGAGTTCGAAATGCCGTTTTATGAACATCAGCCTCCTTTACCTTAAGTTGATGATATCCCGACCTCGTGTCTATCTTGGCTCTTGAGGCACCCTTCAGTTGATCAAACAAGTCGTCAATCCGAGGCAACGGATACTTGTTCTTGATCGTTAACTTATTTAACCGACGGTGAGTCGATGCACATCCGCATAGAACCGTCCTTCTTCTTGACAAACAACACAGCGCTCCCCCGGAGATATACTTGGTCGTATAAACCCTCTATCCAAGAGCTCCCGAATTTGAGCCTTTAGCTCCACCAATTCCTTTGGTGCCATTCGGTATGGTGCTATGGACACGGTGCCGTTCGGTAGCAAGTCTATACCGATTCGACTTCTCGATCCGGAGGCAAACCGGAAGTTCTTACGGGGAACACATCAACAAATTCCCCAACCGTTCGGACCTTTTCAACTACCAACTCCTTAGCTTCCAAAGCACGATTTGAACCAAATACGCCTCACAACCCTTCTTGACCATCTTTTCACCTTCAAGGCGGTCACTACGTTGGATAGATAATTCCTTCTATCTCCTATCATAACCACTTCATCACCTTGATCGTCTTAAGGACCATGCGCTTAGCCGCGCAATCCAAGCTCGCTTGATACTTAACCAACCAATCCATACCAAGGATCAAATCGAACTCTCCAAGCGGTAGTTCCATTAGATCGACTACAAATACTACCCTTGAAGTTCTAGGGTGCGCCTCTATAGAGTTTATCTCGACTACGGAGTGACCTAAGGGGCTAACTACTGGTCATCTCCTAGAAGCGGTTTGAGTCTAGGTCCATAGTCCCTACCACACTACTAGCAATATGCGAGTGCGTCGAGCCCACATCAATCAATGCAACATAAGGAAAACCGAAAATTAGAAACGTCTGGTTATGACATCCGGTGCGTCACCTTCTTCGCGACACCTTCTTTGCGTAAACTAAGCCAGTGCCTAGCCTCTGTGTTGCTGAACCTCTGCCTTGAGTTCCACGACCTCGGTTAGGGCCGTTGTTTCCTCTACCATTACCACGACCCTCTGTGGTCCCACATTTCTATCTTGAGCACGGTTACGTCATTCGGCTGCTTCTTAGCTAGTTTACGGGGACAATCTCGTACGCGATGCTCCAAGGACCCACACTCAAAACATCCTTTGTCGCCGGCCAAGAACCTCCCAATGGGTCTTTCCACGATTGCATTGAGTCGACCTCGATTAGCGATCGTGGGCCTCATTGCTGATTGGGCCCACTTGGCCTAGCCTTTTTCTCGCACTCCCGCTTGATCCAGCTGGCCCAAAACTTCTCTTCTGATTGTTCTTACTATAGTTCTGCCTCACAGCCTCCTTGATTCCCTCGGCTACCTTAGCCTTCTCCACTAGGGATGAGAACTCACGAACCTGCTGTGGGGCAATCAGCAACCTTAAATCATCTCGAGTCCATCCTCAAAGCGGACACAGCGCTCATGTTCGATAGAGCACGATGCCTCTCGCATATCTACTCGACCTTAGAAATTCCGCCTCATATTCCGCCACGGACTTAGTTCCTTGAACTAATCCCAGAAAAGCCTTTCTCTGCGCGTCAGTGTAGCTAATGCCCACATACTTTTTCTGATAGGCGGTTCTGAAATACTCCCACGTCAAATCATCGGCTGTAGCCCCATCTCGAACCGTAAGCCACCACCGATCGCTTCATCCTTTAGAAGCGACACGCGCTCTTTCGACTTCTCTTCTCTCGGTCGAGGTCAAGGTCATCCATGATCCTCTCGATTGACTCTAGCCGATGATTCCGCCGCGCTTGGTGCCACTCTCGACACACCTCGGAATACCTCCGCTCCGTTAGATCGGAGTCGCTCGGGGACAGATTTCCGAGCTCCAACATTTCCACCAGCCCGACCACCATCTCCAAGACTACTCGCAACACGACTTGCGATACCGGTCGCCACCGGTGCGCTCCGGCTCCTCGACTCTAAAAGTAGGAGGTGGTGGTGGCGATGGTACCTCATTTTCCGAACCTTGTCCTGACCTGACGGGTTCAGACACCGTCATCCTACCCCTACCACGTCCACGGCGTCCACGTCCTCTAGAACTCATTCTATCTACCGCGCTTTTAATCTGATTAAGAAAAATTTTATGCGTTAGCATTTGTTTCACTTTATTACTCATGAGGAAGTTTTATGGATGAGATTTAATCAGAGATTCTTTCGAGCAAACAAAGTTTCAGTTTCCTATCCTAGTTCACACAAAGAAGTCCATGCATCCATTCCTTAATACTTTCCATACCTATTCACTCATCGGACATTTCTGCCCATTTCTAACCCAGGGGTATTTTAGTCTTTTTCTACGAGGTATTTTCGTAATTTTCGAGCAGGATATTTTCTTGATGATTTCCAAAGCTAAGTTATTGAATATTTAATAAAATAGTTGAAACTTTTGGCAAAAACCGTCAACCAATATTTTATGGGTCGGGGGCATTTTGGTAATTTTACTCCTAAGGGTATTTAAAATTTTCACAAATCAAGTCTTCCGAGAAAAACATGGTATACCTAGTGTTCTAGGGTTTAAGAGAGTTATTGGACAAGTTTTGAAAACATTAGGGCTTGTTGTCTCGTTCCATTTTGAAAAAACAAGGCTAATTCCCTTTTGGGTTTTAATCATTGTTTTTAGCCTATGACCGAGCCTTCACAGTCGGGGGTGACCAAAGCTACGCACTGAGCACTGAGTGAAGAGGAGGTGGGTCACGCGGACCGCTTAAATACCAAGCTCTCACTGAACCTTTCTAGACATGCGCACAGAGGTTACCACACCACTGAGCCCTCTGAGTTAGGGTGAACCGAAGCTACGCACCAGGTAGGATACCTGCGAAGAGGAGGTGAGTCACGAGGACTACTTAAATACCAAGCTCTTCCGGATCCAATCCTAGACATGCGTACAGGGATTACCACACCCTAGCTCATTGACTAAGTCATAGGTTGGTTTAGTTCTTTAAGTCTTATGCTTCGTTGTGTTTGGGTAATCTAGCCTTAGGGTCCAAGTCCTATAAGTCTATCTACGTTCCATGCTTCCTACCCTTCTACAGAATATAATTCACAGAAAGGTTTAGATGTACTTACCTGGGCGGATCGGTGCCGGAGACTCGGGCCATGCTGCTTAAAAAACCAGAAATCATACCATAAGGCCTACCAAAAACATTTTTGGGCCTTGGGCCCCCACAGCCGAGCTTTGAACTGGGCTCTGATACCAATTCTGTAACAACCCAAACCCGGCCCAAACATTATGACCGAATCTGAGTTATTACGAAGTAAAACCTTGTGAACACCATTTCGAAACCCATTTAAATTTTATAGAAAACCCCTCGTTTTCGGTTGTCTTGTCAAAACTACCTTTAGATTAATTTGGAATTTTAATTAAGTCCAATTGTTTTACCAGTTTCAAGTGTACCCGGTGGCACGATTAAACTTTCTCGTGTTAACTTAAGAAAACATGTGATTTAATTCAATTTAACAGTATAGTTTTAAGTAAATATCCAACATAAAAAAAAAAAACGCAACTATAGTTTATGGAGGCCTTATTACAACCCAAAATAAAATTAAACAAAATTAAAGTTCTGTAAATTAAAATCCTTTGCATGGCGCCTCGAGTCCCACCGTATCTCCTCAACCGCCATCTACGAGTCACCTGAAAAATGTTAAAGGAGAAGGTGAGTCACCAAGACTCAGTATGTAACCCTTCCCCCGGTTGATACAACATTTCATACACAACATATAACAGTTAATTAAGCAAAGTATCATGTACCCAACCTAGCCAACCAAACACCTTTGTCTACCCCACGTGGTACCAAACCACTGGTGACCGTAGTCACGATGTGTTACCAAAACACTTTGGTGGTGCCAAACCACTTTGGTGACATATAGTCACAATGTGCTACCAAAGCACGGTGTCCATAGACACAAATCGGGTGATGGGGCCAACCCATCGTGTGATACCAAATCACCGGCGGGCGATCCCATATCTCAAGTGGGGCCAACCCACGGTGGTGTTAACCACGAGGACAAGTCGCTATTGAGGTGCCAAACCTCTGGAGGTACCAAACCTCGGTGACGTATAGTCACGATGTGCTACCAAAGCACCGGTGCTCGTCGAAGACGATTTCACCGCCCCCCCTCTCATCAACCCATGTCAAGCGATTAACAACGAGACATACATATCACATGTATCAAATAATCCATGCTTCCCAAAAGCATTATTATCAATCTCATACAAATAGAGACTTACCAGGATCCTTGCTTGTACCATTAAGGTACTATTGCCACATCTACATAAAGCGGTTTACACATAACATACACTTAATTAACTATTATAAGTGTGTATGTACACACTGATATCGATGGTAGTCCTAAATCCCGAAAGAAAGCGTTGGTCACCACAGATCTACTTGCCTATATTCGGCCAAATCTATGGATTAGTCCTATGGCCTATTCGGCCAAATCAAATTATTGGGAGGGGTTCCTTGTGAACCCAAATCTCACCTTAAAACCCTTTACTACTATTCACCGTACTTGATACTCGAATCTACATACCCAAAACAATCGGTCACAAGCAATGTTAGTAGCCTTCTGGCTTTAATCACTTAAAGAATAAACCATTACCATAGATTCCTTACCCTTACTCACCAAAGCCGAATGCTAGAGGTTGGAACTCGGGTTGACCGCTTCACCAACCTGGAGTACCTAAGAGAGACCGTTTACAAAACGTTTTAGAAGCCTTACTTACCATTGCCGAAATCGGCACTTATCCTCCCTTAATAGGAATCGACAAGAATAGGAAGGAGAATCCATGGGGTTTCGACACACTTACCTTTACCACCGATTTGAATAACAGAGAAATCCCAAGTATCTATGCCACTTTGTCTTTGTTCGGCCAAAGTGTGTTAAAAAGAGGAAAGGAGATCGGCACCTTCAAGGGAGTGTATTCGGCCAAAGGAGAAAGAAAATAATAGGAAAGAAAAGTGCTAGGAGTTTCGGCTTGAAGGGGTTTGAAGGAATGAAGAAAATACGAGAAGAATAGGGGAGGGTTTAGGGATTTGGCACTTCAAAGCAAGAATGACAAAAAGAAGCAAGGGGGTTAATCGATGCTTTTATAGGCATTCGGCCCCCTTTCAAGCTTGCTGCAGTCAACCTTGGCAACAAGGAGTCCAACTCTAGCCAACTCCTCTTCACCAAGGAGTCCCACATTCGGCCATCACCTAGTTTTTCTCTAGGCCACTAATTTGAAATAATTTAAAAGAATTTGAATTAACACATGCCTACTTTTTCTCTTGCCACCCTTCTCAGATTATTCACATAATATCTAGTTAAAATATCTTTTAGTAATTACACCTAATAGAAGAGTTTGAAGGAGAAAAACTCTCCTTGTGCCGTCCAAATAAAAACAAAAACAAAAGGGGATTTCCGTGACTCGAACACAAGCTCTCCCTTGCTCCTTGGTGGCGTCACATGTAGCTCTTAAGTGGGCTTACTTTGCCACTTTACTAAGGCCTATTTTGTGTTAAATTACCCACATTTATTCTTATAACACCCACTTACTAAGGCTCCCTTCTTTTAAAAGTTAAAAACTAAAATTTCCTACCAAGTCGAGCCAACACAAAGCCTTAAATTGATCATTATTATTCCATAAATAATGACACAGCAGTTCATACATAAGAAAAATAATTTATTTCCAAATAACCCCACATTTGGGATGTTACATTAAAAATGCTGGCGGCTTTTTTTGGCTTCGTTCTCATTACTTGCCACTGATAGTTATTCAGTGACATCTCCTCTATAAACTCATAAGCCATTTTAGGGGTTTTGTTATTTAGGGTTCCACCGGCGGCTGCATCAATCAATTGCCTAGTTGAGGGGTTCACACCATTGTAGAAGGTTTGAACCTGTAGCCATAATGGTAACCCATGGTGAGGGCACCTTCTCAATAAATCCTTGTATCTCTCCCATGTATCGTAAAGTGATTCTAAATCCATTTGCACAAAAGAAGAGATATCATTCCTCAACTTAGCCATTTTAACCGGCGGAAAATATTTAAGTAAAAAATTTTCGGTCATTTGTTCCCATGTAGTGATTGATCCTCGTGGTAACGAGTTCAATCACTATTTAGCTTTGTTCCTCAACGAGAAGGGAAACAACCGAAGGCGAATGGCATCATCACAAACGCCATTTATTTTGAAAGTGTCATAGAATTCCAGAAAATTTGCCAAGTGATTGTTTGGATCCTCATCCTGCAAACCATCAAACTGAACAAACTACTGAATCATCTGAATAGTGTTAGGTTTTAGTTCAAAATTATTTGCAGCAACAGCAGGTCTAAGGATACTTGATTCAGTTCCTGTTAAATTAGGCTTAGCCTAATCATACATAGTTCGAGGAGCATGATTCTGATTTACTGGATTTGCAGCAACCACAGGAGGCAGCGGATTATTATCAGCCATCTCCTCGGTGGTATTAGTATCGTCCTCTTGCTCTTCCTCTATGTACTGTAGACTTCACCTTATCTCCCTATGATTTCTACGAGCAGTGCCTTCTATATCACTGTCGTAAAGCAAAGGTCTTGACGGGTTTCTTCTAGTCATAAACTAGAGACACCTGCCAGAAACAAAGAAAAAGAAAAATTAGAAAAGTAACTATAAAATAAAAATAAATTGCAATAAAATAAAAATGGCTAAAGTAATAAAAATTTAATGTTCCTAATATCTTAGTCCCCGGCAACGGTGCCAAAAACTTGATGTGTCTCTAACTAACTACGATCACAATAAAGGCAAGCACACCTATTGAACAGTAGTATAGTTATGGTAAGACCGAAAATATCGTATCCAAAAGGACCAAGAGTACTAGTAATTACTATCTTTATATTATCTAGCCTAAGAATTTGAGTGATTTCTTTTTAAACTAAAATTAATTAAAAGCACGAAATGGAATGAATTGGGAAAATACTTTTTAGACAACTTTATGAGATAGGCAATACCCAAGGAAGAATCCACCTAGACTTCACTTATTACTTTTGATTCATGCGATTTATTCACTTGACTTAGTCCGTAGAAATCCCTGAATTATGTTAATATCTCTTTCAAGACTAAAAACAACTGACTATAGGTTGATTAATTGTAATCTCTTTCTAATTAAAACCCCTATCGTCGCATTAACTCGATCTATGGATTCCCTTATTAGATTTGACTCTAATCCGGCAGATTTTCGTCACCCTATTTCTAGGGTTGCAATCAACTCCACTTAATTGTGTTGATCTACTCTTAAACAGGGATTTTGGTCCTCTGAATAAGCATATTCGACTCGAATCAGTAACCTGAATTATCAAAACAAGAATAAGAACTCACAATTAAGAATAAGAACAAGTATTTATCTTATAAATCAAATAGTAATAAGATCCATCTTAGGTTTTATCCCCTCAGGTATTTAAGGGATTTAGTTCATATTGATAGAGGGAAACATCTTAAAATAAGGAAAACAACAAAACATAAGAAAACCCAAAAACTTCAAGAGAAATTGATAGGAGATCTTCAGTCTTGATGGAGATCCTTCTTCCGAGTACCTCCGGATGGCTGTCTTCGAGTATTTTCTGCCTTCTACTGTGCGTCTCCTCTTAGGTTACCCCCTAAGGTGTTTATATAGGCTTTGGAGAACTTCTCTTGGCCCACAAGTAGTCTTTTTCAAATGAAATTAGACTTAGGTTCAGCAGGGACAGGCCTGTAACATCCCGATTCAGGGCCTAGTTAGAATAGTGGTGCGAGACCACAAACCCGAGTCCGTAAAATTGAGTTCTTAAGGTTTATGACATGTTTGCATCATAGTACTAAAGTTCCATGTAGAAATTTTGTGAAATTGACATGGAATGATCAAAAAGGACTAAATTGCAAAAGTTGTAAAATATGAGTTTCTAGAAGCTTTTTGTATGAAATAGCTTTAGAATATTAATTAGAAGTCCTTAAATAGCAATTTTCCCAAATTATAAGTTTTGGACAAAAATGGACATGAGTTAGTAAAAGGGAAATTTTTAAAGAGAAGGGCATTTTGGTCATTTGTCTAATAAATGATTAAAATAGGAAAAAGATGATAAAAATTTCATTCATCTTCTTCCTTGGTGCGGAAAATTTGAAGAACCCCATAGCTAGGGTTTGTTCATCTTTCAAGCTTGCTAGTAAGTTCATCTTAGCCCCGTTTTTAATATTTTTCGTGTTTTTGAAGTTCTCGTATTATGAATTAGCTATTTTTAGCTATAAAATGAGCTAAGATGCATGTTCAAAAATCTACCCAAGAGTGACATGCTTGTAAAATGATATTTTATGGAAGTTTATGAGAGTTTGATGTTAGATAAACATCTTTTTCTAAGTGAATTTCATGAAAAATGCTAGTAAGGAATAGTTTGTAAAAGTTATGGAATTGGTCATACCTATTAGAAATAATGGGAATTGATTATTGCTATAGTAGAGAAAATGAATCAGCTAAGCATGAAGTTTAAGAAAGTTGAGTGAGATTCATTTTACGAGCCTTGGGGCGAAAGTGCAAATATGAGAAAGTATAAGGGTGAAATAGTAATTTTACCAAAGTATGAGTTAAGAGTCAATTTAGTCAATGTGAGTATTAAATGATCTATTTATGATTATAGATCAAGAAAAATGAAGCCTGGATCGAAACCGAGGCAAGAACAAAGTCGAGGACTAAATTGCATACCTACATACATTTTGTATATCGAGGTAAGTTTGTATGATTTCTAAGCTTTATGATTAATATCATTGAATTGCTTAGTATAATGTACAATATTATCATGAAAATGTTTAATGTTATATTAAACAAAGTAATCAATGAGATCAAGCATGAGAAAGCCCCGATTGAAGATGAATAGCTTAGGATACTCGATCTATCACATGAAATGAGAAAGTCCGTATAAGTCCAAGCCGAGGCATGGCATCGGCAATCAGACAAGTTATCATGTAAGACCAAGACAAGTCTTGGCATTGAAGAGTTATTATGCGATGAAGACCCATATAAGCCCAAGCCGAGGCATGGCATTGGTGAGTCTCCAAGCAAAGATGTCATGTAAGTCCAAGACAAGGCATGGCATTGGTGAGTAACAAGGAAGATTTCATGTAAGTCCAAGCCAAGGCTCGGCATTGACTAGTTCATGAGTAAAGGTACCAAGTAAGACCATGTCAAGACATGGCAATGGTAAGTTCCCAAGGGAACTCACGAGAAAGACTTCGTATAAGCCCATGTCAAGACATGGCCTCAAAACCAAGATGAGAGATTCCATGTAAGACCGTATCTAGGATATGGCTTTAGCATCGAGCGTGTGAGATGAGATTCAGTATCCTCAGTTATTCATAGAAATTCATTGGGCAAACAAGTAAAGTTTAAATGAGATAACAAGAAAGTAAGTAAGCAGAGTTATCATCAAGTTGAGAATGAGTATTATTCATGTTATGAATGATAAGTTAGAGATTATGATTATTATGCTAAAGTATGCTTGATCAATGTGATCAAGTGATACAGTACCTTGTTTACCTCACAAGTATGAGACTAGTAAGTATCATGAGATTTGTAAGAATCAAGTATGAGTAAGTAAGCTTTATAGCTGAAATTTATGATACCATTGTTTATGTCAAATGGTTTATATTAAGCAAGTATGTTGCTATGAGCATTATGCAAACTTACTAAGCTAAATGCTTACGTCTTTTATTCTTTCTTTCTATGTAGTCCCGCCAAAGCTAACTTGTGGATCGTTAAAGTCGGAGCTCAAGCACACTATCAATCCTTATTTTGGTATAGCCAAGTTGAAATTATATTAAGTATGGCATGTATAGGAAACATTTCATTTTGAGTATATGTCTTAGAAATGGCAAAAGTATGGGCTATCAAGTTTATTATTCTTTGTAAATGGCTAAGTGATTGGCCAAGATTGACTAAGTATGTATGTTATTGATATCAATGAAGCATGTTGTATTGTTCATGAAAGATGTAATACTTGAGTTGCTGAATTGAGCTTGAGTTTGGTCTTGATTTCAGGGTGGCAATTGGCTTGGTAAATAGCCTCTAAGTGCCCAAACGGATGGACACATGGGCGTGTGTCTAGGCCGTGTGCACCCTGTACCATTGTATATTAAGTCAGAATAGACCACGGACTAGTCACACGGGCATGTGCCTTGGCCGTGGGGCATTTGGCAGAATGCTAGGGGTTTTAGGCACGGTTTGGGACCACGGGCGTGTCCAGGCCGTGTGTATTTTGCCAGTGTCCATCACGAGTGAAAGGCACGGGCGTGTCCCATACAACATGGGCGTGTAACCCCTGCTCTAAAGAAAAGTTTCTGAATAAGTTCTGAAAGTTTTTAGATAAGTGTTTAAGGCCTCGTAGGCTCATGAAAGGTATGAATAGACTGAGAAAGAGAAGTTTTTAATTCAGAACAAAATTTTACAGCCCGTAAGTACATGTTTAAGTGAGTTCAAGCATGGTAATGTCTCGTATCCAGTCTTCGTCTCGGACTCGGGTATGGGGTGTTACAACGCCCGTCTGACACGCCCGTGTTCGATAGCTTAGGCCGTGCTTGATTCTACTGGCCAACACGGCCGTGTGGTCTACAACTTAGGCCGTGCTCGATTCTGCTCGTCACACATGGCCGTGTGGTCGGCCCGTGCATGATAGTCCAGGCTGTGTTCCTTTCTGCTCGTAACACACGACCGTGTGGTCTGCCCGTGTGAGGTAGTCCAGGCCGTGTTGATTTCCGAGGTAGGCCTATTTTGTCCCTTTTTGGCCCGTTTCTCGTTCTTTTCGACTCCCTAAGCTCTACTGAATGTAAAACATGAAATTCAAGGATTAGGAGCATCGAATTCATCAAATCTAATGAAAATTCATCCAAAAATAAGCCAAGCATGGGGTCAAAATATGTATAAATTGTGGTTTACCACTTCTTAAATCAATTTGTAATGTTTCCTTGCATTTCTTACCTTTTTGCACTTGTGGAGAATCATCAATGTTCAAAGTACCTCTCTCATAAGTAAAATCGTCTATCGATAGTAGAGTAATATAATTGGAAGTCCATCAGTGGATTCTTGAAGTCCTATAATAAAGAAACACCACAAAACAAATTTGAATTAGGGTTAGTTAAAACATAATCATTCCTCACTTTTGTATGGGTATTTTCTTGCTTTTCATTTTCTTTTTCCACTTGAGAGCTCTCCAATTTTACCTCATATGGATTTTCACTCACCAAATTTGGACCATCAAGTAGACTTTTATCACTCAAGTTTTCTTTTCTCTCGGTCTTTTCACATTATTTTTTCTTCACTTCCCATATCTCCCTCACAAGTATTAGGAATATTCAATTTAGTGAAATACATCTCAATTGGAGAAATTGACGTTTCTTTCTCATCTAACTCTATAGATTCGAGAAAAAAATTCACACTATCATCTTTTTCCGGTTCACAAACTTCACTATTCCTATCGTCACAACTCTCACTAGGTGATTCATCTCTAGCATCTATTTTAGCATTAACTTTAGAACAAGATGCAGTGCTAGATCTAAACTTAACAATAGGTGTAACATCATATTTACTTTCTCTTTGGGTGAGTATCGAATTGGACATTTGAGACTTTTGCAATCTTTGTTACCATAATAATAACATTTAACAATATATACGAGAAAATTCTTAGTTTCTTCTCTAATTGGATATTTAATTGGACATTGGAAACCCTCATGGTCTTTTGAACTACACCAGTAAGATTTCATGATAGGTGAGAAATCAATCGTACTCCTCCTTTCATTTGGCCATCTCCCCTTGAATTGAAAAAACTAATTTATGGAAACCTTTCCTATCACAATAAGTCTCTTGATCATTATTTCCATGAAATTGTAGAAATGAGAACTTTGATTTAGCTAAATAATGTCGCTAGGATCATTATTAACCAAAGTCTCATCATTTGCATAAGGGACACGTCAAGCATTATTTGCACGAAGACGAGGTTGGTCAACTTCATCTTCTCAATTACAATTTCGATGCTCAATTTGGGTTCTTAGATGAGCCATTTTTTTGTTGGTTGTGTCTAGAATAGTGTCTCGTTGCTGATCTTGAACATCTTGAGCCTCTAGATCTTTTTGCAACTTTGCAAACTTTTTAAATTTATCATTGACCTGAAAAAGGCTTTGTTGAAGCTCTGTCACGAAACCAGCAAGGTTCTTTATGGTAACTGGTGGCTTATCACTTGGATTATCACTCCCTTTGCTACTATGAGTATCACGAGTCATTGTGAAAGCTTGAAAAGAACACAACACTCAAAAAGAAAAAAATTAAGCAAACCTCACCATTATGCACTTAGAAATAAAATTAAATTCTCAATGGGATAATAATTGATCTTGTGAGTCTTTTAAAAGTGTTTATATCAACTAATCAGAATGTATTAGAATCGAACTAGCAAAACAAACCTAGTAGCACTGGAAATCCAAAATCGGCTCGACACCAAAAAGTTGTGTTGAACGAAGGAAGGAATGTGCAACTTGCTTAAACCTACTAACACAAGAAATAATAAAGTATTAGAATGCGTAAAAGAACAATAAAAAAAATGAAAACCTAATGCTAAGAGTCAATGAAAATCGCTGAAACTCGAAAACCCGAAAAATTGTGGAGCAACTTGACAAACTTCGTTCGAGGTGTTCCCAATTTCCGAAAATCATGAAATTTAAACTGAAAAGTTTTGGCATGAAATTCAACCCATAGACCATATTTTTTATTTTTTTATTTTTCTCGTATTTTTCTATTTTTCCCTATTTTTCTCGATCACTTTTTTATGAGAAATATTTTTTTAATATTCTAAGAGAGTGCCAAGAATCAATATGTAAAATTTCAGATTGATTGAAAAACATTTACCTGCTAAAAGTTACTTTTTTCGAAAGAAAATATGGGTAACAAATAGTTTTGAGGTTTTTTTTTGCTGGAAATGGATTTATAAGAACACAAAGAACACCTAAAACGCCCAAGAAACTGATACCAAATTATATGGATGAGAGTGGAAGAGGATCGTAAGTTTTTCAAGTCGCAGATTTGACTTAGGGCTCTAAACGATTGGAAAGAAACTTGAATTTTGACAGAACCTGAAACGAAAATAAATCCAAGCCATATCTAAGAATCTAAAAATTAAAGGAAACAATTAAAATAGATAATTAAGATAGAAAATAGAACAATTAAATAAATAAAATATTTAAATTATTAAATAGGAACAAAATAGAATAAAGAAGAAAATAAAACAAATAATAAAGAAGATAGATGGAAAAGAGGGAACCTGGCCTGTAGAAGTCCTAAGGAGCCTTGGAAACAAGAAGAATTCACAACCCCCTTCAAATGACTTTAATTTCCTCTCCAAGAAAGAAAAATTGGTAAGAAAAAGTTTGAAGATGATCCCCACAATCTGAAAAGATTGTTAAAACTCTTCTAAAAGATAACTCAAGAAAAATTCTTGAAAAAAAAAGTCAAATATAATTTATTAATTCAAAAGAGAAGTTGTTGAATAGTAATGAATTAACTAAATTGTGTACAATGAAAACACCTTTATATAGGCTAGCTAAATAAATCTAAATAAAACTCTTAAAAATACTAGAACTCTAATTACCTAAATAAGAAGTGGTATTAAACTAAACTTTTTTGTTGACATAAACCCCTAAATAACTTAAAATACTTTATAATTATCATAAATTTGGAATAAAGAATAATAAAATAATAAAAGTTGATAAATACGATGTTTGGCTTATTTATAATAAAAATTAATCCTAAAACCCGAACCCAATGTGATTTAACCTTGAATTAAAAACCCGAAACCCATAATTTCCATAATAATCCCATCCAAAAATTCTACTCACGCAGTTTTCACTAAAACAATCATAACTTGAGTTCCCGAACTCAAAATCGAGTGATTCAAAGTGTGTTTCGAAGATAACAAATAGATTTTCAAACACTAAAGAGACATCTTAATCCAGAAATTCCTAGATTCCATCCAAAAATTTATTGCAATTTGACTAATTTTTTTATATTGAAAATTGACAACTTGGTTCAATTGACTTTAATACATTTCACTCATTCTATGCATGTATCATTCTTTTTTTTCTTGAAAAGATTCATCCTCACATACTAGCTTTGATAAAATGTTAGTTTGATTTGCTTGACCTTGGACTTTATTGTTGGGCCTTGAGGTAGTGTAAGCTTATCATATCCACGAGCCTGAAATTTGGCCTTGAGACTTGTATCAATATCTCACATTTTTCACAAGTTACCAACTATTCTGTACTTACCTAATCATAAGGCAAGTAAGGTTATTACATTAATCAAGCTATTTTGTAACAAGTCATATATATATACATATATATAATGGATTCAAATAATAAAAGCACAAACTGGAATAGCTACTCGTCTATGGCTCTTGCCTTCCCTTTATCTCGAGACGACCTAACATCATATTTAGCTATGTACAATAATCTGATTATAGCAACAATATTAATTTTCACCCAATCACATGAAAAACATATAATTAAACATAATTTACATTTTATTAATTTTAGTCCCTATATCCAAACATTGATATTTTCAATATTTAACATTGAATCAAGATCTAATTTCACACTCTTTCATTAAGGACCTTGCACTTTTAATCTATAGCATAATTTCTTAACAGCTTCCAATTTATTCAATTTAGTCCCAAATGTCAAAATTAACTAAACCTTTAATTCTAAGCTAATTTTCACTATCTTCTAATATAATCTTACTAAAATCTAAGTTGAATAACTAGATATCCATCAATTTCAAGCTTAATTTATCAACTTCCATCAATGGAAATTTGTATAAACTTGACATATTAAGAAATATAATGCATAGGCTAACTTAATCAAGCTTATTATATCACAAGTCTATAAAAAAATTCAAAGAAAGGGCTTGAGTACCTTAGTTAATTGTAGATGGAAATGGTTAGAAAACCTAAATTTTCTTTCCCTTTTCTTCTTCACTTGGACGGCCAAAGAAAGTAGAAGATGATAGCTTTTATTTCATCCACTATCACTTAATATTTATACTAAGATTAGCGGGTTGATTAGGCTTAATTAATCACCTTTAATAATTGAATGATATAAGATTATTTATAATTAAACAAGCTAATCAAGATGAATAGATGTCATCATATCATCCTAGTAATATACTTTAATAATGGTTAATTTACTCTAATGTCCTTAGTTTAATTACTTATTAAACTCTCAAACATTTTCTAACTTAAAATTCAATAGTGATTACATTTTTATAATTTAATCTTTATATTTTAATTACTAATTTTCTCCATTTAATTATTCAATCGTTCATTAGTATATTTTAACACTAACTTTGTAAAATCTTTCTCTTCATAATCTCTTGTTGACTCGGTTTATAAAATTGAGTTCTGAAATTGCATTTTTCGACACTATCAAAAATTGGGTTGCTACAAATAAATATACACTTATTCAATTAGGATTCTCCTCTCTCTCCCTATAAATAGATGACACTAGTAGAATTATTAACATAATATTTACACACAAGTTTTCTATATTCTTATTCTACTAAAAAGTAGTGAGAATTTATTTTCTAAGAATAAATTCTATTGTCTAGGAATTACAATTTCTATTGAAAGTAATAAATAGTTTTTGGTTCTTCTTGTTCGACCCCACACTTGACTCAATTCGGGGTACGAGGATAACCGGAAAATTGTTCAGCTGAAAGCTGGGAATGTTTTAGATTCGTTTCGCACAAAACACATGTACTTTTCCGGAAAAGGTTTATTGCTATAAATATCACCAACCAACTCAATTTTCAAAATTTTTAAACTTCCATTGTAACTGAAAACCGTTTTCTTAATCAAAATTTTCCAACATGAACATCACAAGTGAATAAATCCATCAACAGATCTAGGATCTATTCTACTTGGATAATGTATTAAGTATTGTTAATCCAGTCAGTCACATATATGTTTCAATCTTCTGAGAGTCATCCGCTCCGATGCTAAAGACAAAACAACTCTCCAATTGGACTTGATAGACGATATATTAGTCTTTCAATTGGTTTGATTATTTCCAATTAGACTAATGACATGTTTAGGTTCATCTACTAATTCAAGTTGTCTTTCTATATTATGATTTGATCATGTAATACCACTTAGTATTAGTTAAATGTTAGATAACTAGTGAGCCAATATTTGCTTCAATTTTACTTTGCACACAAAAACATTGAGGACAATATATAAAGGGTATTATTGTAATTAATTGATATTATTATTAATCCAATTTGTTGGAAAACTACAAATATATTTAGACAAAATACTACATTAAAGACAGTAGATCGCAACCGTTATCGTTGGCCTCTTCATTGTCTCGTCCGTCCATCGATACTTTAGGGACCCCATCAATATGTCTTCGTACGACCTGTTATCTCTAACATTTGAAGAGGTCCCCCTTTCTATAACAACTCCTAAACTTACCCCGACTAGGGCTTAGATTAATTGGCTTTTTGCTTGAACTCCTTTTTACCAAAATATGTCTTCCATCAACTAGTCAATTGTTTCCTATTTCAATGGCATTGTACATGTCCCTTTGGGATCCATATCTCACAAAAGCGAAAATCGGGTTGCTAAGTTTCCTCCTATTGTAGTGAGCGATGTAGACATCTAGGACTTTGCCATATAGATCGAACAGTTCCCAAAGTGCAGTCCTAGAAATCTTGCGACAGAGGTTATCCACGAATACGCTAAAAAGGTGGTTTCTATGATTATTTTCAAGTGAAAGGTTACGGGATAGTGATGGATTTTTAAAGGATTGGATTAGTGGAGGAGCAACGTAAGGAGGGTTTTTGGACGAGGGAAGGGTTTTGGTCGAAGAATCCATCATCAGAATAAAGGAACTAAATAAACTTAATAAATTATATTTATTACATACAACAAAAAGTGCTAAGCATGGGATAAGAAATTAATTATACCATATAAATAGAGAGAGAGAAAGCTGTGAGATGACATTATAATAATAGTGATTGTGAGAGACAGAGATGGCGAGATGACTTCTTACTGAGTCTTGGTACCATTAAAAAGAAGTTATATCCAGTGCCAATGGGGACCATGACAGGGAACATGATACTAAAGACAAGCGAATACTGCACCAGCGGGGATAAACATGTGCTCAGCCAACAAATGTTACTGCATATTCCTTAGTGGAACGCACTATCCAGAAGAGGTCTTCGATTTCTAAGATATTTTTTTTTTTGATACAAGGTTTTCTTGTTTTACTTACTGTTGAAAACGTAATATTTTTTATCATAGTGAATTATATTAAATATCAATAATAAATATCAACAAAAGAAATAATAATAAGATCGTTACTTTCACGACCTTTCGGAATAATCCTAGTGGATAGATCTACCACCCTGAAACGAATATTTTACACGGATTCTGCATGTTCTCGACCCTTTTTCACATGGCTTCTGAGATGTCCCATCCCTTATTGAATGACATAGTTACCATAACACCCTTGATTATTTTATGACAGAGTTTTAACTGCAAGGAGAAACTGGGATGCTAAAGAACCTCCAACAAGGTAGGAATCTTAGGCAATAATCTTCCAGGACGGTGGCAAGTGGCTAGACAAGGCAGCTTCTTCATTCTTTCGAAAGCTATCATTCAGGGCTTAATGAGCATTGCCGAATCATCCTCTGAACATGGCATGGTAGTTACATTACACAAAGAATAATGCAGCAGTAAGATTAGGCTGTCAAAAAAGACAAGAAAAAAATTTGAAATGTGTGATTAAGATATGCTTTAATAAGGAAGCCCATTACATGGTGAAAGCTAAAATTTATAGCCATGGAGGTCTATACATCACTTGTTGCTGTCGTCTTTGTATGATCTTGTCTGATGCAACGGTGGACAGTGGAGTTCTACAGAGGTGCTAAGGGAAATGGGGAAGACAGGAAAATGGCTTAAAAGCTTCTTAACAGGCAAGAAAGTTAAGGAGAAAGAGAAAGGGAAATACGCAAGTAATCAGAATTCGTCGGTTGGTCCCGAGAATTCTACTACGATTTCAATCCCATCAACTTGTTCTAAAGAGAAAAGGAGATGGAGCTTTCGGAGGTCGTCAGCTACGTTAACGCCTACAAAGGGCATAAATTCTACAGAACAAGCTCCAACTACTCCACCGCCTTCAGTGGAGACAGCCACTAAGGATGAACAGAAAAAGCATGCCATGGCTGTCGCAGTGGCAACAGCAGCATCTGCTGACGTTCCTGTTGCAGCTGTGATCCATTTAACCGCTGCTGCCACTGAGAAAGTTGGCGCAGCTGAAGAAGCTGCAGTCACAAAAATTCAATCCGTCTTCCGGTCATATTTGGTATGTAACTTCTTAATCGTCCGAAGTATAATTTGGCACCCAAAACTGTATGTATTTGACACATTATGATATGAAATATCAAGTTGGATCCATTGGTGTTGTAACAGGCTAGAAAAGCTCTGAATGCATTAAAAGGACTAGTAAAGTTACAGGCACTGATAAGAGGTCACCTGGTGAGAAAACAGGCGATTGCTACTCTGCGTTGCATGCAGGCATTGGTTGCAGCACAAGACAAAGCTCGAGCTCAGAGGATTCGGATGGTTGAAGTATTCAAGCCAGCTAGCCAGCGACAATCACCTCACAGAAGGTCAACACCAGAAGTAAGTTCGAGTTACAAGCAAAACACAAGAGCCTAGTACTGTTTCTTAAAAATTAGAAGCATTGCAAAAATTTCTATTAAAAATTTGCCATATGACTTTTGTTCATGTAGGAGATCGACAGAGAACTGGAAGAAAACATTAAGATTGAAGAGATGGATCTTGGTGATTCAAAGGGCTGTTCGACGAGCAGAAATAGCTATTCACACCATCCACAAGAAGAACGAGTGGTGGAACATAGATTTTCGAGTCATTATCCCTCAAGACGTGCATGCTCCAAGCAAGAAAATTTTCAGTTATCTTCAGCACCATCAGCTTTGACAGACATGAGTCCCAGAGCATGTAGTGGTCATTTTGAGGACTATTCTTTCACTACATCACAAAGCAGCCCCCGTAACTATTCAGATATTTCCAAACCACCTTTAGCATTGCCAAGACCTGAATATGTGGAATCTATGTCATATGACTACCCCTTATTCCCCAATTACATGGCTAACACAGAATCTTCAACAGCCAAAGCCAGATCACAAAGTGCACCCAAATCAAGGCAAGACTCATTTGAAAGACAACCAAGCAGGCGAAGGCCATCAGTTGAAGGACGAAACCATGTCCCAAGGACTGTAAGGATGCAGAGGTCATTTTCACACGTTGGAGCCACTGCTCAAAACCATCAATATACCTGGTCAATAAAGCTTGATAGATCAGCAGTCTCCCTTAAAGACAGTGAGTGTGGATCAACCAGTACAGTACTTACAAACATCAACTACTGCAGATCCCTAGTCGCATATATTTTGGTCTATTTAAATTGCGGTCGCGGCCGCGTTTTAGGTCGCGTTGCGTTTATCGCGGTTGCGGACATAACGGATGCTATTACGGTCACTGCGAGTATCGCGATCGTGAATTTTTTTTTTAAATTCGCACAACTTATTGTAAAACATAATAGCGATTTCGGCAGTAGCGGTTTCGGACGGCGCTGCTACCGCTATATAGCAGCCGCTATACCAGTATCGGACCGCTATTTAAATTTTGGTCCAAAATAAAATCATCAAAATTCCAGCCTCATTGAGATAGGTACTAATGGTTAATTTCTGTGTTGTTGCAGCCTGATGAACATAGGTACTAATTGCACATCTTTGCTTAACATTGGGATTGAAATGGCTTTTGGCTCAACTCAACTCAAACAAAATTCGTAAATAGATATCAAATCATCTATGATTAATGTAAAAGCTGAAATGATAGCGATGGCCTGAAAATTTTTTCGTTCCCGATTTCAAAGTGGAGATAACTTCCCGTACTCAGCACCCCTGACCGCTGTAGAGACGTTTTTCTTCTTTGCTATTAGATCTGCTTCGAACATGCGTAAATGTCTTCCTTTGGCAAACCGTGAGGGAACTGACCTGCAAAATGATTGCAGGACCTCTGCATTACAGATTTAGCAGTGTTATGTCAAAAGAAATTCATGGTGTGAATAGTTTGTTAATCATTAATTTTTAATCTGATTTAAGTTTAATCGAAATCAACCTCTTTGATACAAAATTCAGGGAACCATATATCTTTCTGTAACAGTTACATTATCACAAATACTCTCTAACTTCATTCAAGAGAGCCAAGGGGATTTTATGTTTCCCAAACTGGTTGATAGTATAGGAACCAATGTGAACGGGTCTTTCCGAATTATTTTTGTGACTGAAAGGTACAGTTGTCAGACTTATGTGTGGGGGGTTTGATCTGCCATAATTTGATACGTCAAATTAGACTCTCTAATACACTTGAGGAGATTATTCTTAAGCAATTTAAATTTCCTTTATAAGGTTTTTTTTTTTTTCAATTTTTAGTTTTGTTGTTAATAAATTGTTTTTATTTAAGCCATTTTTGAGAACCAAATTGGCCAATCGGGTCATGGGGAACGTAAAAAGTTGATTGAGTGATGTAGGGAGTCGAAAGTGGCCTGAATGTGAAGAAAACCTCACCTTGAAAGAGGGTACCACAATATCGAAGCATAGAAGTCGTGATACCCCTAACAGTGCTAAAACAAGGAGAATAGAGGCCATCTACATTGGTATTGCGATACCAGACCATGGGTATTGCTATACAAAGACCTCCAAGACTTTTAATCTCAAGACTGTTGTGGGTATCACAATGCCACTGCCTGAAGGGTGAAGAAATTGTAGGGGCAATTTTATGTCCAAACAACCTTAAGTGTCTTTTTCACTTTAGGGCAAAATGGTCATTGCTAGGTTAAATGTTAGTAGGCTATAAATACAACTTTATAAGCCTTTCATTTCAGAGTTTGTTGGCGGATAGTTTTCCATAGTTTTAGGGTTAGGTTTTCTTTTCTTTTTTCTTTTCATTTTTTGTTTTGGTTTTCTCTTTTCTTTTTAGAGTAGATTTTATTCTTATAGTTTTCTTTCTTCTTTCTTGTAAAGGACTTTGTAAATGAATATGGATGAAGCTTTTAGGAGTCATTGGTTCCACATCTAAATGATCATTTCTTATCCATATCTCTATATTATGCTGATTAGTTGTCGATGAAATGTCTGTTTGGATGTTAAGCTTTATCATGTGCTAAATTGTTAGATGGTTGGTTGATTGGTTGTTTGTTAGCCTAAGTTAATGTATGTTCTTGATTAATTGGTTGTTTGATTATATCAAAATGCTTAATATACTAGAATTGACGCCTCTAACGGAAAACCTAGATAAACGAGACCGAGAGGAGAGTTTATCCTTAGATAGTTCGATATGATTTTACCAAGTAGTGAGACTGAGAGGTAATCTATATGCCTAGGTGAGACCGAGAGGTAATCTTAGGTGGTATTTTTTAGTCTAGGATGAGACGGAGAAGAGATTCCTAACTAAGAGTGACAACCAATATAATCAGTATAGGTTCATTAGTTTAATTAGCACTCCGCTAATGAATCGACCGTCATTTATTCATTTACATTATCTAAAACATTAAGAAGAAAGTTTAGCTTAGTTAGTTTAGTTAATAATTTAATTTTAGTTTATAAATCATTTTATTTTGACTTGTAATAATAGTTTCCGACTTGATTAGATTAGTAATTGCTTAACTTGTAATTAACTTGATAAACACATTTACCCACTTGGTAATCCTTTGGGTTCGACCCCTTGGAATACATCGTGTTCTATCGCAACTATAAATATTACAATTGACTTGTACGCTTGCTGTAACATCCAATTTTTCAGTGGTGTCGGAAACAGTGGTTTCAGGACCATAAATTTGACGTGTCGGTTCGTAAATATTTACAAGCTCATTAGTGTAGTATTAAAATTTGGTTATGAGATTATATCATTTAGATAGTTAATTAGGTAAAAAGGACCGAATCGTAAAAGCTATAAAAGTAGAGTTTACTAAATTAAAAGGGCTAAATGAATAAATTAGCCAATAAAGATTTAATGGGTGGATCAACATGGTTATTTATTTAAATGGATAATTTTAATTAAGGTAAATTGTGATTAATTAATGTTTAATTATGAACTTTGAGATATTTACAAAATAACCTAGGTATATATATTAAATTAAAGAAAAGAAAAAGAATAATTTAGCTTATTTCTTCTTCTTCTCCACGGCACAAGGAGAGAAAAAAAAAGGAATTTAGGGTTTCATGCTTTTATTTTTAAAGCTTCAATTGGTAAGTGTTTTGATGCTCGTTTTTAGTAATTTTTATGTTTTTGAACTCGTATTAGCGTAATCTAGTTAGCCCGATGATTAATTTACAGAACTCTTAAATGTTTTGCATTATGCCATTGTTGAGATTTAGCTATTCTTAAAATTTTGTGATAGATTATTAATTTTAGTTGCTAGATAGGACTATATTGTAAAGTGGTTTTTGATGATTTTAAGGTTTAAGGATTAAATTGTTAAAGTGTTAAAATTTCAAGAATTTAAAGTGAAATAATCACAAGTAAAGGCTGATATGGTGATGGTTACCAATCGACTATATTGGGTTTCTGGGAAATTTTGGTTAATTCCATGATTAGGGCTTGAGGACTAAATTGAATATAAATGAAAGTTTAGGGTAATTTTGTAAAATGTCAAAAAGGGACTTAATTTCAAAAATAACTTAAACTATATGTTGATTCAGTTAATTTAATGAAATTATTATTTTAGATCATGAACGTGTTGATAACCGAGGAAATGACAAGGTAGCGGAGTAATTCCTGTACTTTGGCTATTACTACAAATCAGCCTAGTAAGTTCATATTTCTAATTTTTGTAATTAGTATTTCTTTCCATATATTTTCTATATTTAAGATGTGGAATTTCTAAGCATACTGGATCAATTGAGAGTTGGTAATACGAACGATTAAGGTGATTCGGCCTTGGGCTGGAATGTGAAGTGATTAAATGATTAAATATTCTGTTCTAATGATATGGGCCATTCCAATGGTTGAGAATCTTGCATAAGTTGCAGATTTTCGATAGCTTGTGTGAGCAGCATTGAGAACTAGTGAAATGACTAAATGCTCTATTCTGATGAATGAACTGTAGCGATGGTTGAGGTCATGCATATGTTGCAGATCCTCGTCAGCTTGTGTGAGCAGCATTGCGAAATATTCAATGTTCTGGAATTAGCTCGAATGAGTGATACTCTACATTTCTGAAATGACGAACTAAGGACATCTAAGAAAATTGATTTAATGAAACGTATAGCTATTATCTGTGGTGGATTATGAACAAAAAGGAATTACCTATTTGTTATTCAATTGTGTTGTTAAGTTAAATTGTGGTGAGCTCTATTGTTAATTTAGCAAACTTACTAAGCTTCAAGTAAGCTTATTCGTGTCTTGTCTTTTGTTTTGTAGATTACCTTTTCTGATCGGGAGATCAGATCAGCTCGCAGAATCACACTATCCCAAAGACCCTTTTGGTAGATTTTGTAAACATTTGGCTTATATGACATGTAATAGGGCTAATGTTTATTATGCTATATTCATGACTATGTGTGATGTTTGGTACTTGATTATAGAATGGTAAGCTGTGTAGTATGGTTGTTAAACTTTAGGTAAATTTGAGTATGTGACTATGAAATGGTAAGTGCCATATTAAGTTGGTTTGGTGTGCTTGAAATGGGTTAGTTTGGTGTATGTTATGGCTTATAGATGGTCTTTTTTTTATAATTAGTAACATGAGCATTAAAATGTGTTTGGTATATAATACTTGGCATGGTGCTAGGTGATTGAAAATTGTAACACCCCTTACCCGTATCCAACGCCAGAACAGGGTACGAGGCGTTACCGGACTTAAAATTTCTTGAACATGTAAAACTGGGTCATAAATTTTTTTCAAATTTAAAACTTTTCTAACACATGAATTTTGTCCCTTATATGGGCTTATAAAGCTCAAAACATCCTTTAGGATGGTTCGGGACTAAATTGATAACTTTGGAAACTTTTGGGAAAATTTAGAAAATTTTGTCAAAACAGGGGTCACACGCCCGTGTGGTCTGGACACGCCCGTGTCCCTAACCCGTGTAACTCTCTGTTTATGACGCGTCATCATCAAAATAGGTCACACGGCCTTGGCACATGCTGTGCCCTTAGACAGTGTCATCACATGGTCGAGACACATGGCCGTGTCTCTGCCCGTGTGGCCTGGAAGTTGGCTATTTTCCAAGCCAGTTCCCCACTCTAAAACACAAACTCTATTGTATCCATTTCATCAACATGTATCATGCTATAATTGGACATCCGAATATCCAATTTTGCATACACATTCCCATACATATCGCCATTCATGAAATCATTTGTAAACCACATCCACAACATCTCAATTATGCAATTACCACATACATGAATAACCACATCATAGGCGTATAACAACCATCAATATTGGCCATCTCCAAATAGCCTTAATCAAAATGAACATTTATTAAGTAAGGGCCAACCTTTTAGGCCATAAGAAATACGACATATATGACAAAACGACCAAGCCTACTATACATGCCATAACCCAAAAATTAATGTATCTAGATATACCAAGTATTCCAATTGATAGTGTGAGCGAATCTCCGACGTCCACCGGTCCCCGAGCTAACTTGGCGATACTACAAGGCAAGGGAAAAGAGAGGGGAAGTAAGCATAAATGCTTAGTGAGTTCATATGCAAATAATAAGAAATTAATAAAATTGTGTGGATAAATCCTCACAATAATTTCTTAAGATGATATAATCATTATATCACATGCTTACACCTTATTACTCATGTTCACATTAATCTGTCTACTTGAGTCACTGTCACTAAATTATTTATTTCTCGAGCTACAAAGCTTCAAATGAAGAACCGTTAATTTTACCTGAAACTAGGCTCACATAACGTCTTACCATAGAAATTTCATAATTTTTGGCCTAGCCAATTAGTACAGTTTATTCATTAAATTTACCCCTGTTTTGCTGTTTAACACTTCTGACACTTCTTCACTACGAATCAATTTTCTCCTCGTATAAAATTCATATGATGTTATCGTTTATTTCACTTGAAAATAGACTTATTAAGGATTTAAATAATATGAATTATACTCCATAATTATTTTTTTACAATTTTTACTTATTTTCAAAAGTTGGAACAGGGGATTCCGAAACCTATTCTGATCCCGTCTCACTAAAATTCAAATATCTCATAATTCACACTTCTTTCGCTTACTATGTTTCTTTTATAAAAAAAAATAGACTCATTAAGCATTAATGTCATATCTCACCTAGCCTTTAATTCAATTTTCACCATTTTTGGTGATTTTTCAAAATTATACTAATGCTGCTGCCCACAACTGTTTTAATGTCAATTTCACTCATTCATTAATTCTTTGTGTTCACTTTCATTTATACACACTTACACCAAAGCATATTATAACTTGGCACATAAAAATCAAGTGATCATAGACACATCTTACCCGTTTTCATCCTTATCAATAATGTATCATAATCCGAGCACATTATTTATAAGTCTCGTATACATACCTGTGCCTAGTGATAATACTCACATATCCTATTCTTACTTATCTTGAGCATACTCCTTGAATTTCCCATTGAACTACTTGTAATATTAGGGATGTTCGAGATATCTCGTACACCTGGTAGGACGCCAATGCCATATCCCAGATATGGTCTTACATGGGATCACATAT
The DNA here is from genome assembly GCA_025698515.1 of Gossypium sturtianum. Taxonomy (NCBI): domain Eukaryota; kingdom Viridiplantae; phylum Streptophyta; class Magnoliopsida; order Malvales; family Malvaceae; genus Gossypium; species Gossypium sturtianum. The sequence goes on from CM046952.1 coordinate 96,265,673, forward strand.
CGGTGCCGATGCCATGCCCCAGACATGGTCTTACACTGGCACTCATCTTGAGCCGATGCCATGTCCCAGACATGGTCTTACACTAGCTCATACTCATCTCGGTGTCGATGCCATGTCCCAGACATAGTCTTACACTGACACAACTTGAGGCCAATGCCATGTCCCAAACATGGTCTTACACTGGCACACTTACTGCCATGGTCCAACCATGGCCTTTTCCGTCAATTCATCACGAGTCGTAGTACGAATGTACTTGACCCTACATTTCTTACGATTGATCCTTCAATCCAATTTCGTACTTGCATAAAGTCATGATTAGATAACAAACATATACAAAATAATACATCATCTCAATTCAAATTTAATAATCGTTCACTATAGACTAACCATATGAACTTACCTCGACGCGAATCGGTCATTTTGATTGACATTTCCCCGTACTTGGTCCAAATCTCGATTTCTTTGATAATTGAGCTTTGAAAAAGCTTGAAACCCTAGCCATGGCTTCTTGAAAATTTCTACAGCATGGAGAAGAGAATGAGCAGATTTTTGGGTTTCAATTTTGTCTTTTATGCCTTAAAACACCCAAATGAAAAAAATTCCCTTTTTACTAAACCTTCAATTTTTACCCTTCCATGACTAGTTTTGTCCATAACAAAATATGATGGTCTATTTTCCATTTAAAGACCTCTAGTTTAAACCCCCATTTAAAACAAGTACTTATGTTCTAGAACTCATATTTTGCAATTAATGCAATTTAATCTCAATAATAAAATTGGGCACTTAATCGATAAAAATTACTTAACAAAATTTGCACACCATCACCCAAACATATCATAGACTCTAAAACAATCATAAATTAAATATTTTTACTTCGGGTTTGTGGTATCGAAACCACTGTTCCGACTAGGCCCTATGTTGGGCTGTTACAAAAATGGCATGTTTTGGTTGTATAAAGATGTGTTTATAGAGTTGTAAACATGTATTATGATTTGGTTTAGGTACCTATGAAATTGGGTGAGGAAATAGCATGAACTTGGTCATTTTTCAACACACACGGTGTGGGACACGGGCTGTCACACGACCGTGTGTCACACACGGGTAGCCCACATGGGTGTGTGCCCTGAGCGTGTTAGGTACAAGATTCACACGGGCTAGCACACGTGTAACATCCCGTTTTTAGTCAAATCAGAAAAATGGTTTCGGAACCACATATCTGAATTCAAAATAATTATTTCATTATTATTTTAATGTTTACAGCATGATAGTATGATTGTGTGAAATTTTCGTTAGGAAATTTTATCGTTTGAGTGTTTAATTTGATAAAAAGGACTAAATCGCGTAAAGTGGAAAACTGGAGTTCTATATGCTAAAGGTATTAAATGGCTATGAAATTAAATAGTGGAGGTCCTTATGTGGTAAATATACCATTTTTAATATGAGTGGACATTTTTGGACTTATATTAGGTGATTTTAATGAATTATATTAAAGGTTAAAAAGGTAATTTAGTAAATTAAATAAGTAAAATAATAAAACAACAAAGTTATCATCTTTGTTTAGTTTCTTCCACCGAAATTAAGAAGATAGAAACTCCATGGATGCATGTTATGTTCAGCCAAGCTTCCTAGCTCAATAGGTGAGTGAATTTTGTCCCGTTTTTAATGATTTCTATGTTTTAGAGATCGTTGCAGCTTAATCTAGCTAGCCCAGGGACTATTTTGCAAAATTGTTAAAGGTTTAGGGTTTTTCCATTGATGAATATTGGTGTGTTTTGATGTTTAATGATAGAAAATGCATGCTTGTTGTTAGATAAACAACATTTGTTAAGTGATTTTTAGTAAAATGTCCAAATAGGGATTAAATTGTGAAATGTGTAAAATTCATGGTTAAATTGTGAAATAAATGAAAAATATGGGCTGCTAGGGACCTAATTGAAATTCGACTAGCATGGGTTTAGGTTGAATTGCATGAAATTGTGTTTTTATGAGATAATGACTAAATTGTAAAAATGTGAATTATTAGGGGCAAAAGTGTAAAATTACCTTAACGTGTATTTTGGACTAAATTGAATAGAATGATAATTAAGTAAGTTAATTTTGATTACATTTAGATCAAGAAAAGTGAAATACGAATTTAGATCGGGGAAAGAATAAGGTTTCGGACTAATTGACTCGTTTTGTCATTTTTGCAATCGAGGTAAGTTTGTATGTTTTAAACATTATTATATTTGTGTTTTAAATGCTTTGATATTGCATAAATTATGACTACGACACTGCAGACATATTCAACGATGATTCAGCAAATGACAAAATCCCGGTTGAACCTTAGGAATAGATTAGGATACAAATGACATGTCATTAGGTGTTATGTGATTTGGGTGCTGGTCCATACGTCCTACCGGTGGCTGTGTAACACCCCAAACCCGGCCCAAACACTACGACCAAATTTGGTGTGCTACAGAGAAAGCATTTTGAAAAAAAAAAAACTTTTAAAAACGATCTAAGTTTTGTCGAAAACCTTGCATTTTCAAGTCTCTTGTTAAAACCATACTTAGTGTTGTTTAGAAAATATTTATTAAGTCGGGTTGTTTTAGATTTCATATATACCCGAAGGTACTTTAAAACATTTTGCGTTTGATTTGAGAAAAAAGGTGATTCCGTTTTTAGCATCATTAAATGCCTTAAACAAGTTATTCAAAACATGTAAAACTAATAAAAATAATCCTAGGAGGCCTTATTACAACTTGATTAAAATAAATCCAACGATAAGAATAATAAACAAAAATTTAAAGTTCATTAAACTAAAATTCCACTGCATGGCCACCTCGAGTCCCTCCGGCTCCACATCCGCGATCTACGTGTCACCTGAAAAAGTAAAGGAGAAGGTGAGTCACCAAGACTCGTATGTGTACCCCTCCCGGTTTAATACCACATCATACACAATTTATAACAAATTAATCATGCATTAAAACATGCACCCAACCTAGCCATCCCAACGCCTTTCTCTACCCCGTGTGGTACCAAACCACTTTGGTGGTGCCAAACCACCGTGACTTAAAGTCACAATTGTGATACCAAATCACCGGAGGTGCCAAACCTTTGGTGTCCAAGACACAAATCGAATGATGGGGCCAACCCATCGTGTGATACCAAATCACCGGCGTCAATCCCATAATATAATCCGTGGGGCCAACCCACTGTGGTGCTAAGCCACTGGGACGAGACGCTATGAGGTGCCAAACCTCTGGTGACCGTAGTCATAATGTGGTACCAAACCACTGGTGTCCGTCGACACGATTATCAATGCCCCCTCCACTCATGTACCCACATCATTTAATATTATACATATACAAAATCATGCTTATCGTGCACATATCATAAGTCGCATATATCAACTATATCATGCTTCCCAAAAGCATTATAACATCAAGGACTTACGGATCCTTGCTTATACCATTCATGGTATCCAATCCAATTCTACATCAATCCGATTTAACATACACAAATTATTTAGCAAGTTAATTGATTATAAATTGTGTATGTACACACCTGTCACCAACGATAATTCTAAATCTCGAAGAATCAAATCGGCACCCTAGACTTCCTGCTCCTAATCATTTTTGAACACTAGCTTGACACCGAATCACGAATCTGCTTTACCAACTACAATCGGTCAATCAATATTATTAACCATAGCCTTGGCTTTTCCATCACTAGAATATAGTCTATTTTAAAATAAACTCTTACCACCACTTACCAACCGGTCAACAGAGAAAGAAGGCTACGCTTGATTGCTTCCAAGTCCCGGAGACCCCTTGCCAAAACGATTGTAAATGAAAATCTGAAGAGATCTATCCCACTTAATATTCGGCCAAGGCTACTAAAGAAATAGCAGGGAGATTCGGCTTGAATGGAAAGAAAATAATGAGAAAAGGGGAGATAGGGGTTCGGTTTTGAGAAGGAAAGAAAAGAAAATAAATTGAAGGTGAGGTGTATAGGATTCGGCCAAGGTCTAAAAGAAAACGAAAAGGTAGATTGCAATAGTGTTTCGGTTTGAGAGAGAATGAAAAGGAAAATCAAAAGATGGAGGTTTAGCCAAAAATTATAAAGAAAAGACCAAAAGAATTCGGCATTATCCCCATGTTTGCCGTCCCACTCTTCCTATGAAGAGTTTAAAATTCGACCAATTACTTGAATTGCTCTTGACCAAAGAGTTTAAAGATATTCAAAATAATTTGAACACTCCATCTCCTATATTTTCTCTTGGCCACTAAATTTAAACTATTCAAGATAATTTGAATGCTCACATGCCTAAATTCTCTCTTGCCAACTATTAAGGATTAATCAAATAATAATCTAATTAGAATCTAATTTAATCCTTATTATTCCTTATTATCTCATCAAATAAATAATAAAAAAACAAAGAAGCCATGTGTTCATCAACTTCCTTCCAAATAGAATGCAAAAACAACAAGGAAACCATGTGCGAGCCAATTCACTTTGTCACGCCAAAGAAGAAAAAGGAAAAAACAAAATCTCACGCTTGATTCGAACCAACGACCTCACGCACCAGCCCTCTCTTCCAACGTCCCTAGCCACTTCTCCCATTAGACTTTCATGTCAAATAACCCCACCATTTAATTATAAGGCCTTCTTACTTAAGCCCATCACCGCATATAAAAATAAGAAGCAAAATGTTGCTCCATTACTCGAACTCGCGACCTCCACGGAACCATAATCACACCAACGTCCCAATTTTGCCAATGCGCCATTTGTGATATAATCCCCCCAAAACCTCTTTTAAGGCCTCCTTTGTTAGCTCCATTGTCTCACGCCAAAACCAAAAATAAAACCCATGTGCTTCCCATGTTACTCGAACTTGAGTCCCTTGCCAAGACCCTCAAGTGGCGCCCCAAGCCACTCCACCAACCTGCCATTCATGCCATGAATCTTCACTCATTAATTTTAAGGCCCTCTTTCCTGGCCCCCCTTACCTTTAACGCCAAAAAGCCCAAAAAAATAAAACATTTCCCCCTTGTTGCTTCCACGGATCGAACCTCCTCCCTTGTTACCCCCCTTAGGCGCACCATTCAAAAAATTTTTAACACTAAGTCAGGCCTAGCTCGGGCTTAATTTTAGACCTTAGAACACGCCAAATAAATCATAATATTTATTCTTTAAGCACACACATGGGAAATTAGCTAAATTACAAACAACCCCTAATTTAGGATGTTACAATTCTACCCCCCTTAAAATAATTTCGTCCTCGAAATTACTTACTATCGTTCAATCGTGCATCCTTAACTCATCATCCTACGCTACTGCTGCGCACTCTGACCTTAAAGAACTATCATACTTCCTAGAAACATTCCCTACGTTCATAATCCAAGTTCCATACACTTTACTAGCAACATAAGAATGAACTAACATAACCACAACCAAGACAATTGAGGGTATTCCGAATAATAAGAAACTTACCATTGTCATATCCGGCACATCTTCCTCCTCGCGACGGCCAATCAGTATAAACCAACCTTGGTTGCCTCGCCTCTGCACCTTCAACACCTCGGCCACGCCCGTTACCATTATCATTACCTCTAGCTGCACCTCGACCCCTCTGTGGTGGTCCTTCATTTCTAACCTGAGCATGGTTCTGACCCTCTGGTTGATTCTTAGCTAACTTCCGAGGACAATCCCTTACACGGTGATCCAACGATCCACACTCAAAACATCCTCTTTCCCCGGTCCAACAACCTCCTCATTGCGATTTCCCACAGCGATTACACTGAGCCGGTCTTTGATTAGTAGCCATGGGTTTTCCTTCCTGATTCTGCCCACTCTGCCTAGCCCGTTTCTGTGCATTATTACTTGATCCAGATGGCCCAAAACCTCTTTTCAGCTTATTCTTATCATAATTCTTTTTCACAGACTCTTTGATCCCTTCGGCTACCTTAGCCTTTTCCACTAGGGACGAAAACTCACGAACCTGCTGCGGAGCAATCAGCAACCTCAAGTCATCTCTAAGCCCGTCCTCAAAGCGGACACAACGCTCATGTTCAGCAGCCACGATGCCTCTAGCATATCTACTTAGCCTTAAAAATTCCGTCTCATATTCCGATACCGACTTAGTTCCTTGCACCAATCCTAGAAAAGCTTTCCTCTGAGCATCGGTGTAGCTGGTGCCCACATACTTCTTCTGAAAAGCAGCTTTGAAGTAATCCCACGTAAGATCATCTGCCGTGGCACCATCTCGAACCGTGAGCCACCACTGATATGCTTCATCCTTCAGAAGCGACACTGCTCCTTTCAACTTCTCCTCATTAATCAGGTCAAGATCATCCATGATCCTTTCCGTTGATTCCAACCAGTATTCTGCTGCACTGAGTGTCACTCCCGACACACCCCGGAACACCTCAGCTCCGTTAGACCGAATTCGCTCGGGAACAGATTTTCGAGCTCCCAAATTCCCACTGGCCCCAGCCACCAACTCCAGGACTCGCAACACAGCCTGCGATACTGCTTCACCTCCCGTCTGATCCTGCTCCTCAGTTCCAAAAGTTGGAGGTGGTGGTGGCGGTGGTACTTCATTCTCAGAACCCTGACCCGACCTAACGGGTTCAGACACGGTCATCCTTCCCCTACCGCGTCCATGTCGGCCACGTCCTCTAGAACTCATTCTAACTAACGCGCTTTTAATCTGATTAAGAAAAATTTTATGGATTAGTACTTTGTTCCACTTGGTTATTCGCGAAGAAATTTTATGAAAAGTTTAATAGGGATTCTTTCGATCAAACAATGTTTTAAGTCTTCTACCCTAGTTCACACAGTAGAAGGGCACATCCATTCCCTAATACCTTTCATACCTACTCACTCTTCTAGCATTTCATCCGCTTCTATCCTGTGTGTATTTTCGTCATTTTCCTACAGGGTATTTTTGTAATAAATCGAGGAATTTTAAAACTTTACTAAATCAGTCACTTTGAAATTTCCAAAACTGAAGGGTATTTACGAAAATTTGTCAAATTAAAGTTATGGCAAAATCTTGAAAACCGGGGTATTTTGGTAATTTTGTCAATCGAGGGTAATTTTGTAAATTTCAAAAGTCGTATTATTTTGAAATACAAAATTTGAGAATTTATTGAAATCGGGGTAATATGGTAAATTCTAAAACCAAGGGCATTTTCATAATTTTTCCACTAGGGGCATTTTGGTAATTTTGATAAATCGAGAATATTTTGAAAATTTTCCAAAAATAAAATTGTCCTACTATTTAAAAGAGATATTTTAGTGATTTTAAAACTAAAGTTTTCCTTAAAACATGGCTAATCCCTTTCGGGTTTTATTTAGCGTGTTTAGCCTATGACCGAGTCCTCTTGGTTAGGGTGAACCGAAGCTACGCACTGTGTAGGAATCCATGCGAAGAGGAGGTGAGTCACGAGGACTGCTAAGTACCAAGCTCTTCCGATCAATCCTAGACATGCGCACAAGGGTTACCACACCCTAACTCGGCGACTTGGTCCTAGGTTTGTTTAATTAGGCTTTTAAAGTTTTATGTATTCTGTTGGAGTGGGCTAGTCCTAAAATTCAAACACCTATCATACTTTCTACGTCCCATACCTACCCTTCTACAGATAATAATCCACAAAGAAGTCAGAAGTACTTACCTGGGCGGATTGGTGCCGGAGACTCGGTGCCATGCTGTTCAAAACCAAAGGTATTTCAAAAAGGCCTACCAAATTATTTTTGGGCCTTGGGCCCCCACAGCCGAGTTTTGAACTGGGCTCTGATACCAATTTTGTAACACCCCAAACCCGGCCCAAACACTACGACCGAATTTGGTGTGCTACAGAGAAAGCATTTTGAAAAAAAAACCTTTTAAAAACGATCTAAGTTTTGTCGAAAACCTTGCATTTTCAAGTCTCTTGTTAAAACCATACTTAGTGTTGTTTAGAAAATATTTATTAAGTCGGGTTGTTTTAGATTTCATATGTACCCGAAGGCACTTTAAAACATTTTGCGTTTGATTTGAGAAAAAAGGTGATTCCGTTTTTAGCATCATTAAATGGCTTAAACAAGTTATTCAAAACATGTAAAACTAATAAAAATAATCCTAGGAGGCCTTATTACAACTTGATTAAAATAAATCCAACGATAAGAATAATAAACAAAAATTTAAAGTTCATTAAACTAAAATTCCACTGCATGGCCACCTCGAGTCCCTCCGGCTCCACATCCGCGATCTACGTGTCACCTGAAAAAGTAAAGGAGAAGGTGAGTCACCAAGACTCAGTATGTAACCCTTCCCCCGGTTTAATACCACATCATACACAATTTATAACAAATTAATCATGCATTAAAACATGCACCCAACCTAGCCATCCCAACGCCTTTCTCTACCCCGTGTGGTACCAAACCGCTGGTGGTGCCAAACCACTGGTGACTTAAAGTCACAATTGTGATACCAAATCACTGGAGGTGCCAAACCTTTGGTGTCCGAAGACACAAATCGAATGATGGGGCCAACCCATCGTGTGATACCAAATCACTGGCGTCAATCCCATAATATAATCCGTGGGGCCAACCCACTGTGGTGCTAAGCCACTGGGACGAGACGGTATAAGGTGCCAAACCTCTGGTGACCGTAGTCACAATGTGGTACCAAACCCACCGGTGTCCGCTCGACACGATTATCAATGCCCCCTCCACTCATGTACCCACATCATTTAATATTATACATATACGTAAATCATGCTTATCGGGCACATATCATAAGTCGCATATATCAACTATATCATGCTTCCCAAAAGCATTATAACATCAAGGACTTACTGGATCCTTGCTTATACCATTCATGGTATCCAATCCAATTCTACATCAATCCGATTTAACATACACAAATTATTTAGCAAGTTAATTGATTATAAATTGTGTATGTACACACCTGTCACCAACGATAATTCTAAATCTCGAAGAATCAAATCGGCACCCTAGACTTCCTGCTCCTAATCATTTTTGAACACTAGCTTCAGCACCCGAATCACGAATAATCGCTTTACCAACTACAATCGGTCAATCAATATTATTAACCATAGCCTTCGGCTTTTCCATCACTAGAATATAGTCTATTTTAAAATAAACTCTTACCACCACTTACCAACCGGTCAACAGAGAAAGAAGGCTACGCTTGATTGCTTCCAAGTCCCGGAGACCCCTTGCCAAAACGATTGTAAATGAAAATCTGAAGAGATCTATCCCACTTAATATTCGGCCAAGGCTACTAAAGAAATAGCAGGGAGATTCGGCTTGAATGGAAAGAAAATAATGAGAAAAGGGGAGATAGGGGTTCGGTTTTGAGAAGGAAAGAAAAGAAAATAAATTGAAGGTGAGGTGTATAGGATTCGGCCAAGGTCTAAAAGAAAACGAAAAGGTAGATTGCAATAGTGTTTCGGTTTGAGAGAGAATGAAAAAGGAAAATCAAAAGATGGAGGTTTAGCCGAAATTATAAAGAAAAGACCAAAAGAATTCGGCATTATCCCCCCCATGTTTGCCGTCCACTCTTCCTTTGAAGAGTTTAAAATTCGGCCAATTACTTGAATTGCTCTTGACCAGTAGTTTAAAGATATTCAAAATAATTTGAACACTCCATCTCCTATATTTTCTCTTGGCCACTAAATTTAAACTATTCAAGATAATTTGAATGCTCACATGCCTAAATTCTCTCTTGCCAACTATTAAGGATTAATCAAATAATAATCTAATTAGAATCTAATTTAATCCTTATTATTCATTATTATCTCATCAAATAAATAATAAAAAAAACAAAGAAGCCATGTGTTCATCAACTTCCTTCCAGCCGAATGCAAAAACAACAAGGAAACCATGTGCGAGCCAATTCACTTTGTCACGCCAAACAAAAAAAGAAAAAACAAAATGCTTTGCTTCTTCGATTCGAACCAACGACCTCACGCACCAGCCCTCTCTTCCAACGTCCCTAGCCACTTCTCCCATTAGACTTTAATGTCAAATAACCCCACCATTTAATTATAAGGCCTTCTTACTTAAGCCCATCACCGCATATAAAAATAAGAAGCAAAATGTCGCTCCATTTACTCGAACTGCGACCTCCACTGAACCATAATCTGCACCAACGTCCCCCGCCAATTTGCCAATGCGCCATTTGTGATATAATCCCCCCAAAACCTCTTTTAAGGCCTCCTTTGTTAGCTCCCTTGTCTCACGCCAAAACCAAAAATAAAACCCATGTGCTTCCCATGTTACTCGAACTTGAGTCCCTTGCCAAGACCCTCAAGTGGCGCCCCAAGCCACTCCACCAACCTGCCATTCATGCCATGAACCTTCACTCATTAATTTTAAGGCCCTCTTTCCTGGCCCCCCTTACCTTTAACGCCAAAAAGCCCAAAAAAATAAAACATTTCCCCCTTGTTGCTTCCACGGATCGAACCTCCTCCCTTGTTACCCCCCCTTAGGCGCACCATTCAAAAAATTTTTAACACTAAGTCAGGCCTAGCTCGGGCTTAATTTTAGACCTTAGAACACGCCAAATAAGTCATAATATTTATTCTTTAAGCACACACATGGGAAATTAGCTAAATTACAAACAACCCCTAATTTAGGATGTTACAATTCTACCCCCCTTAAAATAATTTCGTCCTCGAAATTACTTACTATCGTTCAATCGTGCATCCTTAACTCATCATCCTACGCTCTGCTGCGCACTCTGACCTTAAAGAACTATCATACTTCCTAGAAACATTCCCTACGTTCATAATCCAAGTTCCATACACTTTACTAGCAACATAAGAATGAACTAACATAACCACAACCAAGACAATTGAGGGTATTCCGGGAATAAGAAACTTACCCGCTGTCATATCTGGCACATCTTCCTCCTCGCGACGGCCAACTGTATAAACCAACCTTGGTTGCCTCGCCTCTGCACCTTCAACACCTCGGCCACGCCCGTTACCATTATCATTACCTCTAGCTGCACCTCGACCCCTCTGTGGTGGTCCTTCATTTCTAACCTGAGCATGGTTCTGACCCTCTGGTTGATTCTTAGCTAACTTCCGAGGACAATCCCTTACACGGTGATCCAACGATCCACACTCAAAACATCCTCTTTCCCCGGTCCAACAACCTCCCCATTGCGATTTCCCACAATGATTACAGCCTGGCCGGTCTTTGATTAGTAGCCATGGGTTTTCCTTCCCCGATTCTCCCACTCTCGCCTAGCCCGTTTCTGTGCATTATTACTTGATCCAGATGGCCCAAAACCTCTTTTCAGCTTATTCTTATCATAATTCTTTTTCACAGGCTCTTTGATCCCTTCGGCTACCTTAGCCTTTTCCACTAGGGACGAAAACTCACGAACCTGCTGCGGAGCAATCAGCAACCTCAAGTCATCTCTAAGCCCGTCCTCAAAGCGGACACAACGCTCATGTTCAGCAGCCACGATGCCTCTAGCATATCTACTTAGCCTTAAAAATTCCGTCTCATATTCCGATACCGACTTAGTTCCTTGCACCAATCCCAGAAAAGCTTTCCTCTGAGCATCGGTGTAGCTGGTGCCCACATACTTCTTCTGAAAAGCAGCTTTGAAGTAATCCCACGTAAGATCATCTGCCGTGGCACCATCTCGAACCGTGAGCCACCACTGATATGCTTCATCCTTCAGAAGCGACACTGCTCCTTTCAACTTCTCCTCATTAATCAGGTCAAGATCATCCATGATCCTTTCCGTTGATTCCAACCAGTATTCTGCTGCACTGAGTGTCACTCCCGACACACCCCGAAACACCTCAGCTCCGTTAGACCGAATTCGCTCGGGAACAGATTTTCGAGCTCCCAAATTCCCACTGGCCCCAGCCACCAACTCCAGGACTCGCAACACAGCCTGCGATACTGCTTCACCTCCCGTCTGATCCTGCTCCTCAGTTCCAAAAGTTGGAGGTGGTGGTGGCGGTGGTACTTCATTCTCAGAACCCTGACCCGACCTAACGGGTTCAGACACGGTCATCCTTCCCCTACCGCGTCCATGTCGGCCACGTCCTCTAGAACTCATTCTAACTAACGCGCTTTTAATCTGATTAAGAAAAATTTTATGGATTAGTACTTTGTTCCACTTGGTTATTCGCGAAGAAATTTTATGAAAAGTTTAATAGGGATTCTTTCGATCAAACAATGTTTTAAGTCTTCTACCCTAGTTCACACAGAAGGGCACATCCATTCCCTAATACCTTTCATACCTACTCACTCTTCGGGCATTTCTGTCCGTTTCTATCCCAGGGGTATTTTCGTCATTTTCCTACAGGGGTATTTTTGTAATAAATCTGAGGAATTTTAAAACTTTACTAAATCAGGTCACTTTGAAATTTCCAAAACTGAAGGGTATTTCTGAAAATTTGTCAAATTAAAGTTATGGCAAAATCTTGAAAACCAGGGGTATTTTGGTAATTTTGTCAATCAGGGGTAATTTTGTAAATTTCAAAAGTCAGGGTATTATTTTGAAATACAAAATTTGAGAATTTATTGAAATCGGGGTAATATGGTAAATTCTAAAACCAAGGGCATTTTCATAATTTTTCCACTAGGGGCATTTTGGTAATTTTGATAAATCGAGAATATTTTGAAAATTTTCCAAAAATAAATTTGTCCTACTATTTAAAAGAGATATTTTAGTGATTTTAAAACTAAAGTTTTCCTTAAAACATGGCTAATCCCTTTCGGGTTTTATTTAGCGTGTTTAGCCTATGACCGAGTCCTCTTGGTTAGGGTGAACCGAAGCTACGCACTGCAGTAGGAATCCTGCGAAGAGGAGGTGAGTCACGAGGACTGCTAAGTACCAAGCTCTTCCGGATCCAATCCTAGACATGCGCACAAGGGTTACCACACCTAACTTCGGTGACTTGGTCCTAGGTTTGTTTAATTAGGCTTTTAAAGTTTTATGTATTACTTTTGGAGTGGGCTAGTCCTAAAATTCAAACACCTATCATACTTTCTACGTCCCATACCTACCCTTCTACAGATAATAATCCACAAAGAAGTCAAAGTACTTACAGGGCGGATTGGTGCCGGAGACTTCGGTGCCATCTTTGTTCAAAACCAAAGGTATTTCAAAAGGCCTACCAAATTATTTTTGGGCCTTGGGCCCCACAAAGAGTTTTGAACTGGGCTCTGATATAATTTTGTAACACCCCAAACCCGCCCAAACACTACGACCGAATTTAGTGTGCTACAGAGAAAGCATTTTGAAAAAAACCTTTTAAAAAGCGATCTAAGTTTTGTGAAAACCTTGCATTTTCAAGTCTCTTGTTAAAACCATACTTAGTGTTGTTTAGAAAATATTTATTAAGTCGGGTTGTTTTAGATTTCATATGTACCAAGGCACTTTAAAACATTTTATGCGTTTGATTTGAGAAAAAGGTGATTCCGTTTTTAGCATCATTAAATGGCTTAAACAAGTTATTCAAAACATGTAAAACTAATAAAAATAATCCTAGGAGGCCTTATTACAACTTGATTAAAATAAATCCAACGATAAGAATAATAAACAAAAATTTAAAGTTCATTAAACTAAAATTCCAATTGCATGGCCACCTCGAGTCCCTCCTACTCCACATCCGCGATCTACGTGTCACCCGAAAAAGTAAAGGAGAAGGTGAGTCACCAAGACTCAGATGTAACCCTTCCCGGTTTAATACCACATCATACACAATTTATAACAAATTAATCATGCATTAAAACATGCACCCAACCTAGCCATCCCAACGCCTTTCTCTACTACCGTGTGGTACCAAACCATTGGTGGTGCCAAACCACCGTGACTTAAAGTCACAATTGTGATACCAAATCACCGGAGGTGCTAAACCTTTGGTGTCCAAGACACAAATCGAATGATGGGGCCAACCCATCGCGTGTGATACCAAATCACCGGCGTCAATCCCATAATATAATCCGTGGGGCCAACCCACCGTGGTGCTAAGCCACCGACGCGAGACGCTATGAGGTGCCAAACCTCTGGTGACCGTAGTCACAATGTGGTACCAAACCACTGGTGTCCGTCGACACGATTCTCAATGCCCCCTCCACTCATGTACCCACATCATTTAATATTATACATATACAGAAATAATGCTTATCAGGCACATATCATAAGTCGCATATATCAACTATATCATGCTTCCCAAAAGCATTATAACATCAAGGACTTACCTGGATCCTTGCTTATACCATTCATGGTACCCAATCCAATTCTACATCAATCCGATTTAACATACACAAATTATTTAGCAAGTTAATTGATTATAAAGTGTGTATGTACACACCTGTCACCAACGATAATTCTAAATCTCGAAGAATCAAATCGGCACCTAGACTTCCCTGCTCCTAATCATTTTTGAACACTAGCTTCACTTTTGAATCAATCACGAATCTGCTTTACCAACTACAATCGGTCAATAAATATTATTAACCATAGCCTTGGCTTTTCCATCACTAGAATATAGTCTATTTTAAAGTAAACTCTTACCACCACTTACCAACTGGTCAACAGAGAAAGAAGGCTACGCTTGATTGCTTCCAAGTCCCGGAGACCCCTTGCCAAAACGATTGTAAATGAAAATCTGAAGAGATCTATCCCACTTAATATTCGGCCAAGGCTACTAAAGAAATAGCGCAGGAGATTCGGCTTGAATGGAAAGAAAATAGTGAGAAAAGGGAGATAGGGGTTCGGTTTTGAGAAGGAAAGAAAAGAAAATAAATTGAAGGTGAGGTGTATAGGATTCGGCCAAGGTCTAAAAGAAAACGAAAAGGTAGATTGCAATAGTGTTTCAGTTTGAGAGAGAATGAAAAAGGAAAATCAAAAGATGGAGGTTTAGCCGAAATTATAAAGAAAAGACCAAAAGAATTCGGCATTATCCCCCCCATGTTTGCCGTCCACTCTTCCTATGAAGAGTTTAAAATTCGACCAATTACTTGAATTGCTCTTGACCAAAGAGTTTAAAGATATTCAAAATAATTTGAACACTCCATCTCCTATATTTTCTCTTGGCCACTAAATTTAAACTATTCAAGATAATTTGAATGCTCACATGCCTAAATTCTCTCTTGCCAACTATTAAAGATTAATCAAATAATAATCTAATTAGAATCTAATTTAATCCTTATTATCTCATCAAATAAATAATAAAAAAAACAAAGAAGCCATGTGTTCATCAACTTCCTTCCAAATTAATGCAAAAACAACAAGGAAACCATGTGCGGCCAATTCACTTTGTCACGCCAAAGAAGAAAAGGAAAAAACAAAATGTCTTTGCTTGATTCAAACCAACAACCTCACGCACCACCCTCTCTTCCAACGTCCCCTAGCCACTTCTCCCATTAGACTTTCATGTCAAATAACCCCACCATTTAATTATAAGGCCTTCTTACTTAAGCCCATCACCGCATATAAAAATAAGAAGCAAAATGTCGCTCCAACTACTCGAACTGCGACCTCCACTGGAACCATAATCTGCAGCCAATGTCCCTGCCAATTTGCCAATGCGCCATTTGTGATATAATCCCCCCAAAACCTCTTTTAAGGCCTCCTTTGTTAGCTCCATTGTCTCACGCCAAAACCAAAAATAAAACCCATGTGCTTCCCATGTTACTCGAACTTGAGTCCCTTGCCAAGACCCTCAAGTGGCACCCCAAGCCACTCCACCAACCTGCCATTCATGCCATGAACCTTCACTCATTAATTTTAAGGCCCTCTTTCCTGGCCCCCCTTACCTTTAACGCCAAAAAGCCCAAAAAAATAAAACATTTCCCCCTTGTTGCTTCCACGGATCGAACCTCCTCCCTTGTTACCCCCCTTAGGCGCACCAAGCCACTTGTGCCAAGCCTATTCTTTGTGCCATAATTCGCCCAAATTTTTTTAAAGCCCTATCTCACCTAGCTCCCTCCTTTTAGGTACTAAAAAAAAAATTTAACACTAAGTCAGGCCTAGCTCGGGCTTAATTTTAGACCTTAGAACACGCCAAATAAATCATAATATTTATTCTTTAAGCACACACATGGGAAATTAGCTAAATTACAAACAACCTCTAATTTAGGATGTTACAGGCTGAGTTATCCTGCATGTGTTGCGGACTCTTTTCAGCTTGTGCGAGCCGCACCATGTAGTTTCGTCATGACCATAAGCTTGTGTGAGCAGACCCATTGATAGCTCTAGTGTAACACCCCAAACTCGGTCAACACACCACGAAAGAATCGGATATGTTACGAAGTGAAAACATTTTAAAATCATAAGTTTGTCGAATAATTTAATTTTTTTTAAAGAAGACTCTTATTTTGTTTCAGGGTTTAGAAAACTCAGTAATAATTGATGTTGAGGTTGTTTTAGTAGTTGTCGTAATACTTGGAAAACTCGTGATTAAAACCCATTTGTGATTGCCGATATTAGAAAACATTGGATACTTATTAAAACTGAACGCGATAAGTAAAATCAAGTTTAGAACCATTTGCCTTTAAAGTGATTTGAAAATTAGAGTTGTAAAAACATCCAAGTTACCTTATTATTTTGTGAACTTTGTTACCCGATGGTAACGCTTGAAAACTCGAAGAGATATAGTTTTGAAACTATTGCTTTTTACCGGTTAATTTTATCAAGTCCATAAATCCGACATATGTAAAATATAAGCAGAATAAAAGCAAGTAATAATAAAAACCCAAAATAAACTTAGCGGCCTTATTACAAAACCAAAACCAATTTAAGAAAAATTAATAAAATTGAAATAGCAGTTTAAAATCAAAACCAAACTAAGATGCATGGCCACCTCGAGTCCTCCCCGGCTCTATATCTGCGATCTATGCCTCATCTGCAAAATATAAGGGAAGGGGTGAGTCACCAAGACTCAGTGTATAAATCCCCAACTCGATAATTCAAGCATTTACACAGATCATCAGTAAAACATGCAGATTATGCAACCCATAACCTAGCCATCCAATCTCCTTTAACTACCCCGTGTGGTCAAAACCACTGGTGGTCAAAACCACTGGTGATCGTAGTCACAAATGAAATGATGGGGCCAACCCATCGTGTGGTCAAAACCACTGATGACAATCCCGTAATATATCATGTGGGGCCAACCCACTGTGGTACCAAACCACTGGGACGAGTCACAATAATCCATGTGTGGTCAAAACCACTGGTGACCGTAGTCACAAATATCAATCGTGTGGTCAAAACCACTGGTGGTCAAAACCATTGGGACTTAGTCACAAATCATATCAATAGTGTGGTCAAAACCACTGGTGACCGTAGTCACGAATCAACTAATGGGGCCAACCCATCTTGTGGTCAAAACCACTGGTGACAGTCCAAATAAATCATCCCCCTCCTCTCATCAATCCCATCATCATCATGCTCATATCATACGTGTCATAATATCATGTATCATGCATTTAAGGCATAGCATAGCATTTAACAAAACATGACGATGTATATCATAAATCACATAACAGGGGACTTATCCGGAATCCAAGCTCGTGTCCACAAGGCAAGTCACTAATACCAACGGTTATACAGTAACATAGTAAGCATCATTATACTAATAAAGTGTGTAAGAGTTTACACACCTATTACTAACGCAATCACTGAATCCCAAAGACCCGATCTACTGCACTAGATCCCTTGTCCTACATTTGGCCAAACCACAACCATTAACAAGGCCATTCGGCCATACCAATAAATCCTGAAGGGTTAACGCATGGAACCCCAAACCTTACCTTAATGCTCTCTGAATACTAATCACAACACCAAAATATGCGAGACTGATCCTCCCCCTACAATCGGCCAACAACAAAACTTAGTCTCAATAGCCTTCGGCTTTACAAACAACTTAAAAAATGATTTAATCGTCATGGATCCTTACCACAGACTTGAAGAAATTGATTGACAGAGAATAGGTGGCTCAGATCTACTACTTCAGAATCCCGGAGATCCTAAAAGAAATCGGTTTTCAAAGGTGATTAGTAATCTTGTTATCAAATGCCGAAATTAAACCACCTTCTATGAGAGTCGACAGAGAGAGAAATGAAACAAAAGAAATTTGGCCATGAACACTTACCCCCTTCCAAAACCGATTAGAGAAAAACCAAAAGAGATCTAGGCTTGAGTGATATTTGGCCAAAATAGACAAGAAGAAAACAAGGAGATTTCGGCAATAGAGTATGGTTAATAGAAGAGCAAAGCAAATAACATTTGGCTAAAATAAAAAGAAGAGAAAGGGAAGAGATATAAATGGTATTTGGCTTAGGCTTAAAGAAAAGGGACTAAGGGGTTTTGGCAAAAAGAAAGAAGAGAAGAAGATGTGGTTTTGAGCAGTTATGAAAAGAAGAAAAAGAAAGATGGGAGAAAGAGAGGTTCGGCCAAGCACCTTAATTGCCAAAAAAGAGAACAGAAGAAAATGTCAAGTGAGGTTTCGGTTTCAAAGGGGAAAGAGAGTTTCCAAATGGTTCTTGCATGGATTCGGCTAGGTGCATACAAGAGATCTTGACAAATGCTAAAAACAAAAAGGGATTTCGGCTTTTACTTTGATATGGTGCACTAGGGAGAAATCGGCAAGGCTCAAAGGGTTTTTCGGCTTGACACAAAACAAAGAATGAGGCCCTCCAAGCTAGCCGAAAATGATCACCTAACCACTAAGAAATTTCGGCAACCCCTCTACTCAACTTCCCAACCGATTACTCCTCTTCAAACAGGAGTTCAAATTTTGGCAACTGCTCCAAGCTTCTCTGCCACTAATTCAAATGAGTTTGAATTAGTCAAGCTCCTAAATTTTCTCCTTGCCACCCATTTAAATTAATTTGACTTATTCCAAGCTTATCGACAGAGTTTGTCTTTGAGCACAACTCCTCCCCCATGGCGTCAAAATGCTAAGCGAGAAAGTGAGACTTTTCTTTGCTCGAACTGAGCTCTCCCTTCCTGCATGTGGCGTCACCTCAAGGCCCCAAGTGGCGCCTCCTTGCCACTTTACCAAGGCAATTCGTGTGCTTAAATTCTCCACGAATTACACTTAACTCCTAGCTCCTCGGCTCCCTTACTAAAACTTAAAACGAGCATTTTCCTCTGACTCGGGCCTATCTTTGGCTCATAACTAGCCCCCAGAACCCCTCAATTAATAACATAATAGTCCAAACTCATGCAAAGCAATTCAAATACACTAACCCCTATTTGAGGATGTTACATCTAGTGTGAGCATTATATGTGATACGAGATTGAGATAGCTTTGGCTATATATGTGGCACTTAGGGTGTGAGATTCTTGAGTATTCGATAGTATTCCGAATGGTTCAACGGGTAAATCAATGATGTGGATGAGTATGTATTTGATACGAGATGGCACAGGTATGTACATAAACCGTACAAGCATTGAATCGAAGAAACTTGTGAAATGTATACTAACCTTGTGAATGAAAATTGTGGTAGGTTGATGTTTTAAAATGAGATATGTTATGATATGTTTAAATTGCTTAAATTTTGCGTAATTGATAAGTTAAGTTTATTGCTATACGAACTTACTAAGCTTTATAGCTTACTTTGTTTAATTTTTCGTGTTTTATAGTGAAATCAAAGCTAGCTCGGATTCGGGATTGTCAGAGACTTCATCACATTATCCAACTATCACTTTGGTACTTTTAATTTTAAGTGTTTTGAGTATATGACATGTAGAAGGACTTTGGTCATGTTGGTATATGTGTTGTTAATGAATTTAGTCATTTGAAATGGCTTTGTAAATATTAAGAGTTTTGTTTTGTATATAGCCATGAGAGTTGGCTTAATTTGGTTGGTTTGGTTGTGTACATATATGTGCATATGGCTTGTGTTATGAGTTTGTTGATGGATGTATGATGCTTGTTGATTATAGGTATTGTGGATGTCAAATGGTCGATACTTGAGAATTAGTATGCTTATTTGTTTAGGCAAAATGATGCATAATTGTACAATGCCATTTAGGTGATTAGTGATTATGAGTTAGCATGAATGAAATGGTCAAATTTGATACTTATGTATATTGTGGTTAATGGTATGAGATTATTATGAATTGAGCTTGATTGGAGTTGATTTGGAATACCTATTATATGACATGTTTTGGGTGCCAATTGGGTTGATGTAGGTGTAAGCAAGTTTGGGTGGCAAAATGGCTTGGTAAATAGCCTATTTTTGTCCACACGGGCAGAGACACGGGCGTGTGTCTCAACTATGTGTGACACACAGTCAGGTTACACGGCCGTGTGTCTTTTGGTGTTGATTGAAAATCAAGTTAGTGTGCTCCATACGGCCCAGCACACGGGCATGTGACTTGGCCGTGTGGCATAAGTCAGTATACCTTACAAGCTTGGCACGGCCTAGCACACGGTCTGGCATACGGGCGTGTGAGGCCATTTCGAAAGGGCACACGGGCTGGTCACACGAGTTTGTGGTTGGCCGTGTGACCCAAGTCAGGGAGTTACATGGGGTAGGACACGGCCATGTGATCCCATTTTGAATGTCCACACGGCCTGTGACACGGGCGTGTCTTTGGCCGTGTGAGACACAAGACCGGGCCACATGGGCGTGTGTCCCCTGTAGTTTGAAAAATTTCTATCTTTTGTAAAAATTTCTTGAGTTATCGGTTTAGTCCTTAACCGCCATGAATGCATGTTTTGGGCCTCGTAGGCTCGTATTCAGGACAATATGATTGATGTTGAATGATGATTACATGAAATTGATTCAATATGTGAAATGTATGTTTATTTGTGTTATAAGTCCGGTAATGCTCTGTAAGCCTATTTGGTGTTGAATACGTGTAAGGGGTGTTACATTTATTGGTATCAGAGCTACGGTTTAGTCGATTCTCGGACTAACTTAGCGTATGTGAGAGTCTAGCTATACATGCATATATAACCTATGATAGTGTGATATCTCCTGGCAGTTTTAAATCGTGTTTTCCTATAGTAAATAGATCCCAGTCGAGCTGTAGCTGATGATGTTGAATGTAACGTGCCTGCCTCCATTCACAAAGTAGCACAATCAGAGTCGAGACCCGTATCGGGTAGTCAAGGAGGAGAGGCTAAAGAAGCCTTCTTCCAGATGATGAATGAGTGGTTTACGGAGTTTGTTCGAACAAATCCGACTGCTCAACAACCTCCACCCCACCTAATCCCCAATCGATTCCCATAACTCCTTAAGGTGTGGAACTTTTAAGATTGGATAAGCTGCCAGTTGATAAGATTCGAAAATACGGGGCAGAAGAGTTCAGAGCTACTGTTGACAACGATCCTGAAAGAGCCGAGTTTTGGCTTTAAAATACGGTTCGAGTATTTGATAAGCTTTCTTGTACACCGATTGAGTGTTTTAAATGTACCGTATCACTTCTGAGGGACACAACGTATCAGTGTTGGAATACTCTAGTATCAGTGGTACCGAGAGAAAGGGTCACCTGGGAATTCTTTCAAGCTGAGTTCAGAAAGAAATACATCAGTCAACGGTTTATCGATCAAAAGCGAAAAGAGTTTCTGGAACTGAAACAGGGCCGTATGTCTGTGACCGAATACGAGCGAGAGTTTGTAAGAATTAGTAAATATGCTCGGGAGTGTGTTTCAACTGGGGCCTTTGTGTGTAAAATATTCGAAGATGGGTTGAACGAGGATATCGGATTGCTAGTCGGGACTCTAGAGTTAAAAGAATTTGTAATGTTAGTTGATAGAGCCTGTAAAGCCGAAAAACTTGGCAAAGAAAAGAGAAAGGCGGATTTCGAGGCTAAAGATTTGAGAAAAAGATCGATGAATAAGCCATGTCAATCTTCGTCAAAAAAATCAAGAGATTCGTACTCTCGTTCAAATGCCTCAATCGGGTATCCAAACAGAGATTGTGGAAAGCAATACTGAAGTCCTAAAACTCAAGCTACATCAATATTAAGTGTTGGCAGCGTGAGAAATAATAAACTCGAGTGTCAACAGTGTGGTCGACGACATTTTGGTGAGTGCTGGATGAATAATAGAGGTTGTTTTAAATGTGGCTCGCAAGATCATTTCATTCGAGATTGCCTGGAGTTAGCCGAGAAAGATAAATTCCAGAATGCAAGACCGAGCAACATAGCTACTAGAGGGAGGCCACCTAGAAATACGGGGAATGTAACCAGCAGTAAAGGTGCAACAAAAGATTCAGCTGTGAGATCAGAGGCTAGAGCACCTACCAGAGTTTATGCTATTCGCGCTCGCGAAGATGCATCATCACCAGATGTTATCACCGGTACACTTTCTCTTTTTGACACTAGTGTAATTGCTTTGATTGATCCTGGATCGACCCATTCATATATTTGTATGAATTTAGTGTCTAGTAAGAGTTTGCCTGTTGAGTCTACCGAGTTTGTGGTTAAAGTGTCGAACCCCTTAGGCAAATATGTTCTAGTTGATAAAGTTTTTAAGACCTATCCTTTAATGACTCGGGGTTACTATTTCCTGGCTAATTTGATGCTACTACCGTTTGATGAGTTCGATGTAATTTTGGGTATGGATTGGTTGACGCTACATGATGCGGTTGGGAATTGTAGACGAAAGACTATTGAATTGAAATGTCAAAATAGTGAAATGCTTCGAATTGAATCAGATGAGTCGAGTGGATTACCTATTGTGATTTCGTTTATGTCAGCTCAAAGATGTGTGAGAAAAGGTTGTGAAGCTTATTTTACTTATGTACTGGATACAAAAATGTCTGAATTGAAAATTGAATTAGTACCAGTAGTCTATGAGTATCCGGATGTGTTTCCAGAAGAGTTATTGGGATTACCATCGATCAGAGAGGTTGAGTTTGCTATTGAATTCGTACCAGAAACATGACCGATATCGATAGCTCCGTACAGAATGGCTATGATAGAATTGAAAGAATTGATAGCTCGGTTGCAAGAGTTAACAGATAGAGGTTTTGCACGACCTAGTTTTTCGCCCTGGGGTGCACCAGTGTTGTTTGTAAAGAAGAAAGATGGATCAATGAGACTTTGTATTGATTATCGTCAGCTCAACAAGGTTACGATAAAGAACAAGTATCCTTTTACAAGGATTGATGATTTGTTTGATCAGTTGAAAGGAGCAACAGTGTTTTAGAAGATTGATTTGAGATCTGGCTATTATCAGTTACGAGTTAAAGATTCAGATGTGCCGAAAACTGCGTTCAGAACAAGGTACGGGCATTATGAATTTCTTTTTATGCCTTTCGGATTAACTAATGCTCCTGCAGTTTTTATGGATTTGATGAATCAAATCTTTAGACCGTATTTAAACAGATTTGTTGTTGTATTCATTGATGACATTCTAATTTATTCACGAGATGAGTCTGAGCATACCTAGCATTTGAGGATTTTGTTACGAACTTTGAGAGATAAGCAACTGTTTTCTAAATTCAGTAAATGCGAGTTTTGGCTCCAAGGGGTCAGATTTTTGGGACATATTGTTTCGATGGAAGGCATACGAGTTGACCCGAGTAGGATTTTAGCAGTTGTTGATTGGAAACCACCAAGATACGTATCCGAAGTCAAAAGCTTTCTGGGATTAGCTGGTTACTATTGACATTTTGTTAAAGGATTTTCGATGATTTCTACACTGATGACTAGATTGCTACAGAAAGATGTGAAATTTGAGTGGTCAGAGAAATGTCAACAGAGATTTAAGCAGTTGAAAGCATCGTTAACTGAGGCACCAGTTTTGGTTCAACTTGAGTAGGGTAAAGAGTTCGTGATTTTTAGTGACACGTCATTGAACAGTTTGGGTTGTGTTTTGATGCAAGAGGGTAAAGTAATAGCTTATGCCTCCAGACAGTTGAAACCGCATGAAAAAAATTATCCGACGCACGATTTAGAGTCGGCCGCTATTGTTTTTTCATTTAAAATTTGGCGATATCATTTATATGGTGAAATTTTCCATATCTTTACTGATCACCAGAGCTTGAAGTATATAATGACTCAGAAAGATTTGAATTTGCGACAACTAAGATGGCTCCAGCTGTTGAAAGACTATGAGTTAGTGATTGATTATCATCCGGGGAAAGCGAACTTAGTGGCGGATGCTTTGAGTAGAAAATCATTATTTGTTTTGCGAGCGATGAACACACATCTATCCTTTTCTACAGATGGTTCAATTTTGGCTGAATTAAAAGCTAAACCAGTATTTCTTCAACAAATTTGTAAAGCTCAAAAGTGTGACAACGAGTTGCAAGCTAAAAGAGTGCAATGTGAGTCTATTACTGATTCAGACTATCAAATCGGATCTGATGATTATTTAATGTTCCGAGGTAGAATTTTTGTACCAAGGAATTTTGAGTTCACTCAGAAAATTTTACACGAAGCATACAGTGGTTGTTTATTCGTTCACCCGGGAAGTACTAAAATGTATAATGATCTGAAATAGTTGTATTGGTGGTCGGGCATGAAACGTGACATTACAGAGTTTGTGTCGAGATGCTTGGTTTGTCAACAAAGTTAAAGCTGAACATCAAGTGCCTTTGGGATTACTACAGCCTGTGATGATACCAGAGTGGAAATGGAATAGAGTTACGTTGGATTTTGTATCGAGATTACCCTTGTCTCTGAAAAAAGAAAGATGTTATTTGGGTTGTCATTGATCGACTGACGAAGTCAGCACATTTCATTCCGGTACGTAGAGATTATTCGCTTGATAAATTTGCTGAATTGTACACTTCTGAAATCGTTAGATTGCACGGGGTGCCAGTTTTAATTATTACAAATAGAGATTCGAGGTTTACGTCACGATTTTGGAAGAAATTGCAAGATGCTTTAGGTATGCGGTTGCACTTTAGTATAGCATTTCATCCCCAAACCGACGACCAGTTTGAGAGAGTAATTCAGATTCTCAAAGATATGCTTCATTGTTGTGTTTTAAAATTTGAAGGCAACTGGGAAAAGTATTTTCCATTGGTTCAATTCGCGTATAACAACAGTTTTCAATCGAGCATGAAGATGGCACCGTATGAAGCTTTGTATGGTCATAAATGCTGAACTCCGTTGTACTGGACCGAGCTTAGTGAGAAAAAGATCCACGGGGTTGATTTGATCAGAGACACCGAAGAGAAAGTGAAAATAATTCGCGACAGTTTGAAAGCGGCTTCAGATCGACAGATATCATATGCAAATTTGAAACGTAAAGACATTGAATTTCAGATCGGTGTTAAAGTATTCTTGAAGGTATCTCCGTGGAAGAAAATCTTCATTTTGGTCGTAAAGGCAAATTGAGTCCGCGATTTATCGAGCCGTATGAGATTATTGAAAGAATAGGGCCGGAAGCATATCGACTAGCTTTACGGACAGAGTTAGAAAAGATTCACAATGTGTTTCGTGTATCGATGTTGCGACGATATCAATCAGATCCATCACACGTAATTTCCCCGTCAGAGATTGAAATTCAACCTGATATGACATATAAAGAAGAACCGATCAGAATTTTAGCTCGAGAGGATAAAGCGTTGGGAAATAAACGCATAGCTTTGGTAAAAGTTTTGTGGCAACGTCACGGAGTTGAAGAGGCTACGTGGGAATCTGAAGAAACTATGAGGAAACAATACCGTATGTAACACCCCTTACCCGTATTTGACGCCGGAACAAGGTACGAGGCATTACTAGACTTATACACCAACAATTATACAATACCGAGATGTGACTTTCCACTCAAAACTAAAACTTTTTGTAACACCTCATAAACAAGACTAAATCACACATTAGTAATGGTTCGGGATCAAATCAAACTCTTTTGAAGCTCTCTAGAAAGACTTAGAAAGTTTTCATCAAACAATTAACACGCCCGTGTGGAGTAAGGGACACGCCCGTGTGGCATATCACATGCCCGTGTTCCACACTTATGTGGATTTATTTCTCAATTCGAACCTACAGGGGTTTTCACATGGCCAGACACAAGCCCGTGTCCCTGACCCGTGTCCCTCACACGACCTCGACACGTCTGTGTCTTAGCCCGTGTGCAAAAACCTTGGCATTCTGTTTCTAACGTCATCACCCCAAAAATGTCACACGGCCAACGCACACGCCCGTGTCCTTCGACTGTGTGGCAAATTAAATTCTTAATTTCAGGTGCAGACTTCACACGGCCCGGGTACACTCCCATGTCCATGGCCGTGTCTTCCACACGGTTGAGACACACGGTCGTGTCTCTATCCGTGTGTTTACTACTGAGCATACTGACTTGCAAACCTAGTATGCAAGGGGGCACACGGCCTAACCACACGCCCATGAGGTTAACCGTGTGTATACCCGTGTGGACAAGAACAAGGCTATTTGCCAAGCTCTTTCTATCACCCCAACTCATACAAACATGATTCACATCAAACCTTCAACCCATTCATGCATATTTAAACTAAGTAAACCAATCATGCATCTTGAACATTCATGAATAACATCATCTTTTCATAGATTAATGAGGAAGAGCCATCAACTATGGCCTTGAACAAAAGAGTTCATCTTTGAATGAGCAAACACATTTGGCCAAAACAATATGACATTTAACTAATTCTAGTCCCTATACATGCCAGACTAAAAATGCTAAGTCTAACTATACCAAGATGTGCTGATAGTGTGGGTGATCCTTTGCTTATCTCCGTATCCCGAACTGGCTCTTCAACACTATAAAACAAGGGAAAAGAGAAGGGAGTAAGCTTTAAGCTTAGTAAGTCTATATGTAAACAATAAGCATCATACCACATAATAATCAGTCAACATTACATGCTATGTAAAAGCAATTCATATCCTCATAATCATGCTTACTCATTCCAAGCCTTACCACATCCCTTTCATATATCATACGCATTACTCACATTTACTTGGACATATGCCCTGCACTTATCACCACAAAGCCACATGAAATTTTTACTTAAACAAGTTTCTCGATGAACCCTTCGGGATGATACAAGATAACTGGTGGTTTCGCACATAGCCCACCATTAATCAATAATAAGGTGGTATCGCACACAGCCACCAACAATGATAATTACGGTGGTATCACACATAGCCCACCAACAATGATAATTACGGTGGTATCACACATAGCCCAAAAAAATAATAAAAAATACGATGGTATCGCACCTAGCCCATCGTTAATAAATAACAAGGTGGTATCGCACACAACCTACCACTAATTAAGTATTTACGGATATCTATCCATACTCATATTTCTATTTCGAAGGTTCATTCGAGATTCTCCCCATTATATATCATTTTCAATAAATCTTACCAATAAGCATTTACATCCACTCAATACATTAATAGGTAAAAACATACATAATAAGGATGTATCGTTTACACATAAACTTACCTCGATACAAAATATGTCAGTTTGCGGTTTAGTCCGAAACCTTGCCTTTTCTCCGATCAAGGTTGATTCCGCGTTCTTCGTGATTAGCAAGGAGAATAAGTTGCTGAAATTTCAAGCTCCCAAGGCCCTTTCTTGAGTGCAAATATCGGTGGAAGAAGAAGAGAAATGAAAACGATGATAACCTTTTCTTTATTTTAACTTATTTTATTCATTTAGTCACCTAATGTCACCAAATATTGACCAAATTTTAATGCTCTTGTCCCCTTGGCTGGCCATCACCTTTAGGAAGGCCTAATTGCACTTTAAGGACCTCCAACTTAATATTCTATAGCTATTAGACACCTCTAGCTTGTAAAATGAAACTTTCGCACTTTATGCAATTTACTCCTTTTTCGCAATTAAGCATGCAATCACCAAAATTATTGCACCAAAATTTTCATATACTCGTATAATTATGCCATAACACATAAAATAATATTAAAACTAATTTATCCAACCTCGATTTCGTGGTTTCAAAACCACCATTCTGACTAGCCCCAAAATCGAGTTGTTAAAACTCTTGCCCTTTAGAGATTTTCGTCCCCGAAAATCTTACCAGTAAAGAGGTTTGGGTACTGTTTTCTCATAGCTTCTTCTGGTTCCCACGTAGCCTCTTCTACACCATGCTTTTGCCACAACATTTTCACTAAGGCTATACTTTTGTTCCTTAACTGTTTAACCTCTCGAGCCAAAATCTTAATTGGTTCTTCTTCATAGGTCATATTTGGTCGTATCTTAATCTCAGTCGGAGGAATCACATGCGAAGGATCAGAACGATATCGTCGCAGCATCGACACATGAAACACGTTGTGTATTCTCTCTAACTCTGCCGGGAAAGCCAACTTGTAAGCTACTGGTCCAATCCTTTCAATAACCTCATACGACTCTATAAATAGCAGACTCAACTTGCCCTTTTGACCAAATCTCAATATTTTCTTCCACGGGGATGCTTTAAGGAATAGTTTATCACCTAACTGAAACTCAATTTCTTTCCTTTTTAAATCCGCATATGACTTTTGTCGATCTGAAGCAGCTTTCAGACTATCACGGGTCACTTTCACTTTCTCCTCGATTTCTCTAACTAGATCAACCCCGTGAATTTATTTCTCACTAAGCTCGGTCCAATACAAAGGAGTCCGACACTTGTGACCATATAATGCTTTGTACGGTGCCATTCGTATACTCAACTGATAACTGTTGTTGTAGGCAAATTCAACCAAAGGTAGATATTTTTCCCAACTACCTTCGAACTCTAAAACACAACATCAGAGCATATCCTCAAGAATTTGAATCACTCTTTCGGGTTGGCCATCGGTTTGTGGATGGAACGCGGTACAAAAATTCAATTTCGTACCCAAGGCTTCCTGTAACTTCTTCTAAAACCTTGAAGTAAACCTTGGATCTCTATCCGAGATAATGGATACAAGCACTCCATGTAATCTCACAACCTCAGCAATATACAACTCAGCCAACTTGTCAAGTGAGTAATCCACCCGTACCGGTGTAAAGTGAGCCGATTTTGTTAATCTATCAATGATAACCCATACAACATCTTTCTTTTTCGGAGTCATAGGTAACCCCGTTACAAAATCCATCGTAATTCGGTCCCACTTCCACTCGAGAACCATCACTGGCTGAAGTAATCCCAAAGGTACTTGATGCTCGGCTTTCACTTGTTGACAGACCAAACACTTAGTAACAAACTCGGAGATATCTCTTTTCATACCCGGCCACCAATACAACTTCTTCAAATCATTATACATTTTTGTGCTGCCCGGATGTACTGAAAAATAACCATTATGTGCCTCATGTAAAATTTTCTAAATTATTTCATCATCTTTAGGTACACGAACTCTGTCATGAAACATCAAACAATCATCTGAACCAACCCAAAAATCAGAGTTATTTCCTAATTCGCATTGAGCTCTCTTAACTTGCATCCCACTATCATTCTTTTGAGCTTCACATATCTGCCGAAGAAATAATGGTCTAGCCCTCAACTCGACCAATATAGCACCATCATCAGACAACGCTAAGCTCGTACTCATAGCTTTCAAAGCATACAGGGATTTTCTGCTCAAGGCATCCGTAACTACATTCGCTTTCCCCGGATGGTAATCGATTACTAGCTCATAAACCTTCAATAATTCGAGCCACCGCCGTTGTCGCAAATTCAAATCCTTTTGGTTCATCAGGTACTTCAAACTTTTGTGATCGGTAAAGATTCGGCACTTTTCACCATACAAATAATGACGCCAAATCTTCAAAACAAAAACGATAGCAGCCAACTCCAAATCGTGAGTCGGATAATTCTTTTCATGCGGTTTTTGCTGTCTCGAGGCATAAGCTACTACTGTACCCTCTTGCATCAACATACAACCAAGACCATTTAACGATGCATCACTGTAGACCATAAACTCTTTCCCCAAATCAGGTTGTACTAAAATCAGTGCTTCAGTCAACAAAGCTTTCAGTTTCTCAAAACTCTGTTGGCACCTCTCGGTCCATTCAAACTTAACATCTTTATGTAGCAGTCTCGTCATCGGTGTAGCAATCATGGAGAACCCTTTAACGAACCATCTGTAGTAACCCGTTAAGCCCAAAAAGCTCCTAATTTCTGACACATTCCTCGGTGGTTTCCACTCAACAATAGCTGAGATCTTACTCGGATCAACTCTAATTCCATCACCCGACACATTGTGTCCTAAGAATCCGACCTCTCGGAGCCAAAACTCACTATTGCTAAATTTAGCATACAACTGCTTGCCTTTCAGAGTCTGCAAAATAGTTCTCAGGTGCTCCGCGTGCTCACTCTCATCCCGAGAATAAATTAGTATGTTGTCAATAAAAACAACTACGAATTTATCTAGGTACGGTCGGAAAATACGGTTCATTAAATCCATAAAGATCGCAGGAGCATTCGTTAAGCCAAATGGCATAACAAGGAACTCGTAATGGCCATACCTCGTCTGAAATGCAGTTTTTAGCACATCTTACTCCTTAACTCCTTAACCCTCAACTGGTAATAGCCAGACCTTAAGTCTATCTTAGAAAACACCGTAGCTCCCTTCAGTTGGTCGAACAAATCATGTATCCTTGGCAAAGGGTACTTATTCTTCACTGTCACCTTGTTGAGTTGTCTGTAGTCTATACACAATCTCATCGACCCGTGTTTCTTCTTCACAAAAAGTACCGGAGCACCCCACGGTGAATAGCTCGGTCTTGCAAAACCCTTTTCCATCAACTCTTGCAACTGGACCTTAAACTCTTTTAACTCTAACGGTGCCATTCTATACGGGGAAACCGAAATAGGTGTTGTACTCGAAACTAACTCAATACCAAATTTGACCTCTCTAACTGGAGGCAATCCGGGTAACTCTTCTAGAAACACATCCAGATACTCGCACACCACAGACAGTGATTCAATCTTTACCTCTGACTCTTGAGTATTCAACACAAAGGCGCGATAGGACTCACACCCTTTTCTCATGTATTTCTCAGCTACCATAGACGAAATCACTACAGGCATATTATCCGATTTACCTAATTCAACCCGAATGACATCTCCATTTACACATCTCAATTCAATAAACTTACTACCAAAGTTTACTAAAACATTATGAGTAGTCAACCAATTCGTTTGAAGAATTAGGTCAAATTCTTCAAACGAAAACAACATGAGATTTGCCGAAAAATAATGACCTCTAATTGTCAAAGGACAATTTCTACACACTTTGTCAACTAGCACATGTTTCCCTAACGGGTTTGACATTTTTATCACAAATTCTGTAGACTCAATAATCATACTCATGCTAGATACCAATTTTATACAAATATAGGAATGGGTAGACCCCGGATCAATCAAAGCAACAACAGAGATATCATGAAGAGAAAAAGTACCTGTTATCACATCGGGAGATGATGCCTCTTCGCGAGCGCGAATGACATAAGTCCTTGCAGGTGCTCTGCCCTCTGACCTCATAGCAGAATCTCTAGGCGCACCTCTATTACTAGTCCCACTCCCCAGGTTCCTCTGTGGTCTACCCATCGAAGGTACATTGCTCGTTCTTACTTCTTATTTTCTGTCTTTCTCATCTTTCTCAGGACAGTTTCGAATGAAGTGGTCGGGTGAACCACACTTGTAGCAAGTTCGATTATTCCCAATACTCCCCAGTATGTTGTCTACCATAATTTGGACACTTCGGTTTATTTAACTTTGCATTGCCCACGCTTGCCATCGAGGTGGCTTGAACTCTCGAGCCCGAATATGTGTTACCGCGATCTCGGTGTGAATAACCAGCTGAAGCAGTCATCCGAGGGTTTGTTTCCTTTGACCTTTTTGATTGAGTTTGGAACGACTTACTCATCGGATCTTCCTTGCATCTCGGGCCTCAATCATAGCTTTTCTCTTTTCCTTATTCAACTCTTCAGCCTTGCAAGCTCTATCGACCAACGCCACAAATTCTTTCAATTCCAAGATTCCAACTAGCAATCTGATATCCTCATTCAGCCCATCTTCGAACCTCTTGCACATAATAGCTTCCGTAGACACACACTCTTGAGCATACTTACTGAGCCTAACAAATTCGCGCTCATACTCTACC
This sequence comes from Gossypium sturtianum, assembly GCA_025698515.1. Lineage (NCBI taxonomy): Eukaryota > Viridiplantae > Streptophyta > Magnoliopsida > Malvales > Malvaceae > Gossypium > Gossypium sturtianum. Next base: position 96,297,690 of record CM046952.1, read on the forward strand.
ACAGTCATCTCGCCTTGCTTCAATTCAAGAAACTCATTCCGCTTCTGATCAATAAATCACTGACTTATGTACTTCTTTTGGAACTCTTCTAAGAAGAAGTCCCATGTCACTCTCTCCCTTGGAACTACCGATGTTAATATTTTCCACTAGCGGTATGCCGAGTCCCTCAGTAACGACACAGCACATTTTAAGCTTTCCTCGGGTGTGCAAGAAAGTTCATCGAATACCCGTATAGAGTTCTCAAGCCAGAACTCTGCTTTCTCAGGGTCATCATCTATGTTAGCTCTAAATTCCTTGGCCCATTGCTTTCGAAGCTTATCGACCAAAAGTTTAGACATTCTTACTAAATCTATACCTTGAGGAGCTACGGGGACTGGCTGAGGTATAGGTGGGGGTGGAGGAGGTTGTGCATTAGGGTTTTCTCGTACAAACTCAGTGTACCAATTACTCATCATGTGGAGAAAGGCTTCCCGAGCCTCTTCTCCTTGACCCAAAGTCTCGGGTCTACTTTCTACAGGCGCGGTACCTTGTGCGGGAGCCGGTGCATTACTAGCAGCATCGTCAGTAGCAGCTCGATCGGGATCTATTTACTATACAAAAATAAAATTTAAAATTGCCAGGAGTCATCACACTATCAATATATGTTTATGGCATGTATAGCTAGACTCTTATACATGCTACGGTAGTCCAAGAACCGACTAAACCATAGCTCTGATACCACTAAATATAACACCCCTTACCCGTATTCGACGCTGGAATAGGGTATGAGGCGTTACCAGACTTATACACCAACAATTATACAATACCGAGATGTGACTTTCCACTCAAAACTAAAATTTTTTGTAACACCTCATAAACGGGCCTAAATTACACATTAGTAATGGTTCAGGATCAAATCAAACTCTTTTGAGGCTCTCTAGAAAGACTTAGAAAGTTTTCATCAAACAGTCCACACGCCTGTGTGGAGCAAGGGACACGCCCGTGTGGCATATCACATGCCCGTGTTCCAAACCCGTGTGGATTTATTTCTTAATTTGAACCTACAGGGGTTTTCACACGGCCAGACACACGCCCGTGTCCCTGACTTGTAACGCCCCAAATTTGGGCCTAGTAGAATTGGGCCCATTGGGCCTTGGGCGTGTGAGCATTCAAAATTTTTTAGAACAAGAGAACGGCACTAATGCAAGTTGGACCTATTAGGTGAGGGATTTTGGAAGGTTAGGGGGCTTCCATGAAGTCCCGGATCAAACCAGGCTTTAGGAAAATTTTGGTTTTAGGTGAATAAAACCCTGGGAGTTAGTAAGTAAGCTTTAAGAATAAAATGTGGAGAAAAATGACACAAAAAAGAATTTGTGGTCTAGTGGCAAATGGCACCACATGGGAGACAAGGGAATGACGCCACACAAGGAAACAAGGGGTCCAAGGTTCAAGTCTTGGCGCTTGCATTTCATTTTGATTTCTTTTTAAATGAATTTAGACTTTAGGCCATAGGCTTATATTTAGTTGCGCATGTTTTAAGATAACCAGGAGCTAGTTGGTAAAGTGGCTAGCGGCGTGGATTATGTTACAGGGGAGCCTGAGTTCGAATCCCATTGCAAGCAAAAAGGGATATTTATTTTGCTAAGTGGGGACGGCGAGTTTGTGTTGGAATTAAACTCACTAAAGGAGGGATCCCACATCGGGAAGCTAGCAAGAGGGGAGGTGAGAAGCTGGCTTTAAATAGAGTAATCTATGAGGAGAGTAAGCATACCTTGGTGGGTAAATTACTGAAATACCATCAGTGGGTAAAATTACCGAAATACCCTCAGCGGGTAAAATTATCAAAATACTCTCGGTGGGTAAAATTATCGAAATACCCTTTTAAGGTAAAATGACTATTTTGCCCTTGTAGGTAAATGACTGACTAGACTACGAATTTGATTGATTTGGACTGTGATTGTATGACTGCGTTTTAATTGACTTGACTGTGGTCGTGTGACTGTTATACTGTTAATTTATGTCCAAATGATTGTTACTGAGCATGGCCATTTTGCATACACGTGTAATGATTGCGCATGACATACACGACATATTGCATGGGGTTGGGATTTTGTATTTTGGAGGAAGTATTGTACTGGTGGCTATGCCACGTTATACTGATTCAGTGGCTCCGCCACGATATACTGATTTTAGTGGCTCAGCCACGAATATTGTTACGAGCGACTTTCTTTGCGTTTATCTTAGCGACTCGGCATTCTTGGTGTAGTATCGGGTGGGTTGACTTGGTCCCCATAGGAGTGTAGGGTTGGTACGGGTGGAGTGTTGGTTGGATTGGGTTGGGTTGCATTCTCTATTTGCATTACCATGATTTTGGGGCCGTAGGCTAGTAATCTTCGCATGGGTTTAGGCCCGCATCAGGATCAAAATGGGATTACACGTTGAGTTCTCGTAACTCACCCCCTTTCTTTTAACCGTACAGGTAATCCCCAGTGTTAGAGGATTTGAGCTGCGGAGGACTCGGAGGTGGTCATACGTGGGATTTGCTTCTTACAAAAATTAGTAAATTTGGTTTAAATTATTTTATATTATTATTTTTTGGTTAATATTTTGTGTAATAAGGCCATTGGATTTTTCTTTTTAATCTTTCATTTGGTAATTCTGCTAGTTATAAATTGTTAATCGGTTAATCACGAATTTTTTTTAAAACAATAACAACCGTTTTAAAAATATCACGTTTCCGCAATTGCTTAAGTCAGATTTCTGCAGTAAACAAGTTTTTTTTGAAAATAATAACATCTTTTCAAGAATACACCTTAAGCAAATCCTGTTTATACAAACAATGAAGTTCGGAGTTTCAAAAAGGATACAAAGTTTTTAACGAACTCATAGCTTTTAAACAACCTTTTGATGTGACATGCTAGATCCGGTCATAACGTCTAGGTCGGGTTTGGGGTGTTACATTTAATGGTATCAGAGCCAAGTTGTAAAACTCGGCTGTGGAATGGGTTTGAAAACTTTTTCAAATATGCTTAAATTTTTAACTTGGGAAATGATAGTGTTACTGAAAGTATGGCACACCGAGTCTCCGGCACCAAATCTGTAAGTTTTTTTACCTTATACTACTGCTTTTTATCTTGACATGGTCAGATTGAGAAACTACTAGGGATAGTAGTAGCATACTGAATACTTTTGTCTGTTTAGAATTTAAATACAGCGTGTTAGAAATATGGTGATTTCTTTAGGTATTGGACTGTATTTTTGGTATTTATTCTCTGTGTGTTTGGTTTGGATGTGATGTGATGTTTGGCTATAGAAATTGGTTGCATATGAGATATTTGTCTGCCTTAATGGTTAGGTGTTTTGAGTATATGTAGGGAGTTCCAAATTCTAGTTAAAATATGATAGGGATATTAGAATCAGAGTACGCAGCGGTAGCGTAGTGGGGTAGTTGTTACACGACTACCCTATTAGCTGGAAATTTCGGGGACAAAATTTCTTTAAGGGAGGTAGATTTGTAACGCCCCGAATTTGGGCCTAGTAAAATTAGGCCCATTGGGCCTTGGGCATGGGAGCGTTTAAAATTTTTGAGAACAAGAGAACAGCACTAATGCAATTTGGACCTATTAGGTGAGGGATTTTGGAAGGTTAGGGGGCTTCCATGAAGTCCCGGGATCAAACCTGGGCTTTAGGAAAATTTTGGTTTTAGGTGAATAAAACCCTGGGAGTTAGTAAGTAAGCTTTAAGAATAAAATGTGGAGAAAAATGACACAAAAAGGAGTTGTGGTCTAGTGGCAAATGGCACCACATGGGAGACAAGGGAATGACGCCACACAAGGAAACAAGGGCTCCAAGGTTCAAGTCTTGGCGCTTGCATTTCATTTTGATTTCTTTTTAAATGAACTTAGACTTTGGGCCATAGGCTTATATTTAGTTGCGCATGTTTTAAGACAACAAGGAGCTAGTTGGTAAAGTGGCTAGCGGCGTGGATTATGTTACAGGGGAGCTTGAGTTCGAATTCCATTGCAAGCAGAAAGGGATATTTATTTTGCTAAGTGGGGACGGCCAGAGTTTGTGTTGGAATTAAACTCTGCTGAAGGAGGGATCCCACATCGGGAAGCTAGCAAGAGGGAATGTGGGAAGATGGCTTTAAATATAGCAATCTATGAGGAGAGTAAGCATACCTTGGTGGGTAAAATTATCGAAATACCCTCAGTGGGTAAAATTACCAAAATATCCTTTTAGGGTAAAATGACTATTTTGCCCTTGTAGGTAAATGACTGACTAGACTATGAATTTGATTGATTTGGATTGTGATTGTATGACTGCGTTTTAATTGACTTGACTGTGGTCGTGTGACTGTTATGCTATTAATTTATTTCCAAATGATTGTTACTGAGCATGGCCATTTTGCATACACGTGTAATGATTGTGCATGACATACACGACATATTGCATGGGGTTGGGATTTTGTATTTTGGAGGAAGTACTGTACTGGTGGCTATGCCACATTATACTGATTCAGTGGCTTCGCCACAATATACTGATTTTAGTGGATCAACCATGTATACTGTTACGGGCAACTTTGCTGCGTTTATACTGGCAGCTCGGCTGCATTCTTGTTGTGTAGGGCTGGGTGGGTTGACTTGGTCCCCACAGGAGTGCAGGGTTGGTACGGGTGGAGTGTTGGTTGGATTGGGTTGGGTTGCATTCTCTATTTGCCTTACCATGATTTTGGGGCCATAGGCCCAAACTGATACTGCATGGGTTTAGGCCCAGACTGTGATTGAAAATGGGATTACACGCTGAGTTCTCGTAACTCACCCCTTTCTTTTAACCGTGCAGGTAATCCCCAGCGTTAGAGGATTTGGAGCTGCGGAGGACTCGGAGGTGGCCATACGTCAAATTTGCTTCTTACGAAACTTAGTAAATTCGGTTTTAATTTATTTTATATTATTATTTTTGGGTTAATATTTTGTGTAATAAGGCCATTGGATTTTTCTTTTTAATATTTCATTTGGTAATTCTGCTAGTTATAAATTCTTAATCGGTTAATCACGGATTTTTTTTTAAAACAATAACAACCGTTTTCAAAATATCACGTTTCCGTAATTCCCTAAGTCAGATTTCTACAATAAACAAGTTTTTTTCGAAAATAATAACATCTTTTCAAGAATACACCTTAAGCAAATCATGTTTATACAAACAATGAAGTTCGGAGTTTCAAAAAGGATACAAAGTTTTTAACAAACGTATAGCTTTTGAACAACCTTTTGATGTGACATGCTAGATCCGGCCATAACGTCTAGGCCGAGTTTGGGGTGTTACATGACCCGTGTCCCTCACACGGCCTCGACACGTCCGTGTCTTAACCCGTGTGCAAAAACCTTGGCATTCTGTTTCTGACGTCATCACCCAAAAAATGTCACACGGCCAATGCACACGCCCGTGTCCTTCGGCCGTGTGGCAAAATAAATTCTTAATTTCAGGTGCAGACTTCACACGGCTCGGGCACACGCCCTTGTCCATGGCCGTGTCTTCCACACGGTTGAGACACACGACCGTGTCTCTACCCATGTGTTTACTACTGAGCATACTGACTTGCAAACCTAGTATGCAAGGGGGCACACAGTCTAACCACACGCCCATGAAGTTGATCGTGTGTCACACACGGCCTAGACACACACCCGTGTGTCTACCCGTGTGGAGAAGAACAAGGCTATTTGCCAAGCTCTTTCTATCACCCCAACTCATACAAACATGATTCACATCAAACCTTCAACCCATTCATGCATATTTAAACTTAGTAAACCAATCATGCATCTTTCACATTCTTGAATAACCTCATCTTTTCATAGACTAATGAGGAAGAGCCATCAACTATAGCCTTAAACAAAAGAGTTCATCTTTGAATGAGCCAACACATTTGGCCAAAACAATATGACATTTAACTAAGTCTAGTCCCTATACATGCCATACTCAAAATGCTAAGTCTAACTATACCAAGATGTGCTGATAGTGTGGGTGATCCTTTGCTTATCTCCGTATCCCAAACTGGCTCTTTGACACTATAAAACAAGGGAAAAGAGAAGGGAGTAAGCTTTAAGCTTAGTAAGTCTATATGTAAACAATAAGCATCACACCACATAATAATTAGTCAACATTACATGCTATGTAAAAGCAATTCATATCCTCATAATCATGCTTACTCATTCCAAGCCTTACCACATCCCAAACACATATCATACGCATTACTCACATTTACTTGCACATATGCCCTGCACTTATCACCACAAAGCCACATGAAATTTATAATTAAACAAGTTTCTTGATGAACCCTTCGGGATGATACAAGATTACTGGTGGTTTCGCACACAGCCCACCATTAATCAATAATAAGGTTGTATCGCACACAACCCACCAGCAATCATAATTACGGTGGTATCGCACATAGCCCACCAAAATAATAACAAATACGATGGTATCACACCTAGCCCATCATTAATAAATAACAAGGTGGTATCGCACACAGCCCACCACTATTTAAGTATTTACGGATATCTATCCATGCTCATATTTCTATTCCGAAGGTTCATTCGAGATTCTCCCCATTATATATCATTTTCAATAAATCTTACCAATAAGCATTTACATCCACTCAATGCATTAATAGGTAAAAACATATATAATAAGGATGTATCATTTACACATAAACTTACCTCGATACAAAATATGTCAGTTTGCGGTTTAGTCCGAAACCTAGCCTTTTCCCCGGTCAAGGTTGATTCCGTGTTCTTCGTGATTAGCAAGGAGAATAAGTTGCTAAAATTTCAAGCTCCCAAGGCCCTTTCTTGAGTGCAAAAATTGGTGGAAGAAGAAGAGAAATGAAAAAGATGATAACCTTTTCTTTATTTTATCTTATTTTATTCATTTAGTCACCTAATGTTACCTAATACTGACCAAATTTTAATGCTCTTGTCCCCTTGGCCAGCCATCACCTTTAGGAAGGCCTAATTGAACTTTAAGGACCTCCAATTTAATATTCTATAGCCATTAGACACCTCTAGCTTGTAAAATGGAACTTTCACACTTTATGCGATTTAGTCCTTTATTGCAATTAAGCATGCAATCACCAAAATTATTGCACCAAAATTTTCATACACTCATATAATTATGCCATAACACATAAAATAATATTAAAACTAATTTATTCGACCTCGATTTAGTGGTTTTGAATCCACCATTCTGACTAGCCCCAATATCAGGTTATTACACCGTAACCTCTTTTCTGGTAAGATTTTCGGGGACGAAAATTCCTAAGGGGGGAGAGTTGTAACAGCCTATTTTTAGTCAAATAGGAATAGTGGTTTTGGGACCACAAATATGAAGTCAAAATAATTATTTTATTATTATTTTAATGTTTACAACATGATAGTATGATTGTGTGAAAGTTTGGTTAAGAAATTTTATCGTTTGAGTGTTTAATTTGATAAAAACGACTAAATCGCGTAAAGTGCAAGACTGGAGTTCTATATGCTAAAGGTATTAAATGGCTATGAAATTAAATAGTGGAGGTCCTTATGTGGTAAATATACCATTTTTAATTTGAGTGGACATTTTTGGACTTATATTAAGAGATTTTAATGAATTATATTAAAGGTTAAAAAGGTAATTTAGTAAATTAAATAAGTAAAATAATAAAACAACAAAGTTATCATCTTTGTTTAGTTTCTTCCACCGAAATTAAGAAGAGAGAAACTCCATGGATGCATGTTATGTTCGGCCAAGCTTCCTAGCTCAATAGGTGAGTGAATTTTGTCCCGTTTTTAATGATTTCTATGTTTTTGAGATCGTTGCAGCTTAATCTAGCTAGCCCAGGGACTATTTTGCAAAATTGTTAAAGGTTTAGGGTTTTTCCATTGATGAATGTTGGTGTGTTTTGATATTTAATGATAGAAAATGCTTGCTTGTTGTTAGATAAACAACATTTGTTAAGTGATTTTTAGTAAAAAGTCCAAATAGGGATTAAATTGAAAAATGTGTAAAATTCATGGTTAAATTGTGAAATAAATGAAAAATATGGGCTGCTAGGGACCTAATTGAAATTTGGCTAGCATGGGTTTAGGTTGAATTGCATGAAATTGTGTTTTTATGAGATAATGACTAAATTGTAAAAATGTGAATTATTAGGGGCAAAAGTGTAAAATTTCCTTAACATGTATTTTGGACTAAATTGAATATAATGATAATTAAGTAAGTTAATTTTTATTACATTTAGATCAAGAAAAGTGAAATAAGGATTTAGATCGGGGAAAGAATAAGGTTTCGGACTAATTGACTCGTTTCGTCATTTTTACAATCGAGGTAAGTTTGTATGTATTAAACATTATTATATTTGTGTTTTAAATGCTTTGATATTACATAAATTATGAATACGACACTGCGGACATATTCAACGACGATTCGGCAAGTGAGAAAATCTCGGTTGAACCTTAAGAATAGATTAGGATACAAATGACATGTCATTAGGGGTTATGTGATTTGGGTGCTGGTCCGTACGTCCTATCATTGGCTGAGTTATCCAGCATGTGTTGCGGACTCTTGTCAGCTTGTGTGAGCAGCACCATGTAGCTTCGTCATGACCGTCAGCTTGTGTGAGCAGACCTGTTGATAGCTCTAGTGTGAGGATTATATGTGATACGAGATTGAGATAGCTTCGGCTATATATGTGGCACTTAGGGTGCGAGATTCTTGAGTATCTGATAGTATTCTGAATGGTTCAATGGGTAAATCAATGATGTGGATGAGTATGTATTTGATACGAGATGGCACATGTATGTACATAAACCGTACAAGCATTGAATCGACAGAACTTGTGAAATGTATACTAACCTTGTGAATGAAAATTGTGGTAGGTTGATGTTTTAAAATGAGATATGTTATGATATGTTTAAATTGCTTAAATTGTGCATAATTGATAAGTTAATTTTATTGCTATACGAACTTACTAAGCTTTATAGCTTACTTTGTTTAATTTTCCGTGTTTTATAGTGAAATCAAAGCTAGCTCGGATTTAGGATTGTCAGAGAATTCATCACACTATCCAACTATCACTTTGGTACTTTTAAACTTAAGTGTTTTGAGTATATGACATCTAGAAGGACTTTGGTCATATTGGTATATGTGTTGTTAATGAATTTAGTCATTTGAAATGGCTTTGTAAATATTAAGAGTTTTGTTTTGTATATAGCCATGAGAGTTGGCTTAATTTGGTTTGTTTGGTTGTGTACATATATGTGCATATGGCTTGTGTTGTGAGTTTGCTGATGGATGAATGATGCTGGTTGATTATAGGTATTGTGGATGTCAAATGATTAATATTTGAGAATTAGTATGCTTATTTGTTTAGGCAAAATGATGCATAATTGTAATATGCCATTTAGGTGATTAGTGATTATGAGTTAGCATGAATAAAATGGTCAAATTTGATACTTATGTATATTGTGGTTAATGGTATGAGATTATCATGAATTGAGCTTGATTGGAGTTGATTTGGAATGCCTATTATATGACATGTTTTGGGTGCCAATTGGGTTGATGTAGGTGTAAGCAAGTTTGGGTGGCAAAATGGCTTGGTAAATAGTCTATTTTTGTCCACATGGGTAGAGACAGGGGCGTGTGTCTTAGCTGTGTGTGACACACGGTCAGGTTACACGGCCGTGTGTCCCCTGGTGTTGAATTGAAAATCAAGTCAGAATGCTCCACACGGCCCAGCACACGGACGTGTGACTTGGCCATGTGGCATAAGTCAGTATACCTTACAGGCTTGGCACGACCTAGCACACGGTCTGGCACACGGGTTTTTGGTTGGCCGTGAGACCCAAGTCAGGGAGTTACACAAGGTAGGACACGGGCTGGGACACGGCCATGTGATCCCATTTTGTATGTCCACATGGCCTGTGACACGGGCGTGTCTTTGGCCGTGTGAGACACACGGCCGGGCCACACGGGCGTGTGTCCCCTGTAGTTTGAATTTTTTTTAAGGTTTGCAAAAATTTCTTGAGTTATCAGTTTAGTCCCTAACTACCATGAATGCATTTTTTAGGCCTCGTAGGCTCGTATTCGGGACAATATGATTGATGCTGAATGATGATTACGTGAAATTGATTCAATATGTGAAATGTATGTTTATTTGTGTTATAAGTCCGATAATGCTCTGGCATTGAATACATGTAAGGGGTGTTACAACACTTGTTGATAAACGGGCGTGTGAACCAAGTTAGTGAGTTGCACGGGCTAGCACACTGGTTGACACACGGGCATGTGAACCAAGTCAGTGAGTTACACAAGTGAGCACTCTGATTTGTTCCAATTCGGTCCCTATTTGCCTGAAAACTATTTTTAAGGCTACGTAGGCTCAATTTAAGGCCAGTAAATGCATGCTTATTCCATTTTGAATTTCTTAAGTATTTATTAAATTAAATTAAAAAAATAATTGCTATTGGTTATAAAATGTTCTGTTTTGTACGATAATCTTTGTAACCCTAGTCCGACAACGGAAATGAGTTAAATGTGTTACACTTGCAGTAAAACCACATTTTAAATTTGCTTTATAAAATCTTTTATTTTATGCACATGGGCGCACGCGGTCAATGGTACACAGTTGTTCGCACGATCGTGTGACTCTAACACCACATAACATCAATTTGTTCATGGTTTTCCCACATGACCATGTGATCCACCCATATAGCCTCGACCTTTCCACATGGTCAGGGGACACGACTATGTGACCCCTATTTTCAGGTTTTCCCCAAATTTTTGTTTTAGTTTCAAAATGATCATTGTTTTCTACGGAGTTGGTTTTAGGTTTTCATAAGCTCGATATTAACCCAAAATTGATTGAATTGCATGCTATACATGATTGAATGTGGTTAATTGATATTGAAATAATATTTTGGACTATGAAATAAAATCAAATGTTCTTTATTTTGCCTATAGCACCTTATTGCTCGGGTCTGGTAATCAAACAAGGTATGTGGTGTTACATTTAGTGGTATCAGAGCTATAGGTTTAGCCGATTCTCAAACTAAATCGAGCTCAAAATTGAGTCTAGAAGTACATGCCATTGTCGAGTTGAGTTTGAGTCGGGATTTGGATGTTGATGTGTAAATTCTTTTGTTATATAGTTGAAAATGTCAGGGGAACCAAGAAATGTTGATAATGATGACATGAATTAGTGTTCACTTTGTTGAGAATGAAAATAGGATTGGGGTCGAAGAACCTAATGAAGATTTAGCCAATGCTCAAAAAAATTGAATTGTGAGATCTCGACAAAAAGATTGAGGTAACGAGGAATTACCCCAGAAGATAGCGAAAATCTTTCAGTGAATAGCGAGAAGTGCTCCACAAACTACTTCAGCAACTACAACTAGATGAGCCCCAATAAAAGAACTGTGAAATTACTGTGCCACAGAGTCTGTGGGAGTAAAAGGGGTCGATCCTTTGGAAGCTGAGATATGGCTAGAGGCAAGGAACCGAGTACTTTAACAGTTAGAATGTTGACCGCATTTGGATGTACCAACATCAAGAGTAAAAATCCTACACAAAACAAATGAAAAGACGGTATCCACAAATACAGGCTCAAGTTGTAATATAGTTACAACAGAGTAGATAAGTACTCCGAGGATCATGCCCAAGGGAGGCCAGCACTAAATTAATTCTAACCTAATCTAATTAGTACTTTAGATAAATTATATTACGAGGAAATATTTTAGGGATTTTAAATAATAATAAAAAGAAAAGAAATAAATAAAAATGAGAAATCAAATGATAGAATCTGTCAAATCTAAGCATGGGTGATTAGCTTGCTTCGGTAATCATAAGCAACTATCGTTTTAGGTTTTCTTGTTCAATCAACTAGTCGATATGTAACACCCCTAACCCGTAACCATCGTCGGTTTAGGGTTAAGAGGCATTACCAGACAATCAAAAACTTTTACGAATATTTCACATAATACTATATATATCATTGTCAAATCATAGCAGAATACAAACATATAGTCCTTTAATGAGGTCTACGAGACCTTAATCATACATTAGAAAGGGGTCGAGACTAAACCGAGATCATACAAATTTTTTCTGAAAATCAAACATCTTTCAAAGTTATAGAGGTCACACGCCCGTGTGGGCAGGCCGTGTGCCTCACACGGCCTCAGACACACCCATGTGTTGGATCCGTGGCAAAATAGGGCATACATATTGACTTGTCCACATGGCCTGAGACACGCTCGTGTGCCTCACCCATGGTCGACACTGACTTGCTCCATACGGCCAGTCACACGCCCGTGTGTCCAGCCCATGGTTGAGTCTGACTTATTTTGAAATACAACCACGAAGGACACGGTCGAGCCACACGCCCGTGTGCTCAACCCTGTGGGCAATTATAGGCCATTTACAAGGCCAATTTGCCACCCACACATTGGGTTATACCTACAAGCATTAAACTAATTCAGACCATATTCCCAAAGCAAACAAAACATACCAAAATGACTATCTTTTCTAGCCATTCAAGAACATATTCAACACCAACTTATACCTCATTTAACTCAATCTAATCACAAGCATTTTCCAAGCATAACTCATCAACAACTTATCAAATTCATTATGATAATTTATCATCAATATTATACTAGCTTTGCATCATAAAACTTACCATAAATTTGACTATCTCATTAGTCCAACCATTAACCACCAAACATACCAATCTATGCACCATATAGCATAGCTACTCAATAACATCATGTTCATTATCTAGCCATATCACATGGCTATTTATATACAACTCAAAACATCAACCATTCAACTAGACTATACATGCCATACTTAAATAATTACACTTTCAAAAGGTACCAAAATAGAGTTTGATAGTGTGGTGACGATCCTTAACGATCCCCGAGCCTTCCGTAGCATTAACGATCTATAAGACAATGCAAACACACACAAAGTAAGCTTTCCAAAGCTTAGTAAGCCATATACAAATAAACTTAACATATAAACATTCATAATCATATCAATTGCAAGATCATTTATATATCTCAAATGTAATTTCATACTTCTTTTTTGGCTCATTTGTTTAGCCATTGCTGACCAACAATTCATATCTCCAAATACCTCTTTTGATCATAGCAACTTCATACATATATCACATTTAATCTCATCAAGTCTATGCACACATCTCACTAGTGTATATACACATATATACTTACCATTTATGCTCAAACATAGAGTACATCACATATGTACCTAAAATAATTACGCATTTCACATAGTATTTCGTTTCTTGGAATTGCCCGTTGAAGCATTCGAAATCAAATAGGATACTCGGAATACACAGAATAATCATATAATGCCAATGTCTGAGACGTGGTCTTACATGTAATCAAATATCGATGCCACTGTCCCAGACAGGGTCTTACATGAAATCATATACGATGCTGATGTCCCAAAAATGGCCTTACACGTAAATCTCAAATCAATGCCAACGTCCCAGACGTGGTCTTACATGATATCACATATTAGAAACCTATGTCATGACATATTAATCCTATCTATTCCTAAGGTTCGTACGGGACTTTTCAGATATTGATGCATTGTCGATACTTTCTCAGATTTCTCACGTATTTCATCCAAAATCATTCATCACGATTCAAAATCAAATGAACATAAATAATTCAACTTAAATACATTTATTCATATATGGACTTACCTCGTACGGATATAGACGGATGGATTCGACTATTCAATCACTTTCGACTTTCCTCAGTCTAAGTCTGTTTTCTTTGGTTCTTGATCTATACATATTAAAATTTAAACCATTTATTCACCAAATCATTCAATTCAATCCAAAAACACACATTTAGGGCACTTTACAAATTAGCCCTCGCATTTTCACATTTTGACATTTAAGTCTCTATTTCACAAAATCACAAAATTCACAAAATTTGCTTTTACCCATGCTTAGCCGAAATTTCATATGCTTCATACAAGTCCATACATTTCATTTATTTCACATTTTAGTCCCTCAAAATATCATTTTCACAATTTAATCCAAATTACTCAAATTCACCAAAAATTCAAAGACAAAACATGTTAATCTAACACATATATTTCATATTTCATCAACTAAAATCACAAAGCTCAAGCATTCATCAATGGCACTTTTCAAAATCATCATCAAAAGCCAAAATTAAGGCATGGTGATGAAAAGATACCTTAATTTTTGCTTATAGCTAGCCAAACCCTAAGAACTTATTTTCTCTTCTTTTTCTCTTAAAATTCGGCAATGGTGATGAAAAGATGAACACTTTATGTTTTATTTTATTTTTATTTACTAATTTAGCTAATTACTATACTAGCCTTTTTATTTTCATTTGTATTCCACTATCTTAAGGCATTTTTGTCCATCAAATATTCATATGGTTTAATAACCACATAAGGACCCATCTTTATAAAGACACATCAATTCGGCACTTTATCAAATAGAAAGCTACTTTTACCTTTATGTAATTTAGTCCTTCTATCAAATTAAGCACACAAACGGATAAATTATTTCACGAAACTTTCACACAAGCTTAATCACATACTGTAAGAAAAGAAAATAATATTAAAATACTTTTTGACTCGGATTTATGGTCCCAAAACTACTATTCCAACTAGGGTCTAAACCGGACTGTTACTATTCTCCCCCTTAGGGATTTTCATCCCCGAAAATCTTACCGTTAAACATATTCGGATATTGTTTTCTCATAGAATCTTCGGGATCCTACGTAGCCTTTTCCACTCCGTGTCGATGCCACAGTACTTTTACTAACGAGATTTTCTTATTTCACAATTCTTTAACCTCGTGAGCTAAGATACGAATTGGTTCTTCTTCATAAGCCATATCGGATCGGATCTCAATCTCAGACGGAGAAATCACATGCGAGGGATCAGATTTGTATCGTCGAAGCATTGACATGTGAAACACATTATGAATCTTTTCTAGCTAAGGTGGTAGTATCAATCTATATGCAACTGGTCCGATGCGCTCAATAATTTCATACGGCCCGATGAACCTCGGACTCAATTTGCCTTTTATACCAAAATGAAGTATTTTTTTCCACGGAGACACTTTCAAGAACACTTTATCACCGATTTCAAACTCGATATCTTTTCGTTTCAAACCTGCATACGATTTTTGTCGATCAGAGGCAGCTTTCAAACTATCACGAATCACTTTCACTTTCTGCTCTGTTTCTTTTATCAAATCAACCCCGTGAATCTTATTCTCTCTGAGTTCTGACCAGTACAGAGGTGTTCGACATTTGAATCCTTAAAAAGCCTCATAAGGTGCCATTTTAATGCTCGACTGAAAACTATTATTGTATGCAAATTCAATCAATCGCAAATACTGTTCCCACGTACCATTAAACTCAAGAATGCAACATCTCAACATATCCTCGAGTATCTGAATAATCCGCTCGGATTGACCATCCGTCTGCGGGTGAAAAGCTGTACTAAAATGCAATTTAGTACCTAAAGCCTCTTGCAGTTTCTTCCAAAATCGTGAAGTAAATCTCGGATATCTGTCAGACACAATAGATAGTGGCACCCCGTGCAATCTCACAATATCAGAAATATAGAGCTCAGCTAATTTATCAAGTGAGTAATAAGATTGTACCGGAATGAAATGAGCTGATTTCGTCAATCTGTCAACTACGACCCAAATTGTGTCTTTCTTTCTCAGAGTCAAAGGCAACCCTGAAACAAAATCCATTGTCACTCTATCCCATTTCCACTCAGGAATCATTATCGGTTGTAACAAACCAGATGACACTTGATGTTCAGCTTTAACTTACTGATAGACTAAACATTTCGAAACAAAGTTAGAGATGTCTCGTTTCATATCAGACCACCAGTAATGTTGCTTCAGATCATGATACATTTTTTTACTTCCCAGATGAACAGATAAGCATCTGTTATGTGCTTCTTTCAATATCGATTGAATCAACTCTGGATTCCTCGAAACACAAATTCGATATCGAAATCTCAAGCAATCATTAACATCAACTCGAAATTTTGAATCAGAATTCAAATCACACTGAGCTCATTTCACTAACATTTCATTATGAATCTTCTGAGCATCACATATTTACTGTAAGAATAACAGTTTCACTTTCAACTCAGCCAAAACTAAACCATCATCAGACAAGTCTAAATGAGCATTCATTGCACATAATGCAAACAACGATTTCTGACTCAATGTATCAGCAACAACATTTGCTTTACCTGGATGATAATCTATCACAAGCTCGCAATCTTTCAACAGCTCTAACCATCTTCTTTGTCGCAAATTCAGGTTTTTCTGAGTCATCAAATATTTCAGATTTTTATGATCTGAAAACACATGGCATTTTTCACCAAAAAGATAGTGACGCCAAATCTTTAAAGCAAACACAATCGCAGCTAACTCAAGATCGTGTGTCGGATAATTCTTTTCATGTTGTTTCAATTGTCTCGAGGCATAAGGTATAACTTTGCCTTCCTACATCAAAACACATCCCAGACCATTCAATGAAGCATCACTATAAATCACGAACTCTTTACCCAATTCTGGCTGTACCAAAACTGGAGCTTCAGTCAAAAGGGCTTTCAACTGATCAAAGCTTTTCTGACATTTATCGGACCATTCAAATCTCACATCTTTCTGAAGCAATATTGTTAATGCATTTGCAATCATCGAGAAGCCTTTTACGAATCATCGATAATAACCAGCAAGTCCCAGAAAACTACGAACTTCAGACACATTTTTCGGAGGCTTCCACTCCAAAATAGCTGATATCTTGCTCGGATCAACTCGTATACCAGATGATGACACAATATGCCCTAGAAAACTAACTTCTTGCAACCAAAACTCACATTTACTGAACTTTGCATACAATTGCTTATCTCACAGAGTTTGTAGCACGATTCTCAAATATTCAGCATGCTGAATTTCGTCACGCGAATAAATCAAAATATCGTCAATGAATACAATAACAAATCGATCTAAATACGATCTAAAAATTCTGTTCATCAAATCCATAAAGACAGCAGGAGCATTGGTTAGTCTAAAAGGCATAACTAAAAACTCATAATGCCCGTACCTCATTCTGAAAGCAGATTTTGGAATGTCTGAATCTTTTACTCGCAACTGATAATACCCTGATCTCAGAACTATCTTTGAAAACACGGTGGCTCCTTTCAGCTGATCAAACAAATCATCTATTCTAGGCAGAGGATATTTGTTCCTTATTGTCACTTTGTTCAACTGACGATAGTCAATGCACATTCTCATCGTGCCATCTTTCTTTTTCACAAATAAAACGGGAGCACTCCAAGGTGAGAAACTCCGTCGTGCAAACCCTCTATCGGTCAACTCTTGCAATTGTGACTTTAACTCTTTCAATTCTATTGGTGCCATTCTATACGGAGCTATCGAGATAGGAGTCGTCCCTGGTGCTAAATCAATACCAAATTCGACTTCTCGTATCAGAGGTAATCCCGGTGATTCTTCAGGAAATACATCAGGGAATTCACAAACAACTGGCACAGATTCAACTTTCTTTTCAGTCACTCTCGATTCAATCACATAGGCAAAATAGGCTTCGCAACCCTTTTTAACATGACTCTGAGCTTTCACCACTGATATCACAGCCGGTAGTCCATTCACATCATTGGATTCAATCTGAACTATTTCATCATTCTGACATCTCAAATCAATAATCTTCCATTTGCAATTCACAACAGCATCTTGCAATGTTAGCCAATCCATACCAAAAATTATATCAAACTCATCAAAATGTAATAGTATCAGATCAGCCAGAAAGCAGACATCTCAAAACATCAACGAAAAATTCTTGCATACTTTGTCAACCAAGGCACTTTTACCTAAGGGGTTCGATACTCTAATTACAAATTCAGTAGACTCTACAGGCAAAGTCTTACTGGATACTAAGTTCATGCATACATACGAATGAGTAGACCCTCGATCTATCAATGCAATCACAGAAGTATCATAAAGAGTAAATGTACCAGTAATAACATCTGGAGACGAAGCTTCCTCACGAGCTCGAATAGCGTACGCTCTGGCAGGTGCTCTAGCTTCAGATCTCGCGACTGTATCTCTCATAGTTCTCTGACTACCACTGACATTTCTTGTGTTTCTTGAAGGTCTACCTCTAGCTGAAGCATTATCTGACTTCGGATTCTGTACAATCTCTTGTTCAACAGACTCAGGACAATCTCGGATGAAATGATCTAGTGATCCAGATCTGAAACAAGCTCGATCATTCAATCTACAACTACCCGAATGTCTTTTTCCATAGTGCTTACATTCAGGTCACTCTGATCGGACATTTCCCACGCTAGCTATCGAAGTAGCTGGAGCTTTGAAATTCGACTGCGATCTAGCTCAATCTCTATTTTAATGTCCCACACTAGCCTTTGAACGGCTATGCTCATCTCTGAATTTCTTCGATACAGACTGAAATAATTTACTTGAGAATCTCTTTCTCACATCTCTAACTTCTGTCTCAGCTTTTCTTTTATCTTTCCCGAGTGCCTCAGCTTTACATGCTCGATCAACAAGCACGACAAATTCTTTTATTTCCAAAATTCTAACTAACAAACGAATATCTTCATTCAGGCCGTCTTCAAACTGTTTACACATTATGGCTTCAGTTGAAATGCATTCCCGAGCATATTGACTTAATCTCAAAAATTCTCGCTCATATTCAGTGACAGACATGCGACCCTATTTCAGTTCCAGAAACTCTTTTCATTTCTGATCTATAAATCTCTGACTAATATATTTCTTCCGAAATTTAGACTGAAAGAAATCCCATGTAACCCGTTCTTTTGGAACAACAGATATTAAAGTCTTCCACCACTGATAAGCTGTATCTCGTAGCAAGGAAACTACACATTTTATACATTCATCAGGAGTCAATGACATTTCATCAAACACTCGAATTGTGTTCTCGAGCCAAAACTCAACTTTCTCAGCATCATCTTCATTGGTAGCCCTAAACTCTTCAGGCTTATATTTACGGATTTTATCGATCGGAGGCTTATTCAACAGATTCAAGTTCATAATCGGTGGTACAACAGAAGTCTGAGGAGGATTGGATGGGGGCGGAGTGTAACATCCTGATTTAGGGCCTAATCAGAACAGTGGTGCGAGACCACAAATCCGAAGTAGTAAAATGAGTTTTGAGGTTTAAGATATGTTTGCATGATAGTATGAAAGTTTCATGTAGAAATTTTACGAAATTGTCATTGAATGCTCCATTAGGACTAAATTGCAAAAGTTGCAAAATTTGAGATTCTAGAAGCTTTTAGTATGAAATAGCTTTGGAATATTAATTAGAAGTCCTTAAATAGCAATTTTCCCACATTATAATTTTTAGACAAAAATGGACATGAGTTAGAAATTTTGAAAGTTTAGTGAGAAGGGCATTTTGGTCATTTATCAATAAAATGATTAAAAAAGGAAAAATATGACAAAAATCTTATTCATCTTCTTCCCCTTGTGCCAAAAATTTGAGAGACTCCATAGCTAGAGTTCTTCAATTTTTTGAAGCTTGCTAGTAAGTGCATCCTAGCCCCGTTTTTAATATTCTTCATATTTTTGGAGTCATCGTATTATGAATTAGCTATTTATAGCTATAAGTTGAGCTAGAATTCATGTTCATAAATCTACCCATGTATGACATGCTTGTAAAATGATGTTTTATGAAAGATTATGAGAGTTTGATGTTAGATAAACATCTTTTCCTAAATGAATTTCATGAAAAATGCTAGTAAGGACTAGTTTGTAAAAGTTGTGAAATTTGTCATACATGACAGAAATAGTGAGAATTGATTATTGCTATAGTTAAGAGAATGAATCAGCTAAGCATGAAGTTCACAAAAGTTGAATAAAAATCACTTTACGAGCCTTGGGGCAAAAGTGTAATTATGAGGAAGTTTAGGGGCAAAATGGTAATTTTGTCGAAGTATGTGTTAAGAGTCAATTTATTCAATGTGTGTATTAAATGAGCTAAATCATTATTATAGATCAAGAAAAATGAAGCCCGGATCGAAACCGAGGCAAGAATAAAGTCGAGGACTAAATTGCATTTCCACATACATTTTGTACATTTAGGTAAGTTTGTATGATTTCTAAGCTTTATGATTAATATCATTGAATTGCTTAGTATGATGTAGAGTATATCTTAATTCCATGAGATTTTTGATGCTATGCTAAACAAAGAAATTAATGAGATTAAGTATGAGAAAGTCCCGATTGAAGTTAAATTACTTAGGATACTCGATCTATCACATGAGACAAGGAAGTCCGTATAAGACCAAGCCGAGGCATGGCATCGGCAATCAAGCAAGTTATCATGTAAGACCAAGACAAGTCTTAGCATTGAAGAGTTATTATGAGATGAAGACCCATATAAGCCCAAGCCAAGGCATGGCATTGGTAAGTCTCCATGTAAAGATGTCATGTAAGTCCAAGACAAGTCTTGGCATTGAAAAGCTATCATGAGATAGAGATCCCATGTAAGTCCAAGCCAAGGCATGGCATTGGTGAGTAACAAGGAAGATTTCATGTAAGTCCAAGCCAAGACTCGGCATTAACCCGTTCATGAGTAAAAATACCAAGTAAGACCATGTCAAGACATGGCAATGGTAAGTTCCCAATGGAACACACAAGGAAGACTTCGTGTAAGTCCATGTCAAGACATGGCATCGATACAAGTTGAGAGATCCCATGTAAGACCATATCTATAGTATGGCTTTGGCATCGAGATATTTGTGAGATGAGATTCAGTATCCTCGGTTATTCATAGTAATTCATCAGGAAAAAGAGTAAAGAATAAATGAGAAAGCAAGAAAGTTAAGCAAGTAAAGCTATCATTAAAGTATGCTAGTCATAGTGAACTAAGAGTATTATTCATGTTATGAATGATGAATTTAAGATTATGCTTACCTTAACAAAGTATGCTAATCTATATGATTAAGTGATACAGGTACCTTGTTTACCTTACAAGCACGAGATTAGTAAGTACTATGATAAGTGTAAGAATCATTAAGAGTAAGTAAGCTCAAGCATGTGAACTTAGCAATGCCTTTGGTTATGATGAATGAGTATGTTAGGTATTTACATATACGTTGTTATATGCATTGCATGCAAATTTACTAAGCAAAATGCTTACGTCTTTAATTCTTTCTTTCCATGTAGTCCCGCCAAGCTAATCTCGTGGATCATCATCATCGGAGCTCGGAGCACACTATCAATCGCTATTTTGGTATAGCCAAGTTGTTTATATTAAGTATGGCATGTTTAGGAAGCATTTCATTTTGAGATATGTTTTAGAATTAGCCAAAATGTTGGCTATCAAGCTTAGTATTCTTTTTGTATATGGCCAAAGAGATGGGTCATGAATGATTAAGTATGTATGTCTTTATCTAACAATGAAGTATGCATCCTTGTTCATGTTAGATGTAATACTTGAGTTATTGAATTGAGCATTGGATTGATCTTGATCTCAGGGTGGCAATTGGCTTGGAAAATAGCCTCTAGGTGCCCACACGGATAGACACACGGGCGTGTGTCTAGGTCGTGTGTCCCCTGCACATTAGTGTTTTAAGTCAGAATAGACCACGGGCTAATCACACGGCCGTTTGTTTAATCCGTGTGTGACACATGGTTAAGTCACATGGGCGTGTGCCCTGGCCGTGTGAAGTCTGCACCTTGCACTTGTAATTGAATTACCACACGGCTGAAGTACATGGGCATGTGTATGGACCGTGTGGATAAGTCAGAATGCCAAAGTTTAGCACACGGGCCAAAGCCACGGACGTGTCAAGGCCGTGTGAAATTAGTCAGTGTCGACCATGGGTGGAAGACACGGGCATGTCTTAGGTGTACACGGGCGTATCCCATGTCACATGGGCGTGTGACCCCTGTTTCGAGGAAAAGTTCTCGATTCAGTTCTGAAAGTTTTCGAATAGGTGTTTAAGGCATCGTAGGCCCATGAAACGTATGTTTTGATTAAGAAAGAGAAGTTTCTGTTTCGAAACAAAATTTTACAGCCCCTAAGTACATGTTTCCTTAAGTTTAAGTATGGTAATGTCTCGTATCCAATCTCGGACTTGGGTATGGGGTGTTACATTTAGTGGTATCAGAGCTATGGTTTAGTCGATTCTAGGACTAACGTAGCACGAGCACGAGTCTAGCTATACATGCCATACGTAAGAATGTTTTTATAATGATAGTGTGACGACTTCTGACGACTTAAATTATGTTTATACATATAATAAATGGATCCCAAAAGAGCTGTAGCGGATGACGTAGAAAGTAACGCATCGGCTCCCACTGAAGGGACAGTGCCTAACGAGAATAAGAATGACCCACTACGGTGAGTCATAGAGGAGGAGAAGAGGCTAGAGAAGCCTTCCTTCATATGATGAACACGTGGTATACAGAGTTCGTTCGTATGAACCCGAATGCTCAAACCCCTCCACCCTCGCCTATTCCTCAACCTATCCCAGTAGCCCCTCAAGTAGTAGAGGTGGTAAGAGGAGAGAAGCCTCCGGTTGATAGAATCAGGAAGCATGGGGCAGAAGAATTTTGGGCTAAAAAGGATGATGATCCGGAAAAGGTCGAGTTCCGGTTAGAGAATACCATCAGGGTGTTCAATGAATTGTCATGCACGTCTAAAGAATGCATGAAGTGTGTAGTCTCTCTTTTAAGAGATTCTGCTTACCAATGGTGGAACACCTAAGTGTCAGTTGTACCACGAGAAAAGATCACGTGGGAGTTCTTTCAAGAAGAGTTCAAAAAGAAGTATATCAGTCAAAAATTTGTCGGTCAGAAGAGAAAGAAATTTCTAGAACTAAATCAAGGCAAGATGTCCGTAACTGATTATGAGCGTGAGTTTGTACGACTCAGTAAATCCACTCGAGAGTGTGTATCCACCGAGGCCATCATGAGTAAGAGATTCGAAGATGGACTAAATGAGGACATTAAGTTGTTTGTTGCTGTCCTAGAATTAAAAGAATTTGTTGTGTTAGTGGAGCGCGCTTGTAAAGCCGAAGAGCTAGTAAAAGAGAAGAGAAAATCTAAAATGGTGTCTCGTGACTTGAGAAAGAGACAGTGAAATAAGTCATTCCAACCCTCTTCCAAGAAGTCAAGAGATTTCTCCACCCGATCAGCTTCATCCACAGGGTTTTCAAGTAGAAACAAAGGTAAACAGTATTCGGGAAATAAGGCATAGACTACTTCAGTCGCTAGTGTGGGGAACATTCGATGTGATAGACCAAAATGCCCACAGTGCAGTAGACGTCATCTTGGTGAGTGCCGAGCACATGAAAATGCTTGTTTTAGATATGGTTCCCAAAACCACTTTATAAAAGATTGCCCTGAGACGATGAAGGAAGAGAGAGCACAGAACCCGAGATCTGGGAGTATGGTCAGAGAAAGACCACAGAAGAACCCGGGTAGTGGAGCAAGTGGTAGAGGTAACCCTAAAGAGCAGGTTGCGAGACCCAAGGGTAGGGCACCTGCAAGGACGTATGCCATTCGCACTCGCGAAAAGGCATATTCTCTTGATGTTATTACGGGTACCTTTTCTCTTCATGATATTAAAGTTATTGCTTTAATAGATCCCGGATCCACACACTCTTACATTTGCATGAAACTAGTATCCAGTATGAGTATGCCTATAGAGTCTATAGAATTTGTGATTAAAGTGTCTAATCCATTAGGCCAAAGTGTACTGGTCGATAAAGTATGTAATGATTGCCCATTGATGATTAGAGGTCATTATTTTAAAGCAAACCTTATGTTGTTACCATTTGATGAGTTTGACATCATTCTTGGTATGGACTGGTTGACCACTCATGATGTAATAGTAAATTATGGGAAGAAATATATTGAGGTGAGATGTGAGAATGGGGACACTCTCCATGTAGAATCAGACGAACAAGGTAGATCGCCAGTAATGATTTCTCATATGACGGCACAAAAATACATAAGAAAAGGGTATGAGGCATATTTGGCCTTCGTGATGAATGATAGAGAAACAGAGTTAAAGATTGAGTCAGTACCGATACTATATGAGTATTTGGATGTTTTTCCCGAGGAATTACCAGGACTACCACCAGTTAGATAGGTTGAGTTCAGCATTGAGCTAGCTCCTGGTACTGTACCAATATCTATTACTCCTTACAAAATGGCTCCAACAGAGTTGAGAGAGTTGAAGTCACAGTTGCAAGACTTGTCAGATAAAGGTTTTGGAAGATCAATATGTTCTCCATGGGGTGCTCCAGTTTTATTTGTGAAAAAGAAAGATGGCACCATGAGATTGTGCATAGATTACCGTCAGCTTAATAAAGTGACAGTAAAGAACAAGTACCCATTGCCAAGGATCGATGATTTGTTCGATCAATTGAAGGGGGCGACTGTGTTCTCTAAGGTAGACTTGAGATCTAGGTATTACTAGTTGAGAGTAAAGGATTCAGATGTATCCAAGACCACTTTTTGAACGAGGTATGGGCATTATGAATTTTTAGTCATGCCCTTTGGATTGACCAATGCTCCTGCGGTATTCATGGACTTAATAAATCGCATCTTTAGGCCATACCTCGACAAGTTTGTAGTCGTTTTTATCAACGACATATTGATTTATTCCCAAGATGAGAATGAGCATGCTGAGCATCTATAAACGATCTTGCAGACTCTACGAGAAAATCAGCTTTATGCCAAGTTCAGTAAAAGTGAATTTTGACTCAAGAAAGTAGGATTTCTGGGACATATTGTCTCGGGAGATGGAGTCCGAGTAGATCCAAGTAAGATTTCGGCCATAATGGACTGGAATCCACCGAGGACTGTCTTTGAGATTAGAAGTTTTCTAGGCCTAGCTGGCTATTATAGACGATTCGTCAAGGGTTTTTCCAAGATTGCAACTCAGCTGACGAAATTGTTACAGAAAAATATGAAGTTTGAGTGGACAGAAAGATGCCAACAAAGTTTTGAGAAACTAAAGGCATTATTGACAGAAGCTCCGATTTTAGTACAACTCGAGACAGGGAAAGAGTTCGTGATATACAGTGATGCATCCTTAAATGGATTAGGCTGTGTACTTATGGAAGAGGGCAAAGTGATTGCTTATGCCTCAAGATAGCTAAAGCCCCATGAGAAGAATTATCCGATGCACAATTCAGAGTTGGCTGCCATAGTCTTCGCATTGAAGATTTGGAGACACCATTCATATGGCGAAAGATGTCGAATTTTCACTGATCACAAAAGTTTGAAGTACTTGATGACGCAGAAAGAGTTGAACTTAAGGCAACGGAGATGGTTAGAGTTGATAAAAGACTGTGAGTTGGTTATTGACTATCATCCTGGAAAGGCGAATGTGGTCGTTGATGCTTTGAGTATAAAGTCCCTATTTGCATTAAGGGCAATGAATTCGTGGATGAATTTATTCGACGATAGTTCTATTCCAACTGAGTTGAGAGCTAGACCAATGTTTCTCCAAGAGATCATTGAAGCTCAAAAAGAAGATAGTGAATTGCAAGTCAAGAGAGCTCAGTGTGAGACAGATGTTGAGTCCGATTTCCAGTTTAGTCCCAATGGAAATTTGATGTTTAAAGATAGAACTTGTGTACCGAGAAAGGAGGAGCTTATTCAAAAAATTTTGCATGAGGCACATAACGGATGTTTATCTGTACATCTGGGTAGTACCAAGATGTATAATGACTTGAAGCAACTGTATTGGTGGCCAAGAATGAAGAATGATATTTCAGAGTTTGTTTCCAAATGCATGATTTGTCAACAAGTAAAGGCTGAAGACCAAGTACCTTCGGGTTTGCTTCAACCCATTTCGATTCTCGAGTGGAAATGGGACCGTATCACCATGGATTTTGTAACGGGTTTACCGTTGTCACCAAGCAAGAAAGATGTTGTATGGGTTGTGGTAGACAGACTTACGAAGTCGGCCCATTTCATACCTGTACGAGTGGATTACTCACTCGACAAGTTGGCAAACTTGTATGTTTCATAAATAGTAAGGCTATATGGAGTTCCTTTGTCAATCATATCGGATAGAGATCCGAGATTCACCTCTAGATTTTGGAAGAAGTTACAAGAGGCTTTGGGTACAAAATTGAGTTTTAGTACAACTTTTCATCCTCAAACTGATGGCCAGTCAGAGAGGTTAATACAAGTACTCGAAGATATGCTCCGGTGTTGTATTCTTGAATTCCAAGACAGTTGGGAAATGTTTCTCCCATTAGTAGAGTTTGCCTATAATAATAGTTTTCAGTCGAGCTTGAAGATGGCGCCCTATGAGGCTTTATATGGGCGTAAGTGTCGAACGCCTTTATATTGGACTAAACTCAAGGAAAACCAGATTCACGGGGTTGATTTGGTTAGAGAAACCGAACAGAAGGTGAAAGTAATTTTAGAGAGTTTAAAGGCTGCTTCTGACAGACAAAAATCCTACTCGAATTTAAAAAGAAAAGAGATAGAGTATCAGGTTGGGGATAAAGTTTTCTTGAAAGTGTTACCATGGAGAAATGTTCTCATTTGGCCGTAAAGGTAAGTTGAGTCCATGTTTTATCGGACCATTCGAGATTACTGAGAGACTTGGGCCGGTAGCTTATCGATTGGCTTTGCCATCAGAGTTAGAAAAGATACATGATGTGTTTCACGTGTCCATGTTGCGACGCTACAGATCAGACCCTTCGCATATAATTGCCCCGTCAGAGATAGAGATTCATCCCGACATGACTTATGGTGAAGAACCAGTTAAGATTTTAGCTCGGGAAGTCAAATAGCTAAGAAATAAAATTATTGGCCTAGTGAAAGTGTTGTGGCAAAGACATGGGATAGAGGAAGCTACGTGGGAACCAGAAGAGAGCATAAGAAACCAGTACCCAAAACTATTTGCTGGTAAGATTTTTGAGGACGAAAATTCCTAAGAGGGGAAGAATTGTAACATCCCGATTTAGGGCCTAGTCGGAACAGTGGGGCGAGACCACAAATCCAAAGTAGTAAAATGAGTTTTGAGGTTTAAGATATGTTTGCATGATAGTATGAAAGTTTCATGTAGAAATTTTACAAAATTGTCATTTAATGGTCCATTAGGACTAAATTGCAAAAGTTGCAAAATTTGATATTCTAGAAGCTTTTAGTATGAAATAGCTTTGGAATATTAATTAGAAGTCCTTAAATAGCAATTTTCCCAAATTATAATTTTTGGACAAAAATGGACATGAGTTAGAAATTTTGAAAGTTTAGTGAGAAGGGCATTTTGGTCATTTATCAATTAAATGATTAAAAAGGGAAAAAGATGACAAAAATCTTATTCATCTTCTTCCCCTTGTGTCGAAAATTTGAGAGACTCCATAGCTAGGGTTCTTCAATTTTTTTAAGCTTGCTAGTTGATCGCTGTAAATTAGAGTTTTAAAATTTATAAAAGAATGATCGAACCTGGAAACTAACTCTGACAACGATTAAAGGCAAGTGTACCTATCGAACAGTAGTATAGTTTAGGGAAGACCGGATTATCGAACCCAAAGGAACTAAAAGTTCTAATACTAACTTTCTTTTTATTATTTAGCCTAAAATAAGTGAAGTTTGTTTAGTAATCTAAATTAATTAACTACTAAACTAAAGACTCTAAGACAAAGAATAATGAATTTGGAAAATAACTTGGGAAAAACTCAGTTGATTTAGACGATACCCTAGGAAGAATCCACCTAGACTTCAATTGTTATTTAACCTTGAACCATATGATTTATTTACTTAGTTTGATCCGTAAGACTCCCTAACGTATATTAAACCCTCTCTCGAGGCGAATAACGTCTAACCCTAGGTTAATTAGTGGAACTCTCGTTCTCTTATAATAACCCCCTAGAATAGCAGTAAATCGTCACCCTAATCTGGCAAAATCTCGTCACCCTATCTCTAGGCGTGCGATCAACTCCGCTTAATTATGTTGGATCTACTCTTAGGCAGGGTCTATTCCTCCTCCACCTAAGCACATTAAATTTGGATTAATTTCACATAATTAAGAACAAACTAAGTATTTATCATATAATTCAAATAACCAAATAACAAGATTCATAATAGGTTTCATCCCCTTCGGGTATCCGAAGGGTTTAGTTCATAACAATTAAGAAAAACATCTCAAGAGAAAAGATAAAACAAAACATAAGAAATCCCTAAAACCCCTGAAGGAATTGAAGAGGAGATCCTCCGTCTTGAGTAGAATTTCGGCTTCTCGAGATGAATCAACTGGCTATCCCTGAGTGAATCCCCACAAATCTGCCTTCTCTGGCTTAGCACGATGCCCCTAGACGATAGCTTTGGGCTCCCGTTTTTAGGTCATACTTAGGGTGTATTTATAGGCTTTTGAAATACATTTCTTTCCCCCTAAGTATCCTTTCCCGAATGAAATTGCTCTTTTCCACGGCAAAGGCACGGCCATGGCACACGCCCGTGTAAATCGTGGATAGGCCGTGTTCAGATTTCTTTAATGAGACACGACCGTGTGAGTCGGGGTTGGACTGTGTTCTAGATGATCAGTGAGGCACAGCCGTGTAATCTTTGGTCCAAGCCGTGTCGATTTCATGCTTTGGCCCATTTTGTCCCGTTTTAAGCCCGTTTTGCGTTCTTTTCATCCCCTGGTGCTTTCCTGAGTATAAGACATGAAAAGAAAGGATTAAGAGCACCTTTTTACATAAATCGGGGCTTAAATCATCCAAAAGCATACTAAATGTGGGCTTAGAATATGTTACTATTTCGGTTTATCAAATACCCCGACACTTAAGCTTTTGCTTGTCCTCAAGCAAAATTCTCAACTTACAATTAAAACGAACTTCCTGTAATTCATAATTCCTATTGATAGTGTCTCGTCATAATTCAGAGATAATTTATACATGGATAATTAAATTCAAAGTGTCCTAAAAATTCAAACAGTATAAGTCATAGATTTTGTAGCTCGAAAACATAGGTGTCTCCCCTTATCTAAATAATTACCTCAGATTCAAAATCGACAAGGATTGACATCCTCACTAAAGATTCACTCAAATCACTCAAAGTGTTTAAGGTTCAAAATTTAGGCACTCAAGAAGTCAAACATGAAGAGTTAATCCCATAGGCTTGCATGAAAATCAAATCTCCACCACTAAAATATGAGATGAAACACAAATCAAAAGGTCTTTGTTAGGGTTGTAACGGGGCTAGGGTTAAGGTGTAGAGTAAGGCTGAATTAGAGGGTTAGAATCGAGATTGAATTGACACATTTCCTAACTAAGAACTAATGAACTAATAATAATTACATCAATTGAAAACTAATAGTACTTAATAATATGAGCTTCTTCTTTGATATTTGGAATTTATGTATAAGCTCATTTAATCACATAACTAATAATGAATAATGGATATACTTCGTTTTTTTTAGAACAAACTAAATACATAATAAGGGATAAATTACTAAAGTTCATAATTAGGCAACTAATCAAATCAAATCTCGATATAAGGGTAGTCAAAAGGAATGGTGATAACAAAAACAAAGGGGTTCTGGGTTAATATTAGCGATTATGTCAATAATTAGGGTTGTTAGGATTAAACGGGGTTCACTAGGGGTTAATTATGAAGGTGGATTTTTAGTGGAGTAAGTGGGTTAAATCCTAGGTGCCTTTATCGTCTCTGTATATCAAATCAAAAAAAATGTGGTCTCGACATGTATAATCGATGCAAGTTCGAGAATAACAGATCAATGTTGACATACTCATAATCAATATAGTGAGCAAGAAAAAGAATTTATGCTCTATAAGGCTCAAAAACTCACAAAATTTATGGGTATTTTGATGTCAACCTCGTAAAATTCAAACTTCAAAGTAATATTTAAACTTAGTTCGACAACCTAGAAAGTTTTTTTTATTTCTGAAAAATCGACTTATCATGCTTGATTCTCTAGTATTCTTAGAATTTAATTAACAATGCACAATTATCAGTGACTTAATCTAAAACATATCAATAAAAATCATAAATCATCAGAAATTTCATCCTAATTAGTAATATGAGTAATTTACTTTCAAACAAAACTAAATTTAGGCTTTGAGTTAGGTATCTTTTTAGGTTGTTCACCCCCCACACTTGAGATGTACATTGCCCTCAATGTACGAAGATAGATGATGACAGTAAATATTCAAAATTAAAAGAGAATGGAGAAAGTGACATTCCTTGAATTAATGGATGATTTCCTTAGAGGATGGTAGAGTTCGTGTTGTCTGATGACTTGTGTAGTAGTGAATTGCTCCTAGTGATGTCCTTGAAACTGCTAAGTCATCAGTTAGAAATCTTTTGGGGGCATAATTAAATAAATGTTAGGAATACTCAAAGGTTAGATGTTGATGAAAATGGTGATAAAAGTTGTCAATGAATGATGAAAATGTTCAAACTTAAGACAAATTGAAATAATGAAAAAATAAAAATTAAAAATAAGAAAAAAGAAAGTCTAGATAAAAGGACTCAAAGGTCCTCATCATCGTAGGGTCCCGTGGTGGTCTTTGGTGATGAGATATGGAGGTCTTTGGCATATCTGTTGGAGGTGGCCTCTACCCATCAAAGCGTCGAGTGTTGTCAACGAAATCTTCGCTCGAATCGGTCGAGGCGTGCGTAAATGTCCGCCAATGAGGTTGCTGTATGGGATGGCCGCTGGCTCAGAATCGGTGCCTCCTGTGATGGTGGTGGGGCATCATCAGTAATGTCGTCGGGCTCCCCCTCGTCTGTGGCGATCACTAATCGGTATTGAGGGGGGTCAGTCCCTCGTCGGTGTTTAATCATCCTCATGTGTAGCATTGTCTGGATGCCTTGAGGTACCATGTTGCCGATCAGTGTTGTAATATCCCGGGTTAGGGGGCTATTTCTTTTTGTCATGGCATGTTCTGCATGTTGTTAGTATGCTAGGTTGCTATCTCTATGTTTTTGGGGCTTAATTATAGCCTAGGTGTATGCCTGAGTGGTTGGGAGAATTTTAGTTTTTAGGCTTTATAGGAAGGGAGCTGAGGTAGCTGGGGTTTAAGAAAATAAATGGTGGTTTCTTTGCACAAAAGAAGTGTTGGCAAAGTGGCTGAGCAAGGTGCCACTAGGAGCTGAGGGTGGCGTCATTTGCAAGGGAGGGGATGTCCTGTGTTCGAGCTGCAGAGTTCCCCATTTTGTCTTCTTTTTGGGACGGCATGGAGGAGAGGTGGTAGGCAAATCAAATTCTACTTGGACCAAGTCTTCACATTCAAAAAGGAGGGTGGAGAGCAATTGTAGGAGGGAGACTTGGTCTTGTGGGTTTGAATGTGTGGGTGTGAGTGATTGGGGGGATTTGGCCGATTTGTGGGGTGTTGGAGTGGGGATGTGGACGGTTTGGGTAGTAGGAAGGGAGGTGTGCCGAAATGCACTTCTCACTTTGTGCATTTTCGGCCAAAAGCTTTTGTGAAGCATCTTTGTTTTTTTCTTTCTTTTGTCAAAAAGCCACCCAAATTTCAAGAGATTTTCCATTCCTCTTCTTTTGCTCACTTGTGCTAAAATCGAGCACTCTCTTCTTCAACCTCCTTTCTCTTTCTTTTGAAACTTTGGTTTGCAAACTAACATCTTTTCTTGTCATATTTTCATCTCTTTTCTTCTTGAAACCGTGATAGCCTAATCACCCATATGCTCTCCCCATTTCTTGTGTGCCAAAACTACCATCACCTTACTTCTCAAATTTCATTTTCTTTTCCTAAGCTTAATTGTGAAACTTTGCTCCCATTTCACATTGTTTTCCCTCAAAACCGAAAATAGAGGTGTTAAACACCTTGTGCCGATTCTTTCTTTCTTTGTTTTCAACATAGCCGAATATTTTCCTTCTCCTAGAAGTCCTATTTTTGGCCGAATATTGGGTGTTGGTAAGTGCAAGGCCGAATGGCCATATCTCCCTCTTGCGATCTTTGTTGGTTATGGTTTGGTTAAGGGCCGATTATGGTCAGGTTGGAAGGGTGTTAACCGTTTGGTTTAATCTCTTCGTTATAGGGTCTTTGGATTGCGAAATCAAGCGGGAGGAGTCATCTTTTCTCATTAACCGATTGGTAAGTAAAGGGTAAGCGGTTGGTATATTTTTGTTAGTGCAATCGGTTGATTTCGATTAAGTTTAAAGTGATTAGTGATTAACTATTGGTTTGTTAGGGTGCTAATTATTGGAAGAGGAATCAACGCTTGATTCAGATTTGGTAGGAAACCGGATCATCTTCAAGGTAAGGGATTGAAATTAACCCTTTTGGTGTCTCTGTGTTGGCCGAATGGTCTTAGTGACTAACTCCTTCTTGGCCGATTGTAGGAGTTAGCAATCGAGGGCTTAGATCGCTTTGGTCGGGAGTTCTAGACTCAGTATTATCGTGTGTATACTAACACACTTATATTTAGTAATATGTTTGATAACTTTGTGTGATAACTAATGTAACAGATGGTATTGTTATGATACCCTAATGGGTATGATTACGACTCGGGTAAGTCAAGATCACTATTGTTATAAATTTATCGATGATTTACATGATACCATGGTTGTGGTTATATGTGACATGGGATATGAGATTAGATATATTGGTATGATATGCATGATTGTATGACATGCATGATTGTATGATATGCACGATTACATGAGCATGGTAAGTAGTTGGGTGATACGAGAGGAGGAGCGGTGATATATTGTCTTGACGAGCACCAAATGCTTTATGGTAGCACACTTTGTGACTTTGGGTCACGGAGGTTTGGCACCTCCAGAGGTTTGGTACCTCAGCGTCTCGTCCCAGTGGCTCAGCACCACGATGGGTTGGCCCCACGGATGATTATACTGGGATTGACGCCGGTGATTTGGTATCACCGATGGGTTGGCCCCATCACCGCATTTGTGACTACGGTCACGGTGCTTTGGTAGCACATTGTGTCTTTGGGACACCAGAGGTTTGGCACCTCATTGCGACTTGTCCCTGTGGTTTGACCACCGTGGGTTGGCCCCACTTGAGATATGGGATCGTCTGCTAGTGATTTGGTATCACACGATGGGTTGGCCCCATCATCATTGGATTTGTGACTTCGGTCACCAGTGCTTTGGTAGCACATTGTGTCTTTGGGACACCAGTGGTTTGGTACCACATTGACGGATATTGTGTCTTTGGGACACCAGTGTTTTGGTAACACAATGTGACTATATGTCACCAGTGGTTTGGCACCACCAGTGGTTTGGTACCACACGGGGTAGAAAAGGCGATATGGATGGTTAGGACTGGGTTGCATCAATGATGTTGCTATGTATGATATGTGTTAGCATGTTGTTTTCTCGGGAGCGGGATTTACACACTGAGTCACTCGACTCACCCTCTCCTTTGACATTTCAGGTGACTCGTAGACGCGGACATGGAGCCGGGATGGTCTCGGGGTGCACATGCCATGTTTTAATAAAAGTTTTGCTCGGACTATTGCATTTGGGTACTTTAACTTATTTACTTTTTATTTGGGTTTTATTTGATTTTGTAAAAGGCCTCTAATTTATGCTTTAAGTTGTTGATGATCTAATTAGATTTTAATATGCTTTAACAAAGCAAGTTGGTATGGATTTCACTAAAACTTGGAAAGATAATGATTTCAAAATTATAACGCACTGTGTTTTTTTTAAACTATACCATCGGGTATCACACTAAGTCTTTATGATAAACGATTACAAATGGTTTTCAATCCAATCTTGTATTTCTTCTAAGTTTCAAAAATGTTTTAAGTAGTACTAACAAATTATTGGAATTATTAAATGAAATCAACTCGTTTCCACTACATACTTGAACAAGTTTTCAAAATCTCCGGTTTCAAATACACCTCTTGTTTTCAAACAAGACTACTCAAACTTGTTTCAAACACACTATGTTTTCACTCACTTTTAAATGGAAAATCTAACTTTTCAAAAATACTTTCCTCGTAACACACCGTTCGGACGTGGTGTTTTGTCCGGAGTTTGGGGTGTTACATTTGTGGAATCGAGCCGTTTCAAAGGCTTCTTTGTGGGCCTGAGGCCCAAAAAGGTTTTCAAAAGTCCATTTTAAGTGGTTGTTTTGAAAGTATGGTTTGAAAGGCATGGCACCGAGTCTCCGCACTGATTCGCCCGGTAAGTACCCGTGCTATTACTTGTGATCTGATTGGATATGATATAATCGATGAATAGCAATAGTATACTACTTTAGAGATTGAAACCGATAGGATTCTCGTGAACTCGCGAGAACAAATCCTCATTAAATATTCATAAGACTTGCTTTTAAACAAGTGGAATAAATCTTGATGCATAAAATTCCTTAACCGAGATCACGTAGAAAGATTAGACATGAGCACTCGAGGCGGGCGTGGTCGTAATACTCGTGGTAGAGGTAGGGTAGAATGATCGCTTTACGAGCCCGTAGGATCCGGGCGGGGTTCGAAAAATGAGATACCGGTTCCGCCACCACCGGAGGTGGTGAGTTCCAAGATCGATCGGGGACGCAGCGTGTCACAGCGATCTTTGCGAGTGTTGGAAAGGGTAGGCCGGGGCAAGTGGTGGTGCGAGAGTCGAAAATGCTCTCTGACGACTCGCCTAATGGGGCGAATTCTTCCGAGGTGTCTCTGGGTTGCTCCTAGCACCTTTGCGAATATTGGTGGAGGCAATCGAGCGGATCATGGATGATCTGGACTTGACGGTGAAGAGAAGTGAAGGGTATCGTGTCGCTTCTCCGGATGAGTCATATCGGTGGTGGCTCACGGTTCGGGATAGTGTGGCAAAGCGAGGATTTGACATGGGATTACTTCAGAGCCGCATATCAAAAGAAATACATCGGGGCTAGTTACATCGACTCCCAAATGAAAGGCATTTCGAGGCTTGTTCGGGGAGTAAATCCGTTCTTGAGTACGCAGGCCGAGTTCCCGGTGAGTAGGTATGCCGAGGCATTGTAGCCACCGAGCATGAGAGGTGTGTTCGTTTCGAGGATGGTCTCGCGAGGCGAGTTGAGGTTGCTTGATTGCTCCTCGCCAGAGCCTTGTTTGCTTGTCTTAGTTGAGAAGGCTAAGGTAGCCGAGGTGTGTCAAAGAATTGGTAAGACAGAGCATGGACAGGAGTAGGCTTAAGAGGAGCTTGGGTCTTCTCGTTCGTCGGGTAATCCGCGAGAAGAGGCTAGACCGAGTGGGCGTAATCGATCCGCTAGGGTTGTTGCTACTAGGCGGGGACCACCGCAGTATAATCGGTGTGGGAAATCTCATTGGGGTGGTTCTTTGGGTGGTGGAAAAGGTTGCTTCGAATGTGGTTCTCTGGATCATCGCATTAGGGACCGTCCGCGTGGGATGGCGAGGATTCGATCGAGAGTCGTACGTGTCGATTCGAGGTAATGGACCGCCACCGCAGAGGGCCGTGGTAATGGCGCAGGTGGTTATGGTTCGTCGGGGCCGTGGAGCACCGCGAGAGGTGCGGTAGTTCGATGCTAGAAACGGCTGGATTGGTGTATCTTTGCGGCGCGAGAGAGGGGTGACGCCGGGACGTCATAACCGATGACGTTCTTGATTTTTGGTACTCCTTATACCGCTTTAATTGATGTGGGTTCTCGCACTCTTATGTTGCCGATAGTATAGTAGAGACAATGGATTTAGACTCGAGATATCTTCTAGGCGGATGATCGTGATTAGTCCGTTAGGTCACTCAGTAGTAGTAGATAAGTCATTTAGAGAGGTACCCTAGAACTCCAAGGGGTAGTATTTGTCTTTGATCCGATGGAACCGCCGTTTGGGGAGTTCGATCCGATTCTTGGGATGGATTGGTGGTTAAGTACCAAAGTAGGTTGGATTGCGCGACCAAGCGCATGGTTCTTAAGACGGTTGATGGTGATGAGGTGGCTATGATAGGTAATCGGAGGGATTACTTATCAAATGTGGTATCTGCTTTGAAAGCGGTGAAGATGGTCGGGGAAGAACTGCGAAAGCGTATGTAGTTCATGTGTATGCCTTGGAGGCTAAAGAGTCTGCTGTTGAGAAGGTTAAATCTTGTTAAGGAATTTGCGGATGTGTTTCTGAGGAACTTCCGGGTTGCCGCCAGATCGTGAGGTAGAGTTCGGGATTGATCATTGCAGGGATCGCGCCAGGTGTCTATTGCTCCGTATAGGATGGCACCAAAGGAATTGGTGGAGCTTAAGGCTCAGATCCAGGAGTTATTGGATCGAGGTTTTATCAGGCCAAGTGTTTCGCCGTGGGGTGCGCCGGTATTATTCGTTAAGAAGAAAGATGGCACGATGCGGATGTGCATAGACTACCGCCAGTTGAACAAGCTGACGATTAAAAACAAGTATCCGTTGCCACGGATAGATGACTTGTTTGATCAGCTGAAGGGTGCTGCGGTATTTTCGAAGATCGACTTGAGGTCTGGGTATCACCAGTTGAAGGTTAAGGAGGCGGACATCCATAAAACAAACGTTTTCGACTCGGTATGGGCACTCACGAATTCTGGTAATGCCATTCGGGTTGACTAACGACCGCGCGCGTTTATGGATATGATGAATAGGGTGTTTCAAAGATGATCTGGATCGCTTCGTGGTGGTTTTCATAGACGACATCTTGGTGTACTCAGGGCGAGAGGAAGAACATGATGCGCATTTGAGGGTGGTGCTTTGCAGATTCGAGGAAAAGCAACTCTATGCTAAGTTTAGTAAGTGCGAGTTACGCCAGAGAAGTGACGTTCTTGGGTCATGTAGTGTGGTGAGGAGGGGATTCGTGTAGATCCTCGTAAGATTGAGGTCGTCTTGGATTGGAAGCCACCTAGGTCGCTGGTGGAGATTCGAGTTTTCTGGTTTGGTCGGATACTACCGAAGGTTTGTTGAGGTTTCTCGTTAATAGCAACGCTATGACCAAGTTGTTAAGGAAAGAGGTTCCGCTTTGTATGGATGAGAAACAAAGCAGAAAGCTTCGATAAGTTAAAGAAGATTTTGACCGAGGCTCCGGTTACGATTCAACTTGAGGCCGGTAAGGAATACACAGTCATCGCGATGCATCACATACAGTGCAGGTTGTGTGTTGATGCAGAAGGTAAGGTTGTGGCTTACGCTTCTAGGCACCGAGGCCACATGAGGTTAACTATCCGACGCACGATTTGGAGCTAGCGGTGTAGTTTTCGCCTTAAAGATTTGGAGGCACTACTTATATATGGAGAGAGATCGATAGTCTACACGGATCATAAGAGTCCAAGTATCTCACCGACTCGTAAGGATTTGAATTTGAGGCGGCGTAGATGGGTCGAATTGTGAAAGATTATGACCGCTCGATTGAGTATCATCCGGTAAGGCTAACGTGGTAGCGTACGCGCGTTGAGCCGTAAGGTTGTTTCGGACTTAAGAGCATTGTTTGCCCATTTGAGCTTGTATGGACGACGGGAGTATTCTCGCGAGCTACAGAGTTAAGCCTACTTGGGTTGAGCGGATCGAGAGAAACAGATTAGAGGATGAGGTTACGAGTGCGCCAAGGTTGCGAGTGCAAGATGGTGGTTTGGAGGGTTACAGTTTGTCTAGTGACGAGGTTCTGTGGTTTTCAAGGTAAGGCTTGTATGCCCAAAGATGTTGAGCCGAGGCAGAAGATTCTTCAGACGCACATACATAGCGATCCTCATGCTATGCATCCTGGAGGTAGCAAAATGTATAAGGATCTTAGAGAGCGCCTTACGTGGCCTGGTTTGAAGAAAGAGGTGACAGAGTTTGTTGGGAAATGTCCGACTTGTCGTAGTCAAGGCTGAACATCGATTGCCGTCGGGATTGCTTCACTGTAAAGATTCCTCGATGGAAGTGGGAAGGTTAACCATGGATTTTGTCGGTGGAGTTACCGCTTCGC
The DNA here is from genome assembly GCA_025698515.1 of Gossypium sturtianum. Classification (NCBI taxonomy): domain Eukaryota; kingdom Viridiplantae; phylum Streptophyta; class Magnoliopsida; order Malvales; family Malvaceae; genus Gossypium; species Gossypium sturtianum. The sequence continues at coordinate 96,335,653 of CM046952.1, forward strand.
CAAGCAAGAAGGATTCGATTTGGGTAGTGGTGGATCGATCGACTAAATCACTCACTTTATTCCGGTGAGGGTTGACTACTCACTTGAGCTAAGCGGCGTATGTGTCGAGAGATAGTAAGGTTGCACGGCGTGCGCTTTTGATAATCTCGGATAGGGATCCTAGATTTACGTCAAGGTTCGAAAAGCGTTGCATCGGGCTCGGTACTCGTTTGGATTTCAAAGACGGCTTTTCACCCGCTGATCGGACGGGCAATCGAAAAGGGTTATTCGATTTTTGGAAGATATCTTTGAGAGGTTGTGTCCTGGATTTTAGAGGTAGTTGGGAGGAGTTTCTACCATTAGCTGAGTTTGCCTACAACAACAGTTACCAAGCAAGCATCAAGATGGCACCGTATGAGGCGTTATATGGTAGGAAGTGTCGCTCACCTACGTGTTGGACGGAGTTGGGTGAACGTCAATTGTTGGGACCCGAGTTGGTAGCTGAGACTGAGGATAAGGTTAAGTTGATACAGGCTCGATTAAAGGAAGCTTCGGACCGGCAGAAGTCCTATGCCGATCTTAAGCGAAGAGATATAGAGTTTGCTGTTGGGGATCGAGTTTTTCTGAAGGTCTCGCCTTGGAAGAAGATCCTGAGGTTCGGGAAGAAAGGCAAGCTTAGTCCGAGGTTCATTGGGCGTATAAGGTATTGAGGCGAGTTTGGGCGATGGCGTATCGGCTTGAGTTGCCGCCAGAGCTTAATCGATTCACGACGTTTTCCATGTTTCGATGCTTGAGGTATCGTTCGGATCCGTCGCATGTGGTAGCGATGCAAGAGATCGAGGTGAATCCGCACTTTGTCTCAGGAAGAGGAACCGTGTGCGATTTTGGATCGGGATGTGAAGGTTCTGCGTAGGAAAGTCTGTGCCTTTGGTTAAGGTGCTTTGGCGGAATCATGGTGTAGAAGAAGCGACATGGGAACCCGAGGATACGATGAGACAAAGAATACCCGCAACTCTTTTTGATCGTAATTTCGAGGCCGAAATTATTTTTAAGGGGTAGAAGCGTAATATCCCGGGTTAGGGGGCTATTTCTTTTGTCATGGCATGTTCTGCATGTTGTTAGTATGCTAGGTTGCTATCTCTATGTTTTTGGGGCTTAATTATAGCCTAGGTGTATGCACAGTGGTTGGGAGAATTTTAGTTTTTAGGCTTTATAGGAAGGGAGCCGAGGTAGCTGGGGTTTAAGAAAATAAATGGTGGTTTCTTTGCACAAAAGAAGTGTTGGCAAAGTGGCTGAGCAAGGTGCCACTAGGAGCTGAGGGTGGCGTCATTTGCAAGGGAGGGGATGTCCTGTGTTCGAGCTGCAGAGTTCCCCATTTTGTCTTCTTTTTGGGACGGCATGGAGGAGAGGTGGTAGGCAAATCAAATTCTACTTGGACCAAGTCTTCACATTCAAAAAGGAGGGTGGAGAGCAATTGTAGGAGGGAGACTTGGTCTTGTGGGTTTGAATGTGTGGGTGTGAGTGATTGGGGGATTTGGCGATTTGTGGGGTGTTGGAGTGGGGATGTGACTGGGTTTGGGTAGTAGGAAGGGAGGTGTGCCAAATGCACTTCTCACTTTGTGCATTTTCTACCAAAAGCTTTTGTGAAGCATCTTTGTTTTTTTTCTTTCTTTTGTCAAAAAGCCACCCGAAATTTCAAGAGATTTTTCCATTCCTCTTCTTTTGCTCACTTGTGCTAAAATCGAGCACTCTCTTCTTCAACCTCCTTTCTCTTTCTTTTGAAACTTTGGTTTGCGAAACTAACATCTTTTCTTGTCATATTTTCATCTCTTTTCTTCTTGAAACCGTGATAGCCTAATCACCCATATGCTCTCCCCATTTCTTGTGTGCCAAAACTACCATCACCTTACTTCTCAAATTTCATTTTCTTTTCCTAAGCTTAATTGCTGAAACTTTGCTCCCATTTCACATTGTTTTCCCTCAAAACCAAAAATAGAGGTGTTAAACACCTTGTGCCGATTCTTTCTTTCTTTGTTTTCAACATAGCCGAATATTTTCCTTCTCCTAGAAGTCCTATTTTTGGCCGAATATTGGGTGTTGGTAAGTGCAAGGCCGAATGGCCATATCTCCCTCTTGCGATCTTTGTTGGTTATGGTTTGGTTAAGGGCCGATTATGGTCGTTTGGAAGGGTGTTAACCGTTTGGTTTAATCTCTTCGTTATAGGGTCTTTGGATTGCGAAATCAAGCGGGAGGAGTCATCTTTTCTCGTTAACCGATTGGTAAGTAAAGGGTAAGCGGTTGGTATATTTTTGTTAGTGCAATCGGTTGATTTCGATTAAGTTTAAAGTGATTAGTGATTAACTATTGGTTTGTTAGGGTGCTAATTATTGGAAGAGGAATCAACGCTTGATTCAGATTTGGTAGGAAACGGATCATCTTCAAGGTAAGGGATTGAAATTAACCCTTTTTGGTGTCTCTGTGTTGGCGAATGGTCTTAGTGACTAACTCCTTCTTGGCCGATTGTAGGAGTTAGCAATCGAGGGCTTAGATCGCTTTGGTCGAGAGTTCTAGACTCAGATTATCGTGTGTATACTAACACACTTATATTTAGTAATATGTTTGATAACCTTGTGTGATAACTAATGTAAGCATGGTATCACATTATGATACCTAATGGGTATGATTCGGACTCGGGTAAGTCAAGATCACTATTGTTATAAATTTATGATGATTTACATGATACCATGGTTGTGGTTATATGTGACATGGGATATGAGATTAGATATATTGGTATGATATGCATGATTGTATGACATGCATGATTGTATGATATGCACGATTACATGAGCATGGTAAGTAGTTGGGTGATACGAGAGGAGGGAGCAGTGATATATTGTGTGACGAGCACCAGTGCTTTGGTAGCACACTTTGTGACTTTGGGTCACCAGAGGTTTGGCACCTCCGAGGTTTGGTACCTCGCGTCTCGTCCCGCTGGCTCGGTACCCACGATGGGGTTGGCCCCACGGATGATTATCTGGGATTGACGCCATGATTTGGTATCACACGATGGGTTGGCCCCATCACCGCATTTGTGACTACGGTCACGGTGCTTTGGTAGCAGCACATGTGTCTTTGGGACACGGAGGTTTGGCACCTCATTGCGACTTGTCCCCGTGGTTTGACCACCGTGGGTTGGCCCCACTTGAGTTATGGGATCGTCTGCGCTAGTGATTTGGTATCACCACGATGGGTTGGCCCCATCATCATTGGATTTGTGACTTCTGGTCACCAAAGTGCTGGTAGCACATTGTGTCTTTGGGACACCAAAGTGGTTTGGTACCACATTGACGGATATTGTGTCTTTGGGACACCAGTGTTTTGGTAACACAATGTGACTATATGTCACCGGTGGTTTGGCACCACCAGTGGTTTTGTACCACACGGGGTAGAAAAGGCGATATGGATGGTTAGGGGCTGGGTTGCATCAATGATGTTGCTATGTATGATATGTGTTAGCATGTTGTTTTCTCGGGAGGCGGGATTTACACATCGAGTCACTCGACTCACCCTCTCCTTTGACATTTCAGTGACTCGTGAGACGGACATGGGCCGGGATGGTCTCGGGGTGCACATGCCATGTTTTAATAAAAGTTTTGCTCGGACTATTGCATTTGGGTACTTTAACTTATTTACTTTTTATTTGGGTTTTATTTGATTTTGTAAAAGGCCTCTAATTTATGCTTTAAGTTGTTGATGATCTAATTAGATTTTAATATGCTTTAACAAAGCAAGTTGGTATGGATTTCACTAAAACTTGGAAAGATAATGATTTCAAAATTATAACGTGATCATGTTTTTTTAAACTATACCATCGGGTATCACACTAAGTCTTTATGATAAACGATTACAAATGGTTTTCAATCCAATCTTGTATTTCTTCTAAGTTTCAAAAATGTTTTAAGTAGTACTAACAAATTATTGGAATTATTAAATGAAATCAACTCGTTTCCACTACATACTTGAACAAGTTTTCAAAATCTCCGGGTTTCAAATACACCTCTTGTTTTCAAACAAGACTACTCAAACTTGTTTCAAACACACTATGTTTTCACTCAGCTTTTAAATGGAAAATCTAACTTTTCAAAAATACTTTCCCTCGTAACACACCAGATTCGGACGTGGTGTTTTGTCCGGGTTTGGGGTGTTACAAGTGTGAGGGAGGTGATCTGAGCTTCAGTGTCGAAGAGGTTAAAGTGCCGAGCCAACCTCGTAATGTATGGCCCCATTGACAAAATCCCCTTCCTATGTTGCTCTGTCTGATGTTGAATTGTGCATGCGATAAAATATGCCAAGTAGGAAACATGTCCTTCAGACATGCATGATAGGAAGTAAACGTCTTGCTTGTTTACAACGCCGGTGCTTTCTCTGCGACATGTAATGGTGTGCACGAGAATGGCGTGAATATACCTTAGGGCTGGGGGAAGTGCCGTCACCTTAGAGCGAATGGGATTGTAGATGCTTGTAGTGGGGTGTAGGTTTCGCCAGCATTCGATCGGAGTGCAGTGGAGCTCACGGTTTAAATCGTCAAGTGGGTTTTCTTCTATGAATTCCGATGTGTAAAGTCCTAGAGCTGTGCTGAATTGTGGTATGCTCAATCGTCGTACTGTGCCTCCTAACCGGGATTGGATAGCACCTGGGTCGTCGAACTGAGTCGTCACTATTTGCAATGTGAAGGTGGTGCAGAATTCTAATGTGAGCTCCAAATATGTGGGCTCGTCGATTGAGAAGAGTTTCTCCCATGGGTTGGTTGAGAGGAGTGCTTGAATATCGGTGGTGAGCCCAACTTGCCGCATTGCGCTCCAGTCGATGCGCCTACCAGTGCCTAGGGGTCTACCCCGGATTGCTTTGTACCGTTCTTCCTGAGTTGCTTGAGGGAATCTGAGGAATGGGTGTCGAAGCTCGGTAGAGGCACTTACGGAGGATGAACCGGGCCCCTTTCTTTTCTTGCTTGGGGCTGATCGTTTGGTACGTGATGTTGACATGGTACCTGAAATTTGTAATCAAATATAAAGAAGTTTCAAGCTTCACCAATAGCACAGCCATCATATGCCACACTAAGTCAAAAGTTTTAGGAATTTATAATTGTGAGCATGTTAATTCGCAGGAGAAAAATTTTCTTGGACAATAGTGGGCAGAGCAATGTATCAATTTCATGAGTTTACAATTCAAGAATAAAATGAGTATAAAATCTAACAACCAATAAATATTATGGGGACTAAAACAAATTTCCTAAATAAAAATCATGCTTTTTAAAACTGAATCTAAACAAAATCTGGAAATAAACAAGAATGCTATAAGATTAAGTCAAGAAAAGGGAACCAGGGATGAAGTGATATGATCGACACGGGCAGAGCACGGCGGTGGTGTGGGTTCTGCTGTACGAACACGGCGGTGGTGTGGGCGTGTGGATGGTTTTTGGGTGGTTTTTGGAGAAAAACGGTGAGAGGAGGTGGTTTTAGGTGGAGGGGAATGGTTGTGCTGCCGAATTTGGGGAAAAGAGGGGTTAAAACTGATTTTAGGGTTAGGTTTTGTGGGGGAAAGGCGATTAGATTTTATATATAGGGAAGGTGGCACAGTCCATCGCCACGCCCGTGTTCATTTGAAAATGCCTGTGCTTTTCGCGATTTCCAAAATTTGGGCGTGTTTCAGGGTTCTTGGCACGGCCGTGGGTAAATTAGCACGCCCGTGTTTTAATAGTTAGTATGTTGGCACGGTGAGATTGCACGGGCGTGTGTTACCCGTGTTCGATAAGTCAGTAGCTTCACACGGTTAGGAGGCACGGGCATGGTCTGGTGTCGTAGCCCGTGTTGTCGAAAGAAATTTTTCCCTATTTGTGCACGGCTCCTGGCACGCCCGTGTTAAAGGCCGTGTTTCAAAACCTGCATTTCTATTGGACTAATTTTAGTGTGGTGTTAGAAAAAATAAAATGTTAGTAGGTTTGAAACACCCCAAACCCGGCCCACAAGCCCCGACCGGATCTGGTATGTTCCTGGAGTAAAACAGTTCAAAACTTGTTTGTTTCTTTGGAAAACTTTGGGTGATTTAGGAGAAAAATTTGGATTGGGTTCAAATTGAAAACATCGTTATTCTCGAAGATTAGGCTTTATTAAGACTTTATTGTTATATTTCAAAACCATAAGTTAAAGGAAAAAGTCGAGTTTTTAGAGTTTACTATTTAAATTGAAAATAATTTGTGTTAGGTGTTAAAACATTTAAAGATTTATTTTTAAGAAAAGTTGCTTAAACTTTAAATTGATAAAAATTGTATCATAATACAATAAATAAAAATGCATGCATAATCAGTTTATAGCTATGGCCTTATTACATTAAAACAAAACCCGAATAAATCCAAAATACTTAGAAATAAAAAGTCCAAAATTAAAATAAAGTCTGAGTTGAACATGGCCACCACTAAGCTCCTGCCGACTCGGTCCGTTACTGAGTGTCACCTGAAAAAAATCCCACAACGGGGTGAGTCAAACAGACTCTGTGTGTATAACCAACACTAAGTCCCAACGATTCAGGCATATCATATCATATCATACGTATATATGTAGCAGATAGAAATAATGATGCAAACCCGAACCCATACCTAGATAACCATCCGCTACACATCACCCGTACCAACCATCACACCGTGGGGACTACTAAGTCGACCCTCCATCCGCTACACATAATCGGCGATCATTTGCAGACGACTTGCTCATCGCCCTTATAAATTTTGTGGCATAGCCACTGGACATTATTTTGTGACATAAGTAACCACATTCGATTTCGTGACATGAGTCACCTCATTCGATATTGTGGTATAAACCACCAGATCACTTCCCCTTTCCATATAACCCATATGCCCCATGTCACACAGAATATGCAATATCATGCCTTATGCCTTATTCCACATTCTTATCGATATTCACATATGTACCATATTCCAAATATTCATATCATAATATTATTCATATCATTTATTAACATAATGTTAAGGTTACTTACACCGAGTACTTTGTACCATCACATTGTACCTTTGCCCACTTTTCACATTATTATAAACACATATATTAAATTGATGCCATAAATCTATTAAGAGTTAGTGTGGGGTACACACAGTTTATTAACGAATTCACCGAAATCCCGAAAATCCCGATCTAAACCTCTAGATCCTTAGTTCCTTACTGCCGATTTGATTACTAATCAAATCCCAAAACTTTGTGATGTTCCCTCTTGCAATCGGCCAACTACTAATTCACTTAACCGGTTAATTTTGGCTTTTGAATAAATAAGAAATAGATCTGAATCACCAAATATGGCCTTAGCCGAATGTCAGATTCACTTACCTTGTGGATCTAAATCCCGAAAAGTGTCCCTTGGTTGGTATCTGTCGAAATACGTATAAGCTCATGTTAGATCTGATTTCCAATACTTAATGGACACCATACATGGCCTTCGGCCTAATATTGCACTTTACTTACCTTGAAGAATCAAATCCCGAATGATCTCCCTAGAAGTCGGCTACCCCAAAATCCCGAAAAGATCCTTCATAGTTTCGGCCAAAAAGAGTGATATTGGGATTAGTTCCTAAGTTTCGGCTAAAAGAAAAGAAAGGAAATTGAATAGCATCTGATCTTACCCTTAATGCTGTAGTCGACTGCTCCCTTGCTTAAATCCACAGAGAAATTCGGCTATGCCTAGAAAGAACTTGCTTTCGGCTTTTGAGATTTGCGAAAAGAAGAAGAGAAAGGTTGAGTAATTTCGACAATGGTGATAGATAAAGATTCAGCTAGCACAAGGGATGTTTCGGCTTTTGATGCTAGGAAGAAATCGGCTAGAAAAGAAAAATTTTGAGAAAAGAAGAGGAGGAGAATTCGGCCAGAGAAAGAGATGAGAAAATAAAAGAAAAACAAGGAAAAAGATGAATACTCTGCTGATAAATTCGGCTACCCACTCAAACACTAGATTTACCTTATTATTCTCCTATTTTTCCTATTCCTTGCACATTCAAAATAATTTAAAATAAATCCTTATTTATCTTCTGCTTTAGCCGAAATTTTCAAAGGAATTTAATCACATCCTAAACTCATCCCTTAGTGCCCCATTGTCGTCCACCTCTCTTGCCCTTGACGCAAAAACAAACTCCCATTTGCTTCCTCTGCAACTCGAACCTAAGCCCTTCCTCTCAGCTTATGGCGTCACCTACCAAGGCCCCTAAGTGGCGCCTCCATGCCACTTTACCAAGCCCAATCTTATGTCCAATTTCCCCTACAATTTCTCTTAAGGCCTCTTTTGTTCAATTCCCCTTCAATACTTAAAATTTAATATTTTCTAAGGCATTCACCTACACTCTTAAGGTTCTAAAAATTCATAAAACATATTTACAACACACACAGGCATGCTACTTCACATAATTACGCAATAATGCACAAGCCCAAAATCCCGGATATTACAGTTCTACCCCCTTAAAATAATTTCGTCCTCGAAATTACCTGGCTAAAATAGGTGAGGGTATTGCTTTCGCATTGCTTCTTCCGGCTTCCAAGAAGCTTCTTCCGATCCATGATTACGCCATAATACTTTGACTAGAGGAACTGATTTCCTCCGCAACACCTTCACATCTCGCTCCAAGATCCGAATCGGCTCTTCCTCATAGGACAAATCGGTCTCGCCCACCTCCTCAACCGGTACTACATGAGACGGATCCGATTGATAACGACGTAGCATAGAAACGTGGAATACATCGTGCATCTATCTCAACTCCGGAGGCAATTCTAACTGGTATGCCACTGGTCCAACTCGCTTCAATACCCGATAAGGTCCTATAAACACAGGACTTAATTTCCCTTTGCGACCAAATCTCATCACCTTCTTCCAAGGCGAAACCTTAAGAAACACCTGATCTCCCATAGCAAATTCTATTTCCTTTCGCTTAAGATCCGCATACGACTTCTGCCTATCAGATGCCTCCTTTAACCGTGCCCGAATTAACTTAACCTTTTCTTCGGATTCTGCCACAATCTCTGGACCCAAAACTTGACGTTCTCCTAATTACGTCCAACACGTGGGTGTACGACACTTCCCCATCTGACGCTTCATACGGTGCCATTCAAATGCTGGCTTGATAGCTTGTTATTATATGCAAATTCTGCTAAAGGCAAGTATTCTTCCCAACTTCCTCTAAAATCTATTACACATCCCCTCAACATATCTTCCAACACTTGGATCACTCGCTCAGTTGACCGTCTCATTTGTGGATGAAATCTTTGTAGTAAAATCCAATCTGGTGCCTAAAGCTGATGTAGTGCTTTCCAAAACCGAGACGTAAACCTCAGATTCCTATCTGGAAATATTCGAACCGGGAACTCCATGCAACCTTACAATTTCAGCCACATACAACCTCGCCAACTTTTGCAAAGAATAATCGACCCGGACCTGTAAGAAATGCGCGGACTTTGTCAGTCGATCCACTATCACCCATACCGAGTCCTTCTTAGTAGGCGTAAGGGGAAGCCCACTAACGAAGTCCATGGTGATTCTCTCCCACTTCCACTGCGGAATCTTTATCTACCAAGCAATCTGACGGAACTTGATGTTCAGCCTTGACTTGCTGACACGTCAAGCATTTCCCTACAAATTCGGTAACTTCCCTCTTAAGACCAGGCCACCAAAACTGTTCCCTTAGATCTCTATACAACTTACTACCTCCAGGATGCATAGCATAGGGGCTACTATGCGATTCCTGAAGAATTCTCCGCCTTAACTCCTTATCCTTAGGCATACAGACCTTACCCTTGCAACACAATACTCCATCGCTGCTAACTCCATAATCCTCTAACTCCCCCCTCTTCACCTGTCGCAACTTAGCACTTAAATCATCATCTGCCAACTGACTCTCGTTCACCTCCTTCAACCATGTCGGCTTAACTTGCAATTCTGCCAGCAGACTTCAATTGTCATACAAGCTCAGATGTGCAAACATTGCCCTCAGATCCGACACCACTTTTTGACTTAGGGCATCCGCCACTATATTCGCCTTGCCAGGGTGATACTCTATGGAACAATCGTAGTCTTTCAATAATTCCACCCACCTTCGTTGTCTCAGATTTAACTCCTTCTGAGTCAGCAGATACTTAAGGCTCTTGTGGTCTGTGTAGATTACCGACTTTTCTCCATATAAATAGTGCCTCCATACCTTAAGAACAAAGACCACCGCCGCCAATTCCAAGTCGTGCGTCGGATAGTTAACCTCATGCGGCCTTAATTGTCTAGACGCATAAGCAACTACTTTCCCATCTTGCATTAAAACACATCCCAACCCTGTGTGGGAAGCATCACAGTACACCATAAAATCCTTCCCTGCCTCAGGTTGAATCAAAACCGGAGCTTCAGTCAAAACCCTCTTAAGCTTCTCAAAGCTCTCCTGTTGCCTATCTGTCCATACGAAAGGTACCTCCTTTCTCAACAACTTCGTCAAAGGAGCAGCTATTGATGAGAACCCTTCTACGAACCTTCTGTAGTAACCTGCCAATCCCAAGAAACTACGAACCTCAACCACAAACTTAGGTGGTTTCCAATCCAACACCGCCTCAATCTTCCTAGGATCCACCCTTATTCCCTCTGCAGACACTACATGCCCTAAGAACGCAACCTCCTTCAGCCAAAATTCACACTTGCTAAATTTGGCATAGAGCCTCTTCTCCCTTAACACTTGCAACACTATCCGGAGATGCTCGTCATGTTCCTCCTCTGACTTGGAATACACTAGGATGTCGTCTATGAACACAACGACGAATCGACCCAAGTAGGGTTGAAAAACACGGTTCATCATATCCATGAATGCGGCTTGGGCGTTCGTCAACCCGAACGACATTACCACAAACTCATAATGTCCGTATCTTGTCCGAAAAGCTGTCTTATGGATATCCACCTCCTTCACCTTAAGCTGATGATATCCCGACCGTAAATCTATCTTTAAAAATACCGCGGCCCCCTTAAGCTGATCGAACAAGTCGTCTATCCTTGGCAACGGGTACTTGTTCTTGATGGTCAACTTATTCAACTGACGATAATCTATGCATATGCGCATAGTCCCGTCCTTCTTCTTCACAAACAAGACCGGTGCTCCCCATGGAGACACACTGGGTCGGATAAACCCACTATCAAACAATTCCTGGATTTGAGCCTTGAGCTCCACCAACTCCTTTGGTGCCATTCTATACGGAGCGATAGATACTGGCGTCATTCCAGGCAACAAGTCAATTCCGAACTCCACCTCCCTGTCAGGGGGTATTCCAGGTAACTTCTTTGGGAAAACATCCACAAATTCCCTTACTGTTCTAACTCCACTAACTCCCTCTTCTTTTACATCCAACACACTAACGAAGGTCAAAAACGCCTTGCACCCTTTCCGAACCATCTTATCAGCCTTTAATGCAGAAACTATGTTAGATAAGTAGTTTCTTCTTTCTCCTATCATAATTATCTCCTCATCCTCCGGGGTCCTTAACTCCATTCGCTTAGCCGCGTAATCAAACTTAGCCCGATGTTCCACTAGCCAATCCATGCCAAGAATGAGATCAAATTCTCTGAAGGGTAGTTCCATCAAGTCGGCAGGGAATACCACTCCCTGCATCTCTAGAGGTATATTGCGAAATATTCTATTCACCACTACAGTTTGACCTAACGGGCTTACTACAGTCATCTCCCTACTAGATAGTTCAGATGCTATGCCTAGCGTTTCAACTACTCTACATGCAACATACGAGTGGGTCGAGCCAACATCAATTACAAACAAAGTAAGGCTTATCACCTATAAGGAACATACCGGTTATGATGTCCGGTGCATCTCCATCCTCCTCCCGTGAACTTGCATACACGGACACGGTGTCTTGCCTCAGTATTACCAACACCTCTGCCTGTTCCCGTCCTCTTCCTGAACCATTACCTCTGCCACTCGGACCACGACCCCGCGGTGGCTGCGGTCCACCTCTTCCATCCTGATTGAAACTCTGACCCGTTGGTCGGCCCCCGTCTATCTTTATAGGACAGTCCTTAATCATGTGTTCCTTAGACCCACACTTAAAACATCCCCATGTCTTCTTCCAACACTCTCCTAGGTGCCTCTTCCCACACTCAGCACAAGTGCGGTACTGCCCTCCTGTAGCAACTTGCTGACCTCGCGGCCCATCAACCCTCTGTCTCTTTTGAGCATTCCCGGATGACCCTGATGATCCAAACCCTCTCCTTTTCCTGTTTCGATCCGTATTCTGCCTTACAGATTCTTTAACCCCTTCGGCTACCTTAGCCTTTTCCACTAACACGGTAAACTCCCGCTCCTGCTGTGGAGCTATCAACAACCTTAGGTCATCCCTCAGTCCGTCCTCAAACTGGACACATCGTTCATACTCCGTAGCCACGATTCCTCGAGAATATCAGCTCAACCTTAAGAATTACGCCGTGCTCCGCTACGGGCTTGTTCCTTGAACCACCCCGAAAATACCTTCCTCTGGCGTCGGTATAACTAGTTCCAACATACTTCTTACGATATGCGCGCTTAACATACTCCCAAGTGAGATCCTCGGTTTGTAGCACCATCCCGAATCGTGAGCCACCAGCGATATGCCTCATCGCGAAGTAGCGACACCATTCCTTCACTTCTCTTGGCCGATCGGATCCAAATCATCCATAATTCGCTCTGTCGCTTCCAACCAATACTTAGTTGTCTTGGGTGCCACACGGATCGCGCCACGAATACTTCACTCCATTTGCTCGTAGTCGCTTGGTGCATTTTCGAGCTCCCCCACCTCCACCGCTCCCAGCCACTATCTCAAGAACCCGCAGATCGCTGCACATCTCGCATCATCCCCGTCGATCCGATGCTCAACGCCAAAGAATCGGTGGTGGTGGTGGTACCTCATTCTCGGACCCTTGACCAGACCTAACGGGTTCCGATACGGCCATTCTGCCTCTACCATGTCCTCGCACATTACGACCACGTCCCCTAGAACTCATGTCTACGATCGCGATTTAATCTGTTTTAGAAAGTTTTATGCATTAGTATTTTTTTCCACTAATTATCCACGAACAAGTTTTATGTAAGGAAGTTTAGTAGTAGTTCTTTCGATCATTACAGGGTTTTCATTTCAAGTCTTCTATCCTAGTTCAGAGAAAGATGCACCTTCATTCAGTAGTATTTACTACACACATTCATCACTTGTACATTTTTGTCCGTTTTAATCCCAGGGGTATTTTCATAATTTGTCCTGTAGGGGTATTTTGGTAATTTTCCAAATCAGGGTATCATGATATTTCACAAAATAGGGGTTTTGGTGTTTTTGTAAAGTAGAAGAATGTTTTAGTAAAAATCGAGGGTAGTATGGTAATTTTATAAACCAAGGGTATTTTAGTAATTTTACAAACTAGGGGTATTTGGGTAATTTTGTAAACCGAATTTTCTTTTTAAAATCTGGAATATTTTTTACAAATCAAAGGGGTAATTTGGTGATTTTAAAACTAAGGTTTTTATAAAACGGTGTAGCTGGTCCCTTTCGGGTTTTAATTATTAAATTTAGCCCGTGAATAAGTCCTCTTGGTTAGGGTGAACCGTTACTACGCACTGTAGGATTCGAAGCGAAGAGGAGGTGAGTCACTAGGGCCGCTTAAATACCAAGCTCTTCCTGAATCCAATCCTAGACATGCGCACAATGGTTGCGACACCCTAACTCGGCGACTTACTCACAGGTTTGTTTAATTAGGCCTTAAATTTTATGTAATTCTGTGTTAAAGTAAGCTAATCCTAGGGTTCAATAACTTAATATACTAATCTACGTTGCCGTTATACCCACATACAATCATACAACAGTTAGGGGTACTTACCTGGTGGACTTCGGGTCGGAGACTTAGGTGCCATGCCAGAAAAACCTGTTTATTTCACAAAATTTTCACAAAACTTATTTGGGCTCTATTTTGAAAACGTTATGGGCTTTAAACCCAAGGCCGAGAGTTTAAAACTAGGCTCTGATACCAAATTGAAACACCCCAAACCCGGTCCACAAGCCCCGACCAGATCTGGTATGTTCCTGGAGTAAAACAGTTCAAAACTTGTTTGTTTATTTGGAAAACTTTGGGTGATTTAGGAGAAAAATTTGGATTGGGTTCAAATTGAAAACATCGTTATTCTCGAAGATTAGGCTTTATTAAGACTTTATTGTTATATTTCAAAACCATAAGTTAAAGGAAAAAGTCGAGTTCTTAGAGTTTACTATTTAAATTGAAAATCATTTGTGTTAGGTGTTAAAACATTTAAAGATTTATTTTTAAGAAAAGTTGCTTAAACTTTAAATTGATAAAAATTGTATCATAATAAAATAAATAAAAATGCATGCATAATCAGTTTATAGCTATGGCCTTATTACATTAAAACAAAATCAGAATAAATCCAAAATACTTAGAAATAAAAAGTCCAAAATTAAAATAAAGTCCGAGTTGAACATGGCCACCACTAAGCTCCCGCCGACCCAGTCCGTTTCTTGAGTGTCACCTGAAAAATATCCCACAACGGGTGAGTCAAAGCAGACTCGGTGTGTATAACCAACACTAAGTCCCAACGATTCAGGCATATCATATCATATCATACGTATATATGTAGCAGATAGAAATAATGATGCAAACCTGAACCCATACCTAGATAACCATCCTCTACACATCATCCATACCAACCATCACACCGTGGGGACTACTAAGTCACCCTCCATCCGCTACACATCATCGAAGGCAGTCACTGCAGATGACTTGCTCATCGCTCTTATAAATTTTGTGGCATAGCCACCAGACATTATTTTGTGACATAAGTCACCACATTAAGATTTCGTGACATGAGTCACCTCATTCAGATATTGTGGTATAAACCACGGATCACTTCCCTTTCCATATAACCCATATGCCCCATGTCACACGTAATATGCAATATCATGCCTTATGCCTTATTCCACATTCTTATCGATATTCACATATGTACCATATTCCAAATATTCATATCATAATATTATTCATATCATTTATTAACATAATGTTAAGGTTACTTACCTGAGTACTTTGTACCATCACATGGTACCTTTGCCCACTTTTCACATTATTATAAACACATATATTAAATTGATGCCATAAATCTATTAAGAGTTAGTGTGGGGTACACACTGGTTTATATAACGAATTCACTGAAATCTGAAAATCCCGATCTAAACCTCTAGATCCTTAGTTCCTTGCTACCGATTTGATTACTAATCAAATCCCAAACTTTGTGATGTTCCCTCTTGCAATCGGCCAACTACTAATTCACTTAACCTAAGTTAATTTCGGCTTTTGAATAAATAAGAAATAGATCTGAATCACCAAATATGGCCTTAGTCGAATGTCGATTCACTTACCTTGTGGATCTAAATCCGAAAAGTGTCCCTTGGTTGGTATCTGTCGAAATACCTATAAGCTCATGTTAGATCCGATTTCCAATACTTAATGGACACCATACATAGCCTTCGACCTAATATTGCACTTTACTTACCTTGAAGAATCAAATCCCGAATGATCTCCCTAGAAGTCGGCTACCCCAAAATCCCAAAAAGATCCTTCATAGTTTTGGCCAAAGAGTGATATTGGGATTAGTTCCTAAGTTTCGGCTAAAAGAAAAGAAAGGAAATTGAATAGCATCGATCTTACCCTTAATGTCGTGATCATTCGCTCCTTGCTTAAATCCATAGAGAAATTCGGCTATGGCTAGAAAGAACTTGCTTTCGGCTTTTGAGATTTGCGAAAAGAAGAAGAGAAAGGTTGAGTAATTTCGACAATGGTGATAGATAAAGATTCGGCTAGCACAAGGGATGTTTCGGCTTTTGATACTAGGAAGAAATCGGCTAGAAAAGAAAAACTTTGAGAAAAGAAGAGGAGGAGAATTCGGCCAGAGAAAGAGATGAGAAAAGAAAAGAAAAAACAAGGAAAAAGATGAATACTCTGCTGATAAATTCGGCTACCCACTCAAACACTAGATTTACCTTGTTATTCTCCTATTTTTCCTATTCCTTGCACATTCAAAATAATTTAAAATAAATCCTTATTTATCTTCTGCTTTAGCCGAAATTTTCAAAGGAATTTAATCACATCCTAAACTCATCCCTTAGTGCACAATTGCCGTCCTCCTCTCTTGCCCTTGACGCAAAAACAAACTCCCATTTGCTTCCTCTGCAACTCGAACCTAAGCCCTTCCTCTCAGCTTATGGTGTCACCTACCAAGGCCCCTAAGTGGCGCCTCCATGCCACTTTACCAAGCCCAATCTTATGTCCAATTTCCCCTACAATTTCTCTTAAGGCCTCTTTTGTTCAATTCCCCTTCAATACTTAAAATTTAATATTTTCTAAGGCATTCACCTACACTCTTAAGGTTTTAAAAATTCATAAAACATATTTACAACACACACAGGCATGCTACTTCACATAATTACGCAATAATGCACAAGCCCAAAATCCCGGATATTACAAGGTTAGTGCTCGGGTTGCCTCCCAAGAAGCGCTTGTTTATAGTCTTAAGCTAGATTTTCCCTGTTTTCAGTTCTAAAAGAAGGCTCATGGAGCATAAGCTCCTCTCTCATAACTCCAAAATCTGGACCATTATAAATTTTAAGTCGATGACCATTTACCTTGAATGTGCCTTTAGTGGGATGAGTTACCTCGATGGTGCCATATGGAAAATTTATTTTGATCATAAATGGGCCTGACCATCTTGATTTTAACTTTCCCGGAAATAGTTTAAGCCTTGAGTGCTATAGTAGGACCAGGTCTCCTACTTCGAATTGTTTTGATCTCTTGAGGCGAGCATCGTGGCGTCGCTTTGTTGCTTCCTTGTACAGTTTTGAGTTCTCATAGGCTTCCGTTCTCCACCCGTCCAGCTCGTTCATCTGTATCATTCTTCTCTTTCCTGAAATTTTGAGGTCAGAATTCAAAAATTTTATTGCCCAAAAAGCTTTGTGTTCTAATTCAAATGGTAGATGACAACTTTTCCCGTATACAAGTTTGTATGGGGATGTCCCTAGAGGTGTTTTAAATGTTATTCTATAGGCCCAAAAAGCATCATCTACTTTAACTGCCCAATCTTTTCTATTTGATTCAACCATTTTTTCTAGAATGCGCTTAAGTTCTCGGTTTGCTACATCAACTTGCCCACTGGTTTGAGGATGATATGGGGTGGCTGTCCTGTGGTATACTCTATAGTTTTTTAGGACTTTTGCAAATTGAGTATTACAGAAATGAGTACCCCTATCACTAATGATGGCTCTCGGTGTGCCAAATCAGGAAAATAGTTTCTTGAGAAACTTGACTACTACCCTAGCATCATTGGTAGGTAAAGCTTCCGCTTCTACCCATTTTGACATGTAATCAATTGCCACTAGGATGTACTTGTTTCCAAACGAACTAGGGACTGGTCCCATGAAATCAATACCCCATACATCAAATATTTCACATGATAACATATATGTTTGAGGCATTTCATCATGTTTAGAAATATTACCTATTCTTTAGCATCTATCACAGGAGGTAACATACCATTGGCATCTTTAAATAGAGTGGGCCAATAAAAACTTTGATTCGAGTATTTTGTGTCTTTGTCTTAATACCACTTTGTAGTGTCCTCCCGATGGTTACGAATGGCAATGCTCCAAGATTTTGCTCGCTTCTATCTTTGTAACACATCTTCTAATTATCTGATCTGCATATATGCGAAAAAGAAAGGGATCTTCCCAAAAATAATTTTTCACATCAGCAAAGAATCGCTTCTTTTGGTGATGTGTTAATTTCCTTGGCAAGATGTTAGCTGCTAAATAATTCGCAATATTTGCAAACCATGGTACCTCAGAATGTTTTATAGAAAAGAGTTGTTATTTGGGAAATGAATCATTTATTTCACTTTCATCGAGTTCTTTGGTGTGTGGATTTTCAAGTCTAGAAAGGTGATCCGCTGTAAGATTCTTGGCTCCCTTCTTATCTTGTATTTCCAAGTCGAATTCCTGTAAGAGTAAAAACCATCGTATGAGTCTGGGTTTTGCATCAGGTTTGTTTAAAAGATAACGAAGAGCTGAATGGTCAGTGTAAACGAAAACTTTAGACAATATTAGATACTGTCTAAATTTATCAAAAGCAAAAACTACGGCTAGAAATTCTTTCTCTGTGGTGGTATAGTTTTCTTGTGCGGGTGTTAGTGTTCTGCTAGCATAGTAAATTGGCTGAAAATGCTTGCCTCTTCATTGTCCCAGAACTGCACCTACTACGAAGTCACTTGCATCACATATTAGTTCAAAGGGTAGATTCCAATCAGGTGCAATTATAATTAGAGCATTTATTAGTTTATCCTTAAGGATATTGAATGCATCTAAACATTCCTGATCAAAATTGAAAGGAACATCTTTTTCTAGTAATTTTGTTAAAGGCTTAGCTATTTTAGAAAAATCCTTAATTAATCTTCTATAAAATTCTGCATGTCCTAAAAAGCTTCTAATGGCCTTAACTGAACTGGGAGGAGGTAATTTTTCTATGGTTTCAATCTTTGCTTTATCTACCTCGATCCCTTTACTAGAAATTTTATGTCCTAATACTATTCCCTCTTGTACCATGAAGTGACATTTTTCCCAATTTAAAATAAGGTTTGTTTCCTCACATCTCATTAGGACTCGTTTTAAGTTTTTTAAGGCAAATATGGAAAGAATTACCGTAAACTGAGAAATCATCCATAAATACCTCCATGATTTCTTCCACGAGTTCATCAAAGATTGCTAGCATGCAACGCTGAAAAGTAGCAAGGGCATTACATAATCCAAAAGGCATTCTACGATAAGCAAACGTACCGTATGGGCATGTGAACGTTGTCTTCTCTTAATCTTCAGGTGCTATTGGGATTTGGAAATAGCCGGAGAGTCCATCTAGGAAGCAATAGTACATGTGTCCTGATAACCTTTCTAGCATTTAATCAATAAAGGGTAGGGGAAAGTGATCTTTTCTAGTGGCGTCATTCGGTTTCTGTAATCTATGCAAACTCTCCAACTTTGTGATCTGTCTGGTAGGAATTAGTTCATTCTTTTAGTTAGCTACCACGGTCATGCCTCCTTTCTTTGGGACAACACATGCAGACTCACCCACTTGTTTGTCGAAATAGGATAAATTATTCCAGCATCTAGAAGTTTGATTACCTCGGCTTTCACGACTTCTTTTACGTTGGGATTTAGTCCTCTTTGTGGTTGCACACGTGGCTTGTACTCATCTTCCATTAAAATTTTGTGGGTACAAAATGTTGGGCTTATTCCCTTAATGTCAGAGATTTTCCAAGCTATGGCTTTTTATGCTCTCTCGATTACTGTATCAACTCCTCTTTTTCCTTGGGTTCTAATTCTGAAGAGATAATTACTGGTAACATAGAATTTTCCCCAAGGAATTCGTACTCTAGGTGCTTTGGTAGTTGTTTTAATTCTAAATTGGGTGGTTCATCAACAGAGGGTTTTTGTTTGAAATCGTCATCAAATTCGATGCTTTCTTTTTCCGTTTGTTTTGATGATAATTTTAGCTCAGAAGCTTCATCTTCTTCCCCCTCTTCTTGAGTGAGACACAGTTCCATCGTGTCATCATGCAGGATTACTTGTAATGAGTTTTGAATGAGATGGTCACTGGTATCAACAAAATAACATGAATCATCTTGTTCTCTAGAATATTTCATGGCATCATAAATTTGAAAACTAATTTCCTCATCGCCTATCCTTAATGCAAGTTTACCATCACCTACATTAATAATGACCCTAGCAAAGAGCTAAAAAAAGGGCGCTAGAATTAAGGGGACCTCAATGTCTTCATCCATGTAAAGCACAACAAAATCAACGGAAAAATAAATTTATCAATTTTTACCAAGACGTCTTTGATAACTCCCCTAGGATATTTAATAGATCTATCATTAATGAATACTCATCCTAGTGGGTTTTGGTTCCCCAGAGATCTAGTCGTTTAAACATCTTATAAGGCATTAAATTAATACTGCACCTAGATCAGCTAATGCTTTCTTAACATTTAAACTGCCAATTAAACAAGGAATAGTAAAACTTCCTGGGTCTTTTAATTTGGTTGGCAGCTTGTTTTAGAGGATGTCCGAACATTCTTCATTTAGCTCCACCATTGATATTTCTTCAAGCTTCCTTTTATTCGTCAGGAGTTCTTTCAAGAATTTCACGTACGTCGGCATCTGTGAAATGGCTTCAACAAAAGGTAGGTTAATATGTATTTGTTTAAAAAGTTCGAGAAACTTACCATATTGGGAGTCTAATTGTTCTTTCTTCAACCTTGCAGGATATGGGATCGATGGTTTACTTTCTTTATGTACTGGAATTACATCCTCAATTTTCATATCCTTTGTTTTGTCATATACTGGTGGCATTCTTTTTTCTGGTTCGACTAGCTCCTTTCCACTTCTTAGTGTAACTACCTTTACCTGTTCTATTTCTTTAGAGAAAACCGCTGATCGAATTTCGGAAACCATCTCAGTAAGTTGTTCAATTGACTTAATAAATTCCCCAACTTGACTCTCGATCATTTTGATCGCGGTTTGTTGATTATCTAATGTTGTCTCAGTCTTTTAGAAGCGGGCCTCTGCTGATGCTATGAATTTGTTCAGCGTCTCTTCAAGACTCAGCTTGTTTTCCTGTGGATAGGGCTAATTTTGGAAATTTTGAGGAGGTTGTTGTCTTTGATTTCCTTGATTTCTTTGTCCTCCCCACGAAAAATTTGGGTGGTTCCTCCAACCTGGATTATAATTACTATATGGGTTATTATTAGATCTGAAATTGTTACCAATATAGTTCATCTGTTCGCTCTCTGTGTCTGGTTGGTAGGGTGGGTACTCAGGATTCGCCACAGTTCCACTTGCGTCGCACTACATGACTGGATGTACCTGCGAAGAACACAAACTATCAATCTTCTTATTCATCAACTCTACCTGATTTGATAGCATGGTTACTGCATTGAGGTTGTAAACTCCGGCTGTTTTTGTTGGCCTGGTCCTTGTAACTTGCCACTGATAGTTATTCAGCGACATCTCTTCAATAAATTCGTAGGCTGCCTCAGGAGTTCTATTATTCAAGGTTCCACTGGCGGCTGTGTCGATTAGTTGTCTCGTTGAAGGATTCACACCGTTATAAAAAGTTTGGACTTGGAGCGACAAAGGTAAACCATGGTGCAGACACCTTCTCAAGAGATCCTTATATCTCTCCCATGCATCATATAATGTCTCTAAATCCATCTGCACAAAAGAAGAGATATCATTACGTAATTTGGCCGTTTTGGCCAGTGGGAAATACTTTAATAAAAAATTTTCGATCATTTGTTCCCATGTAGTGATTGATCCTCGTGGTAACGAGTTTAACCACTGTTTAGCTTTATTCTTTAATGAAAAGGGAAATAACCGAAGACGTATGGCATCATCAGAAATGCCATTTATTTTGAAGGTATCACAGAACTCTAAAAAATTAGCTATATGAGCGTTTGGATCTTAGTCCCAGAAACCATCAAACCAACAAACTATTGAATCATTTTTATAGTGTTAGGCTTTAATTCATAATTATTAGCGGCTATAGCGAGCCTAACAATACTAGATTCACTCTGTTAAATGCGGTTTAGCATAATCAAACATAGTACGAGGAGCATTATTTTCCCCACATCTTGTGGTGGAAGATTATTTTCGTCCATCCCTTCATAGGATTGGATCTGTCTTCTCGCTCTCCTTGGTAATTTAGGGCTCACTTTGATTTCTCTCATGCGATTTCTTCGAGCGGTAGCTTCAATATCACTGTCGTATTCTAAAGGTCCTCTCGGGTTCCTTCTAGTCATAAACTAGAGGTACCTGCTAGGAAAAGAAAGAAAGAAAATTTAGCAAATTTAAAACTAAAACTAAAAATAAAAATAAATTGCGAAAAATAAAAATAATGGCTAAAGTAATAAAAATAGAGTTTTCTTAATATTTTAGTTCCCAAGAACGGCGCTAAAAAACTTGATCATTTGTAAATCGAGTTTTAAAGTTTATAAAAGAATGATCGAACCTGGAAAGTAACTCTGACAACGATTAAAGGCAAGTGCACCTATCGAACAATAGTATAGTTTAGGCAAGACCGGATTATCGAACCCAAAGGAACTAAAAGTACTAATACTAACTTTCTTTTTATTATTTAGCCTAAAATAAGTGAAGTTTGTTTATTAATCTAAATTAATTAACTACTAAACTAAAGACTCTAAGACAAAGAAGAATGAATTTGGAAAATAACTTGGGAAAAACTCAGTTGATTTAGACGATACCCTAAGAAGAATCCACCTAGACTTCACTTGTTATTTAACCTTGAACCATATGATTTATTTACTTAGTTTGATCCGTAAGACTCCCTAACGTATATTAAACCCTCTCTCGAGGCGAATAACGTCTAACCCTAGGTTAATTAGTGGAACTCTCGTTCTCTTATAATAACCCCCTAGAATAGCAGTAAATCGATCTATGGATTCCCATATTAGGTTTCACCCTAATCCGAAAAAATCTCATCACCCTATCTCTAGGCGTGCGATCAACTCCGCTTAATTATGTTGGATCTACTCTTAGGCAGGGTCTATTCCTCCTCCACCTAAGCACATTAAATTTGGATTAAGCTCACATAATTAAGAACAAACTAAGTATTTATCATATAATTCAAATAATCAAATAACAAGATTCATCATAGGTTTCATCCCCTTCGGGTATCCGAAGGGTTTAGTTCATAACAATAAAGAAAAACATCTCAAGAGAGAAGATAAAAAAAAACATAAGAAATCCCTAAAACCCCCTGAAGGAATTGAAGAGGAGATCATCTGTCTTGAGTAGAATTCTGGCTTCTCGAGATGAATCAACTTGCTATCCCTGAGTGAATCCCCACAAATCTGCCTTCTCTGGCTTAGCATGACGCCCCTAAATGATAGCTTTGGACTCTCGTTTTTAGGTCATACTTAGGGTGTATTTATAGGCTTTTGAAATACGTTTATTTCTCCCTAAGTATCCTTTCCCGAATGAAATTGCTCTTTTCCACAGCAGAGGCACGGCCATGGCACACGCCCGTGTAAATCGTGGACAGGCTGTGTTCAGATTTCTTTAATGAGACACGGCCGTGTGAGTCGGGGTTAGACCGTGTTCTAGATGATCAGTGAGGCACAGCCGTGTGATCTTTGGTCCAGGCCGTGTCGATTTCATACTTTAGCCCATTTTGTCTCGTTTTAAGCCCGTTTTGCATTCTTTTCATCCCCTAGTGCTTTCCTGAGTATAAGACATGAAAAGAAAGGATTAAAAGCACCTTTTTACATAAATCGGGGCTTAAATCATCCAAAATCATACTAAATGTGGGCTTAAAATATGTTATTATTTCGGTTTATCACTAGTAAGTGCATCCTAGCCCCGTTTTTAATATTCTTCGTATTTTTGGAGTCCTCGTATTATGAACTAGCTATTTATAGCTATAAGTTGAGCTAGAATTCATGTTCATAAATCTACCCATGTATGAAATGCTTGTAAAATGATGTTTTATGAAAGATTATGAGAGTTTGATGTTAGATAAACATCTTTTCCTAAATAAATTTCAGGAAAAATGCTAGTAAGGACTAGTTTGTAAAAGTTGTGAAATTTGTCATACATGATAGAAATAGTGAGAATTGATTGTTGCTATAGTTAAGAGAATGAATCAACTAAGCATGAAGTTCACAAAAGTTGAATAAAAATCACTTTACAAGCCTTGGGGAAAAAGTGTAATTATGAGGAAGTTTAGGGGCAAAATGGTAATTTTGTCGAAGTATGTGTTAAGAGTCAATTTAGTCAATGTGTGTATTAAATGAGCTAAATTATTATTATAGATCAAGAAAAGCGAAGCCCGAATCGAAACCGAGGCAAGAACAAAGTCGAGGACTAAATTGCATTTCCACATACATTTTGTACATTGAGGTAAGTTTGTATGATTTCTAAGCTTTATGATTAATATCATTGAATTGCTTAGTATGATGTAGAATATATCTTAATTCCATGAGATTTTTGATGCTATGCTAAACAAAGAAATAAATGAGATTAAGTATGTGAAAGTCTCGATTGAAGTTGAATTACTTAGGATACTCGATCTATCACATGAGACAAGGAAGTCCGTATAAGACCAAGCCGAGGCATGGCATCGGCAATCAAGCAAGTTATCATGTAAGACCAAGACAAGTCTTAGCATTAAAGAGTTATTATGAGATGAAGACCCATATAAGCCCAAGCCAAGGCATGGCATTGGTGAGTCTCCATGTAAAGATGTCATGTAAGTCCAAGACAAGTCTTGGCATTGAAAAGCTATCATGGGATAGAGATCCCATGTAAGTCCAAGCCAAGGCATGGCATTGGTGAGTAACAAGGAAGATTTCATGTAAGTCCAAGCCAAGGCTCGGCATTAACCCGTTCATGAGTAAAGATACCAAGTAAGACCATGTCAAGACATGGCAATGGTAAGTTCCCAATGGAACACACAAGGAAGACTTCGTGTAAGTCCATGTCAAGACATGGCATCCATACAAGTTGAGAGATCCCATGTAAGACCATATCTATAGTATGGCTTTGGCATCGAGATATTTGTGAGATAAGATTTAGTATCCTCGGTTATTCATAGTAATTCATCAGGTAAAAGAGTAAAGAATGAATGAGAAAGCAAGAAAGTTCAGCAAGTAAAGCTATCATTAAAGTATGCTAGTCATAGTGTACTAAGAGTATTATTCATGTTATGAATGATGAAGTTAAGATTATGCTTACCTTAACAAATTATGCTAATCTATATGATTAAGTGATACAGGTACCTTGTTTACCTTACAAGCACGAGACTAGTAAGTACTATGATAAGTGTAAGAATCATTAAGAGTAAGTAAGCTCAAGCATGTGAACTTAGCAATGCCTTTGCTTATGATGAATGAGTATGTTAAGTATTTACATATACGTTATTATATGCATTGCATGCAAATTTACTAAGCGAAATGCTTACGTCTTTAATTCTTTCTTTCCATGTAGTCCCGCCAAGCTAATCTCGTGGATCACCGTCATCGGAGCTCGAAGCACACTATCAATCGCTATTTTGGTATAGCCAAGTTGTTTATATTAAGTATGGCATGTATAGGAAGCATTTCATTTTGAGTTATGTTTTAGAATTAGCCAAAGTGTTGGCTATCAAGCTTAGTATTCTTTTTGTATATGGCCAAAGAGATGGGCCATGAATGACTAAGTATGTATGTTTTTATCTAACAATGAAGTATGCATCCTTGTTTATGTTAGATGTAATACTTGATTTATTGAATTGAGTATTGGATTGATCTTGATCTCATGGTGGCAAATGGCTTGGAAAATAGCCTCTAGGTGCCCACACGGATAGACACATGGGCGTGTGTCTAGGTCGTGTGTCCCCTGCACATTAGTGTTTTAAGTCAGAATAGACCACGGTCTAATCACACGACCGTTTGTTTAAGCCGTGTGTGACACACGGGTAAGTCACATGGGCGTGTGCCCTGGCCGTGTGAAGTCTGCACCTTGCACTTGTAATTGAATTACCACACGGCTGAAGTACACGAGCGTGTGTATGGACCATGTGGATAAGTCAGGATGCCAAAGTTTAGCACACGGGCCAAAGCCACGGGCGTGTCAAGGCCGTGTGAAATTTGTCAGTGTCGACCACGGGTGGAAGACACGGGCATGTCTTAGGGGTACACGGGCGTGTCCCAAGTCACATGGGCGTGTGACCCCTGTTTCGAGGAAAAGTTCTCGATTAAGTTCCGAAAGTTTCTGGATAGGTGTTTAAGGCATCGTAGGCCCATGAAACGTATGTTTATATTAAGAAAGAGAAGTTTCTATTTCGAAACAAAATTTTACAACCCGTAAGTACATGTTTCCTTAAGTTCAAGTATGGTAATGTCTCGTATCCAGTCTCAGTCTCAAACTTGGGTATGGGGTGTTACACGGAGGTTGTGAAACAGCTGGATTTGTTCTAATGTATTGAGTGAACCACTCATTCATCATTTGGAAGAAGGCTTGTTTAGCCTCTCTTTCCTGACCGCTAGTAGTCGATATCAAATCAGATGGCGTTGTCCCTTGAGCGGGAGTAGGCGCATTACTTTCTACATCGTCTGCTACAGCTCTTTCGGGATCCATTTCTATACGAAAAACACATTTTATACGTCAGGATTCATCACACTATCACAGTTTGTATATATGGCATGTATAGCTAGACTCTTACATGCTACGTTAGTCCTAGAATCGACTAAACCGTAGCTCTAATACCAATCAAATGTAACACCTCTAACCCGTAACCATCGCCAGTTTAGGGTTAAGAGGCATTACCGGACAATCGAAAACTTTTACGAACAATTCACATCATAATATATATATCATTGTCAAATCATAGCAGAATACAAACATATAGTCCCTTAATGAGGTCTACGAGACCTTAATCATACATTAGAAAGGGGTCGGGACTAAACTGAGATCATACAAAATTTTTCTGAAAATCAAATATTTTTCAAAGTTACATCGGTCACACGCCCGTGTGGGCAGGCTGTGTGCCTCACACGGCCTCAGACACGGCCATGTGTCGAAGCCATGGCAAAACAGAGCATACATACTGACTTGTCCACACGGCCTGAGACACGCCCGTGTGCCTCACCTGTGGTCGACGCTAACTTGCTCCACAGGGCCAGTCACACGCCCGTATGTCCAGCCCGTGGTCGAGTCTGACTTGTTTTGAAATACAACCACGAAGGACACGGTCAAGCCACACGCCCATGTGCTCAACCGTGTGGGCAATTATAGGCCATTTACAAGGCCAATTTGCCACCCACACATTGGGTTATACCTACAAGCATTAAACCAATTCAAATCACATTCCCAAAGCAAACAAAACATACCAAAATGACCATCTTTTCTAGCCATTCAAGAACATATTCAACACCAACTTATACCTCATTTAACTCAATCTAATCACAAGCATTTTCCAAGCATAACTCATCAACAACTTATCAAATTCATTATGATACTTTATCATCAATATTATACTAGCTTTGCATCATAAAACTTACCATAAATTTGACTATCTCATTAGTCCAACCATTAACCACCAAACATACCAATCTATGCATCATATAGCATAACTACTTATTCACATCATGTTCATTATCTAGCCATATCACATGGCTATTTATATACAACTCAAAACATCAACCATTCAACTACTCTATACATGCCATACTTAAATATTTACACTTTCAAAAGGTACCAAAATAGAGTTTGATAGTGTGGTGACGATCCTTGACGATCCCCGAGCCTTCCGTAGCATTAATGATCTATAAGACAATGCAAACACACACAAAGTAAGGTTTCCAAAGCTTAGTAAGCCATATACAAATAAACTTAACATATAAACATTCATAATCACATCAATTGCAAGATCATTTATATATCTCAAATGTAATTTCATACTTCTTCTTTGGCTCATTTGTTTAGCCATTGCTTACCAACAATTCATATCTCTAAATACCTCTTTTGATCATAGCAACTTCATACATATATCACATTTAATCTCATAAAGTCTATGCACATATCTCACTAGTGCATACACACATATATACTTACCATTTATGCTCAACCATAGAGTACATCACACACGTACCTGAAACAATTACGCATTTCACATAGTATTTCATTTCCTGGAATTGCCCGTTGAACCATTCAGAATTAAATAGGATACTCGGAATACACAGAATAATCGTACAATGCCAACGTCCCAGACGTGATCTTACATGTAATCAAATATCGATGCCACTGTCCTAGACAGGGTCTTACACGAAATCATATACGATGCTGATGTCCCAGACATGGTCTTACACGTAAATCTTAAATCAATGCCAACGTCCCAGATGTTGTAACTGTCTGGTTTAGACCCTAGTCAAAATAGTGGTTTCGGGACCACAAATCCGAGTCAAAAAATATTTTAATACTATTTTTTGTGTTTACAAAGTGTGATTAAGCATGTGTTAAAGTTTCGTGAATTAATTTTTCTATTTGTGTGCTTAATTTGAGAAAATGACTAAATTGCATAAAAGGTAAAAGTGGCAATTCATATGTTAATGTGTTAAATTGACATGGCTTATTAAAGATGAAGTCCTTAAGTGGAAATTTGACCACTAAGCATAGTAGTGGACGATTATGGGCTTGTATAATATAAGTTTTATGTTAATTTAAAAGGGTAAATAAGTAAATGGATTATTAATGTTATATTAAATAAAATAAAAGCATGAAAATGGTCATATTATCATCTTTGTTGGCCAAATATATCAAAGAAAGAAATCATCCATGGCTTTTTAGGTTTCGGCTACTATCAAGCTTAATTCAAGGTAAGTTTTTGTTCGATTTTTGATAATTTCTACGTTTTTGTAATCGTTGCTTCGTGTTCTTCAAAACCAATGTCTTAATTTTGTGAATTGATGAAGATTTTGAAAAGTTCCATTGATGAACTCATGAGCTTTGTGATGATTGTTGATGAAATATGAAATATATGTGTTAGATTAACATGTTTTGTCTTTGGATTTTTAGTGAATTTGATTAATTTGGAATAAATTGAGAAAATAATATTTTGAGGGACTAAAATATGAAATAAATGAAATTTATGGACTTGTATGAAGCTTGTGAAAATTCGGCTAGGCATGGGTAACATGAAATTTTGTGTATTTTGTGATTTTATGAAATAGGGACTAAAATGTCAAAATGTCAAAATGTGAGAGCTAAATCGTAAATTGCCCTAAATATGTGTTTTTGGATTGAATTGAATGATTTGATGAATAAATGGGATAAATTTGAATATGAATAGATCAAGAACCGAAGAAAACGGATTTAGATCGCAGAAAGTCGAAAGTGATTGAATAGTCGAGTCTGTTCGTTTATCTGAATCCGAGGTAAGTCTATATACAAATAAATGTATTTGTATTGAATTATGTATGTTTATATGAAATTTCATTGTGATGAATGTGTACGAGATGATAAATACCTGAAATCTGAGGAAGTATCGATAATGTATCAATGTTCGAGAAGCCCCATACGAACCTAGGAATAGATAGGATTACGTATATCATGACATAGGTTTTCGATTTTTAATATCGTGTACGACCACGTCTGGGACATTGGCATCGATTTGAGACTTATGTGTAAGACCATGTCTGGGACATCGGCATCGTATCTGATTTCGTGTAAGACCCTGTCTAGGACAGTGGCATCAATATTTGGTTACATGTAAGACCACGTCTGGGACGTTGGCATTGTACGACTACTTTGAGTATTCTGAGTATCCTATTTGATTCTGAATGGTCAAACGGGCAAGTTTCAAGAAAACCAAAGGTTATGTGAAATGTATAAATGAATCGGGTACGTTTGAATTGTACACTTAGTATGTGTATGGAAGGTAAGTATATATATGAACTTACTCTAGTGAGATATGTGCATAGACTTGTAGATATATATAATGTGATATAAATATGAGTAAGTTATGATCTAGTGATGTGTATGGAGATGGGTTGGTTGGTAAGAAATGGCTAAACAAATGAGCCAAAGGAAATGTTATGAAATTGCAAATGAGAAACATTAATGACATTGTATTAATATGATTATGTACAATTTATGTTAAGTTTATTTGTATATGGCTTACTAAGCTTTTGAAAGCTTACTTTGTGTGTGTTACTATTTTTTATAGATTGTTAAAGCTACTGAAGGCTCGGGGATCGTCGAGAATCATCATCACACTACCCAATCTTATTTTGGTACCTTTTGAAAGTGTATATACTAAAGTATGGCATGTATAGGCTAGTCACTTTGAATTATGTTTGAGGTATGTACATAGCCATGTGATATGGCTAGATAAATGATGGTGGTATGAATGAATAGTCATGCTATATGATGCTTGGTTTTGGTATGGTTTGATGGTTAGTGAAATGGTCAAAATAATGGTAAGCTTATTGATGCAAAGTAAGCATATATTTGGTGAATGGTGGTTATAATGAAATGGTAAATTTGTGATGAATTATACTTGGAAATGCTTGTCATTTGATTGAGCTAATTGTTGCATAAGATGGTGTGCTTGAAATGATTTTGAATGCTTGGAAAATTTGGTTATTTTGGCATGATTTAAATTGGTATGATGCTTGTAGGGATAGCCCAATGTGTGGATGGCATTTTGGCCTTGCAAATGGCCTATATTTGCCCACACGGTTGACCACACGGGCGTGTGGCTCGACTGTGTCCTTCGTGGTTGTGTTTCAAAACAAGTCAGGCTCGACCAGGGGCTAGACACACGGGCGTTTGACTGGCCGTGTGGTGCAAGTCAGGCTCGACCACGGGTGAGACAAACGAGCGTGTCTCAGGCCGTGTGGTCAAGTCAGTATGTATGCCTTGTTTTGGCATGGCTCGGACACATGGGTGTGTCTGAGGCCGTGTGAGGCACACGGCCTGCCCACACGGGCGTGTGACCTCTGTAACTTTGAAAAATGTTTGAATTTTTGAAAATTTTTGTATGATCCCGGTCTAGTCCCGACCCCTTTCTAATACATATTTAAGGTCTCGTAGACCTCATTAAGGGACTATATGTTTGTATTCTGCTATGATTTGATGATGTTATACTTTATAATACAAAATGTTTGTAAAAGTTTCCGATTGTCCGGTAATGCCTCTTAACCCTATACCGGCGACGGATTACGGGTTAGGGGTGTTACAGACGTGGTCTTACATGATATCACATATGAGAAACCTATGACATGACATATTAATCCTATCTATTCCTAAGGTTCGTACAGAACATTTCAGATATTTATGCATTGTTGATGCTTTCTCGGATTTCTCACGTATTTCATCCAAAATCATTCATCACAATTCAATATCAAATGAACATAAATAATTCAACTTAAATACGTTTATTCATATATGGACTTACCTCGTACGGATATAGACAGACAGATTCGACTATTCTATCACTTTCGACTTTCCTCAGTCTAAGTCCGTTTTCTTTGGTTTTTGATCTATACATATTCAAATTTAGCCCATTTATTCACCAAATCATTCAATTCAATCCAAAAACACACATTTAGGGCACTTTACAAATTAGCCCTCACATTTTGCCATTTTGACATATAAGTCCCTATTTCACAAAATCACAAAATTCACATAATTTGCTTGTACCCATGCTTAGCCAAATTTTCATATGCTTCATACAAGTCCATACATTTCATTTATTTCACATTTTAGTCCCTCAAAAAATTATTTTCACAATTTAATCCAAATTACTCAAATTCACCAAAAATCCAAAGACAAAACATGTTAATCTAACACATATATTTCATATTTCATCAACTAACATCACAAAGCTCAAGCATTCATCAATGGCACTTTTCAAAATCATCATCAAAATCCAAAATTAAGGCATGGGTTTTATAGTACACGAAGTAACAATTACAAAAATGTATAAATTATCAAAAACCGAAACAAAAACATACCTTAATTTTTGCTTATAGCTAGCCGAACCCTAAGAACTTCTTTTCTCTTCTTTTTCTCTTAAAATTCGGCAATGGTGATGAAAAGATGAACACTTTATGTTTTATTTTATTTTTATTTACTAATTTAGCTAATTACTAAACTAGCTTTTTTATTTTCATTTATATTCCACTATCTTAAGGCATTTTTGTCCATCAAATATTCATATGGTTTAATAACCACATAAGGACCCCATCTTTATAAAGACACATTAATTCGACACTTTATCAAATAGAAAGCTACTTTTACCTTTATGCAATTTAGTCCTTTTATCAAATTAAGCATACAAACGGATAAATTATTTCACAAAACTTTCACACATGCTTAATCACATACTGTAAGCACAGAAAATAATATTAAAATATTTTTCTGACTCAAATTTGTGGTCCCAAAACCACTATTCCGACTAGGGTCTAAATCAGACTATTACATGATACCTCAAAAGGATCTTCTGATCTTCCACTAAAACAATGAGTCGGCAAGAACTACTTATCTCTCGACCTCAAAATCCATACCGATTTAGGGTTAAGGTATTCACGGATAGACCATACAAATTTTGGGTTAATTCCCACCTTAATGACTACCTAGGGTTGTCAAGCCTAGGGTTTAAGATCTTCCTTTCCTAAATAGTTGATCCGCTAAGAGAACCCTACAAACTAGTTAATTAATCATACATCTACTCGCTAATCCCCCACAGCAGGATTAGTTTCACATGGATCTCATAAATAATATGATTTGACATATAGAATAGACATGAATAAAAATTCAAGAATATAAAGTTTATACGAAGCTTGATTTGTATTAAAATAGAATGCAGAATCCTCATAGAGTTTGATCATGTTCACAAATCTGATTCCTTCCGCAAAGCAAAGAACAAAAACTGAAATAAATCTAAAGCTTAAGAAAAGAGAAAAATTAAAGACTAAAGTTAGGAAGAAAATTATATAATATAAAAAGCTGCCCATAACATGTGTTAAATGAGCCTATCTATAGACTTAAAGTAGCCGTCATCCTTAACCCTAGGTCAGCTGTCGTCCTCGTGCTTAATGTTTGATTGTGCAGATAAAATACCCTTGGCTCGTAATTATTTCTCGTACAGAGGTGATGTCCGACACACCAAGTCTTGTGTCGCGACATCAAGGGAAATATACTTCATCTTCAGGGTGTCTTTAGGGGTGTGTTGCGACTTCCTCAGGTTGTGCCGCGACAACAAAGACAGTCTTGAAATTCTTCTATTCTACGCTCTATGTTGCGACATCCAAGTCTTCGTGTTGCAACACAACGACCAGTATCGAGTTAGTACGCCTTCTAATGGTCTCCTGCACACTCACAAAGCATATTAACTCACCCTTAAGCCTCATTTGGCCCCTAAGGTCAATAAAAGACTCAAATTACACATTTTATTTGATGTAACTAGAATTACGAAAAGTTAATTAAAACTTAACCAAAATGCTTGTGTTTAAGCTCCTAAAGTGCGGAAACTAGTTTAATTTGCTACATCTAATTACGGCAGATCAAACTCTCCCACACTTAAGTCATTGCTTGTCCTCAAGCAAAGCAAACAAAAACAATAAGGAAATGATGTCCCTTGAGCAAGTATGATACAAATGTCAGTTTTGAGGCACATAAGCATTTTATATTCACACATAATCTTGGCATGATATATAGCTAACTGACCAGTTTTAATATCAAACACCTAAGTTTAGTATATTACAAAACATATAAGCATTATGAGTTTCAAATGTAGGGGTCCATCAGCAAGTTATACTGATAATTTGATTATCCTAGCAAAATACAAACAGTTGTAAATGCAATTATTCAGTATGATGTCAATCCGTAAATAAGTCTACCTAGATCACATAGAGCTTTTCAGCTTGTAACGTTCTGAGGCTTAGGATAGGTATGAAATTCAAGAACAACAAACATCAAAAAGTTTCAAGCATGAAAATAGTTTGACACATCGTATTGTTCCCCATTCTTCCCCCTTAGTAACCTTTACCCATTGACCGCTTTATTTTTCCTTCTCTCACCTTCCTTTTTTCTCTATAGGAAATCTTAGCATAATAAAACAACTATGGCTAGCTCATGAGTTTGTGTGCACTAATGAACGAGTCTCTATTGTTGGTGACTTTTTCACTTTTCTTTCTTCTTTTTCTACACATTTCTCATTCACGAATGCTTCTATTTTCACAAATTTTTTCTACTCTTTTTGTTTCTTTTTTCTTTTTCTGCACATGTTAGCTAACATATAATTACTTTACCACACTGATCTTTCCTATTTCACTCTATTTTTACAAAATTCTACCGTAATGTATCTAATTAACCCTCAATACATATGGCTAGACATATATAGTCGTGCAATTCAAGACCAAACAAAAAGGGAAAATTCTAATTAATGTTTTTGGTTTGGATTTTGAATGAAGGTTCATCAAGAAGTGTTTTCTGGCTCAAATATAGGTACTACAAATAAATAAATAGGGTTAGCTTTTTGGCTTTGGGTATATACCAAACAATACCTTAGGTCATCCCTAGGTATCTCAATATTTACAAATTTGATTATGGGTGATTAGCTCTCTTCAGTAATCCTAATCAATTGTTGTTTCGAGTTCCTCGTCAATCAGCTAGTCGCTACCCTAGAAAGATCTTCCGATCTTCCACTAACATAATGAGTCAGTAAGGACTACTTATCTTCTGACCTTACAATCTAGAATGGTTTGGGGTAAAGGTGTTCACAGATGGACAATACCAATTTTGGGTTAATTCCCACATTGACGACTTCCCGGGGTTGTCAGGCCTAGGGTTTGTTTCACGTTCTTTCTTTCCCAAATAGTTGATCCGTTGGGTAACCCTACAAAACAGTTAATAAATCATATCTCCACTTGCTAATCCCCCATAGGAGGATTAGTTCATCATGTCTTTCATAAACAATATGGAGTTGATGTAAAGAGAAAACATGATAAATGGATTAAAGTGTAGAGTTTAAGAAAACACTTGATTTGTATTAAAGATGAAAAACTAATCCACAGAGTTTGATGATCTCCTCAAATTAGATCTCTTAACAAAGAAGAACTGAAAATAAATTCTATAAACCTAAGAAAGAAAGAAAACTAAACTATGTTTAAGAGGGAGAATCTAGGCTAAGCGAATGATATATATAACATGTGCCAAAGGAGCCTATTTATAGATTCTAAGTGGCCGTCGACCTTAACCCTAGGTTAGCTAACGTTCTCGAGCTTTAAGTTTGATTGTGGAGACAAAAACGCCCCTGTTTCAAATTTAATTTCCATTCCAGAGTCGATATCACGACACACCAGTACTTGTGTCGCGACATGGGAGTTAGTATGGTCCTCTTGAGCTATCATCAGGGGGCATGTCGCGACACCTTCAGGCTGTGTTGCGACATTTAAGGCAATCTTGAGATTTCTCCATTCTTCTCCCTATGTTGCGACATCAATCATCCCGTGCTGCGACGTAACGACCAATATCAGTTTAGTATAACTTCTAAAAGTCTCTTGTACACTCACAAAGTGCGTTATCTCACCCTTAGGCCATTCGACCCTTAAGGTCAATAAAAGAATCAATTTGCACATTTTATTAACTTATTAAAAAATTAAGGAAACATAATTCAAACCTATTGAAAATGCTTGTTTTTATGCTCCTAAAGTGCGATAATTAGTTTAATCTGCTGCACCAAATTATGGCAGATCAAACTCCCCCACACTTAAGTCATTGCTTGTCCTCAAGAAACATAAACATAAGAAAGAAATAAAAGTGACGAACATTGAGCAAATATGATACAAGTATTGACTTTGGAGTACATAACTTAGGCATTTCACATTCACTAATAACTTTAACATGATGAATAATTGATTTACCACTTTTGACTTCAAACATCTAAGTTCGATATGTTACAAAGTATACAAGTATTAAGGGTCTCACCTGTAGGGATCCATCAATAAATCATATAAGTAATTTGATTATCCAAGCAAAATACAAATAGTCATTTATGCGTATGTTCATTATGATGTATATTTATGTATAAGGATATTTAGGTCACATAAGACTTTTCGGCTTGTAACGTTCTTTTTGAATTATTATTTAATTAAACAGTAAAGTTCAAAAATGGAATTAAATTAATTGGTCATTATGAATTCGTTGAAAATAGAAATTAAATATTTTTTCTCAGAGATTTTCTTACGGTAAAGTTGTGATGATTTTAACGAAATTAGAATTGGATTGAGAAAATTATTTAATTAAAAATTTAATTAATATAATTAGAATTAATTTAATAAATAATGTCTATTTCGATAAATAGAAAAACATGTATTAGGTTGGATTAAATTATAAAGTGACGAGCTAAAAGTCCAAGAAGCACATATAATTGGACCTAATATAGGAGAGACCTAAGTCCCCATCATAATACATATGAGGGGAGACACACCCAATTAGCCGCCCCTTTCTCCTTGTTCAACTAGGGGATTGGTTTTTCTATAAATAGATATTAAATGCATCGTACTAATTCAACTAGGGTTTCACTTCTTCTCCCTATAAATAGATGGCTCTTGTAAGACTTAAAATACAATAAGTGTAACACCCCAAACCCGACCCATGCTGTATGACCGGATCTGGCATGCCACATGAAGAAAATGTGTAAAGAACTTGTGATATTTACTAAAGTTGTTGTTATTTGTTTATAGTTAAGAAAACAAGTTTGATTATAAAAAACTACTAATCTCGAGAGGTTGATTGATGAATCAAAAATTGAACTAGTGAACTTTAAAATCGTGAATTTTGAAAAAAAATGTTGATAAAATTCGAAGGAAAATCCAGTTAAATTATTTATACTTATTTGTTATGAAATCCGTTTGTTGTTAATCAATTTTGGAAAACCGTTATTTATGATCTCAGAAAAATCCCATTTAAAACAATTCAAGAAAATAATAAGTACGTCAAAACATAAAGCAAATTAAAATATATCCTAGAGGCCTTATTACAACTTTAAACCCAAAATAGTAAAAGTAATGAAATAAAGCAGAAAGAAGTTTACTAATGTTCGAAAACATTATTTTCAAAGTATTGCCTCCGCTGAGTTATCCATGGGCCCAAGTCCTTATCACTGAGCATTACCTCCAAGGATTAAGAAAGAAAGGGGTGTGAGTTACAAGAACTCATTGCATAATCCCCTTACCGTCATCCACTGGGCCTGAACCCGCATAGCAACATCTTGGGCCTAAGCCCATTTACATAACAAAGATGTTTTAAAGAAATGAATGCAACCCAACCCATCCATCCATCACACCTCGACCGACCAATCACACTGTGGGATCAAGTCAACCCACCCCGCCGCTCACACAATTTGCGTAAGCTTGCTAAAGTATAATATTTTTGTGGCCATGCCACCGAAATCATAATTAAGCACAATAATAAGCGAATTGTGGCTATGCCACCAGGCTACACTGCTCTCCATACAATTTTTCCCAACCCATACAATATGTAAAGATGCAACATAAGAAAAGTATATCCACATATATAGCAACCATGAATCTAATGAAAATTTTTGATGAATCGGCCCATTAAAGCACTTTGGTAAATCGGCCCACTAAGGCATTCTAGCAAATCAGCACATTAAGGCATTTTGGTAAATCGACCCATTGGGGCATTTTAATAAAAATGGCCCATTAAAGCTTTTTAGTAATTCGACCCATAATGAGATTTTTGAAATTTAGCAAATTAATACCGATTTCGACAGATCTTTAGAAATAATGTTGTTTAAGCAAGTTATTCGATTCATGCCATATTACGGTTATTAGATTCGTAAGCAACAACGATCTATTTTCCAACATGATGGTGAATCACGAATCTACAGGATTTCGGTGTGAGATTACACACCTGATTATGGTAAGGACTAAACCTTCTTGATTGTCGGCACCTATGTCACCATAACACTCGATTAACTAGCAAGAGATAGTGTCTTAATCCAAGTCTAAATCAAATGATCTAAAGAAATGCTTACCCTTAGTATCATGAACGACTACGATTTGCCTACTCTCACGGTAAGATGGTCAACAACCCAGTGGAAAATCCCGAATCTAGATACCGCCCTACGTTTGAACTTGGGAGCAGAGTGCAAGTCCACTCCTTTTGCCCTCCTATCAATTTTCCCTTAGAACGGCTACCACTTGCCTCCATTGGAAGAGTCTCGGTCAGAATAATATTACAATGAGAGAAAGTAGTTGTCTAAGGAGAGGGTTTCGGCTTACCACTACTTCCAAAAGATCAAAGAGTAGAGGGGAATGAGTTGTTTAGTCCCTTAACGATGATGAACTCGATTCTACCGATTCAACTTATGGCTACGGATGAGTCAGCAAAGATATGAGATTCGACACCCCACTAGAATGTTACAAAAGAAGAGATGATCACGATATGAGGGAGTAGGAGAGAGTGATGTTTCAGTTTAGATATAAAGTGAACCAACCGAATGATGAGGGTCACACATTCAGCTATGGAGAAAAGAGGATGAAAGGAAAAGAATGAAGCCACTTACCCGATTCGGCCAAGGAAGAAAATGCCCCCACATGAAAAAGAGAGAGAAAATAAGATGCTTAAGAGATTCGGCTTTTTGGAGAGGAAAGAACAAGGGAGATTTGGTCTCCAAGTATGTCGTCTAACAAAAAGAGAAAAAGAAAGCTATGGCAAAGATGAGAAGAAGAAAAGAAAATGCTCCCTAATAGTCACGGTTTTAGGCAAGGAAAAGAGGTACCAAATGGTAAAAAGAAAAGACCTTCAAATGAAACCAAAAACTCCTCAAAAAGTCTAACAAAAATTAGGCACAACCACCTCTTACCAAAACCGATTACACCCTCCACCAAAAAGTCTTAGTTGACCAAAATTCCTTCCTCAAGCAACTCCTAAAATTCGGCCAACATATCCCCCTTTATCTCTTTCCTTTAATTCTTTCCTTATTTTCTCCTTGATCTCTTCCTTACTCTTCTCCTTAGTGTTCTTTCCATCATTAGAAAGTCTTCCTTACCTTCTTTAGAGTCTTGGCCGACACTTACCATCTTCCACCTGATCAGCACAAAAAAAATATATTTACAATAGGTGAGATTCGAACTCCACCCCTTAAGCCCCTTCATGTGACGCCTCACCACTTTACTACTAGCTCTTCTTATGCTAGCAAAATACTCACTTATTCTTTTAAGTCTTGACGTCACTTGCCTTCTCCCCCTTAAGTGCATAAACACAAAAAATTCTACCAAGGCCCAACTCAACCCCAAGCCTTCTTAGGGTCCCTAAACATACACAACTGACACTCTTAGCTAGCCTAACGCATGGTATAATGCAAAACATAAAATCCCGAATTTCAGGATGTTACAATTCTACCCCCTTAATGAAATTTCGGCCTCAAAATTTACCTGATTAAAAGAGATGAGGGTATTGTTGCCGAATCGTGTCGTCAGGCTCCCATGTAGCTTCCTCTGACCCGTGATTACGCCATAATACATTGACTAACGGAACCAACTTTCTTCTCAGCACCTTAATATCCTGATCTAAAATCTGCACTGGCTCTTCTTCAAAAGTCAAGTGAGGTCTTATCTCAATTTTCTCCACTAGCACTACAAGAGATGGATCCGAATGATAATGCCTTAACATCGAGACATGGAATACGCTATGTATCTGACTTAACTCCGGAGGTAACTCGAGCTGATAAGCTACTGGCCCTACACGCTTCAATATTCGGTAAGGACTTATAAATCTGGGGCTCAACTTACCCTTTCGTCCAAATCTTAAGACTTTTTTCCAAGGTGAGACCTTCAAAAGACCCGATCTCCCACTGAAAACTCTATCTCCTTCCGCTTGGATCTGCATACGATTTACTGTCTATCCGAGCTTTTTAAATCGAGCTCGAATTACCTTAACTTTTTCTCCGTCTCCGAGATTAACTCTGGACCCAATAATCGCCGCTCTCCATTTCGATCCAGTGGTAGAAGTACGACACCTACGACCATACAACACCTCGTAGGGTGCCATCTGGATGCTGGATTGATAACTATTGTTGTATGCAAACTCTACCAATGGTAGAAAATCTTCCCAACTACCCACTCAAGTCGATCACACACCCCTTAACATGTCTTCTAGAATCTAGATTACTCTCTCGATCGACCATCGATCTGCGGATGAAACGCCGTGCTAAAATTTAGTTTTGTACCCAAAGCTTCATGTAAAGCCTTCCGAACCGTGATGTAAACCTAGGATCCTCATGCGATATGATAGACATCGGTACCCCATGCAACCTCACGATCTACGCTACATACAACTTAGCCAACTTCGCAATGAATAATCCGTGCGAACGGTAGGAAATCGCGATCTTCGTTAACCGATCCACTATCACCCATACTGAATCTTTCTTAGTAGGCGTTAATGGTAACCCACTAACAAAGTCCATCGTTATCCTTTCCCATTTCCATAGTGGGATTTTCACCGATTGTAGTAACCCTGAAGGCAGTTGATGTTCCGCCTTCACCTGTTGACATGTCAAGCACTTGCTCACGAAATCAGTAACCTCCCGTTTCAACCCTGGCCACCAATACTGCTCACAGAGGTCTTGGTACATTTTGTTTCCCCCGGGGTGCATAGCGTATGGGCTACTATGCGCCTCACGCAGAATCATTTATCTCAATTCCAAATCCCTAGGCATACAAACTCTTCCGCGGAAACACAATACTCCATCACTATTTAATCCAAAATCCCCTATCTCACCACATGCCACTTGCAGAAGACTAGAACCCAACCTTCCATCTAACAACTGCTTTTCCTTAATCTGACTTAGCCACGCAGGCTTCACTTAAAGTTCAGGTAACAAGCTACCATCTTCATAAAGGCTGAGATGAGCGAACATCGCTCTCAAATCCGATATCACCTTACGACTCAAAGCATCTGCTACTACGTTAGCTTTTCCTGGGTGATACTCAATTGAGCAGTCATAATATTTCAACAATTCTATCCACCTCCGCTGTCTTAAGTTCAACTCTTTCTGGGTAAGGAGGTACTTCAGACTATTATGGTCCGTGTAGATAATCGACTTCTCCCCGTACAGATAGTGTCTCCATATCTTCAGAGCAAACACCACTGCAGCTAACTCCAAATCATGTGTGGGATAGTTCGCCTCATGCGGCCTTAATTGACGCGATGCATAAGCCACCACTTTCTCCCCTTGCATCAACACACATCCCAAGCCCGTATGTGACGCATCACAATAAACAATAAACTCTTTACCAGCCTCAGGCTGAATCAATACTGGCGCTTCTGTCAGAATCTTCTTCAATTTCTCAAACCTCTCTTGCTGCTTATATGACCACACAAACAGTACTCCCTTACGCAACAGCTTAGTTAGAGGTGCAAAAATCAACGAAAACCCCTCAACGAACCGCTTGTAATACCCAGCCAAACCTAGAAAACTCCAAATTTCTGCCAGTGACTTCGGTGGTTTCCAGTCCAGTACAGCCTCGATCTTTCGGGGATCAAATCTAATTCCCTCGGCAGACACAACATGCCCCAAAAAGGTCACTTCCTTCAGCCAAAATTCACACTTACTGAATTTGGCATACAGTTGCTTCTCCCTTAATATCTACAATACAACTCGTAAATGCGAATCATGCTCCTCTTCAGTCTTTGAGTACACCAAGATGTCATCAATGAACACCACCACAAACCGATCTAGATAGGGTTGGAAGACTCGGTTCATCATGTCCATAAATGCAGCTGGTGCATTTGTCAACCCAAAC
Organism: Gossypium sturtianum; assembly: GCA_025698515.1. Lineage (NCBI taxonomy): Eukaryota > Viridiplantae > Streptophyta > Magnoliopsida > Malvales > Malvaceae > Gossypium > Gossypium sturtianum. The sequence continues at coordinate 96,377,125 of CM046952.1, forward strand.
GGCATCACCAAGAACTCGTAATGCCCATTACGAGTTCGAAACGCGGTTTTATGAATATCCGCCTCCTTGACCTTTAGCTGGTGATACCCGGATCTCAAATCTATCTTCGAGAAGACCGAAGCTCCTCCTAGCTGATCAAACAGGTCATCGATCCTCGGTAACGGGTACTTGTTCTTGATCGTCAACTTATTCAATTGTCTATAATCGATGCACCTACGCATCGACCCATCCTTTTTCTTAATAAATGAAACCGGCGCTCCCCACGGTGACACACTTGGTCGAAAAAAACACGATCCATCAGTTCCTGGATCTGAGCTTTAAGTTCCACTAGCTCCTTCGGCGCCATTCTGTAAGGAGCAATGGACACCGGAGCTGTTCCTGGCAACAGCTCAATACCAAATTCCACTTTTCGATCTGGAGGCAATCCTGGAAGCTCCTCGGGAAAGACGTCTGGAAACTCTTTCACTGTTCTAACACTCTCTATTGACAACTCTTTAGCATCCAAAGCACTGATAAAGGCTAAGAACGCTTCACACCCCTTTTGTACCAGCCTTTTCGCCTTTAAAGCAGATACCACATTAGATAAATAATTTCTTCTTTCACCTATCATCATCACTTCCTTATCCTCTGAAGTTCTTAGTACCATCCGCTTTGCAGCACAGTCCAAGTTCGCACGATGCTTAACCAGCCAGTCCATGCCTAATATAAGGTCGAACTCCCCAAACGGCAGTTCCATCAAATCCGCCAAAAAAATTACCCCCTGAACTTCTAAGGGCACATTCCTAAACAACTAATTTACTACCACCGACTGTCCTGAAGGACTAATCACAGTTCTTTCTCTAGCAGTAATCTCAGATCTAATATTCAGAGTTCCAGACATAGCACATGCAACATACGAATGGGTGGATCCAATGTCTATCAGAGCGAAAAAAGGTACATCAGATATGAAAAACGTACCGGTTATGACATCCGGTGCATCGCCATCCTCTCGACGTCTGACCGCATAGACCAACCCTAGTTGTCTCGCCTCCGTGTTACCCCTATTACCAGTACCTCTACCCGGTACACCCTGACCTCGTCCCATGCCATTACCACCTTGACCTGGCCCACGGCCTCTCGGTGGCTACTGAGCGCCTCCTGCTGGCTGCGCAAATCTATTATGAACTACCTGAGTTTGAGCAGGCTCTCAAGAACAATCCCTAAACCGATGGTCTTTGGATCCACATCTGAAACAACCTCCAGTTCTTTTCCAACATTCACCCGAGTGAAGTTTTACACAATCAACACAAGGCTATAACTGATTGGTAGTAGCTGGAGCACTCACTCGAACTGCTCCCTCATTCCTGGGCCTTATCTGAAATCTTCTAGCAGGACCTGAATACCCAGAGTCTCACTTGTTCCTACCCCTATCCTTGTCTCAATTTTTCCGTTCCGAGTGTTTAAATTCCTCAGCTATCTTAGCTTTTTCCACCAGTGTAGCAAAATTCATCTCCTTCTGTGGGGCTATCAGTACCCGTAACTCATCACGTAACCTGTCCTCAAAACGCACACAACTTTCATAATCAGTCGGCACTATACCCCGGGCATACCGACTCAGACGCAAGAACTCCGCCTCATATACTACCACAGATCTACTTTCTTGAACCAGATTCAGGAATTCTTTTCTTCGGGCATCCACATAGCTAGCCCCGACATATTTCCTCTGGAATGTTGTCTTAAAGAAATCCCAGGTAATACGATCAGCTTGAGTGCCTTCCCGAACGATGAGCCACAACCGATCGCCTCGCCTCTCAAAGAATGACACAACCCCTTTCGGGCACGCTCAAGCTGCACAATCCGGATCATCCATAATTCGTTCCACCGCCTCAAGCCAGTACTCCGCTACACTTGAGGCTACACCCAAAATACCCTTAAAATCTTTGGGCCCATTTGATCTAAGTCGCTCAGATATCGACCCACGAGCTGCCGGCCCAGTTCTAGCCCCAGCAACCCTTTCTAGAACTCACAACATCGCTTGGGACAGAGCGTCGTCCTCTCTCATTCGATCATGTGACCCAGCTTCAGTCACTGGTGACGCAGGTGCATCCATTTCTGGCATATGTCCAAATGCCTCATATACAACTCTAGCACCTCGGCCTCTACCACGTCCATGTCTATCGTGTCGATGTCCTCTAGCACTCATGTTTGCTAAGTCGATTTAATCTGATTACGAGTCTTATGAATCAGTATGCTATTCAATGTTTATTAAACAATGTTTTATGGAGTATAGGAAGAAAAGTTGTTTTCGCAAAACGTATCCTAAAGTCTCAATCTCTATAGTTTCAGCTCCTAAGCTAAAAGTTCTAGAGTATTTCTATTTTGTGAAGTCTTCTTACAGTCATACCACAATAATCATAAAATGAAAACAAAACATACTAACTTGGTGCCGGATACCCGTGGTGCCATACTTTCTCTAAAACATGTATTTATAAATCGAATTTCAAACAGTTTTTGTAAAATATTTTTGAACCCAAACCACAGCCGAAATTTTGCAATCGGGCTCTGATGCCATAAAATGTAACACCCCAAACCCGACCAATACGGTATGACCGGATCTGGGATGTCACATGAAGAAAACGTGTAAAGAACTTGTGATTTTTACTAAAGTTGTCGTTATTTGTTTATAGTTAAGAAAACAAGTTTGATTATAAAAAACTACTAATCTCGAGAGGTTGATTGATGAATCAAAAATTGAACTAGTGAACTTTAAAATTGTGACTTTTGAAAAAAAAAGTTGATAAAATCCGAAGGAAAATCCAGTTAAATTATTTATACTTATTTGTTATGAAATCCTTTATTGTTAATCAATTTTGGAAAACCGTTATTTATGATCTCAGAAAAATCCCGTTTAAAACAATTCAAGAAAATAATAAGTACGTCAAAACATAAAGCAAATTAAAACATATCCCAGAGGCCTTATTACAACTTTAAACCCAAAATAGTAAAAGTAATTAAATAAAGCAGAAAGAAGTTCACTAATGTTCGAAAACATTATTTTCAAAGTATGGCCTCCACCGAGTTATCCATGGGCCCAAGTCCTTATCACTGAGCATTACCTGCAAGGATTAAGAACGAAAGGGGGTGAGTTACAATAACTCAATGCATAATCCCCTTACCGTCATCCACTGGGCCCGAACCCGCATACCAACATCTTGGGCCTAAGCCCATTTACATAACAGTATTTAAAAGAAATGAATGCAACCCAACCCATCCATCCATCACACCCCCGACAAGCCAATCACACCTGTAGGGATCAAGTCAACCCACCCCGTCGCTCACACCAATTTGCAGCCAAGCTGCTAAAGTATAATATTTTTTTGGCCATGCCACCGAAATCATAATTAAGCACAATAATAAGCGAATTGTGGCTATGCCACCAGGCTACACTGCTCTCCATACAATTTTTCCCAACCCATGCAATATGTAAAGATGCAACATAAGAAACGTATATCCACATATATCGCAACCATTAATCTAATGAAATATTTTGATGAATCGGCCCATTAAAGCACTTTGGTAAATCGGCCCACTAAGGCATTCTAGCAAATCGGCCCGTTAAGGCATTTCGGTAAATTAACCCATAGGGGCATTTTCATAAAAACGACCCCTTAAAGCTTTTTAATAATTCGGCCCATAAGGAGATTTTTGAAATTTAGGAAATTAATATCGATTTCGACAGATCTTTAGAAATAATGTTGTTTAAGCAAGTTATTCGATTCATGCCATATTACGGTTATTAGATTCGTAAGCAACAATGATCTATTTTCCAACATGATGGTGAATCACGAATCTACAGGATTTCGGTGTGAGATTACACACCTGATTACGGTAAGGACTAAACCTTCTTGATCGTCGGCACCTATGTCACCATAACACTCGATTAACTAGCAAGAGATATTATCTTAATCCAAGCCTAAATCAAACGATCTAAAGAAATTCTTACCCTTAGTATCGTGAACGACTACGATTTACCTACTCTCACCAGAATATGGTCCACAACCTGGTGGAAAATCTCGAACTGCCGATACCGCCCTACGTTTGAACTTGGGAGCAGAGATTGCAAGTCCACTCTCTTTTTGCCCTTCTATCGATTTTCCCTTAGAACGGCTACCACTTGCCTCCATTGGAAGAGTCTCAGTCAGAATAATATTACAATGAGAGAAAGTAATTGTCTAAGGAGAGGGTTTCGGCTTACCACTACTTCCAAAAGATCAAAGAGTAGAGGGGAACGAGTTGTTTAGTCCCTTAACGATGATGAACCCGATTCTACTAATTCGACTTATGGCTACGGATGAGTCAACAAAAATATGAGATTCGACACCCCACCAGAATGCTACAAAAGAAGAGATGATCACGATATGAGGGAGTAGGAGAGAGTGATGTTTCGGTTTAGAAATAAAGTGAACCAACCGAATGATGAGGGTCACACATTCGGCTATGGAGAAAAGAGGATGAAAGGAAAAGAATGAAGCCACTTACCCGATTCGGCCAAGGAAGAAAATGCCCCACACGAAAAAGAGAGAGAAAATAAGATGCTTAAGAGATTCAGCTTTTTGGAGAGGAAAGAACAAGGGAGATTTGGTCTCCAAGTATGTCGTCTAATGAAAAGAGAAAAAGAAAGCTATGGCAAAGATGAGAAGAAGAAAAGAAAATGCTCCCTAATAGTCACGGTTTTAGGCAAGGAAAAGAGGTACCAAATGGTAAAAAGAAAAGACCTTCAAATGAAACCAAAAACTTTTCAAAAAGTCTAACAAAAATTTGGCACAACCACCCCTTACCAAAACCGATTACACCCTCCACCAAAAAGTCTTAGTTGACCAAAATTCTTTCCCCAAGCAACTTCTAAAATTCGGCCAACATATCCCCCTTTATCTCTTTCCTTTATTTCTTTCCTTATTTTCTCCTTGATCTCTTCCTTACTCTTCTCCTTAGTGTTCTTTCCATCATTAGAAAGTCTTCCTTCCCTTCTTTAGAGTCTTGGCCGACACTTACCATCTTCCCACACAGTTAGCACAAAAAAATATATTTGCAATAGGTGAGATTCGAACTCCACCCCTTAAGCCCCTTTATGTGACGCCTCACCACTTTGCTACTAGCTCTTCTTGTGCTAGCAAAATACTCACTTATTCTTTTAAGTCTTGATGTCACTTGCCTTCTCCCCCTTAAGTGCATAAACTCAAAAAATTCTACCAAGGCCCAACTCAACCCCAAGCCTTCTTAGGGTCCCTAAACATACACAACTGACACTCTTAGCTAGCCTAACGCATGGTATAATGTAAAACATAAAATCCCGAATTTCAGGATGTTACAATAAGTTACACACAACTTTTGAGATATTGTTATTCTATCCAAAAATAGCGAGAATTTATTTTTAAGTGTAAATTCTATTTTCCGGGAATAACAATTCTACTGGTTTTTATAAGAGAGATAAATTTACTTTCCTACTGAAAGTAAGAACATTATTTTTGGTTTTGTGTTTGATTCGTAATTGTTTGAGCCCACACTCAAAGCAGTTTGTGGTATGAGAATAGTGGAGAGGACTGTTCGATTGAAAGCCGAGAACGTCTAGGCTCCGTCTCGCTCAAAGCAAAAGTATTATTTCAGGAAAAAAGTTTATCACTATAAATATCACAAACTAGCTAGGTTCTCAAAATTTTATTTTTCACAGTGTTAGAAAATCGTTTTCGAACCAGATTTTTTTTCCAACACTCTCATTGAGTCTAACTCATCGGTCATCCGTCAACTACCTCAAGTGTTTCCTTCACACCACCCATGGATTCCTTGAGATGGATCACCTAACCTTCCAAATCCGACAGCATATCCATCAATCTACTATTTTTCTTAGACCCCATGGGTATCCATTGGGACATTTTGCTCGTTTCCTTATTTCATCATCTCAATCAACGCCTTTGAACACTGGCTCTGATACAAACTTTCATGGGGTTAGAACTTTAGTTTGGCAAAGTGCACAACCTTAGGCGATTTCTTGGGTTCAAATCCGCATAAGTCAGCCTTACTCTCGAAAAATGAGAATTCTCGTAGAAATTCTCTAAAACATTATAACACCCCAAACCCGGCCTAGATGTTATGGCCAAATCTGGCGATGTCACGTGATAGGGTGTTTGAAAACTAAGTTTCTACTATAAATCCTTTTCCGTTTCACTACTCTTGTTGACTCCAAAACTGCTTACTTATTTACTCAATTGTTTTAAAACACAATTCGTTGTGGAATCTTTAGAAATCATTTAATTTATGAAAAACCGAGTTAATTAGGTAAATCCGTCCATCTTAGAAAAAATCCTTTGTTTTAGAGAAAACTATTTGTTCGTTGAGTTTGTGCAGTTATTAAATCCACGAAAACAGTCTAAAATCCGAAATAAAAGCAAACAATCCAATTTACATCAAAATTAACCCAGAAAATAATTAAGAAATGAATACCAAAACTGAAGTTAAAACATTTTAAAACACGTGTGGCCACCGTCGAGTCTTCCACCACATCGATCCGTCTAAGTTTGGGGAGTACCTATGCACATTAAACAGAGAGGGGTGAGTTTACGTAAGCTCAGTGTGTAATCCCACAAAAAGAAAACAGTAGTAAACACAGTGCACAGTCAAAAATAGACTTGGGCTTACGCCCCTTTCAACATCAGTAACGGTTTGGCCTTGGCCCAACCCAGTATCAGTATCAGTATGCACAAGGGCCTTAGCCATTCACAGTACCAGTAATAGATATGCAGTATTCAGTAACAAAGTCCTACCCAACCAACCTCTACACACCATCTCCGTCTAACCCTACACTCCATATGGGGATTAAATCAACCCACCCATCCCTACACTCCAAGTAGTACCGATTGCGGCACAAAATAGTAGTTTGCAGCTAAACTGCTAGTATATTAGGCTTAAGAGCCTTTCAGTACACCTCCTCCAAATAATATCAACCTACCCCAATGCAATGCAACATATAATGGAATGCCACGCTATCTTAGGTCTATCAAATACACATACAATTCAGTATACATGCTTATATATAACATGCTCAGTGCATAATTTGCATAATCAATTTCACACAAATAAGTGTTTAAGTAGTGCTTACCGACCCTACGGAAGGTTCATAGTCGACTTGGGCGACCCGTACAACCTTAACAAACATTTCAGTAAAAATAGGCTCACACGCCCATGTGGCCTGCCCGTGTGGGCCCACACACCCGTGTGGTTTACCCGGATGGACCCACACGCCTGTGTGGCCCACACAGCCGAAATCAATACAGCCCGTGTGTCACACACGACCTACCTGGCCATCACACGGCTGTTTCATGCGCGCACGGCCTGGCCTCGTCCAACACACGCTCGTGTTCCATCACACGACCTACCACACGGGCGACCACACGACCGTATGGCATCGACAGTGAGGTTTTTGACTTTCGCTAAAACCTCGTTTTCTGTGCAATCGAATACACACCTGGTTCATTTTTTGAGCACTTGCAATCCCGAGATCACCCGCACCTAATGTTTCAATTAAAATGTTATATTAGGACTAATACGACAAATCATACTAAAATCCTCAATTCCCAAAGTTCTTGCCTTAGACGAATCAATGCCTCTCAACACTAACTCGTCAAAAGAATAAGTGCTTAAAAAGGTTCTCCTAAACCGTTAAAATAACTAATAATTTGTCCCATAATCAAATGATTACACTCAAACTTAATTAGAAAAAGTTGTCGAAACGAACAACAAAATTATCCAAAAAAAAAAGAACGCCACTTACGAATTACCCAATAGTAGACCGAACCCCCTCCAAAACTATTCGAAAAGCAGAAGAGTAGAGACCCCAAATCGCAAGAAAAATAAAAAGAAGAAAAGTATGAAGAAAACAGGGTGTAGAAATTTGAGGAACGTTAGAATGGCAGAAGAATTTTGGGAAAGAGAAAAATAATATTTTTTTTGATAACCTCCCCACTTACCAACATTCTCCTAAAATAACTCCCACAACTCCCACTCCATGAAACTACCTCGGACTTTTAGCCCCACAGAAACTCTCTCCAATAATCGAGCAAAATAAATACCCACGCTACGCAGGGATTCGAACACAGGACCTTCAGCAAACTAACACTCCACTTAACCACTAGACCAGCAAGCCCATTCTGATATGTATTTACAAATAATTAAACTTAAGCCCACAGAACAAGGTTAAGGCTTTATTCAGGAAAATACCAAAATTTGCGAAATGAAAGGCTTGAACTTGGGACCTCACACACACACCCAGAACACTTAACCACTGAAGCAGATACACAGTTGTGTAAAATACTTATAGAAATAGAATAGAGATTTTGCGGCGTTACAACTCTAACCCCTAAAAGAAAATGTTGTCCTCAAAATTTACCTGATCAGAACAGATGAGGATACTACTAACGCATCGCAACCTCAGGCTCCCACGTGGCCTCCTCAGTGCTATGATTCCGCCACAGCACCTTCACTAATGGAATAGATTTCTTCCGAAGAACCTTCACATAGCGATCCAGAATATGAATTGGCTCTTCCTCGAAACCTCAATTTCCTCAACAGGGACAACATAAGTAGGATTAGAGCGATAACGCCTCAGCATAGAGACGTGAAACATGTCATGGATACGATCCAACTCCTGAGGTAACTCTAACTGATAAGCAACTGGTCCCACACGCTTCAAAATACGGTAAGGTCCAATAAACCTAGGGCTAAACTTGCCCTTGTGACCGAAGCTCAAGATCTTCTTCCATGGCAAGACCTTAAGAAAAACAAAGACCCCCACAGAATACTCAATCTCGCGTCTTTTCAGATCTGCATAAGACTTCTGTGTAACACCCCTAACCCATATCCGTCGCCGGATTAGGGTTACGAGGAATTACTCGACCAAACACAACTTTTATACTATCATTTAATCACTTAAATCATAATAAATATAATCATGTATTCACACGGCATTTACAGATTTTTATCTCAAAATTTTCACTGAATTAAAACCGAACACATATACATAAATATTTAACATTTTATTTCCCAATAATAATATACATGTACTTACTAAACCAAAATCATATGTGGCATTATTATTTAGAACCATAACCACACATGCTATATATAACCATATTAATTTGAATCATTTTCAAACATTCATATTAAATCATACATACTAAATTCGTATACTAGTATCATGTTCATGTATTACTTCCATAACCTTATATAATCGATACCTAAAAACTGCATATTCTACCAACTAATTATTACACTTATTTCACATGCCCAAACACCATAGTTAGAACACAAACACTTAACCGATAATTTAACTACCTATTCGATTATAAAGGAAACCTTTATTACATCATATTTATAAGCCTAGCATACACTATATCACATATGTTAACAAACCAAATATACTAATGCACATGGTAAACTGGAACTAAAGATCAAATAACATATCCGAATCATGAGTAGATTGTATCCATCTCCTATTTATAAATCACACACAAACCATACCTTCAAATGTACTTCCAATCAAATTATCTACAAAGCCGAATAACCTTAACATTTTCACTACTCAAAATCAACCTAAACCAACTATTTCACATAGTAATATGCCATTCATAATCTCATTAAACATACCTACCCAAATCAAGCTATATTCACAAACATATATATATACCAACTCAAACATATTCACTCAATTCAAGGATAGAACTGAAGCCATTTTCGCATGGCATTATATACATTAATTTCAAGATATAAGCTCAAAAGATTAGTTTAGCCTATATATGCCATAGACTTTAAGTTTATTCACAAAAAGATACCAAAATTGTTGATAGTGTGCTTGACTTTGACGATGAATCCCCGAGCTCGAGCTTTGACTTTAAGATCTATAAAATATTAAAATAACACATAGAGTAAGCTTACGTAGCTTAGTAAGTTTTTAAGTAATGGTAAAAACATGCAACTAATTAATATACAATTTAATTAATCCACTACGGTCACTAACGAGTTCATAAGCACAATATACATAACTAGATACCTTTCAACAAACCCATATCTAATATGTCTCAAAAACTGAATACCCAAGTACTATATAACTTTTTCGAACAAAAACAACTTACCTCACTAATACCTGGATATTAAGCTACCATGCAATACTTACTCATGTATTATTTCTCGTTTATCTCCCTTCATCAGTTCATGTCTCCGAAGTCTCTGTAATCCCACACACATAGTGCAAATTTCGTAACGTATCGCACACTTAGTGCCGTTACTTTAGAAAGAGCATAATAGTGCCATTTAACAGTAATGTATCGCACACTTAGTGTCATTACTTATTATGCCGCACACATAGTGCCATTTAACAGTAATGTATCGCACACTTAGTGCCATTACTTATTATTCTGCTCACATAATGCCATTTAACCGATTTCTCACGCACAGTGCTCGCTAATTTTAGTTCGTACACATAGTGCCCTTTTACAGACCTTTCCTTTGCTCTTCCAAAACATTTATAATTCTATTCCCATTCATACATACTCAATTTACCTTTTTCAAATATTCACACATTCGGCATAATCAATTTACATATATCTATCTATAGCGTACATATATTTATCAACAACTCAATTTGTCTTCTTCACTTACCTTTACATTCGACAATCTCAAATATATACCTACACACACATCCGAATATTGATTTACCATCACTACTCACATTCCATTTCCATACATATATGTACATATTTATCTCTTAACCCTAGTACATATATTTAGCCAATTCATTCATTCAATAGTTATACATATATACTCATATTTACAAACCCACATTCGACTATTATATATATATACACATTTCATTTCATTTCATGATACATTCGGCAATAGGGGAATTAATATGCTTATAATTTATAATCATATACGCATTATTATATAATCAATTTTATTTCATCCAACTGCTTAAAAACTTACCTCAGAAATTGTCGTATTAAGGTTTCCCAGCTATTCGTTCAACTTTGCCTTTCCCCGATCCAATCCCGTTTCCTTTTGTTTTTGATCTAAATAATTCCAAATTGAACTCATTCAAATACATTTTCATTCAATTTGATCCAAAATCATATAATTACGCAATTTACCATTTTACCCCTAACATTTGCAACTTTTACAAATTAGTCCCTAATACACAACTCACAAATTACTCAAAATTTGAACATCTTCCATAAGGGCCGAATTTTCCTCCTCCCATTACAAGCCTATACAACTCATTTCTTTGACATTTTAACCTTTAAAATTTTTCTTTTTACCAATAAATCCTTGATTAACAACATTCATCAAAAACTCAAGAACAAAATATGTTCATGTAGTTCCAATCTTTCATTTAATACCAATAACCATCACAAAACTCAACCTATCATCAATGGCATATCTCACAAACATTACCATTGCACAAAATTAATACATGGGCTTGATAGTAAAGTAAACAACAATCTCAAAAATATGAAAATCATCAAAAATCTAAAGCAAACACATACCTAATTTTGCTTGTGAAGGGCCGAATATGAAAGAGCTCAAGTTCTTTCTTTTTTCCTGAGAGTTTTGGTGATGAGAGGATAAAAAAAAAGATGAACATGCAATGGCTTCCTATTTTTTTTTATGTTTTATTCAAATATGTTTATAATATATAAAATGATATTATTATCACCACTTAATATATAAAACTAATAAATAATCACATAGTGGAAGCATGGTGCCGTCCACTTATATGACAAATTGCTAAATTGCAATTTAAATCCACACAATAAAGAAGACAAGTCAATTTAGCCACCCAATTTAAATAAAAGCTATTTTTACCACCTTTGCAATTTAATCCTCTCTCCTAAGTTAATCACACAAACGAATAAATTCAATTCGCGAGATATTAGCACATGCTCAACCATATTTATTTAACACGAAAAATAATATTAAAATATTTTTCTAACTCGGGTTCGTGGTCCCGAAACCACCCTTCCGATTAGGGTCATAATCGGGCTGTTACAACTCTCCCCCCTTAAGGGATTTTCGTCCCAGAAAATCTTACCGTTGAATAATTGTGGGTAGCATTCTTTCATTGATTCTTCGGTTTCCCAGGTCGCTTCCTCAACCTGTGCTTATGCCATATAAATTTAACCAACGAGATTTTCTTATTTCGCAACTTTTTCACTTCACGAGCTAAGATGCGAATCGGTTCTTCCGCATAAGTCAAATCGGGTTGAATTTCAATCTCTGATGGACTGATCACATGAGAAGGATCGGATCGGTAGCGTCGAAGTATCGATATATGAAAGACATTGTGAATCTTGTCTAGCTCATATGGCAACATAAGTCTGTACGTAATCGGCCCAATACGCTCAATGACTTCGTACGGTCCAATAAATCTCAGACTTAGCTTTCCTTTACGGCCAAATCTAAGTATCTTTTTCCACGGCTAGACTTTCAAAAATACTTGGTCACCAACCTGGAACTTTATATCTTTACGTTTCAAGTCCGCATACGACTTCTGATGATCTGAGGCAGCTTTCAAACTTTCTCGGATTACTTTTACTTTCTGCTCAATCTCTCTGATTAAATCAACCCCGTGTATCTTGCTTTCACTTAGCTCAGTCCAATATAGAGGTGTACGACATTTACGACCGTACAAAGCTTAATAGGGTGCCATTTTGATACTTGATTGAAAGCTATTATTGTATGCAAATTCAATCAAAGGCAAGTATCGTTCCCACGTACCCTCAAACTCAAGAATGTAACATCTCAACATATCCTCGAGTATTTGAATAACACGCTCGGATTGACCATCCGTCTGAGGGTGAAAAGTAGATCTAAAATGCATCTTGGTACCTAGAGCATCCTGCAGTTTCTTCCAAAATCGCGATGTAAACCTCGGATCTCTATCTGAAACAGTAGAAACAGGTACTCCGTGCAATCGTACGATCTGCAATATGTACAACTCGGCTAACTTATCAAGTGAGAAATCCATACGTACCGGAATAAAATGGGCCAATTTCGTCAATCTATCAACAATCACCCAGATTGAATCTTTCTTACTCGGCGTCAACGGCAAACCCGTTACGAAATCCATCGTGACTTGATCCCATTTCCACTCAGGTACCATAATCGGTTGGAGTAGTCCCGATGGCACCTAATGCTCAGCTTTCACTTGTTGACATATTAAACACTTCGACACATAGTCTGAAATGTCTCGTTTCATACCATGCCACCAGCAATGCTGTCTCATGTTGTTATACATTTTTGTACTACCCGGATGAATCGAAAATCTACTATTATGAGCTTCGTCACAAATCATTCGAATCAATTTAGGGTTCTTAGGCACACATATTCGATTCTTAAACCGTAGACATCCCTCAGCATCTATCTAGAAATCTGAATCGGTACTCGAGCCACATTGACTCCTTTTTGCTATTAAATCATCATCAACCTCTTGAGCTTCAAGAATCTGTTGTACAAACAGTGGTCTCGCTTTCAATTCTGCAATGATCACACCATTATCGGTCATAGCTATATTCGCATTCATCGCACGCAAAATAAATAGTGACTTTCTGCTAAGTGCATCAGCAACCACATTAGCCTTCCCCGGGTGATAATAAATCACAAGCTTGTACTCTTTTAACAGTTCCAACCATCGCCGCTGTCTCAAATTCAGATCCTTCTGAGTCACTAAGTACTTTAGACTCTTGTGATCCGAATAGACGTGGGATTTTTCACCGAATAGATAGTGACGCCATATTTTCAAAGTAAAAACTATGGCGGCCAACTCAAGGTCGTGTGTCAGATAGTTCTTTTCGTGCGGCTTCAACTGTCTCGAGGCGTAGGCTACCACTTTACCCTCTTGCATCAAAACACAGCCCAACCCATTTAAGGATGCATCGCTGAATATAAAGAACTCGTTACCCGACTCAGGTTGAACAAGTACTGGAGCTTCCGTTAGCAAGGTTTTTAGCTGATCAAAACTCTTCTGGCACCTCTCTGACCACTCGAATTTAACGTCTTTCTGTAATAGCTTTGTCATCGGGGCTGCTATCATAGAAAACCCTTTCACGAAGCGTCTGTAATATCCGGCAAGTCCCAGAAAGCTACGTATCTCAAAAACATTCCGTGAAGGTTTCTAATCAAGTATAGCCGAAACTTTGCTCGGATCAACCCGAATACCCGATGCTGGAATAACATGCCCCGGGAAGCTAACTTCATTCAACCAAAACTCACATTTGCTGAATTTCGCGTACAACTACTTATCACACAAAATCTGTAACACTAGCCTCAAATGCTCAGCATGCTCGGTTTCGTCACGTGAATAGATCAGTATGTCATCTATGAATACAACCACAAACCGATCTAGATACAGTCTAAATACCCGATTCATCAGGTCCCTGAAAATAGCAGGGGAATTAGTGAGTCCAAACGGCATCACTAAGAACTCGTAATGGTCGTATCTCGTCCGAAAAGCAGTCTTCGTTATATCCGAGTCTCTAACTCGTAGTTGATAGTAACCTGACCTCAGATCAATTTTCAAAAATACCGAAGCTCCCTTAAGCTGATCAAATAAATCATCGATAAGCGGCAACAGATATTTATTCTTTACCGTCACTTTATTAAGTTGTCGATAATCGATGCACATTCTCAAAGTTCCGTCCTTTTTCACAAATAGGACTGGCGCACCCCAGGGTGAGAAACTCGGTCGCGCGAAACCTCTATCTGTTAATTCTTGCAACTGAACCTTCAACTCTTTTAATTCGGTCGGTGCCATTGTATACGGAGCTATTTAAATCGGAGTTGTCCCTGGCACTAGCTCAATATTAAACTCTACCTCCCGAACAGGTGGCAATCCCGACAATTCCTCCGGAAACACATCCGGATACTCACAAACAACTGGTATAGATTCAATCTTCTTTTCGGTTACCTTGCTGTCAATCACATACGCAAGATAAGCTTCCCAACCCTTTCTCAAATACTGTTGAGCCAACATCGAAGATATCACAGCTGGTAGCTCATTCATATCCGCAGATTCAATTTGAATTATCTCGTTATTCTGGCACCTCAAATTAATAGTCTTTCATCTGTAATTCAAAACTGCGTCCTGTACAATTAACCAATCCATACCAAGGATAATATTGAACTCGTCAAATGGTAGCAACATCAAATCGGCCAGAAAACATGAGTCTCAAATCATTAAAGTGCATTTCTTGCACACTCTATCAACTAGCACACACCGACCCAGAAGGTTCAAAACCTGAATCACAAACTCAGTAAACTCAACAGGTAGAGTCTTACTGGATACTAATGTTTCACACACATACGAATGAGTTGAACCGGGATCAATCAAGGCAATTACATTAGTATCAAAGAGAGTGAAAATACCGGTGATGACATCCGGAGATGAAGCCTCATCTCTGGCACGGATAGCATTAGTTCTAGCCGGTGCACGGGCCTCTGATCAAATAGCCGCATCTGGAATCCCCCTCTGCGTGCCACTCCTACCTCCCACATTACGAGATGGTCTACCTCTAGCTGTAGTGCTGCTCGGTCTCGCCCTCTGAGCAATACTCTTTTCAGCGGTCTCCAGGCAATCCTGAATGAAATGATCCTGCGAACCACACTTGTAACAAGTACGATTATTAGATTTACCCCAACACTCGCCAAAATGCCGTCTACCGCACTATTGACACTCAGGCCTATTCGGCTGGGTATTGCCAACACTAGCAACTGATGTAGCCCGAGAACTCACTAGTGGTCGTTCTCGTATAGAGATCCCTGTGTTAGGTTTGGATCGGCTACCTTCATTCTTGAACTTCTTTGTTGACATTTGAGAAAATTTACTCGCAGATCTCTTTCAAAATTCTCTAGCTTCAGTCTCGGCCTTCCGTTTTTCTTTCCCTAGCTCTTCGACTTTACAAGCTCGTCCAACAAGTACTACGAACTCATTTATTTCAAGTATGCCAACCAGTAGTTTTATGTTTTCATTTAGTCCTTCTTCAAATCTTCGGCACATAGCAGCCTCGGACGAAACGCACACGCGAGCATAGAGACTAAGTCTCACAAACTTGTGCTCATATTCAGATACGGCCATACGACCCTGCTTAAGCTCAAGAAATTCTTTGTGTTTGGAGTCTATGAATCGCTGACTAATGTATTTCTTACGAAATTCTGTCTGAAAGAAGTCCCAGGTAACTCGCTCCTTTGGAACAACCAATACGAGAGTATTCCACCAATACTAGGCAGAGTTCCGTAACAAAGATATGGCGCACTTCAGGCACTCATCCGGTGTGCAAGACAGCTCATCGAAAATACGAATAGTATTATCGAGCTAAAATTCAGCTCGCTCAGCATCATCATCATCTTTGGCTCTAAATTCTTGAGCCCCGTGTTTTCTAATGCTGTCAACCGGAGGCTTGCTTGCTCTCTCAGGATTTACAATCGGGGGTACCACCGGTACTACAGGGGATATGTTCAGATTCAGAGGTTGTTGAACAGCCGGATTGGCTAGTATATACTGACTGAACCAATCATTCATCATGCTATAGAAGGCTTGTTTAGCCCCCTCATCAGGATTACTCGCAGCTTGTCGAGATTCCTCCGGCGCGGTCCCTTGCACGGGAACAGGCGCCACGCTCTCGACATCGTCAGCTATAGCTCTCTCAGGATTAGGATCCATTACTATATGAAAGAAATAAACACATTTCACTGTCAGAAGTCATCACACTATCACATTATAAAATATGGCATGTATAGCTAGACTCACACACTCTACGCTTGTCCAAGAACCGACTAAACCGTAGCTCTGATACTAATCAAATGTAACACCCCTAACCTGTATCTGTCGCCGGATTAGGGTTACGAGGCATTACTCGACCAAACACAACTTTTATACTATCATTTAATCACTTAAATCATAATAAATATAATCATGTATTCACACAGCATTTACAGATTTTTATCTAAAAATTTCCACTGAATTAAAACCGAACACATATACATAAATATTTAACATTTTATTTCCTAATAATAATATACATGTACTTACTAAACCAAAATCATATGTGGCATTATTATTTAGAACCATAACCACACATGCTATATATAACCATATTAATTTGAATCATTTTCAAACATTCATATTAAATCATACATACTAAATTCGAATACTAGTATCATGTTCATGTATTACTTCCATAACCTCATATAATTTATACCTAAAAACTGCATATTCTACCAACTAATTATTACACTTATTTCACATGCCCAAACACCATAGTTGGAACACAAACACTTAACCGATAATTTAACTACCTATTCGATTATACAAGAAACCTTTATTACATCATATTTATAAGCCTAGCATACACTATATCACATATGTTAACAAACCAAATATACTAATGCACATGGTAAAATGGAACTAAAGATCAAATAACATATCCGAATCATGAGTAGATTGTATCCATCTCCTATGTTTAAATAACACACAAACCATACCTTCAAATGTACTTATAATCAAATTATCTACAAAGTCAAATAACCCTAACATTTTCACTACTCAAAATCAACCTAAACCCACTATTTCACATAGTAATATGCCATTCATAATCTCATTAAACATACCTACCCAAATCAAGCTATATTCAAAACTGAAATTTCACAAACATATATATACCAACTTAAACA
This sequence comes from Gossypium sturtianum, assembly GCA_025698515.1. NCBI lineage: Eukaryota > Viridiplantae > Streptophyta > Magnoliopsida > Malvales > Malvaceae > Gossypium > Gossypium sturtianum. Next base: position 96,394,876 of record CM046952.1, read on the forward strand.
TATTCACTCAATTCAAGGATAGAAGTGAAGCCATTTTCGCATGGCATTGTATACATTAATTTCAAGATATAAGCTCAAAAGATTAGTTTAGCCTATACATGCCATAGACTTTAAGTTTATTCACAAAAAGATACCAAAATAGTTGATAGTGTGCTTGACTTTGATGATGAATCCCCGAGCTCGATCTTTGACTTTAAGATCTATAAAATATTAAAATAACACATAGAGTAAGCTTACGTAGCTTAGTAAATTTTTAAGCAATGGTAAAAACATGCAACTAATCAATATACAATATCATTAATCCAATACGGTCACTAACAAGTTCGTAAGCACAATATACATAACTAGATACCATTCAACAAACCCATATCTAATATGTCTCAAAAACCGAATACCCAAGTACTATATAAATTTTTCGAACAAAAACAACTTACCTCACTAATACCTGGATATTAAGCTACCATGCAATACTTACTCATGTATTATTTCTCGTTTATCACCCTTCATCAGTTAATGTCTCCGAAGTCTCTGTAATCCTGCACACATAGTGCAAATTTCGTAACGTATCGCACAGTTAGTGCCGTTACTTTAGAAAGAGCATACATAGTGCCATTTAACAGTAATGTATCGCACACTTAGTGCCATTACTTATTATTCCACACACATAGTGCCATTTAACAGTAATATATCGCACACTTAGTGCCATTACTTATTATTCTGCACACATAGTGCCATTTAACCGATTTCGCACACACAGTGTTTGATAATTTTAGTTCGCACACATAGTGCCCTTTTACAGACCTTTCCTTTGCTCTTCCAAAACATTTATAATTCCATTCCCATTCATACATACTCAATTTACCTTTTTCAAATATTCACACATTCGGCATACTCAATTTACATATATCTATCTATAGCGTACATCTATTTATCAACAACTCAATTTGTATTCTTCACTTACCTTTACATTCAGAAATCTCAAATATATACCTACACACACATCCGAATATTCATTTACCATCACTACTCACATTCCATTTCCATGCATATATGTACATATCTATCTCTTAACCCTAGTACATATATTTAGCCAATTCATTCATTCAATAGTTATACATATATACTCATATTTACAAACCCACATTCGACTATTATATATATATACACATTTCATTTCATTTCATGATACATTCGGCAATAGGGGAATTAATATGCTTATAATTTATAATCATATACACATTAGTATATAATCAATTTTATTTCATCCAACTGCTTAAAAACTTACCTCGGAAATTGTCGGATTAAGCTTTCCAAGCTATTCGTTCAACTTTGCCTTTCCCCGATCCAATCTCGTTTCCTTTTGTTCTTGATCTAAATAATTCCAAATTGAACTCATTCAAATACATTTTCATTCAATTTGATCCAAAATCATATAATTATGCAATTTACCATTTTACCCCTAACATTTGCAACTTTTACAAATTAGTCCCTAATACACAACTCACAAATTACTCAAAATTTGAACATCTTCCATAAGGGCCGAATTTTCCTCCTCCCATTACAAGCCTATAAAACTCATTTCTTTGACATTTTAACCTCTAAAATTTATCTTTTTACAAATAATTCCTTGATTAACAACATTCATCAAAAACTCAAGAACAAAATATGTTCATCTAGTTCCAATCTTTCATTTAATACCAATAACCATCACAAAACTCAACCTATCATCAATGGCATATCTCACAAACATCACCATTGCACAAAATTAATACATGGGCTTGATAGTAAAGTAAACAACAATCTCAAAAATATGAAAATCATCAAAAATCTAAAGCAAACACATACCTAATTTTGCTTGTGAAGGGCCGAATATGAAAGAGCTCAAGTTCTTTCTTTTTTCCTTAGAGTTTCGGTGATGAGAGGATTAAAAAAAGATGAACATGCAATGGCTTCCTATTTTTTTTATGTTTTATTATAATATGTTTATAATATACAATATGATATTATTATCACCACTTAATATATAAAACTAATAAATAATCACATAGTGGAAGCATGGTGCCGTCTACTTATATGACAAATTGCTAAATTGCAATTTAAATCCACACAATAAAGAAGACAAGTCAATTTAGCCACCCAATTTAAATAAAAGCTATTTTTACCACCTTTGCAATTTAATCCTCTCTCTTAAGTTAATCACACAAACGAATAAATTCAATTCGCGAGATATTAGCACATGCTCAATCATATTTATTTAACACAAAATATAATATTTAAATATTTTTCTAACTCAGATTCCTGGTATCGAAACCACCGTTCCGATTAGGGTCGTGTCGGTCGTTACATTACATTCGCTTCATCTGAAGCCGCCTTCAGACGATCCCTAATCAGTCTGACCTTATCCTCTGTCCCAGAAACCAATTTAGGACCCAGAACACGTAGCTCGCCCAACTCAGTCCAACATAAGGGAGTGCGACACTTACGACCGTATAGGGCCTCGTAAGGTGCCATTTGGATGCTAGACTGGTAACTATTATTATAGGCAAACTCCGCTAACGGTAGATAATCCTCCCAACTGCCTCAGAAATGAATAGCACAGCTCATCAACATATCCTCCAAGATTCGAATCACCTCTCACGATTGACCATCGGTTACGAGGATGGAACGCAGTATTGAAGTCCAACCTTGATCCTAGAGCCTTATGTAACTTTTTCCAGAACCGAAATGTGAAACCAGGATCCCTATCAGATATGATTGAGAATGGTACCCCATGCAGTCTCATTATATCAGAAATATAAAGTTTCGCCAGCTTCTGCAGAGAATAATCTATCTTAACCGGTATGAAGTGTGCAGACTTGGTCAATCGATCCACGATAACCCACACTAAATCCTTCTTAGTGGGTGTCAAGGGCAACCCACTAACGAAATCAATCGTTATTAGCTCCCACTTCTATAACGGGATCTTAACCGGCTGCAGCAAACCCGAAGGCAACTGATGCTCAGCCTTAACCTGCTGGCATGTTAGACATCTAGCTACAAAATCAGTAACCTCTCGCTTCAACCCTTCCCACCAATACAACTCTCGAAGATCTCGGTACATCTTATTTCCACCAGTGTGCATAGTGTAAGGGCTACAATGCACCTCTCTTAGTATAGATTGTCTCAAATCGGAATCATTCGGTACACATAGCCGGCCTCGGAAACACAATACACCCTCAGAGTTCAACCCAAAGTTCATAGTGCTACCACTCTCGATCTGTCAGAACAAAAAACCCAAAGGCTTATCCTCCAGCTGCTTACCTTTAATCCCCTCAATCCATGTCAGTTTAACTTGTAGCTCAGCCAACAAACTCCCATCGTCGAACAAGCTAAGTCGAGCGAACATCGCTCTCAGATCAGTCATAGCCCTACGGCTCAATGCATCAGCCACCACATTGACATTGCCTGGATGGTACTCAATGGTACAGTCGTAATCCTTAAGCAGCTTAATCCATTTACGCTGCCTAAGATTTAACTCCTTCTGAGTAATGAGATACTTGAGGCTCTTGTGATCAGTGTAGATGATACACTTCTCACCGTACAGATAATGCCTCCAGATTTTTAGTGCAAATGCCACAGTGACCAACTCCAAGTCATGCGTTGGGTAGTTCGCCTCATGCGTCTTAAGCTGACGAGACACATATGCAACCTCCTTACCATCCTGTATCAACAAACATCCCAAACTGACATGTGATGCATCACTATAAACCGTGAACTCCTTTCCAGGTTCAGGTTGTATCAGAACAGGAGCCTCAGTCAGTATAGTCTTGAGCTTCTCGAAGCTCTCTTGCTGCACATCAGTCCAGACAAATGGTACACCCTTACGTAGCAACTTAGTTAAGGGCGCTGCAATCAGTGAAAAACCTTTCACAAACAGTCAATAATAACCCGCCAGTCCAAGAAAACTGTGAATCTCAGATACATTCTTAGGCTATTTCCAATCCAGTACAGCCTCAATCTTTCGAGGATCGACTTGAATCCCCTCAGCAAAAACCACATGACCCAAAAATGTTACTTCTCGTAACCAGAACTCGCACTTGCTGAATTTAGCATGGAGCTGCTTTTCCCTCAAAATATGAAGAACAATCCTAAGGTTCTCGTCATGGTCATCCTCAATCCTCGACTAAACCAATATGTCATCGATGAACACCGCCACAAACCGATCCAGGTAAGGCTGAAATACTCGGTTCATCAGATCCATGAAAGCTGCCGGTGCATTAGTCAGTCCAAATGGCTTTACTAGGAACTCATAGTGACCATAACGAGTCCTAAATGCCGTCTTATATACATCAACTTCCTTAACCCTCAATTGATGATACCTTGATCACAAATCAATCTTGGATAATACAGAAGCCCTTTGGAACTGGTCGAACAGATGGCTTTAGTAGGAACTCATAGTGACCATAACGAGTCCTAAATGACGTCTTATATACATCAACTTCCTTAACCCTAAACTGATGATACCCTGATCACAAATCAATCTTGGAGAATACAGAAGCCCTTTGGAACTGGTCGAACAAATTATCAATCCTCGGAAGTGGATAATTATTCTTAATGGTCAGCTTGTTCAGCTAACGGTAGTCGATACACATCCGCATGGATCCATCCTTCTTCTTTACAAATAGTACCGGTGCTCCCCACGGAGACACACTAGGTTGGATGAACCCACGATCCAATAATTTTTAAATCTGAGCCTTAAGCTCCGTAAGCTCCTTCGGTACCATTCAGTAGGGAGCAATGGACACCGGAGCTGTACTAGGAAGGAGCTCTATCCCAAACTCCACTTCACGATTCGGAGGTAACCTCGGTAGCTCTTCAGGGAAGACGTCCAGAAAATTATTTATCGTTCTGATGTCCTTAACAGTAGAGTCCCCAGAATCAGAAACACTCATGTAGGCTAAGAACACCTCACATCCCCTACGAACCAGTTTCTCACCCACCAGTGCAGAGATCACATTAGTCAAATAATCCCGACGTTCTCCAATCATAACTACCCAATTATCCTCATCGGTTCTCAAGGTGACCATCTTTTTCACACAGTCCAAGCTGACACGATGCTTGACCAACCAGTCCATTCCCAATATTAGGTCGAACTCCCCAAACGGAAGCTCCATTAAGTCAGCCATGAAGATCGCCCCTTGAACCTCTAACGGTACATCTCTGAATAGCTTATTAACCCTTATAGACTATCCCAACGGACTCAGTACAGTAACCTCACTCGTAGTGCTCTCAACCGACATCCCCAAGTTTTCAGATATGTTGCTAGCTATGTATGAGTGAGTAGACCCTATGTCTATCAATGCAAGATATGATACATCATAAATAAGAAACGTACCCGTGATGACGTCGAGAACGTCTATGTCCTCTCGGTGACGTGCAACATAAACAAGAGTAGGCTGCCTCACCTCAGTCTATCCAAAGACCTCTGCCGGTGCCGTGCCCTCTCCGTCCCACGACCCATACCATTACCACCCCTAGCCTGACCACGACCTCTCGGTGGCTGCTTAACTACCCTCTGTGGCTGTGTAGTACCAGTACCTGGAGCTTGCATTTGATCAGCCCTTAGCGGACACTCCCTAATGCGGTGCTCCAATGACCCACACCTCAAGCAAGCCAGCCCTCTCTTCCAACATTCGCCCCGATGGCGTCTACCACAATCGACACATGGCTACACCGATGCTTGTAATAGGGGCCCAACTCTAATCGGTCCATCAGTCCGGCCTTTTTGGAGCCTTTGTGCGAGAAACTCGAGGCCTCCGAATCCCTCTTGTTCTTACCTTTCTCTCTGTCACGATTTTGGCGCTCAGCGCGCTTAACCTCCTCGGCGATCTTCGCCTTCTCAACTAGTGAAGAAAAATCACGCTCCCTCTACGGAGTTATCTGGACTCTCAAATTATCCCTGAGGCCATCCTCGAAGTGGACACATCGCTCATACTTAGTCGCCACCACACCTCACCCATATCGGCTCAGTCGCAAGAATTCAACCTCATACTCGGCCACAGATCGATCTCCCTAAGTAAGGTTCAGGAACTCCCTCCTACGGGTATCCACGTAACTCGCCCCAACATATTTCCCCTAGAAGGCAGTCTTAAAGAACTCCCAGGTCAGACATTCGGGCTAAATGCCCTCCTTAACAGTTAGCCACCACTGGTAGGCCTCATCCCGCAGCAGTGAGACTACACCCTTAATTTCTGCTCGGGGGTGCAATCTAGATCATCCATGATCCTTTCCGTAGCCTCAATCTAGTATTCGACCACATTAAGGGTGACCCCAGTGACATCCATGAAGAGCTCAGCTCCATTGGACCAGAGTCATTTCGTAACTGACCCTCGGCCCCCAGATCCAGTATTGGGTCCAGCGACACTCTCCAATATCCCTAGCAAAGCCTGGGACAATGCGTCGTCTCCAGCCATGCGATCTTGAGACCAGGGCTCTCAACAAAGAAAGCGATGGCGCGCTCACTCGTGTCCAAATTAGGCATGCCGCCGGATGACAAGGACTCACTGAGCCCCTCACGGCCTCTAGAACCACGTCTGCGAATCACCGCGCGCTCATGTCTAGTCGATTTTATCAAGATACGAATTTTTGAATCGATTCACGATTTTAGTATTTATTAGCGAGATATTTTATGTAAACAGCTGATAATTGAGAGATTTTTCGTAAATCGCAGATCTCTATCAATTTTGCTCTGATCTCGATTTACTACGATTTGATGTACACTAACTAGAGTGTTTCAAAATAGACTATTGATAACGGTTTATCAGAATACTTACAAGATCGGCGCCGGAGACTCAGTGTACCACATTCTTAGTCAAATCACTACAAATCATTTGAAAATTAATTCTTAAAATCCAAAGTTTAAAACCCAAATCCATAACCGAGTTTTGCAACCTAGCTCTGATACCACTAAATGTAACACCCCAAACTTGGCCTAAACGTTATGGCCAAATCTGGCGATGTCACATGATAGGGTGTTTGAAAACTAAGTTTCTACTATGAATCCTTTTCCGTTTCACTACTCTTGTTGACTCCAAAATCGCTTACTTATTTACTCAATTGTTTTAAAACACAATTCGTTACGGAAGCTTTAGAAATCATTTAATTTATGAAAAACCGAGTTAATTAGGTAAATCCGTCCATCTTAGAAAACCCCTTTATTTTAGAGAAAATCGCATGTTCATTGAGTTTGTGCAGTTATTAAATCCACGAAAACAATCTAAAATCTGAAATAAAAGCAAACAGTCCAATTTACATAAAAATTAACCCAGAAAATAATTAAGAAATGAAAACCAAAATCGAAATTAAAATAATTTAAAACACGTGTGGCCACCGTCGAGTCTTCCGCCGCATCGATCCGTCTAAGTCTGGGGATTACCTGTGCACATTAAACAAAGAGGAGTGAGTTTACGTAAACTCAGTATGTAATCCCACAGAAAACAAATAGCAGTAAACACAGTGCACAGTCAAAAATAGTCTTGGGCCTAAGCCCCTTTCACTATCAGTAATGGTTTGGCCTTGGCCCAACCCAGTATCAGTATCAGTGTGCATAAAGGCCTTAGCCCATCACAGTGTCAGTAACAGATATGCAGTATTCAGTAACAAAGTCCTACCCAACCAGCTTTTACACACCATCTCCGTCCAACCCTACACTCCATGTGGGGATTAAATCAACCCACCCATCCCTACACTCTAAGTAGTACCAATTGCGGCACAAAATAGTAGTTTACAGCAAATCTGCCAGTATATTAGGCTTAAGAGCCTTTCAGTACACTTCCTCCAAATAATATCAACCCACCCCAATGCAATGCAACATATAATGGAAGCTATCACTGGTCTATCAGATACACATACAGCCCAGTATACATGCTTATATATAACATGCTCAGTGCATAATTCGCATAATCAATTTCACACAAATAAGGGTCTAAGTAGTGCTTACCAACCCTACGGAAGGTTCATAGTCGACTTGGGCGACCCATACAACCTTAACAAACATTTCAGTAAAAATGGGCTCACACACCCATGTGGCCTGCTCGTGTGGGCCCACATGCCCGTGTGGTTTACCCGAGTGGACCCACACACCCGTGTGGCCCACATAGCCCAAATTAGTACAGCCTGTGTGTCGCACACGACCTGCCTGGCCATCACACGGCCATGTCATGCGCGCATGGCCTGGCCTCGTCGAACTCACGCTCGTGTTCCATCACACGGCCTACCACACGGGCAATGACACGACCGTGTGGCGTCGACAGTGAGGTTTTCGACTTTCATCGAAACCTCATTTTCTGCGCAATCGAATACACACCTGGTTCATTTTCGGAGCACTTGCAATCCTGAGATCACCCGCAACTAATATTTCAATTAAAATGCTATATTAGGACAAAAACGAGAAATCATACTAAAAGCCCCAATTCCCAAAGTTCTTACCTTAGACGAATCAATGCCTCTCAACACTAACTCGTCGAAAGAATGAGTGCTTAAAAAGGTTCTCCTAAACCGTTAAAATAACTAATAATTTGTCCCGTAATCAAATGATTACAGTCAAACTTAATTAGAAAAAGTTGTCGAAACGAACAACAAAATTGTCAAAAAAAAAAAAGAATGCCACTTATGGATTACCCAACAGTAGACCGAATCCCATCCAAAACTATTCAAAAAGCAGAAGAGTAGATACCCCATATCGCAAGAAAAAAGAAAAAGAAGGAAAAGATGGAGAAAATAGGGTGTGGAAATTTTGAGGAACGTTAGAATGGCAGAAGAATTTTTGGAAAGATAAAAAGAATATTTTTTTTAATAACCTCCCCAGTTACCAAAATTCTCCTAAAATCACTCCCACAACTACCACTCCATGAAACTACCTCTGACTTTTAGCCCCACACAAACTCTGTCCAATAATCGAGCAAAATAAATACCCACGCAACGCAGGGATTCGAACTCAGGACCTTCAGCAAACTAACACTCCACTTAACCACTAGACCAGCAAGCCCATTCTGATATGTATTTACAAATAATTAAACTTAAGCCCACAAAACAAGTTTAAGGCTTTATTCAGGAAAATACCAAAATTTGCCAAATGAAAGGCTTGAACTTGGGACCTCACACACACACCCAGAACACTTAACCACTGAAGCAGATACACAGTTGTGTAAAATACTTATAGAAAAAGAATAGAAATTTTGGGGCGTATAAACATCAAAAGCAAAGAAGAGGCAAATTAAAAAAAAACACAATGAAAGAACAGAAAAATAGTGCACACCAAAGTGGTCAATTGAGTGATTACAAATGAGATGGTGGGGGAAGACATCTATTTATGGTTGAGCTCTCCTAGATTCAACGGGACAGATCGAATTACATCGATGATTAAGATTAGTTTGTATCTACAAGATGAGAGTCTTAGGAGATTTAAACTCAATACATCTTTATCCAAGAGGATTTACAATAATTACCCTAGTAACTCTAGTTTTACTAGAGTGTTTCACTAGGCCACCAGTGCTTCAAGTAGATGGGTTTCTTCATATGTTCGACGAGTTGGGTTGATAAACCGTAATAGTAACATATTTTATCTTCACATTTAGCATGCTTTTGGATAATTTATCCCTTGAATTAAAGAATTTGGTGCTCTTAATCCTTTAATTTCATGTTTTAAACTCAAGAGAGCATAGGAGAATGAAAAGAACAGAAAATGGGCTTAAAACGGGCCAAATGGGCCAAAGTAGGAAATCTAAACTGCCAGGGGTTTCACCATACGACCATGCCTCTTTAGCAGACCCAACCACGACCTACAACACGATTTACACGGGCGTGTTGCACAGGCGTGTCTCTGCCATGGCAAAGAGAAATTTCACTTGGATTAGGGGCGTCCAGCTAGGCCAAGGAGCCGAGCCAGAGAGGTCAGAATCGTGGGATTTACTCGAAGAAAGCCAGTTGATTCATCTCGAGAAGCCGAAATCATACTCAAGACGGCGGATCTCTCCTTCAATTCCTTCAGGGGGTTTTAGGGTTTTCTTATGTTTTGTTTTATCTTTTCTTCTGAGATTTATTCTTTTATAATTATGAACTAAACCCTCAGATACCTTAGGGGGATTAAACCTAAGACGGATCTTGTTATTGTTTTCTGAACTATATGATAAATACTTGATTTGTTGTTAATTATGTGTTCTTAATTCTTTCTTTGATATTTCAGGGTATCGATTCAAGTATTGATGTGCTTAGGCAGTGGAGCAAAAGTCCCTATCTAAGAGTAGATCTAGCGTAGTTAAGCGGAGTTGATCGCAACCCTAGACATAGGATGACGAAAATCTGTCGGATTAGGGTCAAACCTAATATGAGAGTCCATAGATCGAGTTAATGCAATTCTAGAGGTTTTAATTAGAAAGAGATTTTAATTAATCAACCTAGGGTTAGACGTTAGTAGCCTCGACGGAGGTATTAATATACATTAGGGAATCCCACGGATCAAGTCAACAGAATAAATCGTTTGGTTCAGAGTTAGATAACAAGTGAAGTCTAGGTGGATTCTTCCTTGGGTATTGTCTTAATCGATTGGTTTTTCCATAAGTATTTCGCTAATTCATTCTCTTTGTCTTAGCGTCTTTAGCTTAGTAGTTAGTTAATTTTAGATTAAACAATAATTCACTTCAATTCTTAGGCTAAATAATAGAAAGAAAGTTAGTATTAGTACTTTTGGTTACTTTGGGTTCGATATTCCGGTCTTGCCACTAAACTGTACTACTGTTCGATAGGTGCGCTTGCCTCAATCATTGTCACAGTTAGTTTCTAGGCTAGATCATTCATTATATAAATTTTTAAGACTCTGACATAACGATCAAGTTTTTGGCATTGTTGTCGGGGAACTAAAATATTAAGAACACTTGATTTTTATTACTTTAGCCATTTTATTTATTTACAATTTATTTTTATTTTATTTTAACTTTGCTAATTTTTCTCTTTCTTTGCTTCTGACAGGTATTTCTAGTTTATGGCTAGAAGAAACCCATTAGGACCCTTAATTTTTGACAGTGAAATAAAAGATACCACTCGCAGAAACTGAAGAGATGTCATTGAATAATTATCAATGGCAAGACATGAGGATAATGCCTAATAAAGCAGCCGGTGTTTTCAACCTTGACGCGGTCACCATGTTATTTAACCAGGTAGAGCTTTTAAATAAAAAATTTGATGGTTGGTATGGTTCTACGCAGTACATCCAGAAGTCTGAAGACGATACAAATGGAGGAGGGTGAACAACACAGAATATCTATCCTACAACCCTAGCACAGAGAACGAACAAGTCAACTATATGGGTAACTATTCTAGACCTCAAAATAATCCCTATAGTAACACTTATAATGCAGGTTGGTGGACCCATTCCAATTTCTCGTGGGATGGCCAAGGACATCAGAGACAACAACCCCTCCCAGGCTTTCAACAACCACCTTACCAGCAAGAAAAGAAGCCGAACCTTGAGGAGATGCTAACAAAATTTATCGCGATATCAGAAACCTATTTTCAAAATAATGAGACAATGCTCAAAAATCAGCAGGCATCAATTCAAGAGATCGAGAACCAAATAGGTCAGCTTGCTAAGCTGATCTCAGAAAGACCACAAGGTATCTTGCCTAGCAACGCCGAAACTAACCCAAGAGAGCAACCGCAAGCAATAACTGCTCACGATAGTGAAGGGTTAGATGAACCAAAATTGAAGCAAGAGAATGTGGTAGAGGAAGGTAAGGTTGAGGTAAGCCATGATAAACCAAAATCGGTAATTACAGAGTACCAACCTCGTGTGCCATACCCCAATGCGATACAAAAAGACAACACAGAGGAACAATTCGGTAAATTTCTTAAACTTCCAAAGATATTACATATTAACATGTCGTTTCTTGAAGCTCTTTCGCAGATGACAGATTCAAGGAAATTTTCAAAAGAGTTTTTGACAAACAAACGAAAGTTAGACGATACGTCGCATGTGGAGCTAAATGCAGTGTGCCCAACAATTCTACAAAATAAACTACCACGTGAGCTCACATTTCGTGTAAGTGACAAAACGATCACTCTTCAGGTTCTTGACACGGCTAGGACATCGAGTATTAAAGGTGGAACCAATCACTTCAAAGTTGGGGACTGGGTACTGTCAGATACAACCGACCCTCGAGTAGTCGCTTCAGAACTTAATACAAATGGTGCGACTCCTTTTTCGGTACTTAAGGTCTTTCCATATGGAACGGTCGAGGTAACACATTCTAATTTCGGCACTTTTAAGGTAAATATTACCCGACTCAAACCATATGTTGATAGAATTGATAGTAAGAAAAAGGAGTTTCAAATCCTTAAACCACCATGGCCATACGAATAACAGGTAAGTCTAGCTCAAGACTTTAAACGAGCGCTTCTCGGGAGGCACCCCAAGCACTAACCCCACTAATGTCCATATTTTTGAATTTTAGCATCTAACTAAAACTTAAACAAATTTTTAGGCGTAGGTTTCCATACCACACGGCCTTGCACACGGGCGTGGTCGTGGCCGTGTCAACACCACGAGTATGCATATCGACGTGGAAGATATCGTGCAAAAACAGGACGAAAATTTTCCCCAAGACATGGGCTCTGACTAAATGCCACGGTCGTGCAATGCAGCCGTGGTTGAAACTGCCTAAAGAACACGAGCTGAGATAAATCCACACAGCCGTGCGAGGCGGCCGTGGTCGATGTTATCAGCTTTTTCACATATCGTCGCCACCACCACCTCGAGATCACTCCGATGATGAGGACCTTTGAGTACTTTTTATTTTATTATTTCTTATTTCTTATTTTTTTTAGTTCATTTTCCTTTATTATTAAACTCTTTAAATTTTTAAGTATAATTTAATGTCTTTTATCTCTGGCTGTTTAACTCTCGAGTAACTATAAAAAACGTCCATTAAATAAGAACTCCCTAAAAACTTTACTGATGACTTTGCAGTTTAAAAAGGTTCAAGGTACCACTCAAGGAACTAACACACCGCCGGAGTATTCTCCACCACCTTCACCTATGCCTAGTCATCATGTTCATCATTGATCATCCTCCAAGGATTTCATCCATAATTCAGGAAGTTTCACTTCTCCCTCTCTTTTGATTTTCTTAAAATATTGTTCATATATATCTTTGTACATTGAGGGAAATGTACATATTAAGTGTGGGGGGTGAAACTTAAAAATGCCTAACTTTTTGCATTATTCTCAAATTCCTGAATTATGTCTTGTTCTTAAGTAATTCTCTCATATTACTGTTAAAATGAAATTTCCTCTGATTTATGATTTTCATTGATATGTTTTGGATTAAGTCATTGATAATTGTACTGTGATGATTTAAACTGTAGGAAACTAGAGAATCAAGCAGGATAAGTATATTTTTCAGAAGTAAAAATTTTGTTAGGTTGTCTACCCGGATCTAATTATTACTTTGAAGTTTTAAATTTACAAGGTTGATATAAAAAAGCCCATATTTTTTTGTGAGATTTTGAGCCTTTTAGAGCATATTCTTTTTCTTGCTCACTTTATTGATTATGAGTGTGTCAACATTGATTTATTATTCTAGAACTTGCGTCGATTATACATGTCGAGACCACACCTTTGATTTGATATACAAAGATGATAAAGGCACCTAGGTTTTAACCCACTTACTCCACTAAAATCCTATCCTCACAATTAACCCCTAGTGAACCCCTTTGATCCTAACAACCCTTTTATTGACTCACCCGCTAATATTAACCCGAAACCCACTTTGTATTTGTTATCACCATTTCTCTTAACTACCCCTATATCTAGATTTGATTTGATCGGTTACTTAAACTAGTTTCTTTTTATCAGTTATTAAATTCTATCTTATTATTATTGTACTTGATTTGTTCTAAAAAAAAAGGAAGTATATTCATTATTAGTTCTATGTTATTTGAGCTCAAACTGTTAATTTCATTATCTTTAGAAGAGGCTCATGTTATTAGTATTAAGTTTCCATGATGTAATTATTTAGTATTAGTACAACTTATTAGTTAGGTAATTTGTCAATTCAGTCTCGATACTAACCCTCTAATTCAAGCCTTTATCCACACCTTTAACTCAAGCCCCGTTAGAACCCAAAAAGAGACCTTTTGATTTGTGTATCATATCATTTTACAGTGGTGGAGATTTGATTTTCATGCAAGCCTATGGGATTAACTTTTCATGTTCGACTTCTAAGTACTTATTTTTGAACCTTAAACACTTCGAGTGATTTGAGTGAATCTTTAGTGAGGATGTCATTTTTTGTCGATTTTGAATCAGAGGTAATTATTTAGGTAAGGGGAAACACCTATTTTCCATACTATAAAAATAATGAATTTGATTGTTTGAATCTTTAGGAACCTTCCAGTTAAATTATCCATGTATAAATTATTTATGAATTATGATGATACATTATTGATGAAGGTTATGAATTGAGGAAGTTCGTTTTAATTGTGAGTTGAGATTTTTGCTTGAGGACAAGCAAAAGCTTAAGTGTGGGGGTATTTGATAAACCGTAATAGTAACATATTTTATCTCCACATTTAGCATGCTTTTGGATGATTTTTCCCTTGAATTATGGAATTTGGTGCTCTTAATCCTTTAATTTCATGTTTTATACTCAGGAGAGCATATGAGAATTAGAAGAACGAAAAATAGGCTTAAAACGGGCCAAATGGGCCAAAGTAGGAAATCAACACGGCTCGGGGTTTAACCACACGGCCGTGCCTTTTTAGCAAACCCAACCACGACCTACAACTGGATTTACATGAGCGTGTTGCACGGGCGTGTCCCTACCGTGGCAAAGAGAAATTTCACTCGGATTAGGATACTTAGAGGCAAAGAAACACATTCCGAAGCCTATATAGACATCGTAAGTACAACCTAAAATGGGGCTTTTGTCAGGGGCGTCCAGCTAGGGCAAGGAGTCGAGCCAGAGAGGTCAGAATCGTTGGATTTACTCGAAGAAAGCCAGTTGATTCATCTCAAGAAGCCGAAATCATACTCAAGATGGCGGATCTCTCCTTCAATTCCTTCAGGGGGTTTTAGGGTTTTCTTATGTTTTGTTTTATCTTTTCTTCTGAGATGTATTCTTTTATAATTATGAACTAAACCCTCAGATACCGGAGGGGGGTGAAACCTAATACAAATCTTGTTATTGTTTTCTAAACTATATGATAAATACTTGATTTGTTCTTAATTATGTGTTTTTAATTCTTGCTTTGATATTTCAGGGTATCGATTCAAGTATTGATGTGCTTAGGCAGTGGAGCAAAAGTCCCTGTCTAAGAGTAGATTTAGCGTAGTTAAGCGGAGTTGATCACGACCCTAGACATAGGATAACGAAAATCTGCCGGATTAGGGTCAAACCTAATATGGGAGTCCATAGATCGAGTTAATGCAATTCTAGGGGTTTTAATTAGAAAGAGATTTTAATTAATCAACCTAGGGTTAGACGTTAGTAGCCTCGATGGAGGTATTGATATACATTAGGGAATCCTACGGATCAAGTCAACTGAATAAATCGTCTGGTTCAGAGTTAGATAACAAGTGAAGTCTAGGTGGATTCTTCCTTGGGTATTGTCTTAATCGATTGGTTTTTACACAAGTATTTCGCTAATTCATTCTCTTTGTCTTAGCGTCTTTAGCTTAGTAGTTAGTTAATTTTAGATTAAACAATAATTCACTTCAATTCTTAGTCTAAATAATAGAAAGAAAGTTAGTATTAGTACTTTTGGATCCTTTGGGTTCGATATTCCGGTCTTGCCACTAAACTATACTACTGTTCGATAGGTGCACTTGCCTCAATCGTTGTCACAGTTAGTTTCTAGGCTAGATCATTCATTATATAAATTTTTAAGACTCTGACATAACGATCAAGTTTTTGGCATCGTTGTCGAGGAACTAAAATATTAAGAACACTTGATTTTTATTACTTTAGCCATTTTATTTATTTACAATTTATTTTTATTTTATTTTAACTTTGCTAATTTTTCTCTTTCTTTGCTTCTGGCAGGTATTTCTAGTTTATGACTAGAAGAAACCCGTCAGGACCCTTGATTTTTGACAGTGAAATAAGACATACCACTCGCAGAAATTGAAGAGATGTCACTGAATAATTATCGATGCCAAGACATGAGGACAATGCCTAATAAAGCAGTCGGTGTTTTCAACCTTGACGTAGTCACCATGTTATCTAACCAGGTAGAGCTTTTAAATAAAAAATTTGATGGTTGGTATGGTTCTACGCAGGTACATCCAATGTCTGATGCGATACAAATGGAGGAGGGGTGAACAACACGAATATCTATCCTACAACCCTAGCACAGAGAACGAACCAGTCAACTATATGGGTAACTATTCTAGACCTCAAAATAATCCCTATAGTAACACTTATAATGCAGGTTGGTGGAACCATTCCAATTTCTCGTGGGATGGCCAAGGACATCGGAGACAACAACCCCTCCCAGGCTTTCAACAACCACCTTACCGGCAGGAAAAGAAGCCGAACCTTGAGGAGATGCTAACAAAATTTATCGCGATGTCAGAAACTCGTTTTCAAAACAATGAGACAATGCTCAAAAATCAGCAGGCGTCAATTCAAGAGATCGAGAACCAAATAGGTCAGCTTGCTAAGCTGATCTCAGAAAGACCACAAGGTATCTTGCCTAGCAACGCCGAAACTAACCCAAGAGAGCAACCGCAAGCAATAACTGCTCACGATAGTGAAGGGTTAGATGAACCAAAATTGAAGCAAGAGAATGTGGTAGAGGAAGGTAAGGTTGATGTAAGCCATGATAAACCAAATTCGGTAATTACAGAGTACCAACCTCGTGTGCCATACCCCAATGCGATACAGAAAGACCACACAGAGGAACAATTCGGTAAATTTCTAAAACTTCCAAAGAAATTACATATTAACTTGCCGTTTCTTGAAGCTCTTTCGCAGATGCCAGATTCAAGGAAATTTTCAAAAGAGTTTTTGACAAACAAACGAAAGTTAGACGATACGTCGCATGTGGAGCTAAACGCAGTGTGCCCAACAATTCTACGAAATAAACTACCACGTGAGCTCACATTTCGTGTAAGTGACAAAACGATCACTCTTCAGGTTCTTGACACGGCTAGGACATCGAGTATTAAAGGTGGAACCAATCACTTCAAAGTTGGGGACCAGGTACTGTCAGATACAACTGACCCTCGAGTAGTCGCTTCAGAACTTAATACAAACGGTTCGACTCCTTTTTCGGTACTTAAGGTCTTTCCATACGGAACGGTCGAGGTAACACATTCTAATTTCGGTACTTTTAAGGTAAATATTACCCGACTCAAACCATATGTTGATAGAATTGATAGTAAGAAAAAGGAGTTTCAAATCCGTAAACCACCATGGCCATACGAATAACAGGTAAGTCTAGCTCAAGACTTTAAACGAGCGCTTCTCGAGAGGCACCCCGAGCACTAACCCCACTAACGTCCATATTTTCAAATTTTAGCATCTAACTAAAACTTAACCAAATTTTTAGGCGTAGGTTTCCATTCCACACGGCCTTGCACACGGACGTGGCCGTGGCCGTGTCAACACCACAAGTATGCATATCGGCGTGGCGGATATCGTGCAGAAACAGGACAGAAATTTTCCCCAAGACACGGGCTCCGACTAAATGCCACGTTCGTGCAATACGGCCGTGGTTGAAACTGCCTAAAGAACACGGGCTGAGATAAATCCACACAGCCGTGCGAGGCGGCCGTGGTCGATATTATCAGCTTTTTCACATATCGTCGCCACCACCACCTCGAGATCACTCCCATGATGAGGACCTTTGAGTACTTTTTATTTTATTATTTATTATTTCTTATTTCTTATTTCTTATTTTTATTTATTTATTTTTATTTTAGTTCATTTTCCTTTATTATTAAACTCTTTAAATTTTTAAGTATAATTTAATGTCTTTTATCTCTGGTTGTTTAACTCTCGAGTAACTATAACAAACGTCCATTAAATAAGAACTCCCTAAAAACTTTACTGATGACTTCGCAGTTTAAAAAGGTTCAAGGTACCACTCAAGGAACTAACACACCGCCGGAGTATTCTCCACCACCTTCACCTATGCCTAGTCATCATGCTCATCATTGATCATCCTCCAAGGATTTCATCCATAATTCAGGAAGTTTCACTTCTCCCTCTCTTTTGATTTTCTTAAAATATTGTTCATATATATTTTTGTACATTGAGGGCAATGTACATCTTAAGTGTGGGGGGTGAAACTTAAAAATGCCTAACTTTTTGCATTATTCTCAAATTCCTGAATTATGTCTTGTTCTTAAGTAATTCTCTCATATTACTGTTAAAATGAAATTTCCTCTGATTTATGATTTTCATTGATATGTTTTGGATTAAGTCATTGATAATTGTACTGTGATGATTTAAACTGTAGGAAACTAGAAAATCAAGCAGGATAAGTATATTTTTCAGAAGTAAAAATTTTGTTAGGTTGTCTACCCGGATCTAATTATTACTTTGAAGTTTGAAATTTACAAGGTTGATATCAGAAAGCCCATATTTTTTTGTGAGATTTTGAGCCTTTTAGACCATATTCTTTTTCTTGCTCACTTTATTGATTATGAGTGTGTCAACATTGATTTATTATTCTAGAACTTGCGTCGATTATACATGTCGAGACCACACCTTTGATTTGATATACAAAGATGATAAAGGCACCTAGGTTTTAACCCACTTACTCCACTAAAATCCTACCCTCACAATTAACCCCTAGTGAACCCCTTTGATCCTAACAACCCTTTTATTGACTCACCCGCTAATATTAACCCGAAACCCACTTTGTATTTGTTATCACCATTTCTCTTAACTACCCCTATATCGAGATTTGATTTGATCGATTACTTAAATTAGTTTCTTTTTATCAGTTATTAAATTCTATCTTATTATTATTGTACTTGATTTGTTCTAAAAAAAAAGGAAGTATATTCATTATTAGTTCTATGTTATTTGAGCTCAAACTGTTAATTTCATTATCTTTAGAAGAGGCTCATGTTATTAGTATTAAGTTTCCATGATGTAATTATTTAGTATTAGTACAACTTATTAGTTAGGTAATTTGTCAATTCAGTCTCGATACTAACCCTTTAATTCAAGCCTTTATCCACACCTTTAACCTAAGCCCCGTTAGAACCCAAAAAGAGACCTTTTGATTTGTGTATCATATCATTTTACAGTGGTGGAGATTTGATTTTCATGCAAGCCTATGGGATTAAATTTTCATGTTCGACTTCTGAGTGCTTATTTTTGAACCTTAAACACTTCGAGTGATTTGAGTGAATCTTTAGTGAGGATGTCAATTTTTGTCGATTTTGAATCAGAGGTAATTATTTAGGTAAGGGGAAACACCTATTTTCTGTACTATAAAAATAATGACTTTGATTGTTTGAATCTTTAGGAACCTTCCAGTTAAATTATACATGTATGAATTATCTATGAATTATGATGATACATTATTGATGAAGGTTATGAATTGAGGAAGTTCGTTTTAATTGTGAGTTGAGATTTTTGCTTGAGGATAAGAAAAAGCTTAAATGTGGGGGTATTTGATAAACCGTAATAGTAACATATTTTATCTCCACATTTAGCATGCTTTTGGATGATTTTTCCCTTGAATTATGAAATTTGGTGCTCTTAAACCTTTAATTTCATGTTTTATACTTAGGAGAGCATATGAGAATGAGAAGAACGAAAAATAGGCTTAAAACGGGCCAAATGGGCCAAAGTAGGAAATTAACACGGCTCGGGGTTTAACCACACGACCGTGCCTCTTTAGCAAACCCAACCACGGCCTACAACTGGATTTACACGAGCGTGTTGCACGGGCGTGTCCCAGCCGTGGCAAAGAGAAATTTCACTCGGATTAGGATACTTAGAGGCGAAGAAACACATTCCGAAGCATATATAAACATCCTAAGTACAACCTAAAAGGGGGCTTTTGTCAGGGGCGTCCAGCTAGGGCAAGGAGCCGAGCCAGAGAGGTCAGAATCATTGGATTTACTCGAAGAAAACCAGTTGATTCATCTCAAGAAGCCAAAATCATACTCAAGATGGCGGATCTCTCCTTCAATTCCTTCAGGGGGTTTTAGGCTTTTCTTATGTTTTGTTTTATCTTTTCTTCTGAGATGTATTCTTTTATAATTATGAACTAAACCCTCAGATACCGGAGGGGGATGAAACCTAATACAAATCTTGTTATTGTTTTCTGAACTATATGATAAATACTTGATTTGTTCTTAATTTTGTGTTTTTAATTCTTGCTTTGATATTTCAGGGTATCGATTCAAGTATTGATGTGCTTAGGCAGTGGAGCAAAAGTCCCTGTCTAAGAGTAGATCTAGCATAGTTAAGCGGAGTTGATCGCAACCCTAGACATAGGATAACGAAAATCTGCCAGATTAGGGTCAAACCTAATATGGGAGTCCATAGATCGAGTTAATACAATTCTAGGGGTTTTAATTAGAAAGAGATTTTAATTAATCAACCTAGGGTTAGACGTTAGTAGCCTCGATGGAGGTATTAATATACATTAGGGAATCCTACAGATCAAGTCAACTGAATAAGTCGTCTGGTTCAGAGTTAGATAACAAGTGAAGTCTAGGTGGATTCTTCCTTGGGTATTGTCTTAATCGCTTGGTTTTTCCACAAGTATTTCACTAATTCATTCTCTTTGTCTTAGCGTCTTTAGCTTAGTAGTTAGTTAATTTTAGATTAAAAAATAATTCACTTCAATTCTTAGGCTAAATAATAGAAAGAAAGTTAGTATTAGTACTTTTGGTTCCTTTGGGTTCGATATTTCGGTCTTGCCACTAAACTATACTACTGTTCGATAGGTGCGCTTGCCTCAATCGTTGTTACAATTAGTTTCTAGGCTAGATCATTCATTATATAAATTTTTAAGACTCTGACATAACGATCAATGGTCATTTTAAACGGGTCAAATGAGTCTCATTTAATCAGTTGACCTCCATAGAATGTTTTATGCAGCCTGTGTAAAAAATGACTTCCTTCAAATTAGCGCTCAATCCAAATCATCCTTATTGTTCATAAGTATTATTAATTTTTTTTTCCTTAATTTGATCCATTTGCACTATTGTCCATAACTTTTCAAATTTAGTTCTTTTTATATCAAGATCTCATATTCACAATAATTTTCTTAAATTTCCCATTTTAAAAATAAAAATAAATTTTTAAAACTTTATTTGTAATACTATCTTCAATTTTTTTTTCTATGTTTCATTATACCATGCCGCGGAAGACTACCACTTATTATACTGAAAAATTTGAAATGTTACATCCCAAAATTTATAATTTATAAAACTTGAAAATTATTTAAATCCATTTAAATTCCTCCAACATAAAATAATTTCCAAAAGGGCTCCAACTTGATAAAACTCAAGCCAAAAAAAAAAAAAAAAAAACAATAAATCTAAGCTTTACAAAACTTGAATGAGAAAAAATCTAAACTTCAATTAATCTAAGCTTAAGATAATGTAAATCCAAAAACAACCCAATCTAAATTAGAGCGTTGGCTTGCTCAACAAATGACACCTTTGCTTGTCCTCAAGCAAACGCACTAAACATACAAAAAGACGACCCTTGGACTAAATCAGACAATTAAGTCACTTAGTGGCATCCTCAACGCAAACACAATTAGTTCAATAAATTAAAGTGTTAACAAATATAGCGGCAATTAAAATGAATGTATGTTCAAGTGTTGTCCATCAAAACAAATTATATAGATAGCTCATAAATATAAAAAATGAATTTGTCATGTTCATCCGGAGAAATTCAAGTAATTCAAGAATTATTGTGTTAGTGAATTATTCGGGTCCCAAAGGTCTTTTAGGCTTGTAAAATTCCAAGGCTTAGGATGGGTAGGAGTTGAAACAAAAGATAGCTTAAAATGGTTTCAAGCACTATAAATGGTTAAGCACATCACATTGTTTCCCATTCACACCCACTTTATTCATAAACTCGCCTCCTTATTTCTCCAAACTTTTAGAAGGTAGTACGCTACATTAGTACGTAGAAAATTAGTAAATGTAAACTGAAAGATTTTCTTTTCCAAGCTCAACTTTGATTTCTTTTAAAGCTCTCTTTTTCTACTTTTTGCGCTCTTTTGTTCACAATGTTCTCTTATCTTCTTTTTTTTACATGCTAAGTCGCATAATCTCTTCATTTTATTTTACGACACACAAAACTGCCATAATGTTTCTACCTAACCCTCAATGTTTATGGCCCGGCGTCCATTACATAGTTCATTTTAAAAAAAAATCAAGACAGAGAAAGGTTGAGTACTTGACTCATTTAGGCTTTAGGTTTTAATATTAAGGTAAAAGGAAAAGGATGCTTGAGGCCCAACAATAAGGGAACTAAAGGCATATAGCAAAAGGTAAGCTTTTAGGCTCTAGGCTAGTTTAAACAATGCCTAAGGTTTTTCCCGAATTATTTACAACACTAATTCTATCAAGCATACATATAATTAAACAAATAATTAACAATTAAAATCATTTATCTACAAGGATCCATATGCTTCATTCATCTTATGGTACACTTTATACATTTTCATTTCAGGTTATTACCTCTAATCTATTATACAAATTAACCAATCGAACTAATTAGTCCACAATTAAGAACATCAAATTATCTAGTATTAGTCAAAATTTACATGCTTGGCAATTCAACATACTTATTCGATATTTACAACCCATGGCCTATTGCCCAATTATTGTCTAAGCACCATGCAAAAACAACAAAATAAAAAAAAAAACAAGGAAAATGTTTTTGAAAAATTTTGATTTCTTTTTTTAAATTGTGCAAAAATAGAAAATATGCAAATAGAACACACAAAGTTAAAATCTATATACACCCCCCCCCACTTAAGTTACACATTGTCTCCAATGTGTCCCAACTAAAGATGAAGTTTAAGGATACTCCCCTTATCCAATGTAAGTGCTGCAAAATGGTGGAGTAGTCCTCAAACTTCGTTGAAACTCTCAATGTTGTGTAACTCTCGGTGGATAGACCTAAATAGAAAAACAAAACAAACACACCAAAAGTAAAATAATCAAAATATAAAATAAAAATAAATAAGAAAGAACACAAATAAAATTTTTGAAGTCCTTAATAATTGAGCCGATCCGTATGACCACCATAAGAGAACTTTCATAAGGTAATTGACACTTTGAATCGACGTTTGTTCTTTATCGTTGAGAAAATGACCTCCCTCTTCGATCGAAGACATTGCTTTTGTCTTATCTTTGATCGTCGAGAAAGCCACATCACGAGCCATTTTTCTCCAAACCCTAACCAACTACAAAACTCGTTCTAGGTTACTATAGCCTCGAGCATCATAAACTCAATGTAGTAATAAGTTGTAGATACTCTGGTTTTACTTCTCGTTTTGAACTGAAATTATATATGCTTGTTATGTTCGTTGGTTGGTTCTTCTTCAACAATATTTGGAAAGTGTGTTGGCTCCTCCTTACCTTCACTTAATTCCTGATTTAGCTCTTCATCTACATGTAACTCTACTCCTACTCCTAATTGTACTCTTACATTAACCAGAATGAAGACCCCTTCTTCATTTCTCATGATCTTGTCATAGTCTCCAACTCCAAACTTTTGTTGAACATCCATGTTTAACTCATCATGCTTAATAACAGTAGAGTGGCCCTCATCCTCGAGCTCAAAAATATTATTCTCGACCTCTTCCATTGGAGTTTTAATTGTGGCACGATGTTGGACGACTTTTAATATTTGCTTCATCATCTTGGATATGGATGACATATCAGCTTGAATCAAAGACATGCTCTCATCGCACGTTACAACTCGTGTAGCAAGGGATGGGTCTTCCATGTACTCATCACTATCCATATTACTTCGAATAATAATATGAAGAATATGAAACTTGTGTCAGATTATTATCCGACCACCCTTGATTGTAGCTACCAATCTCGGTTGCATATCCATTCAAATCATAAGGATGCTCGTATGAATACTCTTGCCATCCACAATCGCCATCATAACTCCAATGGTTTGTTGAATCTCCATTTGTTTAACCCGAATGATCTTCATAATTGTATTGATCTCCTTGCCGCCAATATTCATTGTTATTTAAACATGATTAAACTAAATCTTCAACAAGGCAAATGAAAATAAAACACTATACGAAGAAATAAAAAATAATATCTAATTTCCTTATTTTTCGACTAATATTTCCTTAAAGGTAACTAACTTGACTACACACTTACACCGTTGCAATCCTTGCCAATGGCGCCAATAACTTGACCGCGTTTGCATAAAACAAACAATTTTATAAAGTAAATTTAAACTATTGTTTTATAGCAAGCATATAAGTCAAATGTAATATTTATAGTTCCGATGGAACAAGAAGTATAACAAGGGGTAGAACCCAAAGGATTGCCAAGTGGGTAAATGTGTTTGTCAAGTTAATTACAAGTTAAGCAATTACTAATCTAATCAAGTTAGAAACTCTTAGTGGAAGTCCAAATAAAATTATTTATAAACTAAAATAACTAAGCTAAACTTTCTTCTTAATATTTTAGATAATGTAAACGATTAAATGATAGTCGATTGATTAGTTGAGTGTTAATTAGACTAATGAACCTATATCAATTATATTTGTTGCCACTCTTAGTTAGGAATCTCCTCTCAGTATCATCCTAGATGAAAAGATACTACCTAATATTACTGCTCAGTCTCACCTAGGCATATAGATCACCTCCCGGTCTCACTACTTGACACAATCATATTGAACTATCTAAGGATAAACTCTACTCTTGGTCTTGTTTATCTAGGTTTTTCACTAGAGGCGTCAATCCTAGCTAATTAAGCATTTTGGTATAATCGAACAACCAATTAATCAAGAATAGACATTAACTTAAACTAACAAACAACCAATCAACCAACCATCTAACAATTTAGCACATAAAAAAGCTTAACATCCAAACAGACATTTCATCGAACAGTTAATAAGCAGAATATAGAGATAAGGATAAGAAATGCTCATTTACATGCCGAACCAATGGAACCCAAAAGCTTCATCAATATTCATTTACAAAAGAGAAGCGAGAAAGTGACATTCCTTGAATTAATGGATGATTTCCTTAGAGGATGGTAGAGTTCGTGTTGCCTGATGACTTGTGTAGTAGTGAATTGCTCCTAGTGATGTCCTTGAAACTGCTAAGTCATCAGTTAGAAATCTTTTGGGGGCATAATTAAATAAATGTTAGGAATACTCGAAGGTTAGATGTTGATGAAAATGGTGATAAAAGTTGTCAATGAATGATGAAAATGTTCAAACTTAAGACAAATTGAAATAACGAAAAAATAAAACTTAAAAATAAGAAAAAGAAAGTCTAGATAAAAGGACTCAAAGGTCCTCATCATCGGCCGGGTCCTATGGTGGTGCTGGTGATGAGATATGGAGGTGCTGGCATATCTGTTGGAGGGTGGCCTCTATCCCATCAAAACGTCGAGTGTTGTCAACGAAATACTGCTCGAACTGGTCGAGGCGTGTAGAAATGTCTGCCAATGAGGTTACTGCATGGGATGGCCACTGGCTCGAAATCAGTGCCTCCTGTGATGGTGGTGGGGCATCATCAGTAATGTCCTCGGGCTCCCCCTCGTTTATGGCGGTCACTAATCGATGTTGAGGGGGGTCAGTCCCTCGTCGGTGTTTAATCATCCTCATGTGTAGCATTGTCTGGATGCCTTGAGGTACCATGTTGCCGATCAGTGTGAGGGAGGTGATCTAAGCTTCAGTGTCGAGGAGGTTGAAGTGCCGAGCCAACCTCGTAATGTATGGCCCCATTGACAAAATCCCTTCCTATGTTGCTCATGCGATGTTGAATCGTGCATGCGATAAAATATGCCAAGTCGAAAACATGTCCTTCAGACATGCATGATAGGAAGTAAACGTCTTGCTTGTTTACAACGCCGGTGCTTTCTCTACGACCTGTGATGGTGTGCGCGAGAATGGCGTGAATATACCTTAGGGCTGGGGGAAGTGCTGTCGCCTTAGAGCGACTGGGATCGTAGATACTTGTAGTGGGGTGTAGGTTTCGCCAGCATTCGATCGGAGTGCAGTGGAGCTCACGGTTTAAATCGTCAAGTGGGTTTTCTTCTATGAATTTCGATGTGTAAAGTCCTAGAGCTGTGCCGAATTATGGTATGCTCAATCGTCATACTATGCCTCCTAACCGGAATTGGATAGCACCTGGGTCATCAAACTGAGTCGTCACTGTTTGCAATGTGAAGGTGGTGCAGAATTCTAATGTGAGCTCCAAATATGTGGGCTCGTCGATTGAGAAGAGTTTCTCCCATGGGTCGGTTGAGATGAGTGCTTGAATATCCGTGGTGAGCCCAACTTGCCGCACTGCGCTCCAGTCAATGTGCCTACCAGTGCCTAGGGGTCTACCCCGGATTGCTTTGTACCGTTCTTCGTAAGTTGCTTGAGGGAATCTGAGGAATGGGTGTCGAAGCTCGGTAGAGGCACTTGTGGAGGATGAATCGGGCCCCTTTCTTTTCTTGCTTGGGGTTGATCGTTTGGTACGTGATGTTGACATGGTACCTGAAATTTGTAATCAAATATAAAGCAGTTTCAAGCTTCACCAATAGCACAGCCATCATATGCCACACTAAGTCAAAAATTTTAGGAATTTATAATTGTGAGATTGTTAATTCGTAGGAGAAAAATTTTCTTGGACAATAGTGGGCAGAGCAATGTATCAATTTCATGAGTTTACAATTCAAGAATAAAATGAGTATAAAATCTAACAATCAATAAATATTATGGGGACTAAAACAAATCTCCTAAATAAAAATCATGCTTTTTAAAATTGGATCTAAACAAAATCTGGAAATAAACAAGAATGCTATAAGATTAAGTCAAGAAAAGGGAACCAGGGATGATGTGATATGATCGACACGGGCGGAGCACGGCGGTGGTGTGGGTTCTGCTATACGAACACGGCGGTGGCGTGGGCGTGTGGATGGTTTTTGGGTGGTTTTTGGAGAAAAACGGCGAGAGGAGGTGGTTTTAGGTGGAGGGGAATGGTTGTGCTGCCGAATTTGGGGAAAAAAGGGGTTAAAACTGATTTTAGGGTTAGGTTTTGGGGGGGAAAGACGATTAGATTTTATATATAGGGGAGGTGGCACGGTCCATCGCCACACCCGTGTTCATTTGAAAATGCCCTTGCTTTTCGCGATTTCCAAAATTTGGGCGCGTTTTAGGGTTTTGGCACAGCCGTGGGTAAATTAGCACGCCCGTGTTTTAATAGTCAGTATGTTGGCACGGTGAGATCGCACGGGCGTGTGTTACCCGTGTTCGATAAGTTAGTAGCTTCACACGGTTAGGAGGCACGGGCATGGTCTGGTGTCGTAGCCCGTGTTGTCGAAAGAAATTTTTCCTGCTTGTGCACTCCTCCTCGCGCGCCTGTGTTTTGGCCCTTGTCTTGCACACGGCCATTGACACCCCGTGTTAAAGGCCGTGTTCCAAAACCTGCATTTCTATTGGACTAATTTCAGTGTGGTGTTAGAAAAAATAAAATGTTAGTAGGTTAGTGCTCGGGTTGCCTCCCGAGAAGCGCTTGTTTATAGTATTAAGCTAGACTTTCCCTGTTTTCGGTTCTAAAAGAAGGCTCATGGAGCATAAGCTCCTCTCTCATATCTCCAAAATCTGCACCATTATAAATTTTAAGTCGGTGACCATTTACCTTGAATGTGCCTTTAGTAGGATGAGTTACCTCGATGGTGCCATATGGAAAAATTGTTTTGATCATAAATGGGCCTGACCATCTTGATTTAAACTTTCCCAGAAATAGTTTAAGCCTTGAGTTATATAGTAGGACCAGGTCTCCTACTTCGAATTATTTTGATCTCTTGAGACGAGCATCGTGGCGTCGCTTTGTTGCTTCCTTATATAGTTTTGAGTTCTCATAGGCTTCCGTTCTCCACTCGTCCAGCTCGTTCATCTGCATCATTCTTCTCTTTCCTACAATTTTGAGGTCAAAATTCAAAAATTTTATTGCCCAAAAAGCTTTGTGTTCTAATTCGAATGGTAGATGACAGCTTTTCCCGTATACAAGTTTGTATGGGGATGTCCCTAGAGGTGTTTTAAATGCTGTTCTATCGGCCCATAAAGCATCATCTACTTTAACTGCCCAATCTTTTCTATTTGATTCAACCGTTTTTTTCTAGAATGCACTTAAGTTCTCGGTTTGCTACCTCAACTTGCCCACTGGTTTGAGGATGATATGGGGTGGCTGTCCTGTGGTATACTCCATATTTTTTTAGGACTTTTGCAAATTGAGTATTACAGAAATGAGTACCCCTATCACTAATGATGGCTCTCGGTGTGCCAAGTCAGGAAAACAGTTTCTTGAGAAACTTGGCTACTACCCTAGCATCATTGGTAGGTAAAGCTTCTGCTTCTACCCATTTTGACATGTAATCAACTGCCACTAGGATGTACTTATTTCCAAACGAACTAGGGAATGGTCCCATGAAATCAATACCCCATACATCAAATATTTCACATGATAACATATATGTTTGAGGCATTTCATCACGTTTAGAAATATTACCTATTCTTCGACATCTATCACACGAGGTAACATACCTGTTGGCATCTTTAAATAGAGTGGGCCAATAAAAACCTAATTCGAGTATTTTGTGTGTTGTCTTAATACCACTGTAGTGTCCTCCTGATGGTTCTGATTGGTAATGCTCCAAGATTTTGCTCGCTTCTGTCTTTGTAACACATCTTCTAATTATCTTATCTGCACATATGCGAAAAAGAAAGGGATCTTCCCAAAAATAATTTTTCACATCAGCAAAGAATCGCTTCTTTTGGTGATGTGTTAATTTCCTTGGCAAGACGTTAGCTGCTAAATAATTCGCAATATTTGCAAACCATGGTACCTCAGAATGTGTTATAGAAAAGAGTTGTTCTTCGGGAAATGAATCATTTATTTCAATTTCATCGAGTTCTTTGGTTTGTGGATTTTCAAGTCTAGAAAGGTGATCCGCTGCAAGATTCTCGGCTCCCTTCTTATCTTGTATTTCCAAGTCGAATTCCTGTAAGAGTAAAAACCATCATATGAGTCTGGGTTTTGCATCAGGTTTGTTTAAAAGATAACGAAGAGTTGAATGGTCAGTGTAAACGACAACTTTAGACAATATTAGATACTATCTAAATTTATCAAAAGCAACAACAATGGCTAGCAATTCTTTCTCGGTGGTGGTATAGTTTTCTTCTGCGGGTGTTAGTGTTCTGCTAGCGTAGTAAATTGGCTGAAAATGCTTGCCTCTCGTTGTCCGAGAATCGCAACTACTGCGAAGTCACTTGCATCACACATTAGTTCAAAGGGTAGATTCCAATCAGTGCAATTATAATTGGAGCATTTATTAGTTTATCCTTAAGGATATTGAATGCATCTAAACATTCCTGATCAAAATTGAAAGGAACATCTTTTTCTAGTAATTTTGTTAAAGGCTTAGCTATTTTAGAAAAATCCTTAATGAATCTTCTATAAAATTCTTCATGTCCTAAAAAGCTTCTAATGGCCTTAACTAAACTGGGAGGAGGTAATTTTTCTATGGTTTCAATCTTTGCTTTATCTACCTTGATCCCTTTACTAGAAATTTTATGTCCTAATACTATTCCCTCTTGTACCATGAAGTGACATTTTTCCCAATTTAAAATAAGGTTTGTTTCCTCACATCTCATTAGGACTCGTTTTAAATTTTTAAGGCAAAGATGGAAAGAATTACCGTAAACTGAGAAATCATCCATAAATACCTCCATGATATCTTCCATGAGTTCATCAAAGATTGCTAGCATGCAACGCTGAAAAGTAGCAGGAGCATTACATAATCCAAAAGGCATTCTACGATAAGCAAACGTACCGTATGGCCATGTGAACTTTGTCTTCTCTTGATCTTCAGGTGCTATTGGGATTTGGAAATAGTCGGAGAGTCCATCTAGGAAGCAATAGTACATGTGTCCTGATAACCTTTCTAGCATTTGATCAATAAAGGGTAGGGGAAAGTGATCTTTTCTAGTGGCGTCATTCAGTTTCCTGTAATCTATGCAAACTCTCCAACATGTGACTGTCCTGGTGGGAATTAGTTCATTCTTTTCGTTAGCTACCACGGTCATGCCTCCGTTCTTTGGGACAACCTGTACAGGACTCACCCACTTGCTGTCAGAAATAGGATAAATTATTCCAGCATCTAAAAGTTTGATTACCTCGGCTTTCACGACTTCTTTTACGTTGGGATTTAGTCCTCTTTGTGGTTGCACACATGGCTTGTACTCATCTTCCATTAAAATTTTGTGGGTACAAAATGTTGGGCTTATTCCCTTAATGTCAGAGATTTTCCAAGCTATGGCTTTTTTATGCTCTCTCGATTACTGTATCAACTCCTCTTTTTCCTTGGGTTCTAATTCAAGAGATAATTCATCGGTAATGTAGAATTTTCCCCAAGGAATGCGTACTCTAGGTGCTTTGCCAGTTGTTTTAATTCTAAATTGGGTGGTTCATCAACAGAGGGTTTTTTTTTTGAAATCATCATCAAATTCGATGCTTTCTTTTTCCGTTTGTTTTGATGATAATTTTAGCTCAGAAGCTTCATCTTCTTCCCCCTCTTCTTGAGTGAGACACAGTTCCATCGTGTCATCATGCAGGATTTCCTGTAATGAGTTTTGAATGAGATGGTCATTGGTATCAACAAAATAACATGAATCATCTTGTTCTCTAGAATATTTCATAGCATCATAAATTTGAAAAATAATTTCCTCATCGCCTATCCTTAATGCAAGTTTACCATCACCTACATCAATAATGACCTAGCAGTAGCTAAAAAGGGCGCCTAGAATTAAGGGGACCTCAATGTCTTCATCCATGTCAAGCACAACAAAATCAACGGGAAAATAAATTTATCAATTTTTACCAAGACGTCTTCGATAACTCCCCTAGGATATTTAATAGATCTATCACCTAATCGAATACTCATCCTAGTGGGTTTTGGTTCCCGAGATCTAGTCGTTTAAACATCTTATAAGGCATTAAATTAATCCTGGCACCTAGATCAGTTAATGCTTTCTTAACATTTAAACTGCCCATTAAACAAGGAATAGTAAAACGTCCTGGGTCTTTTAATTTGGTTGGTAGCTTGTTTTGGAGGATGACCGAACATTCTTCATTAAGCTCCACCATTGATGTTTCTTCAAGCTTCCTTTTATTCGTCAGGAGTTCTTTCAAGAATTTCGCGTACGTCGGCATCTGTGAAATGGCTTCAACAAAAGGTAGGTTAATATGTATTTGTTTAAAAAGTTCGAGAAACTTACCATATTGGGAGTCTAATCTTTCTTTCTTCAACCTTGCTGGATATGGGATCGGTGGTTTACTTTCTTTATGTACTGGAATTACATCCTCAATTTTCATATCCTTTGTTTTGTCATATACTGGTGGCATTCTTTTTTCTGGTTCGACTAGCTCCTTTCCACTTCTTAGTGTAACTGCCTTTACCTGTTCTATTTCTTTAGAGAAAACCGCTGATCGAATTTCGGAAACCATCTCAGTAAGTTGTTCAATCGACTTAATAAATTCCCCAACTTGACTCTCGATCAGTTTGATCGATGTTTGTTGATTATCTAATCTTGTCTCGGTCTTTTGGAAGCGGGCCTCTGTTGATGCTATGAATTTTTTCAGCGTCTCTTCAAGACTTGGCTTCTTTTCCTGTGGATAGGGCTGATTTTGGAAATTTTGAGGAGGTTGTTGTCTTTGATTTCATTGATTTCTTTATCCTCCCCACGAAAAATTTGGGTGGTTCCTCCAACCTGGATTATAATTACCATATGGGTTATTATTAGATCTGAAATTATTACCTATATAGTTCATCTGTTCGCTCTCTGTGCCCGATTGGTAGCGTGGGTACTCAGGATTCGCCAGAGTTCCACTTGTGTCGCAGTGCATAACTAGATGTACCTGCGAAGAACACAAACTATCAATCTTCTTATTCATCAACTCTACCTGATTTGATAGCATGGTTGCTGCGTCGAGGTTGTAAACTCCTTTGTTTTTGTTGGCCTTGTCCTTGTAACTTGCCACTCGATAGTTATTCAAATGACATCTCTTCAATAAACTCGTAGGCTCGCCTCGGAGTTCTATTATTCAAGGTTCCACCGGTGGCTGAGTCGATTAGTTGTCTCGTTGAAGGATTCAGACCGTTATAAAAAGTTTGGACTTGGAGCCACAAAGGTAAACCATGGTCCAGACACCTTCTCAAGAGAACCTTATATCTCTCCCATGCATCGTATAATGTCTCTAAATCCATCTGCACAAAAGAAGAGATATCATTACGTACTTTGGCCGTTTTGGCCAGTGGGAAATACTTAATAAAAAAATTTCGATCATTTGTTCCCATGTAGTGATTGATCCTCGTGTAACGAGTTTAACCACTGTTTAGCTTTATTCTTTAATGAAAAGGGAAATAACCGAATACGTATGGTATCATCAGAAACGCCATTTATTTTGAAGGTATCACAGAACTCTAAAAAATTAGCTATATGAGCGTTTGGATCTTCGTCCTGTAAACCATCAAATTGATCAAACTGTTGAATCATTTTTATAGTGTTAGGATTTAATTCAAAATTATTAGCAGCTATAGCAGGCCTAACAATACTAGATTCGACTCCTGTTAAATGCGGTTTACCATAATCAAACATAGTACGATGAGCATTATTTTCTCCCACATCTTGTGGTGGAAGATTTTTTTCGTCCATCCCTTCAGTAGGATTGGATCTGTCTTCTTGCTCTCCTTGGTAATTTAGGGCTCGCCTAATTTCTCTGCGATTTCTTTGAGCGGTAGCTTCAATATCACTGTCGTATTCTAAAGGTCCTCTCGGGTTCCTTCTAGTCATAAACTAGAGGTACCTACTAGGAAAAGAAAGAAAGAAAATTTAGCAAATTTAAAATTAAAACTAAAAATAAAAATAAATTGCGAAAAATAAAAATAATGGCTAAAGTAATAAAAATAGAGTTTTCTTAATATTTTAGTTCCCCGGCAACGGCGCCAAAAACTTGATCGCTGTATATCAGAGTTTTAAAATTTATAAAAGAATGATCGAACCTGGAAACTAACTTTGACAAAGATTAAAGTCAAGTGCACCTATCGAACAGTAGTATAGTTTAGGCAAGACCGGATTATCGAACCCAAAGGAACTAAAAGTACTAGTACTAACTTTCTTTTTATTATTTAGCCTAAAATAAGTGAAGTTTGTTTATTAATCTAAATTAATTAACTACTAAACTAAAGATTCTAAGACAAAGAAGAATGAATTTGGAAAATAACTTGGGAAAAACTCAGTTGATTTAGACGATACCCTAGGAAGAATCCATCTAGACTTCACTTGTTATTTAACCTTGAACCATATGATTTATTTACTTAGTTTGATCTGTAAGACTCCCTAACGTATATTAAACCCTCTCTCGAGGCGAATAACGTCTAACCCTAGGTTAATTAGTGGAACTCTCGTTCTCTTATAATAACCCCCTAGAATAGCAGTAAATCAATCTATGGATTCCCATATTAGGTTTCACCCTAATCCGGTAAAATCTCGTCACCCTATCTCTAGGCGTACGATCAACTCCGCTTAATTATGTTGGATCTACTCTTAGGCAGGGTCTATTCCTCCTCCATCTAAGCACATTAAATTTGGATTAAGCTCACATATTTAAGAACAAACTAAGTATTTATCATATAATTCATATAATCAAATAACAAGATTCATCATAGGTTTCATCCCCTTCGGGTATCCGAAGGGTTTAGTTCATAACAATAAAGAAAAACATCTCAAGAGAAAAGATAAAACAAAACATAAGAAATCCCTAAAACCCCCTGAAGGAATTGAAGAGGAGATCCTCCGTCTTGAGTAGAATTTCGGCTTCTCGAGATGAATCAACTAGCTATCCCTGAGTGAATCCCCACAAATCTGCCTTCTCTGGCTTAGCACGATGCCCCTAGACGATAGCTTTGGGCTCCCGTTTTCAGGTCATACTTAGGGTGTATTTATAGGCTTTTGAAATACGTTTCTTTCTCCCTAAGTATTCTTTCCCGAATGAAATTGCTCTTTTCCACGGCAGAGGCACGGCCATGGCACACGCCCGTGTAAATCGTGGACAGGCCGTGTTTAGATTTCTTTAATGAGACACGGCCGTGTGAGTCGGGGTTGGACCATGTTCTAGATGATTAGTGAGGCACGACCGTGTGATCTTTGGTCCAGGCCGTGTCGATTTCATGCTTTGGCCCATTTTGTCTCGTTTTAAGCCCGTTTTGCGTTCTTTTCATCCCCTGGTGCTTTCTTGAGTATATGACATGAAAAGAAAGGATTAAGAGCACCCTTTTACATAAATCGAGGCTTAAATCATCCAAAAGCATACTAAATGTGGGCTTAGTATATGTTACTATTTCGATTTATCACTAGTAAGTGCATCCTAGTCCCATTTTTAATATTCTTCGTATTTTTGGAGTCCTCGTATTATGAATTATCTATTTATAGCTATAAGTTGAGCTAGAATTCATGTTCATAAATCTACCCATGTATGACATGCTTGTAAAATGATGTTTTATGAAAGATTATGATAGTTTGATGTTAGATAAACATCTTTTCCTAAATGAATTTCATGAAAAATGCTAGTAAGGACTAGTTTGTACAAGTTGTGAAATTTGTCATACATGATAGAAATAGTGAGAATTGATTATTGCTATAGTTAAGAGAATGAATCAACTAAGCATTAAGTTCAAAAAAGTTGAATAAAAATCACTTTATGAGCCTTGGGGCAAAAGTGTAATTATGAGGAAGTTTAGGGGCACAATGGTAATTTTGTTGAAGTATGTGTTAAGAGTCAATTTAGTCAATGTGTGTATTAAATGAGCTAAATTATTATTATAGATCAAGAAAAATGAAGCCCGAATCGAAATCGAGGCAAGAACAAAGTCGAGGACTAAATTGTATTTATACATACATTTTGTACATTGAGGTAAGTTTGTGTGATTTCTAAGCTTTATGATTAATATCATTGAATTACTTAGTATGATGTAGAATATATCTTAATTCCATGAGATTTTTGATGCTATGCTAAACAAAGAAATAAATGAGATTAAGTATGAGAAAGTCCCGATTGAAGTTGAATTACTTAGGATACTCGATCTATCACATGAGACAAGGAAGTCCGTATAAGACCAAGCCGAGGAATGGCATTGGCAATCAAGCAAGTTATCATGTAAGACCAAGAAAAGTCTTAGCATTGAAGAGTTATTATAAGATGAAGACCCATATAAGCCCAAGCCAAGGCATGGCATTGGTGAGTCTCCATGTAAAGATGTCATGTAAGTCCAAGACAAGTCTTGGCATTGAAAAGCTATCATGAGATAGAGATCCCATGTAAGTCCAAGCCAAGGCATGGCATTGGTGAGTAACAAGGAAGATTTCATGTAAGTCCAAGCCAAGGCTCGACATTAACCCGTTCATGAGTAAAGATACCAAGTAAGACCATGTCAAGACGTGGCAATGGTAAGTTCCCAATGGAACACACAAGGAAGGCTTCGTGTAAGTCCATGTCAAGACATGGCATCGATACAAGTTGAGAGATCGCATGTAAGACCATATCTATAGTATGGCCTTGGCATCGAGATATTTGTGAGATGAGATTCAGTATCCTCGGTTATTCATAGTAATTCATCGGGCAAAAGAGTAAAGAATAAATGAGAAAGCAAGAAAGTTAAGCAAGTAAAGCTATCATTAAAGTATGCTAGTCATAGTGAACTAAGAATATTATTCATGTTATGAATGATGAAGTTAAGATTATGCTTACCTTGACAAAGTATGCTAATCTATATGATTAAGTGATACAGGTACCTTGTTTACCTTACAAGCACGAGACTAGTAAGTACTATGATAAGTGTAAGAATCATTAAGAGTAAGTAAGATTAAGCATGTGAACTTAGCAATGCCTTTGCTTATGATGAATGAGTATGTTAAGTATTTACATATACGTTATTATATGCATTGCATGCAAATTTACTAAGCGAAATGCTTACGTCTTTAATTCTTTCTTTCCATGTAGTCCCGCCAAGCTAATCTCGTGGATCATCGTCATCGGAGCTCGGAGCACACTATCAATCGCTATTTTGATATAGCCAAGTTGTTTATATTAAGTATGGCATGTATAGGAAGCATTTCATTTTGAGTTATGTTTTAGAATTAGCCAAAGTGTTGGCTATCAAGCTTAGTATTCTTTTTGTATATGGCAAAAGAGATGGGTCATGAATGATTAAGTATGTATGTTTTTATCTAACAATGAAGTATGCATCCTTGTTCATGTTAGATGTAATACTTGATTTATTTAATTGAGTATTGGATTGATCTTGATCTCAGGGTGGCAAATGGCTTGGAAAATAGCCTCTAGGTGCCCACACGGATAGACACACGGGCGTGTGTCTAGGTCGTGTGTCCCGTGGACATTAGTGTTTTAAGTCAGAATAGACCACGGGCTAATCACACGACTGTTTTTTTAAGCCGTGTGTGACACATGGGTAAGTCACATGGGCGTGTGCCCTGGCCGTGTGAAGTCTGCACCTTGCACTTGTAATTTAATTACCACACGGCTGAAGTACACGAGCGTGTGTATGGACCATGTGGATAAGTCAGAATGCCAAAGTTTAGCACACGGGCCAAAGCCACGGGCGTGTCAAGGCCGTGTGAAATTAGTCAGTGTCGACCACAGGTGGAAGACACAGGCATGTCTTAGGGGTACACGAGCGTGTCCCAAGTCACATGGGCGTGTGACCCCTGTTTCGAGGAAAAGTTCTCGATTGAGTTCCAAAAGTTTCCGGATAGGTGTTTAAGGCATCGTAGGCCCATGAAACGTATGTTTTGATTAAGAAATAGAAGTTTCTGTTTCGAAACAAAATTTTACAGCCCGTAAGTACATGTTTCCTTAAGTTCAAGTATGGTAATGTCTCGTATCCAGTCTTAGTCTCAGACTTGGGTATGGGGTGTTACACGAAGGTTGTGAAACAGCCGGATTTGTTCTAACGTATTGAGTGAACCACTCATTCATCATTTGGAAGAAGGCTTGTTTAGCCTCTCCTTCCTGACCGCTAGTAGCCGATCTCGAATTAGATGGCGTTGTCCCTTGAGCGGGAGTAGGCGCATTACTTTCAACATCGTCTGCTACAGCTCTTTCGGGATCCATTACTATACAAAAAACACATTTTATATGTTAGGATTCATCACACTATCACAGTTTGTATATATGGCATGTATAGCTAGACTCTTACACGCTACATTAGTCCTAGAATCAACTAAACTGTAGCTCTAATACCAATAGAATGTAACACCTCTAACCCGTAACCATCGCCGGTTTAGGGTTAAGAGGCATTACTAGACAATCGAAAACTTTTACGAACAATTCACATCATACTATATATATCATTGTCAAATCATAGCAGAATAAAAACATATAGTCCCTTAATGAGGTCTACGAGACCTTAATCATACATTAGAAAGGGGTCGGGACTAAACCGAGATCATACAAAATTTTTCTGAAAATCAAATATTTTTCAAAGTTACAGAGGTCACGCGCCCGTGTGGGTAGGCTATGTGCCTCACACGGCCTCAGACACGACCATGTGTCGAAGCCGTGGCAAAATAGAGCATACATACTGACTTGTCCACATGGCCTGAGACACGCCCGTGTGCCTCACCCGTGGTCGACGCTGACTTGCTCCACAGGGCCAGTCACACGCCCGTATGTCCAGCCCGTGGTCGAGTCTGACTTGTTTTGAAATACAACCACGAAGGACACGGTCAAGCCACACGCCCATGCGCTCAACCGTGTGGGCAATTATAGGCCATTTACAAGGCCAATTTACCACCCACACATTGGGTTATACCTACAAGCATTAAACCAATTCAAATCACATTCCCGAAGCAAACAAAACATACCAAAATGACCATCTTTTCTAGCCATTCAAGAACATATTCAACACCAACTTATACCTCATTTAACTCAATCTAATCACAAGCATTTTCCAAGCATAACTCATCAACAACTTATCAAATTCATTATGATACTTTATCATCAATATTATACTAGCTTTGCATCATAAAACTTACCATAAATTTGACTATCTCATTAGTCCAACCATTAACCACCAAACATACCAATCTATGCATCATATAGCATAACTACTTATTCACATCATGTTCATTATCTAGCCATATCACATGGCTATTTATATACAACTCAAAACATCAACCATTCAACTACTCTATACATGCCATACTTAAATATTTACACTTTCAAAAGGTACCAAAATAGAGTTTGATAGTGTGGTTACGATCCTTGACGATCCCCGAGCCTTCCGTAGCATTAACGATCTATAAGACAATGCAAACACACACAAAGTGAGCTTTCCAAAGCTTAGTAAGCCATATACAAATAAACTTAACATATAAACATTCATAATCATATCAATTGCAAGATCATTTATATATCTCAAATGTAATTTCATACTTCTTTTTTGGCTCATTTGTTTAGCCATTGCTTACCAACAATTCATATCTCTAAATACCTCTTTTGATCATAGCAACTTCATACATATATCACATTTAATCTCATCAAGTCTATGCACATATCTCACTAGTGCATATACACATATATACTTACCATTTATGCTCAACCATAGAGTACATCACATACGTACCTGAAACAATTACGCATTTCACATAGTATTTCATTTCCTGGAATTGCCTGTTGAACCATTTAGAATCAAATAGGATACTTAGAATACACAGAATAATCGTACAATGCCAACGTCCCAGACGTGATCTTACATGTAATCAAATATCGATGCCACTGTCCTAGACAGGGTCTTACACGAAATCATATACGATGCTGATGTCCCAGACATGGTCTTACACGTAAATCTCAAATCAATGCCAACGTCCCCGATATGTTGTAATCGCATGCAGTTCGGACCTAGTCGAATAGTGGTTTCGGGACCACAAATCTGAGTCAAAAAATATTTTAATATTATTTTTTGTGTTTACAAAGTGTGATTAAGCATGTGTTAAAGTTTCGTGAATTAATTTTGCTATTTGTGTGCTTAATTTGAGAAAATGACTAAATTGCATAAAAGGTAAAAGTGGCAATTCATATGTTAATGTGTTAAATTGACATGGCTTATTAAAGATGAAGTCCTTAACTGGAAATTTGACCACTAAGCATAGTAGTGGACGGTTATGGGCTTGTATAATATAAGTTTTATGTTAATTAAAAAGGGTAAATAAGTAAATGGATTATTAATGTTATATTAAATAAAATAAAATCATGAAAATGGCCATATTATCATCTTTGTTGGCCAAATATATCAAAGAAAGAAATCATCCATGGCTTTTTAGGTTTCGGCTACTATCAAGCTTAATTCAAGGTAAGTTTTTTGTTCGATTTTTGATAATTTCTACGTTTTTGTAATCGTTGCTTCGTGTTCTTCAAAACCCATGTCTTAATTTTGTGAATTGATGAAGATTTTGAAAAGTTCCATTGATGAACTCATGAGCTTTGTGATGATTGTTGATGAAATATGAAATATATGTGTTAGATTAACATGTTTTGTCTTTGGATTTTTAGTGAATTTGATTAATTTGGACTAAATTGAGAAAATAATATTTTGAGGGACTAAAATATGAAATAAATGAAATTTATGGACTTGTATGAAGATTGTGAAAATTCGGCTAGGCATGGGTAACATGAAATTTTGTGTATTTTGTGATTTTATGAAATAGGGACTAAAATGTCAAAATGTGAAAATATGAGAGCTAAATTGTAAATTGCCCTGAATATGTGCTTTTGGATTGAATTGAATGATTTGATGAATAAATGGGATAAATTTGAATATGTATAGATCAAGAACCGAAGAAAACAGATTTAGATCGCGGAAAGTCGAAAGTGATTGAACAGTCGAGTCTGTTCGTTTATCCGAATCCGAGGTAAGTCTATATACAAATAAATGTATTTGTATTGAATTATGTATGTTTATATGAAATTTCATTGTGATGAATGTGTACGAGATGATAAATACCTGAAATTCGAGGAAGTATCGATAATGTATCAATGTCTTAGAAGCCCCGTACGAACCTAGGAATAGATAGGATTACGTATATCATGACATAGGTTTTCGATTTGTAATATCGTGTACGACCACGTCTGGGACATTGGCATCGATTTGAGACTTACGCGTAAGACCATGTCTGGGACATCGGCATCGTATCTGATTTCGTGTAAGACCCTGTCTGGGACAGTGGCATCAATATTTGGTTACATGTAAGACCACGTCTGGGACGTTTCCATTGTACGACTACTTTGAGTATTCTGAGTATCCTATTTGATTATGAAAGGACAAACGGGCAAGTTTCAAGAAAACCAAAGGTTATGTGAAATGTATAAATGAATCAGGTACGTTTGAATTGTACACTAAGTATGTGTATGGAAGGTAAGTATATATATGAACTTACTCTAGTGAGATATGTGCATAGACTTGTAGATATATATAATGTGATATAAATATGAGTAAGTTATGATCTAGTGATGTGTATGGAGATGGGTTGGTTGGTAAGAAATGGCTAAACAAATGAGCCAAAGGAAATCTTATGAAATTGCAAATGAGAAACATTAATGACATTGTATTAATATGATTATGTACAATTTATGTTAAGTTTATTTGTATATGCCTTACTAAGCTTTTGAAAGCTTACTTTGTGTGTGTTACTATGTTTTATAGATTGTTAAAGCTACTGAAGGCTCGGGGATCGTCGAGAATCATCATCACACTACCCAATCTTATTTTGGTACCTTTTGAAAGTGTATATACTAAAGTATGGCATGTATAGGCTAGTTACTTACTTTGAATTATGTTTGAGGTATGTACATAGCCATGTGATATGGCTAGATAAATGATGATGGTATGAATGAGTAGTCATGCTATATGATGCTTGGTTTTGGTATGGTTTGATGGTTAGTGAAATGGTCAAAATAATGGTAAGCTTATTGATGCAAAGTAAGCATATTTTTGATGAATGGTGGTTATAATGAAATGGTAAATTTGTGATGAATTATACTTGGAAATGTTTGTCATTTGATTGAGATAATTGTTGCATAAGATGGTGTGCTTGAAATGCTTTTGAATGCTTGGAAAAGTTGGTTATTTTGACATGATTTAAATTGGTATGATGCTTGTAGGGATAGCCCAATGTGTGGATGGCATTTTGGCCTTGCAAATGGCCTATATTTGCCCACACGGTGGAGCACACGGGCGTGTGGCTCGACCGTGTCCTTCGTGGTTGTGTTACAAAACAAGTCAGGCTCGACCACGGGCTAGACACACGGGCGTTTGACTGGCCGTGTGGTGCAAGTCAGGCTCGACCACGGGTGAGACAAACGGGCGTGTCTCAGGCCGTGTGGTCAAGTCAGTATGTATGCCCTGTTTTTGTAATATCCCGGGTTAGGGGTTGTTTTGTGGTTGCATGATATTGCATGTCTTAGTGTGCTGTGTTGTTATTTCGGTGTTTTAGGGGCTTAATTGTAGCCTAGGAGTGTGCCTGAGTGAATGGGAAAATTTTGGTTTTTGGGTGTCAAGTCAGGGGAGCTGTTGGAGCTAGGGTATAAGGGTTTTCTTTGGTATTTTATTGCACAAGTGAAGAGTGGCAGAGTGGCAAGGGAGGAGCTTGGTGTGGCGTCATCCACATGTGAGGGAGGTCCAGAGTTCAAGCAAAGCAGAGTCCCCTTTTTGTCACTTATTTTGGACGGCATAGGAGGGAGGAGTTGTGGGTGATTTAAACTCCACCTTGGACTTGGTCAAGTGGTGACTTGGATGGTGGAGAGCAAAGTGTGGAGGAGGACTTGGTCCACTCATTTCAAATGAGTGAATGGGAGCTTTGGGGGATTGTGGCGAAATTTAGGGAGTTGGGGAAGTGACGGCTTAGTGTGGGAGAGGGGAAGGCCGAATATGCCTTTGCATCTTTGGTGCATTTTTCGGTCATTTTTGGTAAGCTAAAGTCCTCTCTTTTTGTAAAAAAAAAACAAACCAATTTCCTTTGTAGAAATTCTCTCATTGTTGTTCTTTCTTTCATCTATTGGAACCGAAACTCAAGCCTCTAAAAAACATTTCCTTTTCCCATTTCTTCTTTTGTAAACCAAATTCTTCTTCTCTCAAAAGCAAGCCGAAACTTTCCAAGTAAATTCCTCCATCTTTCCTTCGTGAAGTCAAAGCCTAGTTGCCGAATTTGTTTTATTTTTCTTCAAACTCCTTGATAGCCGAATGTGCTCATTCATCACTTTTTCTTTTTCAATTGTGTAAGCCGAAACCTATATCCCTTCTTCTCACATTTTCTTCCTCTTTCTTTAATTGTACAAAGCCGAAAGTAGGGGTGTTAAGCACTCAAGCCAGAACCCTTCTCATCTGCTGGCGATTCCTTCTCATCTCTTAAACCATTTTCCTCTGTTGTACTTCTGAGTTTTAAGCGGAATACCTCCCTTCTCTTAGTGTTTTGGTTGGCTGAATTCTTTCCTTCTTTTGATCAAGGTGTTGGCCGAATCTATCCCCTCTTCTAGTGGTTGTCTTGGCCGAGTATCAGTGGTGTTTGGAGGCCTTCCTTCCATCGGTTGGAATTGGTAAGTCCTTGGCCGAATGGTCATCTCCTTTCTCTCCTTATACTTTGTCAAGGTTGGTTGATTAAGGGCCGAATATAGTCATGCTGGAAGGATTCTAATCTCTTTGTTATAGGGTCTTTGGAGTGTGAAAGCAAACAAGGGAATCGTTATTCTTTTGTTAATCGATTGGTAAGTAGGGGTAAGTACATGGTATTGTTATTATTTCAATCTTTTTAGGTTCGATTAAGGCAAAGGTAACAAAAGATTAACTGTTCATCTTTTATGGTGTAGCCGATTGCTAAGGAGAATCATTGGGTGATTCGGATTTGGTAGGAAACCAAATCATCTTAAAAGGTAAGGGTTCGATATTAACCCCTTTGGTTAATTGTTGATGGCGAATGTCATAGATGCCTAACCCCTAATGTTTGGCCGATTGTAGGATCTAGTAATCGAGGGACTTAGATCGTTTTCGTTGGATTCTAGACTCGTATTTACCAGTGTGTGTAAACTAACACACTTCATTTAGTAATATGATTGATAACTTTGTGTGATGATTAATGAAACAGTGATGATTGATATGATACCCTAATGGGTATGATTCTAGACTCGGGTAAGTCAAGATTATTATTATGAGTTTCTTGATGATCTATATGATACCATGGTCGTGGATATATGTGACATGGGATATGAGATTAGACATATTAGCATGATATGCATGATTATATGATATGCATGATTACATGAGTGTGGTATGTTGATGGGTGATACGAGTGGAGGGGAGCAAAGATATTTTGTCTTGACGAGCACCGAAGTGTTTTGGTAACACACTTTGTGACTTTGGGTCACCAGAGGTTTGGCACCTCCAGAGGTTTGGTACCTCAATCTCGTCCCTCATGGTTAACACCACCGTGGGTTGGCCCCACTTGTGAGATATGGGATTGACGCCAATGATTTGGTATCACACGATGGGTTGGCCCCATCACCAGATTTGTGACTACGGTCACCAGTGCTTTGGTAGCACATTGTGTCTTTGGGACACCAGAGGTTTGGCACCTCATTGCGACTTGTCCCTGTGGTTTGACCACCGTGGGTTGGCCCCACTTGAGATATGGGATCGTCTGCTAGTGATTTGGTATCACACGATGGGTTGGCCCCATCATTGGATTTGTGACTACGGTCACCAGTGCTTTGGTAGCACAATTGTGTCTTTGGGACACCAGTGGTTTGGTACCACATTGACGGATATTGTGTCTTTGGGACACCAGTGTTTTGGTAACACATTGTGACTATATGTCACCAGTGGTTTGGTACCACACGGGGTAGAAAAGGCGATATGGATGGTTAGGATCGGGTTGCATTAATTATGTTGCTATGTATGGTGTGT
Source organism: Gossypium sturtianum (assembly GCA_025698515.1). Lineage (NCBI taxonomy): Eukaryota > Viridiplantae > Streptophyta > Magnoliopsida > Malvales > Malvaceae > Gossypium > Gossypium sturtianum. Next base: position 96,439,127 of record CM046952.1, read on the forward strand.
GTTAGCATGTTGTTTCTTCTTGGAGCGGGATTTACACATTTGAGTCACTCGACTCACCCTCTCCTTTGACATTTCAGTGACTCGTGAAGCGCGACATGGAGCCGGGATGGACTCGGGGTGCACATGCCATGCTTTAACAAAAGTGTTGCTCAGACTATTGAATTTGGGTACTTTAGCTTATTTACTTTACTTGGGTTTTATATTGGATTTGTAAAAGGCCTTTAATTTATGTTTTGTGATGTTTATGTTTTAATTAGATTTTTAATATGCCTTAACAAAACAAGTTGGTATGAATTTTACTAAAACTTGGAAAGATAATGATTTCAAAATTATAACATAACGTGTTTTTGAACCATACCATCGGGTATCACACTATGTCTTTATAGTAAACAAATTCAAATGATTTTCAAATCAAACTTGTATTACTCCTAAGTCTAAAAAGGTTTTAAGTAACACTAAGAAACTATTAAGGTTTAAATGGTTTAAACTCGTTTAACCACACATTACGTTAAGATTTCAAAATCTCCTGGTTTCAAATACACCATCCGATTTCAAACAATTCTACTCAAACTGCTTCAAAATACACCGTGTTTTCACTCGGCTTTTAAACGAAAAATTTAACCTCTCACAAACATGTTTCCGTAACATACCGCATTCTGACGTGGTGTCTTGTCCGGTTTGGGGGTGTTACAATTGTGTATCGAGCCAAGTTCAAAGGCTCTTTGTGGGCCCGAGGCCCAAAATGTTTTCAAAAAGATGTTTTAAGTGTTTTTGGTCTAAATATATGGTTTGAAAGGCATGGCACCGAGTCTCCTAGTCTCAGCTTCCGCCCAGGTAAGTACCGGACTATTCTTTGTGAATTGATTGGATGTGATATGATTTGATAAATAGCAATAGTATACTACTTTAGAGATTGAAACTCGATAGGATTTTGTGAACTCATGAGAACAAATCCTCTTTAATATTCATAAGACTTGCTTTTAAACAAGTGGAATAAACACTCGATGCATAAAATTCTTTAATCGATACGTAGAAAGATTAGTCATGAGCACTCGAGGCGGACGTGGTCGTAACACTCGTGGTAGAGGTAGGGGTAGGATGGCGCTTTAGAGCCCGTAGGATCCGGGCGGGGTTCGAAAATGAGATACCGGCCCGCCACCACCGGAGGTGGTGAGTTCCAAGATCGGACCGGGGATGATGCGATGTCACAGCGATCTTTGCGAGTGTTGGAAAGGGTAGCCGGAGCGGTGGTGGTGCGAGTCGAAATTGCTCTGAGCGACTTCGGCAAATGGGGCCGAATTCTTCCGAGGTGTATCTGGTGTTGCTCCCAAAGATCGCCAATCTTGGGCCGAGGCAACCGAGCGGATCATGGACGATCTGGACTGGCAGCGGTGAAGAGAAGTCAAGGGCATCGTGACGCTTCTCCGGATGAGTCATATTAGTGGTGGCTCACGGTTCGAGACGATTGTGGCGTGAGAGGATCTAACATGGGATTATTTCAGGTGCATATCAAAAGAAGTACATCGGAGCTAGTTATGTTGACTCCCAACGGAAGGCATTTCGAGGCTTGTTCGGGGAGTAAATCGCATTTGCAGCACGCAGGCCGTGTTCCCGGTCGAGTAGGTATGCCGGGGCATTGTGGCCACCGAGCATGAGAGGTGTGTTCGCTTTCGAGGATGGTCCGCGAGACGACTTGAGGTCGCTGATTGCTCCTCGCCAGGAGCGCGAGTTTGCTGTCTTAGTTGAGAAGGCTAAGGTAGCCGAGGGTGTTAAGGAGTCGATGAGGCGTGGTATGGACCGAAATAGACATAAAAGGAGCTTTGGGTCTTACGGGTCATCGGGTAATCCGCGAGAAGAGGGCGGCACCGAGTGGGGCCGAATCGATCTGCTAGGTTTGTTGATGCTAGGCGGACCGCCGCAAAGGCAATCTGTCGCAGTGGGAAATCTCATTGGGGTGGTTGCTTTGGACCGAGGTAAAGGGTGCTTCGAGTGTGGTTCTTTGGATCATCGCATAAGGGACTGTCCCGCGTAGGATGGCCGTGGATTCGATCGGAGAGTCGGGTCGTGTCGATTCAGAGGCAATGGACCGCCACCGCAGAGGGGCCGTGGTAATGGCGAGGTGGTAATGGTTCGCGTCGTACCGTGGAGCACCGCGCGGTGCGCGAGTAGCTCGATGCTAGACGGCCGGCTTGGTGTATCTTCGCGAGGCGCCGAGAGGAGGGCGACGCGACCGGACGTCATAACCGTGACGCTTTTGATTTTTGGTTCTCCTTATACCGCTTTAATTGATGTGGGTTCTACGCACTCTTATGTTGCCGATGAGTATAGTAGAGACAATGGATTTAGACTCGAGATATCTTCTAGGCGGATGACCGTGATTAGCCCTCTAGGTCACTCTGTAGTAGTAGATAAACTGCTTTGAGAGAGGTACCCTTAGAACTCCAAGGGGTAGTGTTTGTCAGCGATCCGATGGAACCGCCGTTTGGGGAGTTCAATCTGAGTCTTAGGGATGGATTGGTTGGTCAAGTATCAAAGTAGGTTGGATTGCGCGACCAAGCGCATGGTTCTTAAGACGGTTGAGGGTGATGAGGTGGCTATGATAGGTAATAGGAGGGATTACTTATCAAATGTGGTATCCGCCTCAAGGCGGAGAAGATGGTCGGGAAGAGCCGTGAGGCGTATGTAGTTCATGTGTATGCCTTGGAGGCTAAGGAGTCTCCGCGGTTGAGAAGGTTAAATCATCAAGTAAGGAATTTGCTGATGTTTTTCCCGAGGAGCTTCTGTGTTTGCCGCGATCGCGAGGTGGAGTTTGGGATTGATCTCATTGCCGAATCGCGCCAAAGTCTATTGCTCAGTATAGGATGGCACCAAAGGAATTGGTGGAGCTTAAGGCTCGAGATCCGTGGAGTTATTGGATCGAGGTTTTATTAGGCCAAGTGTTTCGCCGTAAGTGCGCCGGCATTTTTGTCAAGAAGAAAGATGGCTCGATGCGGATGTGTATAGACTACCGCCAGCTTGAACAAGCCGACGATTAAAAACAAGTATCCGTTGCCACGGATAGATGACTTGTTTGATCACCGAAGGTGTCGCGGTATTTTCAAGATCGACTTGAGATCCGGGTATCATCGATTGAAGGTTAAAGAGGCGGATATCCATAAAACAAATAAGCTTCGGACTCGGTATGGGCACTACGAATTTCGTAATGCCATTCGGGTTGACTAACGCACCGCAAATAGCGTTTATGGATATGATGAATAGGGTGTTTCAAAGAATATCTGGATCAGTTTGTCGTGATTTTCATAGACCGACATCTTGGTGTACTCAAGGATAGAGGAAGAGCATGATAAGCATTTGCGAGTGGTGTTGCAGATTTTGAGGGAAAAGCAACTCTATGCTAAGTTTAGTAAGTGCGAGTTCTGGCTTAGAGAAGTGACGTTCTTGGGTCATGTAGTGTCAGCTGAGGGGATTCGGGTAGATCCTCGTAAGGTTGAGGCAGTTTTGGATTGGAGGCCGCCTAGGTCAATGGCTGAGATTCGGAGTTTTCTGGGTTTGGCCGGATACTACCGAAGGTTTGTTGAGGGTTTCTCGTTGATAGCAGCGCCGATGACCAAGTTGCTGAGGAAAGAAGTTCCGTTTGTATGGACTGAGAAACAGCAGGAAAGCTTCGATAAGTTAAAGAAGATCTTGACTGAGGCTCCGGTTCTAATTCAACCTGAGGCTGGTAAGGAATACACCGTGTACTGCGATGCATCACATACGGGATTGGGTTGTGTGTTGATGCAAGAAGGTAAGGTTGTGGCTTACGCTTCTCGACAGCTGAGGCCACATGAGGTCAACTATCCGACGCACGATTTGGAGCTAGCGGCTGTAGTCTTCGCCTTAAAGATTTGGAGGCACTACTTGTATGGAGAGAGGTCGATAGTCTACACAGATCACAAGAGTCTGAAGTATCTTCTGACTCAGAAGGATTTGAATTTGAGGCAGCGTAGATGGGTTGAGTTGCTTTGAAAGATTACGATCGCTCGATTGAGTATCATCCGGGCAAGGCTAACGTGGTGGCAGACGCGTTGAGCCGCAAGGTTGTTTCGGACTTAAGAGCGATGTTTGCCCACTTGAGCTTGTATGGCGATGGGAGTATTCTCGCGAGTTGCGTGTTAAGCCTACTTGGGTTGAGCGGATCGAGACAAACGCTTATTGGATGAGGTTACGAGTGCGCGAAGGTTGCAGTGCGGGGCGGTGGTTTGGATGGTTACACCGTCTAGTGACGAGGTTCTGTGTTTTCGTGGTAAGGCTTGTATGCCTAAAGATGTTGAGCCGAGGCGAAGATTCTTCAGACGCACATAGCAGCCTCTCATGCTATGCATCCCGGAGGTAGCAAGATGTATAGGGATCTTAGAGAGAAGTTTTGGTGGCCCGGCTTGAAGAAGGAGGTGACAGAGTTTGTTGGGAAGTGTTTGACTTGTCGCCAGTCAAGGCTGAACATCGCTGCCGTCGGGTTGCTTCACTGTGAAAGATTCCTCGCTGGAAGTGGGAAAGGATAACCATGGATTTCGTCGGTGGGTTACCGCTTACAAAGCAAGAAAGATTCGGTTTGGTAGTGGTGGATCGATCGACTAAATCAGCTCACTTTATTCCGGTGAGGGTTGACTACTCACTTGAAGCTAGCGAAGTCGTATGTGTCGAGAGATAGTGAGGTTGCACGGCGTGCGGGCCGATAATCTCGGATAGGGATCCCGATTCACGCCAAGGTTCTCGAAAGCACCGCATCGGGCTCGGGTACTCGTTTGGATTTTAGCACGGCTTTTCACCCGCGATCGGCGGGCAATCGAAAGGGTCATTCGGATCTTAGAGGATATCTTTGAGGTTGTATCCTGGATTTCGTGGGTAGTTGGGAGGAGTTTCTACCATTAGTCGAGTTTGCCTACAACAACGCTTATCAAGCGAGCATCAAGATGGCACCGTATGAAGCGTTGTATGGTAGGAAGTGTCGCTCACCTACGTGTTGGGCGGAGTTAGGTGAACGCCGCTTGTTGGGACCCGAGTTGGTTGTTGAGACCAAGACAAGGTTAAGCGATTCGATCCTCGATTGAAGGAAGCTTGGACCGGCGTAAGTCTTATGCCGATCTTAAGCGAAGAGATATAGAGTTTGCTGTGGGGGATCGAGTTTTCCTGAAGGTCTCACCTTGGAAAAAGGTGTTGAGGTTCGGAAGGAAAGGTAAGCTAAGTCCGAGGTTCATTGGGCCGTATAAGGTATTGAGGCGAGTAGGACCAGTGGCGTATCAGCTGGAGTTGCCAGCAGAGCTTAGTCAGATCCATGACGTTTTTCACGTTTCGATGCTCCGGCGCTATCGATCAGATCCGTCACATGTGGTAGCGGTGGAAGAGATCGAGGTAAATCCGACTTGACTATGGAAGAAGAACCACGCGCGATTCTAGATCGAGATGTGAAGGTTCTCGCGTAGGAAGTCCGTGCCTTTGGTTAAGGTACTTTGGCGGAATCATGGCGTGGAAGAAGCCACGTGGGAACCCGAGGATACGATGAGACAAAGATGACTCGCAACTCTTTTGACCAAGTAATTTCGTGGTCGAAATTATTTTTAAGGGGGGTAGAACTGTAATATCCCGGGTTAGGGGCTGTTTTGTGGTTGCATGATATTGCATGTCTTAGTGTGCTGTGTTGTTATTTCGGTGTTTTAGGGGCTTAATTTTAGCCTAGGAGTGTGCCTGAGTGAATGGGAAAATTTTGGTTTTGGGTGTCAAGTCGGGAGCTGTTGGAGCTAGGGTATAAGGGTTTTCTTTGGTATTTTATTGCACAAGTGAAGAGTCTGGCAGAGTGGCAAGGGAGGAGCTTGGTGTGGCGTCATCCACATGTGAGGGAGGTCCAGAGTTCAAGCAGCAGAGTCCCCTTTTTGTCACTTATTTTGGACGGCATAGGAGGGAGGAGTTGTGGGTGATTTAAACTCCACCTTGGACTTGGTCAAGTGGTGACTTGGATGGTGGAGAGCAAAGTGTGGAGGAGGACTTGGTCCACTCATTTCAAATGAGTGAATGGGAGCTTTGGGGGATTGTGGCGAAATTTAGGGAGTTGGGGGGGAAGTGACGGCTTAGTGTGGGAGAGGGGAAGGCCGAATATGCCTTTGCATCTTTGGTGCATTTTTCGGTCATTTTTGGTAAGCTAAAGTCCTCTCTTTTTGTCAAAAAAACAAACCAATTTCCTTTGTAGAAATTCTCTCATTGTTGTTCTTTCTTTCATCTATTGGAACCGAAACTCAAGCCTCTAAAAACATTTCCTTTTCCCATTTCTTCTTTTGTAAACCGAAATTCTTCTTCTCTCAAAAGCAAGCCGAAACTTTCCAAGTAAATTCCTCCATCTTTCCTTCGTGAAGTCAAAGCCTAGTTGCCGAATTTGTTTTATTTTTCTTCAAACTCCTTGATAGCCGAATGTGCTCATTCATCACTTTTTCTTTTTCAATTGTGTGTCCTAAACCTATATCCCTTCTTCTCACATTTTCTTCCTCTTTCTTTAATTGTACAAAGCCGAAAGTAGGGGTGTTAAGCACTCAAGCCAACCCTTCTCATCTGTTGGCCGATTCCTTCTCATCTCTTAAACCATTTTCCTCTGTTGTACTTCTGAGTTTTAAGCGGAATACCTCCCTTCTCTTAGTGTTTTGGTTGGCCGAATTCTTTCCTTCTTTTGATCAAGGTGTTGGCCGAATCTATCCCCTCTTCTAGTGGTTGTCTTGGCCGAGTATCAGTGGTGTTTGGAGGCCTTCCTTCCATCGGTTGGAATTGGTAAGTCCTTGGCCGAATGGTCATCTCCTTTCTCTCCTTATACTTTGTCAAGGTTGGTTGATTAAGGGCCGAATATAGTCATGCTGGAAGGATTCTAATCTCTTTGTTATAGGGTCTTTGGAGTGTGAAAGCAAGCAAGGGAATCGTTATTCTTTTGTTAATCGATTGGTAAGTAGGGGTAAGTACATGGTATTGTTATTATTTCAATCTTTTAGGTTCGATTAAGGCAAAGGTAACAAAAGATTAACTGCTCATCTTTTATGGTGTAGCCGATTGCTAAGGAGAATCATTGGGTGATTCGGATTTGGTAGGAAACCAAATCATCTTAAAAGGTAAGGGTTCGATATTAACCCCTTTGGTTAATTGTTGATGGCCGAATGTCATAGATGCCTAACCCCAATGTTTGGCGATTGTAGGATCTAGTAATCGAGGGACTTAGATCGTTTTCGTTGGATTCTAGACTGCGATTTACCAGGTGTGTAAACTAACACACTTCTGCTTAGTAATATGATTGATAACTTTGTGTGATGATTAATGAAACAGTTGATGATTGATATGATACCCTAATGGGTATGATTCTAGACTCCGGGTAAGTCAAGATTATTATTATGAGTTTATTGATGATCTATATGATACCATGGTCGTGGATATATGTGACATGGGATATGAGATTAGACATATTAGCATGATATGCATGATTATATGATATGCATGATTACATGAGTGTGGTATGTTGATGGGTGATACGAGTGGAGGGAGCAAAGGATATTTTGTGCCGACGAGCACCAGTGTTTTGGTAACACACTTTGTGACTTTGGGTCACGGAGGTTTGGCACCTCCAGAGGTTTGGTACCTCGCCGTCGTCCCTCGTGGTTAACACCACCGTGGGTTGGCCCCACTTGTGAGATATGGGATTGACGCCAGGTGATTTGGTATCACACGATGGGTTGGCCCCATCACCGGTTGTGACTACGGTCACCACGGTGCTTTGGTAGCACATTGTGTCTTTGGGACACCGGAGGTTTGGCACCTCATTGCCACTTGTCCCCAATGGTTTGACCACCGTGGGTTGGCCCCACTTGAGATATGGGATCGTCTGCTAGTGATTTGGTATCACACGATGGGTTGGCCCCATCATTGGATTTGTGACTACGGTCACCGATGCTTTGGTAGCACAATTGTGTCTTTGGGACACCAAAGTGGTTTGGTACCACATTGACGGATATTGTGTCTTTGGGACACCAGTGTTTTGGTAACACATTGTGACTATATGTCACCAAAGGGTTTGGTACCACACGGGTAGAAAAGGCGATATGGATGGTTAGGATCGGGTTGCATTAATTATGTTGCTATGTATGGTGTGTGTTAGCATGTTGTTTCTTCGGGAGCGGGATTTACACATCGAGTCACTCGACTCACCCTCTCCTTTGACATTTCAGTGACTCGTAGACGCGGACATGGAGCCGGGATGGACTCGGGGTGCACATGCCATGCTTTAACAAAAGTGTTGCTCAGACTATTGAATTTGGGTACTTTAGCTTATTTACTTTACTTGGGTTTTATATTGGATTTGTAAAAGGCCTTTAATTTATGTTTTGTGATGTTTATGTTTTAATTAGATTTTTAATATGCCTTAACAAAACAAGTTGGTATGAATTTTACTAAAACTTGGAAAGATAATGATTTCAAAATTATAACGCAACGTGTTTTTGAACCATACCATCGGGTATCACACTATGTCTTTATAGTAAACAAATTCAAATGATTTTCAAATCAAACTTGTATTACTCCTAAGTCTAAAAAGGTTTTAAGTAACACTAAGAAACTATTAAGGTTTAAATGGTTTAAACTCGTTTAACCACACATTCTGGTTAAGATTTCAAAATCTCCGGGTTTCAAATACACCATCTGATTTCAAACAATTCTACTCAAACTGTCTTCAAAATACACTGTGTTTTCACTCGGCTTTTAAACGAAAAATTTAACCTCTCACAAACATGTTTCCCCGTAACATACCAGATTCGGACGTGGTGTCTTGTCCGGGTTTGGGGTGTTACAGTTTTGGCATGGCTCGGACACATGGGCGTGTCTGAGGCCGTGTGAGGCACACGGCCTGCCCACACGGGCGTGTGACATCTGTACCTTTGAAAAATGTTTGAATTTTGGAAAAAAAATTATGATCCCAGTCTAGTCCCGAGCCCTTTCTAATACATGTTTAAGGTCTCGTAGACCTCATTAAGGGACTATATGTTTGTATTCTGCTATGATTTGATGATGTTATACTTTATAATATGAAATGTTTGTAAAAGTTTCCGATTGTCCGATAATGCCTCTTAACCCTAGACCGGCGATGGATTACGGGTTAGGGGTGTTACAGACGTGGTATTACATGATATCACATATCAGAAACCTATGTCATGACATATTAATCCTATCTATTCCTAAGGTTCGTACAGAACTTTTCAGATATTTATGCATTGTCGATACTTTCTCGGATTTCTCACGTATTTCATCCAAAATCATTCATCACGATTCAATATCAAATGAACATAAATAATTCAACTTAAATACGTTTATTCATATATGGACTTACCTCGTACGGATATAGACGGACGGATTCGACTATTCTATCACTTTCGACTTTCCTCAGTCTAAGTCCGTTTTCTTTGGTTTTTGATCTATACATATTCAAATTTAACCCATTTATTCACCAAATCATTCAATTCAATCCAAAAACACACATTTAGGGCACTTTACAAATTAGCCCTCACATTTTCACATTTTGACATTTAAGTCCCTATTTCACAAAATCACAAAAATTCACATAATTTGCTTGTACCCATGCTTAGCCGAATTTTCATATGCTTCATACAAGTCCATACATTTCATTTATTTCACATTTTAGTCCCTCAAAATATTATTTTCACAATTTAATCCAAATTACTCAAATTCACCAAAAATCCAAAGACAAAACATGTTAATCTAACACATATATTTCATATTTCATCAACTAACATCACAAAGCTCAAGCATTCATCAATGGCACTTTTCAAAATCATCATCAAAATCCAAAATTAAGGCATGGGTTTTATAGCACACGAAGCAACAATTACAAAAATGTATAAATTATCAAAAACCGAAACAAAAACATACCTTAATTTTTGCTTATAGCTAGCCGAACCCTAAGAACTTCTTTTCTCTTCTTTTTCTCTTAAAATTCGGCAATGGTGATGAAAAGATGAACACTTTATGTTTTATTTTATTTTTATTTACTAATTTAGCTAATTACTAAACTAGCCTTTTTATTTTCATTTGTATTCCACTATCTTAAGGCATTTTTGTCCATCAAATGTTCATATGGTTTAATAACCACATAAGGACCCCATCTTTATAAAGACACATCAATTCGACACTTTATCAAATAGAAAGCTACTTTTACCTTTATGCAATTTAGTCCTTTTATCAAATTAAGCACACAAACGAACAAATTATTTCACGAAACTTTCACACATGCTTAATCACATACTGTAAGCACAAAAATAATATTAAAATATTTTTCTGACTCAAATTTGTGGTCCCAAAACCACTATTCTGACTAGGGTCTAAATCGGACTATTACACAATACCTCAAAAGGATCTTCTGATCTTCCACTAAAATAACGAGTCGGCAAGAACTACTTATCTCTCGACCTCAAAATCCATACCGATTTAGGGTTAAGGTATTCACGGATAGGCCATACAAATTTTGGGTTATTTCCCACCTTAATGACTACCTAGGGTTGTCAAGCCTAAGGTTTAAGATCTTCCTTTACTAAATAGTTGATCCGCTAAGAGAACCCTACAAACTAGTTATTTAATCATACATCTACTCGCTAATCCCCCACAGCAGGATTAGTTTCACATGGATCTCATAAATAAGATGATTTGACATATAGAATAGACATGAATAAAAATTCAAGAATATAAAGTTTAGACGAAGCTTGATTTGTATTAAAATAGAATGCAGAATCCTCACAGAGTTTGATCATGTTCACAAATCTGATTCCTTCAGCAAAGCAAAGAACAAAAACTGAAATAAATCTAAAGGTTAAGAAAAGAGAAAAATTAATGACTAAAGCTAGGAAGAAAATTATATAATATAAAAAGCTGTCCATAACATGTGTTAAATGAGCCTATCTATAGACTTAAAGTAGCCGCCATTCTTAACCCTAGGTCAGCTGTCGTCCTCGTGCTTAATGTTTGATTGTGCGGATCAAAATACCCTTGGCTCGTAATTATTTCTCGTACAGAGGTGATGTCCGACACACCAAGTCTTATGTCGCGACATCAAGGGAAATATGCTTCATCTTCAGGGTGTCTTTAGGGGTGTGTTGCGAATTCCTCAGGTTGTGCCGCAACAACAAAGACAATCTTGAAATTCTTCTATTCTACGCCCTATGTTGCGACACCCAAGTCTTCATGTTGCAACACAACGACCAATATCGAGTTAGTACGCCTTCTAATGGTCTCCTGCACACTCACAAAGCATATTAACTTACCCTTAAGCCTCATTTGGCCCCTAAGGTCAATAAAAGACTCAAATTACACATTTTATTTGATGTAACTAGAATTATGAAAAGTTAATTAAAACTTAACCAAAATGCTTGTGTTTAAGCTCCTAAAGTGCGGAAACTAGTTTAATTTGCTACATCTAATTACGGCAGATCAAACTCTCCCACACTTAAGTCATTGCTTGTCCTCAAGCAAAGCGAACAAAAACAATAAGGAAATGATGCCCCTTCAGCAAGTATGATACAAATGTCAGTTTTGAGGCACATAAGCATTTTATATTCACACATAATCTTGGCATGATATATAGCTGACTGACCAGTTTTAATATCAAACACCTAAGTTTTGTATATTACAAAACATATAACCATTATGAGTTTCAAATGTAGGGGTCCATCAGCAAGTTATACTGATAATTTGATTATCCTAGCAGAATACAAACAGTTGTAAATGCAATTATTCAGTATGATGTCAATTAGTAAATAAGTCTACCTAGATCACATAGAGCTTTTTGGCTTGTAACGTTCTGAGGCTTAGGATAGGTATGAAATTCAAGAACAACAAACATCAAAAAGTTTCAAGCATGAAAATAGTTTGACACATCGTATTGTTCCCCATTCTTCCCCCTTAGTGACCTTTACCCATTGACCGCTTTATTTTTCCTTCTCTCACATTCCTTTTTTCTCTATAGGAAATCAAAGCATAATACAACAACTATGGCTAGCTCATGAGTTTGTGTGCACTAATGAACGAGCCTCTATTTTTGGTGACTTTTTCACTTTTCTTTCTTCTTTTTCTACACATTTCTCATTCACGAATGCTTCTATTTTCACAAATTTTTTCTACTCTTTTTCTTTCTTTTTTCTTTTTCTGCACATGTTAGCTAACATATAATTACTTTACCACACTGATCTTTCCTATTTCACTCTATTTTTACAAAATTCTACCGTAATGTATCTAATTAACCCTCAATACATATGGCTAGATATATATAGTCGTGCAATTCAAGACCAAACAAAAAGGGAAAATTCAAATTAATGTTTTTGGCTTGGATTTTGAATGAAGGTTCATCAAGAAGTGTTTCCTGGCTCAAATATAGGTACTACAAATAAATAAATAGGGTTAGCTTTTTGGCTTTGGGTATATACCAAACAATACCTTAGGTCATCCTTAGGTATCTCAATATTCACAAATTTGATTATGGGTGATTAGCTCTCTTTAGTAATCCCAATCAATTGTTGTTTCGAGTTCCTCGTCAATCAGCTAGTCGCTACCCTAGCAAGATCTTCCGATCTTCCACTAACATAATGAGTCAGTAAGGACTGCTTATCTTCTGACCTTACAATCCAGAATGGTTTGGGGTAAAGGTGTTGACAGATGGACAATAGCAATTTTGGGTTAATTCCCACATTGACGACTTCCTGGGGTTATCAGGCCTAGGGTTTGTTTCACGTTCTTTCTTTCCCAAATAGTTGATCCGTTGAGTAACCCTACAAAACAGTTAAAAAATCATATCTCCACTTGCTAATCCCCCATAGGAGGATTAGTTCATCATGTCTTTCATAAACAATATGGAGTTAATGTAAAGAGAAAACATGATAAATGGATTAAAGTGTAGAGTTTAAGAAAACACTTGATTTGTATTGAAGATGAAAAACTAATCCACAGAGTTTGATGATCTCCTCAAATTAGATCTCTTAACAAAGAAGAACTGAAAATAAATTCTATAAACCTAAGAAAGAAAGAAAACTAAACTATGTTTAAGAGGGAGAATCTAGGCTAAGCGAATGATATATATAACATGTGCCAAAGGAGCCTATTTATAGATTCTAAGTGGTTGTCGACCTTAACCCTAGGTTAGCTAACGTTCTCGAGCTTTAAGTTTGATTGTGGAGACAAAAACGCCCTGCTTTCAAATTTAATTTCCATTCCAGTCGATATCACGACACACCATGCACTTTGTGTCGCGACATGGGAGTTAGTATGGTCCTCTTGAGCTATCTTGGGGGCATGTCGCGACACCTTCAGGCTGTGTTGCGACATTTAAGGAAATCTTGAGATTTCTCCATTCTTCTCCCTATGTTGCGACATCAATCATCCCGTGCTGCGACGTAACGACCAATATCAGTTTAGTACAACTTCTAAAAGTCTCTTGTACACTCACAAAGTGCGTTATCTCACCCTTAGGCCATTCGAACCTTAAGGTCAATAAAAGAATCAATTTGCACATTTTATTAACTTATTAAAAAATTAAGGAAACATAATTCAAACCTATTGAAAATGCTTGTTTTTATGCTCCTAAAGTGCGATAATTAGTTTAATCTGCTACACCAAATTATGGCAGATCAAACTCCCCCACACTTAAGTCATTGCTTGTCCTCAAGAAACATAAACATAAGAAAGAAATAAAAGTGACGAACATTGAGCAAATATGATACAAGTATTGACTTTGGAGTACATAACTAGGCATTTCACATTCACTAATAACTTTAACATGATGAATAATTGATTTACCACTTTTGACTTCAAACATCTAAGTTCGATATGTTACAAAGTATACAAGTATTAAGGGTCTCACCTATAGGGACCCATCAATAAATCATATAAGTAATTTGATTATCCAAGCAAAATACAAATAGTCATTTATGCGTATGTTCATTATGATGTACATTTATGTATAAGGATATTTAGGTCACATAAGAATTTTCGGCTTATAACGTTCTTTTTGAATTATTATTTAATTAAACAGTAAAGTTCAAAAATGGAATTAAATTAATAGGTCATTATGAATTCGTTGAAAATAGAAATTAAATATTTTTTTCTTAGAGATTTTCTTACGGTAAAGTTGTGATGATTTTAACAAAATTAGAATTGGATTGAGAAAATTATTTAATTAAAAATTTAAATAATATAATTAGAATTAATTTAATAAATAATGTCTATTTTGATAAATAGAAAAACATGTATTAGGTTGGATTAAATTATAAAGTGACGAGTTAAAAGTCCAAGAAGCACTTATAATTGGACCTAATATAGGAGAGACCTAAGTCCCCATCATAATACATATGAGGGGAGACACACCCAATTAGCCGCCCCTTTCTCCTTGTTCAACTAGGGGATTGGTTTTTCTATAAATAGATATTAAATGCATCTTACTAATTCAAGGGTTTCACTTCTTCTCCCTATAAATAGATGGCTCTTGTAAGACTTAAAATACAATAAGTGTAACACCCCAAACCCAGCCAATGCGGTACGATCGGATCTGGCATGCCACATGAAGAAAACGTGTAAAGAACTTGTGATTTTTACAAAAGTCGTCGTTATTTGTTTATAGTTAAGAAAACAAGTTTGATTATAAAAAAACTTCTAATCTCGAGAGGTTGATTGATGAATCGAAAATTGAACTAGTGAACTTTAAAATCATGACTTTTGAAAAAAAACATTGATAAAATTCGAAGGAAAATCCAGTTAAATTATTTATACTTATTTGTTATGAAATTCGTTTGTTGTTAATCAATTTTGGAAAACCGTTATTTATGATCTCAGAAAAATCCCGTTTAAAACAATTCAAGAAAATAATAAGTACGTCAAAACATAAAGAAAATTAAAACATATCCCAGAGGCCTTATTACAACTTTAAACTCAAAATAGTAAAAGTAATGAAATAAAGCAGAAAGAAGTTTACTAATGTTCGAAAACATTATTTTCAAAGTATGGCCTCCGCCGAGTTATCCATGGGCCCAAGTCCTTATCACTGAGCATTACCTGCAAGGATTAAGAAAGAAAGGGGGGTGAGTTACAAGAACTCAAAGCATAATCCCCTTACCGTCATCCACTGGGCCCGAACCCGCATAGCAACATATTGGGCCTAAGCCCATTTACATAATAGTATTTAAAAGAATTGAATGCAACCCAACCCATCCATCCATCACACCCCCGACCAGCCAATCACACCTGTGGGGATCAAGTCAACCCACCCCGCCGCTCACACCAATTTACAGCCAAGCTGCTAAAGTATAATATTTTTGTGGCCATGCCACTGAAATCATAATTAAGCACAATAATAAGCGAATTGTGGCTTTGCCACCAGGCTACACTGCTCTCCATACAAATTTTCCCAACCCATGCAATATGTAATGACGCAACATAAGAAAAGTATATCCACATATATAGCAACCATTAATCTAATGATATATTTTGATGAATCGGCCCATTAAAGCACTTTGGTAAATCGGCCCACTAAGGCATTCTAGCAAATCGGCCCGTTAAGGCATTTTGGTAAATCGACCCATAGGGGCATTTTCATAAAAACGGCCCATTAAAGCTTTTTAGTAATTCGGCCCATAAGGAGATTTTTGAAATTTAGCAAATTAATACCGATTTCGACAGATCTTTAGAAATAATGTTGTTTAAGCAAGTTATTCGATTCATGCCATATTACGGTTATTAGATTCATAAGCAACAACGATCTATTTTCCAACATGATGGTGAATCATGAATCTACAGGATTTCGGTGTGAGATTACACACCTGATTACGGTAAGGACTAAACCTTCTTGATCGTCGGCACCTATGTCACCATAACACTCGATTAACTAGCAAGAGATAGTGTCTTAATCCAAGTCTAAATCAAACATTCTAAAGAAATGCTTACCCTTAGTATCGTGAACGACTACGATTTGCCTACTCTCACCAGAAGATGGTCCACAACCTGGTGGAAAATCCTGAACTGACGATACCGCCCTACATTTGAACTTGGGAGCAGAGATTGCAAGTCCACTCCCTTTTTGCCCTCCTATCGATTTTCCCTTAGAACGGCTACCACTTGCCTCCATTGGAAGAGTCTCGGTCAGAGTAATATTACAATGAGAGAAAGTAGTTGTCTAAGGAGAGGGTTTCGGCTTACCACTACTTCCAAAAGATCAAAGAGTAGAGGGGAACGAGTTATTTAGTCCCTTAACGATGATGAATCCGATTCTACTGATTTGACTTATGGCTACGGATGAGTTAGCAACGATATGAGATTCGACACCCCACTAGAATGCTACAAAAGAAGAGATGATCACGATATGAGGGAGTAGGAGAGAGTGATGTTTCAGTTTAAAAATAAAGTGAACCAACCGAATGATGAGGGTCACACATTCGGCTATGGAGAAAAGAGGATGAAAGGAAAAGAATGAAGCCACTTACCTGATTTGGCCAAGGAAGAAAATGCCCCACACGAAAAAGAGAGGGAAAATAAGATGCTTAAGAGATTCGGCTTTTTGGAGAGGAAAGAACAAGGGAGATTTGGTCTCCAAGTATGTCGTCTAACGAAAAGAGAAAAAGAAAGCAATGGCAAAGATGAGAAGAAGAAAAGAAAATGCTCCATAATAGTCATGGTTTTAGGCAAGGAAAAGAGGTACCAAATGGTAAAAAGAAAAGACCTTCAAATGAAACCAAAAACTCCTCAAAAAGTCTAACAAAAATTCGGCACAACCACCCCTTACCAAAACCGATTACACCCTCCACCAAAAAGTCTTAGTTGACCAAAATTCCTTCCCCAAGCAACTCCTAAAATTCGGCCAACATATCCCCCTTTATCTCTTTCCTTTATTTCTTTCCTTATTTTCTCCTTGATCTCTTCCTTACTCTTCTCCTTAGTGTTCTTTCCATCATTAGAAAGTCTTCCTTACCTTCTTTAGAGTCTTGGCCGACACTTACCATCTTCCACCTGATTAGCACAAAAATATATATATTTTTTCAATAGGTGAGATTCGAACTCCACCCCTTAAGCCCATTCATTTGACGCCTTACCACTTTGCTACTAGCTCTTCTTTTGCTAGCAAAATACTCACTTATTCTTTTAAGTCTTGACGTCACTTGCCTTCTCCCCCTTAAGTGCATAAACACAAAAAATTCTACCAAGGCCCAACTCAACCCCAAGCCTTCTTAGGGTCCCTAAACATACACAACTAACACTCTTAGCTAGCCTAACGCATGGTATAATGCAAAACATAAAATCCCGAATTTAAGGATGTTACAATTCTACCCCCTTAATGAAATTTCGGCCTCAAAATTTACCTGATTAAAAGAGATGAGGGTATTGTTGCCAAATCGTGTCCTCAGGCTCCCATGTAACTTCCTCTGACCCGTGATTACGCCACTATACTTTGACAAACGGAACCGACTTCCTTCTCAGCACCTTAATATCCTGATCTAAAATCTGCACTGACTCTTCTTCAAAAGACAAGCCAGGTCTTATCTCAACTTCCTCCACTAGCACTACATGAGATGTATCCGAACAATAACGCCTTAACATCGAGACATGGAATACGCTATGTATCTGACTTAACTCCGGAGGTAACTCGAGCTGATAAGCTACTGGCCCTACACGCTTCAATATTCGGTGAGGACCGATAAATGGGGGCTCAACTTACCCTTCCGTCCAAATCTTAATACTTTTTTCCAAGGTGAGACCTTCAAAAAGACCCGAGCTCCCACTAAAAACTCTATCTCCTTTCGCTTCAGATCTGCATACAATTTCTATCTATCCGAGGCTTCTTTTAACCGAGCCCGAATTACCTTAACTTTTTCCTCCGTCTCTGAGATTAACTCTGGACCCAATAACTGTCGCTCTGCCAGCTCAGTCCAGCAGGTAGGAGTACGACACCTACGACCATACAACACCTCGTAGGGTGCCATCTGGATGCTGGATTGATAACTATTGTTGTATGCAAACTCTGCCAATGGTAGAAAATCTTCCCAACTACCCCTGAAGTCGATCACACAGCCCCTTAACATGTCTTCTAGAATTTGGATTACTCTTTCTGACTGACCATCAGTTTGCGGATGAAACGCCTTCATGTAAAGCCTTCCAGAACCGTGATGTAAACCTAGGATCCCTGTCTGATATGATAGACATCGGTACCCCATGCAACCTAACGATCTCTGCTACATACAACTTAGCCAACTTCTGCAATGAATAATCCGTACGAACAGGTAGGAAATGAGCAGTCTTCGTTAACCGATCCACTATCACCCATACTGAATCTTTCTTAGTAGGCGTTAAGGGTAACCCACTAACAAAGTCCATCGTTATCCTTTCCCATTTCCATAGTGGGATTTTCACCATACAGTAGTAACCACGAAGGCGCTTGATGTTACGCCTTTAGGCTGTTGACATGTCAAGCACTTGCTCACAAAATCAGTAACCTCCCGTTTCAACCCTGGCCACCAATACTGCTCACGGAGGTCTCGGTACATTTTGTTTCCCAGGTGCATAGCATATGGGCTACTATATGCGCCTCGCAGTAATCATTTGTCTCAATTCCAAATCCTCAGGCATACAAACTCTTCTGCGGAAACACAATACTCCATCACTATTTAATCCAAAATCCCCTATCTCACCACATGCCACTTGCAGAAGACTAGAACCCAACCTTCCATCTAACAAATGCTTTTCCTTAATCTGACTTACCCACCTAGGCTTCACTTGAAGTTCAGCTAACAAGCTACCATCTTCATAAAGGCTGAGATGAGCAAACATCGCTCTCAAATCTGATATCACATTACGACTCAACGCATCTGCTACTACGTTAGCTTTACCTGGGTGATACTCAATTGAGCATTCATAATATTTCAACAATTCTATCCACCTCCGCTGTCTTAAGTTCAACTCCTTCTGGGTAAGGAGGTACTTCAGACTCTTATGGTCCGTGTAGATAATCGACTTCTCCCCGTACAGATAGTGTCACCATATCTTCAGAGCAAACACCACTGCAGCTAACTCCAAATCATGTGTGGGATAGTTCGCCTCATGCGGCCTTAATTGACGAGATGCATAAGCCACCACTTTCCCCCTTGCATCAACACACATCCTAAGCCCGTATGTGACGCATCACAATAAACAGTAAACTCTTTACCAGCCTCAGGCTGAATCAATACTGGCGCTTCTGTCAGAATCTTCTTCAATTTCTCAAAGCTCTCTTACTGCTTATCTGACCACACAAACAGTACTCCCTTACGCAACAGCTTAGTTAGAGGTGCAAAAATCAACGAAAACCCCTCAACGAACCGCTGTAATACCCGGTAAAACCTAGAAAACTCCAAATTTACGCCCATCGACTTCGGTGGCTTCCAGTCCAGTACAGCCTCGATCTTTCGGGGATCAACTCTAATTCCCTCGGTAGACACAACATGCCCCAAAAAGGTCACTTCCCTTAGCCAAAATTCACACTTACTGAATTTGGCATACAGTTGCTTCTCCCTTAATATCTACAATACAACCCGTAAATACGAATCATGCTCCTCTTCAGTCTTTGAGTACACCAAGATGTCATCAATGAACACCACCATAAATCGATCTAGATAGGGTTGGAAGACTCGGTTCATCATGTCCATAAATGCACCTGGTGCATTTGTCAACCCAAATGGCATCACCAAGAACTCGTAATGCCCATAACGAGTTCGAAACATAGTTTTATGAATATCCGCCTCCTTGACCTTTAGCTGGTGATACCCCGATCTCAAATCTATCTTTGAGAGGACCGAAGCTCCTCGTAGCTGATCAAACAGGTCATCGATCCTCGGTAACGGGTACTTGTTCTTGATCGTCAACTTATTCAATTGTCTATAATCGATGCACATACGCATCGACCCATCCTTTTTCTTAACGAACAAAATTGGTGCTCCCCACGGTGACACATTTGGTCGAATAAACCCACGATCCATCAGTTCCTGGATCTGTGCTTTAAGTTCCACTAGCTCCTTCGGTGCCATTCTGTAAGGAGCAATGGACACCGGAGCCGTTCCTGGCAACAGCTCAATACCAAATTCCACTTCCTGATCTGGAGGCAATCCTGAAAGCTACTCGGGAAAGACATCTAGAAACTCTTTCACCATTCTAACACTCTCTACCGACAACTCTTTGTCATCCAAAGCACTGATAAAGGCTAAGAACGCTTCACACCCCTTTCGTACCAGCCTTTTCGCCTTTAAAGCAGATACCACATTAGATAAATAATTTCTTCTTTCACCTATCATCATCACTTCCTTATCCTCTGAAGTTCTTAGTACCATCTGCTTTGCAGAACAGTCCAAGTTCGCACGATGCTTAACCAGCCAGTCCATGCTTAATATAAGGTCAAACTCCCCAAACAGCAGTTCCATCAAATCCGCCAGAAAAATTACCCCCTGAACTTCTAAGGGCACATCCCTAAACAACTTATTTACTACCACCGACTGTCCTAAAGGACTAATCACAGTTGTTTCTCTAGTAGTAATCTCAGATCTAATATTCAGAGTTCCAGACACAGCACATGCAACATACGAATGGGTGGATCCAATGTCTATCAGAGCGGAAAAAGGTACATCAAATATGAAAAACGTACCCGTTATGACATCCGGTGAATCACCATCCTCTCGATGTCTGACCGCATAGACCAACCCTGGTTGTCTCGCCTCCATGTTACCCCTATTATCGGTACCTCTACCCCGTGCACCCTGACCTCGTCCCATGCCATTACCACCTCGACCTGGCCCACGGCCTCTCGGCGGCTACTGAGCGCCTCCTGCTAGCTGCGCAAATCTATTATGAACTACCTGAGTCTGAGCAGGCTCTCAAGAGCAATCCCTAAACCGATGGTCTTTGGATCCACATCTGAAACAACCTCCAGTTCTCTTTCAACATTCACCCGAGTGAAGTTTTCCACAATCCACACAAGGCTGTAACTGATTGGTAGTAGCTGGAGCACTCACTCAAACTGGTCCCTCATTCTTGGGCCTCTTCTGAAATCCTCTAGCAGGACCTGAATACCCAGAGTCTCACTTATTCCTGCTTCTATCATTGTCTCGATTTTGCCATTCCGAGTGTTTAAATTCCTCAGCTATCTTAGCTTTTTCCACCAGTGTAGCAAAATTCCTCTCCTTCTGTAGGGCTATTAGCAGCCGTAACTCATCACGCAATCCGTCCTCAAAACACACACAATGTTCATAATCAGTCGGCACTATACCCCGGGCATACCGACTCAGACGCAAGAACTCCGCCTCGTATACTACCACAGATCTACTTCCTTGAACCAGATTCAGGAATTCCTTTCTTCGGGCATCCACATAGCTAGCCCTGACATATTTCCCCTGGAATGCTGTCATAAAGAAATCCCAGGTAATACGATCAGCTTGAGTGCCTTCCCGAACAGTGAGCCACCACTGATACACCTCGTCTCTCAGCAATGACACAACCCCTTTCAGTTTCTGCTCACCTGTACAATCCAGATCATCCATAATTCGTTTCACCGCCTCAAGCCGATTATCTCGCTACACTTGGGGCTACACCAAAATACCCTAAAAACTTCGGCCCCATTTAATCTAAGTCGCTCAGATATCGACCCACGAGCTACCGACCCAGTTCTAGCCCCAGCAACCCTTTCTAGAACTCGCAACATCGCTTGGGACAGAGCGTCGTCCTCTCTCATTCGATCATGTGACCCAGCTTTAGTCACCGATGATGCAGGTGCGTCCATTTCCGGCATATGTCCAAATGCCTCATATACAACTCTAGCACCTCGACCTCTACCACGTCCACATCTATCGCGTCCACGTCCTCTAGCGCTCATGTTTGCTAAGTCGATTTAATTTGATTACGAGTCTTATGAATCAATATGCTATTCAATGTTTATTAAACAATGTTTTATGGAGTATAGGAAGTAAAGTTGTTTTCGCAAAATGTATCCTAAAGTCTCAATCTCTATAGTTTCGGCTCCTAAGCTAAAAGTTCTAGAGTATTTCTATTTTGTGGAGTCTTCTTACAGTCATACCACAATAATCATAAAATGAAAACAAAACTTACTAACTTGGTGCCGGATACCCGTGGAAACATGTATTTATAAATCAAATTTCAAACAGTTTTTGGAAAATATTTTTGAACCCAAACCACAGCCGAGTTTTGCAATTAGGCTCTGATACCATAAAATGTAACACCCCAAACCCGACCAATGCGGTATGACCGGATCTGGCATGTCACATGAGGAAAACGTGTAAAGAACTTGTGATTTTTACTAAAGTCGTCGTTATTTGTTTATAGTTAAGAAAATAAGTTTGATTATAAAAAACTACTAATCTCGAGAGGTTGATTGATGAATCGAAAATTAAACTAGTGAACTTTAAAATCGTGACTTTTGAAAAAAACGTTGATAAAATCCGAAGGAAAATCCAATTAAATTATTTATACTTATTTGTTATGAAATCTGTTTGTTGTTAATCAATTTTAGAAAACCATTATTTATGATCTCAGAAAAATCTCGTTTAAAACAATTCAAGAAAATAATAAGTACGTCAAAACATAAAGCAAATTAAAACATATCCCAGAGGCCTTATTACAACTTTAAACCCAAAATAGTAAAAGTAATGAAATAAAGCAGAAAGAAGTTTACTAATGTTCGAAAACATTATTTTCAAAGTATGGCCTCCGCCGAGTTATCCATGGGCCCAAGTCCTTATCACTGAGCATTACTTGCAATGATTAAGAAAGAAAGGGGGTGAGTTACAAGAACTCAATGCATAATCCCCTTACCGTCATCCACTTTGGGCCCAACTCACGCATAGCAACATCTTGGGCCTAAGCCCATTTACATAACATATTTAAAAGAAATGAATGAACCCAACCCATCCATCCATCACACCCCCGACCAGCCAATCACACCTGTGGGGATCAAGTCAACCCACCCCGCCACTCACACCAATTTGCAGCCAAGCTGCTAAAGTATAATATTTTTGTGGCCATGCCACCGAAATCATAATTAAGCACAATAATAAGCGGTTGTGGCTTTGCCACCGAACTACACTCTCCATACAATTTTTCCCAACCCATGCAATATGTAAAGATGCAACATAAGAAAAGTATATCCACATATATAGCAACCATTAATCTAATGAAATATTTTGATGAATCGACCCATTAAAGCACTTTGGTAAATCGGCCCACTAAGGCATTCTAGCAAATCGGCCCGTTAAGGCATTTTGGTAAATTGACCCATAGGGGCATTTTCATAAAAACGGCCTATTAAAGCTTTTTAGTAATTCGGCCCATAAGGAGATTTTTGAAATTTAGCAAATTAATACCGATTTCGACAGATCTTTAGAAATAATGTTGTTTAAGCAAGTTATTCGATTCATGCCATATTACGGTTATTAGATTCGTAAGTAACAATGATCTATTTTCCAACATGATGGTGAATCACGAATCTACAAGATTTCGGTGTGAGATTACACACCTGATTACGGTAAGGACTAAACCTTCTTGATCGTCGGCACCTATGTCACCATAACACTCGATTAACTAGCATGATATAGTGTCTTAATCCAAGTCTAAATCAAATGATCTAAAGAAATGCTTACCCTTAGTATCGTGAACGACTACGATTTGCCTACTCTCACCAGAAGATGGTCCACAACCTGGTGGAAAATCCCGAACTACCGATACCGCCCTACGTTTGAACTTGGGAGCAAAGATTGCAAGTCCACTCCCTTTTTGCCCTCCTATCACTTTTCCCTTAGAACGGCTACCACTTGCCTCCATTGGAAGAGTCTCGGTCAGAATAATATTATAATGAGAGAAAGTAGTTGTCTAAGGAGAGGGTTTCGGCTTACCACTACTTCCAAAAGATCAAAGAGTAGAGCGGAACGAGTTGTTTAGTCCCTTAACGATGATGAACCCGATTCTACCGATTCGACTTATGGCTACGGATGAGTCAGCAAAGATATGAGATTCGACACCCCACCAGAATGCTACAAAAGAAGAGATGATCACGATATGAGGGAGTAGGAGAGAGTGATGTTTCGGTTTAGAAATAAAGTGAACCAACCAAATGATGAGGGTCACACATTCGGCTATGGAGAAAAGAGGATGAAAGGAAAATAATGAAGCCACTTACCTGATTCGGCCAAGGAAGAAAATGCCCCACACGAAAAAGAGAGAGAAAATAAGATGCTTAAGAGATTTAGCTTTTTGGAGAGGAAAGAACATGGGAGATTTGGTCTCCAAGTATGTCGTCTAACGAAAAGAGAAAAAGAAAGCTATGGCAAAGATGAGAAGAAGAAAAGAAAATGCTCCCTAATAGTCACGGTTTTAGGCAAGGAAAAGAGGTACCAAATGGTAAAAAGAAAAGACCTTCAAATGAAACCAAAAACTCCTCAAAAAGTCTAACAAAAATTCGGCACAACCACCCCTTGCCAAAATCGATTATACCCTCCACCAAAAAGTCTTAGTTGACCAAAATTCTTTCCCCAAGCAACTCCTAAAATTCGGCCAACATATCCCCCTTTATCTCTTTCCTTTATTTCTTTCCTTATTTTCTCCTTGATCTCTTCCTTACTCTTCTCCTTAGTGTTTTTCCATCATTAGAAATTCTTCCTTACCTTCTTTAGAGTCTTGGCTGACACTTACCATCTTCCACCTGATTAGCACAAAAAAATATATTTGTAATAGGTTAGATTCGAACTCCACCCCTTAAGCCCCTTCATGTGACGCCTCAACACTTTGCTACTAGCTCTTCTTGTGCTAGCAAAATACTCACTTATTCTTTTAAGTCTTGACGTCACTTGCCTTCTCCCCCTTAAGTGCATAAACTTAAAAAATTCTACCAAGGCCCAACTCAACCCCAAGCCTTCTTAGGGTCTCTAAACATACACAACTGACACTCTTAGCTAGCCTAACGTATTGTATAATGCAAAACATAAAATCTCGAATTTCAGGATGTTACAATAAGTTACACACAACTTTTGAGATATTGTTATTCTATCCAAAAATAGTGAGAATTTATTTTTAAGTATAAATTCTATTTTACGGGAATAACAATTCTACTGGTTTTTATAAGAGAGATAAATTTACTTTCCTACTGAAAGTAAGAACATTATTTTTGGTTTTGTGTTTGATTCGTAATTGTTTGAGCCCACACTCAAAGTAGTTTGTGGTATAAGAATAGTGGAGAGGACTGTTCGATTGAAAGCCGAGAACGTCTAGGCTCCGTCTCGCTCAAAGCACAAGTATGATTTCAGGAAAAAAAGTTTATCACTATAAATATCACAAACTAGCTAGGTTCTCAAAATTTTATTTTTCACAGTGTTAGAAAATCGTTTTCGAACCAGATTTTTTTCCAACACTCTCATTGAGTCTAACTCATCGGTCATCCCTCAACTACCTCAAGTGTTTCCTTCACACCACCCATGGATTCCTTGAGATGGATCACCTAACCTTCCAAATCCGACAACATATCCATCAATCTACTATTTTTCTTAGACCCCATGGGTATCCATTGGGACATTTTGCTCGTTTCCTTATTTCATCATCTCAATCAACGCCTTCGAACACTGGCTCTGATACCAACTTTCATAGGGTTAGAACTTTAGTTTGGAAAACTGCACAACCTTAGGCGATTTCTTGGGTTCAAATCCGCATAAGTCAGCCTTACTCTTGAAAAATGAGAATTCTCGTAGAAATTCTCTAAAACATTGTAACACCCCAAACCCGACCTAGACGTTATGGCCAAATCTGGGGATGTCACGTGATAGGGTGTTTGAAAACTAAGTTTCTACTATAAATCCTTTTCTGTTTCACTACTCTTATTGACTCCAAAACCGCTTACTTATTTATTCAATTGTTTTAAAACACAATTCGTTGCAGAAGCTTTAGAAATCATTTAATTTATGAAAAACCGAGTTAATTAGGTACATCCATCCATCTTAGAAAAACCCTTTTGTTTTAGAGAAAACCGTTTGTTTGTTGAGTTTGTGCAGTTATTAAATCCACGAAAACAGTCTAAAATCTGAAATAAAAGCAAACAGTCCAATTTACATCAAAATTAACCTAGAAAATAATTAAGAAATGAATACCAAAACTGAAATTAAAACAGTTTAAAACACGTGTGGCCACCGTCGAGTCTTCCACCGCATCGATCCATCTAAGTTTGGGGAGTACCTATGCACATTAAACAGAGAGGGGTGAGTTTACGTAAGCTCAGTGTGTAATCCCACAAAAAGTAAACAGCAGTAAACACAGTGCACAGTCAAAAATAGACTTGGGCCTAAGCCCCTTTCAACATCAGTAATGGTTTGGCCTTGGCCCAACCCAGTATCAGTATCAGTATGCACAAGGGCCTTAGCCATTCACAGTATCCGTAATAGATATGCAGTATTCAGTAACAAAGTCCTACCCAACCAACCTCTACACACCTTCTCCGTCTAACCCTACACTCCATGTGGGGATTAAAGCAACCCACCCATCCCTACACTCCAAGTAGTACCGATTGCGGCACAAAACAGTAGTTTGCAGCTAAACTGCCAGTATATTAGGCTTAAGAGCCTTTCAATACACCTCCTCCAAATAATCTCAACCTACCCCAATGCAATGCAACATATAAGGGAATGCCATGCTATCACAGGTCTATCAAATACACATACAATTCAGTATACATGCTTATATATAACATGCTCAGTTCATAATTTGCATAATCAATTTCACACAAATAAGGGTTTAAGTAGTGCTTACCGACCCTACGGAAGGTTCATAGTCGACTTGGGTGACCCGAACAAGCTTAACAAACATTTCACTAAAAATGGGCTCACACGCCCATGTGGTTTACCCGGGTGGACCCACACCCCCTTGTGGTTTACCCGGGTGGACCCACACGCCCGTGTGGTTTACCCGGGTGGACCCACACGCCCGTGTGGCCCACACACCCCAAATCAATACAGCCTGTGTGTCGCACACGGCCTGCCTGGCCATCACACGGCCGTGTCATGCACGCACTGCCTGGCCTCGTCCAACACACGCTCGTGTTCCATCACACGGCCTACAACACGGGCGACCATACAGCCGTGTGGCATCGACTATGAGGTTTTTGACTTTCGTCAAAACCTCATTTTCTATGCAATCGAATACACACCTGGTTCATTTTTGGAGCACTTGCAATCCCGAGATCACCCGCACCTAATATTTCAATTAAAATGCTATATTAGGACTAAAACGAGAAATCATACTAAAATCCCCAATTCCCAAAGTTCTTACCTTAGACGAATCAATGCCTCTCAACACTAACTCGTCGAAAGAATAAGTGCTTAAAAAGGTTCTCCTAAACCGTTAAAATGACTAATAATTTGTCCCATAATCAAATGATTACAGTCAAAATTAATTAGAAAAAGTTGTTGAAACGAACAACAAAATTATCCAAAAAAAAAAGAACGCCACTTACGGATTACCCAACAGTAGACCGAACCCCCTCCAAAACTATTCGAAAAGCAGAAGAGTAGAGACCCCAAATCGCAAGAAAAAGAAAAAGAAGAAAAGTATGGAGAAAACAGGGTGTAGAAATTTGAGGAACGTCAGAATGGCTGAAGAATTTTGGGAAAGAGGGAAAAAGAATATTTTTTTTATAACCTCCCCACTTACCAACACTCTCCTAAAATAACTCCCACAACTCCCACTCCACGAAACTACCTCGGACTTTTAGCCCCACAGAAACTCTCTCCAATAATCGAGCAAAATAAATACCCACGCTACGCAGGGATTCGAACGCAGGACCTTCAGCAAACTAACACTCCACTTAACCACTAGACCAGCAAGACCATTCTGATATGTATTTACAAATAATTAAACTTAAGCCCACAAAGCAAGGTTAAGGCTTTATTAAGGAAAATAGCAAAATTTGCGAAATGAAAGGCTTGAACTTGGGACCTCACACACACACCCAGAACACTTAACCACTGAAGCAGATACACAGTTGTGTAAAATACTTATAGAAACAGAATAGAAATTTCGGGGCGTTACAACTTTACCCCCTAAAAGAAAATTTTGTCCTCAAACTTTACCTGATCAGAACAGATGAGGATACTACTGACGCATCGTATCCTCAGGCTCCCACGTGGCCTCCTCAGTGCTATGATTCTACCACAGCACCTTCACTAAGGGAATAGATTTCTTCCGAAGAACCTTCACATTGCGATCCAGAATATGAATTGGCTCTTCCTCGAAGGTCAAGTCTGGCCTAACCTCAATTTCTTCAATAGGGACAACATAAGTAGGATTAGAGCGATAACGCCTCAGCATAGAGACGTGAAACATGTCATGGATACGATCCAACTCCGGAGGTAACTCTAACTGATAAGCAACCGGTCCCACACGCTTCAAAATACGGTAAGGTCCAATAAACCTAGGGCTAAACTTGCCCTTGCGACCGAACCTCAAGATCTTCTTCCATGGCGAGACCTTAAGAAAAACAAAGACCCCCACAGAATACTCAATCTCGCATCTTTTTAGATCTGCATAAGACTTCTGTGTAACACCCCTAATCCGTATCTGTCGTCGGATTAGGGTTACGAGGCATTACTCGACCAAACACAACTTTTATACTATCATTTAATCACTTAAATCATAATAAATATAATCATGTATTCACACAGCATTTACAGATTTTTATCTCAAAATTTCCACTGAATTAAAACCGAACACATATACATAAATATTTAACATTTTATTTCCTAATAATAATATACATGTACTTACTAAACCAAAATCATATGTGGCATTATTATTTAGAACCATAACCACACATGCTATATATAACCATATTAATTTGAATCATTTTCAAACATTCATATTAAATCATACATACTAAATTCGTATACTAGTATCATGTTCATTTATTACTTCCATAACCTCATATAATCTATACCTAAAAACCGCATATTCTACCAACTAATTATTACACTTATTTCACATGCCCAAACACCATAGTTAGAACACAAACACTTAACCGATAATTTAACTACCTATTCGATTATACAAGAAACCTTTATTACATCATATTTATAAGCCTAGCATACACTATATCACATATGTTAACAAACCAAATATACTAATGCACATGGTAAACCGGAACTAAAGATCAAATAACATATCCGAATCATGAGTAGATTGTATCCATCTCCTATTTTTAAATCACACACAAACCATACCTTCAAATGTACTTCCAATCAAATTATAACCTTAACATTTTCACTACTCAAAATCAACCTAAACCAACTATTTCAGACAGTAATATGCCATTCATAATCTCATTAAACATACATACCCAAATCAAGCTATAATCGAAACTAAAATTTCACAAACACATATATATATACCAACTCAAATATATTCACTCAATTCAAGGATAGAAGTGAAGCCATTTTCGCATGGCATTATATACATTAATTTCAAGATATAAGCTCAAAAGATTAGTTTAGCCTATACATGCCATAGACTTTAAGTTTATTCACAAAAAAGATACCAAAATAGTTGATAGTGTGCTTGACTTTGACAATGAACCCCCGAGCTCGAGCTTTGACTTTAATATCTATAAAATATTAAAATAACACATAGAGTAAGCTTACGTAGCTTAGTAAGTTTTTAAGCAATGGTAAAAACATGCAACTAATCAATATACAATTTAATTAATCCAATACGGTCACTAACGAGTTCATAAGCACAATATACATAACTAGATACCATTCAACAAACCCATATCTAATATGTCTCAAAAACTGAATACCCAAGTACTATATAACTTTTTCGAACAAAAACAACTTACCTCACTAATACCTGGATATTAAGTTACCATGCAATACTTACTCATTTATTATTTCTCGTTTATCTCCCTTCATCAGTTCATGTCTCCGAAGTCTCTGTAACCCCACACACATAGTGCAAATTTTGTAACGTATCGTACACTTAGTGCCGTTACTTTAGAAAGAGCATACATAGTGCCATTTAACAGTAATGTATCGCACACTTAGTGCCATTACTTATTATTCCGCACACATAGTGCCATTTAACAGTAATGTATCGCACACTTAGTGGCATTACTTATTACTCTGCACACATAGTGCCATTTAACCGATTTCGCACACACAGTGCTCGCTAATTTTAGTTCGCACACATAGTGCCCTTTTACAGACCTTTCCTTTGCTCTTCCAAAACATTTATAATTCTATTCCCATTCATACATACTCAATTTACCTTTTTCAAATATTCACACATTCGGCATACTCAATTTACATATATCTATCTATAGCGTACATATATTTATCAACAACTCAAATTGTCTTATTCACTTACCTTTACATTCGACAATCTCAAATATATACCTACACACACATCCTAATATTCATTTACCATCACTAGTCACATTCCATTTCCATGCATATATGTACATATCTATCTCTTAACCCTAGTACATATATTTAGCCAATTCATTCATTCAATAGTTATACATATATACTCATATTTACAAACCCACAATCGACTATTATATATATATATATACACACATTTCATTTCATTTCATGATACATTCGGCAATAGGGGAATTAATATGCTTATAATTTATAATCATATACGCATTAGTACATAATCAATTTTATTTCATCCAACTGCTTAAAAACTTACCTCAAAAATTATCGGATTAAGGTTTACCAGCTATTCCTTCAACTTTGCCTTTCCCCGATCCAATCCCGTTTCCTTTTGTTCTTGATCTAAATAATTCCAAATTGAACTCATTCAAATACATTTTCATTCAAATTGATCCAAAATCATATAATTATGCAATTTACCATTTTACCCCTAACATTTGCAACTTTTACAAATTAGTCCCTAATACACAACTCACAAATTACTCAAAATTTGAACATCTTCCATAAGGGCCAAATTTTCCTCCTCCCATTACAAGCCTATACAACTCATTTCTTTGACATTTTAACCTCTAAAATTTTTCTTTTTACAAATAAATCCTTGATTAACAACATTCATCAAAAACTCAAGAACAAAATATGTCCATCTAGTTCCAATCTTTCATTTAATACCAATAACCATCACAAAACTCAACCTATCATCAATGGCATATCTCACAAACATCACCATTGCACAAAATTAATACATGGGCTTGATAGTAAAGTAAACAACAATCTCAAAAATATGAAAATCATCAAAAATCTAAAGCAAACACATACCTAATTTTGCTTGTGAAGGGTCGAATATGAAAGAGCTCAAGTTCTTTCTTTTTTCTTTAGAATTTCGGTGATGAGAGGATAAAAAAAAGATGAACATGCAATGGCTTCCTATTTTTTTTATGTTTTATTATAATATGTTTATAATATATAATATGATATTATTATCACCACTTAATATATAAAACTAATAAATAATCACATAGTGGAAGCATGGTGCCGTCCACATATATGACAAATTGCTAAGTTGCAATTTAAATCCACACAATAAAGAAGACAAGTCAATTTAGCCACCCAATTTAAATAAAAGCTATTTTTACCACCTTTGCAATTTAATCCTCTCTCCTAAGTTAATCACACAAACGAATAAATTCAATTCGCGAGATATTAGCACATGCTCAATCATATTTATTTAACACGAAAAATAATATTAAAATATTTTTCTAACTCGGATTCGTGGTCTCGAAACCACCGTTCCGATTAGGGTCATAATCGGCCTGTTACAACTCTCCCCCTTAAGGGATTTTCGTCCTCGAAAATCTTACCGTTGAATAATTGTGGGTAGTGTTCTTTCATTGATTCTTCGGTTTCCCAGGTCGCTTCCTCAACCCCGTGCTTATGCCACATAACTTTAACCAACGAGATTTTCTTATTTCGCAACCCTTTCACTTCACGAGCTAAGATGCGAATTGGTTCTTCCTCATAAGTCAAATTGGGTTGAATTTCAATCTCTGATGGACTGATCACACGAGAAGGATCGGATCGGTAGTGTCGAAGCATCGATATATGAAAGACATTGTGAATCTTGTCTAGCTCAGATGGCAACATAAGTCTATATGCAACCGGCCCAATACGCTCATTGACTTCGTATGGTCCAATAAATCCCTGACTTAGCTTTCCTTTACGGCCAAATCTAAGTATCTTTTTCCACGGCGAGACTTTCAAAAATAGTTGGTCACCCACCTGGAACTCTATATCTTTATGTTTCAAGTCTGCATACGACTTTTGATGATCTGAGGCGGCTTTCAAACTTTCTCGGATTACTTTTACTTTCTGCTCAGTCTCCCTAATTAAATCAACCCCGTGTATCTTGCTTTCACTTAGCTCGGTCCAATATAGAGGTGTATGACATTTACGATCGTACAAAGCTTCATAGGGTGCCATTTTGATACTTAATTGAAAGTTATTATTGTACGCAAATTCAATCAAAGGCAAGTATCGTTCCCACGTACCCTCAAACTCGAGAATGTAACATCTCAACATATCCTCGAGTATTTGAATAACACGCTCGGATTGACCATCTGTCTGAGGGTGAAAAGCAGTACTAAAATGCATCTTAGTACCTAGAGCATCCTGCAGTTTCTTCCAAAATCGTGATGTAAACCTCGCATCTCTATCCGAAACAATAGAAATAGGTACTCTGTGCAATCGTACGATCTGCAATATGTACAACTCGGCTAACTTATCAAGTGAGAAATCCGTACGTACCGGAATAAAATGGGTCGATTTCGTCAATCTATCAACAATAACCCAAATTGAATCTTTCTTACTCGGCGTCAACGGCAAACCCGATACGAAATCCATCGTGACTTGATCCCATTTCCACTCAGGTACCATAATCGATTGGAGTAGTCCCGATGGCATCTGATGCTCGGCTTTCACTTGTTGACATATTAAACACTTTGACACATAGTCTGAAATGTCTCGTTTCATACCATGCCACCAGTAATGCTGTCTCAATTTGTTATACATTTTTGTACTACCCAGATGAATAAAAAATCTACTATTATGAGCTTCGTCACAAATCATTCGAATCAATTCAGGGTTCTTAGGCACACATATTCGATTCTTAAACCGTAGACATCCCTCAGTATCTATCTGGAAATCTAAATCGGTACTCGAGCCACATTGACTCCTTTTTGCTATTAAATCATCATCAACCTCTTGAGCTTCAAGAATCTGTTATACAAATAGTGGTCTCGCTTTCAATTTTGCAATGATCACACCATCATCGGTCATAGCTATATCCGCATTCATTGCACGTAGAGCAAATAGTGACTTTTGGCTAAGTGCATCAGCAACCACATTAGCCTTCCCCAGGTGATAATCAATCACAAGCTTGTAGTCTTTTAACAGTTCTAACCATCGTCGCTGTCTCAAATTCAGATCCTTTTGAGTCATTAAGTACTTTAGACTCTTGTGATCCGAATAGACGTGGTATTTTTCACTGAATAGATAGTGACGCCATATTTTCAAAGCAAAAACTATGGCGGCCAACTCAAGGTCGTGTGTCGGATAGTTCTTTTCGTGCGGCTTCAACTGTCTCGAGGTGTAGGCTACCACTTTACCCTCTTGCATCAAAACATAGCCCAGCCCATTTAAGGATGCATCACTGAATATAAAGAACTCCTTACCCGACTCAGGTTGAACAAGCACTGGAGCTTACGTTAGCAAGGTTTTTAGCTGATCAAAACTCTTCTGGCACCTCCCTGACCACTCGAATTTAATGTCTTTCTATAATAGCTTTGTCATCGGGGCTGCTATCATAGAAAACCCTTTCACGAAGCGTCTGTAATATCCGGCAAGTCCCAGAAAGCTACGTATCTCAAAAACATTTCGTGGAGGTTTCAAATCAAGTATAGCCGAAACTTTGCTCGGGTCAACCTGAATACCCGATGATGGAATAACATGCCCCAGGAAGCTAACTTCATTCAACCAAAATTCACATTTGCTGAATTTCGCGTACAACTGCTTATCACACAAAATCTGTAACACCAGCCTCAAATGCTCAGCATGCTCGATTTCGTCAAGTGAATAGATCAGTATGTCATCTATGAATACAACCAAAAACCGAACTAGATACGGTCTAAATACCCGATTCATCATGTCCATGAAAACAGCAGGGCATTAGTGAGTCCAAACGGCATCACTAAGAACTCGTAATGGTCGTATCTCGTCTGAAAAGCAGTCTTCGATATATCCAAGTCTCTAACTCGCAGCTGATAGTAACCTGACCTCAGATCGATTTTCAAAAATACCGAAGCTCCCTTAAGCTGATCAAATAAATCATCGATACGCGAAAACGGATATTTATTCTTTACCGTCACTTTATTAAGTTGTCGATAATCGATGCACATTCTCAAAGTTCCGTCCTTCTTTTTCACAAAGAGGACTGGCGCACCCTAGGGTGAGAAACTCGATCACGCGAAACCTCTATCTATCAATTCTTGCAACTGAACCTTCAACACTTTTAATTCGGTCGGTGCCATTCTATACGGAGCTATTGAAATTGGAGTTGTCCCTGGCACTAGCTCAATACTATACTCTACCTCCCGAATAGGTGGCAATCCCGACAATTCCTCCGGAAACACATCCGGATACTCACAAACAACCGGTACAGATTCAATCTTCTTTTCGGTTACCTTGCTGTCAATCACATACGCAAGATAAGCTTCGTAACCCTTTCTCAAATACTGTCGAGCCAACATCGAAGATATCACAACTGGTAGCCCATTCATATCCGCAGATTCAATTCGAATTATCTTGTTATTCTAGCACCTCAAATTAATAGTCTTTCGTCTGCAATTCACTACTGCGTCATGTACAATTAACCAATCCATACCAAGGATAATATCGAACTCGTCAAATGGTAGCAACATCAAATCAGCTGAAAAACATGAGTCTCGAATCATTAAAGGGCATTTCTTGCACACTCTATCAACTAGCACACACCGACCCAGAGGGTTCGAAACCCGAATCACAAACTCAGTAGACTCAACAGGTAGAGTCTTGCTGGATACTAATGTTTCACACACATACGAATGAGTTGAACCGGGATCAATCAAGGCAATTACATTAGTATCAAAGAGAGTTAAAATACCGGTGATGACATCTGGAGATGAAGCCTCCTCTCTGGCACGGATAGCATAAGCTCTAGCCGGTGCACGGGCCTCTGATCGAATAGCCGCATATGGAATCCCCCTCTGCGTGCCACTCCTACCTCCCACATTACGAGATGGTCTACCTCTAGCTGCAGTGCTGCTCGGTCTCGCACTCTGAGCAATACTCTTTTCAGCGGTCTCCAGGCAATCCCGAATGAAATGATCCTACGAACCACACTTGTAACAAGTGCGATTATTAGATTTACCCCAACACTCACCAAAATACCGTCTACCGCACTGTTGACACTCAGGCCTATTCGGCCGGGTATTGCCAACACTAGCAACTGATGGAGCCTGAGAACTTACTAGTGGTCGTTCTCGTATAGAGATCCCTGTGTTAGGTTTGGATCGGCTACCTTCATTCTTGAACTTCTTTGTTGACATTTGAGAAAATTTACTCGCAGATCTCTTTCGGAAGTCTCTAGCTTCAGTCTCGGCCTTTCGCTTTTCTTTCCCTAGCTCCTCGGCTTTACAAGCTCGTTCAACAAGTACTACGAACTCGTTTATTTCAAGTATGCCAACCAGTATTTTTATGTCTTCATTTAGCCCTTCTTCAAATCTTCAGCACATAGCAGCCTCAGACGAAACGCACTCGCTAGCATAGCGACTAAGTCTCACAAACTTGCACTCATATTCAGATATGGTTATATGACCCTGCTTAAGCTCAAGAAATTCTTTGTGTTTGGAGTCTATGAATCATTGACTAATGTATTTCTTACGGAATTCCGTCTGAAAGAAGTCCCAGATAACTCGCTCCTTCGAAATAACTGATACGAGAGTATTTGTAACACCCCAAACCCGGACAAAACACCACGTCCGAATCTGGTGTGTTACGAGGGAAAGTATTTTTGAAAAGTTAGATTTTCCATTTAAAAGCTGAGTGAAAACATAGTGTGTTTGAAACAAGTTTGAGTAGTCTTGTTTGAAAACAAGAGGTGTATTTGAAACCCGGAGATTTTGAAAACTTGTTCAAGTATGTAGTGGAAACGAGTTGATTTCATTTAATAATTCCAATAATTTGTTAGTACTACTTAAAACATTTTTGAAACTTAGAAGAAATACAAGATTGGATTGAAAACCATTTGTAATCGTTTATCATAAAGACTTAGTGTGATACCCGATGGTATAGTTTAAAAAAAACACAGTGCGTTATAATTTTGAAATCATTATCTTTCCAAGTTTTAGTGAAATCCATACCAACTTGCTTTGTTAAAGCATATTAAAATCTAATTAGATCATCAACAACTTAAAGCATAAATTAGAGGCCTTTTACAAAATCAAATAAAAACCCAAATAAAGGTAAATAAGCTAAAGTACCCAAAACATAGAGTCTGAGTAAGAACTTTATTCAGCATGGCATAAGCACCTCGAGTCCATCTCGGCTCCAAGTCCGCATCTACGAGTCACCTGAAATGTCAAAGGAGAGGGTGAGTCGAGTGACTCAGTGTGTAAATCCCGCTCCCGAGAAAACAACATGCTAACACATATCATACATAGCAACATCATTGATGCAACCCAGTCCTAACCATCCATATCGCCTTTTCTACCCCGTGTGGTACCAAACCACTGGTGGTGCCAAACCACTGGTGACATATAGTCACATTGTGTTACCAAAACACTGGTGTCCCAAAGACACAATATCCGTCAATGTGGTACCAAACCACTGGTGTCCCAAAGACACAATGTGCTACCAAAGCACTTTGGTGACCAGAAGTCACAAATCCAATGATGATGGGGCCAACCCATCGTGGTGATACCAAATCACTAGCGACGATCCCATATCTCAAGTGGGGCCAACCCACGGTGGTCAAACCACGGGGACAAGTCGCAATGAGGTGCCAAACCTCCGTGTCCCAAAGACACGCAGCAGTGCTACCAAAGCACCGTGACCGTAGTCACAAATGCGGTGATGGGGCCAACCCATCGTGTGATACCAAATCACCGGCGTCAATCCCAGATAATCATCCGTGGGGCCAACCCATCGTGGTACTGAGCCACTGGGGCGAGACGCCGAGGTACCAAACCTCCGGAGGTGCCAAACCTCGTGACCCAAAGTCACAAAGTGTGCTACCAAAGCACCGGTGCTCGTCGAGACAATATATCACTGCTCCTCCTCTCGTATCACCCAACTACTTACCATGCTCATGTAATCGTGCATATCATACAATCATGCATGTCATACAATCATGCATATCATACCAATATATCTAATCTCATATCCCATGTCACATATAACCACAACCATGGTATCATGTAAATCATCAGTAAATTTATAACAATAGTGATACCGACTTACCCGAGTCCAGTAATCATACCCATTAGGTATCATAACAATACCACCATCATTACATTAGTTATCACACAAAGTTATCAAACATATTACTAAATATAAGTGTGTTAGTATACACACCTGATAATACGAGTCTAGAACTCCTGACCAAAGCGATCTAAGCCCCTCGATTGCTAACTCCTACAATCGGCCAAGAAGGAGTTAGTCACTAAGACCATTCGGCCAACACAGAGACACCAAAAAGGGTTAATTTCAATCCCTTACCTTGAAGATGATCTGGTTTCCTACCAAATCTGAATCAAGCAGTGATTCCTCTTCCAATAATTAGCACCCTAACAAACCAATAGTTAATCACTAATCACTTTAAACTTAATCGAAATCAACTGATTGCACTAACAAAAATATACCAACTGCTTACCCTTTACTTACCAATCGGTTAACAGAAAAAGATGACTCCTCCCGCTTGATTTCGCAATCCAAAGACCCTATAACGAAGAGATTAAACCAAACGGTTAACACCCTTCCAACCTGACCATAATCGGCCCTTAACCAAACCATAACCAACAAAGATCGCAAGAGGGAGATATGGCCATTCGGCCTTGCACTTACCAACACCCAATATTCGGCCAAAAATAGGACTTCTAGGAGAAGGAAAAATATTCGGCTATGTTGAAAACAAAGAAAGAAAGAATCGGCACAAGGTGTTTAACACCTCTATTTTCTAGTTTTGAGGGAAAACAATGTGAAATGGGAGCAAAGTTTCAGCAATTAAGCTTAGGAAAAGAAAATGAAATTTGAGAAGTAAGGTGATGGTAGTTTCGGCACACAAGAAATGGGGAGAGCATATGGGTGATTCGGCTATCACGGTTTCAAGAAGAAAAGAGATGAAAATATGACAAGAAAAGATGTTAGTTTCAGCAAACCAAAGTTTCAAAAGAAAGAGAAAGGAGGTTGAAGAAGAGAGTGCTCGATTTTAGCACAAGTGAGCAAAAGAAGAGGAATGGAAAAATCTCTTGAAATTTCTGTGGCTTTTTGACAAAAGAAAGAAAAAAACAAAGATGCTTCACAAAAGCTTTTGGTAGAAAATGCACAAAGTGAGAAGTGCATTTCGGCACACCTCCCTTCCTACTACCCAAACCGTCCACATCCCCACTCCAAC
Source organism: Gossypium sturtianum (assembly GCA_025698515.1). Classification (NCBI taxonomy): domain Eukaryota; kingdom Viridiplantae; phylum Streptophyta; class Magnoliopsida; order Malvales; family Malvaceae; genus Gossypium; species Gossypium sturtianum. Next base: position 96,477,872 of record CM046952.1, read on the forward strand.
ACCCCACAAATCGGCCAAATCCCCCCAATCACTCACACCCACACATTCAAACCCACAAGACCAAGTCTCCCTCCTACAATTGCTCTCCACCCTCCTTTTTGAATGTGAAGACTTGGTCCAAGTAGAATTTGATTTGCCTACCACCTCTCCTCCATGCCGTCCCAAAAAGAAGACAAAATGGGGAACTCTGCAGCTCGAACACAGGACATCCCCTCCCTTGCAAATGACGCCACCCTCAGCTCCTAGTGGCACCTTGCTCAGCCACTTTGCCAACACTTCTTTTGTGCAAAGAAACCACCATTTATTTTCTTAAACCCCACTACCTCGCCTCCCTTCCTATAAAGCCTAAAAACTAAAATTCTCCCAACCACTCAGCATACACCTAGGCTATAATTAAGCCCCAAAAACATAGAGATAGCAACCTAGCATACTAACAACATGCGAAACATGCCATGACAAAAGAAATAGCCCCCTAACCCGGATATTACAGTTCTACCCCCTTAAAAATAATTTCGGCCTCGAAATTACCCGATCAAAAGAGTTGCGGTATTCTTTGCCTCTCATCGTATCCTCGGGTTCCCATGTCGCTTCTTCTACACCATGATTCTCGCCAAAGCACCTTAACCAAAGGCACAGACTTCCTCACGCAGAACCTTCACATCCCGATCCAAAATCGCACGTGTTCCTCTTCCACGATAAGTCCGGATTCACCTCGATCTCTTGCAATCGCTACCACATGCGACGGATCTCGAACGATACCTCCAAGCATCGAAACATGGAAAACGTCGTGAATCGATTAAGCTCACTGCAACTCAAGCCGATACGCCATCGCCCAACTTCGCCTCAATACCTTATACGCCCAATGAACCTCGGACTAAGCTTGCCTTTCTTCCCGAACCTCAATACCTTCTTCCAAGGCGAGACCTTCAGAAAACTCGATCCCCAACAAAGAAACTCTATATCTCTTCGCTTAAGATCGGCATAGGACTTCTGCCGGTCCAAGCTTCCTTTAATCGAGCTCAGATCAACTTAACCTTATCCTCGCCTCAGCTACCAACTCGGGTCCCAACAATTGACGCTCACCCAACTCCGTCCAACACGTAGGTGAGCGACACTTCCTACCATATAACGCCTCATACGGTGCCATCTTGATGCTTGCTTGGTAATCGTTGTTGTAGGCAAACTCACTAATGGTAGAAACTCCTCCCAACTACCTCTAAAATCCAGGACACAACCTCTCAAAGATATCTTCCAAAATCTGAATAACCCTTTCTGATTGCCCGTCCGACTGCGGGTGAAAAGCCGTGCTGAAATCCAAACGAGTACCCAGAGCCTGATGCAACGCTTTCGGAACCTTGACGTAAATCTAGGATCCCTATCCGAGATTATCGAACCGCACGCCGTGCAACCTTACTATTTTCTCGACACATACAACCGCTTAGCTTCAAGTGAGTAGTCAACCTCACCGGAATAAAGTGAGCTGATTTAGTCGATCGATCCCACTACCCAAATCGAATCCTTCTTGCTTGGCGTAAGCGGTAACCCACCAAAAAATCCATGGTTAACCTTTCCCACTTCCACCGAGGAATCTTTACAGTGAAGCAATCCCGACGGCAAGAATCGATGTTCGCCTTGACCTGCTACGACAAGTCGACATTTCCCAACAAACTCTGTCACCTCTTTCTTCAAACCAGGCCACCAAAATCGCTCTCTAAGATCCTTATACATTTTGCTACCTCCAGGATGCATAGCATGAGGATCACTATGTGCGCCTGAAGAATCTTCTCGCCTCACTCAACATCTTTGGGCATACAAGCCTTACCTTGAAAACCACGTAACCTCGTCACTAGACAAATCTGTAACCCTCCAAACCACCATCTTGCACTTGCAACCTTCGCGCACTCGTAACCTCATCCTCTAATCTGCTTCTCTCGATCCGCTCAACCCAAGTAGGCTTAACTCGTAGCTCGCGCGAGAATACTCCGTCGTCATACAAGCTCAAATGGGCAAACAATGCTCTTAAGTCCGAAAACAACCTTACGGCTCAACGCGTGCGCTACCACGTTAGCCTTACCCGATGATACTCAATCGAGCAATCATAATCTTTCAAAGAATTCGACCCATCTACGCCGCCTCAAATTCAAATCCTTCCGAGTCGGTAGATACTTCGACTCTTATGATCTCGTGTAGACTATCGATCTCTCCCATATAAGTAGTGCCTCCAAATCTTTAAGGCGAAAACTACACCGCTAGCTCCAAATCGTGCGTCGGATAGTTAACCTCATGTGGCCTCACCGCCTAGAAGCGTAAGCCACAACCTTACCTTCTGCATCAACACACAACCTGCACTGTATGTGATGCATCGCAGATGACTGTGTATTCCTTACCACCCTCGGTTGAATCGAACCGAGAGCCTCGGTCAAAATCTTCTTTAACTTATCGGCTTTCTGTTGTTTCTCGGTCCATACAAACGGAACCTCTTTCCTTAACAACTTGGTCATCGGCGCACGCTATTAACGAGAAACCCTCAACAAACCTTCTGTAGTATCCGGCCAAACCTGAAAACTCCGAATCTCACCACGACCTAGGTGGCTTCCAATCCAAAATCGCTCAATCTTACGAGGATCTACACGAATCCCCTCACCACACTACATGACCCAAGAACGCCACTTCTCTAAGCCGAACTCGCACTTACTAAACTTAGCATAGAGTTGCTTTTCCTCGAATCTGCAGCACCACCCTCAAATGCGCATCATGTTCTTCCTCTCGTCCTGAGTACACCAAGATGTCGTCTATGAAAACCACCACGAACGATCCAGATCTCGGCTGAAACACCCTATTCATCATATCCATAAACGCCGCGGTGCGTTAGTCAACCCGAATGGCATTACCAGAATTCGTAGTGCCCATACCGAGTCCGAAACGCCGTTTTATGGATGTCCGCCTCCTTAACCTTCAATGGTGATACCTGGACCTCAAGTCGATCTTCAAAATACCGCAGCACCCTTCACCGATCAAACAAGTCATCTATCCGTGGCAACGGATACTTGTTTTTAATCGCCGCCTTGTTCAATCGGCGGTAGTCTATGCACATCCGCATCGTGCCATCTTTCTTCTTAACGAATAATACCGCGCACTTACCACGAAACACTTGGCCTCGATAAAACCTCGATCCAATAACTCCCGGATCTCGAGCCTTAAGCTCCACCAATTCCTTTGGTGCCATCCTATACGGAGCAATAGACACCGGCGCAATCCGGCAATGATCTATCCCGAACTCAACCTCTCGATCGGCGGCAAACCCTAAGCTCCTCAGAAACACATCAAGAAATTCCTTAACAATGACGAACCTTCTCAACAGCACTCTTTAGCCTCCAAGGCATACACATGAACTACATACGCTTCGCAAACCTTCCCGACCATCTTCACCGCTTTCAAAGCAGATACCACATTTGATAAGTAATCCCTCCGATTACCTATCATAGCCACCTCATCACCATCAACCGTCTTAAGAACCATGCGCTTGGCGCGCAATCCAACCTCGCCTCACGGTACTTAACCAGCCAATCCATCCCAAGAATCGATCGAACTCCCCAAACGGCGGTTCCATCGATCGGCGAAGAAATACTACCCCTTGGAGTTCTAGAGGTACATCTCTAAACAACTTATCTACTACTACAGAGTGACCTAACGGACTAATCACGATCATCCGCCTAGAAGATATCTCGAGTCTAAATCCATTGTCTCTACTATACTATCGGCAACATAAGAGTGCGTAGAACCCACATCAATTAAAGCGAGATAAGGAGTACCAAAAATCAAGAACGTCACGGGTTATGACGTCCGGTGCGTCGCCCTCCTCTCGGCGCCGCAAAGCATACACCAATCCAGTGTCTAGCATCGTAACTACTCGCACCTCGCCTGGTGCTCCACGGCCCCGACTGAACCATAACCACCTCTGCCATTACCACGGCCCTCGCGGTGGCGGTCCATTACCTCTGAATCGACATTACGGCCGACTCTCGATCGAATCTCGCCATCCTACGCGGACAAATCCTAATGCGATGATCCGAGAGAACCACATTCGAAGCAACCTTTTCCACCACCCAAAGAACCACCCCAATGAGATTTCCCACACCGACATACATCGCGGTGGTCCCCGCCTAGTAGCAACAACCCTAGCGGATGATTCGCCCACTCGGTCTAGCCTCTCTTCGCGGATTACCCGACGAACCAGAAGACCCGAAGCTCCTCTTAAGCCTACTCCTGTCCATGCTCTGTCTTACGATTCTTTGACACCCTCGGCTACCTTAGCCTTCTCAACTAAGACAAACAAACTCGCGCTCCCGCCGAGGAGCAATCAAGCAACCTCAACTCGCCTCGCGGACCATCCTCGAAACGAACACACCTCTCATGCTCAGTGGCTACAATGCCTCTGGCATACCTACTCAGCTTCAGGAACTCAGCCTCGTACTCAGCAACGGATTTACTCCCCTGAACAAGCCTCAGAAATGCCTTTCACTGGGAGAGTCGATGTAACTAGCCCCGATGTATTTCTTTTGATATGCACTTCTGAAGTAATCCCATGTCAAATCCTCTCTTGCCACACTATCCCGAACCGTGAGCCACCACCGATATGACTCATCCCGAGAAGCGATACGATACCCTTCACTTCTCTTCAGCCACCAAGTCCAGATCATCCATGATCCGCCTCGGTTGCCTCCAAACCAATATTCAGCGCAGTGCTAGGAGCAACCCGAGAGACACCTCGGAAGAATTCGCCCCATTAGCCCGGAGTCGTCAGAACGCATTTCCCGACTCTGCACCACCACTTGCCCCACTACCCTTTCCAACACTCGCGCAGATCGCTCAGTGACCGCTGCGTCGTCCCGGTCGATCTTGGAACTCACCACCTCCACCGGTGGCGAATGGTATCTCATTTTCCAACCTGCGCCTGCATCCTACGGGCTCGTAAATGATCATTCTACCCCTACCTCTACCACGAGTATTACGACCACGTCCGCCTCGAGTGCTCATGTCTAATCTTTCTACGATCCGGTTAAGGAATTTTATGCATCAAGATTTATTCCACTTGTTTAAAAGCAAGTCTTATGAATATTTAATGAGGATTTGTTCTCGCGAGTTCACGTAATCCTATCGCCAATCTCTAAAGTAGTATACTATTGCTATTCATCGATTATATCATATCCAATCGGATCACTAAGAATAGTCCGGTACTTACAGGCGAATCGGTGCCGAGACTCGGTGCCATGCCTTTCAAACCATACTTTCAAAACAACCACTTAAATGGACTTTTGAAAACCTTTTTGGGCCTCAGGCCCACAAATGAGCCTTTGAACTTGGCTCGATACCACAAATGTAACACCCCAAACCCTGACAAAACACCACGTCCGACCGTGTGTTACGAGGGAAAGTATTTTTGAAAAGTTAGATTTTCCATTTAAAAGCTGAGTGAAAACATAGTGTGTTTGAAACAAGTTTGAGTAGTCTTGTTTGAAAACAAGAGGTGTATTTGAAACCCGGAGATTTTGAAAACTTGTTCAAGTATGTAGTGGAAACGAGTTGATTTCATTTAATAATTCCAATAATTTGTTAGTACTACTTAAAACATTTTTGAAACTTAGAAGAAATACAAGATTGGATTGAAAACCATTTGTAATCGTTTATCATAAAGACTTAGTGTGATACCCGATGGTATAGTTTAAAAAAAACACAGTGCGTTATAATTTTGAAATCATTATCTTTCCAAGTTTTAGTGAAATCCATACCAACTTGCTTTGTTAAAGCATATTAAAATCTAATTAGATCATCAACAACTTAAAGCATAAATTAGAGGCCTTTTACAAAATCAAATAAAAACCCAAATAAAGGTAAATAAGCTAAAGTACCCAAAACATAGAGTCTGAGTAAGAACTTTATTCAGCATGGCATAAGCACCTCGAGTCCATCCCGGCTCCAAGTCCGCATCTACGAGTCACCTGAAATGTCAAAGGAGAGGGTGAGTCGAGTGACTCAGTGTGTAAATCCCGCTCCCGAGAAAACAACATGCTAACACATATCATACATAGCAACATCATTGATGCAACCTAGTCCTAACCATCCATATCGCTTTTCTACCCCGGTGGTACCAAACCACCGGGTGGTGCCAAACCACCGGTGACATATAGTCACATTGTGTTACCAAAACACCGGTGTCCCAAAGACACAATATCCGTCAATGTGGTACCAAACCACTTGGTGTCCCAAAGACACAATGTGCTACCAAAGCACCGTGACCGGAAGTCACAAATCCAATGATGATGGGGCCAACCCATCGTGTGATACCAAATCACTAGCGCATTTATCCCATATCTCAAGTGGGGCCAACCCACGGTGGTCAAACCACGGGGACAAGTCGCAATGAGGTGCCAAACCTCTGGTGTCCCAAAGACACGAGCAGCTACCAAAGCACCGTGACCGTAGTCACAACCGGGTGATGGGGCCAACCCATCGTGTGATACCAAATCACCGCGCTCAATCCCGTATAATCATCCGTGGGGCCAACCATCATGTGGTACTCGAGCCACTGGGACGAGACGCTGAGGTACCAAACCTCTGGAGGTGCCAAACCTCTGGTGACCCAAAGTCACAAAGTGTGCTACCAAAGCACTTGGTGCTCGTCAAGACAATATATCACTGCTCCCTCCTCTCGTATCACCCAACTACTTACCATGCTCATGTAATCGTGCATATCATACAATCATGCATGTCATACAATCATGCATATCATACCAATATATCTAATCTCATATCCCATGTCACATATAACCACAACCATGGTATCATGTAAATCATCAGTAAATTTATAACAATAGTGATACTGACTTACCCGAGTCCAGAATCATACCCATTAGGGTATCATAACAGTCACCACTGTTACATTAGTTATCACACAGGTTATCAAACATATTACTAAATATAAGTGTGTTAGTATACACACCTGATAATACGAGTCTAGAACTCCTGACCAAAGCGATCTAAGCCCCTCGATTGCTAACTCCTACAATCGGCCAAGAAGGAGTTAGTCACTAAGACCATTCGGCCAACACAGAGACACCAAAAAGGGTTAATTTCAATCCCTTACCTTGAAGATGATCTGGTTTCCTACCAAATCAATCAAGCGGTGATTCCTCTTCCAATAATTAGCACCCTAACAAACCAATAGTTAATCACTAATCACTTTAAACTTAATCGAAATCAACTGATTGCACTAACAAAAATATACCAACTGCTTACCCTTTACTTACCAATCGGTTAACAGAAAAAGATGACTCCTCCCGCTTGATTTCGCAATCCAAAGACCCTATAACGAAGAGATTAAACCAAACGGTTAACACCCTTCCAACCTGACCATAATCGGCCCTTAACCAAACCATAACCAACAAAGATCGCAAGAGGGAGATATGGCCATTCGGCCTTGCACTTACCAACACCCAATATTCGGCCAAAAATAGGACTTCTAGGAGAAGGAAAAATATTCGGCTATGTTGAAAACAAAGAAAGAAAGAATCGGCACAAGGTGTTTAACACCTCTATTTTCGGTTTTGAGGGAAAACAATGTGAAATGGGAGCAAAGTTTCAGCAATTAAGCTTAGGAAAAGAAAATGAAATTTGAGAAGTAAGGTGATGGTAGTTTCAGACACAAGAAATGGGGAGAGCATATGGGTGATTCGGCTATCACGGTTTCAAGAAGAAAAGAGATGAAAATATGACAAGAAAAGATGTTAGTTTCGGCAAACCAAAGTTTCAAAAGAAAGAGAAAGGAGGTTGAAGAAGAGAGTGCTCGATTTTAGCACAAGTGAGCAAAAGAAGAGGAATGGAAAAATCTCTTGAAATTTCGGGTGGCTTTTTGACAAAAGAAAGAAAAAAAACAAAGATGCTTCACAAAAGCTTTTGGCCGAAAATGCACAAAGTGAGAAGTGCATTTCGGCACACCTCCCTTCCTACTACCCAAACCGTCCACATCCCCACTCCAACACCCCACAAATCGGCCAAATCCCCCCAATCACTCACACCCACGCATTCAAACCCACAAGACCAAGTCTCCCTCCTACAATTGCTCTCCACCCTCCTTTTTGAATGTGAAGACTTGGTCCAAGTAGAATTTGATTTGCCTACCACCTCTCCTCCATGCCGTCCCAAAAAGAAGACAAAATGGGGAACTCTGCAGCTCGAACACAGGACATCCCCTCCCTTGCAAATGACGCCACCCTCAGCTCCTAGTGGCACCTTGCTCAGCCACTTTGCCAACACTTCTTTTGTGCAAAGAAACCAACATTTATTTTCTTAAACCCCAGCTACCTCAGCTCCCTTCCTATAAAGCCTAAAAACTAAAATTCTCCCAACCACTCAGGCATACACCTAGGCTATAATTAAGCCCCAAAAACATAGAGATAGCAACCTAGCATACTAACAACATGCAGAACATGCCATGACAAAAAGAAATAGCCCCCTAACCCGGGATATTACAGTTTTCCACCAATAGTAGGTAGAGTTCCGTAACAAAGATATGGCGCACTTCAGGCACTCATCCAGTGTGCAACATAGCTCATCGAAAACACGAATAGTATTATCGAGCCAAAATTTAGCTCGCTCAGCATCATCATCATCTTCGGCTCTAAATTCTTGAGCCTCGTGTTTTCTAATACGGTCAACCGGAGGCTTGCTTGCTCTCTCAGGATTTACAATCGGGGGTACCATCGGTACTATAGGGGGTATGTTCGGATTCAGAGGTTGTTGAACAGCCGGATTGGCTCGTATTTACTGACTGAACCAATCATTCATCATGCTATAGAAGGCTTGTTTAGCCCCCTCATCAGGATTACTCGTAGCTGGTCGAGATTCCTCTGGCGCGGCCCCTTGCGCGGGAACAGGCGCCACGCTCTCGACATCGTCAGCTATAGCTCTCTCGGGATTAGGGTCCATTACTATATGAAAGAAATAAACACATTTCACTGTCAGAAGTCATCACACTATCACATTATAAAATATGGCATGTATAGCTAGACTCACACACGCTACGCTTGTTCGAGAACCAACTAAACTGTAGCTCTGATACCAATCAAATGTAACACCCCTAACCCGTATCTGTAGCAAGATTAGGGTTATGAGGCATTACTCGACCAAACACAACTTTTATACTATCATTTAATCACTTAAATCATAATAAATATAATCATGTATTCACACAGCATTTACAGATTTTTATCTCAAAATTTCCACTGAATTAAAACCGAACACATATACATAAATATTTAACATTTTATTTCCTAATAATAATATACATGTACTTAGTAAACCAAAATCATATGTGGCATTATTATTTAGAACCATAACCACACATGCTATATATAACCATATTAATTTGAATCATTTTCAAACATTCATATTAAATCATACATACTAAATTCGAATACTAGTATCACGTTCATGTATTACTTCCATAACCTCATATAATCTATACCTAAAAACCGCATATTCTACCAACTAATTATTACACTTATTTCACATGCCCAAACACCATAGTTAGAACACAAACACTTAACCGATAATTTAACTACCTATTCGATTATACAAGAAACCTTTATTACATCATATTTATAAGCCTAGCATACACTATATCACATATGTTAACAAACCAAATATACTAATGCACATGGTAAACCGGAACTAAAGATCAAATAACATATCTGAATCATGAGTAGATTGTATCCATCTCCTATTTTTAAATCACACACGAACCATACCTTCAAATGTACTTCCAATCAAATTATCTACAAAGCCGAATAACCTTAACATTTTCACTACTCAAAATCAACCTAAACCAACTATTTCACATAGTAATATGCCATTCATAATCTCATTAAACATACCTACCCAAATCAAGCTATATTCAAAACTGAAATTTCACAAACATATATATACCAACTTAAACATATTCACTCGATTCAAGGATAGAAGTGAAGCCATTTTTGCATGGCATTATATACATTAATTTCAAGATATAAGCTCAAAAGATTAGTTTAGCCTATACATGCCATAGACTTTAAGTTTATTCACAAAAAGATACCAAAATAGTTGATAGTGTGCTTGACTTTGACGATGAATCACCGAGCTCGATCTTTGACTTTAAGATCTATAAAATATTAAAATAACACATAGAGTAAGCTTACATAGCTTAGTAAGTTTTTAAGCAATGGTAAAAACATGCAACTAATCAATATACAATTTCATTAATCCAATACGGTCACTAACAAGTTCATAAGCACAATATACATAACTAGATACCATTCAACAAACCCATATCTAATATGTCTCAAAAACCGAATACCCAAGTACTATATAACTTTTTCGAACAAAAACAACTTACCTCACTAATACCTGGATATTAAGCTACCATGCAATACTTACTCATGTATTATTTCTCGTTTATCTCCCTTCATCAGTTAATGTCTCCGAAGTCTCTGTAATCCCGCACACATAGTGCAAATTTCGTAACGTATCGCACACTTAGTGCCGTTACTTTAGAAAGAGCATACATAGTGCCATTTAATAGTAATGTATCGCACACTTAGTGCCATTACTTATTATTCCGCACACATAGTGCCATTTAACAGTAATATATCGCACACTTAGTGCCATTACTTATTATTCTGCACACATAGTGCCATTTAACCGATTTTACACACACAGTGCTCAGTAATTTTAGTTCGCACACATAGTGCCCTTTTACAGACCTTTCCTTTGCTCTTCCAAAACATTTATAATTCCATTCCCATTCATACATACCCAGTTTACCTTTTTCAAATATTCACACATTCGGCATACTCAATTTACATATATCTATCTATAGCGTACATATATTTATCAACAACTCAATTTGTCTTCTTCACTTACCTTTACATTCGGAAATCTCAAATATATACCTACACACACATCTGAATATTCATTTACCATCACTACTTACATTCCATTTCCATACATATATGTACATATCTATCTTTTAACCCTAGTACATATATTTAGCCAATTCAGTCATTCAATAGTTATACATATATACTCATATTTACAAACCCACATTCGACTATTATATATATATACACATTTCATTTCATTTCATGATACATTCGGCAATAGGGGAATTAAAATGTTTATAATTTATAATCATATACACATTAGTATATAATCAATTTTATTTCATCCAACTGCTTAAAAACTTACCTCAGAAATTGTCGGATTAAGGTTTCCCAGCTATTCATTCAACTTTGCCTTTCCCCGATCCAATCCCATTTCCTTTTGTTCTTGATCTAAATAATTCCAAATTGAACTCATTCAAATACATTTTCATTCAATTTGATCCAAAATCATATAATTATGCAATTTACCATTTTACCCCTAACAATTGTAACTTTTACAAATTAGTCCCTAATACACAACTCACAGATTACTCAAAATTTAAACATCTTCCATAAGGGCCGAATTTTCCTCCTCCCATTACAAGCCTATACAACTCATTTCTTTGACATTTTAACATCTAAAATTTATCTTTTTACAAATAATTCTTTGATTAACAACATTCATCAAAAACTCAAGAACAAAATATGTCCATCTAGTTCCAATCTTTCATTTAATACCAATAACCATCACAAAACTCAACCTATCATCAATGGCATATCTCAGAAACATCACCATTGCACAAAATTAATACATGGGCTTGATAGTAAAGTAAACAACAATCTCAAAAATATGAAAATCATCAAAAATCTAAAGCAAACACATATCTAATTTTGCTTGTGAAGGGCCGAATATGAAAGAGCTCAAGTTCTTTCTTTTTTCCGTAAAGTTTCGGTGATGAGAGGATAAAAAAAAAGATGAACATGCAATGGCTTCCTATTTTTTTTTATGTTTTATTATAATATGTTTATAATATATAATATGATATTATTATCACCACTTAATATATAAAACTAATAAATAATCACATAGTGGAAGCATGGTGCCGTCCACTTATATGACAAATTGCTAAATTACAATTTAAATCAACACAATAAAGAAGACAAGTCAATTTAGCCACCCAATTTAAATAAAAGCTATTTTTACCACCTTTGCAATTTAATCCTCTCTCTTAAGTTAATCACACAAACGAATAAATTCAATTCGCGAGATATTAGCACATGCTCAATCATATTTATTTAACACAAAATATAATATTTAAATATTTTTCTAACTCGGATTCCTGGTATCGAAACCACCGTTCCAATTAGGGTCGTAATCAGACTGTTACATTCTGTCTATCTGAAGCCGCCTTCAGACGTTCCCTAATCAATCTGACCTTATCCTCTATCCTAGAAACCAATTCAGGACCCAAAACACGTCGCTCGCCCAACTCAGTCCAACATAAGGGAGTGCGACACTTACGACCATATAGGGCCTCGTAAGGTGCCATTTGAATGCTAGACTGGTAACTATTATTATAGGCAAACTCCGCTAACGGTAGATAATCCTCCCAACTACCTCAGAAATAAATAGCACAGCTCATCAACATATCCTCCAGTATCTGAATCACCCTCTACGATTGACCATCGGTTTGAGGATGGAACGCAGTATTGAAGTACAACCTTGATCCTAGAGCCTCATGTAACTTTTTCGAGAACCGAGATTTGAAACCAGGATCCCTATAAGATATGATTGAGACTGGTACCCGTGCAGTCTCATTATATCAGAAATATAAAGTTTCGCCAGCTTCTGCAGAGAATAATATGTCTTAACCGGTATGAAGTGTGCAGACTTGGTCAATCGATCCACGATAACCCACACTAAATCCTTCGTAGTGGGTGTCAAGGGCAACCCACTAACGAAATCCATCGTTATTAGCTCCCACTTCTATAACGGGATCTTAACCGGCTGCAGCAAACCCGAAGGCAACTGATGCTCAGCCTTAACCTACTGGCATGTTAGACATCTAGCTACAAAATCAATAACCTCTCACTTCAACCCTTGCCACCAATACAACTCTCGAAGATCTCGGTACATCTTATTTACACCAGTGTGCATAGCGTAAGGGCTACAATGCACCTCTCTTAGTATAGATTGTCTCAAATCGGAATCATTCGGTACACATAGCTGGCCTCGAAAACACAACACACCCTCAGAGTTCAACCCAAAGTTCATAGTGCTACCACTCTCGATCTTTCAGAACAAAAAACCCAAAGGCTCATCCTCCAGCTGCTTACCCTTAATCTCATCAATCCAAGTCGGTTTAACTTGTAACTCAGCCAACAAACTCCCATCGTCGAACAGGCTAAGTCGAGCGAACATCGCTCTCAGATCGGTCATAGCCCTACGTCTCAATGCATTGGCCACACATTAACATTGCCTGGATGGTACTTAATGGTATAATCGTAATCCTTAAGCAACTTAATCCATTTACGCTGCCTAAGATTTAACTCCTTCTGAGTAATGAGATACTTGAGGCTCTTGTGATCAGTGTAGATGATACACTTCTCACAATACAGATAATGCCTCCAGATTTTTAGTGCAAATACCACGGTGACCAACTCCAAGTCATGCGTTGGGTAGTTCGCCTCATGTGTCTTAAGCTGACGAGACACATATGCAACCTCCTTACCATCCTGTATCAACATACATCCCAAACCGACATGTGATGCATCACTATAAACCGTGAACTCCTTTCCAGGTTCAGGTTGTATTAGAACAGGAGCCTCAGTCAGTACAGTCTTGTACTTCTCGAAGCTCTCTTGCTGCGCATCAATCCAGACAAATGGTGCACCCTTACGTAGCAGCTTAGTTAAGGGCGCTGCAATCAGTGAAAAACCTTCCACAAACAGTCAATAATAACCCACCAGTCCAAGAAAACTGCGAATCTCAGATACATTCTTAGGCTGTTTCCAATCCAGTACAGCCTCAATCTTTCGAGGATCGACTCGAATCCCCTCAGCAAAAACCACATGACCCAAAAATGTTACTTCTTGTAACCAGAACTCGCACTTGCTGAACTTAGCATGGAGCTGCTTTTCCCTCAAAATATGAAGAACAATCCTAAGGTTCTCATCATGGTCATCCTCAGTCCTCGACTAAACTAATATGTCGTCGATGAACACCGCCACAAACCGATCCAGGTAGGGCTAAAATACTCGATTCATCAGATCCATGAAAGCTGCCGGTGCATTAGTCAGTCCAAATGGCTTTACTAGGAACTCATAGTGACCATAACGAGTCCTAAATGACATCTTATATACATCAACTTCCTTAACCCTCAACTGATGATACCCTGATCACAAATCAATCTTGGAGAATACAGAAGCCCTTTGGAACTGGTCGAACAGATTATTAATCCTCGGAAGTGGATAGTTGTTCTTAATGGTCAGCTTGTTCAGCTAACGGTAGTCGATACACATCCGCATGGATCCATCCTTCTTCTTTACAAATAGTACTAGTGCTCCCCACGGAGACACACTAGGTCGGATGAACCCACGATCCAATAATTTTTGAATCTGAGCCTTAAGCTCCGTAAGCTCCTTCGGTACCATTCCGTAGGGAGCAATGGACACCGGAGCTGTACTAGGAAGGAGCTCTATCCCAAACTCCACTTCACGATTTGGAGGTAACCCCGGGAGCTCTTCAGGGAAGACGTTCGGAAAATTATTTACCGTTCTGATGTCCTTAACAGTAGAGTCCCCAGAATCAGAAACACTCATGTAGGCCAAGAACACCTCACATCCCCTACGAACCAGTTTCTCAGCCACCAGTGCAGAGATCACATTAGTCAAATAATCCCGACGTTCCCTAATCATAACTACCCAATTATCCTCATCGGTTCTCAAGACGACCATCTTTTTCACACAGTCCAAGCTGACATGATGCTTGACCAACCAGTCCATTCCTAAATATTAGGTCGAACTCCCCAAACGGAAGCTTCATTAAGTCAGCCATGAAGATCGCCCCTTGAACCTCTAACGGTACATCTCTGAATAGCTTATTAACCCTTATAGACTATCCCAACGGACTCAGTACAGTAACCTCACTCGTAGTGCTCTCAACCGACATCCCCAAGTTTTCAGATATGTTGCTAGCTATGTATGAGTGAGTAGACCCTATGTCTATCAATGCAAGATATGATACATCATAAATAAGAAACGTACCCGTGATGACGTCTAAAACGTCTCTGTCCTCTCGGTGACGTGCAACATAAACAAGAGTAGGCTGCCTCACCTAAGTCTATCCAGCACCTCAGCCCGGTGCCCGGTGCCCTCTATCCATGACTCATACCATTACCACCCCTAGCCTGACCACGACCTCTCGGTGGCTACTTAACTACCCTCTGTGGCTGTGTAGTACCAGTACCCGGAGCTTGCATCTGATCAGCCCTTAGCGGACACTCCCTAATGCGGTGCTCCAATGACCCACACTTCAAGCAAGCCCCAGTCCTCTTCCAACATTCGTCCTGATGGCGTCTACCACAATCGACACATGGCTACAGTCCAGTAGCAGTAATAGGGGGCCCAACTCTAACTGGCCCATCAGGTCTGGCCTTTTCTTAGGCCTTTGTACAGAACTCGAGGCCTCCGAATCCCTCTTGTTCTTACCTTTCTCTCTGTCATGATTTTGGTGCTCAGCGCGCTTAACCTCCTCGGTGATCTTCGCCTTCTCAACTAGTGAAGAAAAATCACGCTCCCTCTACGAAGCTATTTGGACTCTCAAATTATCCCTGAGGCCATCCTCAAAGCAGACATATCGCTCGTACTTAGTCGCCACCACAGCTCACCCATATCGGCTCAGTCGCAAGAATTCAACCTCATACTCGGCCACAGATCGATCTCCCTAAGTAAGGTTTAGGAACTCCCTCCTACGGGTATCCACGTAGCTCGCCCTGACATATTTCCCCTGGAAGGCAGTCTTAAAGAACTCCCAGGTCAGACATTCGGGCTGAATGCCCTCCTTAATAGTTAGCCACCACTGGTAGGCCTCATCCCGCAGCAGTGAGACTGCACCCTTAATTTCTGCTCGGGGGTGCAATCTAGATCATCCATGATCCTTTCCGTAGCCTCAATCTAGTATTCGACCACATTAAGGGTGACCCCAGTGACACCCATGAAGAGCTCAGCTCCATTGGACCAGAGTCATTTCGTAACTGACCCTCGGCCCCCAGATCCAGTATTGGGTTCAGCGACCCTCTCCAATATCCCTAGCAAAGCCTGGGACAATACGTCATCTCCAGCCATGAGATCTTGAGACCCAGTCTCAGCAGTAGGTGACACTGGCGTCTCACTCGTGTCCAAATTAGGCATGCTGCCAGATGACAAGGACTCAGCTCGAGCCCCTCTACGGCCTCTAGTACCCCGTCTGCGAATACCGTGCGCTCATGTCTAGTCAGATTTTATCAGTATTACGAATTTTTGAATCAGTTACAATTTTAGTATTTATTAGCAGATATTTTATGTAAACAGTTTCAGTAATTCAGAGTGATTTTCGTAAATCGCAGTCTCTATCGATTTTATTCTGATCTCGATTTACTACGAGTTTGATATATACTAACTAGAGTGTTTCAAAACAGACTATTGATAACGGTTTATCAGAATACTTACAGGACCGGCGCTGGAGACTCGGTGTACCACATTCTCAGTCAAATCACTACAAATCATTTGAAAATCAATTCTTAAAATCCAAAGTTTAAAACCTAAATCCATAATCGAGTTTTGCAACCTGGCTCTGATACCACTAAATGTAACACCCCAAACTTGGCCTAGACGTTATGGCCAAATCTGGCGATGTCACATGATAGGGTGTTTGAAAACTAAGTTTCTACTATAAATCCTTTTCCGTTTCACTACTCTTGTTGACTCCAAAATCGCTTACTTATTTACTCAATTATTTTAAAACATAATTCGTTACAGAAGCTTTAGAAATCATTTAATTTATGAAAAACTGAGTTAATTAGGTAAATCTGTCCATCTTAGAAAACCCCTTTATTTTAGAGAAAACCGCTTGTTCGTTGAGTTTGTGCAGTTATTAAATCCACAAAAACAATTTAAAATCTAAAATAAAAGCAAACAGTCCAATTTACATCAAAATTAACCCAGAAAATAATTAGGAAATGAAAATAAAAATTGAAATTAAAATAGTTTAAAACACATGTGGCCACCGTCGAGTCTTCTGCCGCATCGATCTATCTAAGTCTGGGGATTACCTGTGCACATTAAACAGAGAGGAGTGAGTTTACGTAAACTCAGTATGTAATCCCACAGAAAATAAATAGCAGTAAACACAGTGCACAGTCAAAAATAGTCTTGGGCCTAAGCCACTTTCACTATCAGTAACGGTTTGGCCTTGGCCCAACCCATGATCGATGTCGTGATGCACAAGGGCCTTAGCCCATCACAAAGGTCGATAATGAGATATGCGATGACTTCGGTAACAAAGTCCTACCCAACCAGCTTTTACACACCATCTCCGTCCAACCCTACACTCCATGTGGGGATTAAATCAACCCACCCATCCCTACACTCTAAGTAGTACCGATTGCGGCACAAAACAGTAGTTTGTAGCAAATCTGCCAGTATATTAGGCTTAAGAGCCTTTCAGTACACTTCTTCCAAAAAATAGCAACCCACCCCAATGCAATACAACATATAATAGAATGCCATGCTATCACTGGTCTATCAGATACACATACAGTCCAGTATACATGCTTATATATAACATGCTCAATGCATAATTTGCATAATCAATTTCACACAAATAAGGTTCTAAGTAGTGCTTACCGACCCTACGGAAGGTTCATAGTCGACTTGGGCGACCCATACAACCTTAACAAACATTTCAGTAAAAATGGGCTCACACACCCATGTGGCCTGCCTGTGTGGGCCCACACGCCCGTGTGGTTTACCCGGGTGGACCCGCACACCCGTGTGACCCACACATCCCAAATCAGTACAGCCCGTGTGTCGCACATGACCTGCCTGGCCATCACACGGCCGTGTCATGCGTGCACAGCCTGGCTTCGTCGAACACACGCTCGTGTTCCATCACACGGCCTACCAGACGGGCGACCACACGGCTGTGTGGCGTCGATAGTGAGGTTTTCAACTTTCATCGAAACCTTATTTTCTGTGCAATCGAATACACACCTGGTTCATTTTCGGAGCACTTGCAATCCTGAGATCACCCGCAACTAATATTTCAATTAAAATGCTATATTAGGACTAAAACGAGAAATCATATTAAAAGCCTCAATTCCCAAAGTTCTTACCTTAGACGAATCAATGCCTCTCAACACTAACTCGTCGAAAGAATGAGTGCTTAAAAAGTTTCTCCTAAACCATTAAAATAACTAATAATTTGTCCCATAATCAAATGATTACAGTCAAACTTAATTAGAAAAAGTTGTCGAAACGGACAACAAAATTGTCCAAAAAAAAGAATGCCACTTACGGATTACCCAACAGTAGACCGAATCCCATCCAAAACTGTTCGAAAAGCAGAAGAGTAGAGACCCCATATCGCAAGAAAAAGAAAAAGAAGGAAAAGATGGAGAAAATAGGGTGTGGAAATTTTGAGGAACGTTAGAATGGCAGAAGAATTTTAGGAAAGATAAAAAGAATATTTTTTTGATAACCTCCCCACTTACCAACATTCTCCTAAAATCACTCCCACAACTACCACTCCACGAAACTACCTCAGACTTTTAGCCCCACACAAACTCTGTCCAATAATCGAGCAAAATAAATACCCACGCTACGCAGGGATTCGAACTCAGGACTTTCAGCAAACTAACACTCCACTTAACCACTAGACCAGCAAGCCCATTCTGATATGTATTTACAAATAATTAAACTTAAGCCCACAGAACAAGTTTAAGGCTTTATTCAGGAAAATACCAAAATTTGCCAAATGAAAGGCTTGAACTTGGGACCTCACACACACACCCAGAACACTTAACCACTAAAGCAGATACACAGTTGTGTAAAATACTTATAGAAAAAGAATAGAAATTTTGGGGCGTACAAACATTAAAAGCAAAGAAGAGGTAAATTAAAAAAAAACACAATGAAAGAAAAGAAAAATAGTGCACACCAAAATGGTCAATTGAGTGATTACACTTATAATCCCTATAGTAACACTTATAATGCAAGTTGGTGGAACCATTCCAATTTCTCCTGGGATGGCCAAGGACATCGGAGACAACAACCCCTCCCAGGCTTTCAACAACCACCTTACCACCAAAAAAAGAAGCCGAACCTTGAGGAGATGCTAACAAAATTTATCGCGATGTCAGAAACCCATTTTCAAAATAACGAGACAATGCTCAAAAATTAGCAGGCATCAACTCAAGAGATCGAGAACCAAATAGGTCAGCTTGCTAAGCTGATCTTAGAAAGACCACAAGGTATCTTGCCTAGCAACGCCGAAACTAACCCAAGAGAGCAACCGCAAGCAATAACTGCTCACGATAGTGAAGGGTTAGAGGAACCAAAATTGAAGCAAGAGAATGTGGTAGAGGAAGGTAAGGTTGAGGTAAGCCATGATAAACTAAAACCGGTAATTACAGAGTACCAACCTTGTGTGCCATACCCCAATGCGATACAGAAAGACCACACAGAGGAACAATTCGGTAAATTTCTTAAACTTCCAAAGAAATTACATATTAACTTGCCGTTTCTTGAAGCTCTTTCACAGATGCCAAATTCAAGGAAATTTTCAAAAGAGTTTTTGACAAACAAACGGAAGTTAGATGATACATCGCATGTGGAGCTAAATGCAGTGTGCCCAACAATTCTACGAAATAAACTACCATGTGAGCTCACATTTCGTGTAAGTGACGAAACGATCACTCTTCAGGTTCTTGACACGGCTAGGACATTGAGTATTAAAGGTGGAACAAATCACTTCAAAGTTGGGGACCAGGTACTGTCAGATACAACTGACCCTCGAGTAGTTGCTTCAGAACTTAATACAAACGGTGCGACTCCTTTTTCGATACTTAAGGTATTTCCATACGGAATGGTCGAGGTAACACATTCTAATTTTGGCACTTTTAAGGTAAATATTACCCGACTCAAACCATATGTTGATAGAATTGATAGTAAGAAAAAGGAGTTTCGAATCCGTAAACCACCATGGCCATATGAATAACAGGTAAGTCTAGCTCAAGACTTTAAACGAGCGCTTCTCGGGAGGCACCCCGAGCACTAACCCCACTAACGTCCATATTTTTGAATTTTAGCATCTAACTAAAAACTAACCAAATTTTTAGGCGTAGGTTTCCATACCACACGGCCTTGCACACGGGTGTGGTCGTGGCCGTGTCGACACCACGAGTATGCATATCGGCGTGGCGGATATCATGCAGAAACAGGACGAAAATTTTCCCCAAGACACGGGCTCCGACTAAATGCCACAGTCGTGCAATGCGGCCTTGGTCGAAACTGCCTAAAGAACACGGGCTGAGATAAATCCACACAGTAGTGTGAGGCGGCCGTGGTCGATATTATCAGCTTTTTCACATATTGTCGCCACCACCACGTCGAGATCACTTCGATGATGAGGACCTTTGAGTCCTTTTTATTTTCTTATTTCTTATTTTTATTTTTATTTATTTATTTTTATTTTAGTTCATTTTCCTTTATTATTAAACTCTTTAAATTTTTAAGTATAATTTAATGTCTTTTATCTGTGGCTGTTTAACTCTCGAGTAACTATAACAAACGTCCATTAAATAAGAACTCCCTAAAAACTTTACTGATGACTTCGCAGTTTAAAAAGGTTCAAGGTACCACTCAAGGAACGAACACACCATCGGATTATTCTCCACCACCTTCACCTATGCCTAGTCATCATGTTCATCATTGATCATCCTCCAAGGATTTCATCCATAATTCAGGAAGTTTCACTTCTCCCTCTCTTTTGATTTTCTTAAAATATTGTTCATATATATCTTTGTACATTGAGGGCAATGTACATCTTAAGTGTGGGGGGGTGAATCTTAAAAATGCCTAACTTTTTGCATTATTCTCAAATTCCTGAATTATGTCTTGTTCTTAAGTAATTCTCTCATATTACTGTTAAAATGAAATTTCCTCTGATTTATGATTTTCATTGATATGTTTTGGATTAAGTCATTGATAATTGTACTGTGATGATTTAAACTATAGGAAACTAGAGAATCAAGCAGGATAAGTATATTTTTCAAAAGTAAAAATTTTGTTAGGTTGTCTACCCGAATCTAATTATTACTTTGAAGTTTCAAATTTACAAGGTTGATATCAAAAAGCCCATATTTTTTGTGAGATTTTGAGCCTTTTAGAGCATATTCTTTTTCTTGCTCACTTTATTGATTATGAGTGTGTCAACATTAATTTGTTATTCTAGAACTTGCGTCGATTATACATGTCGAGACCACACCTTTGATTTTATATACAAAGATGATAAAGGCACCTAGGTTTTAACCCACTTACTGCACTAAAATCCTACCCTCACAATTAACCCCTAGTGAACCCCTTTGATCCTAACAACCCTTTTATTGACTCACCCGCTAATATTAACCCGAAACCCACTTTGTATTTGTTATCACCATTTCTCTTAACTACCCCTATATCGAGATTTGATTTGATCGGTTACTTAAACTAGTTTCTTTTTATCAGTTATTAAATTCTATCTTATTATTATTGTACTTGATTTGTTCTTAAAAAAAATGAAGTATATTCATTATTAGTTCTATGTTATTTGAGCTCAAACTGTTAATTTCATTATCTTTAGAAGAAGCTCATGTTATTAGTATTAAGTTTCCATGATGTAATTATTTAGTATTAGTACAACTTATTAGTTAGGTAATTTGTCAATTCAGTCTTGATACTAACCCTCTAATTCAAGCCTTTATCCACACCTTTAACCCAAGCCCCGTTACAACCCAAAAAGAGACCTTTTGATTTGTGTATCATATCATTTTACAGTGCTGGAGATTTGATTTTCATGCAAGCCTATGGGATTAACTTTTCATGTTCGACTTCTGAGTGCTTATTTTTGAACCTTAAACACTTGGAGTGATTTGAGTGAATCTTTAGTGAGGATGTCAATTTTTGTCGATTTTGAATCAGAGGTAATTATTTAGGTAAGGGGAAACACCTATTTTCCGTACTATAAAAACAATGACTTTGATTGTTTGAATCTTTAGGAACCTTCCGGCTAAATTATCCATGTATGAATTATCTATGAATTATGATGAGACATTATTGATGAAGGTTATGAATTGAGGAAGTTCATTTTAATTGTGAGTTGAGATTTTTGCTTGAGGACAAGCAAAAACTTAAGTGTGGGGGTATTTGATAAATCGTAATAGTAACATATTTTATCTCCACCTTTAGCATGCTTTTGGATGCTTGAATTATGGAATTTGGTGCTCTTAATCCTTTAATTTCATGTTTTATACTCAGGAGAGCATATGAGAATGAGAAGAACGAAAAATAGGCTTAAAACGGGCCAAATGGGCTAAAGTAGGAAATCAACACGGCTTGGGTTTCACCACACGGCCGTGCCTCTTTAGCAGACCCAACCACGGCCTACAATTGGATTTACACGAGCGTGTTGCACGGGCGTGTCCCTGCCGTGGCAAAGAGAAATTTCACTCGGATTAGGATACTTAGAGGCGAAGAAACACATTCCGAAGCCTATATAAACATCCTAAGTACAACCTAAAAGGGGGCTTTTCTCAGGGGCGTCCAGCTAGGCCAAGGAGCCGAGCCAAAGAGGTCAGAATCGTGGGATTTACTCAAAGAAAGCCAGTTGATTCATCTCAAGAAGTCGAAATCATACTCAAGACGGCGGATCTATCCTTCAATTCCTTCAGGGGGTTTTAGGGTTTTCTTATGTTTTGTTTTATCTTTTCTTCTGAGATGTATTCTTTTATAATTATGAACTAAACCCTCAGATATCGGAGGGGGATGAAACCTAATACAAATCTTGTTATTGTTTTCTGAACTATATGATAAATACTTGATTTGTTCTTAATTATGTGTTCTTAATTCTTGCTTTGATATTTCAGGGTATCGATTCAAGTATTGATGTGCTTAGGTAGTGGAGCAAAAGTCCTTGTCTAAGAGTAGATCTAGCATAGTTAAGCGGAGTTGATCGCAACCCTAGACATAGGATGACGAAAATCTGCCGGATTAGGGTCAAACCTTGTAATATCAGGGATTTAGGCTTGTGCATTTTTGCATGTGCTAGTATGCCTATGTGTGCTTTGAATGTGTTTTTATCAATTTTGAGAACTTTAGAGTGTAGGTGAATGTCTTAGGAATTATCAGATTTTAAGTCTCGAAGTGGAGCTAAGCTTGATAGGCCTTAAGAGAAATTGTGGGGGAAATTAGACATAAAAATGGGCTTGTTAAAGTGGCAAGGAGGCGCCACTTAAAGCCTTAGTAAGTGACGCCACAAGCAGTGTAAAAGGGCCTAGGTTCGAGCAGCAAGGGATGCAAATAGGAGTTTTATTTTGCTGCAAGGATGAGCAGTGGTGGACGGCAATGGGACACTTGATGGGTGAGCATTTGATCAAGTCAAATGCATTCAAAATACGGCTAAGGTAGGGAGATAATTATTGGCTTATTCAAATTATTTTTGAATGGGTAAAGAAGAGAGATAATAGGAGAAAAAGAAGGGATTAGATAGGGAGAAAGAGAGTTGGCTGAATGGAGGGGTCTAGGTGTGGTATTTTCGGCCAAAAGGAGGGGAATGAGGCCATTTGTTTTCTCTTCTTTTCAATAGTTCCTCTACCGAAATTCTTTCTCTGTTGAATCTTCTCTTCTCCTTTTATTTTGTCAAAGCTGAAATATTCCTTGTGCTAGCCGAATCTTCATTTATCACCATTGCCGAGTTTCTCAACCTTTCTCTTCCTCTTTTCAAAATTTTCCAAAAGCCGAAAGTGAGTTCTTTCTAGACCATAGCCGATTATTCATTAAACCCCAAAAGCTGAAACCAATTGATCTACATCTAGCCTACATAGCCGAATATCTATGTGGGTTCAAGTAAGGGTGCAGTTGATTTTTGTAGTAAGGGTAAGGATCAACTGTCGTTCTTTTCTTTCTTTTCTTTTAGTCGAAATCAAGACTCTAATCCCTTTTATCCTTTTTGGTCGAAATCTTGAAGAGGGATTTCGGGGTTCCTATTGTAACTGACTTCAAGAGAGGAGATCTTCGGGATTTCTAGGTCTAAGGTAAGCGAGTATGATCATAGGCCGAAGGCCATTTATTGTGTTTAAATGTTAGAATTGGATCTAACATATGCTTCTAGGAATTTCGACAGATACCTCAAACAAGTGACAATTTCGGGATTTAGATCCGCAAGGTAAGTAAATATGAATATTCGACCAAGGTCATGTCAAGTGTTAGTGTCTAGCCGATTCTAACTATAATCTTTAGGGAGGAGTATAAGCTGTTTCGGCAAACTTTCGGGATTCAGTGAACACGTTGGTAACCAGGTGTGTAGCCCTACACTAATTCCTAAGAGATCTATGGTATTAATATTAATATATGTGTTAATGAAAATATGAAAGTATGGCTAAAGGTACCATTCAATGGTACGGAGGATTCAGGTACATTATCCATTAACGCTCTGTTAATAATATTATGAATATTGAACATGACACATATGAGAATTTGTTACGAATGTGAAATAAGGTAAATTGCATTATTTCTGCATGTTTGTATGACGCATGGGGCATACAGGTGATATTGAAAAGGGGAAGTGATCTGGTGGTTTTACCACAATATCTGGTGACTCATGTCACGTAATCTGAATGTGGTGACTTATGTCACATATTGTTATCTGGTGACTACGGTCACATATTAATATCTGGTGACTTTGTCACATTATCTGGTGGCTATGCCACAATGTATAAGGGCTATGTGCATGTCGTCTGCAGTGACTTCCTTCGATGATGTGTAGCGGATGGAGGGTCGATTTAGTAATCCCCACGGTGTGATTGGCTGGTACGGGTGATGTGTAGAGGATGGTTATTTAGGTTTGGGTTCGGGATTGCATCATTACTTATATCTGTTATATGTGATTGATATGCCTAAATCATTTGGGAGTTCGTGGTAGTTGTTACACATTGAGTCTATTGACTCACCCTTCGTGGGATATCTTTTTCAGGTGATACTCAGTGACTTAGACCGGGTCAGCGAGGACTAAGTGGTGGCCATGCTCAGCTCAGTGTTTTCTTCCAATTTGGATTTTCCTATTAAGTTTTGGATTTATTTCGGGTTTTGCTATTGATGTAATAAGGCCACTATTATTACATTGTTTTATACTTGCTCTCTAAATTTTTATTACGATACGATTCTTATTAACTCGAAGGTTAAATAACTCATCTTTAAAATAAATGTTCAATGTTTTGACACCTAAATACCAATGATTTTCAACTTAATGTTAAACCCTAAAATTCGACAGTTTCTTCTAACTTATAGTTTTCAAATACGAAAATTTTGTTTTAATATGGACTTCAAAAAAAAAAGACACCATTTTCAACTTGAACCCAACACCTAACGATTCCTCTTCAAAATGACCACATTTTCCAAATTGACAAACAAGATTTGAAATGTTTTACTCGAGGAACATGCCAGATCCGGTCGGGGCTCGTGGGCTGGGTTTGGGGTGTTTCAATTTGGTATCAGAGCCCAGTTTTAAACTCTCGGCCTTGGGTTTAAAGCCCACAACGTCTTCAAAAATTTAGCCCAAATAAGTATTTGTGAAAATTTTTGGAATTGAGCAGGTTTCTCTGGCATGGCACCTAAGTCTCCGACACGAAGTCCACCAGGTAAGTAGCCCTAACTGTTGTATGATTTGTACGTGGGTATAACGGGAATGTAGATTAGTACATTAGGAGTTATTGAACCCTAGGATTAGCTTACTCCAACACAGAATTACATAAAATTTAAGGCCTAATTAAACAAACCTGTGAGTAAGTCGCCGAGTTAGAGTGTGGCAACCATTGTGCGCATGTCTAGGATTGGATTAAGGAAGAACTTGGTATTTAAGCAGTCCTAGTGACTCACCTCCTCTTTGCTCGAATCCTACCTGGTGCGTAGTAACGGTTCACCTTAACTAAGAGGACTTATTCACGGGCTAAATTCAATAATTAAAACCCGAAAGGGACCAGCTACACCGTTTTATAAAAACTTTAGTTTTAAAATCACCAAATTACCCCTTTGATTTGTAAAAACTATTCCAGATTTTAAAAAGAAATTCTGGTTTACAAAATTACCCAAATGCCCTAGTTTGTAAAAAAATTACTAAAATACCCTTGGTTTAAAAATTTCCATACTACCCTCAACCTCTACTAAAATGGTCTTACTTTACAAAAATACCAAAAACCCCTATTTTGTGAAATATTGTGATACCCGGATTTTGAAAATTACCAAAATACCCCTATAGGACAAATTACCAAAATACCCTTAGGATTGGATCGGACGAAAATGTTCGAGTGATGAATGTGTGTAGTAGATACTATTGAATGGATGTGCTTCTCTGAATTAGGGTAGAAGACTTGAAATGAAAACCCTGTAATGATAGAAAGAACTACTACTAAACTCCTTTACATAAAATTTCTTCGTGGGTAATCAGTGGAACAAAGACTAATGCATAAAACTTTTTAAAACAGATTGAATCGCGATCGTAGACATGAGTTCTAGGGGACGTGGTCGTAATGTGCGAGGGCGTGGTAGAGGCAGAATGGCCGTATCGGAACCCGTTAGGTCTGGTCAAGGGTCCGAGAATGAGGTACCACCACCACCACCAGCTGCTGGCGTTGAGCATCAGAATCAGACGGGGGATGATGCAATATCACAGGCAATGCTGCAGGTTCTTGAGATGGTGGCTGGAGCAGGTGGAGGTGGGGGAGCTCAAAAATCTGTACCCGAGCGGCTCCGAGCCAATAGAGCTGAGGTGTTCCGTGGTGTATCCAGTGTGGCGCCCAATACGGCTGAGTATTGGTTGGAGGCGACAGAGCGGATTATAGACGAGTTGGATCTGACTACTGAGGAGAAACTGAAAGGAGTGGTGTCGCTACTTCGCGATGAGTCATATCAATGGTGGCTCACAGTTCGGGATGGTGCTATAGCTGAGGATCTCACTTGGGAGAATTTTAAGGCGGCGTATCAGAAGAAGTATGTTGGGACGAGCTATATTGATGCGCAGAGGAAGGCATTTCTAAGGTTGGTTCAAGGGAATATGTCCGTAGCGGAGTACGAGGCAAAATTCTTAAGGTTGAGTCGGTACGCTCGAGGAATCGTGGCTACGGAGCATGAATGATGTGTCCGGTTTGAGGACGAACTGAGGGATGACCTGAGGTTGTTGATAGCCCCACAGTAGGAGCGGGAGTTTGCAGTGTTGGTAGAAAAGGCTAAGGTAGCCGAAGGGGTTAAGGAATCTGTGAGGCAGAATACGGATAGGAACAGACAAAGGAGAGGTTTTGGAGCCTCATGGTCATCCGGGAATGTTCAAAAGAGACAGAGAGTTGATGGGCCGTGAGGTCAGCAGGTTGCTACAGGAGGACAGTACCGTACTTGTACTCAGTGTGGGAAGATGCACCTAGGAGAGTGTTGGAAGAAGACAGGGGATGCTTTAAGTGTGGGTCCAAGGAACACATGATTAGGGACTGTCCCATGAAAACAGACGGGGCCACCAACAGTCGGGGTGCTGCTAATCAAAGGGGAGAGGTGGACCGCAGCCACCGCGGGGTCGTGGTCCGATTGGCAGAGGTAATGGTTCAGGAAGAGGACGGGGAACACCGGGCAGAGGTGTTGGTAATACGGAGGCAAGACAGTAGATCCGGTGTATGCGATTCACGGAGGGGAGGATGGAGACGCACCGGACGTCATAACCGGTATGTTCCTTATAGCTGATAAGCCTTACTTTGCTTTAATTGATGTTGGCTCGACCCACTCGTATGTTGCATGTAGAGTAGTCGAAACGCTAGGCATAGCATCTGAACTATCTAGTAGGGAGATGACTGTAGTAAGCCCGTTAGGTCAAACTGTAGTGGTGAATAGGATATTTCGCAATGTACCTCTAGAGATTCAGGGAGTGGTATTCCCTGCCGACTCGATGGAACTACCCTTCGGAGAATTTGATCTCATTCTTGGCATGGATTGGCTAGTGGAACATCAGGCTAAGTTGGATTGCGTGGCTAAGCGAATGGAGTTAAGGACCTCGGAGGATGAGGAGATAATTATGATAGGAGAAAGAAAAAACTATTTGTCTAACGTAGTTTCCGCATTAAAGGCTGATAAGATGGTGTAGAAAGGGTGCAAGGCATTTTTGACCTTCGTTAGTGCGTTGGATGCAAAAGAAGAAGGAGTTAGTGGAGTTAGAACAGTAAGGGAATTTGTGGATGTTTTCCCGGAGGAGTTACTCGAATACCCCACACGTGGAGGTGGAGTTCGAATTGACTTGTTGCACAGAACGCGCGGTATCTATCGCTCCGTATAGAATGGCACCAAAGGAGTTGGTTGAGCTCAAGGCTCAAATCCAGGAGTTGCTGGATCATGGATTCATTCGACCCAGTGTGTCTCCGTGGGGAGCACCGGTTCTGTTTGTGAAGAATAAGGACGGAACTATGCGTATGTGCATAGATTATTGTCAGTTGAATAAGCTGACCATCAAGAACAAGTACCCATTGCCAAGGATAGATGACTTGTTCGATCAGCTTAGGGGGGCCGCGGTATTTTCAAAGATAGATTTACGGTCGGGATATCATCAGCTTAAGGTGAAGGAGGTGGATATCCATAAGACAGCTTTCCGGACAAGATACGGGCATTATGAGTTCGTGGTAATGCCGTTTGGATTGTCGAATGCCCCAGCCGCGTTCATGGATATGATGAACCGGGTTTTTCAACCTTACTTGGATCGGTTCGTCGTTGTGTTCATAGACGACATCCTAGTGTATTCCAAGTCAGAGGAGGAACATGACGAGCATCTCCGGATAGTGTTGCAAGTGTTAAGGGAAAAGAAGCTATATGCCAAATTCGAGTAAGTGTGAATTTTGGCTTAAGGAAGTTATGCGTTCTTAGGGCATGTAGTGTGCGAGAAGGGATAAGGGTGGATCCTAGGAAGATTGAGGCGCATAGACCGAAACCACCTAAGTCCGTGGTGGTCAGTACGTAGTTTCTTGGGATTGGTAGGCTACTACGGAAGGTTCGTGGAAGGGTTCTCATCAATAGCTGCTCATTTGACGAAGTTGTTGAGAAACGAGGTACCTTCGTATGGACAGATAGGCAACAGGAGAGCTTTGAGAAGCTTAAGAGGGTTTTGACCAAGCTCCAGCTTTGATTCAACTTTGAGCGCAGGAAGGATTTCATGGTGTATTGTGACGCTTCTCATACGAGATTAGGATGTGTTTTGATGCAAGACGGGAAGGTAGTCGCTTATGCGTCTCGACAATTAAGGCCACATGAGGTTAACTATCCGACGCATGACTTGGAATTGGCGGTGGTGGTCTTTGCTCTTAAGGTATGGAGGCACTATCTATATGGAGAAAGGTCGGTGATCTACATAGACCACAAGAGCCTTAAGTATCTGCTGACTCAGAAGGAGCTGAACCTGAGACAACGAAGGTGGGTGGAGTTATTGAAAGACTACGATTGTACTATAGAGTATCACCCGGGCAAGGCAAATGTGGTAGCAGATGCCCTAAGTAGAAAAGTAGTGTCGGATCTGAGGGCGATGTTTGCACAGCTTAGCTTGTATGACGATGGAAGTTTGCTGGCAGAGTTGTAGGTCAAGCCGTCATGGCTGAATGAGGTGAAAGAATGACAGTTGGCGGATGATTATTTAAGTGCTAAGTTGCGGCAAGTGCGGGAATGGACGGCTAGAGGATTATGGTGTTAACAATGGGGAGTATTGTGTTTCAAGGGTAAGGTCTCGTATGCCAAGAACGAGGAGTTAAGACAGAGAATTCTTCAGAATCGCATAGTAGCCCTTATGCTATGCATCCCGGAGGTAGTAAGTTGTATAGAGATCTAAGGAACAGCTTTTGGTGGCCTGGTCTTAAGCGGGAAGTTCTGAGAATTTGTAGGAAGTGCTTAACGTGTCGCCAAGTCAAGGCCGAACATCAAGTTCCGTCGAGGATTGCTTGATCGATAAAGATTCCGCATGGAAGTGGGAGAGAATCACCATGGACTTCATTAGTGGGCTTCCCTTACGCCTACTAAGAAGGACTCATTATGGGTGATAGTGGATCGATTGAAAAAGTCCACGCATTTCATTCCAGTGCAGGTTGACTATTCTTTGCAGAGGTTAGCAAAGTTGTATGTGGCAGAAATTGTGCGATTGCATGGAGTACCGATTTGAATATTTGCATGAGGATCCAAGATTTACGTCTCGGTTTTGGAAACCACTACATCAAGCTTTAGGCACCGGATTGGATTTCACTACGGCATTTCATCCACAGTCAGACGGTCAATCTGAGCGAGTGATCCAAGTGTTGGAAGATATGTTGAGGGGCTGTGTGATAGACTTCAGAGGAAGTTGGGAAGAATATTTGCCTTTAGCGGAGTTTGCATATAATAACAGCTATCAAGCCAGTATTCGGATGGCACCGTATGAAGCGCTGTATGGACGGAAGTGTCGCACTCCTACGTGTTGGACAGAATTAGGGGAACGACAAGTTTTGGGTCCAGAAATTGTGGCAGAATATGAAGAGAAGGTTAGGGTAATTCGGACACGATTGAAGGAAGCATCTGATTGGAAAAAGTCATACGCAGATCTTAAGCGGAAGGAAATAGAGTTTGCTGTGGGAGATCAGGTGTTTCTTAAAGTTTCGCCATGGAAGAAGGTGATGAGATTTGGTCGCAAAGGGGAATTAAGTCCCAGGTTTATTGGACCTTATCGGGTATTGAAGCGAGTTGGACCAGTGGCATACCAGTTAGAATTGCCTCTGGAGTTGAGACAGATGCACGATGTATTCCACGTTTCTATGCTACGTCGTTATCGATCGGATTCGTCTCATGTAGTACCGGTTGAGGAGGTGGAACTGAGACCAGATTTGTCCTATGAGGAAGAGCCGATTCAGATCTTGGAGCGAGATGTGAAGGTGTTGCGGAGGAAATCAGTTCCTCTAGTCAAAGTATTATGGCGTAATCATGGATCGGAAGAAGCTTCTTGGGAGCCGGAAGAAGCAATGCGACAGCAATACCCTCACTTATTTTAGCCAGGTAATTTTGAGGTCGAAATTATTTTAAGGGGGGTAGAACTATAGGCTTGTGCATTTTTGCATGTGCTAGTATGCCTATGTGTGTTTTGAATGTGTTTTTATGAATTTTGAGAACTTTAGAGTGTAGGTGAATGTCTTAGGAATTATCAGATTTTAAGTCTCGAAGTGGAGCTAAGCTTGATAGGCCTTAAGAGAAATTGTGGGGGAAATTAGACATAAAAATGGGCTTGTTAAAGTGGCAAGGAGGTGCCACTTAAAGCCTTAGTAAGTGACGTCACAAGCAGTGTAAAAGGGCCTAGGTTCGAGCAGCAAGGGATGCAAATAGGAGTTTTATTTTGCTGCAAGGATGAGTAGTGGTGGACGACAATGGGACACTTGATGGGTGAGCATTTGATCAAGTCAAATGCATTCAAAATACGGCTAAGGTAGGGAGATAATTATTGGCTTATTCAAATTATTTTTGAATGGGTAAAGAAGAGGGATAATAGGAGAAAAGAAGGGATTAGATAGGGGAAAGAGAGTTGGCCGAATGGAGGTCTAGGTGTGGTATTTTCGGCCAAAGGGAGGAATGAGGCCATTTGTTTTCTCTTCTTTTTAATAGTTCCTCTGCAAATTCTTTCTCTGTTGAATCTTCTCTTCTCCTTTTATTTTGTCAAAGCCGAAATATTCCTTGTGCTAGCCGAATCTTCATTTATCACCATTGCCGAGTTTCTCAACCTTTCTCTTCCTCTTTTCACAATTTTCCAAAAGCCGAAAGTGAGTTCTTCCTAGACCATAGCCGATTATTCATTAAACCCCAAAAGCCGAAACCAATTGATCTACATCTAGCCTACATAGCCGAATATCTCTGTGGGTTCAAGCAAGGGTGCAGTCGATTTCTGTAGTAAGGGTAAGGATCAACTGTCGTTCTTTTCTTTCTTTTCTTTTAGCCAAAATCAAGACTCTAATTCCTTTTATCCTTTTTGGCCGAAATCTTGAAGAGGGATTTCGGGGTTCCTATTGTAACCGACTTCAAGAGAGGAGATCTTCGGGATTTCTAGGTCTAAGGTAAGCGAGTATGATCATTGGCCGAAGGCCATTTATTGTGTTTAAACGTTATAATTGGATCTAACATATGCTTCTAGGAATTTCGACAGATACCTCAAACAAGTGACAATTTCGGGATTTAGATCCGCAAGGTAAGTAAATATGAATATTCGACCAAGGACATGTCAAGTGTTAGTGTCTAGCCGATTCTAACTATGATCTTTAGGGAGGAGTATAAGCTGTTTCGGCAAACTTTCGGGATTCAGTGAACACGTTGGTAACCAAGTGTGTAGCCCTACACTAATTCCTAAGAGATCTATGGTATTAATATTAATATATGTGTTAATGAAAATATGAAAGTATGGCTAAAGGTACCATTCAATGGTACGGAGGATTCAGGTACGTTATCCATTAACGCTCTGTTAATAATATTATGAATATTGAACATGACACATATGAGAATTTTTTACGAATGTGAAATAAGGTAAATTGCATTATTTCTGCATGTTTGTATGACGCATAGGGCATACGGGTGATATTGAAAAGGGGAAGTGATCCGGTGGTTTTACCACAATATCCGTGACTCATGTCACGTGTCCGAATGTGGTGACTTATGTCACATATTGTTATCCGGTGACTACGGTCACATATTAATATCTGGTGACTTTGTCACATTATCTGGTGGCTATGCCACAATGTATAAGGGCGATGTGCATGTCGTCTGCAGCGACTGCCTTCGATGATGTGTAGCGGATGGAGGGTCGATTTAGTAATCCCCGGTGTGATTGGTGAAATACGGGTGATGTGTAGAGGATGGTTATTTAGGTTTGGGTTCGGGATTGCATCATTACTTATATCTCATTATATGTGATTGACATGCCTAAATTGTTTGGGAGATCGTGGTAGTTGTTACACATTGAGTCTGTTGACTCACCCTTCGTGGGATATCTTTTCAGTGTGATACTCGGTGACTTGGACCGGGTCACGAGGACTAGGTGGTGGCCATGCTCATTTCGTGTTTTCTTCCAATTTGGATTTTCCTATTAAGTTTTGGATTTATTTCGGGTTTTGCTATTGATGTAATAAGGCCACTATTATTACACTGTTTTATGCTTGCTCTCTAAATTTTTATTACGATACGATTCTTATTAACTCGAAGGTTAAATAACTCATCTTTAAAATAAATGTTCAATGTTTTGACACCTAAATACCAACGATTTTCAACTTAATGTTAAACCCTAAAATTCGGCAGTTTCTTCTAACTTATAGTTTTCAAATACGAAAATATTGTTTTAATATGGACTTCAAAAAAAAAAAGACACCATTTTCAACTTGAACCCAACACCTAACGATTCCTCTTCAAAATGACCACATTTTCCAAATTGACAAACAAGATTTGAAATGTTTTACTCGAGGAACATGCCAGATCTGGTCGGGGCTCGTGGGCCGGGTTTGGGGTGTTTCAAACCTAATATGGGAGTCTATAGATCGAGTTAATGCAATTCTAAGGGTTTTAATTAGAAAGAGATTTCAATTAATCAACCTAGGGTTAGACGTTAGTAGCCTCGATGGAGGTATTAATATACATTAGGGAATCCTACTGAGATCAAGTCAAGTGAATAAATCGTGCAGTTGAGTTAGATAACAAGTGAAGTCTAGGTGGATTCTTCCTTGGGTATTGTCTTAATCGATTGGTTTTTCCACAAGTATTTCGCTAATTCATTCTCTTTGTCTTAGCATCTTTAGCTTAGTAGTTAGTTAATTTTAGATTAAACAATAATTCACTTCAATTCTTAGGCTAAATAATAGAAAGAAAGTTAGTATTAGTACTTTTGGTTCCTTTGGGTTCGATATTCCGGTCTTGCCACTAAACTATACTACTGTTCGATAGGTGCGCTTGCCTCAATCATTGTCACAGTTAGTTTCTAGGCTAGATCATTCATTATATAAATTTTTAAGACTCTGACATAACGATCAAGGGTCATTTTAAACGGGTCAAATGAGTCTCATTTAATCAGTTGACCTCCATAGAACGTTTTATGCAAAATGATCACAGACTTTGATTCGCAGCCTGTGTAAAAAATGACTTCCTTAAAATTAGCGCTCAATCCAAATCATCCTTATTGTTCATAAGGATTATTAAATTTTTTCCTTAATTTCATCCATTTGCACTATTGTCTATAACTTTTCCAATTTAGTTCTTTTTATATCGAGATCTCATATTCACAATAATTTTCTTAAATTTCCCATTTTAAAAATAAAAATAATTATTTAAAACTTTATTTGTAATACTATCTTCAATTTTTTTCTATGTTTCATTATACCATGCCGCGGAAGACTACCACTTATTATACTGAAAAATTTGAAATGTTACATCCCAACATTTATAATTTATAAAACTTGAAAATTATTTAAATCCATTTAAATTCCTCCAACATAAAATAATTTCCAAAAGGGCTCCAACTTGATAAAACTCAAGCCAAAAAAAAAAAAACAATTAATCTAAGCTTTACAAAACTTGAATGAGAAAAAATCTAAACTTCAATTAATCTAAGCTTAAGATAATGTAAATCCAAAAACAACCCAATCTGAATTAGAGCGTTGGCTTGCTCAACAAATGACACCTTTGCTTGTCCTCAAGCAAACGCACTAAACATACAAAAAGACGACCCTTGGACTAAATCGGACAATTAAGTCACTTAGTGGCATCCTCAACGCAAACACACTTAGTTCAATAAATTAAAGTGTTAACAAATATAGCGGCAATTAAAATGAATGTATGTTCAAGTGTTGTCCATCAAAACAAATTATATAGATAGCTCATAAATATAAAAAATGAATTGGTCATGTTCATCTGGAGAAATTCAAGCAATTCAAGAATTATTGTGTTAGTGAATTATTCGGGTCCCAAAGGTCTTTTAGGCTTGTAAAATTTCGAGGCTTAGGATGGGTAGGAGTTGAAACAAAAGATAGCTCAAAATGGTTTCAAGCACTATAAATGGTTAAGCACATCACATTGTTTCCCATTCACACCAACTTTATTCATAAACTCGCCTCCTTATTTCTCCAAACTTTTAGAAGGTAGTACGCTACATTAGTACGTAGAAAATTAGTAAATGTAAACTGAAATATTTTCTTTTCCAAGCTCAACTTTGATTTCTTTTAAAGCTCTCTTTTTTTACTTTTTGCGCTCTTTTGTTCAGAATGTTCTCTTATCTTCTTTTTTTTTACGTGCTAAGTCGCATAATCTATTCATTTTATTTTACGACACACAAAACTGCCATAACGTTTCTACCTAACCCTCAATGTTTATGGCCTGACGTCCATTACATAGTTCATTTTTAAAAAAATCAAGACAGAGAAAGGTTGAGTACTTGACTCTTTTAGGCTTTAGGTTTTGATATTAAGGTAAAAGGAAAAGGATGCTTGAGGCCAAACAATAAGGGAACTAAAGGCACATAGCAAAAGGTAAGCTTTTAGGCTCTAGGCTAGTTTAAACAATGCCTAAGGTTTTTCTCGAATTATCCACAACACTAATTCTATCAAGCATACATATAATTAAACAAATAATTAACAATTCAAATCATTTATCTACAAGGATCCATATGCTTCATTCATCTTATGGTACACTTTATACATTTCCATTTAAGGTTATTACCTCTAATCTATTATACAAATTAACCAATCGAACTAATTAGTCCACAATTAAGAACATCAAATTATCTAGTATTAGTTAAAATTTACATGCTTGGCAATTCAACATACTTATTCGATATTTACAACCCATGGCCTATTGCCCAATTATTGTCTAAGCACCATGCAAAAACAAAAATTAAAAAAAAATAAAAAACAAGGAAAATGTTTTTGAAAATTTTTGATTTTTTTAAAATTGTGCAAAAATAGAAAATATGCAAATAAAACACACAAAGTTAAAATCTTTATACACCCCCACACTTAAGTTACACATTGTCTCTAATGTGTCCCAACTAAAGATAAAATTTAAGGATACTCCCCTTATCCAATGTAAGTGCTGCAAAATGGTGGAGTAGTCCTCAAACTTCGTTGAAACTCTCAATGTTGTGTAACTCTCGGTGGATAGACCTACATAGAAAAACAAAAAAAAACACATCAAAAGTAAAATAATCAAAATATAAAATAAAAATAAATAAGAAAGAACACAAATAAAATTGTTGAAGTCCTTAATAATTGGGGTGATCCGTATGACCACCATAAGAGAACTTTCATAAGGTAATTGACACTTTGAATCGACGTTTGTTCTTTATCGTCGAGAAAATGACCTCCCTCTTCGATCGAAGACATTGCTTTTGTCTTATCTTTGATCGTCGAGAAAGCCACATCACGAGCCACTTTTCTCCAAACCCTAACCAACTCCAAAACTCGTTCTAGGGTACTATAGCCTCGAGCATCATAAACTCGATGTAGTAATAAGTTGTAGATACTCTGGTTTTACTTCTCGTTTCGAACTGAAAGTAGATATGCTTGTTATGTTCGTTGGTTGGTTCTTCTTCAATAATATTCGGAAAGTGTGTTGGCTCCTCCTTACCTTCACTTAATTCCTGATTTAGCTTTTCATCTACATGTAACTCTACTCCTACTCCTAATTCTACT
Source organism: Gossypium sturtianum (assembly GCA_025698515.1). Classification (NCBI taxonomy): domain Eukaryota; kingdom Viridiplantae; phylum Streptophyta; class Magnoliopsida; order Malvales; family Malvaceae; genus Gossypium; species Gossypium sturtianum. The sequence goes on from CM046952.1 coordinate 96,514,806, forward strand.
CTTACATTAACCAGAGTGAAGACCCCTTCTTCATTTCTCATGATCTTGTCATAGTCTCCAACTCCAAACTTTTGTTGAACATCCATGTTTAACTCATCATGCTTAATAACAGTGGAGTGGCCCTCATCCTCGAGCTCAAAAATATTATGCTCGACCTCTTCCATTGGAGTTTTAATTGTGGCACGATGTTGGACGACTTCTAATATTTGCTTCATCATCTTGGATATGGATGACATATCAGCTTGAACCAAAGACATGCTCTCATCGCACGTTACAACTCGTGTAGCAAGGGATGGGTCTTCCATGTACTCATCACTATCCATATTACTTCCAAATAATAATATGAAGAATATGAAACTTGTGTCGGATTATTATCCGACCACCCTTGATTGTAGCTACCAATCTCGGTTGCATATCCAATCAAACCATAAGGATGCTCGTATGAATACTCTTGCCATCCACAATTGCCATCATAACTCCAATGGTTTGTTGAATCTCCATTTGTTTAACCCGATTGATCTTCATAATTGTATTGGTCTCCTGGCCACCTATATTCATTGTTATTTAAACATGATTAAACTAAATATTCAACAAGGAAAATGAAAATAAAACATTATACGAAGAAATAAAAAATAATATCTAATTTCCTTGTCTTTCGACTAATATTGCCTTAAAGGCAACTAACTTGACTACACACTTACACCGTTGCAATCCTTGCCAATAGCGCCAATAACTTGACCGTGTTTGCATAAAACAAACAATTTTATAAAGAAAATTTAAACTGTTGTTTTATAGCAAGCATATAAGTCAAATGTAATATTTATAGTTCCAATGGAACAAGAAGTATAACAAGGGGTAGAACCCAAAGGATTGCCAAGTGGGTAAATGTGTTTGTCAAGTTAATTACAAGTTAAGCAATTACTAATCTAATCAAGTTAGAAACTCTTAGTGGAAGTCCAAATAAAATTATTTATAAACTAAAATAACTAGGCTAAACTTTCTTCTTAATGTTTTAGATAATGTAAACAATTAAATGATAGTCGATTGATTAGTTGAGTGTTAATTAGACTAATGAACCTATATCAATTATATTGGTTGCCACTCTTAGTTAGGAATCTCCTCTCAGTATCATCCTAGATTAAAAGATACTACCTAATATTACTGCTTAGTCTCACCTAGGCATATAGATCACCTCCCGGTCTCACTACTTAACACAATCATATTGAACTATCTAAGGATAAACTCTACTCTTGGTCTTGTTTATCTAGGCTTTTCACTAGAGGCGTCAATTCTAGCTAATTAAGCATTTTGGTATAATTGAACAACAAATTAATCAAGAGTAGACATTAACTTAAACTAACAAACAACCAATCAACCAACCATCTAACAATTTAGCACATAAAAAAGCTTAACATCCAAACAGACATTTCATCGAACAGTTAATAAGCAGAATATAGAGATAAGGATAAGAAATGCTCATTTACATGCCGAACCAATGGAACCCAAAAGCTTCATCAATATTCATTTACAAAGTCTTTTTCAAGAAAGAAGAAAGAAAACTACAAGAATAAAATCTACTCTAAAAAGAAAAGAGAAAGCCTAAACTAAAAATGGAAAGAGAAAGAAAAGAAAAGAAAACCTAACCCTAAAACTCTGGAAAATTAAAAGAAACTATCGACCAACAAAATATGAAATAAAAGGCTTATAAATTTGTATTTACAGCCTACTAACATTTACCCTAAAAATGACCATTTTGCCCTTAAGTGAAAAAGAGACTGTAACACCCTATACCTGTATTCAACGCCGGAACAGGGTACGAGGCGTTATCGGACATAAACTCAAACAATCATACAAAATCGAGACATGAATTTTTGTCTAAATTTAAAACTTTTCATTTACATTCATATTGTCCCTTAAACGAGCCTACGAGGCCCAAAACATACATTAGGAGTGGTTCGGGACTAAACCAAGAACTTTGGAATCATTCAAAAAACTTAGAAAAATTTTCATGAAAAAGGTCCACACGCCCGTGTTGGTGAAGGGACACGCCCGTGTGCCATATCACACGCCCGTGCTTCAGGTCATGTCCAAAATAGGGGACATTCTGTTTATGATGTCATCATCAAAATGAGGTCACCCGGACAAGCCACACGCCCGTGTCCTTGGGCCGTGTGGCGAATTAAATTCTGGAGATCAAGTGCAGACTTCACACAGCCTGGGCACATGCCCATGTCCTATAGCCGTGTCTTTCACACGGCCGTGTCTGGTGCCCTTGTGTTTACTACTGGCATTCTATATCTCAAAACTAAGGTGCAAGGGACACACGGCTAGAACACACGCCCTTGGGGCTAGCTGTGTGTCACACACAGCCTAGACACACACCCGTGTGGACAAAATAAGGCTATTTACCAAGCCTTTTTACCACCCATACTTGCACCAACCTACACAACATTAAAACCACACCAATCCAAACATATGTATGACTTCAAGGCACTTAACATGGCATAACTAAGTGCTTCACCATCATCAAACATCCATAATCACATGTAACACATCATTATTCGACCATCAATAACCATAGGCCATATCATAATGGCATTGGCACATGCATGCATATATGAATAGGTTTACAACCAAATAATCATTATGAGCCACATCCCATGGCCTTATACAAAATGAATCAAATATTATCATAAGCCAACAAATTTGGCTAAACCAATATGACATATAACAAAAAGACCAAGTCCCTATACATGCCATACTCCAAATGTTGAGATTAACTATACCCAAAAGTTCCAATTGATAGTGTGATCGAGTCTCCGACGTCCTTCGATCCCCGAGCTAGCTTGGCGATACTATAAGAAAATTGAAAAGAAAGGGGAGTAAGCATAAAGCTTAGTATGTTTGCATGTAAATAATTAACAACATTAACCATGCATTATTATACACATAACATAATGTTATTTATCACTATGTCATCAAGTATCATAGATGCATTTTAAATCATGTCATTTACATACTGTACAATGAAACCCATGATCATGATTTATTCATTCACTTCTTACCGAGATCTCATCTATTTATAATCTCAATATGTATGGAAAAGAAAGGGGAGTAAGCATAAAGCTTAGTATGTTTGCATGTAAATAATTAACAACATTAACCTTGCATTATTATACACATAACATAATGTTATTTATCACTATGTCATCAAGTATCATAGATGCATTTTAAATCATGTCATTTACATATTGTACAATAAAACTCATGATCATGATTTATTCATTCACTTCTTATCGAGATCTCATCTATTTATAATCTCAATATGTATGAGCTTTGTGTACATACCTGTACCCTTTCAACATGTTCATACCTTGTTATTTCGTGGACATAATCTTTGGACTAACCGTTGAACCACTTGGAATACTAAAGGATACTCGGGAATCACATACACATAGAATCATACCAATCCCATATCCCAAATATGGTCTTACATGGGATTACATATCGATGCCTATAGCCCATCTATGGTCTTACACGATTCTCATATCGATGCCATGTCCCAGACATGGTCTTACACGAAATCTCATAACGATGCCATATCCCAGATATGTCTTACGCGTAAACTCATAACCCTAATGTCATGACATTTGTATCCTAACTATCCCTAAGGTTCAACCGGGAGTTTCGCTGTATCGAATCTTTGCCGAACGAATCCATAATGATAATAGTACAAGTCATGCAATAACAAACTATTAAATACATAATATAAGTTGCATTATTTACACACGAACTTACCTCGGTACTAAAATATGGCTAACTATTCGATTTAGTCTACAACCTTGCTCTTTCCTCGGTTTAGGTCCAGACTCTATTTTTATTGATCTATAATAGCAAATTTAGCTCATTTAATTATCACATTGTTCAAATCAGTCCAAAAATCATACTTTTGCCCCTAAACTTTCACATATTTACAAATTAGTCCCTAGGCTCGTAAAATGAAATGTGTCCATTTTCTTTGTTACCCAAGCCTAGCCAAACCTATATCAAGCTTATACCAGCCCAAATTTTTCATCAAATCACATTTCTAGTACTCATTTTCACAACTTTTATTAGGTTTTTTTTTTATCAAAAATCACTTAGTAAAAGATGTTTATTACACATCAAACTTTCATAATCTACCATGAAACATCAAAACACATGCATGTCACACATGGGTAGATTTTTAAACATGAACCCTAGTTCAAATAAATTTTAAAAATAGCTAGATCGGTTGATAACAACTTCAAAAACTTAAAGAACATTAAAAACGGGGCTAGGATGCACTTACAATCAAGATTGAAAGTTGAAGAAACCCTAGCTATGGTGACCTTAAGAATTTCGACTAAGCATGAGAAAGATGGACATGAATTTTGACTTATTTTCCCTTTTAATTCTTTTATTAACCAAATGACCAATATGCCCTTTTTACTAAACTTTCAAATTTTACCTACTCATGCCCATTTTTGTCCATAAAAATATAAATTGGGAAAATTTCTATTAAGGGCCTCTAATTAATAATGCAAAGCTATTTCATACTTAAAGCTTCTAGAATCTCATAGTTTGCAACTTTTGCAATTTAGTCCTAAAAGTCAAATTGGACACTTATTCACAAAATTTCTCCATGAAACTTTCACACAATCATGGAAACATGTCATGGACCTCAAAACAATCATAAAACAAATATTTCTACTTCAAATTTGTGGTCTCAAAACCACTATTCTGACTAAACCCAAAATCGAGATGTTACAACTCCCCCATTAGGGATTTTCGTCCCCGAAAATCTTACCAGCGAAAAGGTTTGGGTACTATTTTCTCATGGCTTCCTCGGGTTCCCATGTAGCCTCTTCAACCCCATGTATTTGCCATAATACTTTCACAAGGGCTCTACTTTTATTCCTCAACTGTTTAACTTCCCGAGCCAAAATCTTAACCGGCTCTTCGCCATAAGTCATATCCGGTCGAATCTCAACTTCTGTCGGTGAAATCACATGCGAAGGGTTTGATCGGTAACGACGTAATATAGACACGTGGAACACATCATGGATCTTTTCCAACTCAGATGGCAAAGCCAACCGATCTGCTACTGACCCTATTCTTTCAGTAATCTCATACGGTCCAATAAAGCGTGGACTTAATTTGCCTTTCCGGCCAATCCTCAAAACTTTCTTGCACATAGATACTTTCAAGAATACCTTATCACTGACCTAAAATTCGATCTCTTTCCGTTTCAAATCTACGTAGGATTTCTGTCTATCCTGTAACTGTAACATGCCGATTTAGGGCCTAGTCAAAATAGTAGTGCGAGACCACAAATCTGAGGTATATGAATGAGTTTTTCAGGTTTATGCTATGTATGCATGCTAGTGTGAAAGTTTCATGAAGCAATTTTGTGAAATTGTGGTTGAATTGTCCAAAAGGACTAAATTGCAAAAGTTGAAAAATGTGTGTTTCTAGAAGCTATATGTGTGAAATAGCTTTAGATTATTAATTAGAGGTCCTTAAATAGCAATTTATCCAATTTCTAATATTTGGACAAATTTTGACATGGATGAGTTAAAATAGAAAGTTTGTCAAAAAGGGCATTTTGGTCATTTAACAATTAAGTGATTAAAATGGGAGAAAAGATGACAAAATTCATTCATCTTCTTCCCCAGGGCTGCCAAAAATTCCAAGAGCCATTGTTAGGGTTCTTCAAATTTTTCAAGCTTGCTAGTAAGTGCATCTAGCCTAGTTTTTTATATTCTTTGTATTTTTGAAGTCCCGATAGCATGAGTAAGCTATTTTTAGCTATTTGATGAGCTATGAAGGATGTTCAAAAATGTGGTCATGTATGACATGCATGTATTTTGTTGTTTTATGGAAGATTATGAAAGCTTGATGTAGTAGAAACATCTTTTGTTAAGTGATTTTCCATGAAAATGCATGTAGGGACTTAATTGTGAAAATCTTAAGTTTGGTCATACATGTGTGTTTCAGTGAAAATTGATGATAGCTTTAGTTGAATAAGTGGTTCGACTAAGCATGAAAGACTAGAAAGTTGAATAAAAATCACTTTACGAGCCTTTGGGGCTAAAGTGTAAATATGAGAAAGTTTAGGGGCAAAATAGTAATTTTGCTAAAGTATGAGATGTGGGTCAATTTAGTCAATGTATGTATTGATTAAGCTGATCTATTCATTATAGATCAAGAAAGACGAAGCTTGAATCGAAACCGAGGCAAAAGTAAGGTAGTGGACAAAATTGCAAGTCTCAAAACTTTTGAGTACCGAGGTAAGTCTATGCATAAACAATGCATTCATACTTACAAATTGTTAATGCTAGATAGTGTATAGCATGGTTGAGAATGATTGAGAACCTATGTGGTTCAAGTGAAATGGATGGATGAATGATTAAGTAAGTAGATCTGTGAATGTGTTGTGATAATGCTAAATGGTGGGCTAAGTGCAATACCATCCTAATGCATATTGACGATAAGCTGGCTATGTGCGATGCTATCGTTAGTTATATTATCTAGTGGGCTATGTACAAAACCACTATGAATACCTTGTTGGTAGGCTAAGTGCGATACTACCTTATCAATTGATTGTGGTGGGCTAAGTGCGAAACCATCGAGACATTAGCTGTGTGGATTAGCTGTGTAACACCCCAAACCCAGCCCAAACATTACGACCGAATTTGGTTTGTTACAGAGGAAAACAATTTGAAAACCCTTTTTAAACGATTCCAATTACGGTGTAAGATATTGTTTTGTTCTAAAACATTGAGTTGTATGGTGAAAACCATACTTAGCTTTTGTTTAAGAATTTATCAAGTCAGGTTGTTATAGATTTCAAAGGTACTCGATGGCACGATAAAAAATTTTTCGTTTGAATTTAAAAAAAAACATGTGTACTCATTTTAATATCATTAAGTAGTTTAAACAAACTATCCAAAAATATGTAAAGTAATCAAAATATAAACTTAGGAGGCCTTATTACAATTTAAACAAAATAAAACCAACAATAAAATAAAAACAGTTCAAAATTGATTTAGTCCATATTTCCACTTTGCATGGCCACCTCGAGTCTATCCGGCTCCACATCCGCAATCTCGAGTCACTGAAAAATGTTAAAGGAGAAGGTGAGTCACCAAGACTCAATGTGTAACCCTTCCCCCGGTTTAATGCAACATCATACACAATTTATAACTAAGTTAACATGCACTAAGTTTAATATGCACCCAACCTAGCCATCCAATACGCCTTTCTCTACCCCGTGTGGTACCAAACCACTGGTGGTGCCAAACCACTGGTGACCCGAAGTCACAAATCAAATGATGGGGCCAACCCATCGTGTGATACCAAATCACTGGCGTCGATCCCATAATGTCAACTGTGGGGCCAACCCATTGTGGTGCTAAGCCACTGGGACAAGATGCTATGAGGTGCCAAACCTCTGGAGGTACCAAACCTTTGGTGACCGTAGTCACGAAATGTGGTACCAAACCACTGGTGTCCGTCGACACAAATATCACTTCCCCCTCCACTCATATAACCCACATCAATCAATGTTATTTAACAGAAATCATGTCAACATGCTTACTTAGCAACATACACTGGATTTATCAATAACCATGTATTTAAGTCACATATACCAAATATGTCATGCTTCCCAAAACCATCATAAAGAAACTCATAACGACAAGGACTTACCTGAATCCTTGCTTATACCATGATGATATTAAATCCAAATCTACACAGAATAGATTTAGCATACACAAAACTTAGCACATTAATAGTTATAAAGTGTGTATGTACACACCTGTCACCAATGATAGTCCTAAATCTTGAAAAGACAAATCGGCCACACAAGCTTTCCTTGCCCCTATATTCGGCCAAACATGGAAGTTAGTGACATGGCCTATTCGGCCAAACCAATTAAATCTAAAGGGTTATCTCTTGAACCCGAATCCTTACCTACACGCCTTTGAATACTAGCCACCACACACCAAGTGTTTCTGCTTCCCTAAAATCGATAATCACATGTTAATAGCCTTCGGCTTTATCGAACACTAAAAGAATAGACTATTAACATAAATCCTTACCACCACTTACTGAATCTGACTAATCAAAGATGAAGGCTTCGCGTGGTTACTTCCAAAATCCCGGAGACCCTTTCAAAATCGATTACAAAAAGACCCCACCCTTGACTAATATTCGGCCAAGGCAACCCCAAGAAATAGCAGAGAGATTCGGCTAATACAACCAAAAAGAAAAGGAGGGAATTCGGCTAGAGTTTTTGGAAGTAGAAACAAATGAAATGGTTAAAGAAGAAAGGAGAAATCGACAAAGTAGATTAGAGGTGGGAGAAGGAAGATTCGGCTAGGAAGACAATGTGAATTTTGACACGAATGTTTTAAGAAAGAAAGAATTGAAATTATGAGAAGAAGAAGGTAGCTATTTTCGGCTTAGCTCCAATGAAAAAGAAAAAGAGAATTTGTAGGGTAGATGGTTTGGCCAAGAGACAAAAAAGAGAAAAGGAAGCAAAATAAAAAGAAAACTTTAGAAACTCAAGAGAGCATTCGGCTAGGTGCAATCAACAAAAGAAATTCAGCACTCACCAAGTGAAGTTTCGGCTGTGGTATACTAGACAAAGGCTGACCGAAATGCACCAAAAGATGCCTAAAAGAATTCGGCACTCCCCCCTTGAAGACTCCAAAATTCGGCCACAACCTACAAAAGCTCATGACCACTAATTCAAACTAATTTGAATTAATCAAATGCCTTAATTTACTCTTCTCCATCCATTCAAAAAAAATAGAATTTAAAAAAAAATAAACAAATTCTTATCTTTTATCACCTCTTCAAATAAATAATAAAAATAAAAGAAACCATGTGCTCATCAATTTCTTCCAGCCGAATTTTAAAAAAGAAATTCAGCTTGATCCTTATCCCAATTGAAGATCCCATGTGCAGGCCAATTCCTTCTCTCCTTTTCACGCCAAAGATTGAAAAATAAAAACCCCAATTGCGGCTCCTTGGTTCGAACCTAGAACCTCACTACCATGCAGCCTCTCTTCCAATGCCCTGTGCCACTCTTCCCAATTGACTTTCATGCCATAAAACCCATCATTTAATTTTAAAGCCTTCCTACTTAAGCCCATCACCGCACATATAAAAATAAAAATAAAAAACACCGCTCCGACCATTCGAACTGCGCCCATCTTCACCTCCAACTCCTAAGTGGCGCACGGTAGCCACTTAGCCAATTAATTCTTTGTGTCATACTTCTCCCTAAATTTTACTTAACCCCTAACTCACCTAGCTCCTTCTTTAAAACACTTAGAAAGAAATTTTTAGTTCTAAGTCGAGCCTAGCTCGGGGTTATTTCTAGACCCTAAAACATGCCAAATGATCCTAGTATTTAATTCTTCAAGCGCACACATGGGAAATTAATTAAATTTTAGACAACCCCTAATTCAGGATGTTACAATTCTACCACCCTTAAAATAATTTCGTCCTCGAAATTACTTACTATCGTCCAATCGTGCATCCTTAACTCATCACACTACGCTACTGTTGCGCACTCTAATCTTAAAGAACTATCATACTTTCCAGACACATTCCCTAAGTTCATAATCCAAGTTCCATACACTTTACTAGCAACATAAGAACGAACTAATGCAACCACAACCAAGACAATTGAGGGTATTCCGGAAATAAGAAACTTACCCGTTGTCATATCTGGCACATCTTCCTCCTCGCGACGGCCAACTGCATAAACCAACCTTGGTTGCCTCGCCTCTGCACCTTTAGCACCTCGGCCATGCCCATTACCATTATCATTACCTCTAACTGCACCTCGACCCCTCTGTGGTTGCTGGCCATCCCTCCTGAATTGACCACGTCCTTGATCCTCAGCTTGAGTCCTAGCCAACTTCTGCAGACAATCCCTTACCCGGTGCTCCATTGATCCACACTCAAAGCACCCTCTACTTCCAGCCAAACATTCTCCCGAGTGGGATTTCCCGCATCTAGCACACTGAGGTGGCCACTGAGCAGGCTTTGTGGCTCTTTCTGGTTCCCCAAATCTAGCCCTCTTTTGCACATTACTGCCCGATCCAGGCGATCCAAAGCCTCTCTTCTGTTTGTTCCTTTCGTGGTTCTGTCTTACGGACTCCTTGATCCCTTCGGCTACCTTAGCCTTTCCCACTAGGACAGAAAACTCACACTCCTGCTGTGGAGCAATCAGCAACCTCAAATCATCTCTCAGACCATCCTCGAATCGGACACACCGCTCATGTTCAGTAGCCACGATGCCTCTAGCATATCGACTTAGCCTTAAGAATTCTGCTTCATACTCTGACACAGACTCATTTCCTTGTACCAACCCCAGAAAAGCTTTCCTCTGTGCATCAGTGTAGCTGGTACCCACATACTTCTTCTGATAAGCAGTTTTGAAGTACTCCCAAGTAAGATCATCTACCGTAGCACCGTCCCGAACCGTGAGCCACCATTGATATGACTCATCCTTTAAAAGCGACACCGCTCCTTTCAGCTTCTCCTCATTTGTCAGATCGAGGTCGTCCATGATTCTCTCAGTCGATTCTAACCAATATTCCGCCGCACTGGGTGCTACTCCCGACACACCCTGGAATACCTCAGCTCCGTTGGATCGAAGTCGCTCGGGAATAGATTTCCGAGCTCCCATTCCTCCACTAGCCCCAGCCACCATCTCGAGGACTCGCAACACAGGTTGCGATACTTCCTCATCACCAGTCTGATCCTGCTCCTCTATACCAAAAGTTAGAGGTGGTGGTGGTGGTGGTGGTACTTCATTCTCCGACCCCTGACCCGACCTAATGGGTTCTGACACGGTCATCCTACCCCTACCGCGTCCACAATGGCCACGTCCTCTAGAGCTCATTCTAACTATCGCGCTTTAATCTGGTTAAGAAATTTTTATGGATTAGTAATTGTTCCACTTGGTTACTCATGAAGAAATTTTATGAAAAGTTCAATAGGGATTCTTTCGATCAATCAAAGTTTTAAGTCCTCTATCCTAGTTTACATGAATAGCACATCCATTCCTAATACCTTTCATACCTATTCACTCTTCGGGCATTTACATAGTTTCTATCCTGTGGGTATTTTCGTCATTTTCCTACAGGGGTATTTTCTTAATAAATAAGAGAAATTTTAAAACTTTAATAAATCAGGACACTTTGAAATTTTCAAAACTGGAGGGTATTTCTGAAAATTTGTCAAATTTAAAGATATGGCAAAACTTTTGGGAACAAGGGGTATTTTGGTAATTTTGTCAATCAGGGGTAATTTAAGTAAATTTCCAAAGTCGAGTATATTATTTTGAAATACAAAATTTTTTGGGTACTCTTGCAAAGTAAGAGAATTTTTATTGAAATCGAGGTAATACGGTAATTTTAAAACCAAGGGCATTTTCGTAATTTTGCCACTAGGGGCATTTTGGTAATTTTAATAAATCAAGAATATTTTGAAATTTTCCAAGAATAAATTTGTCTTACTATTTAAAAGAGATATTTTAATGATTTTAAAATTAGGGTTTTCATAAAACATGGCTAATCCCTTTCGGGTTTTATTTAGTATGTTTAGCCTACGACCGAGTCCTCTTGGTTAGGGTGAACCGAAGCTACGCACCAGGTAGGAATCCCGCGAAGAGGAGGTGAGTCACGAGGACTGCTTAAATACCAAGCTCTTTCGGATCCAATCCTAGACATGCGCACCAGGGTTACCACACCCTAACTCGGCGACTTGGTCGTAGGTTTATTTAATTAGGCTTTTAGAGTATTATGTCTTTTGCTGGGGTAAACTAGTCCTAGAGTCTAAACACTTATCATACTATCTACGTTCCATACCTACCCTTCTACATATAATAATTCATAAAGAAGTCAGAAGTACTTACCTGGGCGGATTGGTGCCGGAGACTCGCTGCCATGCTGTCTAAAACAAAAACCATTTTCACAAGGCCTACCAAAATATTTTGGGCCTTGGGCCCCCACAGCCGAGCTTTGAACTGGGCTCTGATACCAATTTTGTAACACCCCAAACCCAGCCCAAACATTACGACCGAATTTGGTTTGTTACAGAGGAAAACAATTTGAAAACCCTTTTTAAACGATTCCAATTACGGTGTAAGATATTGTTTTGTTCTAAAACATTGAGTTGTATGGTGAAAACCATACTTAGCTTTTGTTTAAGAATTTATCAAGTCAGGTTGTTATAGATTTCAAAGGTACCCGATGGCACGATAAAACATTTTTCGTTTGAATTTAAAAAAAAACATGTGTACTCATTTTAATATCATTAAGTAGTTTAAACAAATTATCCAAAAATACGTAAAGTAATCAAAATATAAACTTAGGAGGCCTTATTACAATTTAAACAAAATAAAACCAACAATAAAATAAAAACAGTTCAAAATTGATTTAGTCCATATTTCCACTGCATGGCCACCTCGAGTCTATCCTGCTCCACATCCGCAATCTACGAGTCACCTGAAAAATGTTAAAGGAGAAGGTGAGTCACCAAGACTCAATGTGTAACCCTTCCCCCGGTTTAATGCAACATAACACAATTTATAACTAAGTTAACATGCACTAAGTTTAATATGCACCCAACCTAGCCATCCAATACGCCTTTCTCTACCCCGTGTGGTACCAAACCACTGGTGGTGCCAAACCACTGGTGACTTAAAGTCACGATATCCATCATATTGTGGTGGCAAACCACTGGTGACCCGAAGTCACAAATCAAATGATGGGGCCAACCCATCGTGTGATACCAAATCACCGGGCGTCGATCCTGCAATGTCAATCGTGGGGCCAACCCACTGTGGTGCTAAGCCACTGGGACAAGACGCTATGAGGTGCCAAACCTCTGGAGGTGCCAAACCTCTGGTGACCGTAGTCACGAAATGTGGTACCAAACCACTGGTGCAAGTCGACACAAATATCACTTCCCCCTCCACTCATATAACCCACATCAATCAATGTTATTTAACAGAAATCATGTCAACATGCTTACTTAGCAACATACACTGGATTTATCAATAACCATGTATTTAAGTCACATATACCAAATATGTAATGCTTCTCAAAAGCATCATAAAGAAACTCATAACGACAAGGACTTACCTGAATCCTTCCTTATACCATGATGGTATTAAATCCAAATCTACACAGAACAGATTTAGCATACACATAACTTAGCACATTAATAGTTATAAAGTGTGTATGTACACACCTGTCACCAATGATAGTCCTAAATCCCGAAAAGACAAATCGGCCACACAAGCTTTCCTTGCCCCTATATTCGGCCAAACATGGAAGTTAGTGACATGGCCTATTCGGCCAAACCAATTAAATCTAAAGGGTTATCTCTTGAACCCGAATCCTTACCTACACGCCTTTGAATACTAGCCACCACACACCAAGTGTTTCTGCTTCCCTAAAATCGGTAATCACATGTTAATAGCCTTCAGCTTTATTGAACACTAAAAGAATAGACTGTTAACATAAATCCTTACCACCACTTACTGAATCTGACTAATCAAAGATGAAGGCTTCACTTGGTTACTTCCAAAATCCCGGAGACCCTTTCAAAATCGATTACAAAAAGACCCCACCCTTGACTAATATTCGGCCAAGGCAACCCCAAGAAATAGCGAGAGAGATTCGGCTATTACAACCAAAAAAGAAAAGGAGGGAATTCGGCTAGAGTTTTTGGAAGTAGAAACAAATGAAATGGTTAAAGAAGAAAGGAGAAATCGGCAAAGTAGATTAGAGGTGGGAGAAGGAAGATTCGGCTAGGAAGACAATGTGAATTTCGACACGGGTGTTTTAAGAAAGAAAGAATTGAAATTATGAGAAGAATAAGGTAGCTATTTTTGGCTTAGCTCCAATGAAAAAGAAAAAGAGAATTTGTAGGGTAGATGGTTCGGCCAAGAGACAAAAAGGAGAAAAGGAAGCAAAATAAAAAGAAAACTTTAGAAACTCAAGAGAGCATTCGGCTAGGTGCAATCAACAAAAGAAATTCAGCACTCACCAAGTGAAGTTTCGGCTTTGGTATACTAGACAAAGGCTGACCGAAATGCACCAAAAGATGCCTAAAAGAATTTGGCACTCCCCCTCTTGAAGACTCCAAAATTCGGCCACAACCTACAAAAGCTCATGACCACTAATTCAAACTAATTTGAATTAGTCAAATGCCTTAATTTACTCTTCTCCATCCATTCAAAAAATAGAATTTAAAAAAATAAACAAATTCTTATCTCTTATCACCTCTTCAAATAAATAATAAAAATAAAAGAAACCATGTGCTCATCAATTTCTTCCAGCCGAATTTTAAAAAACAAATTCAGCTTGATCCTTATCCCAATTGAAGATCCCATGTGCAGGCCAATTCCTTCTCTCCCTTTTCACGCCAGCATTGAAAAATAAAAACCCCAATTGCAGCTCCCTTGGTTCGAACCTAGAACCTCACTGCCGCAGCCCTCTCTTCCAATGCCCCAGGCCACTCTTCCCAATTGACTTTCATGCCATAAAAACCCATCATTTAATTTTAAAGCCTTCCTACTTAAGCCCATCACCGCACATATAAAAAATAAAACGCAAAACGCTGCTCCAGCCATTCGAACCTGCGCCCATCTTCACCTCCAACTCCTAAGCGGCGCACAGTAGCTACTTAGCCAATTAATTCTTTGTGTCATGCTTCTCCCTAAATTTTACTTAACCCCTAACTCACCTAGCTCCCTTCTTTAAAACACTTAGAAAGAAATTTTTAGTTCTAAGTCAAGCCTAGCTCGGGGTTATTTCTAGACCCTAAAACATGCCAAATGATCCTAGTATTTAATTCTTCAAGCGCACACATGGGAAATTAATTAAATTTTAGACAACCCCTAATTCAGGATGTTACAAGCTGTGTGGATTAGCTATGTGGATTAGTTGTGTGAATTAGCTGTGTGGATTAGCTGTGTGGATTAGTTGTGTGGATTAGCTGTGTGGATGTATTATCGAGAAATAATGATATGTTGTATATTGTGTAAATGTGACATTGAATGCAGGGGTGCATGTCAATGGTTATGAGTAAGTGACTCATGATGTGTTGGAATAAATGTGGTATGGGATAGAAAGAGTAAGCATAGTTGTACATTATATGTTAGTATAATGCTAATTGTTGTTTAGCTTATACTGTGTTGTTTAATTGTTTATGTGTAAACTTACTAAGCTCAAAGCTTACTCATTTTATTTTCCCTTGTCTTATAGAGTAAAAGTGTTGAACCGAGATACGAGGATCAATTGGAAGACCACCCACACTATCAGCACACTCTGGTACATGAGACTCAATGTTTTGTATATGGCATGTATAGGGGCTAGACAAGTTAGTGAATTTTGTTGTAAATGGCTAAGATGTGTTGGCCTTTAGATGGATAGCTTATTTTGTATAATGCCATAGTTGTTGGCTATTTTATGTTATATGAAAAGTTATAGTTATCTATGTGAGATTGCAATTCAATTTGAGTTGATTATGATTGTGTTAGATGAGTATATGTTGTGTATGCTAGAGGGGTGAAAAGAACTTGGCACATAGCTTTGTTCTTGTCCATGTGGATAGACACACGGGCGTGTGTCTAGACCATGTGAGACACACGGCCAGTCCACGGGTGTGTAACTTGGCCGTGCATCCTCTGCATGTTAGTATTTGAAGTCAGAATAGACCACGGACTAGTCACACGGGCGTGTGCCTAGGGCGTGTGGGATTAATCAGTGTTGGCCACAGGCTAGCCACACGGGCGTGTGTCTAGACTCTAGGCCGTGTTAAGGTAGTCAGTGTGAACCACGGGTGGTAAGCACGGGCGTGTGCCTTGGTCGTGGGACATTGGTAGAATGCTGTGGTTTTAGGCACGGTTTGGGGACATGGGCGTGTGTGTCCATGCACGGGCATGTCTAATCTTGCACGGGCGTGTGAGATATGTATAAAAGAGAAAAAATTTAAGATTGGAAGAAGTTTCGGTTTAGTCTCGAGAGCCCTCGTGTGTATGAGTGAGGCCTCGTAAGTCGAGAATGAGGTTGTTGAGATGACTTCAGAGAGTAGTTATGACGAGCCTAAGTGGCGATCAAGTGGTTTGAGTTTGGTAATGCCTCGGGCCCAGTTCCGGCGTAGAACCCGAGTAAGGGGTGTTACATTTAATGGTATCCGAGCTATGGTTTAGTCGGTTCTAGGACTACCGTAGCGGGTGTAAGAGTCTAGCTATACATGCCATAAGTGTACAATGATAGTGTGGTGGTTTCTGATGATTTTAAATGTGATTTTAATTAGTATATGGATTCCGATCCATTAACTGCTGATGAAGCAACTAGTAATGCGCCAGCTCCTGCACAAGGAACCGTGCCTGTTCAAAGTGGACCCGAGGCTAAGGGTCAAGGGGAAAGGGCTCAGAAAGCCTTTCTCCAGATGATGAGTAATTGGTACTCGGACTATGTTCGAGCAAACCCTACTGCTCAAACTCCTCCACCTCCTCCTATACCTCAGCCAAATCCAGTGGCTCCTCAAGGTATGGATGTAGTGAGGATATCGAAACCCCCGGTGGATAAGATTAGGAAACACGGGGCTGAGGAGTTTAGAGCTAAGGTAGATGATGACCCAGAGAGGGCGGAGTTCTGGTTGGAGAACTCGATGAGGGTTGGAAACACGAAAATTTATACACTTTTTCATGCCTTTTTTAACTCAAATTTATGCAGTTTCGATTAAATTCTTATCGGAAAATAATTAAATATTATAAAATAATTAAATTGTGTTAAAAATATGAACATGATGAATTTTAATTAATTTTATAGTTAATTTTGATTAATTTTGACTATTTTCGACAGATTCGCACAAAGGGCGAAAATTGGCTCGGCAGACACTGCTAGAAGAATAAAACTGAGAAGCAATTTGAAGTATCGAGGCACATTTATTTTGTAACATCCTAAAATAGGGCCTATGCATTTTCGGTTTAATTGTATGAAGTGACATGTTTTAAGTATTATGAATAAATTTTAAACATTTTTTAGAAACCCGGAAATGAGTGAAAATAAGTTAGAAATGAACATTTTTGGAAACCTGAAAATGTATGGAAATGTTAAGTTTAAAAATGGAAGGTGAACATTTTTGGAAACTAGGAAATGTAAGGAAAATGGATAGTGAACATTTTTGGAAACTTGGAAATGTAAGGAAATGTCAAGTTTACAGAGCCGATCGAAAATTTTTGGAAACTTAGAAATGACCTAGAAATGACGAGTTTTAAGGTTTAAAAGGGGAAATTGAGGCAAGGTGGCCTTAAAAGAAAAAGTTTGTGAAATTTGACACACAAACAGGCTTGGAAAAGTGGTCTGAAGATGCCACTTAGGCCCAATGGAAATGGCGCCATATGCAAGAGGAATGGGCCTGAGTTCGAGTCACTTGGGGAGCAAATAAAGGAGGTTTTACTTTTTCTTCCAGAAGACTGAGGTGGACGGTACATGCTTCTAGAAAGGAGGTGTTTTATTTTCATAAATATTCGATTAAAAAGGGTGATAAATAAAGGATTTTTTTAAAATTGGATTATTTTGAAGAGATAAATGTTGGATTTAAACTCTTTTATTTATGATAGTTAAAGGATAAAGTTATCAGATAGAGGAGTGATGGCCAAGTAAGGGATTCTAAGTTAGTAATTTCGGCTATAAAAGGAAAAGAGAGGCCATTTTGCATTATTTTCTATTCTTTGAAAGCCTCTGTCGAATTCTCTTCACCAAATCTTCTTCTTCTTTTATTTTTGCCAAGTCGAAATACCTTGTGATCTAGCCGAATCCTCCATATTTATTCTTCCTTCTCTTTTCTTTCTAATCCCTCTAAAAGCCGAAAGTTGTGAGATCATCATCTAGCCATAGCCGAATCTCTGAAGGTTGAAGTGAAGGTGCAATCGATTTCTTCAAGAAAGGGTAAGAACAAGTTTTGATTTCTATTCTTTTCTTTTAGATTTGTCAAAATCTAGGACTAATCCCATCAATATTCTTATTTTCCGAAATTTGGAAGGAGATCTTTCGGGATTTACTAAGTGTCGACTACAAGGAAGGAGAAGTTCTTTTCCCGAAGGTACACCATAGGCCACGTGTTCCCTAGTTATTCGGTGAGTTTCGGGATTTAAAATCCACAAGGTAAGTGTCTATAGTATTCGGCCAAGGCCATGTTTGGTAAATATATGTGTTCATTAATTATTCAAAAGCCGAAAACTAACCAAGTTAATTGATTAAATGCTTGGCCGAATGCAAGAAGAGTATAGCAGAGATTTCAAGACTTGATTCTTAAGTCAAACGGCAACAAGGTAATTTTAAGTATACTAATCCTACTAGGATTTGGATTTATTGCCGAATGGCTTTTTATTAAAGTAGTAGGTGATTAATCAAATGTAGGGATTAAGGATCTAAGCATTAGATCAAGCTTTTCGGGATTTCAAGACCCTTTCGGTAAGTATGATACGTTGTGGATATTTGGTTAAGAATTTGTATATTGATGATTAAATCGATTGTTCTGATTAAGTGTGTTGATGGAGGCGAATACCATTCAAGAAGGGAAAGGGAAGGTCCCTATCCCGAAGTTTAAGAAGAGATCTGTCTCGGCGATTAGGGATTGGCCACCGGGGTGTGGACCAGCGTCGGAACAAGAAAGTAGGCAAATAGCCGTAGTATCGCCTAGTGAAAGCATCGATGTCGAAAGCATAGTTCTCCAAGTGATCGGTGTGTGATTAACCCACCGTTTTACGGGTATATGATATTTATGTGAAATGTGTATGTGTTATGAATGTGCTAACTAGTGCGATGGAAATTGTGATAAGGATACCCTCAAGGGTATGTCGATAACCCTAAAGTACCAAACCCGATTATATGTGATTATTAATATGAATATGTGACAATATGCTTGATGAACATGCTCATGCATCATTACATTGTATCATTATTTTATGTGGCATGTGCATGGGTGGGATATGATATGAAAGAAGGTGCGGGTGTACTTCGAGTGCGTGGTTTGATGTTAGCCTTGAGCTACATCGTGGATTGACGTTGGCCGAGGTCACGTTGTGGATTAATTGCGATTTAGTTCGCGTGGCTTGATGAGTGGCTATGTGCCTCATCGTGGTTGATATCGGCTATGTGCCATATCGTGGTTGATGAGTGACTATGTGTCCCATCGTGGTTTTGGTGTTAGCTACGGCTACATCGTGGATTAACGTTGATCGAGATCACGTTGTGGATTAATTGCGATTTAGTTCGCGTGGCTTGATGAGTGGCTATGTGCCTCATCGTGGTTGATATCAGCTATGTGCCATATCGTGGTTGATGAGTGACTATGTGTCCCATCGTGGTTTTAGTGTTAGCTACGGCTACATCGTGGTACGGCTACATCGTGGTACGGCTACATCGTGGATTGACGTTGACTGAGGTCACGTTGTGGATTAATTGCGATTTAGTTCGCGTGGCTTGATGAGTGGCTATGTGCCTCATCGTGGTTGATATCGGCTATGTGCCATATCGTGGTTGATGAGTGACTATGTGTCCCATCGTGGTTTTGGTTTTAGCTATGGCTACATCGTGGATTGGCGCTGACTGAGGTCGCGTTGTGGACTATTGTGCTTAATTGCACGGGGACGGCAGTGGTTGCCTTTGGAGTGAAAAGGAGAGGGTGATTTGATAATCCCCTGGTGTGTGGTAGGCTGGATAAGGGGGTGTGTAGCGGATGGACCCTAGGTTTGGGTTGGGCTTCATAATTGCATGATTTCCTATGTGGATTAATGTGGAAATGGGCTAAGCCCAGTATGTGGAAATTTTGTGGTCAACTACCCTATTAGATGAATGTGATATGAATATGGGCCAAGCCCAGAATGTGATAACATGTGAATTTGATAATTGATATCTGATATATGAGTTAATATGTGGTTAACATGTGGGTGGAATTCAGTGGACTAATTACACACTGAGTCTGTATGACTCACCCAATTTTTATTAAACATCGCAGATGATTCGTGGTGATTGGACCGGGTTGGAGTGGATACGAGGTGGCCCATGCAGAAGACATCTTCTTTATTTTATTCAGTTTATTACTAAGAACTTTTGTTTAATTATTTATTGTAATAAGGCCCAGTTAAAGTATTTAAGTATTTCTATTTGAGCATTTTTATTATGTTTAAGCTAGACGACCATTAAATTATTATTTAGAAGTGCTTTTAATTTGGATATTTTTATCAAGCTTATATTATTTAGAATTTTTAATTGGACATGGTTTTCAAATGACAAAATTTTTAATGTTTTTCCCAAAAGTGAAATCAGTCTTCAAACGTTTTTCCGCAGTGGCATTTCAAATTCGGTCGTAACGAATGGGCCGAGTTTGGGGTGTTACAGTTTGGTATCAGAGCCCGGTTCAAAACTCTGTCTTGAGGGTTTTGGGTCCAAAAATAATTTTTTTCAAAGATGGGCTTTTCAAAAGTATGGCCTTTCATAAACATTTCAGGTTATTCTAGCATTGCACCTGTATCTCCGGCCCGAAGTCCACCAGGTAAGTACTTCTGGCTATTGAAGCGGTTTGAATATGTGAATGTTATAAGTATGAAGGGAACGTAGATTAGTGAACTAGGATCTGTTGAACCCTAGGACTGGGCTACTCAAACACAAGTGCATAAGACTTAAGGACCATTAAACAAACCTGTGAACTAAGTCGCCGAGTTAAGGTGTGGCAACCATAGTACGCATGTCTAGGATTGGTATTCGATGAAGAGCTTGGTACTTAGCGGTCCTAGCGACTCACCTCCTCTCTACTCGAATCCTACCTGGTGCGTAGCTACGGTTCACCCTAACCAAGAGGACTTATTCACGGGCTAAACCCGATAATTAAAACCCGAAAGGGACTAGCCATGATAAAAACCCTAGTTTTAAAATCCCTAAATTACCCTTTTAATTGTAGTAAAAGATTATTGTGAAATTTTTTTCCAAAATATCTCCGATTTACAAAATTACAAAAATGCCCCTGTATTGTAAATTACTAAAATACCCTTAGTTCTTAAGATTTTCAAAAATACCCTCGACGTTTGCTACAATATTTCTACTTTACAAAAATACCAAAAACTTCATTTTACAAATAACAAGATACCCGATTTGGAAAATTTACAGAATCGCTTCTGACTTCCAAAATTACCGAAATAACCTCAATTTAGAAAATTTTGCAACACCTCTGATTTGGAAAACAAAATAACCCAGAGATTTTGTAAATTCTGAAATACCTTTAATTTGAAAAATATTTTGAATTGACCCCGATTTATTACCAAAATACCCACTGTAGGAAAATGACGAAATTACCCACAGGTAGGGAAATGGATGGAATGGCCATAAAAGTGTAGTGAATGATGTTGTGAATGAATGTGACTTCATGGAGAAATGAATGTGTCTCTGCTTATGAATGTGAATGTGACTCCCTGAGTTAGAGTAGTGAACTTGAACTGAACCTTTGTGTAATCGAAAGAACTACTTCTAAATACTTTATGTCATAAAATTGTTCGCGGTTAATAAGTGGAACAAAATTCTGATGCATAAAACTTTTAAATCAGATAAGTCGCGATGTTAGAAATGAGTTCTAGGGGACGTGAACTTAAAAAAATTGTGCCTAGGAAGTATGATGATTCCATTAAGATCAGAGTGCGCAGCATAAGCGTAGTGCGGTGAGTTAAGAGGGACGATTATTCGTTAATAAGTAATTTCGAGGACAAAATTATTTTTAAGGAGGGTAGAACTGTAACATCCTAAAATAGGGCCTATGCATTTTTGGTTTAATTGTATGAAGTGACATGTTTTAAGTATTATGAATAAATTTTAAACATTTTTTGGAAACCCGGAAATGAGTGAAAATAAGTTAGAAATGAACATTTTTGGAAACTTGGAAATGTAAGGAAATGTCAAGTTTACAGAGCCGATCGAAAATTTTTGGAAACTTAGAAATGACCTAGAAATGACGAGTTTTAATGTTTAAAAGGAGAAATTAAGGCAAGGTGGCCTTAAAAGAAAATGTATGTGAAATTTGACACACAAACAGGCTTGGAAAAGTGGTCTGAAGATGCCACTTAGGGCCTATGGAAATGGCGCCATATGCAAGAGGAATGGGCCTGAGTTCGAGTCACTTGGGGAGCAAATAAAGGAGGTTTTATTTTTGCTTCCAGAAGACTGAGGTGGACGGCACATGCTTCTAGAAAGGAGGTGTTTTATTTTCATAAATATTCGATTAAAAAGGGTGATAAATAAAGGATTTTTTTTTAAATTGGATTATTTTGAAGAGATAAATTTTGGATTTAAACTCTTTTATTTAAGATAATTAAAGGATAAAGTTATCAGATAGAGGAGTGATGGCCAAGTAAGGGATTCTAAGTTAGTAATTTCGGCTATAAAAGGAAAAGAGAGGCCATTCAGCATTATTTTCTGTTCTTTGAAAGCCTCTGCACGAATTCTCTTCACCAAATCTTCTTCTTCTTTTATTTTTGCCAAGTTTAAATACCTTGTGATCTAGCTGAATCCTCCATCTTTATTCTTCCTTCTCTTTTCTTTCTAATCCTCCAAAAGCCGAAAGTTGTGAGATCATCATCTAGCCATAGCCGAATCTCTGAAGGTTGAAGTGAAGGTGCAATCGATTTCTTCAAGAAAGGGTAAGAACAAGTTTTGATTTCTATTCTTTTCTTTTAGATTTGTCGAAATCTAGTACTAATCCCATCAATATTCTTATTTGCCGAAATTTGGAAGGAGATCTTTCGGGATTTACTAAGTGTCGACTACAAGGAAGGAGAAGTTCTTTTCCCGAAGGTGCACCATAGGCCACGTGTTCCCTAGTTATTCGGTGAGTTTCGGGATTTAAAATCCACAAGGTAAGTGTCTATAGTATTCGGCCAAGGCCATGTTTGGTAAATATATGTGTTCATTAATTATTCAAAAGCCGAAAACTAACCAAGTTAATTGATTCAATTCTTGGCCGAATGCAAGAAGAGTATAGCAGAGATTTCAAGACTTGATTCTTAAGTCAAACGGCAACAAGGTAAGTTTAAGTATACTAATCCTACTAGGATTTGGATTTATGGTCGAATGGCTTTTTATTAAAGTAGTAGGTGATTAATCAAATGTAAGGATTAAGGATCTAAGCATTAGATCAAGCTTTTCGATTTCAAGACCCTTTCGGTAAGTATGATAAGTTGTGGATATTTGGTTAAGAATTCGTATATTGATGATTAAATCGATTGTTACGATTAAGTGTGTTGATGGAGGCGAATACCATTCAAGAAGGGAAAGGAAGGTCCCTATCCCGGTTTAAGAAGAGATCTGTCTCGGCGCTTAGGGATTGGCCACCGGGGTGTGGACCAAATCGGAACAAGAAAGTAGGCAAATAGCCGTAGTATCGCCTAGTGAAAGCATCGATGACGAAAGCATAGTTCTCCAAGTGATCGTGTGTGTGATTAACCCACCATTTTCCGGTATATGATATGTATGTGAAATGTGTATGTGTTATGAATGTGCTAACTAGTGCGATTGGAAATTGTGATAAGGATACCCTCAAGGGTATGTCAATAACCCTTAAGTACCAAACCCGATGATATGTGATTATTAATATGAATATGTGACAATATGCTTGATGAACATGCTCATGCATCATTACATTGTATCATTATTTTATGTGGCATGTGCATGGGTGGGATATGATATGAAAGAAGGTGCGGGTGTACTTGAGTACGTGGTTTGATGTTAGCCTTGAGCTACATCGTGGATTGACGTTGACCGAGGTCACGTTGTGGATTAATTGTGATTTAGTTCGCGTGGCTTGATGAGTGGCTATGTGCCTCATCGTGGTTGATATCGGCTATGTGCCATATCGTGGTTGATGAGTGACTATGTGTCCCATCGTGGTTTTGGTGTTAGCTACGGCTACATCGTGGATTGACGTTGGTCGAGGTCACGTTGTGGATTAATTCGCGATTTAGTTTGTGTGGCTTGATGAGTGGCTATGTGCCTCATCGTGGTTGATATCGGCTATGTGCCATATCGTGGTTGATGAGTGACTATGTGTCCCATCGTGGTTTTGGTGTTAGCTACGGCTACATCGTGGATTGACGCGTTCGAGGTCACATTGTGGATTAATTGCGATTTAGTTCGTGTGGCTAGATGAGTGGCTATGTGCCTCATCGTGGTTGATATCGGCTATGTGCCATATTGTGGTTGATGAGTGACTATGTGTCCCATCGTGGTTTTGGTGTTAGCTACGGCTACATCGTGGATTGGCACCGATCGAGGTCGCGTTGTGGACTATTGTGCTTAATTGCACGTGGGCGGCAGTGATGATTGCCTTTGGAGTGAAAAGGAGAGGGTGATTTGATAATCCCCTGGTGTGTGGTAGGTCGGATAAGGGGGTGTGTAGCGGATGGACCCTAGGTTTGGGTTGGGCTTCATAATTGTATGATTTCGTATGTGAACATATGTGGAAATGGGCCAAGCCCAATATGATATGTGGATCAATGTGGAAATGGGCTAAGCCCAGTATGTGGAAATTTTGTGGTCAACTACCCTATTAGATGAATGTGATATGAATATGGGCCAAGCCTGAATGTGATAACATGTGAATTTGATAATTGATATCTGATATATGAGTTAATATGTGGTTAACATGTGGGTGGAATTCAATGGACTAATTACACACTGAGTCTGTATGACTCACCCAATTTTTATTAAACATAGCAGATGAGTCGTGGTGATTGGACCGGGTTGGAGTGGATACGAGGTGGCCCATGCAGAAGACATCTTCTTTATTTTATTCAGTTTATTACTAAGAACTTTTGTTTAATTATTTATTGTAATAAGGCCCAGTTAAAGTATTTAAGTATTTCTATTTGAGCATTTTTATTATGTTTAAGCTAGACGACCATTAAATTATTATTTGGAAGTGCTTTTAATTTGGATATTTTTATCAAGCTTATATTATTTAGAATTTTTAATTGGACATGGTTTTCAAATGACAAAATTTTTAATGTTTTTCCCAAAAGTGAAATTAGTCTTCAAACATTTTTCCGCAGTGGCATTTCAAATTCGGTCGTAACGAATGGGCCGGGTTTGGGGTGTTACATATTTCCAGCCCAAGACGGTCCGATTATGAAAATTAAATAATAATGTAATTAATTTTAATTTATTCTAAATTTAATTTGGGCTAAATAAATTAATCTTAATTAATTATGAAAAAGGCCCAAGTGAACCGCATCAGTTGAACCGAACCGAGCAAAGAATTGGGCAGCCCAAACCGTCCATATACTGACCCAAATCAGCTTATTAGCTGATAAATTAAGCTTGCAAAGAAGCCCTTGAGGACTTTTCAAAGTTGCATTCAACCCCCTCCAAATATAGTGGCTTTGTAGATTTGCCCCATGCCATATTTAGCAAAGTTGAAGCCATCAACTTTGCCACATAGATGGCCGGCCAAGGGAGGGCTCTTTGGCTGATGGGATTTGCTATTTTTAGCAGACACATTCAGCTATAAATACCACCCTTGGCTGATCATTCAAATCATCCCTCAATCCTTCATTTCGCATTCACTCTATCATTCTCTCTTCTCTCCATTCTCTCTTCTTTTCCATTCCATTTCCCCTCCTTCTTGTGCCGATTTCCCCTCTTGGAAAAGAGGTGTTTTTCCAGCCATTTGGAGCATCAAGTGAAGTGTTCATAAGACACCTTGATAGCCGAGGACAACGGAGAACGAAGAACGGAGCAATCAATCAAGCCACGGAGAAACATCGGATTTGCTTCTTGTTCCTTATCTCTTTAAATTTCGTTGTTGTTTTGACAAACATGTTCATGAATATTTATGCTATTGAAATGGTTAATTTAATTAGCTTAGCTTGAATTTAATTCGTGTTGGGTTGATTGCATTTCGTCATCTTAAATTATTAAAATTGTGTTTATACTGTTATAGGCCTCGGTAAGATGCTTGATTAAGTAAAATCATGCTTAAGTTATTTTGGCATTTTAATTGTTTAGATAACTAAAGAATTAATTATTTAAACGCATTGAAATTGTAATTAATGGACACAATACTTAATCTGTGCTTGTTTAATTCTTCTAACGTAGCTGAAGATTAAATTAGCATTGTATTTGGCGATACATATGCCTTGCATAACTTGCAAGATTTTTGTGATTAAATTTTTTCAAGGTAAGGATACTTTGTTACCTCACATGAACTTTTATATGCTTATTAGGTCGAATTAATCAGTTGAATCACATAGGAATATGCGAGAGATTGTTTAATTTAATAAGTATGTATGTGCAATAACATGTAAATATGTTCATAAGTTAGCAAATTACCGAGTTGCCGTGATTTATTCGTAACAAGTATAAGCATGGATTTAATGATTCTAAGTTAAGGAATGTAATTAATCCAACACAATTATATCATCTTGATTAAAATTAGCTTTTGAAATCGTGCATAAGAATTTCTTTATTTTATTTTATTTTACTTTGTTTTCTAGTTTTTAATCATTTCTCAAAACCAAATATTTTTCCCTCACCAAAGTGTTTAAAAAATCATTTTCATAAATAAGTCTTTTACAGTCCCTATGGGTATGATAACTCGACATTTACTTGTCACTTTATTACTTGTTGCGATTATGTACACTTGCACATTTTCACCGTTCCAAGTTTTTGGCGCCGTTGCCGGGGACTGTTTTAAAAGACATTATTTGTGGAATTGATAATTTTGTATTTTGGTCTTTTTTTTTTGTTAAATTTTAATTCTATTTTTTTTTTGTGTTTGTTTCAGAGTATTTGTCAAATTATTGACTTACTTCCTGTAAACCCTAAAATTGAAAGGACTTTCTGACAAAGGAGAAGACAAGCGAACCAAAGAAGGACCGAATATATGAATTTCAAAAATCCAAATGAAAATCCAAGAGGAACATTCGCTTATAATACTCACAATCCGATCATTGTTGCCGAAGATAGAAACTGTGCCATTCAACAATATGCCATTCCTCTATTCAACGAGCTCAATCCGAGTATTAAGGGACCCGAAATTGAGGCACAACAATTTGAGCTGAAGCCGGCCATGTTCCAAATGTAGCAAAATATGGGTCAATTTAGTGGGATTCCTAATGAAGATCCACATCTTCATCTTAGGCTATTCATGGAAGTGAGTGACTCATTTAAACTAGTTGGAGTGACTGAAGACGCCTTGAGACTGAGATTATTTCCATACTCCTTAAGAGATAGAGCACGAGCATGGTTGAACTCCCTACCGTCCGGTTCCATAACTACATGGCAAGAGTTGGTTGAACGTTTCTTAATGAAATATTTCCCTCCATCTTTAACTGCCAAGATCCGAAAATGAAATCACTTCATTTCAAAGAACTTGATGAAGAATCTTTATATGAGGCATAGGAGCGGTTTAAGGAGTTATTATGAAAGTGCCCTCATCACGGCATTCCTTACTACGTTCAAATGGAGACTTTCTATATTGGTCTCAATATTCATACTAGAATGATGGTGGATGCTTCGGCAAATGGAGCCCTTCTTTCTAAGTCTTATAACGATGCTTACGAGATTATTGAAAGAATTGCCAGCAATAACTATCAGTGGCCAACCAACCGAAGCAAAATTTCGGAAATACGAGCAACGATGAGTACATAAAGCAGACACACTTGCTTCTTTGGCAGCCCAGGTATCCTCAATGTCTTCTATGCTTAAGAACATAACTGTTAATGGTTTCAATGGTAATCTGTCAGGTGAGCAGCCGAACCAGTTCTAGAATTTTTCTTGTGAATACTGTGGAGATGGCCATTTCTTTGAAAATTACCCATCGAATCAAGAGTCAAATTATTACATAGGAAATCAGAATTGGAATGGTCCACAATCAAATTTTTACAACCCTTCATGGAAGAATCATCCAATTTCTCCATGGAGTAATCAATGGGCGGACCATAGCGACTCTATTATGCCATTTCAACCAAATTATCTATCAGAATATTCTCAACAAGTGCAACAACCCACACCAACTGAATCTTCAAGTAATCTTGAGAATCTGCTGAAGGCGTACATAGCGAAGAATGATGAACTAATCCAACGCCAAGCAGCAACATTGAAGAATTTAGGAAACCAAGTGGGACAGCTAGCCAATGAGCTCAAAAGCAGACCCCAAGGTCTTTGGCTGAGTGATACAGAAAATCTGAGAAGCACGGGCAAAGAGCTTTGCAAAATTGTCACTTTACAAAGTGGGAAGACATGGGAACCCAAAACTGTCAAGGTTGAAGATAAGCCTATTGTAGCTCAAGATAAAGAGGAAGTTCAACCAAGTGTTGAAACTCCTGCATCACAGAAGTCAGATTCAGTGATTCTTGATGAGGTAAACTCTAAACCAGTTAGTTCTGATTATCTAACACCCTTGTCAGATGCAGAAAAATTTCCACAGAAGAGTTGTCTGGTTAAAGCTAGGATTCCACCATTGCCATATCCTCAACGATTCCAGAAGCAGCAATGAGATACTCAGTTGAAAGAAATTTTTGATGACAAGGTGACTTTTAATGACTTAGATACTGCTAAATCCCCGGATGTAGTTGATGACTGTTCTGCTATTTCAAAGATGGAATCACTGGCTTCTATAGAGCTGGAGCTCAATTCTATAAATGATCCGTTAGAATGTATTCTGCTACCAGACTACCCAAGTGATGATGAAGACGAGGAATGTTTGGCTTTGTTAGAAGCTAAAACAAAGGGATTCACTCAGGAAGCTCCACTGGAATCATTAGAGTTATTATCTCGGGAGTACACACAACCAATAGTGTTGATTGAAGAGCCAGTCAAATTGGAACTGAAGACTTTGCCTCCTCGTTTGAAATATGATTGTTTGGGTTTATCTCCATTTTTACCTATCATGATTTCATTTGAGTTCACCAAGAATCAAGAAGAAGAGTCATTTGTTGTTTTGGAAAAGAACAAGAAGGGTTTCGAATGGATTATTGCAGATATTCGAGTCACGACTTCGAGGATTTGTAAGAATTACAGGGAGTTAAACAAGGCCACCAGGAAAGATCATTACGGGTTTTCTTTCCCTAATAAGATGTTGGACAGATTTGATGGGAAATAATATGATTACTTCCTAGATGGTTATGGTTGGTATGACAAATGGCCATTTGACACCACCATAGCCAATGACGATCCTGAATAAAATAGAGGGAGTTCTATTCACTTTCTCTTTCGTTATTTTATATTTTTAGTTTTTTTTTTCTCATTTGAATAAAATGGTAGACTTAGATAAAATTTTCTTTGCTTCATTACATTAATTAAAACTCTGTCTAGGAGATTGAGACTTAAGCGGGACCATCTGTGACTCCTCCAGTCTTTCCTGGGAGTTTAATTTAATTTAATTTTTCAAAAAAAAAAAAATTTCTATGTAGCCCAAAGAATTTAAGTATTTGTTTTGTTAAATAATGGGTCAACTTTTAACCAGAGCAATAATTTCTTTGAGTTTTTTTTTATTTTTCAGTATAGGAGCTTAGGATCCAAGAAGGAGCTGCCATTGGGCTTAAGACACTACTAAGAAGGGAAATATTCAACCCTTTTCCGCACAAACCTATAGCCCTTGCCTTGCTCCACCACCACTCCCAAGTAGCCCAATTGTGCATCTCACTTAATCCCTTAATGTTGCAGCCCTTAACTCCCTAAATCACCACCCCAAGCACTTTCTTTCGAAGTCACCAACTGCTGCACCCAAACTATCCTTAAAACCGCCACCCTCTTCAACTCTAAACCTTACCCGCAGCTACTCACCCACCTGGCCAAAACTGAAACCACCCTTAACAAATTTCCTGAGTTTGACGCTGAGAGTCCCTTTATCGGACACCATTCCACAAACTGAATAGTTTGTTATAATGGCTATGCTGCAACACATGTAGTTGCAGTAACAAGATTACTAGAGATACTCAAAAATACGGGATGACTCAATCAGATATGCATTTAAAATATATATTTCATAACCCATTCATTTTTGTGCCTGAATTTCCAAACTTTATACTCGAACCATGGACTCCAATGTCGAGGAAGGAAAAAGATGAGTCAAATTCTGAGGGATCTACAAATAAATAAAAAGGGGGATCTTTACTTTATTTCATTTTCTTTCCTATGTTAGGATTAGGTTAATTAGGAATTTTTATTTGTGCATAATAAAACAAGAGATAGGAATCATGAATAAAATCTGAACAAGTCACAAAGGCTAAAGTGTGGCAATAGGTATATACATGCCTAGGATTGGATTTAGAGAGAGCTTGGTACTTAAGCAGTCAATTTGACTCACCTCCTCTTTCCTAAAATCCTACATGGTGTATAGTATCTATTCACTTTAAACAATGAGGACATTGTTCACTTTAAGTAGGGGGACCGAAAATTTGAATTAATTCCGCTCAGAATAAAATTTTCCTTTAATTATGATTAGGATATATTTTGTTCAATAATTTGAAATTTTGTTAAGTATGCTATACTCCAGTATTAATAAAGTTCTATTATTTCAATAAGTTATTATGTTAGCTTAATAAAGATATGAATGTATTTTTAATAAAGCATGCAAATTGTACCATAAATTTTTTTTTTCCTACGAAAAATTAGGCATGCATGAAAGTTTAAGTCTTTAGAATTGACTTAGTAATTTCTTGAGGCGAAATCCTAGGAAGCATGGAATATTGAAAATGATTTAGGCAACTATTGTTTGGACCGTTTGAGCCTTTCAAGCCAACCCTGATAAAATTATCCTTTGAAACCCAACACTGAGACTATATGGCCTAGTTTTATTTGGACCTTTGCAATATTTAGCCATCACTTTTCTCTTCATTATCTTTAAAATTGTCCCAAACACTAGACTCAGTACTATTCAGAATATCGTTTGAAAATAAGTTTGGGGAGTTGAAAAGAAATATCAATTGCTCAAAAGTTGTAGTACATGAAGCAAGTGCTCAAATTTGATTTGAAAAGAGAGAGAGAGAGAGAGAGAGAGCACTCGAAATAAAATAGATGTACGAAAGAGCATGAGAAAGTTGGTGTATAAATGGTAAAAATTCTGAAGGTTTGATTTTATGCTGAGTCTAGGGTTTTAAAACCTAAAATTATCTATCTTTTACCTACCCCTAATGTAACATGCCAAAATTGGGGTTATTTGTGATTGAATTATTTTTCTTGTATTTGAATTTCTGTGATATTATTCGTGATGATATAAGGCTTAATTAGGGGTCTTGAGTAAGCTCGGTTTAGTAGAATAATTCTTAGTATGGCTTATTTAAAGAAGAGGATTAAATGAGCTTAGCACTTAAGTTAATTTAAGTAGCAATAAGTGACAAGATGAGTGCATGGCAAGTTGGTAATGGCGCATGGAGTTTAGCTTGAGGGGAGAGGTTCGAATCCCTTAAATAGCATTGGGACAACTTTTATTTTTGCTTTGGTATGGTAAGTGTCGGCCAAGGATAATTAAGGTAAGGGTTGACCATGTTTTTTTGGTTAGAAGACTATAGGTTTAAGGCAAGTATTAACTTATGGAAGGGAATCAAGTAATTAAGGAAAATATGGAGACATGGGGCTAGTATCAAGGAAAACGTTTTGGAAAGAAATCCTATGCCTTTATGCCATGAACTTGGACGGCATTGTGGCTAAGGAGGGAGTTTTGGCCGAATATGCTAGTGTTGGTAAGGCTTAGGAAGATTTTTGGTCATTTCTTTCATTTGGTGCAAAAGTTGCAAAACAATTCTCTCTCAAACTCTTTTCTTTCTAGCCGAATTTTTACCATTTGCTAAGCTTAATACTTTTTGACCATTTGGTCATTTTATGCTCAATTTCTATTTTCTTCATCTCAATCTCTCAAAACCAAAACCTTCATCAACCTTTTGTTCTCCCATTTGTTTTGATTAAACATCAAAACCTCCTATACTTACTTCTTGCTTGAAAACTCTATTTCTTCTCCTATTCTTATCTTTTTGTCATAAAGCCGAATATACCTCTTTGTTGTGCCGAAAATATTCTTCTCCTATCTTGATCAACTTTGGCCGAATATTGAAGGTAAGATAGTTATCATCGGGACTTCTCTAGAAATTGGTTTTGGTAAGGTGGTAAGGTTTATTTCAAGGATTATTATTTTAAGTTTCGTTTAAGCCAAGGCTAATAAACCTTATTGATGATGGTTGATTGTAGGGAAGTGAGGCCGATTCTTTTAGGAGTGTGTTGGATAAGTGTTCAAGGCTTTGGGTAAGATTTTAGGTTCACAAGGAACCTTTCTCAATTATTTTGGTTTGGCCGAATAGGCCATGGTTCTAATATTCATTTTTGGCCGAATATAGGGGCAAGAATACTTGTGTGGCCGATTTGTCTATTCGGGATTTAGAACTCTTTTTGGTGCCAGGTGTGTATACATACACATCTTATAACTTTTTAATATGCTAAGTGTTATTTTATGCCTAAACGTTTTGTGTAGACATGGATGTAATACCTTCATGGTATTAACAAGGATTTGGGTAAGTTCTTATTACTATGTGATTATTATTTGATGCTTTTGGGAAGCATGACACATTTGGTATGTGTATTATTTGATATATGGCTTATGAAAAATCGATTGGATGTTGTTAAATAAATCTATTAACATGATTTGTGGTACATGCATATAAATGATTGTTATGGGTTGATGAGAGGAGGGGGCAATGATATTCGTGTCGACGGACACCAGTGTTTTGGTAACACATCGTGACTACGGTCACCAGAGGTTTGGTACCTCCAGAGGTTTGGCACCTCATAGCGACTTGTCCCTGTGGTTAATACCACCGTGGGTTGGCCCCACTTTGAGATATGGGATTGTCTGCCAGTGATTTGGTATCACACGATGGGTTGGCCCCATCATCTATTTTGTGACTTCGGTCACCAAAGGTGTTTTAATAACACAATAGTGTCTTCTGGACACCGGTGATTTGGTATCACAAATGTGACTATATGTCACCAAGTGTTTTAAGTAACACAATTGTGTCATTGGACACCGTGGTTTGGCACCACCAGGTGGTTTGGTACCACACGGGGTAGAGAAAGGCGTTTGGATGGTTAGGTTGGGTGCATTTTAAACTTATGCATGTTAATGGGTTATGATTTGTGTATGTTATTGCACTAAACCGGGGAAGGGTTACACATTGAGTCTTGGTGACTCACCTTCTCCTTTAATTTTTCAGTGATTCGTAGACCACGGGTGAGGAGCCTGATGGACTCGAGGTGGCCATGCAAAGGGAGACTTTTAATAAATGAATTTTGGATTTTATTTATCTTTCTTTTAGGTTTATGTTGCTTATTTGTAATAAGGCCTCCTAGTATGATTTCATTATTGCTTGCGTGTTTGAATGTTTGGTTTAAACTACTTGATGATGTTAAAACGTTTGCACATGTTTTCTCAAATTAAACGCAAAATGTTTTTAAAGTACCATCGGGTACATTCAAATTTGTAAACAACTCGACTCAAAGAAATATTTTAAGTTTGGTTTTTAACAAAGAAAATTTAAATTGAAAGGCATTTCACTAATTTCAAAATCGGTTTTAAAATGATTTTCAAAATCTTGTCTCTCTAGCAAACCACAATCGGTCATATTGTTTGGGCCGGGTGTGGGGTGTGTTACAAAATTGGTATCGAGCCAAGTTCAAAGCTCGCTTGTGGGGCCCAAGGCCCAAAAATGTTTTGGTAGGCCTTTTAAAAAAAAAAAAAATTGTTTTTTTTAATAAGCATGGCACCGAGTCTCCTAGCACCAACTTTGCCAAGTAAGTATCTCTGATTTTTTTTGAATTATATTCTGTAGAAGGGTAGGAAGCATGGGACGTAGATAGTGGTAGTATTTTAAACTTTAGGACTAGTTTACTCCAAATAAAGACATAAGACTTTAAAAGCCTAATTAAACCAACCTACGACCAAGTCGCCGAGTTAGGGTGTGGTAACCTTGGTGCACATGTCTAGGATTGGATCCTAAGAGCTTGGTACTTAGCGGTCCTCGTGACTCACCTCCTCTTCATGGGATTCCTACCAGTGCGTAGCTTCGGTTCACCCTAACCAAGAGGACTCGGTCATAGGCAAAATCCTAAATAAAACCCGAAAGGGATTAGCCATGTTTTAAGGAAAACTTCAGTTTTAAAATCATTAAATTATTTTTTTTAGATGGTAGGACAAATTTATCTTCGAAAATTTCAAAATATCTCGATTTGTTAAAGTTTTCAAATTTCTTCGGTTTAATACAAAAATACCCTTTAGGAAAAAATGACGAAAATACCCTCAGGTTAGAAACGGACAAGAATGCCCAAGAAGAGTACATAGGTATGAAAGGTATAGGGAATGGATGTATTATTCTGTAAAAACCAAGATAGAAGACTTAAAACCTTGTTTGATCGAAAGAATCTCTATTAAACTCTTTTCATAAAATTTCTTCATGCGGATAATCAAGTGAAACATGTACTAATTCATAAAAATTTCCTAATCGATTAAAGCGCGATAGTTAGAATGAGCTTTAGAGGACGTGGCCGTCGTGGACGCGGGAAGGGTAGGATGGTCAGATCGTAACCGCCGGGTCGGGTCAAGGATCTCGAGAATGAGATACCACCACCACCACCCCCAACCTTTGGAGCCAAGAGCAGATCGGGACGGGTGACGACGCCAGGTCACAAGCGATGCTACGGGTTCGGAAAGGGTAGCTGGAATTGGTGGAGGTGGAGGAGCTCGGAAGTCGGTTCCCGAGAGACTTCGAGCTAACGAGCTGAATTTTTCCGAGGTGTGTGCGTGTAGCGCCCAATACGAGTAGTATTGGAATCGACCGAAAGAATCATGGATGAGATAGATTTGACAAATGAGGAGAAACCGAAAGGAGCGGTGTCGCTTCTCAAGGATGAGTCATATCGATGGTGGCTCACGGTCCGAGATGGTGCTACGGTAGATGA
The DNA here is from genome assembly GCA_025698515.1 of Gossypium sturtianum. Taxonomy (NCBI): domain Eukaryota; kingdom Viridiplantae; phylum Streptophyta; class Magnoliopsida; order Malvales; family Malvaceae; genus Gossypium; species Gossypium sturtianum. The sequence continues at coordinate 96,549,860 of CM046952.1, forward strand.
TCTCACTTGGGAGTACTTCAAAGTCGCATACCGTAAGAAGTATGTTGGCTCAAGCTACATTGGCGCTCAAAGGAAAGCTTTTACGGGGTTAGTGCAAGGGAATAAGTCCGTCTCTGAGTATGAAGCGGAATTCCTAAGGTGAGTCGTTATGCTCGGGAATAGTGGCATCGGAACATGATCGTTGTGTTCGCTTTGAAGACGGACTTAGAGACGAAGTTAAGGTCGCGATTGCTCCACAAAGAAGAACGTGAGTTTGCCGTCTTGGTGGAGAAGGCCAAGGTAGCCAAGGAATTAAGGAGTCCGCTAAGCAAAGTTATGATAGGAGCAAGTCAAGAGAGGCTTTGGATTGTCCGGGTCGTGTGGTAATGTTCGTAAAAGATTTAGGCAGAGTGGGTCAAATCGAGCAGGGAGGTCCACAAACGCTAATCAAAGACCGCCCGATGTAACTGTTGTGGAAAGTTTCATTGGGGTGAATGTTGGACCGGAGGGAAAGGATGTTTCGAGTGTGGTTCGCTAGAACATCGTGTGAGGGACTGTCCGCGTAAGCAAGTTAGGAATCGGGCCCAAGGTCAAGGTCGTGCCTGATTCGAAAAGGAGGGACCAGCAGACCGCAGAGAGGTCGTGGTTATGGTAGAGGTGGTTATGGCTCTAGTGGAGGTCGCGAGCAGCACCGGCGAGGTATTGGCAACACGGAGGCTAGGCGACTGGTTTGGTGTATCTTTGAGGCGTCGTGAGGAAGGAGACGCGACCGGACGTCATAACCGATGCGCTTTTAATTTCTCGTGTTCCATATACTTGCCTTGATAGATGTGGGTTCGACGCACTCTTACGTTGCTAGTAGTATAGTTGAGACCATGAGTTTAGTTCCTAGACCGCTTCTAAGAGGATGACTGTATTTAGTCCTTTAGGTCACTCAGAGAAGTAGATAAGTCAGATAGAGATATACCCCTAGAACTCCAAGGGGTAGTGTTTGTAGCCGATCCGATGGAATTGCCGCTTGAGGAGTTCGATCCGATTCTTGGGATGGACCGGTTGGTCAAGTACCAAGCAAGTTTGGATTGTGCCGCTAAGCGCATGGTTTTGAAGACGGTTGAAGGTGAAGAAGTGGTCATGATAGGTAATAGGAGAGATTATCTATCCAACGTGGTATCTGCGTTGAAAGCGATGAACGATGGTCGTGAAGGGCCGTGAGGCGTTCGTAGTTCATGTGTGTGCTTTGGAAGCTAAGGAGTCTTCTGGGAAATGTTCAAACCGTAAAGGAATTTGGCCGACGTATTTCTGAAGAACTTCCGGATTGCCTCCGCATCGTGAAGTCGAATTTGGTATAGATCTCATTACACGAACGCGCCGCGGTGTCTATAGCTCCATATAGGATGGCACCGAAGGAATTGATGGAATTGAAGGCTCGAGATACAAGAGTTGTTGGATCGAGGTTTCATTCGACCAAGTGTTTCACCTTGGGGAGCGCCAGTACTTTTTGTCAAGAAGAAGGATGGTACGATGCGGATGTGTATAGACTACACCAGATTGAATAAGTCGACGATTAAAAACAAGTATCCTTTGCCGAGGATAGATGACTTGTTTGATCACCGAAAGAAGCTGCGCGTTTTTCTCTAAGATTGATTTAAGGTCCGGATATCATCAACTGAAGGTGAAAGAGGTCGATATCCATAAGACGGCATTTCGTTCTCGGTATGGACACTACGAGTTCCCGGTGATGCCGCTTGGTTTGACTAATGCACCAAAGACTTTCATGGACATGATGAATAGGGTATTTCAACAATTTTTGGATCGGTTTTGTTGTGGTCTTTATAGATGATATTTTGGTGTATTCAAGTCGTAAGAGGAGCATGATGCGCATTTGCGAGTGGTGTTGCAGATTCCGAGGAAAAGCAACAGTATGCGAAATTTAGTAAGTGCGACTTACGCTTAAGGAGGTGACTTTCTTGGGTCACGTTGTTTCAATGTAGGGGATTAGAGTGGATCCTCGAAAGATTGAGGCGGTGTTAGATTGGAAGCCGCCTAAATCACGTGGCTGAAATTCGAGTTTTCTAGGTCCAAGTGGGGTATTACCAAGATTTGTGGAAGGATTTTCTTTGATTGCCGCACCGATGACCAAGTTGTTGAGGAAAGGAGTTCCATTTGTGTGGACCGAGGAGCAAAGAAGAAAGTTTCGACAAATTGAAGAAGATTCTCATCAAGCTCCGGTTTTGATTCAACTTTGGCGGGCAAGGAATTCACGGTTTATTGCGATGCATCACATATTGGTTTGGGATGCGTCTTGATGCAAGAAGGAAAGGTAGTGGCTTATGCATCTCGGCGATTGAGACCACATGAGGCTAATTATCCGACTCATGACTTGGAGTTAGCGGTGTAGTCTTCGCTTTGAAGATATGGAGGCACTATTTGTATGCGGAGAGAAGTCGATAGTTTATACGGATCACAAGAGTCTTAAGTATCTCTTGACTCGTAAGGATTTGAATTTGAGGCAAGATAGATGGATTGAGTGTTGAAGGACTACGATCGCTCGATCGAGTATCATCCTCGGTAAGGCTAACGTGGTGGCGTATGCGCTGAGTCGTAAGGTTGTATCGGATTTAAGATCGATGTTTGCTCGACTTAGTCTATTCGATGATGGGAGTCTTTTGGCGTAATTGCAAGTCGTCGCCGACTTGGTTAGATCGAGACAAGGAGAAGCGCTTAGAGGATGATGGTTTGAATGATCGGAGGTTGCAAGTCCGTAATGGTGGATTAGAGGATTTTAGTCCGTCCCGGTGATGGAGTTTTGTGCTTTAAAGGAAGAGCTTGTATGCCGGGAAGGATGTGGAGTTGAGACAAAGGATTCTTTGGGACGCACATAGCAGCCCATATGCTATGCATCCCGGAGGTAGCAAGATGTATCGGGATTTGAGAGAGCAATTTTGGTGGCAGTGTCCAAACGGGAAGTAATCGAAGTTCGTGGGTAAGTGTCCGACGTGTCAACAAGTCAAGGCTGAACATCGCTTTGCCATCCGGTTTACTTCACCGGTGAAGATTCCTCGATGGAAGTGGGAGAGGATCACCATGGACTTTATCGGTGGATTACCTCTTACGCCTAGCAAGAAGAATTCAGCTTTGGGTGATTGTGGATCGTCGACTAAATCAGCGCATTTCATACCGTAAGGGTAGATTATTCGCCTGAGGTTAGCTAAGTTATATGTAGCCGAGATAGTGAGATTGCATGGTGTGCCAAGATCGATTATCTCGGATAGGGATCCGAGGTTTACATCGAGGTTTTGGAGAGCGTTGCATCAAGCTTTGGGTACGAGATTGGACTTCAAAGACGCTTTTCATCCGCAATCCGACGGACAATCGGAGAGAGTGATTCGAGATCTTAGAAGATATGCTCGAGGTTGTGTTCGGACTTCGATGGCGCTTGGGAGGAGTATCTACTGTTGGCGGAATTCGCTTATAACAATAGTTATCAGCGAGTATCCAAATGGCTCCATATGAAGCAATCAGATGGACGAAAATTCCGCACTCCTACGTGTTGGACGGAACTAGGTGAACGACATGTCTTGGGTCCGAATTGGTGACGGAAACCGAGGACAAAGTTAAGGTAATTCGGGCTCGTCTCAAGGAAGCATCGGATAGGCAAAAGTCTTACGCCGATCTCAAGCGCAAGGAGATGGAATACGAGGTAGGAGATAAAGTCTTTCCGAAGGTGTCGCCTTGGAAAAAGGTGTTGCGCTTTGGGCAAAAAGGGAAATTAAGTCCAAGGTTCATCGGCCCGTATAATCGTGTTGAAGCGAGTAGGACCGGTAGCTTATCACCGAATCGCCAAAGCAGAGTTGAGTCGATTCACGATGTCTTCCATGTGTCGATGCTTAGACGGTATAGGTCGATCCATCGCACATCGTGCGAGAGCGAGAGATTGAGGTTAACTCCGACTTATCATTCGAGGAGGAACCAGCTCGATTTTAGATCGTGATGTCAAAGTGTTGCGTAGAAAGTCGCACTTTTAGTGAAAGTGCTATGGCGAAACCATGGTACGGAGGAAGGCGACGTGGGAACTGAGGAGGTGATGCGGCGGCAGAATACCCCACCTTTTCGATCGTAATTTCGAGGTCGAAATTATTTTAAGGGGGTAGAACTCAGAACATCCCAAAATTGGGGTTATTTGTGATTGAATTATTTTTCTTGTATTTGAATTTCTGTGATATTATTCGTGATGATATAAGGCTTAATTAGGGGTCTTGAGTAAGCTCGGTTTAGTAGAATAATTCTTAGTATGGCTTATTTAAAGAAGAGGATTAAATGAGCTTAGCACTTAAGTTAATTTAAGTAGCAATAAGTGACAAGATGAGTGCATGGCAAGTTGGTAATGGCGCATGGAGTTTAGCTTGAGGGGAGAGGTTCGAATCCCTTAAATAGCATTGGGACAACTTTTATTTTTGCTTTGGTATGGTAAGTGTCGGCCAAGGATAATTAAGGTAAGGGTTGACCATGTTTTTTTTTTGGTTAGAAGACTATAGGTTTAAGGCAAGTATTAACTTATGGAAGGGAATCAAGTAATTAAGGAAAATATGGAGACATGGGGCTAGTATCAAGGAAAACGTTTTGGAAAGAAATCCTATGCCTTTATGCCATGAACTTGGACGGCATTGTGGCTAAGGAGGGGAGTTTTGGCCGAATATGCTAGTGTTGGTAAGGCTTAGGAAGATTTTTGGTCATTTCTTTCATTTGGTGCAAAAGTTGCAAAACAATTCTCTCTCAAACTCTTTTCTTTCTAGCCGAATTTTTACCATTTGCTAAGCTTAATACTTTTTGACCATTTGGTCATTTTATGCTCAATTTCTATTTTCTTCATCTCAATCTCTCAAAACCGAAACCTTCATCAACCTTTTGTTCTCCCATTTGTTTTGATTAAACATCAAAAACCTCCTATACTTACTTCTTGCCGAAACTCTATTTCTTCTCCTATTCTTATCTTTTTGTCATAAAGCCGAATATACCTCTTTGTTGTGCCGAAAATATTCTTCTCCTATCTTGATCAACTTTGGCCGAATATTGAAGGTAAGATAGTTATCATCGGGACTTCTCTAGAAATTGGTTTTGGTAAGGTGGTAAGGTTTATTTCAAGGATTATTATTTTAAGTTTCGTTTAAGCCAAGGCTAATAAACCTTATTGATGATGGTTGATTGTAGGGAAGTGAGGCCGATTCTTTTAGGAGTGTGTTGGATAAGTGTTCAAGGCTTTGGGTAAGATTTTAGGTTCACAAGGAACCTTTCTCAATTATTTTGGTTTGGCCGAATAGGCCATGGTTCTAATATTCATTTTTGGCCGAATATAGGGGCAAGAATACTTCGTGGCCGATTTGTCTATTCGGGATTTAGAACTCTTTTTGGTGCCGTGTGTATACATACACATCTTATAACTTTTAATATGCTAAGTGTTATTTTATGCCTAAACGTTTTGTGTAGACATGGATGTAATACCTTCATGGTATTAACAAGGATTTGGGTAAGTTCTTATTACTACGTGATTATTATTTGATGCTTTTGGGAAGCATGACACATTTGGTATGTGTATTATTTGATATATGGCTTATGAAAATCGATTGGATGTTGTTAAATAAATCTATTAACATGATTTGTGGTACATGCATATAAATGATTGTTATGGGTTGATGAGAGGAGGGGGCAATGATATTCGTGTCGACGGACACCAGTGTTTTGGTAACACATCGTGACTACGGTCACCAGAGGTTTGGTACCTCCGGAGGTTTGGCACCTCATAGCGACTTGTCCTCGTGGTTAATACCACCGTGGGTTGGCCCCACTTTGAGATATGGGATTGTCTGCCAGTGATTTGGTATCACACGATGGGTTGGCCCCATCATCTATTTTGTGACTTCGGTCACCAGTGTTTTGGTAACACAATAGTGTCTTCGGACACCAGTGATTTGGTATCACAAATGTGACTATATGTCACCAAAGTGTTTTAGTAACACAATTGTGTCATTGGACACCAGTGGTTTGGCACCACCAGTGGTTTGGTACCACACGGGGTAGAGAAAGGCGTTTGGATGGTTAGGTTGGGTGCATTTTAAACTTATGCATGTTAATGGGTTATGATTTGTGTATGTTATTGCACTAAACCGGGGAAGGGTTACACATTGAGTCTTGGTGACTCACCTTCTCCTTTAATTTTTCAGGTGATTCGTAGACCACGGGTGAGGAGCCGGATGGACTCGAGGTGGCCATGCAAAGGAGACTTTTAATAAATGAATTTTGGATTTTATTTATCTTTCTTTTAGGTTTATGTTGCTTATTTGTAATAAGGCCTCCTAGTATGATTTCATTATTGCTGCGTGTTTGAATGTTTGGTTTAAACTACTTGATGATGTTAAAACGGTTGCACATGTTTTCTCAAATTAAACGCAAAATGTTTTTAAAGTACCATCGGGTACATTCGAAATTTGTAAACAACTCGACTCAGCAAATATTTTAAGTTTGGTTTTTAACAAAGAAAATTTAAATTGAAAGGCATTTCGACTAATTTCAAAATCGGTTTTAAAATGATTTTCAAAATCTTGTCTCTGTAGCAAACCAAATTCGGTCATATTGTTTGGGCCGGGTTTGGGGTGTTACACCTAAGCCTAGCCACGTTACAACCCTGTTAAAGACCTATTGATTCAAAGTTCCAATGTTACCTACATTAGTGGAGAGAAATTGCTCTGTTCAACATATGAAGACGTTAGTTAAGCTTAATGATTAAAGTTTAATTTTTGAATAAGGGATTAACATGTCTTTATTAAGAAACATTTAGCCTAATTTTGCTATCATAATAGTTCTTGGATGTAATTTGAACGATATATATACTTGAGCAACATAGTTATCGAATTTCTTGTTTTTGAGCATAAGTATATTAATTTCATGATTTTGGGAAGAATGTTGTTAGGAAGGAGTTTTTCATAAGTGTTTCCGAGAAAATTATTTTCAATTTTGTGTATTACTCGGGACGAGCAATGAATTAAGTTTGGGGGTGTGGAAACACAAAAATTTATACACTTTTTCATGCCTTTTTTAACTCAAATTTATGCAGTTTCGACTAAATTCTTGTCGAAAAATAATTAAATATTATAAAATAATTAAATTGTGTTAAAAATATGAACATGATGAATTTTAATTAATTTTATAGTTAATTTTGATTAATTTTGACTATTTTCGATAGATTCGCACAAATGGCGAAAATTGGCTCGGCAGACACTGCTAGAAGAATAAAACCGAGAAGCAATTTGAAGTATCGAGGCACATTTATTCCAGCCCAAGACGGTCCGATTATGAATATTAAATCATAATATAATTAATTTTAATTTATTCCCAATTTAATTTGGGCTAAATAAATTAATCTTAATTAATTATGAAAAAGGCCCAGTTGAACCGCATCAGTTGAACCGAACCGAGCAAAGAATTGGGCAACCCAAATCGTCCATATGCTGACCCAAATCAGCTTATTAGCTAATTAATTAATCTTGCAAAGAAGCCCTTGAGGACTTTTCAAAGTTGCATTCAACCCCCTCCAAATATAGTGGCTTTTTATATTTGCCCCATGCCATATTTAGCAAAGTTGAAGCCATCAACTTTGCCACATAGATGGCAGGCCAAGGGAGGGCTCTTTGGCTGATGGGATTTGCTATTTGTAGCATCCACGTTCAGCTCTAAATACCACCCTTGGCTGATCATTCAAATCATCCCTCAATCCTTCATTTCTCATTCACTCTCTCATTCTCTCTTCTCTCCATTCTCTCTTCTTTTCCATTCCATTTCCCCTCCTTCTTGTGCCAATTTCCCCTCTTGGAAAAGAGGTGTTTTTCCAGCCATTTGGAGCAGCAAGTGGAGTGTTCATAAGCCACTAGCCGAGGACAATGGAGAACGAAGAACGGAGCAATCAATCAAGCCACGGAGAAACACCTAATTTGCTTCTTGTTCCTTATCTCTTTAAATTTCGTTGTTGTTTTGACAAACATGTTTATGAATATTTATGCTATTGAAATGGTTAATTTGATAAGCTTAGCTTGAATTTAATTCGTGTTGGGTTGATTGCATTTCGTCATCTTAAATTATTAAAATTGTGTTTATACTGTTATAGGCCTCGGTAAGATGCTTGATTAAGTAAAATCATGCTTAAGTTATTTTGGCATTTTAATTGTTTAGATAACTAAAGAATTAATTATTTAAATGCATTGAAATTGTAATTAATGGACACAATACTTAATCTGTGCATGTTTAATTCTTCTATGGTAGCTGAAGATTAAATTAGCATTGTATTTGGCGATACATATGCCTTGCATAACTTGCAAGATTTTTGTGATTAAATTTTTTCAAGGTAAGGATACTTTGTTACCTCACATGATCTTTTATATGCTTATCAGGTCGAATTAATCGGTTGAATCACATAGGAATATGCGAGAGATTATTTAATTTAATAAGTATGTATGTGCAATAACATGTAAATATGTTCATAAGTTAGCAAATTACCGAGTTGCCATGATTTATTCGTAACAAGTATAAGCATGAATTTAATGATTCTAAGTTAAGGAATGTAATTAATCCAACACAATTATATCATCTTGATTAAAATCACTTTTTTGAAATCGTGCGCGTAAGAATTTCTTTATTTTATTTTATTTTACTTTGTTTTCTAGTTTTTAATCATTTCTCAAAACCAAATATTTTTCCCTCACCAAAGTGTTTAAAAATCATTTTCATAAATAAGTCTTTACAAATCCTCGTGGGTACGATAACTCGACATTTACTTGTCACTTTATTACTTGTTGCGATTGTGTACACTTGCACATTTTCATCGTTCCAAGTGTGTTCAATGAAGTCTCATGTATGCCTGAGGAGAGATTGAAGTGTCCCGTATCCTTGCTGAGAGATTCGGCATACCATTGGTGGAAAACACTAACGTTGGTAGTCCCGAGAGAGCGGGTGACGTGGGACTTCTTTCTGGAAGAATTTCGAAAGAAGTATAGAAGCCAACAATTTATTGATCGGAAAAGGAAGGAATTTCTTGAGTTGAAGCAAGGAAGGATGTCAGTAGCAGAGTATGAGCGTGAGTTTGTTAGGCTTAGCAAATACGCTCAAGAATGTGTATCGACTGAGACCATCTTGTGTAAGAGGTTCGAAGATGGGCTGAATGAGGACATCAAACTCCTAGTGGGCATTTTAGAGTTGAAAGAATTTATAGTATTAGTTGAGAGGGCATGTAAGGCCGAAGAGCTGAGTTCAGAAAAGAGTAGGGCTGTGAGTGAAGCCCGAGATGCTAGAAAGAGGCCGATGGGCAAGACGTACCAAGCTCAGTCGAAAAGATCCAAGGAAGTGAATCCTCGGACGACAGCACCAGTGGGTTTTTCGCATCGAGACTTGGGCAATACTTGTTTAGGTTCGAGAGTCCAAGCTACCTCGATGGAAAGTATGGGCAATTCGAAGAGTAAACCGGAGTGTCCAAGTTATGGATAGATTGATGAAGTCGGCTCACTTTATTCCAGTACGTGTTGATTATTCACTAGACAAGTTAGCTGAGTTGTATGTGGCAGAGATAGTAAGGTTGCATGGTGTGTCTGTGTCTATTATATCGGATAGAGATCCGAGGTTTACTTCGAGATTTTAAAAGAAGTTGCAAGAGGCCATGGGTACGAGATTGAATTTCAGTACTGCGTTTCATCCGCAAATTGATGGTCAGTCTGAAAGAGTGATTCAAGTTCTTGAAGATATGCTTCGATGCTATGTGTTAGAATTCAAAGGTAGTTGGGAGAGATATCTACCTTTGGTCGAATTCGCCTACAACATTAGTTATCAGTCGAGTATACAGATGGCACCGTATGAGGCTTTGTATGGTCGTAAGTGTCGGACTTCTCTGTATTGGACCGTGCTCAGTGAGAAGCAGATCCATGGGGTCCATTTAGTGAAGGAAACCGAAGAGAAGGTGAAAGTAATCCATAATAGTTTGAGAGTTGCTTCGGACCGACAGAAGTCGTACGCGGATTTGAAAAGAAAAGAAATTGAGTTTAAAGTGGGTGAAAAAGTGTTTTTGAAAGTGTACCCGTGGAAGAAGATTATGAGATTTAGACGAAAAAGGAAATTGAGTCCAAGATTCATAGGGCCGTATGAGATTACAGACAGAATTGTGCCTGCAACGTACCGGTTGGCTTTGCTGGTAGAGTTGGAAAAGATTCATAATGTGTTTCATGTGTCAATGTTGCAACAGTATCGCTCCGATCCTTCACATGTGATTCCTTCAACGGAAATTGAGATAAGACCATATATGTCTTATGAAGAGGAGCCGATTAAGATCTTTGCTCGAGAAGTGAAACAGTTGAGAAATAAGAGCATAGCACTAGTGAAAGTGTTATGGCAGAAACATGGTGTGGAAGAGGCTACGTGGGAAACGGAAGAAGCTATGAGAGAGCAACATCCAAACCTCTTAACTGGTAAGATTTTCGGGGGCGAAAATCTCTAAAGGGGGGAGAGTTGTAACATCCCGATTTAGGGCCTAGTAGGAATAGTGGTACGAGACCGCAAATCTGAGGTATATGAATGAGTTTTTGAGGTTTATGCTATGTATGAATACTAGTGTGAAAGTTTCATGAAGCAATTTTGTGAAATTATGGTTGAATTGTCCAAAAGGACTAAATTGTAAAAGTTGAAAAATATGTGTTTCTAGAAGCTATATGTGTGAAATAGCTTTAGATTATTAATTAGAGGTCCTTAAATAGCAATTTATCCAATTTTTTATTTTTGGACAAATTTCGGCATGGATGAGTTAAAATAGAAAGTTTGTCAAAAAGGGCATTTTGGTCATTCAACAATTAAGTGATTAAAATAGGAGAAAAGATGACAAAATTCATTCATCTTCTTCCCCAATGCTGCCGAAAATTCCAAGAGCCATTGTTAGGGTTCTTCAAATTTTTCAAGCTTGCTAGTAAGTGCATCTAGCCTCGTTTTTGATATTCTTTGTATTTTTGAAATCCCGGTAGCATGAGTAAGCTATTTTTAGCTATTTGATGAGCTATGAAGGATGTTCAAAAATGTGATCATGTATGACATGCATGTATTTTGTTGTTTTATGGAAGATTATGAAAGCTTGATGTAGTAGAAACATCTTTTGTTAAGTGATTTTCCATGAAAATACATGTAGGGACTTGATTGTGAAAATCTTAAGTTTGGTCATACATGTGTGTTTTAGTGAAAATTGATGATAGCTTTAGTTGAATAAGTGGTTCGACTAAGCATGAAAGACTAGAAAGTTGAATAAAAATCACTTTACGAGCCTTTGGGGCTAAAGTGTAAATATGAGAAAGTTTAGGGGCAAAATAGTAATTTTGCTAAAGTATGAGATGTGGGTCAATTTAGTCAATGTATGTATTGATTAAGCTGATTTATTCATTATAGATCAAGAAAGACGAAGCCCGGATCCAAATCGAGGCAAAAGTAATGTGGTGGACTAAATTGCAAGTCTCAATACTTTTGAGTACTGAGGTAAGTCTATGCATAAACAATGCATTCATACTTACAAATTGTTAATGCTAGATAGTGTATACCATGGTTGAGAACCTATGTGGTTCAAGTGAAATGGATGGATGAATGATTAAGTAAGTAGATTTGTGAATGTGTTGTGATAATGCTAAATGGTAGGCTAAGTGCGATACCATCCTAATGCATATTGACGATAAGCTGGCTATGTGCGATGCTATTGTTAGGTATATTATCTAGTGGGCTATGTGCGAAACCACTATGAATACCTTGTTGGTAGGCTAAGTGTGATACTACCTTATCAATTGATTGTTGTGGGCTAAGTGCGAAACCACCGAGACATTAGCTGTGTGGATTAGCTGTGTGGATTAGCTGTGTAGATTAGTTGTGTGAATTAGCTGTGTGGATTAGCTGTGTGGATGTATTATTGAGAAATAATGATATGTTGTATATTGTGTAAATGTGATATTGAATGCAGGGGTGCATGACAATGGTTATGAGTAAGTGACTCATGATGTGTTGGAATAAATGTGGTAAGGGATAGAAAGAGTAAGCATAGTTGTACATTATATGTTAGTATAATGCTAATTGTTGTTTAGCTTATACTATGTTGATTAATTGTTTATGTGTAAACTTACTAAGCTCAAAGCTTACTCCTTTTCTTTTCCCTTGTCTTATAGAGTAAAAGTGTTAAACCGAGATACGAGGATCAATTGGAAGATCACCCACGCTATCAGCACACTCTGGTACATGAGACTCAATGTTTTGTATATGGCATGTATAGGGGCTAGACAAGTTAGTGAATTTTGTTATAAATGGCTAAGATGTGTTGGCCTTTAGATGGATAGCTTATTTTGTATAATGCCATAGTTGTTGGCTATTTTATGTTATATGAAAAGTTATAGTTATCTATGTGAGATTGCAATTCAATTTGAGTTGATTATTATTGTGTTAGATAAGTATATATTGTGTATGCTAGAGGGGTGAAAAGAACTTGGCACATAGCTTTGTTCTTGTCCATGAAGATAGACACACGGGCGTGTGTCTAGACCATGTGAGACACACGGTCAGTCCACGGGCGTGTAACTTGGCCGTGCATCCCCTGCATGTTAGTATTTCAAGTCAGAATAGACCACGGACTAGTAACACGGGCGTGTGCCTAGGGCATGTGGGATTAATCAGTGTTGGCCACGGGCTAGCCACACGGGCGTGTGTCTAGACTCTAGGCCGTGTTAAGGTAGTCAGTGTGCACCACGGGTGGTAAGCACGGGCGTGTGCCGTGGGACATTGGCAGAATGCTGGGGTTTTAGGCACGGTTTGGGGACATGGGCATGTGTGTTCATGCATGGGTGTGTCTAATCTTGTACGGGCGTGTGAGATCTGTATAAAAGAGAAAAAATTTAAGATTGGAAAAAGTTTCGGTTTAGTCTCGAGAGCTCTCGTGTGTATGAGTAAGGCCTCGTAAGTCGAGAATGAGGTTGTTGAGATGACTTCAGAGAGTAGTTATGACGAGCCTAAGTGGCGATCAAGTGGTTTGAGTTCGGTAACGCCTCGGGCCCAGTTCCGGCGTAGAACCCGGGTAGGGGGTGTTACAGTAACACCCCAAACCCGTGCTAGACGTTACGACTAAATCTGACGTATCATATCAAAGTGTCTTTCGAAATCAAGGCTTGTTGATAGCGAACAGCTTTTAAGTTAAAACCCATTTAGCTTTTATTGCCTAAAAAACATTTGGTAAGTTAACTTATTAAGTTTGAAAAAAACCACTTATTAAAACGATTGCCATGTTGGTTACCGTTGGTTTCTTAATTGGTTAAAAACCCGCGGAAGCTACTTTAAGGAATGTCATTTTGAAGTTTGAAAATGTGTGTTTGTCTTTTAAAACAGTTATTATTTTTGAAAACTTGTTTGTATCAGTTTGGCAGTTTCAAAATAAGAAATTAAACCCAATTAAAAGAAATTAAAATCACCAGAGGCCTTATTACATAAATATCAACCCAATATAAAAATTTTAATAACTAGGTCTAAAATAAAATATTAGCGAACGTGTGGCCACCTCCGAGTCCCTCACAGCTCCAAATCATCTAAAGTCAAGCGACACTGCAAGCTTAAAAGAAAAGGGTGAGTTACGAGAACTCAAAGGTGTAATCCCCATCATGCAAGAATGATGCGGGCTCCGAGCCCTATTCAAGAATAATACAAAAAGTGGGTCTTAGCCCATTACAGTAGTCAATGTGGGCCTAAGCCCAATACAGTATCAGTATGGTGTAAATATGCAACCCACCCCAATCCAACCAACACACCACCCGTGTCAACCAACACACCATGTGGGGATAAAATCGACCCACCCAGCCAACACACCAATATTGCAAAAGATAGTTGCCAAGACAATAATGCAAAGAGAGTCACCAAGAATGTGATATGTGGCAAAGCCACCACGATGACAGATTGCAAAGAGAGTCGCAAGTATCGTGATCGCAAAGAAAGCTACTGGTAATGTGATTTGTGGCAAAGCCACCAAGAATGAAGACACTTCCTCCATAACAAAGATCCCAACCCCATGCAAGATGCCATGTCATAAATATCTCGTGTATGTAGTATGTCCTACTCAGTACAGTCATACAATAATATGCATTCATCAGTCGACTTACCTCTAGGGGTAAAATGGTAGTTTCCATCTATTAGGGGAAAAATAGAAATTTTACCCTTTATGGGTATTTTGGTCATTTTACCTACTTTAGGGTTTCAGTGCAGATAACGACCTTTCCAAATGTCCACAGTTGCCTCGAGTAACACAGATAACCTATATGATCAAAATGATGTAAATGGGCTCAAGGTCCAATATTTGGCCCAAGTGGGCCCACACGCTCGTGTGGCTCATTTAGCCCGAATTTAGTCATGGCTATGCGAACGATATAGCCCAGTAAAGTATTTTCCACTTATCGTGGTTTTATTCCATGTGAGGCCCATGAGCCTATTGGGCCCACACGTCCCATTTCAGCCAAACGAGGCCCATAACGGCCCAAGAGCACGAGAACGCTCGTGGTGGACTCTACAGTCAATCGCCCATGATTGTAGGCTCGGTTTACCACACGAGCGATCGCACGCTCGTGAAGCCTCAAATGCCGAGGTTTTGGCTTTTCGACTTTTACCGATTCATAGAGGGGATGGTGTAATTACACACCTATTTACGAAATTGCTCCAAATTCCACGAGCACCCAACCTAGATTTAAACGAGATCCAATGTTAGTCCTTTTCATCGTTAGGGCAAAGCACCCTCTTATTGACGCTTAATCCGAAACACCCTTCTTACCTTGTTTGAATGAGGGTGGCCTTAGTCCCTCTACGATCATTGCTCGTAAACGACACACGCCTTTGTTGATTTCCTAGAATACAATCAAAATCATTTAGTGAATGATAGGGCACATTCAGCCTAACTCCAAAGAACATAAGGTAATGCTTTTACCTTAACTGAACGTTGAGAACGAAGGTGTGACTCCTCTAAGACCGTTCACACTCCACAACTCCTTGAGGAAGACCCTAGAATCGCAACGAGTAAAGTACATGAAGGAGGAAATAACAATCGGTTAGTAAAGGGGTATTCGATTTTGGAAAAAGATAAGAAGGGCATAGGTGTATTCGGTTTTAAAAAGGAAAGCAGAGGATAGATTTAATCCAAAGGTGAGGAGTATGAACACTTACCGATAGTCAGAACCTTTGCAGTAGATCGACGCAGAGAGGTATTAACAACAGTGATATTCGGCCATACTAGAATAGAAGACGAACAGAAGTTAAGGGGCAAAAGGGAAGGTTCGGCTATGAGAGAAACCGATTGATGAAGAAAAAAGGCAGGGGAGAGTAGGTGCTAGGTTCGACCAAGAAGAGAAATTGGATAGCAAAGATGAAGAGAAAAAATTACACAAATGGTTAGAAGGGAATGACATGAGTGGTCAGTTTCGTAGCACAAGAAAACTAGAGAGAACCCGAAATGCAAAAAGTAAAAACCCCAAATTGTCAGCAAAGAAATTCAGAAACTCTCCTATCAACACCCCAAAAGCCAAAACCAAGACATGACTACAGTAAAAATTGCTCCCCATTTCCCCTAGCCGAATTCCAATTGAGCCTTAGAGTCCCAATCGGCCACAACACCCTACCAACCTCCCATTTCAAAATTCCTTGATTTTCTCCCTAATCTCCTCCTTGACTTTCTCCACAGATCCCTCTATGACCTGTTCAAACTCCTCTCAACAGTGTTTCAGTCCAACTCTTCTACCTACACAGCTCAAGCAGCAAAATAAACACTCCATTGCATAACCCAAAACTTGAACCTCAGACCTCTCAGTTACACCACACGCCACCTTGCCACTACACCACAGGCTCTTTTTGTGTCATAACACAAGCATTATTACTAATAAGGCCTAAGTGCCAGTGTCCAGGTTCATTTAAGAGAAAAATTAAAAATTCTGCAAAAGTCAAGACTTAAACCCAGGCTTCTCACACTCCCTCATACACACCCAAATCACTTAGCCATTAAAGCAAACAAGCTTTTTGTGTCAAAACATGCAAAATTAATGTCCCTATATTTTCGGGGCATTACATATCTGATGCAGCTTTCAAGCAATCACGAATTACCTTTACTTTTTCTTCAGTTTCCCTGACTAAATCAACTCCGTGAATCAGATTCTCTCTGAGTTCAGTCCAATACAAGGGTGTTCGACACCTACGCACATACAATGCCTCATAATGTGCCATTTTCAAACTCAACTTAAAACTATTGTTGTAGGCAAATTCCACCAACGGTAAATACTTTTCCCAACTAGCTTGGAACTAAAGAACACAACACCGCAGCATATCTTCAAGAATTTGAATTACTCGTTCAGACTGACCATCAGTTTCTGGATGGAAATCAGTACTAAAATTCAATTTTGTACCCAACGTTTCTTGTAACTTTTTCCAAAACTGCGAAGTGAACCTCGGATCTCTATCCGATATAATCGATGAAGGCACTCCGTGCAATCTCACAATTTCAGAAATATACAACTCAGCTAGCTTATCAAGTGAGTAGTTGGTACGTATCGGTATAAAATGAGCTGACTTTGTCAATCGATCCACAACAACCCATACAACATCTTTCTTTCTCAATGTCAAAGGCAAACCCGTCACAAAATCCTTAGTAATTCTGTCCCATTCCCATTCGGGAACCATCACTAGCTGAAGTAGACCTGAAGGTACTTTGTGTTCGGGTTTCACTTGCTGAAAAAGAAAGCATATCGATACAAACTCTGAAATGTCTCTTTTCATTCCCGACCACCAATACATTTTCTTCAAGTCATTATACATCTTGGTACTGCTTGGATGATCAGATAAACATCCACTATGTGTTTCGTGCATAATTTTCTGAATAAGCTCATCATCTCTCGGTACACAGACCCTATCTCAAAACATCAAACATCCATCAGAACTAATCCGAAAGTCTGATTCAAGACTCGACTCACACTGAACTCTCTTGTCTTGCAAATCACTGTCACTTTTCTAAGCTTCATAAGTCTCTTGGAGAAACATCGGTCTAGCTCTCAACTCAGCTAGAATAGAACCATCATCTGATAAAGCCAACCGTGTATTCATAGCCCTCAATGCAAACAAGGATTTCCTACTCAAGGCATCGGCGACCACGTTCGCCTTTCCCGGGTGATAGTCAATCACTAGCTCATAATTTTTATCAACTCTAGTCATCTCCGTTGCCTTAGGTTCAAATCCTTTTGAGTCATCAAGTATTTTAGATTTTTATGATCAGTATACACACAACATTTCTCACCATACAGATGATGTCTCCAAATCTTCAATGCAAACAAAATGGCAGCCAATTCCAAATCGTGTGTCGGATAATTCTTCTCATACGGTTTCAGCTGCCTCGAGGCATAAGCTATCACCTTGCCTTCTTGCATAAGTACACAACCCAATCCATTTAAGGATGCATCACTATAAACTACAAATTCTTTTCCCGGTTCAGGTTGTACTAAAACTGGAGCATCAGTCAACAATACCTTTAGTTTCTCAAAACTTTATTGGCACTTTTCTGTCAATTCAAACTTGACATCTTTCTGTAATAATTTTTTCATTGGAGTAGCTATCATGAAAAATCCTTTAACAAATCGTCTGTAATAACCAGCTAAGCCTAGAAAGCTTCTAACCTTAGATACATTCCTCGGCAGTTTCCAATCAACAATTACTGAAATCTTACTTGGGTCAACTCAAATACCATCACCCGAAATAATATGCCCCAAAAATTCGACTTCTCGAAGCCAAAACTCATTTTTACTAAACTTAGCATACAACTGTTTATCTGTAACAGCCTGAATATGACCCTAATCAGAATGGTGGTTTTGGGACCACGAATTTGAGTTAGAAAATATTTTTAATACTTTATTTGATATCTATGTTATGTGTTTGAGCATGTGTTAAAATATCGTAGAATTATTTGCATGTTTGAGTAGCTAATTTAAGAAAATTGATCGAATTGCAAGAGTGATAAAATTTTTCAATTGTATGATTGAGAGGATTAAAACAAAGTGTCTTTCTAATTAAGGGATTTTATGTTGCAATTGTCCCTATTTCTCTTTTAGTGGATGGCAAAGGGGTATTAAATTATGTGTTTGTTTGATTTTATTAGTTAAATATATATTTATATAAGTTATCATTACATCACATTTTTTTAGATAGTGGAATAAAAAGAAAACATAAATATTGAAAGGCCATTGCATGTTCATCATCTCCATTCGTTCTTAGCCGAAACTAGTAAAGGAAAAAGGGGAAGAGAAGCTCAAGAAGGTTTGGCCGCCATTCACTTCAATTATGTAATTCTTAGCTTTGAAATTTTAATAATTTTTGCATTTTTGAGATGCTTGTTCACTCCATTATCTAGTCCATGTGTTATTTTTGAGTAATGGTCTTGTATGTGAGTTATGCCATTGTTGGTAACTTGAGTTTTTATGAAGATTTTAGGTAGAAAATGAGAGGTATGAACTAGGTGGATATATTTTACTCTTGAGTCTTAATTGAATATAGTTAATTAGAAATTATTTGCGAAAATATTGCCATGGAAAGGCTAAGTTGATAAAATATAAAAGTGTATGGACACAAAAAGTCCTTAGAAAGTGTCGACTATAAAGGATGATAGACTAATTTTGAGAAAATCGTGATGTATTGTATGAGGGACTAGATTGTATAGATTGTAAAAGTTAGGGGTAAATTCATTAAGTTACTAAATTATTGTGTTATGGATCAAATTGGATGATTATAAATTTATTGAGTTTAAATTGGAAATATTTAGATCAAGAGCCAAAGGAAACGGGTTTGGATTGGGGAAAAACAAAATTTATCGAATAGCCGGGAAGCGTAATTCGTCAATTTACGAGGTAAGATTTTAAGCAATCGGGTTGAATAAAAGTTTATTTATATGTTAAGTTGATGTCATTATGTTTAATTCCTTAATGCCGAAAGTGACAAGGAATTTAATTAGTGATAGCCGAATGTGTGAATTGAATTTATACACATGTACTAAATGATAATTATATGTGGAAATGAATTGAGAAAGATGTATGTATCTGAGTAAGCGATATATATATATTTATAAGTATATTGGTGTATCGAATGCGTTGGAAATTCATAGGAAGAATTGGTGGGTTTAAACATATGCATATATGAATGTTCATGTGAGTAAAAAAAATAATATGTGATTATATGGTTATATGGAATAGGAGTAATCGGGTTAATGCACTAAGTGTGCGAAATATAAAATACCGGGCACTAAGCATACGAAATCGATTCAAGGGCACTAAGTGTGCAGAAATATTAAGTAACGGCTCTATGTGAGTGGTACGTTACGAGAACTGTTAAGTAACGGCTCTATGTGAGCGATACGTTATGAAAAGTATTAAGTAACGGCTCTATGTGAGCGATACGTTACGAGAAGTATTAAGTAACAGCTCTATGTGAGCGATACGTTATGAGAAGTGTTAAATAACGGCTCTATGTGAGCGATACGTTACGAAAAGTGTTAAGTAACTCTCTATGTGAGCGATACGTTACTAAATCTTATCAACAAGTGTGTAAGTATAAGGTTCGTTAAAGGATTTCTATGAGTGATGTTATTATGTATACGGAAATGTATTAGAGTATTATTACATGTTATGTACGATCGATTAAGTTTGAATGGGTAAGTAAATTAGAGGTATGTATTATACCTATTAATTTGAGACTTTTAGTAGCTTGAAATGCAAGTAGAAAATTTAGTAAGTATATGATATGTATATTAGTTATTTATCATGTGATGATGGTATATGGAAGTTATTATAAGTATATGATGTGGATATAAATTCAACCTTTAATGGTTTGGGGATGTTCGATATGGATGTTATCAAGAGTTTAAGTTTCGAAATCTTGAATAAATTTTTATATGCTTTAATTAGTATAAATTGCTTAAACTTACTAAGCTATAATAGCTTACTTGGTGTGTTTGATGCATTGTTCATTAGATTTTGAAGTTGAAGCTCGAGCTCGGGGATCGTTGTCGAAGTCAATCACATTATCATCTCTTTTGGTACCTTTTTGTTTTTGAACCCAAGGTCCATGGCATGTATAGACTGAATTATTTGTTGAATTGTTTTAAATGGGGCAAATGTGAATGTATAAGGATGCCATACGAAAATGGCTATCTTACTATGTTTGGGTTGACTTGTTTATGCATGAAGTAATGTATATGTTATGCTTAATAGGTCTTGATTATAATGCTTAGATATGTACGATTTTGGGGTAAGCATTTTAGAAATTTTATACCTTGGTAAAATATATATATATGTGGCATGTCCGAATGCATGTATATGATTTTGAATAATGTATATAGTATATTAAAGTAATTGAGTGAATATATGTACAATTGTATGCATGTACCGTACCTTAGTTTGGAGTTTAAGCTTTATGTTAAATGTTAAGGCATATTCGGTTGTGAGAAATGAGTGCTAAGGTGTGTTATGATGTTATATATGTATATATTGGTCATTGCCGAATGGGATGCGAAATCATGTGATAAGTGCATTGGTTGATTATAGAAGTGAAATAAATTAAAAATTACCATATGCCTATTTAATCTTTGATTTTGAATGATCCAAAGAATAGTGGGTTGCTAGTTGTAAATGATATTATTTATGAATTGTAAGTCAATGTTGTGATTTTCGGACGAGATATATATATATTTATCTCTGATAGTATGAATTAGTATACATTATTAAGTTGTAATTTTTATAAAAGTGCATTGAATTGTGTTTGGTTGAGTAATGCCTCGTAACCCTAATTCGGTGATGGATACATGTTATGGGTGTTACATTTTATTGGTATCAGAGCTACGGTTTAGTCGGTTCTCAGACTAACGTAGCACGTGAGAGTCTAGCTATACATGCCATGAACTGTGATATGATAATGTGATGATTTCTGACACACGTATTCGTTTCTCTTATATAATAATGGATCCTGATTTCGAGCGAGCTGCAGTTGATGACGTCGAGAGTGTGGTGCCCGCTCCCGTGTCAGGGACCGCGCCGGAGGAATCTCGACCAACTGCGAGTAATCCTGAAGAAGGGGCTAAACAAGCCTTCTATAGTATGATGAATGATTGATTTGGTCATTATATACGAACCAATCCGGCTGTTCAACCACCCCTAAATCTGAATGTACCTCATGTAGCACTGATGGTACCTCCAATTGATGATCCTGAAAGAGTAGTTAAACCTCCTGTTGATCGCATAAGGAAGCATGGAACTCAAGAATTTAGAGCAGAGGATGACGATGATGTTGAGAGAGCTGAATTTTGGCTCGATAATACTTTTCGTGTTTTCGACGAATTATCCTTTACACCCGATGAGTGTTTAAAGTGTGCCATATCATTATTACGGGATTCTGCCTACTACTAGTGGAATACGCTCGTGTCAGTTGTCCCAAAAGAAAGGGTTACTTGGGACTTCTTCCAGACAGAATTCCGTAAGAATTATATAAGCCAGCGCTTTATTGACTCTAAGCGTAAAGAATTTCTCGAGCTCAAACAGGGTCGTATGACCGTATTCGAATACGAGTGCAAGTTTGTGCGACTCAGTCACTACGCTCGCGAGTGTGTTTCGTCAGAGGCGGTTATGTGCCGGAGATTTAAAGACGGTTTAAATGAAGATATAAAGCTTCTGGTTGGTATTCTTGAAATTAACGAGTTCGTCGTGCTAGTTGAAAGAGCTTGTAAAGCGGAAGAACTGGGGAAAGAAAAATGAAAAGTTGAGCTTGAATCTAGAGATTTCCGGAAGAGAGCGGCGGGTAAACGTTCACAGAAGGTAAGAAAGAAGTTCAAGAATGATGGTAGCCGATCTAAACCCAACACTGGGATTTCTATACGAGAACGACCACCAGTGAGTTCTCGGGCCACATTAGTTGCTAATGTTGATAATGAGAGATCGAGTAAACCTGAGTGTCAGCAGTGTGGCAGACGGCATTTCGGAGAGTGTTGGGGTAAATCTATTTCCCGTACTTGTTACAAGTGTGGCTCGCAGGACCATTTTATTTAGGATTGCCCGGAGACTGCTGGAAAGGGTATTACTCAGAGTGCAAGACCGAGCGGCACTATATCTAGAGGCAGATCGTCTCATTTTGGGGGAGGTAGGAGTGGTGCACAGAGAGGGACTACAGATGCGGTTATTCGATCAGATGTCCGTGTACCGGCTAGAGCTTACGCCATCCGTACTAGAGAGGAGGCCTCGTCTCCAGACGTCATTACTAGTATTTTCACTCTCTTTGGTACTAGTGTAACTACCTTGATTGATCCCGGCTCAACTTATTCGTATGTGTGTGAAACGTTAGTATCCAATACGACTCTACCTGTTAAGTCTACTGAGTTTGTTACTCGGGTTTCAAACCGCCTGGGTAGATGTGTATTAGTTGATAAAGTGTGTAAGAACTGCCCATTGATGATTCGAGACATGTGTTTTCCGGCTAATCTTATGCTATTACCTTTCGATGTGTTTGACATTATTCTCGGTATGGATTGGTTGACAGTTCACGATGCCATAGTAAATTACAAACGAAAGACTATGGATTTAAGATGCCAGAATAACGAGATCATCTGAATTGAGTCTACGAATTTAAGTGGATTACCTACTGTAATATCTTCGATGTTGGCTCGGTAGTATTTGAGAAAGAGTTGCGAAGCTTATCTTGCGTATGTGATTGATAGCAAAGTAATTGAAAGGAAGATTGTTTCAGTACCGGTTGTCAGTGAGTATCCAGATGTGTTTCCGGAGGACTTACCGGGACTGCCACCTGTTCGTGAGGTAGAATTTAGTATTGAGCTGATGCTAGGGACTACTCCGATTTTGATAACTTCGTATAGAAGGGCACCGACTGAATTAAAAGAATTGAAGGTTCAGCTGCAAGAATTGACGGATAGAGGTTTCGCCCGACCGAGTTTTTCTCCTTTGGGTGCACCCGTTCTTTTTGTGAAAAAGAAGGACGAAACATTGAGAATGTGTATTGACTATCGACAGCTCAATAAGGTGACCATAAAGAACAAATACCCGTTGCCACGTATCGACAATTTATTCGATCAACTTAAGGGAGCTTCAGTGTTCTCGAAAATTGATTTGAGGTCGGGATACTATCAGCTGCGAGTTAGGGAATCGGATGTACCAAAGACTACTTTTCGAATGAGATATGGTCACTATGAGTTTCTAGTGATGCCGTTTGGGCTCACTAATGCCCCTGCAGTGTTCATAGGTTTGATGAATCAGATATTCAGACCATATTTAGATCAGTTTGTGGTTGTTTTTATAGATGATATACTGATCTATTCGCGAAACGAAATCGAACATGCTGAGCATTTGAGGCTGGTGTTACAGATTTTGTGTGATAAGCAATTGTACGCAAAATTTAGCAAATGCGAGTTTTGGTTGAAGGAAGTCAACTTTTTGGGGCATGTTATTTCAGCATCGGGTATTCGGGTAGACCCGAGTAAAATCTCTGCTATATTGGATTGGAAACCTCCGCGGAATATTTCTAAGGTACGTAGTTTTTTGGGACTTGCAGGATATTACAGATGTTTTGTGAACAGATTCTCGATGATAGCAACACCGATGACAAAACTATTACAGAAGGATGTGAAATTTGAATGGTCAGAAAAGTGTCAGAACAGTTTTCATCAACTGAAGACCTTGTTAACGGAAGCTCCGGTGCTCATTCATCCAGAGTCGGGTAAAGAGTTTGTTATTTTTAGTGATGCATCTTTAAATGGACTCGGTTGTGTATTGATGCAGGAGGGTAAAGTCGTAGCTTATGCCTCGAGACAGTTGAAACCGCACGAGAGAAATTATCCGACGCACGACCTTGAGTTGGCCGCTATAGTCTTTGCTTTAAAGATATGGTGTCACTATCTATTTGGTGAGAAATGCCATGTCTATTCGGATCATAAGAGTCTAAAGTATTTAATGACTCAAAAGGATCTGAATTTGAGAGACCGATGATGGTTAGAATTGTTGAAAGATTACGAGCTCGTGTTTAATTATCATCCGGGAAAGGCTAATGTAGTTACTGATGCACTTAGCCAGAAATCGTTATTTACTCTACGGGCAATGAATGCGGATATAGCTATGATTGAGAATGGTACGATCATTGCTGAATTGAAAGTAAGACAATTATTTGAGCAGTAGATTCAAGAAGCTCAAGAATTCGATAATGATTTAAAAGTAAAAAGGAGTCATTGTGGCTCGTGTACGGATTCAGATTTTTAGATAGATGCTGCAGGGTGTTTACGATTCAAAAATCGGTTATGTGTGCCTAAGAAACCTGAATTAATTCAAATGATTTGTGATGAAGCTCATGATAGTAAGTTGTCGATTCATCCGGGTAGCATGAAAATGTATAACGACTTAAAACAGTATTATTGGTGGCACGGGATGAAGCGAGACATTTCGGACTATGTGTCGAAGTGTTTAGTATGCCAACAAGTGAAAGCTGAGCATCAAGTGCCATCGGGACTACTTCAGCCGATTATGATACCCGAGTGGAAGTGGGATCGAGTCACCATGGACTTCGTATCAGGTTTACCTTTGACGCCAAGTAAAAAGGATTCAATCTGGGTTATCGTGGATAGATTGACGAAATCGAGTCATTTTATTCCGGTACGTACGGATTTCTCACTTGATAAGTTGGCTGAGTTGTACATATCGCAGATTGTACGGTGACACGGAGTACCTATTTCTATTGTTTTGGATAGAGATCCGAGGTTCACATCGCGATTTTGGAAGAAACTGCAAGATGCTTTAGGTACCAAGTTGCACTTTAGTACAGCTTTTCACCCTCAGTCGGATGGTCAATCCGAGCGTGTTATTCAAATATTCGAGGATATGTTGAGATGTTGCGTTCTTGAGTTTGAGGGTACATGGGAAAGATATTTGCCTTTGATTGAATTTGCGTATAATAACAGTTTTCAATCAAGTATTAAAATGGCACCCTACGAAGCATTGTACGGTCAAAAATGCCGTACACCTTTGTATTGGACAGAACTAAGTAAAGACAAGATTCACGGGGTTGATTTGATCAGAGAGACAGAGCAAAAAGTGAAAGTAATTCGAGAAAATTTAAAAGCTGCACCAGATCGATAGAAATCGTACGCGGATTTGAAACGAAAAGATATAGAGTTTCAAGTGGGTGATCGAGTGTTCTTGAAACTATCGCCGTGGAAAAAGATACTTAGATTTGGTCGTAAAGGAAAGTTGAATCCAAGATTTATTGGGCCGTATGAGGTTATAGAGCGTATCGGGCCGGATGCGTACAGATTGAGGTTGCCATCTGAGCTAGACAAGATTCATAATGTTTTCCACGTGTTGATACTTCATCGTTATAGATCCGATCCTTCTCATGTGATCAGTCCATCAGAGATTGAAATTCAGCCCGATTTGACTTATGAGGAAGAACCGATTCGCATTTTAACTCGTGAAGTGAATGAATTGCGAAATAAAAAAATATCATTGGTTAAAGTAATGTGGCGTAAGCATGGGGTTGAGTAAGCAACTTAAGAAACCAAAGAATCAATGAAGGAACGTTACCCACATTTATTTACTAGTAAGATTTTCAGGGACGAAAATCTCATAAGGGGGGAGAGTTGTAACAACCTGAATATGACCCTAATCGGAATGGTGGTTTCGCGACCACGAATTCAAGTTAGAAAATATTTTAATACTTTATTTGATATCTATGTTATGTGTTTGAGCATGTGTTAAAATATCGTAGAATTATTTGCATGTTTGAGTAGCTAATTTAAGAAAAAGGATCGAATTGCAAGAGTGATAAAATTTTTCAATTGTATGATCTAGAGGATTAAAACAAAGTGTCTTTCTAATTAAGGGATTTTATGTTGCAATTATCCCTATTTCTCTTTTAGTGGATGGCAAAGGGGTATTAAATTATGTGTTTGTTTGATTTTATTAGTTAAATATATATATTTATATAAGTTATCATTACATCACATTTTTTTAGATAGTGGAATAAAAAGAAAACATAAAATATTGAAAGGCCATTGCATGTTCATCATCTCCATTCTTTCTTAGCCGAAACTAGTAAAGGAAAAAGGGGAAGAGAAGCTCAAGAAGGTTCGGCCCTCATTCACTTCAATTATGTAATTCTTAGCTTTGAAATTTTAATAATTTTTGCATTTTTGAGATGCTTGTTCACTCCATTATCTAGCCCATGTGTTAATTTTGAGTAATGGTTTTGTATGTGAGTTATGCCATTGTTGGTAACTTGAGTTTTTATGAAGATTTTAGGTAGAAAATGAGAGGTATGAACTAGGTGGATATATTTTACTCTTGAGTCTTAATTGAATATAGTTAATTAGAAATTATTTGCGAAAATATTGCCATGGAAAGGCTAAGTTGATAAAATATAAAAGTATATGGACACAAAAAGTCCTTAGGAAGTGTCGGCTATAAAGGATGATAGACTAATTTTGAGAAAATCGTAATGTATTGTATGAGGGACCAGATTGTATAGATTGTAAAAGTTAGGGGTAAATTCGTTAAGTTACTAAATTATTGTGTTATGGATCAAATTGGATGATTATAAATTTATTGAGTTTAAATTGGAAATATTTAGATCAAGAGCCAAAGGAAACGGGTTTGGATCGGGGAAAAACAAAATTTTTTGAATAGCCGGGAAGCGTAATTCGTCAATTTACGAGGTAAGATTTTAAGCAATCGGGTTGAATAAAAGTTTATTTATATGTTTAGTTGATGTCATTATGTTTAATTCCTTAATGCCGAAAGTGACAAGGAATTTAATTAGTGATAGCCGAATGTGTGAATTAAATTTATACACATGTACTAAATGATAATTATATGTGGAAATGAATTGAGAAAGATGTATGTATCTGAGTAAGTGATATATATATTTATAAGTATATTGGTGTATCGAATGCGTTGGAAATTCATAGGAAGAATTGGTGGGTTTAAACATATGCATATATGAATGTTCATGTGAGTAAAAAAAAATAATATGTGATTATATGGTTATATGGAATAGGAGTAATCGGGTTAATGCACTAAGTGTGCGAAATATAAAATACCGGGCACTAAGTGTGCGAAACCGGTTCAAGGGCACTAAGTGTGCGGAAATATTAGGTAACGGCTCTATGTGAGCGGTACGTTACGAGAAGTGTTAAGTAACGGCTCTATGTGAGCGATACGTTACGCGAAGTACTAAGTAACGGCTCTATGTGAGCGATACGTTACGCGAAGTACTAAGTAACGGCTCTATGTGAGCGATACGTTACAAGAAGTATTAAGTAACGGCTCTATGTGAGCGATACGTTACGAGAAGTGTTAAATAACGGCTCTATGTGAGCGATACGTTACGAAAAGTGTTAAGTAACGGCTCTATGTGAGCGATACGTTACTAAATCTTATTAACAAGTGTGTAAGTATAAGGTTCGTTAAAGGATTTCTATGAGTGATGTTATTATGTATACGGAAATGTATGAGAGTATTATTACATGTTATGTACGATCGATTAAGTTTGAATGGGTAAGTAAATTAGAGGTATGTATTATACCTATTAATTTGAGACTTTTAGTAGCTTGAAATGCAAGTAGAAAATTTAGTAAGTATATGATATGTATATTAGTTATTTATCATGTGATGATGGTATATGGAAGTTATTATAAGTATATGATGTGGATATAAATTCAACCTTTAATGGTTTGGGGATGTTCGGTATGGATGTTATCAAGAGTTTAGGTTTCGAAATCTTGAATAAATTTTTATATGCTTTAATTAGTATAAATTGCTTAAACTTACTAAGCTATAATAGCTTACTTGGTGTGTTTGATGCATTGTTCATTAGATTTTGAAGTTGATGCTCGAGGTCGGGGATCGTTTTCGAAGTCAATCATATTATCATCTCTTTTGGTACCTTTTTTGTTTTTGAACCCAAGGTCCATGGCATGTATAGACTGAATTATTTGTTGAATTGTTTTAAATGGGGCAAATGTGAATGTATAAGGATGCCATACGAAAATGGCTATCTTACTATGTTTGGGTTGACTTGTTTATGCATGAAGTAATGTATATGTTATGCTTAATAGGTCTTGATTATAATGCTTAGATATGTACGGTTTTGGGGTAAGCATTTTAGAAATTTTATACCTTGGTAAAATATATATATATGTGGTATGTCCGAATGCATGTATATGATTTTGAATAATGTATATAGTATATTAAAGTAATTGAGTGAATATATGTACAATTGTATGCATGTACCGTACCTTAGTTTGGAGTTCAAGCTTTATGTTAAATGTTAAGGCATATTCGGTTGTGAGAAATGAGTGCTAAGGTGTGTTATGATGTTATATATGTATATATTGGTCATTGCCGAATGGGATGAGAATGTAACATCCCGAAATTGGGCCTAGTAGGATTGGGCCCAATGGGCTTTGAGCGTAGTAGCGTTTAAATTTTTTTTTAAAGAACAAGAGAATGGCTTTAGTGCAAGTTAGACTTATTAGGTGAGTGATTTTGGAAGGTTAGAGGGCTTCTATGAAGTCCCGGGATCAAACTTTGGCTTTAGGGAAATTTTGGTTTTAGGTGAAAAAAACCCTGGGAGTTGGTAGGTAGGCTTTAAGAATAAAATGTGGAGAAAAATGACACAAGTGGAGGTGTGGTGTAGTGGCAAAGTGACGCCACTTAGAGGCAAGGGAATGACGCCACAGGGAAGGAAGGAGGTCCAAGGTTCAAGTCTTGGCTCTTGCATTTTGGTTAATTCTTTTTAAATGGACTTTAGAATTTGGCATTAGATTTATATTTAGTTGCGCATGGCTTTAGACACAAGAAGAGCTTGTGGCCTAGTGGTAAGTGGCATGTTAAGCTATTGAAGGGAGCAAGGGTTCGAATCTCATGACAAGCAAAGCAGTATTTATTTTGCGGATTGGACAGGAAGAGTTTGAGTTGGATTTAAACTCTCCTGACGGAAGGATCCCACATCGGAAAGATACAAAGAAGGAAGGTGAGAAGCTAGCTATATATATAGCATTCTAGGAGGAGGATGAATACACCTTGGAGGGCGTTTGGGCACAGGAGTGGTCGGAGCGCGGATTAGCACCAGATTCCTATCAGGTGTGTAACTCTCTCTACTCTAGTTGTAGAGCGGCAAATGCCGAAGTGCCGGTCACGGCAATAGTAGCCAAACGAGCGTGCGAACGCACGTGTGGGGCTTCGACGCGATAGTTGAGGCCATCAGTAGTATTCTTGTGGATTGAGGCTGCTTGGGCCACGATGGGCCGAAGTGGGCCCAATGGGCCTGTGGGCCCAATTGAATAAAATTGTATGATGGTGTAGTATATAGTGAACTAGACTAGGTGCATCTCCTATACGTGGCTAGATTTCTGTTAGGTGGGCCACACGAGCGTGTGGGCCCGAATGGGCTGAAATTGGGTTTTAGGCCCAATTGTCCAGTACGACCGGAAATGGTAGTTGAGTCGCTCGAGGCGACATTAGGCCTTTGGAAAGGCCATTGCAAGTGCTACCTTTGTGCGACATATCCTTCGGGATTTTGTGATTAAGCCGAATGGCTTTAGTCTTAAAAGTATGGTGTTGGCCGATTGTAGGAAAGGTGAAGGCAAACGTTTCAGGATCTTCGGGTTCTATCGATTGGAAATAGATCGTGGTTTCGGGATTTCGCTTAGATCTACAAGTAGTCAGGTGTGTAACTTACACACTTCATAATCGTTGTAAACTTGTTAATAACCTAAACTATGTTAAAAGCCAAAACCGTAGATTTCGATATGATACCTTTATGGGTATGAGCAAGGATTTCGGTAAGTCCGCTTTTGTTGAGATTACGGTACATGATTTCTGATGATATTATCTATGTATGTTCGATATATGTCTAATGATTAAGCATGATGGCATGAATTGTATGTGCAATGCATTATTGTGGGTGATATGAGAGGAGGGGGAAGATTGATATCCGTGACTTTGGGTCACCAAAGGGTTTGGCACCACCAAAGGTTTGGTACCACAGCTTGATTTCGTGACTTTGGGTCACCAGAGGTTTGGCACCTCATAGCAACTCGTCCAGGGCTTAGCACCGCAGATGGGTTGGCCCCACATTTGATAAAACGGGATTGTCGCCGCGATTTGGTATCACAACGTGGGTTGGCCCCACAATTGGATTATTCGTGACTTTGGGTCACCAGTGGTTTGGCACCACATTATTATTGATATCAGTGACTTTGGGTCACAAGTGGTTTGGCACCACCAGTGGTTTGGTACCACACGGGGTAGAAAACGGAGTTGTGGATGGCTAGGTTTGGGTGCATGATATGTTTTCTTGATTATTATTTGTGTAAGCACGTTGCTATAATCGGGAGGGGGATTATGCACTGAGTCTTGGTGACTCACCTTCTCCCTTATCTTTTCAGGTGATTCGTAGATCGCGGATGAGGAGCCGGGTAGACTCGAGGTGACCATGCGATAATTGCTTTAGTTTTACATGGACATCTGACTTGGGCATTTTACTTAAAATTCAGGTTTTTATTTGGGTTTGTAACAAGGCCTTTAAATTATGTTTTGGATTATTTTATCTGCTTTGGATTTGGTTTTAAATATGACTAAGTAATTACTTGATTTGCTTTAATAACCTGATAATCAAAGTTTTCAAACTAAGCTACGCAACGAGTTTTCTAGACTCTACCATCAGGTAATACAATTCACATGATATCAAAGCAACTTAACATTTTCCACTATACATACATCGGTTTTCCCCAAACACAAGCAATCGAAGAGCTTTCAGCGAAAATAAACCGATAACCTGTTTTCTTCGAATCATTTTCACTCTGTGACATGCCAGATTCGGTCGTGGTGTGTTGACCGGGTTTGGGGTGTTACAGAGAAATTATGTGATAAGTGCATTGGTTGATTATAGAAATGAAATAAATTAAAAATTACCATATGCCTATTTAATCTTTAATTTTGAATGATCCAAAGAATAGTGGGTTGCTAGTTGTAATTGATATTATTTGTGAATTGTAAGTCTGTAACACCCTAAAAATCCGAGTCTTGATATATTGCATGTTTTGGTGATTAGTTTATAAAGGAAAATTTTTCTTATTACTTTTCGTGCCTATGATAGTCCTGAAGAAGAGTATAGAATTATTCGGGTATGGAATAATTTTTTTAGTTTGAGAATTTATTGAAGTGGAGCAAGTGGCATTGACACTTAAGTTAAATTAAGTGTTAAAAAGTAGCATAAGATGAGTAAATGGCAAGGTGGTGTTGGCGCATGAGGTATTGCATGAGGGGAGTGGTTCAATCCCTTGTATAACATTTGGACAACTTTTATTTTTCTCTTCTATGGTAAGTGTCACAAGCT
Organism: Gossypium sturtianum; assembly: GCA_025698515.1. NCBI lineage: Eukaryota > Viridiplantae > Streptophyta > Magnoliopsida > Malvales > Malvaceae > Gossypium > Gossypium sturtianum. The sequence goes on from CM046952.1 coordinate 96,581,327, forward strand.
TATTTATGGTAAGTGTTGACCTTGTTATTTTTGGTTAGTATATCAAAGGAATAAGGTAAGAGTGAATCTATGGTAGGGAATCAAGAAAATATGGAAAGATATGGAGACATAGGGCAAGTATCAAGGAAAGTGTTTTGGAAACAAATTCATGGTCATTTGACCAATGAATTTGGACTACAATATGGCTAGGGGAAGGTTGGTCAATTTTCCTAGTAGCTTGGTAAGGTTTAGGAGTTTGCTTTTGGTCATTTTAGTTTTTGTGCAAAATTTTGCATTCCTCTTCTCAACTTTTCCCTTTGGCCGAAATTGATCTTTTGGTAAGCCTTGATTATTTTGACCATTTGGTCATTTTTGCTTTTCACTTTAGTGTTCAATTTTGTGCCTTTCTCATAGTGCCGATTCTACCAACACCAAAAAGCCATTCTTTACTTTTCTTCTCCCATTGCCGAATATACATTGCTCCCAAAACTCATTTCTTTCTTTCTTTCTCTTTTATTCTCTTTGAAAATTGAAACACCATCATCATCATTCTTCTCTCATCTTTTATTCTTGATACTCATACTTTCTCTATTATTTTCTCTCATGGCCGAATGTTGATGTACCCATAGCCGAATCTTTTTCTATTTTTTTGGTCATATAGCCGAATCCTCCATCTTGCTCAAACATCTTTCTCAATCGTCTCTTTTCAACCGTGGACAATAGGTAAGAATTCTTTTTAGTTCATGTTAGTTAATGGTTGTCATGGCCGAATCTTGATAGTGGTATAAAGGCTTTCTTAGATCGAAATAAACGTTCATTCAATTAACGTTTTTATTTGTTATACTTTAGTGCGATAGTAGAAGACCGGAACTCAAGTGTTCGTGAGTATCATAGAACGATTTGCTCGATTCTCTTATTTTGGAACAAGGATTTTTGTGGTAAGTGAATTTCACCCTTTAACCCTTAGTCATATTTCGATGTAATATTAGATTGGATTAACGATCTTTTGTCTTTGAAGATAATCAAAATAGGGAAAAAAAGGGCGGTGAATAGTGTTCGGAAGAGGGGTGGTTCCATTATTCCCCTAAGTATAAACAAAGGATCGCTTTCAAAGAATCCGGGATTTCCCACCGGTTGTGGACGCTCATCCGAGGAGAATCAATTGTTTGAAGTAGTTCGCACTCCAACCATTGTTTGTTCGTGGATTTGATTCGGTTAATGAACCATCAATCGGGGAGAAACCGCAAGTAGAAGTAGTTCGAAAATTCGAGGGTAAAAGTTAGATCGTTAATTTCTAAGATTGATTTCGTTAATAAAATATAGTGATTCTAATTTATCGTGATACGTATAGGTGTTGACGAGCGGGAAAGTCTAGTTCTCACTATAACCAGGTGTGTAACTTCACACTTATCTTTTGGGTTAGATACTAAACAGTAAGAATTATGATAAATCGTAAAAATGGCAAAATCGAAAATTATGTGATAATTAACACTTTTGTGTAAATGCATGAAAACGGTTAAAGTCGGAAATATTGCTAGATCGATAAATTGAGCCGAAAAACTGCTAGATTGTTAAATTGGGCCAAAAACTCTAGATCGATAAAATGGGTCAAAAGATCGCTAGATCGCTAAATGGGCCAAAACCTTCTAGTTCGACATTTGGGCCTAAGTTCGCTAGATTGCTAAATGGGCTAAATACTATTTTGTTTAATGGACCCAAATGAAAATTTTTATTAAAAACTCATTTGTATTATGGATTACTTGATAAATTATTTATGATTAAAGTTTGTTATTCATTCATAATTGCATGGGATGGGATACATGATGAAGAGAAGTAAGGCTGTGGCCATGAATCTAGTTCGGTGGCTCGCCACAAATTTGGCTTAATGCCTCTAGTTCGGTGACTATGTCACAATCTAGTTCGGTAGTGCACTACAATATTATTTAAAAGGCTAAATGCCTACGATTGGTGTGTTTTGGCGGGGTGGGTTGACTTGATCCCCACAGTGTGTCGGTTGGTACGGGGTGTGTAGCGGATGGAAATTAGGCTTGGTTGGGAAATTCATTTTACATGCATTTTATATATTTTATTTCATTTTATATTGTTAAAATTTGTAATTGGGCTCAAGCCCAAATTAATGCCTTGATGGTCCGCCCAATAATGGTGGTAAGTGAGTTACACACCGAGTTCTTTGTAACTCACCCAGCTTTTTATTATCCATCTCGTAATGGAAATTGATGTGGACTTGGGCCGGGGATGACTTGGTGGAGGCCATACTACGAGCTTGGGTTTTATAAACTATGAACTTTATTTAAGTTACTTATATTAATTACTATTTTGGGTATGATGTAATAAGGCCTCTAATTATGTTTTTATGGATTTTTATGTGTGGATGGATTTAATTTTATTTTAAGACTCTTAATATGGGCTTATGTTAAATCTATAAAGTTTTCTTAAAAAAAATAATATATTGTGTTTTATAACAATTTTGGACACCTAAATTACTTTTCAATTTCTTTCAAATTCTTTTAAAACTACGTTAAGGTTTTGACTAATATATATAAGATTTCAAACAAGTATTTTTCTTAATTCATAAATTTTTAATCATTGTACTTAGTTTTTATTAAACCTTATTTCTAAAGGTTTTGCATTTCTGTTCTACTTAAATCATTAGAGAAATTTGGATGTTCGTTTTGGTGTGACAAACCAAATCTCGCCTTAACGCATAGACTGGTTTTGGGGTGTTACAGCTAATGGTATCGAGCCAGCCAAAACTCGGCCGTGGTTTGGGTTCAACAAAGATATTTGTTTGAGAAACAACTCAAATTTCTAGACTTTTTGATTTAAAGGTAGTATGGCACCATGAGCATCCCGCGCAAAGTCAAGTAGGTATCTGTATGTCGATTGTTTATTATTATTGTGAAATGATCATAAGAAACACACTAGAACTTCTAGTATTAGGTGTTGAAAATCGTAGAGATTGAGACAATAGGATATGGTTGCGAAAACAACTCTATCTCTTTCATATCATAAAATATCGTTAATAAACACTGAAATAGTATTCTGATTCATAAAACTCTTAATCAGATTAAATTGAATTAGTCACTATGAGCACTAGAGGACGTGGTCGTGGACGCGGTAAACGTGGCCGTGGTAGAGGACGAGGTGTTAGAGGCGCAACTGAAGCGCCGGATCATATGCCAGAAATGGATGCACCCGCGTCACTCGAAAGTGAGACGGGATCACATGATCATATGGAAGAAGATAATGCGGTGACACGAGCAATACTGCGAGTCCTTGAAAGGGTCGCTGGAGCTAGAACTGGGCCAACAGCTCGTGGGTCGATATCGGAACGATTGAAATCAAGTGGTGCTGAGGTTTTCAGAGGTGTCTTAGGTGTAGCTCCAAATGTCGCTGATTATTGGCTTGAGGCAGTGGAGTGAATTATGGACGATCTTGAGTGCACGGTGGAACAAAAACTAAGGGGAGCGGTGTCCTTGTTAAGGGACGAAGCATACCATTGGTGGCTTATCATCCGAGAAGGCAATCGTCGCATTAGTTAATTGGGAATTCTTTAAAGTTTCCTTTCAAGGGAAATATGTAGGAACGAGTTATGTTGATGCCAGAAGGAAGGAATTCTTGAATCTGGTCCAAGGGAATAAGACAAAGGGCGTGATATGAAGTCGAGTTTTGCGCTTGAGTCGCTATGCTCGAATAATAGTGGCAACGGATCATGAGCGTTGTGTACGCTTTGAGGATGGCTTGAATGATGAATTGCGGGTTTTAATAGCCCCACAACAAGTTAGGACTTTTGCCAAGCTTGTGGAAAAGGCCAAGATAGCCGAAGAGGCTAAGAACTCGAACGGCTGCAATCCGGAACGAGCTAGAGGCAAGAGAGATATGAAGTATTCGGGTTCTTCAAAAGGTTTTCAAGAGGCCTCGGAATGATGAACCAGCTCAAGGTAGAACACCAGAATCGTGAATCGTAGTCGAGATTGTGCTGATTGTGGGAAAAGGCATTCGAGAGTCTTTGGAAGAAAACGGGTGCTTGCTATAAATGCGGTCGATGGATCATCAATATAGGAATTGCCCTCGTCGAATGGATACAACTCGTGAAGCTCGTAATACTTTGATGCACCACCGCGAGAGGAATTCAAAGAACCACCGAGAGGTTGTGGACCGTGTCGTGGTGGTAATGGGGCCGGGCGTGGTCAAGGTGCAATGAGTCGAGGCAATGGTCCTAGAGGCAACACGGATGCAAGACACCAGATTGGTATATGCGCTAGACGCTGTGAGGATGGCAATGCACCGATGTGATAATCGGCACGTTCTTCATCTTTGATGTACCTATTATTGCTTTGATAGATATTGGTTCTACCCATTCGTATGTTGCTAGCACTATATCCGAAACTTGAATTTAGACTCAAAATTTCCGATAGTGAGATGAAGGTAATTAGTCCTTTAGGACAATCGGTATTGGTAAATAAACTGCTTTTAGAGATGTGCCCTTAGAAATTCAAGGAGAAATATTTTTGGCGAATTTGATAGAATTGCCTTTCAACGCGAGTTCGATATCATTTTGGGCATGGATTGGTTGGTTAAGCACCGGGCGAAATTAGATTGTGCTGAAAAGCAGATGTCAATAAGGACGGTGGAGGATAAAGAAATAGTTATGATAGGCGAACGAAGGAATTACTTGGAAAATGTGGTATCTGCGTTAAAGGCAGAAAAGTTGATGCGGAAAGGGTATGGAGCATTTTTAGCATTTATTAGTGCTTTAGATGCCAAAGAGTTGTCAGTGGAAGATGTGAGAACAGTGAAGGAATTTCCAGATGTATTTCCTGAAGAACTTCCTGGCATACCTCCAGATCGGGAAGTGGAATTTGGTATTGAGCTCTTGCCCGGAACGGCCCAAAGTGTCCATTGCTCCTTATAGAATGGCAATCAAAGGAGTTGGCAGAACTTAAAGCTCAAATTCAAGAATTGTTGGATCGGGGTTTTATTCGACCGAGTGTGTCTCCGTGGGGAGCACCGGTTTTGTTTGTTAAGAAGAAAGATGGGTGAATGCGTATGTGTATTGACTACAGGCAATTAAATAAATTGACGATCAAGAATAGGTATCCTCTGCCAAGAATTGAAGACCTGTTTGATCAATTGAAGGGAGCTTCAGTTTTCTCCAAATATGATTTGAGATCGGGTTATCACCAGCTTAAGGTGAAAGAAGCGGATATTCACAAGACGGCTTTCCGAACTCGTTATGGACATTATGAGTTTTTGGTGATGCCGTTTGGGTTGACCAATGCACCAGCTGCATTTATGGATATGATGAACCGGGTCTTTCAACCATATTTAGACCGGTTTGTGGTGGTATTCATAGATGACATTCTGTATATTCAAGGAATGAAGAGGAGCATGACTCGATTTGCGAATTGTATTGCGCTTTTTCAAATAATCAACTCAGAGCATGCTAAATTCAGTAAATGTGAGTTCTGGTTAAGGGAAGTGACTTTCTTGGGTCATGTGGTATCACCAAGGAATAAGGGTGGATCCTCGGAAGATTGAGGTCAGATTGGATTGGAAACCACCAAAGTCGATGAGTGAGATTCGGAGTTTCTTGGGTTTGGTGTTTACTATAGACGCTTTGTTGAGAGGTTTTCGTTGATTGCTGCACCCTTAACTAAGCTTTTGCGTATGGGAGTACCATATATATGGACCGATAAACAAAGAAGAAAGTTTCGAGAAATTGAAGAAGATTTTAACTAAGCGCCAAGATCGATTCAACCTCGAGGTGGAAAGGAGTTTATAGTTTCATCGCGATCGCGCACACACACGCTTAGGATGTGTATTGTTGCAAAGTGGGAAAGTGGTGGCTTATGCTTCTCGTCACCGAGACCGCACGAAGTAAACTAACCTACTCATGACTTGGAGTTAGCGGCGAGTGTTTGCTCTAAAGATTTGGAGGCATTACCTCTACGGTGAAAAGTCTATCATCTATACGGATCACAAGAGTCTTAAGTATCTTCTTACTCGTAAGGAATTAAACTTGAGACAACGAAGATGGGTGGAGTCATTAAAGGACTATGATTTCTCAATCGAGTATCATCCTAGAAAAGCTAATGTGGTAGCAGGGCGCATTAAGTCGTAAGGTGGTATCTCGATTTGAGAACAATGTTTGCCCATTTGAGTTTGTACGAGGATGGTAGTCCGATAGCGGAACTTCGTGTGAAGCCTCCGTGGTTAGAGCAAATCAAGGAAAAACAGATATCGATAAGAAGTTGGGACTTTTAATTCAACAAGTTGAAAATGGTGGAATAGAGGATTTTAGCATAAACGCGGAAGGTGTGTTATGTTTTCGTGGAGAGTTTGTATGCCTAAGGACTCGGATCTAAGACAAATGATTCTACTGGGAGGCGCATAGTAGCCCTTATGCTATGCACCCTGAGGAAATAAGATGTATGGGGATCTTCGTGAACAATATTGGTGGCCGTGGTTGAAGCGTGAGATTTCGAATTTGTGGGAAAATGTTTAACTTGTCAAGAAGTGAAGGCAGAGCATCAATTACCGCCGATTATTACAACCGTAAAGATTCCTCTTTGAAAATGGGAGCGGATAACAATGGATTTTGTTAGTGGGTTACCTTTAACACCTACTAAGAAAAATTCCGCTTTGGGTAATTGTTGATCGCTTGACGAAGACCGCCATTTTCTACCGGTTCGTATGGATTACTCGATTCTGAAGTTGGCTATCTTTGACGTGATCCGAAAATCGTGAGGTTGCATGGGGTACCCGTGTCTATTATATCGAGATAGGGATCCTAGGTTTACGCCACGGTTTTGGAAAGCTTTGCATGAAGCTTTGGGAACAAAGCTAAACTTCGATCTGACTTTTCATCCTCAATCGATGGTCAATCGTAAAGAGTAATTCGATTCTGAAGACATGTTAAGGGGATGTGTAATCGACTTCAAAGGTAGTTGGGAGGATTTTCTACCGCTGGCGTAATTTGCTTACAACAATAGCTATCGATCTAGCATTCAGATGGCACCCTACGAGGCATTATATGGCCGTGAGGTGTCGTTCTCCTAGTTGTTGGACCGAATTGGGCGAACGACATGCATGTTAGGTCCCGAGTGATCTCTCAAACGGAAGAAAAGTAAAAGCTATTCGAGCACGGTTAAAGGAAGCTTGGATAGACAAAAGTCGTATGCAGATCCAAGCGTAGAAGTATCGAGTATGCTCTGGGGATCAAGTTTTCTTGAAGGTCTCACCTTGGAAGAAGATTTTCGTGTTTGGGAAGAAGGGCAAGTTGAGTCCTAGATACATTGGACCATATCGTGTGGTGAAGCGTGTTGGTCCAGCTGGCCTATCGATTGAATTACCTCCGAGTTGAGTCGATTCATAATGTTTTTCATGTTTCCATGTTGAGGCGCTATAGATCGGATCCTTCGCATTAGTACCCTGTAGAAGAAGTGGAGTTAAATTCGACTTGTCTTTTGAGGAGGAACCAAAGTGGAAATCTTAGACCGAGATGTTAAGGTGCTAAGAAATAAAACCGTGCCGTTGGTCAAGGTTTTATGGCGTAATCACGGAGTGGAGGAAGCTACGTGGTAGTCGGAGGATGCAATTCGGCAACAATACCCTCACCTCTTTCAACCAGGTAAATTTCGAGGACGAAATTTTCTTTAAGGAGGGTAGAGTTGTAACACCCTAAAAATCCGAGTCTTGATATATTGCATGTTTTGGTGATTAGTTTATAAAGGAAAAATTTTCTTATTACTTTTCGTGCCTATGATAGTCCTGAAGAAGAGTATAGAATTATTCGGGTATGGAATAATTTTTTAGTTTGAGAATTTATTGAAGTGGAGCAAGTGGCATTGACACTTAAGTTAAATTAAGTGTTAAAAAGTAGCATAAGATGAGTAAATGGCAAGGTGGTGTTGGCGCATGAGGTATTGCATGAGGGGAGTGGTTCGAATCCCTTGTATAACATTTGGACAACTTTTATTTTGCTCTTCTATGGTAAGTGTCGGCCAAGCTTATTTATGGTAAGTGTTGACCTTGTTATTTTTGGTTAGTATATCAAAGGAATAAGGTAAGAGTGAATCTATGGTAGGGAATCAAGAAAATATGGAAAGATATGGAGACATAGGGCAAGTATCAAGGAAAGTGTTTTGGAAACAAATTCATGGTCATTTGACCAATGAATTTGGACGGCAATATGGCTAGGGGAAAGGTTGGCCGAATTTTGCTAGTAGCTTAGTAAGGTTTAGGAGTTTGCTTTTGGTCATTTTAGTTTTTGTACAAAATTTTGCATTCCTCTTCTCAACTTTTCCCTTTGGCCGAAATTGATCTTTTGGTAAGCCTTGATTATTTTGACCATTTGGTCATTTTTGCTTTTCACTTTAGTGTTCAATTTTGTGCCTTTCTCATAGTGCCGATTCTACCAACACCAAAAAGCCATTCTTTACTTTTCTTCTCCCCATTGCCGAATATACATTGCTCCCAAAACTCATTTCTTTCTTTCTTTCTCTTTTATTCTCTTTGAAAATTGAAACAACATCATCATCATTCTTCTCTCATCTTTTATTCTTGATACTCATACTTTCTCTATTATTTTCTCTCATGGCCGAATGTTGATGTACCCATAGCCGAATCTTTTTTCTATTTTTTTGGTCATATAGCCGAATCCTCCATCTTGCACAAACATCTTTCTCAGTCGTCTCTTTTCAACCGTGGACAATAGGTAAGAATTCTTTTTAGTTCATGTTAGTTAATGGTTGTCATGGCGAAATCTTGATAGTGGTATAAAGGCTTTTTAGATCGAAATAAACGCTCATTCTATTAACGCTTTTATTTGTTATACTTTAGTGCGATAGTAGAAGACCGGAACTCAAGTGTTCGTGAGTATCATAGAACGATTTGCTCGATTCTCTTATTTTGGAACAAGGATTTTTGTGGTGTTTAATTTCACCCTTTAACCCTTAGTCATATTTCGATGTAATATTAGATTGGATTAACGATCTTTTGTCTTTGAAGACAATCAAAATAGGGAAGAAAAGGGCGGTGAATAGTGTTCGGAAGAGGGTGGTTCCGTTATTCCCCTAAGTATAAACAAAGGATCAAGCTTCAAAGAATCCGGGATTTCCCACGGGTTGTGGACGTTCATCCCAGGAGAATAAATTGTTTGAAGTAGTTCGTACTCCCGAACCATTGTTTGTTCGTGGATTTGATTCGGTTAACGAACCATCAATCGGGGAGAAACCGCAAGTAGAAGTAGTTCAAAAATCCGAGGGTAAAAGTTAGATCGTTAATTTCTAAGATTGATTTCGTTAATAAAATATAGTGATTCTAATTTATCGTGATACGTATAGGTGTTGACGAGCGGGAAAGTCTAGTTCTCACTATAACCAGGTGTGTAACTTCACACTTATCTTTCGGGTTAGATACTAAACAGTAAGAATTATGATAAATCGTAAAAATGGCAAAATCGAAAATTATGTGATAATTAACACTTTTGTGTAAATGCATGAAAACGGTTAAAGTCGAAAAAATTGCTAGATCGATAAATTGAGCCGAAATATTGCTAGATCGATAAATTGAGCCGAAAAACTGCTAGATTGTTAAATTGGGCCGAAAAACTGCTAGATCGATAAAATGGGTCAAAAGATCGCTAGATCGCTAAATGGGCCAAAACCTTATAGTTCGACATTTGGGCCTAAGTTCGCTAGATTGCTAAATGGGCTAAATACTATTTTGTTTAATGGACCCAAATGAAAAGTTTTATTAAAAACTCATTTGTATTATGGATTACTTGATAAATTATTTATGATTAAAGTTTGTTATTCATTCATAATTGCATGGGATGGGATACATGATGAAGAGAAGTAAGGCCTGTGGCCATGAATCTAGTTCGGTGGCTCGCCACAAATTTGGCTTAATGCCTCTAGTTCGGTGACTATGTCACAATCTAGTTCGGTAGTGCACTCGCAATATTATTTAAAAGGCTAAATGCCTACGATTGGTGTGTTTGGCGGGGTGGGTTGACTTGATCCCCACAGTGTCTTTGGTTGGTACGGGGTGTGTAGCGGATGGAAATTAGGCTTGGTTGGGAAATTCATTTTACATGCATTTTATATATTTTATTTCATTTTATATTGTTAAAATTTGTAATTGGGCTCAAGCCCAAATTAATGCCTTGATGGTCCGGCCCAATAATGGTGGTAAGTGAGTTACACATCGAGTTCTTTGTAACTCACCCCGTTTTATTATCCATCTCGTAATGGAAATTGATGTGGACTTGGGCCTGGGATGACTTGGTGGAGGCCATACTACGAGCTTGGGTTTTATAAACTATGAACTTTATTTAAGTTACTTATATTAATTACTATTTTGGGTATGATGTAATAAGGCCTCTAATTATGTTTTTATGGATTTTTATGTGTGGATGGATTTAATTTTATTTTAAGACTCTTAATATGGGCTTATGTTAAATCTATAAAGTTTTCTTAAAAAAAATAATATATTGTGTTTTATAACAATTTTGGACACCTAAATTACTTTTCAATTTCTTTCAAATTCTTTTAAAACTACGTTAAGGTTTTGACTAATATATATAAGATTTCAAACAAGTATTTTTCTTAATTCATAAATTTTTAATCATTGTACTTAGTTTTTATTAAACCTTATTTCTAAAGGTTTTGCATTTATGTTCTACTTAAATCTTTAGAGAAATTTGGATGTTCGTTCGGTGTGACAAACCAAATCTCGTCTTAACGCATTGCACTGGTTTGGGGTGTTACAGATTAATGGTATCGAGCCGCTTCAAAACTCTACTGTGGTTTGGGTTCAACAAAGATATTTGTTTGAGAAACAACTCAAATTTCTAGACTTTTTGATTTAAAGGTAGTATGGCACCATGAGCATCCCGCGCCAAGACAAGTAAGTATCTGTATGTCGATTGTTTATTATTATTGTGAAATGATCATAAGAAACACACTAGAACTTCTAGTTTTAGGTGTTGAAAATCGTAGAGATTGAGACAATAGGATATGGTTGCGAAAACAACTCTATCTCTTTCATATCATAAAATATCGTTAATAAACACTGAAATAGTATTCTGATTCATAAAACTCTTAATCAGATTAAATTGAATTAGTCACTATGAGCACTAGAGGGCGCGGGTCGTGGGCGCGGTAGACGTGGCGTGGTAGAGGACGAGGTGTTAGAGGCGCAACTGAAGCGCCGAATCATATGCCAGAAATAGATGCACCCGCGTCACTCGAAAGTGAGACGGGATCACATGATCATATGGAAGAAGATAATGCAGTGACACGAGCAATGCTGCGAGTCCTTGAAAGGGTCGCTGGAGCTAGAACTGGGCCAACACTCGTGGGTCGATATCGAACGATTGAAATCAAGTGGTACCGAGGTTTTCAGAGGTGTCTCGGTGTAGCTCCAAATGTCGCTGAATATTGGCTTGAGGCGGTGGAGTGAATTATGGGCGATCTTGAGTGCACGTGGAACAAAAACTAAGGGGCGCGTGTCCTTGTTAAGGGACGAAGCATACCATTGGTGGCTTATCGTCCGGAAAGGCAATCAAGTCGCATTAGTTAATTGGGAATTCTTTAAAGTTTCCTTTCAAGGGAAATATGTAGGAACGAGTTATGTTGATGCCGTAAGGAAGGAATTCCTGAATCTGGTCCAAGGAATAAGACAAAGGGCGACATATGAAGTCGAGTTTTTGCGCTTGAGTTGCTATGCTCGAACAATAGTGGCAACGGATCATGAGCGTTGTGTACGCTTTGAGGATGGCTTGAACGATGAATTGTGGGTTTTAATAGCCCCACAACAAGTTAGGACTTTTGCCAGGCTTGTGGAAAAGGCCAAGATAGCCGAAGAGGCTAAGAACTCGGAACGACAGAATCAGGAACGAGCTAGAGGCAAGAGAGATATGAAGTATTCGGGTTCTTCAAAAAGGTTTCTGAAGAGGCCTCAGAATGATGAACTAGCTCAAGGTAGAACACCTGTAACTGTGAATCAGAGTCGAGATTGTGCTGATTGTGGGAAAAGGCATTCTGGAGAGTGCTGGAAGAAAACGGGTGCTTGCTATAAATGCGGGTCGATGGATCATCAATATAGGAATTGCCCTCGTCGAATGGATACAACTCAGGAAGCTCGTAATACTGATGCACCACCGGTAAGAGGAATTTAGCAACCACCGAGAGGTCGTGGACCAGGTCGTGGTGGTAATGGGGCCGACGTGGTCAAGGTACACGAGTCGAGGCAATGGTCCTAGAGGCAACACGGATGCAAGACAAACGGATTGGTATATGCGGTTAGACATTTGTGAGGATGGCAATGCACTGATGTGATAACTGATACGTTCTTCATCTTTGATGTACCATTATTGCTTTGATAGATATTGGTTCTACCCATTCGTATGTTGCTAGCACTATATCCGGAAACTTGAATTTAGACTCAAATTTCCGATAGTGAGATGAAGGTAATTAGTCCTTTAGGACAATCGGTATTAGTAAATAAACTGTTTTAGAGATGTGCCCTTAGAAATTCAAGGAGAAATATTTTTGGCGAATTTGATAGAATTTCCTTTCATGAGTTCGATATCATTTTGGGCATGGATTGGTTGGTTAAGCACCGGCGAAATTGGATTGTCTTTGAAAGCGGATGTCAATAAGACGGTGGAGGATAAAGAAATAGTTATGATAGGCGAACGAAGGAATTACTTGGCAAATGTGGTATCTGCGTTAAAGGCGTAAAAGTTGATGCGGAAAGGGTATGGAGCATTTTTAGCATTTATTAGTGCTTTAGATGCCAAAGAGTTGTCGAGTGGAAGATGTGAAACAATGAAGGAATTTCCGGATGTATTTCTGAAGAACTTCCCGCATACCTCCAGGTCGGGAAGTGGAATTTGGTATTGAGCTCTTGCCGGAACAGCTCCAGTGTCCATTGCTCCTTATAGAATGGCACCAAGGAGTTAGCGGAACTTAAAGCTCAAATTCAAGAATTGTTGGATCGGGGTTTTATTCGACCGAGTGTGTCTCCGTGGGAGCACCGGTTTTGTTTGTTAAGAAGAAAGATGGGTCAATACGTATGTGTATTGACTACGAGCAATTAAATAAATTGACGATCAAGAATAGGTATCCTCTCGCCAAGAATTGAAGACTGTTTGATCAATTGAAGGGAGCTTCAGCTTTCTCAAATTTGATTTGAGATCGGGTTATCACCACTTAAGGTGAAAGAAGCGGATATTCACAAGACGGATTTCCGAACTCGTTATGGACATTATGAGTTTTTGGTGATGCCGTTTGGGTTGACCAATGCACCAGTTGCATTTATGGATATGATGAACCGGGTCTTTCAACCATATTTAGACCGGGTTTGTGGTGGTATTCATAGATGACATTCGGTATATTCAAGGAATGAAGAGGAGCATGACTCGCATTTGCGAATTGTATTGCGATTACTTGAAATAATCAATCGTATGCTAAATTCAGTAAATGTGAGTTCTCGTTAAGGAAGTGACTTTCTTGGGTCATGTGGTATCACCAAGGAATAAGGGTGGATCCTCGGAAGATTGAGGTCATTGGATTGGAAACCACCAAAGTCGAGAGTCGAGATTCGGAGTTTCTTGGGTTTGGTGGTTACTATAGACGCTTTGTTGAGAGGTTTTCGTTGATTGCTTTGCACCCTTAACTAAGATTTTGCGGAAGGAGTACCATATATATGGACCGATAAACAACAAAGAAAGTTTCGAGAAATTGAAGAAGATTTTAACTAAGCGCCAAAGATCGATTCAACTTTGAAATGGAAAGGAGTTTATAGTTTATCGCGATCGTCACACACACGGCTTAGGATGTGTATTGTTGCAAAGTGGGAAAGTGGTGGCTTATGCTTCTCGTCACCGAGACCGCACGAAGTAAACTACCCTACTCATGACTTGGAGTTAGCGGCGAGTGTTTGCTCTAAAGATTTGGAGGCATTACCTCTACGGTGAAAAGTCTATCATCTATACGGATCACAAGAGTCTTAAGTATCTTCTTACTCGTAGGAATTTAAACTTGAGACAACGAAGATGGGTGGAGTGTTAAAGGACTATGATTTCTCAATCGAGTATCATCCTAGAAAAGCTAATGTGGTAGCAGACGCATTAAGTCGTAAGGTGGTATCTGATTTGAGAACAATGTTTGCCCATTTGAGTTTGTACGAGGATGGTAGTCTGATAGCGGAACTTCAGGTGAAGCCTCTGTGGTTAGAGCAAATCAAGGAAAAACAGATATCAGATAAGAAGTTGGGACTTTTAATTCAACAAGTTGAAAATGGTGGAATAGAGGATTTTAGCATAAATGCGGAAGGTGTGTTATGTTTTCGTGGGAGAGTTTGTATGCCTAAGGACTCAGATCTGAGAAAAATGATTCTACGGGAGGCGCATAGTAGCCCTTATGCTATGCACCCCGGAGGAAATAAGATGTATGGGGATCTTCGTGAACAATATTGGTGGCCAGGGTTGAAGCGTGAGATTTCTGAATTTGTGGGAAAATGTTTAACTTGTCGGCATGAAGGCGAGCATCAATTGCCGTCGAGATTATTACAACCGGTAAAGATTCCTCTTTGGAAATGGGAGCGGATAACAATGGATTTTGTTAGTGGGTTACCTTTAACACCTACTAAGAAAAATTCCGTTTGGGTAATTGTTGATCGTTTGACGAAGACTGCTCATTTTCTACCAGTTCGTATGGATTACTCGTTACAGAAGTTGGCTAAGGTATGCGTGTCCGAAATCGTGAGGTTGCATGGGGTACCGTGTCTATTATATCGAGATAGGGATCCTAGGTTTACGCCACGGTTTTGGAAAGCTTTGCATGAAGCTTTGGGAACAAAGCTAAACTTCAAGCGGACTTTTCATCCTCGATCGGATGGTCAATCGAAAGAGTAATTCAGATTCGGAAGACATGTTAAGGGGATGTGTAATCGACTTCAAAGGTAGTTGGGAGGATTTTCTACCGCTTGGCGTAATTTGCTTACAACAATAGCTATCGTCTAGCATTCGGATGGCACCCTACGAGGCATTATATGGCGTAGGTGTCGTTCTCCTAGTTGTTGGACTGAATTGGGCGAACGACAGATGTTAGGTCCTGAGCTGATCTCTGAAACGGAAGAAAAAGTAAAAGCTATTAGAGCACGGTTAAAGGAAGCTTCGGATAGACAAAAGTCGTATGCAGATCTAAAGCGTAGAAGTATCGAGTATGCTGTGGGGGATCAAGTTTTCTTGAAGGTCTCACCTTGGAAGAAGATTTTCAGGTTTGGGAAGAAGGGCAAGTTGAGTCCTAGATACATTGGACCATATCGTGTGGTGAAGCGTGTTGGTCCAGTGGCCTATCAGATCGAATTACCTCCGGAGTTGAGTCAGATTCATAATGTTTTTCATGTTTCCATGTTGAGGCGCTATAGATCGGATCCTTCGCACATAGTACCGGTAGAAGAAGTGGAGTTGAATTCAGACTTGTCTTTTGAGGAGGAACCAGTGGAAATCTTAGACCGAGATGTTAAGGTGCTAAGAAAGAAAACCGTGCCGTTGGTCAAGGTTTTATGGCGTAATCACGGAGTGGAGGAAGCTACGTGGGAGTCGGAGGATGCAATTCAGCAACAATACCCTCACCTCTTTCAACTAGGTAAATTTCGAGGACAAAATTTTCTTTAAGGAGGGTAGAGTTGTAACACCCTAAAAATCCGAGTCTTGATATATTGCATGTTTTGGTGATTAGTTTATAAAGGAAAAATTTTCTTATTACTTTTCGTGCCTATGATAGTCCTGAAGAAGAGTATAGAATTATTCGGGTATGGAATAATTTTTTTAGTTTGAGAATTTATTGAAGTAGAGCAAGTGGCACTGACACTTAAGTTAAATTAAGTGTTAAAAAGTAGCATAAGATGAGTAAATGGCAAGGTGGTGTTGGCGCATGAGGTATTGCATGAGGGGAGTGGTTCGAATCCCTTGTATAACATTTGGACAACTTTTATTTTGCTCTTCTATGGTAAGTGTCGGCCAAGCTTATTTATGGTAAGTGTTGACCTTGTTATTTTTGGTTAGTATATCAAAGGAATAAGGTAAGAGTGAATCTATGGTAGGGAATCAAGAAAATATGGAAAGATATGGAGACATAGGGCAAGTATCAAGGAAAGTGTTTTGGAAACAAATTCATGGTCATTTGACCAATGAATTTGGACGGCAATATGGCTAGGGGAAAGGTTGGCCGAATTTTGCTAGTAGCTTAGTAAGGTTTAGGAGTTTGCTTTTGGTCATTTTAGTTTTTGTGCAAAATTTTGCATTCCTCTTCTCAACTTTTCCCTTTGGCCGAAATTGATCTTTTGGTAAGCCTTGATTATTTTGACCATTTGGTCATTTTTGCTTTTCACTTTAGTGTTCAATTTTGTGCCTTTCTCATAGTGTCGATTCTACCAACACCAAAAAGCCATTCTTTACTTTTCTTCTCCCCATTGCCGAATATACATTGCTCCCAAAACTCATTTCTTTCTTTCTTTCTCTTTTATTCTCTTTGAAAATTGAAACAACATCATCATCATTCTTCTCTCATCTTTTATTCTTGATACTCATACTTTCTCTATTATTTTCTCTCATGGCCGAATGTTGATGTACCCATAGCCGAATCTTTTTCTATTTTTTTGGTCATATAGCCGAATCCTCCATCTTGCACAAACATCTTTCTCAATCGTCTCTTTTCAACCGTGGACAATAGGTAAGAATTCTTTTTAGTTCATGTTAGTTAATGGTTGTCATGGCCGAATCTTGATAGTGGTATAAAGGCTTTTTTAGATCGAAATAAATGTTCATTCTATTAACGTTTTTATTTGTTATACTTTAGTGCGATAGTAGAAGACCGGAACTCAAGTGTTCGTGAGTATCATAGAACGATTTGCTCGATTCTCTTATTTTGGAACAAGGATTTTTGTGGTAAGCGAATTTCACCCTTTAAACCTTAGTCATATTTCGATGTAATATTAGATTAGATTAACGATCTTTTGTCTTTGAAGACAATCAAAATAGGGAAGAAAAGGGCGGTGAATAGTGTTCGGAAGAGGGTGGTTCCGTTATTCCCCTAAGTATAAACAAAAGATCATTTCAAAAGAATCCGGGATTTCCCACCGGGTTGTGGACGTTCATCCGAGGAGAATCAATTGTTTGAAGTAGTTCGTACTCCCGAACCATTGTTTGTTCGTGGATTTGATTCGATTAACGAACCATCAATCGGGAGAAACCGCAAGTAGAAGTAGTTCAAAATCCGAGGTAAAAGTTAGATCGTTAATTTCTAAGATTGATTTCGTTAATAAAATATAGTGATTCTAATTTATCGTGATACGTATAGGTGTTGACGAGCGGGAAAGTCTAGTTCTCACTATAACTCGTGTGTAACTTCACACTTATCTTTCGGGTTAGATACTAAACAGTAAGAATTATGATAAATCGTAAAAATGGCAAAATCGAAAATTATGTGATAATTAACACTTTTGTGTAAATGCATGAAAACGGTTAAAGTCGGAAAAATTGCTAGATCGATAAATTGAGCCGAAATATTGCTAGATCGATAAATTGAGCCGAAAAACTGCTAGAATGTTAAATTGGGCCGAAAAACTGCTAGATCGATAAAATGGGACAAAAGACTGCTAGATCGCTAAATGGGCCAAAAACCTTCTAGTTCGACATTTGGGCCTAAGTTCGCTAGATTGCTAAATGGGCTAAATACTATTTTGTTTAATGGACCCAAATGAAAAGTTTTATTAAAAACTCATTTGTATTATGGATTACTTGATAAATTATTTATGATTAAAGTTTGTTATTCATTCATAATTGCATGGGATGGGATACATGATGAAGAGAAGTAAGGCCTGTGGCCATGAATCTAGTTCGGTGGCTCTGCCACAAATTTGGTTTAATGCCTCTAGTTCGGTGACTATGTCACAATCTAGTTCGGTGAGTGCACTACAATATTATTTAAAAGGCTAAATGCCTACGATTGGTGTGTTTGGCGGGGTGGGTTGACTTGATCCCCACAGGTGTGCTTTGGTTGGTACGGGGTGTGTAGCGGATGGAAATTAGGCTTGGTTGGGAAATTCATTTTACATGCATTTCATATATTTTATTTCATTTATATTGTTAAAATCAGTAATTGGGCTCAAGCCCAAATTAATGCCTTGATGGTCCAGCCCAATAATGGTGGTAAGTGAGTTACACACTCGAGTTCTTTGTAACTCACCCCGCTTTATTATCCATCTCGTAATGGAAATTGATGTGGACTTGGGCCGGGATGACTTGGTGGAGGCCATACTACGAGCTTGGGTTTTATAAACTATGAACTTTATTTAAGTTACTTATATTAATTACTATTTTGGGTATGATGTAATAAGGCCTCTAATTATGTTTTTATGGATTTTTATGTGTGGATGGATTTAATTTTATTTTAAGACTCTTAATATGGGCTTATGTTAAATCTATAAAGTTTTCTTAAAAAAAATAATATATTGTGTTTTATAACAATTTTGGACACCTAAATTACTTTTCAATTTCTTTCAAATTCTTTTAAAACTACGTTAAGGTTTTGACTAATATATATAAGATTTCAAACAAGTATTTTTCTTAATTCATAAATTTTTAATCATTGTACTTAGTTTTTATTAAACCTTATTTCTAAAGGTTTTGCATTTCTGTTCTACTTAAATCATTAGAGAAATTTGGATGTTCGTTCGGTGTGACAAACCAAATCTCGTCTTAACGCATAGACCTGGTTTGGGGTGTTACAAAGTCAATGTTGTGATTTTCGGATGAGATATATATATATATTTATCTCTGATAGTATGAATTAGTATACATTATTAAGTTGTAATTTTTATAAAAGTGCATTGAATTGTGTTTGGTTGAGTAATGCCTCGTAACCCTAATCCGGTGACAGATATAGGTTATGGGTGTTACATTATCTCTCAAAGATTGCAAAACCGTTCTCAAGTGCTCGACGTGCTCGGTCTCATCACGAGAATAAATTAGTATATCATTAATAAAAACAACAATAAATTTATCCAAGTATGGTTGGAAAATACAGTTCATCAAATCCATAAATACAACAGGAGCATTCGTTAAACCAAAAGGCATAACCAAAAATTATGGTGACCATACCTCGTCCGAAATGCAGTTTTCGGCACGTTCGAGTCTTTAACTCTCAACTGATAGTAACCGAACCTCAAATCTATCTTGGAAAACATTGTGGCTCCCTTCAATTGGTCAAACAAATCATCTATTCTCGGCAAAGGATACTTATTCTTTATGGTCACCTTGTTGAGCTGTCGGTAGTCAATGCAAAGCCTCATAGATCCATTTTTCTTTTTCACAAATAATACCGGTGCACCCCACGGAGAAAAAATATGTCTCGCAAAACCTTTATCAGTCAACTCTTGTAACTGAGCTTTCAACTCCTTTAGTTCGGTCGGAGCCATTCTGTACGGAGCAATCGAAATAGGTGCAGTACCAAGAACTAACTCAATACCAAATTCAACTTCTCTAACTGGAGGCAATCCGGGCAATTCTTCCGGAAACAAATCTGGATACTTACATACTACCAGCACTGATTAAATTTTCAACTCAGAATCTTTTGTATTCAACACAAAAGCAAGATAAGCTTCGTAAACTTTTCTTATACATTTCTGAGCAGTCATAGAAGAAATCACTACAGACAAGCTATCCGATTCATCTTATTCAACCTGAATAATATCACCACTTTCACATTTCAACTCAATAATTTTTCTTCCACAATTTACTACCACATCATGAATAGTCAACTAATCCATACCAAGAATTACATCAAATTCATCAAGCGGAAAAAGCATAAGATTAGCCAGAAAATAGTGACCTCTAATCATCAAAGGACAATTCTTACATACTTTGTCAACTAACACATACTTTCTTAGAGGGTTTGACACTTTTATCACAAATTCTGTAGACTCAACAGGCATATTCATACTAGATACCAATTTCATACATACATACGAATGGATAGATCTCGGATCTATTAAAGCAACAACAGAAGTATCATAAAGAGAAAAAGTACCCGTAATCACATCAGGAGATGAAGCCTCTTCGCGAGCGCGAATGGCATAAGTCCTCGTAGGTGCTCTACCTGTGGGCCTTACAGCTGGATCTCTAGATGCACTCTTGCTACTCACTCCATTTCCCGGATTTCTCTGTGGCCTCCCTCTAGGAGTAGTATTACCTGATCTTACACTCTGAAATTTCTCTTTTTCAACCATCTCAGGGCAATATCTAATGAAGTGATCTTGGGAACCACACTTGAAACAAGTTCGATCATTCACTCGACACTCACCGGGGTGACATCTACCGCAATGTGGACATTCAAGTCTACTAGGTCGAGCATTACCCACACTCACTATTGAAGTAGTCTGAGCCTTACGACCTGAATACTGTTTCTCATGGTTTCTGTTTGAAAACCCAATCGGAGCACTAGATCGAGTATTAAACTCTCTTGATTTCTTAGATGAGGACTGAAATGACTTTCCCATCTGTCTTTTCTTTGAATATTGAGACTCAAACTTAGCTTTTCTTTTCTCTTTAGCCAACTTCTCTGCCTTACAAGATTTCTCTACAAGCACAACGAATTCATTCAGTTCGATAATGCCAACTAATAATCGGATGTCTTCATTCAGCCCATTTTCAAATCTTTTACACATGATGGCTTCAGTCGAAACAGATTCTCGAGCGTATTTGCTCAGTCTCACAAACTCACGCTTATATTCTGTTACTGTCATTCGGCCTTGTTTTAACTCAATAAATTCCTTTCTCTTCTGATCAATAAACCTCTTGCTAATATGCTTCTTACGAAACTCTTCTTGGTAAAATTCCCAATTAACTCTCTCCCTTGGTACAACTGACACAAGGGTGTTCTACCACTGATAAGTCGAGTCTCTCAAAAGTGATACAACACATTTCATACACTTCTCGGGTGTGCATGATAACTCATCAAATACCCTAATGGTATTCTCGAGCCAAAACTCTGCCCTTTTGGGATCATCATCTATACTAGCTCGGAACTCTTCGGCTCCTTGATTTTGAATTTTATCCACTGGAGGTCTATTCCATCTCATAAAATCCATACCTTGGGGTGCTACAGGAACAAGTTGAGGAATAGGTGGGGGTGGAAGGGGTTGAGCATTCGGGTTTGTTCGAACGAACTCCGTATACCAGGCATTCATCATATGGAGAAAGGCTTCCCTAGCCTCTTCTCTTCCTCCTTGACTCACAGTTACAGGTCCACTTTCAACTGGCACTATCCCTTGAGCAGGAGCCGGCGCATTACTTTCTACATCATCAGCTTCAGCTTGATTGGGAACCATTACTATATGAAAACACAATTTAAAAGGCCAGGAGTCGTCACACTATCATAATTCATTTATGGCATGTATAACTAGACTCGTGAACACGCTACGTTAGTCCAAGAATCGACTAAACCATAGCTCTGATACCACTAAATGGAACACCTTATACCCGTATTCGACGCCAGAACAAGGTACGAGGCATTGCCGGACATAAACTCAAACAATCATACAAAATCGAGACATGAATTTTTGTCCAATTTTAAAACTTTTCATTTACATTCATATTGTCCCTTAAACGAGCCTACGAGGCCCAAAACATACATTAGGAGTGGTTCGGGACTAAACCAAAAACTTTGGAAACTTTCAGAAAACTTAAAAAAATTTCATGAAAAAGGTCCACACAGCCATGTGGGTGAAGAGACACGCCCGTGTGACATATCACACGCCCGTGCTTCAGGTCGTGTGCAAAACAGGGGACATTCTGTTTATGATGTCATCATCAAAATGAGGTCACAAGGCCAAGGTACACGCCCGTGTCCTTGGGCCGTGTGGTGAATTAACTTTCGAAAATCAAGTGCAGACTTCACACGGCCTGGGCACATGCCCATGTCCTATAGCTGTGTCTCTCACATGGCCGAGACACACATCATCAGCTTCAGCTTGATTGGGATCCATTTCTATTTGATAAAAGAATGCAAAATCTGCATGCTTTATGAAAAGACACCTATTTGAGATGGCTTTTAAATAAGGAGGCCTTATGAGGCAATTATGCCAATATTTAGATAGTGGATGGATAAAGGACATTAATGCCCTTAATGTTTATATGATATGTTTAGTAAAAGGTTAGTATAGTAAATAGATTAATAATATGATTATTAATCAAACAAAAGGCTAAATAATAAGCCATTTCATTCATCTTATTGCCGAAAAATCAAGAAAAGAGAAAGAAAGAAGAACACTTAGGTTTCGGTTGATTTTGAGCTTGATTAAGGTATGTTTTGACTTTGGTTTTTGATGATTTTTATGTTTTTGAGATTTTTGCTTAGTCTACTATAAGCCCATGTTGTAATTTGAAGAATTAATAATGTTTAAGAGATGTGCCATTGATGAAATGGTGAGCTTTGTGATGAGTTTTGGTGTTAAATGAAAGATATGTGTTTAATGAACATGTTTTGTTCATGAATTTTTGGTGAATTTAGCTAATTAGGGCTAAATTGTGAAAATATTATTTTGGAGGGCTAAATTGTGACTTTGATGAAAAATATGGACTTTTATGGTCCTTAGGGAATTTCGGCTATGCATGTGTGTGAACAAATTCTGTGTATTTGATGTTTTGAGAAAAATGGACTAAATTGATAAAATGTGCAAATGTGAAGGCTAAGTTGCAAATTACCCTAAACGTGTATTCTTGGATTGAATTGAATGATCTAGTGAATAAATGGATTAAATTTGAATATGTATAGATCAAGAACCGAGGAAAATGGACTTAGATCGCGGGAAAGCGAATGTAGTCGAAAAACTAAATCCGATCAACCATCCGAATCCGAAGTAAGTCAATATACAAATAAATGTATTTGTATTAAACTATTTGTGTATTTATGGAATATGAATTTCCCTGAACATCCATTGTGATGGAATGTATATGAAATAATAGTTACGAATAAGTCGACAAGTTGATAATGTTCAAGAAGTCCCGTTTGAACCTAGGAATAGATAGGAAGTACGTATGTCATGACATAGGTGTCCGTTATGTGATATCATGTAAGACCACGTTTGGGACATTGGCATTGATTCGAGATTTCGTGTAAGACCACATCTGGGACGTTGGCATCGATATGAGATTTATGTGTAAGACCATGTCTGGGACATTGGCATCGTATTGATTCATGTAAGACCTTGTCTGTGACAGTGGCATCGATATCTGATTACATGTAAGACCACGTCTGGGATGTTGGTATTGTACGACTATTCTGAGCACTCTGAGTATCCTATTTAGTTCTTAATGGTTCAGCGGGCAAATCTGAGATACGAATGACTATGTGAATTGTATATCTATTTCAGGTACGTTGATATGTACACTAAGTGTGTATGAAAGGTAAGTGTCTATATGAACTTACTAAGATGAACATGTGCAATGAAATGATGGAATGATATGTTAAGATATACTTAAATGAGCTATGTGTATATGTGATGATTGAGCTGAAGAATGTGGTAAGATATGGCTAAGTATATGAGCCAAAGAATATGTGATGAATTTGCCATGAGAACTATAAATGCCATTGTATTAATATGGTTATGTGCTTTTATTGCTAAGTTTATTTGTACATGGCTTACTAAGCTTTTGAAAGCTTACTCTGTGTGTGTGTTTGCTCTGTTTTATAGATCGTCAAAGCTACTAAAGGCTTGGGGACCGTCGAGGATCGTCATCACACTACTCAAACTTGTTTTGGTACTTTGAAAATGTGTATATAGTTAAATATGGCATGTATAGGCTAGTCATTTTGGATTATGTTTGAAATGTGTATAAATAGCCATGAGATGTGGCTAGATAAATGTTGGTAATATGCATGAGTGAATATGGTATATAATATATGTTTTGGTATGGCTTGTTGGCAATGAAATGGCCTTATGAAAGGTAAGTTTATTGATGAATTGATGCCATAGTCATTTAGTGAAATTGTGGATGAGTTATGCTTGGATTTACATGTGAATTGATTGTGCAAATTGGCATGTTTAGAAGTAAGATTGAAAGGAATAACATGATGACCATTTGGTGTGTTTTTTGGTTGCCATTTTATTGAGAAATATGCTTGTAGGGTTGATCCTTGTGTGAGTGGAATTTTGGCCTTGCAAGTGGCCTGTTTTGCCTGCACGGCCATGGTACACGGGCGTGCCTGGTGGCCGTGTGAATAAGTCAGTAGCTGGCCTAATTTTAGACGGCCATAGCACATGGGCGTGTCTGGTGGCCATGTGAGTAAGTCAGTAGTTAGCCTAATTATACACGGCCATGGCACACGGGAGTGTCTTGTGGCCGTGTGGATAAGTCAGTATACATGCTCTGTTTTGGCACGGCCAGGGCACATGGGTGTGTCTAGTTGCCGTGGAAGGCACACGGCTTGCCCACACGGGCGTGTGGCCTCTATAACTTATAAAAGTTTTAAATTTCCGAGAATTTTTGTATGTGTTTGGTTTAGTCCCGGCCCTATTTTAAAGCACGATTAAGGTCTCGTTGACCTATAAAAAGGGTCACTTTGATTGCGATTGACGAATTGTATTATGGAATGTCTGTAAAAGTTTCTGATCTGTCTGGTAACGCCTTTAACCCTAATCCGGTGACGGATACGGGTTAGGGGTGTTACAACATGCATGTCACACATGGGTAAATTTTTAAACATGAACCTTAGTTCAAATAAATGGTAGAAATAGCTAGATCGGTTGATAACAACTTAAAAAACGTAAAGAACATTAAAATCGAGGCTAGGATGCACTTACAATCAAGCTTGAAAGTTTAAGAAATCCTAGCTATGGTGACTTAAGAATTTCGTCTAAGCATGAGAAAGATGGACATGATTTTTGACTTATTTTCCTTTTTAATTCTTTTATTAACTAAATGACCAAAATGCCCTTTTTACTAAACTTTCAAATTTTACCTACCCATGCCCATTTTTGTCCATAAAAATAGAAATTTGGCAAATTGCTATTTAAGGACCTCTAATTAATAATCCAAAGCTATTTCATACTTAAAGCTTCTAGAATCTCATATTTTGCAACTTTTGCAATTTAGTCCTAAAAGTCAAATTGGACACTTATTCACAAAATTTCTTCATGAAACTTTCACACAATCATGCAAACATGTCATGGACCTCAAAACAATCATAAAACAAATATTTCTACTTTAGATTTATGGTCTTGGAACCACTATTCTGAGTAGACCAAAAATCGGGATGTTATAGAGTTTGGACATAAAATTGGCCTTGCAATTTTTTCATTCGTCAAGCAGCAATATCGTGATACCCAGAACAGTCTTAAGATTTGAAGTCTTAAGGTCTTGGTATCACGATACCCACAGCCTGATATCGTGATACCATTATAGATGGCCTCTATTCTCCTCATTTTAGCACTGTCAGGGATATCATGATTTCTATGCTTCAATATCGCGATATGCCCCCTTCTAGGTGATGTTTTCTTCACATTTGGGCCACCGTCGACTCCATACAACACTTAATCAAATTATTACGTTCCCATGACCCGATTGGCCAATTTGGGTCTCCAAAATGGCTTAAAACTAATAAAAAAGAATTTATTAACAAGAAAACTAAAAAAAAAAACATATAAAAGACACTTAAGTTGCTTAAGAATAAGGTCATCCAGTGTATTAGAGAGCCTAATTTGACGTACCAAATTTTGGCAGATAAACCCTCATCAAGGCCATGTAGGTCAAAAGTGTAAATACTTAAAAATGAATCACACAGGCGTGTCACATGGTCGTGTAACAGACTGTGGTTGTGTGCACTAAAATTACCTAAAAATTTATAGACCACATGGCCGTGCCATTTGCTCGTGTATGGCATACATCCATGTGCCAAGCCGTGTCAACCTGTAGGTACCTTCCAAATAAAGACTTTTAAACCTATTTCATTTATGCTACAAGCACTACTTTACACCAAGTTCAACCAATTCAAAATGCATAAATATAACACCAAAACAATACTTATATCAACCAACCTAACTGCCTAACCAATATGACACAATTGGCACCTCAGTCTAAAAATTCAAACTCAAACATAGATTCATATTGCAACAAGTCCAATATGCCTTCCAAGGCACCTCATAACAAGTATCATAACATACATGTTTTGACCATTTCTACCACCATATAATCATGATTTAAAATCAAGCATATAAACAAGCACAAAGTCATACAAAAACCATTCAACCTAGCAATTACATATCATTCTTTTACTAACTTACCTCAAGCATATTACCTTACAAATTTATAAGAAAAACACCAACCAATTCAACAAGACAACATTTCCATCAATTACATATATAAGCATATATATACAAAGTTCTCAAAATGCCAACAAGATCAAAGTTAAGCATTGTTTAACCAAAGACTCTTTAGGTACATGCCATGACCCAAATTAAACTATCACCAACTCTTGAGTCTGGGGTTGTCATTGGATGTTGAGTCAATATCGAAATGTAAAGTCCCTAACCTATGCACGAAAAACAAAATCATACGATGAGTAAACTCAGAGGTATTTCTTTAATTCGAACATTAAAAGATAATATAGTACATTCAAATGCACGAGTTAGATTTAATGGATGATATGCAAATTAACATGTAAACTTTCACTTCTGCATAACTTCTTTTAACCAATCTAACAAAATTACTAATATGTAGCATTACACTACCATTTCACATTCATTGGATCATCAAACTTTAATATCTTTTTTCATCTCAATTTATAATAATCAATTTCTCAATTCTACAACATAATTTAATCAACCAATCATCAATTCACATATGTGATAGTATATAACCCATCACAATTGAATTCAATTGCATAATTATAGCAATATATCATATTTTCAAAACTATTCAATTTAGTCTTTATAACAAACAACTAATGCAGATCAATTCAATTTAGCTCGTTCTATCATATCCAACCTACCTTATGTTTTTACCATGTAGTGCAGTTCTTAAATACAACAGTTGACAAGGTTCGGGTTATAGAAATACAAACAGTAATCTCTGAGCTATTTATCGATGACTTTATCTTTTCCTTTCCATTTTGAGGAATCCGTATTGAAGTTAGCTACGAATTAACATAAATAAACCACATCATAAATACACAATTATTTTCACATCCAATTGCTAATTTATGAGACTTTTTCATTTTATTCAATTTAGTCCCTAAAATCGGGACTAACATAACTTTTAAAATTAACCTCTAATTTTTTTTACTAATTTCACTCTAAGCCCAATTTGACTTCCTATTTCTCATTCCTTCCACAAATTTTGAAATTTTTGCAATATAGTCCCTATTGCACAAAATCATCAATTAACTTTACGATTTATGTCTTTTTCAATTCTAAACTCAAAATATATCAAATTGGTCCCTAAAACTTCAACTATATAACAATGGTAACATCCTCAAAATTTAAGATTATCAAAAAATACGACATAGGTCAACTAGCTTAAGCTTTCGAGATTCTAAAAGCATAAAAATTACAAGAAAATGAGTAATTTGAGCATACCAATTGAAGCTTGAAATTTTGGAACCCCAAATCATTTGTGTCCCTTTCTCCCTAATTTGTTTCAAAGCTTTAAAGATGAAAAGGGAAATAATACTTTCTCTTTCATTTTATAATTTTTAATTACTTAAGTTTTATAATATAAACATACATATATACTTTCTTAATCGACCATATATACATTCTAGGTAAAATTAATTTTTAAGCCATTTGCATTAAGTTTTAATTATATATCCTTAACAATTCACACTTTCATAACTTATGCGATTTAGTCCCTAAACCTTAATCAAGAACTAATTCGACAAAATTACTCAATTGAAATTCAATTCATTTCTAATATAATCCTGTAAATATTTAATAAAAATATTTACAGTCTTGGTTTACAGAAATGGGGTTCCAAAACCCCACTTTCCAACCCCACTAACTTTTGGGTTGCTATAATTCTCCCCCTTTTAATGATATTTCATCCACAAAATTTATCTGGAAAGAGGTGGGGTACTAAGATTTCGTTTACGTATCAATTAATTTGTTTACTATCCTTTCTTATCGGTCCTCAGACTTGTTTAACTGGATCACATAGTCTTTCACATTCTATCGATATTCATATATCGCAATTTACATTCGAGTTAACAATCACGATATCAACCCAATTCAAATTTTATTTAACCTATTCACCAGTTATAACTTTATTAACCTTCTCGGACTCAAGCTAGATACCTAGATAAACCAACTTGTATGCCAACCTAGCATCGTAATGCATCATCGGATAAAATCGAAACAATCATACTGACACATAAATGCATCATCAGATGAATCAGCACAATTATACTGGCTCACATAGTGCATCATTGGATATACTGAAGCAACTATATTGGCACACACAGTGCATCATCGGATATCACTAGGTCCAGGTTTTAGGTGTTACTTCCCAAGTACTTAGAAAACTTTTCAAAGGAAGATAACTTGTACTATTGACTTAAAACATATTTCTCAGTATTTCACCTAAGGTCTTCGTTAATGAAGAAAGAAAGAAAAGTATTTAAAAATAAAATAATACATTAGACTTGTCATAAATTTTTTACAATGCATAAGTTTACTGAAAATAGACATGATAAAGAATAGTCCTATTATACGCCAAATCTTGAGACTTTCCTCATATGCATAATATCCTATCTTGTCGTTTCCATGACACATTCCTGGCTTGGTCTCTCCTGGCGTACTCACCTTTAGCAACACCTGAAATGCAAACAAACATTTATAAGTTCATACAAACTTAGTGAGCTTTAATATAGAATACCTTGGAATCTTCTTAGTTGTATTTCCTCTTTCAAGGATTTGATTCCATCACTGTTTGGGTGGACACATTCAGAATCTCAAACTTGCACCTATACGCTAACTACTATACTTAACGTATTGGTTCTCACTTAACTATCTGGCCGACTTTAGATCTTTCCAGATAATATAATAGTATCTTCTTTCTCTTTGAACAACAAAATTACTTTTCGAAAGAATATCTCTTCAGAGCCCACTTCATATAGACCATCTCGTTACACAAACAATTATTTTAAAACGATGGTTCATTGACATTATTCACTGGTAGAAACTTACACATTTGGCATATTCCCACGATGAGTTAAATACCATTAGTTTACCAAAAAATCATATTCTAGGTTAACCCAATACATGCTTAGGCTGGTAATGAACTATCCAAATCAGAATAATTACACGCATCTTTGTTACAAATCACAACAAAACCTAGGATGACTAACAACTCAGATTCTGTAAGGTTCCAGAAGGAAATATGATACTTTTCAAATATGAAGGATATTAGATACTCAAGTTTCAGAACTATGTTACGCGAACAAAATCAGATTGGCAAATGCTTATATCTTTCATGACTACAAATACACCTATAACCTAGACTAAAAAATTACCATGGCAGATACCCGCTTTGGACAGGCAAATACACACTTCTTTTCAAGAGACTTCTCTTAAGACTTATTTGATTACATCATGAAACTAATTTAACCAAATTAACTTCAGATGTATCATAACCTTGTCATATACTTATCTATCAAAGAATTCTTAGAAGTTATCTAGAATTTACCACAAGTGGAGATAACTACATTCTATCATATATCTATCACCGAATACGCCAATAAGATTATATAGAGCTTGCCACAAAGGCTTAGCAGAGACACCACAAAGACAAACATGTAAAATCACGTCTTTATTGTCCCGAAAGACTTTTACAAAAGGTGCCATGGGTTTCTCCCCCATGAACTTATACTTAACTTCATGACTTGATCTTCCAGTTCAATCCTATTACTTAAGGCATCGCCATGAATATTCATACAATCATATATTGCCATGGGTGTCAGCCACATGGACTTACACATTCTCATGTCGTGATCTGCCAGTCCAGCCTTCATCTTGCTGGAGGCTACACCATGAGTGTTTTCATATCATACATTACTATTGGTCAAAACCACATGGTCTTACACTTATTTTCATATCATGATCTTCCAGTCTAGTTAGCAATATATCTACCCTACCAGAGACATCACAAGGGACGTTTTACCCAGAATTTACTTACCCAGATTTGTTCACGCATAACTGATCGATTTGTACATTCCTATATCAGACTTTACCTGCTTAATTACCAATCACTTTCTATTCATATAGTAATTTCATATTTCATACATAATATTAACACACACACATAGCATCTTTACTATGCTTCACCTACTTACCTGTTATTTGAAGTGTTATTATTATATATAAATCTTTACCTGAAAAATTAACACGTAGGAATCAAAATTGAGACTCACCTGACACTCACCTAAACTGTAGCTCAAAGCTCCAGACATGGACATCTATCTTGACCTAGCAGCAACAACTGCTTAAAGAACACAGATTCACAATTAAAACCTATTTATATATAATCTGCTAACATCCCAATCATAAATAACCCCCATGCAAGGCCTTGTATTCATGACTTACTGTTCATATAACTCCTACCAACATTACTCTTTGAAAAACTTAATATGCGGAGCTATATTACTTACCATGGGTGGAATAACCATTGATTAAATCAAGAACCTTAGCTTCTAGCTTGAGTGAGCAAATGATAACATTTTGATTTAAGAAAAAGAAGTAGAGAATCATATTGAAGGAAGAATAAAATTTCTCATAAACCCTTCTCACCCACAAATATATAATCAAATTCTGTTATTGGCACTATAATAGTCCGATTTAGACCCTAGTCGGAACAGTGGTTTCGGGACCACAAATTTGAGTCTGAATATTATTTTAATATTATTTTATGTGTCCTTGATATGTGATTAAGCATGTGTTAAAATTTCGTAAGTTAATTTATCCGTCTGTGTGCTTAATTTGACAAAAGAACTAAATCGCATAATTTGTAAAAGTGGCTTTCTATTTGATTAATGGTCAATGTGAGGTGGCTTTTAAATGAGGAGGCCTTAAGAGGAAATTAAGCCAATACTATGGTTAGTGGACGGCATTAGGTGATGATATGCATATATTATATGCTTATTTTATAAGTTAGATTAATATCATATATTATAAGATATTATAATAAAACAAAAGACATTAAATAAAGCCATTCTCATCCTATATTACCGAAAATCAAAAAAGAAAAAGAAATAAGAAGTTAGGGCATTCGGCACTCTTTGAGCTTGATTAAGGTATGATTTTAACTCGGTTTTTGATAATTTCTACGTTTCTGTAATCGTTGCTTCGTATGCTATAAAACCCATGTCTTAATTTTGAGAAATGATGATGTTTTTGAGATGATCCTTTGATGAACTCATGTGTTTTAAGATGTTTGATGGTGAAAAATGAAAGATATGTGTTTGATTATCATAGTTTGTATTTGAAGATTTGTTAAATTTGAGTATTTTGGACTCAATTGAGAAAAGAGTATTTTTAGGGACTAATTTGTGAAATAAATGAAATGTATGGACTAGTATGAGATACATGAATATTCGGCTAAGTATGGGTGTATTGAAATTTGATGTATTTTGTGATTTTGTGTAATAGGGACTAAATTGTCCAAATGTGAAAATATGAGGGCTAATTTGCAAATTACCCCAAATATGTGATTTTGGATTGAATTGAATGTGTTGGTAAATAAAAGGATTAAATTTGAATATGTATAGATCAAGAACCAAAGAAAACGAATTTAGATCGTTGGAAAGCGAAAGTAATCGAGTAGCCATATCCATTTCCGTAAAACTGAACTCGAGGTAAGTCGATATACAAATAAATGTATTTGTATTGAATCATATATTTTTCATATGATTATTGATAAGAATGAATGCATATGAGATGATGTATACATGAAATTCTGAGTTAGAATCGACATAGTGTCAACGTCTGAGAAGTCCCGTTTGAACCTAGGAATAGATAGGATAGTATATGTCATGACATAGGTGTCTGTTATGTGATATCATGTAAGACCACGTTTGGGACATTGGCGTTGATTCGAGATTTTGTGTAAGACCACGTCAGGGACGTTGGCATCGATAAAAGATTTCGTGTAAGACCACGTCTAGGACGTTGACATCGATATGAGATTTACGTGTAAGACCATGTCTGGGACATCGGCATCGTATTTGATTCGTGTAAGACCCTGTCTAGGACAGTGGCATTGATATCTAATTACATGTAAGACCATGTCTGGGACGTTGGCATTGTACGACTATTCTGAGCACTCTGAGTATCCTATTAGATTCTGAACGGTTCAACGGGCAAATCCGAGATACGAATGACTATGTGAATTGTATATCTGTTTCAGGTACGTTGATATGTACACTAAGTGTGTATGAAAGGTAAGTATCCATATGAACATACTAAGATGATTATGTATATGAAAATGATGAGATTATATGTGAAGATATGCTTGAATTGTCCATGTGTACATATATGATATTTGAGTTGAAGAATATGGTAAGATATGGCTAAGCAAATGAGCCAAAGAATATAGGTGATGAATTTGTTATGAGAATCAATGATGTTATTGTATCAAATTGGTTATATGCATTTTATGCTAAGTTTATTTGTATATGGCTTACTAAGCTTTTGAAAGCTTACTCTGTGTGTGTTTGCTCTGTTTTATAGATCGTCAAAGCTACTGAAGGCTCGAATACCGTCGAGGATTGTCATCACACTATTCAAACTCATTTTGGTACCTTTTGGAATTGTATATACTAAGTATGGCATGTATAGGCTAGTGATTTGGCATATGTTTGAGATGTAATTAGCCATGTGATTTGGCTAGCTAAATGTTAGTAATGTGCATGAGTGAATATGGTATATGATGCATGTTTTGGTATGGCAAGTTAGCTATTGAAATGGTCAAGGCTATGGTAAGCTTATGAATGCATTATGAGTATGTATGTTTGATCAATGAAATGGTTACATGGAAGATAAATGTGGTTGAATCATGCTTGGATGTATATGTGTTTTGGTTGTACAAATGGGTATATAAGTTAGCATGATTGGAGTTGTGATTGGATGAAATTACATGTTTATCTTTTGACATAATTTTTGAATGTCAAATGTGTTTGAAATGAATTGGTATGTTGCTTGTAGGGTAAACCCAAGTGTGGGAGGCATATTGGCCTTGCAAAGGGCCTGTTATGCATACACGGTTGTGGCACACGGGCGTGCCTAGTGACCGTGGGATTAAGTCAGTATCTAGCCTAAGAGTACACGGCCATGGTACATGGGCGTGCCTGGTGGCCGTGGGGATAAGTCAGTATACATGCCCTGTTTTAGCACGGCCAGGACACATGGGTGTGTCTAGTAGCCGTGGAAGGCACACGGCCTGACTGCACGGGCGTGTGACCACTGCAGTGTTTAAAAAGTTTTAAATTTCTAAAAGTTTCCATATGTGTTCGGTTTATTCCCAACCCTTCTCTAAAGCATGCTTAAGGTCTCGATGACCTATATAAGGGACACAGTGATTGCAACCGATGACTTGTATTATGAAATGTCTGTAAACGTTTTTGATCTGTTCGGTAACGCCTTTAACCCTATTTTGGTGACGGATACGGGTTAGGGGTGTTACATTTGGTTGGTATCAGAGCTACAATTTAGTCGATTCTCAAATTAACGTAGCATGTCAGAGTCTAGCTATACATTCCATATATCTGAATTGTGATAGTGTGATGAATCCTGACGTATAAAATGTGATTTTCGTATAGCAATGGATCCCGAAAGAGCCATAGCTGACGATGTAGAAAGCAACGCACCTGCTCCCGCGCAAGGGACATCGCCATTTGATTCGATACCGGTTACGAGTGGTCATGAGGGAGAAGCTAAACAAGCTTTCTTTCAGATGATGAGTGAGTGGTTCACTCAGTTTGTGAGAAATAACCCGACTGTTTCACAACCTCCGCCCTCGCCTAATCACCCTCAGACATCTGCTATGCCTCTGACTATGAATCTGAATCTGTTGAACAAGCCTCCGGTTGACAAAATTCGTAAATATAGGGCTGAAGAGTTCAGGGCTACCAGTGATGACGATACCAAGAAAGCCAAATTCTGGTTAGAAAACAAAATTCGAGTATTTGATGAAATGTCACTGAGTCCCGAGGAATGCATAAAGTGTGTAGTTTCTTTGCTACGAGATGCGGCCTATCAGTGGTGGAAAACTCTGATTTCTATTGTTCCGAAAGAACGGGTGACATGGGACTTCTTTCAGATTGAGTTTCAAAAGAAATACATCAGTGAGAGATTCATTGATCAGAAACGAAAGGAATTTCTGGACTTGAAACAGGGCCGTATGTCTGTAACATCCTAAATTTATGGGCCTATACATTAGTGTAGGGATAGGTTTACTATGTAAATTTAATTGATAGGGGTCTAAATTTGGGCTTAGAATTAGGCAAAAAGGCCCAGATTAAAGTGGCATCATTAATAGTTAAAAAGGAACAAGTTTTGGGTCGCAAGGAGCCCATGTTTTAGGCCAAATTCGGCACTTTAAATGAAGAGAGGGTGACGCCACACACAAGAAATTAGGGGCCCAAGTATTAAGTTTAATGAGGCCTAAATATTTTAATTTAAGTGAGTTAAATTTGGCATTAGGGATTGGTAGAGGTGGACGGCTACAAGGCTATAAAATAGGAGAATTTATGTGGATTTTTAAGTGATAATATCATAGATAAAAAGAAGAAAAGTTAGGAGCTTATCTTCAAGGGAAGTGTTGGCCAAAAATCCACCACCTAGAGGAGTGTAAAATTCGGCTACTGCATGGCAAGGAGGGTGCCGAATTTCTCCTCTCTTTTAGCTTGAATTTTAAGGGCGTTTTCGATTTTTAGTAGTAGGTGCCAAAATATCTATAAATAGGGGGGCTAGCTCCTTGATTCTGACACTGAAAACCCTAAATTTCTCTCCCATTGTGCCGAAATTCCCTAGCCTCTCCCTCTCCAATTTCTTTTCTCCAATTTCTTTAAAAGCCGAAACTCTTCTCCACTTTTTCCTTCTTGTGCCAATTTCTCTAGGAAGCCGAAGCATCCATAGTCTTTTCTTCTATTCATCCTATTTGAGAATTAGTTCTATACTTCCGTCATTTAAATCTTCTATGGGCATTGCTGAATCCTCTCTCTAGTGCTAGCCGAATCTCCTATGCTAAGGTAAGTGTTGATTTTTGATTAGTTCTCATGATCTATTCCCAGTTTTTGAAAGGCAAAAGGAAAAAGCTAATAGTTTAATGGTTTTATGATGGGCGGCAATTCGGGATTTGAAGGAAGCTTAGTCGACTAGACCTAAAAGCCGAAAATCATAAGTCTCCAATTTCGGGATTTCAAGGTAAGAGGATTTGTTTATTTATATATATAAAATCGGGTAGAATACTAACCATGGCCGAATATAGGAGAGGCCTATTTTCGCAATTGTTCCGCTTTTAAGCAAGGCTATAGATTGAGGATAATAGATCCAGGATAGCAAGGACATCGACTAAGAATATTGGATTTCGCAATATCGTGTGTAATTCTCCACACCATCTAGATCTATTTGATTAATATATGAAAATAAGTATTACATGTTTTGTTACATGCCAAAACCCCAAGATATTGACGGAACCCAAAGAGGGTAAAGCAAATCACCAAGTTAGTAAATGATCCGATTAAATGTTATAAGTATACTGATTTTATGTGATTGCATGGGTTGGGTTTGATGAAAGGAGGAAGTTATATGTTGTAGCGGTTTTTACCGTGATCTGTTGTAGCGGTTCCTTACCGTGATCTGTTGTAGAGGCTTCTGCCGTGATTCATTGTAGTGGCTACGGCCATGATCTAATGATGAGCAGCACGATCGCCATCAAGGCGCAGCGGCGGTGTGGGTTGATTGTAGAAATCCCCAATGGTGTGAATGGTCGGGTACGGGGCGTGTAGCGGATGGACACCTAGGATATGGGTTGGGCTTTGCATATTATTTTTGTTACTTATATTTTGATTATTCTGTTTTATGGGGCTAAAAGCCCAAATCTAATGGTGCATGAGGGTTGCACACCGAGTCTCGTGACTCACCGCTTAATTTTAACCATCTCGGTGACACTTAGGCATCGGACCGGCCGAGAGAGAGAGCAAGGTGGCCATGCGATGAGCTTTGAGAATTCAAAGAAAAGACTTAGTCTAATATTTGATTTTCATTTAATTAATGGGTTCAAATTTCTTTGTAATAAGGCCATGGGCCACTAGACTACCATTTATGTTTTGGGATTTTGTTGGGCTTTTATTACTGGGTTTTAAGTTTTACGTTTTCAATTAAGTTAAGACCTGCATGAAATTTCGGTTTTTATTTAAAATCTACCAAGATAATTGGTTACTTAATATTCTATACTTTAATGAATTATTTAGCTTTCGAAATAAAGGTGTAAACCTAGTAATTGTTTTCCAAAATGCGACATGTTATGTAAAATCTCTTAAGTGACATACCAGATCTAGTTGTAGCGTTTGGGCCGGGTTTGGGGTGTTGCAAATTTGTATCAGAGCCCAGTTCAAAACTCGGCTCTGGGGGTTTTTTTTGGGCTCAAAACGTTTTCTAAAGTTGGGTTTTTGAAACATGCATATATATACAGTGTCATGTTAGCTCAAAGATGGCACTGCGTCTCGCCCAAGTCCGCTGTAAGTATTCTCAACCATTGTGTGATATAATATATTTGGGCTTGATGGGCTTTATGGGATGTAGATTAGTTAGATTAGAACTTGATGGACTTTAGGCCTAGTGAAGCAACTCTTAAATTCTCATAAGACTTAACTTCCTAAACAAACCCGTGAACAAGCCGCAAGACTAGGGTGTGGTAACAGCATACGCATGTCTAGGATTGATCCTAAGAGCCCGGTATTTAAGCGGTCCTAGTGACTCACCTCCTCTTCGCTGAATCCTACCCGTGCGTAGGACTGTTAACCTTAGCCAAGGTAGGGTGTGGCAATGGGCATACGCATGTCTAGGAGTGGATTCAGGAGAGCTTGGTACTTAAGCAAATCCTAGCGACTCACCTCCTCTTCACTAGAATCCTACCCGTGCGTGGTGACTATTCACCCTAGTTACGAGGACTTGTTGATGGGTTAAACCTTATAATTAAAACCCGAAAGGGACCAACACACCTAGTTTGAAAAAAAAAGAAAGAAAATTTCTCAAGTTTTGCAAAATTTTCAAAATACGTTTCATTTGTGAAAACTACCAACCATCCATGAATTTGTAAAATACCTATGTTTTGAAAATTTACCCAAAATCTCATGTTTATAAGAGTAACCCAACCATGAAACTAGATTTTTCCCCAAAGTACCTCTTTGAAAAAAAAAACAACAACAACATCATCGATATATCCCCGGTTAGAAAAAATTACCAACCTACCCTCGCTTTGTCAAATAACCAAAATACCCTGGTTTTGTACAATTACCAAATTACCCCTGATTTGCAAAATTACTAAATTGCCCTGATTGTAAAATTACCAAATACCCTCGATTTCAAAATTACTGAAATACCCCCGGATTTCAAAATTACCAAAATACCCCTGGATTTCAAAATTACCAAAATACCCTCGGATTGTAAAATTACTAGAATACCCTCACTTCACGAAATCAACAAGGAACTTTATTATGAAAAATTATGAAAATACCCCTATAGGATGAAATTACGAAAATACCCCTGGGTAGTGAATCAACGAAAACACCTTTACGTGAAGAATGTAAGTGCTTGGATGATTTTTGTATGACGTATGTGTTTTATTTTAGTTAGAGGTTACAAACTTGAGATCAGATTGAATGCGAATTCGAAAGAACCACTCTTAAAACTATTATTCATAAGACTGTTAGTGGTTAACTAGTGAAAGAAAATTAATAATTCATAAAATTTATAAACAGATAAACGCGAATCGGTAATATGAGTACAAGGGGACGAGGACGCTCTAGATGCTAACACTGGTGCGTACTCTACCATAGTATACTAAGTGTTTCGTTTGGCTTTAGAATCGGAGTACGCAACGAAAGCATAGTGGTGAGACTTGGGTAGTACGATTAATAGTTAGTTGGAAATTTCGAGGACGAAATTTCTTTAAGGGGGTAGAACTATAACATCCTAAATTTACGGGCCTATACATTAGTGTAGGGATAGGTTTACTATGTAAATTTAATTGATAGGGGTCTAAATTTGGGCTTAGAATTAGGCAAAAGGCCCAGATTAAAGTGGCATCATTAATGCTTAAAAGGAACAAGTTTTGGGTCGCAAGAGCCCATGTTTTAGGCCAAATTCGGCACTTTAAATGAAGAGAGGGTGACGCCACACACAAGGAATTAGGGGCCCAAGTATTAAGTTTAATGAGGCCCAAATATTTTAATTTAAGTGAGTTAAATTTGGCATTAGGGATTAGTAGAGGTGGACGGCTACAAGGCTATAAAATAGGAGAATTTATGTAGATTTTTAAGTGATAATATCATAGATAAAAAGGAGAAAAGTTAGAGCTTATCTTCAAGGGAAGTGTTGGCCGAAAATCCACCACCTAGAGGAGTGTAAAATTCGCCATCAGATGGCAAGGATGGTGCCGAATTTCTCCTCTCTTTAGCTTGAATTTTAAGGGCGCTTTTCGGTTTTTAGCAAAGAGGTGCCAAAATATCTATAAATAGGGGCTAGCTCCTTGATTCTCGACACCTAAAACCCTAAATTTCTCTCCCATTGTGCCGAAATTCCCTAGCCTCTCCCTCTCCAATTTCTTTTCTCCAATTTCTTTAAAAGCCGAAACTCTTCTCCACTTTTTCCTTCTTGTGCCGATTTCTCTAGGAAGCCGAAGCATCCATAGTCTTTTCTTCTATTCATCCTATTTGAGAATTAGTTCTATACTTCCGGCATTTAAATCTTCCATGGGCATTGCCGAATCCTCTCTCTAGTGCTAGCCGAATATCCTATGCTAAGGTAAGTGTTGATTTTTGATTAGTTCTCATGATCTATTCCCGATTTTTGAAAGGCAAAAGCCAAAAGCTAATAGTTTAATGGTTTTATGATGGGAGGCAATTTCAGGATTTGAAGGAAGCTTAGTCGACTAGACCTAAAAGCCGAAAATCATAAGTCTCCAATTTCGGGATTTCAAGGTAAGAGGATTTGTTTATTTATATATATAAAATCAGGTAGAATACTAACCATGGCCGAATATAGGAGAGGCCTATTTTCGCAATTGTTCCGACTTTTAAGCAAGGCTATAGATTGAGGATAATAGATCTAGATAGCAAGGACATCGACTAAGAATATTTGGATTTCGCAATATCAGGTGTGTAATTCTCCACACCATCTAGATCTATTTGATTAATATATTAAAATAAGTATTACATGTTTTGTTAAATGCCGAAACCCCGGCATATTGACGGGAACCCAAAAAGGGTAAAGCAAATCACCAGGTTAGTAAATAATCTGATTAAATGTTATAAGTATACTGATTTTATGTGATTGCATGGGTTGGGTTTGATGAAAGGAGGAAGTCATATGTTGTAGCGGTTTTTACTGTGATCTGTTGTAGCGGTTCCTTACCGTGATCTATTGTAGCGCTTCGTCGTGATTCGTTGTAGTGGCTACGCCATGATCCGATGATGAGCAAAGACGATCGCCATCAAGGCGTGTAGCGGTGTGGGTTGATTGTAGAAATCCCCAATGGTGTGAATGGTCGGTACGGGGGCGTGTAGCGGATGGACACCTAGGATATGGGTTGGGCTTTGCATATTATTTTTGTTACTTATATTTTGATTATTCTATTTTATGGGGCTAAAAGCCCAAATCTATTGGTGCATGAGGGTTGCACACTGAGTCTCGTGACTCACCGCTTTAATTTAACCATCTCGTGTGACACTTAGGGCATCGGACCGGCCGAGAGGAGAGCAAGGTGGCCATGCGATGAGCTTTGAGAATTCAGCAAAAGACTTAGTCTAATATTTGATTTTCATTTAATTAATGGGTTCAAATTTCTTTGTAATAAGGCCATGGGCCACTAGACTACCATTTATGTTTTGGGATTGTGTTGGGCTTTTATTACTGGGTTTAAAGTTTTACGTTTTCAATTAAGTTAAGACCTGCATGAAATTTCGATTTTTATTTAAAATCTACCAAGATAATTGGTTACTTAATATTCTATACTTTAATGAATTATTTAGCTTTCGAAATAAAGGTGTAAACCTAGTAATTGTTTTGCAAAATGCGACATGTTATGTAAAATCTCTTAAGTGACATACCAGATCCGATTGTAGCGTTTGGGCCGGGTTTGGGGTGTTACAATGTCTATTACTGAATACGGATGAGAGTTCGTGAGACTGAGTCAGTATGCTCGTGAATGTGTATCCACCGAAGCAATAATGTGCAAAAGATTAGAAGATGGTCTTAATGAAGACATCGGTTTACTTGTTGGGATTCTAGAAATAAAAGAGTTTGGGTACTTGTTGATCGAGCGTGCAAAGCCGAAGCCCTCGGGAAAGATAAAAGGAAAGCTGAGTTTGAAGCTAAAGATGTGAGAAAGAGATTTCAGAGTAGATCATTTCAGTCTGCATCAAAGAAATTCAGAGATGAACAAATCCGTTCAAGAGTTAATGTGGGACATTTTAATAGAGATCGAGCTAGATCACAAATGAGCTCCAAAACTCTGGCAACTTCAGTAGCAAGTGTTGGAAATGTTCGATCCGAACGACCTGAGGGCAAGCATTGTGGTAAAAGACATCCAGGAAGTTGCAGACTGAATGATCGAGCTTCCTTCAGATGTGGATCATTAGATCATTTCATTCATGATTGCCTAGAGTCTGTTGAGCAAGAAACTGCCCAGAATCTGAGATCCGATAACGTCCCAGTGAGAGGTAGACCATCCCAGAATGCAAGAAATGTCAGTGGTAGTCAAAGAACTACGAGAGATACTATTACGAGATCTGACACTAGAGCGCCTGCCAGAGCGTATGCTATCCGAGCTCATGAGGAAGCTTCATCTCTTGATGTTATAACTGGTACATTTACACTTTATGATACTTCTGTGATTGCATTGATAGACCCTGGTTTTACTCATTCGTATATATGCATGAATTTGGTATCCAGTAAGACTTTGCCTGTAGAGTCTACTGAGTTTGTTATAAAAGTATCGAACCCCTTAGGTAAAAGTGTCCTTGTTGACAAAATATGCAAGAACTGTCCGTTAATGTTTCGAGACATCTGTTTCCCTACTGATCTGATGCTATTACTGTCTGATGAGTTTGATATAATTCTTGGTATGGACTGGTTGACATTGCATGATGCTGTTGCAAACTGTAAAAGAAAGACTATTGATTATCGTCAGTTGAATAAAGTAACCATAAAGAATAAATATCTGTTGCCCAGGATTGATGGTTTGTTTGATCAACTAAAAGGAGCCACTGTGTTTTCAAAGATAGATCTGAGATCGGGTTACTACCAGTTGAGAGTAAAAGACTCAGACGTTCCAAAAACTGCTTTCAGAACGAGGTATGAACATTATGAGTTTTAAGTTATGCCTTTCAGACTAAGGAATTGTAACACCCCTTACCCGGGTTCTACACCGGAACTAAGCTCAATGTGTTACCGAACCAAAACTACTTAATTGCCACTTAGGCTCAACAACTACTCTCTTAAGTCACTTCCATAACCTTATTCTCGTCTTACGAAGCCTTACTCATACGCACAAGGGTTCTCAGGACTAAATCGAAACTTTCTTTCCAACCTTAAAAATTTTCTCTTTTGAACAGGGCTCCCACGCCCGTGCAAGATACAACACGCCCGTGTGAAGTCACACACGCCCATGTTTCCAAACCGTGATTAAAAACCTAGCATACTGCCAATGTCCCACGGTCAAGCCACACGCCCGTGCTTCCTAACCGTGGTAAACACTGACTTCCCTCACACGGCCTAAAGTCTAGACACACGACCGTGTGGCTAGCTCGTGGCCAATTTTGACTTGAAATGTCAACCTGCAGGGGACGCACGGCCAAAGAACACGCCCGTGGACTGACCGTGTGTCACACATGGCCTAGACACACGCCCGTGTGTCTATCCACATGGTCAAGAACAAAGCTATTTCTAAGCTTTTCTCACCCTTATATCATACAAAATCATGCACTCATACAACACATCCATAATCAACTCAAATTGAAGTGCAATCTCACATAGAAAACTACATTTTCTTTCATATAATGTAATAGCCAACAACTATGGCATTATACAAAATACATTATCCATCTAAAGGCCAACACCTCTTAGCCATTTACACCAAAAATTCACTAACTCGTCTAGCCCCTATACATGCCATATACAAAAACATTTAGTCTAGATATACCGAGGTGAGCTGATAGTGTGGGCGATCTTCTGAATATCTTCGTATCTCGACTTGGCTCTTAAACTCTATAAAACAAGGGAGAAAGAGGAAGGGGGAGTAAGCTTTAAGCTTAGTAAGTTTACATGTAAACAACATAACATTATAACATGTATTAAACAATTACATAGCATTACATACTACGCAAGAAAAAATTTACATTCATGATCATGCTTACTCATTTCCTCCATTCCCACATTCCAACCATATCACAACTTAATGCATACGTTCATTAATAGTTTTCCCCCGCACTTAGCATCGCAAAGTCACATAATAAAACATATCACTATCTCTAATTCCATTACTCATAGTCAAATCACTCGGTGGTTTTGCACTTAGCCCACCAACAGCCTTTATTGGGGTGGTATCGCACATAGCCCACAAAAAAGATTAGTTACGGTGGTATCGCACTTAGCCCACCAAAAAAGATTAGTTACGGTGGTATCGCACTTAGCCCAGCAAATGATGAATAGACGATGGTATCGCACATAGCCCATCGTAATTAAGCAACAAGGTGGTTTCGCACTTAGCCCACCGATAGGTGTCGTCATTACACATTTATATGACTATTTCATCGTTCACACAATAATTACTCCATGACTACCACATTCAATCTATTTGAACCACACATATTCTCGATCATATCATACACTTATTAGCAACACAATGTTTACACAATTATGCATAGTTTACACATAAACTTACCTCGGTGTAAAATGTGATAACTAACGACTTAATCCGTCACCTTGCCTTTTCCACGGTCAAGGTTGATTCCACGCTCTTCTTGATTTGTAGGGAGATAACTTGGATGAAATTTTAAAGCATTCAAAACCCTCTAAGCTTGAAATTTTCGGTGGAGGTGAAGAATGAATAGTGAAAGATGATATCTTTCCTTTTTAGCATTTTTTTATTCATCTTTTTATCACCTAATGTCACCAAATTTGACTAAAATTAATGCTCTTGTCCCCCTAGCTTCCTATGGCCGGCCAACACTCTCAATATGGCCTAATTACACTTTAAGGACCTTCAATTGAATATTC
This sequence comes from Gossypium sturtianum, assembly GCA_025698515.1. Taxonomy (NCBI): domain Eukaryota; kingdom Viridiplantae; phylum Streptophyta; class Magnoliopsida; order Malvales; family Malvaceae; genus Gossypium; species Gossypium sturtianum. The sequence goes on from CM046952.1 coordinate 96,624,893, forward strand.
TATGGCTATTTGACACCTCTACCTTATAAATTAGAACTTTCGCACTTAATGCAATTTAGTCCTTTTTTCGCAATTATGCAATCAATTGTTAAAATTAAGGTACCAAAATTCTCATGCATCCTTATAAACACGTTGCGACACATAAAATAATATCAAAATAATTTTCCTTAACCTCAAATTAGTGGTATCGAAACCCCTATTCCGACTAGCCCCAAAACCAGGCTATTATAGGAATGCTCCTACTATTTTTATGGATCTGATGAACAGAATTTTTAGACCGTAACTAGATCAATTTGTTGTTGTATTCATTGATGACATTTTGATATATTCACGGGATGAAACTGAACATGCTGAGCATTTAAGGATTGTGTTGCAAACTCTGCGAGAAAAATAATTGTATGCGGAGTTTAGCAAATGTGAATTCTGGTTGCGTAAAGTCAATTTTTTGGGACATATTGTATCAGCCTCTGGAATATGAGTTGATCCAAGCAAGATTTCTGCTATTCTGGATTGGAAACCTCCGAAGAATGTGTCTGAAGTTCGTAGTTTTCTGGGACTTGCTAGTTATTACCGCAAATACATAAAATGCTTTTCGATGGTAGCTACTCCGTTAACTAAATTGCTTTAGAAAGATGTGAGATTTGAATGGTCTGATAAATGTCAGAAAAGTTTTGATCAGTTGAAAACTCTGTTAACTGAAGCTCTAGTGTTTGTACAGCCTAAATCGGGTAAAGAGTTTGTGATTTACAGTGATGCTTCGTTGAATGGTCTGGGATATGTTCTGATGCAGGAAGGCAAAGTAATAGCTTATGCTTCGAGACAGTTGAAGCCTCATGAAAAGAATTATCCGACACATGATCTTGAGTTAGCTGCGACTGTGTTTCCATTAAAGATCTGGCGCCATTATCTTTACGGTGAAAAATGCCACGTGTTTTCAGATCATAAAAGTCTGGAATATTTGATGACCCAGAAAGATTTAAATCTGCGTCAGAGGAGATGGTTAGAGTTGTTGAAAGACTACGAGCTTGTAATAGATTATCACCCGGGGAAAGTAAATGTTGTCGTTGATGCACTGAGTAGGAAATCATTGTTTGCACTACGTGCTTTGAATGCTCATTTAGATCTATCTGATGATAGTTCAGTAACAACTAAATTGAAAGCAAAACCATTATTTTTACAACAAATAGTTGATGATCAAAAAGTTGATAATGAAATAATAGCAAGACGAGCTTAGTGTGAACCGAATTCTGATTCTTAATTTCGAGTTAATAATGATGATTGCTTGAGATTTCAAGATCGAATCTGTGTTCCGAGAAGCTTAGAGTTAATTCAATTGATATTAAGTGAAGTTCATAACAGTCGTTTATCTGTTCATCCGAGAAGTACAAAGATGTACCATGATTTGAAGCAACATTATTGGTGGTCTGGTATGAAACGAGATATTTTTTACTTTGTGTCGAAATGTTTAATCTGTCAGCAAGTTAAGGCTGAACATCAGGTTCCATCTGGTTTGTTACAGCCTATTCTGATTCCCGAGTGGAAATGGGATAGAATGACGATGGACTTTGTTTCTAGTTTGCCTATGACTCCGAGAAAGAAAGATACAATTTGGGTCGTAGTTGATCAATTATCGAAATCTACCCATTTTATTTCGGTACTATCTGATTTCTCGCTTGATAAGTTAGCTGAGCTTTATATTTCTGAGATTGTGAGATTGCACGGGGTGCCACTATCCATTATGTCTGATAGAGATCCGAGGTTTACATCACGATTCTGGAAGAAATTGCAAGAAGCTTTAGGCACAAAATTGCATTTCAATACAGCATTTCATCCGCAAACGGATGGTCAATCCAAGCAGATCATTTAGATTCTCGAGGATATGTTGAGATGATGCATTCTTGATTTTAACGGTACGTGGGAACAATACTTATCACTGATTGAATTTGCATATAATAATAGTTTTCAATCGAGCATAAAAATGGAACCTTATGAAGATTTGTACGGACGCAAATGTCGTACACCTCTGTATTGGACCGAGCTCAGTGAAAATAAGATACACGGGGTTGATCTGATAAAAGACACTAAACAGAAAGTGAAAGTAATCCGTGATAGTCTGAAAGCAGCATCTGATCGTTAGAAATCCTATGCGAAATTGAAACGTAAAGATATTGAATTTGAGATCGGTGACAAAGTGTTTTTTAAAGTATCTTCGTGGAAGAAAGTACTCCGATTTGGATGTAAAGGCAAGTTGAGTCCAAGATTCATTGGACCGTATGAGATCATTGAGCGTGTTGGACCTGTTCCGTATAGATTGTTGTTGCCCTCCGAGCTAGATAAGATACACAATGTATTCCATGTTTCGATGCTCCGTAGATACCGATTCGATCTGTCACATGTGATTACTCCGTCTAAAATTGAAATCCGATCTGATATGACTTACGAAGAAGAGTCGATCCGTATCTTAGCTCGTGAAGTGAAAGAATTAAGAAATAAAAGAATTACGTTAGTTAAAGTGTTATGGCATCGACACAGAATAGAAGAGGCTACGTGGGAGCCTGAATGTTCAATGAAACAACAATATCCGAATATGTTTAACGGTAACATTTTCGGGGACGAAAATCCCTAAGGGGGAGAATTGTAAGAGTCCAGTTTAGACCCTAGTCGGAATAGTGGTTTTGGGACCACAAATCCGAGTCTGAATATTATTTTAATATTATTTTTTGTGTCCTTGATATGTGATTAAGCATGTGTTAAAATTCCGTAAGTTAATTTATCCGTCTGTGTGCTTAATTTGTCGAAAGGACTAAATCGCATAATTTGTAAAAGTGGCTTCCTATTTGATTAATGGTCAATGTGAGGTGGCTTTTAAATGAGGAGGCCCTAAGAGGCAATTAAGCCAATACTATGGTTAGTGGACGACATTAGGTGATGATATGCATATATTATATGTTTGTTTTATAAGTTAGATTAATATCATATATTATAAGATATTATAATAAAACAAAAGACATTAAATAAAGCCATTCTCATCCTATATTGCCGAAAATCAAACAAAAAAAAAGAAATAACAATTTAGGGCATTTGGCACTCTTTGAGCTTGATTAAGGTATGATTTTGACTAGGTTTTTGATAATTTCTACGTTTCTGTAATCATTGCTTCGTATGCTATAAAACCCATGTCATAATTTTGAGAAATGATGATGTTTTTGAGATGAGCCTTTGATGAACTCATGTGTTTTATGATGTTTGATGGTGAAAATGAAAGATATGTGTTTGATTATCATAGTTTGTATTTGAAGTTTTGTTAAATTTGAGTATTTTGGACTCAATTGAGAAAATAGTATTATGAGGGACTAATTTGTGAAATAAATGAAATGTATGGACTAGTATGAGATACATGAATATTCGGCTAAGCATGGGTGTATTGAAATTTGATGTATTTTGTGATTTTGTGAAATAGGGACTAAATTGTCCAAATGTGAAAATATGAGGGCTAATTTGCAAATTGCCCCAAATATGTGATTTTGGATTGAATTGAATGTGTTGGTAAATAAAAGGGTTAAATTTGAATATGTATAGATCAAGAACCGAAGAAAACGGATTTAGATCACGGGAAAGCGAAAGTAATCGAGTAGCCGTATCTGTTTCTGTAAAACTGAACTCGAGGTAAGTAGATATACAAATAAATGTATTTGTATTGAATTATATATGTTCATATGATTATTGATAAGAATGAATGCATATGAGATGATGTATACATGAAATTCTGAGTTAGAATCGACATAGTGTCAACGTTCGAGAAGTCCCGTTTGAACCTAGGAATAGATAGGATAGTATATGTCATGACATTGGTGTCTGTTATGTGATATCATGTAAGACCACGTCTGGGACGTTGGCGTTGATTCGAGATTTTGTGTAAGACCACGTCAGGGACGTTGGCATCGATAATAGATTTTGTGTAAGACCACGTCCGAAACGTTGGCATCGATATGAGATTTACGTGTAAGACCATGTCTGGGACAGTGGCATCGATATCTGATTACATGTAAGACCACGTCTGGGTTGTTGGCATTGTACGACTATTCTGAGCACTCTGAGTATCCTATTAGATTCTGAACGATTCAACGGGCAAATCTGAGATACGAATGACTATGTGAATTATATATTCGTTTCAGGTACGTTGATATGTACACTAAGTGTGTATGAAAGGTAAGTATCTATATGAACTTACTAAGATGATTATGTATATGGAAATGATGAGATTATATGTGAAGATATGCTTGAATTGTCCATGTGTACATATATGATATTTGAGTTGAAGAATATGGTAAGATATGGCTAAGCAAATGAGCCAAAGAATATATGTGATGAATTTGTTATGACAATCAATGATGTTATTGTATCAAATTGGTTATATGCATTTTATGCTAAGTTTATTTGTATATGGTATATGGCTTACTAAGCTTTTGAAAGCTTACTCTGTGTGTGTTTGCTCTGTTTTATAGATCGTCAAAGCTACTGAAGGCTCGGGGACCGTCGAGGATTGTCATAACACTATTCAAACTCATTTTGGTAGCTTCTGGAATTGTATATACTAAGTATGGCATGTATAGGCTAGTGATTAGGAATATGTTTGAGATGTAATTAGCCATGTGATTTGGCTAGCTAAATGTTAGTAATGTGCATGAGTGAATATGGTATATGATGCATGTTTTGGTATGGTAAGTTAGCTATTGAAATGGTCAAGGATATGGTAAGCTTATGAATGCATTATGAGTATGTATGTTTGATCAATGAAATGGTTACATGGAAGATAAATGTGGTTGAATCATGCTTGGATGTATATGTGTTTTGGTTGTACAAATGGGTATATAAGTTAGCATGATTGGAGTTGTGATTGGATGATATTACATGTTGATCTTTCGACATAATTTTTGAATGTCAAATGTGTTTGAAATGAATTGGTATGTTTCTTGTAGGGTAAACCCAAGTGTGGGTGGCATATTGGCCTTGCAAAGGACCTGTTATGCATACACAGTTGTGGCACACGGGCGTGCCTAGTGATCGGGGGATTAAGTCAGGATCTAGCCTAAGAGTACACGACCATGGTACACAGGCGTGTCTGGTGGCCGTGGGGATAAGTCAGTATACATGCCCTGTTTTAGCACGGCCAGGACACATGGGTGTGTCTAGTAGCCGTGGGAGGCACATGGCCTGACTGCACGGGCGTATGACCACTGTAGTGTTCAAAAAGTTTTAAATTTTTGAGAATTTTTGTATGTGTTCGGTTTAGTCCCGACCCTTCTCTAAAGTATGCTTAAGGTCTCGGTGACCTATATAAGGGACAAAGCGATTGCAATCGATGACTTGTATTATGAAATGTCTGTAAACGTTTTCGATCTGTCCGGTAACGCCTTTAACCCTAATCCAACGACGGATACGGGTTAGGGGTGTTACAGGCACTAAACAAGTTTCACTTGAACCCAGATTTTGTCCTTCTTAATGGCCTACAAATTTCGAGAAAAACATACATGAGGGTCCTACATAATTGATATTTGACTAGTCAATCTAGTTGACCCCTAACCAGATCACTTTACAAAACCCAAATAACAAAGTACTCATGCAGCTGGGCGTACTATGTATATTGCAGTAACTCACCCGACTTATACTTCACTTGGTATATCCTTCTCATATATAACAGAATAAGAATAACCTAAAACATTTATTCACCTCTACACCACATTCTAATTCACCAGAAGACTGTAAAGTGGTGGATTTTACTATGCCAAACAAATAACTACACAACTCTACGCCTTCAACTCGGATTCGCCAGAATCAGGGTGTGACATATCAAAGCAACTATACTAGCATGCACAATACATCATCAGATATACCGAAGTAACTATACTAGCACACATAGTGTATCATCCAATATACCGAAGTAACTATAATATCACACGCAGTGCACCATCAAATATACTGAAGGCACATAGTGCATCAGCATATATACTGAAGTAACTATACTGGCACACACAGTGCATCATCAGATATACCGTAGTAACTATACTAGCACACACAGTGCATCACTGGATATACTGAAGTAACTATACCAGCAGACAAAGTGCATCATAGAATATACCAAAGTAACTATACTGGAGTGTATTATCAGATATACGAAAGTAATTATATTGGCACATACAATGCATTATCGGATATACTGTAACAGCCCATACTTAGTCCGATCGCCAAACTTGAGCTATGGAAAGCCACATTAGTCACCTAAACAACTCTCCTTTAAAACCCAACCTATCCTCCAACATAAAAAAATTAAAAGTAGGTAATATGTCTAGTTTGCAGCAGAATGTCATAAAGGTATTTATCATCAAAACTTAAAAAAATAGCTCGTATACAAACAAGAGTTCACATATTTATGGGGTTTCACTTGCATAATGGTTTAAGGGTACACATATATATAAATGTGAGTAAAATGTACACAAACTTATGAAAACCCAACTCATGAACTCACTTCGCAAACTTTAGGGTTCGCAACGGAGGAATCGTGTGAACCTGCTTCACTTAACAACTATTTCCTAGAAGCATAAAAATGTAGGGAAAAGAACTAATAGCATGTGAACTTTAAGTTTTTTCAACATAATGCACTTTGTGGTGCACAACAGTACATCTGTCTAACATAGGGGCTCGCACCTCTGCATAGCTCGCACCTTCAAAGTCTCTTAAAAGGTAAGTTATCTAAACGGGGAAGGTCTCACGAGCTACCTCTGAGAGCTCAGGTTTTGCAAACTTGGTTCGAAATGTTTCTAAAACTCTAAAACTCAAAGGTATTATGGGTTCGAAGATAGCAGTTCGCCGATCATTGGGGTTCATACTTTTGGTGAAGTTCAACTCCTTTCACTTCGCAGTAACCTTGGTGAACTCTATAAGTTTAAAACATTTGTGCTATAGCTTTTGGCGAACTCAAGATTTAGAAATTAGTGCTTAGTTTTTAGATCATCAATTGAGAAGGCATCAATCGGACTTGAATTAAAATTTTATGCTTGGAATACATAGGTGTTTATAAAATAATATTGGTTCACAAATAAAATATTTAAGCAAATATAAGGAAACATTAAGGAAACTACAAAGTCCTAAGACTAGTAGAGAAGTCATTAGATATTTCTCTAAGCCCAAATAGAAAACCCCATTGCCTTAAATCCAGGGTTCTCTTGTATCACCTTAACAGTAGTTGTTCTTCAACTATATCACTTGCCCCTTCGCCGCTCACCCTGCGATCTTTATATATGTAGTGTTTAGAAAAGAGTATGTGAGTTCTTTCAAACTTAGTGAATACACAGGAAAGAATAACCACAATGCAGTACAAAACATAAGTTAAATAGAAACATAGGCATGGTTCTTGAATTGTGAATAGGGTTCGCAATACTTCTGTGAAGTATATTTCGCATACGCTTACCGATAGAAAGCTTAGTAAAATTTTAATATTTCAAAGCACAATCAACATGTCCCATAAGTATAGCACAAGGTTAAACACTCTCTAACACACCAACATGTCCCATTGAATGGAGCATAGCTCGACATTCTTTTATCTCTCCAACCTGCCCCAGGGCCTCAATGCCCAAAACATAAAACATAAAGGGGAGTACTCACAATCCTATGGCATGCCATTATATCCAAAAGATTCAGAAGGTTATCTTGTCAAAACATTTAATTAACACAAAGCTCACAAATCACTAGGAGCTCGCAAGGCATGAAATCATGTAGAGCTTACCATATAGAGCTCGCATAAAAACACATATATAAATACACTCATTAAAAAAAATTATATAAAAGACTTACTCTTGGAACTTAGGTCAAACCCCTGAGCTCATACTAGTGTACTTCAGCTAGCCTGACCTGCTGGCATACACCAACTCGCCAATTCTCTTGGCGAACCCCAATTCGCCAAGATCAAACTTCTAGGCCCTATTGTGGGATGCTACATATACCAAAGTAACTATACTTGCACATACAATGCATCATCAAATACACCGAAGTAACTATACTGGCACACACAATGCATCATTGGATATACTAAAGTAACTATACTGGCACATTCAATGAATAATTAGATATACTAAAGTAACTATACTGGCACATACAGTGCATCATCGGATATACCAAAGTAACTATACTGGCATATACAGTGCATCATCAGATATATCGAAGTAACTATAGTGGCACAAGTAGTTCATTATCAGATATACTAATATAACTATACTAATACATACGGTGCATCATTGGATATACCGAAGTATAACTTGGATATTAATAGCATAACCAGTTTCCAATTTTTTAATGAATTCAATCCACATTCTATAAATCTCAGTTCATCATTCCAATACCTGACATATATATCATAATTCAACTTAATTTCATACTGAGTACCACATATCAATTAAATTGTATTATTTTCAATTTTATTTATTTCAGTTCGATTCTCAATATTCATTGCCCATCATCACAATTCAATTTATACGATACTTATGAACTCATTTAATTCACCATCAAGTGAATAACATAATTTTATAAACAAGTAAGTTGATATTATATCTTTAAAATACGTACCAAATCCTCATTCTATGTATTCACCTATAATGTTTCAACGACCTTTTTCTGTCGAAAGAGATCTCTGGGTAGTAGCAAGAATATTACTAACATTTCTTGGACAATGTCGAGCAATATGCTCCAAAGGTTAGCATGGAAAACATGCTCCCATTTTCTTCCAACATTCACTTCTGTATTTTCTGCCACAAAGTTCACAATTAGGAATAGTTATGTCCTTTTTCGACTTCTTAATATTTCCAATAGATACTGATGGTTTTTTAATTTGATCTTTCTAAGAGTCTATTTTCAGTAGAATCGATTTCCCTAAACCTCAAGACTCCCTAGCTCGTTCAAGCAAAGGTTGTGAGCCTATAGTTTCTACTCTCTTCCCAAATGCTCGAAGAGATTCGTCTATCTTATCTATGCCCAAGGCTTATTCAACCATTTTCGCTCGTTCAGCTAGATCGACAAACTCTTTAATTTTGTGCAAGACCAACTCAACTCGAAGCTCATCTTGCATTCCCTGGAGGAATCTCTTGCAACTTTCTTTTTCAATCGGAGCAAGTTCTAGAGCGTACTTACTGAGTCTTAGAAATTCATGTTCATAATCAATTATTGTCATCTCATCATGCTTTAGCAATAGGAACTCCTGATTTTTGTCCACAAGGTACAATTCACAAACATACTTTTTCTAGAATTCAAACTAAAATAAACCTCAATCAATCTGATGAGTGAGCACATGTCGAATAACTATTTTCCACCAAGTATATGGTTCTCCTTAATTGTAACAGTCCGGTTTAGACCCTAGTCGGAAAAGTGGTTTCGGGACCACAAATTTGAGTGTGAAAAATATTTTAATATTATTTTCTATGTTTACAGTATATGATTAAGCATGTGTGAAAGTTTCGTGAATTAATTTATCTGTTTGTGTGCTTAATTTGATAAAAGGACTTACGAAGATGAACCGATATGACTTACGAAGAAGAACCGATTCGTATCTTGGCTCGTGAGATTAAAGAGTTGAGAAATAAGAAAATGTTGTTAGTAAAAGTATTGTGGCATCGACACGGAATAGAAGAGGCTAAGTGGGAGCCCGAAGATTCTACGAGACAACAATATCGGAATCTGTTTAACGGTAAGATTTTCGGGGACGAAAATCTCTAAGGGGGAGAATTGTAACAGTCCGATTTAGACCCTAGTCAGAAAAGTGGTTTCGAGACCACAAATCTGAGTCTGAAAAATATTTTAATATTATTTTTTGTGTTTACAGTATATGATTAAGCATGTGTGAAAGTTTCGTGAATTAATTTATCTGTTTGTGTGCTTGATTTGATAAAAGGACTAAAATGTGTTATATACAAAACTAGCATGCCATATGTAAAAGCATCTATTTGCTATGGCTTTTGTTATATGGAGTCCTTATATTGTTATTAAACCATATGAATATTTGATGGACAAAAATGGCTTAAGATAGTGGAATTCAAATGAAAATAAAAAGGCTAGTTTAGTAATTAGCTAAATTAGTAAATAAAAATAAAACAAAACATGAAGTGTTCATCTTTTCATCACCATTGCCGAATTTTAAGAGAAAAAGAAGAGAAAAGGAGTTCCTAGGGTTTGGCTAGCTATAAGCAAAAATTAAGGTATGTTTTTGTTTCGGTTTTTGATAATTTCTACGTTTTTGTAATCGTTACTTCGAATGCTTCAAAACCCATGCATTAATTTTGTGAATTGATGATGATTTTGAAATGTTCCATTTATGAATTCATGAGTTTTGTGATGTTTGAGGATTAAATATGAAAGATATGTGATAGGTTAACATAGTTTCTCTTTGGACTTTTGATGAATTTGAGTAATTTGGACTAAATTGAGAAAATAAAATTTTGAGGGACTAAAATGTGAAATAAATGAAAAATATGGGCTACTAGGGGCCTATAGAGAATTCAGCTAAGCATGGGTTGAATTGAATTAGGTGTATTTTGTGACTTTGTGAAATATGGACTAAAATGACAAAATATGAAAATATGAGGGCTAATTTGTAAATTGCCCTAAATGTGTGTTCTTGGATTGAATTGGATGAATTGGTGAATAAAAGAGTTAAATTTGAATATGTATAGATCATGAACCGAAGAAAACGGATTAAGACCGCGGAAAGTCGAAAGTGATCGAATAGTCGAATCCGTCTGTTTATCCAAATTCGAGGTAAGTTCATATACGAATAAATGTATTTAAGTTGAATTATTTATGTTCATTTGATATTGAATTGTGATGAATGGATTTCGAAAAAATACGTGAGCAATCTGAGAAAGTATCGACAATGTATCAATATCCGAAAAGTCCCGTACGAACCTTAGGAATAGGTAGGATTCATATGTCTTGAAATAGGTTTCTGATATGTGATATCGTGTAAGACCACGTCTGGGATGTTGGCGTCGATTTGAGATTTACGTGTAAGACCATGTCTGGGACATTGGCATCGTATTTGATTCGTGTAAGACCCTGTCTGGGACAGTGGCATCGATATTTGGTTACATGTAAGACCACGTCTGGGACGTTGGCATTGTACAATTATTCCGACTATTCCGAGTATCCTATTTGATTCCGAATGGTTCAACAGGCAACTTTGAGAAATAAAATACTATGTGAAATGCGTAATCGTCTCAGGTACGTTTGAGATGTACTCTATGTTTGAGTATGAAAGGTAAGTATATGTGAATTTGCTAATGAGAAATATGTGCAAAGAAATGTTGAGATATAATGTGAAATATGTATAAATGTGTTATGATCCAAAGAAATGTATAGAGATGAGAATTGTTGATAAGGAAATGGTTAGATACCATTGGCTAGAAAGGAGAAATATGAATAAGCTATTGAGATATGTTAAGTTCTTGTATTTGAAATGGTTATAAATGCTTATTATGTTAAGTTTATTTGTATATGGCTTACAAAGCTTTTGAAAGCTTACTCTGTGTGTGTTTGCATTGTTTTATAGATCGTTAAAGCTACGGAAGGCTCGGGGATCGTCGAGGATCGTCACCACACTATCAAACTTCATTTTGGTACCTTTAGAAAGTGTAAATATTTAAATATGGCATGTATAGTCTAGTTGAAATTGTTGATGTTTTGAGTTGTATAAATAGCCATGTGATATGGCTAGGTATGGAATATGATATGATTGAGTAATTCATGCTAAATGATGCATAGTTTGACATGGTTAATTGGCTAATGTTTGAGCTAATGAGATGGTCAAATTTTATGATAAGTTTTTTGATGAAAAGTTGGTATATTATTGATGAGAGGATGTCCTTTTGTAATGGTAAGTTGATGGATGAATCATGCTTACAAATGCTTGTGAATTAGTTGAACTAAATAGCACATAAGATGTTGTGTTTGAAATGTTCTTGAATGGGTACAAAAGATGGTCAATTTGGTATGTTTTTGGTTGCCATAAGTGTTTGGATTGATACTTGTATGTGCTTGTAGGGTTAGCCCAAAGTGTGGGTGGCATTTTTACCTTGTAAATGGCCTATAATTGCCCACACGGTTGAGCACACGGGCGTGTGGCTCGACCGTGTCCTTCGTGGTCATATTTTAAAACAAGTCAGGCTCGACCACGGGATAGACACACGGGCGTGTGACTGGCCATGTGGTGCAAGTCAGTGTTGACCACGGGTGAGGCACACGGGCTTGTGAACTCTATAACTTTGAAAAATATTTGATTTTTTTAAAATTTTGTATGATCCCAGTTTAGTCCCGACCCATTTCTAATGCATGTTTAAGGTCTCATAGGCCTCATTAAGGGACTATTTACTTGTATTCTGCTTCGATATGACAATGATATACGTATTGATGTGTAATGTTCGTAAAAGTTTCTGATTGTCCGGTAATGCCTCTTAACCCTAGACCGGCGACAGTTACAGGTTAGGGGTGTTACATTTGATTGGTATCAGAGCTACGGTTTAGTCAATTCTAGGATTAATATAGCGTGTGAGAGTCTAGCTATACATGCCATATATACGAATTGTGATAGTGTGATGAATCCAGACGTATAAAATGAGTTTTCATATAGTAAATGGATCCCAAAAGAGCTGTAGCTGACGATGTTGAAAGTAATACGCCTGCTCCAGCTCAAGGGACAGCGCCATCTGATTCGAGACTAGCTACTAGCGGTCAGGAAGGAGAGGCTAAACAAGCCTTCTTTCAACTGATGAATGAGTGGTTCACTCAATACATAAGAAAAAATCCGGCTGTTTCATAACCTCCGCCCTCGCCTAATCCCCCTCAAACTTCTGTTATACCTCCGACTGTGAATCTGAATCTGTTGAATAAGCCTCCAGTCGACAAAATTCGTAAATATGGGGCCGAAGAGTTCAGGGCCACTAGTGATGATGATGCTGAGAGAGCTGAGTTTTAGCTCGAGAATACAATCCGAGTGTTTTATGAAATGTCATTGACTCTTGATGAATGAATAAAATGTGTCGTTTTCCTGTTACGAGATGTCACTTATCTGTGGTGGAAGACTTTGATTTCTGTTGTTCCAAAAGAACGGATTACATGAGATTTCTTTCAGTCTGAGTTCCGGAAGAAATATATCAGCCAGAAATTTATAGATCAAAAGCGAAACGAGTTTCTGGAATTGAAACAGGGTCGTATGACTGCCACTGAGTATGAACGAGAATTTGTGAGGTTAAGTCAATATGCTCGGGAATGTGTTTCAACTGAAGCTATAATGTGTAAAAGATTTGAAGACAGCCTAAATGAAGATATCTGATTGCTAGTTGGAATTCTGGAAATAAAAGATTTTGTTGTGCTTGTTGATCGAGCATGTAAAGCTGAAGCACTTGGGAAAGATAAAAGAAAAGCTGAGTCTGAAGCTAGGGATGTGAGAAAGAGATTTTCGAGCAAATCATTTCAGTCTGCTTCAAAGAAATTTAGAGATGAGCATAGCCGTTCAAAGGATAATGTGGGACATTCAAACAAAGATCGAGCTAGATCGCAATTGAACTTCAAAGCTCCAACTACTTCAGTGCCTAGTGTGGGAAATGTCCGATCCAAGCGACCTGAATGTAAGCATTGTGGTAAAAGACATCTAGGTAGTTGTAGATTGAATGATCGATCCTGTTTCAGATATGGATCATTAGACCATTTCATCTGGGACTACCCTGAATTAGTTGAACAAGAGATTGCACAGAATCCGAAGTCAGATAATGCTTCATCTAGAGGTAGACCTTCAAGAAACACAAGAAATGTCAGTGGTAGTCAGAGAGCTACGAGAGATACAGTAGCGAGATCTGAAGTTAGAGCGCCTGCCAGAGCGTATGCCATTTGAGCTCGTGAGGAAGCTTCGTCTCCAGATGTTATTACGGGTACATTTACTATTTATGATACTTCTGTGATTGTGTTGATAGATCCAGGGTCTACTCATTCGTATGTATGCATGAACTTGGTATCCAATAAGACTTTGCCTGTAGAGTCTATTGAATTTGTTATTAGAGTATCAAACCCCTTAGGTAAAAGTGTCTTGGTTGATAAAGTGTGTAAGAACTGTCCGTTGATGTTCTGAGATGTTTGTTTTCCGGCTGATCTGATGCTATTACCTTTTGATGAGTTTGATATAATTTTGGGTATGGATTGGTTAACATTGCATGATGCTGTTGTGAATTGAAAATAGAAGACCATTGATTTGAGATGCCAGGATGATGAAATAGTTCGGATTGAGTCTAATGGTATGAATGGATTACCGGCTGTAATATCAGTGATGAAAGCTCAGAGTTATGTGAAAAAGGGTTGCGAAGCCTATTTTGCTTATGTAATTGATTCGAGAGCGATTGAAAAGAAAGTTGAATCTGTGCCAGTTGTTTGTGAATTCCCTGACGTGTTCCCTGAAGAATTACCAGGATTACCTCCGATACGCGAAGTTGAATTTGGTATTGATCTATTACCGGGAACGACTCTTATTTTGATAGCTCCGTACAGAATGGCACCAACAGAGTTGAAAGAGTTGAAGTCACAGTTACAAGAGTTGACCGATAGAGGATTTGCACGATCGAGTTTCTCACCTTGGGGTGCTCCCGTTCTGTTTGTGAAAAAGAAAGATGGCACGATGAGAATGTGTATTGATTATCGTCAGTTGAACAAAGTTACTATAAAGAACAAATATCCTCTGCCCAAAATTGATGATTTGTTTGATCAGTTAAAAGGAGCCACTGTGTTTTCAAAGATAGATCTGAGATCGGGTTATTATCAACTGCGATTAAAAGATTCGGACATTTCGAAAACTGCCTTCAGAACAAGGTACGGGCATTATGAATTTTTAGTTATGCCTTTCGGACTAACAAATGCTCCTGCTGTCTTTATGGATTTGATGAACATAATTTTCAGACAGTATTTAGATCAATTTGTTGTTGTATTCATTGATGACATTTTGATTTATTCACATGATGAAATTGAGCATGCTGAACATCTGAGGATTGTGTTACAAACTCTACGAGATAAGCAATTGTATGCGAAGTTCAGTAAATGTGAGTACTGGTTGCGTGAAGTTAGTTTTCTAGGGCATATTGTGTCAGCCTTTGGTATACGAGTTGATCCGAGCAAGATTTCAGCTATTTTGGAGTGGAATCCTCCGAGAAATGTGTCTGAAGTCCGTAGTTTTCTGGGACTGACTGGTTATTATCGAAGTTTTGTAAAATACTTTTCAATGATTGCTACTCCGTTGACTAGATTGCTTCAGAAAGATGTGAAATTTGAATGGTCCGATAAATGTCATAAAAGTTTTGATCAGTTGAAAGCCCTTTTGACCGAAGCTCCAGTTTTGATACAGCCAGAATCGGGTTAAGAGTTCATGATTTATAGTGATGCTTTGTTGAATGTTCTGGGATGCGTTCTGATGCAGGAAGGCAAAGTTATAGCTTATGCCTCGAGACAACTAAAGTCACATGAAAAGAATTATCCGACACATGACCTTGAACTAGCTGCGATTGTGTTTGCCTTAAAGATTTGGCGTCATTATCTCTTTGGTGAAAAATGCCATGTGTTTTTGGATCATAAAATTCTGAAATATTTAATGACTCAGAAAGACTTGAATTTACGACAGAGAAGATGGTTAGAACTGTTGAAAGATTACGAGTTGGTGATAGACTATCATCTGGGTAAGGCAAATGTTGTTGCTGGTGCACTGAGTCGGAAATCACTGTTTGTATTGCATGCTATGAATGCTTATTTAGACTTGTCTGATGATGGTTTGATTTTAGCTGAGTTGAAAGCAAAACCGTTGTTTTTACAGCAAATATGTGATGCTCAGAAAGTTGATAATGAAATGTTAGCAAAACGAGCTCAGTGTGATTCGAACACTGATTCTGAATTTCAAGTTGATGTTGATGATTGCTTGAGATTTTGAGATTGGATTTGTGTTCTGAGAAACCCAGAGTTGATTCAGTTGATCTTGAATGAAGCACATAATAGTCGCTTATCTGTTCATCTTTGAAGTACAATGTATCATGATTTGAAGCAACATTATTGGTGGTCTGGTATGAAACGAGACATCTCTGACTTTGTTTCGAAATGTTTAGTCTGTCAGCAAGTTAAAGCTGAACATCAAGTGCCATCTGGTTTATTACAACCGATAATGATTCCTGAGTGGAAATGGGATAGAGTAACGATGGATTTTATTTCAGGGTTGCCTTTGACTCTGAAAAAGAAAGATGCAATTTGGGTCGTAGTTGACAGATTGACGAAATAAACTCATTTCATTCTGGTACGATCTGATTACTCACTTGATAAATTAGCTGAGCTATATATTTTTGATATTGTGAGATTCCATGGGGTGCCACTATCTATTGTATCTGACAGAGATCCGAGATTTACTTCACGATTCTGGAAGAAACTGCATGAGGCCTTAGGTACTAAATTGCATTTTAGTACAGCTTTTCACCCACAGACGGATGGTCAAATCTGATCGGATTATTCAGATTCTCGAGGATATCTTGAGATGTTGCATTCTTGATTTTGGTGGTACATGGGAACAATATTTACCATTGATTGAGTTTGCATACAATAATAGTTTTCAGTCGAGCATCAAAATGGCACCATATGAGGCTTTGTACGGACGCAAATGTCGAACACCTCTGTACTGGTCAAAAATCAGCGAGAATAAGATACACGGGGTTGATTTGATCAAAGAAACTGAACAGAAAGTGAAAGTGATTTGTGATAGTCTGAAAGATGCCTCTGATCGTTAGAAATCTTATGCAGATTTGTAACGAAAAGATATCGAATTTGAGATCGGTGATAAAGTGTTCTTGAAAGTGTCTCCATGGAAGAAAATACTCTGATTTGGACGTAAAGGCAAATTGAGTCCGAGATTCATCGGGCCGTATGAGATCATTGAACGAATTGGGCCTGTTGCATACAGATTGTTGTTGCCACGGGAACTAGAAAAGATTCATAATGTATTTCACATATCAATGCTTTATCGATATAGATCTAACCCGTTACATGTGATTTCCCTGTTTGAGATTGAAATCTGATCCGATATGACTTACGAAGAAGAACCAATTCGTATCTTGGCTCGTGAGATTAAAGAGTTGAGAAATAAGAAAATTATGTTAATAAAAGTATTGTGGCATCGACACGGAGTAGAAGAGGCTACGTGGGAGCCCGAAGATTCTACGAGACAACAATATCCGAATCTATTTAACAGTAAGATTTTTGGGGACGAAAATCCCTAAGAGGGGAGAATTATCAAAGTCTGGTTTAGACCCTAGTCGGAAAAGTGGTTTCGGGACCACAAATCCGAGTCTAAAAAATATTTTACTATTATTTTCTGTGTTTACAGTATATGATTAAGCATGTGTGAAAGTTTCGTGAATTAATTTATCTGTTTGTGTGCTTAATTTGATAAAAGGACTAAAATGTGTTAAATACGAAACTAGCATGCCATATGTAAAAGTATCTATTTGCTATGGCTTTTATTATATGGATTCCTTATATTGTTATTAAACCATATGAATATTTGATGGACAAAAATGCCGTAAGATAGTGGAATTCAAATGAAAATAAAAAGGCTAGTTTAGTAATTAGCTAAATTAGTAAATAAAAATAAAACAAAACATGAAGTGTTCATCTTTTCATCACCATTGCCGAATTTTAAGAGAAAAAGAAGAGAAAAGGAGTTCCTAGGGTTCGGCTAGCTATAAGCAAAAATTAAGGTATGTTTTGGTTTCAGTTTTTGATAATTTATATGTTTTTGTAATCGTTGCTTCGAATACTTCAAAACCCATGCCTTAATTTTATGAATTTATGGTGGTTTTGAAATGTGCAATTGATGAATTCATGAGTTTTGTGATGTTTGAGGATGAAATATGAAAGATATGTGATAGGTTAACATAGTTTGTCTTTGGACTTTTGATGAATTTGAGTAATTTGGACTAAATTGAGATAATAATATTTTGAGGGACTAAAATGTGAAATAAATGAAAAATATGGGCTACTAGGGGCCTATAGAGAATTCAGCTAAGCATGGGTTGAATTGAATTAGGTGTATTTTGTGACTTTGTGAAATAAGGACTAAAATGTCAAAATGTGAAAATATTAGGGCTAATTTGTAAATTGCTCTAAATGTGTTCTCTTGGATTGAATTGAATGAATTGGTGAATAAAAGAGTTAAATTTGAATATGTATAGATCAAGAACCGAAGAAAACAGATTTAGATAGCAGAAAGTCGAAAGTGATCGAATAGTCGAATCCGTCTGTTTATCCGAATCCGAGGTAAGTTCATATACGAATAAACGTATTTAAGTTGAATTATTTATGTTCATTTGATATTGAATTGTGACGAATGGCTTTGGATGAAATACGTGAGAAATCTGAGAAAGTATCGACAATGTATCAATATCCGAAAAGTCCCGTACTAACCTTAGGTATAGGTAGAATTCATATGTCATGACATAGGTTTCTGATATGTGATATCGTGTAAGACCACATCTGGGACGTTGGCGTCGATTCGAGATTTACGTGTAAGACCATGTCTGGGACATTGGCATCGTATTTGATTCGTGTAAGACCCTGTCCGGGACAGTGGCATCGATATTTGGTTACATGTAAGACCACGTCTGGGACGTTGGCATTGTACAATTATTCTGAGTATTCTGAGTATCCTATTTGATTTCGAATGGTTCAACGGACAATTCTTAGAAATGAAATACTATGTGAAATGCGTAATCGTCTCAGGTACGTTTGAGATGTACTCTATGTTTGAGTATGAAAGGTAAGTATATGTGAATATGCTAATGAGAAATATGTGCATAGAAATGTTGAGATATAATGTGAAATATGTATAAATGTGTTATGATCCAAAGAAATGTATAGAGATTAGAATTGTTGATAAGCAAATGGTTAGATACCATTAGCTAGAAAGGCGAAATATGAAAAAGCTATTGAGATATGTTAAGTTCTTGTATTTGAAATGGTTATCAATGCTTATTATGTTAAGTTTATTTGTATATGGCATACAAAGCTTTTGAAAGCTTACTCTATGTGTGTTTGCATTGTTTTATAGATCGTTAAAGCTACAGAAGGCTCGGGGATCGTCGAGGATCGTCACCACACTATCAAACTTCATTTTGGTACCTTTTGAAAGTGTAAATATTTAAATATGGCATGTATAGTCTTGTTGAAATGGTTGATGTTTTGAGTTGTTTAAATAGCCATGTGATATGGCTAGGTAAGCAATATGATATGATTGAGTAATTCATGCTAAATGATGCATAATTTGATATGGTTTGTTGGCTAATGTTTGAGCTAATGAGATGGTCAAATTTTATGATAAGTTTTTTGATGAAAATTTGGTATATTATTCATGAGAGGATGTCCTTTTGTAATGGTAAGTTAATGGATGAATCATGCTTAGAAATGCTTGTGAATTAGTTGAACTAAATAGCACATAAGATGTTGTGTTTGAAATGTTCTTGAATGGGTAGAAAAGATGGTCAATTTGGTATGTTTTTGGTTGCCATAAGTGTTTGGATTGATGCTTTTATGTGCTTGTAGGGTTAGCCCAAAGTGTGGCTCGACCGTGTCCTTCGTAGTTGTATTTCAAAACAAGTTAGGCTCGACCACGGGCTGGACACACAGGCGTGTGACTGGCCGTGTGGTTCATGTCAGTGTCGACCACGGGTGAGGCACACGGGCATGTCTCAAGCCGTGTGGACAAGTCAGTATGTATGCCCTGTTTTGCCACGGCTTAGACACACGGGTGTGTCTGAGGCCGTGTGAGGCACACGGCCTGCCCACACGGGCGTTTAACCTCTGTAACTTTGAAAGTATTTGATTTTCTGAAAATTTTTGTATGATCCCGGTTTAGTCCCGACCCATTTCTAATGCATGTTTAAGGTCTCGTAGGCCTCATTAAGGGACTATTTACTTGTATTCTGCTTCAATATGACAATGATATACGTATTGATGTGTAATGTTCGTAAAAGTTTCTGATTGTCCGGAAATGCCTCTTAACCCTAGACCGGCGATGGTTACGGGTTAGGGGTGTTACATTTTAGAAGAGAAACGACACATAACACATTCGCGAGGCATGCATTATAAATGACCACCTCTGGACGTACTAACGTCCAGAGTGTGAATACTATAATAAAATATAGAAAGACAAGGCAGTATTCGCAAGTATACGGGTCGAGATGTAATATAGTTTTACAACGAAAGATCGTATCCAAGCGAGGCGAGTGTCAGATCAATTCTAACCTAAACACAAAAATATCTAATTAATACCTTTAAATAAATTATAGTACAAAAAATATGAAATGAATGGTTTTTGGGGTTTTATAATAATAGTAATAAAAATAAATTAACATAAAAAGATAAAATTCAAGAGATTAAAAAGAGAGAATACATCAAATCTAATTATGGTTGATTAGCTTGCTTCGGTAACCTCCATCAATAGTCGTTTTAGGTTCCTCATCAATCAACTAGTCACTACCCTAGTAGGATCTTCCGATCTTCCACTAACATAACGACTCAGCAAAAGCTACTTATATTTCAACCTCACAGTTCAGACTAGTTTGGTGTTAAGGTGTTCACGGATGGACAATACAAATTTTGGGTTAATGCCAACCTTGATGACTTCTCAGGGTTGTCAGGTCTAGGGTTTGTTTTACGTTCTTCCTTTCCCTAACAATGGATTCATTGAGTAACCTTATAAAATAGTTAACAGATAATATCTCCACTTGCTAATCCCCTATAGAGGGATTAGTTCCTCATGGCTTCCATAGACAATATATAATCGATGTAAAGAGAAAGCATGCTAATTAAATCGACAACATAGAGTAAATGAAATAGCCTGATTGTATTGAAATTAAGCACGAATCCACAGAGTTTGAATGCTTCCACAATTCAAATATATTGAAATCAACAAGAACAACGGAAAGAAATCTAAAACCTAAGAACGAAAGAAAACTAAACTAAATTTTATAAAGAGAATTTAGGCTAAAAGGAATGGTGTCCATAACAGGTGACAAATGAGTTTATAGCCTTCAGGTGGCCATCATCCTTAGCCCTAGGTTAGCTGACGTTCCTGAGCTTAAAGTCTGATTGTACAGGCCAAAACTCACCTGCTTCATGTGTTGCTTCTGTCACAGAGTCGATGTTACAACACACCAGGACATGTGTTACGACATAGCAATTAGTATACTCCTCTGCATCTATCTTCAGGGGTATGTCGCTAGACCCTCAGTTTGTGTCGCGAATCAAAGGTAGTCTTAAGTTTTCTCCATTCTGCTCCCTATGTTGTGACATTGAGTCAGCCATGTTTTGACAGAGTGACCAATATTTGTTTAGTGCACCTTCTAATGGTCTCCTGCACTTTCACAAAGTGCGTTAGCTCACCTTTAGGCCTCATTCGGCCCCTAAGGTAAATAAAAGACTCAATTTGCACATTTTATTGAATGTAAATAAAACTATGAAAACTTAACTAAAACATAACGAAAATGCTTGTATTCAAGCTACTTAATTGTGAAAACTAGTTTAATTTGCTACACCAAATTACGGTAGATCAAACTCCCTCACATTTAAGTCATTGCTTGTCCTTAAGCAACATAAACAAAAATGTCAAATAAGATGAAGACCCTTGAGAAAAATATGATACAAGTATTGATTTCGGAGCATATGACTTAGCCATTTTATGCTTACTAACAGTTTCAGCATGATGAATAGTTGATTTACCACCTTTGATTTCAAACATTTAAGTTCAATATGTTACCCAATATACAAGTATTAAGGGTCTCACTTATAGGAATCCATTAACAAATCATACAAGTACTTTGATTATCCGAGCAGAATATAAATAGTCATTTATGCATATGTTTAGTATGATATTGATTCATGTATAAGGGTATTGGTCACATAGGAATTTTTGACTTGTAACGTTTTGAGGCTTAGGATAGGTATGGAAATAAAAAACAGTAAGCATCAAACGGGTTACAAACACAAAAATAGTTTGGCACATCGTATTGATCCCTATTCTTCCCCTCTTAGTGACCCTTACCCACTCACTGCCTTATTTCTCCTATTCTCACCTTTCTTGTCTCTCCATGTATAGGAAATAATAGCATGACATAGTAACTATGGCCAGCCTACGAGTTTTTGTACACTAATGAATGAGTTTCTCTATCTTTTATGACTTTGTGACTTTTTCTTTTTCAACTCATCTCACTCATGAATGCCTTTTTTTTAAGAACTTTTTCTACTCTATTACTTTTTCTTTTCAAATTTATGTTTTTGTTTTTCACTTTCGGGCTAAGTCAGCTTGCAAGATGTTGCAAACTAAGCTTGGTGAGCTGGTCCAATAATGATCAGCCACTTTTTCTCTCTAAGCTTGATCAATGTAGCTTGATGCAGCTTCTTTGAACCTCTTAGCTCGGGCTCGGGTGATTGGTCCCAAAGGAAGCTCCAAAGGTTCGGCCATTAGCTCCTTGTCTAAGCTTGCATCATTAACCCTCAATACGTATGGCTAGATGTCTGTAACCGTGCAGTACATGACCAAAAAAAAAAGACAAATACAAAGTAACATTTTTAGGCTTGAGTTTTGTAATGAGGTTCATCAAGAAGTGTCAAAAAGCTCAAAAATGGGTACAAAATGTGAATATTAATAGGTTGGCTTTTTGGCTCGGGATGTATTCCAAACAATGCCTTAGGTCATCCTTAAATACCTCAATATTCAAAAAATTAATCAACCAAACAAACTCAAATTCAACCATTTATCATTCATACTAGCATGCTCGTTTCCTTGTATTTTCAATATCATTTGGTATAGTTGATTGCTTAATACGTATTTACAGTGTAACATATAGAACTTTAGTAGTCTAATGCTCAAAAATCTAAAATCACCTACCATCATGCAATATTTATTCATAAACACAAGCAACCAATGTACATGCTCCTAACCAATCACTTACATTTCTACAAGCTCAAGCACACCAAAAGACAAGAAAAAATAAAAAATAAAAAACAAATTTCCTATGTTACCCCCTTCACATTTTAGTTGACACATTGTCCTCAATGTGTAGCCCATAAGAAGATAAGGAAAGAAGTTAATTGATTAATCGTGATCGCTCTAATTGCTAATGGTGGGTGCTTCCTCCTTTAATCGTCTACAGGTCGAATTGTTTTTGTCTCCTTTTGTGTTGGGTTCCTGCATAGAAAATCAAATGCAAGAAAAACACTAAAAAAAAATTACTTCTACCCTACTCTTAAAAGTTAAGTTTAAAACCATTCAAGAATTAATACGAGTTTTTTAAAAGAAAAATAAAAAAATGTTCAATCCTCCTCCGAATCATCGAGGGGATGAAAATGTCTCTGGTCCATAGGGGCTTTCCCCTTTCCTTTGACATATGCTCAGTGGGAGCTCCAACCCATTGAAGGCGCATGGTGAGTTGGGCTTCGTATGATAGGCCCTTTTGGTGTAGAAAATTTCGGCTGAAATGCCACTTCATATTCATCCTTCGTTCCAAGGTACTCTTAAGCAGCACCTTCCTCCTCAAGATTAGCCCTCTCATCCAAATGATTTAGAGTCAGCCTGAACATATCTTGGGGATAATTTGGAGGGCGTAACCTATTCATCCTTGCAAATTATTGAAGTACTTGTCCTATTTCCTACATCCATCTAATCAATCCGTCAAGATTTGCATCTTTGTCTCTGCGAGCACCCTTTCTAACATTTGATTGATCTTTCTATTTGAGTGATATTGGAACGTCCATTTTATTCTTCCTTATTTGATTCCATTCAGTAATTTGCTTTCACTGAAGCTCAACATACAGGGTATATAATGTATCTTCGATGATACTCTTATGAGGTTTCATAAATTGCTCGTTTTCACTCATTAGTACTTTTACCTGGCGCCATAGTGCCGTTTCAAGATGGGGAAAGAATAGTCCATCTTTTTGGCTTTGTACACACTGTTTCATTTATCGAAAGATCTAGCGCCCTACGCAAACCTATTTACGCTGTAGAATACCGTATAACAAAACTACTCAAAATAATTAACAATAGAGACATTTAGTGCGGCTGCAATTCTAGTGCCAATGAATTGCATCCGCATTTTAGAAATAAGAAACATAATAGCCCGATTAAAACTTTTGGGAAGCTTAGTGTCTGGCTTGTAGTTCCAACTACCCCTATAACGCCCCAAAAATTTAAGTACATATTTTTGTATGTTTGTAACGCAAGTACTTATCTGCTTCAGTGGTTAAGTGATTTGGGTGTGTTTGGAAGTGTCTGAGAAGTCTTGGGTTCAAGCCTGGGCTTGTGCAAAATGTTTTGTTTTTTAAGGAATAAACCCTTGCCTGTAGTTAGTAGCCTTTTAAATTATTTTGGGTAAGGCAAGACATAAAAAGCCTGCTGGTCTAGGGGGTAAGTGGCGTGTTACCTATGCCAGTGGACTGAGGTTCCAATCTTGGTGGAGGCAAGGGGAGTATTTATTTTGCTTCTGTTTCGTGGGAGGTGTTGTGGTTTGGCTGAAACACTGAAGTGGTTGAGAAGAATTCAAATTGGGAAGTTGAATGGGATTCGAATTGGGGGGTTGAGAGATTGGAGGAGGGATTTTAGGAGAAAATCAAGGGATGTAAGGGGAGAGGGTGTGTAGTGCCAAAATGGGACTCTGGGGCACTCAAGAATTCGGCTAGAGGGGTGCTTCTCATTTTTGGTTTTGCTTTGTATGTGTTTTTCCCTCTGCCGAAACCTCTTCTCCCTTTTTTCATTCTTTTTCATTTTTTTCTTTTCCCTCTACCGAATACTCCCTCTTGCAATTGCCTCATCTTCGTTTCTCTTCCCAAGTAATTCTACTATTGGCTGAATACACCTTCCTCTCCCTTTTTGTTATTTTGAATCCATTTCTCTATTGTTCTTTTCTTGCTTCACTGTTGCCGATTTGCTCTTCTGGCTTTTCTCTTTTTCATTCTTCCCTTTCATTTCCTGGTTGTCGAATATTTCCTTTCTTTTGGGTCCGACTGTGTTCCCTTCTCTATTTTCTGGTAAGCATTCAATACTTGTCGTTAAGTCTTGCACTTCGTAGTTGATCCTCTTTCTCGCGTTGTTGGTAAGTATAATAGTATGGTGTCATTTTGTTACTTGTTGATTAAGTGCTTACTCATTTTCGGTTCGTGCCTAGGAACTTTTTGAAGGGTAAAAGGTTTGTAATTAACATTTGGGTAGGTGAAACTTCCCTCTTCACTCGATCAAAGGTAAGTTGTTGTGAGTATAACGATTGGGATAACTTGTGTGTATTCGATTGAGTAACTGCTTAAATGAATAATTGGGGATTGTTTGTCAAGTGTAGGTTTCATAGGCATGGGTGATTTTCTCAGCAAATAGAACCCAGGTGTGTAGCAGTACTCCATAAACATTATCGGTGAAATGCCAAAAAGTGTGTAAACACTGCCCAAATCGTAAACCGGTAAAAGTCGAAAAATAGGACAATCGACTCTACACGAGCATGCGCTCGCTCGTGTGGTAATCTGAACACATAAAATGTGGGCGTTTGACTATCGAGGCCACCATGAGCGATTTCGTGGTATTAGACCTTTTTGGGCCACGTTGGGCCGAAATGGACCGTGTGGGCCCAACAGGCTTATGGGCCCCACACGGGTAAACAACAAGAACATGTGGAGAATATTGGGCCAAACTGTGTAATGTTCATGACCGAGACCAATTCTGGACTATATGGGCCACATGGACCCGTATTATGGGCCTTGGGCCCATTTTCACTATTTAACTGTTAAGGTTGCACGGGTCGCCCGAGACGACTGTGGACCTACCGATGGGTTGGTAAGTGTACCTAGACCCCCAAACTGATAAAATGACTGTTATGCCCCTAAGATATTAAATGCCTATATGCCTTATGATATGTATGACTGTATATGAGCATGCCACGATTTATATGTTGCATACATGTGTGATATGTTGCATGGGGATAGGATTATTATGATTGGAGGAAGGGTACTATACTGGCAGCTCTGCTGCAAATACTGTTTAGTGCCGCAATTGGTGCTAATTTTTAGAGTGTAGAGATAGGTGGGTTTATTTTATCCCCACATGGAGTGTTGGGCTAGACGGAGTAGAGTGTAGAGGCTGGTTGGGTAGGATTTCTGTTTGTATGCCTGAATTATTACTGTCACTGTAATGTGCTAAGGCCCGCACTGATACTGATATTGTTATGGGCTAAGGCCCATACTTACACTGATACTGTTATGGGCTAAGGCCTAACTTAACTGAACTGAACTGTTATTGATTTGGGCTTAGGCCTAGTCTGAACTTGCCTGTGGCATAATTGGCCATTTTGCTTACATGGGATTACACACTGTGTTTTCGTAAACTCACCCGTCTGTTTATCTGTACAGGTAATCCCCAGTCTTAGGCGGATCGGTGCTGCGAGGGATTCGGAGGTGGCCACACAACTGCACTTGCTTTTATATTTGACTTTTTATTTACAAGAAATTTAATTTGGGTACTTGTTTTTGTAATAAGGCCTCTTTAAGTTTTAACTTTTAATTTAAGGATTTTACTTATTTTAATTCACATCTGAGTAGTAGTAGGACGCGGATTTTCAGAAGATAAATGTTTTTCAAAACACCACGTTTTCGTAACATGCTATAAAAGCTTCCGCATCAAACATTGTTTTAAAGTATAGTAACAAACTAATATGATCATCGTTCTACTAAAAACAACTTGAGTTTTAAAAGAACAAGATACCCTAAATTTTCGTTAAGATCAAAAATGGGATTTAATAATAAGAATGGATTTTCCAAAGAAACTATGTTTTTGAAAAACACTTCAATGTGATATCGCCAGATTCGGCCATAACGTCTGGGCCGGGTTTGGGGTGTTACATTTAGTGGTATTAGATCCAGGTTGCAAAACTCGGCTGTGGTTTTTGGGTTTCTTCTAAAAACTCGAAATTTTCAAAAAGAACTGTTCCAAACGATTTGGAAGTATTTTGAAATATTTTTACTAAATGTGTGGTACACCGAATCTCCGGCGCCGATGTGTAAGTCCTCTGAAACTTCTCTGAAACTTATGTTTGTCTAAAGTGAAATATTGAGACTACTATTGGTAGTAGACTGTACTGAAATATTCTGGTTAGGGAAAACTAAAATTGTAGTAAGATTCCGTTCTGCGAAAACAAACTCTTAAATACTGATGTTGCTTCCATAAGATATCTGTTAATCAACACTGGAACTGTAAACTGATGCATAAAATTGTTAAAAACAGATAATACGCAAATCTATAATGAGCACCAGAGGTTCTCGTGGAAGGGGTAGAAGAGGCCGTGGCGGAGGCCGTAGAGGTGCTCGGGCTGGGTCTTCGTCATCGAGCCACATGCCTAGCGCTGAAGCTAGAGAGGCACCGGCTTCACCTGTGACTGAGACTGGGTCCCAAGATTGAGCGGCTGGAGACGACACATTGTTCTAAGCTATGTTGCGAATTTTGGAAAGGGTCGTTGGGCCCAATACTAGTACTGGGGCCGAGGGTCAGTTACGAAACGACTCCGGTCCAATGGAGCTGAGATTTATAGGGGTATTGCTGGAGTTGCCCCTAACGTTGCTGAATATTGGATTGAGGCCGCAGAGAGGATCATGGATTACCTCGACTGTACCCCCGAGCAGAAACTAAAAGTTGCAGTGTCAATTTACGAGATGAAGCCTATCAGTGGTGGCTTACAGTTAAAGAGGGTACTTAGGCCGACCGATTGACATGGGAATTCTTCAAGACTGCTTTCCAAGGGAAGTATGTGGGCGCTAGTTGTGTGGATGCCCGGAGGAGGGAGTTTCTAAATCTGACTCAGGGGGATAAATCAATGGCTGAATATGAAGCTGAATTTCTGTGATTAAGCTGCTATGCGCGTGGGATTGTGGCAACTGAATATAAGCGGTGTGTTCGGATCAAGGACGGCCTCAGGGATAGTCTGAGAGTTTTGATAGCTCCACAGAGCGAGCGAGATTTTGCCACAATGGTAGATAAGGCGAAGATCGCCGAGAAGGTGAAGCGCACTAAGCGTCAGAACCGAGAAAAGGGTAGGAGTTAGAGGGATTCGGAGCCCTCAAGTTCCATTCAGAGGCTGAAGAAAAATGCCAGAGTGGATGGGCCTGTAACACCCCAAACCCGGCCCAAACACCACGACCGAATCTGGCATGTCACTAGGAAAAAAAAGAGTTTGAAAGGTTTTATAAATTCTGGAAAATTTCTTTAATAAAAATCAAATTTAATGGCATATTTGAAAACCCATTAATTAAGTAAAAAGGTATTTAGCTAGCCTAGCAATTAGGTGATGTTTGAGAAAAACAAAACTTAGCTCTCTTTCGATTTATGAATTTTTCAACAAAAATCTTTAATTTCGTAGGAAATGTGTTTAAACGAGTTTGCAAAGAAACTTTTGATTATTTTTGATAGAACGTTCCATCGAATAGTTCATAACTAATGAATAACAAAACCCAACTTAAAAATCCAAAATTTACCAAATCTGAAGTGGCCTTATTACATATAAAAAAAAATATCCCAAAAGAAATAAGCGATTAATAATTCAAAATAAAGTTTAATAAAAGAACCCTAGTATGGCCACCTCGA
The DNA here is from genome assembly GCA_025698515.1 of Gossypium sturtianum. Lineage (NCBI taxonomy): Eukaryota > Viridiplantae > Streptophyta > Magnoliopsida > Malvales > Malvaceae > Gossypium > Gossypium sturtianum. Next base: position 96,653,613 of record CM046952.1, read on the forward strand.
GTCCAATCTAACCCAGTCCAAAGAATCATGAGCTACCTACAATTTGTTAAGAAAACAGAGTGAGTCACCAGACTCAGTGTGCAATTAGTTCACAAAATTCCACAACTGGGCTTGAGCCCTAAACCATTATCGGATTCTCACATCATGCACAAGTAATCAATATGATAGCCCAGCCCAACCTAGTATTCCATCCTCTGCACACCGCTTCGTATGTCCATCCTCATACACACCTGTGGGGATTTCTACAATCAACCCTCAATCCGCTACACACCTCTTTGGCAGTCATGCTGACAGTGACACTGCTCAAAGTCCACATAAGTGGTCTAGCCACTGATTCCACACGTGATTAAATCACCAAATCCACAATGAGGCACCACGCCATCATTAATCGTGACAAAGTCACCACTATACACTTCCCATTTAAATCATTTTCATCCCAATATCCCATGCACATTCAACATAGTATAAAAGATAGGTTACATGATATGAAATATATATGATACTTGGCATACACCCACAATCAGGTTATCCGCAAATATTAATAAAGCATGAGTATAATATACTGACCTGGTTTTCCGGTTTACCCAACATAGGTAACTCATTCACCATTGCCGCTATTTTCGGCTTTCAAGCATAACACATACAAATATATAAAGCTAAGGAAATAGTGTGATAATTACACACCTGTAAACCTGAAGAACTAAACTATCGATCTCACTAACATCCTCACTCGTAGGGATCACAGCGATCTACTTATCCTTTTCGGAAGCTGGCCCACACCCCGGTGGCCAATCTCGAACTGCTGATACTGCTCGCCTCTTAAACTTTAGAGTCGAAAACAAAGGTTTGCTCCCTTCCTCGACTTGAACGTTGCTTGCATCCATTAAAAGTCTTGGTCAACAAAAAAAATCGCTACGAAAGAGATGATGGTATAACCACTCAACTGGGTGAAGGCGATGAACAACGGATAAATAGACCAATAGAATACTAGAGAGTATTCCCTTACCTTACAATCCCGAAAAAAAAAAGGGATGGGGGTTCAGAGATTAGTCGCTCCATAGACTTAGAACCTAAATGGTTCTGCTAGCGATATTTCCCGGATGAAATACCCTTCACAACCAAACCAAAGAATGATCCGAAGTAGATGCCTAACACTTAGCCCCTTAATCGATGAAACACAGAGAAAAAGAAACAGGTTTAAATATTAGTCAAGGCAGGTTCGGCCTTACCAAGAGAAGAAGGAATACGGGTTTAATCAAGGGGAAAACGAAAGGGAATGATCTTACCTTAACACAGAGGATTTGAACAACACCCAAGAGAATTTGGCACAACCACAATGGCAGAGAAGATTCGACAATGAACAAGAGTGGAATAGAAATAAGATGAAAGAACCAAAAATGAAAACAAGAGAACTTCAATGAGGCTTAAGATTTTCGCAAACACCAAAGAAACCAAGAAGAGAAGAAAGGTTGGGAGAAAAGAATGATAAGGGGGAAAAATAGGGAAAGAAGAACAAAGGTTTTGGTTTAAGAGGGTAGGAAGAGAAGAAGAAGAAAACGAAAGATTACAAGGGACAAGTGTGTTACTTTCGGTTTTGGAGTTTTGAAAATGAGTAGAGAAAAGAAAATGAGAAGAAATATGCACAAATGGTCTCCTAGTTTCGGCTATAAGTCATAGTAAAAGAAAATAATGGGAATTTACTAGGCACTTTCTTGCAAAGAGAGCAAGAAAAGAACTAAAAGAAGAGCACACCCAAAATGCCAAAAAGAAAAACCCTTAACACACAAAAGCTAATAAAACCTATAAAAATTTTGGCACCAACTCCTTTACCAAAACCGAAAGCCTCACCTCCCTACACTACTCAAAAAATTCGGCTAACAACCCCTTCTCACCTCAATCCCCATGCCGTCCCTTGAAACACTCCTTAATTCCCTCTCTCCACTTATTCAAACTAGTTTGAATAATTCAAAACTCCCTTAATCACTCTCCACCATTCATTCGAATATTTGACCAGTGTCTTGCCTCTCTCCTCCGAGTTTGATTACCATCCAACCGCCTCCCCGCTCGAACCAAAAATAATACTCCCTTGTGTGCTTGAGAGTTTCAAACCCTCTCCCTCTCGCCTTCTCCTTGTGACGCCATCTCCTCGCATGTTAGGTGGCGTCTCCTTTGCCACTCTTCCACTTTGCACCTCTTGTGTCACCAAACGCAACAAAACCCTTAAGTCCTGTCCCCATTCAGCTTCCCTCCTAAAATGCCCAAAACTAAAATTATACCAAGGCTTCGGCTTAACTCCGAGCCTTCCCGAGGCCCCCAAACACATCCAAACAACATGCATAACTCAACAAACATAGAAAAACATAAAAGATGCAAAGCTCCTAAATCCCGAATGTTACAGTTGTTCTACCCTCCTTAAAGAAATTTCAACCTCGAAATTACCTGATCAAAAGAGATGAGGGTATTGCTGTCGCATCCCATTCTCTGACTCCCACGTCGCCTATTCCGAACCATGGTTCCGCCACAAAACTTTGACCACAGGAATTGGTTTCCTTCTTAGCACCTTGACATCTCGATCCAAGATCTGGTTTGGTTCCTCCTCAATAGACAAGTTTGGCCTTACTTCAACTTCCTCAACTGGCACAACGTGAGATGGATCCGAACGGTAACGTCTTAACATCGAAACATGGAACACATCATGCATCTGTTTCAATTCTGAAGGTAACTCCAACTGATACGCTACTGGTCCCACACGTTTTAAAACCTGATAAGGCCCGATAAACCTGGGACTTAGCTTACCCTTACGTCCAAATCTCATCACCTTCTTCCACGGTGAAACTTTCAAGAAGACCCGATCACCTACAGCAAACTCTATCTCTTTTCGCTTTAGATCCGCATATAATTTATGTCTGTCTGACGCTTCCTTCAATCGAATTCGAATTAACTTAACCTTCTCCTTTGTTTTTGCAACCATTTCCGAACCTAAAATATGGCGTTCACCTAATTCCGTCCAACAGGTGGGAGTGCGACACTTTCGTCCATACAACGATTCATAAGGCGCCATCTGAATACTAGATTGGTAGCTGTTGTTGTACGCGAACTCTGCCAACGGTAAGAACTCTTCCCAAGTACCCCTGAAATTGATGACATCCCCTCAACATATCCTCCAAGACCTGAATTACTCTCTCAGACTGTCCATCTATCAGCACATGAAAAGCTGTGCTGAAGTCCAGTCTTATACCCAATGCCTGATGCAGTGCCCTCCAGAATCGAGACATAAACCTAGGTCTCTATATGATATGATCGATACAGGTACCCCATGCAACCTCACAATTTCTGCCACATACAGCTTAGCCAACCTCTGAAGAGAATAGTCGACACGAACATGTATGAAATGGGCAGACTTCATCAACCGATCCATAATCACCCATACCGAGTCTTTCTTAGTAGGCGTGAGAGGTAGCCCACTAACAAAATCCATAGTGATCCTTTCCCATTTCCACTGTGGAATCTTCACCAGCTGCAACAACCCCGAAGGCAACTGGTGTTCGGCTTTGACCTGCTGATACATTAAACACTTTTCCTCAAATTTCGTAACTTTTCGCTTTAATCCAGGCCACCAAAACTGTTCACGCAAATCCCGATACATCTTACTTCCTCCAGGATGCATAGCGTAAGGGCTACTATTCGCTTCCTGAAGAATCATCTGCCTCAATTCTACATCATTCGGCATGCAAACCTTTCCACGAAAACGCAAAACTCCATCGCTCTTCAAACTGTAATCCTCTACTCCACCATCCTGTACTTGCAGAAGTTGAGCACTCAAAACATCATCCGATAACTGTTTCTCCTTAACCTGACTTACCCATGTTGGCTTCACTTGCAGTTCAGCTAATAGACTTCCGTCGTCGTATAAACTAAGGTGGGCGAACATCGCTCTCAAATCTGATATTACCTTTTGGCTTAACGCATTTGCCACCACATTTGCCTTACCCGGATGATATTCAATCGAGCAGTCACAATCCTTCAACAGCTCAATCCACCTTTGCTGCCTTAGATTCAGCTCCTTCTGAGTTAAAAGATATTTAAAACTCTTGTGGTCAGTGTAGATAACAGACTTCTCTCAATAAAAATAATGTCTCCAAACCTTTAAAGCGAAAACCACCGCAGCCAATTCCAAATCATGCGTGGGATAGTTAATCTCATGCGGTCTTAACTGTCGGGACGTATAGGCAACAACCTTCCCATCCTGCATCAGCACACAACCTAACCCCGTGTGAGAAGCATCACAGTACACTACGAAATCTTTGCCAGCCTTAGGCTGAATTAAAACCGGAGCCTCTGTCAAAATCATTTTCAGCTTCTCGAAACTTTCCTGCTGCTTGTCAGCCCAAACAAAAGGTACCCCTTTCCTCAACAACTTGGTTAAAGGTGTCACAATTAATGAGAACCCTTCAACGAACCTTCTTTAGTAACCTGCCAATCCCAAGAAACTTCGAATCTCCGCCACAGACTTAGGTGGTTTCCAGTCCAGCACTGCCTCAATCTTCCGAGGATTGACTCTTACCCCTTCTACAGATACCATATTACCCAGAAAAGTAACTTCTTTTAACCAAAACTCACACTTTCTAAACTTGGCGTACAGCTGTTTCTCCCTCAAAATTTGTAGAACTACCCGAAGATGCGAATCATGCTCCTCTTCTGTCTTGGAATATACTAGAATGTCATCTATGAATACTACAACGAACCGGTCTAGATAGGGTTGAAAAACCCGATTCATCATATCCATGAACGCGGCTGGTGCATTTTTCAACCCAAACGGCATTACCAAAAATTTATAGTGACCGTAGCGAGTCCGGAAAGCTGTCTTATGAATATCTGCTTCCTTTACCTTAAGTTGATTGTATCCTGACCTCAAATCTATCTTTGAAAAGACTGAAGCCCCCTTGAGCTAATCAAACAGATCATCTATCCTCGGCAGCGGGTACTTGTTCTTGATGGTCAATTTATTCAACTGGCAGTAATCAATGCACATTCGCATGGACCCGTCTTTCTTCTTCACGAATAGCACAGGCGCTCCCCATGGAGATACACTGGGTTGGATAAAACCACGATCCAATAGCTCTTGGATCTGAGCTTTAAGTTCAACCAGCTCCTTCGGTGTCATCCTATAAGAAGCGATGGACACCGGAGCCGTACCTGGTAGAAGCTCGATTCCAAACTCCACCTCACGATCTGGAGGCAACCCTAAAAGCTCTTCCGAAAAGACATCCACAAATTCCTTTACTGTTCTAACCCCATCCACGGTCACTTCCTTTGTATCCAAGGCACGGACAAAACTTAAGAAAGCCATGCACCCTTTTCTCACCATTCTTTCCGCCTTAAGAGCAGACACTACATTGGACAAGTAGTCTCTCCTCTCACCTATCACCAAAACTTCATCATCCTCAGGAGTCCTTAACACCATGCGCTTAGCAGCACAATCCAAGTTTGCATGATATCTTACCAACCAATCCATACCTAAGATCAAATCGAACTCCCCGAACAGTAGTTCTATAAAATCAGCCAGGAAAACCAACCCTTGTACTTCCAGAGGCACATTCCTAAAAAGTTTATTTACTACTACAGATTGCCCTAAAGGACTAAGTACAATCATCTCCCTAGAAGCAGTTCTAGAGTTCATGTTCAAGGTTCCAGACACCATACTAGCAACATAGGAATGCGTCGACCCAATATCAATTAATGCAAAGAAAGGGTAAACCAAAATGAGAAACGTGCCTGCTTATAACATCCGGTGCGCGCCACCCTCTTCTCGGTGTTTGGTCGCATAAACCAACCCGGGCTGTCTCGCCTCAGACTCCCAACACCTCTCGCCCGGTGCTCCACGACCCCTACCGAACCATTCCCTCCTCGCCTCGCACCACGACCTCTCAAAGATCTCATGTCCCACCCCTACCGGCCGCACATACCCCGACCTACCATTCGAGCCCCTGGTTTTATCTAGCGGACAATTCTTTATCAGATGATCCTTTGACCCATACCTAAATCATTCCTTATTTCTTCCCCAACACTCTCCCGCATGAGACCTCCATACCGAGCACACTCGTCGAAATTTCCCTACAACCTAAAGCATTGCAACACGACTCGGCCCCTCAACCCTAGGCCTCTTCTGAAACCCTCCTGATGACACTTATGGTCTAAAACTCCTCTTATTTTGCTTCTTAGTTTGCTTTACCTCCTCCGCTATCTTAGCTTTTTCCACCAAAATAGCAAAGTCTCTCTCTCGCTGAGGAGCTATCAACACTCACAGCTCGTCTCACAGCCCATCTTCGAATAGTACGCATCGCTCATAATCGGTCGCAACTATCCCTCGGGCATACCGACTTAACCGCAGGAATTCCCCTCATACTCTGCTACCGATTTACCCCATTGTACTAAATTCAAGAATGCCTTTCTCTGAGCATCCACATAACTAGCTCCAACATACTTCCCTTGAAACATCATCTTAAAGAAATCCCAATCTATCCGGTCCGCCGGAGTACCTTCTCTCACAGTAAGCCACCACTGATAGGCCTCATCCCGAAGTAAAGACACTGCGCCCTTCAGCTTCTCCTCCGCCATACAGTCCAAATCATCCATTATTCTCTCAACTGCCTCTAACCAATATTCTACCACGTTTGGAGCTACCCCAAAAATACCCCTAAATATTTCAGCTCTATTAGCTCGGAGTCGCTCAAGAATGGACTTCCGAGTTGCTGCTCCAGCACCTGCCCTAGCCACATGCTCTAACACACACAACATCGCTTGAGATAGGGCATCATCTCCACCAGTTCTGTCTTGCGACCCTGCTCCCGCCACAGGTGATGCTGGCGCCTCACCCTTAGGCTCATTCCTCGCTTCCGAAAGTTCAACCTCCGTACCTTGGCCTCTCCCACGGCCATGAGTAACACGTCCACGTCCTCTACCACTCATATCTATCGCTCCGCCTTACTCTGATTATAAATTTTATGAGTCAGTATATCTTTCCACTTGTTTATTAACGAGTAGTTTTATGAAATAGAATTATAAGTAGTTTCTTCGCAATGCACATACATTTCTAAAGGTTTTCATCTCTACAGTAAAAATTCTAAATTCCAACATTCACAACAATACATCATATAACCACCTCATGCAATTCACTTAACAATCTGAAAACTTACCTGGTGGACCTGGGCCGGGAACTCGAGTGCCATTCTTCAAAAAGACAAGTTCATATAAAATTTTATTTTTATACTATCTTAAATACAAAATTTGAAAATGTTTTGGACCCAAAACCCAAGGCCGAGTTTTTAAAACTTGGCTCTGATACCAAATTGTAACACCCCAAACCCGGGCCAAACACCACGACCGAATCTGGCATGTCACTAGAAAAAAAAGTGTTTGAAAGGTTTTATAAATTATGGAAAATTTCTTTAATAAAAATCAAATTTAATGGCATATTTGAAAACCCATTAAATAAGTAAAAAGGTATTTAGCCAGCCTAGCGATTAGGTGATGTTTGAGAAAAACAAAACTTAGCTCTCTTTTGATTTATGAATTATTCAACAAAAATCTTTAATTTCGTAAGAAATGTGTTTAAACGGTTTGCAAAAAACTTTTGATTATTTTTGATAGAACGTTCCATCGAATAGTTCATAATTAATGAATAATAAAACCCAACTTAAAAATCCAAAATTTACCAAATCTGAAATGGCCTTATTACATATAAAAAGAAATATCCCAAAAGAAAATAGTGATTAATAATTCAAAATAAAGTTTAATAAAAGAACCCTAGTATGGCCACCTCGAGTCCAATCTAACCCAGTCCAAAGAATCATGAGCTACCTGCAATTTGTTAAGAAAGCAGAGTGAGTCACTGCACTCGGCAGTGCAATTAGTTCACAAAATTCCACAAGTGGGCTTGAGCCCCAAACCATTATCGGATTCTCACATCATGCACAAGTAATCAATATGATAGCCCAGCCCAACCTAGTATTCCATCCTCTACACACCGCTCCGTATGTCCATCCTCATACAAACCTGTGAGGATTTCTACAATCAACCCTCCATTCGCTACACACCTTTTTGGCAGTCATGCTGACAGACACACTGCTCAAAGTCCACATAAGTGGTCTAGCCACTGATTTCGCACGTGATTAAATCACCAAATCCACAATGAGGCACCACGCCATCATTAATCGTGACAAAATCACCAATATACACTTCCCCTTTAAATCATTTTCATCCCAATATCCCATGCACATGCAACATAGTATGTAACATCCCCAAACCCGGCCCATTCACTACGACCGAATCAGTCTGCTAGGTTTGTTGCTGCTAGGCAGGGACCGCCGCAGTGTAATCAGTGTGGGAAATCTCATTGGGGTGGTTGCTGGACTGGAGGAAAGGTGTATGGACGGTTAGGATTGGGTGCATATGATTGGGATGCATGATGATCATGATTATGTTTGTATGTGATATTTTGCTAATCCGGAAAAAGGGTAGCACATCGAGTCTTTGGTGACTCACCTTTTCCCTTAACCATTTCGGGTAGTGCATAAAGTCGGGCCGGATCGGAGAGGACAAGGTGGCCCATGCCAAGATGATGTTCAATTATTTCATGCTTGATTTTGATATAAGTACTTTATTTGAATCGTTGGGTTGTAATAAAGGCCATTTTATGTTTTTGGTATTACTTTAACTATGGTTTATTTAAATTAAACTGCTACGTGAAAATGATTTATGGTTTGCAACCTATTTATTCAAATTGGATATTATAAACTAAAGTTTTAAAAATGAATGAGTTTAATAGCAAAGTTTTATTCCAAAGATATGTTTTCCAAAATTCAGCAAACTACGATGTTTAATTTTAAATTAAGAAGATTTGCAACCGTCTTTTCCCAGTGACATAACGTCCCTGTGGTTTGACACCACCGTGGGTTGGCCCCACATGAGATATGGGATCGCTCGCTAGTGATTGGGTATCACACGATGGGTTGGCCCCATCATTCGATTATTGTGACTACGGTCACCAATGGTTTTGGTACCACATTTGTGTCTTTGGGACACCGTGAGGTTGGGCACCTCATTGCGACTCGTCCCCGTGGTTAACACCACCGTGGGTTGGCCCCACATGAGATATGGGATCGTCCCGCTAGTGATTGGGTATCACACGATGGGTTGGCCCCATCATTGGATTTGTGACTTCGGTCACCAAAGCTTTGGTAGCACAAACGTGTCTTTGGGACACCAAAGGTTTGGCACCACATTGATGGATATTGTGTCTTTGGGACACCAGTGTTTTGGTAACACATTGTGACTATATGTCACCAGTGGTTTGGCACCACCAGTGGGTTTTGGTACCACACGGGTAGAAAAAGGAGATACGGATGGTTAGGATCGGGTTGCATTAATTATGTTGCTATGTATGATGTGTGTTAGCATGTTGTTTCATCGGGAGCGGGATTTATGCACCGAGTCATTCGACTCACCCTCTCCTTTGACATTTCAGTGACCCGTAGACGCGGACATGGAGTCAGGTGGACTCGGGGTGCACATGTCATGCTTTAATAAAAGTTTTGCTCAGACTATTCACCTTGGGTACTTTAGCTTATTTATTTTTATTTGAGATTTAATTTGGATTTGTAAAAGGCCTTTAAATTATGTTTTATGATGGTTATGTTTTAATTAGATTCTTAACCTGCTTAACAAATAATTTGGTATGAAATTTTACTAAAAATTTGGAAGGATAATGTTTTCAAAACTATAACGCAATGTGTTTTACACTATACCATCGGGTATCTCACTATGTTTTGTTATAAAGTAAACTCAAATGATTTTCAAATCAAACTCGATTTTCTACTAAGTCAAAAATGTTTTAAAATAGCACTAAGAAACTATTGGAATTACTAAATGAAACCAACTCGTTTTTAACTATATACTTTGGATAAGTTTTCAAAATCTAATCAAACAAGCCTACTTCAATTTTCCTCAAATTCACTATGTTTTCACCCCGCTTTTAAACGAAAAATCTTATCTCTCAAAAACGTTTTCCCCCGTAACATACCAGATTCGGACGTGGTGTCCTGTCCGGGTTTGGGGTGTTACATAGTATAAAAGATAGGTTACATGATAAGAAATATATATGATACTTGGCATACACCCACAATCAGGTTATCCGTAAATATTAATAACGCATGAGTATAATATACTGACCTGATTTTCCGGTTTACCCAACCTAGGTAACTCAATCACCATTGCCGCTATTTTCGGCTTTCAAGCATAACACATACAAATATATAAAGCTAAGGAAATAGTGTGATAATTACACACCTGTAAACGTGAAGAACTAAACTGTAGATCTCACTAACGTCCTCACTCGTAGGGATCACAGCGATCTGCTTATCCTTTTCAGAAGCTAGCCCACACCCCGGTGGCCAATATCGAACTACCGATACTACTCGCTTCTTAAACATTGGAGTCGAAACAAAAGGTTTGCTCCCTTCCCCGACTTGAACATTTATTGCATCCAATAAAAGTCTTAGTCAATAAAAAAAATTGCTACGAAAGAGATGATGGTATAACCACTCAACTGGGTGAAGGCGATGAACAACGGATAAATAGACCAATAGAATACTAGAGAGAATTCCCTTACCTTACAATCCTGAAAAAAAAGGGATGGGGGGTTCAGAGATTAGTCGCTCCACAGACTTAGAACCTAAATGGTTCTGCTAACGATATTTCCTGGATGAAACACCCTTCACAACAAAACCAAAGAATAATCCGAAGTAGATGCCTAACACTTAGCCCCTTAATCGACGAAACACAAAGAAAAAGAAACAGGTTTAAATATTAGTCAAGGCAGGTTCGGCCTTACCAAGAGAAGAAGGAATACGGGTTTAATCAAGGGGAAAATGAAAGGGAATGATGTTACCTTAACACATAGGATTCGAACAACACCCAAGAGAATTCGGCACAACCACAATGGCAGAGAAGATTCAACAATGAACAAGAGTGGAAGAGAAATAAGATGAAAGAACCGAAAATGAAAACAAGAGAACTTCAATGAAGGCTTAAGAGTTTCGGCAACACCAGAGAAACCGAGAAGAGAAGAAAGGTTGGGAGAAAAGAATGATAAGGGGAAAAAATAGGGAAAGAAGAACAAAGGTTTTGGTTTAAGAGGGTAGGTAGAGAAGAAGAAGAAAATGAAAGATTACAAGGGACAAGTGTGTTACTTTCAGTTGTGGAGTTTTGAAAATGAGTAGAGAAAAGAAAATGAGAAGAAATATGCACAAATGGTCTCCCTAGTTTTGGCTATAAGTCATAGTAAAAGAAAATAATGGGAATTGACTAGGCACTTTCGGCAAAAGAGAGTAAGAAAAGAACTAAAAGAAGAGCACACCCAAAATGCCAAAAAGAAAAAACACTTAACTCACAAAAGCTAATAAAACCTATAAAAATTTCGGCACCAACTCCCCTTACCAAAACCGAAAGCCTCACCTCCCCTACACTACTAAAAAAAATTCGGCTAACAACCCCTTCTCACCTCAATCCCCATGTCGTCCCTTGAAACACTCCTTAATTCCCTCTCCTCCACTTATTCAAACTAGTTTGAATAATTCAAAACTCCCTTAATCACTCTCCACCATTCATTCGAAATATTTGACCAGGTCTTGCCTCTCTCCTCCAGAGTTTGATTACCATCCAACTGCCTCCCTTGCCTGAACAAAAAATAATACTCCCTTGTGCTGCTTGAGAGTTTCAAACCCTCTCATTCTCAGCTTCTCCTTGTGACACCATCTCCCTGCATGTTAGGTGGCGTCTCCTTGCCACTCTTCCACTGCACCTCTTGTGTCACCAAACGCAACAAAAACCCTTAAGTCCTGTCCCCATTCAGCTTCCCTCCTAAAATACCCAAAACTAAAATTATACTAAGGCTTCGGCTTAACTTCGAGCCTTCCCGAGCCCCCCAAACACATCCAAACAACAGGCATCACTCAACAAATGCAGAAAAACATAAAAGATGCAAAGCCCCTAAATCCCGAATATTACAGGGCCGATTAGAGTTGGGGCCCCTAATCCTACTACTGGACCGTAACCATGTGTTGACTATGGTAGACGCCATCAGTGTGAGTGCTGGAAAAGGATTGTGGCATGTTTGAGAGGCGAAACATTAGAGCACCGTATCAGAGATTGTCCACGGAGGCCCGAACATATGCAAGTTACAAGTCGGGGTACTGTTCAGCCGCTGAGAGGTATTCAGTAGCCACCGAGAGGCCATGGTCAGGCCAGATATGGAAATGGTATGGGCCGTGGTCGTGGAGCACTGGGCAGATGTGCTGGTCATACTGAGGCGAGGCAGCCAGCTCTGGTTTATGCTGCACGTCGCTGAGAGGACGGTGTAAAAGCTTAATTTTGACCCTAATTGGAATAGTAGTTTTGGGACCACAAATCCGAGTCCGAAAAATATTTTTAAAATTATTTTCAGTGTTTAATATGTGTGAATTTGCTTTTGTTAAATTTTTGTGTTTTAATTTCATTATTTGAGTGTCCGATTAAATAAAAGGGCTTAATTGCCTAAAATGAAAATTTGATGGTTAGTTGTGAAAGTGCCTAATTGTTGTTGTCTTTTTAATATGGAGGATTTATGTTGCAATTAGCCCATTTTTTTAAAGTAGTGGACGGCATTATGTTAAAGTATATAATATTATTATATCAATTATAATGGTTAAATAATATATAATATATTATAATTATAAAGTTATTATAATAAGACAAAAACATTAAAGAAAAACATTTTTTTTCATCTTTCATTTTTTTCATGACCGAATAGAGAAAAGAAAAAGAAAATAGAAAAAGCTTTGAGCAATCGGCACCTATCTAGCTTGATTAAGGTATGTTTCAGTTTTGGTTTTTGATAATTTTTACATTTTTGAGATTGTTGCTATGAAATGTACAAAACCCATGCTTCAATTTTTGATTTTGATGAATATTTTGAGTTAAGCCATTGATGATAGCTTGTGATTTTTGTTGTTTGATGATGAAATATGAAATATATGTGTTAGAGTAACATGTTTTGTCTTTGGATTTTTGATGGATTTGAGTAATTTGGACTAAATTGTAAAAATAATTTTTTTAAGGGACTAAAATGTGAAAAAAATGAAATATATGGACTTCTATAATGTTTGTGAATATTCGGCCTAACTATAGTATGTGTAAATTTTGTGTATTTTGTGTTTTATGCAATAAGGACTAAATTGTAAAAAGTTTGAAATGTCAGGGGCAAAATGGTAATTTTCCCATCTATGCATTTTTCGATTAAATTGAATGAATATGTGGTTAAACTAGTTAAATTTGAATTTATTTAGATCAAGAACGAAAGAAAACGGAATTAGATCAGGGGAAATCAAAAGTAGACGAATAGTCGATTAAGCCGTCTGACAACATCCGAGGTAAGTTTATAAGCATATATGTGTTGTTAATTTTTTACAAACATGAGATTTATATGCTGATTTGTAATATGTGAAATTAATGTACGGAAATGATAGTATGAAATATAGCACTAAGTGTGCGAGATGTTAAATGTGACGGCACTAAGTGTGCGAGAAGTTAAATGTGATGGCACTAAGTGTGCGATACGTTACAAGGTTTTGGCACTGTGTGTATGATATCTATATATAGCTTCGGCTAATCATTTGGAACTATGTGTGCAATATATATATAGCTTCTGTTATCCATTTGGCACTAAGTGTGCGAGTTCATTGAATATAAAAGATTATCATATGATATAACGTATCGATCAATAAGGTGACGTGGGAAATGTAATAGATAAGTATGATGAGGTACATGTACGTACGAAACCTATGTCGTTGTTGACTTTTGTGTATGAGTTTGAAAAGTGGTGGAAAAAAATAATAGGTAGTGACTCATGAATAAGATTTGAATAGTAAAACTTATTGATATTGATTTGAAATAATGTGCTTTTGATGATGTTTAAGAGATTCAACAGGCAATGTGAAGTAAAGATCGAATGTGTAATTGAATCATAGGTTCAGGCATGTGTTAGTTATTTGTTTATATCGAAACAAGGTAAGTTGGTTATTTGAAATGATAAAATGTTAAGTGAATTATGTGATTAAATATGTGAGAATTACTTATTCGGTGTTGTGAAGTTAATTTGTGTGTTCGGCTATATAATATTTATGTGTGAAAGTAAAATGTGATCTTGGTACTAAATGATAATTGTGCTTAATATTTTGGGGTAATCGACCTTGTTAACCTAATGTTATTATGCAAGTGTTTATATATTTGTTTTTGCTTATGACTTACTAAGCTTAAATAGCTTACTGTGTGTGTGTTCTTGTTTATCTTTATTTTATAGATTTTGGAGTCTCGTTACGAGCTCGGGGATAGTCAGCAAAGCTTATCACACTATCGACGGTTTCTTTCGGTATTTTACTAAGTTGAATTTGGGCTTATGGCATGTATAGCATAGATGGAATGTTTAAGTTTGATTTTTGGGCATGTATATATATATAGCCATGCGAAAATGGCGTAATCTTGATATTTAGGGCTTATGTGTATTCGGTCATGGCATTAGCTCATTATAGAAGTATATTTCATGATGTGTTTATGCATGGTGTTTGAATATATGGTTTGATTGATTATTGGGTTAGTTGATAGTTGTGTAGTTTTGGTCATGGTATTTACATGATTTGGTAAGTAAATTTCATGACATGTATGAATGGTGTTTTGGGTTATATATCTTGGTTGTGTAAAGATATGAATGACTTATAAATAGCTCAGTTAGTAAGCTTGAATCATGTTTGGGATTTGTATATGTAATTGGTTATTGTATTCGGCTTAGGAATGAAGTAAAGGAATGGATACATACGTTGATTTTAAAATGGTTAATTGTGTAGGTTGGAAATGGTAAGTTTCATAGGTTTTTGATTTAGAAACAGTGAATATATGTGTATGAGCATATTCGGCTTTGGCTTAAAATTTATATTGGTAAGTCTGTAATATATATATATATATATATGAGGAGTACTTAAAACATATTTGATTTGAAGATGTAAGTGACTATAAGATTCGGTTTTGGAATTTATATTATATTGATGAGCATCTATTGGGTCTCAATAGATATAATGGTATATTCGGATAAAGCTTGAAACTTATAATGATATATATGTGTTTTTGGTGAATATCATGGAATCATAGGTATGCTATGGTTTGAGAGTTATACAATGACCGAATATACATTAATTAGCTTTGTAGTGATAATGAAATATGGATGTTTGAAAATGGTTCAAATGGTATGGTCATTTATACATGAAATTTGTAATAAGAAAAGATGTATGTTTGATTTAAGTTTACATAGTTATTTTTGAATGATTTTATGACTAGGAAAAAAATAAGTTTGGTATTTGTTATATAAGTGAAAATTGAACTAAAGAATGTTTTAATATATGTTTGAAATGAGATGAATATATGCTCGCATATGCCTAGGTTATTTGAAATCGTTTGTAATGGCAAAGTATGCAACTTTATTTTTGCTTGAATGGTTCAGTTTATGTAATTTAATTTGATTATAAAGCATACAAATTTGGTTTACTAAGAATTGTACTATGTGATCATAAAGGTTTAATGTGACTATAGTGTTAGGTGCATGTCATAATAATATCAGAGGTATATACGGCCATATTATAATGTTTCGTATGTGATTAAATTTTTAAGTTGTATACATATTAGTTCGAGTTTGACAATTATGGAACATGTTCAAAAGTTTTGATGTAAGTTTGAATTGGATTAATTGGAAATCTCGAAAAGTGCTCATTTGTAAGTTATGATTAATAAGATATGATTGGTTTGAATTGGAACTATGATTACATATGTGATTGACTATTATTATTATAAAGAGAAAGTTTGTTCGGTTGGTTTGTTATATGCAAGCGTAGAATTAATAATTGATATGTGAATATTTGGCAATAGTAATAGTATGTTTTGCTTATGCAATATATATTTGATATATGCACGATATATGATATGTAATGTTATAAAGGTATCGTTATTCTTTGGTGCATAAAAAGTGTTTAATGATTGTGTTAAATCATGCTATGTCTGGTAATGTCTCGTAACCCCATTCCAGCGACGGATACGAGTTAGGGGTGTTACAGACGGAGACGCCCCAGATGTTATTACTGGTACGTTCTTTATCTATAAAGTACCTTATACTGCACTGATTGATGTTGGGTCCACGCATTCGTATATAGCATGCTCGGTGTCTGAGACTTTTGGTATAGTGGTTGAAACCACAGCGAGTGAGATTATTGTGTTGAGTCCTTTAGGGCAGTCAGTTAAGGTAAACAAATTGTTCAGAGATGTACCTTTGGAGGTCCAAGGAACCATCTTTTTGGCGGATTTAATGGAACTTCCTTTTGGAGAATTCGACTTAATACTGGGCATGGATTGGCTGGTTAAGCATCAAGTGAATTTGGACTGTGCTGCTAAATGGGTGGTACTGAAAACTATGGAGGGTGATGAGGTGGTGCTAATAGGGGAGCGTCAGAATTATTTGTCAAATGTGATTTCTGCCCTGAAAGCTGAGAAGTTGGTTCGTAAGGGTTGTGAGGCGTATATAGCCTACATCGATGTTCTTGACTTTGAGATTTCATGTTTTAAAGACATCAGAACAGTCAAAGACTTTCTGGATTTTTTCCTGATGAACTACCTGGACTACCTCAAAACCGTGAAGTTGAATTTGGGATTGAGCTCCTACTGGGTACAGCTCCGGTGTCCATCGCTCCCTATAGAATGGGACCAAAGAAGCTAGTGGAGCTTAAGGCTAAGATTCAAGAGTTACTGGATCGAGGGTTCATCCACCCTAGTGTGTCTCCATGGGGAGCACCGGTATTATTTGTGAAAAAGAAGGATCGATCCATGCGTATGTGCATCAACTACTGGCAACTGAATAAATTGACTATTAAGAATAAGTACCCCCTGCTGAGGATTGATGATCTATTAGACCAGTTTCGAGGAGCTTCGGTCTTCTCTAAGATTGATCTTCGATCGAGGTACCATCAACTGAGAGTCAAAGAGGCTAATGTTCACAAGACAGCGTTTAGGACTCGTTATGGTCATTATGAGTTCCTAGTGATGCCGTTTGGACTAAGTTGGGCGAGCGGCGTGTTCTGGGCCCTGAATTGGTTTCTTATACCGAGGACAAAGTTAGAATAATTCGGGATCGATTGAAGGCAGCATCTGACAGACAGAAATCGTATGCGAATTTGAAGCACAAGGAGATTTAGTATTCTGTGGGGGACTTCATTTTTCTCAAAGTCTCACCATGAAAGAAGGTACTGAGATTTGGACGAAAGGGCAAGTTGAGCCCTAGGTTTATTGGGCCTTATTGTATACTAAAACGTGTGGGACTGGTTGCCTATCAACTTGAGTTACCTCCAGAGATGGATAGGATCCACGATGTGTTCCACGTCTCTATACTGAGGCGTTATCGCTCTGATCCCACACACGTGATATCGACTAAGGAGATTGAGGTTAGACCGGACCTGACTTTTGAGGAGCAACCGATTCATATTTTAGATCGTGATGTGAAAGTTTTGAGGAAGAAGTCTATCCCACTGGTTAAGGTACTTTGGCGCAATCACATCTCAGAGGAGGCCACGTGGGAACCTGAAGATGCGATACGTCAACAATACCCTCATCTGTTTTGATCAGGTAAATTTCGAGGCCGAAAATTTCTTTTAGGGGGTAGAGTTGTAACGCCCCAAAAATTTAAGTACTTATTTTTGTATGTTTGTAACGCAAGTACTTGTCTGCTTCAGTGGTTAAGTGATTTAGGTGTGTTTGGTAGTGTCTGAGAAGTCTTGGGTTCAAGCCTAGGCTTGTGCAAAAAGTTTTGTTTTTAAGGAATAAACCCTTGCCTATAGTTAGTAGGCTTTAAAATTATTTTGGGTAAGGCAAGACATAAAAAGCCTACTGGTCTAGGGGGTAAGTGGCGTGTTACCTATGCCAGTGGACTGAGGTTCGAATCTTAGTAGAGGCAAGGGGAGTATTTATTTTGCTGATGTGTCGTGGCAGGTGTTGTGGTTTGGCTGAAACACTGAAGTGGTTGAGAAGAATTCAAATTAGGAAGTTGAATGGGATTCGAATTGGGGGGTTGAGAGATTGGAGGAGTGATTTTAGGAGAAAATCAAGGGATGTGAGGGGAGAGGGAGTGTAGTGCCGAAATGGGACTCTGGGGCAGTAAAGATTTTGGCTTGAGGGGTGCTTCTCATTTTCGGTTTTGCTTTGTATGTACTTTTCCCTCTACCGAAACCTCTTCTCCCCCTTTTCATTCTTTTTCATTTTTTTCTTTTCCCTCTTCTGAATACTCCCTCTTCCAATTGCCTCATCTTCATTTCTTTTCCCAAGTAATTCTAATGTTGGCCGAATATACCTTCCTCCCCCTTTTTGTTATTTTGAATCTATTTTTCTATCGTTCTTTTCCTGCTTCACTGTTGTCGATTTGCTCTTCTGGCTTTTCTCTTTTTTCATTCTTCCCTTTCATTTCCTAGTTGCCGAATCTTTCCTTTCTCTTGGGGCCGACTGTGTTCCCTTCTCTGTTTTCTGGTAAGCATTCAATACTTGCTGTTAAGTCTTGCACTTCGTAGTTGATTCTCTTTCTCGCGTTATTGGTAAGTATAATAGTATGGTGTCATTTTGTTACTTGTTGATTAAGTGCTTACTCATTTTCGGGTGGTGCCTAGGAACTTTTTGAAGGGTAAAAGGTTTGTAATTAACCTTTGGGTAGGCAAAACGTCCCTCTTCACTCGATCAAAGGTAAGTTGTTGTGAGTATAACGATTGGGATAACTTGTGTGTATTCGATTGAGTAACTGCTTAAATGAATAATTGGGGATTGTTGGTCAAGTGTAGGTTTCAAAGGCATGGGCGATTTTCTCAGCAAATAGAACCCAGGTGTGTAGCAGTACTCCATAAACAATATCGGTGGAATGCCAAAAAGTGTGTAAACACTGCCCAAATCATAAACCGGCAAAAGTCAGAAAATAGGACAATCGACTCTACATGAGCGTGCGCTCACTCGTGTGGTAATTTGAACACATAAAACATGGGCGTTTGACTATCGAGGTCACAATGAGCAATTTCGTGGTTTTAGACCGTTTTGGGCCACGTTGGGCCGAAATGGGCTGTGTTGGCCCAACGGGCTTATGGGCCCCACACGGGTAAACCACACAAACATTTGGAGAATATTGGGCCAAACTGTGTAATGTTTATGACCGAGACCAATTCTGAACTGTGTGGGCCACATGGGCGTGTGGGCCCACATGGGCCTGCATTATGGGCCTTGGGCCCATTTTCACTATTTGACTGTTAAGGTTGCACGGGTCGCCCGAGACGACTGTGGACCTACTGATGGGTCGGTAAGTGTACCAAGACCCTCAAACTGATAAAATGATTGTTATGCCCCTATGATATTAAATGCCTATATGCCTTATGATATGTATGACTGTATATGAGCATGCCACGATTTATATGTTGCATACATGTGTGATATGTTGCATGGGGATGGGATTATTATGATTGGAGGAAGTGTACTGTACTGGCAGCTCTGCTGTAAATACTGTTTAGTGCCGCAACCGATGTTAATTTTTGGAGTGTAGGGATGGGTGGGTTTATTTTATCCCCACATGGAGTGTTGGACTAGACGGAGTGGAGTGTAGAGGATGGTTGGGTAGGATTTTTGTTTGCATGCCTGAACTATTACTGTCACTGAAATGGGCTAAGGCCCATACTGATACTGATATTGTTATGGGCTAAGGCCCATACCGACATCGATCATCATTATAGGCTAAGGCCCAACCGAATCGAATCAATCATATTGATTTGGGCTTAGGCCCAGTCTGAACTTGCCTGCGGCATAATTGGACATTTTGCTTACATGGGATTACACACTGAGTTTTCGTAAACTCACCCCTCTATTTATCTATACAGGTAATCCCCAGTCTTAGGCGGATCGGTGCTGCGAGGGATTCGGAGGTGGCCACACAACCGCACTTGCTTTTATATTTGACTTTTTATTTACAAGAAATTTAATTTGGGTATTTGTTTTTGTAATAAGGTCTCTTTAAGTTTTAACTTTTAATTTGGGGATTTTACTTATTTTAATTCAAATCTGAGTAGTAGTAGGACGCAGATTTTCAAAAGATAAATGTTTTTCAAAACACCACGTTTTCGTAACATGCTATAAAAGCTTCCGCATCAAACATTGTTTTAAAGTATAGTAACAAACTAATATGATCATCATTCTGCTAAAGACAACTTGAGTTTTAAAAGAATAAGATACCCTAAATTTCCGTTAAGATAAAAAACGGGATTTAATAATAAGAATGGATTTTCCAAAGAAACTATGTTTTCAAAAAACACTTGAATGTGATATCGCCAGATTCAGCCATAACGTCTGGGCCGAGTTTGGGGTGTTACGACCCCTGCCTTGTGTTAAATATTTTATAACACCTTCCATGTCAGTATTTTGAAATTTCTCTAGATCCATAGTATCAATAAAATCTTTCTCATAGAATGAGATGTTATAAAATTCACAGATATCACTAGGGGTGATTGGAAAGTCTTCCCATCGTAATCAACATAATTTATTATCGCATTATAGACTTGCTTAATCGCCTGATCCTTAAGTGACACGTAAAATTCTTAGACAACAACTATGTTTGCATTATTCATGGGAATAACACAAAACTGCTCCCATTGATGGTAACGGACCAAAGTCCGTATTTCTTTATAGTGAATCATTGAGGGTTCAAAACCTCGTTCCTGGATTAGTGGTCTCTCTCTTAACTAAAGAAAATATTTTTTCATATTAGTATTATGAAATTGCGAAGAGTATTAAACATAATGTTTCTTGGACCATATCTCACTTGTTCTTTCTAGGAGGTGTCCTTACTAATATTTATAAGCAAGATAATCAAGATATTCAATATAAATGTAACACCCTTACCCGTGTTCAAAGCCGAAACCGGGTTTAAGGCATTACCCAACTTATCTCGCTTAAACATCTAGAATAGGGCTATAAAATTTCATTTAAATCCATCTCAAGCTCATTCTTGGCCCACGAGGCCCTAAACATACCTCCGAGAGGTTTCAGAATCTATTCGGGAACTTTTACGAGCTTGGAAAACTTTTCTCCAAAACAAGGGCCACACGGCCGTGTTGGTCTAAGGACACGCCCGTGTGCCCCTAAGACATGCCTGTGTCTTCCACCCGTGGTCGATCCTGACTAACTTTACATGGCCGTGAACACGCCCGTGTCCCTAGCCCGTGTCTCTCACACGGCCTAGACATGCCCGTGTCCTTAGCCCGTGTGTCGAATTAAATTCTACAATTAATGTGCAGACTTCACACGGCCTAGGCACACGCCCATGTCCTAGGCCGTGTCTCCCACATGGCTAAGACACACGGTCGTGTCTCTACCCGTGGAGCATACTGACTTGCAAACCTAGCATGCAAGGGGACACACGGTCGATCCACACGCCCATAGGGCTGACCGTGTATCACACACAGCATAGACACACGCCCGTGTGTCTACCCGTGTGGACAATTAGATGGCTATCTACCAAGCCCTTTGCCACCCTACATTGCACACATACAAACACCAATTCAATTCAACCTAATTCATAACTCAAAGGCATATCTAAGTACTCAATTCAACATCAATACACAATGGCATACACTTCAAGAAAATAACTTTCATTAAGCATAAGAGCTTGCCAAGTATCATCCTAACTTAATAGACCATTACAAAAGGACTTTAGTGCCTTACAAAGCCAACACTTTGGCCAACAATTACGACCTAACAAAATACTCGAGTCCAATACATGCCATACTCAAAATAAGTCTAAACTGTTATACCAAAGTGATGTCGATAGTGTGATTTCCGAACTCCTACGTCCACGTTCCTCGAGTTATCTTGGCAATACTACAAGAAAATGGGCAATGAAAGGGGTAAGCACAAAGCTTAGTACGTTTGAATGGAAATAAATAGTAACAATAAGCTCACAATTTAATCCATCCATGGCATTAAATAACCATACAGGAGTCATAGGCTTCTTGCCATACTTACTTACAATTTCCCTTATTTAGCACACACCGTGCCACACATCATAGTCGTTTCTTCCTCACTCATTCACGAGTACCTGTACTCATTCAATTACATGACTTTAGTAGAGATCTCATTTCTATTTCTAAACTCATCTACTTATCCCATTAATCACTAGGGATAGTCAAAGACGCATATTCAATGTCATTACTTTAGGTACGAAGCCAATGCCACATCCCCGAGGTGGTCTTACATGGAGTCACCTCTAAATGCTAATGCCATATCCAGGATAAGGTCTTATATGGACTTTCTCATCAAATATCGATGCCATATCCCGAATATGGTCTTATACGATTCTCATATTCATTACCGAAGCCATATCCCAGATATGGTCTTATACGGGACTTCAACTCGGTGCCGAGGCCATGTCCCAGACATGATCTTATCGGGACCTTATCTATTTCATATCTCGATGATAGCCTTTTCATATTCATTATAGTCCACTAGGACTTCAACAACATATTCAACATCAATCACTCAATTTAGTAGAGTATCATGCATCAATATGATACCAAGCGTTCTCAAATATGCTAACATAAATGTTGCATTAATCACATACAAACTTACCTCGTTTTCAAAATGAGCGAACTCGTCGGTTTAGCCCAAGACTTTGTTCTTTCCCCGATCGAGGCAGATTCTTGGTTCTTCTTACTCTATAATAGCAATTTAGCTCATTTTAATCTCCACATTAATAAAAGCATTTCAATAATCATGCTTAGGCAAAATTACTATTTTGCCCCTAGACTTTGGCAAAATGACCATTTTGCCCCTAGGCTCGGAAATTAATTCTAATCACATTTCCACTTTCAACAAGCCTAGGTGAACATTTAATACTCTTATAGCTATCATAAAAACTCAACATTTCACATAATTACTACAAATTTGTAACATTTTCATCAAGGTCCAATTAGGTGTTTTCAAGACAACACCTTTCACAATAGTTGTTCATCTAACAACCAAGACTCATTTTCTTCCAAAAAATGTAGAAAATAAAAATGAAAGCTCTCATGGCAACTCTTTAAACATTTCACCATAATGTAAGATAATCCCCTCTTTAGAAAGCTTAAGCTCTAGGGATCTCAAAAGTACAATTATCATAAAGAAAAATCATCAAAATACCTTACTAGAATGAAGGAGAGCTTGCTAAAAATTTGAGCTTTCAAAACCCCTATTTTTCTTGGAATTTTTGGTGGAGGAAGATGGAAAGAAAGATGATATTTTCTCTTTCTTTATTCTAATATTAAACTAGTCAAATTAGTTACCAATTACTACTAACTTTGACCAAATTTTTGTCCATCTCTGTCTCCCATGATAGCCTATGGCCGGCCAAGCATTTACAAGGGGCTAAATTTCCTTTTAAAGACCTCAAAATTACAATCTATGGCTATTTGGTACCTTTAGCTTATAGAATGGAACTTTCACACTTTTTGCTATTTAGTCCTTCTTCGCGATTAAACATGAAATCGCTAAAATTAAAGTACCAAAATTCTCATGTACTTATACAATCATACTCTGACTCATAATATGACATGAAAATAAATTTCTCTAATCTCGGATTAGTGATCCCGAGATCACTGTTCCGACTAGCCCTTAAATCGGGCTGTTATAATAACAGTAAGAGAGGATTGAGAATACTCAAACCTCAACTATCTAGAACTCAATTGTGCTTTCTCTTGGTATTGTGGATGACAACTCCCTCAAATGTAGCTTCCCTGAATTTGGAATAAAAGACTGAGATTTAGGGGTTTTAAGGAGAAAATAGGTTTTGAGGGGCGTTTAGAGGGGGTTTGACATCAGAATTAAGTTAGATTGTATTAGAATTGTATTTTTATGTTTAAAAGGATTTTTTTAGGGTTAAAATCAAGTATAATAGAGGTTATTTTTCCGAGTTGCGCAATCGGGTTGGGTTGACCCTGTAAAAATTTGCAGCGATGTCACGACATAGGGGTTCCATGTCGCAACATCCTTAATAGACTACTCATATCACAACATCGGGGTTCAATATCGCGACACACCCTGAAGTTTTGAAATTCTAAGAAAGTATCTTCTTTGTCACAACACAGGTTACTGATGTCGTGACATCGGGTTGCTTTTTTAACTTCTTTATTACTGCCCACGATGTTGCGACATAGAATTTTCAGCGTCATGACGCTGACCTTGTTTCCCAAATTTTCGATCTTCAGAGTGCTTCAAGCGTTTTTTAGACCTGTCTTTGACCTTCCTATAGTACATTAACAACTTAGTTTGGGAAGTATACAGTTAGTATAGTTAGTAATAATCAAATGATGGGAAGATGTTAGGTCTTGATGGTGGACTCGTCCGTCAACTAAGTCAATAGGCATCGGGGTGATCCTTGTGAATTGTCTCTATCTGTATTAATCCAACACCCATCATGTCATTCTATTCGTCTGCTGTTGTCTCTTCCTCTAAATTTACCTTTTCGGCCTACTTTAATGACCAACAACTCTTTTCACAGGTCATAACTATTAGCGATTTTCAAAGCCACATACCCACACAACTTCTTTAATTTGTGTTTAGCATTCGTGCTTTGGAAAAAAAGTTGAGGGTTGTGGTTCACAATTGCTGTCTATAGTGTTTATGTCCTTTTTCATTGATCAAGTATGGCTTTTCAAAAGTACTTTTTGAAGCGATTCGCAGAGGGATAGGGAAAAAATATTGTATTACGCTGCTGAAGTTCTGCTTCAGTGTCTATTAAATCCATCCATCGGCTTGCAAATAATTCCCTTTGATGGTTGTCATAAGACTCAAACACTCCATAACGACCGAAGCTCGATGCTTATACACATCGATCACTGAATTTGATTGAACCTTGTTATATGATCGTAAGTTCTGTCAATATATATTTTTCCCACTCTTTTCAACATCTGGAAAATTCCCGGATCTATAAGCTTCTAGGATGCTTGATTTATGACTAAGGATGTGAAAAAGATGGTTAATTCAGGCTTATCCTTCAGGACTGCTGCTTTCTCTTCTTCTTCTTTTCTGCGAACTTTTGAATTCACGTACATTCATCTATTAACTCGGTCCTAGCTATTATTGTCTCTGTTGGTGGGTCTATATTATACTATTCTTGTAGTTCAGCTTTGACAACATTACTCGAGATTTCTGGGACAATGAGTTCCATGTTTATTTGATTCTTCTTTTCACTATCTAGTTCCTCCACTACCTCTATATCTGCTCTTTCTGAAAGTGAATCTGATTCATCTAAATATTCTTTTGTTTTCTAAGATATATATGATGGTCACTAAACTAACTATAAATACAACAAAGGCAAGCTCACCTATCGAACAATAGTATAGCTATGGTGATGAGGGAATATTGTATCCACGAGGACTAAAAGTACTAGTAATTACTGTCTTTTTATTATTTAGCTAACAAATTGGAGTGATTATGTTTTAATCTAAAATTACTAAACTAATTTAAATAAGAACACAATAGAGAATGAAATAGGAAAATAATTGAAGATAACCAATGAGATAGGCAATACCCAAGAAAGAATCCACCTAGACTTCACCTATTATTATGAATCTGAATTAAAGGATTTATTCACTTGTTACTTGGTCCATATAAATCCCTAAATTATGTTAATATCTCTTTCAAAAGTAAGGACAACTGACTCTAAGTTGATTAATTAAAATCTCTTTCTAATTAAAACCCCTATCATTGCATTAACTCGATCTATGGATTCCCCTATTAGATTTAACTCTAATCCGGTAGATTTATGTTATCTTATTTCTAGGATTGCATGCAACTCCACTCAATTATGCTAGATCTACTCTTAAACAGGGCCTTTTGGTCCACTGAATTAAGCACATTAAACATGAATTAATATCCTAAAAATAACAAAACAAGAAATAAGCATACATAATTGAGAACAAGAATCAAGTATTTATCGCGAAAAACAGAAATTAAATAATAGGATTCATCATAGGTTTCATCTCCGCTAGGCATCTAAGGGATTAGTTCATAATCCTGAATAAAAACATCTCATAGTCAGAAAAACCACAAGACATAAAGAAACTCAATAAAAACTAGAAAGAAATTAAAATGAGATCTTCAATCTTAATGGAGATCAGCTTCCAAGTTGACTCCGATGGTGTTCTTTGAGTGTTTTCTTCGATCTTCTCCGATTACCCCCTTATGTCTTCTTCTAATGGGTACTTATAGACCTTAGAATGCTCAGAAAGCCTAAAAATTAGGTTTTTCCGCGTATTTGGAAGCAGGGTGCGAAATCGACACGGGCTGGCACATGGGTGTGTGCCCAGCTCGTGTAGATCCTGAAAACAACTCTATTTGTCTATTTTTGGCTCGTTTTTCACTCCTTTTGCTCCCAAATGCTCTCCTAAGTTTAGAAACATGAATTTAAAGGATTAGGAGCATCAAATTCACTAATTTGCATAATTAATCATCCAAAAACGCATTAAGAATGAGATTAAAATATGTTACTTTTACAGCTTATCAAATATCCCCACACTTAAGCGTTTGCTTGTCCTCAAGCAAAATCATCAACTCACATTAAAATTAATCTTTCTCAACTTATAATTCTCATCAATAATGTTTTGAAATAATTCACAAATATTCATATGTTGACAATTCAACTAAAAGAGCATTAAAGATTCAAACAATCCAAGTCGAAAATTTTTAAAGCACGAAAACATAGGTATTTCCCCTTATCTAAGTGATTACCTTTAATTCAAAATCGACAAGAGTCGACATCCTCACTAAAGATTTACTCAAATCACTCAAAGTGTTTAAGGTTGAAGAATAAGCACTCAATGGTCAAACGAGAAAAGTCATTTCCATAGGCTTGCATGAAAATCAAATCTCCACCACTATAAAATGATATGATACACAAATCAAAAGGTCTTTAAGAGGTTGTAATGGGGTTTAGGTTAAGGGTGTGGAGAAAGGCCGAAAAAGTTGGTTAAAATCGAGATCGAATCGATAAATTACCAAACTAAAAAAATAACAAATGCTAAATTAAAGACAATTACATCAATCGAGAACTATTCAAGAATAAGAAAACGAGCTTCTTTTCAAAATATGAATTTAACTGTTCAAGTTCAATCAACAAGACTAATTAATAATCAATATATATTTTTATCTCTTATTTTTTTCCTTTTTTTTTTTGAGCAATAAGAAATAATTCAACAAATCAAATAAAAGAGCATAGTTAGGCAACAAACCAAATCAAATATCGACAAAAAAGGAGTCAATAAAACGGGAAAAATTCTCAATGAACAAAAATGAGTTATGGGTTAATATTAATGGGTAAATTAAGAAACAGTGTGTTAAGCTCAACGGGGTTCACTAATGGTTAATTACGAAGATGGGCTTTTTATTGGATAAGTGGGTTAAAACCTAAGTGCCTTATCATCTCAGTATATCAAATCAAAGGTGTGGTCTCTACGTATATAATCGAAGCAAGTTCTATAATAACAAATCAAATTGCATACTCATAACCAATAATAAAATGAACAATAAAAATGTATGCTCTAATCTCACAAAAAATCATGGCTTTTTATGTCAAACTTCTAAATTTAAAACTTCAAGATAATACCTTAATTCAGGGAAACAATCTATAATTTTTAATTCTAAAAATAAACTTACCATGCTTTATTCTCTAATGTTTTAAAGTTTAAATCAACCAATGCACAAATATCTACAAATTATCCAAAACACATCAACAAAAATCTCAAGTTGACAAAAATTCATTCTAATGGAAGTAGGAGAAAATTACTTAAGCACAAGAATAATTCAGGGACTTTCTAATAGTCATATAAATAACCTCCCGACACTTAAGCTGTACATTGCCCTCAATGTACAAACAAATATAATCACTTGTATGTAGAATATCATAAGAGAGGGAGAAAACTAAAATTGCCCTTAATATTGGATGAAATCGCCAGAATGGTGAAAAGTGGAATTGCAGGCAATTGAAAGTGAAGTGCAGGACTTTGTGTAAATTAAGAAGAAAATAAACACAAATAATAAAGAAGATTAAAAGGTTACAACTCAATTAGAAACAACCATACAAATAAAAATAAAAACATAGTTCAAAAGATAATAAATGAAATAAGTCTTAGAAAATAAATAAAGCAACTAAAAAACAAAAACAAAAGTAAAAGTAAAAATAAAAATGAAAATGAAAATGAAACTGAAAAAGAAGAAAATAAATAAACTAAATGATACAAATAAAATTAAAGGTAATAGTCAGAATAATACTAAAAATAATAGAAATATAAGAAATATAAAAATAAATTTAAAATCCAAGTATAAGAATGATAATAAAAAAGAAAAAAAGAAAATAGATCAGTAAAATAAAAATAAATAATAATAATAAAGAAAGAAAGAAAATAAAGAAAAGGATAAAAGGGGAAGACCGACGAAAGATAGTAGCCGGAGTTACGACGAGGGGTTGTGCGTGGGAGGCGATGTCGTGCATGGGTGAGGGCGGGGTTGGTTGAATATAAGGAGAAGGGTGAAGAGGTGGGTGATGGGGGGAAAAGGGGTGGCTTGTTTGGGGAAGAAGAAAAAGACAAATTAAGAAAGAAATTTTAGGGTTTGGGCCACATGGCCATGTGACATGGGCGTGCAGAGTATTTTCAAGTCGTGTGCAATTAAAAATTAAGCCCAATCTTCACACGGCCTCGGACACGCCCGTATGTCCTGGCCGTGTGGCACACAAGGTTATGTGTCAGACCGTGTGTGATTTACTTCGCTTCTTCCATGTCCGTGTGGAATCCTGCAAGCCCGTGTGGCTCAGCTGTGTGTGATTGCCTTCGCTTCTCCCACACCCATGTGAGATCCCACATGCCCGTGTGGCTCGACCGTGTCTCTCACATGGCCGTGTCTCCTACCCGTGTAACTTTTTGACTGGGAATAAAATTGAAAAATTAACTCCAAGATTCACACGGCCTAGGACACGCCCGTGTGTTCAGGCCGTGTGGCCCTATCTCCAGGCCTTGTGGACCATTTGAGGCCATGTAACCGTCGAATTTTTGAAAAATTAAGTCCCAGTATCCACACGGCCAAGGACACGCCCGTGTGTCCAGGCCGTATGGGTCACATGGCCATGTCGCCAGGCCGTGTAGTTCACTGTCGAACCCCTTATTGTGCACACAGCCTGGGACATGCCCGTGTGTCCAGGTCATGTGGGTCAAAAAACACATTTTTTTAGATTTTAAATTAGCATGCAATGGAATTAAAAGAACTAGAAAAAGTTAAACATTGGGGTTGCCTCCCGAGAAGTGCTTATTTAAAGTCTAAGCTCGACTTACCTTGTATTCGTACGGTTACGATGGTTCGCAGAGTCGGGGGTCCTTTCTCGTTATCAATTTTATGATCAAAATAAGGTTTAAGTCGAGTAATATTTACCTTAAATGTGCTAAATTCAGAATGAGTTACCTCGACTATACTGCATAGGAAGACATTCAGTATCGTAAAACGGTTTGATCCGTTTGCATCAAGTTCTGAAGTGGCAATTCGTGAATCTATTTTGTCTAACAGTACCTTGTCCCCAACCTTAAATTGGTTCATCACATTCATATGCTCATCATCGCGTTGCTTTGGCTATTCATCGTGTATTCTCAGTTTCTCCTTGACATGTATTTTCCATTCATCTAGTTCATTGATTTGTAACATTTGTTCATCATAAATCGTTCTGTTTCTGTTGCATGGTCTAAAATGTGGCTCCATTACGTTTTTTTGAAAGGTTTCATGCAAAGAAGGTTGAGTCACATGGTTACTCACATTAACAGACTTGTAAAATCATCTCAATCACTAGATGTTCTGACAAAATCACGAGCTTGGAGTGTAATCGTTTCGTCCCCTCACAAAGTACTAATTCACCCGTACCAACATCAATAATAGTTCTAGCTGTAACATCCCAGTTTAGGGCCTAGTCGGAATAGTGGTGCGAGACCATAAATCTGAGGGTTATGAATGTGTTTTTGAGGTTTAAATTATGTATGCATGCTAGTGTGAAAGTTTCATAAAGCAATTTTGTGAAATTGTGGTTGAATTGTCCAAAAGGACTAAATTGCAAAAGTTGCAAAATGTGTGTTTCTAGAAGCTATATGTGTGAAATAGCTTTAGATTATTAATTAGAGGTCCTAAAATAGTAACTTATCCAAAATCTAATTTTTGGAAAAAAATGGGCATGAATGAGTTAAAATTTGAAGTTTATCAAAAAACGCATTTTGGTCATTTAGTTATTAAGTGATTAAATAGGTGAAAAGATGAAAAAAATTCACTCATCTTCTCCCCCCAAGCTACCGAAAATTTAAATAGCCATTGTTAGGGCTCTTTCAATTTTTCAAGCTTGCTAGTAAGTGCTCCTAAGCCCAATTTTTTATATTCTTCGTATTTTTGAAGTCCTAGTAGCATGAGTAAGCTATTTTTAGCTTTTTGGTGAGCTATTATGGAAGTTCAAAAATGTACATATGTATGACATGCATTTATTTTGTTGTTTTATGGAAGAATATGAAAGCTTGACGTAGTAGAAACATCTTTTGCTAAGTGATTTTCCATGAAAATGCATGTAGGGACTAGTTTGTGAAAAACTTTAGTTTAGTCATACATATGTGGTTTAGTGAGAATTGATGATAGCTTTAGTTGAATAAGTGGTTCGGCTAAGCATGAAAGACTCAAAAGTTGAATAAAAAACACTTTACGAGCCTTTGGGACTAAAGTGTAAATATGAGAAAGTTTAGGGGCAAGATAGTAATTTTGCTAAAGTATGAGATATGGGTCAATTTAGTCAATGTATGTATTAAATAAGCTAATTTATTCATTATAGATCAAGAAAGACGAAGCCCGGATCGAAACCGAGGCAAAAATAAGGTGGTGGACTAAATTGCATATTTCTATACTTTTGAGTATCAAGGTAAGTCTATGCATAAACAATGCATTCATACTTACAATTTGTTGATGATAGCTAGTGTGTAGCTTGTTCGAGATTGATTGAGAACTTATGTGGTCCAAGTAGAATGAATGTAGTAGAATTGTGAATGGATGTTTAATTGAGTAAGTAGACATGTGAATGTGTAGTGATAATGCTAGATGGTAGGCTAAGTGCGATACCATCCTAATGCATATTGACGATGAGCTGGCTATGTGCGATGCTATCGTGAGGTATATCATTTATTGGGCTAAGTGAGAAACCCCTATGATTATCTTTGTGGTAGGCTAAGTGCGATACCATCTTATTAATCAATTGTGGTGTGCTAAGTGCGAAACCACCGAGACATTTGCTGTGTGGGTTAACTGTGTGGATTAGCCATGTGATTGTATTATTGAGTAAAATAGCTGTGTGGATGTATTATTAAGTTAATTAGCTGTGTGGATGAATTATTGAGAAATAATGATGTGTTGTATATTATGTAAATGTGACATTGAATGCAGGGGTGCATTTCGATGGTTATGAATATGTGACTCATGATGTGTTGGAAATGTGGTAAGGGATAGAAAAAGTATGCATAGTTGTGAGTTACTTGTTGGTATAATGCTAATGGTTGCTTAGCTTATACTATGTTGCTTAATTGTTTATGTGTAAACTTACTAAGCTCAAAGCTTACTCTCTTTCTTTTCCCTTGTTTTATAGATTAAAAGCGTTGAATCGAGACACGAGGATCATCAGAAGACAGCTCACATATCAGCATACTTTGGTACATGAAACTTAATGTTTTGTATATGGCATGTATAGGGGCTAGACAAGTTAGTGGATTTTGTTGTAAATGGCTTAGATGTGTTGGCCTTTAGATGGATAGCTTATTTTGTATAATGCCATGGTTGTTGGCTATTACATTATATGAAAGAAAGATGTAGTTTTCTATGTGAGAATGCACTTCAATTTGAGTTGATTATGATGGTGTTAGATGAGTATATGTTGTGTATGCTAGAGGGGTGAAAAGAGCTTGGCACATAGCTTTGTTCTTGTCCATGTGGATAGACACACGGGCGTGTGTCTAGGCCATGTGTGACACACGGTCAGCCCACGGGCGTGCGCTCGCCGTCGTCGTCCCCGCATGTTAGTATTATAAATCGTAAATAGACCACGCACTAGCCGCACGCACGCGTGTGTCTAGGGCGTGTGGGATTATCCAGTGTTGGCCACGGCCTAGCCACAAAAGCGTGTGTCTAGACTCTAGGCCGTGTTAAAGTAGTTAGTGTGCACCACGGGTGGTAAGCACGGGCGTGTGCCTTGGCCGTGGGGCATTGGCACAATGCTGGGTTTTTAGGCACGGTTTGGGAACATAGACGTGTGTGTCCATGCACGGGCATGTCTAATCTTGCACGGGCGTGTGAGACCTATATAAAGAGAAAATTTTTAAGATTGGAAAAAGTTCCGATTTAGTCTTGAGAATCTTCGTGTGTAGGAGTGAGGCCTCATAAGTCGAGAATGAGGTTGTTGAGATGACTTCAGAGAGTAGTTACGACGAGCCTAAGTGGCGATCAGGTGGTTTGAGTTCGGTAACGCCTCAAGCCCGGTTCTGGCATAGAACCCGGGTGAGGGGTGTTACATTTAATGGTATCAGAGCTATGGTTTAGCTGTTTCTAGGACTACCGTAGTGGGTGTAAGAGTCTAGATATACATGCCATAAGTGTACAATGATAGTGTGGTGGTTTCTGATGATTTAAATCTTGTTTCATATAGTATATGGATTCCGATCCACTGACTGCTGATGAAGCTGCTAGTAATGCGCTGGCTCCTGTGCAAGGAATCGCACCCGTTGAGAGTGGACCTGAGGTTAGGGGTCAAGGGGAAGAGGCACGGGAAGCCTTTCTCCAGATGATGAGCAATTGGTACTCGGATTATGTTCGAGCGAACCCTAATGCTCAAACTCCTCCACCTCCTCCTCCTATACCTCAGCCAAATCCAGTGGCTCCTAAAGGTATGGATGTAGTTAGGATATCGAAGCCCCCGGTGGATAAGATTAGGAAGCACGAGGCTGAAGAGTTTAGAGATAAGGTAGATGATGACCCTGAGAGGGCGGAGTTCTGGTTGGAGAACTCGATGAGGGTGTTCGATGAACTCTCATGTACGCCTGAAGAGAGTTTGAAGTGTGCCGTATCCTTGCTGAGAGATTCGGCATACCATTGGTGGAAAACGTTGACGCTAGTGGTCCCGAGAGAGCGGGTGATGTGGGACTTCTTTCTGGAAGAGTTTTGGAAGAAGTATATAAGCCAGAGGTTTACTGATCGAAAAGGAAGGAATTCCTTGAGTTGAAACAAGGAAGAATGACAAGGGCGAATATGAGCATGAGTTTGTTAGGCTTAGCAAATACGCTCAAGAATGTGTATCGACTGAGACCATATTGTGTAAGAGGTTCGAAGATGGGCTGAATGAAGACATCAAACTCCTAGTGGGCATTTTGGAGTTGAAAGAATTTATGGTATTAGTTGAGAGGGGAAGTAAGGCCGAAGAGCTGAGTTCAGAAAAGAGGAGGGCTGTGAGTGAAGCCCGAGATGCTACAAAGAGGCCGATGGGCAAGTCATATCAAGCCCAGTCGAAAAGATCCAAAAAAGTGAATCCTCGGACGACAGCACCAGTGGGTTATTCACATCGAGACTTGGGCAATACTTGCTCAGGTTCGAGAGCCCAAGCTCCCTCGATGGAAAGTGTGGGCAATACAAAGAGTAAACCCGAGTGTCCCAGTTGTGGTAGGTATCACACCGGAGAGTGTTGGGAAAATACTCGAAAATGTTATAAGTGTGGTTCCCCTGACCACTTTATCTGTAACTGTCCTGACAGGGATGAAAAGGAAGAGAGGCAAGAGCTGAGACCTAGTGATGTGTCTACGAGGGGTAGACCACCAAGGAACCCGAGAGGCGGGAATAGTGGTAGAGGTGCACCCAATGATTCTACTGTGAGACCAGAGGGTCGGGCACTTGCGAGGACGTATACTATTTACGCTCGCGAAGAAGCATCCTCCCCTGATGTGATAACGGGTACTTTTTCTCTCTATGACACCTTCGTTATTGCTTTAATAGATCCAGGGTCTACTCATTCTTATATTTGCATGAGATTAGTATCTAGTTTGAGTATGACCGTTGAGTCTACGGACATAGTGGTTAAGGTGTCAAACCCGTTAGGAAAGCATGTGTTAGTGGACAGAGTGTGTAAGAATTGTCCTTTATTGATTGAGAATTATTATTTTTTGGTGAACCTTATGTTGTTGCCGTTTGATGAGTTTGATTTAATCCTAGGCATGGATTGGTTGACTACCTATAGTGTCTTAGTGAACTGTGGTAGTAAGTTTATTGAATTGAAATATGAGAGTGGAGATGTGGTTCGGGTTGAATCAGGTGGATCGGATAGTCTACCAGTGATGATTTCTTCCCTAGTGGCTGAGAAATGTTTGAGAAAAGGATGTGAGTCCTATCTTGCTTTTGTGTTGAATACTCGAGAGGTTGGAGTAGAGTTTGAAACACTGCCAGTGGCATGTGAATACCCAGATGTATTTCCGAAAGAGTTACCCGAATTTCCTCCAGAGAGAGAGGTTGAATTTGGAATTGAGTTGGTTCCGGGAACGGCACCTATTTCGATTGCTCTGTACAGAATGGCACCGGTAGAGTTGAAAGAACTGAAGGTTCAGTTGCAAGAGTTGACAGATAAGGGTTTTGCAAGACTGAGCTACTCGCCGTGGGGTGCTCCGGTATTATTTGTGAAGAAGAAAGATGGGTCTATGAGGTTGTGTATAGCCTATAGACAACTGAACAAGGTGACGGTGAAGAATAAGTATCCTTTACCAAGGATTGATGATCTCTTTGACCAACTGAAGGGAGCTACAGTGTTCTCCAAGATAGACTTGAGGTTTGGTTATTATCAGCTCAGAGTGAAAGACCAAGATGTGTTGAAAACTACATTTCGGACAAGGTATGGCCATTATGAGTTTTTGGTTATGCCGTTTGGTTTGACGAATGCACCTGCAATTTTTATGGATCTGATGAACCGTGTTTTCAGACCGTATGTGGACAAGTTTGTAGTTGTCTTCATTGACGACATATTGATCTATTCTCAGGATGAGAACGATCACGAAGATCATTTGAGAATTGTCTTGCAAACTTTGAGAGATAAGCAGTTTTATGCTAAGTTTAGCAAGAGTGAGTTTTGGCTCCGAGAGGTCAGATTCCTAGGACACATGGTGTCAGGTGATGGTGTCAGAGTTGACCCGAGTAAGATATCGGCTGTTGTGGATTGCAAACCGCCGAGGAACGTGTCAGAAATCAGAAGTTTCTTGGGATTAGTCGGATATTACAGACGTTTCGTAAAGGGGTTCTCTGTG
Source organism: Gossypium sturtianum (assembly GCA_025698515.1). Taxonomy (NCBI): domain Eukaryota; kingdom Viridiplantae; phylum Streptophyta; class Magnoliopsida; order Malvales; family Malvaceae; genus Gossypium; species Gossypium sturtianum. Next base: position 96,689,126 of record CM046952.1, read on the forward strand.
ATTGCCACCCCGATGACGAAACTATTGCATAAAGATGTCAAGTTTGAATGGGCTGAGACATGTCAACAGAGCTTCGAGAGACTGAAAACAATGTTGACTGAGGCACCGATTTTGGTTCAACCAGAATCGGGGAAAGAGTTCGTGGTTTACAGTGATGCGTCGTTTAATAGTCTCGGTTGCGTGTTAATGCAAGAGGGTAAGGTAGTCGCTTACGCCTCGAGGCAGCTAAAGCCGCACGAGAAGAATTATCCGACTCATGATTTAGAGTTGGCTGCAATTGTTTTTGCGTTAAAGATTTGGTGACATTACTTGTATGGTGAGAAGTGTCGAATCTTTACGGATCACAAGAGTTTAAAGTATTTGATGGATCAGAAGGATCTGAATCTGAGACAGACACGGTGGCTTAAGTTGTTGAAAGACTATGAGTTAGTCATTGATTACCACCCGGGAAAAGCGAATGTGGTTGCAGATGCCTTGAGTTGGAAATCCTTGTATGCTATTAGAGTTATGAGAGCGAGTTTAGCATTGTCTGATGATGGTGCTATTTTGACAGAGTTGAGAGCTAAGCCACTATTTGTTCAACAAATGTGTGACGCTCAGAGAAATGACAGCGAGATGCAAGCTAAGATAGCTAGGTGCGGGTCAGAATGTGATTCTAATTTTCGAATGGGTTCGAATGGTTGTTTACTTTATCGCGACATAATTCGTGTTCCTAAAAATGAGGAGTTGATTTGAAAGGTTTTGCATGAGGCCCACAGTGGATGTTTGTCAGTACATCCGGGTAGTACAAAAATTTACAACGATTTGAGGAAGTTTTATTGGTGGCTAGGAATGAAAAGAGATATTTCAGAGTTTGTGGCAAAGTGTCTAATTTGTCAACAAGTGAAAGCTGAGCATCAAGTGCCTTCGGGATTGCTTCAGCCAGTGATGGTTCTCGAATGGAAATGGGATCGAGTTACCATGGATTTTGTGACGGGGTTGCCGATGACTCCGAGAAAGAGAGATGTTGTGTGGGTTGTTGTGGATAGATTGACAAAGTCGGCTCACTTTATTCCAGTACGTGTTGATTATTCACTGGATAAGTTAGCTGAGTTGTATGTGGCAGAGATAGTGAGATTGCATGGTGTACCTGTGTCTATTATATCGGATAGAGATCCGAGGTTTACTTCGAGATTTTGGAAGAAGTTGCAAGAGGCCATGGGTACGATATTGAATTTCAGCACTGCATTCCATCCGCAAACCGATGGTCAGTCTGAAAGAGTGATTCAAGTTCTTGAAGATATGCTTCGATGCTGTGTGCTAGAATTCGAAGGTAGCTGGGGGAGATATCTACCTTTGGTTGAATTCGCCTATAACAACAGTTATCAGCCGAGTATACAGATGGCACTGTATGAGGCTTTGTATGGTCGTAAGTGTTGGACTCCTTTGTATTGGACCGAGCTTAGTGAGAAGCGGATCCATGGGGTCGATCTAGTGAAAGAAATCGAAGAGAAGGTGAAAGTAATCCGTAATAGTTCGAGAGTCGCTTTGACCGAAGCGTAGTCGTGACGCGAATTTGAAAAGAAAAGAAATTGAGTTTGAAATGGGTGACAAAGTGTTTTTGAAAGTGTCCCCGTGGAAGAAGATTATGAGATTTGGACGAAAAGGGAAATTGAGTCCAAGGTTCATAGGGCCGTATGAGATTACAGATAGAGTTGGGCCTGTAGATACTGGTTGGCTTTGTCGGTAGAGTTGGAAAAGATTCATAACGTGTTCCATGTGTCGATGTTGCGACGATATCGCTCAGATCCTTCACATGTGATTCCTTCGACGAAAATTAAGATAAGACCAGATATGTCTTATGAAGAGGAGCCGATTAAGATCTTTGCTCGAGAAGTGAAACAGTTGAGAAATAAGAGCATAGCACTAGTGAAAGTGTTATGGCAGAAGCATGGTGTGGAAGAGGCTACATGGGAAACAAAAGAAGCTATGAGAGAGCAACATCCAAACCTCTTTACTGGTAAGATTGTCGGGGACGAAAATCTCTAAAGGGGGAGAGTTATAACATCCCGGTTTAAGGCCTAGTCGGAATAGTGGTGCGAGACCATAAATCCGAGGGTTATGAATGAGTTTTTGAGGTTTATATTATGTATGCATGCTAGTGTGAAAGTTTCATGAAGCAATTTTGTGAAATTGTGGTTGAATTGTCCAAAAGGACTAAATTGCAAAAGTTGAAAAATGTGTGTTTCTAGAATCTATATGTTTGAAATAGCTTTAGATTATTAATTAGAGGTCCTTAAATAGTAATTTATCCAAATTCTAATTTTTGGACAAAAATGGGCATGGATGAGTTAAAATTTGAAGTTTATCAAAAAGGGCATTTTGGTCATTTGGTTATTAAGTGATTAAATAGGTGAAAAGATGACAAAAATTCACTCATCTTCTCCCCCAAGCTGCAGAAAATTTCAATAGCCATTGTTAGGGCTCTTTCAATTTTCCAAGCTTGCTAGTAAGTCCTCCTAAGCCCGATTTTTTATATTCTTCGTATTTTTGAAGTCCTAGTAGCATGAGTAAGCTATTTTTAGCTTTTTGGTGAGCTATTATGGATATTCAAAAATGTACATATGTATGACATGCATGTATTTTGTTGTTTTATGGAAGAATATGAAAGCTTGATGTAGTAGAAACATCTTTTGCTAAGTGATTTTCCATGAAAATGCATGTCGGGACTAGTTTGTGAAAAACTTTAGTTTGGTCATACATATGTGGTTTACTGAGAATTGATGATAGCTTTAGTTGAATAAGTGGTTCAGTTAAGCATGAAAGACTAGAAAGTTGAATAAAAATCACTTTACGAGCCTTTGGGACTAAAGTGTAAATATGAGAAAGTTTAAGGGCAAATTAGTAATTTTGCTAAAGTATGAGATATGGGTCAATTTAGTCAATGTATGTATTGAATAAGCTGATTTATTCATTATAGATCAAGAAAGACGAAGCCCGGATCGAAACCGAGGCAAAAGCAAGGTGGTAGACTAAATTGCATATTTCTATACTTTTGAGTATCGAGGTAAGTCTATGCATAAACAATGCATTCATACTTACAATTTTTTGATGATAGCTAGTGTGTAGCTTGTTCGAGATTGATTGAGAACCTATGTGGTCCAAGTAGAATGAATGCAGTAGAATTCTGAATTGATGTTTAATTGAGTAAGTAGACATGTGAATGTGTAGTGATAATGCTAGATGGTAGGCTAAGTGCGATACCATCCTAATGCATATTGACGATGAGCTGGCTATGTGCGATGCTATCGTGAGGTATATCGTTTAGTGAGCTAAGTGAGAAACCCCTATGATTATCTTTGTGGTAGGCTAAGTGCGATACCACCTTATTAATCGATTGTGGTGTGCTAAGTGCGAAACCACCGAGACATTTGCTGTGTGGCTTAATTGTGTGTATTAGCTATGTGATTGCATTATTGAGTAAAATAGTTGTGTGGATGTATTATTAAGTTAATTAGCTGTATGGATGAATTATTGAGAAATGATGATGTGTTGTATATTGTGTAAATGTGACACTGAATGTAGGGGTGCATTTCGATGGTTATGAGTATGTGACTCATGATGTGTTGGAAATGTGGTAATGGATAGAAAGAGTAAGCATAGTTGTGAATTACTTGTTGGTATAATGCTAATGGTTGCTTAGCTTATACTATGTTGCTTAATTGTTTATGTGTAAACTTAGTAAGCTCAAAGCTTACTCTCTTTCCTTTCCCTTGTCTTATAGATTAAAAGCGTTGAATCGAGACACGAGGATCATCAGAAGATAGCCCACATATCAGCACACTTTGGTACATGAAACTTAATGTTTTGTATATGGCATGTATAGGGGCTAGACAAGTTAGTGGATTTTGTTGTAAATGGCTAAGATGTGTTGGCCTTTAGATGGATAGCTTATTTTGTATAATGCCATGGTTGTTGGCTATTACATTATATGAAAGAAAGATGTAGTTTTCTATGTGAGAATGCACTTCAATTTGAGTTGATTATGAGGGTGTTAGATGAGTATATGTTGTGTATGCTAGAGGGGTGAAAAGAGCTTGGCACATAGCTTTGTTCTTGTCGATGTGGATAGACACACGGGCGTGTGTATAGGCCATGTGTGGCACACGGTCAGCCCACGGGCGTGCGCGCTGGCCGTCGGCCCCCGCATGTTAGTATTATAAATCGAGAATAGACCACGGACTAGCCGCACGGGCGTGTGTCTAGGGCGTGTGGGATTATCGGTGTTGGCCACCGGCCAGCCACACAGGCGTGTGTGTCTAGACTCTAGGCCGTGTTAAAGTAGTCGGTGTGCCCACGGGTAGTAAGCACGGGCGTGTGCCTTGGCCGTGGGGCATTGGCGAATCGTCGGGTTTTTAGGCACCCGGTTTGGGGACATGGGCGTGTGTGTCCATGCACGGGCGTGTCTAATCTTGCACGGGCGTGTGAGACCTGTATAAAGAGAAAATTTCTAAGATTGGGAAAAGTTTCGGTTTAGTCTCGAGAGGCCTCGTGTGTAGGAGTGAGGCCTCGTAAGTCGAGAATGAGGTTGTTGAGATGACTTCAGAGAGTAGTTACGATGAGCCTAAGTGGCGATCAGCTGGTTTGAGTTCGGTAACGTCTCGGGCCCGATTCCGGCGTAGAACCCGGGTGAGGGGTGTTACACTAGCAGTTACTAAAAAGGGCCGACCTAGAATCAGAGGTACGCCACTATCCTCATCCATGTCTAAAACAACAAAATCAACTGGGAATATGAATTTATCAATTTTTACAAGTACATCTTCAATAATACCCCTAGGAAACCTAATGGTTCTATCTGCTACTTGAATACTCATCCTAGTTTGTTTGGGTTTCCCTAGACCTAATTGCTTAAACATTTTAAAGGGCATGACATTAATACTAGCCCCTAAATCAACCAAAGTATTATTAATATTTAAACTACCAATTAAACAAGGAATAGTAAAACTCCATGGATCTTTCAGTTTGTTGGGTAGTTTATTTTGTAATATGGCTGAGCAAACTGCATTTAGCTTCATAGTCGACGAATCATCTAACTTCCTTTTGTTTGTCAAAAGCTCCTTTAAAAATTTGACATAGTTGGGCATCTGCGAAAGAGTTTCAACAAACGGTAAGTTAATATGTATTTTTTTAGAAGTTTAAGAAATTTACCAAATTGTCCGTTCCTGTGGTCTCTCTTCATCGCATTAGGATATGGCACTCGAGGTTTATATTCCTTAACAAATGACTTTTTCTCTTTCTGGATTACCTCAACCTCATCGTTATTTACCACAATTTCTTGCCTTGGTTATGGTTCAGATTCGACTAACCCTTCTTCATCTCGCACAATAATTGCATGAAGCTACTCCATTGGGTTAGTTTTGGTTTTGCTAGGCAAACTACCTTGTGGTATTTCCAAAATCAGTTTAGCAAGTTGACCGATTTGATTCTCAAGTCCTGGTATTGACGCTTGCTGATTTTTAAGTGCTGCTTCAGTGTTTTGAAAGCGAGTTTTTGAAACCAAGATAAACTTCGTCAACATCTCTTAGAGATTCGGCTTTTTCTCTTGCTGGTAAGGTTGTTGTTGGAAGCTCGGAAGAGGTTGTGCTCTCTGATTTCCTTGACCACCCCAAGAGAAATTGGGATAGTTCATCCAGCCTGCATTATAGTGGTTACTATAAGGTTTATTTTGAAGCTTGGAGTTATATAATTAATTTGTTCATTCTCTGTGCTAGGAGCGAAGGGTAAACATTCTGGATTATTCATTCCTCCTCTATTTGTATAGCATTACATCACTGGATGTACCAGCGTAGAAACATATAAACCATAAATTTTCTTATTTAATTGTTCTACCTTATTTGATAACATGGTGATTGCATCTAAGTTGAAAACATCGACTGCTTTCATCAGCTTCATCCTCATGACTTGCCATTGATAATTATTCAGTGCCATCTCCTCAATAAATTCATAAGCCGCTTCGGGTGTTTTATTATTCAGAGTTCCACCGGCTGCTGCATCAATTAACTACGTCGCTGAAGGGTTCAAACCATTGTAGAAGGTTTCAACTCGTAGCCATAGAGGTAACACATGGTGAAGGCATCTTCTTAATAAATCCTTATACCTCTCCCATGCATCATATAATGTCTCTAAATCGATCTGTACAAAAAAAGAGATATCATTCCTCAACTTGGTTGTCTTAGCCGGTGGGGAGTACTTTAGAATGAACTTCTTTGCCATTTAAACGCATGTGGTAATAGAACCTCGTGGTAAAGATCTCAACCACTTCTTAGCTTTGTTCCTCAACGAAAAAGGGAATAACCGTAAACGAATGGTGTCGTCAGTGACGCCATTAATCTTGAAAGTATCACAGATTTCTAAGAAATTAGCCAAATGAGTATTTGGATCTTCGTCTTGTAAACTATCGAACTGAACAAATTGTTGTATCATTTGAATAGTGTTAAGCTTTAATTCGAAATTGTTTGCAACAATGGTGGGTCGCACAATGCTCGATTCAGCCCCAGTCAGAGTGGACTTGGCATAATCGTACATAGTACGAGGAACAGGATCTGGATTTGCAGCAACTGCAAGAGGTAGCTGATTATTTTGGTTATCACTCATCTCCTGAATAATAATATTTTCCTCTTGTTCGCCTACTATATTTTGTCAACTTTGCCTTGCTTCTTTACGGTTTCTACGAGCAGTACTTTCAATTTCACTGTCAAATAAAAATGGTCCCGATAGGTTTCTTCTAGTCATAAACTAAAGGAACTTGCCAGAAGCAAATAGAATAAAAATTATTAGAATGTAAAAATAAAAATAAAAATAAAAATTATAATAAAAGTAAGAATGGCTAAATTAATAAAAATAAAGTGTTCCTAATATTTTAGTCCCCAGCAACGGTGCCAAAAACTTGATCATCACTAAACTAACTATAAATACGACAAAGGCAAGCGCACCTATCGAACAATAGTATAGCTATGGTGAGTAGGGAATATCATATCCACGAGGACTAAAAGTACTAGTAATTATCGTCTTCTTATTATTTAGCTGAAAAATTGGAGTGATTGTGTTTTAATCTAAAATTACTAAACTAATTTAACTAAGAACACAATAGAGAATGAAAAAGGAAAATAATCGAAGATAACCAATGAGATAGACAACACCTAGGAAAGAATCCACCTAGACTTCACCTATTATTATGAATCTGAATTAGAGGATTTATTCACTTGTTACTTGATTCGTAGAAATCCCTAAATTATGTTAATATCTCTTTCGAAAGTAAGAACAACTAACTCTAAGTTGATTAATTGAAATCTCATTCTAATTAAAACCCCCTATCGTCGCATTAACTCGATCTATGGATTCCCTTATTAGATTTGACTCTAATCCGATAGATTTATGTCATCCTATTTCTAGGATTGCATCCAACTCCACTCAATTATGCTAGATCTACTCTTAAACAGGGTCTTTCGCTCCACTGAATTAAGCACACTAAACATGAATTAATATCCTGAAAATATTAAAATAAGAAATAAGCATACATAATTGAGAACAAGTATCAAGTATTTATCGCGTAAAACATAAATGAAATAATAGGATTCATCTCCTATAGGTATCTAAGGGATTAGTTCATAATCCTTAATGAAAATAGCTCAAAGTCAGAAAAACTACAAGACATAAAGAAACTCAATAAAACTTCAAAATAAATTAAAAAGAGATCTTCAATCTTGATGGAGATTCGCTTCCGAGTTGACTCCAATGGTGTTCCTCGAGTGTTTTCTTCGACCTTCTCTGATTGCCCCCTTATGTCTTCTTCTAATGGGTATTTATAGACTTTAGAATGCTTAGAAAGCCTAAAAATTGGGTTTTTCATTGTATTTGGGAAGCAGGGTGCGAAATCGACATGGGCTGGCACATGGGTGTGTGTCCAGCTCGTGTGGCTCACATGGGCTTGTGCACATACCATGTGGAAATCCACAGGCCGTGTGGATCCTGAAAACAACTCTATTTTTCCGTTTTGGCTCATTTTTCACTCCTTTTTCTTCCAAATGCTCTCTTAAGTATAGAAACATGAATTTAAAGGATTAGGAGCATAAAATTCACTAATTTGCATAATCAATCATCGAAAAATGCATTAAGAATGAGATTAAAATATGTTACTTTTATAGCTTATCAAGATAATAGTTTGAGAGTTCTTTTTCTTAACAAAAGTCTATGATAACATTCTCCTCTCTACTCACTTATGGACTTAACACCTCTTGGTACCTTTCTGATGGCATATCATCATGGTCATTATCATCTTGGCGTAGAACTGGGTTTTCTCCTTGGAGTTGACTTAACTTAAGCATTAGTAATCGTTGGTTTTCCTGGATCTCCCAATCTTCATAGACTCCTTCTTCGTAAATATCTTCATCATAATCGAAGTCTTCATCGGGCCATATATAATAAAAGTCATCCATGACTTTGTGCTAACTAATTATTTGGTTAACAATGTCTAGGATTCCTAAAAACAAATGTTAGAAGTGTTAATTAACAAAATAAATTGAAAGTCGTAACTATAACCTACAAATTTCTTAATTGTTCTTTTAAAATGTAAAAATTAAAATCAATCTAGTGACGTTGCCCCTTCGACAATGGGGCCAATAATTTGACCGCCTCTAGACGTACTAATGTCTAGAGTATGAATACTGTAATAAAATATAGAAAGACAAGGTAGTATCCGCAAGTATACAGTTCGAGTTGTAATATATTTTTACAACGAAGTAGGTCAGTACTCCGAGGACTGTACCCAAGGGAGGCGAGTGCCAGATCAATTCTAACCTAAACACTAAAAGATATAATTAATACTTTTAAATCAGTTATAGTACAAAAAATATGAAATAAATGATTTTTGGGGTTTCATAATAATAGTAATAAAAACAAAATAACATTAAAAAAATTCAAGAGATTAAAAAGGGAGAATAAATCAAATCTGATTATGGTTGATTAGCTTACTTCAGTAATCTCGATCAACTGTCATTTCGAGTTTCTCATCAATCAACTAGTCGCTACTGTAGCAGGATCTTTCGATATTCCACTAACATAACTAGTTAGCAAGAAATACTTATCTTTCCACCTCACAGTTAAGACTGGTTTCGGGTTAAGGTGTTCATGAATGGGCAATACCAATTTTGGGTTAATTCCCACCTTGATGACTTCCCAGGGTTGTCAGGCCTAGGGTTTGTTTCAAGTTCTTCCTTTCCCAAACAGCTGATCCATTGAGTAACCTTACAAAATAGTTAACAGATCATACCTCCACTCCCTAATCCCCCATAGAAGGATTAGTTCCTCATGGCTTCCATAGACAATATATAATCGATGTAAAGGGAAAGCATACTAATTAAATTGACAAGATAGAGTAAATAAAAGAGCTTGATTATATTGAAATTAAGCACAAATCCACAGAATTTGAATGCTTCCACAATTCAGGTATCTTGAAATCAACAAGAACAACGGAGAGAAATCTAAAACCTAAGAACGAAAGAAAACTAAACTAATTATTACAAAGAGAATTTAGACTAAAAGGAATGGTGTCCATAACAGGTGACAAATGAGCCTATTTATAGCCTTCAGGTGGTCATCGTCCTTAACCCTAGGTTAGTTGACGTTTCCAAGCTTAAAGTTTGGATGTGTATACCAAAATGCCCATGTTTCGTGTGTTGTTTCTATCACAGAGTCGGTGTTGTGACACACCAAGTCCTGTGTCGCGACATAGCAATCAGTATACTCTTCTGCAGCTATTTTCAAAGGTATGTCGCGACACCTTCAGTCTGTGTCACGACATCGAAGGCAGTCTTAAGTTTTCTCCATTTTTCTCCCTATGTTGCGACATCGAGTCATCCATATTGTGATATAGCAACCAATATGCATTTAGTACACCTTCTAATGGTCTCCTGCACACTCATAAATTGTGTTAGCTCACCTTTAGGCCTTATTCGGCCCCTAAGGTCAATTAAAGACTCAATTTGCACATTTTATTAAATGTAAATAAAACTGTGAAAACTTAACTAAAACATAACAAAAATGCTTGTATTCAAGCTCCTTAAATGTGAAAACTAGTTTAATTTTCTACACCAAATTATGACAGATCATCGACCCCTTTTACTCCCATAAACTCTAGAACACCGTACTTTCATAGTTCTTTTTTTAGGGCTTGTCTAGTTGTAGTTTTTGAAGTAGTTTGTGGTGCAGTTCTCGTTATTTTTTAAAAGATTTTTGCTATCTTGTGGGATAATCCCACATTACCTCAATTTCTTGTCGAGATCTCGCAATTTTACTTTTTCGAGCATTGGCTAAATCTTTACTAGGTGCTTTGACCCCAATCTTATTTTCATTCTCAACAGAGTGACCACTATTATTCATGTCATCATTATCAACATTTCTTGGTTACCCTAACATTTTCAACTATAAAAGAAATAATTTACTCATAAGCATCCAAATCTCAACTCAAACTCGACTCGACAATGGCATGTACCTCTAGACTCAATTCTGAGCTCGATTTAGTCCGAGAACTGGCTAAACCTATAGTTCTAATAACACTAAATGTAACACCTTATACTCGGTTTGGTTGTCGGACCCGAGCCATAAAGTGCTACAAGCAAAATACAAAACATTTGATTTTATTTCATAGTCCAAAATATTATTTCAATATCCATTAACCACATTCAATCATGCATACCATGCAATTAAATCAATTTTGGGTTAATATCGAGCTTATGAAAGCTTAAAACCAACTTGGTAGCAAACATGGATCATTTTGAAACTAAAACAAAAAGCTAGGAAAAATCTAAAAATGTTACATGGCCGAGTCCCCTAACCGTATAGAAAGGTCGAGGCCATGTGGGTGGATCACATGGCCATATGGCCAAACTGTGCAACAGACTAATGCCGTGTGGTGTTGGAGTCACACGGCCGTGCGAACAACCGTGTACCCACAATAAGGCCATGTAGATTAAAAGTCTAAATTTTAAAAAATGTGTCACACGGCCGCGTCGTTAGGCCGTGTAACTGTAACGCCCCAAATTTGGGCCTAGAAGGAATGGGCCTTGAGCAGGGGAACAGTGAAGGCTGCACATAAGTATTTGGATGTGCAAGGGAAGGACACAAATAAATAACTGCTTGAGTGGTTTTGTGTCCTGAGAAGTGTTGGAGAAGTCCTAGGTTCAAACCTGGGCTTTAGTAAAAAATCCATGTTTCCCTTTTAAATGAACATTGATGTTGGCACATAGGCTTTAAATATATTTGTGGAGGAAAGATGACACAAAAAGCTTGTTTTCTTTAATGGCTAAGTGATTTGGGTGTGTATGGGGGTGTGTGAGAAGCCTGGGTTCAAGTCTTGGCTCTTGCAAAATTTTTAGTTTTTCTCGTAAATGAATCTGGGCACTGGCATATAGGCTTTATTAATAATAGTGCTTTTTTATGACACGAGAAGAGTTTGTGGCCTAGTGGCAAGGTGGCGTGTAGTGCAACTGCAAGGTCTGATGTTCAAGTCCTGGGTTGCGCAATGGGTATTTACTTTGCTGCTTGAGCTGTGTAGGTAGTTGAGTTGGACTGAAACACAGCTAAGGGGGATTTGAATGGAGTTGAACTAGTCTTGGAGAGGTTCAAGGAGGGATTTTAGGACAGATTTAGGGGAGGAAAAAGTGGAATATGAAGTGTAGTAGAGTTGTGCCGAAATTGCTTAGTGGGTACACAGGAATTTCGGCTGAGCTGCTATTCTCTCAAACTTACGATTTTGTATGTTTTTTTATCTCTCTTTTGTGTTTTGGTCCTTTATGCCGTGGGTGCCAGAAATTGGCTTTTGTTTCCTTTTCTCTCTGCTTCTTGTATTGGCTTCTCCCTTGTTCACTATTTCGATTTTGCTTCATTTCTTCCTCTCTACTTTCTTCGGCTTTCTTAGAGTTCCCTCCTACATTGCTGGTCAAATTCTCTTGTAGCCAAATTTCTCTCTCTGCATTCGATTAAGGTAACTTGGTTTTCTTCTGGGTGTAGAATCCTTGACTTATGGCCGAACCTTGCTGTAGCTGCCATCTCTGTTTTAATTCATGGTTGTCTTTTACCTTTCTTTACTTTCTGTCGAATTAATTTTTCCCTCTAACATCATCTTGTCTCTGCCGTTACTGCCAGGGGTGTGATTGTACCATCTCGTGCCTCGGGTTTAGGGGGTGCGTATGTAGACCGACAACTTCTATCTACCATTCTTAGTCTACGTTCGGTAAGTTGTTATCCGCTTGATTCAAGTTATTTACGTTTATGGTAATAGTTAACAAGATTAGGTTGTAATACAGATTATTGGCCAAGAATCTTGAAATCAACCTTCGTCAACGGTTTAAGCAGGCTAAAGTCACCCACGTTCAAACAAGGTTTGGTGCTCATGGATCTTAGCACGGTTTCGCAAAACAAGTGTAGTCACACCCCTCTCTGCTGTGAATCGACGAAAGCGGAAAAGCCGAAACTCCAGTATTTGTGGCCCTACGAGCTTACGATCGCTCGAGGGGTGAACCGAGCCCACAAACCATGGGCGATAGACTGTAGAGGCCACCACGAGCGTTCTCATGCTCTTAGACCGATATGGGCCTCGTTTAGCTGAAATGGGCCGTGTAGGCCCACAGGGCTCATGGGCCCCACACGGACAAAATCCTCGATAATTGGCAAATACTGGACTGGACTATGTAGTTCACATAACCATGACTGAATTTGCGCTACATGGGCCACACGAGCGTGTGGGCCCACTTGGGACGTGGGCCCATTTACACCGTTATGACCATTTAGGTTATCTTTGTCGCTTGAGGTGACTGTAGACCTTCGGAAAGGTTGTTATCTGCACTGAAATACCCCTAAAGAGTAGAATGATTGAAATACCCCTAAAGAGTAAAATGACTGAAATTCCCCTGTAGGGTAAAATGACCGTAATGCCCATGTAGGGTAAAATGACTGTAATGCCCCTGTAGGGTAAAATGACCATAATACCCCAGAGGGTAAAATGACTATTTTGCCCCTCGTGGGTGAATGACTGATTTGTCTGTGATTTAAATGACTGATTTGTCTGTGATTTAAATGACTTATTTGTCTGTGATTTAAATGACTGATTTGTTTGTGATTTAAATGACTGATTTATCAGTGCTTTAAATGACTGATTTGTCTGTGAATTAAATGATTGATTCTGAGCATGGCATTCTGCATACACGGCATACTGCATGGGATGGGGTACTATTACGGAGGAAGTATATCATCTCGGTGGCTTTGCCACATATATCAAGTTATCGCGCCTTTGCCGTGATATCATTCTCGCGACTTTGCTTTGCGATATTGGTATCTTTGGGTGGGTGGGTCAATTTTATCCTCACATGGTATGTTCGTTTGTATGGTTGGTGTGTTTGTTGGATTGGGGTGGGTTGCATATTTGCACCGTACTGATACTGTATTGGGCTTAGGCCCACACTGTTACTGAAATGGGCTATGGCCCACACACCGCACTTTTGAATCGAATAGGCCAAGCCTGAGATCATTCTTGCATATATTATTACCGATCGATCGATAGCGGATTACACACTGAGTTTTCGTAAACTCACCCTTTCTTTTAACTGTACAGGTAATCCCAAACCTTAGATAATTTGGAGCCGCGAGAAACTCGGAGGTGGCGACACGATCGCTGATGTTCTCGCTTTTTAGACTTATTTATTTAAATTTCTTATTGGGCTATTGATTACGTAATAAGGCCTCTTAAACTGAGTTATGTTTTTGGCTTTATTTATTTGATACTTAACTGATAGTGATAGAACGCTGGTTTTCAAAAATATTAACTATTTTTAGAACACTGCGTTTTCGCAACATTTTGGATATTGCTTCTGCAACAAACAATGTTTTCAAAGTAAAGACGTTTTAATTGGTTAGTAAATGGTTAAGATGATTTGAGTTTTAACAAAGAGATTTCAACTCAGAAACAAATTTCTACCAACAAATCCAATTTTTGAAAGACACATCAACGTGACATGCCAGATTCGGCCATAACATCTAGGCCGGGTTTGGGGTGTTACATTTAGTGGTATCAGAGCGAGGTTGCAAAACTCGGCTGTGGAGTGGGTTTTAAATTTTTTTTAATTTCAAAAGGTTGTTTTTGAATATGTGAAGTGTTTTGAGATATTTCTTCTGAAAAGTGTGGCACACCGAGTCTTCGACGCCGATTCTGTAAGTCATTCTGAAACTGTTGCTTGTTTACACTAAAATTCAGTAGATAGAAATACTGAGACTACTGTAGATAGTGGACTGTACTGAAACTCTCTAGTTAGAGTAAACTGGAAGCTGTAGGAAACTAAAAACTATAGTGAAAACTTCGATCTACGAGAACAAAACTCTAATTACTGCTTTTCATAAGACATCTATTAATAAACAACTAGAACTGTAAACCGATCTGCATAAAATTGTTAATTCAGATAAAACATGAATAGACAATGGGCACAAGAGATACACGCGGACGTGGTTCAAGAGGTTGTAAGAATGTTTTGAAATCAGAGTGCCCAGCGGGAGCGTCGTGGTGAAGTCTGTGTGGTGCGACTACTCTGACAGTTGGAAATTTCGGGGATAAAATTTCTTTAAGGAGGGGTGAATTGTAACGCCCCAAATTTGGGCCTAGAAGGAATGGGCCTAGAGCAGGGGAACAGTGAAGGCTGCACATAAGTATTTGGATGTGCAAGGGAAGGACACAAATAAATAACTGCTTGAGTGGTTTTGTGTCCTGAGAAGTGTTGGAGAAGTCCTGGGTTCAAACCTGGGCTTTGGTAAAAAATCCATGTCTCCCTTTTAAATGAACCTTGATGTTGGCACATAGGCTTTAAATATATTTGTGGAGGAAAGATGACACAAAAAGCTTGTTTGCTTTAATGGCTAAGTGATTTGGGTGTGTATGGGGGTGTGTGAGAAGCCTGGGTTCAAGTATTGGCTGTTGCAAAATTTTTAGTTTTTCTCATAAATGAATCTGGGCACTGGCATATAGGCTTTATTAATAATAGTGCTTGTTTATGACATAAGAAGAGTTTTTGGCCTAGTGGCAAGGTGGCGTGTAGTGCTGCAAGGTCTGAGGATCAAGTCCTGGGTTGCGCAATGGGTATTTATTTTGCTGCTTGAGCTGTGTAGGTAGTGGAGTTGGACTTAAACATAGCTAAGAGAAATTTGAATGGAGTTGAACTGGTCTTGGAGAGGTTCAAGCAGGGATTTTAGGAGAGATTTAGGGGAGGAAAAAGTGGAATTTCAAGTGTAGTAGAGTTGTGCCAAAATTGCATAGTGGGTACACAGGAATTTCGGCTGAGATGCTATTCTCTCAAACCTTCGGTTTTGTATGTTTTTTTTCTCTCTCTTTTGCGTTTTGGTTCTTTATGCCGCGGGTCCTAGAAATTGGCCTTTGTTGCCTTTTCTCTCTGCTTCTTGTATTTGCTTCTCCCTTGTTCACCATTTCAATTTTGCTTCATTCCTTTCTCTCTACTTTCTTCGGCTTTCTTAGAGTTCCCTCCTACATTGCTTGTCAAATTCCCTTGTAGCCAAATTTCTCTCTCTGTATTCGATTAAGGTAACTTGGTTTTCTTTTGGGGTGTAGAATCCTTGACTTATGGCCGAACCTTGCTGTAGCCGCCATCTCTGTTTGAATTCACAGTTGTCTTTTCCCTTTCTTTACTTTCTGTCGAATTAATTTTTCCCTCTAAGATCATCTTGTCTCTGCCGTTACTGCCAGGGGTATGATTGTACCATCTCGTACCTCGGGTTTAGGGGGTGCGTATGTAGAACGACAACTTCTATCTACCATTCTTAGTCTACGTTCGGTAAGTTGTTATCCGCTTGATTCAAGTCATTTACGTTTATGGTAATAGTTAACAAGATTAGGTTGTAATACAGATTTTTGGTCAAGAATCTTGAAATCAACCTTCATCAACGGTTTAAGCGGGCTAAAGTCGCCCACGTTCAAACAAGGTTTGGTGCTTGTGGATCTTAGCACGGTTTCGCAAAACAAGTGTAGTCACACCCCTCTCTGCTGTGAATCGGCGAAAGCGGAAAAGCCGAAACTCCAGTATTTGTGGCCCTACGAGCTTACGATCGCTCGAGGGGTGAACCGAGCCCACAAACCATGGGTGATAGATTGTAGAGGCCACCACGAGCGTTCTCGTGCTCTTGGGCCGATATGGGCCTCGTTTGGCTAAAATGGGCCGTGTGGGCCCACAGGGCTCGTGGGCCCCACACGAACAAAATCCTCAATAATTGGCAAATACTGGACTGGACTATGTAGTTCACATAACCATGACTGAATTTGGGCTACATGGGCCACAAGAGCGTGTGGGCCCACTTGGGCCGAATATTGGGCATTGGGCCCATTTACACCGTTATGACCATTTAGGTTATTTGTGTCGCTCGAGGAGACTGTAGACCTTCGAAAAGGTTGTTATCTGCATTGAAATACCCCTAAAGAGTAAAATGACTGAAATACCCCTAAAGAGTAAAATGACTGAAATACCCTTGTAGGGTAAAATGACTGAAATGCCCCTGTAGTGTAAAATGACTGTAATGCCCCTGTAGGGTAAAATGACCGTAATGCCCCTGTAGGGTAAAATTACCATAATACCCCAGAGGGTAAAATGACTATTTTGCCCCTCGTGGGTGAATGACTGATTTGTCTGTGATTTAAATGACTGATTTGTCTGTGATTTAAATGACTTATTTGTCTGTGATTTAAATGACAGATTTGTCTGTGATTTAAATGACTAATTTATCTGTGATTTAAATGACTGATTTGTCTGTGAATTAAATGACTGATTTTGAGCATGACATTCTGCATACACGACATACTGCATAGGGTTGGGGTATTGTTATGGAGGAAGTATCTTTATCTTGGTGGCTTTGCCACATATCTCGTTACTTCGCGCCTTTGCCGCGCGATATTGGTGTCTTTGGCTAGGTGGGTCGATTTTATCCTCACATGGTGTGTTGGTTGGTACGGTTGGTGTGTTTGCTGGATTGGGGTGGGTTGCATATTTGCACCGTACTGATACTATATTGGGCTTAGGCCCACATCATTCTCGAAATGGGCTATGGCCCACACTACATCATTCTCGAATAGGGCCAAGGCCCGCATCATATCGCATATATTGTTATTGACTAACTAATAAGGGATTACATACTGAGTTTTCGTAAACTCACCCTTTCTTTTAACTGTACAGGTAATCCCCAACCTTAGATGATTTAGAGCCGCGAGAAACTCGGAGGTGGCGACACGATCGCTGATGTTCTGCTTTAGACTTATTTATTTAAATTTCTTATTGGGCTATTGATTCTGTAATAAGGCCTCTTAAACCTGAGTTATGTTTTTTTGGCTTTATTTATTTGATACTTAACTGATAGTGATAGAACGCTGGTTTTCAAAAATATTAACTATTTTTAGAACACTGCATTTTCGCAACATTTTGGATATTGCTTCCGCAACAAACAATGTTTTCAAAGTAAAGACGTTTTAATTGGTTAGTAAATGGTTAAGATGATTTGAGTTTTAACAAAGAGATTTCAACTTAGAAACGAATTTCTACCAACAAATCCAATTTTTGAAAGACACATCAATGTGACATGCCAGATTCGGCCATAACATCTAGGCCGGGTTTGGGGTGTTACATTTAGTGGTATCAGAGCCAGGTTGCAAAACTCAGCTGTGGAGTGGGTTTTCAATTTTTTTCATTCAACAGGTTGTTTTTGAATATGTGAAGTGTGTTGAGATATTTATTCTAAAAAGTGTGGCACACCGATTCTCCGACGCTGATTCTGTAAGTCATTCTGAAACTGTTGCTTGTTTACACTAAAATGCAGAGAGATAGAAATCTTCGAGACTCATAGATAGAGGATCTTTCAAACTCTCTAGTTAGAGTAAACTGGAAGCTGTAGGAAACTGAAAACTGTAGTGAAAACTTTGATCGGCGAGAACAAAACTCTGATTACTGCTTTTCATAAGACATCTATTAATAAACAACTAGAACTGTAAACAGATCTACATAAAATTGTTAATTCAGATAAAATGTGAATAGACAATGGGCACAAGAGATACATGCGGACATGGTTCAAGAGGCTGTAAGAATGTTTTGAAATCAGAGTGCGCAGTGGGAGCGTCGTGGTGAAGTCTGTGTGGTGCGACTACTCTGACAGTTGGAAATTTTGGGGATAAAATTTCTTTAAGGAGGGGTGAATTGTAACGCCCCAAATTTAGACCTAGAAGGAATGGGCCTTGAGAAGGGGAACAGAGAAGGCTGCCTATAAGTATTTGGATGTGCAAGGGAAGGACACAAATAAATAACTGCTTGAGTGGTTTTGTGTCCTGAGAAGTGTTGGAGAAGTCCTGGGTTCAAACCTGGGATTTGTTAAAAAATCCATGTTTCCCTTTTAAATGAACCTTGATGTTGGCACATAGGCTTTAAATATATTTGTGGAGGAAAGATGACACAAAAAGCTTGTTTACTTTAATGGCTAAGTGATTTGAGTGTGTATGGGGGTGTGTGAGAAGCCTGGGTTCAAGTCTTGGCTCTTGCAAAATTTTTAGTTTTTCTCTTAAATGAATCTAGGCATTAGTATATAGGCTTTATTAATAATAGTGCTTGTTTATGACACAAGAAGAGTTTGCGGCCTAGTGGCAAGGTTGCGTGTAGTGCAACTGCAAGGTCTGAGGTTCAAGTCCTGGGTTGCACAATGGGTATTTATTTTGCTGCTTGAGCTGTGTAGGTAGTGGAGTTGAACTTAAACACAGCCAAGGGGAATTTGAATGGAGTTGAACTGCTCTTGAACAGGTTCAAGGAGGGATTTTAGGAGAGTTTTAGGGAGGAAAAAGTGGAATTTCAAGTGTAGTAGGGTTGTGCCGAAATTGCATAGTGGGTACACAGGAATTTCGGCTGAGCTGCTATTCTATCAAACTTTCGATATTGTATGTTTTTTTCTCTCTCTTTTGCGTTTTGGTTCTTGATGCCGCGGGTGCCAGAAATTGGCTTTTGTTGCCTTTTCTCTGTGTAACACCCCAAACCCGGCCTAGACGTTACGACCGGATCTGGCATGTCACATGGAGAGGTTGTTAAAGAACTTCGTGATCGTTTAAAAATTTCGAGCTTTGGTTCAATTTTAAAAAAACAGACTTGATTTAATGCTTCTTGCAAAATATTACAAACTCCAGAAGGTTGTTTTATAATACAGAAATCAAATTCGGTGGTTTTCGAAAAACGCATTGTTTGAAATAGTTTTTGAAGTTTCAAGAAAATCCCGAGTTTAATTATTTATTGCTTGAGATCCGTTTGTTAATATTTTGGAAAAAATTTTGTTTATAAAGTTTTTATTTAGAAAACTCCATATTTAATATTTCATAATATAAAATAACCGTATTAAATCAAAAACAAAATAAATACCGGAGGCCTTATTACATAACAAATTCCCAAATTTAAAATAAGTTTAAAATAAAGAAAAATAGAGTTTACGAAAGAAGTAACGCATGGCCACCACAGAGTCCTCCTCAACACCAAATCCTCGAACTAGGGATTACCTGCAAAATTAAGCAGAGGGGTGAGTTACGAGAACTCAGTGTGTAATTCCCCTTACGAACGAAATCTGGTCTAAGCCCACGGAAACAAATTGGGCCTTAGCCCTTACAGTCACAAATTTTGCCGAAGCCCATACGTATCGAATTGGGCCGTAGCCCTAACAACATGGCATATCAGATAGTGAATGCAATGCAACCCAGCCCAACCTAGTATTCCATCCGCTACACACCACTCCATATGTCCAACCTCAACACACATATGGGAATTTCTACAATCAACCCTCCATCCGCTACACTCCTCATTGGCAGTCATGCTGACAGTCATGCTGCTCAAAGCTGATATAATGTGATAGAATCACCAATATAAGTGGTCTAGCCACCGAAATAATGTGACAGAGTCACCGATATATATGTGGCCTAGCCACCGAAACAATGTGACAGAGTCACCGATATACACTGCCCCTTTTCATCAATATCATATCCCAATCCCTTGCAACATATAATCATAATGTGATAAATGCAAACATATAACAATGTATGTCGGATAATAGGAACACCCATATAATCATACCAAGTTACCCGAATAGCATAATCATAACGATTATATCTCCAACCATACCCACTGGGTATCTTAATCGCCGTTACGATTATTCCGGCTTTTAGTCAATACACATATTAATGCTAAACAAACAAATGAAGGCGTGTGGATTACACACCTGATTACGCGAAGGATTAAACACTCCTGATCGTCGTCACTATCACTATCACGAACAACTACGATCTGTCTATCCCAAACAGATGTCGGCTCTCTACCACAACCCTACGAGAAAATCCCGGATTGGTCGAGCATCGCGCACGTCGTTTGAACTTAGGAGCGAGATCATGAGTCCACTCCCTTTAGGCTCCCTTGCCGATGCCTCCTTAGAACAAAGCTAGCACTCGCATCCATGAAGAGATTTCGATCGATGAAGGGTACCGCAGATTAAATCGATTGTCTAACAAAGGTGTTGGGTTATGGCAGAGTACAACGAAGAGAGACTAATCATATAGAAACTAGAGAAATCTTCTTACCTTAATACTTAACGTTGATTAGTTCTACCCTCTTGACAAGATGCCTTAGATTCGGCCACTACTGATAAGAGTTTCGGCTTCCTACGAAAGAACGAGCACGCTTCAAAGTGGAGAGGGTACCTATATTCGGCCTTACAATAAGTAAAACCGATTGGGAAGGGACTTTCGACAACCAAAGGAATCCTAGCACCTTGCTTCTTGATGTTTGGCTAATAACAAAAGATGAAAGATACAGGTTTAACTTGACACAGGAGGGGTTTCGGCTCAGGAGTAGAACAAGAGAAAAACTAAAAGAAAAGAAAAGATAGTGGCCAACTGAGGTTCAGCTAGTGAAGCAAGAAATAGAGATACAAAAAGAAAAGAAGAAGAAATAGAAGAAGTGTAGAAGAAGAGTGATTCGGCTAAGGTATAAGGAAGTCAAGAAAATGAAAGGGTGTAGAAAGTGATTCGGTCAAGAGAAGAAAGAAATAGATGAGACGAAATATTGAGAAAGTTTGGCTAAAAGAAGAGAAAAGACTAGAAGAGGATTCGGCTATGCTCAAGAGAACAATAATGCTCAAATTTGAAAGAAAAGGAATAGAATAGCTAAAAGCACTTAATGGAAATTTCGGCACTCTCCCTACACACTATGACCGAATATGCTAAGATGGACATGCCTAAGAGCTAAAAGAAATTTCGGCACACACCCCTACTAGCTAAAATCGAAATGCTCCCCCTTAGCACCACTCCACTTTCGGCTAAAATCCTTCTCTCTCCCCATCTCCCACGGTTTTCTCCTCCATTCATTCTCCAACCACCAATTCGAATTTGTTGACCAATTCAAACTCCCCAAGCTCCTCTCCTCCATCCATTTGAATTTGTTTGACTCATTCCACAACCACCATGGTAGAGTCCTAGCCGAATGCCACCTCTTCCCCTCCTTGAGCACAAAAAGAACTCTCAAAAACAACATGTGGGATTCGAACCCACTCCCCCTTCCATGCTCCCTTGTGACGCCAACCACTAAGCCACCTTGCTCCCAGTGACATCAATTTACAACCAAACATACTTAAGGCCTGCATCCACTAGCTCTCCCCCTAAAGTGCCCTAAAAAGCAAAATTTTACCAAAGTTCTGGCTCGAACCCGAGCCTCCCCAAGACCCCCAAACACACCAAAATAACAAGCTAAACGAGCCAAACACATAGAATAGCACAAAATATAGAACCCCTAATTCTAGGATGTTACAGTTCTACCCCCTTAAAGAAATTTCGGCCTCGAAATTTACCTGATTAAAAGAGGTGAGGGTACTGCTGCCGCATCACATCTTCTAGCTCCCACGTGGCTTCTTCTGAACCATGATTACGCCATAACACTTTGACAAACGGAACTGACTTCCTTCTCAACACCTTAACATCTCGATCTAAGATCTGCACTTGTAACATCCCAAAGATGGGGCTATTTGGAATTAAATTATTTTTTCTTATGTTTGAACCACTGTGATATTATTTATGGAATAATAAAGGTTAATTAAGGGTCTTGAGTAGGCTCGGTTTAGTAGAAATTTTTATTTGGAAGCTTTAAAGGTAAGGAGCCTTAACAAATAGGGGTTACAAGAATAAATAAAGGATTTATTGACACTAAAAAGCCCTTGGTAAAGTGGCAAAAGTGAGGCCACTTAGAGGACTACAAGTGACGCCACCAAGGAGCAAGGGAGAACCTTGGTTCGAGTCACAACAATCCCTCTTTTTGCATTATGGTTGGACGGCACAAGTGGAGAGTTTTTCTCTCTTTAAATTCTTTTTATTAAAGGATAATATGAGCTTTTCTTTTAATTAGATTTTTTTTTAGATAATAAGAGATAAAGAGGGATATCATTTTGATTATTAAGATTATTAATTTGTTTTAATTCAAATGGGTGGCTTGGAGTAATTGGGGAGGTTGATTAGAATTTGAACTCCTTGTTGGAAGGAGTGGACGGCAAGCTTGAAGGGGGGGTGCCGAATGCCTATAAAAGCATCAGTTGACCCCCTTACTTTCCCTTTTGTCATTTTTGCTAAGTGCCGAAATCCCTAAACCCTCCTTGGTTCCTCTTGTATTTTCTCCATTCCCTCAAACCCCTTCAAGCCAAAATTCCTAGCACCTTTCTTTCCCATTATTTTCTTTCTCCCCTTGGCCGAATACAACCCAGTAGTTTGCCGAAACTCCCTTCCTCTATTCTATTGTACTTTGGCTGAATATTGGAAGGAACATAGATCTCTTCAGATTCTTTGTTATCAAGCGGGTGATAAGGTAAGTGATGGCCGAATTTCTATCTCCCCTTTTGTTACTTTTTCTGTCGACTTTTTACAAGGAAAGGTGCTGATTTCGGCAATGGTTAAGTCTTCTAAACGAGTAGTAATCAATTTCTGTTAGGTACTCAGGGAAGTAAAGCAGTCGACTCAGGCCCCGATCTCTAGTATTTAATATTTGGTAAGTGATGGTAAAATCTACTTTAGTTAGTTATCTGGTATTCGTTTAAGCCAAAGGCTACTAACTTATTGATTGCCGATTCATGGAATCAGAAGCAGATTCGGGAGTTTGGTGTTGCGATTAGTATCCAAAGGTGTGAAGGGACAAGTAGATCTAGGGTGGCCGACTTCTCTTTTTGGGATTTAGACGATTCAGTGGTGACAGGTGTGTACATACACACGTATAACTTGTTAATGTGCTGATTGTTGTGAATGCTATCTTGATTTTATGTAGCATTGGATAATATACCATATCGGTATAGATGGTGATTCAGGTAAGTACCTGTTAATATGAATTTGTTATTCGATGCTTTTGGGAAGCATGATGTATTGATACATGAGATTTAAGTATGTGGTGACATGAAACATATACATATGTGACTGATGTGGGATTGATGAGTGGAGGGGGCGTGATTAATCGTGTGAAGACGGGCACCGATGTTTTGGTAACACACCGTGACTACGGTCACCAGAGGTTTGGTACCTCCGAGGTTTGGTACCTCATAGCGACTCGTCCCCGTGGTTAACACCACCGTGGGTTGGCCCCACTTGAGATATGGGATCGTCGCGCTGATTTGGTATCACACGCGATGGGTTGGCCCCATCAATCGATTCGTGTCTACTGACACCGTGTTTTGGTAACACATCGTGACTATATGTCACCAGTGGTTTGGCACCACCAGGTGGTTTGGTACCACAATGGGGGGTAGACAGTGGCGTTTGGTTGGCTAGGTTGGGGGTACATAATATTCGCATATTAATTGTTATATGTTGTGTATGGAAATGTCTTTAAAACGGGGAAGGGTTACATCTCGAGTCTTGGTGACTCACCTTCTCCTTTATATTTTTCAGTGACACGTAGATCGCGGATGTGGGCCGGTTGACTCGAGGTGGCCATGCGGTGGATTTAAATTAAATGAACTTTTATTTTAGTTATGATAAATTTTATTTCCGGTTTTTAGTTTATTTGGATGTAATAAGGCCTCGATATTTTATTTTTTGTTATTTTTCATATGTCGAATAATTGTTTTAAACTATGATTATCATTATTAAATTAAAGTCACATGTTTTCCCAAATTAACACGAAAATGTTTTCATCGTGTCATCGGGCACACTCGATATTTTATAATAACTTGGTTGAATTAATTTTAAATAAATTCTAAGTAAGGTTTAACAAAATAATCAATTGAAAAGGTTTTCGGCAACTAAGAATTTTTACTTTCCAAAAGTGTTTTCCAAAATATTTTCCATCAGAAAAACTAGATTCGGCCATAGTGTTTGGGCGGGTTTGGGTTGTTACAAAATTGGTATCAGAGCCCAGTTCAAAGCTCTCATTGTGGGGCCCAAGGCCCAAAAATGTTTTGGTAGGCCTTATGGAATGATTTTTGGTTTTTGAACAAAGATGGCCCGAGTCTCCTGGCACCGATCCGCCCGTAAGTACATCGAAACCTCTTTGTGAATTATATTCTGTAGAAGGGTAGGAGCATGGGATGTAGATAGACTTATAGGAACTTGAACCCTAGGATTAGATTACTCAAACACATAAACAGAACATAAGACTTAAGGAACTAAACCAACCTATGACTTAGTCAATGAGCTAGGTGTGGTAACCCACATGCGCATGTCTAGGAGTGGATCCTAAGAGCCTGGTATTTAAGCGATCCTCGTGACTCACCTCCTCTTCGCAGTATCCTACCGTGCGTAGCTTCGGTTCACCCTAACTCGGAGGGCTCGGTGGTGTGGTAACCTCAATGCGCATGTCTAGAAAGGTTCGGTGAGAGCTTGGTATTTAAGCGGTCCGCGTGACCCACCTCCTCTTCTTCACTCGACCGCCTGGTGCGTAGCTTTGGTTCCTACGACCGGGAGGGCTCGGTCATAGGCTAAACACAATGATTAAAACCCGAAAAGGGAATTAGCCATGTTTTCAAAAAGAATGAAACAACAAACCCTAATGTTTTCAAAACTTGTGCAATAATTTTTTTTTCAAATCCGAGAACAATATTTTTACAACATTTTTCTCGAAAAACTTGATTGTGGAAAATTACAGAAATGCCCTTAGGGGGTAAAATTACTAAAATGCCCTCGGTTCATAAAATATCAGTTCAATGGTTTTCCTCAAAAATTTCAACTATTTTACAAATATTCAACAACTTAGCTTTGGAAATCATCGAAGAAAATATTTTGGTTCTAGAAAATTACGAAAATACCCACAGTAGGAAAAAGACGAAAATACCCACAGGTTAGAAATGGCGTAAATGTCCGATGAGTGAATAGGTATGGAAAGTATTAAGGAATGGATGCATGAACTTCTTTGTGCGAACTAGGATAGGAAACTGAAACCTTGTTTGCTCGAAAGAATCTCTGATTAAAACTCTATCCATAAAATTTCTTCGTGAATAAGAAAGTGGAACAAATGCTAACGCATAAAATTTTTCTTAATCAGTTAAAAGCGCGGTAGATAGAATGAGTTCTAGAGGACGTGGACGCCGTGGGCGCGTAGGGTAGTAGATGACAGTTGTCTCGAACCCGTCAGTCGGGACAAGGTTACGAAAATGAGGTACCACCGCCACCACCACCTCCTACTTTTAGAGTGAGGAGCGGGATCGGGCCAGGTGGTGAGGCGGTATTGCAAGCTATTTTGTGAGTCTTGGAGATGGTGGCTGGGGCTGGTGGAAATTTGGGAGCTCAGAAATCTGTCCCCGAACGACTCCGATCTAACGGAGTGGAGGTATTCTGGGGTGTGTCAGGAGTGGCACCCAGTCTGTGAGAATCATCGGCTAGAGTCAACCGAAAGGATCATGGATGATCTTGACTGACCGAGGAAGAAAAGTCGAAAGGGGCGATGTCGCTTCTAAAGGATGAAGCGTATCGCTGGTGGCTTACTGATTCGAGGCAGGGCTACTCTGCAGATGATCCGACTTGGGAGTATTTCAAAACCACCTATCAGAAGAAGTATGAGGGTACCAGCTACACTGACGCGCGGAGAAAGGCTTTTCTGGGATTAGTGCAAGGAACTAAGTCAGTGTCGAAGTATGAGGCGGAGTTTCTAAGGCTGAGTAGGTATGCTAGAGGCATCGTGTCTCATCGAGCATGAGCACTTTGTAATCCGCTTTGAGGACGGACTCGAGATGATTTGAGGTTCTTGATTGCCCCGCAATGAGGTTCGTGAGTTCTCATCTCTAGTGGAAAAGGCTAAGGTAGCCGAAGGGATCAAGGAGGCTGTGAGGCAAAGTTATAGTAGGAATAATCGTAAGAGAGGATTTGGGTCACCGGATCAAGTGGTAGTGTTCGAGAAAAGGCTAGGCCAAGTGGGCCAAATCAGTGGCGGGACCCACGACTACTAATCGAGGCCGACTCGGTGTAACCGTGGAAAAGACCCATTGGGGAGGTTGTTGGACCGGTGATAGAGGATGTTTTGAGTGTGGGTCTTTGGAGCATCGTGTCGAGATTATCCCCTGAACTAGCTAAGAATCACCGAGAGGCGAATCGTACTCGGGATAGAAATGTGGGACCACGGAGGGTCGTGGTAATGGCGGAGGAAACAACGGTCCTAACCGAGGTCGTGGAACTCGGGGCGAGGTTCGGGCAACATAGAGGCTAGGCGGCTGGCTTAGTTTACGCAGCCGAGGCGTCGCGAGGAGGGTGACGCACCGGATGTCATAACCGGTATGTTTTTAATTTTGATCTTCCTTATGTTGCATTAATTGATGTGGGTTCGACGCACTCGTACATTGCTAGTAGTGTGGTAGGAACTATGGACCTAAACTCAAAAGCGCTTCTAGGGAGATGACTGTAGTTAGCCCTTTAGGTCACTCTGTAGTGGTAGACAAACTTTATAGAGCGTACCCCTAGAACTTCAAGGGGTAGTATTTGTGGTCGATCTCGATGGAACTACCGTTTGGGAGTTCGATTTGATCCTTGGAATGGACCGGCCGTTAAGTATCGGGCGAATTTGGATTGCGCGACTAAGCGCATGGTTCTTAAGACAGTGAAGGTGATGAAGTGGTTATGATAGGGGATAGAAGGAATTACCTATCCAATGTAGTGTCCGCCTTGAAGGCTGAAAAGATGGTCAAGAAGGGTTGTGAGGCGTATTTGGTTCGAATCGTGCTTTGGAAGTTAAAGGGTCGATGGTTGGAAAGGTCCGAACGGTTGGGGAATTTGCGATGTGTTCCCGGAAGAGCTTAGGTCCGCCTCCAGATCGAAGTCGAATCGGTATAGACTTGCTACAACGGCACTTTGTGTCTATAGCACCATACCGAATGGCACCAAAGGAATTGGTGGAGCTAAAGGCTCAAATTCGGAGCTCTTGGATAGAGGTTTATTCGACCAAGTATATCTCCGTGGGGAGCACTGTGTTGTTTGTCAAGAAGAAGGACGATTCTATGCGGATGTGCATCGACTACCGCCGCTTAAACAAGTTAACGATCAAAAACAAGTACCCGTTGCCTCGGATCGATGATTTATTTGACCAAGCCCGAAGGTGCGTCGGTATTCTCAAAGATTGACCTTAGGTCGAGGTTATCATCAATTAAGGGTGAAGGAGGTGATGTTCACAAGACGGCATTCGAACTCGGTATGGGCATTACGAGTTCTTAGTGATGCCATTCGGGTTGACCAATGCACCGGCGACATTTATGGACTTAATGAATAGGGTATTTCAACGATGATTTGGACCAATTCGTCGTGGTGTTCATCGGCGACATATTGGTTTACTCAAAGACGGAGGAGGAGCATGACAAGCATTTGCGAGTAGTCCTACAAGTGTTGAGGAAAAAGCGATTATACGCCAAATTCAGTGAAGTGCGAATTTTGGCTTAGGAGGTGGCTTTCTTAGGTCATGTAGTATCACCAAGGAATTAGAGTAGACCCTCGCAAGATTGAAGCAGTATTGGATTGGAAACCACCTAGGTCGGTGGCTGAAATACGAAGTTTTCTGGGTTTAGCGGGGTACTATCGGAGATTCGTGGAAGGATTCTCTCTAATAGCAGCGCCGTTAACTAAGTTACTAAGGAAAGGTGTTCCATTTGTATGGACGGAGAAGCAGCAAGGAAGCTTTGATAAGCTAAGGAAAATTTTGACGGAAGCTCCGGTTTTGGTACAGCCTGAAGCAGGAAAGTTATTCACAGTCTATTGTGATGCATCTCACACTGGTTTGGGATGTGTGTTGATGCAGGATGGGAAGGTAGTAGCCTATGCATCCCGTCAGTTAAGACCGCATGAGGTTAACTACCCAACGCACGACTTGGAGTTAGCGGCAGTCGTCTTTGCTCTGAAGATATGGAGACATTACCTGTATGGGGAGAAGTCGATAGTCTACACGGATCACAAAAGCTTGAGGTATCTTCTGACTCAGAAGGATCTGAATCTGAGACAGCGTCGGTGGATTGAACTACTAAAGGACTACGATTGTTCAATCGAGTACCATCCGAGTAAGGCTAACATGGTAGGTAGACGCGTTGAGCCTAAGGTTGTGACGGACTTAAGAGCAATGTTCGCTCGGTTGAGTCTATATGATGATGGGAGTCTTTTGGCGGAACTCCAAGTTAAGCCAACATGGATTGAGAGAGATTAAGGAAAAGCGGTTAGTGGATGAAGGCTTGAACGCTAAGAGGGTACAAGTTCGGGATGGTGGTTTGGAAGGGTGCAGTGCTGTCTAGTGATGGAGTGCTATGTTTTCAAGAGGCGAGCATGCATGCCGAAAGGATGAAGAGTTGAGGCGGAAAATTCTCCATGATGCACATAGCAGCCCATATGCTATGCATTCGGAGGAAGCAAGATGTATGGAGATTTGCAGCTTGATTACGTGGCGGGGTTGAAGCGTGAGATAAGCGAGTTCGTAGGAAAGTGTCCGACATGCCAAAGCGAGTTAAGGCTGAACATCGATTACCATCGGGACTACTTCAACCGGTAAAGATTCCTCAATGGAAATGGGAGAGGATCACCATGGATTTCGTTAGTGGGCTACCCCTTACGCCCAACAAGAAGGATGCGATTTGGGTAATTGTGGATCGCTCGACTAAATCACTCACTTCATGCCGGTGAGAATGGATTATTCACTCCGAAGCTAGCGAAGTTGTATGTGGGTGAAATAGTGAGGTTGCATGGTGTGCGATGATCGATTATCTCGGATAGGGATCCCGATTAACGTCAAGGTTACGAAAGCGTTGCATCAAGCTTTGGGTACACGGTTAGATTTCATCGACTTTCTTTCCATCCACGATCGACGGACGATCGGAAAGGGTGATACTGAGATCTTAGAAGACATGTTAAGAGGTTGTGTCTTGGATTTTAGTGGTAGTTGGGAAGAGTACCTACCATTAGCGGAATTCGCTTATAACAATAGTTATCAAGCGAGTATTCGAATGGCTCCATATGAAGCCCTATATGGACGAAAATGCAGTACTCCTACATGTTGGGCGGAGTTGGGGAACGACAAGTTCTGGGTCAGAGTGGTAACAGAGGCGAAAGACAAAGTCAAGGTGATTCGGTCTCGTCTCAAGGAAGCATCGAGATAGGCGAAAGTCTTATGCCGATCTCAAACGCAAGGAAATGGAGTATCTTTGTGGGAGACAAGGTCTTTACGAAAGTGTCGCCTTGGAAAAAGGTGTTGAGATTTTGACGAAAAGGAAGCTAAGCCCAAGGTTCATCGGGCCATATCGATTGTAAAGCGAGTAGGACCGGTAGCTTATCGGCTAGAGTTGCTTGCGGAGAATCGAATCGGATCCATGACGTATTTCATGTATCGATCTTTGAGGCAGTATCGGTCGAGATCCTTTGCACGTTGTGCGATGGCGCAGATTGAGGTGAACTCGGATTTATCTTTTGAAGAAGAACCGGTTCGGATCTTAGATCGAGATGTGAAGGTTCTACGTAGAAAGTCGGTGCCCTTAGTGAAAGTGCTTTGGCGGAACCATGGTGTGGAAGAAGTTACGTGGGAATCGAGGATGTAATACTGGCGAAGAATACCCCTATCTGTTTTAGCTAGGTAATTTCGAGGACGAAATTTATTTTAAGGGGGGTAGAACTGTAACATCCCAAAGATGGGGCTATTTGGAATTAAATTATTTTTTCTTATGTTTGAACCACTGTGATATTATTTATGGAATAATAAAGGTTAATTAAGGGTCTTGAGTAGGCTCGGTTTAGTAGAAATTTTTATTTGGAAGCTTTAAAGGTAAGGAGCCTTAACAAATAGGGGTTACAAGAATAAATAGAGGATTTATTGACACTAAAAAGCCCTTGGTAAAGTGGCAAAAGTGAGGCCACTTAGAGGAATACAAGTGACGCCACCAAGGAGCAAGGGAGAACCTTGGTTCGAGTCACAACAATCCCTCTTTTTGCATTATGGTTGGACGGCACAAGTGGAGAGTTTTCTCTCTTTAAATTCTTTTTATTAAAGGATAATATGAGCTTTTCTTTTAATTAGATTTTTTTAGATAATAAGAGATAAAGAGGATATTATTTTGATTATTAAGATTATTAATTTGTTTTAATTCAAATGGGTGGCTTGGAGTAATTGGGGAGGTTGATTAGAATTTGAACTCCTTGTTGGAAGGAGTGGACGGCAAGCTTGAAGTGGGGGGTGCCGACTGCCTATAAAAGCATCAGTTGACCCCCTTGCTTTCCCTTTTGTCATTTTTGCTAAGTGCCAAATCCCTAAACCCTCCTTTGTTCCTCTTGTATTTTCTCCATTCCTCAAACCCCTTCAAGCCGAAATTCCTAGCACCTTTCTTTCCCATTATTTTCTTTCTCCCCTTGGCCGAATACAACCCAGTGGTTTGCGAAACTCCCTTCCTCTATTCTATTGTATTTTGGCCGAATATTGGAAGGAACATAGATCTCTTGATTCTTTGTTATCAAGCGGGTGATAAGGTAAGTGATGGCCGAATTTCTATCTCCCTTTTCTTACTTTTTCATGGACTTTTTACAAGGAAAGGTGTTGATTTCGGCAATGGTTAAGTCTTCTAAACGAGTAGTGTCGATTTACAGGTATTCAGGGAAGTAAAGCGATCGACTCAGGCCCGATCTCTAGTATTTAATATTTGGTAAGTGATGGTAAAATCTACTTTAGTTAGTTATCCGGGTATTCGTTTAAGCCAAAGGCTACTAACTTATTGATTGCCGATTCATGGAATCGAAGCGGTTCGAGGAGTTTGGTGTTGCGATTAGTATCCAAAGGTGTGAAGGGACAAGTAGATCTAGGGTGGCCGACTTCTCTTTTTGGGATTTAGACGATTCACTGGTGACAGGTGTGTACATACACACGTATAACTTGTTAATGTGCTGATTGTTGTGAATGCTATCTTGATTTTATGTAGCATTGGATAATATACCATATCGGTATAGATGGTGATTCAGGTAAGTACCTGTTAATATGAATTTGTTATTCGATGCTTTTGGGAAGCATGATGTATTGATACATGAGATTTAAGTATGTGGTGACATGAAACATATACATATGTGACTGATGTGGGATTGATGAGTGGAGGGGGGTATTAATCGTGTGCGACGGGCACCGATGTTTTGGTAACACACCGTGACTACGGTCACGAGAGGTTTGGTACCTCCAGAGGTTTGGTACCTCATAGTGACTCGTCCCTGTGGTTAACACCACCGTGGGTTGGCCCCACTTGAGATATGGGATCGTCTGCCAGTGAATTGGTATCACACGATGGGTTGGCCCCATCAATCGATTCGTGTCTACGGACACCGGTGTTTTGGTACCACATCGTGACTATATGTCACCGGTGGTTTGGCACCACCAAAGGTTTGGTACCACAATGGGGGTAAACGATGGCGTTTGGTTGGCTAGGTTGGGGTACATAATATTCTCGCATATTAATTGTTATATGTTGTGTATGGAAATGTCTTTAAAACGGGGGAAGGGTTACATACTGAGTCTTGGTGACTCACCTTCTCCTTTATATTTTTCAGGTGACACGTAGATCGCGGATGTGGAGCCGGGTTGACTCGAGGTGGCCATGCGGTGGATTTAAATTAAATGAACTTTAATTTTAGTTATGATAAATTTTATTTCCGGTTTTTAGTTTATTTGGATGTAATAAGGCCTCCTGATATTTTATTTTTTTGTTATTTTTCATATGTCGAATAATTATTTTAAACTATGATTATCATTATTAAATTAAAGTCACATGTTTTCCCAAATTAACACGAAAATGTTTTCATCGTGTCATCGGGCACACTCGATATTTTATAATAACTTGGTTGAATTAATTTTAAATAAATTCTAAGTAAGGTTTAACAAAACAATCAATTGAAAAGGTTTTCGGCAACTAAGAATTTTTACTTTCCAAAAGTGTTTTCCAAAATATTTTCCACTGTAGCAACTAGATTCGGCCATAGTGTTTGGGCCGGGTTTGGGTTGTTACAGCACTGGTTCTTCTTCAAAAGATAAGTCGGGTCTTACTTCAATTTCTTCCACCGGCACTATGTGAGATGGATCTGAACGATAGTGCCTTAACATCGAGACATGGAATACATTATGGATCCGACTCAACTCTGGGGGTAACTCAAGCTGATAAGCCACTGGTCCCACACGTTTCAACACTCGATAAGGCCCGATAAATCTGGGGCTCAACTTGCCTTTCCGTCCAAATCTTAAGACCTTCTTCCAGGGTGAGACTTTTAAGAAGACATAATCCCCCACTGAAAATTCTATTTCTCTATGCTTCAGATCTGCATACAATTTCATCCTATCGGAAGCTTATTTCAACCGAACCCGAATCAACTTAACCTTTTCCTTAGTCTCTAAGATCAGTTCCGGTCCCAACAACTATCACTCACCCAACTCTGTCCAACAGGTAGGGGTACGACACCTACGGCCATACAACGCCTCGTAGGGTGCCATCTGAATGCTGGATTGATAGTTGTTGTTGTATGCAAATTCTGTCAATGGCAGATAATCCTCCCAACTACCTCTGAAATCGATTACACAACCCCTTAACATATCTTCCAGAATCTGAATTACCTTTTCTGACTGACCATCGGTCTGCGGATGGAAAGCTGTGCTGAAATCCAGCCTTATACCCAAAGCTTCATGCAACGCCTTCCAAAACCATGATGTAAATCTAGGATCCCTGTCTGATATGATAGACACGGGTACCCCATGCAACCTCACAATTTCTGCCACATACAGCTTTGCCAACTTCTATAACGAGTAGTCAGTACGGACTGGTAAGAAGTGGGTGGACTTCGTCAACCGATAGACAATCACCCACACTGAATCTTTCTTAGTAGGCGTCAGAGGTAGCCCACTAACAAAATCCATCGTTATCCTCTCCCACTTCCAAAGTGGAATCTTCACCGCTTCAAAGCAATCCGGACGGTGAATCGATGTTACGCCTTCACTGTTGACATGTCAAACACTTACTCACAAACTCAGTAACTTCCCGTTTCAACCCAGGCCACCAATACAGTTCACAAAAATCTCGATACATCTTACTTCCACCGGGATGCATAGTGTATGGGCTACTATGCGCTTCCCGCAGAATCATCTGCCTCAACTCAAAATTCTTCGGCATACAAACCTTTCCACGAAAACATAATACCCTTTCACTGTTCAGACCAAAATCCCCTGTCTCACCACCTTGCACTTGCTAAAGTCGAGAAATTAACACTTCATCCAACAATTATTTCTCTTTAATCTGACTTACCCATGTCGACTTCACTTGAAGTTCGGCCAACAGGCTACCATCTTCATACAGACTGAGATGCACAAACATTGCCCTCAAATCTGATATCACCTTACGACTCAACGCATCTGCCACTACGTTAGCTTTACCCGGGTGATACTCAATCGATCAGTCATAATCCTTCAATAACTCAATTCACCTCCGCTGCCTTAAATTCAACTCCTTCTGGGTAAGGAGATATTTCAGGCTCTTATGGTCGGTGTAGATAATCGACTTTTCTCCATACAGATAGTGCCTCCAAATCTTTAGAGCGAACACCACTGCCGCCAGTTCCAAGTCATGAGTAGGATAATTTACTTCATGTGGCCTTAATTGCCGAGACGCATATACTACTGCCTTCCCTTCTTGCATTAACACACAGCCCAACCCTGTTTGCGATGCATCACAATAGACGATAAATTCCTTCCCAGCCTCAGGCTGAATCAGTACTGGTGCCTCAGTCAAAATCCTCTTTAGCTTCTGAAAGCTTTCCTGTTGCTTATTGACCCAAACAAACGGTACTCCTTTTCGTAAT
The DNA here is from genome assembly GCA_025698515.1 of Gossypium sturtianum. Taxonomy (NCBI): domain Eukaryota; kingdom Viridiplantae; phylum Streptophyta; class Magnoliopsida; order Malvales; family Malvaceae; genus Gossypium; species Gossypium sturtianum. The sequence continues at coordinate 96,723,510 of CM046952.1, forward strand.
AACTTGGTTAGAGGTGCAAAGCAATCAAAAAAACCCTTCCACGAACCTTACAGAATACCCACCAAACCAGAAACTTTAAATTTCTGACACTGACTTCGGCGATTTCCAATCCAATACAGCTTCGATCTTTTAAGGATCAACCTTAATCCCCTCAGCATAAATAACATGCCCCAAAAAGGTCACTTCCTTCAACCAAAATTCACACTTGTTGAATTTGGCATACAGTTGCTTCTCTCTCAAAATCTGCAGAACTGTCCGAAGATGCGAATCATGCTCCTCATCAGCCCTCGAATATACCAAGATATTATCTATGAACACCACGAAAAACTGATCCAGGTAGGGTTAGAATACCCAGTTCATCATATCCATAAATGCAGCTGGTGCATCCGTTAACCCGAACGGCATCACTAAAAACTCGTAGTGACCATAACGAGTTCAAAAAGCAGTCCTATGAATATCCGCCTCCTTAACCTTTAGCTGATGATACCCCGACCTTAAATCTATCTTCGAGAACACCGAAGCTCCTCTTAGCTGATCGAACAAATGGTCAATCCTTGGCAACTGGTATTTGTTCTTAATCGTCAACTTGTTCAACCGACGATAGTCAATGCACATACGCATTGACTCGTCCTTTTTCTTCCCAAACAACACCGGCGCTTCCCAGGAGATACGCTTGGTCGGATAAATCCATGATCCAACAGCTCTTGGATCTGAGCCTTAAGTTCCACCAGCTCTTTTGGTGTCATCCTATAAGGGGCAATGGACACCGGAGCTGTTCCCGGAAGTAGCTTAATGCCAAACTCCACCTCGCGATCCAGAGGTAACCCCAGAAGCTCTTCAGGAAAGACGTCTGAGAATTACTTCACCGTTCTGACATCCCCTACGGACAATTCCTTGACATCCGAAGCACTAATGAAAAATTGGAATGCCTCACACCCTTTTCATACCATCCTCTCAGCCTTCAGTGCTGAGATTACATGGGACAGATAATCTCTTCTTTTCCCTATCACAATTATTTCCTTATCCTCTGGAGTTCTTAACACCATACGCTTAGCAGCACAATCCAAGCTTGCACGATGCTTAACTAACCAATCCATGCCTAAAATCAGATCGAACTCGCCGAACGGCAGTTCCATCAAGTCTGCCAGAAACACTACCCCTTGAACTTCTAAAGGCACATCCCTAAACAACTTGTTCACTACCACAGATTGTCCTAGAGGGCTAACCATAGATATTTCTCTAGCAGCAAGCTCAGATTTAGTGCTCAAAGTCCCAGATACAGTATAGGCAACATATGAATGTGTAGACCCAAAATCTATCAAAGCTGTAAATGGTGCATCAAATACAAGAAACGTATCGGTTATGACATCTGGTGCATCGCCATCCTCTCGACGTCTAGCCGCATAAACCAATCCAGACTGTCGTGCGTCTGTACTACCAGTACCTCTTCCTGGTGCTCCACGCCCTCGACCAAATCCATTTGCTCCTCTAATCGGACCACGACCTCTCGGTTACTGTTGCCCACCTCTTCCGGACTGTGCATATCCGACCTACCGACCGCGCTCAGCTAACTCTTATGGGCGATTCTTTGCTCGATGATCCATAGATCCACACTTGAAACATCCTCTATTTCTTACCCAAAGACTCCCAAATGTAATTTCCCATACCGAGCACACGGTCGAGGCCGACCAACAAAGAATAGCATCGCAACTCGTCCCTACCCATCAAACCTAGGCCTCTTCTGGAAACCCTCGATGAACCACGACGTCCCAAAACTTCTCTTATTCTTGCCCCTGTCTTTATCCCGATTCTGCCTCTCAAAACGCTTCACTTCTTCGGCTATTTTTTCCTTCTCAACCAGTATAGCAAAATCTCTTTCTCGCTGCGGAGCTATCAGTACTCACAGCTCGTTCTATAGACCGTCCTTGAACCGAACACAACGTTCATAATCAATTGCGATGATACCCCGGGCGTAACAGCTTAGGCACAGAAACTCCGCCTCATATTCAGCCACGGACTTATTTCCCTAGACCAAGTTCAGAAATGCTTTCCTCTAGGTGTCCACATAACTCGCCCCAACATACTTTCCCTAAAACGCTGTCTTAAAGAAATCCCAGGTAATACGATCCGCTGGAGTACCCTCCCTTACCGTGAGCCACCACTGGTACGCCTCATCTCGAAGAAGGGACACTGCTCCTTTCAACTTCTCCTCTACCGTGCAGTCCAGATCGTCCATAATCCGCTCAACTGCCTCTAGCCAATATTTTGCTACGTTTGGGGCCACACCAGAAATACCTCTAAATATCTCAGCCCCATTTGCTCGAAGTCACTCAGGAATAGATTTTCGGGCTACCGATCCAGTGCTTGCTCCTGTAACCCACTCCAGAACACGCAGCATAGCTTGGGACAAAGCATCATCCCCTCCAGTTCGATCTTGAGTCCCCGCTTCGCTCATCGGCGATGCCGCACTTTGCCTTCCCAAGACATGCCCAAATTCCGAGGATCGACCTCGACTCCCGACCTCTACCACGGCCGTGTACACCACGTCCACGTCCTCTAGCACTCATGTTTACTTGGTCGAATTAATCTGATTAAAAATTTTATCAATTAGCATTTCACTTTAATGTTTATTAACAATGACTTATGCAGAGTGAGTATAATAGTTATTTTCGCGAATCAAATTTTCCTAATGTCTTAGTCTCTAAAGTCTTAACTCTTTTAGCTAGCAGTCATAAAACACTGTTTCTAACATCATTTCATAATAACAAACAAAGCCAGAACACTTACGGATTTGGTGCCGGAGACTCAGATGCCATACTTCCAGAAAAGCATGCATTTCTTAAACCAGATTTCAAACCAATTTTGGAAAAACATTGTCGAACCCAATCCACAGCCGAGTTTTGCAACCTGGCTCTGATACCACTAAATGTAACACCCCAAACACGGCCTAGACATTACGACCGAATCTGGTATGTCACATGGAAAGGTTATTAAAGAACTTCGTGATCGTTTAAAAATTTCGAGCTTTGGTTCAATTTAAAAAAAACAGACTTGATTTAATGCTTCTTGCAAAATATTACAAACTCCGGAAGGTTGTTTTATAATACAGAAATCAAATTCGATGGTTTTCGAAAAACGCATTGTTTGAAATAGTTTTTGAAGTTTCAAGAAAATCCCGAGTTTAATTATTTATTGCTTGAGATCCGTTTGCTAATATTTTGGAAAAAAGATTGTTTATAAATTTGTTTTTAGAAAACTCCGTATTTAATATTTCATAATATAAAATAATGGTATTAAATAAAAAACCAAATTAAATCATGGAGGCCTTATTACATAACAAATTCCCAAATTTAAAATAAGTTTAAAATAAAGAAAAATGGAGTTTACGAAAGAAGTAACGCATGGCCACCACAGAGTCCTCCTCGGCTCCAAATCCTCGAACTAGGGATTACCTGCAAAATTAAGTAGAGGGGTGAGTTACGAGAACTCAGTGTGTAATTCCCCTTACGAACGAAATCTGGTCTAAGCCCACGGAAACAAATTGGGCCTTAGCCCTCACAGTCACAAATTTGGCCAAAGCCCATACGTATCAAATTGGGTCGTAGCCCTAACAACGTGGCATATCAGATAGTGAATGCAATGCAACCCAGCCCAACCTAGTATTCCATCCGCTACACATTGCTCCATATGTCCAACTTCAACACACCTGTGGGGATTTCTACAATCAACCCTCCATCCGCTACACTCCTCATTGGCAGTCATGCTGACAGTCATGCTGCTCAAAGCTGATATAATGTGACAGAGTCACCGATATAAGTGGTCTAACTACCAAAATAATGTGACAGAGTCACCGATATATACGTGGCCTAGCCACCGAAACAGTGTGACAGAGTCACCGATATATACGTGGCCTAGCCACCGAAACAGTGTGACAGAGTCACCGATATACACTGCCCCTTTTCATCAATATCATATCCCAATCCCATGCAACATATAATCATAATGTGATGAATGCAAACATATAACAATGTATGTCGGATAATATGAACACCCAGATAATCATACCAAGTTATCCGAATAGCATAATCATAACGGTTACTTACTTGGTATCTCTAACCATACCCACTGGGTATCTCAATCGCCATTACGGTTATTCCGGCATTTAGTCAATACATATATTAATGCTAAACAAACAAATGAAGGCGTGTGGAATACACACCTGCTTACACGAATGATTAAACACTCCTGATCGTCGTCACTCTTACTATCACGAACAACTACGATCTGTCTATCCCAAACAGATGTCGGCTCTCTACCACAACTAGACAGAAAATCCCAGATTACTGATACTGCACGTCGTTTGAACTTAGGAGCGAAGACTGCGAGTCCACTCCCTTTAGGATCCCTTGCCGATGCCTCCTTAGAACAGCTAGCACTCACATCCATGAAGAGAGTTGGATCAGTAAGGTACCGCAGTGAAATCAGCGATTGTCTAACAAATGTGTTGGGTTATGGGAGAGTACAACGAAGAGAGACTAATCGCATAGAAACTAGAGAAATGTTCTTACCTTAATACTTAACGTAGTTTGGTTCTACCCTCTTGACAAGATGCCTTAGATTCGGTCACTGTTGACAAGAGTTCCGACTTCCTACAAAAGAACGAGCACGCTTCAAAGTGGAGAGGGTACCTATATTCGGCCTTACAACAAGTAAAACCGATTGGAAAGGGACTTTCAGCAACCAAAGGAATCCTAGCACCTTGCTTATTGATGTTTGGCTAATAACAAAAGATGAAAGATACAGGTTTAGCTTGACACAGGAGGGGTTTTGGCTCAGGAGTAGAACAAGAGAAAAACGAAAAGAAAAGAAAAGATAGTGGCCAACTGAGGTTCGGCTAGTGAAGCAAGAAGTAGAGATACAAAAAGAAAAGAAGAAGAAATAGTAGAAGTGTCGAAGAAGAGTGATTCGGCTAAGGTATAAGGAAGTCAAGAAAATGAAAGGGTGTAAAAAGTGATTCGGTCAAGAGAAGAAAGAAATAGAGGAGACGGAATATTGAGAAAGTTTGGCTAAAAGAAGAGAAAAGACTAGAAGAGGATTCGGCTATGCTCAAGAGAACAATAATGCTCAAATTTGAAAGAAAAGGAATTGAATAGCTAAAAGCACTTAATGGAAATTTCGGCACTCTCCCTACACACTATGACCGAATATGCTAAGATGGACATGCCTAAGAGCTAAAAGAAATTTCGGCACACACCCCTACTAGCTAAAACCAAAATGCTCCCCCTTAGCACCACTCCACTTTTGGCCAAACTCCTCCTCTCTCCCCATCTCCCACGAGTTTCTCCTCCATTCACTCTCTAACCACCAATTCGGATTTGTTGACCAATTCAAACTCCCCACGCTCCTCTCCTCTTCCCCTCCTTGAGCACAAAAAGAACTCTCAAAAACAACATGTGGGATTTGAACCCACTCCCCCTTCCATGCACCCTTGTGACGCCAACCACTAAGCCACCTTGCTCCCTGTGACATCAATTTACAACCAAACATACTTAAGGCCTGCATCCACTAGCTCTCCCCCTAAAGTGCCCTAAAAAGCAAAATTTTACCAAAGTTCTGGCTCGAACCTGAGCCTCCCCAAGACCCCCAAACACACCAAAATAACAAGCTAAACGAGCCAAACACATAGAATAGCACAAAATGCAGAACCCATATTTCTAGGATGTTACACTCTCTGCTTCTTGTATTGGCTTCTCCCTTGTTCACTATTTCGATTTTGCGTCATTCCTTCCTCTCTACTTTCTTCAGCTTTCTTAGAGCTCCCTTCTACATTGCTAGTCAAATTCTCTTGTAGCCAAATTTCTCTCTCTGCATTCGATTAAGGTAACTTGGTTTTCTTTTGGGTGTAGAATCCTTGACTTATGGCCGAACCTTGCTGTAGCTGCCATCTCTGTTTGAATTCACGATTGTCTTTTCCCTTACTTTACTTTCTGTCGAATTAATTTTTCCCTCTAACATCATCTTGTCTCTACCGTTACTGCCAGGGGTGTGATTGTACCATCTCGTGCCTCGGGTTTAGGGGGTGCGCGTGTAGATCGACTACTTCTATCTACCATTCTTAGTCTATGTTCTGTAAGTTGTTATCCGCTTGATTCAAGTTATTTACGTTTATGGTAATAGTTAACAAGATTAGGTTGTAATACAGATTTTTGGCCAAGAATCTTGAAATCAACCTTCGTCAACGGTTTAAGCGGGCTAAAGTCACCCCCGTTCAAACAAGGTTTGGTGCTCGTGGATCTTAGCACGGTTTTGCAAAACAAGTGTAGTCACACCCCTCTCTGCTGTGAATCGGTGAAAGTCGAATGTCCGAAAAGCCAAAACTCCGGTATTTGTGGCCCCATGAGCTTGCGATCGCTCGAGGGGTGAACCGAGCCCACAAACCATGGGCGATAGACTGTAGAGGCCACCACGAGCGTTCTCGTGCTCTTGGGCCGATATGGGCCTCGTTTGGCTGAAATGGGCCGTGTGGGCCCACAAGGCTCGTGGGCCCTACACGGACAAAATCCTCGATAATTGGCAAATACTAGACTGCGCTATGTAGTTCACATAACCATAACTAAATTTGGGCTACATGGGCCACACGAGCGTGTGGGCCCACTTGGGCCGAATATTGGGCCTTGGGCCCATTTACACCATTATGACCATTTAGGTTATCTGTGTCACTCGAGGCAACTGTAGACCTTCGGAAAGGTTGTTATCTACACTAAAATACCCCTAAAGAGTAAAATGACTAAAATACCCCTAAATGATTATGATCGGGCCTAATAGGCTATATAAACATAATTGAGCTTAATGGGCTATATGGATATGATTGGGCTTAGTGGGCCTTATGAGATTTTAGAAATGCATGCTAGGGTTTTTATGGACTCTAGGCCTAGTTCTGATAAATTCTTAAATAGCATAAAACTTAATTTAATAATCAAACATGTCTGTGGACAAGTCGATAGGTTAGAGTGTGGTAATGGACGTATGCATGTCTAGGATTGGATCTAGGGAGAGCTTGGTACTTAAGCGGTCCTAGTGACCCACCTCCTCTTCTCTGGGATCCTACCTGGTGCATAGTGTTTGTTCACTTTAGCCATGAGGACTTGTTGATGGGCCAAAGTTCATAACTAAAACCCGAGGTGAAAGAAATTACGTAAATACCCACAGAGTTAGAATTACTAAAATACCACTTGTAGGGTAGATTTACAAAAATACCCACAGGTAGTGAAATGACTAAAATACCCCTAGGTGCTTAATGTGTGAAAATGTGCATGTTGCAGTCATAAGTTATATGTTGCACTTGGGTGGGTTTGATGATATGGAGGAAGATATGTAAGGATCGCATAGACGCTTAACGACCGTGGATCCACCGGTGGCTTTAAGCCCATTATATGCTTAGCAGCCTTACTGCAATGTTGAGTAGTGCCGCTATTGGTGCTACCTTTAGAGTGCAGGGATGGGTGGGTTGATATTTATATCCCCACAGGAGTGTAGGGTTGGAAGGGAAATGGAGTTAAGGGTTGGATTTGGGATGGGAGCATTGCATTCATGTGATACTGATGTGATATGAGGTCATTGTCGGCTAAGGCCCAAGACCACCAATTTTGTTAGGGCTTAGGCCCAATTTGATAATTGCATGATTGGATTACCAAGGGTCGTACACACTGAGTTTCGAAACTCACACCCTTTTTATTAAATGTTTCAGGTGACCCTTAGTAGACGACTCGACGTGGAAGAGGACTCGGGGATTGCAACACTGCAAGTTACTTAGAAGTTTTTGTTTATTGTTTCGAATGACTTTACTTTTAATTAGTTTATTTTATTTGGGATGTAATAAGGCCTTGTATCTCCAATTTGACTCTACATTTGGGTTTTCTTATTTGTTTCAACTGCCTAATTATTAAACTTAAATAAATTTCTAAAGTTTAAACATGGGTTTTGAAATAACTATAATATATGGACGTTTTTCTTAAAACATGGGCTTTTATCATAATTTAACAAGTTGCAAGGATTTTGGGTTTCTAAATCTTAAACTTAAGTTTTTAACTAAGCAAAGTTGTTTTGGAATTATCCTTTGATGTGACATCACTAGATTCGGCCATAACGTCTGGGCCGGGTCTGGGGGTGTTATAATATGCTCAAGTATCTATTCATTCAACTTTTAAGGCTATCATCAACCACATAGGTTCAAACATACCTTGATCAACACATAGTTACTCACCATTCATGCTACTCTCTTGCTCGATATTACCTCTCGTTTAACCTTTGCTATTCCTTTGCTTCATTCGCACACTTAGTGCCAATTTCAAAACCGTAACATAATCATCACCGCACACTTAGTGCCAATATGATAAACTGAACTTATATTGGTATCGCACACACAGTGCCAATTTGATAAGCCGAAGCTTCTATCTTTTCGCACACACAGTGCTAATCATCTCTGTCTTGTTTCTAATTTCGCACACTTAGTGCCCTCTAATTTAATTCTGCACATAGCATTTCTAATCTCATAGTTATATATATATATATTCATTTAATTCACATCACATAGATATAATTTACAACTAGTATTATATCCGAACTTACCTCGAACGTCGAAATACCGAAACGATCGATTAATCGAGCACTTTGTCTTTGCCTCAATCTCGATTCAAACCTCTCCTTTCTTGGTCTATACACATTCAAATTCAACCCATTCAATCACCAATTCATTCAATTTAATCCATACACACATATTTAGGGCATTTTACAAAATAGCCCTCACATTTTCATATTTTGACATTTTAGTCCCTAATTCATAAACTCATCAAATACTCATAATTTGCTTGTACCCATGCCTAGTCGAATTCTCACTATACTCATACAAGCCCACACATTTCATTTATTTCACAATTTAGTCCTACAATCTACACTTTTCTCAATTAAGCTCAAATTACTCAATTTCACTAAAAATTCCAAGATAGAATATGTTAATCTTTCACATATCTATCATATTTCCTCACCAACTATCACAAAGCTCAAGCATTCATCAATGGAATATCTCAAAATCACCATAAATTTCAAAAATTTAAGCATGGGTTTGATAGTACACCAAGCAACGATCACAAAAACGTAAAAATTATCAAAAACCAAGTCAAAATCATACCTCAATCTAGCCCAAGTATGTGCCTAATATAAAAATAGCTCAAACCCTTCTTCTTTCTTCTTATTTTCGACGATGAAGCATAAAGATGATAGAATTTAGCTTTTTTTTTTACTTTAATAATCTTTGATTTATCAATTTACCCATTTAGCCTTTTAATAAACAAATGATAACTTATAAACATAAGGCCACTTATGTCTTTTAACCATCCACTAACTAAATATTGGCTTAATTTCCTCATAAGACCTCAACATTAAAAAGACAACAACACTTAGGTGCTTATAAATCAGCATACAGCTTTTTACACTTTACGCGATTAAGTCCTTTTCTATAATTCGACACATAATCGATAAAATTACCACACAGAATTTTCACACAGGTTAAATCGCATACTGTAAATAGAAAATAATATTAAAATATTTTTACGACCTCAGATTTGTTGTCTCAAAACCACTGTTCCGACTAGGGTCTAAATCAGGCTGTTACAGTTGAGATGTTGCATTCTTGAGTTTGACAGTACGTGGGAACAGTACCTGCCATTGATTGAATTCGTATATAATAATAGTTTTCAGTCGAGCATCAGAATGGCACCTTATGAGGCTTTGTACGGACGTAAATGTCGAACACCTCTATATTGGACTGAGCTCAGTGAAAATAAGATACACGGGGTTGATTGATAAAAGACACTGAATAGAAAGTGAAAGTGATCCGAGATAGTTTGAAAGCAGCGTCTGATCGTCATAAGTCCTATACAGATTTGAAACGAAAAGATATAGAATTTGAGGTCAGTGACAAAGTGTTCTTAAAAGTGTCTCCGTGGAAGAAAGTACTCCGATTCAGACGTAAAGGTAAGTTGAGTCCGAGGTTCATCAGGCCATATGAGATTATCGAATGTGTTGGGCCAGTTGCGTACAGATTATTGTTGTAACGACCCGAATTTGGGCTTAGAAGAATTTGGGCTCATTGGGCCTTGGGTGTGGATATGTTTAAATTTTTTTTTAGAAAGAGAACGACTCTAATGCAAGTTTGATCTATTAGGTGAGTGATTTTGGAAGGTTAGAGGGCTTCTATGAAGTCCCGAGTTCAAACTTTGGCTTTAAGGAAATTTTGGTTTTAGGTGAATAAAACCCTGGGAGTTAGTAGTAGGCTTTAAGAATAAAATATGGAGAAAAATGACACAATGAAGGGAGTGGTCTAGTGGCAAGGCGTCATTAAGGGGATAAGTGAGTGCTTGGGTTCAAGTCTTGGCACTTCCATTTCATTTTTATTTATTTTTAAGTGAACTTAGACTTTGGCCCATAGGTTTATATTTAGTTGCGCATACTTTAAGACACAAGAGGAGCTTGTGGCCTAGTGGCTAGCAGCGTAGATTATGCTACAGGGGAGCCTGGGTTCGAATCTCATAAGTAGCGAAAAGGGGATATTTATTTTGCTAAGTTGGGGCGGCAAGAGTTTGTGTTGGATTTAAACTCTACTGAAGGAAGGATCCCACATTGGAAAGCTAGCAAGAGGGAAGGTGAGAAGCTGGCTATAAATGGAGCTGTCTATGAGGAAAGGAAGCATACCTGGTTGGCGTTGGGCATAGGAGCATTCGGAGCGCGGATAAGCTTCAGACTCCTATCAGGTGTGTATTTCGCACTACTCTAGCTATAGAGCGGCAAGTGCCGAAATGACGGTCACACGGCGATGGTAGCCACACGAGCGTACGAGCGCACATATACGGGCTTCGACGCGATAGTTGAGGCCATCATGAGTATTCTTGTGGGTTAGGCTGTTTGGGCCTCGATGGGCCAAGTGGGCCTAATGGGCCCGTGGGCCCATATGAATAAGTTGTATGATTGTGTAGTAGATATTGAACTGGTCTAGGTGAATCTCATATCTGTGGTTAGATTTGGGCTAAATGGGCCACACGAGCGTGTGGGCCCACTTGGGCCGAGAATAGGGCTTAGGCCCATTCACATCGTTATCTCTGTTTAGAATAACTGAGTCGCTCGAGGTGACTGTAGCCCTTCTGATGGGTTGACAAAATTACCAAAATACCCCTGGAAGATAAATTACTGAAATACCCTCGGTGGGTAAAATTACTGTTATGCCTCAAGGTTTGATTAGTATGATTGTGTGTAATCTCACACCTTCATTTGTTTGACTAGTATTAAACTGCGTATTGGCTACAAGCCGAAATAACCGTAACGACAGATGAGATACCCTAGTGGGTGAGGTTGGAGATACTGTAAATAATGATTATGACTATGCTATTCGAATAACTTAGCATGATTATACGTGTGTTCAGATTATCCGATGTACATTGTTATATGTTTGCATTCATCACATTATGATAATATGTTGCATGGGATTGGGATATGATATTGATGAAAGGGGCAGTGTATTTCGGTGACTTTGTCACATTATTTCGGTGACTCTGTCACATTATTTTGGTGGCTCTGCCACGTATTTCAGTGACTCTGTCACATTATTTCGGTGGCACTACCATAATTTTGGTGATGAGCTACGTGACTGCCATCGATGGTGTGTAGCGGATGAGGGTTGATTGTAGAAATCCCCACCGGTGTGTTTTGGTTGGTCGGGTGGTGTGTAGCGGATGGATTACTAGGCTGGGCTGGGTCGCATTGCATTGCATTGCATTCATTATCTGCTATACCAAGTTAATAGGGCTAAGGCCCAGTTGATTTCGTAAGGGCTAAGGCCCAGTTGGACTTTGAATGGGCTCGGGCCCAACTATTGTTCATGTGAGGAATTACACACTGAGTTCTCGTAACTCACCCCTCTGCTTAATTTTGCAGGTAATTCCTAGCTTTGCAGATTTGGGAACCGGGGTGGACTCTGTGGTGGCCATGCGTTATTTCTTTCGTAAACTCCGTTTTTCATTACTTTAAACTTATTTTAATTTGGGATTATGTTCTGTAATAAGGCCACTAGGATTTTAATTTGGTTTTTATTTTAACGCATATACTATCTATGATGAATTGATCAGTACGGGGTTTCCCTAAAAATGCAAACAACCATTTTCTAAAATATTAATGAACGGTTCTCAAACTATTAAAAATTCAACTCGGGTTTTCTTCAAACTTCATAAACTATTTCAAAATGGCGCGTTTTCTGAAAACCATCGAATCTGATTTCTCTATTATAAAACAGTCTTCTGGAGTAGTAATACTTATAACGTTTTGCAAGAAACATTAAATCAAGTCTGTTTTTTTAAATTGAACCAAAACTCAAAATTTTTAAACGATCACGAAGTTCTTTAACAACCTTTCCATGTGACATGCCAGATCCGGTCGTAACGTCTAGGCCGGGTTTGGGGACTTGTTTCCACCTGAGCTAGAAAAGAGTCATAATGTATTTCATGTATTGATGCTTAGACGATACAGATCTGATCCGTCACATGTGATTACTCCGTCTAAGATTGAAATCTGATCTGGTATGACATATGAGGAAGAACCGATCCGTATCTTAGCTCGTGAAGTGAAAGAGTTGAGAAACAAGAAAATTTCGTTAGTGAAAGTGTTGTGGCATTGACACGGAATAGAAGAGGCTACGTGGGAGCCTAAAGATTCAATTAGACAGCAATATCCAAATCTATTTAACGGTAAGATTTTCGGGGACAAAAATCCCTAAGGGGGGAGAATTGCAACAGTCTAGTTTAGACCCTAGTCGGAATAGTGGTTTTGGGACCAAAAGTCCGAGTCAAAAAAATATTTTAATATTATTTTCTGTGCTTCTGATATGTGAATTAGATTGTGTGAAATATTTGTGAGTTAATTTGTCTATTTCTGTGCTTAATTTGAGCAAAGGACTAAATCGCGTAATTCGTAAAAGTGGCTTTCTATTTGATTAATGACTAATTTGATGTGGCTTTTAAATGTGGAGGCCTTATGAGGCAATTAGTCCATTAATAGAGATAGTGGACGTCACAAGGACTAAAATAACGTTGTATTATTTGTTATATATATTAGTTATAAAAGGTTAAATAAGTAATATAATAATAAGTTAATATATGTTAAATTATAACAAATTAAAAGCCATTATCATCTTCTCCCATCATCGAAATTTAGAAAACAAATAGGGTTTAAGAGCTTTGAATATTTGGCCATGAAAGAAGCTTGATTCAAGGTTAGTTTTTGTTCGGTTTTTGATAATTTCTACGTTTTTGAGATCGTTGCTTTGTATACTTCAAAACCCATGCTTCAATTTTTTGAATTGATGAATATTTTGAAATATGCCATTGATGAACACATGAGTTTTGTGATGTTTGAAGATGAATTATGAAAGATATATGTTTGATTAACATAGTTTGTTCTTGAGTTTTTGATGAATTTGAGTATTTTGGATGTAATTGAGAAAATGATTATTTGAGGGACTAAATTTTGAAATAAATGAAATGTATGAACTTGTGTGAGATACATGAGAATTCGGCCAAGCATGGGTATAAGCAAATTTGGTGTATTTTGTAATTTTGTGAAATAGGGACTAAAATGTTAAAATATGAAAATGTGAGGGCTAATTTGTAAATTGCCCTAAATATGTGTTCTTGGATTGAATTGAATGAGTTATTTAATAAATGGGTTAAATTTGAATATGTATATATCAAGAACCGAAGAAAATAGACTTAGATCGTGGGAAGTCGAAAGTGATCGAATAGTCAAGTCCGTATGCTAACCGAATCCGAGGTAAGTCGATATACAAATAAATGTATTTGAATTGAATTATTTGTACATATATGAAATGTAAGTTGCTATGAATATCCATTGAGATGGAATGTATATGAAATCTGGGTTTATGTATATATCGACAAGTTATCAGTGTCTAAGAAGTTCCGTTTGAGCCTAGGGATAGATAGGATAGTATATGTCATGACATAGCTGTCCGAAATGTGAAATCATGTAAGACCATGTCTGGGACGTTGGCGTTGATTCGAGATTTCGTGTAAGACCACGTCTGGGACGTTGGCATCGATATGAGATTTACGTGTAAGACCATGTCTGGGACATTGGCATCGTATTGATCGTGTAAGACCCTGTCTGGGATAATGGCATCAATATCAGGTTACATGTAAGACCACGTCTGGGACGTTGGCATTGTACGACTATTCCGAACACTCTGAGTATCCTATTAGATTCTGAACAGTTCAACGGGCAAGTCCGAGAAATGAATGACTATGTGATTTGTATATCCGTTTCAGGTACGTTTGATATGTACACATTGTGAGTATAAGAAGGTAAGTATATCCATGAACTTACCTAGATGAGTTATGTATTTGGATTTTAGAAAGTAAAATGTGTTACAGCAATGGACAAGTTATGATCCAATATAGTATATGGTGATATGCAAGATTGAAAGATGAATGGCTAAGTAAATGTGCCAAGAAGAATTATGGCTATGCAATTGAGCTATTAGTAAATTCATGTTGATTATATGTTTTAAATGTTTATATGCTAAGTTTATTTGTATATGGCTTACTAAGCTTTTGGAAAACTTACTTTGTGTGTATTTATTCTGCTTTATAGATCGTCAAAGCTACTGAAGGCTCGGGACCGTCGAGGATCATCATCACACTACCCAAACTCATTTTGGTACCTTTTGGAAATATATATTCTTAGTATGGCATGTATAGGCTAGTCATTTTGGAACATGTTTGAGATATGTAAATAGCCTTGTGATGAGGCTAGATAAATGTTGGTAATATGCATGAGTGATTATGGTATATGAAGTATGTTTTGGTATGGCTTGATGGTAATGAAATGGTCATGATAATGGTAAGCATATGGATGCAATATGAGTATGTTTGTTTGATCAATGAAATGGTTATATGAAAGGTAAAATGTGGATGTACCATGCTTGTTTTACATGTGATTTAGATGTACTATTTGGCATACAAGTTGGCATATTTAGAAATGTGATTAAATGTAATGATAGGTTGAACATTTGACATGATTTTGGTTACCAATTGTGTATGGGATATGGATTATTTGAGCTTGTTGGGATGACTCTTGTGTGGGTGGCAATTTGGCCTTGAAAATGGCCTATAATTGCTCACACGGTTGAGCACACGGGCGTGTGACTCGACCGTGTCTCTCTTGGTTGAAATTCAAAACAAGTCAGGATCGACCACGAGCTGGACACACGGGCGTCCGACTGGCCGTGTGGTGAAGTCAGGATCGACCACGGGTGAGGCACACAGGTGTGTCCATGGCCGTGAGGACAAGTCAGTATGTATGTCCATGGCCGTATTAATAATTGTCAAAGTTATTCATATGATCATTTGATAAATGATGAGTATTTGCTTAAGAAATGCATAAAATTGAGTTGATGAATTGGTTCATTTTTTAGGTATAGATTGATGTTTGAATTGGGAAATATTGTATAAATGAAATAGGTTATACTGATGAGTATAGCTTGTGTATTTGGAATGTTTTTGTTTCCTATTAATTGTATTGAAATTGTACCGAATGATGTGGTTTAGGTGTGCACGAGGAGGGTGAGAAATATGGCTTAAACCAAGCCTAATTTTTTGCCACACGGTCTGAGAACTGTGTGACCCCTGCTGCTTAAATAAAACAAGTCAGTGTGTTCCACGGCCTAGACACATGGGCCTAATTGGTGGCCGGGTGAATAAGTCAGTATGTATGCCCTGTTTTCACACGGCCTGTGACATGGGCGTGTCTGGTGGCCGTGTGAGGCATAATGTGTGATGCATGCTAACCCATCCCATCCAACCCTCCACTTGCCTCCGTCCAACCCTGCACTACCTGCGTGGAATAAATCACCCACGCCATCCCTACACTCCCAATGTTAGCACCGGTTACGGCACTAAGCAAAATCGCAGCAAAGCTGCTAGTATATATATACGGCTCTAAGCCTTCAGTAGCGGTATTATAATTGGCACAAAGCCATCAGTAACTGTATTATGTTTGGCACACAGCCATCACGACGGTAATATAATTGGCACACAGCCTTTGGTAAATATGATCGACACAGAGTCGTCAATATAACTATATTATGTTTGGCACATAGCCATCAGCGACGGTAATATAATCGGCACACAGCCTTTGGTAAATATGATCGACACAGAGTCGTCAATATATATGTTAGGCACATACCCACGGGTAAATACGATTGGCACAAAGCCATAATCAAGACGGCACAGAGCCATATTTATGTTGGCACAGAGCCATAATCAGATTACACGGCTTTAAGCGGTCCGTCGGTCCACAGTCGTCTCATGCGACCCGTGCGACCTTAACAGATCAATATTGGATCCACAGTCGTCATGCGACCCGTGCGACCCTATCAGAACTTCCTCCGTATCAATGTCCCAACCCCATGCAGTATGTCATGTATGCGAAATGTTATGCCCATAAACAATCATACATACACAGTGACAATAGTCAATTACCGTCAAATCAATCCAATCGTACCTTAAGTGAGTCAATTACCCTCGAGGGGCAAAACGGTCATTTTACCCTTACAAGGGTATTACGGTAATCCTACCCTACAGAGGTATTTCAGTAATTCTACTCTACAGGGGTATTTCGAAAATCAGGGGTATTTCAGTAATTTTACAAATCAAGGGTATTCGGTAATTTCGCAGATTGAGGGTATTTCAGTAATTTCATAAATCGGGGGTATTTTTGTAATTTCACAAATCAGGGGTGTTCCAAAAATCTTGTAAATCAGGGGTACTTTGGTAATTTCGCAAACTGAGGGTATTTTGGTAATTTTGCAAATCGGGGGTACTTCGATAATTTTACAAGTAGAGGGTATTTCAGTAATTTTGTAAACTAAGAGTATTTCCATAATTTTGTAAACAAAGGTATTCTAAACAGAGATAATGATGCGAATGGGCCTAGGGCCCATTGTCGGCCCAAATAGACCCACACGCTCGTGTGGCCCATTTAGCCCAAATCTAGCCATAGATATGAGATTCACATAGTCCAGTCCAATATTTACTACACAATCATACAACTTATCCGATTGGGCCCACGGGCCCATTGGCCCCACATGGCCCCTTTCGGCCCATCGTGTCCCAAACAGCCTAAACCCACAAGAACACTCATGATGGCATCAACTATCGCGTTGAAGCTCCTACACGTGCGCTCGCACGCTCGTGTGGCTACCATCACCGTGTGAC
Organism: Gossypium sturtianum; assembly: GCA_025698515.1. Taxonomy (NCBI): domain Eukaryota; kingdom Viridiplantae; phylum Streptophyta; class Magnoliopsida; order Malvales; family Malvaceae; genus Gossypium; species Gossypium sturtianum. The sequence goes on from CM046952.1 coordinate 96,740,843, forward strand.
CAGCATTTCGGCATTTGCCGCTCTACAGCTAGAGTAGTGCGAAATACACACCTGATAGGAATCTGGAGTTAATCCGCGCTCCGAACACTCCTATGCCCAAACGCCAACCAAGGTATGCTTACTCTCCTCATAGATCGCTCTATTTAAAGCCAGCTTCTCGCTTACTCTCATGCTAGCTTCCCGATGTGGGATCTCTTTTTTCTTGCAATGGGATTCGAACCCCACTCCCCTTGGCATCTCAGTGACGCCACAGTCACCAAGTCACAAGCTCTTTTTGTGACTTAAAACATGCGCAAATATTTATGAAACCTATGTGTCAGTGTCCAGATTCTTATAAGAGCCAAAAATTAAAGAAATTCTACAAGAGCCAAGATTTGAACCCAAGCTCCCTTACACCCTTAATGACGCCACAACCACTAGGCCACATGCTTCCTTGTATCATTTTTTTATCAAAATAATTTAAAAGGCCTACATCCAAGTATCCAGGGTTTTATTCACTTAAAACAAAAATTTTTGCTAAAGCCCAGGTTTGAACCCAGGACTTTTCCAACACTTCTCAGGACCCTTAACCACTTGAGCAGACATTTAATTGTGTCATTTCCTTGCACAATTAAATACCTCTTTGCAGCCTCCTTACGGACCCATACTCAAGGCCCAATATTTCTAGGCCCAAATTCGGGGCGTTACAACTCACCCCTCCTTAAAGAAATTTTGTCCCCGAAATTTCCAACTAACAGGGTGGTTGTGTAACAACTACACCCATACGCTACCGTTGCGCACTCTCATCCCAATAACACTAATACACTTTTAACTTAATCTCGAAACCCCTTACACACAACCAAACATCTAACCACAGAAGCAAACAGATATTTATCACACATGCACACAATTTCTATATTCAAACATCATATCCAAACAAAACACACCTGACTTAAAAGGGACTGTGTAATCCCAAACTCGATGTTCCTTAGACCCGCATCTAAGACACGCTCCTGACTTCCTCCAGCATTCACCCAGATGGCACCTTTTGCAGTGCTCGCAAGCCGAAAAGTTTAGACGCGTCTTAACGCGTTTCACAGAACGAGGCTCTTGCTTCAGAGGACTGTGATCCCTCTTCCTACTGTACTCCAAGCACCTAGCCTGAAGTGTTTCACCATAAGCCTTAACTCCAGCCTCAAACCTTTCTTCCAACACTTCCCTTACCAACTGGATCAGTGCCTCCGTACCAAGTTCTGGGTTATCGCTACCTGAAGTTGGCGGACTTACCTCGACCACCGTCTCTTGAACCATCTTATGTTCCGGAGAGATGGGCGACTCCTCGTGACCTTGCTTGCCATTAGAATCCATCACAGTACTACTGCTAACTAAAAAAAATAATCTGATTTCCATAACGTACACTGAATAAATACAAAATCTAATTTTAAATACTGTCTAATAGAAAACTTACAGATTCGGCGTCGGAGACTCGGTGAACCACACTTCCAGAAAAATAGTCAATACAACATTTCAAAAACTTCAACTCTTTTAAACCTTTTTGAAACAATTCTTTTGGAAATCCAATTTTAAAAACCCAATTCACAGCTGAGTTTTGTAACCTGGCTCTGATACCACTAAATGTAACACCCCAAACCCGGCCTAGACGTTACGACCGGATCTAACGCATCACATCAAAGTGTCGTTTGAAAACCTGGCTTGTCGATAATAGCTCATCACTAAATTCTAAATCTCTTTGAAACGTTGAGGTTGTAAAATCAAAAACTCGTTAATCACTTATTGGTCATATCATTTATTAATCAAGATTAAATATCGCGGAAGCTTGTTAATTTTCTTTAAAAACCGTTATTGTTTTGAAAAACCCGTGTTTCCTAGCCTGGCAGGTAGAAATCAATAGAAAATAAAAGTTTAAACCCCAAATGGCCTTATTACAAAAAAAAAATATCAAACCCAAAGTAAATTATTTGAAAAACTAGCCATAAGGAAAAACTTGAGAACATGTGGCCACCTCCCAGTCCCTCGCAGCACCGATCCGTCTGAGGCTGGGGATTACCTGCACACTTAAAAATGGGGTGAGTTTGCGAAAACTCAGTGTGTAATCCCCTCCTAACTAAAACAGTTAGTAAAATAGACATAATTCAGAATCATTCTGGGCCAGAGCACAATTACAGTAACAGAACAATGTGTGTGGGTCTAAGCCAAGTACAATTTCACTTGGGTCTCAGCTCTTATCAGAATCAATTGGGCCTAGCCCATTCTCCATATCAGTAACAGTTGGGCCTAGACCATATCAGAATCAATTCCTTATGCATAATGTGTGATGCATGCTAACCCATCCCATCCAACCCTGCACTTGCCTCCGTCCAACCCTGCACTACCTGCGTGGAATAAATCACCCACGCCATCCCTACACTCCCAATGTTAGCACCGGTTGCGACACTAACCAAAATCGCAGCAAAGCTGCTAGTATATATATATGGCTCTATGCCTTCAGTAGTAGTATTGTAACAGCCCGATGCAGGGCCTAGTCAGAATAGTGGTGCGAGACCACAAATCTGAGTTAGTAAATTTAGTTCTTAAGGTTTATGACATGTTTTCATGATAGTATTAAAGTTGCATGTAGAAATTTTGTGAAATTGACATGGAATGATCAAATAGGACTAAATTTCAAAAGTTGCAAAATATGAGTTTCTAGAAGCTTTTTGTATGAAATAGCTTTAGAATATTAATTAGAAGTCCTTAAATAGCAATTTTCCCAAATTATAAGTTTTGGACAAAAATGGACATGAGTTAGTAAATTGTAAATTTTTAAAGAGAAGGACATTTTGGTCATTTACCAATTAAATGATTAAAATAGGAAAAAGATGATAAAAATTTCATTCATCTTCTTCCTTGTGCCGAAAATTGGGAGACTCCATAGCTAGGGTTCTTTAAATTTTTGAACCTTGCAAGTAAGTCATCCTAGCCCCGTTTTTAATATTCTTCATTAATTTTGAGTCATCGTATTATGAATTAGCTATTTTTAGCTATAAGATGAGCTAAGAAGCATGTTAAAAAATCTACCCATGTGTATCATGCATATAAAATGATATTTTATGGAAGATTATGGGAGTTTGATGTTAGATAAACATCTTTTCCTTAGTGAATTTCATGAAATTGATAGTATGGACTAATTTGTAATAGTTATGAAATTGGTCATACCTATTAGAAATAGTGTGATTAAGTCAGAATGCCAAGGTTTGGCACACAGGCCAGGGCCACGGACGTGTCCAGGCCGTGTGTAATTTGCCAGTATCCACCACGGGTGAAAGACACAGGCATGTTTTAGGGGTGCACGGGCGTGTCCCAAGTCACACGGACGTGTGACCCCTATTTCGAGAGAAAGTTTCCAGATGAGTTTCGAAAGTTTTGGGATGTAAGTCTGAGGCCTCGTAGGCCCATGAAATGTCTGATTTGACTAAGAAAGAGAAGTTTTTAATTTAGAATGAAATTTTATAGCCCGTAAGTACATGTTTAAGAGAGTTCAAGCATGGTAATGTCTCGTATCCAATCTTAGTCTCGGACTCGGGTATGGGGTGTTACATTTAGTGGTATCAAAGCTACGGTTTAGTCGGTTCTAGGACTAATGTAGCACGAGCACGAGTCTAGCTATACATGCCATACGTAAGAATGTTTTTATAATGATGGTGTGACGACTCCTGATGACTTAAATTATGCTTATACATTTAGTAAATGGATCTCGATAGTGCTGTGGCGGATGATGTAGAAAATGCCGCGACTCCCCCGGCGGGACGGTCTTTGACGAGAATGAGAATAGACCCACTACGGTGAGTCAAGGAGGAGGACAAGAGGCTAGAGAAGCCTTCCTCCATATGATGAATACCTGGTATACGGAGTTTGTTCGTACGAACCCGAATGCACAACCCCCTCCACCCCTACCTATTCCTCAACCTATCCCAGTAGCCCCTCAAGTAGTAGAGGTGGTAAGAGGAGAGAAGCCTCCGGTTGATAGGATTAGGAAACATGGGGCGAGAAGAATTCGGGCTAGAAAAGATGATGATCCTAAAAGGTGAGTTCGGATAGAAAATACTATCGTGGTATTTAATGAGTTGTCATGCACGAGGAGAATGCATGAAGTGTGTAGTTTCTCTTTTAAGAGATTCTGCTTACCAATGGTGGAACACCCTTGTGTTAGTGGCATCTCGAGAAAAGATCACATGTGAATTCTTCCTGGAAGAGTTCAAGAAAAAGTATATCAGTCAAAGGTTCGTGGACCAGAAAAGAAAGGAATTTCTAGATTTAAAGCAAGGCAAGATGTCTGTGACTGATTATGAGTGTGAGTTTGTATGGCTCAGCAAATACGCTCGAGAATGCGTGTCCACCGAGGCCATCATGAGTAAGAGATTTGAAGATGGGCTAAATGAGGACATCAAATTGTTTGTTGCTGTCCTAGAACTAAAGGGATTCGTTGTGTTAGTAGAGAGGGCTTGTAAAGCCGAAGAACTAGTAAAGGAGAAGAGAAAGTCTGAAATAGAGTCTCGCGACTCTAAAAAGAGACAGTGGAATAAGTCATTCCAACCCTCATCCAAGAAGTCAAGAGATTTTTCCACCCGATCGGCTACTTCCACTAGGTTTTCAAGGAAGGACAAGAGTAAGCAGTATTCGGGAAGTAAGGCACAGACGACCTCAGTTGCTAGTGTGGGGAACATTCGATCGGATAGACTCGAATGCCCACAGTATGGCAGACGTCATCTTGGAGAATGTCGAGCACATGAAAATGCATGTTTCAGATGTGGTTCCCAGGACCACTACATAAAAGATTGTCCAAAGATAATGAAAGAAGATAGAGCTTAGAACCCGAGATCCGGGAGTGTGGTCGGAGGAACCCAGGAAGTGGGGCAAGTTGAAGAGGTAACCCTAGAGAGCAGGCTGCGAGACTCGAGGGTAGGGCGCCTGCGAGGACTTATGCCATTCGCGCTCGCGAAGAGGCATCTTCTCCTGATGTTATTACGGGTACCTTTTCTCTTTATGATATCAAAGTTATTGCTATAATAGATCCCGGATCCACACACTCTTACATTTGTTTGAATCTAGTATCCAGTATGAATATGCCTATAGATTCTACAGAATTTACGATTAAGGTTTCTAATCCTTTAGGCAAGAGTGTGTTAGTTGATGAAGTATGTAAAGATTGTTCATTAATGATTAGAGGTCATTACTTTAAAGCAAATCTTATGTTGCTACCATTTGATGAGTTTGACATCATTCTTGGTATGGACTGGTTGACCACTCATGATGTAATAGTTAATTGTGGGAAGAAATATATTGAGATGAGATGTAAGAATGGGGATACTCTCCATATAGAATCAGATGAGCAAAGTAAATCACCGGCAATGATTTTTTAGATGACGGTACAGAGATACGTAAGAAAGGGGTATGAGGCATATTTGGCCTTTGTGATGAATGATAAAGAAACAGAGTTAAAGATTGAGTCAGTACCAATAGAATGTGAGTACGTGGATGTTTTTCTCGAAGAATTACCAAGACTACCACCAGTTAGAGAGGTTGAGTTCAGCATTGAGCTAGCTCCCGATATTATACCAATATCTATTACTCCTTACAGAATGGCTCCAACGGAGTTGAAGGAGCTAAATTCACAGTTGCAAGAGTTGACAGATAAAGGCTTTGCCTGGTCAAGTTGTTCTCCCTGGGTGCTCCCGTTTTATTTGTGAAAAAGAAAGATGGCACCATGAGATTGTGCATAGATTACCGTTAACTTAATAAAGTGATAGTAAAGAACAAGTACCCATTGCCAAGAATCGATGATTTGTTCGATCAATTGAAGGGAGCCACCGTGTTCTCTATGATAGACTTGAGATCAGGGTACTACCAGCTGAGAGTAAAGGATTCAAATGTATCCAAGACCGCTTTTCGAACGAGGTATGGGCATTATGAATTTTTAGTCATGCCTTTTGGTTTTACCAATGCTCCTATGGTATTCATGGACTTAATGAACCACATTTTTAGACCATACCTCGACAAGTTTGTAGTCGTTTTCATTTACGACATACTGATTTATTCCTGAGATGAGAATGAGCATGCTGAGCACCTACGGATAGTTTTACAGACTCTTTGAGAAAATCAATTATATGCCAAGTTTAGTAAAAGTGAATTTTGGCTCAAGGAAGTAGGATTTCTGGGACATATTGTCTCGAGAGATGGAGTCCGAGTAGATCCAAGTAAGATTTCAGCCATAATGGACTGGAATCCACCGAGAAATGTCTTTGAGGTTAGAAGTTTCCTAGGCCTAGCTGGCTATTATAGACGATTCGTCAAGGGGTTTTCTATGATTGCAACCCCGATGACTAAATTGTTACAAAAAAATGTGAAGTTTGAGTGGACAGAAAGATGCCAACAAAGTTTCAAGAAACTGAAAGCGATGTTGACAGAAGCTCCAGTTTTAGTACAACCTGAGACAGGGAAAGAATTTGTGATTTACAGCGATGCATCCTTAAATGGATTAGGCTATGTACTTATGCAAGAAGGCAAAGTGATTGCTTACGCCTCAAGACAGTTGCAGCCACATGAGAAGATTTATCCGACCCACGATCTAGAGTTGGCTGTCATAGTCTTCGCATTGAAGATATGGAGACACCACCTATATGGTTAGAGATGTTGGATCTTCACCGATCACAAAAGTTTGAAGTACTTGATGATGCAGAAAGAGTTGAACTTAAGGCAGCGGAGATGGTTAGAGTTGATAAAAGACTATGAATTGGTCATTGACTACCATTCCGGGAAGGCGAATGTGGTCGCCGACGCTTTGAGTAGAAAGTCCCTATTTGCATTAAGGGCAATGAATTCACGAATGACTTTATCCGACGATGGTTCTATTCAAGCTGAGTTGAGAGCTAGACCAATTTTCCTCCAAGAGATCATTGAAGCTCAAAAAGAAGATAGTGGATTGCAAGTCAAGAGAGCTCAGTGCGAGATAGATGTTGAGTCTGATTTCCGGATTAGACCCAATGGAAGTCTGATGTTCAAAGATAGAGTTTGTGTACCGAGAAAGGAAGAGCTTATTCAGGGAATTTTGCGTGAGGCCCATAACGGATGTTTATCTCAGCATATCCGGGTGGTACCAAGATGTATAATGACTTGAAGCAACAATATTGGTGGTGAGAATGAAGAAAGATATTTCAGAGTTTGTTTCAAATGCTTGATTTGTCGCTAGTAAAGGATGAACACCAAGTACCTTCGGTTTGCTTCAACCCATTTTGGTTCCGGAGTGGAAATGTGACCGTATTACTATGGATTTTGTAACGGGTTTACCGTTGTCTCCGAGCAAGAAAGATGCTGTATGGGTCGTGGTTGATAGACTTACGAAGTCAGCCCATTTTATACCTGTACGAGTTGATTACTCACTAGACAAGTTGGCAAACTTGTATGTTTCAGAAATAGTAAGGCTTCACGGTGTTCCGTTGTCAATCATCTCGGATAGAGATCCGAGGTTTACATCCAGATTTTGGAAGAAGTTACAAGAGGCCTTGGGTGCAAAGTTGAACTTTAGTACCGCTTATCATCCTCAAACAGACGGTCAGTCGGAGAGGTTAATTCAAGCACTCGATGATATGCTTAGATGTTGTATTCTCGAATTCCAAGGCAGTTGGGAAAAGTTTCTCCCATTGGTAGAATTTGCCTACAATAATAGTTTCCAGTCGAGTTTAAAGATGGCGCCTTATGAGGCTTTATATGGGCATAAGTGCCGAACGCCTCTATATTGGACTGAACTCAAGGAAAACCAAATTCACGGGGTTGATTTTGTTAGAGAAACTGAGGGGAAAGTGAAAGTGATACGAGAAAGTTTAAAAGTCGCTTGAGATGACAAAAATCCTATTCGGATTTAAGAAGGAAAGAGATAGAGTACCAAGTCGGGGATAAAGTTTTCTTGAAAGTGTCACCATGGAGAAAGGTTCTCAGATTTGGCCGTAAAGGCAAGTTGAGTCCATGTTTTATCGGACCATACGAGATTACTAAAAGAGTTGGGCCAGTAGCTTATCGATTGGCTTTGCCATCAGAGATAGAAAAGATTCACGATGTGTTTCACGTGTCAATGTTGAGACGCTACCGATCAGATCCTTCACATGTAATTACCCCGTCAGAGATACAAATTCATCCCGACATGACTTATGGAGAAGAACCAATTAAGATTTTAGCTAGGGAAGTCAAGCAGCTAAGGAATATAAGTATTGCCCTGGTAAAAGTATTTTGGCAAAGACATGGAATAGAAGAAGCTACGTGGGAACCAGAAGAAATCATGAGAAACCAAAGATCCAAACTCTGCTTTTCGGTAAGATTTTCGAGGACGAAAATTCCTAAAAGGGGGAGAATTGTAACAGCCCAATTCAGGGCCTAGTCGGAATAGTGGTGCGAGACCACAAATCTGAGTTAGTAAATTGAGTTCTTAATGTTTATGACATGTTTACATGATAGTATTAAAGTTCCATGTAGAAATTTTGTAAAATTGACATGGAATGATCAAATAGGACTAAATTGCAAAATTTGCAAAATATGAGTTTCTAGAAGCTTTTTGTATGAAATAGCTTTAGAATATTAATTAGAAGTCCTTAAATAGCAATTTGCCCAAATTATAAGTTTTGGACAAAAATGGACATGAGTTAGTAAATTGTAAATTTTTAAAGAGAATGGCATTTTTGTCATTTACCAAATAAATGATTAAAATAAGAAAAATATGATAAAAATTTCATTCATCTTCTTCCGTGTGCCGAAAATTGGGAGACTCCATAGCTAGGGTTCTTCAAATTTTTGAAGCTTGCAAGTAAGTCATCCTAGCCCCTTTTTTAATATTCTTCGTATTTTTGGAGTCCTCGTATTATGAATTAGCTATTTTTAGCTATAAGATGAGCTAAGGAGGATGTTCAAATATCTACCCATGTGTATCATGCATGTAAAATGATATTTTGTTGAAGATTATGGGAGTTTGATGTTAGATAAACATCTTTTCCTTAGTGAATTTCATGAAAAATGATAGTATGGACTAATTTGTAATAGTTATGAAATTGGTCATACGTATTAGAAATAGTGTGAATAAGTCAGAATACCAAGGTTTGGCACACGGGCCAGGGCCACGGGCGTGTCCAGGCCGTGTGTAATTTCCCAGTATCCACCAAGGGTGAAAGACACGGGCATGTTTTAGGGGTGCACAGGCGTGTCCCAAGTCACACGGACGTGTGACCCCTGTTTCGAGAGAAAGTTTCCAGATGAGTTTTGAAAGTTTCGGGGCGTAAGTCTGAGGCCTCGTAGGCCCATGAAATGTCTGATTTGACTAAGAAAGAGAATTTTTTAATTCAAAACGAAATTTTATAGCCCGTAAGTACATGTTTAAGTGAGTTCAAGCATGGTAATGTCTCGTATCCAGTCTTAGTCTCAGACTCGGGTATGGGGTGTTACAGGTATTATAATTGGCACAAAGCCATCAGTAACTGTATTATGTTTGGCACATAGCCATCAGCGACGGTAATATAATCGGCACACAACCTTGGGTAAATATGATCGACACAGAGTCATCAATATATATGTTAGGCACATAGCCACGTGTAAATATGATTGGCACAAAGCCATAATCAAGACGACACAGAGCCATATTTAGGTTGGCAAAGAGCCATAATCAGATTACGCGGCTTTAAGCGATCCGCCAGTCCACAGTCGTCTCATGCGACCCGTGCGACCTTAACAGATCAATACTGGATCCACAGTCGTCATGCGACCTGTGCGACCCTATCAGAACTTCCTCCGTATCAATGTCCCAACCCCATGCAGTATGTCATGCATGCGAAATGTTATGCCCACAAATAATCATATATACACAGTCACAACAGTCAATTACCTTCAAATCAGTCCAATCGTACCTTAAGTGAGTCAATTACCCTCGAGGGACAAAATGGTCATTTTACCCTTACAAGGGTATTACGGTAATGCTACCTTACAGAGGTATTTCAGTAATTCTACCCTACAGGGGTATTTCAGTAATTCGACCCTACAGGGGTATTTCACAAATTAGGGGTATTTCAGTAATTTTACAAATCAAGGGTATTTCGGTAATTTCACAAATTGAGGGTATTTCGGTAATTTTATAAATCGGGGGTATTTTCATAATTTTACAAATCGAGGGTGTTCCGAAAATTTTGCAAATCAGGGGTACTTTGATATTTCGCAAATTAAGGGTATTTTGGTAATTTTGCAAATCGGGGGCACTTCGATAATTTTTAAGTCGAGGGTATTTCAGTAATTTTGTAAACCAAGAGTATTTCTGTAATTTTGTAAAACAAGGTATTCTAAACAGAGATAATGATGCAAATGGGCCTAGGGCCCATTCTCGGCCCAAATGGGCCCACACGCTCGTGTGGCCCATTTAGCCCAAATCTAGCCATAGATATGAAATTCACATAGTCCAGTCCAATATTTACTACACAATCATACAACTGATCCAATTGGGCCCATGGGACAATTGGCCCCACATGGCCCCTTTCGGCCCATAGTGGCCCAAACAGCCTAAACCCACAAGAACACTCATGATGGCCTCAACTACGTGTCGAAGCTCCCACACGTGCGCTCGCACGCTCATGTGGCTACCATCACCGTGTGACCGACATTTCGGCATTTGCCGCTCTACAGCTAGAGTAGTGAAAAATACAAACCTGATAGGAATCTAAAGTTAATCCGCGCTCCGAACACTCCTATGCCCAAACGCCAACCAAGGTATGCTTACTCTCCTCATAGATCGCTCTATTTAAAGCCAGCTTCTCGCCTACTCTCATGCTAGCTTCCCGATGTGGGATCCCTCCTTCAATCCTCCAAAACCGTCCCAACTGCAAAATAAATATCCATTTTTGCTTGCAATGGGATTCGAACCCCACTCCCCTTGCCATCTCAGTGACGCCACAGTCACCAAGTCACAAGCTCTTTTTGTGACTTAAAACATGCACAAATATTTATAAAACCTATGTGCCAGTGTCCGGATTCTGATAAGAGCCAAAAATTAAAGAAATTCTGCAAGAGCCAAGATTTGAACCCAAGCTCCCTTACACCCTTAATGACGCAACAACCACTAGGCCACATGCTTCCTTGTATCAATTTTTTATCAAAATAATTTAAAAGGCCTACATCCAAGCATCCAGGGTTTTATTCTCTTAAAACCAAAATTTTTGCTAAAGCCCAGGTTAGAACCCATGACTTTTCCAACACTTCTCAGGACCCTTAACCACTTGAGCATACATTTAATTGTGTCATTTCCTTGCACAATTAAATACCTATTTCAAGCCTTCTTACGGACCCATACTAAGTCCCAATACTTCTAGGCCCAAATTCAGGGCGTTACAGCCTGTTCAGACGGGCGTGTGATCCCTGAATGCTTGGAAATTTTAAGTGATTCCTAAAGTTTGTAAATGTGATCGGTTTAGTCCCGAACCTTCTCTAAAACATGTTTAAGGTCTCATAAACATATTTAAGGGACATTGTGTATGTAAATGAATGTTATTCGATAATGAATGTTTATTGAGTTTTCTTATGTTAGCTAAATGTTGTTTTTGATTGGTAATACCTCCTAACCCTAAGCCGACGACGGACACGGGTTAGGGGTGTTACATTTTATTGGTATCGGAGCTATGATTTAGTCGATTCTAGGACTACCATATCGTATGTGAGTCTAGCTATACATGCCATATTTAACCTGCGATAGTGTGATATCTCCAGACTCTGACAAAAATTGTTTTGATGAGACAAATAAGTTTTCCAACCGAGCTAATTCTGATAGTACAGAAGTAAATACTCAAATATTTGAGTGAAAATGTGTTGATTATGAGTTGAAAATCATCAAGGTAAGGATCAAATTCTATGACATGTTTTTATTGATAAATGTTGTAATTATATGAGCATATGAGATATGATATTTGAGTTATGATTTCTATTTGAAATGCTTTGATTGTGAATTAGTGATTTGAGTTGGCATATGAACAATGTGTTAAGAACAAAAGTGATTAAAAGTAAAAGTTTATTAAATGATTTGAGAATGTGAAATTAGTAATGAACTGGCTATTTGTGATATTATGTGTTATGTGCATTTATGTGTAAGTCAAATTTGAGGCTTTACTACCTTCACCCCCTTATTAGTAAAATGTTATAATGAAATCTGTAAGATTTGGGTTGAATAAGCTCACGAGTGTGGAGTTACAGAATTCCGTGTTCGGAAGATTGATAACGTGGTCAGAAAAGAGATTGAATCAGCAAATGATGATAGTATTAAAAGAGATATTGGAAAGTTTTGAAAACTATTCAGATTATGTAAAGTCACTGTTACAGAAGAAGTTAACTCCGATTAAATGACCTATTCAGGTATGATATCTAAAGAAAGTATTAACTGGAAGCTTCTCTGGATCAATTTCTATTATTGATGGAATAATATGAACTTATTGATGACAGAATTAGACAGTTGAATAATGTTTGAATTGTATTGATGGTTGAATGCAATGGTTATAGTCGGGCAGTTAATATGATTCCTTCTGGGCATTCTATGTTCACATTTATCCTCAGAAGTATATATATAAATGGGTGTTTAATTTCAGAAAGAAAGTCTTATCGTATGAGAACATTAGCTAAACATATTAATAGACGAAAGCATCGTTGATCTGTTTGGGTTATGTTCGACATTGTTATGTCTTTCTCTAATAATTTATTCCATTGTGTGGATATGAAAGTCAACGGTAAAATCTGTATGAGGCTAATATTATGCTTCTACTGGTTATTGTTCTGTTGAATATACGTAAATATTATATTGCTTCTGTTACTGTGGATTTCAGTATTTATGAGTGACATTGTTCTTTCTAGACATTTTCTGGGATATCATCGGAATTGATATCATTCTATCTAGGTTGTAATTTTCAGATATCCTGTATAGCTTCATATGTTGAAATTTCACTATTCCGGTTTTCTTATTGTAACACCCCTAACCCGTATCCGTCACCGGATTAAGGTTACGAGGTCTTACCATAACAATTACCAAGTCTATACACTCCATCCAACTAACACTTGATGAATTCATATCATTTCATGCTATCACAAATGAATATAAATATATATTCTATCAGGTCTTAATATAACAACTTACATTATAAAATCACATGGTCAATAATAAAAAAAAAACAACGACTATATAAGTATATAATATTTAGACATTTATTCATCTATAACATGCACACAAATAAAAATCTAATAGTCACTTACATATTTAATCAAATAAAATTCTTAAAGCATTCCATATATATATAAAAACTAAATTAGCACATACCATTTTGAAATCAATCCATGTACAAATGTTTTCATGTACACTTTATTATTAAAATATATATATTCACGCAACAAACGGATGCACATATAGACTGTGAAATATTAAACATACATGAACGTCTATTAAACCAATATACATTATCAATTCATTATCTTAGCCCAACATGCCTTAAACCACAAAATCAAACTATACTTATCAATTATATATGTACCATGGCCGAATATAGGCTAAAATAACTTACTACTCATTAACATAACATGGCATCCTTAATAATCCAAATAGACCAAAATAATTTACAACACAAAGAACATCATCTCAACTATATCCACCTCATTCGAACCAAATCAAAATGAATGCAAAACATATCAATATATCATACTTATCCCAAATGCATCACATTTAGATATAATAGGCATATTATTTGACCATATTCCATACATGATTAAACCATGGCCATATTTCACATCTCTTAATATCATAATCAATCCATTATATCAAGAACATAGGAATTAAACTTAATCAAAAGAAATAGCCATTTTCGCAAGGCTATTCATATATATATATACAAGGCCAAAAGTCATTAATCTAAACCTTAGTCTAACCTATACATGCCTTCGGTTCAAAACTAAGATTAAATACCACAAGGGGAGATAGTGTGGTTGACTTTTCCGACGATCCTCAGATGCCCGTAGCTTGATGGAAAAATCTATAAAACAGAACAAAGAGCACACACAAAATAAGCTCACTAGCTTAGTAAGTCTTAAGCATTTACTGAAACAACGATCAAATATTCCAACATTTAGCACACATATATATATGAATATACCTGAAAATTCAAGTAATTTAACAGATAATAATTTCAATATGGTCGAACAAAATTGCCTATGTAACTTATCATCTATTATTCCCTCATTGAAGGTATACAACCCTTCCAAAGACTTTAAGCCTTCAAAGATTCGTGATATTACCTTATTAACAAGTATAACATATATCACAAGTATATATATACGAGATATGCATTTTCAATAACTTTCACTTTTGACATTTTCACCTTTGACCAAATCTCAAAGATATCACCAAGCTTATATTCAATATACATATCACACTTATTAATGAATAATTCAAATACCCATATCATAAAGACGCATTATCAAAAACTTTAACCATTCTACAACTTATGTAATTTGAAAGGAAAGATATTCACATACCTTGTTCCTTGCATCCATAAACCTTTATATTTACCCGAGCATTTTGTTTATTTAAGTATTTACATCCCACCTTGTAAAGGATTTATAACACATCACCCAGCATTAAGCCTCTTTAGGGCAATAAGCCTGATATACATCACTGGCACAAGGCCTGCTAGGCTCAAAGCCCGAAATAATCCACCGGCACAAGGCCTGCTAGGCTCGAAGCCCGAAATAATCTACCGGCACAAGGCCTGCTAGGCTCAAAGCCCGAAATAATCCACCGGCACAAGGCCTGCTAGGCTCGAAGCCCGAAATAATCCTTTAATACACATTTCTTAGTACTAACATCACAAACAAATCATATACATCATATTTCATCCACATATCATATCGAATATACTTATTCATATCATATAAACAAAATATATATTCAATCCAATTTAACACTTTTACATTCGGCTAACACATAAATTCATACTCAAAATTATCTAAAATTATCATTTAACATGTTCATAATTAACTCTTTAATATATATTTTGCTTAAGGACTTACCTCGACTGTCGACGGACAACGTAGTCCGGCTATTCGGTAACCTTCGCCTTTCCCCGATCCAAATCCGTTTTTCTTTGTTCTTGATCTAAACACATTAAAATTTAGCTCATTCAAGCACATTTCATCTCAATTTAGTCCCAAAACACATAAATGGGCAAATTACCATTTTACCCCTAATGTTTCACATTTTTACAATTTAATCCTATTTGCACAAAACACAAAATACACAAAATTTCACTATAATTCTTTAGGGCCAAATTTACATAGGGACTATACAAGTCCATTTCTTTCATTTATTTTGCATTTTGTTCCCCTCAAAAATTCATTTTTGCAATTTAGCCCAAATACTCAAATTTACCAAAAATCCAAAGACAAAACATATTAATCAAACATATATCTTTCATTTAAAATCATCAAACATCAAAAACCACATGAACATGTCAATAGCCGAACATCAAGCATGCTTAGATTTAAAAATTTTAACATGGGTCAGCTACTGTTCGAAGCAACGATCTCAAAAACATAAAAATTTACAAAAACTGACCAAGAATGTACCTTGAATTTGGCTTGAATGTAGCCGAAATTTCAAAGAACCTAGCTCCCCTTTCTTTCCTCAATATTCGGCCAAGAGAAGATGAGTAAACATGCATATTTTTTATGTTTTAATTAACATATAATACTGGCTTTAATTTATTTACTTAATTAACCTTATATCATAAAATCATATAATATAAAACTTAAGGTTAATCTTGTCATATACCACCCACTAACTTAGAAATGGGTTATTTATCCATTTAATACTTCATATTAAAAAGCCATCATCATTCTAGCACTTTACACTATAATATGCAACTTTTACACTTTACGCGATTTAGTCCTTTTTGTTAAATTGAACACACAAACGATTAAATTTTTCTACGAAACTTCCACACACATTAATTCACATATAATAAACACAAAATAAAATATTAAAATATTTCTCAGACTCGGATTCGTGGTCCCGAAACCACCGCTTCGATTAGGGTCAAATTCGGTCTGCTACAACTCTCCCCTTTAGGATTTTCGTCCCGAAAAATCTTACCGTTAAACAAGGTCGGATATTGTTGCCTCATTGAATCCTCAGGCTCCCACGTAGCCTCTTCAACTCCGTGTCGATTCCATAGTACCTTCACTAATGGAATTCTTTTATTTCTCAACTCTTTTATTTCCCGAGCTAAGATACGGATCGGTTCTTCATCATATGTCAAATCAGATTGGATTTCAATTTCTGTCGGCGTGATCACATGAGACGGATCTCGATCAGACTTACGAAGCATCGAAACATGAAATACGTCATGTATCTTTTCTAACTCGTAGGGCAACTTCATCCTATAAGCAACAGGCCCAATACGTTCAGTGATTTCATAAGGTCCGATGAATCTCGGACTAAGTTTGCCTTTCCGACCAAATCGGAACACCTTTTTCCACGGAGAAACTTTCAAGAATACACGATCTCCGATTTGAAATTCAATATCTTTACGCTTTAAGTCAAGCATAAGACTTTTGTCGGTCCGAGGCGACTTTCAAAGTATTTCTCGATCACGACCACTTTTGTTCGGGCTTTCTTTAATCAAATCAACCCCGTGTATCTTATTCTCATTGAGCTCGATCCAATATAATGGTGTTCGACATTTTTTCGCCGCACAAGGCTTCATAAGGTGCCATTTTGATACTAGATTGAAAGCTATTATTGTAAGCAAATTCAATCAAAGGTAGGTATCGTTCCCACGTACCTTCAAACTCGAGAACACAACATCTCAACATGTCCTCAAGTATCTCGAATAGTTCGCTCGATCGACCGGTCTGCATCTGCGGATGAAAGGTCAGACTAAAATGAAGTTTAGTGCCTAAAGCATCTTGCAACTTCTTCCAAAACCGCGATGTGAATCTCGGGTCTCTGTCTGCAAAACAATGGAACTCGGTACACCATGCAATCTCACAATCGTGATACATACAATTCGGCAAGTTTATCGAGTGAATAGTCCGCACTGAATCGGTACAAAATGAGTGATTTGGTCGGTCTATCAACTATAACCCAAACGCCATCTTTCTTACTCGGTGTCATAGGGAGACCGGATACAAAATCCATTATAATTCTATCCCATTTCCATTCAGTATCATGATTGGTGAAGTAGTCCGGATGGCACTTGATGCTCGGCTTTTTACTTGGCGACAAACTAAGCATTTCAAACAAATTCGGATATATCCCGTTTCATGCCGAGCCACCAATAGAATTGTTTCAAATCGTTATACATTTTTGTGCTACCCGGATGTATCGATAGTCGACCACTATGGGCTTCACTCGAGAATCATCTCATCAAATCGAGTTCTTCTAACACACACATTCGGCTTTTAAAATTCAAACAGTCATTTGCATCAATCAAAAAATCGATTCGCACCTTTTTCACACCGAATTCGACTAGTAATCAAATCTTTGTCAACTTTCTGCATCACAAATTTGCTTTGAATAAACATCGGTCTTGCTTGTAACTCGGCTATGATCGAACCATCACGGACATAGCTATCTGCGCGTTCATTGCACGAAGAGCAAACAATGATTTTCGACTTAACGCATCTGCAACAACGTTAGCTTTTCCGGATGGTAGTCAATCACCAATTCATAGTCTTTTAACAATTCCAACCACCGCGTTGTCTTAAATTCAGTCTTTTTGAGTCATCAAATACTTCGGACTTTTATGATCCGAGTAAACATGGCATTTCTCGCCGAATAAGTAATGACGCCAAATCTTCATCACGAACACAATGGTCGCAAGCTCCAAATCATGCGTCGGGTAATTTCTTTCATGCGGCTTCAATTGTCTTGATGCGTAGGCTACTACTCGCCTTCTGCGCATCAATCACGCAGCCCAAACCATTTAAGGAAGCATCGAATACACAACAAATTCCTTACCCGACTCAGCCGAGCTAACACTAGGGCTTCCGTCAAAGGGCTTTCAACCGATCGAAACTCTTCCGACAATTTTCCGACCACTTGAACTTTACATCTTTCTCTCAGTAGTAGCTTTGTTAAAGGTGTAGCTATTACTGAAAAAACCTTTCACAAACCGTCTATAGTAGCCCGCAAGTCCCGAAAGCTTGAATCTCAAAAACATTCTTCGGTGGCTTCCAATCAAGTATAGCCAAATTTTGTTCTGGATCGACTTGAATACACGATCTTTGAAACAACATGTCCCAAAAAGTGACCTTTTTCATCCGTAACTCACACTTACTAAACTTCGCATACAAATGTTGATCTCTCAAAGTTTGTAGCACTAATCTCAAATGCTCAAGCATGCTCGGTTTCATTTTTGGAATAGATCGATTATATCATCAATAAACACTACTACAAACCGATCCAAAAAGCTGTCGAAAACTTGATTCATTAGATCCATAAAAACAAAGCAGTGCATTAGTGAGTCCAAAAGGCATAACCGAGAAACTTAAAATGTCCGTACCTTGTCCTAATGCGATCTTTGGCACATCTCAGATCTCTCGACTACATGGCCCAAAATAGCTCGATCTCAAATCTATCTTGAAAATACTCAAGCCCTTTTAGCCGATCAAACAAGTCATCAATTCGAGGTAACGGGTATTTATTCTTTATAGTTACCTTATTTAGTTGCCGATAGTCGATACACATTCGCATGGTCCCATCTTTCTTTTTCACAAATAAAACCGGTGCACCCCAAGGAGATAAACTCGGTCGTGCAAAGCCCCTATCTGTCAATTCTTGCAACTGCGCTTTCAATTCTTTTAACTCCGTAGGTGCCATCCGATACGGAGCTATCGAAATCGGAGTCGTTCGGTACTAATTCAATGCCGAACTCAATCTCTCGTCTTCGTGGTAAGCCCTGGTAGTTCTTCGAGAAACACATCTGGGTATTCACACACAACCGGTACAGATTCAATATGCTTTTCAGACACTTTATTATCCAGTACATACGCCAAATAAGCTTCACATCCTTTTCTCACATATTTCCGGGCTAACATCGAAGATATTACTGTAGGAAACCCACTTAAATCACTGGATTCAATTCTGATAATCTCCCGCTCTGACATCTCAAATCAATTAGCTTTCTTTTGCAATTCACCACTGCATCATGTGAAGTTAACCAGTCCATTCCCAAAATTATATCAAACTCATCGAAGGGCAACAACATTAAATCGGCTGGAAAGCAAGAATCCCGAATCATCAACGGGCAACCTTTACACACTTTATTAACAAGCACACATCTACCCAAAGGGTTGGACACACGAATCACAAACTCAGTAGACTCAACTGGCAGAGTCTTACCGAATACTAGAGTTTCACACACATATGAATGAGTCGAACCAGGATCAATCAATGCAATCACAGTAGTATCATAAAGGGTGAAAGTACCGGTAATGACATCGGGGGAGGAAGCATCCTCTCTGGCTCGTGTGGCATAGGCTCTAGCTGGGGCTCTAGCCTCAGATCGAACTACAGTGTTCTTCGTTCCTCTCTGACTACCACCTACATTGCTTGAATGTCTGGGTGGCTGCCTGCCTCGCTACCGATGTGTTGCTCGACTTAATGTTTTGAACTGTATTCTGCTCAACTAACATCGGACATTCTCTAATAAAATGATCTGACGATCCGCATTTAAAGCAAGACCGATCATGGAATCTACAACTCCCGGAATGCCATTTTCCACAGTGCTTGCATTCAACTCGATTCTGTGGAACGTTACCAACACTGGCCATCGAGGTAGCTCGGGAGCCCACTGGAGGTCGATCACGTCTAGGTAAATCGGAAGTAGTTTTATGTCGGCTGAAGTCATCTCTGAACTTCTTAGATGTGGAATGGAAACTCCTACCCGACGATCTCTTACGAGTGTCTCTAGCTTCTGTCTCAGCCTTTCTTTTCTCCCTCCCGAGTTCTTCAGCTTTGCAAGCTCGCTCGACTAGAATCACAAACTCTTTGATTTCAATAATGCCAACAAGCAACTTTAAATCTTCATTCAAACCGTCTTCGAACCTTTTGCACATAATGGCTTCAGTTGATACACATTCCCGAGCATATCGGCTCAATCTGACAAATTTTCTCTCATATTCAGTCACGGTCATTTGCCCCTGTTTTAGTTCGAGAAATTCTTTTCGTTTTTGATCAACGAATCTTTGACTGATATATTTCTTGCGAATTCATGCTTTGAAAAAATCCCATGTCACTTTTTCTTTGAACTCACGATACTAGTGTATTCCACTAGTGATATGCAGTGTCCCGTAGTAAAGATATAGCACACTTCAGGCATTCATCTGGAGTACAAGATAGCTCATCAAGTACCCGAATAGTGTTATCAAGCCACATTTCACTATTTCTGCTCATCATCATCGTTGTTGCCCACAGATTCTTCGGCCCCAAATTTCTGATTTTATCAATCGAGGCCTACTAGATCTCATCGGATCTATCATTGGGGTGCTTTGAAGGTATCGGAGTTGAATTATTCGGGGTGGAGGTTGGTGTCTGGCCGGGTTAGTCTGAATAAACCGGGTAAACCACTCGTTCATCATCGATAGAAGGCTTGTTTAGCCTCCCCTCGTGGCTACCTGAACCGGTCGAGAGTCTACCGGCGATCGATCCGTGTGCGGTCGGGCACTACACTCTCTACATCATCCGCTACGGCTCTTTCAGGATCAGTGTCCATTTACTATATAAAACACAGTTCAGAATGTCAGAAGTCACCACACTATCAATATATAATAAAGGCATGTATAGTTAGACTCACACGCGCTACGGTAGTCCTAGAATCGACTAAAACGTAAGCTCTGATACCAATTAAATGTAACACCCCTAACCCGTATCCGTCACCGGATTAAGGTTACGAGGTCTTACCATAACAATTACCAAGTCTATACACTCCATCCAACTAACACTTGATGAATTCATATCATTTCATGCTATCACAAATGAATATAAATATATATTCTATCAGGTCTTAATATAACAACTTACATTATAAAATCACATGGTCAATAAAAAAAAAACAACGACTATATAAGTATATAATATTTAGACATTTATTCATCTATAACATGCACACAAATAAAAATCTAATAGTCACTTACATATTTAATCAAATAAAATTCTTAAAGCATTCCATATATATATAAAAACTAAATTAGCACATACCATTTTGAAATCAATCCATGTACAAATGTTTTCATGTACACTTTATTATTAAAATATATATATTCACGCAACAAACGGATGCACATATAGATCATGAAATATTAAACATACATGAACGTCTATTAAACCAATATACATTATCAATTCATTATCTTAGCCCAACATGCCTTAAACCACAAAATCAAACTATACTTATCAATTATATATGTACCATGGCCGAATATAGGCTAAAATAACTTACTACTCATCAACATAACATGGCATCTTTAATAATCCAAATAGACCAAAATAATTTACAACACAAAGAACATCATCTCAACTATATCCACCTCATTCGAACCAAATCAAAATGAATGCAAAACATATCAATATATCATACTTATCCCAAATGCATCACATTTAGATATAATAGGCATATTATTTGACCATATTCCATACATGATTAAACCATGGCCATATTTCACATCTCTTAATATCATAATCAATCCATTATATCAAGAACATAGGAATTAAACTTAATCAAAAGAAATAGCCATTTTCGCAAGGCTATTCATATATATATATACAAGGCCAAAAGTCATTAATCTAAACCTTAGTCTAACCTATACATGCCTTCGGTTCAAAACTAAGATTAAATACCACAAGGGGAGATAGTGTGGTTGACTTTTCCGACGATCCTCGGATGCCCGTAGCTTGATGGAAAAATCTATAAAATGTAACAAAGAGCACACACGAAATAAGCTCACTAGCTTAGTAAGTCTTAAGCATTTACGAAACAACAGTCAAATATTCCAACATTTAGCACACATACATATATGAATATACCTGAAAAATTCAAGTAATTTAACAGATAATAATTTCAATATGGTCGAACAATGAATCTATGTAACTTATCATCTATTATTCCCTCATTGAAGGTATACAACCCTTCCAAAGACTTTAAGCCTTAAGTATTCGCATATTACCTTATTAACAAGTATAACATATATCACAAGTATATATATACAGATATGCATTTTCAATAACTTTCACTTTTGACCAAATCTCAAAGATATCACCAAGCTTATATTCAATATACATATCACATTTATTAATGAATAATTCAAATACCCATATCATAAAGACGCATTATCAAAAACTTTAACCATTCTACAACTTATGTAATTTGAAAGGAAAGATATTCACATACCTTGTTCCTTGCATCCATAAACCTTTATATTTACCCGAGCATTTTGTTTATTTAAGTATTTACATCCCACCTTGTAAAGGATTTATAACACATCACCAGGCATTAAGCACGCTAGGCAATAAGCTGATATACATCAGGCACACAGGCTGCTAGGCTCAAAGCCCGAAATAATCCACCCAAGACAAGGCACTGCTAGGCTCGAAGCCCGAAATAATCTACCGGCACAAGGCCTGCTATGCTCAAAGCCCGAAATAATCCACCGGGCACAAGGCACGCTAGGCTCGAGCCCAAATAATCCTTCAATACACATTTCTTAGTACTAACATCACAAACAAATCATATACATCATATTTCATCCACATATCATATCGAATATACTTATTCATATCATATAAACAAAATATATATTCAATCCAATTTAACACTTTTACATTCGGCTAACACATAAATTCATACTCAAAATTATCTAAAATTATCATTTAACATGTTCATAATTAACTCTTTAATATATATTTTGCTTAAGGACTTACCTCATTTGTCGACAGACAACGTAGTCCTGGCTATTCGGTAACCTTCGCTTTCCCCGATCCAAATCCGTTTTTCTTTGTTCTTGATCTAAACACATTAAAATTTAGCTCATTCAAGCACATTTCATCTCAATTTTGTCCCAAAACACATAAATGGGCAAATTACCATTTTACCCCAAATGTTTCACATTTTTACAATTTAATCCTATTTGCACAAAACACAAAATACACAAAATTTCACTATAATTCTTTAAGGCCGAATTTACATAGGGACTATACAAGTCCATTTCTTTCATTTATTTTGCATTTTGTTCCCCTCAAAAATTCATTTTTGCAATTTAGCCCAAATACTCAAATTTACCAAAAATCCAAAGACAAAACATATTAATCTAACATATATCTTTCATTTAAAATCATCAAACATCAAAACCACATGAACATGTCAATAGCCGAACATCAAGCATGCTTAGATTTAAAAATTTTAACATGGGTCGACTCTTTATTCAAGCAACGATCTCAAAAACATAAAAATTTACAAAAACCGACCAAGAATTTACCTTGAATTTGGCTTGAATGTAGCCAAATTTCAAAGAACCTAGCTCCCCTTTCTTTCCTCAATATTCGGCCAAGAGAAGATGAGTAAACATGCATATTTTTTATGTTTTAATTAACATATAATATGGCTTTAATTTATTTACTTAATTAACCTTATATCATAAAATCATATAATATAAAACTTAAGGTTAATCTTGTCATATACCACCCACTAACTTAGAAATGGGTTATTTATCCATTTAATACTTCATATTAAAAAGCCATCATCATTCTAGCACTTTACACTATAATATGCAACTTTTACACTTTACGCGATTTAGTCCTTTTTGTTAAATTGAACACACAAGCGATTAATTTTTCTCTGAAACTTCCACACACATTAATTCACATATAATAAACACAAAATAAAATATTAAAATATTTCTCAGACTCGGATTCGTGGTCCCGAAACCACCGTTCCGATTAGGGTCAAATTCGGTCTGTTACACTTATGATTTCATGTGATTATCTGCAAGAGATCTCTATATGACAGAGATGATTATGTTTATTATGATTATAATTTCTGGCTTGAAATGTAATAGTACAGTGGTACCGTCGTCAGAGTTATAGAAGTTGTGTCTCTGCAATGGTTGTTATTAAAATCATATTTGATTCTTTTCTGTGTTTAAATGCTTCATTAACAACCATGATAATATTTATTATAGGTTTGAGACATCGTTCTTATTAAGGCCCAATGATTTTTATTTGGTTATGGTGATTTCAGTATAATTCAGAGTTTCGATGATTAATATATGAGACAGCTTTATTAAAAACTCTTTTTATTTCTCGTGAAGGTTCGACATTGATAAAAGTTAAAATGATATAAGATCAAGATCAATATCTATAATGATATGTCTGGGGTTATCCTTCGAACGAGAAGAAAGATTTCTTCGAAAAGACCGATTCAGTAGATAGTATAATCTGAATAATTGGATTGAATTGTTAATTGGGTTAGATGTGTTTGAATCTATTTACGAACTAGAAATAAACTTTGAACTTATATGTATGAATTGAAGGATAGTCTAGAAGAAGAATTTGTATTCTTGAAGACTTGATACATAATTATATCTATCAGAACGATTCTATTAGAGAAATGTTATGGTACATTAAAGTTAGTTCAATTGTTGAAGATTTCTTTTGCACGAGGATATTTTTCAACAGAAACATTCGTTCTGGTTCAGTCTGAGTTAAATAAAGATATTATGATTCTCGGCCATACGTTATTGAATGGTTCGAAATGTGTTCTAATACAGGAATGTGCAGAGATATCATGTGATTCTACACAGTTAAAGCTGCATAAAAAGAGTTATATGGCATATTTTATGACTATAAGAGTTTAAAATGTTTAATGTCAGAGAAAGATCCAAACTTGGCACAGCAAGGTTAACTTGAATCATCGAAAAACTTTTGAGTCTGTAAGTAATTATTATCCGAGGAAAACAATTATATTTTCAGATGTTCCGAATGGGAAACTCTTGTGTGCTATATGAGCATTGAATACGTGATTGATACTATCAGATGATGGATAGCTATTAGCTAAGTTAAAAGCTAAACTGATAAATATTCAGTGAATTTATGAGGCTCAGAAATGTGTTAGCGAATTACAAGCTAAAAGGAGATTCAACGCCAATGAATTTCTGATTTAGAAAATTTCAGATTAGAACCGATGACTTTTTTTTGTTTCAAGATAGAGTTTGTGTACAGAGAATTCCAGAGATTTTGCAACAATTGTTACATATGGCTCACAGTGGTAATTATTTGTTAATTCAGGGAGTACTAAGATGTACAATAATCTAAGACAGTTGTTTTAGTAAATGAGCATGAAACACGATATTTCTGACTTTGTATCCAACTGCCTATCTATCAACAAGCTAATGCTAATTATCAAGTGTTTTCAAGATTGTTACAACATGTGTTGCTATCTGAGTAGTAATGAAATAGAATTTCGATGAATTTTGTAAAAGATGGATGTTATCCAACTATTGTTGATTTGTTTGAAGAAGTCTCAATATTTTATCTTAAATGCGTGCGAATTTCTCTTTTGATAGATTAGATGAGTTATACATATCAGGGATTCTCATATCACAGTGTGCCAGACTCTATTATTTCGGGTAGAGACCTGAATTCTATATTGTGATTTGATAGAAAACTACAGTAAGTTTTAGATAAACAGTTTCAATTTAGCATCGCATTACATTCTTCAACAGATGGCTAATCTGAGGGAGAGATTTAGATTCATGAGGTAATGTTTCGTTATTGTGTTTTAAAATTTGAAAGTAACTGAGAAAAACATTTACTGTTGAATAAGTTTATGTATAATAATAACTATGAGATGAGTATTAAGATAGCACTGTATGAGTATGAAATGGTTGCAATTATTGAACTCTGTTGTGTTGAATTGAATTTTTGATAAAAAGAATATTGGAGTCGATGAGATTAGAAAGACTGGGGAGAAATGAAAGTAATTTGTGACAATCTAAAAGTAGTTTCAGATTAACAGAAAACATATGCGGGCTTGATACGTAAAAGCATTGAATTTCAGTTAGAAAACTGAGTATTTGTGGAAGTATTATTGTGGAAATAAAATTTCTCGATTTAGTTATAAATAGAAGTTGAGTTTGTGATTTAACTGGCTATATAAGTGTAACATCCCGAAATTGGGCCTAGTAGGATTGGGCCCAATGGGCCTTGATTTAAAATTTTTGAGAACGGCATTAATGCAAGTTAGACTTATTAGGTAAGTTATTTTGGAAGGTTAGAGGGCTTCTATGAAGTCCCGGGATCAAATATTAGCTTTGGGGAAATTTTTGTTTTAGGTGGAAAAAAACCCTGGAAGTTGGCAGGTAGGCCTTAAGAATAAAATGTAGAGGAAAATGACACAAGTGGAGGTGTGGTGTAGTGGCAAAGTGACGCCACTTAGAGGCAAGGGAGTGACGCCACAAGGGAAGGAAGGAGGTTCAAGTCTTGGCTTTTGCATTTTGGTTTTCTTTTTACTTGGACCTCAGAATTTGGCTATAGATTTATATTTAGTTACGCATGGTTTAAGACACAAGAGGAGCTTGTGGCCAAGTGGTTAACAGCGTGGATTATGTTGCAAGGGAGCCTGGGTTCGAATCTCATGAGAAGCAAGGGAGTATTTATTTTGTGGTCTGGACGGGAAGAGTTTCATTGAATTTAAACTCTCGACGTGAAGGGATCCCACATCGGAAAGATACAAAGAAGGAAGGTGAAGAGCTAGCTATATAAAGAGCATTCCAGGAGGAGGGTTGACACACCTTGGAAGGCGTTTGGGCACAGGAGTGGTCGGAGCGCGGATTAACACTAGAGTCCTATCGTGTGTGTAACTCTCTCTACTCTAGTTGTAGAGCGGCAAATGTCGAAGTGCGGTCACGGCAATAGTAGCCACACGAGCGTGCGGCGCCGCGTGTGGGGCTTCGACGCGATAGTTGAGGCCATAAGTAGTATTCTTGTGGGTTGGGGTTTTGCTTGGGCGTGATGGGCGAAGTGGGCCCAATGGGCCCGTGGGCCCTTATGAGTAAATTGTGCGATTGTGTAGTATATAATGAGCTAGACTAGGTGGAACTTATATCGTGGCTAGATTTGTGTTAGGTGGGCCACACGGCGTGTGGCCCGAATGGGCGAAATTGGGCTTTAGGCCCAATAGTCCATTCGACCCGAGAAATGGTAGTTGGGTCGCTCGGGCGACACTCGGGCCTTTAGAAAGGCCATTCCAGGTCGAAATTACCGATATACCCTTGGTGGGTAAATTACGAAAATGCCCTTAGTAGGTAAAATTACGATTTTACCCTTAGAGGTTGATTAGGGTGATTATGTTGTTTTATGTCTATCTGATTATGATGATAATAAACCATTTCTTATTCAAAATTACTTAAACTCGATTTCTCACCACAACTATAAAGAATATGAACTTTTAACAATGCACGCTTTTAGACATTCCTTTCATGTGACATGCAGTTCTATTCGTAACGTTTAGGCCGGGTTTGGGGTGTTACAATTATGGTATCGAGCTAAGTTTAAAAACTTCTACTGTGGGTTTGGGTTCAAAAATGTTTTCAAAAGATGGTTTGGAAAATGGTTTAGAAAAATATATATCTGTTTTTTTTTTTTTTTTTTTTTGAAATATGGCACCCGAGTCTCTCTCGCACCAATTCGCATGACTGTAAGTTTCTTGATACTTTGCTTTGTTATATCTTTGTATTTTGAATATCTATTACGTGTGTTTTTGGGTTGGATGTGATGTTCGAATATAGAGTTGAGTGCGTCTGAAATATTTGTGCCTTTAATGGTTAGTTCTTTTTAGTATGTGTAGGATTTCTAAATTCTAGTTAAAAGTATATTAGGGTTATTGGAATCGAGTGCGCAGCGTGAGCACAGCGTTGTAGGTTAGGTGGTGCAATGTTCACGTGGTTGGAAATTTAGAGGACAAAATTTCTTTAAGGAGGGTAGATTTGTAACATCCCGAAATTGGGCCTAGTAGGATTGGGCCCAATGGGCCTTGATTTAAAATTTTTGAGAACGGCATTAATGCAAGTTAGACTTATTAGGTAAGTTATTTTGGAAGGTTAGAGGGCTTCTATGAAGTCCCGGGATCAAATATTAGCTTTGGGGAAATTTTTGTTTTAGGTGGAAAAAACCACGGAAGTTGGCGGGTAGGCCTTAAGAATAAAATGTAGAGGAAAATGACACAAGTGGAGGTGTGGTGTAGTGGCAAAGTGACGCCACTTAGAGGCAAGGAGTGACGCCACAAGGGAAGGAAGGAGGTCCAAGGTTCAAGTCTTGGCTTTTGCATTTTGGTTTTCTTTTACTTGGACCTCGGAATTTGGCTATAGATTTATATTTAGTTACGCATGGTTTAAGACACAAGAGGAGCTTGTGGCCAAGTGGTTAACAGCGTGGATTATGTTGCAAGGGAGCACAGGTTCGAATCTCATGAGAAGCAAGGGAGTATTTATTTTGTGGTGCAGGACGGAAGAGTTTCATTGAATTTAAACTCTCTTGACGAAGGATCCCACATCGGAAAGATACAAAGAAGGAAGGTGAAGAGCTAGCTATATAAAGAGCATTCCAGGAGGAGGGTTGACACACCTTGGAAGGCGTTTGGGCACGAGTGGTCGGAGCGCGGATTAACACTAGAGTCCTATCGGTGTGTAACTCTCTCTACTCTAGTTGTAGAGCGGCAAATGTCGAAGTGCTTGGGTCCGGCGGCAATAGTAGCCACACGAGCGTGCGGCGCGCGTGTGGGGCTTCGGCGCGATAGTTGAGGCCATAAGTAGTATTCTTGTGGGTTGGGGTTTGCTTGGGCGTGATGGGCGAAGTGGGCCCAATGGGCCGTGGGCCCTTATATGAGTAAATTGTGCGATTGTGTAGTATATAATGAGCTAGACTAGGTGGAACTTATATACGTGGCTAGATTTGTGTTAGGTGGGCCACACGAGCGTGTGTGGGCCGAATGGGCCGAAATTGGGCTTTAGGCCCAATAGTCCATTCGACCGAAATGGTAGTTGGGTCGCTCGGGCGACACTGGGCCTTTAGAAAGGCCATTCCAGTGTAATTACCGATATACCCTTGGTGGGTAAATTACGAAAATGCCCTTAGTAGGTAAAATTACGATTTTACCCTTAAAGGTTGATTAGCAAGGTAGGGGCGTGTTAGTTTTCTTTGTGCTATAGTTTTTGTCTTGGCTGAATGGCCTAAGTGTTCATTGTTTTTATGCCAAGGCCGATTGTAGGGAAGAAGAGCACATGTTGGGAACCTTTTGTAAGTCCGTTAGTCTGCAGTGCGTAAGCGAAGTAGCGTTTGGGTTTTGGTATCATTTAGGTGCGTAATCATCGCACTATTTACGTGGTTTGGTTTGCTAACATGTTTATGTGTGTATTATGTGTAATAGCCGTTTATAATGGCATAAGTGATGAATAACGGGTGATGGTAAGTTAATCTTGATATACATTTATATATGTACAATGTGGTAGTGATAAGTGATAAATACTCATTCTATATGATATTCTTGCATGATTTATTGACACATGGGCATGGGATTGGATTGAAGAAGGAAGAAGTGTACACAGGATGTACGTGGTCTAATGATAGCTCAGGGCTACATTAGCGCTTGAGGGTTAGCTTTGTGCTACCTCAAGGGAGTGTTAGCTAGGTGCCCATCTCGGCGGTTGATTGCTATGTGCATCACCGTAGACGATTCGATATTTGGATCACTTTGGTTGATCGGTGGCTCAACCACGGCCTCGAGCAAAATGAGAATGCCGAGGTAAGATTTATGGATCACGATGTGATCGGTGGCTCGACCACGGCCTTGTCTGGCCAGTGTCCGCCGAGGTAACATATGTGGGATCACTCGGTTGTGATCGGTGGATTAGCCACGGCCTTAGGCAGGGAGTCTGCTAAGGTTGGTGTCACGGTTGGATAGTAGGTTGGGCTGAGATGCATTCTTGCATGATTTGTTTCGATGGCTGTGTGTGGGTATGGGCCAAGCCCATACGGATGGAAATATGTGTTGTGGTTATGCACCTTGTCGGTGGACTCACTCTTTTCATTAACCATTTCGGGTAGTGCATAAAGTCGACCGGGATCGGAGAGGACAAGGTGGCCCATGCCGAGGATGATGTTCAATTATTCCATGCTAAATTTTGATATAAGTACTTTATTTGAATTGTTGGGTTGTAATAAAGGCCATTTTATGTTTTTGGTATTACTTTAACTATAGTTTATTTAAATTAAATTGCTACGTGAAAATGATTTATGGTTTGCAACCTATTTATTCAAATTGGATATTATAAACTAAAGTTTTAAAAATGAATGAGTTTTATAGCAAAGTTTTATTCCAAAGATATGTTTTCCAAAATTCAGCAAACTACGATGTTTTATTTTAAGATTTTCAACCGTCTTTTCCCAGTGACATAACCAGATTCGGTCGTAGCGAATGGGCCGGGTTTGGGGATGTTACAATAAGATTATTGAGAGAATAAGACCATATGAGATTACTGTCAGAACTTGAAAAAATCCATAATGTGTTTCTTATATATATGACATGATGATACAAATAAGATCCTTTATCTATATTATCTCTTTCAGAAGTAGAAACTCAGCTTGTTATGTCATATAGTAAAGAACATATCAGAATCTTAGCTCGCGAGATTAAAGAGTTGCGAAATCTAAGGCTATGTGAGAAATTGATGAGGCAAGTGAAAGCAAATCACTAATCTATTCTCTAATAAGATTTTCGGGGACAAAAATATCTAAGGGGGGAGTGTAACACCCCTAACCCGAAACTGTCACCGGAATAAGGTTAAGAGGCGTTACCGATCAATCGAACGCTTCTAAGTTCTTCATCCATCCAAAACTAAAATGCTCATTTAACATTTCATAATCTCATTCATAGATTCATCAACCACATAGGTTCTGAGCGTACCTTAGCCAACACCTAGTAGTCAATTACATTTGCTACTCAATACTCACTTTTCCCATTCGACCAACTTCCGTCTCTTCTTTGATTCAATCGCACACTTAGTGCCTTGATATTTAACCGAAGCTTAATTATCATCGCACACATAGTGCATTTATATCAAACCGCTCTTCAATTGGTAACGCACACACAGTGCCAACCACAAAGTCGAAGCTTATATTATTTCTGTAATATTCCAGTTTAGGGCCTAGTCAGAGTAGTGGTTTGAGACCACAAATCTGAGGGTCATGAATGAGTTTTTGAGGTTTATATTATGTATGTATGCATGCTAGTGTGAAAGTTTTATGAAACACTCTTGTGAAATTGTGGTTGAATTGTCCAAAAGGACTAAATTGAAAAAGTTGCAAAATGTGTGTTTCTAGAAGCTATTTGTGTGAAATAGCTTTAGATTATTAATTAGAGGTTCTTAAATAGCAATTTACCCAAATTCTAATTTTTGGACAAAAATGGGCATGGATGAGTCAAAATTTGAAGTTTATCAAAAAGGGCATTTTGGTCATCTATCAAATAAGTGATTAAATAGGTGAAAAGATAATAAAAATTCACTCATCTTCTCCCCCAAGCTGCCGAAAATTAGAGAAGCCATTGTTAGGGCTCTTTCAATTTTTCAAGCTTGCTAGTAAGTACTCTTAAGCCTGGTTTTTGATATTCTTCGTATTTTTGAAGTCCTAGTAGCATGAGTAAGCTATTTTTAGGTATTTGGTGAGCTATTATGGATGTTCAAAAATTTACATATGAATGAAATGCATGTATTTTGTTGTTTTATGGAAGATTATGAAAGCTTGATGTAGTAGAAACATCTTTTGTTAAGTGATTTTCCATGAAAATGCATATAAGGACTAGTTTGTGAAAAACTTTAGTTTGGTCATACATGTGTGATTTAGTGAGATTTGATGAATGCTTTAGCTGAGTAAGTGGTTCGGTTAAGCATGAAAGAGTAGAAAGTTGAATAAAAATCACTTTACGAGTCTTTGGGACTAAAGTGTAAATATGAGAAAGTTTAGGGGCAAAACAGTAATTTTGCTAAAGTATGAGATGTGGGTCAATTTAGTCAAGGTGTGTATTGAATAAGCTGATTTATTCATTATAGATCAAGAAAGACAAAGCCCGGATCGAAACCGAGGCAAAAGTAAGGTGGTGGACTAAATTGCATATTTCTATACTTTTGAGTATCGAGGTAAGTCTATGCATAAATAATGCATTCATACTTACAATTTGTTAATGTTAGCTAGTGTGTAGCATATTTGAGAACCTATGTGGGATGAATGTAGTAGAAAATGTGAAATGAATGTATGATCGAGAATGATTAAGTAAGTAGACTTGTGCATGTGTTGTGATAATGCTAGATGGTGGGCTAAGTGCGATACCATCCTAATGCATATTGACGATGAGCTAGCTATGTGCGATGCTATCGTGAGGTATATCGTTTGGTGAGCTATGTGCTGAATCACTATGAATACCTTTGTGGTAGGCTAAGTGCGATACCACCTTATTAATCAATTGTGGTGTGCTAAGTGCGAAACCACTGAGATAATAGCTGTGTGGATTAACTGTGTGTATTAGCTGTGTGGATTAGTTATGTGAACTAACTTTGTGGATAGTCTGTGTGGATAAGTTATGTGGATAAACTGTGTGGATGTATTATGAGAAATAATGATGTGTTGTATATTGTGTAAATGTGACATATAATGCAGGGGTGCATTTTGATGGTTATGAGTATGTGACTCATGATGTGTTGGAAATGTGGTAAGGGATAGAAAGAGTAAGCATAGTTGTGAATTACTTGTTTGTATAATGCTAATGGCTGCTTATCTTATACTATGTTGCTTAATTGTTTATGTATAAACTTACTAAGCTCAAAGCTTACTCTCTTTCTTTTCCCTTGTCTTATAGATCAAAAGCGTTGAATCGAGATACGAGGATCATCAGAAGATAGCCCACATATCAGCACACTTTGGTACATGAAACTTAATGTTTTGTATATGGCATGTAAAGGGGCTAGACAAGTTAGTGGATTTTGTTGTAAATGGCTAAGATGTGTTGGCCTTTAGATGGATAGCTTATTTTGTATAATGCCATGGTTGTTGGTTATTACATTATATAAAAGAAAGATGTAGTTTTCTATGTGAGAATGCACTTCAATTTGAGTTGATTATGATGGTGTTAGATGAGTATATGTTGTGTATGTTAGAAGGGTGAAAAGAACTTGACATTTAGTCTTATTCTTGACCATGTGGATAGACACACGAGCGTGTGTCTAGGCCATGTGTGACACACGGTCAGCCCACGAGCGTGTGCTCTAGCCGTGCGTCCCCTGCATGTTAGTATTTTAAAACAGAATAGACCACGGACTAGTCACACGGGCGTGTGCCTAGGGCGTGTGGAATTAATCAGTGTTGGCCACAGGCTAGCCACACGGGCGTGTGTCTAGACTCTAGGCCGTCTTGAAGAAAGTCGATGTTCACCACGGTTGGGGAGCACGGGTGTGCCATGGCCGTGGGGCATTTGGCAGAATGCTTGGGTTTTTAGGCACGGTCTGGGGACATGGGCGTGTGTGCTCATGCACGGGCGTGTCTAATCTTGCATAGGCGTGTGAGACCTGTATAAAAGAAAAAAAATTTAAGGATCGTAAAAGTTCCGAATTAGTCTCGAGAGCCCTCGTGTGTCTGAGTGAGGCCTCGTAAGTCGAGAAAGAGGTTATAGTGAGTAATGGCGTTGAGCCTAAGTGGCGATTAAGTGGTTTGAGTTCAGTAATGCCTCGGGCCCGGTTCCCATCATAGAACCCGGGTAAGGGGTGTTACATTTAATGGTATCAGAGCTACGGTTTAGTCGTTTCTAGGACTACCGTAGCGGGTGTAAGAGTCGAGCTATACATGCCATAAGTGTACAATGATAATGCGGTGGTTTCTGATGATTTAAAACTTGTTTTATATAGTATATGGATTCCGATCCATTGACTACTGATGAAGCAGCGACTAACGCGCCGGCTCCTGCGCAAGGGACCGCGCCCGTCGAGAGTGGACCCGAGGTCAGGGGTCAAGGGGAAGAGGCACGGGAAGCCTTTCTCCAAATGATGAGTAATTGGTACTCAGATTATGTTCAAGCGAACCCTAATGCTCAACCTCCTCCACCTCATCATCCTGTACCTCAGCCAAATCCAGTGGCTCCTCAAGGTATGGATGTAGTGAGGATATCGAAACCCCCGGTGGATAAGATTAGGAAACACGGGGCTGAGGAGTTTAGAGCTAAGGTAGATGATGACCCGTAGAGAGGCGGAGTTCTGTTGGAGAACTCGATGAAGGTGTTCGATGAGCTCTCATGTACACCTGAGGAGAGTTTGAAGTGTGCCATATCATTGCTGAGAGATTCGACATACCATTGGTGGAAGACGCTGACGTTAGTGGTCCCGAAAGAGCGGGTGACGTGGGACTTCTTTCTGGAAGAGTTCCAGAAGAAGTATATAAGCCAAAGGTTTCTTGACCAGAAAAGGAAAGAATTCCTTGAGTGAAGCAAGGAAGGATGTGATGGCTAAATACGAGCGTGAGTTTGTTAGGCTTAGCAAATACGCTCAAGAATGTGTGTCGGCAGAGACCATCTTGTGCAAGAGGTTCGAAGATGGGCTGAATGAGGATATCAAACTCCTAGTGGGCATTTTGGAGTTCAAAGAATTTGTGGTATTAGTTGAGAGGACAAGTAAGGCCGAAGAGCTGAGTTCAGAAAAGAGGAGGGCTGTGAGTGAAGCCCGAGATGCTAGAAAGAGGCCGATGGGCAAGTCGTATCAATCCCAGTCGAAAAGATCCAAGGAAGTGAATCCTCAGACGACGGCACCAGTGGGTTATTCGCATCGAGACTTGGGCAATACTCGTTCGGGTTCGAGAGTCCAAGCCCCCTCGATGGAAAGTGTGGGCAATACAAAGAGTAAACCGGAGTGTCCTAGTTGTGGTAGGTATCACACCGGAGAGTGTTGGGAAAGCAATGGAAATGTTATAAGTGTGGTTCCCCGACCACTTTATCCGTAATCGTCCTGAGAGGGATGATAAGGAAGAGAAACAAGAAGTGAGACCTAGTGATGTGTCTACGAGGGGTAGACCACCAAGGAACCCAAGAGGTGGGGCTAGTGGTAGAGGTGCGCCCAGAGATTCTGCTGTGAGACCAGAGGGTCGGGCACCTGCGAGGACGTATGCCATTCGCGCTAACGAAGAGGCATCCTCCCCTGATGTGATTTTTTCTCTCTTTGAAACCCTTGTTATTGCTTTAATAGATCCAGGGTCTACCCACTCTTATAATTGCATGAGATTAGCATCTAGTTTGAGTATGACCGCTGAGTCTACGGACATTGTGATTAAGGTGTCAAACCCGTTAGGAAAGTATGTGTTAGTGGACAAAGTGTGTAAGAATTGTCCTTTGTTGATTGAGAATCATTGTTTTCTGGCAAACCTTATGTCGTTGCTGTTTGATGAGTTCGATTTAATCCTTGGCATGGATTGGTTGACTACCTATAGTGTTTTAGTGAACTGTGGTAGTAAGTACATTGAATTGAAATGTGAGAGTGGAGATGTGGTTCGGGTTGAATCAGGTGGATCGGATAGTCTACCCGTGATGATTTCTTCCTTAGTGGCTGAGAAATGTTTAAGAAAAGGGTGTGAGTCCTATCTTGCGTTAAGTGTTGAATACTCAAGAGGTTGGAGTAGAGTTTGAAAGCAATTGCCGATGGTATGTGAGTACCTAGATGTATTTCCGGAAGAGTTACCCGGATTACCTCTAGTAAGAGAGGTCGAGTTTGGAATTGAGTTGGTTCCGAGAACGGCACCTATTTCGATTGCTCCGTACAGAATGGCACCTGTAGAGTTGAAGGAACTGAAGGTTCAGTTGCAAGTATTGACGGATAAGGGTTTTGTAAGACTGAGCTACTCGACGTGGGGTGCTCCGATATTGTTTGTGAAGAAGAAAGATGGGTCTATGAGATTGTGTATAGACTATAGGCAGCTTAACAAAGTGACAGTTAAGAATAAGTATCCTTTACCAAGGATTAATGATCTTTTGATCAAGCTGAAGGAGCTACAATGTTCTCCAAGATAGACTTGAGGTGCAGTTATTATCATTTCAGTGAAAGAGCAAGATGTGTTGAAAACTGCATTTCGGACAAGGTATGGCCATTATGAGTTTTTGGTTATGCCGTTTGGTTTGGCGAATGCACCTGTGATTTTTATGGATCTGATGAATCGTGTTTTCAGACCATATGTGGACAAGTTTGTGGTTGTCTTTATTGACGAAATATTGATCTATTCCCGGAATGAGAACGATCTTGAAGAGCACTTGAAAATTGTCTTGCAAACTTTGAGAGATAAGCAGTTGTATGCTAAGTTTAGCAAGAGTGAGTTTTGGCTCCGAGAGGTCGGATTCCTAGGACACATGGTGTCAGGTGATGGTGTCAGAGTTGACCCGAGTAAGATATCGACTATTATGGATTAGAAACTACCGAGGAACGTGTCAGAAATCAAAAGTTTCTTGGGATTAGCAAGATATTACAGATGTTTCGTAAAGGGGTTCTCTGTGATTGCTACCCCGATGACGAAGCTATTGCATAAGGATGTCAAGTTTGAATGGACTGAAACATGTCATGAGCTTGAGAGACCAAAACAATGTTGGTAGAGGCGCGGTTTTGGTTCAACGAGAATCGTAGAAGGAGTTTGTGGTTTATAGTGATGCGTCGTTTAATGGTCTCGGTTGCATGTTGATGCAAGAGGGTAAGGTAATCGCTTACGCCTCGAGGCAGTTAAAACTGCACGAGAAGAATTATCCGACTCACAATTTGGAGTTGGCTGCGATTGTGTTTGCGTTAAAGATTTGGCGACATTATTTGTATGGAAAAAAGTGCCGAATCTTTACGGACCACAAAAGTTTAAAGTATTTGATGGATCAGAAGGATCTGAATCTGAGACAAAGACGGTGGCTTGAATTGTTGAAAGACTATGAGTTAGTCATTGATTACCACCCGGGAAAAGCGAATGTGGTTGCGGATTCCTTAAGTAGGAAATCCCTGTATGCTCTAAGAGTTATGAGAGCGAGTTTAGCATTGTCTGATGATGGTGCTATTTTGGCAGAGTTGAGAGCTAGGCCACTATTTGTTCAGCAAATATGTGAGGCTAAGAGAAACGACAGCGGGATGCAAGCTAAGATAGCTAAGTGCGGATCAAAAAGTGGTTCTGATTTTCGAGTGGATTTGAATGGTTGTCTGATGTATCGTGACAGAATTCGTGTTCCTAAAAATGAGAAGTTGATTCGAAAGGTTTTGTATGAGGCCCACAGTGGATGCTTGTCGGTTACATCCGGGCGATGCGAAAATGTACAACGATTTGAGGAAGTTGTATTGGTGGTAGGGTATGAAAAGAGATATTTCGAGTTTGTGGCAAAGTGTCGATTTTTCCAACAAGTGAAAGCTAAGCATCAAGTGCCTTTTGGATTGCTTCAGCCAGTGATGGTTCCCAAATGGAAGTGGGATTGGGTTACCATGGATTTTTTGATGGGGTTGAAGATGACTCCGAGAAAGAGAGATTCTATGTGGGTTGTTGTGGATAGATTGACGAAGTCGGCTCACTTTATTCCAGTACGCGTTGATTATTCACTGGATAAGTTAGCTGAGTTGTACATGGCAGATATAGTGAGATTGCATCTTGTACCTGTGTCTATTATATCGGATAGAGATCCGAGGTTTACTTTGAGGTTTTGGAAGAAGTTGCAAGAAGCCATGGGTACGAGATTGAATTTCAGTACTGCGTTCCATCTGCAATCCGATGGTCAGTCTGAAAGAGTGATTCAAGTTCTT
This sequence comes from Gossypium sturtianum, assembly GCA_025698515.1. Classification (NCBI taxonomy): domain Eukaryota; kingdom Viridiplantae; phylum Streptophyta; class Magnoliopsida; order Malvales; family Malvaceae; genus Gossypium; species Gossypium sturtianum. The sequence continues at coordinate 96,778,763 of CM046952.1, forward strand.
GAAGATATGCTTCGATGCTGTGTGCTAGAATTCGAAGGTAGTTGGGAGAGATATCTACCTTTGGTCGAATTCGCCTATAACAACAGTTATCAGTCAACTATATAGATGGCACCGTATGAGGCTTTGTATGGCCGTAAGTGTCAGACTCCTTTGTATTGGACCGAGCTTAGTGAGAAGTGGATCCATGGGGTCGATCTAGTACAAGAGATCGAAGAGAAAGTGAAAGTAATCCGTAATAGTCAGAAAATTTGCTTTGGACCGAAGCGGTAAGTCGTGCAGATTTGAAAAGAAAAGAGATTGAGTTTGAAGTGGGTGACAAAGTGTTTTTAAAAGTGTCCCCATGGAAGAAAATCATGAGATTTGGACGAAAAAGGAAATTGAGTCCAAGGTTCATAGGGCCGTATGAGATTACAGACAGAATTGGTCCTGTAGCTTACCGGTTGGCTTTGCTTGAGTAGAGTTGGAAAAGATTCATAACGTATTCCATGTGTCGATGTTGCGACGGTATCACTCCGATCCTTCACATGTGATTCCTTCAACGGAAATTGAGATAAGACCGGATATGTCTTATGAAGAGGAGCCGATTTAGATCTTGGCTCGAGAAGTGAAACAGTTGAGAAATAAGAGCATAGCACTAGTGAAAGCATTATGGCAGAAACATGGCGTGGTGGGAAACGTAAGAAGCTATGAGAGAGCAACATCCAAACCTCTTTTCTGGTAAGATTTTCGGGGGCGAAAATCTCTAAAGGGGGGAGAGTTATAACATCCCGGTTTAGGGCCTAGTCGGAATAGTGGTTTGAGACCACAAATCCAAGGGTCAAGAATGAGTTTTTGAGGTTTATATTATGTATGCATGCTAGTGTGAAAGTTTCATGAAACAATCTTGTGAAATTGTGGTTGAATTGTCCAAAAGGACTAAAATGCAAAAGTTGCAAAATGTGTGTTTCTAGAAGCTATTTTTGTGAAATAGCTTTAGATTATTAATTAGAGGTTCTTAAATAGCAATTTACCCAAATTCTAATTTTTGGACAAAAATGGGCATGGATGAGTCAAAATTTGAAGTTTATCAAAAAGGGCATTTTGGTCATTTATCAAATAAGTGATTAAATAGGTGAAAAGATGATAAAAATTCACTCATCTTCTCCCCCAATCTGCCGAAAATTAGAGAAGCCATTGTTAGGGCTCTTTCAATTTTTCAAGCTTGCTAGTAAGTGCTCTTAAGCCCGATTTTTGATATTCTTTGTATTTTTGATGTTCTAGTAGCATGAGTAAGCTATTTTTAGCTATTTAGTGAGCTATTATGGATGTTAAAAAATGTACATATGTATGACATGCATGTATTTTGTTGTTTTATGGAAGATTATGAAAGCTTGATGTAGTAGAAACATCTTTTGTTAAGTGATTTTCCATGAAAATGCATGTAGGGACTAGTTTGTGAAAAACTTTAGTTTAGTCATACATGTGTGATTTAGTGAGATTTGATGAATGCTTTAGCTGAGTAAGTGGTTCGGCTAAGCATGAAAGAGTAGAAAGTTGAATAAAAATCACTATACGAGCCTTTGGGACTAAAGTGTAAATATGAGAAAGTTTAGGGGCAAAATAGTAATTTTGCTAAAGTATGAGATGTGGGTCAATTTAGTAAAGGTGTGTATTGAATAAGCTGATTTATTCATTATAGATCAAGACAGACAAATCCCGGATCGAAACCGAGGCAAAAGAAAGGTGGTGGACTAAATTGCATATTTCTATACTTTTGAGTATCGAGGTAAGTCTATGCATAAATAATGCATTCATACATACAATTTGTTAATGTTAGCTAGTGTGTAGCATATTTGAGAACCTATGTAGGATGAATGTAGTAGAAAATGTGAAATGAATGTATGATCGAGAATGATTAAGTAAGTAGACTTGTGCATGTGTTGTGATAATGCTAGATGGTGGGCTAAGTGCGATACCATCCTAATGCATATTGACGATGAGCTAGCTATGTGCGATGCTATCGTGAGGTATATCGTTTGGTGAGCTATGTGCTGAATCACTATGAATACCTTTGTGGTAGGCTAAGTGTGATACCACCTTATTAATCAATTGTGGTGTGCTAAGTGCGAAACCACTGAGATAATAGCTGTATGGATTAACTGTGTGTATTAGCTGTGTGTAATAGCTGTGTGGATTAGTTATGTGAACTAACTGTGTGGATAGTCTGTGTGGATAAGTTATGTTGATAAACTGTGTGGATGTATTACGAGAAATAATGATGTGTTGTATATTGTGCAAATGTGACATAGAATGCAGGGGTGCATTTTGATGGTTATGAGTATGTGACTCATGATGTGTTGGAAATGTGGTAAGGGATAGAAAGAGTAAGCATAGTTGTGAATTACTTGTTGGTATAATGCTAATGGTTGCTTAGCTTATACTATGTTGCTTAATTGTTTATATGTAAACTTACTAAGCTCAAAGCTTACTCTCTTTCTTTTCCCTTGTCTTATAGATTAAAAGCGTTGAATCGAGATACGAGGATCATCAGAAGATAGCCCACATATCAGCACACTTTGGTACATGAAACTTAATGTTTTGTATATGGCATGTATAGGGGCTAGACAAGTTAGTGGATTTTGTTGTAAATGGCTAAGATGTGTTGGCCTTTAGATGGATATCTTATTTTGTATAATGCCATGGTTGTTGGCTATTACATTATATGAAAGAAAGATGTAGTTTTCTATGTGAGAATGCACTTCAATTTGAGTTGATTATGATGGTGTTAGATCTGTATATGTTGTGTACGTTAGAAGGGTGAAAAGAACCTGACACTTAGTCTGGTTCTTGACCATGTGGATAGACACACGGGCGTGTGTCTAGGCCATGTGTGACACACGGTCAGCCCACGGGCGTGTGCTATGGCCGTGCGTCCCCTGCATGTTAATATTTTAAAATAGAATAGACCACGGACTAGTCACACGGCGTGTGCCTAGGCGTGTGGGATAAATCGATGTTGGCCACGGGCTAGCCACACGGGCGTGTGTCTAGACTCTAGGCCGTCGCGAGGAAGTTAGTGTTCACCACGGTTTGGGAGCACGGGCGTGCCATGGCCGTGGGGCATTTGGCAGAATGCTTGGGTTTTTAGGCACGGTCTGGGGACATGGGCGTGTGTGCTCATGCACGGGCGTGTCTTATCTTGCGCGGGCGTGTGAGACTTGTATAAAAGAGAAAAATTTTAAGGATCGTGAAAGTTTCGAATTAGTCTCGAGAGCCCTCGTGTGTATGAGTGAGGCCTCGTAAGTCGAGAATGAGGTTATAGTGAGTAATGACGTTGAGCCTAAGTGGCGATTAAGTGGTTTGAGTTCGGTAACGCCTCGGCCCGGTTCCCGGCGTAGAACCCGGGTAAGGGGTGTTACAATTTCGCACACACAGTGCTGATCTTCTCGATCACGTTTCCGAATACGCACACTTAGTGCCACATAACTCAAACTCTACTCTCACATAGCATCCATATTTCAATATCATTATAACATTCATTTCATAGCATTTAACATAACTAGATGTTCGTATTATGTCCGAACTTACCTCGGACGTTGAACTATCGCAACGGTCAGTCAATCGGGCACTTTATCTTTGCCTTGATCTCGATCCGAACCTCTCCTCTCTTGGTCTATACACATTTAAATTCAATCGATTCAATCAACAAATCATTCATTTTAGTCCAAACACACATATTTAGGGCATTTTCCAAAATCCCCCTCACATTTTCACATTTCGACACTTTAGTCCCTATTTCACAAAATCATCAAATTCACACAATTTCTTTTCACACAAGCTTAGCCTAATTTTCCTTTAGTTCATTCAAGCCCACACATTTCATTTATTTTACATTTTAGTCCTTCAACTTATCATTTTCACAATTTAGCCCTAATTAGCTAGATTCACCAAATATCCAAGGACAAAACATGTTCATTAAACACATATCTTCCATTTAACACCAATATTCATCACAAAGCTCACCATTTAATCAATGGCACATCTCATAAACATCATCAATTCTTCAAATTACAACATGGGCTTGATAGTAGACTAAGCAACAATCTCAAAAACATAAAAATCATCAAAAAACCAAAGTCAAAACATACCTTAATTCAGCTTCAAACTAGCCGAACCCTAGTGTTATTTTTCTTTTATTTTCTTTGCTATTTTTAGGACCAAGATGAACAAAAGATGATCAGTTTCATGCTTTTATTGCATTAAATTATCATGTTAATTGTTCATTTCCATAATTGCCCCTAGTAAACATTAATAATAACACTAAAACCATGCTATCATCTTCTAGTAACTAACAAATGGTTTATTAACCTCATAAGGACTCCTCATTTAGAAAGCCATAACAAATAGACATTTAAACAATCAGCACACAGCTTTTACTTTTTATGCGATTAAGTCCTTTCTCACAATTTGACACACAGTTGATAAAATTATCACACAGAATTTTCACACAGGTTATAACACATATAATCAACACCAAAAATAATATTAAAATATTATTCAACCTCGGATTTGTGGTCTCAAAACCACTATTTCGACTAGGGTCTAATTCGGGCTGTTATAACTCTCCCCCTTTAGGGATTTTCGTCCCCGAAAATCTTACCGGTAAATAGCTGTGGATATTGCTCTCTCATAACATTCTTAGGCTCCCACGTAGCCTATTCAATTCCGTGCTTGTGCCACAATACTTTCACTAAAGATATTTTCTTATTTCTCAATTCTTTTGTATCTCGTGCCAAAATTTGGATCGGTTCTTCACTATACGACAAGTCTGACTGTATCTCAACCTCAGTAGGAGCAATCACATGAGACTTGTCTGATCTGTACCGTCGAACCCTTGACACATGAAACACGTTATGAATCTTTTCTAACTCTGGTGGCAACATCAATCTATAAGCAACTGACCAACTCGCTCAATGATCTCATACGGTCCGATGAATCTCAGACTCAGCTTGCCTTTTCGGCCAAATTGAAGTATTTTCTTCCACGGAAATACTTTCAAAAACACTTTATTGCCAACTTCAAATTTAATATCTTTTCGTTTTAAATCTGCATAAGACTTTTGACGATCTGAAGCTGCTTTCAAACTGTCACGTATCACTTTCACTTTCTGCTCAGTCTCTTTTATAAGATCAACCCCGTGAATTTTATTCTCACTTAGCTCAGTCCAATACAATGGAGTTCGACATTTTCGACCGTAAAGAGCCTCATACGGTGCCATTTTAATGCTAGATTGAAAAATGTTGTTGTACGCGAATTCAATCAACGGTAAATGTTTTTCCCATGTTGTCTCGAACTCAAGTATACAACATCTCAACATATCTTCAAGAATCTGAATGATTCGCTTGGACTGACCATCCATTTGCAGATGAAACGCAATACTGAAATGTAATTTTGTGCCGAAAGCCTCTTGCAATTTCTTCCAAAATCGTGAGGTAAATCTCAGATCTCTGTCTGACACAATAGATAGTGGCACCCCGTGCAATCTCACAATCTCAGCAATATACAATTCAACTAATTTATCAAGTGAATAATCTATTCTCACCGGAACAAAATGAGCTGATTTCGTCAATCTGTCAACTATCACCCAGATCGCATCTTTCTTTCCCGGAGATAAAGGCAACCCGACACAAAGTCCATCGTAATTCTCTCCCATTTCCACTCAGGAATCATGATCGGCTGTAACAAATTGGACAAAACCTGATGTTCAGCTTTAACTTGCTGACAAATTAAACATTTCAACACAAAGTCAGAGATGTCTCGTTTCATATCGTGCCATTAATGAAACTGTTTCATATCATTATACATTTTCCTACTCCCAGGATGTACAGTTAATCAACTATTATGAGCCTCTTTTAAAATCGCTTGAATCAACTCTGAATTTCTCGGAATACAAATCCGATCTCTAAATCTCAAACAATCATCACTATCAACTCGAAATTCTGATTCAGCATTCGATTCACATTGAGTTCATTTAGCCATCATTTCAACATCACCTTTCTGAGCATCACAAATCTGATGTACAAACATCAGCTTTTTTTTTCAACTCGACCATAACCGCACTATCATCACACAGATCTTTCTGAGCATTCATTGCTCGCAGAGCACATATGGACTTTTAGCTCAAAGCATCAGCTACAACATTAGCTTTACTCGGGTGGTAATCTATCACAAGTTCGTAATCTTTCAACAACTCTAACCATCTTCTCTGTCGCAAATTCAATTCTTTCTGAGTCATCAAGTACTTCGAACTCTTGTGATCTGTAAAGATATGACACTTCTCACCAAATAAATAATGACGCCGCATTTTCAATGCAAACACAATTGCGGCCAATTCAAGGTCGTGCGTTGGGTAGTTCTTTTCATGCAGTTTTAGTTGCCTCGAAGCATAAGCAATGACTTTACCTTCTTGCATCAGCACACAGCCCAAACCATTCAATGAGGCATCACTATAAACTATGAATTGTTTGCCCGATTCAGGTTGAACCAACACTGGTGCTTTTGTCAATAACACTTTCAATTGTTCAAAACTCTGATGGCATTTTTCTGACCACTCGAATCTAACATCTTTCTGTAGCAACTTCATCAACGGAGTCGCAATCATCGAGAAGCCTTTCACAAATCGTCTATAATATCCTGCTAGTCCTAGAAAACTACGGAATTCAGACACATTTCTCGGAGGCTTCCATTCTAATATAGCAGAGATTTTACTAGGATCAACTCGTATCCCGGCAGTTGACACAATATGCCCCAGAAAACCAACTTCACGCAACCAAAATTCACATTTACTAAACTTAGCATACAACTGTTTCTCACGCAGAGTTTGTAGCATAGTTCTCAAATGCTCAGCATGTTGCATCTCATCACACAAATAGATCAAAATATCATCAATGAACACCACTACAAAGTGATCCAAATACGGTCTGAATATTTGATTCATTAGATCCATAAACACTGCAGGAGCATTTGTTAGTCCGAAAGGCATCACTAAGAATTCGTAATGTTCGTACCTCGTTACAAGCGCTTTTTACACATCGGATTATTTAACTCTTAAATGATAGTAACCTGATCTCAAATCTATCTTTGAAAACACTGTAGCTCCTCTCAGCTGATCAAACAAATCATCAATACGAGGCAACAGATATTTGTTCTTTATCGTTACTTTGTTTAACTGTCGATAATCAATACACATTCTCATAGTTCCATCTTTCTTTTCACAAATAACACAGAGCTCCCGTGGTGGGAAACTCGATCCTGCAAATCCTCTGTCGACAACTCCTGCAATCGAGACTTTAACTCTTTCAATTCTCATTGGTGCCATTCTATACGGAGCTATCGAAATGGGAGTGGTCCCCGGCACTAATTCAATACCAAATTTGACTTCCCGAATTGGAGGTAATCCCAGTAACTCTTCAGGAAACACATCTGGAAACTCACATACCACATGCACAGATTCACCTTTCTTTTCCGACACTTTTGTATCAATCACATATGCCAAATAAGCTTCACAACCCTTTTTCACATAGTTCATATCTTTCATCGCAGATACAACAGCTGGTAATCCTTTCATATCATTGGATTCTATTCGAATTTGCTCACCATTCTGACTTTTCAACTCAATACTCTTTCTTTTACAATTCACGATGGCATTATGCAGAGTAAGCCAATCCATACCCAGAATTATGTCAAACTCATCGAATGGTAGTAACATCAAATTAACCGGAAAACAAACATCCTAAAACATCAATGGACAATTCTTGCACACTTTATCCACCAAAACAGACTTGCCTAAGGGATTCGATACTCTAATCACAAATTCAGTAGACTCAACAGGTAGAGTCTTACTTGATACTAGATTCACACACACATATGAATAAGTAGATCCTGGATCTATCAATGCAATGACATCATTATCAAATAAAGTGAAAGTACATGAGATGACGTCTGGAGATGATGCTTCCTCTCGTGCATGTATAGCATAAGCTCGGGCAGGTGCTCTCGCTTCTGACCTCACAGCTTTGTCAGTAGTCCCCCTTTGGCTTCCACTCACATTTCTGGTGTTTCTGGGTGGTCTACCTCTAGCCATCACATTACTCGATCTCACATTTTGAACATTTTCTCCCTCAGCCATCTTTGGGCAGTCTCGAATGAAGTGATCTCGTGATCCACATTTATAGCAAACTCTATTGTTGTACTTGCCCCAGCATTCTCCCACATGTCGTCTTCCACACTGTCTACACTCAGGTTTGTTACTTTTAGCACTATCAACACTTGATTCTACTGGAGCTTGAGTTCTCGGACCAACACTTAGTCTTGCGCGATCTCTATTTGGATGTCCAAATGAAGTATTTGATCGGTTGCTTGTATCTCTAAATCTCTTAATCAAAGGTTGAGAAAACCTACTCATCGATATTTTTCTTTCATCAGGAGCTTCAGAATCAGCTTTCTTCTTTTTTTTTACTTAGCTCCTCGGCTTTGCAAGCTCTTTCAACTAACACAACAAATTCATTTATATCAAGTATCCCAACCAATAACTTAATATCCTCGTTCAATCCTTCTATGAAGCGTTTACACATAGTGGCTTCAGTCGAAACATATTTCCGTGCATACTGGCTCAATCTCACAAATTCTCGCTCGTACTCAGTAACTGACAAACGGCCCTATTTCAGCTCTAAAAACTCTTTACGTTTACGATCAATGAAGCGTTGGTGATATACTTCTTTACGAACTCAATTTGAAAGAAGTCCCAAGTGATTCTCTCTCTCGGAACCACGAAAATCAATGTTTTCCACCAATTATAGGCTGTATCTCTCAACAATGAAACTACACACTTAATACACTCATCAGGAGTCAACGACATTTCATCGAATACTTGAATTGTATTTTTGAGCCAAAACTCAGCCCGCTCGGCATCGTCATCAGTTGTGGTGCTAAACTCTTCGGCCCCATACTTCCGGATCTTATCTACAGGAGGTTTATTCAGTCGAATCGAATCTATCACTTGTGGCACAATAGGTACTTGTGGGGGTGTAGGTTGTGGAGTAGCCGGATCCATTCGAACGAACTCTGAAAACCACTCACTCATCATTCGGAAGAAGGCTTGCTTAGCCTCTCCTCCCTCACTACTATCATTCGGCCTAGATGTGGCTGGCGCTGTCCCTTGAGCGGGAGCAGGCGCGTTACTCTCTACATCGTCAGCAACTGCTCCATCGGGATCCATTACTATACGAAAACACATTTATAACTGTCAGAATTCATCACACTATCGCAATTTCATATATGCCATGTATAGCTAGACTCACACACGCTACGTTAGTCCGAGAATCGACTAAACCGTAGCTCTGATACCAATAAAATGTAACACCCCTAACCTAAAATTATCGCCGGAATAGGGTTAAGAGGCGTTACCGATCAATCGACTCATTACACAACCGTTTCACGACACTAAGTCATTCATCCATCCAAAACTAAAATGCTCATTTAACATTTCATAATCTCATTCATAGATTCATCAACCACATAGGTTCCGAGCCTACCTTAGTCAACACCTAGTAGTTAATTACATTTGCTACTCAATACTCATTTTTCCCTTTCGACCAACTTCGGTCTCTTCTTTGATTCAATCGCACACTTAGTGCCTCAATATTTAACCGAAGCTTAATTATCATCGCACACATAGTGCATTTATATCAAACTGCTCTTCAATCGGTATCGCACACACAGTGCCAACAACAAAGTCGAAGCTTATATTATTTCGCACACACAGTGCTGATCATCTCGATCACGTTTTCGAATATGCACACTTAGTGCCACATAAATCAAACTCTACTTTCACATAGCATCCATATTTCAATATCATTATAACATTCATTTCATAGCATTTAACATAACTAAATGTTCGTATTATGTCCGAACTTACCTGGGACGTTGAACTATCGCAACGGTCGGTCAATCGAGCACTTTATCTTTGCCTCGATCTCAATCCGAACCTCTCCTCTCTTGGTCTATACACATTTAAATTCAATCCATTCAATCACCAAATCATTCATTTTATTCCAAACACACAAATTTAGGGCATTTTACAAAATAGCCCCCACATTTTCACATTTCGACACTTTAGTCCCTATTTCACAAAATCATCAAATTCACACAATTTCTTTTCACACAAGCCTAGCCAAATTTTCCTTGAGTTCATTCAAGCCCACAGATTTCATTTATTTCACATTTTAGTCCTTTAACTTATCATTTTCACAATTTAGCCCTAATTATCTAGATTCACCAAAAATCCAAGAATAAAACATGTTCATTAAACACATATATTCCATTTAGCACCAATATTCATGACAAAGCTCACAATTTCATCAATGGAACATCTCATAAACATCATCAATTCTTCACATTAAAACATGGGCTTGATAGTAGACTAAGCAACAATCTCAAAAACATAAAAATCATCAAAAACCAAAGTCAAAACATACCTTAATTAAGCTTCAAACTAGCCGAACCCGAGTGTTCTTTTTCTTTTATTTTCTTTGCTATTTTTAGCACCAAGATGAACAAAAGATGACCACTTTCATGCTTTTGTTTCATTAAATTATCATTTTAATTGTTCATTTCCATAATTACCCTTAGTAAACATTAATAATAACACTAAAACCATGCTATCATCTTCCACTAACTAACAAATGATTTATTAACCTCATAAGGACTCCTCATTTAGAAAGCCATAACAAATAGAAATTTAAACAATCAGCACACAGCTTTTACTTTTTATGCGATTAAGTCATTTCTCACAATTTGACACACAGTCGATAAAATTATCACACAGAATTTTCACACAGGTTATAACACATATAATCAACACCAGAAATAATATTAAAATATTATTTCGACCTCAGATTTGTGGTCTCGAAACCACTATTCTGACTAGGGTCTAATTCGGGCTGTTATAGGGAGAGTTGTAACAACCCATTTTTAGGGTTAATTGGAACACTGGTTTCGGGACCACAATCCGAAGTCAAAATATTAATTTTAATATTTTATTATGGTTTACAGCATAATAGAATTATTGTGTGAAAATTTTATAAAGAAATTTTACCGTTTAAAGGCTTAATTCGGTAAAAATGACTAAATCGCGTAAAGTGTACAACTTCTGTTCTATTAGCTAAAGGTATTAGATAGCTATAGAATCTTAAAGTTAAGGTCCTTCTCTGATAAATATACCATTTCTATGTTAGTGGATGTTAATGGTTTGGCATAAATGAAATTTTGAATTATTTTTAAGGTTAAATTGGTAAAAGGTTAATAAATGTTATAATAATTATAATTAATCCAAATTATCATCTTCATTAATTCATTGTAACACCCCTAACCCGTAACCATCGCCGGTTTAGGGTTAAGAGGCATTACTGGACAATCGAAAACTTTTACAGACATTTCATAACATAATTAGACAAATCATATCAATGTGTCCCTTAAACAGGTCAGCGAAACCTTAATCATGATTAAGAATAGGGCCAGGACAAAACCGAACACATACGAAAATTCTCAAAAATTTAAAAAATTTTCTAAGTTACAGAGGTTACACGCCCGTGTGGGCAAGTCGTGTGCCTCCCACGGCCTCAGACACGCCCGTTTGTTTAAGCCGTGTCAAAACAGGGCATACATACTAACTTGTCCACACGGCCGCGGACACGCCCGTGTGCCTCACCCGTGGTCGAGCCTGACTTGCACCACACGGCCAGTCACACGCCCGTGTGTCTAGCCCGTGGTCGAGCCTGACTTATTTTGAAATAGAACCACGAGGGACAAGGTTGAGCCACACTCCCGTGTGCTCAATCGTGTGGGCAATTATAGGCCATTTTCAAGGCCAAAATGCCACCCACACTTGGGTCATTCCTACTAGCACATACAAGCATTATCCCATGCACCATTGGCAACCAAAACACGTCAAATTGTTCATCATATCATCATATTCAATCTAATTTCTAATCATACCAACTTATGTGGCAAATAGCTCAACTAATTTACAAACAAATTCAAGCATGATTCATCCACAACTTACCATCAATAATATGCTAACTTGGCATCCTTAAGCTTATCATTCATTTGATCATTTCATAACCTTAAAATCATACCAAAACAAAACATCATATAGCATAGCATTATATTCATAACACAACCACTTATCTAGCCATATCACATGGTCATTTACACATCTCAAACATGTTCCAAAATGACTAGCCTATACATGCCATATTTAGTTATATACACTTTTCAAAAGGGTACCAAAATAAGATTGAGTAGTGTGATGACAATCCTCGACGGTCCCCGAGCCTTCAGTAGCTTTTACGATCTATAAAACAGAGTAAACACACACAAAGTAAGCTTTTGAAAAGCTTAGTAAGCCATATACAAATAAACTTAACATAAATCATTCATAAGCATAGCTATTTAAATTCATTAACAAGTCTTCATGTCAAGCACATAGATAACCTTCTTGGCTCACTTGGTTTGTCATTGCTTACCAATACATCATATATCAAGCATCTATTTTGCACATATCACAAACATATATATATCTCAAATGTTCCTTTGCATCAATGCACATACTTACTCACATTTCATGCTTATATAAGCATTCATAACAACATACCTGAAACGAATATATAATTCACGTAGTCATTAATTTCTCAGACTTGCCCGTTGAACCATTCAGAATCTAATAGGATACTCAGAATGCTCAGAATAGTTGTACAATGCCAACGTCCCAGACGAGGTCTTACATGTACTCGGATATTGATGCCACTGTCCCAAACGGGGTCTTACACGAAACAAATACGATGCCAATGTCCCAGACATGGTCTTACACGTAAATCTCATATCGATGCTAATGTCCCAGACGTGGTCTTATACGAAATCTCGAATCAATGCCAACGTCCTAGACGTGGTCTTACATGATATCACATATCGGACACCTATGTCATGACATATATAATCCTATCTATTTCTAGGTTCGTATGGGACTTCAGAGACTTGATACCTTGTCGATACTATCTCGGATATCATATATTATCATGTCGAGTATTATTCATAGCAATTCAAATTTCATATATTCACAAATAAGTCAATTCAAATACATTTATTTGTATATCGACTTACCTCGGATTCGGTTTAACGGAAACGGATTCGGCTACTCAATTACTTTCGACTTTCCACAATCTAAGTTTGTTTTCTTCGGTTCTTGATCTATACATATTCAAACTTAACACTTTTATTCACCAATTAATTCAATTCCATCTAAAAACACACATTTAGGGCAATTTATAAATTAGCCCCCACATTTCACATTTTGACATTTTAGTCCCTATTTCACAAAATTACAAAATACACATAATTTCATATTACCCATGCCTAGTCGAATTTTACTCATGCTCATATGAGTCCATACATTTCATTTATTTCACAATTTAGTCTTTCAAAATATTATTCTTTCAATTTAATCCAAATTACTCAAAATCATCAAAACTTCAAAGACAAACTATGTTATTCTATCACATATAATTCATATTTCACCATCAAACATCCCAAAACTCACATGTTCATCAATGGAACATTATAAAATATTCATCAATTCACAAAATTGAAGCATGGGTTTCAAAGTACTCGAAGCAACAATTACAAAAACGTAGAAATTATCAAAAGCCGAACAAAAACACATACCCGATTTATGCTTGAACCTTGGCCGAATGTTCAAATGTTCAAACCTTGTTTTTTTCTTTCCTATTTTCATTGGTGGATGGATGAATAATCCACTATCATCTTTCATTTGTTTTGTTTAACTTAACATAATTATTCAATTACCATTTTATCCATTTATTAATCATATAAGACAAATAAACATTAAGGTTATTATGTCATTTAACCATCCACTATCTTATAAATGGCTTAATTGCATCATAAGGCCTCCACATTTAAAAGCCACAACAAATAGGCACTTTTACAAATATCATGCTAATTTCGCGTTTAATGCAATTTAATCCTTTTCTCAAATTAAGCATACAGACGGAAAAATTAATCCACAGAACTTTAACACATGCTTAATCACATATCATAGGCACGAAAAATAATATTAAAATATTTTTCTAACTCTGATTTGTGGCCCCGAAACGACTGTTCTGACTAGGGTCTAAACCGGACTGTTACAATTCTCCCCCTTAGGGATTTTCATCCCCAAAAATATTACCGTTGAATAGGTTCGGATACTGCTGTCTCATTGAGTCTTTAGGCTCCCACGTAGCCTCTTCAACCCCGTGTCGATGCCATAACACTTTCAATAACGAGATTTTCTTATTTCTCAATTCTTTCACTTCACGAGCTAAGATACGGATCGGTTCTTCTTCATAAGTCGTATCAGATTGGATTTCAATCTCAGACGGAGGAATCACATGTGATGGATCGGATCTATATCGACAGAGCATTGACACGTGAAACACATTATGAATCTTTTCTAATTTCGGTTGCAACAACAATCGATATGCAACAGATCCAATTCGTTCAATGATCTCATATGGCCCGATGAACCTCGGACTCAATTTGCCTTTACGTTCGAATCGGAGTACTTTCTTCCACGGAGATACTTTTAAAAATACTTTATCACCGATTTCGAATTCAATGTCTTTTCTTTTCAAGTCTGCATAGGACTTCTAATGATCAGACGCTGCTTTCAGACTATCACGGATTACTTTCACTTTTTGTTCAGTGTCTTTTTTCAAATCGACCCCGTTATCTTATTTTCACTAAGCTCAGTCCAATACAGAGGTGCTCGATATTTTCGTCCGTACAAAGCTTCATAAGGTGCCATTTTAATGCTCGACTGAAAACTACTATTATAAGCAAATTCAATCAATGGCAAATAATGTTCCAACGTACCGTCAAACTCAAGAATGCAACATCTCAACATATCCTCGAGTATCTGGATGATCCGCTCAGATTGACCAACCATCTGCGGGTGAAAAGCCGTACTAAACTGCAATTTAGTACCTAAACCATCTTGCAGTTTCTTCCAAAACCGCAATGTGAACCTCGGATCTCTATCTGACATAATAGATAGTGGGACCTCGTACAATCTCATAATCTCAGAAATGTAAAGTTCAGCTAACCTATCAAGTGAGTAATCAGATCGTACCGGAATAAAATGGGCTGATTTCGTTAATCTGTCAACCACAACCCAAATTGCATCTTTCTTTCTCAAAGTCAAAGGCAAACCTGTAACAAAATCCATTGTCACTCTATCCCATTTCCACTCGGGAATCAGAATCGGTTGTAGCAAACCAGATGGAACCTGATGTTCAGCTTTAACTTGCTGACAGACTAAACATTTCGATACAAAATCAGAGATATATCTTTTCATACCAGACCACCAATAGTGTTGCTTTAAGTCATGATACATCTTTGTACTTCCCGGATGAACAGATAGACGACTATTATGAACTCCATTCAAAATCAACTGAATCAACTCTGGGTTTCTTGGAACACATATTCGATCTCGAAATCTCAACCAATCATCAACATCAACTTGAAATTCAGAATAAAAGTTCAAATCACACTGAGCTCGTTTCGCTAGCAACTCGTTATCAACTTTCTGAGCATCAAATATCTGTTGTAAAAATAATGGTTTCGCTTTCAATTCAGCCAACACTGAACCATCGTCAGACAGGTCTAAATGAGCATTCATCACACGAATTGCAAACAATGATTTCTGACTCAGTGCATCAGCTACAACATTTGCCTTTCCCGGATGATAATCAATCACAAGCTCGTAGTCTTTCAATAGCTCTAGCCATCTCCTCTGACGCAGATTCAAGTCTTTCTGAGTCATTAAGTACTTTAAACTTTTATGATCTAAAAACTCGTGGCATCTCTCACCGAAAAGATAATAGCGCCAAATTTTTAACACAAACACAATCACAGCTAATTCAAGATCATGTGTCGGGTAATTCTTTTCATGCGGCTTTAGTTGTCTCGAGGCATAAGCTATAACTTTTCCTTCCTGCATCAAAACACATCCCAGACCATTCAATGAAGCATCACTGTAAATCATAAATTCTTTACCCGATTCTGATTGTACCAAAACTGGAGCTTCAGTCAACAAAATTTTCAACTGATCAAAGCTTTTTTGACATTTG
The DNA here is from genome assembly GCA_025698515.1 of Gossypium sturtianum. Classification (NCBI taxonomy): domain Eukaryota; kingdom Viridiplantae; phylum Streptophyta; class Magnoliopsida; order Malvales; family Malvaceae; genus Gossypium; species Gossypium sturtianum. The sequence continues at coordinate 96,794,986 of CM046952.1, forward strand.
TCGGACCATTCAAATCTCACATCTTTCTGAAGTAATCTAGTCAACGGAGTAGCTATCATCGAAAATCCTTTTACAAACCGTCGATAATAACCAGCACGTCCCAGAAAACTGTGAACTTTAAACACATTCTTCGGAGGCTTCCATTCCAGAATAGCAGAAATCTTACTCGGATCAACTCGTATTCCAGAGGCTGATACAATATGTCCCAGAAAACCAACTTCTCCCAACCAAAATTCACATTTACTAAATTTTGCATATAATGCTTATCACGTAGAGTTTGCAACACAATTTTCAGATGTTCAGCATGTTCAGTTTCATCTCGAGAATAAATCAAAATATCGTCAATGAAAACAAAGACACATCAATCTAGATACGGTCTGAAAATTCTGTTCATCAGATCCATAAAGTAGTCATGAGCATTTGTTAGTCCAAAAGGCATAACTAAAAACTCATAATGTGTAACAGCCTGATTTAGGGTCTAGTCAGATTAGTGGTGCGAGACCACAAATTCGAGTTAGTAAAATGAGCTTTTAAGGTATTTGAAATGTTTGCATGATATTATGAAAGTTTCATGTGGAAATTTTATGAAAATTTCCATTAAAGGGTCCATTAGGACTAAATTGCAAAAGTTGCAAGATATGAGTTTCTAGAAGCTTTTTGTATAAAATAGCTTTGGATTGGTAATTAGAAGTCCTTAAGTAGAATTTTGCCCAAATTATATTTTTTGGACAAAAATGGACATGAGTTAGTAATATTTGAAAGTTTAGTAAAAAAGGGCATTTTGGGCATTTGGCTTTTTATTGATTAAAAAGGATGAAATAAGTCAAAATTTATGTTCATCTTCTTCAAGCTTGGCCGAAACTTTGAAGAACTCCATAGCTAGGGTTTATTCAATTTTTCAAGCTCATAGTAAGTGCATCCTAGCCTCATTTTTATTCTTCGTATTTTTGGAGTTCTCGTAACATGAATTAGCTATTTTTAGCTATAAGATTAGCTACGATGCATGTTCAAAAATCTACCCATGTATGGTATGTTTGTAAAATGATGTTTTATGGAAGATTATGAGAGTTTGATGTTAGATAAACATCTTTTTCTAAGTGAATTTCATGAGAAATGCTAGTAGGGACTAATTTGTAAAATTTATGAAATTTGTCATACATGGTAGAAATTGTAAGAATTTGATATTGCAATAGTTGAGACTATTAATCAGCTAAGCATGACGTATTAGAAAGTTGAATGAAAATCACTTTACGAGCCTTGGGGAAAAAGTGTAATTATGAGAAAGTTTAGGGGCAAAATAGTAATTTTGCCAAAGTATGTGTTAAGAGTCAATTTAGTCAATATGAGTATTAAATGGGTTAAATTATTATTATAGATCAAGAAAAATGAAGCCCAAACCGAAATCGAGGCAAGAACAAAGTCGGGGACTAAATTGCATATCTACCTATATTTTATACATTGAGGTAAGTTTGTATGATTTCTAAGCTTTATGATTAATATCATTAAATTATTTAGTATAATGTACAATATTACCATGAAAATGTTTAATGATATGTTAACAAAGAAACCAATGAGATTAAGTATGAGAAAGTCCCGATTTAAGTGGAATTACTTAGGATACTCGATCTATCACATGAGACAGAAAGTCTGTATAAGACCAAGCCAAGGCATGGAATCGGCAATCAAGAAAGTTATCATGCAATACCAAGACAAGTCTTGGCATTGAAGAGTTATTATGAGATGAAGACCCATATAAGCCCAAGCCAATGCATGGCATTGGTGAGTCTCCAAGCAAAGATGTCATGTAGGTCCAAGACAAGTCTTGGCATTGAAATGTTATCATGAGATAGAGATTTCATGTAAGTCCAAGCCATGGCTCAGCATTGACCAGTTCACGAGTAAAGATACCAAACAAGACCATGTCAAGACATGGCAATGGTAAGTTCCCAAGGGAACATAAAAGTAAGACTTTGTGTAAGTCCATGTCAAGGCATGGCATCGATACCAAGATGAGAGATCCCATGTAAGACCATATCTAGGATACGGCTTTGGCATCGAGAAATATGTGAGATGAGATTTAGTATCTGCGGTTATTCCTAGTAATTCATTCGACAAAATAAGTAAAGCTATTATCAAGTTGAAAATGAGTATTCTTCATGTTATGAATGATGAATTAGAGATTATGATTATTATAGTAAAGTATACTGATCTATGCGATCAAGTGATACAGGTACCTTGTTTACCTCACGAGCATGAGACTAGTAAGAATCATGAGATATGTAATAATCAGTAAGAGTAAGTAAGCTTTAATTGCTGAAATTTATGATGCCAAATGGTTTATGATAAGCGAGTATGTTTCTATGTGCATTATTTGCAAACTTACTAAGCTAAATGCTTACGTCTGTATTTCTTTCTTTCAATGTAGTCCCGCCAAGCTAATCTCGTGGATCATCGTCATCGGAGCTCGAAGCACACTATCAATCGCTATTTTGGTATAGCCATGTTGTTCATATTAAGTATGGCATGTATAGGAAACATTTCATTTTGAGAAAATGTCTTAAAAAGGAGCAATAGTTTGGGCTATCAAGTTCATTATTCTTTTGTATATGGCTAAGCGATTTGCCAAGATTGACTAAGTATGTATGTTTATTGATACCAATGAATCATGTAGTGTTTTTCATGAAAGATGTAGTAATTTGAGTTGTTGAATTGAGTATGAGATTGATCATGATTCAGGATGGCAATTGGCTTTGTATATAGCCCACATGTGCCCACACGAATGGACACACGGGCGTGTGTCTAGGCCGTCGTCCCCCTGCACCTTAGTACCGGTCGAGAATAGGCCACGGGTTAGTCCCACGGCTGTATGTTTAGGCCGTGTAATGTGACACACGGTTAGCACATGGGCGTGTGCCCTGGCCGTGTGAAGTCTGCACCTTGCACTTGTAATTTGGATTGCCACATGGTTGAAGTACACGGGCGTGTGTATGGACCGTGTGGATAAGTCAGAATGCCAAAGTTTAGCACACGGGCCAAAGCCACGGGCATGTCAAGGCCGTGCAAAATTAGTCAGTGTCGACCACGGGTGGAAGACACGGGCATGTCTTAGGGGTACACGGGCGTGTCGCAAGTCACATGGGCGTGTGACCCCTGTTTCAAGGAAAAGTTCCCGATTGAGTTCCGAATGTTTCCAGATAGATGTTTAAGGCCTCATAGGCCCATGAAACGTATGTTTTGATTAAGAAAGAGGAGTTTCTGCTTCGAAACAAAATTTTACAGCCGGTAAGTACATGTTTCCTTAAGATCAAGTATGGTAATGTCTCGTATCCAGTCTCAGTCTCGGACGTGGGTATCGGGTGTTACATTTAGTAGTATCAGAGCTACGGTTTAGTCGATTCTAGGATTAACGTAGCACGAGCACGAGTCTAGCTATACATGCCATACGTAAGAATGTTTTTATAATGATAGTGTGACGACTCCTAACGACTTAAATTATGTTTATACATATAGTAAATGGATCCCGAAAGAGCTGTAGCGGATGACGTAGAAAGTAACGTGCCGGCTCCCGCTGAAGGGATAGTGCCTAACGAGAATGAGAATAGACCCACTACGGTGAGTCAGAGGGGAGGAGAAGAGGCCAGAGAAGCCTTCCTCCATATGATGAACACGTGGTATATGGAGTTCGTTCGCACGAACCCGAATGCTCAAACCCCTCCACCCCCGCCTATTCCTCAACCTATCCCAGTAGCCCCTCAAGTAGTAGAGGTGGTAAGAGGAGAGAAGCCACCGGTTGATAGGATCAGGAAACATGGGGCAGAAGAATTCCGGGCCAGAAAGGATGATGATGCGAAAAAGGCCGAGTTCTGGTTGGAAAATACCATCAGGGTATTCAATGAATTGTCATGCACGTCTGAGGAATGCATGAAGTGTGTAGTCTCTCTTTTAAGAGATTCTGCTTTCCAATGGTGGAACACCTTAGTGTCAGTGGTGCCACGAGAAAAAATCACGTGGGAGTTCTTTCAAGAAGGGTTCAGAAAGAAGTATATCAGTAAAAGATTTGTCGATTAGAAGAGAAAGGAATTTCTAGAACTGAAGCAAGGCAAGATGTCCGTAACTGATTATGAGCGTGAGTTTGTACGACTCAGTAAATACGCTCGAGAGTGTGTATCCACTGAGGCCATCATGAGGACATCAAATTGTTTGTTGCTGTCCTAGAACTGAAGGAATTCGTTGTGCTAGTAGAGAGGGATTGTAAAGCCGAAGAACTAGTAAAAGAGAAAAAGAAGGTTCAGATTGAGTCTCGTGACTCGAAGAAGAGACAGTGGCATAAGTCATTCCAATCTTCTTCCAAGAAGCCAAGAGATTTCCCCCCCGATCAGCGTCATCTACTGGGTTTTCAAGTAGAAACAAGAGTAAATCATCTTCGGGAAATAAGGCACAGACTACTTTCGTTGCTAGTGTAGGGAACATCCGATCGGATAGATTCGAATGCCCACAGTGTGACAGACGTCATCTTGGAGAATGCCGAGCGCATGAAAATGCATGTTTTAGATGTGGTGCCCAAGACCACTACATAAAAGATTGTCCTGAGACGACAAAAGAATAGAGAACTCAGAACCCGAGATTCGAGAATATGGTCAGAGGAAGACCACAGAGAAACCCTAGAAGTGGGGCAAGAGGAAGAGGTAACCCTAGAGAGCAGGCCGCGAGACCTGAGGGTAGGGCACCTGCAAGGAGTTATGCCATTCACGCTCGCGAAGAGGCATCTTCCCCGGATGTTATTACGAGTACCTTTTCTCTTCATGATATTAAAGTTATTGCTTTAATAGATCCTGGATCCATACACTCTTATGTTTGCATGAAACTAGTATCCAGTATGAGTATGCATATAAAGTTTACAGAATTCGTGATTAAGCTGTCTAATCCTTTAGGCAAAAGTGTTTTAGTTGATAAAGTGTGTAATGATTGCCCATTGATGATTAGAGGTCATTATTTTAAAGCAAACCTTATGTTGTTACCATTTGATGAGTTTGACATCATTCTTAGTATGGACTGGTTGACCACCCATGATGTAATATTTAATTGTGGGAAGAAATACATTGAGATGAGATGTGAGAATGAGGACATTCTCCATGTACAATCAGATGATCAAGGTAGATCGCCGGTAATGATTTCTCATATGACGGCACAGAAATACATAAGAAAAGGGTATGAGGCATATCTGGCCTTTGTGATGAATGATAGAGAAATAGAATTAAAGATTGAGTCAGTACCGATAGTATGTGAGTACCTGGATGTTTTTCCCGAGGAATTACCAGGATTACCACCAATTAGAGAGGTTGAATTCAACATTGAGCTAGCTCCTGGTACTGCACCAATATCTATTACTCCTTACAGAATGGCTCCAACAGAGTTGAGAGAGTTGAAGTCACAGTTGCAAGAGTTAATGGATAAAGGCTTTGCAAGATCAAGTTGTTCTCCATGGGGTGCTCCAGTTTTATTTGTGAAAAAGAAAGATGGCACCATGAGATTGTGCATAGATTACCGTCAGCGTACTAAATTGACAATAAAGAACAAGTACCCCTTGCCTAGAATCGATGACTTATTCGATCAATTGAAGGGAGCTAATGTGTTCTCCAAAATAGATTTGAGATCAGGGTACTACCAGTTGAGAGTAAAGGATTCAGATGTATCCAGGACCACTTTTCGAACAAGGTATGGGCATTACGAGTTCTTAGTCATGCCCTTTGGATTGACTAATGCTCCTGCGGTATTCATGGACTTAATGAACCGCATCTTTAGACCATACCTAGACAACTTTGTGGTCATTTTTATTGACGACATATTGATTTATTCCCGAGATGAGAATGAGCATGCTGAGCATCTACAAACGGTTTTACAGACTCTACGAGAAAAATAAATGTATGCCAAATTCAGTAAAAGTGAATTTTGGCTCAAGAAAGTAGGATTTCTCAGACATATTGTCTCGGGAGGAGGAGTTCGCGTAGACCCAAGTAAGATTTTGGCTATAATGGACTGGAAGCCACCGAAGAATATCTCTGAGATTAGAAGTTTCCTAGGCCTAGCCGGCTATTACAGATGATTTGTCAAGGGGTTTTCCATGATTGCAACCCGAATGACGAAGTTGTTACAAAAAAATGTGAAGATTGAGTGGACAGAAAGATGCCAAAAAAGTTTCGAGAAACTGAAAGCATTGTTAACAGAAGCTCTAGTTTTAGTACAACCCGATATGGGGAATGAATTCGTAATTTACAGCGATGCATCCTTAAATGGATTAGGCTGTGTGCTTATGCAAGAGGGAAAAGTGATTGCTTATGCCTCAAGACAGTTGAAGCCTCATGAGAAGAATTATCCGACACACGATCTAGAGTTGGCTGCCATAGTCTTCGCATTGAAGATATGGAGACACCATCTATATGGTGAGAGATGTCGGATTTTCACCGATCAAAAAAGTTTAAAATACTTGTTGACGCAAAAAGAGTTGAATTTGAGGCAACAGAGATGGTCAGAGTTAATAAAAGACTATGAGTTGGTCATTGACTACCATCCGGGAAAGGCGAATGTGGTCGCCGATGCTTTAATCAGAAAGTCCCTATTTGCATTAAGGGCATTGAATTCACGGATGACTTTATTTAATGATGGTTCTATTCTAGCTGAGTTGAGATCTGGACCAGTATTCCTCCAAGAGATCTTTGAGGCTCAGAAAGAAGATAGCAAATTACAAGCCAAGAGAGCTCAATGCGAGTCAGGTGTTGAACCCGACTTTCAGATTAATTCTGATGGATTATTTATGTTTAAAGATAGAGTTTGTGTAACAATAGAGTTTGCATGAGGCACATAACAGATGTTTATCTATACATCCGGGTGGTACCAAGATGTATAATGACTTGAAGCAACAGTATTGGTGGCCGAGAATGAAGAAAGATATTTCATAATTTTTTTCCAAATGCATGATTTGTCAGCAAGTAAAGGTTGAACACCAAGTACCTTCGAGTTTGCTTCAACCCATTTTCGTTCCCGAATGGAAATGGTACTGTATCACCATGGATTTTGTAACGGGTTTACCGTTATCACCGAGTAGGAAATATGCTATATGGGTTGTAGTTGATAGACTCACAAAGTCAGCCCATTTTCTACTTGTACGAGTGGATTACTCACTCGACAAGTTGGCAAACTTGTATGTTTCTGAAATAGTAAGGCTTCACGGAGTTCCCTTGTCAATCATATCGGATAGAGATCCGAGATTCACATCCATATTTTGGAAGAAGTTACAAGAGGCCCTGGGTACAAAGTTGAACTTTAGTACAGCTTTTCATCCTCAAACTGACGGCCAGTCAGAGAGGTTAATACAAGTACTTGAGGATATGCTCCGGTGTTGTATTCTTGAATTCCAAGGCAGATGGGGAAAGTTTCTCCCATTGGTGGAATTTGCCTACAATAATAGCTTTCAGTCAAGCTTAAAGATGGCGCCTTATGAGGCTCTATATGGGCATAAGTGCAAAACGCCTTTATATTTGACTGAACTCAAGGAAAACCGAATTCACAGGGTTGATTTGCTTAGAGAAGCTGAAGAGAAAGTGAAAGTGATATGAGAGTGTTTAAAAGCTGCAGCGAACAGATAGAAATCCTACTTGGATTTAAAGAGAAAAGAGATAGAGTATCAAGTCGGGGATAAAGTTTTCTTGAAAGTGTCACCATGGAGAAAAGTTCTCAGATTCGGCCAGAAAGGCAAGTTGAGTCCACGTTTCATTGGACCATATGAGATTACGGAGAAAGGTGGGCCGGTAGCTTACCGCTTGGCTTTGCCATCTGATTTAGAAAAGATACATGATGTGTTTCACGTATCTAAGTTATGACGCTACCGATCCGATCTTTCACATATAATTGCCCCGTTAGAGATAGAGATTCGTCCCGACATGACTTATGGTGAAGAACCAGTTAAGATTTTAGCTCGAGAGGTTAAGCAGCTAAGAAATAAAAGTATTGCCCTAGTAAAAGTATTGTGGCAAAGACATGGGATAGAAGAAGCTACATGGGAACCAGAAGAGAGCATGAGAAACCAGTACCCAAACCTATTTGCTGGTAAGATTTTCGTTGATGAAAATCCCTAAGGGGGAGAATTGTAATAGCCCAATTTAGGGTCTAGTCGGATTAGTGGTGCGAGACCACAAATTCGAGTTAGTAAAATGAGCTTTTAAGGTATTTGAAATGTTTGCATGATATTATGAAAGTTTCATGTGGAAATTTTATGAAAATTTCCATTAAAGGGTCCATTAGGACTAAATTGCAAAAGTTGCAAGATATGAGTTTCTAGAAGCTTTTTGTATAAAATAGCTTTGGATTGGTAATTAGAAGTCCTTAAGTAGCAATCTACCCAAATTATAATTTTTGGACAAAAATGGACATGAGTTAGTAATATTTGAAAGTTTAGTAAAAAGGGCATTTTGGGCATTTGGCTTTTTCTTGATTAAAAAGGATGAAATAAGTCAAAATTTATGTTCATCTTCTTCAAGCTTGGCCGAAACTTTGAAGAACTCCATATCTAGGGTTTATTCAATTTTTCAAGCTCATAGTAAGTGCATCCTAGCCTCGTTTTTAATATTCTTCGTATTTTTGGAGTTCTCGTAACATGAATTAGCTATTTTTAGCTATAAGATGAGCTACGATGCATGTTCAAAAATCTACCCATGTATGGTATGTTTGTAAAATGATGTTTTATGGAAGATTATGAGAGTTTGATGTTAGATAAACATCTTTTTCTAAGTGAATTTCATGAGAAATTCTAGTAGGGACTAGTTTGTAAAATTTATGAAATTTGTCATACATGGTAGAAATTGTAAGAATTTGATATTGCAATAGTTGAGACTATTAATCAGCTAAGCATGAAGTATTAGAAAGTTGAATGAAAATCACTTTACGAGCCTTGGGGAAAAAGTGTAATTATGAGAAAGTTTAGGGGCAAAATAGTAATTTTGCCAAAGTATGTGTTAAGAGTCAATTTAGTCAATATGAGTATTAAATGAGTTAAATTTTTATTATAGATCAAGAAAAACAAAGCCCAGACCGAAATCGAGGCAAGAACAAAGTCGGGGACTAAATTGCATATCTACCTATATTTTGTACATTGAGGTAAGTTTGTATGATTTCTAAGCTTTATGATTAATATCATTAAATTGTTTAGTATAATGTACAATATTACCATGAAAATGTTTAATGATATGTTAACAAAGAAACCAATGAGATTAAGTATGAGAAAGTCCCGATTGAAGTTGGATTACTTAGGATACTCGATCTATCACATGAGACAGAAAGTCCGTATAAGACAAAGCCAAGGCATGGCATCGGAAATCAAGCAAGTTATCATGTAATAGCAAGACAAGTCTTGGCATTGAAAAGTTATTATGAGATGAAGACCCATATAAGCCCAAGCCAAGGCATGGCATTGGTGAGTCTCCAAGCAAAGATGTCATGTAGGTCCAAGACAAGTCTTGGCATTGAAAAGTTATCATGAGATAGAGATTTCATGTACCTCCAAGCCAAGGCTCGGCATTGACCAGTTCATGAGTAAAGATACCAAATAAGACCATGTCAAGACATGGCAATGGTAAGTTCCCAAGGGAACATATAAGTAAGACTTTGTGTAAGTCCATGTCAAGGCATGGCATCGATACCAAGATGAGAGATCCCATGTAAGACCATATCTAGGATACGGCTTTGGCATCGAGAAATATGTGAGATGATATTCAGTATCCGCGGTTATTCCTAGTAATTCATCCGGCAAAATAAGTAAAGCTATTATCAAGTTGAAAATGAGTATTCTTCATGCTATGAATGATGAATTAGAGATTATGATTATTATAGTAAAGTATACTAATCTATGCGATCAAGTGATACAGGTACCTTGTTTACCTCACGAGCATGAGACTAGTAAGAATCATGAGATATGTAATAATCAGTAAGAGTAAGTAAGCTTTAATAGCTGAAATTTATGATGCCAAATGGTTTATGATAAGCGAGTATGTTTCTATGTGCATTATTTGCAAACTTACTAAGCTAAATGCTTACGTCTTTATTTCTTTCTTTCCATGTAGTCCCGCCAAGCTAATTTCGTGGATCATCGTCATTGGAGCTCGAAGCACACTATCAATCGCTATTTTGGTATAGCCAAGTTGTTTATATTAAGTATGGCATGTATAGGAAACATTTCATTTTGAGAAAATGTCTTAAAAAGAGGCAATAGTTTGGGCTATCAAGTTCATTATTCTTTTGTATATGGCTAAGCGATTTGCCAAGATTGACTAAGTATGTATGTTTATTGATATCAATGAATCATGTAGTGTTGTTCATGAAAGATGTAGTAATTTGAGTTTTTGAATTGAGTATGAGATTGATCATGATTTAGGATGGCAATTGGCTTGGTATATAGCCCACATGTGCCCACACGAATGGACACACGGGCGTGTGTATAGGTCGTGCGTCCCCTGCACCTTAGTACCTTAAGTCGAAATAGGCTACGGGTTAGTCCCACGGCCATATGTTTAGGCCGTGTGTGAAACGCGGTTAGCACATGTGCGTGTGCCCTGGCCGTGTGAAGTCTGCACCTTGCACTTGTAATCTGGATTGCCACACGGCTGAAGTACATGGGTGTGTGTATGGACCGTGTGGATAAGTCAGAATGCCAAAGTTTAGCACACGGTCCAAAGCCACGGGCATGCCAAGGCCGTGTGAAATTCATCAATGTCGACCACGGGTGGAAGACACGGGCATGTCTTAGGGGTACACGGGTGTGTCCCAAGTCACATGGGCGTGTGACCCTTATTTCAAGGAAAAGTTCCCGATTGAGTTCTGAATGTTTCTGGATAGATGTTTAAGGCCTCGTAGGCCCATGAAACGTATGTTTTGATTAAGAAAGAGGAGTTTCTATTTAGAAACAAAATTTTACAGCCCGTAAGTACATGTTTCCTTAAGATCAAGTATGGTAATGTCTCGTATCCAGTCTCAGTGTCAGACGTGGGTATGAGGTGTTACATAATGCCCATACCTCGTTCTGAAAGCAGTGTTCGAAATGCCTGAATCGTTTACTCTCAACTGGTTGTATCCCGATCTCAGATCTATCTTTGAAAATACGGTAGCTCTTTTAAGCTGGTCAAACAAATCGTCAATTCTGGGTAGAGGATATTTTTTCTTTATTGTCACTTTGTTCAACTAACGATAGTCAATGCACATTCTCGCCGTGCCATCTTTATTTTTCAAAAACAGAACGGGAGCACCCCAAGGTGAGAAACTCAGTCTTGCAAATCCTCTGTCAGTCAATTCTTGTAACTGTGACTTTAATTCTTTTAGCTCTGTTGGTGCCATTCTATACGGAGCTATCGAAATAGGAGTCGTACCAGGCAACAGATCAATACCAAATTCAACTTCGCGTATCGGAGGTAATCCCGGTAGTTCTTCACGGAATACATCAGGGAATTCATAGACAATTGGCACCGATTCAACTTTCTTTTCGGTTACTTTTGAGTCAAGCACATAAGCAAAATAAGCTTCATAACCCTTTTTCAAATAACTCTGAGCTTTCAACACAGATATTACAGCAGGTAACCCAGCCAAATCATTTGACTCAACCCGAACTATTTCATCATTCTGACATCTCAAATCAATAGTCTTTCTTTTACAATTCAAGACCACACCATGCAATGTCAACAATCCATACCCAAAATTATGTCAAACTCATCAAAAGGTAATAACATCAGATCAGTAGGAAAACAAATATCTCGAAGCATCAACGGACAATTCTTGCATACTTTGTCAACCAGGACACTTTTACCTAAGGGGTTCGATACTCTAATAACAAATTCAGTAGACTTTACAAGCAAAGTCTTACTGGATACTAAGTTCATGGATACATACGAGTAAGTAGAACCAAGGTCTATCAATGCAATCACGGAAGTATCATAAAGAGTAAATGTACCCGTAATAACATTAGGAGATGAAGCTTCCTCACGAGCTCAGATGGCATACGCTCTGGCAGACGCTCTAGCTTTAGATCTCGCAACAGAGTCTTTCATAGTTCTCTGACTACCGCTAACATTTCTTTCATTTCGGGAAGGTCTACCTCTCACTGGAACATTATCAGATCTCAGATTCTGAACAATCTCTTGCTCAACAGCCTCTGGGCAATCACGGATGAAATGATCTAATGATTCACATTTGAAGCAAGCTCGATCATTCAATCTACAACTTCCCAGATGTCTTTTACTACAATGCTTACACTCAGGTCACTCGGATTGGACATTTCCAACACTCGCCATCGATGTTGCTGGAGCTTTGGAGCTCAACTGGGACCTAGCTCGATCTCTATTCAAATGTCCCACATTAACTATTGATCGGCTTTGTTCATCTCTAAATTTCTTTGACGCAGACTGAAATGTTTTACTCTGAAATCTTTTTCTCACATCTCTGGCTTCAGACTCAGCTTTTTTCTTATCTTTCCCGAGTGCGTCAGCTTTTCATGCTCGACCAACAAGAACCACGAACTCTTTTATCTCCAAAATCCCAACTAACAAGCGGATGTCTTCATTAAGGCCGTCTTCAAATCTTTTGCACATTATTTCCTCGGTTGATACACATTCCTGAGCATACTGACTTAATCTCACAAATTCTCATTGTATTCAGTGACAGACATGCAGCCCTATTTCAAATCCAGGGATTCCTTTCGTTTTTGATCAATAAATCTCTGACTGATGTATTTCTTCCGGAATTCAATCTAGAAGAAATCCCATGTGACCCGCTCTCTCGGAACAACAGAAATCAAGGTCTTCCACAACTGATAGGCTGCATCTCGTAGCAAGGATACAACACATTTTATACATTCTTCAGGGCTCAACGACATTTCATCAAATACTCGGATAGTGTTTTCTAACCAAAACTCGGCTTTTTCAGCATCATCGTCACCAGTAGCCCTAAACTCTTCAGCTCCATACTTACGGATTTTGTCGACCGGAGGCTTATTCAATAGATTTAGATTCATAATCGGAGGTACGACTGAAGTCTGAGGGGGATTAGACGGGAGCGGAGGTTGCGAAACAGTCGGATTATTTCTTACGAACTGAGTGAACCACTCACTCATCATTTGGAAGAAAGCTTGTTTAGCTTCTCCCTCTTGACCACTCGTAGCAGGTCTCGAATCAGATGGCACTGTCCCTTGAGCGGGAGCATGCGCATGGCTTTCAACATCGTCAACTACGGCTCTTTCGGGATCCATTACTATAGGATAAACACACTTTACACGTCAGGATTCATCACACTATCACAGTTCAGATATATGGCATGTATAGCTATACTCTCACACGCTACGTTAGTCCGAGAATCAACTAAACCGTAGCTCTGATACCAATCAAATGTAACACCCCTAACCCAAAACCATCACCGGTTTAGGGTTAAGAGGAATTACCAAACAATCAAAAACTTTTACAGACATTTCATAACATAATTAGACAAACCATATCAATGTGTCCCTTAAATAGGTCAGTGAAACCTTAATCATGATTAAGAATAGGGCCGGGACAAAACCGAACACATACGGAAATTCTATGAAATTTAAATTTTTTTCTAAGTTACAGAGGTCACACACCCGTGTGGACAGGTTGTGTGCCTCCCACGGCCTCAGACACACCCGTGTGTCTAAGCCGTGTCAAAACAAGGCATACATACAGACTTGTACACATGGCCGCGGACACGCCTGTGTCCCTCACCCGTGGTCGAGCCTGACTTGCACCACACGGCCAGTCACACGCCCGTGTATCCAGCCCGTGGTCAAGCCTGACTTGTGTTGAAATACAACCACGAGGGACACAGTTGAGCAACACGCCCGTGTGCTCAACCGTGTGGGCAATTATAGGCCATTTTCAAGGCCAAAATGCCACCCACACTTGGGTCATTCCTACTAGCACATACAAGCATTATCCCATGCATCATTGGCAACCAAAACACATCAAATTGTTCATCATATCATCATATTCAATCTCATTTATAATCATACCAACTTATGTGCCAAATAGCTCAACTAATTTACAAACAAATTCAAGCATGATTCATCCACAACTTACCATCAATAATATGCTAACTTGGCATCCTTAAGCTTATCATTCATTTGATCATTTCATAACCTTAAAATCATACCAAAACCAAACATCATATAGCATAGCATTTCATTCATAACACAACCACTTATCTAGCCATATCACATGGCCATTTACACATCTCAAACATGTTCCAAAATGACTAGCCTATACATGCCATATTTAGTTATATACACTTTTCAAAAGGGTACCAAAATAAGATTGAGTAGTGTGATGACAATCCTCGACGGTCCCCGAGCCTTCAGTAGCTTTGACGATCTATAAAACAGAGTAAACACACACAAAGTAAGCTTTCGAAAAGCTTAGTAAGCCATATACAAATAAACTTAACATAAATCATTCATAAGCATAGCTATTTAAATTCATTAACAAGTCGTCATATCAAGCACATAGATAACCTTCTTGGCTCACTTGGTTTGTCATTGCTTACCAATACATTATATCTCAAGCATCTCTTTTGCTCATATCACAAACATACATATATCTCAAATGTTCCTTTGCATCAATGCACATACTTACTCACATTTCAAGCTTATACAAGCATTCATAAAAACATACATGAAACGAATATATAATTCACGTAGTTATTCATTTCTCGGACTTGCCCGTTGAACCATTCGTAATCTAATAGGATACTCGAAATGCTCAGAATAGTCGTACAATGCCAACGTCCCAGACGAGGTCTTACATGTACTTGGATATCGATGCCACTGACCCAGACAGGGCCTTACACGAATCAAATATGATGCCAATGTCCCAGACATGGTCTTACACGTAAATCTCATATCGATGCCAACGTCCCAGACGTGGTCTTACATGATATCACATATCGGACACCTATGTCAGGACATATATAATCCTATTTATTCCTAGGTTCGTACGGGACTTTACAGACTTGATACCTTGTCGATACTATCTCGGATCTCATATATTATCATCTCGAGTATTATTCATAGCAATTCAAATTTCATATATTCATAAATAAGTCAATTCAAATACATTTATTTGTATATCGACTTACCTCGGATTCGGTTTAACGGAAACGGATTTGGCTACCTAATTACTCTCGACTTTCCACGATCTAAGTCCGTTTTCTTCGGTTCTTGATCTATACATATTCAAATTTAACACTTTTATTCACATATTATTTCAATTCCATCTAAAAACACACACTTAGGGAAATTTATAAATTAGCCCCCACATTTCACATTTTGACATTTTAGTCCCTATTTCACAAAATTACAAAATACACATAATTTCATATTACCCATGCCTAGCCGAATTTTACTCATGCTCATATGAGTCCATACATTTCATTTATTTCACAATTTAGTCCTTCAAAATATTATTCTTTCAATTTAATCCAAATTTCTCAAAATCATCAAAACTCCAAAGACAAACTATGTTATTCTATCACATATAATTCATATTTCACCATCAAACATCTCAAAACTCACATGTTCATCAATGGCACATTACAAAATATTCATCAATTCACTAAATTGAATCATGGGTTTCAAATTACTCGAAGCAATGATTACAAAAACGTAGAAATTATCAAAAGCCGAACAAAAACACATACCCGATTTATGCTTGAACCTTGGCCGAATGTTCAAATGTTCAAACCTTGTTTTTTTTCTTTCCTATTTTCAGTGGTGGATGGATGAACAATCCACTATCAACTTTCATTTGTTTTATTTAACTTAACATAATTATTCAATTACCATTTTATCCATTTATTAATCATATAAGACAAATAAACATTAAGGTTATTATGTCATTTAACCATCCACTATCTTATAAATGGCTTAATTGCCTCATAAGGCCTCCACATTTAAAAGCCACAACAAATAGGCACTTTTACAAATATGATGCTAATTTTGCATTTAATGCAATTTAATCCTTTTCTCAAATTAAGCACACAGACGGACAAATTAATCCATAGAACTTTAACACATGCTTAATCACATATCATAGGCACGAAAAATAATATTAAAATATTTTTTTAACTCGGATTTGTGGTCCCGAAACCACTGTTCTGACTAGGGTCTAAATCGGACGGTTACATTCATTCTCAGATTTGTGGTCCCGAAACCACTGTTCTGACTAGGGTCTAAATCGGACTGTTACATTCATTCTCCACCAAAAATGCATGAATAAAATAGCCATGGATGAAGTTACATTCGTCCAAGCTTTGATGATTAATTGGTGAGTGGTTTTGTTCGATTTTTAATAATTTCTATGTTTTTGAAATCTTTGCATCTTAATCTAGCTAGCCCGTATCTCTGATTTCTGAACTGTTAAAGTATTTGAATGATGCCATTGTTGAATGCTTGAGTGTTTAAATGTTTAATGATATATATTGAAGGTTAAATGATAGATATACAAGTTTTGTTAAGTGATTTTTGACAAAATTGTCAAATAGGGATTTATTTGTGAAATTGTAAAATTTTATGGTTAAATGTTTGAATAAAATGAAAATATGGGCTGTTATGAAGCGATACAAAATTTAGCTAGTATGGGTTGTCCTTAAATTTCATGAATTTGTAATTTTATGAGATAAGGACTAAATTGTAAAAATGTGAAATAATAGGGGAAAAGTGTAATTTTGCTAAATTGTTTAAATTGTGTTAAATTGAGTGAATTAGTGATTAAATAAGAAAATTTTGTTATTAACTAGATTGGAAAAAGCGGAATTCGGATCTAGATCGAGGAAAAGTCAAAATATCGGATTAGTCGACTTAATTTGTCATTACTACGAACGAGGTAAGTTCGTATTTTAATAGACATTACAAAACCATGTTTTAAATGCATTATATTTGTATGATTGAATTCAATGTCGAATGGTAATGCAAATGTATGTATTTTGAATAAGTTATATATATGTTGTATGATATTGAATTATTCGAGAAACATAATATATGAATACAAGAAGGTTTCGATAACGTGACGACGTCTGAAAAGCCCCGTACGAACCCTAGGAATATTAGAGGATATGAAACACCCCAAACCCGGCCCACGAGCTTTGACCAGATTTGGTATGTTCCTCAAGTAAACTGGTTCAAAATTCTTTTGTTCTTAGGAAAACTTGTGTGATTTTAAGAAAAATATTGTTTTGGGTTGGGCTTGTGTTGAAAACAGGTTCGTCTTATATTGAAATCCCTTTTATCTTAAGTGACAAAATATTTAGGGTTTAGTTTAAAAGAAATTTTAATTAAATTTTAATAGATAAAATTCATAATCATAATAAATAAAAATAAGTGTAAAGTAATTCAACTATGGCCTTATGGCCTTATTACATCAAATAATTCCCAAAATAATTCAAAGTACTAAAATAAATTTAAGAGTCCTCAAAAATATAAACTTCATGTTGAGCATGGCCACCACAAGTTCTGCCGTCCCGGTCCATCACTGTTCATCACACAAAAATGTTCCCAACGGGTGAGTCAAATGCACTCAATGTGTACACGACACTAAATCATAATAGAATCAGGCATATCACATATTACACATTCAAAACATAGAATACAGGTTATGATGCATCCCCAAACCCAAACCTAGTTGTCCATCCGCTACACACCCCCGTACCTGCCAGTCACACCGTGGGGACTACTAAGTCGACCCTCCTTCCGCTACACTCCAAATCTGCGGTCTTAGGTCACCGCATACTGTGGTCTTAGGTCACCACTTTTCAGATATCACGGTCTTAGATCACCGTGTTCGTGGTCTTAGGTCACCATATTCACTTCCCCTCTCAAAACAAAACCATATGCCCCATATAATAATATGCATAATATGCCAGAGTTCACATTCTTATCATATTCTCATGTTACAAATAACATTTTTCATATTCCTAGTAGAAGTAGGAAACGCGTGCACTGAGTATTTAGTACCATAACATGGTACCTTAGCCACTTTCATATTCTTAATATCACATATTTTAATTAAACACACCATAAAACATATTAAGAATTAGTGTGGGGTACACACTGATTTGCTTAACAATTTCCTTGAAATCCCAAATCGATCTACCGCTTAGATCCTTAATCCCTACATTTGATTAATCACTTACTAATTTAATAAAAAGCCATTTGGCCATAAATCCAAATCCTAGTAGGATTAGTATACTTAAACTTACCTTGTGCCGATTGGATTAAAAATCAAATCCCAAAACTTGCTTGAGTTCCTTCTTGAAATCGAAGCATAACACCCCAAACCCGCCTAAACGTTACGACCAGAATCGGCATGTCACATGAAAGGAATGTCTAAAAACTGTGCATTCGTTAAAAGCTCATATTCTTTATAGTTGTGGTGAGAAATCGAGTTTAAGTAATTTTGAATAAGAAATGGTTTATTATCATTTTAGGAAAATCCCATATTGATCATTTAATAATAAGCAATAAACAAATTGAAAGTCAAACCAAATAAAATACCCAAGGCCTTATTACATAACAAAAACTCAAATAAAAATAAGTCCAAATAAAAGAAACGAATTTACGAGTGAAAATATGTATGGCCTCCACGAGTCCACCTCGGCTCCCAAATCCGTGATCTAATGATTACCTCAAAAATTTAACTAAGGGTGAGTCATCGAGACTCGGTGTAAATCCCCATCCAACAGGCCCTTACACAATTTCATATGAAAATATGCATATCATGCACCCAAACCTAGCCATCCAATGCTCCTTTCTCTACCCCGTGGTACCAAACCACCGGTGGTGCCAAACCACCGGTGACCCAAAGTCACGATATCCATAAGTGTGGTGCCAAACCACCGGTGACCCAAAGTCACGAATAATCCAATGATGGGGCCAACCCATCGCGTGATACCAAATCACTAGCGATAATCCCGTATCTCATAAGTGGGGCCAACCCACGGTGGTGTTAACCACGGGGGCGAGTCGCAATGAGGTGCCAAACCTCACGGTGTCCCAAAGACACAAGTGATACCAAATCACCGGTGACCGCATCCACAAATCCGATGATGGGGCCAACCCATCGTGTGATACCAAATCACCGGCGTCAATCCCGTATAATCAATCGTGGGGCCAACCCATCGTGGTGCTAAGCCACTGGGGCGAGACGCGAGGTGCCAAACCTCTGGTGTCCCAAAGACACGAATGTGATACCAAATCACTTTGGTGACCGAAGTCACAATCCAATGATGGGGCCAACCCATCGTGTGTGATACCAAATCACCGGCGTCAATCCGGTATACTCAATCTGGGGGCCAACCCACTATGGTGCTAAGCCACTGGACGAGAGCCGAGGTGCCAAACCTCTGTGACCCAAAGTCACAATAATCAATCTGTGGTACCAAACCACTGGAGGTGCCAAACCTCTGGTGTCCCAAAGACACGGATATCATATTCCCCCTCCTCTCATCATACCCATGCAATATGACATAATAATTCGTGTATGCAGTATGTCATGTATGCTAGACATATATCAAATATAAGTATAACATGAATTACCATCATAATCAGATAGACATAAAACAACATAATCACCCTAATCAACCTCTAAGGGTATAACCGTAATTTTACCTACCAAGGGCATTTTTGTAATTTACCCACCAAGGGTATATCGGTAATTTACCCACCAAGGGCATTTTCATAATTTACCCACCGAGGGTATATCGGTAATTTACCCACCAAGGGTATATCGGTAATTTACCCTTCAGGGATATTTTGGAAATTTACCCACTAAGGGTATTTTAGTAATTTCGTACCTGGAATGGCCTTTCCAAAGGCCCAGTGTCGCCCCGAGTGACCCAACTACCATTTCTGGTCGAAATGGACTATTGGGCCTAAAGCCCAATTTCAAATTGTCGGGGCCCTGCGCTCGTGTGGCCCACCTAACACAAATCTAGCCACGTTTATGAGATTCACCTAGTCTAGTTCACTATATACTACACCATCGCACAATTTACTCATAAGGGCCCACGGGCCATTGGGCCCACTTCGCCCATCGCGCCCAAGCAAACCCAACCCACAAGAATACTACTTATGGCATCAACTATCGTCGAAACCCCACACGTGCGCTCGCGCGCTCGTGTAACTACTATTGCCGTGATCGGCGCTTCGGCATTTGCCGCTCTACAACTAGAGTAGAGAGAGTTACACACTGATAGGACTCGGTGTTAATCCGCGCTCCGACCACTCCTGTGCCCAAACGCCTTCCAAGGTGTGTCAACCTCCTCCTCGGAATGCTCTTTATATAGCTAGCACTTCACCTTCCTTCTTTGTATCTTTCCGATGTGGGATCCTTCGTCGATAGAGTTTAAATTCAACTGAAACTCTTCCCGTCCAGACCGCAAAATAAATACTCCCTTGCTTCTCATGAGATTCGAACCCAGGCTCCCTTGCAACATAATCCACGCTGCTAGCCACTTGGCCACAAGCTCCTCTTGTGTCTTAAACCATGCGCAACTAAATATAAATCTATAGCCAAATTCTGAGGTCCAAGTAAAAAGAAAACCAAAATGCAAAAGCCAAGACTTGAACCTTGGACCTCCTTCCTTCCTTATGGCGTCATCCCCTTGTTCCTTAAGTGGCGTCACTTTGCCACTACACCACACACTCCACTTGTGTCATTTTTCCCCACATTTTATTCTTAAGGCCTACCTGCCAACTTCCAGGGTTTTTTCACCTA
This sequence comes from Gossypium sturtianum, assembly GCA_025698515.1. Taxonomy (NCBI): domain Eukaryota; kingdom Viridiplantae; phylum Streptophyta; class Magnoliopsida; order Malvales; family Malvaceae; genus Gossypium; species Gossypium sturtianum. Next base: position 96,815,799 of record CM046952.1, read on the forward strand.
AAACCAAAATTTCCCCAAAGCTAATATTTGATCCCGGACTTCATAGAAGCCCTCTAACCTTCCAAAATAACTTACCTAATAAGTCTAACTTGCATTAATGCCATTCTCAAAAATTTTAAAATCAAGGCCCATTGGGCCCAATCCTACTAGGCCCAATTTCGGGATGTTACACGGCTAGCCACCAAAACTCCTAACTAGTTAGTTTTTGGCTCTTAAAACATATAAGAAATAGATCTAGAATACCAAATATGGCCTTGGTCGAATGCTATAGACACTTACCTTGTGGATTCTAAATCCCGAAACTCACCGAATAACTAGGGAACACGCGGCCTATGGTGTACCTTCGGGAAAAGAACTTCTCCTTCCTTGTAGTCGACACTTAGTAAATCCCGAAATATCTCCTTGAAGAATTCGACAGCACCTATGCTTGAAGCCCCTCAAAGATTCGGCTTTTGATAGATTGGAAAGAAAAGAAAAGGAAGAATAAAGATGGAGGATTCGGCTATGGCTTCTAATGGAGAGGAAAATATTCGGCTAGGTTCCAACAATTACTTAATCTTGACTTGACAAAAGAAAAGAAAGAAAAGAAGAGAAGAGAGCATTAAGAATTCGGCAGAGAAAGGAGGAAGCACAAATTGATGAGTAGCCCTCCTTCCTTCCTTTTATAGCCGAAATTATCATCTAAGGAGTCCCTTACTTGGCCACCACTCCTCTATCTGATAACTTTATCCTTTAATTATCACTTAAAATAAAAGATAATTCAGCAACTATCCTTACTTAGCCGAAATTATTAAACTCAAAGTCCCTTACTTGGCCATCACTTCTCCCTTATTTTCCTCTTTATTTCTTTATTCAAATTAAAAAGAATTTAATCCAACAATTATCTCTTGAAAATAATGATAAATAAATCCCTTATTTATCCACTATTTATAAAATAATAAAAGCTCCTAATTTATAGGCATGTGCCGTCCACCTCTCTCTCTCCTTGTAGCAAAATAAAATTTCTTTTATTTGCTTCCCATGTGACTCGAACTTAGGCCCATTCCTCTTGCATATGGCGCCATTTCCATAGGCCCTAAGTGGCATCTTGGACCACTTTTCCAAGCTTTGTTTGTGTGTCAAATTTCACAAACTTTTTCTTTTAAGGCCACCTTGCCTTAATTTCCGCTTTTAAACCTTAAAACTCGTCATTTCTAGGTCATTTCTAAGTTTCCAAAAATTTTCGATCGGCTCTGTAAACTTGACATTTCCTTACATTTCCTGACATTTCCTTACAAGACATTTCCTTACATTTCCAAGACATTTCCTTACATTTTCATGACATTTCCTTACAAGACATTTCCTTACATTTCCAAGGTTCTAAAATGTTCACTTTCCTCTTTTAAACTTAACATTTCCATACATTTCCAGGTTCCCAAAAGTGTTCAAAATATATTCATAACACATAAGATATGTCATTTCGCACAATTAAACCAAAAAGCATAGGCCCTTTTCGAGGATGTTACAGTTCTACCCTCCTTAAAAATAATTTCGTCCTCGAAATTACTTATTAACGAATAATCATACATCTTAACTCACCGCACTACGCTTATGTCTTTGCGCACTCGATCTTAATAGAACCATCATACTTTCTAGGCACGAGTCTCTAAGTTCACGTCCCTAGAACTCATTTCTAACGTCGCGATTTAATCTGATTAAAAGTTTTATGCATCAAAAATTTTGTTCCACTCGATTATTCGCGAACGCTTTATGAAAAGAGATGTTGAAGTAGTTCTTCGATCAACCAAAGTTTCTAGTTCAAGTTCACTACTCTAACTCAGGGAGTCACATTCACATTCATAAGCAGAGACACATTCATTCATCAACAAGAACACATTCATTCAGTGGTATCTACCACACACATTCACTATCCGGACATTTTTGCCCGTTCCTATCCTAGGGGTATTTTCGTCATTTGTCCTACGGGGGTATTTTGGTAATAAATCGGGGTCAATTCGAAAATATTTTTAAAATTAGAGGTATTTCAGAATTTACAAAATCTCTGGGTTATTTTGTTTTCCAAATCAAAGGTGTTGCAAAAATTTTAGAAATCGAGGTTATTTCGGTAATTTTGGAAGTTAGGGGCAGTTCCGTAAATTTTCCAAATCAGGGTATCTTGTTATTTGTAAAATGCAAAGTTTTGATATCTTTGTAAAGTAGAAATATTTTAACAAAAGTCGAGGGTATTTTTGAAAATCTTAAAAACTAAGGGTATTTTAGTAATTTACAATACAGGGGCATTTTTGTAATTTTGTAAATCGGAGATATTTTGGAAAAAATTTCACAATAATCTTTTACTACAATTAAAAGGGTAATTTAGGGATTTTAAAACTAGGGTTTTTATAAAACTGCATGGCTAGTCCCCTTTCGGGTTTTAGTCATTGTGTTTAGCCTATGACCGAGTCCTCTTGGTTAGGGTGAACCGAAGCTACGCACCAGCGGGATTCCAGTGAAGAGGAGGTGAGTCACTAGGATTTGCTTAAGTACTGTGCTCTTCCTGGATCCAATCCTGAGACATGCGCACAATGGTTACCACACCCTAACTCTCGTCTTAGTCATAGGTTTGTTTAATGGAATTAAGTCTTATGTGTTTGTGTTTGAGTAAACTAGTCCTAGGGTTCAAGTTCCTATCATGCTATTCTACGTTCCATTCCTCTTCATAATTCATAACATAAACCACATAATCACACAAATGGTTAGGGGTACTTACAGTGGATCATGGTCGGAGACTTAGGTGCCATGCCGAAAAACCTGCTCATCTTCAAAAATACTTTCATAAAACTCATTTGGGCTCGATTTGAAAACGTTTTGGGCCTTAGCCCACAGGTCGAGAGTTTAAAACTGGGCTCTGATACCAAAACGAAACACCCCACACCCGGCCCACGAGCTTTGACCAGATTTGGTATGTTCCTCAAGTAAACTGGTTCAAAATTCTTTTGTTCTTAGGAAAACTTGTGTGATTTTAAGAAAAATATTGTTTTGGGTTGGGCTTGTGTTGAAAACAGGTTCGTTTTATATTGAAATCCCTTTTATCTTAAGTGACGAAATATTTAGGGTTTAGTTTAAAAGAAATTTTAATTAAATTTTAATAGATAAAATTCATAATCATAATAAATAAAAATAAGTGTAAAGTAATTCAACTATGGCCTTATGGCCTTATTACATCAAATAATTCCCAAAATAATTCAAAGTACTAAAATAAGTTCAAGAGTCCTCAAAATTATAAAATTCATGTTGAGCATGGCCACCACAAGTTCTCGCTAGTCTCGGTCCATCACTTTGCTCATCACTGAAAAATGTTCCCAACAGGTGAGTCAAACAGACTCAATGTGTACACGACACTAAATCATAATAGAATCGGGCATATCACATATTACACATTCAAAACATAGAATACAGGTTATGATGCATCCCCAAACCCAAACCTAGTTGTCCATCCGCTACACACCCCGTGCACTGCCACCACACCGTGGGGACTACTAAGTCGACCCTCCTTCCGCTACACTCCAAATCAAGGGTCTTAGGTCACCGCATACCGTGGTCTTAGGTCACCACTTTTCAGATATCACGGTCTTAGATCACCGTGTTCGTGGTCTTAGGTCACCACATTCACTTCCCCTCTCAAAACAAAACCATATGCCCCATATAATAATATGCATAATATGCGAGTTCACATTCTTATCATATTCTCATGTTACAAATAACATTTTCATATTCCTAGTAGAAGTAGGAAACGTGCACGAGTATTTAGTACCATAACATGGTACCTTAGCCACTTTCATATTCTTAATATCACATATTTTAATTAAACACAACCATAAAACATATTAAGAATTAGTGTGGGGTACACACCTGATTTGCTTAACAATTTCCTTGAAATCCCGAAATCTGATCTACCGCTTAGATCCTTAATCCCTACATTTGATTAATCACTTACTAATTTAATAAAAAGCCATTCGACCATAAATCCAAATCCTAGTAGGATTAGTATACTTAAACTTACCTTGTGCCGATTGGATTAAAAATCAAATCCCAAAACTTGCTTTGAGTTCCTTCTTGAAATCGGCTAGCCACCAAAACTCCTAACTAGTTAGTTTTCGGCTCTTAAAACATATAAGAAATAGATCTAGAATACCAAACATGGCCTTGGCCGAATGCTATAGACACTTACCTTGTGGATTTTAAATCCCGAAACTCACCGAATAACTAGGGAACACGCGGCCTATGGTGTACCTTCGGGAAAAGAACTTCTCCTTCCTTGTACTCGACACTTAGTAAATCTCGAAAGATCTCCTTGAAGAATTTGACAGCACCTATGCTTGAAGCCCCTCAAAGATTCGGCTTTTGATAGATTGGAAAGAAAATAAAAGGAAGAATAAAGATGGAGGATTCGGCTATGGCTTCTAATGGAGAGGAAAATATTCGGCTAGGTTCCAACAATTACTTAATCTCGACTTGACAAAAGAAAAGAAAGAAAAGAAGAGAAGAGAGCACTAAGAATTCGGCAGAGAAAGGAGGAAGCACAAATTGATGAGTAGCCCTTCTTCCTTCCTTTTATAGCCGAAATTATCATCTAAGGAGTCCCTTACTTGGCCACCACTCCTCTATCTGATAACTTTATCCTTTAATTATCACTTAAAATAAAAGATAATTCAGCAACTATCCTTACTTAGCCGAAATTATTAAACTCAAAGTCCCTTACTTGGCCATCACTTCTCCCTTATTTTCCTCTTTATTTCTTTATTCAAATTAAAAGAATTTAATCCAAAAATTATCTCTTGAAAATAATGATAAATAAATCCCTTATTTATCCACTATTTATAAAATAATAAAAGCTCCTAATTTATAGCCATGTGCCGTCCACCTCTCTGCTCCTTGTAGCAAAATAAAATTTCTTTTATTTGCTTCCCATGTGACTCAAACTTAGGCCCATTCCTCTTGCATCTGGCGCCATTTCCTTAGGCCCTAAGTGGCATCTTCAGACCACTTTTCCAAGCCTGTTTGTGTGTCAAATTTCACAAACTTTTTCTTTTAAGGCCACCTTGCCTTAATTTCCCCTTTTAAACCTTAAAACTCGTCATTTCTAGGTCATTTCTAAGTTTCCAAAAATTTTCGATCGGCTCTGTAAACTTGACATTTCCTTACATTTCCATGACATTTCCTTACAAGACATTTCCTTACATTTCCAAGAGATTTCCTTACATTTTCATGACATTTCCTTACATTTCCAAGGTTCTAAAAATGTTCACTTTCCTCTTTTAAACTTAACATTTCCATACATTTCCAGGTTTCCAAAAGTGTTCAAAATATATTCATAACACATAAGATATGTCATTTCGTACAATTAAACCAAAAATGCATAGGCCCTTTTCAGGATGTTACAGGATACATATGTTATGACATAGGATTTTGATATGTGATTTCGTGTAAGACCACGTCTGGGACGTTGGCATTGACTTATGTTTACGTGTAAGACCATGTCTGGGACATTGGCATCGTCTTTGATTTGTGTAAGACACTATCTGGGATAGTGGCATCGATATGTGATTACATGTAAGACCATGTCTGGGACGTTAGCAGTGTACGAGATTTTTGACTATCCGAGTATCCTTATTAATTCCGAACGGTTCAACGGGCTTTCCAAAAAATAAGTTATTAAGTGAATGACATTTCGATTCAGGTACGTTGAAATGTGTACACTGTTTGATAATGAAAGGTAAGTATATATGTGCAAATAATGTTATGCGATGTGTATGCAAATGAGTTGTGAATATGTGCAAATGAAACATGAACAAATAAGTAAGATGTGATTTATAAGTGGCATATGTGAAATTGTCAGATACTATATAAATGAAAGGTGAATTTGGGTATAAATGATGATATGTGATTCATATGAGAAAGAAATGGGATTAAATATGTTATTTTCCAAAATGTGATCATTTGGTTATATGAAAGTGAGAATTGAATGTTATATGAGAACAGAATTGGATAAATTTGTGAAAGCTAAAGTTAGTAAGTAAGTAGGTATGTTGTTGAATGGTGTTGATTTGATATGAAAACATGTTATAAACTTGAGATAAGTTGTGTTTTGACATTTGGGATAGCATATCATGTTTATAGCATTGTAATGAAATTATTTGTTATGTTAAGTTTATTAAGATACGAGCTTACTAAGCTTTCAAAGCTTACTCTGTGTGTTTTTCCTATGTTTATAGATTTTCGGAGATTTTCTCGGGTTGGAAGTTGGTGGAGATTGCATCACACTATCTGGCTAATGATTTCGGTATTTATACCCTTTATGACTTGGTTATGTGGAATGTATAGGTTATGGTATTTGATACTATGGTTGGAATGTATTTGGTTATTTGAGATGGTTGATTATGAATGTGGTTGTGGAATTTAGTATATTTTGATAAATTTGATATTGGCTAAATAGCTTGGAATTGTTATGAGATTTGCTTGATATGATCTAAGTGTATATGGCCGTATTAATAATGGTCAAAGTTATTCATATTATCATTTGATAGATGATGAGTATTTGCTTAAGAAATGCATAAAATTGAGTTGATGAATTGGTTCATTTTTGAGGTATAGATTGTGTAACACCCCTTACCCGGGTTTTACGACGGAACCGAGCCCGAGGCGTTACCGAACTCAAGCCACCTGATCGCCATTTAGGCTCGTCGTAACTACTCCCTGCAGTCATCTCAACAACCTAATTCTCGACTTACGAGGCCTCACTCCTACACACGAGGACTCTTGAGACTAAACCGGAACTTTTTCCAATCTTAAAAATTTTCTCTTTATACAGGTCTCACACACCCGTGCAAGATTAGACACGCCCGAGCATGGACACACACGCCCATGTCCCCAAACCGTGCCTAAAAACCCAACATTCTGCCAATGCCCCACGGCCAAGGCACACGCCCGTGCTTACCACCCCTGGTGCACACTGACTACTTTAACACGGCCTAGAGTCTAGACAAACGCCCGTGCGGCTAGCCCGTGGCCAACACTGGATAATCCCACACGCCCTAGACACACGCCCGTGCAGCTAGTCCGTGGTCTATTCTAATTTATAATACTAACATGCAGGGGACGCACGGCCAAAGCGCACGCCCGTGGGCTGACGTGTGTCACACATGGCCTAGACACATGCCCGTGTGTCTATCCACATGGACAAGAACAAAGCTATCTTCCAAGCTCTTTTCACCCCTCTAGCATACACAACATATACTCATCTAACACCATCATAATCAACTCAAATTGAAGTGCATTCTCACATAGAAAACTACATCTTTCTTTCATATAATGTAATAGCCAACAACCATGGCATTATACAAAATAAGCTATCCATCTAAAGGCCAACACATCTTCGCCATTTACAATAAAATCCACTAACTTGTCTAGCCCTATACATGCCATATACAAAACATTAAGTTTCATGTACCAAAGTGTGCTGATATGCGGGCTGTCTTTTGATGATCCTCGTGTCTCGATTCAACGCTTTTAATCTATAAGACAAGGGAAAAGAAAGAGAGTAAGCTTTGAGCTTAGTAAGTTTACACATAAATAATTAAGTAACATAGTATAAGCTAAGCAACCATTAGCATTATACCAACAAGTAATTCACAACTATGCATACTCTTTCTATCCCTTACCACATTTCCAACACATCATGAGTCACATACTCATAACCATCGAAATGTACCCCTGCATTCAATGTCACATTTACACAATATACAACACATCATTATTGTAACATCCTGAATTTTTGGGCCTATGTGTTTAATGGGTGGATACGTTTAATGGGTTAATATGAGAATTAGAGGGGCAAATTGGGCTCGGGAATGGGTCGAGGTATTGGCTAAATATTTTGTTTAGGGACTATGGGGTTTAAATAAAGTATTGATAGTGAAATAGGCATAATGGGCTTGTGGCCTAGGAACAAGAGGCGTAGTAGGAGGGAGCTATAAGTGGCGCCAATAGGCAAAAGAAGGGGGCCTCAGTGTGGCCGGTTGGAGCCCAAGAAATTGGGTTAATTTCGGTAGCCCAAGGAGAGCAAGGGAGGGGACGGCAACAAGGCTAAAATTTAGGGATTTTTAATGTTTTATTTAAGCGGATAATGAGCAGGAAAAAAAGGGGAAGGAGTGGTGTGATGTAGGACTCTTTTGGATGTGAGTTCTGATAAGGATAAGGGAAAAGATGAGAGGCAATCCAGGAGGCTAGAGATGGCCGAAATTTGGACTGTGTGTGTAAAGGGGGGGACGGCTAGTTAGGGGGAGTAAATGCCGAAATTTTGAGAGTTTTTCTGAAAGCTTTCTCTAAGTTTTCTCTGCTGCCGAAATCTGTTTCCATTCTTTTTCTTCCTAGCCAAAATCTCCAAGCCTCTTTCTTGTTTTCTTTTCTTCTTCTCTTTCTCTGCCAGAAACCAAAACTCCTCATTCAATTCTGCTAAAAAGCCGAAAAAACACATCTAGTTCATCTTTTCGGGATTTTCTTAAAAGTCAAAATTCCTAGATCTATACTCTTCAAAGCTTCGATCTTCTTCTGAGATTGCCGAATCTTTCTGCAATGGGGTAGCCGAAATAATCTGTAGAGGTAAATGTTGATTTGTGTATTCTTTTCCGGCTTTTAGAGGTCTTAGCCGAATGGCTATATGGTTAACTAATCGGGTGTTTTCTATCGTTTGCGGCATTCCGGGATTTGAAGGGGATTCAATCGCTTAGATTTCTAAGCCAGAGTTCAGTAGCCCTTGGATCGTATCACTTTCGAGATTTCAAGGTAAGGAGATCTGTTAATTTAAGCATATAATTCGGGTAAAACACTAACCCTTGGCCGAATATAGGAGAGGCCTTATCGTCGCATTCTTTCAGCTTTTGAGCAAAGTTTTAGACAAAGGGCAGTAGATCCGATTGGCGAGGGTATCGACATAAAGGGTAGTCCTACGTATTAATCAGGTGTGTAATATTCTCACACCATTTGGATTGCTTGTTAGTATATGTTTATAAATCTGTTATATTCTGCTAAATACCGAAATACCGGCATAGCTGTTGAAAACCCGAGGAGAGTAAAGGCGAATCACCAAGTTAGTGATCTCTTTCATTCTAAAGTGAATGTTTCTGTCAATTTGATATGATGAACATGTATGTTGGTTTCTGTGATTGCATGGGGTTGGGTGATTGATGAAAGGGGAAGTGTTCTATTGTAGTGGCTTTTTCCATGATCTGTTGTAGTGGCTTTTGCCATGATCTGTTGTAGTGGCTAATGCCATGATCTGTTGTAGTGGCTATTGCCATGATCTGACGATGAGCAGCTATCTGCAGCATGACTGCCATCGATGGTGTGTAGCGGTATGGGTTGATTGTAGAAATCCCCAATGGTGTGATTGGCAGGTAAGGGTGGTGTGTAGCGGATGGAAACCTAGGATTGGGTTGGGCTTTGCATATTTTCTAATATATTATACTCTGTTATCTGTTCTATGGGGCTAAGGCCCAATCTGATGGTGCACGAGGGTTGCACACTAAGTTTCGCGACTCACCCCATTATTTAACATCTTTCAGGTAGCACCTAGTGCATCGGACCGGGTTGGAGAAGAGCGCAAGGTGGCCATGCAAGGGATTATTTTGATTCAGCAAAAGATTTTACTAGTTTATTTATTTTTAATATTTTTAATTAGTGGGTTTAAATTTCATTGTAATAAGGCCATGGGCCACTAGCTTCATATTTTCGTTTGTTTTGGGCTTTTATTATTATTAGACATTTACATTTTACGTTTTAATTAAGTTAAGTCATGTATCAAATTTCGATTTTTAATCCACTAAGGCATAAATATAAAATGTATATCTTTTACAAATCATCCAACCATTTAGTTTTCTCGAATAAAGTGTTAAACTCAAGAAAAATATTTTCCGAAATTGCGACATCTTTTAAAATCTCCCTAAGTGACATGTCAGATTAGGTCATGGTGTTTGGGCCGGGTTTGGGGTGTTACAAATTGGTATCAAAGCCCGGTTCAAAACTCGGCTTTGGGGTTTTGGGCTCAAAAAGTTTTCTAAAGTTGGGTTTTTGAAAACATGAATGTTTATAAATAACACAGGAGGGTTTTCTCGGCATGGCACTGCGTCTCATTTCAAGTCCGCTGTAAGTATTCGTAATCGATCATGTGTTATATATATATATGTGAGCTTGATGGGCTTTAAGGGACGTAGATTATTTTAATTAGAGCTTGATGGACCTTAGGCCTAGTTAAACAACTCTTAATTGCATAAGACTTAATCCAACCGAACAAACTCAGACAAGTCGCAAGACTAGGGTGTGGCAACAGCATGCGCATGTCTAGGATTGGATCCTAAGAGCACAGGTACTTAAGCAGTCCTAGTGACTCACCTCCTCTTCGTTGGAATCCTACCTGGTGCGTAGTGATTGTTCACCCTAGCCACGAGGATTTGTTGACGGCCCAAAATCTATAACTAAAACCCGAAAGGGATCAGCCACCTGATTTTCACAAAATTACTGAGATGTCCCTAGTTTTAAAAAAAATTTCGAAACACCCCGGTTGGCAAAATTACCAAAATACCCCCGAATTTTCAAATTACCAAAATACCCCCGCAATGCAAAATTACCTTATTTCACAAAAGAACCCTATTTTGGAAAATTACGAAAATACCCCTGTAGGATAAATTATGAAAATACCCCTGGGTAGTGAAACGATAAAGACACCCCTACATGATGAATGTAAGTTCGTGGATGCTACTTGGATGTGGATGGTTGATGATTGAACGTATGTGCTTCTTAGGACTAGAAGATGTGAACTTGAGACTGAAACTTGTAGATGTAATTTCGAATTCGAAAGAACTACTCTTAAACTACTGTTCATAAGACTGTTCGTGGTTAATCAGTGGAAGAAAACTATTAATTCATAAAATTTCTAACCAGATAAACGTCAATATGAAGAATGAGTGCAAGGGGACGAGGACGCTCCAGATACGAATACTGGTGCGTACTCTATCATATTATCCTAAGTGTTTCTTTTGGCTTTAGAATTAGAGTTCACAGCGGAAGCATAGTGGTGAGACTTGGGTAGTATGATTGATAGTTAGTTTGAAATTTTGAGGACAAAATTTCTTTAAGGGGGTAGAACTGTAACATCCTGAATTTTTGGGCCTATGCGTTTAATGGGTGGATACGTTTAATGGGTTAATATGAGAATTAGAGGGGCAAATTGGGCTCGGGAATGGGCTGAGGTCTTGGCTAAATATTTTGTTTAGGGACTATGGGGTTTAAATAAAGTATTGAGAGTGAAATAGGCATAATGGGCTTGTGGCCCAGGAACAAGAGGCGCAGTAGGAGGGAGCTATAAGTGGCGCCAATAGGCAAAAGAAGAGGGCCTCAGTGTGGCCACTTAGAGCCCAAGAAATTGGGCTAATTTCGCCAGCCCAAGGAGAGCTAGGGAGGGGACGGCAACAAGGCTAAAATTTAGGGATTTTTAATGTTTTATTTAAGTGGATAATAAGCAGGAAAAAAGGGGAAGGAGTGGTGTGATGTAGGACTCTTTTGGATGTGAGTTCTGATAAGGATAAGGGAAAAGATGAGAGGCTATCCAGGAGGCTAGACATGGCTGAAATTTGGACTGTGTGTGTAAAGGGGGGGACGGCTAGTTAGGGGGAGTAAATACCGAAATTTTGAGAGTTTTTCTGAAAGCTTTCTCTCGTTTTTCTCTCACACAATCTGTTTCCATTCTTTTTCTTCCTAGCCAAAATCTCCAAGCCTCTTTCTTGTTTTCTTTTCTTCTTCTCTTTCTCTGCCAGAAACCGAAACTCCTCATTCAATTCTTCTAAAAAGCCGAAAAAACACATCTAGTTCATCTTTTCGGGATTTTCTTAAAAGTTGAAATTCCTAGATCTATACTCTTCAACGCTTCGATCTTCTTCTGGGATTGCCGAATCTTTCTGCAAGGGGGTAGCCGAAATCATTTGTAGAGGTAAATGTCGATTTGTGTATTCTTTTCCGGCTTTTAGAGATCTTAGCCGAATGGCTATATGGTTAACTAATCGGGTGTTTTCTATCGTTTGCGCCTTACGGGATTTGAAGGGGATTCAATCGCTTAGATTTCTAAGCCGAGTTCATGAGTCTCTTGATCGTATCACTTTCGAGATTTCAAGGTAAGGAGATCTGTTAATTTAAGCATATAATTCGGGTAAAACACTAACCCTTGGCCGAATATAGGAGAGGCCTTATCGTCGCGTTCTTTCAGCTTTTGAGCAAAGTTTTAGACAAAGGGCAGTAGATCCGATTAGCGAGGGTATCGACATAGAGGGTAGTCCTACGTATTAATCAGGTGTGTAACATTCTCACACCATTTGGATTGCTTGTTAGTATATGTTTATAAATTTGTTATATTCGCTAAATGCCAAAATACCAAAGATGGTCATTGAAAACCCGAGGAGGGTAAAGGCAAATCACCAGGTTAGTGATCTCTGTCATTCTAAAGTGAATGTTTCCGTGGATTTAATATGATGAACATGTATGCCGGTTTCTGTGATTGCATGGGGTCGGTTGATTGATGAAAGGGGAAGTGTTATGTTGTAGTGGCTTTTGCCATGATTTGTTGTAGTGGCTTTTTCCATGATCTGTTGTAGTGGCTAATGCCATGATCTGTTGTAGTGGCTATTGCCATGATCTGAAGATGAGCAGCTATCTGCAGCATGACTTCCATCGATAGTGTGTAGCGGTGTGAGTTGATTGTAGAAATCCCCAATGGTGTGATTGGCAGGTAAGGGTGGTGTGTAGCAGATGGAAACCTAGGATTGGGTTGGGCTTTGCATATTTTCTGATATATTATACTCTGTTATCTGTTCTGTGGGTCTAAGGCCCAATCTGATGGTGCACGAGGGTTGCACAGTGAGTCTCGGGACTCACCCCATTATTTAACATCTTTCAGGTAGCACCTAGTGCATCGGACCGGGTTGGAGAAGAGCGCAAGGTGGCCATGCGAGGGATTATTTTGATTCAGCAAAATACTTTACTAGTTTATTTATTTTTAATATTTTTAATTAGTGAGTTTAAATTTCATTGTAATAAGGCCATGGGCCACTAGCTTCATATTTTCGTTTGTTTTGGGCTTTTATTATTATTAGACATTTACATTTTACGTTTTAATTAAGTTAAGGCATGTATCAAATTTCGGTTTTTAATCCACTAAGGCATAAATATAAAATGTATATCTTTTACAAATCATCCAACCATTTAGTTTTCTCGAATAAAGTGTTAAACTCAAGAAAAATATTTTTCGAAATTGCGACATCTTTTAAAATAAATCTCCCTAAGTGACACGCCAGATCCGGTCATGGTGTTTGGGCCAGGTTTGGGGTGTTACAATTATTCCTCAATAATTCATCCACACAGCTAATTATCTTAATAATACATCCACACAGCTATTTTACTCAATAATGCAATCACATGGCTAATCCACACAGTTAACCCACATAGCAAATGTCTCGGCGGTTTCGCACTTAGCACACCAAAATCGATTAATAAGGTGGTATCGCACTTAGCCTACCACAAAGATAATCATAGGGGTTTCTCACTTAGCCCACTAATCGATATACCTCACGATAGCATCGCACATAGCCAGCTCATCGTCAATATGCATTAGGATGGTATCGCACTTAGCCTACCATCTAGCATTATCACTACACATTCACATGTCTACTTACTCAATTAAACATCCATTCATAATTCTACTACATTCATTCTACTTGGACCACATAGGTTCTCAATCAATCTCGAACAAGCTACACACTAGCTATCATCAACAAATTGTAAGTATGAATGCATTGTTTATGCATAGACTTACCTCGATACTCAAAAGTATAGAAATATGCAATTTAGTCTACCACATTGCTTTTGCCTCGGTTTCGATCCGGGCTTCATCTTTCTTGATCTATAATGAATAAATCAGCTTATTCATTACATACATTGACTAAATTGACCCGCATCTCATACTTTAGCAAAATTACTATTTTGCCCCTAAACTTTCTCATATTTACACTTTAGTCCCAAAGGCTCGTAAAGTGATTTTTATTCAACTTTATAGTCTTTCATGCTTAGCCGAACCACTTATTCAACTAAAGCTATCATCAATTCTCACTAAACCACATATGTATGACCAAACTAAAGTTTCTCACAAACTAGTCCCTACATGCATTTTCATGGAAAATCACTTAGCAAAAGATGTTTCTACTACATCAAGCTTTCATATTCTTCCATAAAATAACAAAATACATGCATGTCATACATATGTACATTTTTGAACATCCATAATAGCTCACCAAAAACCTAAAAATAGCTTACTCATGCTACTAGGACTTTAAAAATACGAAGAATATCAAAAATCGGGCTTAGGAGCACTTACTAGCAAGCTTGAAAAATTGAAAGAGCCCTAACAATGGCTATTGAAATTTTCTAGTAGCTTTAGGGGAGAAGATGAGTGAATTTTTGTCATCTTTTCACCTATTTAATCACTTAATAACTAAATGACCAAAATGCCCTTTTTGATAAACTTCAAATTTTAACTCATCCATGCCCATTTTTGTCCAAAAATTAGAATTTGGATAAATTACAATTTAAGGACCGCTAATTAATAATCTAAAGCTATTTCACACATATAGCTTCTAGAAACACATATTTTGCAACTTTTGCAATTTAGTCCTTTTGGACAATTCAACCACAATTTCACAAAATTGCTTCATGAAACTTTCACACTAGCATGCATACATTATATAAACCTCAAAAACTCATTCATAACCCTCGGATTTGTGGTCTCGCACCACTATTCCGACTAGGCCCTAAACCGAGATGTTATAACTCTGCCCCCTTTAGAGATTTTCGTCCCCGAAAATCTTACCAGTAAAGAGGTTTGGATGTTGCTCTCTCATAGCATCTTCTGTTTCCCACGTAGCCTCTTCCAAACCATGTTTCTGCCATAACACTTTCACTAGTGTTATGCTCTTATTTATCAACTGTTTCACTTCTTAAGCCAAGATCTTAATCGGCTCCTCTTCATAAGACATATCCAGTCTTATCTAGATTTCCGTCGAAGGAATCACATGTGAAGGATCGGAGCGGTACCGTCGCAACATCGACACATGGAACACGTTATGAATCTTTTCCAACTCTACCGGCAAAGCCAACCGGTATGGTACAGGCCCAACTCTATCTGTAATCTTATACAGCCCTATGAAACTTGGACTCAATTTCCCTTTTCGTCCAAGTCTCATAATCACTTCCACGGGGACACTTTCAAAAACACTTTGTCGCCCACTTCAAACTCAATTTCTTTTCTTTTCAAATCCGCTGCGTCGACTTACGCTGGTTCGAAAGCGCTTCTCGAACTATTACGGATTACTTTCACCTTCTCTTCGGTTTCTTTCACTAGATCGACCCCATGGATCTGCTTCTCACTAAGCTCGATCCAATAAAAAGGAGTCCGACACTTACGACCATACAAAGCCTCATACGGTGCCATCTCAGATACTCGATCGATAATCATTGTTATAGGCGATTCGACCAAAGGTAGATATCTCTCCAAGCTACCTTCGAATTCTAGCACACAGCATCGAAGCATATCTTCAAGAACTTAAATCACTCTTTCAGACTGACCATCGGTTTGTGGATGGAACGCAATGCTGAAATTCAATCTCGTACCCATGGCCTCTTGCAACTTCTTCCAAAATCTCGAAGTAAACCTCGGATCTCTATCCGATATAATAGACACAGGTACACCATGCAATCTCACTATCTCTGCCACATACAACTCAGTTAACTTATCTAGTGAATAATCAACACGTACTAGAATAAAGTGAGCCGACTTTGTCAATCTATCCACAACAACCCACACAGAATCTCTCTTTCTCGGAGTCATCGGTAACCCTGTCACAAAATCCATGGTAACCCGATCCCATTTCTATTCGGGAACCATCACTGGCTGAAGCAATCTCGAAGGCACTTGATGCTCAGCTTTCACTTGTTGACAAATTAGACACTTTGCCACAAACTCTGAAATATCTCTTTTCATTCCTGGCCACCAATAAAACTTCCTCAAATCGTTGTACATTTTTATACGGCCCGGATGTACTGACAAACATCCACTGTGGGCCTCATGCAAAAACTTTCGAATCAACTCCTCATTTTTAGGAACACAAATTCTATCGCGATAAAGCAAACAACCATTCGAACCCATTCGAAAATCAGAATCACATTCCGGCTCGCACCTAGCTATCTTAGCTTGCATCTCGCTGTCATTTCTCTGAGCCTCACACATTTGTTGAACAAATAGTGGCTTAGCTCTCAACTCTGCCAAAATAGCATCATCATCAGACAATGCTAAACTCGCTCTCATAACTCTTAGAGCATACAAGGATTTCCTACTCAAGGCATCCGCAACCACATTCGCTTTTCCCGGGTGGTAATCAATGACTAACTCATAGTCTTTCAACAACTCAAGCCACCGTCTCTATCTCAGATTCAGATCCTTCTGATCCATCAAATACTTTAAACTCTTGTGATCCGTAATGATTCGACACTTCTCCCCATACAAGTAATGTCGCCAAATCTTTAACGCAAAAACAATCGCAGCCAACTCTAAATCATGAGTCAGATAATTCTTCTTGTGCGGCTTTAGCTGCCTCGAGGCGTAAGCGACTACCTTACCCTCTTGCATCAACATGCAACTGAGACCATTAAATGATGCATCACTGTAAACCACGAACTCTTTCCCCGATTCTGGTTGAACCAAAACCGGTGCCTCAGTCAACATTGTTTTTAGTCTCTCGAAGCTCTGTTGACATGTCTCAGTCCATATAAACTTGACATCTTTATGCAATAGTTTTGTCATCGGGGTGGCAATCACAGAGAACCCCTTTACGAAACATCTGTAATATCTCGCTAATCCCAAGAAACTTCTGATTTCTGACATGTTCCTCGGTAGTTTCCAATCCACAACAGCCGATATCTTACTCAGGTCAACTCTAACACCATCACCTGACACCATGTGTCCTAGGAATCCGACCTCTCGGAGCCAAAACTCACTCTTGCTAAACTTAGCATACAACTGATTATCTCTCAAAGTTTGCAAGACAATTCTAAAATGCTCTTCGTGATCGTTCTCATCCTGAGAATAGATCAATATGTCGTCAATGAAGACAACTACAAACTTGTCCACATACGGTCTGAAAACACGGTTCATCAGATCCATAAAAATCACAGGTGCATTCATCAAACCAAACGGCATAACCAAAAACTCATAATGGCCATACCTTGTCTGAAATGCAGTTTTTAACACATCTTTCTCTTTCACTCTGAGCTGATAATAACCAGACCTCAAGTCTATCTTGGAGAACACTGTAGCTCCCTTCAGTTGATTAAAGAGATCATCAATCCTTGGTAAAGGATACTTATTCTTCACCGTCACCTTGTTCAGTTGTCTATAGTCTATACACAAACTCATAGACCCATCTTTCTTCTTCACGAATAATACCGGAGCACCCCACGGCGAGTAGCTCAGTCTTGCAAAACCCTTATCTATCAACTCTTGCAACTGAACCTTCAGTTTTTTCAACTCTACTCGTTCCATTCTGTACGGAGCAATCGAAATAGGTGCCGTTCCTGGAACCAACTCAATTCCACATTCAACCTCTCTCTCTGGAGGTAATCCGGGTAAGTCTTCCGGAAATAGATCTGGGTACTCACATACCACTGGCACTGTTTCAAGCTCTACTCCAACCTCTCGAGTATTCAACACAAAAGCAAGATAAGACTCACATCCTTTTCTCAAACATTTCTCATCCACTAGGGAAGAAATCATCACTGCTAGACTATCCGATCCACCTGATTCAACCCAAACCACATCTCCGCTCTCACATTTCAATTCAATAAACTTACTACCACAGTTCACTAAGACACTCTGGGTAGTCAACCAATCCATGCCTAGGATTAAATCAAACTCATCAAACGGCAACAACATAAGGTTCACCGAAAAACAATGATTCTCAATCAATAAAGGATAACTCTTACACACTCTATCCACTAACACATGCTTTGCTAACGGGTTTGACACCTTAACCACTATGTCCGTAGACTCAACGGTCATACTCAAACTAGATGCTAATCTCATGGAAATATAAGAATGAGTAGACCCTAGATCTATTAAAGCAATAACAAAGGTGTCATAGAGAGAAAAAGTACCCGTTATCACATCAGGGGAGGATGCTTCTTCGCGAGCGCGAATAGCATACGTCCTCGTAGGTGCCCGACCCTCTGGTCTCACAGCAGAATCTCTGGGTGCACCTCTACCACTATTCCTGCCTCTCGGGTTCCTTGGTGGTCTACCCCTCGTAGACACATCACTAGGTCTCAGCTCTTGCCTCTCTTCCTTTTCTTCCCTCTCGGGACAGTTACGGATAAAGTGGTCAAGGGAACCACACTTATAACATTTTCGAGTATTTCCCCAACACTCTCCAGTGTGATACCTACCACAACTGGGACACTCCGATTTACTCTTTTTATTGCCCACACTTTCCATCGAGGGAGCTTGGGCTCTCGAACCCGAGCGAGTATTGCCCAAGTCTCGATGCGAATAACCCACTGGTGCTGTCGTTCGAGGATTCACTTCCTTGGATCTTTTCGACTGAGCTTGACATGACTTGCCCATCGGCCTCTTTCTAGCATCTCGGGCTTCACTCACAGCCCTCCTCTTTTCTGAACTCAGCTCTTCGGCCTTACTTGCCCACTCAACTAATACCGCAAATTCTTTCAACTCCAAAATGCCCACTAGGAGTTTGATGTCTTCATTCAGCCCATCTTCGAACCTCTTACACAAGATGGTCTCCGTCGATACACATTCTTGAGCGTATTTGCTAAGCCTAACAAACTCACGCTCATATTCCACCACCGCTATTCTTCCTTGTTTCAACTCAAGGAATTCCTTCCTTTTCGATCAAGAAACCTCGGCTTATATACTTCTTCCTAACTCTTCCGGAAAAAAAGTCCCACGTCACCCGCTCTCTCGGGACCACTAGCGCCAACGTTTTCCACCAATGGTATGCCGAATCTCTCAAAGAAGGATACAAAGACACTTCAAACTCTCTTGAGCATACATGAGAGTTCATCGAACATCCTCATCGAGTTCTCCAACCGAACTCGCCTCTCGTGGTCATCATCTACCTTAGCTCTAAACTCCTCACCCCGTGCTTCCTAATCTTATCCACCGGGGCTTCGATATCCTCACTACATCCATACCTTGAGGAGCCACCGGATTTGGCTGAGGTATAGGAGGAGGAGGTGGAGGAGGTTGAGCATTATGGTTCACTCGAACATAATCCGAGTACCAATTGCTCATCATCTGGAGAAAGGCTTCCCGTGCCTCTTCCCCTTGACCCCTAACCTCAGGTCCACTCTCAACGGGTGCGGTTCCTTGCGCAGGAGCTGGCGCTTTACTAGCTGCTTCATCAGCAGTCAATGGATCGGAGTCAATATATAATATAAAACAAGATTTAAATCATCAGAAACCACCACACTATCATTGTACACTTATGGCATGTATAGCTAGACTCTTACACCCGCTACGGTAGTCCTAAAAACGACTAAACCATAGCTCTGATACCACTAAATGTAACACCCCTTACCTGGGTTCTACGCCGGAACTGGGCCCGAGGCATTACCGAACTCAAACCACATGATCGCCACTTAGGCTCATCGTAACTACTCTTTGAAGTCATCTCAACAACCTCATTCTCGACTTACGAGGCCTCACTCCTACACACGAGGACTCTTGAGACTAAACGGAAACTTTTTCCAATCTTAAAATTTTTCTCTTTATCACAGTATCACACGCCTGCAAAGATTAGACACGCCTGCATGGACACACACGCCCATGTCCCCAAACCGTGCCTAAAAACCCAGCATTCTGCCAATGCCCCACGACCAAGGCACATGCCCGTGCTTACCACCCGTGGTGCACACTGACTACTTTAACACGGCCTAGAGTCTAGACACACGCTGTGTGGCTGGCCCGTGGCCAACACTGATAATCCCACACGCCCTAGACACATGCCCGCAAATAGTCCGTGGTCTATTCTCGATTTATAATACTAACATGCGAGGACGCGACGGCCAAAGCGCACGCCCGTGGGCTGACCGTGTGTCACACATGGCCTAGACACACGCCCGTGTGTCTATCCACATGGACAAGAACAAAGCTATGTGCCAAGCTCTTTTCACCCCTCTAGCTGACACAACATATACTCATCTAACACCATCATAATCAACTCAAATTGAAGTGCATTCTCACATAGAAAACTACATCTTTCTTTCATATAATGTAATAGCCAACAACTATGCATTATACAAAATAAGCTATGTAACACCCCAAACCCGGCCCATTCGTTACGACCGAATTTGAAATGCCACTGCGGAAAAACGTTTGAAGACTGATTTCACTTTTGGGAAAAACATTAAAAATTTTGTCAATTGAAAACCATGTCCAATTAAAAATTCTAAATAATATAAGCTTGATAAAAATATCCAAATTAAAACTTTATTATAAGCTTTTAAAATATAAGTTGCCAAAATTAAATGCACTTCCCAATAATAATTTAATGGTCGTCTAGCTTAAACATAATAAAAATGTTCAATCACTTTAATGGGCCTTATTACAATAAACACTTAATCAAAATAATGAAAATATAACTACTTAATTAATTAAAATATCTTTCTGCATGGAAATCTGCTTCTGCATGGCCACCTTTGTATCCACCCCAACCCGGTCCAAAAATCACGATCACCTGCGATGTTTAATAAAAATTGGGTGAGTCATACAGACTCAGTGTGTAATTAGTCCACTGAATTCCACCCACATGTTAACCACATATTAACTCATATATCAGATATCAATTATCAAATTCACATGTTATCACATTTTGGGCTTGGCCCATATTCATATCACATTCATCTAATAGGGTAGTTAACTACATAATTTCCACATACTGGGCTTAGCCCATTTCCACACTGATCCACATTCATATACCGGGCTTTGCCCATTTCCACATTAATCCACATATCATATTGGGCTTGGCCCATTTCCACATATGTTCACATACGAAATCATGCAATTATGAAGCCCAACCCAAACACAGGGTCCATCCGCTACACACCCCCTTATCCAAAATTCTACCACACACACGAGGATTATCAAATCACCCTCTCCTTTTCACTCCAAAGGCAATCACTACCGTCCCACGTGCAATTACACAATAGTCCACAACGCGACCTCGATCGGCGCCAATCCACGATGTAGCCGTAGCTAACACCAAAACCACGAAGGACACATAGTCACTCATCAACCACGATATGGCACATAGCCGATATCAACCACGATGAGGCACATAGCCACTCATCAAGCCACGCGAACTAAATCGCAATTAATCCACAACGTGACCTCGATCAACGTCAATCCACGATGTAGCTCAAGGCTAACATCAAACCACGTACTCAAGTACACCCGCACCTTCTTTCATATCATATCCCACCCATGCACATGCCACATAAAATAATGATACAATGTAATGATGCATGAGCATGTTCATCAAGCATATTATCACATATTCATATTAATAATCACATATCATCGGGTTTGGTACTTACCGGATTATCGACATACCCCTTGAGGGTATCCTTATCACAATTTCCACTTTGCACTAGTTAGCACATTCATAACACATACACACTTCACATACATATCATATACCGAGAAAACGGTGGGTTAATCACACACTGATCGGTTAGAGAACTATGCTTTACGATCATGATGCTATCACTAGGCGATACTACTGCTATTTGCCTACTTTCTTGTTCGACGTGGTCCACACCCGGTGGCCAATCCCTAACTAACCGAGACAGATCTCTTCTTAAACTTCGGGATAGGGACCTTCCCTTTCCTTCTTGAATGGTATTCGCCTCCATCAACACACTTAATCGAAACAATCGATTTAATCATCAATATACGAATTCTAAACCAAATATCCATAACTTATCATACTTACCGAAAGGGTCTTGAAATCCCAAAATGCTTGATCTAATGCTTAGATCCTTAATCCCTACATTTGATTAATCACCTACTACTTTAATAAAAAGCCATTCGACCATAAATCCAAATCCTAGTAGGATTAGTATACTTAAACTTACCTTGTTGCCGTTTGACTTAAGAATCAAGTCTTGAAATCTCTGCTATACTCTTCTTGCATTCGGCCAAGCATTGAATCAATTAACTTGGTTAGTTTTCGCTTTTGAATAATTAATGAACACATATATTTACCAAACATGGCCTTGGCCGAATACTATAGACACTTACCTTGTGGATTTTAAATCCGAAACTCACCGAATAACTAGGGAACACGTGGCCTATGGTGTACCTTCGGAAAAGAACTTCTCCTTCCTTGTAGTCGACACTTAGTAAATCCCGAAAGATCTCTTCAAAGTTTCGGCAACAAGATATTAATGGGGTTAGTCCTAGATTTGGCAAATCTTAAGAAAAAGGATGAAACCGAATGAGATCTTACCCTTACTTGAAGAAATCGATTGCACCTTCACTTCAACCTTCGAGAGATTCGGCTATGGCTAGATGATGATCTCACAACTTTCGGCTTTTGGAGGGATTAGAAAGAAAAGAAAAGGAAGAATAAAGATGGAGGATTAGGCTAGAACACAAGGTATTTCGACTTGCAAAAATAAAAGAAGAAGAAGATTTGGTGAAGAGAATTCGGCAGAGGCTTTCAAAGAAACAGATAATAATGCAGAATGACCTCTCTTTTCCTTTTATAGCAGAGATATTACTAACTTAGAATCCCTTACTTGGCCATCACTCTTCTATTTTAATAGCTTTATCTCTTTAATTATCACTTAAAATAAAAGATAATTCAAAGAACTATCCTTACTTAGCCGAAATTATTAAACTCAAAGTCCCTTACTTGGCCATCACTTCTCCCTTATTTTCCTCTTTATCTCTTTATTCAAATTAAAAGAATTTAATCCAACAATTATCTCTTGAAAATAATGATAAATAAATCCCTTATTTATCCACTATTTATAAAATAATAAAAGCTACTAATTTATAGCCATGTGCCGTCCACCTCTCTGCTCCTTGTAGCAAAATAAAATTTCTTTTTTGCTTCCCATGTGACTCGAACTTAGGCCCATTCCTCTTGCATATGGCGCCATTTCCATAGGCCCTAAGTGGCATCTTGCACCACTTTTCCAAGCCTGTTTGTGTGTCAAATTTCACAAACTTTTTCTTTTAAGGCCACCTTGCCTTAATTTCCCCTTTTAAACCTTAAAACTCGTCATTTCTAGGTCATTTCTAAGTTTCCAAAAATTTTCGATCGGCTCTGTAAACTTGACATTTCCTTACATTTCCAAGTTTCCAAAATTGTTCACTTTCCATTTTCCTTACATTTCCTAGTTTCCAAAAATGTTCACCTTCCATTTTTAAACTTAACATTTCCATACATTTTCAGGTTTCCAAAATGTTCATTTCTAACTTATTTTCACTCATTTTCTAAGTTTCCAAAAATATTCAAAATTTATTCATAGTACTTAAAACATGTCACTTCATACAATTAAACCGAAAATGCATAGGCCCTATTTTAGGATGTTACAAGCTATCCATCTAAAGGCCAACACATCTTAGCCATTTACAACAAAATCCACTAACTTGTCTAGCCCTTATACATGCCATATACAAAAACATTAAGTTTCATGTACCAAAGTGTGCTGATATGCGGGCTGTCTTCTGATGATCCTCGTGTCTCGATTCAACGCTTTTAATCTATAAGATAAGGGAAAAGAAAAAGAGTAAGCTTTGAGCTTAGTAAGTTTACACATAAACAATTAAGCAACATAGTATAAGCTAAGCAACCATTAGCATTATACCAACAGGTAATTCACAACTATGCATACTCTTTCTATCCCTTACCACATTTCCAACACATCATGAGTCACATACTCATAACCATCGAAATGCACCCCTGCATTCAATGTCACATTTACACAATATACAACACATCATTATTCCTCAATAATTCATCCACACAGCTAATTAACTTAATAATACATCCACACAACTATTTTACTCAATAATACAATCACATGGCTAATCCACACAGTTAACCCACACAGCAAATGTCTCGGTGGTTTTGCACTTAGCACACCACAATTGATTAATAAGGTGGTATCGCACTTAGCCTACCACAAAGATAATCATAGGGGTTTCTCACTTAGCCCACTAAACGATATACCTCACGATAACATCGCACATAGCCTGCTCATCGTCAATATGCATTAGGATGGTATCGCACTTAGCTTACCATCTAGCATTATCACTACACATTCACATGTCTACTTACTCAATTAAACATCCATTCACAATTCTACTACATTCATTCTACTTGGACCACATAGGTTCTCAATCAATCTTGAACAAGCTACACACTAGCTATCATCAACAAATTGTAAGTATGAATGCATTGTTTATGCATAGACTTACCTCAATACTCAAAAGTATAGAAATATGCAATTTAGTCCACCACCTTGCTTTTGCCTCAGTTTCAATCCGGGCTTAGTCTTTATTGATCTATAATGAATAAATCAGCTTATTCATTACATACATTGACTAAATTGACCCACGTCTCATACTTTAGCAAAATTACTATTTTGCCCCTAAACTTTCTCATATTTACACTTTAGTCCCAAAGGCTCGTAAAGTGATTTTTATTCAACTTTCTAGTCTTTCATGCTTAGCCGTACCACTTATTCAACTAAAGCTATCATCAATTCTCACTAAACCACATATGTATGACCAAACTAAAGTTTTTCACAAACTAGTCCCTACATGCATTTTCATGGAAAATCACTTAGCAAAAGATGTTTCTACTGCATCAAGCTTTCATATTCTTCCAAAAAACAACAAAATACATGCATGTCATACATATGTACATTTTAGAACATCAATAATAGCACACCAAAATGCTAAAAATAGCTTACTCATGCTACTAGGACTTCAAAAAATACGAAGAATATAAAAAATCGAGCTTATGAGCACTTACTAGCAAGCTTGAAAAATTGAAAGAGCCCTAACAATGGCTATTGAAATTTTCGGCAGCTTGGGGGAGAAGATGAGTGAATTTTTGTCATCTTTTCACCTATTTAATCACTTAATAACTAAATGACCAAAATGCCCTTTTTGATAAACTTCAAATTTTAACTCATCCATGCCAATTTTTGTCCAAAAAATAGAATTTGGATAAATTACTATTTAAGGACCTCTAATTAATAATCTAAAGCTATTTCACACATATAGCTTCTAGAAACACATATTTTGCAACTTTTGTAATTTAGTCCTTTTGAACAATTCAACCACAATTTCACAAAATTACTTCATGAAACTTTCACACTAGCATGCATACATAATATAAACCTCAAAAACTCATTCACAACCCTCGGATTTGCGGTCTCGCACCACTATTCCTACTAGGCCCTAAACCGGGATGTTACAGATTGATGTTTGAATTGGGAAATATTGTATAAATGAAATAGGTTATATTGATGATTATAGCTTGTGTATTTGGAAAGTTTTGGTTGCCTATTAATTGTATTGAAATGGTACCAAATGATGTGGTTTAGGTGTGCATGAGGAGGGTGAGAAATATGGCTTAAACCAAGCCTAATTTCGTGCCACACGGTCTGAGAACACGGGCGTGTGACTCAACCGTGTGACCCCTGCTACTTAAATAAAACAAGTCAGTGTGTTCCACGGCCTAGACACACGGGCGTGTCTGGTGGACGTGTGAATAAGTCAGTATGTATGCCCTATTTTCACACGGCCTGTGACATGGGCATGTCTCGTGGCCGTGTGAGGCACACGGCCAGTTCACACGGGCGTGTGATCCCTGAATGCTTGGAAATTTTAAGTGATTCCTAAAGTTTACAAATGTGATCGGTTTAGTCTCGAACCTTCTCTAAAACATGTTTAAGGTCTCATAAACCTACTTAAGGGACATTGTGTATGTAAATGAATGTTATTCGATAGTGAATGTTTATTGAGTTGTGGAATGTTAGCTAAATGTTGTGTTTGATCTGTAATACCTCCTAACACTAAGCCGGCGACGGACACGGGTTAGTGGTGTTACAGCCCGTATGCTCAAATCTGAGCATTTTGTTTCTACCCGTGTCTCAAAATTAAGGTGCAGGGGACACACGGCCAAAACACATGCCCATGGGATAGGCCGTGTGTGACACACGACCTAGACACACGCCCGTGTGGACAAAAATAAGGCTATTTACCAAGCCATTTTGCCACCCTCACTTTCACATACCTACACAACATCATATGGCACAAATCCAAGCATATAGATGCAACCAAAACCACCACAACCAAGGCCATAACATGGCATTCACGTGCCAACATTTAACAAGCTTATAACGTCATACTTTACCAAATTAAGTCATGTAACTCACACATTCATAAAGGCACTAACGTACGAATATACTCATAATCAACCTTAGCCATGATATCTTGCTATACTCAAAATGAAGCATTAACAATTACAAGCCAACACATATGGCCAAATCATAAGGACACATATAACAAAATGACCAAGTCCCTATACATGCCATATACTCAAAATGCTAAATTTCATCAATACCCAAAATGATAGTTTTGATAGTGTGAGGCGAATCTCCGACAATCCCCAATCCAAGCTAGCTTGGCGACACTATAAAAACATGGAAAATAAACAGAGTAAGCTATATAGCTTAGTAAGCTCGTATGCAAGAAATAAGCAAACCCTACCATGTATTCAACATTTAAAAGATATAACATAAGATGATATAAATTACCATAAGTTTAGAATTTATAATTTATTCTTTCACAACCTTACCTTAAATTCCTCATTTCTCGAAATTCAATAAACTTAAGTTTTATGTACATACATGTGCCATTTCGAAATGAAATTACACATATTCTCGTCTTTGACATACCCGTGAACCACTCGAAATAACAATGTCGGATACTCGAGCATTTTGCACACTATGTGCCACATATGTAGCCCAAGCTACCTAACTCTCATATCACATAATCGCTCGCTCTCGAGCTTTCAACGGGCCTGCTCATACAATCTGTCAGTCCAGACGTAGCTACACGGTGCTGCTCACACAAGCTGTCAAGTAACCGTAACATATGCCGGTATACTTAGCCACCGATAGGACTTACAGGACTAGCACCCGGATCACATAATCACATAACACATAGTAACCCTAGTGGCATGTCACTTGTATCCTAACCTATTCCTAAGGTTCAAACAAGATTTCTTACTTGTCGAATCGTCGTCGGACTCGTCCATAGAGTTATACTCATCCATACAATTGAACATATAGTTTATGCAATATTAAAGCATTTAAATGCAATTATTTTAAAGCTTATTTTTAACATATGAACTTACCTCGATACAAAATGGCAAAACGGACCTAATCGTCAAATACTTTATTTTTCCCCCGATCTAGGTCAGAACCTCGTCTTTCTTGATCTATAATATCAAATTCATCTCATTTAATTATCACATTATTAAATTTAGACCAAAAACACCTTATGGAAAAAAATACATTTTTGCCCCTAAACTTTTGACATTTTACATTTTAGTCCCCAGGCTCGTAAAATAAATTTCATTCAATTTTTTTTAAAAAAACCCAAGCCTAGCCAAAATTTATTCATACTCATAACAACCCACATTTTTCATTTATTCACATTTTAAGACACATTTTATAACCTTTTACAAATGGGTCTTTTTTTTTTACATTTTCATCAAAAATCACTTTGTAAATGTTGTTTAACTAACAACAAACATGCATTTTCTACCATTAAATATCAGAATACATACATATTCTGCATGGGTAAAATTTTAAAGTTTGACATCTTTTCAAATTAGTCCTTGAAATAGCTAGATTAGGTTAAGACAACTTCAAAAACATAAAAATCATTAAAAACGGGACAAGAATGAACTTACAATCGAGCTTGAAAGTGGCCAAAACCCTAGCTATGGCTTCCTTCAAATTTTTGACACAAGGGGGACTAATTTGAGAAGATGGACACTTTTATTTCATTTAATTTTTTCTTTATTTACTAGTTTACCAAAATGCCCTTAATGCCAAACTTTGGAAATTCACCTAACCATGTCCATTTTTGTCCAATATGAAGTATAATGGTCTAATTACCATTTAAGGACCTCTAATTTAAAATTTCATAGCAATTAAACACCCTTAGCTTCTAGAACACACATTTTGCATCATTTGCAATTTAGTCCTATTAGTCAAATTGGACACTCTATCGATAAAATTTCTTATCGAAATTTTCACACAATCATTCAATCATACTGTAGACCTTAAAGAAATAATAAAATTAACATTTCTACTACGGATTTGTGGTCCCAAAACCACTATTCTGATTTTACCCATAAACAGGTTGTTACAACTCTCCCCCTTTAGGGATTTTCGTCCCCGAAAACCTTACCAGAAAAGAGGTTTGGGTACTATTTTCTCATAGCTTTCTCGGGTTCCCACGTAGCCTCTTCAACCTCGTGTCATTGCCATAAAACTTTTCCTAGGGCTATGTTTTTATTTCTCAATTGTTTAACCTCTCGAGCTAAAATCTTGATCGATTCTTCACCATAAGTCATATCGGGTCGAATCTCAACATCTGTCGATGAAATTACGTGTGAAGGATCTGATCGATAACGACGCAACATCGATACATGAAACACATTGTGGATCCTTTCTAACTCTATTGGTAAGGCTAACCGATATGCCACCAGCCCTATTCTTTCAATAACCTCATACGGACCAATAAAACGCGGACTCAGTTTACCCTTGCGATCGAATCTAAGAATTTTCTTCCACGGAGACACTTTCAGAAATACTTTATCACCGACTTGAAATTCAATTTCCTTTCTTTTTAGATATGCGTTCGATTTTTGTCGATCCGAAGCTGCTTTCAAAGAATCACGAATTACTTTACTTTTTCTTCGGTTTCTCTAACCAAATCAACCTCGTGAATTTGTTTCTCACTAAGCTCGGTCCAGTACAACGGAGTTTGACACTTGTAGCCATACAATGCCTCATATGGTGCCATCTTTATACTCGACTAAAAACTGTTGTCATAAGCAAATTAGACTAAAGGTAGATATTTTTCCCAACTACCTTCGAACTCTAACACACAACAGCGAAGCATATCCTCGAGAACCTGAATCGTTCTTTCAGATTGACTGTCAATTTGCGGATGAAATGCGGTACTAAAGTTCAGCTTTGAACCCAAAGCTTCTTGCAACTACTTCTAAAATCGTGAAGTAAATCTCGGATCTTTATCCGGAATAATAGAAATAGGCACCCCGTGCAATCTAACAATTTCAACAATGTATCATTCAGCTAGCTTATCAAGCGAATAGTCAGTACGTACCAGAATAAAATGAGACAATTTCGTCAATCTATCAACAATGACCCAAACGGCATCTTTCTTCTTCGGAGACAGAGGTAATCCAGTTATGAAATCTATCGTAATTTTGTCCCATTTCCACTCGGGAATCATCACAGGCTGAAGTAAACCCGAAGGTACTTGATGTTCGGCCTTTACTTGTTGACAAATTACACATCTTGATACGAATTCAGAAATATCTCGTTTCATACCCGACCACCAATACAATTTCTTCAAATCATTGTACATCTTCATACCACTGTGTGCCTCGTGAAGAATTTTCTAAATAAGATCGGTATCTTTCGGTACACAAATCCTACCTCGGAGCATCAAACAATCATCGATCCCATTTGATAGTCTGAGTCACTAATCGATTCGCACTAAATTCTTTTAGCTTGGAGTTCTTTGTCATATTTCTGAGCTTCGTAAATTTGCTGAAGAAATACCGGTCTAGCTTTTAACTCAACTAGAATCGAACCATCATCAGATAAATTCAGTCGCGTATTCATTGCTCTCAAAGCAAACAAAGATTTCCTACTAAAAGCATCGGCAACTACATTCGCCTTTCCTGGATGATAATCCATTACCAATTCATAGTCTTTCAAAAACTCGAGCCATCTCTGTTGTTTTAAATTCAAATCCTTCTGAATCATCAAGTACTTTAAACTCTTGTGATCGGTATAGATGTGGCACTTCTCACCGAATAAATGGTGTCTCCAAATCTTTAAGGCAAACACAATGGCAGCCAATTCTATGTCATGCGTCGGATAATTCTTTTCATGGGTTTTCAACTGTCTCGAGGCATAAGCTATCACTTTGCCCTCTTGCATCAACACACGTCCAAGATCGTTCAATGACGCGTCGCTGAAAATCACAAACTCTTTTCCCGACTCAAGTTGCACTAAAACATGTGCCTCAGTCAACAATGCTTCCAACCATTCAAAACTCTTTTGGCATTTCTCGGACCATTCAAATTTAACATCTTTCTGTAACAATCTTGTCATAGGTGTAGCAATCATCGAGAATCCCTTAACAAAACGTCGATAATACTCGGCTAAGCCTAAAAAGCTTTTAACCTTGATACATTCCTCGGCGGTTTCCAATCGATAATTGTTGAAGTCTTACTCGGATCAACCTTTATACCTTCTGCTGAGACAATATGTCCCAAATATCCGACTTCTCAGAGCCAAAACTCACTTTTGCTGAATTTAGCAAACAACTTTTTATCTCTCAAAGTCTGCAACACAATTCTTAAATGTTTGGCATGCTCAGACTCATCCCGAGAATAAATCAAAATGTCATCAATAAATACCACCACAAACTTATCCAAATACTGCCGAAAGATCTGATTCATCAAGTCCATAAAAACAACAGGAGCATTAGTTAATCCAAAAGGCATAACAAGAAATTCATAATGGCCATACCTCGTTCTGAACGTGGTTTTCGGCACATCTGAGTCTTTAACTCTCAGCTGATAGTAGCCAGATCTCAAATCTATCTTCGAAAACACTATTGCTCCTATCAACTGATCAAACAAATCATCAATTCTCCTTAAAGGATACTTGTTCTTTATCATAACCTTGTTACGCTAACGATAATCAATACAAAGTCTCATGGATTCGTTTTTCTTCTTGACGAACAACACTGGTGCACCCCAGGGTGAAAAACTCGGTCTCGTAAAACCTTTATCTGTCAACTCTTGCAACTGAGATTTCAATTCATTCAATCCAATCAGAGCCATTCTATACGGAGCTATCGATATCGATGAAGTTCCTGGAACCAAATCGATAGTAAACTCAACTTCTCTGATTGGTTGTAATCTAGGTAACTCTTCTGGGAACACATCCGGATATTCACAGACTACCGGCATAGACTCGATTTTTAATTCAGAGACATTCCCATTCAGTACATATGCAAGATAAGCTTCACAACCTTTTTTTACATACCTCTGAGCCGACATCAACGAAATCACCATAGACAACTCACCAGATTCATCCGGTTCAGTCCGAAGAATTTCATTATTTTGACATTTCAATTCAATGGTCTTTCATCTACAATTCACTACGACATCATGTAGAGTTAGCCAATTCATTCCAAGAATCACGTCAAACTCATCGAATGGCAGAAGCATTAAGTCAGCCAGAAAATAGTGACCCCAAATCATTAAAGGACAACGTTTGCAAACTTTATCGACTAAAACGTATTTTCCTAAAGGATTCAATACTTTAATCACAAACTCATTAGACTCAACAGGAAAATTCTTACTAGATACCAAATTCATGCAAATATAAGAATGAGTCGATCTAGGATCAATTAATGCAAATACATTAGTATCGTAGAGAGAAAATGTACTAGTGATCACATCAGGGGATGACGCATCTTCGCGAGCACGAATAGCAAAAGCTCTTGCAGGTGCTTTAGCTTCCAATCTCACAGCTAAATCTTTGGTCGCACCTTTGTTACTGGTTACATTTCCTGTATTCCTCACTGGTCTCCCTCTAGTAGCAGTGTTACTCGATCTTGCATTCTGAAAATTATCTTTCCTAGCCATTTCAGGGCAATCTCGAATGAAGTGATCTGTGGAGCCAAATTTAAAGAAAGCCCGATTATTCATCCTACATTCACTGGAATGTTGTCTACCGCAGTGCTGACATTCAAGCCTATTAGACCTACCGTTACCAACGCTCGCTATTGACGTCGTTTGGGCCTTAGAACCCGAACATTGCTTCCCACGATCTCTGTTGGGATACCCAGCTGAAGCATTCGATCGAGTATAAAAATCCCTCGACTTCTTTGATGAAGATTGAAATGACTTATTCATCGGCCTCTTTCTCGAATCCTTAGCCTCAAACTCAGCTTTTCTCTTTTCTTTGCGCAACTCTTCGGCTTTGCAAGCTCGTTCAACTAGCACAACAAATTCTTTCAACTCTAAAATCCCAACTAACAGCCTGATGTCCTCATTCAGCCCATCTTCGAATCTCTTACACATAACAGCCTCTGTTGAAACACATTTCCGAGATACTTACTGAGTCTAACAAACTCTCGCTCGTATTTAGTCACAGTCATTCGGTATTGTTTCAGCTCCAAGAACTCTTTGCGTTTCTGATCAATAAACCGTTCGCTGATATATTTCTTTCTGAACTCTTCTTGGAAGAAATCTCAAGTGACTCTTTCTCTTGGTAGCACTGATATTAGAGTGTTCCACCACCGATATGCCAAATCCCTCAAAAGTGATATAGCACATTTCAAGCACTCCTCCGGTGTGCAAGAAAGTTCGTCAAATACCCGGATAAAGTTCTCAAGCTAGAATTCTGCTCTCCTGGGATCATCATCGACATTTGCTCTAAATTTTTTAGCCCCTTGGTTTCGAATCTTTTCAACTGGAGGCTTGTTCAGTCTTACCAATTCCACACCTTGGGGAGCTACGAGAACTGGTTAAGGGTTAGGTGGGGGTGGAGGATGTTGGGCACCCGGATTTGTTCGAACAAACTCGGCAAACCACTCATTCATCTTTTGGAAGAAGGCTTCCTTAGCCTCTCCTTCCTGACTAATCGTCACTGGTCTACTTTCAGATGGCACGGTCGGGAGCGGGCGCATTACTTTCAACATCATCAGCTACTTCTCGGTCGGGATCCATTTACTATATGAAAACATGATTTAAATTGTCAGGAGTCGTCACACTATCACAATTTATATATGGCATGTATAGCTAGACTCTCACACACGCCAGGTTAGTCCGAGAATCGACTAAACCATAGCTCTGATACCACAAAATGTAACACCCCTTACCTGTATTCAACGCCAGAATAGAGCTCGAGGCATTACCAAACTTTAATCACAAACAATCATACAAATCGAGTCATAAATTTTGCGTCCAAATTAAAAACATTCATATTCAATCATAGAGTCCCTAATACGAGCCTACGAGGCCCATTACATGCTTTGGTAGTGGCCCGGGACCAAATCGAGAACTCAGGGAATTCTTATAAAACTTAGAAGATTTTTGCTAGAAATAGGGGTCACACGCCCGTGTGGTTTGGGACACGCCCGTGTGGGCAGGCCGTGTAGTCACACACGCTCGTGTCCAAAACCCGTGTAACTCTCTGACTTGTAACTGATGAACAAATTGGAGTCACACGGCCAAGTCACACGCCCGTGTGCTCGGCCGTGTGGAAAATTAATTTTCACAAAAATAGTTGCAGACTTCACACAACCAGGGCACACGCCCGTGTTCGAGGCAGTGCCGTCCACACGGCTGAGACACACGCCCGTGTGCCCAAATCTGAGCATTTTGTTTCTCAAAATAAAGGTGCAGGGGACACACAGCCAAAACACATGCCCATGGGAGCCTAGACACACGCCCGTGTGTCTACCCGTGTGGACAAAAATAAGGCTATTTACCAAGCCATTTTACCACCCTCACTTTCACATACCTACACAACATCACATGGCACAAGTCCAAGCATATAAATGCAACCAAAACCACCACAACCAAGGCAATAACATGACATTCACCTGCCAACATTTAACAAGCTTATAACATCATACTTTACCAAATTAAGTCATGTAACTCACACAGTCATAAAAGCACTAAAGTACGAATTTACTCATAATCAACATTAGCCAACTTTCATTTCTATACTCAAAATGAAGCATTAACAATTACAAGCCAACACATATGGTCAAATCATAATGACACATATAACAAAATGACCAAGTCCGTATACATGCCATATACTCGAAATGCTAAATTTCATCAATACCCAAAATGATAGTTTTGATAGTGTCAGACGTGTAACACCCCTAACCCGTATCCGTCGCCGGATTAGGGTTACAAGGCATTACCGAATAAGACATCACTCAAACAGGCCTATATTTTCGTTTCTTTTATTACGAATATATATACATATGTAATTATATTATTTGAATCGTTTTAAGTACAAATGACTATCAAGAATTTCAATCAAATCACTTACTAATTAATAAGCCGATATATATATACATGTCAAATCACTCAAGTAATCACAAATACACATTTGGCCAATCATATAATCTTACATACAAACAACCTCGATTTTAATCATCATTCAATTAATTTACAATTTAAAACTTAACTCCAAGTATATTCCAAATTTTAAAAAAAACCACAAGCTTATAGAATCCATGACTAACCTTAAATAAATTCTCAATAAAGTATACAAATAATTCATTTAAGCATAGCCGGATATATACAAATTTGTACATAATTCTTTATTTGAATTTCTATCACATTACATCATATAACCAATTTAATCTTGAAACACATCTATTAGCTTTCACATAACTAATATTTACATCCCACAAATACCACATACAAATACAAATATCATAACCAAATTACTAGAACTAAATCCATTTGTATTATATTTAAACATCTATCAAACTTTCACATCATTGCCGAATACATATATATCCAACATGATCATTTCAATTCCAAATCAAAAACTTGATGATCAATATGACTACATACCTATTTGTTAAATTCGAATAATATATATATATCAAAACCAAATCACATCTTACTAATTTACATAATTACTAATACTTATTACATAGACAATTTATTTAACATCATTTAGTAAGTAAATCAAACGTTACACAATGCACAACAAATATACAATTACATAACACTTAATCGAATTTAACATACCCCTATTATCATCACTTACTCATAGCCAAAATATCCAAGTTTACGTTTGGTTCAAGTCCACATTTTAACTAATTCGATTCATCATACCAAACATAACCAATATACATATATTAATCACATAACCAAATTCAATATGTCTAACTTAAAATTAAACATAACACATACTTACCTATCATGAACATATACCGTAATCACATATGCATAAGTATAAACTTATTTTTTTTTAATGATCATTATCAACCATAAACACAGAACCCAAATCAATCAAAGAGGATAAGCCATCTTCGCATGGCTATTATTTACATACAAAGTACTTAATTCCTATTCCACCTTTTACTATGCTATACATGCCATATATTAAATTTTCAACTTAGTAAAATACCAAAGGAAACTGTCAATAGTGTGAGTAGTCTTGCTGACGATCCCCGAACTCGTAACGTATATCCAAATCTATAAATGTAAAACAAGAATACGCATGAGTAAGCTATTTAAGCTTAGTAAGTCATAAGCAATTATATATATACCAACTATTATATATTAACATTAAGTTACCAAACCGAAAATACATGTTCCCAAATACATGGTTATCATTTAAATCTTTCATACACATATCATATGGCTAACTGTACAAATACACATGAACTTATATAAATCTCACTATTAAAATCACATATACCCCATTTGGCCGATTATACACATTCACATATACATTCACATTTTTCACATTTGTAACTTTAACATTTATATAATCAATTCAACAACTGACTTACCTTATTTTCACATATACAAGAGCATTTTGTCAACTTACTTGCTCAATAAACATCACATATGCACTGGCCAAATACAACTTACCTCACTAATACCTGGTTATTAAGCTACCATGCAATACTTACTCGTGTATCATTTCCCGTTTATCTCCCTTCATCAATTCATGTCTCCGAAGTCTCTGTAATCCCGCACACATAGTGCAAATTTCGTAACGTATCGCACACTTAGTGCCATTACTTATTATTCCGCACACATAGTGCCATTTAACCGATTTCGCACACACAGTGCCATTTAACCGATTTCGCACACACAGTGCTCGGTAAATTTAGTTCGCACACATAGTGCCCTTTTACAGACCTTTCCTTTGCTCTTCCAAAACATTTATAATCCCATTCCTATTCGTACATACTCAATTTTTTTTATCTATATATAGCATATAATTATTTATCAACAACTCAATTTACCATCTTCACTTACCTTTACATTCGACAATCTCAAATATATACATACACACACATCCAAAAATTTCAATTACCATCACTACTCATGTAACACCCCAAACACAGTCAACACACCACGACCGAATCTGGCATGTTACGGAGTGAAAACGTTTTGAGTAAAATAAGTTTACCGATTTATTTCTATTGAAAACTCCTTTACCGTTTAAAAGGTTAGAAAACCACGTGTAGAGTATAGTTGAGATCGTTTTTGGTTGCTTTAAAACCTGGAAAAACCCTCTTTTGTTGGCAATCCATTTATTGTTTATAGTTTTGGAAAACCTTTCGATACTTATTAAAAACCAAGTGAGTTAAGCATAGTCGAGTTAAGAACCATTTGTGTTTGGAGTTGTTTAAGAAATTAAATTTGAAAATCACTTAGGTTAGTTTGTTATCATCTTGTATAGATTATTACCTGATGGTAAGGTTTGAAAACCCGGAAGAAATATAATTTTGAAAACGTTGCTCTTTACCGGTTATTTAAGCAAATCAAATTATTAAGCACATGCATAATATAATCAAAATAAAAGCAAGTATAAAAAAAACCCAAAATAATACCTAGCGGCCTTATTACAAAACCAAAACCAAATTTAAAGTAAATAGATAAAAACTGGAATTTTAATTTAAAGTCAAAACCCGAAAATAAGTAGCATGGTCACCTCGAGTCCTCCTCGGCTCCAAATCCGCGATCTAAGCCTCATCTGCAAAATATAGGGGAAGGGGGTGAGTCACCGAGACTCAGTGTATAAATCCCCAACCCGATAGTGCAAGCACTTACGCAAATCATCAGTAAAACATGCAAATCATGCAACCCCAAAACCTAACCATCCGATCTCCTTTATCTACCCCGTGTGGTCAAAACCACTGGTGACCGAAGTCACAAATATATAAGTGTGGTCAAAACCACTGGTGACCGTAGTCACAAATCAAGTGGTGGGGCCAACCCATCGTGTGGTCAAAACCACTGATGACAATCCCGTAATCAATCATGTGGGGCCAACCTACTGTGGTACCAAACCACTGGGACGAGTCACAATATCCATATGTGGTCAAAACCACTGGTGACCGTAGTCAAAAATATCATAAATGTGGTCAAAACCACTGGGACTTAGTCACAAATAATAGTATCAAAGCGGGGCCAACCCGCCGTGTGGTCAAAACCACTGGTGACAGTCCAAATAATTCTTCCACCTCCTCTCAACAATCCCATCATCATGTCCATATCAATCGTGGCATAATATCATGTTATGATGCAAAACTCATGGCATAGCATTATACAGTGACATGACAACACATACATCGAAATCCATATATCAGGGGACTTACCCGGAGTCCACGCTCATGCCATAAAGCATAACTACCAGTTTCAATGGCTATTAACAGTAACATAATAAACATATCATACTAACGAAGTGTGTAAGCGTTACACAC
Organism: Gossypium sturtianum; assembly: GCA_025698515.1. Taxonomy (NCBI): domain Eukaryota; kingdom Viridiplantae; phylum Streptophyta; class Magnoliopsida; order Malvales; family Malvaceae; genus Gossypium; species Gossypium sturtianum. The sequence goes on from CM046952.1 coordinate 96,853,795, forward strand.
CTGACTATTCGTAGATCTAAGCGAAATCCCGAAACTACGCGAAACTAACAAGATCCCGAAATGTTTGCCTTCCCCCCTTTCCTTACGCCGATTTGGTTTCCAACCAAATCCTGAAGCTACATGATGAACCTCCCTTTACAATCAGCCAAGCACTAGCACAAAGATAATTAGCCTTCGGCTTTTGAAAGAATAGGAAACAGATCCGAAATGTTAGAACCCTTACCTAGATTGGCAATCAAATCCCGAAGATCCACTGACTCAGGTTGCACTCTTCCCTACAATCGGCCAAGTACCACTATCATTGGCCTAAGCCTTCGTTATTAATCACAACAAAAAATGTCGAACCCGTAGAACACTTACCCCCTTACCTTACTGACAGATTCGGCCACCAATCTACAAAGTTTGGCACCCCCTAATGATGTTAGGGATTTCGGCTACCAATATAGAACAAGAGGAGTTTAAGATTTGGATCTATAACGAATGGAGAAATAGAAGGGAAGTGGGATTCGGCATTAACCAAATCAATCATGAAAAGAAGAGGAAGTTACTTACCAGGAGATTCGGCTATAACCCCATAAGAAAGAGATAGATTCGGCCCTTCAAGGAGGATTAGAACACGTGAGAAGAGAAGAAAATGAGGCTAAGGATATTCGGCCAAAATACTTGATGAAAACGAAAGAGAACAACAACAAGGCTTTTGGCTTTTGAAGATGGAAGAGATGGAGAAGAAAATAGAACCAAGATTCGGCAAAGAAGAGAAAACGCAACTCAGAAAAAGGGTTAGGGAGTTTCGGCTAACCAAAGAATGAAGAGATAGAAGAAAAGAAGGGATGGGGATATGGTTTTCGGCTAGCAATGTTTGAACCAAAGAAGAGAAGATGATGGATATATGGTTTTGGCTTTTCAAAGAAATGGCAAGGGTGGTTCGGCCAAGCACCAAGAATGCCGAAAAGAGAAAACCAAAGTGAGAAGGAAAGCAAGAGGGGTTTCGGCTTATGACTCAAACTCAAGAGAAAAGGACTCTCCCCACTTGCCGAAATATTCCCTAAAACCACCATAGACATTCGCACACCCCTTCCAAAGCACCAAAACCGACATTCCTCCTCTCCACACCCAACTTTCACCAACACTAAGTCTCCCTTAGCCGATTCCTCAAAATCCTCCTAACCCCTCATTCAAATGAGTTTGAAAGGTTCAAACTCCTAAATTTCCTCACCTTCATCCTGCTCAAATCTGCTTTGACTCCTTCCATCCTTATCTTCAAGAGTCCATCCCGAGCACACCACTTCCTCGACTTGGCGTCAAAATAATAAGCGTAAAATGAGATTTCTGCGCTCGAACCTGAGCTCCCCCTTCCCTGCATGTGGCGTCACCATCCTGGTACCTTAGTGGCGCCTCCTTTGCCACTTTGCCACTAGGTTCTTTGTGTCTAAACCCTCCGACAATTTCTTTTAACCCCTAACTTCCTTAGCTTCCTCTCTCTAAGCACTAAAACAAAAATTTTAGCCATGACTCAGGCCTAACCCGAGGTCATGCCTGGACTCCAAAACATGCTAAACTAGCAAAGTAGGCACAATAACACATGCGAACACACAAAATGTAGAGACCTCGATTTAAGGATGTTACAGTTCTACCCCCTTAAAAATAATTTCGGCCTCGAAATTACCTGGTCAGAAGAGTTGAGGGTATTGCTGTCGCATCACATCCTCTGGTTCCCACGTGGCCTCTTCCGTACCATGGTTCCGCCATAATACTTTCACCAAGGGAACTGACTTCCTACGCAGAACTTTGACATCCTGATCCAAAATCCGTACCAGTTCCTCCTCGAAAGATAAGTCCGAGCTCACCTCTATCTCTTCAACTGGCACAACATGCGACAGATCTGATCGATAGCGCGTAAGCATTGAAACATGAAACACGTCATGAATCTGACTTAACTCCGCAGGTAACTCGAGCTGATAAGCTACTGGTCCCACTCGCTTCAACACCGTATATGGCCCAATAAACCTAGGGCTTAGCTTGCCCTTTCGTCCAAATCTCAACACTTTCTTCCACGGTGATACCTTCAGGAAGACCTTGTTACCCACTGCATACTCTATATCCCTGCGCTTAAGATCAGCGTAAGACTTCTGCCTGTCCAATGCTTCCTTCAGACGAGCACGAATCACCTTAAACTTATCCTCTGCTTCGCAACCGCCCCGACCCCCAACATCCGCCGCTTACCCAATTACTCGCCCAACACGCCGAGTACGACATTTCCGCCCATATAGTGCCTCATATGGTGCCATTCGAATACTCGCTGATAATCGTTGTTATAAGCGAACTCGCCAATGGCAAATACTCCTCCCAACTACCACCAAATCTAGAACGCAACCCCTTAACATATCTTCCAAAATCGGATTACCCTCTCGCATCGCCCATCGATCATGCGGATGAAAAGCCGCATCAAAATCCAACCTCGCACTCCAACGCTTTGATGTAAAGCTTTCTAGAACCCCGACGTGAACTCGATCCCTATCCAAATAATTGACACCGGCATTCCATGCAACCTTACTATCTCTCGCCACATACAACTTGGCTAACTGGAGCGAATAGTCAACTCGGATCGTATGAAATGAGCCGATTTAGTCAGACGATCCACAATTACCCAAACTGATTCTTTCTTGCTAGGCGTAAGGGGTAGCGCACTGATGAAATCCATCGTAATCCTTTCCCATTTCCACTGCGGAATCTTTACCGGCTCCAACAGTCCTGACGGTAATTGATGCTCAGCCTTAACTTGCTAGCATGTCAAACACTTGCCCACAAACTCGCCATTTCCCGCTTAAGACACGCCACTAATCGTTTCCTCGGATCGCGATACATCTTATCGCTTCCGGGATGCATAGCGTATGGGCTGCTATGAGCTTCTGAAGAATCCACTGTCTCAACTCAACGTCCTTGGGCATACATACTTTCCCTTGAAAACACAGTACTCCATCACTGCCCATATTATAACCCTCCGATTCACCATTCTGCACTTGCAACCTCCGAGCACTCAAAACCTCATCTATCACCGCTTTCTCCTTAACTCCGATCAATCTAAGTCGGCTTTACTTACAATTCCGCCAACAGACTCCCGCCGTCATATATAGACTAAGGTGAGCAAACATCGACCTCGGATCTGCTACCACCTTACGGCTCAACATCGGCTATTACGTTAGCCTTACCTGATGATGGTACTCAATCGAAAGCGATCGTAGTCCTTCAACAACTCGATCCACCTTCGCGCTCAAATTTTAATCATTCTGAGTCAAGAGGTACTTCAGACTCTTGTGATCCTTGTAGACTATCGACTTTTCCCCATACAAGTAATGCCTCCAAATATTCAAGGCAAAAACCATCATGACCAACTCCAAGTGTAACAGATAATTAATTCACACACGCATATAATAGAAAGTATCATCATAGCAAAACTTACCCGATGTCTCCAACCTTACCCCAAAAGGGTATCTCGACTATCTAAGCGATCGTTTCGCTTTCAACCAACTCGATTATTAACAAAAATTACTAAAGTAAAGTGTGAGCGTTACACACCGATAACGCCAGAAACTAAACTCTCTACGCCGACGCTCACTAGTAGGGATAACGGCAATTTGTCTATCCCAGGCAGATGTCGGCTCCCTACCATAGCCTGGCGGAAAGTCTCGAACTGCCGACACCGTACGTCGTTTGAATGACGGGTTGGCGACTACTCGCACACTACCCACAGGCTCCTTAAATGCACTCTCCTTGGATCGGCTAGCACTCATGTCCATGATGAAAAACCTTGATCAATACTCAAAGAGAACCCTTTGATTGGCTAACCAAAAGATTTGATTAAAGCCGAGTAAAACGGAAGAGAGACTAATCGTATAAGACTAAAGAAACTCCTTACCTTAAGAACCCGAATGGAGTGATCAGATTTGGCAATCAACAGACCCTCCAGCCTCAGACTACAAACGCTCTACTAGTGGAGTTTCCCGGAGTAATGTCCCAAAACTAGAGAAGAAGAAGAAAGGAAAAGAGATTAGCCGAAATCTAGCCACCCAAAAAAAAAAATAGCCATTCGGCTATGGCCACACAGAGTCGAGAGAAAATAAAGAAAGAAATGAAAGAGTCTCCCCTTACCTTAATCAACAGAAACCGATTGAAAAGACTTCCTGGCCAAAGGTTTGCGATATTCGGCTAGCAGTAAAAGTGTAAGATTCAATTAGTGTGATGACAAAGGAGATTCAGCTATGATGAAAATGTGTAGAAATGAAATAGAGAAAAGAATGAGAAATATGTTTGGGAGAAGAGAGTTTTGGTTTTTGAAAAGAAGAGAAGGAAGAAAGGTGAAAGAGATGAGTAGAAGAAAACCAAAGTTCGGCTAACAGGTAGAAGAGGGTTAGGCTAAATGTCAAAGAAGCAAAAGAGATGAAAAGAAAAAGTTGTAAATTTCGGCACAAGAAGAAGTAGGAAAAACAAATGAGAGAAAATAAAAAGAGAACTCAAACAGACTTTGCAAAAATCGGCACTCACCCTTAATGACCCAAAATGCAAAAATGAAAACAAATTGCCTAAGTCCTATGGGAATTTCGGCACACTCACCTCCTAGCAACCTAAACCGAAATCCCCCCTTCAAGCACCCCACAATCGGCCAACACCTCCACCAACATCAAATCCCTTGCTTTGCTCCTAATTTCACTCCCCATCACCCATTCAAATTGGTTTGACCAATTCAAATTCCTTCAAGCATTCTTGTCCATCCATTTGAATGCATTGACCCATTCAACCATCATCCTTTAAGAGTCCCTGCCGAATCCATTCCTGTCGCCAAAAATAAAGCTCCACTGTGAGGCTTATAGGATTCGAACTCCTCTCCTTCTACTCCTACAAGTGACGCCAACCCCACTTGGACACAAGCTTCTTTGTGTCAACAAACACAAGCAAAAAGACTTAAAGCCTGCTCCTACTAGCTCTCCCCCTTAGATGCCCAAAACAGAAAATTTTACCAAGGCTCAGTCTTGAACCCGAGCTTCACTAGGACCCCCAAACACAACTAAATAACAAGCAGAACAAACCAAGCACACCAAACATATAAAAATGCAGAACCCCTAATCTAGGATGTTACAATACTACCCCCTTAAAGAAATTTCGGCCTCGAAATTTACCTGATCAAAAGAGGTGAGGGTATTGATGTCGCATCACATCCTCTGGCTCCCAAGTGGCTTCCTCTGAACCATGATTCCGCCATAATACTTTAACCAACAGAACTGACTTCCTTCTCAATACTTTAACATCTCGATCTAAGATCTAAACTGGTTCTTCCTCAAAAGACAAATCAAGTCTTACTTCAATTTCTTCCACCGGTACTATGTGAGAGGGATCTGAACGGTAGCGCCTTAACATCGAGACATGAAATACATCATGTATCCAACTCAACTTCGGAGGTAACTCGAGCTGATAAGCTACTGGTCCCACACGCTTCAACACTCGATAAGGCCCGATAAACCTAGGGCTCAACTTGCCCTTCTGTCCAAACCTTAAAACCTTCTTCCAAGGTGAGACTTTCAGAAAAACCCGATCACCCACTGCAAATTCTATTTCCCTACGCTTCAGATCCGCATAAGATTTTTGCCTGTCGAAAGCTTCCTTCAACCGAGCCTGAATTAACTTAACATTTTCCTCTGCTTACAAACTAATTCGACTCCAACAACTGCCGCCACCCAACTCGCCCAAAGGTAGGAGTACGACACTTACGACCATACAACGCTTCGTAGGGTGCCATCTGGATATTGGATTGATAGCTATTGTTATACGCGAATTCTGTCAACGGTAGAAAATCTTCCCAACTACCCCTTAAGTCGATAACACAGCCTCTCAGCATATCTTCCAGAATCTGGATTACCCTCTCTAATCGACCATCATCGTGGATGAAACATCGTACTTTGAAATCCAATCTTGTACCCAACGCTTTATGCAACGCTTTCCAGAACCGTGATGTAAACCTGGGGTCTCTGTCTGATATGATAGACACTGGTACCTCATGTAACCTCACAATCTCTGCTACATACAGCTTGGCTAACTTTTGCAGCGAGTAATCAACACGAACTGGTATGAAGTGAGCGGACTTCATCAACCGATCGATAATTACCCACACTGAATCTTTTCTAGTAGGCGTGAGAGGTAGCCCACTAACAAAGTCCATAATTATCCTATCCCACTTCCAAAGTGGAATTTTCACTGGCTGTAGCAACCCCGAAGGCAACTGATGTTCTGCCTTTACCTGCTAACATGTCAAACACTTACTAACAAACTCGGTAACTTCTTGTTTCAGACCTGGCCACCAAAACTGTCCCCGCAAGTCACGATACATTTTACTCCCACCGGGATGCATAGCATATGGACTACTATACGCTTCCTGCAGAATTTTTGTCTTAACTCGTAATCCTTCTAAGATACAAGCCTTTCCACGAAAGCACAATACCCCATCACTGTTTAAACTAAAGTCTTCTGTCTCACCACTTTCCACTTGCTGAAATCTAGAACTTAACAATTTATCTAACAACTGCTTCTCTTTAACCTGACTTACCCATGAAGGCTTCACTTGAAGTTCAGCTAACAAGCTCCCATCATCATACAAACTGAGATGAGCAAACATTACCCTCAAATCACATATCACCTTACGACTTAACGCATCTGCCACTACATTAACTTTACCTGGGTGATACTTAATCGAACAGTCGTAATCCTTTAATAATTCAATCCACCTCCGCTACCTTAAATTCAACTCCTTCTGGGTAAGGAGATACTTCAGGCTCTTATGATCGGTGTAGATAACCGACTTCTCTCCATACAAGTAGTGCCTCCAAATCTTCAGAGCGAACACTACCATAGCTAACTCCAAATCATGCGTGGGATATTTCACTTCATGAGGTCTTAATTGCCGAGACACATATGCTACAACTTTCCCTTCTTGCATCAACGCACATCCTAACCCTATGTGCGATGCATCACAGTAGACAACAAACTCATTCCTGACCTCAGTTTGAATCAACACCGTGCCTCACAAAAAATCCTTTTCAACTTCTCAAAGCTTTCTTGCTGCTTATCTGACCAGACAAACGGTACCCCTTTCCGTAACAACTTGGTTAAAGGTGCAGCTATTAACGAAAATCTTTCAACAAACCTTCTGTAGTACCCAGCTAACCTCAAAAAACTTTGGATTTTTGCTATAAACTTTGGTGGTTTCCAATCTAAAACAGCTTCAATCTTTCAGGGATCAACCCTAATTCCCTCGGCAGACACAACATGCCCCAGAAAAGTAACTTCTCTCAACCAAAATTTGCACTTCCTGAATTTGGCATACAGTTGCTTTTCCCTCAAAATTTGCAGAACAATCCGATGATGCGAATCGTGCTCCTCCTCCGTCCTTGAATATACCAAGATATTATCTATGAACACTACGACAAACCGATCCAAGTAGGGTTGGAATACCCTGTTCATCATATCCATAAATGTAGTTGGTGCATTTGTCAACCCAAACGGCATCACAGAGAACTCGTAGTGACCATAACGAGTTCGAAAAGTAGTCTTATGAATATCTGCCTCCTTGACCTTAAGCTGATGATAACCTGACCTCAAGTCTATCTTCGAAAAGACAGAAGCGCCTCGCAGCTGATCGAACAGGTCGTCAATCCTTGGCAACGGGTACTTGTTTTTAATAGTCAACTTGTTCAATTTCCTATAATCAATACACATCTGCATCGACCCATCCTTTTTCTTGACGAATAACACCGGTGCTTCCCACAGGGACACACTTGGTCGGATAAAACCACGGTCCAACAGTTTCTGAATCTGAGCTTTAAGTTCCACCAGCTCCTTCGGCGCCATCCTATATGGAGCAATGGACACCGGAGCTATTCCCGGAAGAAGATCAATGCAGAACTCCACCTTGTGATCCGGAGGTAACCCTGAAAGCTCTTCTGGAAAAACATCAGAGAATTCCTTCACCGTTCTAACATCTCTTACAGACAACTCCTTGGCATCCAACGCACTGACGAAAGCTAGGAAAGCCTCACACCCTTTTTTCACCATCCTTTCAGCTTTTAAAGCAGACACCACTTTGGACAGGTAATTCCTTCTCTCACCTATCACCAACATCTCCTTATCCTCACGAGTCTTCAGTATCATGCGCTTAGCAGCACAGTCCAAGTTTGCTCAATACTTAACTAACCAGTCCATACCTAAAATCAAGTCAAACTCACCGAACGGCAATTCCATCAAATCAGCTGGGAAAACAATCCCTTGGACTTCTAAAGGCACACTCCTAAATAGTTTGTTCACCACTACAGATTGTCCTAAAGGGCTAATCACAATCATTTCTCTAGAAGCAACCTCAGATTCTATGTTCAAAGTACCAGACACATTACTAGCAACATACGAATGCGTCGACCCAATATCTATTAGTGCGGTATAGGGCAAACCAAAAATAAAGAACGTACCAGTTATGACGTCCGGTGCATCACCCTCCTCTTGGGGTCTAGTGCAGAAACCAACCCAGCCGCCTCGCATCCGTATTCCCAAAGACCTCGACCGATGCTCCACGCCCTCGACAAAAACCATTTCCTCCTAATCGACCACGACCTCTCAATGGTTGTCGCCCCACCTCTTCCGGATCGAACATAACCCCGACCTCATCGACCGTGCTCTGCTTGGCTCTTGCGACACGATCCCTTACCCGATGATGTACCGATCCACACCAGTAACATCCATTACTTCTTGCCCAAAGACTACCCCAAGTGAAACTTCCCACAACTAGCACATTGTCGAGGCCGACTGAAGAAGAATAAAATTTCCTTCAGCAACTCGACTCAAATTTCATCAAACCTAGGCCTCTTTTGAAAACCCCACCGATCCTCGACGACCTAAAATTCCTTTTATTCCTACCCCTATCCTTATCTTGATTCTGCCTTTCAGATCGCTTCACCTCTTCGACTATCTTAGCCTTCTCAACCAGAATAGCAAACTCTCTTTCCCGTTGCAGAGCTATCAGTACTTGTAGCTCGTCCCTCAAACCATCCTCAAATCGAACACATCGCTCATGATCTGTTACAACAATACCCCGAGCATAACGGCTTAAACGTAGGAATTTCGCCTCATATTCAGCCACCGACTTATTCCCTTGGACCAAGTTTAGAAATGCCTTCCTCTGAGCGTCCACATAGCTTGCTCCAACATACTTACTCTGGAACACTGACTTAAAGAAGTCCCAGGTAATACGGTCCGCTGATATACCATCTCTTACCGTGAGCCACCACTGGTATGCCTCATCTCGAAGAAGAGACACAACTCCTTTCAACTTTTCCTCTGTGGTACAATCAAGGTCGTCCATGATCCACTCAACCGCTTCCAACCAATACTCAGCTACGTTAGGTGCCACACCAGAAATGTCACTAAACATCTCAGCCCCATTAGCTCGGAGTCGCTAAGAAACAAATTTTTGAGCTACTGACCCCGTGCTTGCTCCAGTAACCCGCTCCAGAACACACAACATAGCTTGAGACATAGCATCGTCTCCCCCAGTTTGGTCTTAAAATCCCGCTTCTGTAATTGGTGATGCTGGCACTTCACCTTCTGGCCCATGCCCTGATTCCGAGGGTTCAGCCTCAACTCCTCGGCCTCTACCAAGGCCTCGCATACCACGTCCCAGTCCTCTAGCGCTCATGACTACGAATTTGACTTAATCTGATTAAAAGTTTTATGGATTAGTACATCTTCTACTGTTTGTTAACGGATAGCTTATGTAAATAGTATTAGAAGTGATTTTCTCCAATCGCATACCTAAGAGTCTCATTTTCTAAAGTTGAATTTCTTAGCATTAGCAATCACAACACAATACAATTACTTCATACAAATCAACCAATAGTCAGAAGACTTATCGTGCGGATTTGGTGCCGGAGACTCAGGTGCTATACTTCCAGAAAATAAGTATTTTCTAAACCATTTTCCAAACCAACTTTTGAAAACATTTTTGAACCCCTAACCCACAGCCGAGTTTTGCAACCGGGCTCTGATATCATAATTGTAACACCCCAAATCTGGTCAATACATCAAGACCAAATTTGGTATGTTACAGGAAGAGAAGTTTATAAAATTTTGATGGAAACTTTAGCTTGGAAAAACTTTCTGAATAATGTTTCTATCTTGAAAATAAAATTTTAAATCTCATCCAAGAGTTTCTCACTATTTTCTTTTTCATGAACTAAAAGTCGTAAATCATTTTATTTTATGAAGCCGAAATTGGGGATTCTATAATCGTGACAGTTGGAAACAATGTTGAGTTCTTAAGAAAACTCTGGATTATTTAGCTTACACTTTTATTCTCTTGTCATCTTTGTAGTTACACCTTTTTAGAAAAATAATTGTAGTATTTTATCTTAGAAAAACTCCATGTTTGTCACTTCAGAAATATATAATAGCAGTGTTAAGGAAAATCCCAATTTAAAGTCGTAGAGGCCTTATTACATTGAAAAATCCCAAAATTAAAAAGTATGTTTAAAATAAGCAAGAAAGTTTACGAAAAAGAAATATTGCATGGCCACCTCAAGTTCGCCTCGGCTCCAAGTTTGTGATCTAGGGGTTACCTGCAAAATTAAGCAGATGGGTGAGTCACCGAGACTCAGTGTGTAAATCCCCTTATAACGCAATCTGGCCTTAAGCCCACAGTTGCACATCGGGCCTTAGCCCACTCAATATAGCATATAACACATGCATGCAATGCAGCCCACCCCATCCTAGTTTTCCATCCTCTAGGTCACCTGAATCATCCAAACACCCGTGGCATTATGCCACTGTGGTTCTAGACCACCGTGGTCCCAGACCACTCGTGACAAAGTCACCTAATATATATATAATCATGGGGCCAACCCACCGTGGTCTCAGAACACAGTGACAATCTCTGATAAGTACTTGTATACGTGGGGCCAACCCACTGTGGTCTCAGACCACCGAGACAAGTCACTAATATATGTATACGTGGTTCCAAACCACCGTGGTTCTTAGACCATTGTGACATTAGTTACTGATTCACACTTCCCCTTTCATTCATATCCCAAAGCCCATGCTCATTTTATCATATTAAAAATGAATGCAAACATATTTTCAATATGTAACAGATAATTAATTCACACACGCATATAATCGAAAGTATCATCATAGCAGAACTTACCCGATGTCTCTATCCTTACCCCCAAGGGTATCTCGACTATCTAAGCAGTCGTTTCAGCTTTCAGCCAACTCAATTATTAACAAAAATTACTAAAGTAAAGTGTGAGCATTACACACCTGATAACGCGTAAAACTAAACTCTCTACGTCGATGCTCTCACTAGCAGGGATAACGGCTATTTGTCTATCCCAGGTAGATGTTGGCTCCCTACCACAGCCTGGCGGAAAGTCTCGAACTGCCGACACCACACGTCGTTTGAATGACGGGTTGGGGACTACTCGCACACTACCCTTAGGCTCCTTAAACGCACTCTCTTTGGATCGGCTAGCACTCATGTCCATGATGAAAAACCTTGATCAATACTCAAACAGAACCCTTTGATTGGCTAACCAAAAGATTTGATTAAAGCCGAGTAAAACGAAAGAGAGACTGTAACAACTCAAAATTGGGCCTAGTAGGATTGGGCCCATTGGACCTTGAGCGTAGAAGCATTTTAAAATTTATGGGAATTTGAGAATGGCATTATTTCAAGTTGGACTTATTAGGAGGGTGATTTTGGAAAGTTACGGGGTTCTAGGAAGTTCCGGGTTCAAGTTAGGCTATAGGTAAATTTTTGTATTTGAGCACTTAAGGGGAAAAGGCAAGTGGCATCAAGGCTTAAGGTAATAAGTGTGTATTTTGCTAGCATAAGAGAGCATATGGCAAGGAGGTTAAGGCATCAAGTGGAGAGCATGGAGGGAAGGGGTTCAAATCCCATCTTTTGAAAATTTTGGATTTATTTTTGTGCTATTCATCCAAAGTGTCGGTCAAGGCTTTAATTAGATAAGAAAGAATTTTTAATTTGGGAAAGATGGCTAAGGAATATGGTAAGGAGGAAGACTAGGGAAAAAGAGGGAAAGAAATGAAAGAAAAAGGCATGTGAAGGGAACATGTTGGCTTATATTGTGGAAGGTGTTTTGGAAAGATTTTTATTTGGTCAATGCTCATCTTTTGGAAAAGATGATACATGGTTTTGGTTAAGGGAAAGAGGGGGAGCCGAATTTCTCTAGCTCTCCCTTGCATTTTCGCATTTTTGGGGGTCATTTCTTTTTCCTTTCTAAATATTTTGGTTCTTTTGATTGCATTTCCTCTTGACCGAAACTTCAATTTGCCTATTGACTTCTACTCTTTTCTTTTCAAACATTCTCTTTTATAAACCATAACCGAAACATCAACTTCATCTCATAGCCGAAACTTGGTTCTTGTGGTTGCCGAAGCTTCTTTGCCTTCTTGGGTTTTCGGTGGTTGCAAGGTAGTGTTCTTCCTCTTCTTTTATTTTCTTCTTGTTTCTCTTTTACTCCCTCTTCTAAAACCGATTATTCACCCTGTTCTTTTGACCAAGGCCGAATCTATTCTTTGCTACTTCCATCTTCTTGGTTCTCTTGGTGTGGGCCGAATCGGTAGAGTGTTAGCTTACACTCTCATCATCTTTCTAGCCTTAAGGAAATCAATAGAAGGGGATCTATTATTGTCAAGGTAAGGGATTCGTCATGGTTCTTTTTGATTTTTTTCGTTGATCGGTTAGTTTGCTAAACGGTATAGAGGTGATGACTAATCGTTTATTTTTGGGGACCAAATCGCTCGATCACCTATCCCTCATAATAAGAGACTCAGATTGTTGGTAAGTGATATAGATTGTTAATCAATCGCAATACTTGGTTGAAGTTGAAAATTGGGCTTTGGACTAATTGTTAACCGATTGTACCTTTAGGTGCCGCGGAGAGTATCGTGTTACGGATTCCGAATAAGGTGTGTAATCCCGTACCCTTCTGAATACCTGTTTGAAATGGTGTGTAATCTCATACCTCTCTGAAAGTTTGCATGAAATGTTCTGTGATTCGATCGAAATATCGAATAAAACCGGAAACCGGCATCCGTGACCACTCGGGCGAGCGTATGTTCGTAGTGGGAACCGTAGTTTGAAATGAAACAGTTTTGGATTGAAGCAGTGACGTGAATTTGAAAAATCACGAAAAATAGGAGAAAGGGAATTAGAAAGCGAATAAGATATAGAAATAAAGCTTACTGTGTCTATTTTTATATAAAAGAAACAGAGGAGGAAGAGAAATTGTTTATTCTGTGATATCTTAATTTTAGTGAGACTGATTCTGATTGACTTCGTGGTTCCCTGTTCTGTCTTGGAAAAATCGTTTAAAATTGTACAAAGTGAATTATGAGTTATAAGTTATATGTATAGATTCCTTAGTGAGCCTATTTTTAATAGAAACAAGTGGGAGCAACATATGAAAACCGTAAAGTGAGATATTTGAATTTTGGATAAGAGAGGTCAGAACCGTTGGTCAGTGAAACAAGGGAATCTTTAATGAACAAACTGTATTAAATGGATAAGCCAAAAATTCTGAAAACTTTTTTTGTAAGAATATATATGAGTCTAGTTTCAAGGAAAATTTACAGATCTAAATTTCGAGTTTCCTACCTAAAGTTATAGTCAGTTTAGTCAATATGACGTAAATGGACAGTTACGATTTTTATGCCCCACATTAGTAGTTAAGTCTAGGTTGCGGAATTACCAAAATACCCTTGGAGGGTAAATTACCGAAATACCCCTGGGTTGCGAGATTACCGAATTACCCTTAGTGGGTAAAATTACAAAATTACCAAAATGCCATTATGGGCCGAATTACGAAAATACCCCTACGGGTCGATTTACGAAAATGCCCCTATGGGCCGAATTGCTAGAATGCTTTAGTGGGCCGAATTACAAGTTCTACAATTGGCCGATTTACCATAATAAATTACTGGATTAATGATTGTTGTTTATATATGTGGATATTATGCTTTATTATGTATGTTGAATTTACATATTTTGCATGGGATGGGAAAAATGTTGAAGAGAAGTGTAGCCTGGTGGCTTTGCCACAAATATTATGAAAAGCAGTTTGACTGCAGCGATACATTCTGGTTCTGGTGGCTCTACCACAAATTCTGATAAAGGCTATGTGCCAATCTAAATATGGCTTTGTGCCATCGTGATTATGGCTTTGTGCTAAACGTATTTACCCGGGGCTATGTGCCTAACATATGAATTAACGACTCTGTGTCGATCATTTTTTACCAAGGCTGTGTGCCGATTATATTACCGTATATGATATTCTGGTGGCTCTGCCACAATCTGTATAGTGGCTATGCCACGCATAATTATGACTCTGGTGGCTCAGCCACAAATATTACTAAATGGCATCTTGCGTGCTAATTATAATAAATGGCAACTTGCCTGCGATTGGTCTGTTTGGCGGGGTGGGTTGACTTGATCCCCACAGGTGTGATGGGATGGTACGGGTGGTGTGTAGCGGATGGATATCTAGGATGGTTTGGGATGCATACATTCATACATTTGCTTCATTTTAAATATTGTTATGTAAATGGGCTTAGGCCCAAGATATTGCTATATGGGTTCAGGCCCAGTGGATGACGGTAAGGGGATTTCACACTGAGTTCTTGTAACTCACTCGCCCTTTTTTCTTAACCCTTGTAGGTAATGCTCAGTGATGTGGATTTGGGCCATGGATGACTCGGTGGAGGCCATACTTCAGAAATGGTGTTTTATTTTGAACTTTAAATTTCTATTTCCGTTCACTTTACTATTTTGGGTTTTTTTTATGTTGTAGTAAGGTCTCTGGAGTATTTTATTATTTGCTTTATGGTTGTTATACTTATTATTTTGCTTAAATTGTTTAAAATGAGAATTTTCTAAAAACTTAAATAAAGGTTTTCCAAAATCGATTAACAAATGGAATTCAAAATAAACTTTTATAAATATTTTAACACGAAAGTTTTCACTCGAACTTTCAAACGATATTTTTAAAAGACACGGTTTTATAAGATCATTAGTTCAAATTTTCGATTTCTCAATTAACTTTCAAGGATTAGTAGTATTTTATCAAATATTTCTAATTAAACATGTTTTCTTGATTATAACAAAATAATATCTATTTTAGAACAAATCAAAAGGGATTTAACACGTTTTTCTCATGTGACATGCCAAATCCGGTCATAACACATGGGCCGGGTTTGGGGTGTTACAGAGACTAATCGTATAAGACTAAAGAAACTCCTTACCTTAAGAACCCAAATGGAGTGATCAGATTCGGCAATCAACAGACCCTCCAGCCTTGGACTACAAACGCTCTGCTAATGGAGTTTCCCGGAGTAACGTCCCAAAATGAGAGAAGAAGAAGAAAGAAAAAGAGAATAGCCGAAATCTAACCACCCAAAACAAAATAGCCATTCGGCTATGGCCACACAGAGTCGAGAGAAAATAAAGAAAGAAATGAAAGAGTCTCCCCTTACCTTAAACAACAGAAACCGATTGAAAAGACTTCCTGGCCAAAGGTTCGCGATGTTCGGCTAGCAGTAAAAGTGTAAGATTCGATTAGTGTGATGACAAAGGAGATTCGGCTATGATGAAAATGTGTAGAAACAAAACAGAGAAAATAATGAGAAATATGTTTCGGCTAGAGAAGATAGAAGTAGGGGAGAAGAGAGTTTCAGTTTTTGAAAATAAGAGAAGGAAGAAAGGTGAAAGAGATGAGTAGAAGAAAACCAAAGTTCGGCTAACAGGTAGAAGAGGGTTCGGCTAAATGTCAAAGAAGCAAAACAGATGAAAAGAAGAAGTTGCAAATTTCGGCACAAGAAGAAGTAGGAAAAACGAATGAGAGAAAATAAAAAGAGAACTCAAAGAGACTTTGCAAAAATCGGCACTCACCCTTAATGACCCAAAATGCCAAAATGAAAACAAATTGCCTAAGACTTGTGGGAATTTCGGCACACTCACCTCCTAGCAACCTAAACCGAAATCTCCCCCCTTCAAGCACCCCACAATCGGCCAACACCTCCACTAACATCAAATCCCTTGCTTTGCTCCTAATTTCACTCCCCATCACCCATTCAAATTGGTTTGACCAATTCAAATTCCTTCAAGCATTCTTGTCCATCCATTTGAATGCATTGACCCATTTAACCATCATCCTTGAAGAGTCCCTGCCGAATCCATCTTCTCTCCCTCCTGTCGCCAAAAATAAAGCTCCACTGTGAGGCTTATAGGATTCGAACTCCTCTCCTTCTTCTCCCACAAGTGGCGCCACCACCACTTGGACACAAGCTTCTTTATGTCAACAAACACAAGCAAAAAGACTTAAAGCCTGCTCCTACTAGCTCTCCCCCTTAGATGCCCAAAACAGAAAATTTTACCAAGGCTCAGGCTTGAACCGAGCTTCACCAGGACCCCCAAACACAACTAAATAAAAAGCAGATCAAACCAAGCACACCAAACACATAAAAATGCAGAACCCCTAATCTAGGATGTTACACAATCACTAGCTCGTAGTCTTTTAACAACTCTAATCATCGACGCTGGCTCAAATTCATATATTTCTGAGTCATTAAATACTTCAGACTTTTTTGATCAGAATAAACATGACATTTCTCACCGAATAGATAGTGACGCCAAATCTCTAACGCAAACACAATGGCTGCTAGCTCCAAATCATGTGTCGGATAGTTTCTTTCGTGTGGCTTCAAATGTCTCGACGCATAAGCTATGACTTTGCCTTCCTGCATCAAAACACAATCCAGGCCACTCAAAGATGCATCACTATAAATGATAAATTCTTTACCCAATTCAGGCTGAACTAACACTAGAGCTTCTGTCAATAGAGTTTTCAACTGATCAAAACTTTTCTGACACTTTTCTGACCACTCGAACTTAACATCTTTCTATAACAGCTTCGTCATAGGTGTAGCAATCATAGAGAAACCTTTCACAAATTGTCTATAATAATCAGCAATTCCCAGTAAGCTTCGAACTTCAGAGATATTTCTCTGAGGTTTCCAATCAAGTATAGCTGAAACCTTACTCGGATCAATCCTGATGCCTGATGCTGATACAATATGGCCTAGAAAACTGACTTCATGTAATCAGAACTCACATTTACTAAACTTTGTATACAACTGTTTATCTCGCAAAGTCTGTAGCACAAATCTCAGATGCTCAACATGCTCGGTTTCATCTCGGGAGTAGATTAGAATATCATCTATAAACACTACCATAAATTGATCCAAATACTGTCTAAAAATTTGATTTATCAAATCCATGAAAATAGCAGGTATATTAGTAAGTCCGAAAGGCATAATCAGAAACTCATAGTGTCCGTACCTCGTTCGGAAAACAGTCTTTAGTACATTAGAGTCTTTAAGAATACAAATTCTTCTTTTAATCTATCCTTCAATTCATACATGTACGTTCAAAGTTTATTTCCATTTCGTAGATAAATTCAAACACATATATCCCAATTAACTTTTTAATCAAATAATTCAAATCATACTAACTACTGAATCAGTCTTTTCGAAGAAATCTTTATTCTCATTAGAAGGATGACCCCAGACATATCATTATACAAATTAATCTTGATCTTCTTATCATTTTCACTTTTATCACTGTCGAACCTTCACGAAAACTAGAAAAGAATTTATAATAAAGCTATCTCATATATTAATCATCGAAACTCCGAATTATACTAAAATCACCTTAACCATATAGAAATCATTGAGCTTTATTAGGAACAATGTCTCAATCCTATAATGAATATTATACCAGCTATTACTGAAGTATCTGAACACAGAAAGGAATCAAATATGATTTAAATAGCAACCATTGTAGAAACACATCTTCTATAACTCTGAGAAAGGTACCACTGTACTCTCACATTTCAAACCAAAAATTGTAATTGTAATAGACATAGTCATATCTGTCAAATAGAAATATCTTGCAGATAATCACATGGAATCATACAAATACCGGAGTAGCAAAATTTCAACATTAGAAGTTACACAGAATATCTAAAAATTACAACTCATATAAAATAACATTAGTTCCGATGATATCCCAGAAATGTCCAGAAAGAACAATGTCGTTCATAAATACTGAAATCCACAATAACAGAAGTAATATAATCTTCACTTATATTCAATAGAGAAATAACTAGTAGAAACAGAATATTAATCCCATACCGAATTCACCATCGAATTTCA
Source organism: Gossypium sturtianum (assembly GCA_025698515.1). Lineage (NCBI taxonomy): Eukaryota > Viridiplantae > Streptophyta > Magnoliopsida > Malvales > Malvaceae > Gossypium > Gossypium sturtianum. The sequence continues at coordinate 96,872,116 of CM046952.1, forward strand.
TATCCACACCATGGAATAAATTATTAAAGGAAGACATAACAATGTCGAATATAACCCAAACAGATCAACGATACTTTCGTCTATTAATATGTTTAGCTAATGTTCTTATATGATAAAACTTTTTCTTTGAAATTAAACAGTCACATATACTTTTGAGGATAAATGTACACACAGAATGTCCAAATGGAATCATAATAACTGCCCGACTATAACCATTGCATTCAACCATCAATACAATTCAAACATCAATCCACTATCTAATTATGTCATCAGAAATTTTCATATTATCCCATTAGTAACAGAAATCAATTCAGGAAAACTTTCAGTTAATACTTTATTCAGATAACATACCTGAATAAGTCATTTAATCGGAGTTAACTTCTTCTTTAACAGTGACTTCGCAAAATCTGAATAATCTTCAGAACTGCCCAATATCTCTTTTAGTACTATCTTCATTTGCTGATTCATTCTCTTTTCTGACCACATTACTAATCTTTCAAACACGGATTTTCTAAAACTTCACATTAGTGAGCTTATTCCTTCCAACTCTTATAATAAAATTGTAACATTTTTCTGACAAGGGGGTGAGGGTAGTAGAACCTCAAATTTAACTCTCACATAATTTCACATAATACATACTATCACGAATAGTCAGTTCATTACTAATTTCACATTCTCAAATCATTTAATATACCTTTTCTTTTAATCACTTTTTATTATTAACACATTGTTCATATGCTAACTCAAATCACCATTTCAAAATCAGAACATCTCAGATTGCAATCATAACTCAAATATCATATCTCATATGCTCTTATAATTATCACATTTATTAATAACAACATGCCATACAATTTAATTCTTACCTTTATGGGTCTCAACTCATCATCAGCACATTTCCACTCAATTATTTGAATATCTACTTTTGTACTATCAGAATTAGCCCAGTTGGAAATCTTATCTATCACATCAAAACAATTTTCGTTAGAGTCGGGAGATATCACACTATCGCAGATTTAATATGGCATGTATAGCTAGACTCACATACGCTATGGTAGTCCTAGAATTGACTAAACCATGGCTCTGATACCAATCAAATGTAACACCCCTACCCCGTATCCGTCGCCGGATTAGGGTTACAAGGCATTACCGAATAAGACATCACTCAAACAGGCATATATTTTCTTTTCTTTTATTACAAATATATATACATATGTAATTATATTATTTGAATCGTTTTAAGTACAAATGAATATCAAGAATTTTAATCAATTCACTTACTAATTAATAAGTCGATATATATATACATGTCAAATCACTCAAGTAATCACAAATACACATTCGGCCAAACATATAATCTTACATACAAACAACCTCGATTATAATCATCATTCAATTAATTTACAATTTAAAACTTAACTCCAAGTATATTCCAAATTTAAAAAAAATCACAAGCTTATAGAATCCATGACTAACCATAAAAAAATTCTCAATAAAGTATACCAATAATTCATTTAAGCATAGCCGGATATATGCAAATATATACAAAATTCTTTATTTAAATTTCTATCACATTACATCATATAACCAATTTAATCTTGAAACACATCTATTAGCTTTCACATAACTAAAATTTACATCCCACAAATACCACAAACAAATACAAATATCATAACCAAATTACTAGAACTAAATCCATTTGTATTATATTTAAACATCTATCAAAATTTCACATCATTGCCGAATACATATATATCCAACATGATCATTTCAATTCCAAATCAAAAACTTGATAATCAATATGACTACATACCTATTTGTTAAATTCGAATAATATATATATCAAAACCAAATCACATCTTACTAATTTACATAATTACTAATACTTATTACATAGACAATTTATTTAACAACATTTAGTAAGTAAATCAAACTTTACACAATGCACAACAAATATACAATTACATAACACTTAATCGAATTTAACATATCCCTATTATCATCACTTACTCATAGCCAAAATATCCAAGTTTACGTTTGGTTCAAGTCCACATTTTAACTAATTCGATTCATCATACCAAACATAACCAATATACATATACTAATCACATAACCAAATTCAATATGTCTAACTTAAAATTAAACATAACACATACTTACCTATCATGAACATATACCGTAATCACATATGCATAAGTATAAACTTTTTTTTTAATGATCATTATCAACCATAAACACAGAACCCAAATCAATCAAAGAGGATAAGCCATCTTCGCATGGCTATTATTTACATACAAAGTACTTAATTCCTATTCCACCTTTTACTATGCTATACATGCCATATATTAAATTTTCAACTTAGTAAAATACCAAAGGAAACTGTCGATAGTGTGAGTAGTCTTGCTGAAGATCCTCGAACTCGTAACGTATATCCAAATCTATAAACAAAAGTAAACAAGAATACGCACAGAGTAAGCTATTTAAGCTTAGTAAGTCATAAGCAATTATATATATACCAACTATTATATATTAACATTAAGTTACCAAACTGAAAATACAGGTTCCCAAATACAAGGTTATCATTTAAATCTTTCATACACATATCATATGGCTAACTGTACAAATACACATGAACTTATATAAATCTCACTATTAAAATCACATATACCCCATTTGGCCGATTATACACATTCACATATACATTCACATTTTTCACATTTGTAACTTTAACATTTATATAATCAATTCAACAACTGACTTACCTTATTTTCACATATACAAGAGCATTTTGTCAACTTACTTGCTCAATAAACATCACATATGCACTGGCCAAATACAACTTACCTCACGATACACGTTTATTAAGCTATCATGCAATACTTACTCATGTATCATTTCTGTTTATCTCCTTCATCAATTCATGTCTCCAAGTCTCTGTAATCCCGCACACATAGTGCAAATTTAAATAACGTGTCGCACACTTAGTGCCGTTACTTTAGAAAGAGCACACGTGTAGTGCCATTTAACAAGAATGTATCGCACACTTAGTGCCATTACTTATTATTCCGCACACATAGTGCCATTTAACATAATGTATCGCACACTTAGTGCCATTACTTATTATTCCGCACACATAGTGCCATTTAACCGATTTTGCACACATAGTGCCATTTAACCGATTTCGTACACACAGTGCTCGGTAAATTTAGTTCGCACACATAGTGCCCTTTTACAGACCTTTCCTTTGCTCTTCCAAAACATTTATAATCCCATTCCCATTCGTACATACTCAATTTATTTTATCTATCTATAGCATATAATTATTTATCAACAACTCAATTTACCATGTTCACTTACCTTTACATTCAGCAATATCAAATATATACATACACACACATCCAAAAATTTCAATTACCATCACTACTCACTTTACATTTCCATACATATATGTACATATCTATCACTTAACCATAGTACATATATTTGGCCAATTCATACATTCCATATTTATACATATATTTTCATAATTTCAAACCCACATTCGGCTAGTATAAATATACATACACATTTCATTTCATTTCATGATACATTAGTATATAGTCAAATTTATTTCACCCAACTGCTTAAAAACTTACCTCAGACATCGTTGAACGACAAAAACCGGCTATTCAACTATTTTCGCTTTTCCCCGATCCAAGTCTGATTTCTTTGGTTCTTAATCTAAACATATTCAAATTAAGCTCATTCAAACATATTTTCATTCAATTTAATCCAAAAACACATAAATGGGTAAATTACATTTTTACCCCTGATATTTCACATTTTCACAATTTAATCCCTATTGCACAAAACACAAAATATGTAAAATCTCACAACCACATAACTAGGCCGAACCTTCCTTATAATCATATAAGTCCATACATTTCATTTATTTTGTATTTTAGCCCCTTAATTTATTATTTTTTCAATTTAGTCCTAATTACTCAAAATCATCAAAAACTCCAATACAAAACATATTAATCTGAAACATATCTTCAATATTTCCTCATCAAACAACACAACACACATATATTCATCAATGGCATATCACAAAATATTCATCAATTTCTAAAATTAAGACATGGGCTTTGTACATCTCATAGCAACGATCTCAAAAACGTAAAAATTATTAAAAACCGAGCAAAACACTTACCTTAATTTAGCTTAGACATGGTCGAACCCTTGTTTGCTCACTTCTTTCTTTTTCTTTCTTACATTCGGCCATTAAAGATGAAAGAATGAGTAATCTTTCTCTTTCCCATTATGTTTTATTATTAGAAACTTAATATAATATATATAATTAATAATAATAACATTTATAATATATAATTTCATATTATATAGTCACTTAAGCATAATCATGTCGTCCGCTATAGTTAAAATTGGGCAAATTACAAATTTAATGCTTCCATTTAAAAAGACATCAACAATTTAGCCATTACACATTAAACTATCAAATTTTCAATTCACGCGATTAAGCCCATTTTAATAATTCGACACCCAAACAATAAAATTAAATCACGAAAATTTCACACATAATAATTCACACATAATTAACACGAAAAATAATATTTAAATATTTTTCGGACTCGGATTTGTGGTCCCAAAACCACTATTTCGATTAGGTTCAAAATTGGGTTGTTACAAGATGAATCTCCGACGATCCCCAATCTGAGCTAGCTTGGCAACACTATAAAAACATGGAAAATAAACAGAGTAAGCTATATAGCTTAGTAAGCTCGTATGCAAGAAATAAGCAAACCCTACCATGTAATCAACATTTAAGAGATATAACATAAGATGATATAAATTACCATAAGTTTAGCATTTATAATTTATTCCTTCACAACCTTACCTAAAATTCCTCATTTCTCGAAATTCAATAAACATAAGTTTTATGTACATACCTGTACCATATCAAAATGAAATTACACATATTCTCGTCTTTGACATACCCGTGAACCACTCGAAATAATAATGTCAGATACTCGGGTATTTTGCACACTAAGTGCCACATATGTAGCCCAAGCTACCTAAGTCTCATATCACATAATCGCTAGCTCTCGAGGTATCAACGGGCTTGCTCACACAAGTTGTCAGTCCAGACGTAGCTATACGGTGCTGCTCACACAAGCGTCAAGTAATCGCAACATATGCTAGTATACTCAGCCACCGATAGGACGTACAGGACCAGCACCCGGATCACATAATCACATAACACATAGTAACCCTAGTGACATGTCACTTGTATCCTAACCTATTCCTAAGGTTCAAACGGGACTTCTTGCTTGTCGAATCATCGTCGGACTCGTCCATAGAGTTATACTCATCCACATAATCGACCATACAGTTTATGCAATATTAAAGCATTTAAATACAATTATTTTAAAGCTTATTTTTAACATACGAACTTACCTCGATACAAAATGGCAAAATGGACCTAATCGTCAAATACTTTGTTTTCCCCCGATCTAGGTCAGAACCTCGTCTTTCTTGATCTATAATATCAAATTCATCTCATTTAATTATCACATTATTCAATTTAGCCCAAAAGCACCTTATGGCAAAAATTACATCTTTTCCCCTAAACTTTTGACATTTTACATTTTAGTCCCTAGGCTCGTAAAATGAATTTCATTCATTTTTTTAAAAAAAAACCCAAGCCTAGCCGAAACTTATTCATACTCATACCAACCCACATTTTTCATTTATTCACATTTTAACACATAATTTACAACCTTTTACAAATAGGTCCCTTTTTGACATTTTCATCAAAAATCATTTTGTAAATGTTGTTTAACTAAAAAAAAACATGCATTTTCTACCATTAAATATCAAAATACATACATATTCTACATGGGTAAAATTTTAGACTTTGACATCTTTTCAAATTATCCCTTGAAATAGCTAGATTAGGTTAAGATAACTTCAAAAACATGAAAATCATCAAAAATGGGACAATAACGGACTTACAATCGAGCTTGAAAGTGGCCAAAACCCTAGCTATGGCTTCCTTCAAATTTTTAGCACAAGGGGGACTAATTTGAGAAGATAGACACTTTTATTTCACTTAATTTTGTCTTTATTTACTAGTTTACCAAAATGCCCTTAATGTCAAACTTTGGAAATTCACCTAACCATGTCCATTTTTGTCCACTATGAAGTATAATGGTCTAATTACCATTTAAGGACCTCCAATTTAAAATTTCATAGCAATTAAACACCCTTAGCTTCTAGAACACACATTTTGCACCATTTGCAATTTAGTCCTATCAGTCAAATTGGACACTCTATCGATAAAATTTCTTATCGAAATTTTCACACAATCATTCAATACTGTAGACCTTAAAGAAATAATAAAATTAATATTTCTACTTCGGATTTGTGGTCCCAAAACCACTATTCTAATTTGACCCAAAAACGGGCTGTTACAGATTTTCCATGTCACTAGATAATGTGCCCAGTGGTCGAGTATTCAGATTCGAAGCAAGTTGTCCTAATGTGCCTCCAACGCCCGAATAGAAGATGAATTCCCTTGCACAATAGCTTTTGTGCGATTCATATGCTCCCACATTAAAGGTTCAAGAGCTGCTAACAGGTTAAAAGGAAAAGCTTGCGTGTACTATTGTCTTCGATGTTCTGGAACATGTTGATTCGACATTGAAGAGTATTGTGGCTACGTCTGATTTTGATGTGGATGAATCTGGATCTGATTGTAGTTTTGTTGTTGTTGAATGGAATTCCCTTGTCTTGAATTATAATTTCCTTGGGTAGATATATTCCCTTATCGGAATGTCGCATCATTTTGTCTGGCATTCTGAGTTCCCCAAGACTATTGATTGCATGTAGAATTATTATAAGAGGTGCCATAAGAATTGTTACAGATGTTACTGACATAAAAGACATTCTCTGCATGTTGTGGACAATCTTTATAGCTGTGGTTGTCACTGCAAATCTCACAAAAAAAGTAGGAACATTAACTTGTTGAGTGACTTGTATAGGTGCAACGTCACTAGTCCCTTGCATATTTTTTATCATATTAGCAAGAGAAGAAACTGGAGCACTAAGCGCAGATATTGTGTCCAATTCAATAACACACGGAGTAGCTTTTGCTTATGAAACTCTAGATATTGGATATTGATAATCATTCTGAGCATTTCTTTCTAGAATTCTAATAGCATCATTATAAGTACAATCCAGCAGAGGACCATTGGCTGATGCGTCGACAAGATTCCTTGTGTGTAAATTCAGCCCATTATAGAAAATCTCAATTTGTGATTCCTACTGAATGACGTGCATGGGACAATGTCGAAGCAAAGATTTATCATGTTCCCATGTGGTGTGAAGATTCTCATCGTCCAACTAATGATAAGCTGTTATATCATTTTGGAGACGAGCATTCATTGTCGGTGGGTTAAATAGCAAAACAAATTGTGTTGCTAGTGCATTCCAAGAAGTAATTGAGTTGGCAGATAGCCTAACAAACCAAGTACGCGCTCTTCCCTGCAAGGAATAAGGAAATAATTGCATCTTCAAAGCATCATCAGAAATGCCTTGTTGACTAAAGGAAGCACAAATCAATAAAAATGATTTAAGATGTTCTCGTGCATCTTCATGTGGCAGTCCAGCATATTTTCCATTAGAATTCAACATTTGAAACCTTGCTGGCTTGAGTTAAAAATTTCTAGCTTGGATTGCTGGCCTAACAACTCCCGGTTGTAAGTCATCCAAGATAGATACTACAAAATATCATATAGTCCAGTTTTGTATTTGATCATCTTGCTGCAACGGTGGGTTATTAGCATTTTGTTGCTACATCAAGGGTATGACTTCATAGTTTCTAGGTAAAGCCATATTCCTTTGCTCTCGAAGTCTCCTCCGAACGGTTCTTTCAATTTTCGGATCAAAATTAGCAATAAAATCTGAATTTCTTTGGGTCATACAACTCCTAAAATAAAATGTGAAAATAGTGACAAAAGGAAAACAAGTTAGTAACAACTAAATATATGAAAAAAAAACAAAAATAAACATCAAACAAATGTCATCCCTAACAACGGTGTCAAAACTTGATCGGTTGTTAATGTCACAGCAATAATATGCAAGCGTACACTGTCGATGCAAGTATAGTAGAAAGATATGAGTCTGTCGGATATCGATCCCATGAGTATGGTTGTCTTTTGTCTATCATTGTCAGTGCAATAAATATATGGGAATGAGATAAATTGTGAGTGTAATTGTCGAAGAAATAACTTGAAAACAATAAGATAAAATGTTATACAGATAAATTGGGTCCCCAACGTGAATATTCAACAGAATGCTAAGTGCTCACAAGGTATAAAAGGATAGGTGATTGTCGATGCATTAAATTGCAATGAATATCTTACTAATCTTAACTTCTATATTTAATCAAAGACTTAAAACATGCACATTAGCCACACCTTTCGATGATGGCAATGGAACACTATTAAGAACAAGTGGATTAAATTTCTCTAATCCTTAAGCAACTTCCATTCTGTTGTCATGCTTGTTAGCTTGAACTGTCAATGCACCTTTCAGTGTTAGTGACCGCAATAACACTTCCGTGATAAAAAAATTCAAACCCAAGGATTAAACAGTAGAAGCAAGATTGAATAAAATAACATTTAACCTAGAAATCATGTATACTTTTGTACAGGCATGAAATAGAAAGTAATCACCATCGTTTAGAAAAGAAAAATAAAAGAAACAAGTGGAGAATACTGGAACGACAAAAATGTGCAACTGTACACAATCGCAACAAGTAATAAAGTGACAAGTAAATGTCGAGTTATCCTACCCACAGAGACTGTGAAAAAAATTATTTATGAATGCTATTTAAAACACTTTGGTGAAGAAAAATATTTTGTTTGAAAAGGGTGATTAAAAACTAAGATTTTTCTAACACCCCTAACCTGTATCTGTCGCCAGAATGGGGTTACGAGTCATTACCGGACAAGTCACAACTTTTATACAATCATATAATCACTTAAGTCATATTAAAATATATTTATGTATCCACACAGCATTTACGAATTATATCTCAAAATTCAACCGGATTTAAATCGAACACATATACATATATATGACATTTTGTTTCATAATAGTATACGTGCACTTACTAAACCAAAATCATATGCGGCATTATCATTATAAAACCATGACCGAACTTGCTATATACATTTATTTAAGTCCCAAAATAATGCACCATTTCATATGCCTAATTTACCGTATTTAAAATACAAACACATAATCAAAACACCAGTCAACTTTAGGCATAAATCATGTTCTTCATTATCCATTTACTATGTACTCAAAACAACTAAACCATTAATTCACATCCATTTGACTATTATATCAATCACCATTTTCGATTCCAATAGATAGGTTCATAATATAATTAGTTAAAGAACATTTTATTTACACATACACGGCATACAAGACATATACACTTATTTCTATATAATACGCATATAGTGACATTAAGATTAAATCAAATATACAACTTTTCTTATTATAAATTTAATGTATATATATAACCATATCCATTTGAGTCATTTTCGAACATTCATATTAAACCATAAATGCCAAATTCGTATAATATAATCATGTTTAGTTTATACATTACTTTCATAACCTCATATAATCTATACCCTAAATCGCATATTATACCAACTATTTACGCATGTTATATGCACATACTTACCAACACCACCAAACCTCAATAACTACCTCATGAGAGAACATATCATAAGCACATATATATATTTACTAATTTTCCCAGTTCATATCAAAGTTATCCCGTAGTGTAACATCCCAAACCCAGCCCATGCGCTATGAGCGAATTTGGTATGTCACACGAGCAAAACATGTTAAACCCTTTTTGTTCGTACTAAAATATTACTTTGTTAAAAATCAAGAAAACAAGTTTGATTTGATAAAATACTACTAACCTCAAAGATTTGATTGATAAATCGATAAATTTGAACTAATGATCTTACAAAACCGTGACTTTTGAAAATATCGTTAATAGTTCGAGAGAAAATATCCGTGTTAAAAATATTTGTAAAAGTTTATTTTGAAATCCATTTGTTAATCGATTTTGGAAACCATTGTTTGAGTTTTTAGAAAATTCCCCTTTTTAAACAATTTAAGAAAAATAATAAAAACATCCCAACCAAAGAGCAAAAAAATAAAAAATAGTCCAGAGGCCTTATTACAACATTTAACCCAAAATAGTAAAGTAATAAAATAAACGAGAAAGAAGTCTAAAGTCCAAATAAATCATTTTCGAAGTATGGCCTCTGTAACAACCCAAACCCGGCCCAAACATTACGACCGAATTTGATTTGCTACGGAGAAAAACTTTTTGAACACCATCCAGAACCAATTTTAAGTTTCGTTGAAAACCCATTGTCTCTTGGTTATCTTGCCAAAACTATACTTGAGTTTAATTTGGAAGTTTAATTAAGTCCGGTTATTATACAAATTTCAAGTGTGCCCGATGGCACGATAAAACATTTTCGTGTTAATTTAAGAAAACGTGTGATTTCAATTCAGTTTTAATGATATAGTTTAAAGTAAATATCCAACATATAATAAAACACAAATAAAGTTTATGGAGGCCTTATTACAACCAAAATAAAAATAACCAAATTTAAAGTTCTATAAATTTAATTCCACTGCATGGCCACCTCGAGTCCAACCGGCTCCTCAACCGCCATCTACGGGTCACCTGAAAAATGTTAAAGGAGAAGGTGAGTCACCAAGACTCAGTATGTAACCCTTCCCCCGTTTAAAATAAAAAACAACATCTCATACACAACATATAACAGTTAATATGCAGAGTATCGTATGCCCAACCTAGCCAACCAAACGCCTTTGTCTACCCCATGTGGTACCAAACCACGGGTGACCGTAGTCACAATGTGTTACCAAAACACCGGGTGGTGCCAAACCACCGGTGACGTATAGTCACAATGTGCTACCAAAGCACTTGGTGTCCGTGAGACACAAATCGGGTGATGGGGCCAACCCATCGTGTGATACCAAATCACCGCGATTTATCCCATATCTCAAGTGGGGCCAACCCACGGTGGTGTTAACCACGAGGGACAAGTCGCTATGAGGTACCAAACCTGCGGAGGTACCAAACCTCTGGTGACATATAGTCACGATGTGTTACCAAAACACCGGTGCTCGTCGACCACGAAACATCACGCCCCCTCCTCTCATATAACCCACAGTAGATAAACAAGCAACAATAGATCTCATGCCTTCATCACACGTGTCAAAAAAGCCATGCTTCCCAAAAGCATTAAAGTAATCTCATCTTAACAGAGACTTACGGGATCCTCACTTGTACCGTTAAGGTACCAATCCGCATCTACATCAAGCGATTTACATACGAATATATATATATAACACAACATTAAGCGCTATACGTGTGTATGTACACACTGTCACACCTACGAATAATCTAAATCCCGAATGAAGAAGTCGGCCACCTTAGATCCACTAGCCCCTATATTTGGCCAAAATAGTGTTAGTGAAATGGCCATTCGGCCAAACCCAATGATTCTATAGGGTTATTGCTTGAACCCGAATCCTTACCTACTCGCTTTGAATACTAGTCTCGGCACCCAAATTACGAATGGTTTCACACATTAGAATCGGTCAATGGACAATGTCGGTAGCCTTCGGCCTTAATCGAATACCAACTAAATGAAATCTTCTTACCACTACTACCAAAACCGATTGCTAGAGATTAGGGCTTGGGTCAATCGCTTCACAATCTTGGGGTACCTAGCAGAGATCAATTCCCAAAGCATTTAGAAACCACGATTACCATTGCCGAAATCGGCACTTATTCCCCCTAATAGAAATCGACAAAAACACAGAGGAGGAGAAAGATGGCATTCGGCCATACCTACCTATCTTATGAATCGATTGGAGATGAGTTTAGAGAAGATTACCCTTGCTTGAATATTCGGGCAAGAGGAAAATATTGAGGAGAAAAGGGTGTTGGAGTTTCAAAAAAGAAGTAGAGAGGGGATTCGGCTATGATGAAAGAAAAATAGTGGAGAGAAAGAAAGGTAGCAAGAGTTTCGGCTAAAGGAGTTGGGAAAAGAAAAGAAAGGTTTTAGGGGATGTGCTTTCGGTTTTGGAGAGGATGGAGAAGAGAAAATAGAAAATGGAAGACTTTTGGGAGAATTCGGCTAATAGGAAAAAGAAACAAAAGAAACTTGGGCACTCCCTAGTACCCCTTGCCGTCCACTCTCCTTGCTCAAGGAGTTCAAATTCGGCACAACACCTAAAAATCCTCTTGGCCACCTATTTGATTTAATTCAAAATAGCTTGAATTAATCAATTAATAATCTCCTAATAATCCATCCATTATCCCTTTTATTATTACTATAATTAAGCAAATAAAACTCTCCTATTATCCTTTAATAATAACACTTAATAAAAGAGTTTGAAGGGAGAAAAACTCTCCCACTTGTGCCGTCCAAATAAGGAGCAAAAAGGAGGATTTTGTGACTCGAACCAAGGGTCTCCCTTGCTCCTTGGTGGCGTCACATGCTAGCTCTTAAGTGGGCTTGCTTTGCCACTCATCCAAGGCCTAATTAGTGTCAGATTACACCCATTTATTCTTATAACACCCACTTGCTAAGGCTCCCTATTTTTAAAGTTAAAACCGAAATTTTTCTATCAAACCGGGCACACCCAAAGCCTTAAATTAAGCTCTATTATTCCATTAATAATATCACAGCAGTTCATAATAAGAAAATAATTAAATTCCCAATAACCCCATATTTGGGATGTTACAGCCTCCCTCGAGTCATCCACAGCCCAAGTCCATATCATCAAGCATTACCTACAAGGGTTAAGAGAAAAGGGGGTGAGTTACAAGAACTCAGTGTGAAATCCCCTTACCGTTATTCATTATGCCGGAACCCAATTAGCAATATTTTGGGCCTAAGCCCATTTACAGCAACAATAATGTATCAAATATAATATGCATATGATATGCAATTCCCAAACCAAACCTAGTTTTCCATCCGCTATACACCACCCGTACCAACCAGCACACCTGTGGGGCGCTTTAGTCACCCACCCCGCCAACACACCAAACGTAGGCATTAAGCCATTTATATCGATTTGTGGACAAGCCACCAGATTAACAGAATTTACATGGCATTGCCATTTTTCAGATTTGTGGCGAGCCACGGTTTTATGTAGCGAGCTACGAACTTCTCTTCATCATTATCCCATCCCATGCAAATCATGTATATAATGCATAACAAAATCACAATATATCAACAGTAATTTATTCGGATATTTATTACAAAATTATGGCCCATGATCTCAATTAATCAAAAAGGCCCATTAAGCAAAATATCAGATTTGGCCCATTTAGCAAAATATCAGATTGGCCCACTTAGCAAAATATCAGATTGGCCCACTTAGCAAAATATCAGATTGGCCCATATAACAATTTCGTAATTCGGCCCTTTAGGGGCATTTTCTTAATTTCGACCCATAGGGGCATTTTCTTAATTTCGACCCATAGGGGCATTTTCGTAATTTCAATAATTTACCCACCAAGGGTAATTCGGTAATTTCGCAAACTAAGGGTATTTTGGAAATTTCGCAACCTAGACTTAACTACTAATGTGGAGCATAAAAATTGAAATTGTCCATCTACATCATACTAACTAAATTGACTATAACTCGAGTTAGGAATCTCAAAATCTAAATCCGTAAATTTTCCTTCAAACTAGACTCATATATCTTCTTACTACTATTTTTCCAAAATTTTTGGCTTAACCATTTAGTACAGTTTATTCCTTAAAGTTTCCCTTGTTTAACTGACCAACGATTCTGACCTCTCTTACCCAAAATTCAAATATCTCACTGTACAGTTTTCATATGTTGCTCCCACTTGTTTATATTGAAAATAGACTCACTAAGGAATCTGTACATATAAACTATAACTAATAATTCACTTTGTACAATTTTATAAGATTTTTCCAAGACAGATCAGGGAACCACGAAGTCATTCAGAACCAGCCTCACTAAAATTAAGATATCTCAGAATATAGAATTCCTTTTCCTTCTTCGTTTCTTCCTTATCAAAATAGACACAGTAAGCTTCAATCTCATATCTTATTCACTTTGTTATTTCTTTTCTCCTATTTTTCATGATTTTTTAAATACACGTAACTATTTCTAACTGAAACTATTTTATTACGAAATACGATTACCAATACGATCATACGCATGCCCGAGTGATCACGGATGCCGGTTTTCGATTTTCTTCGGTATTTTGACCAAATCACAGAACATATCATACAAACTTTCAGAGAAGTGTGAGATTACACACCATTTCAGATACGTATAGGGAAGGTACGGGATTACACACCTGATTTTGATTTCCTAAAGAACCACTCGTCGATGACCTAGAACAATACTAACCAAAAGTTAGCCTCAAATTTCAAAAAGATTTCGTATCACTTACACTTGAATCACTTACCACTATTTCTGAAGGTAGAATATATCGAGTGATTTCGTCCCTAAAACATAATCGATTAGTCACAACCACTATTATCCTTTAAACGAATAAAGAACGATTTCAAATAATCCATGAAGAACTCCTTACCTTATCGATATTGGATCCAATTTCCACCGTTTGACTTAGGGCTAGAATGATACACGGCCACCCACTTAGAAAACTACGAAAAAGAGGGTGATTACAATATGAAGGAATGGAAGATAAAACCATCTCGGTTAAGATCAAGATTTACAACCGAATAGTGATAAATACCTATTCGGCTAGAAAGAAAAGAATATGAACATAGAAAAGAATTCACTTACTGATTCAATCGAAGAAAAGAGTGTCAACCCACTTGAGAAAATGATAAAGAAGAGATGAATGAACAAATTTTGGTCTCAATGGTTTGGGTAATTTCGGCACAAGGTAGAAAGAAATTTGGAGAATACCAAATAGTGCAAAGAGAAAGGTTTTGGCCTAACAAGCACCAAAAATTCAATCAAAAGGCAAAGGAGAATTCGACTATCAAGGAAGGTGGAAAGAAAATGAGTATGTGACCAAACAAAAGAGAAAAACAATGCACTATTGTGCTAATATGTTTCGGCAAGAAGGGTTGTATATTGGGAGAAATGACACAAAGTTGCCAAAGGGAATTTTTGCCAAAACACTACTAAGTCTTTACCAAATGCCAACTAAAAATTCAGCTACCTATTCTCCCCAAAACCGTCCACATGCATCCCCCAGGGATAAGAGTTTGGCCACCCAAGCTTTCCAAAACATCACCCACGAAATAAGCCTCATGTCCCCCTTTCTTTCCTATTTCCCTTGATTCCTTTCCCCAACTTCAACCTTGCCTTATTCATATAGCCACCTTACCAAAAATAATGAAGTCAAACTTGCCATAAATACTCCTTGGCCGACACTTTAAGGAAGGAATGCAAAAATAAAAGTCAAATATGCACACAAAGGGATTCAAACCTCTTCCCTCAAGGTACTACATATGGCGCCATATCCTTCTTATCAATTGTTCATTTATGCTAGCTATTTACTCTTTTATTTCCATAAGCCTTGATGCCACTTACTATCTCTCCTTAATAGGCTTAAACACAAAATTTTACTAAGGCCCAACTTGAACCCGAAACTTCATAAAAACCTCGTAACTTTCCAAAATTACCTTCTTAATAAGTCCAACTTGAAATAATGTCGTTCTCTTGTTCTCAAAATTTTAAAACGCTCCTACGCTCAAGGCCCATTGGGCCCAAATCTAGTAGGCCCAATTTTGGGATGTTATAATTCTACCCTCCTTAAAGAAATTTCGTCCTTGAAATTTCCAACCAACTACTAAACGCATCACTCAAATCACACCACTAAGCTTTATTTGCACTCTCGATCTTAATAACACTAATGTACCTTTAACATAATCTTGAATCCTCTTTCACACAACCAAACGTCTAACCACGAAAGTAACGATTATCTACCATTTATACTTATAATTTTCTACATTCAATCATCACGTCCAACCAAAACATACCTGACTTGATGGTGATGAAACAATCCCGAGCCTTATGCTGCTTAGACCCGCATCTAAAGCATGCTCCTAACCTCCTCTGGCATTCTCCCGGATGATGCCTTCCGCAATAATCACAAGCCGGAAAGTTTGGTCGTGCCTTGACATGCTTCACGGAACGAGACTGCGGCCCAAAAGAACCGCAATCTCTTTTCTTCTTACAGTCCACAGACCCAACTCGGAGTTCTTCGCTGATCTCCTTAACCTTCTTCAATACCTTCTTAACTATCTGAGTCAGCTCATTAACCCCTGCTCGATCATGAGATCCCGTCTCAGTCACTGGCGATGCTAACGCCTCCCTTTCAAAAACATGCCTCGGTGCCGAAGATCTAGCCCTAGCACCTCGGCCTCTACCACGTCCACGTCTACCGCGTCCACGTCTTCTAGCATTCATGTTCACTAAGTCGATTTAATCTTGATTACGAGTTTTATGAATCAGTATACTATTCGATGTTTATTAAACGATGTTTTATGGAGTATGAGTAGAAAAGTTATTTTCGAGTGTCAAATTTGCATCCTAGAGTCTCAATCTCTATACTTTCAACTCCTTAAGCTAACAGTTCTAGAGTATTCTATTTTGTAGAATTTTCGTACCACAGTAATAACATAATAATCATAAAATGAAAACAAATACTTACTTGACTTAGTGCCGGATACTCGTGGTGCCATACTTCCTTTAGAACATATATTTATAAACCAAAATTCTAAACAGCTTTGGAAAATGCTTTTGAACCTAAACCACAGCCGAGTTTTGAACCAGGCTCTGATACCATAAAATGTAACACCCCAAACTCGGCCCATGCGCTATTAGCGGATTTGGTATGTCACATGAGCAAAACATGTTAAACCCTTTTTGTTCGTACTAAAATATTGCTTTGTTAAAAATCAAGAAAACAAGTTTGATTTGATAAAATACTACTAACCTCAAAGATTTGATTGATAAATCGATAAATTTGAACTAATGATGTTACAAAACCGTGACTTTTGAAAATATCGTTAATAGTTCGAGAGAAAATATCCGTGTTAAAAATATTTGTAAAAGTTTATTTTGAAATCCATTTGTTAATCGATTTTGGAAACCATTGTTTAAGTTTTTAGATAATTCCCCTTTTTAAACAATTTAAGAAAAATAATAAAAACATCCCAACCAAAAAGCAAAAAAAAAAAAAAAATAGTCCAGAGGCCTTATTACAACATTTAACCCAAAATAGTAAAGTAATAAAATAAACGAGAAAGAAGTCTAAAGTCCAAATAAACCATTTTTGAAGTATGGCCTCCTCGAGTCATCCATAGCCCAAGTCCATATCATCAAGCATTACCTACAAGGGTTAAGAGAAAGGGGGTGAGTTACAAGAACTCAGGTGTGAAATCCCTTACACGTTATTCATTGGGCCTGAACCCAATTAGCAATATTTTGGGCCTAAGCCCATTTACAACAACAATAATGTATCAAATATAATATGCATATGATATGCAATTCCCAAACCAAACCTAGTTTTCCATCCGCTATACACCACCCGTACCAACTTGGCACACCCGTGGGGGAGCTTTAGTCACCCACCCCGCCAACACACCAAACGTAGGCATTAAGCCATTTATATCGATTTGTGGACAAGCCACCAGATTAACGAGAATTTACATGGCATTGCCATTTTTCAGATTTGTGGCAGAGCCACCAGATTTAGGTAGTAGAGCTACCAGAACTTCTCTTCATCATTATCCCATCCCATGCAAATCATGTATATAATGCATAACAAAATCACAATATATCAACAGTAATTTATTCGGATATTTATTACAAAATTATGGCCCATGATCTCAATTAATCAAAAAGACCCATTAAGCAAAATATCATATTTGGCCCATTTAGCAAAATATCATATTGGCCCACTTAGCAAAATATCAGATTGGCCCATTTAGCAAAATATCAGATTGGCCCACTTAGCAAAATATCAGATTGGCCCACTTAGCAAAATATCAGATTGGCCCATATAACAATTTCGTAATTCGGCCCTTTAGGGGCATTTTCGTAATTTCGACCCATAGGGGCATTTTCATAATTTTGATAATTTACCCATTAAGGGTAATTCGGTAATCTCGCAACCTAAGGGTATTTTGGATATTTCGCAACCTAGACTTAACTACTAATGTGGAGCATAAAAATTGAAACTGTCCATCTGCGTCGTACTAACTAAATTTACTATAACTCGAGTTAGGAATCTCGAAATATAAATCCGTAAATTTTCCTTGAAACTAGACTTGTATATCTTCTTACTACTATTTTGACAAAATTTTTGGCTTAACCATTTAGTACAGTTTATTCCTTAAATTTTCCCTTGTTTCACTAACCAACGATTCTGACCTCTCTTACCCAAAATTCAAATATCTCACTGTACAGTTTTCATATGTTGCTCCCACTTGTTTCTATTGAAAATAGACTCACTAAGGAATCTGTACATATAAACTATAACTCATAATTCACTTTGTACAATTTTATAAGATTTTTCCAAGACAGATCAGGGAACCACGAAGTCATTCAGAACCAGTCTCACTAAAATTAAGATATCTCAGAATATAGAATTCCTTTTCCTTCTTCGTTTCTTCCTTATCAAAATAGACACAGTAAGCTTTAATCTCATATCTTATTCACTTTTTTATTTCTTTTCTCCTATTTTTCATGATTCTTTAAATACACGTCACTATTTCTAACCGAAACTATTTTATTACGAAATACGATTACCAATACGATCATATGCACGCCCGAGTGATCACAGATACCGGTTTTCGGTTTTCTTTGGTATTTTGAACAAATCACAGAACATATCATACAAAAATTTCAGAGAAGTGTGAGATTACACACCATTTCAGATACGTATACGGAAGGTACGGGATTACACACCTGATTTTGATTTCCTAAAGAACCACGCGTCGATGACCTAGAACAATACCAACCAAATGTTAGCCTCGGATTTCCAAAAGATTTTGTATCACTTACACTTGAATCACTTACCACTATGTCTGAAGGTAGAATATATCGAGTGATTTCATCCCTAAAACATAATCGATTAGTCACAACCACTATTATCCTTTAAATGAATAAATAACGATTTCAAATAATCCATGAAGAACTCCTTACCTTATCGATATTGGATCCAATTTCCACCGTTTGACTTAGGGCTAGAATGATACACGGCCACCCACTTAGAACACTACGAAAAAGAGGGTGATTACAATATGAAGGAATGGAAGATAACACCATCTCGGTTAAGATCAAGATTTACAACCGAATAGTGATAAATACCTATTCGGCTAGAAAGAAAAGAATATGAACATAGAAAAGAATTCACTTACTGATTCAATCGAAGAAAAGAGTGTCAACCCACTTGAGAAAATGATAAAGAAGAGATCAATGAACAAATTTTGGTCTCAATGGTTTGGGTAATTTTGGCACAAGGTAGAAAGAAATTTGGAGAATACCAAATAGTGCAAAGAGAAAGGTTTTGGCCTAACAAGCACCAAAAATTCAATCAAAAGGCAAAGGAGAATTCGGCTATCAAGGAAGGTGGAAAGAAAATGAGTATGTGACCAAACAAAAGAGAAAAACAATGCACTATTGTGCTAATATGTTTCGGCAAGGAGGGTTGCAAATTGGGAGAAATGACACAAAGTTGCCAAAGGGAATTTTTGCCAAAACACTACTAAGTCTTTACCAAATGGCAACTAAAAATTCAGCTACCTATTCTCCCCAAAACCGTCCACATGCACCCCCCTAGGATAAGAGTTTGGCCACCCAAGCTTTCCAAAACATCACCCACGAAATAAGCCTCATGTCCCCTTTCTTTCCTATTTCCCTTGATTCCTTTCCCCAACTTCAACCTTGCCTTATTCATATAGCCACCTTACCAAAAATAATGAAGTCAAACTTGCCATAAATACTCCTTGGCCGACACTTTAAGGAAGGAATGCAAAAATAAAAGTCAAATATGCACACAAAGGGATTCAAACCTCTTCCCTCATGGTACTACATATGGCGCCATATCCTTCTTATCAATTGTTCATTTATGCTAGCTATTTACTCTTTTATTTTCATAAGCCTTGATGCCACTTACTATCTCTCCTTAATAGGCTTAAACACAAAATTTTACTAAGGCCCAACTTGAACCTGAAACTTCATAGAAACCTCGTAACTTTCCAAAATTACCTTCTTAATAAGTCCAACTTGAAATAATGCCGTTCTCTTGTTCTCAAAATTTTAAAACGCTCCTACGCTCAAGGCCCATTGGGCCCAAATCTACTAGGCCCAATTTCGGGATGTTACATGTAGCTTATAGATACATGAAACATAAATCCCAGATTTGTCCATCCAATGTCATATTTTTCAAATCGAAACATATGTTCATCCTCACACACAAACTATACCATAAAATGCACTTCCAAATAAGTTAATTACATAGCCGAATAACCTTATTACCATTACTAATCATTTCAAGTATATAAACCATGAAACATACCTTAAAACAATTTACAACACAGTCGAATACACATAAATATTAACCAACACATAAAACTCATTCATTAACCATACCTAATTTACTTGAATCAAATTATATCAAACCACCATGGCGAACCATACCAAGCATATCACACATATATATATCATGACCAAAATTTCATAAACTTAAACATCATATTTAGCCATTTTCGCATGGCTTAATAATTACAACTTCAAAACTAACCAAAACAAATTCTAGACTATACATGCCATAGGTTCGAAAATTCAAGCTTTAAAGGTACCGAAATAGCGATCGATAGTGTGATGGATTTCTCTGATGATCCCCGAACTCGTACCAATTTCCAAAATCTAAAAAACGAAGAGTAAACATACACACAGTAAACATTCGCAGCTTAGTAAGTCTTAAGCATTGAAACATTTAAATATATACTAAAATTAATCAATTCAAACCAAAATAAATCATTAATAACTTATGCGCATTACCAACTTAATATCATATATCAAGACATATATGTTTTGTATTAATTTCACTTTGGTAGAATACTTAAATAAACATTAGTATAGCTAACCATCACTTTCCTCAATACATATATATTAAAAAGGTCAAATACATATATGTTCAATTATGCAATCTCATAATTCATATTTCACATGAACTCATATCATCAATTCAAGTATGCAACTTACCTTAATTTCATAACATAGTATGAATACATACCTGAGCATTTTTAACTTGATTTACACTCGATATTAATTTATCATTGCCCGTTGAACCATTCGGAATTTAAAAGGATACTTGAACAGTCGGAAGGCTCGCACAATGCCAACGTCCCAGACATGGTCTTACATGTAATCACATATCGATGCCACTGTCCCAGACAGGGTATTACACGAATCAAATACGATGCCAATGTCCCAGACATGGTCTTACACGTAAACACAAGTCGATGCCAACGTCCTAGACATGGTCTTACACGAAAACACATATCAGAAATCCTATTTCATGACATATGTATCCTAGCTATTCCTACGGTTCGTACGGGACTTTCGGACATCAAATCTCGATCGAATCGAACTCGTAACTTAGCTCCCAAGCTTAATTACATTCGGCAATAAATATATATATTCATAAAATTCCAATTCATCATATAAAATTTATATAATTTCAATTTTAACAACGTGAAATGCTTATAGACTTACCTTGGATATCGACGGACGGAATAAACGACTATTTGTTTATTTTTTATTTCCCCCGATCCAAATGTGTTTTCTTTGGTTCTTGATCTAAACATATTCAAATTAAACTTATTTAAACACCATTCTATTCAATTTAGTCTAAAAACACATAAATGGGCAAATTACCATTTTGCCCCTGACATTTTACACTTTTTGCAATTTAGTCCCTATTGCATAAAAAACAAAACATTCAAAATTTGCACACACCATGCTTAGGCCGAATGTTACCCATACTCATACAAGTCCATAGATTTCATTTATTTCACATTTTAGTCCCTCAATTTATTATTTTTATAATTTAGTCCTAATTACTCAAAATCATCAAAATTTCCGATACAAAATATGTTAATTCAAAACATATCTTCCATAATCTATCATCTAAAAATAAAAATCACATGAATTCATCAATGGCTTAACTCAAAATATTCATCAAAATCAAAAATTAAAGCATGGGCTTAGTACATTTCATAGCAACAATCTCAAAAACATAAAAATTATCAAAAATCGAGCTAGAACTTACCTTGAATTAAGCTAGATGAATGCCGAATGCAAGAAGAGCTTTAATCTTTCTTTCTTTTCTTATTTTCGGTGAATAAGATGAATATGGCTTTGAAATTTTACGTTTGTTTTATTATAATAACATTATAATATATTATTTATTATTTTAACCTTTATAATTAATACGAAAACTATATAATATAAGCCTAATGCCGCCCATTCGTTTATTCAATGGCATAATTGCAACATAAAACCTCCATATTAAAAGAACTACCACTATTCGGCCCTTCTAAAAATAACCACTAAATTTTCATTTTACGCGATTTAATCCTTTTATTTAATCAGACACTGAAACGACGAAATTAAAGCACGAAAATTTCACACAAATAAATTCACACATAATAAACACAGAATATAATTTTCAAATATTTTTCTAACTCGGATTCATGGTCCCGAAACCACCGTTCTGAATAGGGTCTAAATCGGGCTGTTATAATTTTAAACTAAGTAAACTAAATAAATAAATCTCAAATGCACGATTTCAAAATACAATTTTAGTCAAGATGACATAATTGTGTTAGATTAATTACATTTCTTAACTTAGAATTATTAAACTCATGTTTATATTGTTATGAATAAATTCACGGAAACTCGGTAATTTGCTAACTTATGAACATACTCACCTACCAAAATCCATTCATTTCTTGACTATATCCCTATGTCAATTCAACCGATCAAACATATCTTAATAGGTAAATATGTTATTGCACAAACATACTTGTTAAATCAAAATAATCTCTTAAACATATCCCTATGTCAATTCAAACAATTAACTCGATTTAATAAGCACATAAAATGTAATATCCCGGGTCGGGGGCTATTTTGTTGTTGCATGATGTTGCATGTGTTTAGTGTGCTGTGTGGCTATTTTTGTGTGTTTTAGGGGCTTAATTGTAGGCTAGGAGCATGCCTGAGTGAATGGGAAAAATTTAGTTTTTGGGCTTAGGTGAGAGGAGCTGAAAGAGCTGGGGTTTAAGAATGTTATTTTGTTGTTTTGTTGCACAAAAGAGGAGCTGGCAAGGTGGCAAGGCATGCGCTACTTGGGAGCTAGGTGTGGCGTCAATTGCATGAGGTGGAGGTCTTGTGTTCAAGCCGCAAAGACCTCACATTTTGGTTCATTTTGGACGGCATAGGAGGGAAGAGTTGGATGAAGTTTAAATTCCTCCTTGGACTTGGTCAAATGGCGGCTTGGTGGGTGGAGAGTGATTTGTGGAGGAGGACTTGGTCAAGGTGATTTGAATTGGTGGCTTGGAGTGTTTAGGGGGATCTTGGCCAAATTTTAGGAGTTTTTTGGGGAGTGTGGACGGCTTGGTATGGGATTTTGGGTGGCCGAATGTCATTTTGACATTTTTGGTGATTTCGGTCTTGAGTTAGCAAGTTCTCCCTTTTTGTCAAAGTAAGTCGATTTTTCTAAAGCATTTCTCTCATTTTCTTCACTCCTTCAAGCCGAAATTCTAAGTGAGTTCTTCATACTTTCTTTTGCAAACCGAAAGCTCAATCTCTCTTTTGCCGAATTGTGTTGCCTTTTGAGTGGGTGGCCAAAAGTTCCCAACCATCTCCTTTCTTTTATTCATTGGTTGAAACCAAAATTAGTAATCTTTCTTTCTCATATTTTCATTCTTCTACAACTCTTGTGCCGAATCCATATCTCCTCTTTAGCCAAAACTTCTAATTGTTCTTATCATTTCATTAAACCGAAACCTTATCATCTTGTTCCCTTAAACCTTCATTTTATTTTCTTTCTTTTCCTATACCCTTAGCCAAAAACTTACCTATTTTTCATCTTCTCTCTTTGCACTCAAAGCCGAACATAGGTGTGTTAAACATCTTGGCCGAATCCTCTTTCTTTTGCTTAGTGTGTTAGCCAAATTTCCCCTCTCTCCTAGTGGTGTTCATCTTGGCCGAATTCTAGAGAAGTGTTGATCTTGTTGGGGTTTGTTTTCAATCGATTGGAGTTAGGTAAGTGCTTGGCCGAATGGCCATTTCTCCTCTCTCTTGTGCTTTATCGTGTTGGGTTGGTTAAGAGCCGATTTTGGGTTCGGTTGAAAGGAATTAATCTTTTGTTAATCATCGCATTATAGGGCCTTTGGATTTTGGGAGCAAGCAAGAGGAGTCTTCTTTCTCTGTTAATCGTTGGTAAGTGGTGGCAAGAGTTGATGTTATCAAGTCTATTCTCTTAGTTCTCGTTTAGTCAAGTTACAAGAGACTAATATTTCTTCTTAATAGGGTGTGCCGTTTGCTTTAGGAGGAACCATTATTGGTTCGAGTTTGGTAGGAAACCAAATCAAGTGTAAGGTAAGGGTTAAGCGTTAACCCTCTTGATCTATTTGGTTTTGGCCGAATGGTATAGGTGACTAATCTATGTTTGCCCGATCATAGGAGCAAGGGTTCGAGGGCCTTAGATCGGTTCGTTGAGTTTTAAGCTTGTGTTTGAACAGTGTGTAACTAACACACCCACACTTAGTAATATTATTAATAACTCGATTGCTTTGTAAAACCAAAACAAGATGATGGATTAATTGGTACCCAAGTGGGGTATATGTACGGATCCTGGTAAGTCCGTAGCATTACAAGTTCTACTGATGTATACTCTATATTATGATCGATGTTATGTATGCTATGAGATATAATGCTTGGCATGTTGGCATGATATGCATGACTTGTACGAGATGCATGATCACATGAGTATGGCATGATGATGGGTATTATAAGTGGAGGGAGGATGATGATGATATCCGTGTCTTTGGGACACCGTGTCTTTGGGACACCGAGGTTTGGCACCTCCGGTGGTTTGGTACCACGCTTGATTTTGTGACTTCGGTCACCAAAGATTTGGTATCACATTTGTGTCTTTGGGACACCGAGAGGTTTGGCACCTCATTGCGACTCGTCCTGTGGTTAACACCACCGTGGGTTGGCCCCACTTGAGATATGGGATCGTCTGCGCTAGTGATTTGGTATCACACGATGGGTTGGCCCCATCATCGGATTTGTGATCAGCGGTCACCAAAGATTTGGTATCACATTTGTGTCTTTGGGACACCGGAGGTTTGGCACCTCATTGCGACTCGCCCCTCGTGGTTAACACCACCGTAGGTTGGCCCCACTTTGAGATATGGGATCGTCGCTAGTGATTTGGTATCACACGATGGGTTGGCCCCATCATTGGATTATTCGTGACTTTGGGTCACGGTGGTTTGGCACCACACTTATGGATATCGTGACTTTGGGTCACCAGTGGTTTGGCACCACCAGTGGTTTGGTACCACACGGGGTAGAAAAGGCGATATGGATGGTTAGGATCGGGTTGCATTAATCATGTTGCTATGTATGATGTGTGTTAGCATGTTGTTTCATCGGGAGCGGGATTTATGCACTGAGTCATTCGACTCACCCTCTCCTTTGACATTTCAGGTGACACTTAGACGCGGACGTGGAGCCGGGATGGACTCGGGGTACTCATGCCACGCTTAATAAAGTTTTACTCAGACTTTATAATTTGGGTACTTTTGCTTGCTTTCATTATTTAGGTTTTGTTTTGGATTGTAAAAGGCCTTTTATTTATGTTTTACGATGTTTATGCTTTAAATAGACTTTAATACGCCTTAACAAAATAAGTGGGTTGGAATTTTACTAAAAATTGGAAAGACAATGATTTAAAAACTATAACGCAAAGTGTTTTAAACTATACCATCGGGTATCTCACCATGACTCGCATTAGAAACACAACGATTTCCAAACCAAAACTCGATTTTCTACCAGTTAAAATGCCTTAAGTAACACTAAGAAACTATTTGAATGATGAAATGGAATAAACTCGTTTAACTACACCTTTTTGGTTAAGAAATTTTCTTCAAATACACTAGATAGTGAAGTGTCTACATCCCGCTTTTAAACGAAAAACCTAAACCTCTCAAGCACGCTTTTCCCGTAACATACCGTATTCGGTCGTGGTGTATTGATCGGGTTTGGGGTGTTACAATTGTGGTATCGAGAGGCAAGTTCAAAAGCTCACTGTGGGCCCAAGGCCCAAAACATTTTAAAAGTTTGTTTGATAGTCTTTGTTTTTAAATATATGGTTTGTAAGGCATGGCACCGAGTCTCCTGGCACCAGTTCGCCTGTAAGTACCCTTACTACTGCTCGTGATTTGTTGGATGTGAGGTGATTTGATGATTAGCAATAGTACATTACTTTAGAGATTGAAACCGATAGGATTCTCAGAACTCGTGAGAACAAATCTCCTTAAATATTCATAAGATTTGCTTTAAAACAAAGGGAATAAATACTTGATGCATAAAACTCTTTAATCAGATACGTAGAGAATTTAGTCATGAGCGCTAGAGGTGGACGTGGTCGTGGACGAGGTCGTGGTAGGATGATGGTTTCTGAGCCCGTAGGATCGGGTCAGGGTTCAGAAAATGAGATACCGGTTCCGCCACCAACTGGAGGTGGTGAGTTCCAAGATCGACCGAGATGACGCAGCGTCACAGCGCGATCTTTGCGAGTGTTAGAAAGGGTAGCCGGTGTAGGTGGTGGTGCGGGAGTTAGGAAATCTGTTCCTGAGCGACTCCGGGCAAACGGGGCCGAATTCTTTCGAGGTGTTTCTGGTGTTGCTCCCAAGATCGCTGAGTATTGGTGAGGCAACCGAGCGGATCATGGATGATCTGGACTTGATCGCTGAAGAGAAGTCAAGGGCATCGACGCTTCTCCGGATGAGTCATATCGCGGTGGCTCACGGTTCGGAACATTGTGGCAGCAGAGGATCCGACATGGGATTATTTCAGTACGCATATCAAAAGAAGTACATCGGAGCTAGTTATATTGACTCCAAATGAAAGGCATTTCCGAGGCTTGTCCAAGGGAGTAAGTCTGCTTCGAGTACGAGGTGAGAGTTCTTGAAGCCGAGTAGGTATGCTGTGTGGTATTGTAGCCACCGAACACGAGAGGTGTGTTCGCTTTCGAGGATGGTCCGAGAGACGAGTTGAGGTCGCTGATTGCTCCTCAACAGGGAGCGCGTGAGTTTGCTTTGTCCCGGTTGAGAAGGCTAAGGTAGCCGAGGTGTTAAGGAGTCCGTGAGGCGGGGTATGGACAGAACAGGCATAAGAGGAGCTTTGGGTCTTCGGATCGTCGGGTAATCCTCGAGAAAGGGCTAGACAGAGGGGACGAATCGGTCTGGTAGGGTTGTTGCCGCTAGTCGTGGGACGCCGCGGTGTAACCATTGTGGGAGATATCATTGGGAAGGCTTAGCTGGGACCGATGGAAAAGGTTGTTTTGAGTGTGGTTCTCTCGATCACCGTGTGAGGGACTGTCCCGCGTAAGTTGGCGAGATTCACCGAGAGTCGGGGCCGTAATCGGTTCAGAATAATGGACCGCCACCGCAGAGGGCCGTGGTAATGGCGGTAGTAATGGATCCGGTCGGGGCCGTGGAGCACCGCGAGAGTGCGGTAGTCTCGATGCCATACACCTGGACTAGTGTATGCGCAAGGCGCCGAGAGAGGAGACGCGACCCGGGGCGTCATAACCGATGCGCTTTACGATCTTTGGTTCTCCTTATACCGCTTTGATTGATGTGGGTTCAACGCACTCTTATGTTGCCGAGTATAGTAGAGACCATGGACTTAGACTCGAGATATCTTCTAGGCGTATGACCGTGATTAGCCCTTTAGGTCACTCTATGGTAGTAGATAAGTTGTTTAGAGACGCACTTCTAGAACTCCAAGGGGTAGTGTTTGTCGATCCGATGGAACCGCCGCTTTGGGGAGTTCGATTTGATTCTTGGGATGGATCCGGTTGGTTAAGTACCAGCGGTTGGATTGCGCGGCTAAGCGCATGGTTCTAAGGACGATCGAGGGTGATGAAGTGGCTATGATAGGTAATAGGAGAGATTACTTATCAAATGTGGTATCCGCACCAAGGCGCAGAAGATGGTCGAAGGGTGGCGTGAGGCGTATGTGGTTCATGTGTATGCCTTGGAGGCTAAAGAGTCTCTTTGTAGAAAAAGTCCGAACTATTAAGGAATTTGCTGATGTGTTTCCGAGGAGCTTAGGGTTTGCCGCCAGATCGTGAGGTAGAGTTCGGGATAGATCTGTTACCCTAATCGCGCTGTCTATTGCTCCGTATAGGATGGCGCCAAAGGAATTGGTGGAGCTTAAGGCTCGGTTCGTGAATTATTGGATCGAGGTTTTATCGGGCCTAGTGTTTCGCCGTAAGTGCGCGGTGGTACTCTTTGTTAAGAAGAAAGATGGTACGATGCGGATGTGCATAGACTACCGCTTGATTGAATAAGTCGACGATTAAAAACAAGTATCCGCTGCCACGGATAGATGACTTGTTTGATCACCGGGAAAGGGCAAATGGTATTTTCTAAGATTGACCGAGGTCCGGGTATCACCGCTTAAAGGTGAAAGAAGCGGATATTCACAAAACAAATAGCTTTGGACTCGATATGGGCACTACGAATTTACGTAATGCCGTCGGGTTGACTAACGCCCGCAAAGATTTATGGATATGATGAATAGAGTGTTTCAAAGATGATCTCGATCGGTTGGTCGTGGTTTTCATAGATGACATCTTGGTGTATTCAAGAACAGAGAAGAGCATGATGCGCATTTGAGAGTTGTGTGCCGCAGATTTTGAGGGAAAAGTAGCTCTATGCTAAGTTCAGTAAGTGCGAGTTCTGGCTTAGAGAAGTGACTTTCTTGGGTCATGTAGTGTCGGCGGAGGGGATTCGAGTAGATCCTCGTAAGATTGAGGCGCTTTTGGATTGGAAGCCGCCTAGGTCGCTGGTCGAGATTCGAGTTTTTGGTTTGGCCGGATACTATCGAAGGTTTGTTGAGGGTTTCTCGTTGATAGCAAATACCGATGACTAAGTTTGTTAAGGAAAGAAGTTCCATTTGTTTGACCGAGAAACAATGCAGGAGAGTTTTGATAAGTTAAAGAAGATCTTGATCAAGCTCCTGCTTTAATTCAACCCGAGGTCGGTAAGGAATTCACGATTATCATCGCGATGCATCACATACTGAGATTGGGTTGTGTGCTTTGATGCAAGAAGGTAAGGTTGTGGCTTACGATCTCTGCAAAATGAGGCCACATGAGATCAACTATCCGACGCACGATCCGGAGTTAGCGGTCGTAGTCTTTGCGCTGAAGATTTGGAGGCACTACTTGTACGGAGAGAAATCAATAGTCTACACCGATCATAAGAGTCCAAGTACCTCTTGACTCGTAAGGATTTGAATTTGAGGCAACAGCAGATGGGTTGAGTTGCTTAAAGACAACGATCGCTCGATTGAGTATCATCCGGCAAGGCTAACGTGGTGGCGACGCGCTTGAGCCGTAAGGTTGTTTCGCACTTAAGAGCGATGTTTGCCCACTTGAGTTTGTATGACGACGGAAGTATTCTCGCAGAGTTGCGCATTATTAAGCCTACTTGGGTTGAGCGATCGTAGAGAAACAGCTTAGGGGATGAGGTTCTCGAGTGCGCCGAAGGTTGCAAGTGCGGATGGTGGTTTGGAGGGTTACTGCCTTGTCTAGTGATGAGGTTCTGTGTTTCCAAGGTAAGGCTTGTATGCCTAAAGATGTTGAGTCGAGACAGAAGATTCTTCAGACGCACATAGCATGCCTTATGCTATGCATCCCGGAGGTAGCAAGATGTATAGAGATCTTAGAGAGCGCTTTTGGTGGCCTGCTTGAAGAAAGAGGTAACAGAGTTTGTTGGGAAGTGCCTGACTTGTCAATAGGTCAAGGCTGAACATCAGTTGCCGTCGGGTTTGCTTCAGCCTGTGAAGATTCCTCAGTGGAAGTGGGAAAGGATAGCCATGGATTTTGTCAGTGGGTTACCGCCACGCCAAGCAAGAAGGATTCATTTTGGGTAGTGGTGGATCGATCGACTAAATCACCTCACTTTATTCCGGTGAGGGTTGACTATTCACTTCGTGGTTGGCAAAGCCGTATGTTTCGAGATAGTAAGGTTGCACGGTGTGCCGCTTCGATAATCTCGGATAGGGATCCCGATTTCACGCCAAGGTTCTGAAAGCGCTGCATCGGCTCTGGTACGCGGTTGGATTTCAAAGACGGCTTTTCACCCGCAATGGACGGCAATGTAAAGAGTTATTCGATCTTAGAGGATATGCCGAGAGGTTGTGTCCTGGATTTTAGAGGTAGTTGGGAAGAGTTTCTACCATTAGCTGAGTTTGCCTACAACAACAGTTACCAAGCGAGCATCAAGATGGCACCATATGAGGCGTTGTATGGTAGGAAGTGTCGATCACCTACGTGTTGGACGGAGTTAGGTGAACGCCAGTTGTTAGGACCCGAGTTGGTTGCTGAGACCGAAAACAAGGTTAAGTTGATTCAAGCTCGGTTGAAGGAAGCTTCGACCGCGAAGTCTTATGCCGATCTTAAGCGGAGAGACATAGAGTTTTCTGTGGGGGATCAAGTGTTTCTGAAGGTCTCGCCATGGAAGAAGGTTTTGAGGTTCGGAAAGAAAGGCAAGCTAAGTCCGAGGTTTATTGGGCCGTATAAGGTTTTGAGACGAGTGGGACCAGTGGCGTATCAACTGGAATTGCCAGCAGAGCTTAGTCAGATTCACGACGTCTTTCACGTGTCGATGCTTCGACGTTATCGTTCGGATCCATCGCATGTGGTAGCAGTGGAAGAGATCGAGGTAAATCCAGATTTGACCATGGAAGAAGAACCGTGCAGATTCTGGATCGGGAAGTGAAGGTTCTGCGTAGGAAGTCCGTGCCTTTGGTTAAGGTACTTTGGCGGAATCATGGCGTGGAAGAAGCTACGTGGGAACCCGAGGATATGATGAGACAGCAATACCCGCAACTCTTCTGATCAGGTAATTTCGAGGTCGAAATTTTTTAAGGGGGTAGAATCAGAATATCCCGTTCGGGGCTATTTTGTTGTTGCATGATGTTGCATGTGTTTAGTGTGTTTGTGTGGCTATTTTTGTGTGTTTTAGGGGCTTAATTGTAGGCTAGGAGCATGCCCGAGTGAATGGGAAAAATTTAGTTTTTGGGCTTAGGTGAGAGGAGTCAAAGAGTCGGGTTTAAGAATGTTATTTTGTTGTTTTGTTGCACAAAGAGGAGCTGCAAGGTGGCAAGGCATGCGCTACTTGGGAGCTAGGTGTGGCGTCAATTGCATGAGGTGGAGGTCTTGTGTTCAAGCCGCAAAGACCTCACATTTTGGTTCATTTTGGACGGCATAGGAGGGAAGAGTTGGATGAAGTTTAAATTCCTCCTTGGACTTGGTCAAATGGCGGCTTGGTGGGTGGAGAGTGATTTGTGGAGGAGGACTTGGTCAAGGTGATTTGAATTGGTGGCTTGGAGTGTTTAGGGGATCTTGGCCGAATTTTAGGAGTTTTGGGGGAGTGTGGACGGCTTGGTATGGGATTTTGGGTGGCCAATGTCATTTTGACATTTTTGGTGATTTCGGTCTTGAGTTAGCAAGTTCTCCTTTTTGTCAAAGTAAGTTTGATTTTTCTAAAGCATTTCTCTCATTTTCTTCACTCCTTCAAGCCGAAATTCTAAGTGAGTTCTTCATACTTTCTTTGCAAACCGAAAGCTCAATCACTCTTTTGCCGAATTGTGTTGCCTTTTGAGTGGGTGGCCAAAGTTCCCAACCATCTCCTTTCTTTTATTCATTGGTTGAAACCGAAATTAGTAATCTTTCTTTCTCATATTTTCATTCTTCTACAACTCTTGTGCCGAATCCATATCTCCTCTTTAGCCAAAACTTCTAATTGTTCTTATCATTTCATTAAACCGAAACCTTATCATCTTGTTCCCTTAAACCTTCATTTTATTTTCTTTCTTTTCCCTATACCCTTAGCCGAAACTTTACCTATTTTTCATCTTCTCTCTTTGCACTCAAAGCCGAACATAGGTGTGTTAAACATCTTGGCCGAATCCTCTTTCTTTTGCTTAGTGTGTTAGCCGAATTTCCCCTCTCTCCTAGTGGTGTTCATCTTGGCCTAATTCTAGAGAAGTGTTGATCTTGTTGGGGTTTGTTTTCAATCGATTGGAGTTAGGTAAGTGCTTGGCCGAATGGCCATTTCTCCTCTCTCTTGTGCTTTATCGTGTTGGGTTGGTTAAGAGCCGATTTTGGGTTCGGTTGAAAGGAATTAATCTTTTGTTAATCATCGCATTATAGGGCCTTTGGATTTTGGGAGCAAGCAAGAGGAGTCTTTTTTCTCTGTTAATCGTTGGTAAGTGGTGGCAAGAGTTGATGTTATCAAGTCTATTCTCTTAGTTCTCGCTTTAGTCAAGTTACAAGAGACTAATATTTCTTCTTAATAGGGTGTGCCGTTTGCTTTAGGAGGAACCATTATTGGTTCTGGTTTGGTAGGAAACCAAATCAAGTGTAAGGTAAGGGTTAAGCGTTAACCCTCTTGATCTATTTGGTTTTGGCCGAATGGTATAGGTGACTAATCTATGTTTGGCCGATCATAGGAGCAAGGGTTCGAGGGCCTTAGATCGGTTCGTTGAGTTTTAAGCTTGTGTTTGAACAGTGTGTAACTAACACACCCACACTTAGTAATATTATTAATAACTCGATTGCTTTGTAAAACCAAAACAAGATGATGGATTAATTGGTACCCAAGTGGGGTATATGTACCTGATCCGGTAAGTCCGTAGCATTACGAGTTCTACCGATGTATACTCTATATTATGATCGATGTTATGTATGCTATGAGATATAATGCTTGGCATGTTGGCATGATATGCATGACTTGTACGAGATGCATGATCACATGAGTATGGCATGATGATGGGTATTATGAGTGGAGGAGGATGATGATGATATCCGTGTCTTTGGGACACCGTGTCTTTGGGACACCGGAGGTTTGGCACCTCCAAAGGGTTTGGTACCACGCTTGATTTTGTGACTTCGGTCACCAAAGGTGATTTGGTATCACATTTGTGTCTTTGGGACACCGAGGTTTGGCACCTCATTGCGACTCGTCCCTCGTGGTTAACACCACCGTGGGTTGGCCCCACTTGAGATATGGGATCGTCTGCTAGTGATTTGGTATCACACGCATGGGTTGGCCCCATCATCGGATTTGTGATCGCGGTCACCAAAGTGATTTGGTATCATATTTGTGTCTTTCGGACACCGCAGGTTTGGCACCTCATTGCGACTGGCCCCGTGTGTTAACACTCACGTGTGGGTTGGCCCCACTTTGAGATATGGGATCGTCTCGCTAGTGATTTGGTATCACACGATTGGTTGGCCCCATCATTGGATTATTCGTGACTTTGGGTCACCAAAGGTTTGGCACCACACTTATGGATATCGTGACTTTGGGTCACCGGTGGTTTGGCACCACCAAAGGTGGTTTGGTACCACACGGGTAGAAAAGGCGATATGGATGGTTAGGATCGGGTTGCATTAATCATGTTGCTATGTATGATGTGTGTTAGCATGTTGTTTCTTCTGAGCGAGATTTATGCACCGAGTCATTCGACTCACCCTCTCCTTTGACATTTCAGTGACACTTAGACGCGACGACGTGGGCCGGGATGGACTCGGGTACTCATGCCACGCTTAATAAAGTTTTACTCGGACTTTATAATTTGGGTACTTTTGCTTGCTTTCATTATTTAGGTTTTGTTTTGGATTGTAAAAGGCCTTTTATTTATGTTTTACGATGTTTATGCTTTAAATAGACTTTAATACGCCTTAACAAAATAAGTGGGTTGGAATTTTACTAAAAATTGGAAAGACAATGATTTAAAACTATAACGCAAAGTGTTTTAAACTATACCATCGGGTATCTCACCATGACTCGCATTAGAAACACAACAATTTCCAAACCAAAACTCGATTTTCTACCAGGTTAAAATGCCTTAAGTAACACTAAGAAACTATTTGAATGATGAAATGGAATAAACTCGTTTTAACTACACCTTTTGGTTAAGAAATTTTCTTCAAATACACTAGATAGTGAAGTGTCTACATCCTGCTTTTAAACGAAAAACCTAAACCTCTCAAGTACGTTTTCCCCGTAACATACCAGATTCGGTCGTGGTGTATTGATCGGGTTTGGGGTGTTACATAAAAGACTATGTGAGGTAACAAAGTATCCTTACCTTGAAACAGTTTAATCACAATAATCTTGCAAGTTATGCAACGCAAATGTATCGTCAGATACCGTTGCTAATTTAACCCTCAGCTACCTTAGATGATTAAACATGCACTGATTAAGTATTGTGTCCATTAATTACAATTTCAATCCGTTTAAATAATTAATTCATTAGCTACCTCACAATTGTAATGCAAGAGTAACTTAGTCATGATTTTACTTAATCAAGCATCTTATCGAGGCCTATAACAACATAAACATAATTTTAGAAAATGAAATGAAATCAACCTAACACGGATAAAAATCAAGCTAAATTGATTAAATTAACCATTCCAACAACATAAATATTCATAGATAAGTTCATCATAACAACAACAAAAATTAAAGAGATAGGGAACAAGAATCAAATCTGGTGTTTTTCCGTGGCTTGACTAGTTTGCTCTGTTCTTCCTTCTCTGTTGTCCTCATCGACCAAGGTTGATATGAACACTTAACTGCTGCTCCAAATGGCTGATGAATGCCTCTTTTCCAAGAGGAGAAATCGGTAAGAGATCAAGGGAATTTGGAATGGAAAAGAAGAGAGAAAGTGGAGAGAAGAGAGAAAAGATGTGAATGCTTGGGGTGTGTTGAATGATCAGCCAAGGGGGGGTTTTATAGCTGAAGATGGCTGCTAAAATTAGCTAAAAATAGCAGCAAAAGAGCCATCCCTTGGCCGGCCATACATGTGGCAAGGTTGATGGTTTCAACTTTGCTAAATTTGGCTTGGGGCATATCTACAAAGCCACCAATTGTGGAGGGGTTTGAATGCAACTTGAACAAGTCTTCAAGGGCCTCTTTGCAAGCTTAAATAACCAGCTAATAAGCTGATTTGGGTCTGCTCTTGGGACGATTTTTGGGCTGTCCATTTCTTGGTCGATTCGGTTCACTCGGTTCAGTT
The DNA here is from genome assembly GCA_025698515.1 of Gossypium sturtianum. Classification (NCBI taxonomy): domain Eukaryota; kingdom Viridiplantae; phylum Streptophyta; class Magnoliopsida; order Malvales; family Malvaceae; genus Gossypium; species Gossypium sturtianum. The sequence goes on from CM046952.1 coordinate 96,907,630, forward strand.
CAACTGGACCACTTTTTCATAATTAATTAATAATAATTCATTAACCCAAATTAAATTGGATATAAATTAAAATTAATTATATTATGAATTAATACATATAATTTTGGACCGTCTTAGGCTGAAATTTAGTTTGCCTCGATACTTCAAATTGCTTCTCGGTTTTGTGCTTCTAGCCTTCTAGCAGTGTCTGCCGAGCCATTTTTCGCCCTTTGTGCAAATCTGTTGAAAATAACAAAAATTCATCAAAATTAATTATAAAATTAAATAAAATTCAACATGTTCATATTTTAAGTGCACTTTAATTATTTTATAAAAATTAATTATTTTTTGACAAGAATTTTATCGAAACTGTGTGATTTTAAGTTAAAAAGGGTATGTAAAAATGTGCAAATTTTCGTGTTTCCACACCCCCAAACTTAATTCATATCTCGTCCCGAGTAATGCACAAATTGAAAAGAATTACTCGAAAAACACCTTTGAAAAATTCTTTCGAATGAAAGATTCTTCCTGCAATTATGAATTTAATATACTTATGCTGAAAAACAAGAAATTTGATAGTTATGCTACTTAAGTATACATATCGTTCAAATTAATCTCAACAACTATTATGATAGCAAAATTAGACTAAATGCTTCCTTAACAAAGACATGTTAACCCTTACCAATTTGATTTTATTTCCTTATTCAAGATTAAGCTGCAATCATTAAGTTTAACTTATGCCTTCATATGTTAAACATAGCAATTTCTCTCCACTAATGTAGGTAGCATAGGAAACTTGAATCAATAGGTCTTTAAAAAAGGTTGTAACGTGGCTAGGCTAGAGGTAGGTAAAAGATAGATAAATTTAGGCCTAAAACCTTAGACTCAGCTTCAATCGAACCTTTGGAATAATTTCCCTCAATACACCAACTTATTTTGCTTTCACATTCTTTTTTGTACTTCTATTTTCTTTCAAATACATGTGCTCTTTTTTTTAATTTACACGAGCATTTTACTGAATGTACTACAATTTTTAGAGCATTTGATACTTCTTTTCAACTCCCCCAAACTTATTTTCAAAGAATATTCTGAATAGTGTTGAGTCTAGTGTTTGGGACAATTTAAAGATAATTAAGAGAGAAGCGATGGCTAAATATTACAAGGGTTCAAATAAAATTAGGCCATATAGTCTCAAAGTTGGGTTTCAAAAGATAAAATTTCATCATGGTTGGCTTGAAAGGCTCAAACTATAACACCACAAGCCCGACCTAGAAGTTAGGCCCGAATCCGGCGTGTCACATGGAAGTGTTTTTCAAAACCAAGTTCCCTGTTGTTAAAACTTGTTTGAGAGTTAAAGCCTCTTTGTTAAAACTCAAAACACTTGAGCAAATGTTATCCACTTGCAAACGTAATTACTTTTTAAAATTTATCTGTTGCGGAAGCATATTTAAAATAAATAATTTACGTAAATGTGATGTTTAAAAATTGAGTAGCAAAAGCATTTTGAAAACGTTGCGGAAACGTAGTGTTTTGAAGACAGTTATCGTTTTGGAAATCATATCCCACTTTTAGCAGTTAGAAAACATCATAAATAAATATTAGAAATAATAAGTTAAAATTAGAGAGGCCTTATAACACCCCAAATAGAAATATTTAAAAGTAAATAATCAAAATAGCAAGTATAAGCAGTGTGTGGTCTTCTCCGAGTCCCTCGCAGCTCCGATCCGTCTAAGGCTGAGGATTACCTGCACAGTTAAAAATGGGGTGAGTTTATAAAAACTCGGTGTGTAATCCCTTTACTAGAGTAACAATCGAGATATCTGAAAACAAAGAATCAAATGATGCACCAAAGCATAGCGAAGCCACTAGAGCGATAAACGTGGCGAGCCACTATTACACGAGATTTCCTCCAACACAAGTCCCAACCCCATGCAATATGTCGTGTATGTCATGCTCAATCATTACACGTGTATGCAAAATGACCGTGCTTAGTAACAGTCATTTCAACACATATTAACAGCATATTAGACACACGCCCACAGTCAAGTCAGTTAAAACACAGTCATACGATCACAGTCAAATCGGTCAAATCATAGCACAAGTCAGTCATTTTACCCTATAAGGGTATGTCGGTAATCCTACCCCTCAGGGGTATTTCGATAATTCTACCCTACGGGGTAATTTGATGATTCTGCACTACAGGGGTAATTCGGTAATTCTACCCTACAGGGGTATTTCAATAACTTTACAAACCGAGGGTATTTCAGTAATTTTACAAACTGAGGGTATTTCAATAATTTTACAACTCCAGGGTATTTCGGTAATTTCGCAAACCAAGGGTATTTTGATAATTTTGCAAATCGGGGTATTTCAGTAATTTGTAAACCAAGGGTATTTCAGTAATTTCATAAATCACGGGTCTTTCGGTATTTTCACAAATCAGGGGCATTTTAGTAACTTTACAAATCGAGGGTATTTCAGTAATTTTACAAACTGAGGGTATTTCAATAATTTTACAACTCGAGGGTATTTCGGTAATTTCGCAAACCAAGGGTATTTCGGTAATTTTATGACTCGAGGGTATTTCGGTAATTTCACAAACCAAGGGTATTTCGATAATTTTACGACCTCCTAGAAGGTCTACAGTCGCCTCGAGCGGCTTAAGAAACCTAATTTGACTTAACGGTGAAAATGGCCTGAAGCCTATTACCCTGCCCAGGTGGGCTCACACACTCGTGTGGCCCATTAAGCCTAGAAACAACCACGGCTATGCGACGGCACAGCCCATGTAACAGTCCAATTTATACCCTAGTCAGAATAGTGGTTTCGGGACCACAAATCTGAGTCCGTATAATATTTTATTATTAATTTCTGTGACATTGATGAGTGATTAAGCATGTGTTAAAGTTTCAAAAGGTAATTTGTTCGTTTGTGTGTTTAATTTGAGCAAAGGATTGATTTGCATTAAATGTGAAAGTTGTATGCTATTTGTTTAAGTACTAATGTGTTGTGGCTTTTTAAAGTTATGGCCTTAAATGGCAATTGAACCACTATTTAGATAGTGGGTGGTTATGGTCAAAAATGACCTTGTTATTTATGTTATAAAAAAATTGTTTTATATGGCTAAAATGGGAAATTGTTTATTAATGTCTTATTAATAAAAATTGGCATGAAAATAAGCATTCATTCATGCATTTTCCACCGAATTTTGGAAAGAAAAAGAAAGCTTTAAAGCTTTGTATTTTCGGCACATTCAAGCTTAAATTCAAGGTCAAGAACCGAGGAAAATAGACTTAGATCGCGGGAAAGTGAAAGTAATTGAGTAGCCGTTTCCATTCCCGATAAATCGGATCCAAGGTAAGTCACTATGCAAATAAACATACTTGTATGAAATTATATTTGTTCATATGACTAATGTTGACGATGGATACTTATGAGAGGTTATGCATATGAATTTTGAGATAAGGTCGATATAACGACAATGTTCGAAAAGTCCCGTGTGAGCCTAGGAATAGATAGGATTAGCTATGTCATGACATAGGTATCTGTTCTGTTTTATCATGTAAGACCACGTCTGGGACGTTGGCGTTGATTTGAGATTTCGTGTAAGACCACGTCTGGGACGTTGGCATCGATATGAGTTTTATGTGTAAGACCACGTCTGGGACGTTGGCATCGTTATGAGCTTTACGTGTAAGACCATGTCTGGGACATCAACATCGTATTGATTCGTGTAAGACCATGTTTGGGACAGTGACATCGATATCCGAGTGCATATAAGACCTCGTCTGGGACGTTGGCATTGTATGACTATTTCGAGTTTCTGAGCATCCTACTAGATTCCTTACGGTTCAATAGGCAAGTCTATGATCCGAATGGTTATGTAAATAGTGAATTTGTTTCAGGTACGTTGACTTATACACCATGTGTGTATATAAGGTAAGTATCTATATGATCTTACTATGATGAGAATGTATGTTGGGATAATGATATGATATGTGGAAATAAGCATGAAAGAGCCTTGTATTTGTAAGAATTTTTTAGTTGATGAATGTTGTAAATATGGCCAAGTACATGAAATCAAAGCATTATGTGATTATTGTTAAAAACTTTAAATGAAACAATGTACTTATGTGTACATATATGTCTTTCATGTTATGTTCATTTGTATATGACTTACTAAGCTTTTGGAAAGCTTACTCTGTGTGTGTTTTCTCTGTTTTATAGGTCGTCAAAGCTACTGAAGGCTCGAGACCATCACGGATCGTCATCACACTTCTAAAATCATTTTGGTACACTTTGGAAATGTACATATATAGATACTGCATGTATAGGCTAGTTTTTGTTATAAGTTGATGTATAGACTTGGTCATGAGATGTGGTTAATTATTGGTTCATATTATGCCTTGATGAATGTGGTATGTGTAGTTATTTTGGTATGGTTTAATGCTCATGAAATGGTCAAGATTTTTGGGTAGGTAAATGAAGGAAATATGCCTTAGTTATATATATGTTTTGTCTTGAAAGTTGGCATGAATGAAATGAGTATTGTATGTATTGATAGAATGGTTGTTTGGTGTGTTATTGGTTGTGAAATATGCAAGAGAAGTGTTACTAAATGTTTCTTATAGGTGAGACCTAAATGGGTGGCATTTTGGCCTTGAAAATGGCCTATAATGTCACATGGTCAGGGTACACGAGCGTGCCTAGTGACCGTGTGAGGAAGTCAGTAGCTAGCTTAAGGGCACACGGCCTTGGCTCACGAACGTGTCTAGTAGCCGTGTGGATTTCAATAGAATAGACCACGGCCAGTGTACACGGGCGTGCCTTCTGCCTAGTAGCCGTGTCATTTTTGGTAGAATTGACCATGGCCTGAGCATACGGGCGTGCTTGGTGGCCATGGAAGGTAAGTTAGTTTCAACCACGGCCATGGCACACGGGCGTGCTTGGTGGCCGTGGAACTTAAGTCAGATTCGACCACGGGGAGGACACACGGGGGTGTCTAGCAGTCGTGGAGGGCACACGGTTTCCTCCCACGGGCGTGTATCCCCTGTACTTTAGAAAACTTTTAATTTTCCATGAAATTTTGTAAGTGATTCAATTTAGTCCCGACCAGGTTTATAAGCATGTTTAAGGTCTCGATGACCGTATTAAGGGACACTATGCTTGAGAATGATGAATGCGTGTATGAATTTCTGTAAATTGTTTTCGATTTGTTCGGTAACGCTCTTAACCCTAATCCGGCGACGGACACGGGGTAGGGGTGTTACATTTGGTTGGTATCAGAGCTACGGTTTAGTTGGTTCTCAGACTAACATAGCGTGTCAGAGTCTAGCTATACATGCCATATATCTGAATTGTAGTAGTGTGATGAATCCTGACGGATAAAATGTGATTTTCGTATAGTAATGGATCCTGAAAGAGACGTAGTTGACGACGTAGAAAGCAATAGCCTGCTCCCGCGCAAGGGACAGCGCCCTCTAATCCGAGACCGGCTACTAGCGGTCAAGGGGAATGTAACACCCCAAACCCGGTCTATGCGTTAAGACCAGATTTGACATGTCACACGAAATGAACATACGTAAAGTCTTTTTAAAGATTTAAAGAAAATGTGTTTTTATAAAAAAACCTTTTTGACGTGGAGTTTATTGAAAACCGAGGTTGATTGGTAAATCTAATAATTTAAGACGTAAGGATTTATAAATTGAAAACTTAGAAAAATTTATTTAATATTCCGAGAAATTTAAAAATAGAGTTCGAAAGAAATTTTGAAAACAAAGATTTTAAAAGAATTGTTACAGAAATTTCTGAGTTAAAAATATTTAAGAATGAAACCTTTTTCGCACGTATATTTGAGGAAAACGTTTATTTCTATTTTGAAGGAAATTAATTCCGCTTAAGTATTTAAATCATAGTTATAAAATCCATCCACAAGTAAAACATCCATAAAAATTTAACCAGAGGCCTTATTACAGCATAACTTAAATAGCAAATAATAAAAAGTACTTAAAGAAATCTGAAATTTAAATAACCCATTATTCGTAGTATGGCCTCCACCGAGTTGTCCACAGCTCAAGTCTCCGTCACTGATCATTACCTGAGAAGAGTAAGGAAAAACGGGGTGAGTTACTTAGAACTCAGTGTGTAAACCACTTACCATCGTCCACTGGGCCAAAATCCAATTTAGTACTTATTGGGCCAAATCCCAATACAAATATAACATAATAACATGTATAAAATGAATGTAATATGCAATTCCCAAACCAAACCTAATTTCCATCCGCTACACACCACCCGTACCAAGCAGCACACCTGTGGAGAGCTTTAGTCACCTACCCCGCCAACACACCAAAATAGGCATTAAGCCGTTTATCAATTTGTGGACAAGCCACCAGATTTACAGAGTTTACATGGCATTTTCCATTTTTCAGATTTGTGGCAGAGCCATCAAAATTTTGTAGCAAAGCTACCAGAACTTCTCTTCGTCAATATCCCAACCCATGCAAATCATGTATATAATATGCATATTCATTTACAAGAATCCATTCATATAATTATTACGAACAATATGGCCCATTATAAAAATTTCCACAATCTGGCCCATATCACCTTTTTGGCCCATATACCAAATATCACATTTGGCCCATATATCAAATATCACATTTGGCCCATATTTCAAATATCACATTTGGCCCATATATCAAATATCACATTTGGCCCATATTTCAAATATCACATTTGGCCCATATATCAAATATCACATTTCGCCCATTAAGGGTAATCTCGTAATTTTTACAGTCTTAATATCGATTTCATAGTCTTTACCATTTTAGTAATAATTATGCCATTTTACCCAATGTCACTAACATGCGATTTAATCAAACGATTAACACGATATAATTATCTAACCCATGGAATACAGTGTGAGATTACACACCTGATTACGGTAAACACTACACTTTCCTGATCGTTGACACCTAAAAATATTTCTAACGCTCGATTAGAACATTAACACTTATAGTAAATCTATTCTAAGATAAACGGTCTAGGATTTTTACCCTCGAAATCGTGAATAACTATGATTTGCCAGTTTTCCCCGATTGATGGTCCATAACCCGTTGGAAAATCCCGAATAGCTAATGGCTCAGACTGTGAACAACCTCGAATAGTTGATTCTCACCGGATGAGGGTCCACAACCCGGTGGAAAATCCCGGATTGCCAAAATAGCCCTTCGTTTGAATCTAGAGGGGATCGCAAATCCGCTCCTTTTTCGATCACTATTAACCACTCCTTTTGATTCGATCTTGTTTGCCTCCATTGACAATTAAATATTAGTCCAACCTAATATTTCGTAATTAAAAACGATTGGTCTTATGAGCGAAGTCGGCTTACCACAAAATCCTTACGTTCACAGGATGAAAATCGAATGATAGGGTCCCTAAGATAAAAACCGGTTAATCACCCTATCTTTAATAAGTAATATGGAATCCTTGAAAGAAATCCTTACCTTAGATTTTTGGACCGAATCCTAATGATAACACGATGACTTCGGGCACTCCAAGTTTCGGCCTTCCACTAAATTTCTATGATAGAGAAAAAGAGATTCGAATAAGATATGGTATGATGATGGTCTCGATCCAAAAAGGCCATCCCACAACAAAGTATAGATTCGGCACAATGGATAAGGTGAAATAAAAATACCAAAATGTTGAAACTAGCCACTTATCGATTGATCAAAGTGAGAGTAGAAAAAGAAATGATTGAGAAGGAGATATGTGTGTGGTAGAAGATTCGGCTATGGTGAAAAATTGGAGAGGATTATGCTTAATGACATTTGGCCATGGTGAATATTAAGGAGGGAATGATGTTTGTAACATCCTGGAAAGGGCCTATGCATTTTCGGTTTAGTTCTACAAAGTGACATGTTTTATGTACTAAGAATAAATTTTGAATATTTTTGGAAACCCGGAAATGAATGAAAATGAGTTAGAAATGAACATTTTTGGAAACCTGAAAATGTATGAAAATGGATGGAAATGATTTGGAAATTATTCAAAATAGGAAAGTGCACATTTCTGGAAACTTAGAAATGTAAGAAAATGTCAAGTTTACAGAGCCGAATGAAATTTTTTGGAAACTTAGAAATGACCTAGAAATGACGAGTTTTAAGGTTTAAAAGGGGAAATTAAGGCAAGGTGGCCTTAAAAGAAAAAGTTTGTGAAATTTGACACACAAACAGGCTTGGAAAAGTGGTCCGAAGATGCCACTTAGGGCCTATGGAAATGGCGCCATATGCAAGAGGAATGGGCTTGAGTTCGAGTCACTTGGGAAGCAAATAAAGGAGGTTTTATTTTTGCTTCCGTAAGACCGAGGTGGACGGCACATGCTTCTAGAAAGGAGGTGTTTTATTTTCATAAATATTCGATTAAAAAGGGTGATAAATAAAGGATTTTTAAATTGGATTATTATGAAGAGATAAATGTTGGATTTAAACTCTTTTATTTATGATAATTAAAGGATAAAGTTATCGATAGAGGAGTGGTGGCCAAGTAAGGGACTCCTTAGATGATAATTTCTGGCTATAAAAGGAATGAGGGCTACTCATCAATTTTTGCTTCCTCCTTTCTCTCTGTCGAATTCTTAGTGCTCTCTTCTCTTCTTTTCTTTCTTTTCTTTTGTCAAGCCAAAATTAAGTAGTTGTTGGAACCTAGCCAATATTTTCCTCTCCATTAGAAGCCATAGCCAATCTCCCTATGAATCTAAGCAAGGAAGCAATGATCAAGTATTAAGGGGATCTCTCGGGTTTCTACAACCGTCGACTACAAGGAGGAATATTTCGGGATCTAAGGTAAGAAACTATAAGATCCAAAGGTCTTGTTTTAAGTTTTAATGTTAGATTAAACCTAACATGTGATTATAGGAATTTCGACATCCCTAGGAAAGCAAGGATACTTTTCGGGATTTGAGATCACAAAGAAGGAATACAACAAAGTTTTGGGACTTGATTCTTAAGTCAATCGGCAACAAGGCGAGTTTTCAAGATACAAATCCTACTATGATTTGGTTTTAAAGCCAAAAAGGTTTATTAATGTGTTTAAATGATTGGCCGAATATAGGAGTTAAGGATCTAAATCAGAGATCGGTTCTTCTGGATTTCAAGGATTTCGTTAAAACGAATCAGTGTGTACCCCACACTAACTTTTAATAAGATTGATGGTAATATGTAAAATATGCATGTTTATAAGAATGTGGCTAAGGTACCATAATATGGTACAAAGTACTCAGGTACGTTTCCTACTTCCACTAGGATTATGAAATATGTTATTTATAACATGTGAAAATTTATAAGAATGAGAATTTAAGTATGATATGCATGATATGAATAATATGGGTCATTCGGGATATATGAAAAATGGGAAGTGAATATGATGACTACGGTCTCACTATCTGAATGTGGTGACTTCGGTCACATTATCTGAATGTGGTAACTTCGGTTACATTATCTGAATGTGGTGTCTCATGACACAATTATCTGGTGGCTATGCCACAAAAATTTTATATGGGCGATAAGCACGTCGATTGCAAATGATCCTTCGATGGTGTGTAGCGGATGGAGGGTTGACTTAGTAGTCCCCACGGCAAGTGCGGTTGGTACGGGGATGTGTAGCGGATGGCACCTAGGTTTGGGTTTGGGTTGCATCATCATTTTTATCTCATTATATGAATAAGTATTGGATATGAAAAATGTATGCTCGATCTATTGAATTTTAGTGTTGTGTACACATTGAGTCTGTTGACTCACCCTGCTGTGGGACTATTTTTCAGGTGACGAACAATAATGGACCGGGTTGTGGAAGCTTAGGGATGGCCATGCTCACTTTGAAGTTTTATTCAATATGGATATTTAAATTTATTTAAGTATTTTAAAATTTTATTTTGGGATTTTTCTTGATGTAATAAGGCCATAAGTTACATTTCTTTACTTTTATTTTTAATTACTATGTTACTTAATTATTTTCAATTAAAGTTAAGTAAAATTTATTTCTTTAAAAATAAACCCTAATTGTTTTTTTTTCATCTTAATTAATTGGACATTAAAATAAGATCAATGGGTTTTTAACTCAAGCCCAACCCAAAACAATAGTTTTTAAAAATCGCACAAGTTTTCCTCTCGATAATAAAAGAATTTTGTAACCAGATTACTTAATGAACATACGATCCGGTCCGTGGCTCGTGGGCGGGTGTGGGGTGTTTCATTTGGTATCGAGCCCGCTTTTAAACTCTCGGCTGTGGGCTAAGGCCCAAAACATTTTCAAATCGAGCCAAGTAAGCTTTTTGAAAGGATTTTATGAAATAAACAGGTTTTACGGCATGGCTCCTAAGTCTCCGAACCATGATCCACTGTAAGTACCCTAACCATTTGTGTGATTATGTGTAATGAATATTAGAAGGGTAGAAAAGGAATGGAACGTAGAATAGCATGATAGGAACTTGAACCTAGGACTAGTCTACTCAAACACAAACACATAAGACTTAAGGAACGTTAAACAAACCCATGGCTAAGTCACTAAGTTAGGGTGTGGTAACCCCATGCGCATGTCTAGGATTGGATCCGGAAGAGCACAGTATTTAAGCGATCCTAGTGACTCACCTCCTCTTCGCAGAATCCTACCGGTGCGTAGCTTCGGTTCACCCTAACCTGCAGAGGGCTCGGTGAGGTGTGGCAACCTCAATGCGCATGTCTAGGAATGGTTTCGGTGGGAGCTTGGTATTTAAGCAGTCCGCGTGACTCGCCTCCTCTCCACTCGAATCCTGCCTGGTGCATAGCTTTGGTTCACCCTGACCAAGAGGACGCGGTCATAGGCTAAACACAATGACTAAAACCCGAAAGGGAACTAGTCGTGTTTCTATAAAAACAACAAAACCCTAGTTTTAAATCTCTTAAAAAACTTTCTTTTAAATTTGTGAAAACCATCTTTACAAAATTTTCCGAAAATTTTTCTGATTTGTGAAAAATCACCAAAATACCCCCGAGGTCCAAAATCACCGAAATGCCCCTAGATTTCAAAATTTTTCAAAATACCCCGGAATTTAAAAATACCAAAATACTTTATGACAAAATCACCAAGGAACTTTTTCCTTTTGAAAAATTACGAAAATACCCTGTGAGGATGAGAATTACGAAAATACCCTAGGTAGTGGAGAAACAATAACAATGAAAACTACAACGTTTCTCTGAATGAACGAAAGTTCATAATTGTTTGATGGATGTACGAATGAATGGAAAGACTGTGTGCATGTATGAATACGAAAGAACCACTCCTAAATTCTTTTTCATAAAACTTCTTCGCGGGTAAACAAGTGAAAGAAAGACTAATTCATAAAACTTCTTAATCAGATTACGACGTTAGAAATGAGCTCTAGAGGACGTGGTCGCCGTGGATGAGGTAGAGGAAGGATGACGGTGTCGAACCCGTTAGATCGGGTCAAGGGTCCGACAACGAGATACCACCGCCACCACCACCCCCAGCTGTTGGTGTTGAGCCGCAAGCTCGAGACGGGGATGATGTTTGTGTCGCAGTCGTACTACGAGTTTTAGAGTTGGTGGTCAGTGCGGGAGGAAATTTGGGAACCCGTAAGTTCAGGCTCGGAGCGGCTCGAGCTAATGGAGCCGAAATGTTTCGTGGAGTATCGAGTGTGGCACCCGTTCAACCGAGTGCGGTTGGAAGCAACAGAGCGCATCATGGATGAGCTTGACTTGACCCCGATGAGAAGTTAAAAGGAATGGTGGCAATTTGTTATGCGATGAAGCGTATCGATGGTGGTTAATCGTTTCGGATGGTGCCACGGTGAGGATCCGACATGGGAATATGTTAATGAGGCATTTGGAAGAAGTATGTGGAAACCAGTATACTGATGAGCAAAGGAAGGCATTTTTGGGGTTGGTTCAAGGAACAAGTCCGTGGCGGAGTATGAGGTCAATTCACGAGGTTGAGCCGATATGCTCAAGGAGTAGTGGCAACCGAGCATGAGCGTTGTGTCCGCTTTGAGGACGGGCTAAGGGATGATCTCGAGATCGTTGATAGCACCGCATCGTGAGCGGGAGTTTTCGCTTTGGTAGAAAAGGCCAAAGTGGTGAAGGAATCAAGGATTCTACAAAGCGCATCGTGGATCGAAATAGGCCCAAAAGATGTTTTGGATCGTCTGGGAAGGCTCAAAAGAGGACTAGAGTTGATGGGCCGCAAAATCAGCAAGCTGGTGCAGGATGGCAGTATCCTCCTTTTGAACATTGTGGGAAGAAGCACTTAGGGGAGTGCTGGAAAAAGACGGGAGGATGTTTTCGGTGTGGGTCCAAGGACCATATGCTCAAGGATTGTCCTAAGAAACCAGATGAAAGTCGACCAGCCGCTCAGAATGTTAGTCAGGTTGGTAGAGGAGGACAACAACCTCCACGAGGTCGTGGTTTGAGTAATCGAGGTAACGATGTCGGTAGAGGACGTGGAGCACAGGGCAGAGGTGCTGCTAATGCTGAGGCAAGACAATTGGGTTTGGTTTATACGGTTCGCCGTAGGAAGGACGGAGACGCACCGAATGTTATAACCGGTACGTTCCTTATTTATGGCAAGCCTTATTATGCCTTAATTGATGTGGGCTCGACCCATTCATATGTTGCATGTAGTGTAGTGGAAACACTAGGCCTAGACTCTGAACTTTCTGATAAGGAGATAACTATAGTAAGCTCATTAGGCCAAACTGTAATGGTGGATAAGATCTTTCGGAATGTACCCCTAGAGATTCAGGGAGTGAACTTTCGGGCTGACTTAATGGAACTACCTTTCGGGGAGTTTGAACTTATACTTGGAATAGACTGGCTACTAGAGCACTGAGCCGTGTTGGATTGTGCGGCTAAACGAATGGAACTAAGGACCCCGGAGGATGAAGTAGTAGTAATGATCGGAGAGAGAAAAACTACTCATCCCAACGTAGTTTCGGTGTTGAAGGTCGAGAAAATGGTTAAGAAAGGGTGCAAGCGTTCTTAGCCTTCATAAGTGCGTTAGGTGGAAAGGAAGAAGGTGTCGGTGGAGTTAGAACGGTGAAAGACTTTGAAGATGTATTTTCGGAGGAATTACAGTGAATACCCCCGGATAAGGAGGTGGAGTTTGGAATAGACTTACTACAGGAACAGCTCTGTGTCAATCGCTCCATACCGAATGGCGCCAAAGGAGTTAGTTGAGCTCAAGGCTCAAATCCAAGAGTTGTTGGATCGTGGGTTCATACGACCCAGTGTGTCTCCATGGGGAGCACCAGATTCTGCTTGTAAAGAAGAAGGACGAAACTATGCGTATGTGCATAGATTACCGTCGATTGAATAAGTCGACCATCAAGAACAAGTATCCTTTGCCAAGGATCGATGACTTGTTCGATCAAATTTGAGGGGGACGCAGATTCTCAAAGATAGACTTAAGGTCGGGATATCACCATTGAAGGTGAAGGAGGCGGATATCCATAAGACCGCTTTTAGGACAAGATACGACCATTTTGAGTTTGTGGTGATGCCGTTTGGATTGACGAAACGCTCGGCCAGCGTTCATGGATATGATGAATCGGGTTTTCCAACCATACTTGGATAGGTTCGTCATTGTGTTTATCGACGATATTTTGGTGTACTCCAAGTCCGAAGAAGAGCATGATGAACACCTCCGAATTGTCTTGCAAGTATTAAGGAGAAGAAGCTCTATGCCAAATTCAAAGCAAGTGTGAATTTTGGCTTAAGGAGGTGGCATTCCTAGGACATGTGGTATCCGCAGAAGGAATAAGAGTGGACCCTAGGAAGATCGAGGAGTGTTGGATTGGAAACCACCTAGGTCCGTGGTTGAGATCCAAGTTTCCTAGGTTTGTGCTATTACAGAAGGTTTGTGGAAGGGTTCTCGTCAATAGCCGCGCCTTTGACAAAGTTGCTAAGGAAGGAAGTACCCTTTGAATGGACAGATAAGCAACAAGAGGGCTTTGAAAAGCTCAAGAAGGTGTTAACTAAGCTCCGGTGCTAATCCAAATCCAGGAGGAGCGCAAGCAAGGATTTTGTGGTGTATTGTGACGCTCGCATACGGGATTAGGATGTGTGCTAATGCAAGATGGAAAAGTAGTCGCGTGCGCGTCTCGGCAACTAAGGCCTCATGAGGTTAACTACCCAACTCATGACTTAGAGTTGGCAGCAGTGGTTTTCGCCCTTAAGGTTCGGAGGCACTACCTCTATGGAGAGAGGTCAGTGATCTACACAGACCACAAGAGCCTTAAGTATCTGTTGACTCGTAAGGAGTTGAACTTGAGGCAACAAAGGTGGGTGGAGTTGTTGAAGGACTACGATCGTCGATAGAATATCATCCGGTCAAGGCGAATATGGTAGCTGATGCCCTAAGTCGGAAGGTTGTGTCGGATCTAAGGGCTATGTTCGCTCACTTGAGTTCATATGATGATGAAAGCCTGTTGGCAGAATTACAAATCAAGCCCACATGGCTGAATGAGGTGAAAAGGGGACAGTTGGCTGATAAGGACCTAAGTGCTAAGTTTCGGCAAGTACCGAACGGAGAATTAAAGGACTATGGCGTCAATGATGAAGGAGTATTGTGCTACAAGGGTAAAGTTTGTATGCCGAGAGACGAGGAGTTAAGACAAAGGATTCTTCGGGAGGCACATGGTAGTCCTTATGCTATGCATCCCGGAGGCATTAAGCTGTATAGGGATCTAAGGGAACAATTTTGGTGGTCTGATCTTAAACGGGAAGTTACTAAATTCGTCGGAAAATGTCTGACGTGTCAGCATGTTAAGGCTGAACACCAAGTTTCATCGGGATTGCTTCAACCAATCGAGATTCCCAATGGAAGTGGGAGAGAATTACCATGGACTTCGTTAGTGGGCTTCCCCTTACGCCTACTAAGAAGGACTCGGTATGGGTAATAGTGGACCGTTTGACCAAGTCCGCGCATTTCATTCCGGTAAGAGTAGACTATTCTCTTCAGAAGTTGGCCAAGTTATATGTGGCAGAAATTGTGAGGTTACATGGAGTACCGGTATCGATCATCTCCGATAGAGACCCAAGGTTCACGTCTCGGTTCTGGAGGGCACTTCATCAAGCTTTAGGCACTAAGTTGGAGTTCACTACGGCTTTTCATCCACAATCTATAATATCCAGGGATAGGGGCTATTTTGTTATGACTTTGTTTGCATGTGTCTGGTGTGCTATGTTGCTGTTTTGATGTTGTAGGGGCTTAGTTGTAAGCTAGGTGTAAGCTTGAGTAGGTGGGGGAAATTTTAGTTTTAGGCTTAGGTGAGGGGAGCTGAAGAAGCTGGGGTTTAGAAATATTATTTGGTGATTGAAAGCACAAGAAATGAGCTGGTGGAGTGGCAGGACAGGCGCCACTTGAGGCTTGTGTGTGTGACGCCACTTGTAGGGGAGAGGTCCTGAGTTCAAGTTACAGAAGTCCCACTTTTTGCTTCCATTTTGACGCCAAGGTGGTTGAGGTTGGACCAAGTCAAGTGTTTGAATGGTGGGTGGGGAGTAAATTGTGGAGGTTGACTAGTTCAACTAGTTTGAATGTGTGGCTTGGAGTAATTGTTGGTAGTGGCCGAATGTTGGGGAGTTTGTGGAGAGAGTGGCCGGTTTTGGTAAGTGGGGAGGGGTGATAGCCGAAATTCACTTAGGCACTTTTGTGCATTTTTGGTCACTTTGTGTCAAACCAAATTTCTCTCTTTTGTCAATAGAAGCCGGAATTCCAATTGATTTCTCTTTTCATTTTCTTCCTTGTAACCGAAAGTACAAACAACCTTTGCCAAATTTGCCTTGTTCTTCCTAGTTCTCTTGGGTAGCCGAATGCAGTCTTGCATTTCTTTTTCTTTTTTCACTTGCATAAGCCGAAACTAGTATTCTCTTTTTCTTATATTTTCATCTCTTCTCTTTTGAAACACTTGTGCCGACATCACATTGCTTCTTAGCCGAATTCTCCATTTATTTCTTCTCATTTCTACTTGAGCCGAATTTTTCTTCAACTTTTGGCCGATTTCTCTTCTTCTCTTGAACCACATTTCTTTTGCTTTATTTCTAGATTATAGCCGAATCCCTCCCTGGTGTTGCCGAAATTTCTCTTCATTCTTTAGTTGCATCTTGACCGAATAGTTGTGTGGGGTAGACCTCTTCTAGTTTAGTTTTCATTTGAGTTCAGAAGAAGGTAAGTGCTTGGCCGAATGGCCATTTCTCCCCTCCCTTGTTCTTTGTCGTTTGTGGGTTGGTTAAGAGCCGATTCTGGTGTGGTTGAAAGGAGTTAACCTCTTGTTTGGAAACCATTTTGTATAGGACATTCGGGATTGTGAAGCAGTCAAGCAAAGCAATTATCTTTGGGTAAGCAATTGGTAAGTGGTGGTAAGAGTTGGTTCTTTTAGTCTATTCATTTAGTTTTCATTAAGCCAAGTTATTAAAGGATTAACCATTTTCTTTTTAGGGTGAGGCCGATTGTCAGAGGAACCATTATTTGGTTCGGGTTTGGTAGGAAACCAAACCA
This sequence comes from Gossypium sturtianum, assembly GCA_025698515.1. Taxonomy (NCBI): domain Eukaryota; kingdom Viridiplantae; phylum Streptophyta; class Magnoliopsida; order Malvales; family Malvaceae; genus Gossypium; species Gossypium sturtianum. The sequence goes on from CM046952.1 coordinate 96,924,163, forward strand.
TTTGCGAGGTAAGGGTTTAATGTTAACCCTTTGGTTTATCTATTCTGGCCGAATGGTATACGTGCTAATCTCCTGTTTGGCGGATTATAGGAGCAAGGTTGTCGAGGCTATCGAGGGTCTTAGATCGGTTCTTTGGTTAAAGCTTGTGTTCGAACAGGTGTGTAGACTAACACACTATCTACTTAGCGATATGTTTAATAACATGTTTGCCTATTAAGATCAAAACAATATGGTTGATGGATATGGTACCCAATGGGGTATGTGTACGGATCCGGGTAAGTCCATTTCATTACGAGTTCTATTAATGGTATATGATATCATGATTGCTGAGGTATGTGATATGAGATGCGATATTAAACATATTGGCATGATCGCATGATTTACATGATTTGCATCGATGATGACATGTATGGGTGATATGAGAGGAGGGGGAATATGATATCCGTGTCTTTGGGACACCAGTGGTTTGGCACCACCAGTGGTTTGGTACCACAGATGATATTTTGTGACTTTGGGTCACCAGAGGTTTGGCACCTCATAGCGTCTCGTCCCAGTGGCTTAGCACCACGGTGGGTTGGCCCCACGGTTGATATTACGGGATTGACGCCAGTGATTTGGCATCACACGATGGGTTGGCCCCATCATTGGATTCGTGACTTCGGTCACCAAAGATTTGGTATCACATTGTGTCTTTGGGATACCGGAGGTTTGGCACCTCATAGCGCCTCGTCCCGTTGGCCGTACCACGCTGGGTTGGCCCCACGCTTGAGATACGGGATTGACGCCCGGTGATTTGGTATCACACGATGGGTTGGCCCCATCATTGGATTATTCGTGACTTTGGGTCACCAAAGGGTTTGGCACCACATTGATGGATATCGTGACTTTGGGTCACCAGGTGGTTTGGCACCACCAGTGGTTTGGTACCACACGGGGTAGAAAGGTGATATGGATGGTTAGGATCGGGTGCATTGATTGTATTGCTTTAGTATGATGTGTGTTGGTATGTTGCATATACCGGGAGGGGGATTTATGCACTCGAGTCTTGCCACTCACCTTCTCCTTATCATTTCAGGTGACACTTAGTTGCGACATGGAGCCGGGTGGACTCGAGGTGCTCTTGCCATGAATAAAAATCGAGGTTCCACTGCTTTTAAAACTTGGTACTATATTTTATTTATTTTCACTTGGGTTTTTATTTGGATTGTAAAAGGCCTTTTAACTTTATGTTTTTGTTATTTACATGCTTGTATTGGATTTTAAATATGCCTTAACAAATTAATGGGTAAAATTTGGCTAAAACTTGGAAAGATAAGGTTTTCAAACTACAAAGCGAAACGTTTTAAACTCTACCATCGGGTATCACCACTGAAATTTAAGATGAACGAAACCCAGATGTTTTTTTCAAACTTAAGATTTTCCACCCTAGGTTCAGAAAGTTTTGAAGCAACAAAAGAGACACTTGATTTCTAAATGATGCAAAATAGAGAAATGGTTTTATCTATGGGTCCAACTAAGTTTTTAAGCACCCAAGCTTTCAAAATAAAATAGGAGTTTTTAAGCAATCATGCCCAAGATTTCTACAAGAACAAAATGTGCAAAATAAAAAGAATTTGCATCAAATTTTTAACCAGAAACCTAAACCTCTCAAATACATTTTTCCCGTAACATACCAGATTCGATCGTGGTGTATGGACCGGGTTTGGGGTGTTACAATTGTGGTATCAGAGCCAAGTTCAAAGGCTCGGCTGTGGGCCCGAGGCCCAAAATGTTTTGAAAAGTTGTTTTAAGAGTTTTGTTTTTAAATATGTGGTGAAAAGGCATGGCACCGAGTCTCCTAGCACCGGTTCGCCCGTAAGTACCCCTCACTATTGCTTGTGATTTTGATATTGATGGGATTGTATGATTAGCAATAGTGGATTATCAGAGAAACTGAAACCGATAGGATTCGTGAACTCGCGGAAACAAAGCTTCTTTAATATTTATAAGACTTTGCTATTAAAACAAAGGGAATAATTATCGATGCATAAAACTCCTAAATCGATACGTAGAGATTTTAGTCATGAGTGCTCGAGGTGGACGCGGTCGTGGATGAGGTCGTGGTAGGATGACGCTTTGAACCCGTAGGATCCGGTCGTGGGTCGAGAGAATGAGATACGGCATCGCCACCACCGGAGGTGGTGAGTTTCAAGATCAAATCGGGGATGATACATGGTCGCAGCGATCTTGTGGGTTTTGGAAAGGGTAGCCGGAGTAGGTGGAGGTGCAGAGTCGAAATCGGCTCGAGCGACTCGCGAACGGGCCGAGGTATTTCGAGGTGTTTCGGTGTTGCTCAAAGACGGTTTAGTATTGGCCGGAGGCGACAGAGCGGGTCATGGATGATTTAGACCGATCGCTGCGAGGAGAAGTCAAGGGCATAGTATCGCTTCTTCGGGATGAGTCATACCGGGTGGCTCACGGTTCGGACAAAGGATCTTTGCGAGAGGATCTTACGTGGGATTATTTTAAGGCTGCTTATCAGAAAAAGTACATTGGAGCTAGCTACATCGACGCACAGCGAAAAGCATTTCTGAGGTTAGTTCAGGGGAGTAAGTCTGTGTCAGAGTACGAGGCTGAGTTCTTGAGGCTGAGTCGGTATGCTAGGGGCATTGTGGCTCACCGAACACGAGAGGTGTGTTCGTTTTGAGGATGGTCCGAGAGACGAGTTGAGGTTGCTGATTGCTCCACAACAGAGCGTGAGTTTCTGTCTGGTTGAGAAGGCTAAGGTAGCTGAGGGAGTGAAGGAGTCGGTAAGGCAGGGCATGGATAGGAATAGACATAGGAGGAGTTTTGGATCTTCTGGATCATCAGGTAATCCTCAGAAAAGGGCTAGGCAGAGTGGGCCGAATCGGTGCAGTAGGTTTGTTATCGCTAGTCGTGGGACCGCCGCAGTTGATGTAACCGCTAGGGAAATATCATTGGGGAGGATGTTAGACCGGTGGAAAAGGGTGTTTCGAGTGTGGCTCATTGGATCATCGTGTGAGGGACTGTCCGCGTAAGTTGGCTAGGGTTTAGTCCGAGAGTCGTGGTCGACTCGCTTCAGAATAATGGACCGCCACCGCAGAGGGGTCGTGGTAATGGCAGAGAGGTAATGGTTCTGGTCGGGCCGTGGAGCACCGCAGAGGTGCAGTAGTAATCTTGAGGCCGAGACGGCTGGTTAGTGTATACAATGAGGCGCCGAGAGGAGAGCGGCCACGCACCGGACGTCATAACCGGTACATTCTTGATCTTTGGTTCTCCATTTACTGCTTTGATTGATGTGGTTTCGACGCATTCTTACGTGGCTAGTAGTATAGTAGAGACCATGGACTTAGACTCAAACTACTCCTAGGCGGATGACCGTAATTAGCCCTCTAGGTCACCCCGTAGTTGTAGATAAGTCATTTAAGGATGTACCCTAGAACTCCAAGGGGTAGTGTTTTTGGTGATCTAATGGAACTGCCGTTTGGGGAGTTCGATCGATTCTTGGGATGGACTGGTTGGTTAAGTACCGTGCAAGGTTGGATTGCGCGCTAAGCGCATGGTTCTTAAAGCGCTCGGAGGGTGATGAAGTGGTTATGATAGGTAATAGGAGAGATTACTTATCTAATGTGGTATCCGCTCTGAAGGTGAGAGAAAATGGTCGAAAGGGTCGTGAGGCGTATGTGGTTCATGTATATGCCTTGGAGGCTAAAGAGTCTCATTGTAGAGAAAGTTCTGGACGGTTGGGGAATTTGCGGATGTGTTTCTGAGGAGCTTCGGTTTGCCACCGATCGTGAGGTAGAGTTCGGGATAGATCTGTTGCCCTGAATCGCGCCAAAGTCTATTGCTCGTATAGGATGGCGCCAAAGGAGTTAGTGGAATTAAAGGCTCGAGATCCGTGAGTTGTTGGATCGAGGCTTTATTAGGCCAAGTGTTTCACCTTGGGGAGCGCCAGTACTCTTTGTTAAGAAGAAAGATGGTACCATGCGGATGTGTATAGACTACCGCCAGTTGAACAAGCTGACGATCAAAAACAAGTATCCGTTGTCAGAGATAGATGACTTGTTTGATCAGCTGAAGGGTGCTTCGGTATTCTCAAAAATTGATTTAAGGTCTGGGTATCACCAATTGAAGGTGAAGGAGGCGGATATCCACAAGACAATGTTTCGTACTCGGTATGGGCACTACGAATTTCTGTAATAATGCCGCTTTGGGTTGACTAACGCTACGCAAAGATTCATGGATATGATGAATAGGGTGTTTCAAAGATAGATTGGATCAGTTCAGAGTGGTTTTTATTGACGACATCTTAGTATACTCAAAGACAGAGGAGGAGGAGCATGAGGCACACTTGCGAATAGTAATCGCAGATTCTGAGGGAAAAATAGCTTTATGCAAAATTTAGTAAGTGCGAGTTCTGGCTCAGGGAGGTGACATTCTTGGGTCATGTAGTGTCGGCTGAGGGGATTAGGGTAGATCCTCGGAAGATTGAGGTAGTTTTGGATTGGAAGCCGCCTAAGTCAGTGGCTGAGATTCGGAGTTTTCTGGGTTTGGCAGGATACTACCGAAGATTTGTAGAAGGTTTTTCATTGATCGCAGCACCAATGACCAAGTTGTTAAGGAAAGGGGTTCCATTTGTTTGGACTGAGAAGCAGCAGGAGAGTTTCGACAAACTAAAGAAGATTTTGGTGAAGCCCCCGATTTAATTCAACTTTGAGGTCGGAAGGAATTCACAGCAGAGCGCGATGCATCACATACGGGATTGGGTTGTGTGCTGATGCAGAAAGTAAGGTCGTGGCTTACGATCTCTGGCGATTGAGGCCACATGAGGTCAATTATCCGACGCACGACTTGGAGTTAGCCAGCCAGTAGTCTTCGCCTTGAAAATTTGGAGGCACTACTTGTACGGAGAGAGATCGATAGTCTACACAGATCACAAGAGTCTAAAGTATCTTTTGACTCGTAAGGATTTGAATTTGAGGCAAAGACAGCATGGATTGAATTGCTCAAGGATTATGATTGTTCGATTGAATATCATCCGGCAAGGCTAACGTGGTGGCAGACGCGTTGAGCCGTAAGGTTGTTTCGGACTTAAGAGCGATGTTTGCCCATCTGAGATTGTATGACGACGGAAGTATTCTGGCAGAGCTGCAGGTTAAGCCTACTTGGGTTGAGCAGATCAGAGAGAAACAGTTGGAAGATGAGGTTTTGAGTGCGCAGAGGTCTCAGGTACAGGATGGTGGTTTGGAGGGTTACAGTTTATCTAGTGATGGAGTGTTGTGTTTTCAAGGCAGAGCTTGTATGCCGAAAGACGTTGAGCTGAGGCAGAGGATTCTTCAGGACGCACATAGCAGCCCATACGCTATGCATCCTGGAGGAAGCAAGATTTATAGAGATCTAAGAGAGCAATTTTGGTGGCCGGGTCTGAAGAAAGAAGTGACGGGGTTTGTAGGGAAGTGCCTGACATGTCAACAGGTCAAGGCTGAGCATCAGTTGCCATCGGGGTTGCTTCAGCCAGTGAAGATTCCACAATGGAAGTGGGAAAGGATAACTATGGATTTCGTCGGTGGATTACCTTTTACGCCGAGCAAGAAAGACTCGATGCTGGTAATTGTGGATCGTCCCGACTAAATCACCTCACTTCATTCCTGTAAGGGTTGATTACTCACTTCAGAGGTTGGCGGTTTGTATGTGTCGAGAGATAGTGAGATTGCACGGTGTGCCAAGATCGATTATCTCGGATAGGGATCCCGATTTACGCTGAGGTTACGAAAGCGTTGCATCAGGCTTTGGGTACGCGCTTGGATTTCAGCACGGATTTTCACCCGCAGTTTGACGGGCAGTCGGAAAGGGTTATACAGATCTTAGAGGATATGCTAAGAGGTTGTGTTCTGGATTTCGGAGGTAGTTGGGAGGAGTTTCTGCCATTAGTTGAGTTCGCCTACAATAATAGTTACCAAGCAAGCATCAAAATGGCACCTTATGAGGCGTTGTATGGTAGAAAGTGTCACTCACCTACATGTTGGACGGAGTTGGGTGAACGCCAATTGTTGGGACCAGAGTTGGTTGCAGAGACCGAAGACAAGGTTAAGTTGATTCAGGCTCGATTGAAAGAAGCTTCGAGATAGGCGAAAGTCTTATGCCGATCTCAAGCGGAGAGATATAGAGTTTGCTTTGGGGGATCAAGTTTTCTGAAGGTCTCGCCATGGAAGAAAGTATTGAGATTCGGAAGGAAAGGCAAGCTAAGTCCGAGGTTTATTGGGCCGTATAAGGTACTGAAACGAGTAGGACCAAAGAGCTTACCAAATTTGAGTTGCCAATGAGTTGAGTCGATTCACGATGTATTTCACGCTTCGATGCTTAGGCGTTATCGTTCGATCCATCACATGTCGTAGCAAAGGAAGAGATCGAGGTGAATCCGGATTTGACCATGGAGGAGGAACTCGTGCGCATCCTAGATCGGGATGTAAAGGTTTTGCGTAGGAAGTCGCGTGCCTCTGTAAAGGTGCTATGGCGGAACCATGGCGTGGAAGAAGCTACGTGGGAACCCGAGGATGTGATGAGACAAAGCAGTACCCTCAACTCTTTTGATCGTGTAATTTCGAGGCCGAAATTATTTTTTTAGGGGTAGAACTGTAATATCCAGGGATAGGGGCTATTTTGTTATGACTTTGTTTGCATGTGTCTGGTGTGCTATGTTGCTGTTTTGATGTTGTAGGGGCTTAGTTGTAAGCTAGGTGTAAGCTTGAGTAGGTGGGGAAATTTTAGTTTTAGGCTTAGGTGGGGAGTCAAGAAGTCAGGGTTTATAAATATTATTTGGTGATTGAAAGCACAAGAAATGAGTTGGTGGAGTGGCGGGATAGGCGCCACTTGAGGCTTGTGTGTGTGACGCCACTTGCGGGAGAGGTCCCGAGTTCAAGTTGCGTAAGTCCCACTTTTTGCTTCCATTTTGACGCCAAGGTGGTTGAGGTTGGACCAAGTCAAGTGTTTGAATGGTGGGTGGGGAGTAAATTGTGGAGGTTGACTAGTTCAACTAGTTTGAATGTGTGGCTTGGAGTAATTGTTGGTAGTGGCCGAATGTTGGGGAGTTTGTGGAGAGAGTGGCCGGTTTTGGTAAGTGGGGAGGGGTGATAGCCGAAATTCACTTAGGCACTTTTGTGCATTTTTGGTCACTTTGTGTCAAACCAAATTTCTCTTTTGTCAATAGAAGCCTTAATTCCAATTGATTTCTCTTTTCATTTTCTTCCTTGTAACCGAAAGTACATACAACCTTTGCCGAATTTGCCTTGTTCTTCCTAGTTCTCTTGGGTAGCCGAATGCACTCTTGTATTTCTTTTCTTTTTCACTTGCATGTTTCTAAACTAGTATTCTCTTTTTCTTATATTTTCATCTCTTCTCTTTTGAAACACTTGTGCCGACATCACATTGCTTCTTAGCCGAATTCTCCATTTATTTCTTCTCATTTCTACTTGAGCCGAATTTTTCTTCAACTTTTGGCCGATTTCTCTTCTTCTCTTGAACCACATTTCTTTTGCTTTATTTCTAGATTATAGCTGAATCCTCCCCGGTGTTGCCGAAATTTCTCTTCTTTCTTTAGTTGCATCTTGACCGAATAGTTGTGTGGGGTAGACCTCTTCTAGTTCGGTTTTCATTTGAGTTCAGAAGAAGGTAAGTGCTTGGCCGAATGGCCATTTCTCCCCTCCCTTGTTCTTTGTCGTTTGTGGGTTGGTTAAGAGCCGATTCTCGTGTGGTTGAAAGGAGTTAACCTCTTGTTTGGAAACCATTTTGTATAGGACATTCGGGATTGTGAAGCGATCAAGCAAAGCAATTATCTTTGGGTAAGCAATTGGTAAGTGGTGGTAACAGCTTGGTTCTTTTAGTCTATTCATTTAGTTTTCATTAAGCCAAGTTATTAAAGGATTAACCGCTTTTTTTTTTAGGTGAGGCCGATTGTCGAGGAACCATTGTTTGGTTCGGGTTTGGTAGGAAACCAAACCATTTGCGAGGTAAGGGTTTAATGTTAACCCTTTGGTTTATCTATTCTCGCCGAATGGTATAAGTGCTAATCTCCTATTTGGCGGATTATAGGAGCAAGGTTGTCGAGGCTATCGAGGGTCTTAGATCGGTTCTTTGGTTAAAGCTTGTGTTCGAACAGGTGTGTAGACTAACACACTATCTACTTAGCGATATGTTTAATAACCTGTTTGCCTATTAAGATCAAAACAATATGGTTGATGGATATGGTACCCAATGGGGTATGTGTACGGATCCGGGTAAGTCCGTTTCATTACGAGTTCTATTAATGGTATATGATATCATGATTACTGAGGTATGTGATATGAGATGCGATATTAAACATATTGGCATGACTGCATGATTTACATGATTTGCATCAGTATGACATGTATGGGTGATATGAGAGGAGGGGGAATATGATATCCGTGTCTTTGGGACACCAGTGGTTTGGCACCACCAGCGGTTTGGTACCACAGATGATATTTTGTGACTTTGGGTCACCAGAGGTTTGGCACCTCATAGCGTCTCGTCCCAGTGGCTTAGCACCACGGTGGGTTGGCCCCACGGTTGATATTACGGGATTGACGCCAGTGATTTGGCATCACACGATGGGTTGGCCCCATCATTGGATTCGTGACTTCGGTCACCAAAGGATTTGGTATCACATTGTGTCTTTGGGACACCGAGGGTTTGGCACCTCATAGCGTCTCGTCCCGGTGGCTTCGCACCACGCGATGGGTTGGCCCCACAGTTGAGATACACGGATTGACGCCGCGATTTGGTATCACACGATGGGTTGGCCCCATCATTGGATTATTCATGACTTTGGGTCACCAAAGTGGTTTGGCACCACATTGATGGATATCGTGACTTTGGGTCACCGGTGGTTTGGCACCACCGGTGGTTTGGTACCACACGGGGTAGAAAGGTGATATGGATGGTTAGGATCGGGTGCATTGATTGTATTGCTTTAGTATGATGTGTGTTGGTATGTTGCATATACCGGTAGGGGGGATTTATGCACCGAGTCTTGCGACTCACCTTCTCCTTATCATTTCAGGTGAAACTTAGTTGCGGACATGGAGCCGGGTGGACTCGAGGTGCTCTTGCCATGAATAAAAATCGAGGTTGCAATCTTTGCTTTTAAAACTTGGTACTATATTTTATTTATTTTCACTTGGGTTTTTATTTGGATTGTAAAAGGCCTTTTAACTTTATGTTTTTGTTATTTACATGCTTGTATTGGATTTTAAATATGCCTTAACAAATTAATGGGTAAAATTTGGCTAAAACTTGGAAAGATAAGGTTTTCAAACTACAAAGCTAAACGTTTTAAACTCTACCATCGGGTATCACCACCGAAATTTAAGATGAACGAAACCTGATGTTTTTTTCAAACTTAAGATTTTCCACCCTAGGTTCAGAAAGTTTTGAAGCAACAAAAGAGACACTTGATTTCTAAATGATGCAAAATAGAGAAATGGTTTTATCTATGGGTCCAACTAAGTTTTTAAGCACCCAAGCTTTCAAAATAAAATAGGAGTTTTTAAGCAATCATGCCCAAGATTTCTACAAGAACAAAATGTGCAAAATAAAAAGAATTTGCATCAAATTTTTAACCAGAAACCTAAACCTCTCAAATACATTTTTCCCGTAACATACCAGATTCGGTCGTGGTGTATGGACCGGGTTTGGGGTGTTACACAATCAAACGGGCACTCTGAACGAGTTATACAAGTGTTGGAGGATATGTTGAGAGGCTGTGTGATGGATTTCCGAGGAAGTTGGGAAGACTATTTCCCTTTAGCTGAGTTCGCCTACAACAACAGCTATCATGCTAGCATTCGGATGGCACCATATGAAGCATTGTATGGTCGGAAGTGTCGAACTCCTACTTGTTGGACTGAGTTAGGAGAACGTCGAGTTTTGGGTCCAGAGTTAGTGGCCGAAACTGAAGAGAAGGTTGAGAGGATTCGAGCACGGTTAAAGGAAGCCTCTGATAGGCAGAAGTCGTACGCAGACCTTAAGCGGAAGGAAATAGAGTTTGAAGTGGGAGACCAAGTGTTTCTGAAAGTATCGCCTTGGAAAAAGGTAATGAGGTTTGGTCGCAAGGGGAAGTTAAGCCCAAGGTTTGTAGGGCCCTATCGAGTACTGACGCGAGTTGGAGCAGTGGCATACCAATTGGAGTTGCCACCAGAGTTACGGTAAATGCACGACGTATTGCATGTATCCATGCTACGTCGTTACCGATCGGATCCGTCTCATGTGGTACCTGTCGAAGAAGTAGAGCTAAGGCCAGACTTATCGTATGAGGAAGAGCCAATTCAAATATTGGAACGTGATGTGAAAGTGCTACGTAGGAAGTCAGTTCCTCTAGTCAAAGTGTTATGGCGCAACCATGGATCGGAGGAAGCTTCGTGGGAACCAGAAGAGACGATGCGACAGCAATACCCTCAATTATTTTAGTTAGGAAATTTTGAGGACGAAATTTTTTTTAAGGGGGGTAGAACTGTAACATCCTGGAAAGGGCCTATGCATTTTCGGTTTAGTTCTACGAAGTGACATGTTTTATGTACTAAGAATAAATTTTGAATATTTTTGGAAACCCGGAAATGAATGAAAATGAGTTAGAAATGAACATTTTTGGAAACCTGAAAATGTATGAAAATGGATGGATATGATTTGAAAATGATTCAAAATAGGAAAGTGCACATTTCTGGAAACTTGGAAATGTAAGAAAATGTCAAGTTTACAGAGCCGAACGAAAATTTTTGGAAACTTAGAAATGACCTAGAAATGACGATTTTTAAGGTTTAAAAGGGGAAATTAAGGCAAACTGGCCTTAAAAGAAAAAGTTTGTGAAATTTGACACACAAACAGGCTTGGAAAAGTGGTCTGAAGATGCCACTTAGGGCCTATGGAAATGGCGCCATATGCAAGAGGAATGGGCTTGAGTTCGAGTCACTTGGGAAGCAAATAAAGGAGGTTTTATTTTTGCTTCTAGAAGACTGAGGTGGACGGCACATGCTTCTAGAAAGGAGGTGTTTTATTTTCATAAATATTCGATTAAAAAGGGTGATAAATAAAGGATTTTTAAATTGGATTATTATGAAGAGATAAATGTTGGATTTAAACTCTTTTATTTATGATAATTAAAGGATAAAGTTATCAGATAGAGGAGTGGTGGCCAAGTAAGGGACTCCTTAGATGATAATTTCGGCTATAAAAGGAAGGATGGCTACTCATCAATTTTTGCTTCCTCCTTTCTCTGTCGAATTCTTAGTGCTCTCTTCTCTTCTTTTCTTTCTTTTCTTTTATCAAGCCGAAATTTAGTAGTTGTTGGAACCTAGCCGAATATTTTCCTCTCCATTAGAAGCCATAGCCGAATCTCCCTGTGAATCTAAGCAAGGAAGCAGTCGACTGAAGTATTAAGGGGATCTCTCGGGTTTCTACAACTGTCGACTACAAGGAGGAATATTTCGGGATCTAAGGTAAGAAACTATAAGATCCAAAGGTCTTGTTTTAAGTTTTAATGTTAGATTAAACCTAACATGTGATTATAGGAATTTCGACATCCCTAGGAAAGCAAGGATACTTTTCGGGATTTGAGATCACAAAGAAGGAATACAACAAAGTTTTGGGACTTGATTCTTAAGTCAATCGGCAACAATGTAGGTTTTTCGTGATACAAATCCTACTAGGATTTGGTTTTAAAGCCAAAAAGGTTTATTAATGTGTTTAAATGATTGGCCGAATATAGGAGTTAAGGATCTAAATCGGTAGATCGGTTCTTCGATTTCAAGGACTTCGTTAAGCGAATCAAAAATGTACCCCACACTAACTTTTAATAAGATTGATGGTAATATGTAAAATATGCATGTTTATAAGAATATGGCTAAGGTACCATAATATGGTACAAAGTACTCAGGTACGTTTCCTACTTCCACTAGGATTATGAAATATGGTATTTATAACATGTGAAAATTTATAAGAATGAGAATTTAAGTATGATATGCATGATATGAATAATATGGGTCATTCGGGATATATGAAAATGGGGAAGTGAATGTGATGACTACGGTCTCACTATCTGAATGTGGTGACTTCGGTCACATTATCTGAATGTGGTAACTTCGGTTACATTATCTGAATGTGGTGTCTCATGACACAATTATCTGCTAGCTATGCCACAAAATTTTATATGGGCGATGAGCACATCGATCGCAATGATCGCTTCGATGGTGTGTAGCGGATGGAGGGTTGACTTAGTAGTCCCCACTGTGCAAAGTTGGTACGGGGATGTGTAGCGGATGGCACCTAGGTTTGGGTTTGGGTTGCATCATCATTTTTATCTCATTATATGAATAAGTATTGGATATGAAAAATGTATGCCTGATCTATTGAATTTTAGTGTTGTGTACACATTGAGTCTGTTGACTCACCCTGCTAGTGGGACTATTTTTGGTGACGAACAATAATGGACCGGGTTGGCGGAAGCTTAGGGATGGCCATGCTCACTTTGAAGTTTTATTCAATATGGATATTTAAATTTATTTAAGTATTTTAGAATTTTATTTTGGGATTTTTCTTGATGTAATAAGGCCATAAGTTACATTTCTTTACTTTTATTTTTAATTACTATGTTACGAATTATTTTCAATTAAAGTTAAGTAAAATTTATTTCTTTAAAAATAAACCCTAATTGTTTTTTTTTTTTTCATCTTAATTAATTGGACTTTAAAATAAGATCAATGGGTTTTAACTCAAGCCCAACCCAAAACAATAGTTTTTAAAAATCGCACAAGTTTTCCTCGATAATAATAAAAGAATTTTGTAACCAGATTACTTAAGGAACATACCAGATCCGGTCCAGGCTCGTGGGCCGGGTGTGGGGTGTTTCAATGTTTGAGAGATTTTTGCAAGAAGAAAAAGAAGAAGAAAGGTATAAGAAAATAAGGTGTTTAGGTTTCGGTTCTTTTCAAGAATGGAAGATGAACAAAGAAGAAACTTTGAGACTAGTGTGCATTCACAAAGAAGAAAAGAAGAGAAAAGAAAATGGCCCTTCAAGGTTATGTGGTTTCGGCACCAAGAGGAAAAAGGTTTGGGAGAATAAGCAATTAAGACCGAAATGGTCAAAAATGAAATGGCCAAAAAGAAAGCAAATGTTTACCTATTGCTCAAGGTACATTCGGCTAGGGAGAGGAAATTAGAGAGAAAATTGTAGAAAAGAAAAGCTATTGACAACACCAAAAGCCAAAATGAAAAAGTGACCAACTAGCACCTAAACCTTACCAAAAGCCAACAAAAATTCGGCCACCCCCTAGCCCCTAAAATCGTCCAAGTACATGGCCAAATGGTCAAAGTTTGGCCACCCCAAACTTTCCAAAACATTTTCCTTTCTATAAGCCTTGTGTTCCCCCTACATACCTTTTCCATTTAATTCCCTTCCTTAAGTTAAAACTTGCCTTTTCTCTTAGCCACCTTACCATAAAAATAAAAGTCCAACTTACCATATGTACTAGGCTTGACCGACTCTATGAGAAAGGAAAGCATAAAAATAAAATTCATGCACACCAAGGGATTCGAACTCCTTCCCTCAAGGAACACACATGGCTCCATATCCCCTTTACTAATTGTTCAATTATGCTAACTTTCTACCACCTAAATACCTTAAGCTTTAAGGTCACTTATTCCATTTCCTTAAAGTACTAAATACCAAAAATTATTCCAATCCAAAATAAATCCCGAGCCTTCTCAGGACTAAATAAACACACACATTGGATAATTAAACTAGCTGAGTACCAAAATAATGTAACATATAAAAACTCAAATTTTTAGGATGTTACAATTCTACCCCCCTAAAAAAAATTCGTCCTTGAAATTTACCTGGTTAAAAGAGGTGAGGGTATTGCTGTCGAATTGCGTCCTCAGGCTCCCACGTAGCTTCCTCCGCTCCGTGATTTCGCCATAGAACCTTAACCAACGGTACTGACTTCTTTTTTTGCACCTTAACATCTCGATCTAAAATTTTCACTGGTTCTTCCTCGAACGACAAGTCAGGCCTTAACTCAACTTCCTCTACCGGTACTATATGAGACGGATCCGATCGATAACGCCTTAACATTGAAACGTGAAATACACTATGTATCTGACTCAACTCTGGAGGTAACTCAAGCTGATAAGCCACTGGTCCTACCCGCTTCAACACACGATACGGTCTGATGAACCTAGGGCTCAACTTGCCCTTCCTTCCAAATCTGAAGATCTTCTTCCAAGGTGAGACCTTTAGAAAGACCTGATCTCCCACCGCAAACTCAATATCCTTATGCTTCAGATCCGTATACGATTTCTATCTATCCAAGCTTCCTTTAACCTTGTCTGAATTACTTTTACCTTTTCCTCCGTCTATGATATCAATTCAGGACCCAATAACTGTCGTTCCCCCAATTCAGTCCAACAAGTAGGAGTACGACACCTACGACCATACAATGCCTCATAGGGTGCCATCTGGATGCTGGATTGATAGCTATTGTTATACGCAAACTCTGCCAACGGTAGAAAATACTCCCAACTACCTCTGAAGTCAATCACACAACCCCTTAACATGTCTTCCAAAATCTGAATTACTCTTTCCGACTGACCATCTGACTGAGGATGAAAAGCCGTGCTGAAATTTAACTTTGTTCCCAAAGCTTCATGCAAAGCTTTCCAATACCGCGATGTAAACCTAGGGTCCCTGTCCGAAATAATAGACACTGGTACCCTATGTAACCTCACGATCTCCGCTACATACAACTTGGCAAACTTCTGAAGTGAGAAATCCGTACGAACAGGTGGAAAATGGGCAGTCTTCGTCAATCGATCCACTATTACCCAGACAGAATCTTTCTTAGTAGGCGATAAGGGTAACCCACTAACAAAGTCCATCGTTATCCGTTCCCATTTCCATAATGGAATCTTCACCGGTTGTAGCAATCCCGACGGCAAATGATGTTCTGCCTTCACTTGTTGACAAGTCAAGCACTTACTCACAAAATCAGTAACCTCCCGCTTCAACCTTGGCCACCAATACAGTTCACGGCGGTCTCGATACATCTTATTTCCCCCGAGGTGCATAGCATAGGGGCTACTATGCGCCTCTCGCAGAATCATTAGTCTCAAATCTAAATCCTTGGGCATACAAATTCTTCCGCGAAAACACAGTACTCCATCCTTATTCAATCCAAAATCCCCTATTACATCACTTTCAACTTGTTAAATTAAGGGACCCAACTTTTCGTCTGATAACTGCTTCTCCTTGATATGTTCTAACCACATAGGCTTCACCTGAAGTTCCACTAGCAAACTGCCATCTTCATACAAACTAAGATGAGCAAACATTGCTCTTAACTCCGATATCACCTTATGACTCAACGCATCTGTCACCACGTTAGCCTTTCCAGGATGATACTCAATTGAGAAGTCATAATCCTTCAACAGCTCTATCCACCTCCACTGTCTTAAGTTCAACTCCTTTTGGGTAAGGAGGTACTTCAGACTTTTATAATCCGTATAAATGATCGACTTCTCACCGTACAGGTAGTGCCTCAAAATCTTCAAAGCAAAAACCACCGCAGCCAACTCCAAATCATGAGTAGGATAATTGACTTTGTGCGGCCTTAACTGACGAGATGCATACACATCCCAAGCCAGTGTGTGACGCATCAAAGTAAACAATAAACTCTTTTCTAGCCTCAGGTTGAATCAATACGGGTGCTTCCGTCAGAATCTTCTTCAATTTCTCAAAACTCTCTTGTTGTTGATCTGACCACACAAATGGTACTCCCTTGCGCAACAGTTTAGTTAGAGGTGCTGCAATCAACGAAAACCCCTCAACGAAACGCCTGTAGTAACCAGCCAACCCTAAAAAACTCCAAATTTTAGCCACTGACCTCGGTGGTTTCCAATCCAACACAGCCTCTACTTTCCGGGGATCAACTCTGATTCCTTCGACCGACACAACATGTCCTAAGAAAGTCACTTCCTTCAGCCAAAATTCACACTTACTGAACTTGGCATAAGTTACTTTTCCCGCAATATTTGCAATACTATCCGCAGATGTGAATCATGCTCTTCTTCATTCTTCGAATATACCAAGATGTCATCTATGAACACCACTACAAACCGGTCTAAATAGGGTTGGAAGACCCGGTTCATCATGTCCATAAATGCAGCTGGTGTATTGGTCAACCCAAACGGCATCACCAAGAACTCGTAGTGTCCATAACGAGTTCGAAATGCTGTCTTATAAATATCCGCCTCCTTGACCTTAAACTGGTGATAACCCGATCTCAAATCTATTTTGGAGAAAATCGAAGCTCCTCGCAACTGATCGAACAGGTCACCGATTCTCGGCAACGGATACCTATTCTTGATCTTCAACTTATTCAACTGCCTATAATCGATGCACATACGCATCGACCCATCCTTCTTCTTGACGAACAAAATCGGTGCTCCCCACGATGACACACTCGGTCGAATGAATCCCCGATCCAACAACTTCTGAATTTGAGCCTTAAGCTCCGCTAACTCCTTCGGTGCCATCCTATAAGGAGCAATGGACACCGGAGCCGTTCTGGGCAAAAGCTCAATGCCAAACTCTACTTCCCGGTCTGGAGGTAAACCCGGAAGTTCCTCGAGAAAGACATCCGAAAACTCTTTCACCGTTCTAACACCTTCCACTGATAATTCCTTGACATCCAAAGCACAAATGAAGGCTAGGAATGTTCCATACCCTTTTCGCACCAACTTTTCTGCTTTTAAAGCAGATATCACATTTGCTAAATAGTTTCTCCGTTCGCCCATCATCACCACTTCCTTATCTTCAAAAGTCCTTATCGACATCCGCTTTGCAAAGACAATCCAAGTGCGCACGGTGCTTCACCAACCACCCATGCCCAAAATAAGGTCGAACTCTTCGAAAGGTAGTTCCATCAAATCCGCCAAAAATATTTCTCTTTGAATTTCTAAGGGCACGTCTCTAAACAATTTATCCACTACTACGCATCGTCCTAAAGGACTAATTACCGTCATCTTTCTATCAAGTAATCTCGTAACTAATGTTCAAATTTCTAGATATAGCACTAGCAACATACGAATGGGTAGATCGATATCTATCAAAGCAAAGAATGTGTACATCGTAGATGAAGAACGTACCAGTTATCACATCAGGTGCATCACCGTCCTCTCGGCGTCTGATCGCATAAACTAACCTTGGCTACCTCACCTCCGCGTTACCCCTGAAGCCATTACCTCTACCCGGTGCGCCTTGACCTCGACCTGCGCCATTACCACCTTGACCTGGTCCACGACCCCTCGATGGTTGTTGAGCGCCTCTAGCTGGCTGTGTATCAGGGTTACGAGCTTCTTGAGTCAGAGCAGTCCGTCGAGGATAATTCTTAACCTGATGATCCTTAGAACCACATTTGAAACACCCACCGGTTCTCTTCTAGCATTCACCAGGGTGTCGTCTTCCACAGTCAGCACATGATTGAATCTGATTGGTAGCAACAGGTGCTCTAGCTTGAGCAGGCTCATCATTTCTGGGCCTCTTTTGGAACCTTTTAGCGGAACCCGAGTACTTAAAGTCCCTCTTGACTCTGCCTCTGTCTCTTTCTCGGTTCTGACGCTCGAAGTTCTTAGCCTCTTCAACTATTTTAGCTTTCTCTACAAGCGTGGCGAAAGTCCTTTCTTGTTGTGGGGCTATCAGTACCCACAACTCATCATTCAACCCGTCCTCAAAACGGACACAGCGTTCATGGTCAGTTGGCACTATAGTCCGAGCATAGCGACTCAAACGTAGAAATTCTACTTTGTAAGCGGCCACCGTCTTATTTCCTTGAACCAGATTAAAGAATTCCTTCCTTCGAGCATCCACATAGCTTGCCCCGACATGCTTTCCTTAGAATGCAATTTTGAAGAAATCCCAAGTAACACGATCGGCCTGGGTGCCCTCCCGAACAGTAAGCCACCATTGATACGCCTCATCTCTCTACAAGGACACAGCTCCTCTCAGTTTCTACTCGGCGGTGCACTCCAAGTCGTCCATGATTCGCTCCACAGCCTCGAGCCAATACTCCGCGACATTTGGGGCTACTCTCGAGATACCCCTAAATGTCTCAGCACCATTTGATCTGAGTCGCTCCGATATTGACCCACGAGCTACTAGCCCTGATTTAGCCCCAGCAACCCTTTCCAAGACTCGTAACATTGCTTGGGACAGAACAATGTCTTCTCTCATACGGTCAAGTGATCCATTATCCGACACAGGTGACGCCGGTGCGTCCATTTCCGGCATATGTCTCGATGCCTCCGATACAACTCTAGCACCTCGGCCTCTACCACGGCCACGTCTACCACGTCCACGTCCTCTAGCGCTCATATTAACTATTTTGTTTTAATCTGATTACAATTTTTATGAATCAGTATACTATTTCAGTGTTTATTAACAATATTTTATGAGATATAAGAGGTAGAGTTGTTCTCGCAAACACATCCTATAGTCTCAATCTCTATAGATTCCACACCTAAAACTAAAAGTTCTAGAGTGTTCCTATAGTCATATCACAATAATAAGAATTATTCAATTCACTAACTTGACATGGTGCCGGATACTCGTGGTGCCATACTACCTTTAAAAACATAAGTTATATAATTTAAAATAGTTTTGAACCATAAATGTTTTTGAACCCAAACCACAGCCGAGTTTTGAACCGGGCTCTGATACCATAAAATATAACACCCCAAACCCGGTCTATGCGTTAAGACCAGATTTGACATGTCACACAAAATTAACATACGTAAAGTCTTTTTAAAGATTTAAAGAAAACAAGATTTAAAAAAAAAAACTTTTTGACGTGGAGTTTATTAAAAACCGAGGTTGATTGGTAAATCTAATAATTTAAGACGTAAGGATTTATAAATTGAAAACTTAGAAAAAATTATTTAATATTCCGAGAAATTTAAAAAAAAAAGAGTTCGAAAGAAATTTTTAAAACAAAAAATTTAAAAGAATTGTTACCGAAAATTTTCGAGTTAAAAATATTTAAGAATGAAACCTTTTTCGCACGTATATTTGAGGAAAACGTTTATTTCTATTTTGAAGAAAATTAATTTCGCTTAAGTATTTAAATAATAGTTATAAAATCCATCCACAAGTAAAACATCCATAAAAATTTAACCAGAGGCCTTATTACAACATAACTTAAATAGCAAATAATAAAAAGTACTTAAAGAAATCCGAAATTTAAATAACCCATTATTCGTAGTATGGCCTCCACCGAGTTGTCCACAGCTCAAGTCTCTGTCACTGATCATTACCTGAGAAGAGTAAGGAAAAACGGGGTGAGTTACTTAGAACTCAGTGTGTAAACCACTTACCATCGTCCACTGGGCCAAAATCCAATTTAGTACTTATTGGGCCAAAGCCCAATACAAATATAACATAATAACATGTATAAAATGAATGTAATGTGCAATTCCAAAACAAAACCTAATTTCCATTCGCTACACACCACCCGTACCAACCAGCACACCTGTGGGGAGCTTTAGTCACCCACCCCGCCAACACACCAAAATAGGCATTAAGCTGTTTATCAATTTGTGGAAAAGCCACCAGATTTACAGAGTTTACATGGCATTTGCCATTTTCCAGATTTGTGGCAGAGCCATCAGAATTTTGTAGCAAAGCTACCAGAACTTCTCTTCGTCAATATCCCAACCCATGCAAATCATGTATATAATATACATATTCATTTACAACAATCCATTCATATAATTATTACGAACAATATGGCCCATTATAAAAATTTACACAATCTGGCCCATATCACCTTTTTGGCCCATATACCAAATATCACATTTGGCCCATATATCAAATATCACATTTGGCCCATATATCAAATATCACATTTGGCCCATATTTCAAATATCACATTTGGCCCATATATCAAATATCACATTTGGCCCATATTTCAAATATCACATTTGGCCCATATATCAAATATCACATTTCGCCCATTAAAGGTAATCTCGTAATTTTTACAGTCTTAATACCGATTTCATAGTCTTTACCATTTTAGTAATAATTATGCCATTTTACCCGATGTCACTAACATGCGATTTAATCAAACGATTAACACGATATAATTATCTAACCCATGGAATACGGTGTGAGATTACACACCTGATTACGGTAAGCACTACACTTTCCTGATCGTTGACACCTAAAAATATTTTTAACGCTCGATTAGAACATTAACACTTATAGTAAATCTATTCTAAGATTTTTACCCTCGGAATCACGAATAACTATGATTTGTCGGTTTTCCCCGGTTGACGGTCCACAACCCGTTGGAAAATCCCGAACAGCTAATGGCTCAGAACTGCGAACAACCTCGAATAGTTGATTCTCACCGGATGAGGGTCCACAACCCGGTGGAAAATCCTGGATTGTCGAAACAGCCCTTCGTTTGAATCTAGAGGGGATTGCAAATCTGCTCCTTTTCTGATCACTATTCACCACTCCTTTTGATTCGATCTTGTTTGCCTCCATTGACAATTAAATATTAGTCCAAACTAATATTTCGTAATTAAAAATGATTGGTCTTATGAGCGAAGTCGGCTTACCACAAAATCCTTACGTTCACAGGATGAAAATCGAACGATAGGGTCCCTAAGATAAAAATCGATTAATCACCCTATCTTTAATAAGTAATATGGAATCCTTGAAAGAAATCCTTACCTTAGATTTTTGGACTGAATCCTAATGATAACACGATGACTTCGGACACTCCAAGTTTCAGCCTTCCACTAAATTTCTATGATAGAGAAAAAGAGATTCGAATAAGATATGGTATGATGATGGTCTCGATCCAAAAAGGCCATCCCACAACAAAGTATAGATTCAGCACAATGGATAAGGTGAAACAAAAATACCAAAATGTTGAAACTAGCCACTTACCGATTGATTAAAATGAGAGTAGAAAAAGAAATGATTGAGAAGGAGATATGTGTATGGTAGAAGATTCGGCTATGGTGAAAAATTGGAGAGGATGATGCTTAATGACATTCAGCCATGGTGAATATTAAGGAGGGAATGATGTTTGAGAGATTTTTGCAAGAAGAAAAAGAAGAAGAAAGGTATAAGAAAATAAGGTGTTTAGGTTTCGGTTCTTTTCAAGAATGGAAGATGAACAAAGAAGAAACTTTGAGACTAGTGTGCATTCGGCAAAGAAGAAAAGAAGAGAAAAGAAAAATGGCCTTTCAAGGTTATGTGGTTTCGGCACCAAGAGGAAAAAGGTTTGGGAGAGTAAGCAATTAAGACCAAAATGGTCAAAAATGAAATGGCCAAAAAGAAAGCAAATGTTTACCTATTGCTCAAGGTACATTCGGCTAGGGAGAGGAAATTAGAGAGAAAATTGTAGAAAAGAAAAGCTATTGACAACACCAAAAGCCAAAATGAAAAAGTGACCAACTAGCACCTAAACCTTACCAAAAGCCAAAAAAAATTCGGCAACCCCCCTAGCCCCTAAAACTGTCCAAGTACATGGCCAAATGGTCAAAGTTTAGCCACCCCAAACTTTCCAAAACATTTTCCTTGCTATAAGCCTTGTGTTCCCCCTACATACCTTTTCCATTTGATTCCCTTCCTTAAGTTAAAACTTGCCTTTTCTCTTAGCCACCTTACCATAAAAATAAAAGTCCAACTTACCATATGTACTAGGCTTGACCGACACTATGAGGAAGGAAAGCATAAAAATAAAATTCATGCACACCAAGGGATTCGAACTCCTTCCCTCAAGGAACACACATGGGGCCATATCCCCTTTACTAATTGTTCAATTATGCTAACTTTCTACCACCTAAATACCTTAAGCTTTAAGGTCACTTATTCCATTTCCTTAAAGTACTAAATACCAAAAATTATTACAATCCAAAATAAATCCCGAGCCTTCACACACACATTGGATAATTAAACTAGCTGAGTACCAAAATAATGTAACATATAAAAACTCAAATTTTTAGGATGTTACAGGGAAGAAGCTAAAGAAGCTTTCTTCCAGATGATGAGTGAATGGTTCACTCAATTTGTAAGGAATAACCCGACTGTTCCACAACCCCCGCCCCCAGTTAATCCCCCTCAGACATCAGTTGTGCCTCCGATTATGGGTTTAAATCTGTTGAATAAGCCTCCGGTTGACAAGATTCGCAAGTATGGGGCTGAAGAATTCTGAGTTACAAAAGATGATGATGCTGAAAAGGCTGAATTCTTGTTAGAAAATACTATCTGGGTATTTGACAAAATGTCCCTTACTCCGGAAGAATGCATAAAGTGTGTTGTATCATTGCTCCGAGATGCAGCGTATCAATGGTGGAAAACTCTGATATCTGTTATTTTGAAAGATCGAGTTACATGGGACTTCTTCCAGAGCGAGTTCCAAAAGAAATATATCAGTGAGAGATTCGTAGATCAGAAACGAAAGGAATTTTTGGAACTAAAACAAGGCCGAATGACTATTTCAGAATATGAACGAGAGTTCGTAAGACTGAGTCAGTACACTCGAGAATGTGTATCATCTGAAGCTATAATGTGAAAAAGATTCGAAGATGGGCTTAATGAAGACATTCGTTTGCTAGTCAGAATTTTAGAGATAAAGGAGTTTGTTATACTCATTGACCGAGCGTGCAAAGCTGAGGTGCTTGGAAAAGATAAAAGAAAAGCCGAGTCAGAAGTTCGAGATATGAGAAAGAGATTTCAGAGTAAATCATTTCATTCTACTCTGAAAAGATTTTGAGATAATCAAAGTCGTTTCAGAGATAATGTGGGTCATTCAAATAGAAATCAATCTAGACCGCAAATAGGATCCAAAGCTCCAGCAACTTCAGTGGCAAGTGTTGGAAATGTATAATCCGAGAGACCTGAATGTAAATATTGTGGAAAAAGGCATCCGGGAAGCTGTAGATTAAATGACAGAGCTTGTTTCAGATGTGGATCACTTGATCATTTTATTCGTGATTGCCCTGAATCTGTCAAGCTAGAGACTGCTCGGAATCTGAGATCTGATAATGCACATGTGAGAGGTAGACCTTCGAAGAATGTAAGAAATGTTGGTGATAGTCAGAGAACTACGAGAGATAATGTCGCAAGATCTGAAGCTAAAACGCCTGCTAGAGCGTATGCTATCCGAGCACGTGAGGAAGCTTCATCATCTGATGTTATAACGGGTACTTTTACATTTTATGATACTTCTGTGATTGCATTGATAGACCCTGGTTCTACGCATTCATATATATGTATGAATTTAGTATTTAGTAAGACTTTGCCTGTAGAGTCTACTGAGTTTGCTATAAAAGTATCGAACCCCTTAGGTAAAAGTGTTCTTGTTAATAAAGTTTGCAAGAACTGTCCGTTAAGGTTTTGAGATATTTGTTTCCCTGCTGATCTGATGCTTTTACCATTTGACGAGTTCGATATTATTCTGGGTATGGATTGGTTGTTTTTGCATGATGCTATTGTGAACT
The DNA here is from genome assembly GCA_025698515.1 of Gossypium sturtianum. Lineage (NCBI taxonomy): Eukaryota > Viridiplantae > Streptophyta > Magnoliopsida > Malvales > Malvaceae > Gossypium > Gossypium sturtianum. The sequence goes on from CM046952.1 coordinate 96,947,740, forward strand.
ATAAAAGAAAGACTATTGATTTGAGATGTTCGAATGATGAGATTGTACGAGTGGAGTCTAATGATTTGAATGGATTGCCTACTGTGATATCTGTTTTGAAAGCTCAAAGTTATGTGAAAAAGGGATATTAGGCATATTTTGCTCATATTATTGACTCGAAAGTGTCTGAAAAGAAAATTGAGTCAGTGCCTATTATCTGCGAGTTTTCTGATGTGTTTTCGGAAGAATTGCCGGGATTGCCTCTGATACGTGAAGTTGAATTTGGTATTGAGTTGTTGCCGGGTACTACACCTATTTCAATAGCTCCGTATAGAATGGCACCAACAGAGTTGAAGGAGTTAAAGTCGCAGTTACAAGAATTGACCGATAGAGGGTTTGCTAGACCGAGTTTCTCGCCTTGGAGTGCTCCTGTTCTGTTTGTGAAAAAGAAAGACGACATGATAAGGATGTGTATTGATTATCGTCAGTTGAACAAGGTGACTATAAAGAAAAAATATCCGTTGCCCAGAATTAATGATTTATTTGACCAGTTAAAAGGAGCTACCGTATTTTTCAAGATTGATCTGAGATCGGGATACTACCAGTTGAGAGTTAAGGATTCAGATATTCTGAAAACTGCTTTCAGAATGAGGTATGGGCATTATGAGTTTTTAGTTATGCCATTTGGACTAACCAATGCTCCTGCTGTTTTTATCGATCTGATGAACAGAATTTTCAGACCGTACCTAGATCGTTTTGTTGTGGTGTTCATAGATGATATTTTGATTTATTCATAGGATGAGACTGAGCATGCCGAGCATCTAAGGATTGTGTTGCAAACTCTGAGAGAGAAGCAATTGTACACAAAATTCAGCAAATGTGAATTCTGGTTACACGAGGTTAGTTTTCTTGGGCATATTGTGTCAGCTTCTGGAATTCAAGTTGATCCGAGCAAGATTTCTGCTATTCTGGATTGGAAACCTCCGAGGAATGTGTCTGAAGTCCGTAGCTTTTTGGGCCTAGCTAGTTATTATCATCGATTTGTGAAAGGATTTTCAGTGATAGCTACTCCGTTGACAAAATTACTTCAGAAAGATGTTAGATTTGAATGGTCTGATAGATGTCAGAAAAGTTTTGATCAGTTGAAAACTTTGTTAACGGAAGCTCCAGTGTTAGTACAGCCAGAATCGGGTAAAGAATTTGTTGTTTATAGTGATGCTTCATTAAACGGTTTGGGATTTGTTTTGATGCAGGAAGGCAAAGTTGTAGCTTATGCCTCAAGACAATTGAAGCTTCATGAAAAGAATTATCCGACGCACGACCTTGAGCTAGCCGCGATTATGTTTGCACTTAAAATTTGGTGCCATTATTTGTATGGTGAGAAATGTCACGTTTTTTCGGATCATAAAAGTCTGAAATATCTGATGGCTCAGAAGGATTTGAATCTGCGACAGAGAAGATGGCTAGAATTGTTAAAAGATTATGAACTTGTGATAGATTATCATCCGAGTAAAGCAAACATTGTTGCTGATGCATTGAGTAGAAAATCATTGTTTGCAATACGTGCTTTAAATGCTCAGTTAGATTTATCTGATGATAGTTCTGTGATGGCTAAACTAAAAGCGAAACCATTATTTATACAGCAGATATGTGATGCTCAGAAATCTGATAATGAGTTATTAGCGAAAAGAGCTCAGTATGGTTTGAATTCTGAATCTGAATTTCGAGTTGTTGATGATTGTTTGAGATTTCGAGATCGTATCTGTGTCATATAACAGTTGTCTGAAATTGATTCAGTTGATTTTAAGTGAAGCACATAACAGTTGTCTATCTGTTCATCCGAGAAGTAATAAGATGTACCATGATCTGAAGCAACACTATTGGTGGTCTGGTATGAAACAAGACATTTCTGACTTTGTTTCGAAATGTTTAGTTTGTCAGCAAGTGAAAGCTGAACATCAAGTTCCGTCTGGTTTGCTACAGCCAATTTTGATTCCTGAATGGAAATGGGATAGAGTGACAATGGACTTTGTTTCTGGTTTGCCTCAAACTCCGAGAAAGAAAGATGTGATATGGGTTATAGTTGATCGATTAACGAAATCTGCACATTTTATTCCGGTAAGATCTGACTATTCACTTGATAGATTACCCGAGCTTTATGTTTCCGATATTTTTAGATTACATGGAGTGCCACTATTCATTGTGTCAGATAGAGACTCGAGATTTACCTCGAGGTTCTGGAAGAAATTGCAAGAAGCTTTAGGCAAAAAACTGCATTTCAGTACTGCTTTTCATCCGCAAACAGATGGTCAATCTGAGCGGATTATTCAGATTCTCGAAGATATGTTAAGATGTTGTATACTTGAGTTTAATGGTTCGTGGGAATAAAGATCACGCCTTTGATTGAATTTGCATACAATAGCTTTTCAATCAAGCATCAGAATGGCACCATATGAAGCTCTGTATGGACGTAAATGTCGTACACCTCCGTTTTGGACTGAGCTCAGTGAAAATAAGCTACATGGAGTTAATTTGATAAAAGATTCAGAACAGAAAGTGAAACTGATCCGAGATTGTTTGAAAGCAGCATCTGATCGTCAGAAGTGTTATGCGGACTTAAAACGAAAAGATATAGAATTTGAGATCGGCGACAAAGTGTTTCTGAAAGTGTCACCATGGAAGAAAGTACTCCGTTTTGGACGAAATGGCAAGTTGAGTCCTAGGTTCATCGGATCGTATGAGATCATTGTGCGAGTTGGACCTGTCGCATATCGATTATTATTACCATCCGAACTTGAAAAGATCCATAATGTATTCCATGTCTCGATGCTCTGTAGATATCGATTAGATCCGTCACATGTGATTGCTCCATCTGAAATTGAAATCTGGTCTGATATGACATACGAAGAGGAACCGATTCGTATCTTAGCTCGTGAAGTGAAAGAGTTGAGAAACAAGAAAATTTTGTTAGTAAAAGTACTGTGGAATCGACATGGGATTGAAGAGGCTACCTGGGAGCCTGAAGATTAATTGAGACAACAATATTCGAATTTGTTTAACGGTAAGATTTTCAGGGACGAAAATCCCTAAGGGGGGAGAATTGTAACAGTCTGGTTTATACCCTAGTTGGAACAGTGGTTTCGGGACCACAAATCCGAGTCCGTATAATATTTTATTATTAATTTCTGTGACATCGATGAGTGACTAAGCATGTGTTAAAGTTTCATAAGCTAATTTGTTCGTTTGTCTGTTTAATTTGAGCAAAGGATTGATTTTCATTAAATGTGAAAGTTGTATGCTATTTGTTTAAGTACTAATGTGTTGTGGCTTTTTAAAGTTATGGCCTTAAATGGAAATTGAACCACTATTTAGATAGTGGGTGGTTATGGTAAAAAATGACCTTGTTATTTATGTTATAAAAATTTTGTTTTATATGGCTAAAATGGGAAATTGTTTATTAATGTATTATTAATAAAAATTGGCATGAAAATAAGCATTCATTCATGCTTTTTCCACCGAATTTTGGAAAGAAAAAGAAATCTTTGAAGCTTTGTATTTTCAGCACATTCAAGCTTAAATTCAAAATAAAAAATCGAGGAAAATGGACTTAGATTGCGAGAAAGCGAAAGTAATCGAGTAGCCGTTTCCATTCCCGATAAATCGAATCCGAGGTAAGTCACTATGAAAATAAACATACTTGTATGAAATTATATTTGTTCATATGACTAATGTTGACAATGGATACTTATGAGAGGTTATGCATATGAATTCTGAGATAAGGTCGATATAATGACAATGTTCGAAAAGTCCCGTGTGAGCCTAGGAATAGATAGGATTAGCTATGTCATGACATAGGTATCAGCTCTGTTTTATCATGTAAGACCACGTCTGGGACGTTGGCGTTGATTTGAGATTTCGTGTAAGACCACATCTGGGACGTCGGCATCGATATGAGCTTTATGTGTAAGACCACATCTGGGACGTTGGTATCGTTATGAGCTTTACGTGTAAGACCATGTCTAGGACATCAACATCGTATTGATTCGTGTAAGACCCTGTCTGGGACAGTGGCATCGATATCCGAGTGCATATAAGACCTCGTCTGGGACGTTGGCATTGTATGACTATTCCGAGTTTCTGAGCATCCTACTAGATTCCTTACGGTTCAACGGGCAAGTCTATGATCCGAATGGTTATGTAAATAGAGAATTCATTTCAGGTACGTTGACTTATATACCATGTGTGTATATAAGGTAAGTATCTATATGATCTTACTATGATGAGAATGTATGTTGGGATAATGATATGATACGTGGAAATAAGCATGAAAGAGACTTGTATTTGTAAGAATTTTTAAGTTGATGAATGTGGTAAATATGGCCAAGTACATGAAATAAAAGCATTATGTGATTGTTGTTAAAAACTTTAAATGAAACAATGTACTTATGTGTACATATATGTCTTTCATCTTATGTTCATTTGTATATGACTTACTAAGCTTTTGGAAAGCTTACTCTGTGTGTGTTTTCTCTGTTTTATAGGTCGTCAAAGCTACTGAAGGCTCGGGACCGTCACGGATTGTCATCACACTTCTAAAATCATTTTGGTACACTTTGGAAATGTACAGATATAGATATGGCATGTATAGGCTAGTTTTTATTATAAGTTGATGTATAGACTTGGTCATGAGATGTGGTTAATTATTGGTTCATATTATGCCTTGATGAATGTGGTATGTGTAGTTATTTTGGTATGGTTTAATGCTCATGAAATGGTCAAGATTTTTGGGTAGGTAAATGAAGGAAATATGCCTTAGTTATATATATGTTTTGTCTTGAAAGTTGTCATGAATGAAATGCGTATTGTATGTATTGATAGAATGGTTGTTTGGTGTGTTATTGGTTGTGAAATATGCAAGAGAAGTGTTAGTAAATGTTGCTTATAGGTTAGACCTAAATGGGTGGCATTTTGGCCTTGAAAATGGCCTATAATGTCACATGGTCAGGGTACACGAGCGTGCCTAGTGACCGTGTCATGAAGTCAGTAGCTAGCTTAAGGGCACACAGCCTTGGCACACGAACGTGTCTAGTAGCCATGTGGATTTCAACAGAATAGACCACGGCCAGGGTACACGGGCGTGCCTTTTGCCTAGTAGCCGTGTGATTTTTGGCAGAATCAACCATGGCCTGAGCACACGGGCGTGCTTGGTGGCCGTGAAACGTAAGTCAGTTTCGACCACGGCCATGGCACACGGGCGTGCCATGTGGCCGTGGAACTTAAGTCAGATTCGACCACGGGGAGGACACACGGGGGTGTCTGCAGTCGTGGAGGGCACACGGTTTACTCCCACGGGCGTGTATCCCTGTACTTTAGAAAACATTTAATTTTCCATGAAATTTTGTAAGTGATTCAATTTAGTCCCGACCAGGATTATAAGCATGTTTAAGGTCTCGATGACCGAATTAAGGGACACTATGCTTGAGAATGATGAATGCATATATGAATTTCTATAAATTGTTTCTGATTTTTTTGGTAGCGCTCTTAACCCTAATCCGGCGATGGACACGGGATAGGGGTGTTACAGCCCAAATCAATAACTTATCACATCACAGACATTTCATCTGTGTGGGCCCACAAGCCCATTGAACCCACACGACCCCCTTTCGGCCTTACGTGGCCCAAACACCTAAGTCATGTGTGCGACCTGATAAGCTTGTCTATTTCACATTTAACAGTGAGATTCAACCCAATAGGCCCATGGGCCCATCGGGCCCTCTCAGCCCATTAAGGCCCAGGACGGCTCATGCCATGTGTGTGTCATGACAAGCCTCCCTATCTCCCATTCGACAGTCTAATTTGCATTCGCAGGCCCTACGGCCCATTGGGCCCATCGAGGCCCATTCCATCCCAAGTGGCCTACTACAGCCCAAGCCCATGAATTCACTCATGGTGGCCTTCCTCATCACACGCTCATGCTCCGAGAGCTCGGTTCACCATACGTGCAATCGCACACTCGTATGGCATCGTTCACCGGTATTTCGGCTTTTCGGCATAATGTCGATCAACAGTCAAGATAATACAATATACGCACCTTCGACTTTTCAACCGATTAATGATCAGAACAATGTATACGAATACACACCTTATCACGTAGAGTATTAAATAATAACAAGTGCCTTCACCTTCACTAGAACGATCTACTCCGATTTGCCTAGTTAAACCAAAGTTTGATGCCGTCAACCTTCCGCCTCCAGGCGGAAAGTCCCGAACCGCTGACACCCTACGCCGCTTAAAGTTGGGAGTAGAGGCTATGTGCACAGTCTCGGCTGGCACCTTTGCCGCCACCCTATGGCTAGAATCCCCTTTGCTCATCAAGAACACGATCTTAGAGAACCGGAGTCAACACGAATGATTAAATCACAACCACAAAGTAACCGATCACCCTAACAGGAAGAAACGAGATAACGATGCGAATGGGCCTAGGGCCCATTCTTGGCCCAAATGAGCCCACACGCTCGTGTGACCCATTCAGCCCAAATCCAGCCACAGATATGAGATTATCATAGTCCAGTCCAATATTTACTACACAATCATACAACTTATCCGATTGGGCCCATGGGCCCATTGGCCCCACATGGCCCATTTCGGCCCATCGTTGCCCAAACAGCCTAAACCCAAAAGAACACTCATGATAGCCTCAACTATCACGTAGAAAGCTCCCACACGTGCGCTCACACGCTCGTGTGGCTACCAACCCCGTGTGACCGGCATTTCGACATTTGCCACTCTACAGCTAGAGTAGTGCGAAATACACACCTGATAGGGATCTGGAGTTAATCCGCGCTTCGAACACTCCTATGCCCAAACGCCAACCATGGTATCCTTACTCTCCTCATAGATCGCTCTATTTAAAGCGAGCTTCTCGCCTACTCTCATGCTAGCTTCCCGATGTGGGATCCCTCCATCAATCTTCCAAAACCGTCCCAAAATAGCAAAATAGTCACCTTTCGCATGCAAGGGGTTTCGAACCTCAGACCATTAGGACACTCCACACGCCACTTGCCACCTTTACCAGTAGACTCCTTGTGTAACAAAACAAGCACAACTAAATATAAGTCTGTGGGCCAAAGTCTAAGTTCATTTAAAAGGAAATCATAATGAATTGCAAGCACCAAGACTTGAACCCATGCTCCCTTGCAACCTTTATGACGCCTTGCCACTTGACCACTCACTTCCTTGTGTCATTCTTTTCCCACAATTTATTCCTAAAGCCTACTTACTTACTCCCAGGGTTTTATTCACCTAAAATCAAAATTTTTCCTAAAGCCCAAGTTTGAACCCGGGACTTCATGGAAGCCCCCTAGCCTTCCAAAATCACTCACCTAATAGGTCCAACTCGCATTAGTTCCATTCTCTTATTCTAAAAAAAATTTAAACGCTCCCATGCCCAAGGCCCAATAGGCCCAATTCTACTAGGCCCAAAAATTCAGGGCGTTACAATTCTACCCCCCTTAAAAAAATTTCATCCTCGAAATTTCCAACTATAGGAATAGTCGCACATCCTAACCTAGCACACTACGCTCTCGCTGCGCACTCTGATCTTAATAACACAAGCACGCACCACACTATCTATCCATCAGAGCAGATGGATATCACATGCAAATCATTTCCAGAATATACACAGAATAAATACAAACTCTAAGTTTAAGTATAGTCATACAGTCTAATATCTAAGAAATCATAGTATCTTTATCTACTGCTTTTCAATGAAACCAACAACAGTTTCAAAAACTTACAGATTCGGCGCCGGAGACTCGGTGTACCACACTTTCGAAAAATGGTCAATACAATTTCAGAACTTTAAATCTTTTCAAGCCTTTTTGAAACAATACTTTCAGAAATTCAATTTTGAAGACCCAATCCACAGCCGAGTTTTGCAACCTAGCTGTGATACCATTAAATGTAACACCCCAAACCCGGCCTAGAAGTTAGGCCCAAATTTGGCGTGTCACATGGAAGTGTTTTTCAAAACCAGGTTTCCTGTAGTTAAAACTTGTTTGAGAGTTAAAGCCTCTTTGTTAAAACTCAAAACACTTGAGAAATTGTTATCCACTTGCAAACGTAATTACTTTTTAAACTTTATCTGTTGCGGAATCATATTTAAAATCAATAATTTACGTAAATGTGATGTTTAAAAATTGAGTAGCATAAGCATTTTGAAAATGTTGCGAAACATAGTGTTTTGAAGACACTTATCATTTTGGATATCGTATCCCACTTTTAGCGATTAAAAACATCATAAATAAATATCGAAATAATAAGTTAAAATTAGAGAGGCCCTATAATGTTAAATAGAAATATTTAAAAGTAAATAATCAAAGCAAGCAAGTATAAGCGGTGTGTGGTCTTCTCCGAGTCCTCGCGACTCCGATCCGTCTAAGGTGAGGATTACTCGCACAGATTAAAAACGGGGTGAGTTTATGAGAACTCGTTATGTAATCCCCTTACTAGAGTAACAATCGTTATCTGAAACAACAAGCTGAAATATGATGCGGGCCAAAGCCCTTTAAGAGTAATGTGATCTGATCGGTTCAAAGCATAGCAAAGCCACTAGAGCAGTAAAACGTGGCAGAGCCACTAGTTCAGTACTTCCTCCAACCCAAGTCCCAACCCCATGCAATATGTCGTGTATGCCATGCTCAATCATTACACGTGTATACAAAATGGTCGTGCTTAGTAACAGTCATTTCAACACATATTAACAGCATATCAGACACACGCCCACAGTCAAGTCAGTTAAAACACAGTCAAATCGGCCAAATCATAGCACAAGTCAGTCATTTTACCCTATAAGGGTATGTCGGTAATTCTACCCTACGGGGTAATTCGGTGATTCTGCCCTACAGGGGTAATTTTGTAATTCTACCCTACAGGGGTATTTCAGTAACTTTACAAACAGAGGGTATTTCAGTAATTTTACAAACCGAGGGTATTTCAATAATTTTATAACCTGAGGGTATTTCGGTAATTTTACGACTCGAGGGTATTTTGGTAATTTCAAAAACCAAGGGTATTTCGATAATTTTGCAAATCAGGGTATTTCAGTAATTTGTAAACCAAGGGTATTACAGTAATTTCATAAATCACGGGTCTTTCGATAATTTCACAAATCAGGGGTATTTCAATAACTTTACAAATCGAGGGTATTTCAGTAATTTTACAAACCAAGGGTATTTCAATAATTTTACAACTCGAGGGTATTTTAATAATTTCGTAAACCAAGGGTATTTTGGTAATTTTATGGCTCGAGGGTATTTCAGTAATTTCACAAACCAAGGGTATTTCAAAAATTTTGTAAATCCGGGTATTTCAGTAATTTGTAAACCAATGGTATTTCAGTAATTTCATAAATCACAGGTCTTTCGGTAATAGCACAAATCAGGGGTATTTTAGTAACTTTACAAACCGAGGGTATTTTAGTAATTTTACAAATAGAGGGTATTTCAATAATTTTACAACTCGAGGGTATTTCGGTAATTTTGCAAACCAAGGATATTTCGGTAATTTCGCAACTCGAGGGTATTTTAGGAATTTCACAAACCAAGGGTATTTCTGTAATTTTACGACCTCCTAGAAGGTCTACAGACACCTCGAGCGGCTTAACAAACCTAATTTGACTTAACGGTGAAAATGGCCTGAGGCCCATTACCCTTCCCAAGTGGGCCCACACACTCATGTGGCCCATTTAGCCTAGAAACAACCACGGCTATGCGACGGCACAACCCAAATCAATAGCTTATCACATCACAGACATTTCATCTGTATAGGCCCACAAGCCCATTGAGCCCACACGGCCCCCTTTTGGCCTTACGCGGCTCAAACACCTAAGTCATGTGCGCGACCTGATAAGCTTGTCTATTTCACATTTAACAGTGAGATTCAGCCCTATGGGCCCAAAGGCCCATCAGGCCCTCTCGGCCCATTAAGGCCCAGGACGGCCCATGCCATGTGTGTGTCATGACAAGCCTCCCTATCTCCCATTCGACAGTCTAACTTGCATTCGCTGGCCCTACGACCCATTGGGCCCATCGAGGCCCATTCCATCCCAAGTGGCCCACTACGGCCCAAGCCCATGAATTCGCTCATGGTGGCCTTCCTCATCACACGCTCATGCTCCGTGAGATCGGTTCACCACACGCGCGATTGCACAATCGTATGGCATCGTTCGCTGGTATTTCAGCTTTTCGGCACAATGCCGATCAACAGTCAACATAATACAATATACGCACCTTCGGCTTTTCAACTGATTAACAATCAGAACAGTGTATAAGGATACACACCTGATCACGTAGAGTACTAAATAATCACAAGCGCCTTCACCTCCACTGGAACGATCTACTGCGATTTGCCTAGTTAAACCAAAGTTTGATGTCATCAACCTTCCGCATCCAGGCGGAAAGTCCCAAACCGCTGACACCCTACGCCGCTTAAACTTGGGAGTGGAGGCTATGTGCACAGTCTCGGCTGGCACCTTTGCCGCCACCCTATGGCTAGAATCCCCTTTGTACATCAAGAACACGATCTTACAGAACCGGAGTCAACACGAATGCTTAAATCACAACCACAAAGTAACCGATCACCCTAACAGGAAGAAATGAGATAACGATGCGAATGGGCCTAGGGCCCATTCTCGGCCCAAATGAGCCCACACGCTCGTGTGACCCATTCAGCCCAAATCCAGCCACAGATATGAGATTCACATAGTCAAGTCCAATATTTACTACACAATCATACAACTTATCCGGTTGGGCCCACGGGCCCATTGGCCCCACATGGCCCATTTCGGCCCATTGTTGCCCAAACAGCCTAAACCCACAAGAACACTCATGATGGCCTCAACTATTGCGTCGAAGCTCCCACACGTGCGCTCGCACACTCGTGTGGCTACCAACGCCGTGTGACCGGTATTTCGGCATTTGCCGCTATACAGCTAGAGTAGTACGAAATACACACCTGATAGGGATCTGGAGTTAATCCGCGCTCCGAACACTCCTATGCCAAAACTCCAACCAAGGTATCCATACTCTCCTCATAGATCGCTCTATTTAAAGCCAGCTTCTCCTCTACTCTCATGCTAGCTTCCCGATGTGGGATCCCTCCATCAATCTTCCGAAACCGTCCCAAATCAGCAAAATAGTCACCTTTCGCATGCAAGGGGTTTTGAACCTCAGACCATTAGGACACTCCACACGCCACTTGCCACCTTTACCAGTAGACTCCTTATGTAACAAAACAAGCACAACTAAATATAAGTCTATGGGCCAAAGTCTAAGTTCATTTAAAAGGAAATCAAAATGAATTGCAAGCACCAATACTTGAACCCATGCTCCCTTGCAACCTTAATGACGCCTTGCCACTTGACCACTCACTTCCTTGTGTCATTTTTTTCCCATAATTGATTCTTAAAGCCTGCTTACTTACTCCCAGGGTTTTATTCACCTAAAACCAAATTTTTTCCTCAAGCCCAGGTTTAAACCCGGGACTTCATGGAAGCCCCCTAGCCTTCCAAAATCACTCACCTAATAGGTCCAACTCGCATTAGTGCCGTTCTCTTATTCTCAAAAAATTTTAAACACTCACATGCCCAAGGCCCAATAGGCCCAATTCTGCTAGGCCCAAAAATTTGGGGCGTTACACAAACGGTCTAAACAACAGTTGCCTAAATCATTTTCAATGTTCCATGCTTCCTAGGATTTCGCCTCAAGAAACTATTAAGTCAATTCTAAAGACTTAAACTTTCATGCATTCCTAACTTTCCTAAGGAACTAAAATTTTATGGTATGACTTGTATGCTTTATTAAAAATACATTTATGTCATTATTAAGCTAACATAAAAATTTATTGAAATAATAGAACTTTATTTATACTGAAGTTTAGCATACTTAACAAAATTTCAATTTATTGAACAAAGTATATCCTAATCATAACTGAAAGAAAAATTTATTTTGAGTGTAAATAATTTCAATTTTCCAGTCCCCCTATTTAAGATGAATAATGTCCTCATTGTTTAAAGTGAATAGATACTATACACCAGGTAGGATTCTAGAAAAGAGGAGGTGAGTCAAATTGACTTCTTAAGTACCAAGCTCTCTCTAGATCCAATCATAGACATGTATATACCTATTACCACACTTTATACTTTGCGACTTGTTAATTTTTATTCATGATTTCCATCTCTTGCTTTATTATGCAAAAATAAAATTTCCTAATTAAACATAATCATAAAATGACCTAAGAACAGAAATAAAATAAAGTTAAGATCCCCCCTTTATTTATTTGCAGATCCTTCTGAATTTGACTAATCTTTTGCTCCATCATTATTGCCTTTGCATGAATTGCTTCGCTCCTTCTTCGATAGTGGACTCCATGGTTCAAATATGAAATCTGGAAACTCAGGCACAAAAATAAATGGGTCTTTGTATATTTTCGTAAAAGCGCTTCTTATTGAGTCATCCCTAACTTTTTAGTATCTCCAGTAAGCTTGTTGCTTCCATTGCATATGTTGCATTATGTCAATCAACTTTGACAGCTCATCTCGGAGATCTAGGCGAGGTGATTGAGCTCTGAACATTGAAGTTTCGACATCGGGTTCAACTTCTGGTTCCATAGGTTCTGCCTTCTCTAGGACTTCAGTCGATTGCATTGTGGGATCTTCTTCTTCTTCTTCGGGGTCCTCACTTTCTTCAACTCGTTGCTATAGAATAGAGTCTCCAGCTATTTGGTATAGGTCCCAATCTGTGATTGTGCCCTGGCTATAGCTTGTCTTCTTTACATTTGCAAGAATTTTAGCTTTCAAGCACAAAATTGTTATCGTAAAGGGAAAGTAAGCTGGGCCAGAACGTGAACGTCTAACGGCACAATTTTGCATTTCCCTCAGGATGATTTTTCCCACATCAGTGGTCTTCCCAGATAAAATCGAGTATAATAAGACCATTCGATCTAATGAGATTATAGTCCCATGTGAGCTAGGCATAAGGCTGAAACGGATGAAACAGAACCATACCTTTGCGAGTGGTGTCAAATATTCTCTTCGACAAGTGTGGATTCCTTGCTTTGACACAGTCCACTTAGAACCTGGAACTATAAGTTCCTCGAGAATTTCTTGCAAATTTTTAGGCTCTATATTGCTCATCAAGGAAGAATATTCGTCATTTTTGAAATCAAGCAATTCAAAGAGCCTATTAATAGCGTTTGAAGTTATTGGTACCTTGATTCCATGAACTGGAACTTCCGTCAACTCGCTTGATGTTAAATTCGTATAGAATTCGCGCACTAACTCCTCATCCACACTAGGTCTCTTCTCACAAAACAACTCCCAATTGAGAGTTTCAGCAACCTGACGAATGCGCGCCATAAAATCAATATAGTTGCTTTCTTTCAATGTGAAACCTTTCTCTGGATGCATATGTTGATTCTTGAAGATACTCTTGTATCTCGCTTTGGCTTATTCACAGTGGAACTTGTTTTGTGATTCGTCAATTTGGGCGGATGCACAAGTTTGCTTGCGAGGCATGACTAACCTTTTTTGTAAAAATTAAGAGCTCTTAAGAAAAATAATTTTGAATCAAAAGATGGCAAATTAAAAGAGGTTGGGGGGTTTTTGGCTAAGGATGGGTGAAAGGGTGGTGTGTCGCTCGGGTGTGCAAGGCAGTAGCGCGCAGCAGGGGATGGATGTGACCAGGCGTGCACGATGTGGGCGGGTGGCGTGCTGCCGACCAATCAGCTGAGCGATGCTGTGGCTAGGGAATTGCTAGGAGGTTTCGGCACTTAAGGGTTTTGGTGTTTTTGGAGGGAATGGTGTATGAATGAAAAAAATAAGAATAGATGGGTGGAATTTATAGTGAAAGGATTAGGAACTAGAGTAGAATTCTTAGTATAATTTAATAATTAAAAATTCTAAGTTCTAATTCTACTGAAAGTAAATAACAATTAGTAATTAATATAATGCATATTAAATTATTATTTGCTATTAATTTATCAAGATAAAAACTTATCGAATAAAATATGATTAAATTAAAACTAATCCTAACTCTATATAAAGTTGATAATAATTAATATATATTATAATGGATATAATTATATATTAACAATTATGATCTCTTTTATTGAACTAAAAAAAAAACATTTATTCTAGATGCCTTTTGAAAATATTCACAAAAAGAGGCATCTAATTTTTAATATTTACAAAAAAAGCAACCAAATTTTAAAAATAGTTCAATTAAGTCCCTAGACTTAGTGAAAATTTGAAATTGAGATGCAATTTTAAAACTTGGATCAAAATTGACCCTTTTTATTTGAAAATTTAAAAATTTATTTTGCCATTTAGGGAATAATTTTTCGGAAAATTATGTTAAAATCAATTCCCATGAAAGATTTGAGGGGTCACAAGCGGTCCCGCTTAAGTTCCAATCTCCTAGACAGAATTTATTTAAACATACTAATCCCTAAAATATACCCTAAATAATTTATTCAAAAAGAAGAACAAGAAAAATTAAATATCTGATAAAATGAACGAGATTTGATTACGTTCAATTTTATCTCCCCAGTAATGTTTCAAGCGTTGAGCATTAACTCGAAAGTTACCTTCCTTACCTTGAAGTTCAACAACTCCGTAAGGATAGACTCGATGAATCATAAATGGACCGGACCAACGTGATTTTTACTTACTTAGAAAGAACTTTAATCTGGAATTAAATACCAAAACTTGCTAACCTGCTTCAAATTCATGAACTCGAATGTGCTTGTCATTCCATTTTTAAAGTCTCTCCTTGAACAATTTGGCATTTTTGTATGAGAACATTCAGAATTCTTCTAACTCGTTTAGCTGGAGCATTCGTTTCTCTTTAGCAAGCTTAAGATCCAAGTTGAGTTGTCGGAGAGCCCAGTAAGCTTTATGTTCTAACTCCAAGGGTAGATGGCAGGCTTTCCCAAAGATTAACATATTGGGTGACATCCCTAAAGGTGTCTTGTATGCTTTCCTGTAATCCCTAAAGCATCATCCAGTCTTTTAGACTAATCTTGTAACACCCTGAAATTGGGCCTAGTAGATTTGGGCCTATTGGGCCTTGGGCTTGAGAGCGCCTAAAATTCTTGAGAGCAAGAAAATGGCACAAATGCATGTTAGTACTGCTGGGTTAGCAATATTGAAGTGTTTGGGGTCTTGAAGAAGTCCTGGGTTCAAACCTGGGCTTTAGCAGAAATTTTGGTTTTTGGTGAATTAAACCCTGGATGCTGGTATGTAGGCCTCAAGAATAATTAAGATTAAATTGTGACACAAGAGGAGCTTGTGGCTTAGTGGCAAGTGGCGTATGGAGTGAAGCTTGTGGTCTGAGGTTCAAGTCTCTTGAGGAGCAAGGGAGGTTTTATTTTGCAGCATGGATGGCAAGAGTTTGTGGTGGATTCAAACTCTTTGTTGTGGTTGTGGACTTGGTAAAAGGGGGAGAGTATCATGGGATATGGATGATGGTTGTTGGGGATTTGGAGGAGGAAAATGTTGAGATTTTCAAGGGATTTGAAGGCTTGGAGTGTTATAGCTGAATTGTCCAACTTCTTTGGGCAAATTCGGCTAAGGGGGGCTTTAGAGTGTGCATTTTCGGCAATTGTGTATGAGTAGGTGCTGAATTCTATTTCTGATATTTTGGGTTTTTCTTTTTGTGTTTCGGGTTTCCCTCTCTTCTTTTGCAATTTGGTGCTTTGCTTTTACGACCATTTGGGCAGTTGGTTTTGGTTCTTTGCTTTTTTTGCTCCTTCTCAAGTACCATCTTTTGAACCGATTTTCTTTCTCTTCTTGTTCTCAATATTATTTCTTTTTGGCACCTTGGTTCTACTCTAGCCGAATACATCCCCTTTTCCTCCCTCATCATTTATTTTTCTTCTCTCTTCTCTTCTCCTTTATAGATTGATTGACCGAGTCTTAGTGCTCTTCCCCTCTATTCCGGTTTTCGTCTTATGCAAATATTCTCTGATTAATCGGTGAGTACTCGATCTTCTCTATTCTCTCCTTCAAGGGTTGGGAATCTTATGTCTAACCTTGGTTGTTATTGTCGATTAAATGGCTAGGGATCCTTACTTCTGTCATGTGCGATATTCGTTCTAGTGGGGCTGTAGGCCGATCGTTTCTCTTCTATTTCGGTAAATCCTAGTGCCCTTATTTCAACTTCGTGTGTATGCTATGTATCATGAGAGGCGTTCGGAAATGCAGGAATTCCCTTTAGGAGAAATCGTTATTAGCCTTGAATAAGGGTTCAAGTGGGAGATCTCTTCTCGTTTAATCAAGATAAATAGTTGGTGTTTATTTCGTGATAAGTGTATAAGGGGTTGTTAATCTTTTGTCAGTGAATAATTGGAAGCCTTGACTGAATATAGGTTGCGGTGATCTTGGATTGTTCGTGTGATCTCGTAACAGGTGTGTATTCCACACTGATTGGACTGTAGATCAGCAAAAGCCGAAAAGTCAAAAAGCTGGAATACGGCGTTTGATGCCACATGAGTGTGCGATCGCACGTGTGGTGATTCGAGCCTACAAATCTTAGGCGTAGGACTGTAGAGGCTGTTATGGGCCTCGATGGGCCAAAATAGGTCTTGTTGGCCCAATGGGCTCATGGGCCCCACACGAATAAAATGCATGTTATATGGTTTCTATTGGTTTGAACTGTGCTGATCGTATAGCCGAGGCTATTTCTAGGCTAATTGGGCCACACGAGCATGTGGGCCCATTTGGGCCGAGTAATGGGCCTTAGGCCCATTTACATCGTTGTGACTGTTTTGGGTTACTTAAGTCTCTCGAGCCGACGGTGGACCTTCTGTTGGGTCGTTAAGCCCGATTTGCGAAAATTATTGAAATTCCTCCAACTTGTGAAATTACCAAAATACCCTTATAGGGTAAAATGATTGATTTGCCCCCATGGGTAAATGATTGTTTTATGCTATGTTTTGACTGACCTAAGCTATGATGTGTCTGTCTTTCTAGAGTATGCCATGTGATTTATATATATGTGCTTTGCATACATGACATATTGCATGGGATTGGGATTTTGTAATTGGAGGAAGTGATTGATCTGTTAGGGTCACACAGATCGCACGGGTCGCCCGAGACGCCTATGGACCCACCGATTTGATTGTTAGGGTCGCACGGGTAGCCCGAGACGACTGTGGACCTACTGACAGCTTTAAGCCACTTATATTCTGGCAGCTCTGCTGCGATATCTGTTAGTGCCGCAACTGGTACTAACATTGGTGTGCTGGCTGGGTGGGTCGATTTTATCCCCACATGGTGTGTTGGTTGGTACGGATGGTGTGCTGGCTGGATTGGGGTGGGGTGCATGTTAGAATGCTGGCACCCTTTGGCGCAGCAAAATAAAATTAATTCCGGTGATCCAAACCATGAATCCATGTGTGAGGAACGAATCGGGGTGAAATAAAGGTTTCAAAATTATCGAAACTTCAATCTGAGTAGATAGCGACGCCTCGGCAACAAGAATTTTAATCTACTATCGAACCAAGCCGCAACCTTTTCCGATGTCGGCCTCTATGTAATCCACCCAGTTTGACTATGAACGGAAGAAATCTCCAAAACTGTTTTGGAGGTTTATTTGCTTGACGGCTGCTAGACCTCACAAGCAATCTCCTAGGGTTTATATTAAACTTTGTATCTTTTATTACCTTTTATAATTTGTATATCTTTAATGACTCATAAAATTAAACAAATACAATAAAGTCTTTAACCGAAAATTATAATTACATTAATTATATCCGAAAATTATAATTAAATTAATTATAACAAGGATTTCAGTAAACTATATTTATTTGAATTTATATACGAACCAAATTCATATATTGATAGAACTATGTTGTCATTATGTGTACAACATCCTTGTACATATAATATGTTCAATATTTGATTGCCCAATTAAATTAATTCTTTAATTAATTTAATTCATGTGACAACCAAACACAATACCAACTATGTTTTATTCCGTTCATTTCAACCATAGGGTGTGACCCTATAGGTTCTTGTAACGTTAGCAGTAATACTAGAACGATTCTAATGTCACAAACAATGAGTGGCATCTAACAATGCATCATTGCTACATAAGTTACAAGAAGTCATGATTCGACATAACCTTTTGTGATTAACCTTTCATGCATTAATCCTTAAGTCCTTTATCTCTGGAACGGACACAAGTCATGGAATAGTCACACTTGCATAGTCCATCCCATGTTTCTTGATACCTTGAGTAGACTATGATAAACAAATTAGTATGACATCTCATATCAACTTATTTGAGCATGGCCATGCATTTCTAGTCTCACTCAATCAAGTGGCTAAGATATTACTCCTATTATGTAGGAGGGACTTATCCTATATTGATCAACCATATCCCTCTACATAGATTGTGGTATATCCAACATCAGCCTTTATAGAACAACTTTTCTTACGGTGTACATTTGATCAGTAACAAAATATACAACTCACGATGTTGGGATAATGATGATCTCAAGTCTGAGGATCATATACATATTAATCACTATGAGTAATGTTGTGACAATTACATAACAATCCAAGAAACATACTCATAGCGGGTCAGTCCAATATGTTGTTCTCTAACACACATATTCATGCATTGATTTTGACACTCCATATCAATGACAACTCTTTATCATCAATCAACTACATGTTAGTCTTGATGCATTATTGTTGTCCTAGTCAACAATAATACTTGACTAAGGATCTTTTAAGAATAATCATATTATTCTCAGGACATTATTATAAAACAGTTTATTTGTACACACAGAAAGAAAAACTGAAATAATAATGACAACGCTTTATATTAATAAACATGGTAAATCAAGTATGTTATTACAACCATCTCATGATTGATCTTTGGGCATACTCTTACAGTGCATCCTTACACTATTGCATTTCTGTTTATGAGATCCGATACTGATATGGGCTAGGCTTAAATGATTCTGTTATGGACCGAGACCCAAATGATATTGCAATAGGCTTAGGCCCACTGAAACTGTATTGTGACTGAATAGGGCTCAGGCCCAGACTACTTCTGAATTCTATTTATCTGACTGACTGTTTTTATGTTAAGGGATTACACATTGAGTTTTCGTAAACTCACCCTATTTTTTTTACTGTGCAAGCAATCCCCAGCCTTAGACGGAGCTGTGAGGGACTCGGAGATGGCCACAAAAACTGATTCTGTTCTTCCATTAAGTTATTCATAAGTACTTTATTTTGGTATGGTTAGTAATAAGGCCTCTTAGAGTTTTCGGATTTTAAATTTTAGGTTTGATTTTTTTTAATTTATATCTGTTAGAAGTAAATCACGGTTTTTCCAAAATGAATAATTTTTTCAGAACACTAAGTTACAACAACTGTTTTCGGTTATCACGTTTCCGCAACGTTTTAAAAAGCTTCCGCAGTTGAAGGAGATTTTGAAGGAAATCAATAACGTTTTAAAAGTGAACAACCTTTTTCAATGAACCCCATTTTGAAAATAAATGAACGCAAGCTGAGGCTTTACACAAGTTTTAAATGGAAAGAAGTTTTTAAATATTAAGAAGGGTTTTCAACGACAACATGGTTTTCGAAAAACACTTCAATGTGACACGCCAGATTCGGGGCCTAACTTCTAGGCCAGGTTTGGGGTGTTACAAATCTCGTCGGTTCGGGCAAACTACCTTCTCAAGTATGCCTTTGATCTCCTTGTTTGCCAGTTCAGCTTGCCCATTCGTCTGCAGATGGTAAGCTGTAGCGACCTTGTGTTTCACTCCATGTTTATCTAATAACCATTTCAACCACTTGTTCACAAAATGGGACCCTTCATCACTGATGATGGCTCTTGGGGTTCCAAACCTTGTGAACACATGTTTCTGCAAAAACTTCATTACAACCTTGGCATCGTTTGTCAGATATGCCTCTACCTCAACACACTTAGACACATATTCTACTGCTACTAATATGTACTTGTGACCAAAAGATGGAGGGAAAGGACTGAGAAAGTTAATACCCTAAACATCGAATAATTCTACCTCAATGATGTTTGTTTGAGGCATCTCATTTTTGTTGGTGACATTTTCGACCTTTTGACAACGATCACAACTCTTTACGTAAGCATATGCGTCTTTGAATAGTGTTGGCCAAAAGAATCCGGCTTGCAATACCTTGGTTGCAGTACGTGTACCTCCGAAGTGTCCCCTACTAGGAGCTGAATGACAATGGTATAAAATCTTATGTACTTCATCTTCTTCCATGCATCTCCTGATCATTTGATCTGCACACTTTTTAAACAAATACGGCTCTTCCCAGAGATAGTATTTCACATCGTGAAGAAACTTTTTCTTTTGATGATACATCTTATCAATCGGCATCAAACCACAAGCTAAAACGTTAGTAATATAAGCAAACCAAGGGGTATTATGGACATGATTTACCTTCAGTATGTGCTCATCTGGAAACGTTTCTCGAATTGGTATAAGAGGAGAGTTCCCTTCTTGTGGCTTCAATCTGGACAAGTGGTCTGCTACTTGGTTTTCCACTCCCTTTCGATCTTGAATTTCTAGATCAAACTCTTGAAGTAGAAGTACCCATCAGATAAGTCTTGACTTAGTGTCTTTCTTGGCAAGTAAATACTTAATTGCCAAGTGGTCCGTATAGACAGTCACTTTGATACCTACAAGATAAGATCAAAACTTGTCAAAAGCAAACACAATATCAAGTAACTCTTTTTCTGTTACCGTGTAATTCAGTTGAGCTCCTGTCAGATTCCGACTTACATAGTAGATGGGATGAAAAACTTTGTTCCTTCGCTGACCCATGACAGCTCCGATAGTGAAGTTACTTGCTTCACACATCAATTCAAATGGCAAATCCTAGTGTGGTGTGACGATTATGGGTGCCGAAACTAGTTGACTCTTCAAATCATTGAAAGCTCTTAAGCACTATTCATCAAATTTGTATGTCATGTCCTTCTCAATAATTTGCATAAAGGTTTAGCAATTTTGAAGAAGTCCTTGATGAATCTTTGATAGAAACCGACATGGCCCAAAAAGCTCCTAACACCCTTTACAGATGTCGGAGGTGGGAGTTTCTCAATAACATCTACCTTTGCATTATCTACCTTGATTCCATGTCTCATTATCTGATGCCCTAGAACAATACCTTCTCGTACCATGAAATGGCACTTTTCCCAATTAAGTACAAGGTTTGTTTCTTCGCATTGCCTCAGTACCTTGGCTAGATTGGCTAGGCAATCATCATATGTATCTTAAAATACTGAAAAATCATCCAGAAAGACTTCCAAATAATTCTCAACCATGTCAGTAAAAATAGACATCATACATCTTTGAAATGTAGCAGGTGCATTACATAAATCAAATGGCATGCGTCTAAATGCAAATGTCTTTGTCTGGCGGTGAATGTTGTCTTGTCTTGATCTTACGGTGCTATCAGAATCGATTATAACCCGAGTATCCATCGAGAAAATAGTAGTAGTCTCACCCTGCGAGTCAATCCAGCATCTGGTCCAAAAACGGCAAAGGAAAGTGATATTTCCTAGTTACCTTGTTCAGCTTTCGGTAATCGATGCAAATTCTCCATCCCGTAACTGTTGTAGTCGGTATCAACTCGTTATTCTCATTTTCAATGACCGTGATACCTCTTTTCTTTGGCACGCACTGGACCGTACTTACCCATTAACTATCTGAGATGGGTTAAATTATACCCGCATCTAACAACTTGATGATTTCTTTCTTGACTACGCCCTTCATGATGGAGTTCAGTCTTCGTTGTCCATCAATCGTCCCTTTTTTGCCATCTTCCAGGATAATCATATGCATGCATACAGATGGACTAATTCTGCGAATATCAGCTATGGTCTATCCGATAGCCTTCTTGAATTGTTTCAACACCAGGATGAGTTTCTCTTCTTGCTCAGTAGTTAATTCTGCTAAAACAATCACAGGCAAAGTAGAAGAGTTACCCAAATAAACATATTTCAAATGTGAGGGAAGTACCTTAAGTTCTAATTTAGGTGGCTCCTCGATTGATGCTTTTGGTTAGGAATAATCCCTTTTCTCTAACTCCAAAGATTCAAAACGGGATTGCAGATTAAATCCCCTTTGATTAGCTTCTTACAAAGCTAAGTATTCATCCTCCTCTTCATCATTTGGAGGATTTGATGTCAAAATTCGTTCCAATGGGTCCTCAACATAGTTGAGTTCCTTTTCCATGATTAACTCCTCTAAATTGGACATTGTAGAACAATCATCAATTGTGTCAGGAAATCGCATAGACTTAAAAACATTAAATGTTACCTGATCATCCTGTTACTAAGAAAGGCCTTCCTAGGATGATTGGCACCTCTTTGTCTGTTTCAAAGTCTAGAATCAGAAAGTCAGTAGGAAAGATAAATTTGTCTACACGTACCAATACGTCCTCGATTTTTCCTTCTGGATGTGCTAACAATCGATCTGCTAATTGAAGTGTAACCGTAGTAGGTCTAACTTCACCTATCCTTAACTTCCTAAATATTGACATGGGCATCAAGTTAATACTCCACCCAAATCACTTACCGCAATATGTTGCTCCAATGTTGCAAGGTATGGTAAACATCCAGGATCCTTCAACTTTTGGGATAGTTTGTCTTGAAGATATGCACTGCATTCCTTCGTTAGGGCTACCATCTCAAATTCTCCAAGCCTTCATTTTTTTGACAGGATATCCTTCATGAATTTAACGTAGTTCGGCATTTGTTCAAGTGCTTCAACCAACGGGATGTTGATATGAAGTTGCTTGAGTACGTCTAGGAACTTCTTGAATTGAATTTCCTGCTTCTGCTTCTGAAGTCTTTGAGGGTAGGGTGGTGGAGGTTTCTTTACTGGAACTAGCTGATTCGTCTTCTATGGTAATTCTACATCTAACAGAGTTGTTAGCTGATTAGAATTAGCTGGTTCAGAAGTTACCTTGTCGAATTTTGCAGATTCAAGTTCTAGTGAAACTGGAATTTCAACACTCGGTTGAACTTCCTCTTAGTCTTGAGTGTCAGCTGGCTCCTTCTCAATCTCGACCGAATTGGTCTCTAAATTCTTTCCACTCCTCAATGTTAACACTTTACAATGCTCCTTCCCTGGATTCCTCGGATTCTCTTTATCACTAGGTAAAGCACCTTCTGGTCGGTTTCTGAGCTTATTTGCAAGCTGGCCCACTTGATTCTTCAAATTCCTTAGAGAGGCATCACTTTTTTCTATGTATGCCTCTAATAGATTCTCTAGGCTATTGGATGGTTCAGCTTGGGTTGGTTTCTGAGCTTGTTGCGAAAAACTAGGTGGCTGGGTCGATCTAGGTTGGACATAATTGTTACTGGTTCCTGTCCCTTGGTTACTCCCGGAAAAATTTAGGTGGTTTCGCCATGATGGGTTATCGAAATTGGATTGCAGCCCTTGCCTTCCTCGGTTTTGGTTCTGGTTACCCATGTAATATACAAATTCTGGGTTCGATGGACATTCTTCGAACAAATGTCCTTCCCCACGGTAAACACAGGCTACATTTACAAATTGATTTGCTGGCTGTGCTGCAAAACTATTACACCCATTAGTGGTAAAAATTTTAAGCATTGATGATATTGAGGACACCTGAGATGCGAGTGAGATGAGAGCGTCTACTTCATGTATTCCAGTGACTCATCTTCCTGACGTTACTCGATTGGTTGGCCATTGATAATTGTTGCTAGCAATCCTCTCAATGATTTCATAAGCCTCATTATAAGACTTAGAAAAGAGAGCACCATTAGTAGAAGCGTCCACTACCATCATCATGTGAGCATTGAGACCATTATAAAATGTCTCAAGTTGGATGCAATGTGGGATTCCATGATGATGGCACTTCCGAAATAATTCTTTGTACCTTTCCCATGCCTCATTCAAGGACTCATCATCCATTTTTTTGAAAGTAGTGATCTCGTTCTTCAACTTAGCATTCTTGCTAGGCGGGAAATACTTCATAAGGAATCTTTCTGCTAACTCTTGCCAAGTGGAAACTAAGTTTGGTGGCTATGAGTTCAACCAGGCTCGAGCTCTATCCCTTAGTGAATATGGGAAGCTTCAATCGTAATGCATCTTCGAGGACTCCGGCTAACTTGAAAGAATTGCTCACCTCCATAAACAATCTTAAGTGTAGGTGAGGATCCTCGGTAGGCATTCCACTGAATTGGCCCACTGTCTGAAGCATCTAGAACATGATTGGCTTTAGCTCAAACTATTGTGCCAAAATTTCGGGTCTCCTAATACCTGGATTAAGATCATGAAATACTGGCACAGCATACTATCTTAAAACTCTATCCCTATCAACAGCAATAATGATAGGATTTTGAGCAGGGTTTGTAACGCCCTAAATTTTTGGGCGCAGTTGAATTGGGCCCATTGGGCCTTGGGAAGGGGAGCGTTTAAAATTTTTGGGAATAATAGAACGGCACTAGTGCAAGTTGGACCTATTAGGTGAGTGATTTTGGAAGGCTAGGGGGCTTCCATGAAGTCCCGGGGTTTAAACCTGGGCTTTAGGAAAAAAATTGGTTTTAGGTGAATAAAACCCTGAGAGTAAGTAAGTAGGCTTTAAGAATAAATTGTGGGAAAAAAAAGACACAAAAAGGAGTTGTGGTCTAGTGGCAAATGGCGCCACATGGGAGACAAATAAGTGACGCCATAGAGGAAGCAATGGGTCCAAGGTTCAAGTCTTGGCGCTTGCAATTCATTTTGTTTTTCTTTTAAATGAACTTAGACTTTGGCCCATAGGCTTATATTTAGTTGCGCATGTTCTAAGTCACAAAAGGAGCTTATGTTATGGTGATGTAACATCTGGAGCATAAGAAAAGGCAAGGGTTCGAATCTCATGTCAAGCAAGGGAGTGTTTATTTTGCAGATTGGACGGCCAGAGTTTGTGTTGGATTTAAACTCTACTGAATGGGGGATCCCACATTGGGAAGCTAGCACGAGAGTAGGCGAGAAGCTGGCTTTAAATAGAGCAAACCATGAGGAGAGTAAACACACCTTTCTTGGCTTATCCCTTTCGCTTTGTGGCGTGCTCGTTTGGGTTAGGTGTTGGATCATTCGTTGATCTGTATGCCGTTGGGTCGTGGTGGTGGTGATCGAAGTTGATCGACACACCCCTTGGAGGTCAAGGGTGCGATCACTATTGGCTTCTGCGCAGAACAATGTTCAGAGCGCGGATTAACTTCAGATTCCTATCAGGTGTCTATTTCGCACTACTCTAGTGGTAAAGCGACAAATGCCGAAATGCCAGTCACACGGCAATGGTAGCCACACGAGCGTGCGAGAGCACGTGTGGGAGCTTCGACGCGATAGTTGAGGCCCTCATGAGTGTTCTCATGGGTTTAGGCTGCCTTGGGCCGAGTGTGCCTAATGGGCCCGTGGGCCCATGTGAATAAATTATATGATTGTGTAGTAGATATTGGACTGGTCTATGTGAATCTCATATCTGTGGCTAGACTTGGGCTGAATGGGCCACATGAGCGTGTGGGCCCATTTGGGCTGAGAATGGGCCCTAGGCCCATTCGCCTCATTATCTCTGTTTAGAATACTTTGGTTTAACAGGGGAAATCGCAGTTGATTGCTCTAGTGAAGGTAACGGTGCTGGTGATTATTTAGTACTCTACGTAATAAGGTGTGTATCCGTATACACTGTTCTGATTGTTGATCGGTTGAAAAGCCGAAGATGCGTATATTGTACTATTTTGACTATTGATCGGCATTATGCCGAAATGTCAAAATATCGGTGAACGATGCCATACGAGCGTGCGATCGCTCGTGTGGTGAACCGTGCTCACGGAGCGTGAGCGTGTGATGAGAAAGGCCACCATGAGCGAATTCATGGGCTTGGGCCGTAGTAGGTCACTTGGGCTGGAATGGGCCATAGGGCCCGCGAATGCAAGTCACACTGTTAAATGAGAAATAGATAGGCTGATCATGTCGCGCACATGACTTAGGTGCTTTGGGTCGCTTCAGGCCAAGAGGGGGCCTGTGGGCCCAATGGGCTTGTAGGCCCACATAGATGAAATGTCTGTGATGTGATAAGTTATTGATTTGGGCTGTGTCGTTGCATAGCCGTGGTTGTTTCTAGGCTAAATGGGCCACACGATTGTGTGGGCCCACTTGGGCAGGGTAATGGGCCTTAGGCCCATCTTCGCCGTTAAGTCAATTTGGATTTTCTAAGTCGCTCGAGGCGACGGTGGACCTTCTGTTGGGTCGTTAATAAGCCTCGATTTGTAAAATAATTAAAATACCCTCGATTTGTAAAATTACTGAAATACCCTCGATTTGCAAAACTACTAAAATACCCTCGGCTTGTAAAATTATTAAAATACCCTCGATTTGTAAAATTACTGAAATGCCCTCGATTTGCAAAATTACTAAAATACCCTCGGCTTGTAAAATTACTAAATTACCCTCGATTTGTAAAATTACTAAAATACCCTCAGTTTGTAAAATTACTGAAATACCACTGGTTTGTAAAATTACTAAAATACCCTCGATTTGTAAAATTACTGAAATACCCTTAGTTTGTAAAATTACTGAAATACCCTCAGTTTGTAAAATTACTGAAATACCCTCAGTTTGTAAAGTTACTGAAATACCTCTGATTTGTGAAATTACCGAAAGACCCATGATTTATGAAATTACTGAAATACCCTTGGTGTACAAATTACTAAAATACCCCGATTTGAAAAATTACCGAAATACCCACATTTGTAAAATTACTGAAATACCCCTGTAGGGTAGAATTACTAAATTACCCTTGTAGGGTAGAATTACTGAATTACCCTGTAGGGTAGAATTACCGAAATGCCCCATGAGGGGTAGGATTACCGACATACCCTTATAGGGTAAAATGACTGATTTGCCCTTGTGGGTAAATGACTGACTTGTGATATGATTTGATCGATTTGACTGTGATCGTATGACTGTGTTTTAACTGACTTGACTGTGGGCGTGTTACTGAAATGCTGTTAGTATGTGTTTAAATATCTGTTACTAAACATGGCCATTTTGCATACACGTGTAATGATTGGGCATGACATACACGACATATTGCATGGGGTTGGGATTTGTATTTGGAGGAAGTACTGTACTAGTGGCTCGCCACGTTTCTTTGCTCTCTAGTGGCTCGCCACGATATCGATTTTTAGTGGCCTGGCCACGTTCACTGTTATTAGCAGCTCTGCTGCGTTAGTACTATGTACTAGTGGCATTGCCACGTTTTACTATTATAGTGGCATCGCCACGTAATCTGATTTTAGTTGCTCAGCCACGTATACTGTTATTAGCAATTTGCTGCATTGTTATTAGCAACTATACTGCGTCATTGGTGTGTAGGGCTGGGGGGTCGACTTGGTCCCCACGTGGTGTGTAGGGTTGGTACGGGTGGTGTGTTGGCTGGATTGGGTGGGGTGCATCCTCATACTGTTGCATCTCTGTTTACAAGATCTGTCACTATACTAGGCTTAGGCCACTTGTTCTAATCTTGGTTTGGGCTAGGCCCAATTGATTCTGCTATGGGCTGTGACCCAAATGATATTGTAGTGGGTTTTGACTCACATATGCTTTGAACTGACTGTACTGTTACTCTTAAAGGGCTTTGGTCAGACTGTTTCAGTTTCAATTTATGTATACTGATTGTTACTCTAGTAAGGGGATTACACACTGAGTTTTCATAAACTCACCCCGTTTTTAACTGTACAGGTAATTCTCAACCTTAGATGGATCGGAGCTGCGAGGGACTCGGAGAAGACCACACCCTACTTATGCTTGATGTTTTGATTATTTACTTTTAAATATTTTTATTTTGGTTGTTATAATGCCTCTCTAATTTTAACTTATTATTTCTGATATTTATTTATGATGTTTTCTAACTGCTAAAAGTGGGATACGATTTCCGAAACGATAACTGTCTTCAAAACACTACGTTTCCGCAACGTTTTCAAAATGCTTCTGCTACTCAATTTTTAAACACTACATTTTTGTAAATTATTTATTTTAAATATGCTTCCGCAACAGATAAAGTTTTAAAAGTAATTATGTTTGCAAGTGATAACAATTCCTTAAGTGTTTTGAGTTTTAACAAAGAGGCTGTAACTCTCAAACAAGTTTTAACAACAAGAAACATGGTTTTGAAAAACACTTCCATGTGACACGCCAGATTCGGGCCTAATTTCTATGCCGGGTTTGGGGTGTTACATTTAATGGTATCAGAGCCTGGTTGCAAAACTCGGCTGTGGATTGGGTCTTCAAAATTGAATTTCTGAAAGTATTGTTTCAAAAAGGCTTGAAAAGATTTAAAGTTCAGAAATTGTATTGACCATTTTCCGAAAGTGTGGTACACCGAGTCTCCGGCGCCGAATCCGTAAGTTTCTGAAACTGTTGTTGGTTTCGTTGAAAAGCAGTAGATAAAAATACTATGATTTCTTAGATATTAGACTGTATGGCTATACTTAAACTTAGAGTTTGTATTTAATCTGTGTATATTCTGGAAATGATTTGCGTGTGGTATCCATCCGCTCTGATGGATAGATAGTGTGGTGTGTGCTTGTGTTATTAAGATCAGAGTGCGCAGCGAGAGCGTAGTGTGCTAGGTCAGGATGTGCGACTGTTCCTATAGTTGGAAATTTCGAGGATGAAATTTCTTTAAGGGGGTAGAATTGTAACGCCCTAAATTTTTGTGCCTAGTAGAATTGGGCCCATTGGGCCATGGGAAGGGGAGCGTTTAAAATTTTTGGGAATAAGAGAACGGCACTAGTGCAAGTTGGACCTATTAGGTGAGTGATTTTGGAAGGCTAGGGGGCTTCCATGAAGCCCCGGGTTCAAACCTGGGCTTTAGGAAAAAAATTGGTTTTAGGTGAATAAAACCCTGAGAGTAAGTAAGTAGGCTTTAAGAATAAATTGTGGAAAAAAAAGACACAAAAAGGAGTTGTGGTCTAGTGGCAAATGGCGCCACATGGGAGACAAGGAAGTGACGCCATAGAGGAAGCAAGGGGTCCAAGGTTCAAGTCTTGGCGCTTGCAATTCATTTTTTTTCTTTTAAATGAACTTAGAGTTTGGCCCATAGGCTTATATTTAGTTGCGCATGTTCTAAGTCACAAAATGAGCTTGTGTTGTGGTGGCATGTAATGTCTGGAGCATAGGAGAGGGCAAGGGTTCGAATCTTATGTGAAGCAAGGGAGTGTTTATTTTGCGGATTGGATAGCCAGAGTTTGTGCTGGATTTAAACTCTCCTAAGGGGGGATCCCACATCGGGAAGCTAGCATGAGAGTAGGCGAGAAGCTGGCTTTAAATAGAGCAAACCATGAGGAGACTAAACACACCTTTCTTGGCTTATCCCTTTCGCTTTGTGGCGTGCTCGTTTGGGTTAGGCGTTGGATCATTCGTTGATCTGTATGCCGTTGGGTCGAGGTGGTGGTGACCGAAGTTGATCGACACACCCCTTGGGGGTCAAGGGTGCGATCACTGTTGGCTTCTGCACAGAACAGTGTTCAGAGCACGGATTAACTTCTGATTCCTATCAGGTGTGTATTTCGTACTACTCTAGCTGTAGAGCGGCAAATGTCGAAATACCGGTCACACGGCAATGGTAGCCACACGAGCGTGCGAGCGCACGTATGGGAGCTTCGACGCGATAGTTGAGGCCCTCATGAGTGTTCTCATGGGTTTAGGCTGCCTTGGGCCGAGTGGGCCCATGTGAATAAATTGTATGATTGCGTAGTAGATATTGGACTGGTCTATGTGAATCTCATATCTGTGGCTAGATTTGGGCTGAATAGGCCACACGAGCGTGTGGGCCCATTTGGGCTAAGAATGGGCCCTAGGCCCATTCGCATCATTATCTCTGTTTAGAATACATTGGTTTAACTGGGCAAATCGCAGTTGATCGCTCTAGTGAAGGTGACAGCGCTGGTGATTATTTAGTACTCTACGTGACAAGGTGTGTATCCGTATACACTATTCTGATTGTTGATCGGTTGAAAAGCCGAATATGCGTATATTGTACTATTTTGACTGTTGATCGACATTATGCCGAAATGCCGAAATACCGGCGAACGATGCCATATGAGCGTGCGATCGCGCATGTGGTGAACTGTGCTCACGGAGCGTGAGCGTGTGATGAGAAAGGCCACCATGAGCCAATTCATGGGCTTGGGCCATAGTGGGTCACTTGGGCTGGAATGGGCCTCGATGGGCTGTAGGGCCTGCGAATACAAGTCACACTGTTAAATGAGAAATAGATAGGCTTATCATGTCGTGCACATGACTGAGGTGCTTTGGGTCGCGTCAGGCCGAAAGGGGGTCGTGTGGGCCCAATGGGCTTGTGGGCCCACACAGATGAAATGTTCGCGATGTGATAAGTTACTGATTTGGGCTGTGCCGTTGCACAGTCATGGTTGTTTCTAGGCTAAATGGGCCAAACGAGTGTGTGGGCCCACTAGGGCAGGGTAATGGGCCTTAGGCCCATCTTCGCTGTTAAGTCAATTTGGATTTCCTAAGTCGCTCGAGGCGACGGTGGACCTTTTGTTGGGTCGTTAATAACCCTCGATTTGTAAAATTACTGAAATACCCACTATTTGCAAAATTACTAAAATACCCTCGGCTTGTATAATTATTGAAATACCCTCGATTTGTAAAATTACTGAAATACCTGTGATTTGCAAAATTACTAAAATACCCTCGGCTTGTAAAATTACTAAAATACCCTCGATCTGTAAAATTATTGAAATACCCTCGGTTTGTAAAATTACTGAAATACCCTCAGTTTATAAAATTACTAAAATACCCTCAGTTTGTAAAATTACTGAAATACCCTCGGTTTGTAAAGTTACTAAAAAACCTCTGATTTGTGAAACTACTGAAAGACCCATGATTTATGAAATTACTGAAATACCATTGGTTTACAAATTACTGTAACACCCCGATTTGCAAAATTACCGAAATACCCTGATTTGTGAAATTTCTGAAATACCCTTGTAGGGTAGAATTATCGAATTACCCCTGTAGGGTAGAATTACCGAATTACCCCTATAGGGTAGAATCACCGAATTACCCCGTAGGGTAGAATTATTGAAATACCTCTGAGGGGTAGGATTACCGACATACCCTTATAGGGTAAAATGACTGATTTGCCCTTGTGGGTAAATGACTGACTTGTGAAATGATTTGACAGATTTGACTGTGATCGTATGACTGTGTTTTAACTGACTTGACTGTGGGCGTGTGACTGAAATGTTGTTAATATGTGTTGAAATGTCTGTTACTAAGCATGGCCATTTTTCATACACGTGTGATGATTGGGCATGACATACACAACATATTGCATGGGGTTGGGATTTGTATTTGGAGGAAGTACTGTACTAGTGGCTCTGCCACATTTTACTGCTCTAGTGGCTTCGCCACGTATACTGATTTTAGTGGCCTGGTGGAACGGTGGAAATGTGCAAGTGTACACAATCGTAACAAGTAATAAAGTGACAAGTAAATGTCGAGTTATCGTACCCACAGGGACTGTAAAAGAATTATTTATGAAAATATTTTCAAACAATTTGGTGAAGGAAAAATATTTGGATTTAAGAAATATTTAAAAACTAAAAATAAAACAAAGTTCTAATGCACGATTTCAAAAACTGATTTTAATCAAGATGATATAATTGTGTTGGATTAACAACATTTCTGATCTTAGAATTATTAAACTCGTGTTCATACTTATTAAAACATGGCAACTCGGTAATTTGCTAACTTATGAACATATTTACAAATAAAAATCCATTTATCTCTTGTACATATTTCTATTCAAATTTGAACGATTAACAGACTTCTACGAGTAAACATATTATTGCACATACATACTTATTAAATTAAACAATCTCTCGCATATTCCTATGTCGATGCAAACGATTAATTCAACCTAACAAGCACATAAAAGATCATGCGAAGTAACAAGTATTCTTACCTTGAAATAATTTAATCACAAAAATCCTGCAAGTTATGCAAGGCATATGTATCGTCAAATACAATGCTAATTTAATCTTCAGCTCCCTTAGAAGAATTAAACATGCACAGATTAAGTATTGCATCCATTAATTACAATTTCAATGCGTTTAAATAATTAATTCATTAGCTATCTAAACAATTATAATGCCAGATAACTTAACAAAATTTTACTTAATCAAACATTTTACCGAGGCCTTTAATAACATAAACACAATTTTAACAATTCAAGAGGACGAAATGTGATCAACCCAACAGGAATTAAATTCAAGTTAAATCGATTAAATTAAACATTCCAACAGCATAAATATCCATAAACATGTTTGTCAAAACAAAAACGAAATTTAAAGAGATAGGGAACAAGAAACAAATCCGGTGGTTCTCCGTGGCTTGTCTGATTGCTCCATTCGTCGTTCTTTGTTGTCCTCAGCTATCAAGGTGGCTTATGAACACTCCAAATGCTGCTCCAGATGGTTGAAAAAACACCTCCTTTCCAAGAGGAGAAATCGGCACAAGAACAAGGGGAAAATAGAATGGAAACGAAGGGAGAAAAGTTAAGAGAAGAGAAGAGAGAATGAGAGAATGTTGGAGAATTGATGGATGCTTTGAATGAGCAGCTAGGGGATGTATTTATAGGTGTTTAAGGCTGATAAAAATAGCAAATAACAGCAGCAAAAGAGGCTCCCTTGGCTGGCCATCCCATGTGGCAAAGTTGAAGAATTCAACTTTGCTAAATATAGCATGGGCAAATCTTTAAAGCCATGAATTTTGGAGGGGTTTGAATGGGATTTTGAAAGATCTTCAAGGTCTCCTTTGCAAGCTGAATTAATCAGAAAATAAGCTGATTTGGGCCTTCATTGTGGACGGTTTTGGGCTGCCCAATTGGTGGCTGGTTCGGTTCAATCGATTCGGTTCAACCAGTGCGGTTTAACTGGAACCTTTTTCATAATTAATTAAAAATAATTTATCTAGCCCAAATTAACTTGGGAATAAATTAAAATTAATTATATTATGATTAAATCTTTATAATTGGACCATCTTGGGCTGAAAATAGAGTAACCTTGACACCTCAAATCGCTTCTCAGTTTTATTCTTCGAGCAGTGTCTGCCGAGCCGATTTTTTCCCTTTTGTGCGATTCTGTCGAAAATAGCCAAAATTAAACAAAATTAACTATACAATTAATTAAAATTCATCATGTTCATATTTTTAGCACAAATTAATTCATTTATAATATTTAATTATTTTTCGACAAGAACTTACTCGAAACCACATGAATTTGGGTCAAAAAGGGCATGAAAAAGTATATAAATTTTCGTGTTTCCACACCCCCAAACTTAATTCATTGCTCGTCCCGAGTAATGCACAAAATTGAAAAGAATTTTCTCGGAAACACCTTTGAAAAACTCCTTCAGAACAACTTTCTTCTCAAAATTATGAATTGAATATATTTAGGCTCAAAGATAAGAAATTTGATAGTTATGCTACTTAAGCATTCATATCGTTCAAATTACCTCCAACAATTTATTATACTAGAAAAATTAGACTGAATGTTTCTTTAATAAAGACATGTTCTTCACCACCAATTTGATTTTAATGCCCTATTCAAAAAGTAAACTGCAATCATTAAGCTTAACTGATGTCTTCATATGTTGAACATAGCAACTTCTCTCCACTAATGTAGGTAACAATGGAATTTTGAATCAATAGGTCTTTAATTAGGTTGTAACGTGGCTGGGCTTAGGGGTAGGTAAAAGATAGACAATTTTTGGCTTAAAACCCTAGACTCAAATTTTAACTTCGAACCTTCTAACTTTCAACCTTGATACCCAACTTTTGCTCTTTCGATCACTTATTTCATTTTGAGTACTTTTTTTTTAAATTCGAGCTCAAACTCGAGCACTTGCTTCATGTACTATAATTTTTTTGAACATTTGATACTTCTTTTCAACTCCCCAAACTTATTTTCAAACGATCTTTTGAATAGTACTGAGTCTAGTATTTGGGACAATTTTAGAAGTAATGAAGAAAAAATTGATGGCTGAATATTGCGTGGGTCCAAATAAAATTAGGCCATATAGTCTCAAAATTGGGTTTCAAAGGATAATTTTATCAGGGTCGGCTTGAAAGGCTCAACCGGTCCAAACAACAGTTGCCTAAATCATTTTCAACATTCCATGCTTCCTAGGATTTCTCCTCAAGAAATTACTAAGTCAATTCTAAAGACTTAAACTTTCATGGATGCCTAACTTTTTTCGTAGGGAACTAAAAATTTTATGGTACGAATTTACATGCTTTATTAAAAATACATTCATATCATTATTAAGTTAACATAATAATTTATTGAAATAATAGAACTTTATTAATACTGAAGTTTAGCATACTTAACAAAATTTCAAATTATTGACCAAAAATATATCCTAAGCATAAATAAAAGAAAATTTTATTCTGAGTGAAATCAATTCAAATTTTTGGTCCCCCCAACTTAAAATGAACAATGTCCTCATTGTTTAAAGTGAATAGATACTATACACCAGGTAGGGTTTTAGAAAGAGGAGGTGAGTCAAATTGACTGCTTAAGTACCAAGCTCTCTCTAAAATCCAATCCTAGACATCTACATATCTATTGCCACACTTTAGCCTTTGAGACATGTTCAAATTTTTATTCATGATTCCTATCTCTTGTTTTATTGTGCAGAAATAAAAATTCCTAATTGACCTAATCCTAAGATACTTAAGAAAGCAATAAATGAAAGTTGAAGTCCTCCCCTTTTTTATTTGCTCGCCAATCCTTCCGAATTTGACTCATCTTTTGCTCCATTAGTATTATCTTTTCATGAATCGCCTTGCTCCTTCTTTGATGATGAAACCCATGGTTCAAATATGAAATCTGGAAACTCAGGCACAAAAATAAATGGGTCATTATAAATTTTCTTGAGGGCACTCCTCATCGAGTCATCTCTTATTTTTGCATATCTCCAATAGGCTTGTTGCTGCCATTGCATGTGTTGCATTAAGTCCATCAGCTTCAACAGCTCATCACGACGATCTGGGCTAGGCAGTGGAGCTCTAAACATTGAGGGTTCGATATCAGGTTCAGCTTCTAGTTCTATTGGATCTTCCTCATTTGATTGCTCTGGTGGGATTTCTGTAGGTTCATCTTCTGCTTCCTCAGGATCCTCGCTCTCTTCAATTCACTGCTTAAGAACAGAATCTCCGGCCACTCGGTAGAGGTCCCAATCGGTGATTGTGCCTTGACTATACTCTGTCTGCTTTACGTCCGCAAGGAGTTTTGCTTTTAAGCACAGAATTACGATCTTCAAGGGGAAATAGGCAGGGCCAGACCGTTTAACGGCACAATTTCGCATTTCTCTCAGGATGATTTTGCCCACATCAATGGTCTTTCTGGTTAGAATCGAGTATAATAGGACCATTCGCTCTAATAAAATTGTAGTCCCATGTGAACTAGGCATAAGGCTGAAACGGATGAAATAGAACCATACCTTCGCTAGAGGCGTCAAATACTCTCTTCGACACGTGTGGATTCCTTGCTTTGACACAGTCCCCTTGTAACCTGGAACTGTGAGTTCTTCGAGGATTTCTTGCATATTTCCAGGCTTAATATTGCTCAACAGAGAGGAATATTCATCGTTGTCGAAATCAGGTAATTCAAAGAACTCATTAATAGCACTAGAATTTATTGGTACCTTGATTCCTCGGACTGGAACTTCAGTCAATTCACTGGAAGTTAAGTTCGCGTACAATTCACGAACTAGTTCTTCATCCACACTTGGTCTCTTTTCACAAAACAATTCCCAATTGAGGGCTTCACAAACTTGACGAATACGTGCCATAAAGTCTCTCAGAGTTGCTTTCCTTCAATGTGAAGCCTTTCCTGGATGCATCATTGATTTTTGAAGATACTTTCCTCTCTTACTTTGGCTTCTTCACGATGAAATTTGCTTTGTGTTTTTCGATTTGAGCGGAGGCACGAGTTCTCTTATGAGTCATAATTAACTGAATATTAGATGGAAAAAATAAAAATTAGCTTCTTAAAAATTTAATAACAATTACTAAAATTTCAATAAATTGAAAAATTAAGTAATTGAATAAAAATTAAATTTAAGAAATAAAATTACTCTTACCACCTTCCTCGTAGAATTTAAAAACTCTTAAAATAAATAAAAACTAATGAATCAAAGGGAGGATTTAAAGGAGGGTTGGCTTGGGTTGGGGAAGGGAGATGTGCGCATAGGCGTACAATGCGTGACAGCAGTGGCGCGCAATGGGGCTACAAAGAGGCCTTGTGCTAGGCGGGCCACAGTCGGGTGATGCGATGTGGGCGATGGTGCGCTGGCGTGCGGCTTGAGGTAACAAACGTGCGGCACCGACCTGGGAAGGAGCTGGTGCTAGCGTGCAGGAGTACTGGAGCAGCTGCTGGCTGATTGGTGTGGCATCTGTTGGGGGCTGCTGCTGGCCGAATGGTGGCTTGGGGTGGTGCGGCACTTGGTGTTTTGGTGGATGGGAGTTTGAGTGATAGGTGAATGGTGAGAACAAGGGTGCAATTTATAGATGGATGAGTATAAATTGGAATAGAACTCTTAGAACAATCAAAGCATTAAAAAATAAGAGTCCCCTTCTAATTTTACTCCTGATAAACAACAATTAATAATTAAATAAACACATTTAAATTATCAATTGCTATTTAATTATTAAGATAAATATAGAATAAAATTGATTCTAATCATAAGCTAAATTGATAAAAGTTAATATATAAATTATACTGAATATAATTATATATTAAAGTTTATCAATAATTTATGAAAATTAAAATATTTATTTTAGATGCCTTTTAAAAATATTTACAAAAAGAGGCACCTAGTTTTTATTATTTATGAAAATAGCAACAAAATTTTGAAAATAATTCAATTAAGTCCATGGACTTAATGAAAATTTGAAATTGAGCTGCAATTTAAGACTTGGGTCAAAATTGACCTTTTTATTTGGAAAATCAAAAATTTATTTTGTCATTTAGGGGCTAATTTCTTGGCAAATTATGTAAAAATCAATTCTCAGGAAAGATTGGAGGGGTCACAAGCGGTCCCGCTTAAGTTCCAATCTCCTAGACAGAATTTATTTAGACATAATAAACCCGAAAATATTCCTAAATAATTTATTAAAAACAAGAAAATTTAAAGATCGAGATAAAGCGAACACGATTTTATCCTGTTCGTGTTTTTCTCCATAATAATGTTTCAAACGCAATGAGCATTGACTTGAAAATTACCTCTCTTACCTTGGAGTTCAACAGCTCCTTATGGAAAGATGCGATGAATCGTGAATGGACCGGACCAACGTGACTTTAACTTACCTGGAAAGAACTTCAGTCTGGAATTAAATAACAAGACTTGCTGACCTGCTTCAAACTCTCGAGCTTGGATATGCTTGTCATGCCATTTTTTGAGTCTTTCTTTGAGTAATTTGGCATTTTCGAATGAGAACATTCGAAATTCCTCTAGCTCGTTGAGTTGGAGCATTCGTTTCTCTTTAGCAAGCTTGAGATCCAAATTGAGTTGTCGAAGAGCCCGATGAAGTCGTATGCTCTAACTCCAGAGGTAGATGACAGGCTTTCCCAAAGACCAACCTATAGGGTGACATTCCTAAAGGTGTCTTGTATGCTATTCTGTAAGCCCATAAAGCATCATCTAGTCTTTTGGACCAATCTCGTCGGTTCGGGCAAACTACCTTCTCAAGTATACCTTTGATCTCCTTATTTGCTAGCTCAACTTGTCCATTTGTCTGCGGATGGTAAGATGTAGCAACCTTGTGTTTCACTCCATGTTTATCTAACAACCATTTTAACCACTTGTTCACAAAGTGGGTC
This sequence comes from Gossypium sturtianum, assembly GCA_025698515.1. Lineage (NCBI taxonomy): Eukaryota > Viridiplantae > Streptophyta > Magnoliopsida > Malvales > Malvaceae > Gossypium > Gossypium sturtianum. Next base: position 96,985,713 of record CM046952.1, read on the forward strand.
CCTTCATCGCTGATAATAGCTCTAGGGTTTCCAAACCTTGTGAACACGTGTTTCTGCAAGAATTTCATCACAACCTTGGCATCGTTCGTGGGATAAGCTTCAGCCTCGACCCACTTGGACACGTAATCTACTGCTACCAATATATACTTGTGACCAAAAGACGGAGGAAAAGGACGAAGAAAATCAATACCCCAAACATCAAATAATTCTACCTCAAGGATATTTGTTCGAGGCACCTCATTTCTATTGGTTACGTTTCCAACCCTCTAACATCGATCACAATTCTTTACGTAAGCGTATGCATCCTTGAATAGTTTTGGCCAAAAGAATCCAGCTTGCAGTACTTTGGCTGATGTACGAGTACCTGCAAAGTGTCCTCCATTTGGAGCTGAATGACAATGGTATAAAATCTTCGGTATTTCATCTTCTGTCACACATCTTCTAATCATCTGATCTTCACACTTTTTGAACAAATATTGCTCTTCCCAAAAATAGTACTTCACATCGTGAAGAAATGTTTTTCTTTGCTGATATGTTTTATCAATTGGCATCAAACCACAAGCTAAATAGTTAGCAAAATCAGCAAACCAATGAGTATTATGGACATGAGTTACCTTGAGTATGTGTTCATCTGGAAATGTCTCTTGGATCGGTAAAAGTGAAGAATTTTCCTCTTGTGGCTCCAATCTGGATAAGTGATCAGCTACTTGGTTTTCTACTCCTCTTCGATCTTGAATTTCTAGATCGAACTCTTGAAGTAGAAGCACCCACCGGATCAATCTCGGCTTAGCATCTTTCTTGGCTAATAAGTACTTAATCGCGGAATGGTCCGTATAGACAATCACTTTGGTACCTACAAGATAAGATCGAAACTTGTCGAAGGCAAACACAATAGCAAGTAACTCTTTTTCTCATTCACCAGTATAGTTCGGTTGGGCTCGGTTAGAGTTCTCGCTTTGCGTAGTATATAGGATGAAAAACTTTGTTCCTTTGCTGGCCCATGACAGCTCCAATGGCGAAGTCACTTGCATCACACATCAATATGAATGGCGAATCCCAGTCTGGTGTAAGGATTATGGGTGCCGTGACTAACCGACTCTTCAGATTGTTGAAGGCTTTTAAGCATTCCTCATCAAACTTGAATATCGAGTCCTTTTCCAACAGCTTGAATAAGGGTTTAGCCACTTTGGAGATGTCCTTGATAAATCTTCGATAGAAACCGGCGTGGCCCAAAAAGCTCCTAACACCTTTTACAGATGTTGGAGGTGGGAGTTTCTCAATAACATCTACTTTTGCTTTGTCCACCTCGATCCCATGTCTCGTTATCTGATGGCCTAGAACAATTCCTTCTCGTACCATGAAATGGCATTTTTCCCAATTGAGTACGAGATTTGTTTCTTCACATCACCTTAGTACCTTCGCTAGATTGGCTAAGCAATCCTCGTAAGTATCTCCAAATCTTGAGAAATCATCCATGAAAACTTCCAAGTATTTCTCAACCATGTCGAGAAAAATAGACATCATACATCTCTCAAATGTAGCCGGTGCATTACATAAACCAAATGGCATGCGTCTAAATGCAAATGTACCGTGCAGGCGGTGAATGTCGTTTTGTGTTAATCTTCCGGTGCTACCGTAATCGATTATACCACGAGTATCCGTCGAGAAAATAGTAATAGTCTCGCCTGCGCGAGTCTATCCAGCATCTGGTCCAAGAACGGTAGAGGAAAGTGGTCTTTCCTAGTCGCCTTGTTTAGCTTCCAGTAATCGATACAGATTCTCCATCCCGTAACTGTCCTCGTTGGTATCAACTCGTTGTTCTCGTTCTCTACGACCGTGATACCTCCTTTCTTCGACACGCGATGGACCGGACTCACCCATGAACCTATGCGAGATGGGGTAAATTATACTGCATCCAACCACTTGATGATTTCCTTTTCACTACATCTTTCATGATTGGGTTCAGTCTCCGTTGTCCATCAATCGTTCCTCTCTCGCCATCTTCTAATATGATCTTGTGCATGCATACGGATGGGCTAATACCGCGAATGTCAGCTATGGTCCATCTGATAGCCTTCTTGAATTGTTTCAAGACTATGATAAGTTTCTTTTCTTGCTCGATGAGTTAATTCAAATTTGAAACAATCACAGGCAGAGTAGAAGCGTTACCTAAATAAACATATTTTAAGTGTGACGGTAATACCTCGAGTTCTAACTTTGGTGGCTCCTCGATTGATGCTTTTGGCTGCATGTAATCTCTTCTCTCTAATTCCAAAGATTCAAAATGAGATTGCGGATTAAATCCCTTTTGATTAGCTTCTAGCAAATCTAAGTATTTGTCCTCCTCTTCCTCATTTGGGGGATCCAATGTCAAAATTCTTTCCAATGGGTCATCAACATCGTTAAGTTCCTTCTCTACTATTAATTCCTCTAAATCAGCCACTGTAGAACAATCATCCATAGTGTCAGGAAATCGCATTGACTTAAAAACATTAAATGTTACCTGATCATCCTGAACACGCATAGTCAGCTCGCCCTTTTGCACATCAATAAGGGTTCTTCCAGTTGCTAAGAATGGTCTTCCTAGGATATTTGGCACTTCTTTGTCTGCTTCAAAATCTAGAATTACAAAGTCAGCAGGAAAGATAAATTTTTCTACACGTACCAATACGTCCTCGATTTTTCCTTCTGGATGTGTTAAGGATCGATCTGCTAGTTGAAGTGTAACCATAGTTGGTCTAACTTCTCCTATCCCCAACTTCCTAAATATTGACATAGGCATCAAGTTGATACTTGCACCTAAGTCACATAATGCTTTACCACAATATGTTGATCCAATGTTGCACGGTATGATAAAACATCCAGGATCCTTCAATTTTGGGGGTAGTTTGTTCTGAAGATATGCACTGCATTCCTTTGTCAGAGCTACCGTCTCAAATTCACCAAGCCTTCGTTTCTTAGACAGGATATCTTTCATGAACTTGACGTAGTTCCGCATTAGTGCTTCGACCAACGGAATGTTGATGTGAAGTTGCTTGAGTACGTCTAGGAACTTTTTGAATTGAATCTCCTGCTTCGGCTTCTGAAGTCTTTGAGGGTAGGGTGGCGGTGGTTTCGATCTCGAACTGGTCTTGGTTGATTCACCTTTGGCGGTAATTCTGCATCTAACGACGTTGTTGGGAGATCAGAATTAACTGGTCCCGCGGTTACTTTACTGGGTCTTGTAGATTTCGGTTCTGGCGAAACTGGTGTTTCAACACTTGGTTGAACTTCTTCTTGAGCATCAGCTTGCTCCTTTTCAACTTCGACAGTATTGGGCTCTACTATCTTTCCGCTCCTCAATTGCAACGCTTTGCAATTTTCTTTCCCCGGATTTCTCAGATCGTGTCACTAGGTAAAGCACCTTGTGGTCAGTTCCTAAGTTCAGTTGCAAGCTAGCCCACTTGATTCTCCAAATTCTTTAATGTAGCTGCTTGGCTCTGGATTAAGGCATCATTCTTTGCTAGATATTCCTTTAGCAAACTCTCCGGACTATTGGATGCTTGGCTTGAACGAGTTTACGGACTTGTTGCGGAAAATTAGGCAATGGGTCGATGCAGGTTGGGTGTAATCGGTTCCGACCCCTTGGTTACTCCAGAAAAATTCGGGTGGTTTCTCCATGATGGGTTATAAAAGTTGGATTGCAGCCCTTGCCTTCCTCAGTTTTGGTTCTGATTGCCAATGTAGTACACAGATTCTGGGTTCAATGGACATTCTTCGAACAAATGTCCCTCCCCACAATAGACACAGGCTATATTCTCAAATTGATTAGTCTACTTTGTCTTTGCAAAACTATTAGACCCATTAGTAGTTAGATTTTTAAGCATTGAGGATATTGACGATACCTGAGATGCGAGTGAAGTAAGAGCGTCTACTTCATGAATTCCAGTAACTCGTCTTCCTGACGCTGCTCGACTAGTTGGCCATTGATAGTTGCTGCTGGCAATCCTCTCAATAATTTTGTAAGCCTCGTTATAAGACTTAGAAAGGAGAGCACCATTAGCAGAGGCGTCCATTACCATCCTTGTGTGAGCGTTGAGACCATTATAGAATGTCTCAAGTTGAATGCAGTGAGGAATTCCATGTTGAGGGCATTTTCGTAATAACTCTTTAAATCTTTCCCATGCCTCATACAAGGACTCGTCATCCATTTGGTGGAAGCAGTGATCTCGTTCCTCAGTTTAGCATTCTTGCTTGGCGAAAAATATTTCATGAGGAATCTCTCGGCTAATTCTTGCCATGTAGAAATGGAGTTCGGTGGCAATGAATTCAACCAGGCACGAGCTCTGTCCCTTAAAGAGTATGGGAACAACTTCAATCGTAAGGCATCTTCAGGTACTCCGGCTAACTTGAAAGAATCGCTCACTTCCATGAATAGTCTTAAGTGAAGATGAGGATCTTGATGGGCATTCATTGAATTGGCCCACCGTGCGAAGCATCCGAACATGACTGGCTTCAGCTCGAATTGTTGTGCCTCGATTTCCGGTCTCCTAATACCCGGATTAAGATCGTTAAACACTGGCACGACATATTGTCTTAAGGCTCTATCCCTATCATCAGCAATAAGGATAGGATTCTGAACAGGGTTTGCTCTGTTTCCTTGGTTCATATTCTCGAAATTCATTCCTTCATCCTTCTTCTGGTTTGCTTGTCTCTTCTTCGTTGTGAAAGGTTCGTTCTATTTCGTGGTCCACAGGAGTAAGTCAATAATCTGGTCAATACTCATAAACACCGAAATATTCACAGAAAAATTAAGTAAGTAAAAATTTAAATATGAAAATAAATAAACCAAAATGTAAGAATAAAAATTCACAAATAATGGCTTTGAGAAACAGTCCCCGGCAACGGCGCCAAAAACTTGGAACGGTGGAAATGTGCAAGTGTAAACAATCATAACAAGTAATAAAGTGACAAGTAAATGTCGAGTTATCGTACCCACAGGGACTGTAAAAGAATTATTTATGAAAATGTTTTCAAACAATTTAGTGAAGGAAAAATATTTGGATTTAAGAAATATTTAAAAACTAAAAATAAAACAAAGTTCTAATGCACGATTTCAAAAATTGATTTTAATCAAGATGATATAATTGTGTTGGATTAACAACATTTCTGATCTTAGAATTATTAAACTCATGTTTATACTTATTAAAACATGGAAACTTGGTAATTTGCTAACTTATGAACATATTTACAAATAAAAATCCATTCATTTCTTGTGCATATTTCTATTCAAATTCGAACGATTAATAGACTTCTACGAGTAAACATATTATTGCACATACATACTTATTAAATTAAACAATCTCTCGCATATTCCTATGTCGATGGAAATGATTAATTCAACCTAACAAGCACATAAAAGATCATGCAAAGTAACAAGTATTCTTACCTTAAAACAATTTAATCACAAAAATCCTGCAAGTTATGCAAGGCATATGTATCGTCAAATACAATGCTAATTTAATCTTCAGCTCCCTTAGAAGAATTAAACATGCACGGATTAAGTATTGCGTCCATTAATTACAATTTCAATGCGTTTAAATAATTAATTCATTAGCTATCTAAACAATTATAATGCCAGATAACTTAACAAAATTTTACTTAATCAAACATTTTACCCAGGCCTTTAATAGCATAAACACAATTTTAACAATTCAAGAGGACGAAATGCGATCAACCCAAAAAAAATTAAATTCAAGCTAAATTGATTAAATTAAACACTCCAATAGCATAAATATCCATAAACATGTTTGTCAAAACAACAACGAAATTTAAAGAGATAGGGAACAAGAAACAAATCCGGTGGTTCTCCGTGGCTTGTCTTGTAACATCCTGGAAAGGGCCTATGCATTTTCGGTTTAATTGTACGAAATGACAAGTCTTAAGTAATATGAATAAATTTTTAATATTTTTGGAAATTTGGAAATGTATGAAAATGAAAATGGAAATGAACATTTTTGGAAACCTGGAAATGCATAAACATGAAAATTTTTGGAAACCTGGAAATGTAAGGAAATGACTCAAAATGGAAAGTACACATTTCTGAAACTTGGAAATGTAAGAAAAGGGCGGTTCTGAGAGCCGATCGAAAATTTTAGGAAACTTAGAAATGACCCAGAAATGTCAAGTTTTAAATTCTAAAATAGGAAATCAAGGCAAGGTGGCCTTAAAAGAAAAAGTTTGTGAAATTTGACACACAAACAGGCTTGGAAAAGTGGCCTGAAGATGTCACTTAGGGCTCTCGGAAATGGCGCCACCGCAAGGGGTTGGGCACTGGTTCGAGTCACTTGGGAAGCAAATAAAGGAGGTTTTATTTTTGCTTCCATAAGCCAAGGAGTGGACGGCAAGGCTTCTAGAAAAAGGGAGGTTTATCCTCTTTAAAATTCGGCTATTAAGGATAAATAAAGGTTTTTTTTTATTGGAGAGATAAATGATGATTTATCTTAAGTATTTTCAAAAAGGAATTTATTTATCATAATTTCCATGAGATAAAGGCTGGATTAAACTCTTTTATTTTATGATAATTAAAGGATAAAGCTATCAAATTGAAGAGTGGTGGCCAAGTCATGGACTCCTTAGGCTGATAATTTCGTCTATAAAAGGGGAAGGAAGGAGGGATACTCATCGGTTTTCTTTTTTTCTCCTACTGCCTAAAATTCTTAGGGTTCTCTCCTCTTCTTTTCTCTTTTCCTTTGTCTAGCCGAATTCCCTAGCCTCCTCTCTCTTTTATTCAAAACCAAAAACACAATCCAACCAAGCCGAAATTCTGCCAAAGCCGAATCTTTGTTGTGACAGAAGGGTGTTACCGATTTCATTCAAAAAGGTAAGATCAGCCATTATTTGATTTTAAATCTCTCTTTTTAGCCGAAATATAGGAATCTAACTCCTTTAGAATTACATGGCCGAAATTTGGAAGGTTTTCTTCGGGATTTCTAAGACTCAAGGATTTTCGACAGACTTATAAGGCAAGGTTTCGGGATTTGGACAAAAAGGAAATTGACACCAAGGTAAGTGTATAAATCCTACTAGGATTTGGATTGTGGTTGAAAAGGTTTATTAATATGTTAAATGATTGACCGAATATAGGAGTTAAGGATCTAAATCAGTAGATCAGTTCTTCGGGATTTCAAGGACTTCATTAAGCAAATCAGGTGTGTAATCCCCACTATCATTTAATATGGTACATGGCAATATTTAATCTATGTATATATATATTTTAATGTGAATATGGCTAAGTACCCTAATGTGGTACAAAGTACTCAGGTACGTTTCCTACTTCCACTAGGATTATGAAATATGTTATTTATAACATGTGAAAATTTATAAGAATGAGAATTTAAGTATGATATGCATGATATGAATAATATGGGTCATTCGGGATATATGAAAAAGGGGAAGTGAATGTGATGACTTCGGTCTCACTATCTGAATGTGGTGACTTCGGTCACATTATCTGAATGTGGTAACTTCGTTACATTATCCGAATCGGTGTCTTTTGACACAACTATATCTCGTGGCTATGCCACAAATTTTATTCGGGCAATGAGCACGCCGATCGCAGCGATGTTGCCTTGAAGGTGTGTAGCGGATGGAGGGTTGACTTAGTAGTCCCCACGATGTGCGAGGTTGGTGCGGGGATGTGTAGCGGATGGCATCTAGGTTTTGGGTTTGGGTTGCATCATCATTGATATCTGTTGTATGAATAAATGTTTGTTATGAATAGATATGCCCGATCTATTGAATGTTAGTGTCGGTTACACATTGAGTCTCATTGACTCACCCTGTTGTGGGAATATTTTTCGTGATGAGCATTAATGGACCGGGTCGGCGGGAGTGAAGGTGACCATGCATCGCAAGGAGAAATTTAAAGACTTGGACTTTTATTTTTACTAAGTACTTTAATTTTATTTTTGGGTTTTGATTGATGTAATAAGGCCATAAGGCCCAAGTTGGATTTCTTTACTTCTGTTTATAATTTTTTTTATTTATTATGTTAAGAAATATTTTTGATTAAAGTTTAATTAAAATTATTTCTTTCAAAATAAACCCTAAAATTGTTGTCACCATAATTAAATGATTTCTAAGTAAAATAAATGGGTTTCCAACTTAAGCCAACCCAAAACGATAATTTTCTGAAATTACACAAATTTTCTCTAAGTAACAAAGAACTTTGAAACCGGTTTACTTAAGGAGCATACCAGATCCGGTCCAGGCTCGTGGGCCGGGTGTGGGGTATTTCATGTCTGATTGCTCCGTTCTTCGTTCTTCGTTCTTCGTTGTCCTCAGCTATCAAGGTGGCTTATGAACACTCCAAATGCTACTCCAGATGGATGGAAAAACACCTCCTTTCCAAGAGGAGAAATCGGCACAAGAACAAGGGGAAAATAGAATGGAAACGAAGGGAGAAAAGTTGAGAAAAGAGAAGAGAGAATGAGAGAATGTTGGAGAATAGATGGATGCTTTGAATGAGCAGCTAGGGGCTGTATTTATAGGTGTTTAAGTCTGCTAAAAATAGAAAATAACAGCAGCAAAAGAGGCTCCCTTGGCCGGCCATCCCATGTGGCAAAGTTGAAGAATTCAACTTTGCTAAATATAGCATGGGCAAATCTTTAAAGCCATGAATTTTGGAGGGGTTTGAATGGGATTTTGAAAGATCTTCAAGGGCTCCTTTGCAAGCTGAATTAGTCAGCAAATAAACTGATTTGGGCCTTCATTGTGGACGGTTTTGGGCTGCCCAATTGGTGGCTGGTTCGGTTCAACCAGTGCAGTTTAACTGGACCCTTTTTCATAATTAATTAAAAATAATTTATTCAGCCCAAATTAACTTGGGAATAAATTAAAATTAATTATATTTTGATTAAATCTTTATAATTGGACCGTCTTGGGCTGAAAATAGAGTCACCTTGACACCTCAAATTGCTTCTCGGTTTTATTCTTCGAGCAGTGTCTGCCGAGCCGATTTTTTCCCTTTTGTGCGATTCTGTCGAAAAATAGCCAAAATTAAACAAAATTAACTATAAAATTAATTAAAATTCATCATGTTCATTTTTTTAGCAGAAATTAATTATTTTATAATATTTAATTATTTTCCGACAAGAATTTACTCGAAACCACATGAATTTGGGTCAAAAAGGGCATGAAAAAGTATATAAATTTTCGTGTTTCCACCTGGCCACATTCACTGTTATTAGCAGCTCTGCTACGTTAGTACTATGTACTAGTGGATTTGCCACGTTTTACTGTTATAGTGGCATCGCCACGTAATCTGATTTTAGTGGCTCAGCCACGTATACTGTTATTAGCAGCTTTGTTGCGTTGTTATTAGCAACTATGCTGCGTCATTGGTGTGTAGGGCTGGGTGGGTCGACTTGTTCCCCACGTGGTATGTAGGGTTGGTACGGGTGGTGTGTTGGCTGGATTGGGTGGGGTGCATCCTCATACTGTTGCATATCTATTTATGAGATCTCATTCTTGTCTTCGGGCTTAGGCCACTTGTTCTAATCTTGGTTTAGGCTAGGCCCAATTGATTCTGTTATGGGCTGTGACCCAAATGATATTGTAGTGGGCTTTGACTCACGTATGCTTTGAACTGAGTGTACTGTTACTCTTAAAGGGATTTGGTCAGACTATTTTAGTTTCAGTTTCTGTATACTGATTGTAACACCCTGGTTCTAGGGGTTAGATTTTTTGGTGCTTAGCTTGGGTGTTGGCACACTTCAGTGTGTGGTTGGGTAAGTTTTAGGGGTCCTGAGAACCCTAGGTGGTGGTAGATTGCTTTGGTAAATTTTTAGTTTTAGGGGCTAGTAGGGGGAGTTGGATGGAGAGGGCTTTAAGAGAATTTTTGGTGGGGTTTTAGCACAAGAAAGAGGCTTGGTAGAGTGGCTTAAGGACGCCACTTAGGGCTTTGTTATGGGGCGCTTCAAGGAGCAAAGGGGGGAGGACAAGGTTCGAGTCGTGGTAGAGGCATGAGATGCGTTTTTTTGTGTGGCGTCATAGATAAGGGGGCTGGGTTAAAGAAGGTTTTAAGAATTAATTTGGGGTTTAGGACACAAGAAGCAGCTGGTCCAAGTGGTGCTCGTGCGGCGCTTAGGCGCTGGAGGTGCGTGTGGGCGCTGGTTCGAGCGACGGAAGCAACATTTTGGCGTTTCATTTTATGTGCGGCTATGGGGCTGGAGTAAGAAGGGTTATAAATAAATGTTGGGGGTTTCTAGCATGAAATTCAAAGTGGCCGAGTGGCCTGGGCGTTGGGGGGCAAGGAGTGCGGCAGAAGGTCCCAAGTTCGAACCTGGTGTTTGGAATTTTTGTTTTTGTTTTTTGGGCAGCAAATTTGGAGGTATTGGACGGTTTTGGGAGGCTTGAAAGGTGGAGAAGACTTGGTCTTTGTTTTTAAATTTTGGCTAGTTAGGTTTGATTTTTTTATTTTTTCAAAACATTTTGAATGAATGGTAGGGAGGTGTTTTAGGAGAGTTTTGAGGATTTTTGTGGGAGGTTGGAGCTAGGCCATGTAGTATAAATAGGGGAGGAGGAGCTCTTTTCCATTCATCTTTCGCTCATCAATTCTTTGTAGCCGAATATCCTCACCTCTTCTCCTTTTCTCTTCTTTATGTTTTAGCCAAATCCCCTCTCACCCTTGTCGAAATATCCTCTCAGTAGCCTAGGGTGGTTGGCCGAATATCAGCAAGGGCGACCTCTCCCAGTTCTGCTCCATTCGGTTTAAGGGAAGCCTTCGGAATCTCAGATTATTTCGGTAAGGATATTAGTAAGTGACTTAGAATTAGTTGTTTATGACTTCGTTGATTAATCGTGTGGTTACGATTAAGTGACTTTCGATGGACGTGGATGCGAGTACCACCAGTGAGGGGCAAGGAAGGTCCCTATTCCAAAGTTTAAGAAAAGAGCCGTCTCGGCAGTACGTGATTGGCCACCAGGGTGTGGGCCAGCAACAGGAAATGTTAAGCAAATAGCCGTGGTTTCGCTAGACGATAGCATCGAGGTGCGAGAGTCTAGTACTCCTAGTAGTAAGGTGTGTAACTAACCCACTGCTTCCGGGTTTAAGTGTTATATGTTTTGCTAACAAGTGCGCATTAATAAATGTGCCTTATATACCCCAAAGGGTATAGCGATGATCGAGTTAGTATCGAACTGTTACAATGTGATTACTTGCTTGTATATGAGTATGTCTCGTGGATATTAATAAGCATGTGCAAGCATTATCATGATTATATTTATGTGGCATGTGCATGGGTGGGATATGAAAAGAAGGTGCGGGTGTACTTGAGTGCGTGGTTGATGTCGACTTTGTGCTACATCGTGGATTGGCGCCGATCGAGGTCGCGTTGTGGATCTTTGCGATTTAGTTCGCGTGGTTACCTTGATTGATATGGGCTTTATGCCATATCGTGGCTTGATGGATTGCTGTGTGCTCCATCGTGGTTTGATGTTAGCTAATGCTACATCGTGGATGGCATTGGTTGCCTTTTGGAGGGAAAAGGAGAGGGTGACTTGATGGTCCCCGGTGTGTGGTAAATTTGGATAAGGGGGTGTGTAGCGGATGGACCCTAGGTTGGGTTGGGGATCATGTTGCATCATTTTTGTAATAATATGGAAATGGGCCAAGCCCAATATGACATGTGGATAGGTATGTTTTGGGAACATACGTGGAAATGGGTCAAGCCAGTTGATATGTGGTTTATTGGGAAATGGGCCTAGCCCAAAGATTTGGGTATGATTTGAATGTGGGCCAAGCCCGTTGTGGTAATGTTTAAATGAATATATATATATACTTGTTGCCTTTGATAATTGGGATACCATGTGGCTAAGCATGTGGGTGGATTTGGTGGTTATCTTACACACTTGAGTCAGTATGACTCACCCAACTTTTTAATCATCGCAGTGAGTCGTGACTAGTGGATGGGTTGGAGTGGATACAAGGTGGCCCATGCATGGAGATTTTCATACAGAAGATGTATTTTTAGTATTTTATATTATCAGTATTTTGGTATTTTAATTGATGTAATAAAGGCCTCTTGGATTTAAAGTACTCTATTTATTAATGTTGAAGTTTACACTACACTTAGTAATATTTTCGCAAAAGATTCATATCATAACAACTTATAATAATGTTTTAATTCGGAAGTTTTCAACAAGCTTATACTATTTATTAAATTTTAAATGGACACGATTTCCAGAGATAATAAAGTTTTCAAGTTTAATTCTAAAGTCAAAGATTTCCAACCGTCTTTCCCAGTGACATATCCAGATTCGGTCGTAGTGAATGGGCCGGGTTTGGGGTGTTATTCTGATTTGCATCGAGCCCGGTTCAAAACTTCGGCTTTGAGGTTTTGGGGCCCAAAAACGTTTTCAAAATGGGCTTTTCAATGGGCTTTTATAAAAGGTTTTCAGTTACTCGGCATGGCACAGTACCTCAGGCCAAGTCCACTGTAAGTACTTGGACTTTTGAAGTGATTTGTTTGTATGAATGGTTATGGGTTTATTTGGGCTCGTAGATTAGAATATTAGGGCTATTGGACCCTAGGAATAATCTACTCAAACATATGCATAAAACTTAAGGTTACTAAACAAACTTTTGAAGTAAGTCGCCGAGATTAGGTGTGGCAACCATTGTACGCATGTCTAGGAGTGGATCCTAAGAGCACAGTACTTAAGCAGATCCTCGTGACTCACCTCCTCTTCGCAGAATCCTACCAGTGCGTAGCTACGGTTCACCTTAACCAAGAGGACTTGTTCATAGGCTAAACCAGATTATTAAAACCCGAAAGGGAATTAGTCTTGCTATTTTTTTAAAATTTCTGTTTCAAAATTTTCAACTCTACTCCTTGGGTTCGTAAGCTCTAAATCGCTTTTTTGAAAGATGTTTTCTCGATTTGCAAAATTACCAAAAATACCCACAGTAGGAAAATGACGAAATTACCCACAGGTAGGAAGGAAACTTTGATTGATCGAAAGAACTACTCTTGGAACCTTCATTGCATAAAATTGCTCGTGAATAAAACAGTGAAACAATAATTTCTAATTCATAAAACTTTCTAAACAGATTAAGTCGAAGCACTAGAGATGAGTTCTAGGGGACGCGGTAGAGGAAGAATGATGACTTCTGAACCGGTGTAGGGTCCAGCTATGGGTCGAAAGCGAAGTGCCGCCAAAGATGGATGTAGAGGAACAAGATCCGGTAAGTGAAGAGGACGCAGTGTCGCAGCTATGTTACGCGTGCTTGACAAGTGGCAAGAGCTAGTAGGGAAATGGAGCTCGGAAGTCGGTGCAGAGAGGCTTAGGTCTAACGGGGTGAAGTTTTTAGGGAGTATCTGGGTAGCTCGAACGTAGCGGAGTATTGGCTAGAAGGAGTCGAGAGAATTATGGACGACTTGGATTGTGCCCTGAGGAAAAGTCGAAAGGTCTTGTTTCGCTTCTTCGGATGAGGCTTATCGTTGGTGGCTCACTTGTCAAACAAGGTGTACCGGCAGAGCGATTGGATTGGGACTACTTTAAGGAAAAGTTTGAAGGAAAATACGTTGGAGCAAGCTACTTGGATGCGCAAAGGAAGGCGTTTCTAAATCGGTGCAAGGAAATAAGTCGATGGCGAGAATCTGACGCGAGTTTGTGCGGCTAAGTCAATATGCTAAGGGAATTGTGGCCACGACTATGAGAGGTGCGTCCGGTTTGAAGACGGATTGCGAGATGAGCTTCGAGTGCTGATCGCTTCGCAGAGGGAAAGAGACTTCGTGGTGCTAGTGGAGAAAGCTCGTATAGCCGAAGAAGTTAAGAGGACGGTAAGGGGAAACCGAGAAAAGAATAGGGACGAGAATAAGAGAAATATTGGACCGTCAGCATCGTTTGGTAATGTCCAGAAAAGACCAAAGATCGAGAATCCTGTAAGTGCACTTGTACCAGTGGATCGGTGATCGTTCTTGTGCTCGATGTGGAAGACCTCACGGGAGAGTCTTGGGAAATAGTAAAGAATGTTTTGGTGTGGATCTAAGGCACATCCGGTTAGAATTGCCCTCAAGACGAGGGTCGTGGTTCAAGTCATGGAAGGAATGGTTCTAGTCGAGTCAACCAAGGATGTGATGCTAGGTAAGCTCCTTTGCTTGGTACTTGCGTTAATTGCTTTGTTTGTTTATGAGTTAGCCTTTCTGTGTTGCTAAGAGGCGTCTCGAATTTTGAGCGAATTTGGAGATTGTGTAGGTACGATAGCCTTAGTAAGATCGAGTGCGCGCAGCGTAAGCGTAAGGTGGTAAAATAGGTTGTATGGACGTTTGTTAGTAAAGTAATTTCGAGGACGAAATTATTTTAAGGAGGGTAGAATTGTAACACCCTGGTTCTAGGGGTTAGATTTTTTGGTGCTTAGCTTGGGTGTTGGCACACTTCAGTGTGTGGTTGGGTAAGTTTTAGGGGTCCTGAGAACCCTAGGTGGTGGTAGATTGCTTTGGTAAATTTTTAGCTTTAGGGGCTAGTAGGGGGAGTTGGATGGAGAGGGCTTTAAGAGAATTTTTGGTGGGGTTTTAGCACAAGAAAGAGGCTTGGTAGAGTGGCTTAAGGACGCCACTTAGGGCTTTGTTATGGGGCGCTTCAAGGAGCAAAGGGGGGAGGACAAGGTTCGAGTCGTGGTAGAGGCATGAGATGCGTTTTTTTTGTGTGGCGTCATAGATAAGGGGGCTGGGTTAAAGAAGGTTTTAAGAATTAATTTGGGGTTTAGGACACAAGAAGCAGCTGGTCCAAGTGGTGCTCGTGCGGCGCTTAGGCGCGCTGGAGGTGCGTGTGGGGCTGCCGGTTCGAGCGACAGAGCGACATTTTGGCGTTTCATTTTATGTGCGGCTATGGGGCTGGAGTAAGAAGGGTTATAAATAAATGTTGGGGGTTTCTAGCATGAAATTCAAAGTGGCCGAGTGGCCTGGGCGTTGGGGGGCAAGGAGTGCGGCAGAAGGTCCCAAGTTCGAACCTGGTGTTTGGAATTTTTGTTTTTGTTTTTTGGGCAGCAAATTTGGAGGTATTTGACGGTTTTGGGAGGCTTGAAAGGTGGAGAAGACTTGGTCTTTGTTTTTAAATTTTGGCTAGTTAGGTTTGATTTTTTTTTTATTTTTTTCAAAACATTTTGAATGAATGGTAGGGAGGTGTTTTAGGAGAGTTTTGAGGGATTTTTGTGGGAGGTTGGAGCTAGGCCATGTAGTATAAATAGGGGGAGGGGAGGAGCTCTTTTCCATTCATCTTTCGCTCATCAATTCTTTGTAGCCGAATATCCTCAGCCTCTTCTCCTTTTCTCTTCTTTATGTTTTAGCCAAATCCCCTCTCACCCTTGTCGAAATATCCTCTCGGTAGCCTAGGGTGGTTGGCCGAATATCGCCAAGGGCGACCTCTCCCGATTCTGCTCCATTCGGTTTAAGGAAGCCTTGAATCTCGAGTTATTTCGGTAAGGATATTAGTAAGTGACTTAGAATTAGTTGTTTATGACTTCGTTGATTAATCGTGTGGTTACGATTAAGTGACTTTCGATGGACGTGGATGCGAGTACCAGTCAGAGTGGGCAAGGGAAGGTCCCTATTCCAAAGTTTAAGAAAAGAGCCGTCTCGGCAGTACGTGATTGGCCACCAGGGTGTGGGCCAGCAACAGGAAATGTTAAGCAAATAGCCGTGGTTTCGCTAGACGATAGCATCGAGGTGCGAGAGTCTAGTACTCCTAGTAGTAAGGTGTGTAACTAACCCATCTTTGTTTCCGGGGTTTAAGTGTTATATGTTTTGCTAACAAGTGCAGTAATAAATGTGCCTTATATACCCCTAAAGGGTATAGCGATGATCAGGTTAGTATCGAACCTGTTACAATGTGATTACTTGCTTGTATATGAGTATGTCTGTGGATATTAATAAGCATGTGCAAGCATTATCATGATTATATTTATGTGGCATGTGCATGGGTGGGATATGAAAAGAAGGTACGGGTGTACTTCGAGTACGTGGTTGATGTCAGCTTTGTGCTACATCGTGGATTGTATTGGCCGAGGGTCGCGTTGTGGATCTTTGCGATTTAGTTCGCGTGGTTACCTTGATTGATATGGGCTTTATGCCATATCGTGGCTTGATGGATTGCTGTGTGCTCCATCGTGGTTTGATGTTAGCTAATGCTACATCGTGGATGGCATTGGTTGCCTTTTTGGAGGGAAAAGGAGAGGGTGACTTGATGGTCCCCTGGTGTGTGGTAGGCTGGATAAGGGGGTGTGTAGCGGATGGACCCTAGGTTGGGTTGGGGATCATGTTGCATCATTTTTTGTAATAATATGGAAATGGGCCAAGCCCAATATGACATGTGGATAGGTATGTTTTGGGAACATACGTGGAAATGGGTCAAGCCCAGTTGATATGTGGTTTATTGGGAAATGGGCCTAGCCCAGTATTTGGGTATGATTTGAATGTGGGCCAAGCCCAGATTGTGGTAATGTTTAAATGAATATATATATATACTTGTTGCCTTTGATAATTGGGATACCATGTGGCTAAGCATGTGGGTGGATTTCAGTGGTTATCTTACACACTGAGTCTGTATGACTCACCCAACTTTTTAATCATCGCAGGTGAGTCGTGACTAGTGGATGGGTTGGAGTGGATACAAGGTGGCCCATGCAGAAGGAGATTTTCATACAGAAGATGTATTTTTAGTATTTTATATTATCAGTATTTTGGTATTTTAATTGATGTAATAAAGGCCTCTTGGATTTAAAGTACTCTATTTATTAATGTTGAAGTTTACACTACACTTAGTAATATTTTCGCAAAAGATTCATATCATAACAACTTATAATAATGTTTTAATTCGGAAGTTTTCAACAAGCTTATACTATTTATTAAATTTTAAATGGACACGATTTCCAGAGATAATAAAGTTTTCAAGTTTAATTCTAAAGTCAAAGATTTCCAACCGTCTTTCCCAGTGACATATCCAGATTCGGTCGTAGTGAATGGGCCGGGTTTGGGGGTGTTACACTGATTGTTACTCTAGTAAGGGGATTACACACTGAGTTTTCATAAACTCACCCCGTTTTTAACTGTGCAGGTAATTCTCAGCCTTAGACGGATCGGAGCTGCGAGGGACTCGGAGAAGACCACATCCTGCTTATGCTTGCTATTTTGATTATTTACATTTAAATATTTTTATTTGGGTTGTTATAAGGCCTCTCTAATTTTAACTTATTATTTCTGATATTTATTTATGATGTTTTCTAACTGCTAAAAGTGGGATACGATTTCCGAAACGATAACTATCTTTAAAACACTACGTTTTCGCAACGTTTTCAAAATGCTTCTGCTACTCAATTTTTAAACACTACATTTTTGTAAATTATTTATTTTAAATATGGTTCCGCAACAGATAAAGTTTTAAAAGTAATTATATTTGCAAGTGGATAACAATTCCTTAAGTGTTTTGAGTTTTAACAAAGAGGCTGTAACTCTCAAACAAGTTTTAACAACAAGAAACATGGTTTTGAAAAACACTTCCATGTGACACGCCAGATTCGGGCCTAACTTCTAGGCCGGGTTTGAGGTGTTACATTTAATGGTATCAGGGCCCGGTTGCAAAACTCGGCTGTGGATTGGGTCTTCAAAATTGAATTTCTGAAAGTATTGTTTCAAAAAGGCTTGAAAAGATTTAAAGTTCAGAAATTGTATTGATCGTTTTCTGAAAGTGTGGTACACCGAGTCTCCGGCGCCGAATCCGCAAGTTTCTGAAATTGTTGTTAGTTTCATTGAAAAGCAGTAGATAAAGATACTATGATTTCTTAGATATTAGACTGTATGGCTATACTTAAACTTAGAGTTTGTATTTATTCTGTGTATATTCTGAAAATGATTTGCGTGTGGTATCCATCCGCTCTGATGGATAGATTGTGTGGTGTGTGCTTGTGTTATTAAGATCAGAGTGCGCAGCGAGAGCGTAGTGTGCTAGGTTAGGATGTGCGACTGTTCCTATAGTTGGAAATTTCGAGGATGAAATTTCTTTAAGGGGGTAGAATTGTAACGCCCTGAATTTTTGTGCCTAGTAGAATTGGGCCCATTGGGCCTTGGTAAGGGGAGCGTTTAAAATTTTTGGGAATAAGAGAACGACACTAGTGCAAGTTGGACCTATTAGGTGAGTGATTTTGGAAGGCTAGGGGGCTTCCATGAAGTCCCGGGTTCAAACCTGGGCTTTAGGAAAAAATTTGGTTTTAGGTGAATAAAACCCTGGGAGTAAGTAAGTAGGCTTTAAGAATAAATTGTGGGAAAAAAAAAGACACAAAAGGAGTTGTGGTCTAGTGGCAAATGGCGCCACATGGGAGACAAGGAAGTGACGCCATAGAAAAAGTAAGGGGTCGAAGGTTCAAGTCCTGGCACTTGCAATTCATTTTGTTTTTCTGTTAAATGAACTTAGACTTTGGCCCATAGGCTTATATTTAGTTGCTCATGTTCTAAGTCACAAAAGGAGCTTGTGTTCTGGTGGCATGTAACGTCTGGAGCATAGGAGAGGGTAAGGGTTCGAATCTCATGTCAAGCAAGGGAGTGTTTATTTTTCGGATTGGACGGCCAGAGTTTGTGTTGGATTTAAACTCTCCTGAAGGGGGTATCCCACATCGGGAAGCTAGCATGAGAGTAGGCAAGAAGCTAGCTATAAATAGAGCAAACCATGAGGAGAGTAAACACACCTTTCTTGGCTTATCCCTTTCGCTTTGTGGCGTGCTCGTTTGGGTTAGGCGTTGGATCATTCGTTGATCTGTATGCCGTTGGGTCGAGGTGGTGGTGACCGAAGTTGATCGACACACCCCTTTGGGGGTCAAGTGTGCGATCACTATTGGCTTCTGCGCAAAACAGTGTTCAAAGCGCGGATTAACTTCAGATTCCTATTAGGTGTGTAGTTCGCACTACTCTAGCTGTAGAGCGGCAAATGCCGAAATGCCGGTCACACGGCAATGGTAGCCATACGAGCGTGCGAGCGCACGTGTGGGAGCTTCGACGCGATAGTTGAGGCCATCATGAGTGTTCTCATGGGTTTAGGCTGCCTTAGGCCGAGTGGGCCCAATGGGCCCGTGGGCCCATGTGAATAAATTGTATGATTGTGTAGTAGATATTGGACTGGTCTATGTGAATCTCATATCTGTGGCTAGATTTGGACTGAATGGGCCACATGAGCGTGTGGGCCCATTTGGGCTGAGAATGGGCCCTAGGCCCATTCACATCATTATCTCTGTTTAGAATACTTTTGTTTAACTGGGCAAATCGCAGTTGATCGCTCTAGTGAAGGTGACGGCGCTCGTGATTATTTATTACTCTACGTGATAAGGTGTGTATCCGTATACACTATTCTGATTGTTGATCGGTTGAAATGCCGAAGATGCATATATTGTACTATTTTAACTGTTGATCGGCATTATGCCGAAATGCTAAAATACCGACGAACAATGCCATACGAGCGTGCGGTCGCGTGTGTGGTGAACCGTGCTCACGGAGCGTGAGCGTGTGATGAGAAAGGCCACCATGAGCGAATTCATGGGCTTGGGCCGTAGTGGGTCACTTGGGCTGGAATGGACCGTAGGGCCCGCGAATGCAAGTCACACTGTTAAATGGGAAATAGATAGGATTATCATGTCGCGCACATGACTTAGGTGCTTTGGGCCGCGTCAGGCCGAAAGGGGGCCGTGTGGGCCCAATGGGCTTGTGGGCCCTCACAGATGAAATGTTCGTGATGTGATAAGTTATTGATTTGGGCTGTGCCGTTGCAAAGCTGTGGTTGTTTCTAGGCTAAATGGGCCACACGAGTGTGTGGGCCCACTTGGGCAGGGTAATGGGCCTTAGGCCCATCTTCACCGTTAAGTCAATTTGGATTTCCCAAGTCGCTCGAGGCGACGATGGACCTTCTGTTGGGTCGTTAATAATCCTCGATTTGTAAAATTACTGAAATACCCTCGATTTGTAAAATTACTGAAATACCCTTGATTTGCAAAATTATTGAAATACCCTCAGCTTGTAAAAATTTTAAAATACCCTCGATTTGTAAAATTACTAAAATACCCTCGATTTGTAAAATTACTAAAATACCCTCAATTTGCAAAATTACTGAAATACCCTCTGCTTGTAAAATTACTGAAATACCCTTGATTTGTAAAATTACTAAAATACCCTCGGTTTGTAAAATTACTGAAATACCCTCGGTTTGTAAATTATTGAAATACCCTTGGTTTACAAATTATTGAAATACCCCGATTTAGAAATTTACTGAAATACCCTAATTTGTGAAATTACTGAAATACCCCTGTAGGGTAGAATTATCAAATTACCCCTGTAGAGTAGAATTACTGAACTACCCCTATAAGGTAGAATCACAAAATTACCCCGTAGGGTAGAATTACCGAAATAACCCTGAGGGGTAGGATTATCAACATACCTTTATAGGGTAAAATGACTGATTTGCCCTTGTGGGTAAATGACTTACTTGTGATATGATTTGACCGATTTGACTATGATCGTATGACTGTGTTTTAACTGACTTGACTGTGGGCGTGTGACTGAAATGTTGTTAATATGTGTTGAAATGTCTGTTACTAAGCATGGCCATTTTGCATACACGTGTAATGATTGGGCATGACATACACGGCATATTGCATGGGGTTGGGATTTGTATTTGGAGGAAGTACTGTACTAGTTGCTCTGCCACATTTTACTGCTCTAGTGGCTTCGCCACGTATACTGATTTTAGTGGCCTGGCCACGTTCACTGTTATTAGCAGCTTTGCTGCGTTAGTATTATGTACTAGTGCCTTTGCCACGCTTCTCGTTATAGTGGCATCGCCACGTAATCTGATTTTAGTGGCTCAGCCACGTATACTGTTATTAGCAGCTTTGCTGCGTTCTTATTAGCCGTTATGCTGCGTCATTGGTGTGTAGGGCTGGGTGGGTCAACTTGGTCCCCAAGTGGTGTGTAGGGTTGGTACGAGTGATGTCTTGGCTGGATTGGGTGAGGTGCATCCTCATACTGTTGCATATCTGTTTATGAGATCTGTCACTGTACTAGGATTAGGCCACTTGTTCTAATCTTGGTTTGGGCTAGGCCGAATTGATTCTGTTATGGGCTGTGACCCAAATGATATTGTAGTGGGCTTTGACTCGCGTATGCTTTGAACTGACTATACTGTTACTATTAAAGGGCTTTGGTCAGACTGTTTCAGTTTCGATTTCTGTATACTGATTGTTACTCTAGTAAGGGTATTACACACTGAGTTTTCATAAACTCACCCCGTTTTAACTGTGAAGGTAATTTTTAGCCTTAGACGGATCGGAGCTGCGAGGGACTCGGAGATGACCACACCCTGCTTATGCTTGTTGTTTTGATTATTTACTTTTAACTATTTTTATTTGGGTTGTTATAAGGCCTCTCTAATTTTAACTTATTATTTCTGATATTTATTTATGATGTTTTGTAACTGCTAAAAGTGGGATACGATTTCTGAAATGATAACTGTCTTCAAAACACTACGTTTTCGCAATGTTTTCAAAATGCTTCTGGTACTCAATTTTTAAACACTACATTTTCGTAAATTATTTATTTTAAATATGCTTCCACAACAGATAAAGTTTTAAAAGTAATTACGTTTGCAAGTGGATAACAATTGCTTAAGTGTTTTGAGTTTTAACAAAGAGGTTGTAAATCTCAAACAAGTTTTAACAACAAGAAACATGGTTTTGAAAAACACTTCTATGTGACACGCTAGATTCGGGCCTAACTTCTAGGTCGGGTTTGGGGTGTTACAGGGTTTGCTCCGTTTCCTTGATTCAGATTTTCGAAGTTCATCTCTTCGGTCCTTCTCTGAATTGCTTGTCTTCTTCACTTTCAAAAAGTTCGTTCAATCTCAGGGTGTACAGGGAGTAAAACAATAATTCGGTTAATACTCATAAACACCTGAAATAATCACAGAAAAATTAATTAAGTTAAAATTTAAACATAAAATTAAACCAAAATGCAAAACTAACAAATTCACAAATAATGACTTTTTTAAAACACAGTCCCCGGCAACGGCGCCAAAAACTTGGAACGATGGAAACGAGCGAGTGTACACAATCGCAACAAGTAATAAAGTGACAAGTAAATTTTGAGTTATCGTACCCACAGGGACCGTGAAAAGAATTATTTATGAATGCTATTTAAAACACTTTGGTGAAGAAAAATATTTTGTTTGAAGAGGGTGATTAAAAGATAAGATTTTAAACTAAGTAAACTAAATAAATAAATCTCAAATGCACGATTTCAAAATACAATTTTAATCAAGATGACATAATTGTGTTAGTTTAATTACATTTCTTAACTTAGAATTATTAAACTCATGTTTATATTATTATGAATAAATTCACGGCAACTCGGTAATTTGCTAACTTATGAACATACTCACCTACCAAAATCTATTCATTTCTTGACTATATCCTTATGTCAATTCATCCGATTAAACAAATCTTAATAGGCAAATATGTTATTGCACATACATACTTGTTAAATCAAAATAATCTCTTAAACATATCCTTATGTCAATTCAAACAATTAACTCGATTTAATAAGCACATAAAAGACTATGTGAGGTAACAAAGTATCCTTACCTTGAAACAGTTTAATCACAATAATCTTGCAAGTTATGCAAGGTAAATGTATCGTCAGATACCGTTGCTAATTTAACCCACAGCTACCTTAGATGATTAAACATGCACTGATTAAGTACTGTGTCCATTAATTACATGTAACAGCCTGAATTTAGCCCTAATTGGAATGGTGGTTTTGAAACCACGAATCCGAGTCAGAAAAATTTTTAAAATATTATTTTCAAGTCTGTTGTGTGTGAATTGCTAGGTGTGAAAATTTCGTTATTTAATTTTATTGATTGAAGGTCGAATTATTAAAATGGGCTTAATCGCGTAAAGTCAAAATTTTATGGTTTAATGTGTTAGGACCAAATTGAGGATGTCTTTTGATTTGGAAGCTTTTTAAATGCAAAAATACCATCCTAAAGTTAGTGGCCGGCCAAGTACTTAACTAACCTTTTATTATAATGTTTGTTATATTATAAAGTAAGGTTACAATAGTAATTAAACAAAAAGTTAATATATATGATAATAAAGCATAAAATGAAAGATGTTTGTTCATCTTTTTGTTTGACCGAATGCATGCAAAGGAAGGATAAAATAAGCAAAGCTTGGTTCGGCCATTCTTAAACCAAAATTAAGGTATGTGGTTAGCTCGGTTTTTGTTAATTTCTACATTTTTGAGATCGTTGCTTCGAATACTACTCGGCCCATGTTGCAATTTTTGAATTTGATGTATGTTTGACATTCGGCCATTGATGAATGCTTAGGTTTTGAAATGTTGATGATAAAATATTGATGTTATGTCTTGAACTAATATACTTTGAATTGGAAATTTTGATAAATTTGAATAATTAGGATGAAATTGTAAAATTTGTAAAATCTTAGGGTCTGAATGTGAAATAAAAGAATTGTATGGCCTTGTATGGGCATTGGTAGTGTTCGGCCCTAAAGGAGTAACTCCAAATTATGTGTATTTTGTGTTTTGTGCAATAGGGATTAAATCGTAAAAGTTGTAAATGTCTGGGGTAAAATGGTAATTTACCCATTTATGTGATCTTTGTATTAAATTGAAGGAAAAGATATTTAAATAAGCTTAAATTGGAATTCTTTTAGATCAAAAACATAAAGACACAAGATTGGATCGAGGAAAGGCGAAGCTAAACGAGTAACCGGAAAACCCTAATCCGTTGAATTCCGAGGTATGATTTAAGCAATTGAGTTAAATTGAATTTTATTTTCAATGTAAACTTTTACTATAAGAAGATAGATATGTATAAATATACATTGCCGAATCTGTCATGGTGTATGATAAAAGAATTTGGTCGAGTATGATGTTAATTATAGCTTGAACAAAATTTCATGGAAAAGAGCTATTGAATGTTAATAATGAAATTAAATTATGTGGGATGTTAGGTTTGAATGTGATCAATCGTAGATGTGCTGGTTGGATGCTTAATAAAAGAATTTGGCCGAATGTGATATAAAATTTGGATAGAAAATATTATTGACATATCTTGGTGAATGTAAGTATATGTGATTCAGTGGATTGATTTTCATTCATATGTGTATATTAATCGAATGAATAACCGATTATGTAAGGCACTAATGGTGCGAAATGAGTTCATAAGCACTATGTGTGTGAATTATATATATGTAATGGCTCTATGTGAGCGATACGTTACGAGAAGTGTTAAGTAACAGCTCTATGTGAGCGATACGTTACGAGAAGTGTTAAGTAACGGCTCTATGTGAGTGATACATTACAGGATGAGTTAAGTAACGGCTTTATGTGAGTGATACGTTACGAGATGAGTTAAGTAACGGCTCTATGTGAGCGATACGTTACGAGAAGTGTTAAGTAAAGGCTCTATGTGAGCGATACGTTACGAGATGTGTTAAATGCGGCTCTATGTGTGAGCGATCGTTACTAAATCGTATTAACAAGTGTGCGGTATGAGATTGATATAGGGGTTTCTATTAACAATGATATTAAGTATATGAAAATGTACGAGTATATTGCCATTTGTTATATCCTATCGGTTAAGTTTGGGAAGGTAAGTAAACTAGAGGTATGTATTATGCCTATTAGCTTGAGACTTTTGGTAGCTTGGAATGTAAGTAGAAGATTTAGTAATTATATGACATGTGTGTTACTTTCTTAGTGTGATGAGGATATATGCAAGTTAGTATAAGCATATGATGTGGACATGAATTAAATTTGTAATTGTTTGCGATGTTTGATATGGGTATTATCAATAAGTCAGCTTTGAAATCTTGAATGAGATCTTATATACATATTTATAAGTGTAAACTGCTTAATCATACTAAGCTGTGGAAGCTTACTTTGTTCTTGGATGTTTTGATTTTGTAGTTCTCTTTTTGGAGCTTGGCTGCGCTTGGGGATCATCTTGGAAGTTCATCACACTATCACCTACCTTGGTATCTATAAGATGTTTTCTTTTGAAACTTATGGCATGTATAGATTTAGTCTTTTGGGATGTGTTTAATAGTCATGTAAATATATATATATATACATATGCCATGCGAAAATGGCTATGTATTTATGTTTGAGTATGATTTGGTAACGTTGGTCATGGTATTAATGTTGATAATATTCGGCCTTGCTAATAGTTTGATTAGAAAGATTATTTCATGGTATATATGGTTGTGAGTGATGTACTTGATTTAATTAGTCTTTTACTTAGTTAAAAGTTGAGGAATCATGATCATAGTACCTTGTGAAAATAGCTTGACCCTTTGGTCTAAACTTGATTTTATATGTTCTTTATTAAATGTTTGAGTGTTTGGTTTTGATAATTCGGTTATGGTATATGTACATTTGGCATAATGTAATGTTACACGAAGTTGTGATTACGCTATAGATTAAATGAGAAATTTGGTTTCGGTTGATTATATGTTAATTGAAATTATAGATTCATATATATATATATATATATATATATGCGCATTATGTCAAAATGGCTAATGAGATGAATTAGTTGAGCAAAGAAAAATTTAAAATGCTATTATGCATGCTAATATGCTAATGACCTAGGTATACTTTGAGTTGATCGATCATAACTGTAAAAGATGTTTTGCAAGATAGAATAATAATAGGGTTATTTGTAAATGATCTTGTAATCGAAAAAAAAAGTGTGTTTGGCTTTAATAAATACGATTTGTAAGTTTGCTCATAATATCCATTTTAATGCATATATATAGTCTTGAATAATAAATTCATGATTTATATACCTATTTGTATTATAAGGTATTTGGGTAGCTTGAGATATCTACATTGGCTAGTAAATATGATATACATTCGAAATGAAATTTGATTGAACTATGGAGTATGATTCATATGTTTAGTTATAAAAAGTTCAATATATAAATGATTGTGAATATTATCTATGTGATTATGAGAGTATACGCAAATTGAATTTTTCTGGCAATACCTCGTAACCCTAATCCGGCGACGGATACGGGTTAAGGGCTGTTACATTTGATTGGTATCAGAGCTACGGTTTAGTCGGTTCTCGGACTAATCTAACGTGTGTGAGTCTATCTATACATGCCATAATTTATACTGTGATAGTATGATGACTTCTGACAGTAAAATGTATACATTTTCTTATATAGTAATGGATCTTGATCCCGAGCGAGTTGTAGCTGATGACGTTGAGAGTGTGGCGCCCGCTCCCGCGCAAGGGACCGAGCCAAGGGAATCTCAACTGGCTACAAGTAATCCGGATGAGAGGGCTAAACAAACCTTCTATAGTATGATGAATGATTAGTTCAGTCAGTACATACGAACCAATCTGGCTATTCAACCACCCTTGAATTCGAATATTCCCCCTGTAGTACCGGTGGTACCCCAGTTGCCAATTCTGAAAGAGTAAATAAGCCTTCTGTTGATCGTTTTAGAAAACACGGAGCTCAAGAATTTAGAGCTGAGGATGATGATGATGCAGAGCGAGCTGAATTTTGGCTCGATAATACTGTTTGTGTTTTCGATGAGTTGTCTTGCACACCTGATGAATGTCTGAAGTGCGCCATATCATTATTACGGGATTCTACTTACTATTGGTGGAATACACTCGTATCCGTTGTTCCGAAAGAAAAGATTACTTCGGACTTCTTTCAGACGAAATTTCCTAAGAAGTATGTAAGCCAGCGCTTCATAGACTCTAAGCGCAAAGAATTTTTGGAGCTTAAACAGGGTCGTATGACCGTATCCGAATATGAGCGCAAGTTTGTAAGACTTAGTCGCTATGCTCGCGAATGTGTTTTGTCGGAGGCTGCTATGTGCCAGAGATTTGAGGATGGTTTAAACGAAGATATAAAACTTCTGGTTGGCATTCTTGAAATTAACGAGTTCGTTGTTCTAGTTGAACGAGCTTGTAAAGCCGAGGAACTGGGAAAAGAAAAACGGAAAGCTGAGATTGAATCTAAAGACATTCGGAAGAGATATGCGAGTAAATTTTCACAGATGGTTATGAAGAAGTTCAAGAATGATGATAGTCAATCCAAACCTAACACCGAAATTTCTATACGAGAACGACCACCAGTGAGTTCTCGGGCTACGTCAGTTGCTAGTGTTGGCAATATAAAATCAAGAAAACCGGAGTGTCATCAGTGTGGCAGACGACATTTTGGAGAGTGTTGGGGTAAATCCATTTCTCGCACTTGTTATAAGTGTGGCTCGCAGGACCACTTCATTCGGGATTGCCCGAAGACCGCTGAAAGGGGTACTGCTCAGAGTGCAAGATCGAGCGACACTACAGCCAAAGACAGACCATCTCATTTTGGGGGAGGTAGGAGTGGTGCATAGGGGGGACTACAGATGCGGTTGTTCGATCAGATGCCCGTGTACCGGCTAGAGCTTATGCCATCTGTACTAGAGAAGAGATTTCATCTACAGACGTCATTACCGGTATTTTCACCCTCTTTGATACTAGTGTAACTGCTTTGATTGATCCTGGTTCAACTCATTCATATGTGTGCGAGACATTAGTATCCAGCAAGACTCTACCTGTTGAGTCTATTGAGTTTATGATTCGGGTTTCAAATCCCCCTGGTCGATGTGTATTAGTTGATAAAGTGTGCAAAAATTGCCCTTTGATGGTTCGAAACATGTGTTTTCCGGCTGATCTGATGTTATTACCTTTCGATGAGTTCGACATCATTCTCGGTATGGACTGGTTGACAGTTCACAATGCGATAGTTAATTACAGATGAAAGGCTATTGATTTAAGATGCCAGAATAATGAGATAATCCAAATTGAGTCTGTGAATCTGAATGGGTTACCTGCTGTGATATCTTTAATGTTGGCTCGGCGGTATTTGAGAAAGGGTTGCGAAGTTTATCTTGCGTACGTGATTGATAGCAAGGTAACTAAAAAGATGATTGAATCAGTACCGGTTGTTAGTGAATATCCAGATGTGTTTCCAGAGGAATTACCGGGATTACCACTCGTTCATGAGGTAGAGTTTAGGATTGAGCTAATGCCAGGAACCACCCCGATTTCGATAGCTCCGTATAGAATGGCACTGACTGAGTTAAAAGAATTGAAGGTTCAATTACAAGAATTGACGAATAAAGGTTTCGCCAGGCCGAGTTTCTCTCCTTGGGGTGCGCCTGTTTTATTTGTGAAAAAGAAGGACGGAACCTTGAGAATGTGCATTGACTATCGACAGCTCAATAAGGTAACCGTAAAGAACAAATACCCACTGCCACGTATCGACGATTTATTCGATCAGCTTAAGGGAGCCTCGGTGTTCTCAAAAATTGATCTGAGGTCAGGATACTATCAGCTGCGAGTTAGGGAATCGGACATACCGAAGACTGCTTTTCAGACAAGATACGGCCATTATGAGTTTTTGGTGATGCCGTTTAGGCTCACTAATGCCCCTGCGATTTTTATGGATCTGATGAATCGAGTATTTAGACCGTATCTAGATTGGTTTGTAGTTGTGTTTATAGATGATATACTGATCTATTCTCGAGACGAAGCCGAGCATGCTGAGCATTTGAGATTAGTGCTACAAATTTTGCGTGAAAAATAATTATACGCAAAATTTAGCAAATGTGAGTTTTGGTTGAATGAAGTTAGCTTCCTGGGGCATGTTATTTCAGCATTGGGTATTCGGGTTGATCCGAGTAAAATTTTGGCTATACTTGATTGGAAACCCCCGCGAAATATTTCTGAGATTCGTAGCTTTCTGGGACTTGCTGGATATTATAGACGTTTTATGAAAAGGTTTTCTATGATAGCCGCTCCGATGACTAAACTGTTGCAAAAAGACGTTAAAATTGAGTGGTCAGAAGAGTTTCGATTAGCTGAAAACTTTGTTAACGGAAGCTCCGGTACTTGTTCAGCCAGAGTCGGGTAAAGAATTTGTTATTTTCAGCGATGCATCCTTAAATGGGCTGGGTTGTGTGTTGATGCAGGAGGGTAAAGTTGTAGGCTACGCTTCGAGATAGTTGAAATCGCATGAGAGGGATTATCTGACTCTCGACCTCGAGTTGGCCGCTATAGTCTTTGCTTTGAAGATATGGCGTCACTATCTTTTCGGTGAGAAATGCCACGTCTATTCGGATCATAAGAGTCTAAAGTACTTAATGACTCAAAAGGATCTGAATTTGAGACAGCGACGATGGTTGGAATTGTTAAAAGATTACGAGCTCGTGATTGAGTATAATCCGGGAAAGGCTAATGTGGTTGCTGATGCACTTAGCCGAAAGTCGCTATTTACTCTACGCGCAATGAATGCGAATTTAGCTATGACTGAGGATGGTGCGATCATTGCTGAGTTGAAAGTCAGACCATTGTTTGAGCAGCAGATTTGAGAAGCCCAAGAGGTTGATGATGAATTAAAAACAAAGAAAAGTCATTGTAGCTCGTGTACGGAGTCAGACTTTCAGATAGATACTGAAGGATGTTTACGGTTCAAGATTCAGATCTGTGTACCGAAGAACCCTGAATTGATTCGAATGATTTGTGATGAAGCTCATAGTAATAGATTGTCGATTCATCCGGGTAGCACTAAAATGTATAACGATCTGAAACAATTCTATTGGTGGCATGGTATGAAACGAGACATCTCAGACTATGTGTCGAAATGCTTAATATGCCAACAAGTAAAAGCCGAGCATCAAGTGCCATCGGGACTACTTCAGCCGATTATGATACCTGAGTGGAAGTGGGATCGAGTCACTATGGATTTCGTATCGAGTTTGCCTTTGACGCCGAGTAAGAAAGATTCAATCTGGGTTATTGTTGATAGATTGAAGAAATTGGCTCATTTTATTCCGGTACGTAATGATTTCTCACTTGATAAGTTAGCTGAGTTGTACATATCGCAGATCGTACAATTGCACGGGGTACCTGTTTCTATTGTTTCGGATAGGGATCCGAGGTTTACATCGCGATTTTGGAAGAAACTGCAAGATGCTCTAGGTACTAAATTGCACTTCAGCACTGCTTTTCACCCTCAATCGGATGGACAATCCGAACGTGTTATTCAAATACTCGAGGATATGTTGAGATGTTGCATTCTTGAGTTTAAAGGTACGTGGGAACGATATTTACCTTTGATTGAATTCTCATACAACAACAGCTTTCAATCAAGTATCAAAATGGCACCCTATGAAGCTTTGTACGGTCGTAAATGTCGTACACCCCTATATTGGACCGAGCTAAGTGAAGACAAGATACAAAGGGTTGATTTAATCAGGGAGACGGAGCATAAAGTTAAAGTAATCTGAGAAAGTTTGAAAGCCGCATCAGATCGTCAGAAGTCGTACGCGGATCTGAAACGAAAGGATATAGAGTTTCAGGTGGGTGATCGAGTGTTCTTGAAAGTATCGCCGTGGAAAAAGATACTCAGATTTGGTCGTAAGGGAAAACTGAGTCCGAGGTTTATTGGGCCATATGAAGTTATTGAGCATATCGGGCCGGTTGCGTACAGATTGAGGTTACCGTATGAGTTAGACAAGATTCATAATGTTTTCCACGTGTTAATGCTCTGACGATGTAGATCTGATCCTTCTCATGTGATCAGTCCATCTGAGGTGGAAATTCAGCCCGATATGACTTACGAGGAAGAACCGATTCACATCCTAGATCGTGAAGTGAAAGAGTTGAGAAATAAGAAAATCTCGTTAGTTAAAGTTATGTGGCATAAGCACGGGGTTGAGGAAGCAACTTGGGAAACTGAGGAATCAATGAAAGAACGCTATCCACACTTATTCATTGGTAAGATTTTCGGGGACGAAAATCCTTTAAGGGGAGGAGAGTTGTAACAACCCAAATTTAGCCCTAATCGGAACAGTGGTTTCGGGACCACGAATCCGAGTCAGAAAATTTTTAAAAATATTATTTTCAAGTCTGTTGTGTGTGAATTGCTAGGTGTGAAAATTTCGTGATTTAATTTTATTGATTGAAGGTCGAATTATTAAAATGGGCTTAATCACGTAAAGTCAAAATTTGATGGTTTAATGTGTTAGGACCAAATTGAGGATGTCTTTTGATTTGGAAGCTTTTTAAATGCAGAAAGGCCATCCTAAAGTTAGTGGCCGGCCAAGTACTTAACTAACCTTATATTATAATGTTTTTTATATTATAAAGTAAGGTTATAATAGTAATTAAACAAAAAGTTAATATATATGATAATAAAGCATAAAATGAAAGATGTTTGTTCATCTTTTTGTTTGACCGAATGCATGCAAAGGAAGGATGAAATAAGCAAAGCTTGGTTCGGCCATTCTTAAACCAAAATTAAGGTATGTGGTTAGCTCGATTTTTGTTAATTTCTACGTTTTTGAGATCGTTGCTTCGAATACTACTCGACCCATGTTGGAATTTTTGAATTTGATGTATGTTTGACATTCGGCCATTGATGAATGCTTAAGTTTTGAAATGTTGATGATAAAATATTGATGTTATGTTTTGAACTAATATACTTTGAATTGGAAATTTTGATAAATTTGAATAATTAGGATGAAATTGTAAAATTTGTAAAATCTTAGGGTCCAAATGTGAAATAAAAGAATTGTATGGCCTTGTATGGGCATTGGTAGTATTCAGCCCTAAAGGAGTAACTCCAAATTATGTGTATTTTGTGTTTTGTGCAATAGGGATTAAATCGTAAAAGTTGTAAATGTTTGGGGTAAAATGGTAATTTACCCATTTATGTGATCTTTGTATTAAATTGAAGGAAAGGATATTTAAATAAGCTTAAATTGGAATTCTTTTAGATCAAGAACATAAAGACACGGGATTGGATCGAGGAAAGGCGAAGCTAAACGAGTAATTGGAAAACCTTAATCCGTTGAATTCCGAGGTATGATTTAAGCAATTGAGTTAAATTGAATTTTATTTTAAATGTAAACTTTTACTATAAGAAGATAGATATGTATAAATATACATTGCAGAAAATCTGTCATGGTGTATGATAGAAGAATTTGGTCGAGTATGATGTTAATTATAGCTTGAACAAAATTTCATGGAAAAGAGCTATTGAATGTTAATAATGAAATTAAATTATATG
The DNA here is from genome assembly GCA_025698515.1 of Gossypium sturtianum. Taxonomy (NCBI): domain Eukaryota; kingdom Viridiplantae; phylum Streptophyta; class Magnoliopsida; order Malvales; family Malvaceae; genus Gossypium; species Gossypium sturtianum. The sequence goes on from CM046952.1 coordinate 97,017,901, forward strand.
GGATGTTAGGTTTGAATGTGATCAATCGTAGATGTGCTGGTTGGATGCTTAATAAAAGAATTTGGCTGAATGTGATATAAAATTTGGATAGAAAATATTATTGACATATCTTGGTGAATGTAAGTATATGTGATTCAGTGGATTGATTTTCATTCATATGTGTATATAAATCGAATGAATAACCGATTATGTAAGGCACTAATGGTGCGAAATGAGTTCATAAGCACTATGTGTGTGTATTATATATATGTAACGGCTCTATGTGAGCGATACGTTACGAGAAGTGTTAAGTAATGGCTCTATGTGAGCGATACGTTACGAGAAGTGTTAAGTAACGGCTCTATGTGAGCGATACGTTACGAGATGAGTTAAGTAACGGCTCTATGTGAGCGATACGTTACGAGATGAGTTAAGTAACAGCTCTATGTGAGCGATACGTTACGAGAAGTGTTAAGTAAAGGCTCTATGTGAGCGATACGTTACGAGTTGTGTTAAGTAACGGCTCTATGTGAGCGATACGTTACTAAATTGTATTAACAAGTGTGCAGGTATGAGATTGATAAAGGGGTTTCTATTAACAATGATATTAAGTATACGAAAATGTACGAGTAGATTGCCATTTGTTATATCCTATCGGTTAAGTTTGGGAAGGTAAGTAAACTAGAGGTATGTATTATACCTATTAACTTGAGACTTTTGGTAGCTTGGAATGTAAGTAGAAGATTTAGTAATTATATGACATGTTTGTTAGTTTCTTAGTGTGATGAGGATATATGGAAGTTAGTATAAGCATATGATGTGGACATGAATTAAATTTGTAATTGTTTGCGATGTTTGATATGGGTATTACCAATAAGTCAGCTTCGAAATCTTGAATGAGATCTTATATATATATTTATAAGTGTAAACTGCTAATCATACTAAGCTGTGGAAGCTTACTTTGTTCTTGGATGTTTTGATTTTGTAGTTCTCTTTTTGGAGCTTGGCTGCGCTTGGGGATCATCTTGGAAGTTCATCATACTATCACCTACCTTGGTATCTATAAGATGTTTTCTTTTGAAACTTATGGCATGTATAGATTTAGTCTTTTGGGATGTGTTTAATAGCCATGTAAATATATATATATAATATATACATATGCCATGCGAAAATGGCTATGTATTTATGTTTGAGCATGATTTGGTAACGTTGGTCATGGTATTAATGTTGATAATATTCGACCTTGCTAATAGTTTGATTAGAAAGTTTATTTCATGGTATATATGGTTGTGAGTGATGTACTTGATTTAATTAGTCTTTTACTTAGTTAAAAGTTGAGGAATCATGATCATAGTACCTTGTGAAAATAACTTGACCCTTTGGTCTAAACTTGATTTTATATGTTCTTTATTAAATGTTTGAGTGTTTGGTTTTGATAATTCGGTTATGGTATATGTACGTTTGGCATAATGTAATGTTACACGAAGTTGTGATTACGCTATAGATTAAATGAGAAATTTGGTTTCGGTTGATTATATGTTAATTGAAATTATAGATTCATATATCTATATATATGCGCATTATGTCAAAATGGCTAATGAGATGAATTAGTTGAGCAAAGAAAAATTTAAAATGCTATTATGCATGCTAATATGCTAATGACCTAGGTATACTTTGAGTTGATCGATCATAACTGTAAAAGATGTTTTGCAAGATAGAATAATAATAGGGTTATTTTTAAATGATCTTGTAATCGAAAAAAAAAGGGTGTTTGGCTTTAATAAATACGATTTGTAAGTTTGCTCATAATATCCATTTTAATGCCGCATATAGTCTTGAATAATAAATTCATGATTTATATACCTATTTGTATTATAAGGTATTTGGGTAGCTTGAGATATGTACATTGGCTAGTAAATATGATATACATTCGAAATGAAATTTGATTGAACTATGGAGTATGATTTATATGTTTAGTTATAAAAAGTTCAATATATAAATGATTGTGAATATTATCTATGTGATTATGAGAGTATACGCAAATTGAATTCTTCTGGTAATACCTCGTAACCCTAATTCGGCGACGTATACGGGTTAAGGGGTGTTTCATTTGATTGGTATCGGAGCTACGGTTTAGTCGGTTCTCGAACTAATGTAGCGCGTGTGAGTCTATCTATACATGCCATAATTTATGCTGTGATAGTATGATGACTTCTGACAGTAAAATGTATTCATTTTCTTATATAGTAATGGATCCTGATCCCGAGCGAGTCGTAGCTGATGACGTTGAGAGTGTGGCGCCCGCTCCCGCGCAAGGGACCGAGCCAAGGGAATCTCAACCGGCTACAAGTAATCCAGATGAGGGGGCTAAACAAACCTTCTATAGTATGATGAATGATTGGTTCAGTCAGTACATACGAACCAATCCGGCTATTCAACCACCCCTGAATTCGAATATTCCCCCTATTGTGTTGCACTCAGGGCTCCTCGTCAAGAGCTGGTCTGCATCCCTTTCACGTCGGTTCACCCGTAAAAGACTTAAGCTACCATAGCTAAAAGCTTAAAAGGATAGGTTGAAGAAGATGATAATCCAAAAAGCTCACCTCTCTTTTTCTTTTTTTTTTACGTGAATATTTTTCTTCTTCCAAATAGTACAGATGTCCTTTCATCAAAATCCTCCTGCCTCTGTACGTACAAGTTAGTTATACCAAACTGGACAGCTCATACATTTTTGTTCTCATCTAGATAGCTGTCAAGTGCGGCGACAATTTTGGGCGCAAACTAAAAATACTCATGCAGTGACATCAGTACCAAAACATGACAAGATTAAGGATAAATTGGCTAAGATCCACTGAGTTATAAAATGCAATTTACTGAAATGAAAATGCTAAAATATGTGCTCAAGATAACTAAGTGGGTACAAATTAACCGATAAGTAGGGAGAAAACATATGTTCTTTCTACTACTATCACCAGTGCTCGACGAAATAGAACTATGAGATCTCGACCAGAAGATCGAGGTAATGAGGGATTACCTCACAATATAGCAGAAATCTTTTATAGAATAGCAAGAATTGCTCCACAAACTACTTCAGCAATTGCAACTAGACGAGCCCCAACATAACTATGAAAATACGGTGTTGTAGAATTTATGGGAGTAAAAGGTGTAACACCCCTAACCCGTATCCGTCTCTGGATTAGTGTAACACCCTAAAACTTGACCAAAAAGTTTCGACCGGATCTCGGAGCTTAGATTGATCATCGAAGTGATCCTAAAGCAAATTACAAAAAGAATTTTTTAAAACTTATTCTGAATACAGTTTGCTAAAATCAAACTAAATCTTTTAACAATTTATGTTTTGAAACAATAATTAATTGGCATTAAAAACAATTAGAAATAAATCAAATTGACGTTTCTTGTATAGTTTCAAAATGCATCAATTTTGCCAAATGTATCTCAAAATTTCGGATCAGAAATTGTGTAGAAAATATGTTGTTTTCTCAAATATGTACGAACTTTGAAGCAATAATAGAAAACCCAATTAAAAACATGCTCAAAACTTTCGAAATGTTGTTCAAAACCAAAATCACGTAGTTTAACGAAAAGTTCAAATCCTAACCCATACCACAGTTTATATAATCGCTTTCCAAACAATTTAAAACCAACCGTATAAAACTTATGAAAATTTTAACTAAACCGAATCAAGTTCATTTTCTGAGACCTCCGGTGTGCCAAATCCAAAGCTTAACCACGCGTGTTACCTGAAAGGAAGAAACTAATAGTAAATAGCAAGTGACGAAAAACCAAACCAATATACAGACAATCTAAGAAAAACTTGAACAAACGGTCTGATATACAAAAACTTTCCATTAGTCATAAAAATCACGAACAGAATATTCCAAACACACAAGTTACTTAATCATACAAGATTAAGCTTATTAGTGGATACAAATCAGTTCACAAGTATCCAAACATTGCTACAAACAAACATGTATTCTGATGCAGAATTGATGCAATAAGTAAAAATCCCACCCATCCAGCCAAACACCACTCCGACCACCTTGCACACCACAATAGGGCCATGTTAGACCCAACCACCCTGCACACCACATAGGACCTTAATAGGCCCATCCTCCCTAAACACCCAAATGTGGAACTAATCCACTAAAATAGAAATATGCAGCTGAGCTGACATATGTATAAAATAGTTCGATAAACAACTGTACAAAACATTGCAGTTAAATTGCCATTTCAGTCTTCCTTCTCCTCACAACTGATATCCCAAATTCTATACAAATGCAAATATGCACACAACATGCAAACGGACACACTAAAACAGGAATACACATACTTGGTTGAACAGATTCAGAATCAAAAGTACGTGTATTCAGTTATCACATAGTAGACACACTAATCACAATGTCACAATTATCACATCCCAAACTCATACGAATGTCAAAACTAATTTACCATACCACAAACGAATTTGAGCAAATCACAAAAATCAAGTCCAACATATGCTTATTCGTCATCAAATTAATGACCCACACACTCCTATAGAGCTTAAACATATAAGGAATCGATCAGGGCCAAAAATAAGACATTTTGCAAGAGGGTCGCAAAATCCACAAAATAGGGCCACACGGTCATGTGCCCTGACCATGTGGAAGGGTCTAGGCCGTGTGAGAGGGGCACACACCCGTGTGAAATAAGCACACACCTGTGTGATCGAGTTACATGGCTATGTGAGTAGTCCGTGTAACTCATTGTCCAAAAGTGCTTAATTAAGGAGTAGAGTAAACACGGTCGTGTGGAAATCTCACACACCCGTGTGGCTAAGGGACACGGCTGTGTGTCCAAGGCACATGCCCATGTGAAAATCGACAAAATCCCCAAATAGTAGTCACACGGCTTGGCCGCAGTGTGGCTAGGCCGTGTGGCACTAAAATCATCAAAAACCCTAATTTCCCAATTGCACATAGCCATGTGGATCGCCCGTGTGCGGCATATGCCCGTTTGGCCACCCGTGTGGTCACAAAACCACACCGAAACAGGCTGAAAATAAAAAAAAATTCTTCAAAAAAGGTCCCTAACCTCTTTTAGTTCAGAAAAACACTTGATAGACGTTCCTTGATGCACCAACAATCGACCAAAATGCCTCAATTCCACCACTTCTGAAAACTAGAAACCAAAATGTTATTTTATAACTACTCCAAATCGATACTGGCGAATCAACTAAGAATTAACCTAAATCTCCAAAAAGAAACCATTAACACACACTAGAACTTACCCAATTCAAAATCCAATAAGACAAAAACGCGATGTCAAACAACTCCTGACCAACGAACAATAACAAAATATGTAGAACCAAAAGAAACAAGAGGAAACATATATAGAATTGTAGATTGGAAAAGAACAGAAGAAAATTAAAATAAAAATAAATAAATAAAAAACATGAAGAACAATGGAAAGAATGTGAGAGAAAATGTTTTTGGGAAAACCTCCTGTCTTCCAAATTAAATAAAATTAATAAATAAATAAAAGATAAATAAGTATTTAAAACTTAAAACAAAACTAGATTAAAATTAATTCCTCTAAAACACTCGCAAGGATTCGAAAACGGGACCGAGAGATAAGCTACTACACCCACAACCTATAACAGCCCATTTTTCAATCCTGTCGAAAACAGTGGTTTTGAGGCCACCAAATCCGACGAGTAAGTTTGTAAATATTATTATTTAATATTTACGAGTCAAATGTGATTTTAAAAAAGGTTTTTGATTTTATAGTTTTTGTTGTTTAAGTGATTTATTAAGTTCGAGTGGTAAAACCCTAAGGTCAAATGGTTTTAGAAAATAAGGTATCGGGAAAATTTTTAACTAAAGTCGTGTGGCCAGGCCATGTGGCACTAAAATTGTAAAAAACCCTAATTTCCTAATTACACATGCCTGTATGGACCGTCCGTGTGTGGCACACGCCTGTGTGGCCACCCATGTGGTCACGAAACCATTCCAAAAAAGGCTAAAAATTGAAAATTTATTCAAAAAAAGGTCCCTAACCTCTATTAGTTCAGAAACACACTTGATAGACGCTCCTTGATGCACTAACAACCAACCAAAATGCCTCAATTCCACTAATTCTGAAAACTAGAGACCAAAATGCTGATTTATAACTACTCCAAATCGATACTGATGAATCAACTTAGAATTAACCTAAATATCCTAAAAGAAACCATTAACCCACACTAAAACTTACTCGATTCAAAATCCAATGAGATGAAAACGCAAGGACAAACAACCCTTGAGCAACGAACAATAACAAAATATGTAGAACCGGAAGAAACAAGAAGAAGCAAATAAAGAATTGAATATTGGAAAAGAACATAAGAAAACAAAAACAAAAATAAATAAATAAAAACGTGAAGAGCAATGGAAAGAATGTGAGAGCAAATGTTTTTGGGAAAACTTCCTGTCTTCCAAATTAAATAAAATTAATAAATAAATAAAAGATAAATAAGTATTTAAAACTTAAAAACAAAACTAGATTAAAATTAATTCCTCTAAAACACTTGAAAGGATTCGAACACAAGACCCAGAGATAAGCTATCATATTCACAACTATTGAACAAGCAAGCTCATTCTGACACTAAAACGATAAAATAAACTCAACTGTTCAACCTACGCATTGACCCTAACTACAAACCTCAAAACTTTTAACCCTAAATTTTAGGGTGCTACAATTAGGGTTACGGAGTATTATCATACAAACAGAACATTTAAACATATATTTCATACATTATTATGAACATAATATAAAAGAACCATTCATATATTTATTGTAACACCCCAAACCCGGTCAACACACCACGACCGAATCTGGCATATTACAGAGTGAAAACGTTTTAAGTAAAACAAGTTTGCCGATTTATTTCTATTGAAAACGCTGTTATCGTTTTAAGGTTTAGAAAACCCCGTATAAAGCGATGTTGAAATCATTTTAGTGTTGTTTTAAAATCCAGAAAATAAGTTTTGGAACATCCAATTGCTATTTCTAATTTTGGAAAACCTTTCGATACTTATTAACAACCGAGTGAGTTGAACACAGTCAAGATTAAAACCATTTTCATTTGAAGTTGTTTGAAAATTTTGGTTGAAAATCATCTATATTACCTTTGTTGTTACCCTATGAATAATGCTACCCGATGGTAACGTTTGAAAATCCCGAAATAGAGTATAGTTTCTGAAAACGTTGCTATTTATCCGGTTACTTAAGCAATATCGAATTGTTAACCACATGCATAATATGATCAAAAAGTAAAGCAGGTAATTTAAAACCCAAAATAATAGTTAGCAGCCTTATTACAAAACCAAACCAAATTTAAAGTAAATAGATAAAACTAGAGTAGTAATTTAAAATCAAAAACCCGAAAATCAGTTTGCATGGCCACCTCGAGTCCTCCCCGGCTCCCTATCCGCGATCTATGCCTCATCTACAAAATATAAGGGAAAGGGTGAGTCACCAAGACACAATGTATAAATCCCCAACCCGATAGTGCAAACACTTACACAAATCATCAGTAAAACATGCAAATCATGCAACCCCATAACCTAACCATCCGATCTCCTTTATCTACCCCGTGTGGTCAAAACCACTGGTGACCGAAGTCACAAATATATATATCGTTATGGTCAAAACCACTGGTGACCGTAGTCACAAATCAAGTGATGGGCCAACCCATCGTGTGGTCAAAACCACTGATGACAATCCCGTATCAATCATGTGGGGCCAACCCACTGTGGTACCAAACCACTGGGACGAGTCACAATATCCATATGTGGTCAAAACCACTGGTGGCTGTAGTCACAAATATCATCAATGTGGTCAAAACCACTGGTGGTCAAAACCACTGGGACTTAGTCATAAATAATAATATCAAAGACGGGGCCAACCCGTCATGTGGTCAAAACCACTAGTGACAGTCCAAATAGATCCTCCCCCTCCTCTCATCAAACCCATCATCATGTCCAAATCATAAGTATTATAATATAATGAAATCATGCAATTAACGCATAGCATAGCATTTAACGGTAACATGACGATGTATATCAAATATCACATAGCAGGGGACTTACCCGAAGTCCACGCTCATGCCCACAAGGCAAAATCACTGATTTTAACGACTAATCGGTTTATAACAGTTAACACAATAACATGTAATACTAATGAAGTGTGTAAGGTTACACACCGTTACTAATGAGACTACGGAACCCCGTAGATCACGATCTAACGCACAAGTTCCCCTTCCTACATTCGGCCAATATCACCCTATTAGCAAAAGCCATTCGGCTTCACCAGAAATCCCGCAGAGTTAACGCACGTAACCACAATCCTTACCTTAACGCCTTTTGAGCACTAGTCACAACCCTTCCCTACAATCGCCAACACTAAACAACATAAACTTAATAGCCTTCTGCTTTTCAAATGAATAAGGGAATGGTTAAATCGACATGTAACCTTACCACGGTCTTTAACGAAACCGATTGGTAGAGAGTAGATGATCACGATCCACCGCTTCAAAACCCAAGAACCTAGGAGAAACCGATTGCATAGTTGATTAAGAGTCAAGACAAATGCTGAAATTCACTTTTGTTCTATACCTATCGGAGAGAGAAAGAAGAAGATGATAGAGTTTTGGCCAAGAACACTTACCCTCTTCAAACCCGATTAGAGAAAATCACACAAGAGAGATCTATGCTTAGTTGATATTCGCCAAAAGTAAAAACAAAAAGGGGAGAGTTGAGAGCGATTTCAAAGAATGGGGTTGAGTGATCAAGGAGATTTGACTATGGCTTAAGAAAAGAAAAAGCGGATGAGATTCAAATAAAATGGAAGGAGAGAATGGAAGGGGTATTCGGTTTGAGTGATGGTGAAAAAAGATGAAAGAAACAATTGAAAGAATGGCTTGAGGAAGAAGAAGGTTCTGCCAACCAATAAGAATGGAGAGCAAGAAGAGATGAGGTTTAGGAGGGTAGTGTTTCACTTCAAAGAAAATAAGTGAGGGGTTCAAATGGGATTCTACTCAATGCCTAAGAGAGAGTCGACAAGAGCCTAAAAGCTTTCGACTTTTGCTTCAAAGAAGGTGCACTAAGGAGAAATCGACAAGGGCTAAGGGATTTCATTTTGGTTTCCAACCAAAAACACCAAGGCATGACTTAGCCGAAAATGTCCACTTAGCTTGCCTAAGGAATTTCGGCACTCCCCAAGTCTTTCACCCAAACACTCCACCTCACACAATTCAAAATTCGCCCACTACTAAAACTTCTCCTGCCACTCATTCAAACGAGTTTGAATTGCTCAAACTCCTAAATTCTCTCTTCTCCATCCGCTTTGAATCTGTTGACTGTTCAATAGTTATCCATCGTGAGTTTGAGCTGAGCACAACTCTTCCCTCTCTCAAGCGCCAAAAGAAATTCCCACAAAGGGATTCCCGCACTCAACCTCGCCTCCTTCCTCTCGCTTGTGGCGTCACTACTCAAGGCCCTAAGTGGCACTTCCTTGCCACTTTACCAAGGTAATTCTTGTGCTAAAGTTTACCACAGAAAACACTTAACCCCTAGCTCCTTCAGCTCCCTTTAACCAAAGCTTAAAAAATAAAAAAATTTCCTATAGTTCGGGCCTACCCTTGGCTTCTCCCTAGACCCTAAAACACCTCAGCTAATATCACAACCAAGCCATACACATGCAAACAGTTCAAACATAATAGCCCCTATTTAAGGATGTTACAGTTCTACCCCCCTTAAAAATAATTTCGGCCTCGAAATTACCTGGTCAAAAGAGTTGAGGGTATTGCTGTCTCATCACATCCTCTAGTTCCCACGTAGCTTCTTCCACGCCATGGTTTCGCCACAACACCTTCACTAATGGAACCGACTTCTTGCGCAAAACTTTCACATCTCGGTCTAGAATCTGTACTAGTTCTTCTTCTATAGTCAAATCTGGGCTCACCTCAATTTCCTCCACCGATACATCATGCGATGGATCGGAACGGTAGCGTCTGAGCATGGAGACGTGGAAGACGTCATGTATCTTACTCAACTCTGCTGGCAACTCGAGCTGATAAGCTACTGGTCCTATTCGTCTCAACACCTTATACGGGCCAATGAACCTTGGACTTAGCTTGCCTTTTCTTCCAAATCTCAGCACTTTCTTCCATGGCGAGACCTTCAAAAAGACCTTGTCTCCCACGGCAAACTCTATATCTCTCCGCTTAAGATCGGTGTAGGACTTACGCTTTCCAAGCTTCCTTCAAACGAGCCCGAATCAACTTGACCTTATCCTCGGTTTTGAATCAACTCGACCCAACATCCGACGCCACCTAACTCATCCAAAGATGTAGGTGTACGACACTTCCTACCATACAACGCCTCATACGGTGCCATCTTAATGCTTGCCTGGTAACTATTATTGTATGCAAATTCAGCTAACAATAGAAATTTTTCCCAGCTGCCTCTGAAATCCAGAACGTAACCTCTTAACATTTCCTCTAGAATCTGGATTACCCTCTCAGACTGTCCATCAGATTACGGATGAAAAGCTGTGCTGAAATCCAACCTCGTACCCAATGCCTGATGCAAAGCTTTCCAGAACCTCGACGTGAACCTGGGATCCCTATCCGAAATAATTGACACTGGCACTCCATGCAACCTTACTATCTCTGCCACATACAACTTGGCTAACTTCTGGAGCAAAAAGTCAACTTGGACTGGTATGAAATGAGCCGATTTAGTCAGACGATCCACAATTACCCAAACTGAGTCTTTCTTGCTAGGCATAAGGGGAAGCCCACTAACGAAGTCCATCATAATCCTTTCCCACTTCCACTGCGGAATCTTTACCGGCTGCAACAACTCTGACGGCAACTGATGCTCAGCTTTAACTTGCTGGCATGTCAAACACTTGCCCACAAACTCACATACTTCCCGCTAAGTCCTCGCCACCGAATCGTTCCCTCAAATCACGATACATCTTACTGCCTCCAGGATGCATAGCGTATGGGCTACTACGAGCTTCCTGAAGGATCCGCTGTCTCAACTCAACGTCCTTGGGCATACATACTTTCCCTTGAAAACACAGAACTCCATCACTGCCCAAACTATAACCCTCTGATTCACCATTCTGCACTTGCAACCTTCAAGCACTCAAAACCTCATCTATCAGTTGTTTCTCCTTAACCTGATCAACCCAATTCAGCTTTACTTGCAATTCTGCCAAAAGACTCCCATCCTCATAAAGACTAAGGTGAGCAAACATCGACCTCAGATCTGCTACCACCTTACGGCTCAACGCATCAGCTACTACGTTAGCCTTACCCGGATGGTACTCGATCGAGCAGTCGTAGTCCTTCAACAACTCGATCCACCTTCGCTGCCTCAAATTTAAATCTTTCTGAGTCAAGAGGTACTTCAGACTCTTGTGATCCGTGTAGACTATCGACTTTTCCCCATACAAGTAATGCCTCCAAATCTTCAAGGCAAACACCACTGCAGCCAACTCTAAGTCATGAGTCAGGTAGTTACCCTCATGAGGCCTTAATTGTCGAGACGCATAAGCTACAACTTTTCCATCTTGCATCAGGACACACCCTAAGCCAGTATGCGATGCATCACAATAGACCGCGAATTCCTTTCCTGCCTCCGACTGAATCAAAACTGGAGCCTCAGTCAAAATCTTCTTCAACTTGTCAAAGCTTTCTTGTTTGCTTTCTCGGACCACCCAAACAAGACTTTTTCTCAACAACTTAGTCAGGCTACCGCGATCAAAGAAAAGCCTTCCACGAACCTCCTATAGTATCCTGCCAAACCCAGAAAACTTCGAATCTCTGCAACTGACTTAGGTGGTTTCCAATCCAACACTGCCTCGATATTACGAGGATCCACCCTAATCCCCTCAGCTAATACTACATGACCCAAGAAAGTCACCTCCTTAAGCCAAAACTCGCACTTACTCAACTTGGCGAATAGCTGCTTCTCCCTCAAAACCTGCAGCACCACCCGAAGATGCGCGTCATGTTCCTCCTCAGATTTCGAGTACACCAAAATGTCGTCTATAAAGACCACGATGAATTGATCCAAATACGGCTGAAACACTCGATTCATCATGTCCATGAATGCTGCCGGTGCATTGGTCAACCCGAATGGCATCACCAGAAACTCGTAATGCCCATACCGAAGTACGAACGCCGCTTTATGGGTATCACCTCCTTCACCTTGAGTTGATGATACCCTCGACCTAAGATCTATCTTAGAGAATACCGATGCACCCTTGAGCTGATCAAACAAGTCGCCTATCCCGGGCAACGAATACTTGTTTTTGATCGTCAACTTATTCACCGTGACGGTAGTCTATACACATCATCCGCATAGTACCGCTCTTTCTTCTTAACAAAAAGCACAGTGCTCCCCAAGGTGATACATGACTCTCGGCGGATGAAACCTCTGTCCAAAGAACTCCCGAATCTGAGCCTTCAACTCTACCAATTCTTTCTTGCGCCATCCTATACGGGGCAATAGACACCGGCGCGGTTCCGGTAACAAGTCTATACCGAACTCAACCTCGCGTCGGGGCAAACCTGTTCCTCCTCCGGAATACATCAAGAAACTCCCCACGATTCGGACATTCTCCACAAATGCATCCTTGGCTTCCAAAGCACAGACATGCACCATAAATGCTTCACAACCTTTCCTAACCATTTTCTCTGCCTTCAGCACAGAGACCACATTGGATAGGTAATCTCTTCTATTACCTATCATCACTACCTCCTCACCTACCACTGACTTCAACACCATGCGCTTAGCTACGCAATCCAAACTAGCTTGATACTTTACTAGCCAATCCATCCAAAGAATCAGATCGAACTCCCCAAACGGCAGTTCCATCAAGTCAGCCAAAAACACGACCCCTTGAAGTTCTAGGGGTACATCCCTATATAGTTTATTTACTTCTACAGAGTGACCTAGAGGGCTTATTACTGTCATCTCCCTAGAAGTAATCTCAAAGTCTAAGTTCATTGTTTCCGCTATGCTACTGGCAACATACGAGTGCGCCGAACCCACATCAATCAAAGTATTATAAGGTAGACCAAAGATTAAGAACGTACCAGTTATGATGTCCGGTACGTCGCCCTCCTCTCGATGCCTCGCTGCGTAGACCAATCCAGGCTGTCTCACCTCTGCACCACCTACACCTCTGCCCGGTGCTCCACGGCCTCTACCAGAGCCATTACCTCCCCTGGCTGCACCACGGCCCCTCTGAGGCTGCTGACCATCCCTCCTGATCTGTGTACGATTCTCGATCCCCGCATCGCAACCTAGCTGATCTTTTTGGACAGTCCCTCACTCGGTGCCCCATCGATCCACACTTGAAACATCCTCTGCTTCCACCCAACATTCTTCTCGGTGAGATTTCCCACACCGAGCACATCGTGGTGGCCATCGAGTGTTAGCAGCAGAGCCTCGCAGCTTGATTCGCCCCACCATATCTACCCCTTTCTGCGATTCCCGATGCACCCCGGATGATCCGTAATTCCTTTTATTCCAACCCTTATCCCGATTCCATCTTACCGATCGTTTCACTTCCTCAAGAACTTTGGCCTTTTCCACTAAGACCGCAAACTCTCTTTCCCCGCGTGGGGCAATTAACATCCGCACTGCTCGTCCTCACCCATCCTCAATCGACACACGCTCATGCTCGTGTGCCCATAATACCACGTGCATATCGACTCACCCAAAGGAATTCGTCTCATATTCTAACACGCCTTATTACCTTGGACCAAGTTCAGAACGCTTTGCGCTGCGCATCAATATAGCTAGCCCCTATGTATTTCCTCCGATAAGTCGCTCTAAAGAATACCCAAGTAAGATCATCCGCCATTGCTCCGCTCCTAATCGTGAGCCACCACCGATATGACTCATCTCGTGAGCGTAGATACTACCCCTTAAGCTTCTCCTTAGCCGAGAAGTCTAGATCATCCATAATACGCTTACGTCGCCTCCAACCAATATTCCGCCGTGTTAGGAGCCACACCGAGATCCTTTGAACACCTCGGCACCATTAGCCCGAGTCATTCGGGCACAGTTTCTAGCTCCCGCTCCAACGCCGCACCCGCGACTCTCTCGAACCCGCAGCATTGCTCGTGATATAAGCGTCATCACCACCCGTCCCGATCCTCGAAATTACACCACACCACCGGCGGCGGTGGTACCTCGTTTCCCGACCCGTGCGCAGACCCGACCGGTTCGGAAATAGTCACCCTACCTCTACCTTGTCCACGTGTATTACGCCCACGTCCACGTGCATTCATGATTACCGATACGAATTGATCTGACTACAAGTTTTATGCATTAGACTTTATTCCACTGTTTATTAAAGCACAGTCTTATGAGAAGTTTAATCAGAGATTGTTTCGTAAGTATATCCATCCTATAGTTCAAATCTCTAGGGTAGTTCCTACTACTATTAGTCACTACTATATAGTCATGCCAATATCACCATAATCACATCATCAAAAGCAACAGTTTGGGGTACTTACCTGGGCGAATTGGTGTCGGAGACTCGGTGCCATGCTTTCACCACTGTACTTTATCCCATAAAAGCCTTTCATAAACCATTTTAAAACATTTATAGGCCTCGGCCCCACAGCCGAGCTATTGAAACTGGCTCTGATACCAAAATTGTAACACCCCAAACCCGGTCAACACACCACGATCGAATTTGGCATATTACGGAGTGAAAATGTTTTAAGTAAAACAAGTTTGCCGATTTATTTCTATTGAAAATGCTGTTATCGTTTTAAGGTCTAGAAAACCCCGTATAAAGTGATGTTGAAATCGTTTTAGTGTTGTTTTAAAATCCGGAAAATAAGTTTTGGAAAATCCAATTGCTGTTTCAAATTTTGGAAAACCTTTCGATACTTATTAACAACCGAGTGAGTTGAACATAGTCAAGATTAAAACCATTTGCATTTGAAGTTGTTTGAAAATTTAGGTTTAAAATCATCTATGTTACCTTTGTTGTTACCCTATGAATAATGCTACCCGATGGTAACGTTTGAAAATCCCGAAATAGAGTATAGTTTTTGAAAATGTTACTATTTATCCGGTTACTTAAGCAATATCGAATTGTTAACCACATGCATAATATCATCAAAAAGTAAAGCAGGTAATTTAAAACCCAAAATAATACTTAGCGGCCTTATTACAAAACCAAACCAAATTTAAAGTAAATAGATAAAACTAGAGTAGTAATTTAAAATCAAAAACCCAAAAATAAGTTTGCATGGCCACCTCGAGTCCTCCCCGGCTCCCTATCCGCGATCTATGCCTCATCTGCAAAATATAAGGGAAGGGGTGAGTCACTCGACTCGATTGTATAAATACCCAACCCGATAGTGCAAACACTTACACAAATCATCGAGAAAACATGCAAATCATGCAACCCCATAACCTAACCATCCGATCTCCTTTATCTACCCCGTGTGGTCAAAACCACCGTGGTCAAAACCACCGTGACCGAAGTCACAAATATATATATCGTTGTGGTCAAAACCACCGGTGACCGTAGTCACAAATCAAGTGATGGGCCAACCCATCGTGTGGTCAAAACCACTGATGACAATCCCGTATCAATCATGTGGGGCCAACCCACTGTGGTACCAAACCACTGGGACGAATCAAAATATCCATATGTGGTCAAAACCACTGGTGACCGTAGTCACAAATATCATCAATGTGGTCAAAACCACTGGTGGTCAAAACCACTGGGACTTAGTCACAAATAATAATATCAAAGACGGGCCAACCCATCGTGTGGTCAAAACCACTGGTGATAGTCCAAATAGATCCTCCCCCTCCTCTCATCAAACCCATCATCAAGTCAAAATCATAAGTATTATAATATCATGAAATCATGCAATTAACGCATAGCATAGCATTTAACGGTAACATGACGATGTATATAAAAATCACATAGCAGGGGACTTACCCGAGTCCACGCCATGCCCACAAGGCAAAATCACCGATTTCAACGACTAATCGGTTTATAACGCTTAACACAATAACATGTAATACTAATGAAGTGTGTAAGGTTACACACCGGTTACTAATGAGACTACGGAACCCCGTGAGATCACGATCTAACGCACAAGTTCCCCTTCCTACATTCGGCCAATATCACCCTATTAGCAAAAAGCCATTCGGCTTCACCTGTAAATCCTGAAGAGTTAACGCACAGAACCACAATCCTTACCTTAACGCCTTTCGAGCACTAGTCATAACCCTTCCCCTACAATCGGCCAACACTAAACAACATAAACTTAATAGCCTTCTGGCTTTTCAAATGAATAAGGGAATGGTTAAATCGACATGTAACCTTACCACGGTCTTTAACTAAACTGACAGGTAGAGAGTAGATGATCACGATCCACTACTTCAAAACCCAAAGAACCTAGGAGAAACCAATTGCATAGTTGATTAAGAGTCAAGACAAATGCCAAATTTGGCTTTTGTTCTATACAATCGACAGAGAGAAAAGAAGAAGATGATAGAGTTTCACCAAGAACACTTACCCTCTTCAAACCCGATTAGAGAAAATCACACAAGAGAGATCTATGCTTAGTTGATATTTGGCCAAAAGTAAAAACAAGAAGGGGAGAGTTGAGAGCGATTTCAAAGAATGGGGTTGAGTGATCAAGGGAGATTCTGGCTATGGCTTAAGAAAAGAAAAAGCAGATGAGATTCGGCCAAAATGGAAGGAGAGAATGGAAGGGGTATTCGGTTTGAGTGATGGTGAAAAGAAGATGAAAGAAACAATTTAAAGAATGGCTTGAGGAAGAAGAAGGTTCGCCAACCAATAAGAATGGAGAGCAAGAAGAGATGAGGTTTAGGGAGGGTAGTGTTTCGGCTTCAAAGAAAATAAGTGAGGGTTTCAAATGGGGATTCGGCTCAATGCCTAAGAGAGAAGTCGACAAGAGCCTAAAAGCTTTCAGCTTTTGGTTCAAATGGTGCACTAAGGGAGAAATCGACAAGGGTAATGGATTTCGGCTTTTGGTTTCCAAAAAAACACCAAGGCATGACTTAGCCGAAAATGTCCACTTAGCTTGCCTCAAGGAATTTCGGCACTCCCCTAAGTCTTTCAAATTAACACTCCACCTTACACAATTTAAAATTTGGCCAACTACTCAAACTTCTCCCGCCACTCATTCAAACGAGTTTGAATTGCTCAAACTCCTAAATTCTCTCTTCTCCATCCGCTTTGAATCTGCTGACTGCTCAACGCTTATCCATCGAGTTTGAGTCGAGCACAACTCTTCCCTCTCTCTCGCGTCAAAAGAAATTCCCACGAGAGGATTCCCGCAGCTCGAACCTCGCTCCCTTCCTCTCGCTTGTGGCGTCCACCGCCAAGGCCCTAAGTGGCGCTTCCTTGCCACTTTACCAAGGTAATTCTTGTGCTAAAGTTTACCACAGAAAACACTTAACCCCTAGCTCCTTCAGCTCCCTTTAACCAAAGCTTAAAAAATAAAAAATTTTCCTATTGTTCGGGCCTACCCTTGGCTTCTCCCTAGACCCTAAAACACCTCACCTAATATCACAACCAAGCCATACACATGCAAACAGTTCAAACATAATAGCCCCTATTTAAGGATGTTACATTTATCGTCCCTAAATCGAGCCCTCGAGGCCCTAGAAATACCTTAGTAACAATTCATTACCAATTTGAAATCATTTGGGAAGTTTAGGAAAAAGTTACAAATTTTGGAATACTCGTGTGACCAGGCCGTGTAACTTTCAAACTAGGGAGACATGGCCGTGTCCCAGCCCGTGTCTTCACCCGTGTAACTCTTTGAGTAGGGTCACATGGCTGGGTCACATGCCCGTGTGCCAGGCCGTGTAACTAACTGACTTGCATGCAAAGGAACCTACAGTAGACACACGACCATATCGCCAGGTCATGTGTCACACACGGCTGAGTCACACGCCCGTGTCTGAGGCTGTGTAGATATAAATTTGCCTAAAATCAAGCCATTTCCTGCACCATTTCCTGCATAAACCTTTAGGCCTTTTTGAGCACATAACCAAGGCATTAGGACCCTACCAAGACATACATACAATGTAACACCCCAAACCCGATCTAGAAGTTAGGCCCGAATCTGGCGTGTCACATGGAAAAACTTGTTTGAGAATTATAGCCTCTTTGTTAAAACCCAAAACACTTAAGCAATTGTTAACCACTTGAAAACGTAATTATCTTTAAAAAAACTTTTTGGTGGCGAAATCATATTTGAAATAAATAATTTACAAAAATGTGATGTTTAGAAATAGAGCTTGCAGTATATTTTGAAATCGCTATGGAAACGTAGATAAAATACAAGTATTTTTGAGAGATCGTTTGATGAGTCAAAAATCGAGGTAGTGAGCTTTAAAACCGTGGCTTTTGAAAATATTGTTTATAATTCGAGAGAAAATTTCCGAGTTAAAATATTTGTAAAATTTTGTTATAAAATCCATTTATTAATCAATTTTGGAAAACCATTATTTATGATTTTAGAAAATCCCCGTTAAAACAATTCAAGCAATATAATAAGTACGACTAAACATAAAGCAATTTAAAACATATCCCAGAGGCCTTATTACAACTTAAACCAAAATAGCAAAATAATAAAATAAACTGAAATAGAAATTTGAAGTTCAATAACACCATTTCTGAAGTATGGCCTCCACCAAGTCATCCATGGGCCCAAGTCCTCATTACGGAGCATTACCTACAAGGGTTAAGAAAAAGGGGGGTGAGTTACAAGAACTCAGTGTGAAACCCCTTACCGTCATCCAATAGGCCTGAACCCATATAGGAACATCTTGGGCCGGAGCCCACTTTCATAACTTAACATAAATATATGAAGCAAATGTATGCAACCCAACCCATCCAACCGCCTCTCCCGCACTCAACCAGTCTCCTCCTGTGGGGATCAAGTCAACCCACCCCGCCAGCCTTCTCAATTTGCGCACAAGCTGCCATTTATAATAATTTTGTGGCTTAGCCACCAGAGTATCATATACGGTAACATAATCGGCACACGACTTAATCACGATGGCATAAAGCCATATTTAAATTGGCACATAGCCCATATCGCATTTGTGGCAATGCCACCGGCCTATACTTCTCTTCATTCAAGTTTCCCATCCCATGCAATATGTGATGATGCAATACATATAATAACATAAAATACCCACATGTATAACAACCATTAGTCTAGTAATTTATACGATGAATCGCCCATTATTGAGCTTTGTAATTCAAATTTCCACTAAGGCATTCTATCAATTCGCCCATAGGGCATTTCGATGAATCGGTCCATAAGGAAATTTCGGTAAATCGGTAATTTTACCCACTAAGGGTAATTCGGTAATCTCACAACCCAGAGTATTTCGGTAATTTACCCTCCAAGGGTATTTTGGTAATTCCGCAACCTAGACTTAACTACTAATATGGGGCATAAAAATGAAATCAGCTCCATCTACGTCATACTGACTAAATTGACTATAACTCGAGTTAGGAAACTCAAAATTTAGATCCATAAATTTTCCTTGAAACTAGACTCATATATCTCTTTACTACAATTTTTCCAGAAATTGTTGTCTTATCCGCTTAGTACAAAGTGTATTCATTAAAGATTCCCTTGTTACACCGTCCAACAGCTTCCGACCTCTCTTACCCAAAATTCAAATATCTCATCAGATTTGTTTTCATATGTTGCTCCCACTTGTTTATATTGAAAATAGGCTCACTAAGGAATCTATAAATATAACTTATAACTCATAATTCACTTTGTAAAATTTTAAACGATTTTTTCCAAGACAGAACAGGGAACCACGAAGTCAATCAAAACCAGTCTCACTAAAATTAAAATATCACAGAATATAAAATTCCTCTTTCTACTCCGTTTCTTTCATATGAAAATAGACACAATAAGCTTTATTTCGATATCTTTTTAACTTTCTAACTCCCTTTATCCTATTTTTCGTGATTTTTCAAAATCACGTCACTGCTGCTGACCAAACTGTTTCATTGCAAAATATGGTTACCACTACTAAAATACGTACACCCGAGTAGTCACGGATGCCGGTTTCCGATTTCCTTCGGTATTTCGACCAAATCATAGAACATTTCATGCAAACTTTTAAAGAGATATGAGATTACCGCCATTTCAAACATGTATTCGGTAGGGTACGGGATTACACACCTTATTCGGAATCCGTAACACGATACTCTCTCAAGGCACCTAAAGGTACAATCAGTTAACAATTAGTCCAAAGCCCAATTTTCAACTTCAACCAAGTATTGCGATTGATTAACAATCTATATCACTTACCAACAATCCGAGTCTCTTATTACGAGGGATAGGTGATCGGGCGATTTGGTTCCTTGTTGCGATTTCCACCACTTGACTTATGGCTAGAATGATATTTGGCCACCCACTAATATCACTACGAAAGAGTATTGATCACAACATGAGAATGATGGACAGAGTGACATTTTGATAAGAAACAAAGTTGACTAACCGAATAACGATGAACATTCATATTCGATTAGGAAGAAAAAGAACATAAAAATAGAAAGAGGGATATAAGATCACTTACCGATTCGATTAAGAAGAGATTTTTTCATACACGATGGGGAACGAAATGATGAAGAAATAGGATGATAAGGGGTTCGGCTATAGAGAAAATCGAACAGGAAATGTAATCACAAAGTGATGTCGATTAAAGAAGAAGAAAAGGTTGATGAAATGGTCAAAAGAGAAAAATGAATGGAGAAAAGTGCTTTGGTAATTTCGGCTATCAAAGGGAGATGAGCAAGGTGAGTGTTTCACCAAACAAAAGAAAAGAATGTACAAATGTGTTGGGAGATTTCGGCCAAAGCTAAGAGGGAGATGGATTTGAAAAGAAGACACAAATGTTCAAAGAGAAAAGTGTACCTCTCATGCACCCAAAAACTAACAAAATGATCTAAAGAGAAAAGAGAAATTCGACTCTTCCTTTCCCCCTAACAAAACCGTGTACACTAAACCAAAAAGGTCAAACATTTTGGCCATCAAAACATTCCAAAACATTTTCCTCTCTTTGGGCCAACATGTTCCCTATACTTGCCTTTTCTTTTGATTTCTTTCCCTACCTTCATCCTTTCCCAATATCCTTAGCCACCTTGCCAAAATTAAAAAGTCCAACTTGCCTTATTTACTAGCTTGGCCGACACTTAGGGAAACAATACAAAAATAATAGTCAAAATTTGCACATTATGGGATTTGAACCTCTTCCCTCCATACTCTTCACTTAATGCCATAACCTCTTTGCCATATGCTCAATTATGCTAGCACATTACTCATTTAATTCCATAAACATTGAGGTCACTTACTATATCTCCTTAAAGTGCTAAAACATAAAATTTACCTATAGCCTAACTTGAACCCGAAACTTCCTAGAATCCTCGTAACTTTCAAAAATCACCCTCCTAATAAGTCCAACTTGAAATAATGCCGTTCTCAAATTCCCATAAATTTTAAAACGCTTCTATGCTCAAGGTCCAATGGGCCCAATCCTACTAGGCCCAATTTCGGGTCGTTACATTCAATGATCAATTTAAGAGTCCTAAATCAACTAACCAATATGCCATTCAAGGAACTTCAAATGAAATCATCAAAACATACCTAAACATTCATATTTTACCACTTTTCATTCATCAATTCCTAATTCAAAACTTACGAAACATGCCACAAAATGACCATTATCATGCCATTGCAAAACATACCATATGATCCTTTTCAAACATGCATTACAAGTTAACCGAAGTGACTCAATCCATCAAGATGTCAAATGATATCAACCAAGATAAATTACACAACATATACATACCAAAACAACCATTAAACATTCAACTAAATATCCTTATAAGTCCACCTATACATGCCATTATAAATTATAAACTTGGCCAAAACATCAAAAACTACCAATATTTATGCTATATAGTGTGATAGATATCTGGTGAGCTTACAAATCGACTGAGCTTCCAATAATCTATAAAACATAAGAAAGAAACTATATAAGAAAATAATGCTTAGTTAGTTCATAGAACACGAAACATAACATACCATTTCATTTACATAATAACAAGAATAAGCAAAAGATAACCCAAATCGATTGAGCTTGGCACATGCCTATGCATCATCATCAATACACAAGCTAGTGCATTTGTACATAACTCACTTGGATTAAACATAAGATAAGTCATTTCCATATGAACATACATCATTTGATTCATTCATCTTTCATAAGAATATGCATAATTCCATTTGGAAACTTACCATTTCAATCCCTTTTCTTTACCATTGAACCATCTAGAATAACATCGGATACTCGGGAAAGCTCACACAAAGTGTGCTTAAACATATAACCGTAACCTTTCCTTTACATCATTGCTCACACGAGCTGTGAAATGGGCCTGCTCACAGAGTTGTGGGTCAGAATGTAAGTTACATGATGTTGCTCACACGAGTTGTGGAGTATCCGAAACAAATGCAGTACCTTAGCCATCAGTAGGACATTCAAGACCAGCACCCGAAACATAAAATCCCTAATGACATGTCATTTGTATCCTACGAATTCCTAAGGTTCAACCCGGACTTGATAACCCTTATAGCATTGATTTGTTTATATATCAATCAATTCACATGATAAATAACATTGTAACATACTATTTGAAATAACATTAAAATGATAACTATTCATACGAACTTACCTCGACAACTAGGGCATAGAAACGAAGTCAAACTAATCCGAGGCTTCAGCTTTTCCCTGATCTAAATCCGTAGGTGGTCTATATTGATCTCAATAAACAAATTCAATCCATTTAATACCTTAGTATTCGATTTAGTCCATATTTCATATTTATGCAAAGTTACTATTTTGCCCTAACATTTTAACTTTTCACAATTCAGTCCTTAAGCTCATAAATTGAAATCTAAGAATTTTAATCCCCCATTCAAGCTAACCGAATTCTCTAGGGACTTAAACCAACCCATACTAATCATCATTTCATAAATTTAACATGAACTTTTACTATATTTACAAATTAATCCCTATATGTAAATTTCATCAAAAATTATTTTACAAAACTTGTTTATTTATCAACAAGGATCCATAATCTACCATTTAACATCTAGAATCATGGAAGAACAGTCATGGTATAACCCTCAATCTTTAACAGTTTTGCAAATTAATCCCTAGGCTAGCTAGATTAAGCTAAAACAACCTTAAAAACATAAAAATCATTAAAAACAGAACAAAACTACATACCATGCAAGTGAAACTGTGCTTGGCCGAACCCTAGCTATGTCTCCTTTGAAGAATCAGTTGAGAAGAAAACAAATGGAGGAAGATGATGATTTTTACTTATTTTTTTTGATCTCTATTTACCATTTTACCATTTTACCCTTTAAAAACATTCAAAATTTTAATAAAACCTTACCATGAATATCCACTAACTATATAAATGGTCTAATTACCATTAAAGTCCATTCACTTTAAATTTTCATAGCCATTTGATCATTTTAACTAATGGAACTCTACTTTTAAACTTTTTACGATTTAGTCCTTTTCACTTAATTAATCATGCAAACATCAAAATTTCTTAATGAAATTTTAATAAGACCTTACTAACACTCCATAGACATTAAAATAATAATAAAATAAAAATTTACTCGTCAAATTTATGGTCCAAAAACCACTTTTTCGATTTCACTAAAAACTATATATTACAAAAGGGGTTGATCCATTGGCGGCTCAGATATGGCTAGAGGCAAAAAATCGAGTATTTTAATAGTTAGAATGCTTGCCCAATTAATGTGTTATGTGCCTTGTTTCTCTTCAATAGGGAGAAGCATATAATTAGTGGCAGACTATTATCCGTCATGTGTCCGTTCATCGGATTGACTAAGATTTTGATACGAACTCGTTTCATAATTGATTAGATTCGTTTGATGCCCAATCGTGAATTTGAGTAGAAATGATTCGTTTTGAAATGAACTAAGTTTCAAACAAAGAAAAGGCTGATGAATGAAAGAAATGGGTTTAAAATAAGGTAACAAAATGGTTAAATAAAGATAACAGATAATTTGACGAAGGCCGAAAAAGAACCAACAATATTGGATTGTTGACCCTAATCTCAAATGGACCTTAGGTGATTTACGGTTTAGGGAAAACATCAAAAGATAAACCTTGACCCACTATCAATTAGTGATAGGAACCAAAGGTATACGAACGCCACACTCAAAAGTGATAAGTTCGGCAAACAATAGAAAGGATAGACGCCACAAGCTATGCTTGATGTAATATCCCGGGTTGGGGGGCTATTTTGTTGTTGCATGATATTGCATGTGTTGGTGTGCTATGTTGCTATTTCTATGTTTTAGGGGCTTAGTTGTAGGCTAGGAGTATGCCTGAGGGAATGGGAAAATTTAGTTTTGAGCTTTAGGTGTAGGGAGCTGATGGAGTGAGGATATGTATTTTATTTGGTGCTTGTTGCACAAGTGAGGAGCTGGCAAAGTGGCAAGGCATGCGCTACTTGGGAGCTAGGTGTGGCGTCAACTGCATGAGGTGGAGGTCTTGTGTTCAAGCCGCAAAGACCTCACATTTTGGCTTCATTTTGGACGGCATAGGAGGGAAGAGTTGGATGTAGTTCAAATTCCACTTTGGACCAAGTCAAAAGTTCAAATGTTGGGTGGAGAGTAATTGTAGGAGTAAGACTTGGTAAACACATTTGAAATGTGTGGTTGGGAGCTATTGGGGGGATTATGGCCGAATTTGAGGGAGTTTGGAGTGGGGGAGTGGACGGCTTGGAGTGGGGAGTTGGTAGCCGAAATGCATTTTTGCATTTTTGGCATTCTTTTTGGTTGTTTTTGGTCACACTTGGTAAAAAGAGTGTAACATCCCAAATATGGGGTTATTTGGAATTTGATTATTTTCTTATTATGAACTGCTGTGATATTATTAATGGAGTAATAGAGCTTAATTTAAGGCTTTGAGTGTGCCCGGTTTGATAGAAAAATTTCAGTTTTTAATTTTAAAAGAAGGGAGCCTTAGCAAGAGGGGTGTTATAAGAATAAATGGGTGTAATCTGACACTAATTAGGCCTTGGATAAGTGGCAAAGCAAGCCCACTTAAGAGCTAGCATGTGACGCCACCAAGGAGCAAGGGAGAGCCTTGGTTCGAGTCACAAAATCCTCCTTTTTGCTCTTTATTTTGGACGGCAAAAGAGAGAGAGAAATGTTCAATTCAAACACTTCAGGATAATAAGAATTTTATTTGGATTTTATTTGAATATTTGTTTAAAAGTTGGCAGAGAGAAAAAGTAGGAACCTGATTAATTCAAATTCTTTTGAATGATTTTAAACAATTGGCCAAGAGTAATTCAGGGTGTTGGCCGAATCTAGGACTCCTTGTTGGAGAGGAGTAATCGGCAAGGGAACTATGTAGAGGGGGAGGCCGAATTCTCTTAGTCTCTTACTTGACAATTTCGGCTAAGCATTTTCTCATCTTCCACCCCTTTTCCTTCTTTTTCATCTTTTCTCAAAACCGAAACTCTCTCTACCCTTTCTTCATTTAATCCCTACCTTCTTTTCCCTTCTCTTCTCTTTCTCTATTAGCCGAATCTACTCCCTACCTTGTGCCAAATTCCCTTCTCCTATCTAGAAGCACTTTGGCCGAATATTAGAGTAACATAAGTCTCTTCGGATTTCTTTTTCAAACGATTGGTGAAGGTAAGTATTGCAAAACCCTCCTCCCACAATCTTTTGTTCTTGGTCGACTTGGATGAATGGGAAGCCAGAAATTCGGCACATGTTGATGGTGTGGCTAACTATTCTTCTCCTTTGAAACCGATTTCTTAGAAGGTGCTCCGGATTTTGAAGTGCACCATCCAAACCTCTATTCTCGATAATCGGCTTTGGTAAGGGTGGTAAGGATCCATTTTAAGATCATTAATTCTTTTAAGTAATCGAAAGCCAAGGCTATCATAGTGGCTACTAATAATTGCCGATTGTAGGGTAGTAAAGTAGATTCACCAAAATGTGTGCTGTGGCTAGTATTCAAAGCGAGTAGGTAAAGATTCGGGTTCAAGCAATAACCCTAAAAGGATTATTTGGTTTGGCCGAATGGCCCATATCACTAACACTATTTTGGCCGAATATAGGGGCTAGTGGATCTAAGGTGGCCGACTTCTTCATTCGGGATTTAGATTATTCGTGGGTGACAGTGTGTACATACACACGTATAGCGCTTAATGTTGTGTTATATATATATATTCGTATGTAAATCGCTTGATGTAGATGCGGATTGGTACCATAACGGTACAAGTGAGGATCCCGTAAGTCTCTCATTAATATGAGATTACTTTAATGCTTTTGGGAAGCATGGCTTATTGATACATGTGATAAATGCATGAGATCTCATTGTTAATCGCTTACCTACTATGGGCTATATGTAGAGGAGGGGGCAAGTGATGTCTCGTCTTGACGAGCACCAGTGTTTTGGTAACACACTCGTGACTATATGTCACCGGAGGTTTGGTACCTCCAGAGGTTTGGTACCTCATAGCGACTTGTCCTCGTGGTTAACACCACCGTGGGTTGGCCCCACTTGAGATATGGGATCGTCCGCCGCTGATTTGGTATCACACGATGGGTTGGCCCCATCACCCGATTTGTGTCTACGGACACCGCTGCTTTGGTAGCACATTGTGACTATACGTCACCAAAGGTTTGGCACCACCAAAGTGTTTTGGTAACACATCGTGACTACGGTCACCAAAGGTTTGGTACCACATGGGGTAGACAAAGGCGTTTGGTTGGCTAGGTTGGGCACACGATACTCTGCATATCAACCTGTTATATGTTGTGTATGAGATGTTGTTTTTTTAAACGGGGAAGGGTTACATATCGAGTCTTGGTGACTCACCTTCTCCTTTAACATTTTTCAGTGACCCGTAGATGGCGGTTGAGGAGCCGGTTGGACTCGAGGTGGCCATGCAGAAGGATTTAAATTTATAGAACTTTAAATTTGGTTATTTTTATTTTGGTTGTAATAAGGCCTCCCTAAACTTTATTCGTGTTATTTTTTTTTATATGTTGGATATTTACTTTAAACTATATTATTAAAACTGAGTTGAAATCACATGTTTTCTTAAATCAACACGAAAATGTTTTATCGTGCCATCGGGCACACTTGAAACTTGTATAATAACCGGACTTAATTAAATTTCCGAATTAAATCTAAGTGTAGCTTTGGCAAGATGATCAAAAACGAGAAGTTTTCAATAAAACTTAAATAGGTATTGAAATGGTGTTCACAAGGTTTTTCTCCGTAACAAATCAAATTCGGTCGTAATGTTTGGGCCGGGTTTGGGTTGTTACAAAATTGGTATCAGAGCCCAGTTCAAAGCTCGGCTGTGGGGGCCCAAGGCCCAAAAATGTTTTAGTAGGCCTTTTGAATTGTTTTTGGGTTTTAAGCAGAATGGCCCGAGTCTCCGGCACCAATCCGCCCAGGTAAGTATATCTAAACCTCTTGGTGAATTATATTCTGTAGAAGGGTAGGAAGCATGGAACGTAGATAGACTTATAGGACTTGGACCCTAAGGCTAGATTACTCAAACACACAAACAAGACATAAGACTTAAAGAACTAAACTAACCTATGACTTAGTCAATGAGCTAGGGTGTGGTAACCCCTGTACGCATGTCTAGGATTGGATCCTAAGAGCACAGTATTTAAGCGGTCCTCGTGACTCACCTCCTCTTCGCGGTATCCTACAGTGCGTAGCTTCCTGGTTCACCCTAACTCGTAGGGCTCGAGGTGGTGTGGTAACCTCTGTGGCGCATGTCTAGAAAGGTTCAGTGAGAGCTTGGTATTTAAGCGGTCCGCGTGACCCACCTCCTCTTCACTCGAATTCTGCCTGGTGCGTAGCTTTGGTTCACCCTGACCAGGAGGGCTCGGTCATAGGCTAAACACAATGATTAAAACCCGAAAAAGGGAATTAGCCATGGTTTCGAAAAAGAATGAAACAACGAACCCTAATGATTTCAAAACTTGTGCAATAACCCTCTCAAATCCTAGAACATTACTTTTACAACGTTTTTCTCGAAAAACGTAATTTGTGAAAAAATTACAGAAATACCCTTAGGAGTAAAATTACCAAAATGCCCCTGACCCATAAAATATTAATTCAATGGTTTTGCCCAAAAATTTCAACTATTTTACAAATATTCAATAACTTAGCTTTGGAAATCATCAGCAAAATATTTTGGTTCTGGAAAATTACGAAAATACCCCTGTAGGAAAAAGACGAAAATACCCCTAGGTTAGAAATGGGCAGAAATGTCCGATGAGCGAATAGGTATGGAAAGTATTAAGGAATGGATGCATGAACTTCCTTGTGTGAACTAGGATAGGAAACTGAGACTTTGTTTGCTCGAAAGAATCTCTGATTAAACCTTATCCATAAAATTTCGTTGCGAGTAATAAAGTGAAACAAATGCTAACGCATAAAATTTTTCTTAATCAGATTAAAAGCGCGGTAGATAGAATGAGTTCTAGAGGACGTGGGCGCCGTGGACGTGGTAGGGGTAGGATGACGGTGTCCGAACCCGTCAGTCGGGACAAGGTTCGAAAATGAGGTACCACTGCCACCACCACCTCCTACTTTTAGAGCTGAGGAGTCGAATCAGACCGGTGGCGAGTCGATATCGCAAGCTGTGTTGCGAGTTTTGGAGATGGTGGCTGGGGCTGGTGGAAATGTAGGAGCTCGGAAATCTGTCCCCGGCGACTCAGATCTAACGGAGCGGAGGTATTCCGAGGTGTGTCGAGTGGCACCCGGTCAGTGGAATCTTGGCTAGAGTCAATCGAAAGAATCATGGATGACCTTGACTTTGACCGAGGAAGAGAAGGCGAAAGGGCGGTGTCGCTTCTAAAGGATGAAGCGTGTCGGTGGTGGCTTACGGTTCGAGATGGGGCTACAGCAGATGATTTGACTTGGGAGTATTTCGAACCACCTATCGGAAGAAGTATGTGGTATCGGCTACACCGACGCTTGTGAGAAAGGCTTTTCTCCGGGATTAGTGCAAGGAACTAAGTCCGTGTCGAATATGAGGCGGAATTTTTAAGGCCGAGTAGGTACGCGAGAGGCATCGTGGCTCTCGAACATGAGCGCCGTGTCCGCTTTGAGGACGGACTCAGATGATTTAAGGTTCTTGATTGCCCCACAAAGAGTTCGTGAGTTCTCATCCCTAGTGGAGAAGGCTAAGGTGGCGAAAGGATGGTCAAGAAGGGTTGTGAGGCGTATTTGGTTCAAATCATGTGCTTTGGAAGCTAAGGGGTTAGTAATTGAAAAGGTCCAAACGGTTGGGGAATTTGTTTTGATGTGTTCCCGGAGAAGAACTTCCGGTCCGCCTCCCGGATCGGGAAGTCGAATTCAAGTATAGACTTGCTACCGAACGGCACTGTGTCCATAGCACCATACCGAATGGCACCAAAGGAGTTGGTGGAGCTAAAGGCTCAAATTCGGGAGCTCTTGGATAGAGGGTTTATACAACCAAGTATATCCCCGTGGAGAAGCGCTGTTTGTTGTCAAAAAGAAGGACGGTTCTATGCGGATGTGTATCGACTACCGTCCGGTTGAACAAGTTAACGATCAAGAACAAGTATCCGCTTGCCTCGGATCGATGACTTGTTTGATCAACCGAAAGGTGCGTCGGTATTCTCAAAGATTGACCTTAGGTCGTTATCATCAATTAAGGGTGAAGGAGGCTGATGTTCACAAAAGCGACATTCGAACTCGGTATAGGCATTTCGAGTTCTTGGTGATGCCATTCGGGCTGACCAATGCACCGCGGCATTTATGGACTTGATGAATAGAGTATTCCAACAAAGATTTGGATCGGTTAAATGCGTGGTGTTCATAGACGACATATTGGTTTATTCAAAGACGTAGAGGAGCATGACAAGCATTTACGGGTAGTTACGCAAGTATTGAGGAGAAGCGAGGTTATATGCCAAATTCGATAAGTGCGAATTTTGGCTTAGGGAAGTGGCTTTCTTAGGTCATGTAGTATCACGGAAGGAATTAGAGTAGACCCTCAAAGATTGAAGCGATATTGGAGTGGAAACCACCTAGGGCGGTGGTGAAATACGAAGTTTTACTGGGTTTAGCAGGTACTATCGGAGATTCGTGGAAGGATTCTCTCTAATAGCAATCTTGCCGTTGACCAAGTTACTAAGGAAAGGTGTTCCATTTGTATGGACGGAGAAGCGACAAGAAAGCTTTGATAAGTTAAGGAAAATTTTGACTGAGCTCGGTTTTGAGTACGACTGAGCGGGAAAGTTATTCACGATCTATTGTGATGCATCTCACACCGGTTTGGGATGTGTGTTGATGCAGATGGGAAGGTAGTAGCCTATGCATCCCGTCGATTAAGACCGCATGAGGTTAACTACCCAACGCGACTTGGAGTTAGCGGCGGTCGTCTTCGCTCTGAAGATATGGAGACATTACCTGTATGGAGAGAAGTCGATGGTCTACACGGATCACAAAAGCTTGAGGTATCTTCCGACTCGAAGGATCTGAATCGAGGCAGCGTCGGTGGATTGAACTACTAAAGGACTACGATTGTTCAATCGAGTACCATCCGGTAAGGCTAATGTAGTAGCCGACGCATTGAGCCGGAATGTGGTGATGACTTAAGAGCAATGTTCGCTCGGTTGAGTTTATATGATGATGGGAGTCTTTTGCGGAACTCCAAGTAAAGCCGACTTGGGTTGAGGAGGTTAAGGAAAAGCGATTAGTGGATGAGGGCTTGAGCGCTAAGAGGGTACAAGTTCAAGACGGTGGTTTGGAAGAGTGCAATCTGTCTAGTGATGCAGTGCTTTGTTTTCAGGACGAGCGTGTATGCCAAGGGATACCGAATTAAGGCGAAAAATTCTCCAAGATGCACATAGCGGCCCATACGCTATGCATCACGGGGAAGCAAGATGTATGGAGATTTGCGAAAACATTACTCGTGGCACAGGTTGAAGCGTGAGATAACAGAGTTCGTAGGGGAAGTGTCCGACGTGCCAGCGAGTTAAGGTTGAACATCGATTACCATCGGGACTACTTCAACCGATAAAGATCCTCAATGGAAATGGGAGAGGATCACCATGGATTTCGTTAGTGGGCTACCCCTTACGCCCACCAAGAAGGATGCGATTTGGGTAATTGTGGATCGCTGACTAAATCGGCTCACTTCATGCCGGTGAGAATGGATTACTCACTCCGAAGCTAGCGAAGGCGTATGTGGGGAAATAGTAAGGTTGCATGGTGCCAAGATGTCGATTATCTCGGATAGGGATCCCGATTCACGTCAAGGTTTTGGAAAGCGTTGCATCAAGCTTTGGGTACACGGTTAGATTTGATCACGACTTTCCATCCACAGATCCGACGGACGATCGGAAAGGGTGATCTGATTTTAGAGGACATGTTAAGAGGTTGTGTCTTGGATTTTAGTGGTAGTTGGGAGGAGTACCTACCATTAGCGGAATTCGCTTATAACAATAGTTATCAAGCGAGTATTCAAATGGCTCCATACGAGGCCCTATATGGACGAAAGTGCCGTACTCCTACATGTTGGACGGAGTTGGGAGAACGACAAGTTATGGGTCCAGAATTGGTAACCGAGACGGAAGACAAAGTCAAGGTGATTCGATCTCGTCTCAAGGAAGCATCGGATAGGCATAAGTCTTATGCCGATCTCAAACGCAAGGAAGTGGAGTATCTTTGTGGGAGACAAAGTCTTTACCAAAGTGTCGCCTTGGAAAAAGGTGTTGAGATTTGGACGGAAAGGGAAGCTAAGCCCAAGGTTCATCGGGCCATATACAGTTGTAAAGCGAGTAGGACCGGTAGCTTATCAGCTAGAGCTGCCGGCAGAACTGAATCAGATTCATGACGTATTTCATGTATCAATGCTGAGACGGTATCGGTCAGATCCTTCGCACGTTGTGCCAGTAGCAGAGATTGAGGTGAACTCGGATTTATCTTTTGAAGAAGAACCGGTTCAGATTGTAGACCGAGATGTGAAAGTTCTACGTAGGAAGGCAGTGCCTTTAGTAAAAGTGTTATGGCGGAACCACGGAGTGGAAGAAGCTACGTGGGAGCCCGAGGAGGTGATGCGGCAGCAATACCCCCATCTCTTTTGATCAAGGAATTTCGAGGACGAAATTTATTTTAAGGGGGGTAGAACTGTAACATCCCAAATATGGGGTTATTTGGAATTTGATTATTTTCTTATTATGAACTGCTGTGATATTATTAATGGAGTAATAGAGCTTAATTTAAGGCTTTGAGTGTGCCCGGTTTGATAGAAAAATTTCAGTTTTTAATTTTAAAAGAAGGAGCCTTAGCAAGAGGGTGTTATAAGAATAAATGGGTGTAATCTGACACTAATTAGGCCTTGGATAAGTGGCAAAGCAAGCCCACTTAAGAGCTAGCATGTGACGCCACCAAGGAGCAAGGGAGAGCCTTGGTTCGAGTCACAAAATCCTCCTTTTTGCTCTTTATTTTGGACGGCAAAAGAGAGAGAGAAATGCTCAATTCAAACACTTCAAGATAATAAGAATTTTATTTGGATTTTATTTGAATATTTGTTTAAAAGTTGGCAGAGAGAAAAAGTAGGAACCTGATTAATTCAAATTCTTTTGAATGATTTTAAACAATTGGCCAAGAGTAATTCAGGGTGTTGGCCGAATCTAGGACTCCTTGTTGGAGAGGAGTAATCGGCAAGGAACTATGTAGAGGGGAGGCCGAATTCTCTTAGTCTCTTACTTGACAATTTTTACCTAAGCATTTTCTCATCTTCCACCCTTTTTCCTTCTTTTTCATCTTTTCTCAAAACCGAAACTCTCTCTACCCTTTCTTCGTCGAATCCCTACCTTCTTTTCCCCTTCTCTTCTCTTTCTCTATTAGCCGAATCTACTCCCTACCTTGTGCCGAAATTCCCTTCTCCTATCTAGAAGCACTTTGGCCGAATATTAGGAGTAACATAAGTCTCTTCGATTTCTTTTTCAAACGATTGGTGAAGGTAAGTATTGCAAAACCCTCCTCCCACAATCTTTTGTTCTTGGTCGACTTGGATGAATGGGAAGCCGAAATTCGGCACATGTTGATGGTGTGGCTAACTATTCTTCTCCTTTGAAACCGATTTCTTAGAAGGTGCTCCGGGATTTTGAAGTGCACCATCCAAACCTCTATTCTCTGACAATCGGCTTTGGTAAGGGTGGTAAGGATCCATTTTAAGATCATTAATTCTTTTAAGTAATCGAAAGCCGAAGGCTATCATAGTGGCTACTAATAATTGCCGATTGTAGGGTAGTAAAGTAGATTCACCAAAATGTGTGCTGTGGCTAGTATTCAAAGCGAGTAGGTAAGGATTCGGGTTCAAGCAATAACCCTAAAAGGATTATTTGGTTTGGCCGAATGGCCCATATCACTAACACTATTTTGGCCGAATATAGGGGCTAGTGGATCTAAGGTGGCCGACTTCTTCATTCGGGATTTAGATTATTCGTGGGTGACAGGTGTGTACATACACACGTATAGCGATTAATGTTGTGTTATATATATATTCGTATGTAAATCACTTGATGTAGATGCGGATTGGTACCTTAACGGTACAAGTGAGGATCCCGGAAGTCTCTCATTAATATGAGATTACTTTAATGCTTTTGGGAAGCATGGCTTATTGATACATGTGATAAATGCATGAGATCTCATTGTTAATCTTGTTTACCTACTATGGGCTATATGTAGAGGAGGGGCAAAGTGATGTCTCGTGGCCGACGAGCACCAGTGTTTTGGTAACACACTGTGACTATATGTCACGTGAGGGTTTGGTACCTCCAGAGGTTTGGTACCTCATAGCGACTTGTCCCCGTGGTTAACACCACCGTGGGTTGGCCCCACTTGAGATATGGGATCGTCTGCGGTGATTTGCTATCACACGATGGGTTGGCCCCATCACCCGATTTGTGTCTCACGGACACCAGTGCTTTGGTAGCACATTGTGACTATACGTCACCGGTGGTTTGGCACCACCGGTGTTTTGGTAACACATCGTGACTACGGTCACCAAAGTGGTTTGGTACCACATGGGGTAGACAAAGGCGCTTTGGTTGGCTAGGTTGGGCACACGATACTCTGCATATCAAGCCGTTATATGTTGTGTAAGAGATGTTGTTTTTTTAAACGGGGAAGGGTTACATCTCGAGTCTTGGTGACTCACCTTCTCCTTTAACATTTTTCAGTGACCCGTAGATGGCGGTTGAGGAGCCGGTTGGACTCGAGGTGGCCATGCGAAGGATTTAAATTTATAGAACTTTAAATTTGGTTATTTTTATTTTGGTTGTAATAAGGCCTCCTAAACTTTATTCGTATTATTTTTTTATATGTTGAATATTTACTTTAAACTATATTATTAAAACCGAGTTGAAATCACATGTTTTCTTAAATCAACACGAAAATGTTTTATCGTGCCATCGGGCACACTTGAAACTTGTATAATAACCGACTTAATTAAATTTCCGAATTAAATCTAAGTGTAGCTTTGGCAAGATGATCAAAAACGAGAAGTTTTCAATAAAACTTAAATAGGTATTGAAATGGTGTTCACAAGGTTTTTCTCCGTAACAAATCAAATTCGGTTAAGTAATGTTTGGGCCTGGTTTGGGTTGTTACAAAGAGAAAGTTCCTTCTAGTCTTTTGTGAGTCGAATTTCTTCAACAAAGCTTCTTCACACTTTCTTCCTCGAACCGAAAAGCACAAGCAAATTTGCCGAATTTTCTCTGTGTTGTTTTTCTCAAACATCTTGGTAGCCGAATACCTATCTCTCCCTTTCTTCAGGTGTAAACCGAAACTAGTATTCCCTCTTCTCATACCTCATTTTCTTCTCTTTTGAAACGCTAAAGCCTAAATTTACCTTGCCTAAACCGAATCTCCATTCATCCCTTCCATTTCTTTTCTTCTCAAAATCAAAATAGAGGTGTTAAACACCTAGTGCCGATTTCTTCTTTCTATTGCTTTCAACTTAGCCGAATATTTCCCTTCTCCCAGTAGTCTCCTTGGCCGAATATTTTGTTCTTCTTTTGGTGCAAGCCTTGGCCGAATCTCTTGTGGTTCTCTCCTAGAAGTCCTATTTTGGCCGAATATTGGGTGTTGGTAAGCTCTTGGCCAATGGCCATTCCTCTTTTCTCTCAAGTGTTATGTCGATTTTGGTTTATGGAAGAGGGTTAACCATTCGTTTAAACATCTCATGTTAGGGGCAATCGAGATTTCAAAGCGATCGGTTGGAGCATTTCCTTTGTTAATCGATTGGTAAGTAAGGGTAAGTGATTGGTATTATTTTATTAGTTCAATCTTTTGGTTTCGATTAAGTCAAGGGTGACAAGGGATTAACTATTCTTTTAATAGGTGTGCCGATTGTTAAAAGAGGAACCATTGTTGGTTCGGGTTTGGTAGGAAACCAAACGCTTTGCAAGGTAAGGGTTAATCGATATACCCTTTGGTTTATATGGTTATGGCCGAATGGTTTAAGTGATTAACCCATGGTTGGTCGATTGTTTTTAGGAGCAAAAGGATCGAGG
Organism: Gossypium sturtianum; assembly: GCA_025698515.1. Classification (NCBI taxonomy): domain Eukaryota; kingdom Viridiplantae; phylum Streptophyta; class Magnoliopsida; order Malvales; family Malvaceae; genus Gossypium; species Gossypium sturtianum. Next base: position 97,053,644 of record CM046952.1, read on the forward strand.
GTCTTAAACCGTTTCTTAGGATTAAAACCTTCGCTATTTCGGTGTGTAAACTAACACACTTCGCTTTAGTAATATGATTAATAACCTAATTACTTATTAAAGTGAAACAATATGGTTGATGGATTTGGTACCCGATGGGGTATAAGCACGGATACGGGTAAGTCCGTTTCATTACTGAGATCTGTAGAGTGATATATGTGATAACATGTTTTATGATGTAAATACCATGAGATGTCATTTGAGCATGTTAGCATGATTGCATGTTTTATATCATTTGCATTAGTATGACATGTGTGGGTGATATGAGAGGAGGGGGAATATGATATCCGTGTCTTTGGGACACTGTGTCTTTTGGGACACCAGAGGTTTGGCACCTCCAAAGTGGTTTGGTACCACAGATTGATTTTGTGACTTCGGTCACCAAGTGATTTGGTATCACATTTGTGTCTTTGGGACACTAGAGGTTTGGCACCTCATAGCGCCTCATCCCAAAGGCTTAGCACCACAAAGGTTGGGCCCGACAGCTGATTATACGGGATTGACGCCAGTGATTTGGTATCACACGATGGGTTGGCCCTATCATCGGATTTGTGGATCATGGTCACCAAAGATTTGGTATCACACTATGTCTTTGGGACACCAGAGGTTTGGCACCTCATTGCGACTCGCCCCTGTGGTTAACACCACCGTGGGTTGGCCCCACTTTGAGATATGGGATCGCCTCTAGTGATTTGGTATCACGCGATGGGTTGGCCCCATCATTGGATTATTCGTGACTTTGGGTCACCAAAGTGGTTTGGCACCACAATTATGGATATCGTGACTTTGGGTCACCATGGTTTGGCACCACCAAAGGGTTTGGTACCACACGGGTAGAGAAAGGTGATATGGATGGTTAGGATCGGGTGCATTGATAATGTTGCTATGATATGATGTGTGTTAGCATGTTGTTTTATCGGGAGTGGGATTTATGCACCGAGTCTTGCGACTCACCCTCTCCTTTGACATTTCAGTGACACTTAGACGCGACATGGAGCCTGGATGGACTCGAGGTGCTCATGCCATGCTTTAATAAAGATTTGCTCAGACTTTACAAAATTTGGTACTTTAGCTTATTTATTACTATTTGGTTTTATTTTGGGTTGTAAATGGCCTTTAAATTAGATTTTACTATGTTTATGCTTAAAGTAGCTTTCTAATATGCTTTAACAAATTAATTGAGTTAGAATTGCTAAAAACTTGGAAGGTCAACGGTTTCAAAACTATAACGCAATGTGTTCTAAACTTTACCATCGGGTATCACTCTAAAACATTAAAATATGACAAAGCAATCATGCCAAGATTTTGAAAAGTATAAAATATGACAAGGAGTTTCTCATCGAATCTTTAACCAGAAACCTAACCCTTCAAACGCGATTTTCCCCGTAACATGCCAGATTCGGTCGTGGTGTATTGACCGGGTTTGGGGTGTTACAATTGTGGTATCAGAGCCAAGTTCAAAGGCTCGGCTGTGGGCCTGAGGCCCAAAATGTTTTCAAAAGTCTGTTTTAAGTGTTTTGTTGAAATAAATGGTTTGAAAGGCATGACACCGAGTCTCCTGCACTAGATCACCCAGTAAGTACCCCTTACTATTTCTTGTGATTTATTGATGTGATTGGATGATTGCGTGAGTGGATTACTTTAGAAATCAAAACCGATAGGATTCTCAGAACTCGCGAAACAAAGCTTCTTTACTATTCATAAGACTTTGCTTTAAAACAGTGGAATAAATACTGATGCATAAAACTCCTAAATCAGATACGTAGAGAATTTAGTCATGAGCGCTAGAGGTGGACGTGGTCGTGGACGAGGTCGTGGTAGGATGACGATTTACGAACCCGTAGGGTCCAGTCGTGGGTCGAAAATGAGATACGAATCGCCACCACCGGAGGTGGTGAGTTTCAAGATCGGGACCGATGATGCGTGTCACAGCGATCTTTGCGAGTGTTGGAAAGGGTAGTTGGAGTAGGTGGTGGTGCGGGAGAGCTAGGAAATCTGCGGTGAGCGACTTCGGGCAAATGGGGCTGAATTCTTTCGAGGTGTTTCGGTGTTGCTCCCAGCCTTGCTGAGTATTGGGTGGAGGCAACGGAGCGGATCATGGATGATCCGACTTGATCTGCCGAGGAGAAGTCAAGGGCATAGTATCGCTTCTTCCGGGATGAGTCATACCAGCGGTGGCTCACGGTTCGAGCGCGTGGCGGCAGAGGATCCGACATGGGATTATTTCAGGTGTGATTTTTCGTAAAAGTACATTGGAGCTAGCTACATCGACGCCGCAAATGAAAAGCATTTTGAGGCTAGTCCAAGGAGTAAGTCCGCTTTCCGGTATGAGGTCGAAGTTCTTGAAGCCGAGCCGGTATGCTAGGGGTATTAGGCTACCGAACACAAGAGGTGTGTTCGTTTCGAGGATGGTCCGAGAGACGAGTTGAGGTCGCTGATTGCTCCTCAACGGAGCGTGAGTTTGCTGTCCCCGGTTGAGAAGGCTAAGGTAGCCGAGGGTGTTAAGGAGTCCGTGAGGCGAGCATGGACGGGAGCGGGCATAAGAGGAGCTTTGGGTCTTCGGATCGCCGGGTAATCCTCGTAAAAGGGCTAGACAGAGGGGCGAATCGGGCCTGGTAGGGTTGTTGCCGCTAGTCGTGACCGCCCGGCGGTGTAACCATTATGGGAGATATCATTGGGGAGGCTGCTGGACCGGTGGAAAAGGTTGTTTTGAGTGTGGTTCTCTGGATCATCGCGTGAGGGACTTGCCCGCGTAAGTTGGCGAGATTCATCCGAGAGTCGTACCGCATCGGTTCCAGAATAATGTACCGCCACCGCAGAGGGCCGTGGTAATGGCGAGAGGTAGTAATGGATCGGTCGGGGCCGTGGAGCACCGGCGCAGGTGCGGTAGTTCTCGACGCCGCATACCGGGTTAGTGTATGCGCAAAGCGCGCGAGAGGAGGGCGACGCACCGGACGTCATAACCGTGACGTTCTTGATCTTTGGTTCTCCTTTATCGCTTTGATTGATGTGGGTTCGACGCATTCTTACATGGCGATAGTATAGTAGAGACCATGGACTTAGACTCGAGATATCTTCTAGGCGGATGACCGTAATTAGCCCTTTAGGTCACTCTGTGGTAGTAGATAAGTCATTTAGAGATGTACCCTAGAACTCCAAGGGGTAGTGTTTGTCGCCGATCCGATGGAACCGCCATTTGGGGAGTTCGATTTGATTCTTGGGATGGACTGGTTGGTTAAGTACCGTGCGGTTGGATTGCGCGCTAAGCGCATGGTTCTAAGGGACGCATCGAGGGTGATGAAGTGGCTATGATAGGTAATAGGAGAGATTACTTATCTAATGTGGTGTCCGCTCTAAAGCGCGAGAAGATGGTGAGAAAGGGTCATGAAGCATATGTGGTTCATGTGTATGCCTTGGAGGCTAAAGAGTCTCATCAGAGAAAAGTCCGAACAGCTTAAGGAATTTGTTGATGTGTTTCGGAAGAACTTCCGGTTTGCCACGGATCGTGAGGTAGAGTTTGGGATAGATCACATTGCAATCGCGCCGTGTCTATTGCTCCGTATAGGATGGCGCCAAAGGAATTGGTGGAGCTTAAGGCTCGGATCCAAGAGTTGTTGGACCGAGGTTTTATCAAAGCCAAGTGTTTCACCGTGGGTGCGCGGTGTACTTTTGTTAAGAAGAAAGATGGTACAATGCGGATGTGCATAGATTACCGCCACCGAATAAGTCGACGATCAAAAACAAGTATCCGCTGCCACGGATAGATGACTTGTTTGATCACCGGCGGGTGCAGCGGTATTTTCTAAGATTGACCTAAGGTCCGGTATCACCATTAAAGGTGAAAGAAGCGGATATTCACAAGACAAACGCTTCGACTCGGTATGGGCACTACGAATTTACAGTAATGCCGTTCGGGTTGACTAACGCTACCGCAAAGCATTCATGGATATGATGAATAGGGTGTTTCAAAGATATCTGATCCGATTCGTGGTAGTTTTTATTGACGACATCCCGGTGTATTCAAGAATGAAGAAGAGCATGATGCGCATTTGCGCGTGTGGTAATCGCAGATTTTGAGGAGAAGCGCCTTTACGCTAAGTTCGCAAGTGCGAGTTCGGCTTAGAGAAGTAACTTTCTTGGGACATGTAGTGTCACCGAGGGGATTAGAGTGGATCCTCGGAAAATTGAGGCGCTTTGGATTGGAAACCGCCTAAGTCGATGGTGAGATTCGGAGTTTTCTGGTTTGGCAGGATACTACCAAGGTTTGTAAAGGGTTTCTCGTTGATTGCAGCACCAATGACCAAGTTGTTAAGGAAAGAGGTTCCGTTTGTCCGGGTCGAGAAACAAAGCAGGAGAGTTTCAACAAGCTTAAGAAGATTCTAACGAAGCTCCGGCTTTGATTCAACTCGAGGCCGGTAAGGAATTCACGGTCCTCATCGCGATGCATCACATACGGGGTTGGGTTGTGTGCCGATGCAGGAAGGTAAGGTTGTGGCTTACGATCTCGGCAAATGAGGCCACATGAGGTCAACTATCCGACGCACGATCCGGAGTTAGCGGTGTAGTCTTTGCGTTGAAGATTTGGAGGCACTACTTGTACGGAGAGAGATCAATAGTCTACACCGATCATAAGAGTCCAAGTACCTCTTGACTCGTAAGGATTTGAATTTGAGGCAGCGTAGATGGGTTGAGTTGCTTAAGGATTACGATCGCTCGATTGAGTATCATCCGGCAAGGCTAACGTGGTGGCGTACGCGTTGAGCCGCAAGGTTGTTTCGGACTTAAGAGCGATGTTTGCCCATTTGAGTTTGTATGACGACGGAGTATTCTCGCGAGTTGCGATTAAGCCTACTTGGGTTGAGCGGATCGTCGGAAAGCAAGCTTAGAGGATGAGGTTCGAGTGCGCGGAGGTTGCAGTGCACAGAGTGGTGGTTTGGAAGGTTACAACTTGTCTAGTGATGGGGTGCTGTGTTTTCAAGGTAAAGCTTGTATGCCCAAGGATGTTGAGTCGAGGCAGAGGATTCTTCAGACGCACATAGCAGCTTCTTATGCTATGCATCCCGGAGGTAGTAAGATGTATAGGGATCTCGTGAGAGCGCTTTTGGTGGCCTCGGTCTCAAGAAAGAAGTGACAGAGTTTGTTGGGAAGTGTCCGACATGTCGCCAGTCAAGGCCAACATCGATTGCGTGTGGTTGCTTCACTGTGAAGATTCCTCGATGGAAGTGGGAAAGGATAACCATGGATTTCGTCGGTGGTTACCGCTTACGCCAAGCAAGAAGGATTCAGCTTTGGGTAATTGTGGATCGATCGACTAAATCACCATTTCATTCCGGTGAGGGCTGACTACTCACTTCGCAGGTGGGCGGTCGTATGTTTCAGAGATAGTGAGGTTGCACGATGTGCCAAGATCGATCATCACGGATAGGGATCCCGATTTACGCCAAGGTTCGAAAGCGTTGCATCGGGCTCGCAGGTACGGGGTTGGATTTCAAAGACGGCTTTTCACCCGCAATCGACGGACAATCGGAAAGGGTTATTCGAGATCTTGGAGGATATGCCGAGGGGTTGTGTTCGGATTTCAGAGGTAGTTGGGAGGAGTTTCTACCATTAGCTGAGTTTGCCTACAACAACAGCTTACTGCGAGCATCAAGATGGCACCATATGAGGCGTTGTATGGTAGGAAGTGTCGATCACCTACGTGTTGGACTAATTAGGTGAACGCCAGCTTGTTGGGACCCGAGTTGGTTGGTCGAGACCGAAGACAAGGTTAAGTTGATTCGTGCTCTGGTTGAAGGAAGCTTCGGACCTGCAGAAGTCTTATGCCGATCTTAAGCGAAGAGACATAGGGTTTTCTGTGGGGATCAAGTTTTTCCAAGGTCTCGCCATGGAAGAAGGTTTTGAGGTTCGGAAAGAAAGGCAAGCTAAGTCCGAGGTTTATTGGGCGTATAAGGTTTTGAGACGAGTGGGACCAAGTGGGCGTATCAACGGAGTTGCCAAGCAGAGCTTAGTCGATTCACGACGTATTTCACGTTTGATGCTTCGACGTTATCGTTCGGATCCGTCGCATGTGGTAGCGAAGGAAGAGATCGAGGTAAATCCAGATTTGACTTTGGAAGAAGAACCCGCGCGATTCTTGATCGGGATGTGAAGGTTCTGCGTGAGAAAGTCCTGTGCCCTTTGGTTAAGGTTCTTTAGGCGGAATCATGGCGTGGAAGAAGCCACGTGGGAACCCGAGGATATGATGAGAGACAGCGAGCACTCGCAACTCTTTTGATCAGGTAATTTCGAGGCCAAAATTATTTTAAGGGGGGTAGAACTGTAATATCCCAGGTTGGGGGGCTATTTTGTTGTTGCATGATATTGCATGTGTTGGTGTGCTATGTTGCTATTTCTATGTTTTAGGGGCTTAGTTGTAGGCTAGGAGTATGCTCGAGGAATGGGAAAAATTTAGTTTTTGAGCTTTAGGTGTAGGGAGCTGATGGAGCTGAGGGATATGTATTTTATTTGGTGCTTCTTGCACAAGTGAGGAGCTGGCAAAGTGGCAAGGCATGCGCTACTTGGGAGCTAGGTGTGGCGTCAACTGCATGAGGTGGAGGTCTTGTGTTCAAGCCGCAAAGACCTCACATTTTGGCTTCATTTTGGATGGCATAGGAGGGAAGAGTTGGATGTAGTTCAAATTCCACTTTGGACCAAGTCAAAAGTTCAAATGTTGGGTGGAGAGTAATTGTAGGAGTAAGACTTGGTAAACACATTTGAAATGTGTGGTTGGGAGCTATTGGGGGGATTATGGCCGAATTTGAGGGAGTTTGGAGTGGGGGAGTGGACGGCTTGGTGTGGGGAGTTGGTAGCCGAAATGCATTTTTGCATTTTTGGCATTCTTTTTGGTTGTTTTCGGTCACACTTGGTAAAAAGAGAAAGTTCCCTTCTAGTCTTTTGTGAGCCGAATTTCTTCAACAAAGCTTCTTCACACTTTCTTCTGGAACCGAAAAGCACAAGCAGCCTTGCCGAATTTTCTCTGTGTTGTTTTTCTCAAACATCTTGGTAGCCGAATACCTATCTCTCCCTTTCTTCAGGTGTGTAAACCGAAACTAGTATTCCCTCTTCTCATACCTCATTTTCTTCTCTTTTGAAACGCTAAAGCCGAAATTTACCTTGCCTAAACCGAATCTCCATTCATCCCTTCCATTTCTTTTCTTCTCAAAACCGAAAATAGAGGTGTTAAACACCTAGTGCCGATTTCTTCTTTCTATTGCTTTCAACTTAGCCGAATATTTCCCTTCTCCCAAAGAGTCTCTCCCTTGGCCGAATATTTTGTTCTTCTTTTGGTGCAAGCCTTGGCCGAATCTCTTGTGGTTCTCTCCTAGAAGTCCTATTTTGGCCGAATATTGGGTGTTGGTAAGCTCTTGGCCGAATGGCCATTCCTCTTTTCTCTCAAGTGTTATGTCGATTTTGGTTTATGGAAGAGGGTTAACCATTCGTTTAAACATCTCATGTTAGGGCAATCAGAGATTTCAAAGCAGTCAGTTGGAGCCTTTCCCCCTTTGTTAATCGATTGGTAAGTAAGGGGTAAGTGATTGGTATTATTTTATTAGTTCAATCTTTTGGTTTCGATTAAGTCAAGGGTGACAAGGGATTAACTGTTCTTTTTAATAGGGTGTGCCGATTGTTAAAAGAGGAACCATTGTTGGTTCGGGTTTGGTAGGAAACCAAACGTTTGCAAGGTAAGGGTTAATTGATATACCCTTTGGTTTATATGGTTATGGCCGAATGGTTTAAGTGATTAACCCATGGTTGGTCGATTGTTTTTAGGAGCAAAAGGATCGAGGGTCTTAGACCGGTTCTTAGGATTAAAACCTTCGCTATTTCAGGTGTGTAAACTAACACACTTCTATTTAGTAATATGATTAATAACCTAATTACTTATTAAAGTGAAACAATATGGTTGATGGATTTGGTACCCGATGGGGTATAAGCACGGATACTGTAAGTCCGTTTCATTACGAGATCTGTAGTGATATATGTGATAACATGTTTTATGATGTAAATACCATGAGATGTCATTTGAGCATGTTAGCATGATTGCATGTTTTATATCATTTGCATTAGTATGACATGTGTGGGTGATATGAGAGGAGGGGGAATATGATATCCGTGTCTTTGGGACACTGTGTCTTTGGGACACCAGAGGTTTGGCACCTCCAGTGGTTTGGTACCACAGTTGATTTTGTGACTTCGGTCACGGTGATTTGGTATCACATTTGTGTCTTTGGGACACCGAGGTTTGGCACCTCATAGCGCCTCGTCCCAGTGGCTTAGCACCACAAAGGGGTTGGCCCCACGCTTGATTATACGGATTGACGCCAAAGTGATTTGGTATCACACGATGGGTTGGCCCCATCATCGGATTTGTGGATCATGGTCACCAAAGATTTGGTATCACACTCGTGTCTTTGGGACACCGAGGTTTGGCACCTCATTGCGACTCGTCCCCATGTGGTTAACACCACCGTGGGTTGGCCCCACTTTGAGATATGGGATCGCCTGCTAGTGATTTGGTATCACGCGATGGGTTGGCCCCATTTGGATTATTCGTGACTTTGGGTCACCAGGGTTTGGCACCACAATTATGGGTATCGTGACTTTGGGTCACCAAAGGGTTTGGCACCACCAGTGGTTTGGTACCACACGGGTAAAGAAAGGTGATATGGATGGTTAGGATCGGGGGTGCATTGATAATGTTGCTATGATATGATGTGTGTTAGCATGTTGTTTTATCGGGAGTGGGATTTATGCACTGAGTCTTGCGACTCACCCTCTCCTTTGACATTTCAGGTGACACTTAGACGCAGACATGGAGCCGGGATGGACTCGAGGTGCTCATGCCATGCTTTAATAAAGATTTGCTCAGACTTTACAAAATTTGGTACTTTAGCTTATTTATTACTATTTGGTTTTATTTTGGGTTGTAAATGGCCTTTAAATTAGATTTTACTATGTTTATGCTTAAAGTAGCTTTCTAATATGCTTTAACAAATTAATTGAGTTAGAATTGCTAAAAACTTGGAAGGTCAACGGTTTCAAAACTATAACGCAATGTGTTCTAAACTTTACCATTGGGTATCACTCTAAAACATTAAAATATGACAAAGCAATCATGCCAAGATTTCGAAAAGTATAAAATATAACAAGGAGTTTCTCATCGAATCTTTAACCAGAAACCTAACCCTTCAAACGCGATTTTCCCCGTAACATGCCAGATTCGGTCGTGGTGTATTGACCGGGTTTGGGGTGTTACACTTGATATGTAACACCCCTTACCCGCGTCCGACGCCGGGACAGGATACAAGGCATTACCGAACTTAAAAAAAAACCTTTATACAAAACCGGCTATAAAATTTCATTCAATTTAACATTCCTCATTCACATGCAAATCGCCCATTATATGGGCCCACAAGGCCCAAAACACACATTGGGAACTGTTCGGGACTAAACTGAGAACTTAGGAAACCTTAAGAAGACTTAGAAATTTTTTTAATTAAAACAGGGGTCACACGTCCGTGTGGCTTGGGACACGCCCATGTGGGTAGGCCGTGTAGTCACACACGCCCATGTCCTTAGCCCGTGTGACTCTCTATTTATGACGTCATCAACAAAATTGGGTCACACGGCCAAGTCACATGCCCGTGTGCTTAGGCCGTGTGGCGAATTACATTTCGAATAGTAAATACAGACTTCACATGCCCTGGGCACACGCCCATGTCCCGGGGTCGTGTTCTCCACACGGCTGAGACACACGGCCATGTCTCTGCCCGTGTGGCCAAGAAAATGGCTATTTTCCAGACCACTTGGCACCCTCATTTGCACATACTTAAGCACAACTTCAATTCATCCATCCCAAGCACATATAACTACATCACATAAATCCTTTAGTATAAGCACACACGTATAAATAGGCATTACAACTCATTAACCAATATGAACCAACACATTTGGCCAAATCAAATGACACATACACAATTGACTATGTCCTTAAACATGCCATAGACTCAAATGGTTTTTTATTCACTTATACCAAACATGATAGCTTGATAGTGTGATAGCATCTCCGGCGATCTTCAACCCGAGCTAGTATAAAACCCTACATGGTATGAGAAAGGAAGGGGAGTAAGCTATAAATCTTAGTAAGTATGTATGTAAATAATAAAAAATTTATTACCATGCTTTTAACAATCCTTATTTTGAGTTCTCAAGATAATGCCATCATTATTGCATAAAATTTCTCAATTCACTTATGTTCATCTTGAGCTGTCTACTCGAGTTACAGTCACTAAATTATTTGTAACATCCCCAAACCCGGCCCAAACATTACGACCGAATTTGGTTTGCTACAGAGAAAACATTTTGAAAACCATTTTAAGACTGATTTTAAGATTTGTCGAAATGCCTTTCAAATTGAATTTCTTTGTTAAAAACCATACTTAATAAATATTTGTTGAGTCGAGTTGTTTACAAATTTCAAATGTACCCGATGGTACCTTAAAACATTTTGCGTTTAATTTGAGAAAACATGTGCATCCGTTTTAACATCATCGAATAGTTTAAACAAAACATTCAAAACATGCAGCAATAATAAAATAATCCTAGGAGGCCTTATTACAATTAAACAACATAAATCCAAAAGAAAGATAATTAAACCCAAAAATTCATTTATTAAAAACTCCACTGCATGGCCACCTCGAGTCCATCCGGCTCCATTTTCGTGATCTACTCATCTGCAAAATGTTAAGGAAAAGGGGAGAGTCACCAAGACTCAGTGTGTAATCCCCCACCCGGTAAAGTAACTCATACACAAGTCATTAATAAACATGCACATGCAACCCAACTAGCCATCCATACTCCTTTTCTACCCCGTGTGGTCAAAACCACTGGTGGTCAAAACCACTGATGACTTAGAGTCACAAATCAGATGATGGGGCCAACCCATCGTGTGGTCAAAACCACTGACGACAGTCCATAATTCATCCCCCTCCTCTCATCAATCCCACCATCACATGCTTATATATCAATTATCATGTTTCATGTCATAGCATTTAACATCATGTAATGGCATACAAATCATATATCAAAAATTACAATTTAGGGGACTTACTCGAATTCCATGCTTAGCCATAAGCAAATCACAACCAAAAGATCTAAGGCAAATAAAAATAGCACGTAAATTAATAAAGTGTGTATAGAGATCTTACACACCTATTTTCTAGCAATTCTCGAATATACTAGCGAAATCTCGAGACGTTGTTTCCTCCAATTCACCGAATTCCCGTGATTTGTCACTTGTCCTATCGAGATTCCTACCAAAACACTTGATAATAATTAGCTTGCACATCTATTCATAACCAAAGCCTATAGCCGAATGTTACTTACCACCTTTCTTTAGGAGAATAAATCCCAAAAGCTTCCCTTAATGGCTATGGCTTCCTCTTACTAATGCTTGAAAAAGAATCCCAAAAGGATCTTGTGCTCCCTTGATATTCGGCCAAAGTAACTCTAATGGAGAAGGAAAGATTTCGGCTATATAGTAATGAAAGGAGAAAATATGTGAATAAAAGTGAGGGAATGTAAGTAGAAAAGAGAATAACAATGAGTGAATGGGGATTCGGTTTAATCAACAATGGAAGAAAGAAAAGAAAAGAGGATTTGAGGAAGAAAGAGGTTCTCTACAAATGAAAGAAAAGGGATTTGTGTTTGAGCACAAATCAAAGGAAGAAAAGAGAGAGATGGGAGAAATGAGATTCGGCCAACACCTTGTTTACCAAAAAGAAAAGTGCATAAAATGCCAAAATGAAGTTTTAGTTTCAAGTGGAAAGATGAGAGAAAGAAAATAATATTTTTGGTTCAATGAAATGAAGGCTAAAACAAAAGCAAAATTTGCACAAAATGTACAATAAACATTCGGCCAAAGAAGAGTTTTTGGAGAGGAAAAGCAAAATGCAAAAGATGCACAAAAGAGGAATTGGCCAAATATTCCCCTAAACCACCTAACAAAAATTCGGCCACCCACCTAGACACCCATGCCGTCCACATACATGCACTAAAGCCTAGGATTACTTCCCAAAACATCCTCCCTATTCCATGCCTTCGTCCCCTCATCATGCCATAAGTTCAAGATTCTTATCCCCTAAATTAAGCTTTCCTTAATCATAAATTCAACTTACCAAAAGTTATTAGTCCACCTATCATAAATAAGTTTGACCGGCCATCAATGCTAATACACAAAAATAAACCTTCAAAATGCTAAACATACCACTCGAACCTCTAACCTCAAGCTACCTTTCAAGCTCCTTAACCAACTTGCCACTTACTCCTCTTATGCTTTAAATGAACACTTAATTAACTTAAGTGTCAAGCTCACTTAATCCTACTTCATTAAATAAACCATACTAAAATTATTCTAACTTCCTAAATAAAAACAAGCCTTCACAAGACTATGCTATCACACAAAATTCATACCCAAGCCAACACAAAAATAAATAATATTCTAATTTTCCTAAAGCCCAATTCCCAATCGGCTCAATCCTACTAGGCCCAATATTGGGATGTTACATTATTTTTATCCGGAGCTACAGAACTCCAAATTAAGATCCGCTAATTTTCCTTGAAACTAGACTCATATTCTTACCATAAAATTTCTAGAATTTTTTGGTTCATCCAATCAGTACAGTTTATTCTTTAAAGTTTCCCCTATTTCACTTTCCGAAAGTTCTGACTCCTCTTCACTAAAAAATTATTTTATCATTGCAAAGAACTCGAAAGATGTTCCTGTTTGTTTATCTTGAAAATAGACTCATTAAGAAATTCATGCATATAAATTTTATCTCTTTATTGTTTTTGTACAATTTTTAATGAATTTCCAAAGTCATAACAGTGGATTCCGAAATCATTCTGACCCTGTCTTATAAAAATTCAAATATCTCATAATCTAAAATTCTTTTGGTTACATCGTCTCTTTTATGCGAAAATAGACTCAATAAGATTTAATTTCATATCTTATTTAACTTCTAATTAAATTTCAACCATTTTTGGTGAATTTTCAAAGTGATTCAACTGCTTTTGTCCAAACTGTTTTATTGCTAAGATTACTCTATCATGTTTTCTTTGTATTAATTCTCATTTACACACTTATAGTACTAAAGCATATCCATAGTTAGCCACGCAAATAGCTAGTCATCATCAAATATTTAAAAGCCATTTATTGGCCAATTTAACTTACATATCAACAACAAAAACTTGAACATTTCATTTCTCAATTTAATTTGGCTTAAAAGCCTCACACATGATCACAATCCACATTTCCCACATATTCTTACATCATAAGCATGGACTTAGCTCTTTTTCATTGATGCATAAACTTAGCTCTTTGTCTTTGATGCATAAACTTAGCTCTTTGCCCGCTGAACTACTCAAAATATCGAAGGATACTCAATCTCATCATACATGTATCACGATGCCAATGCCATATCCCAGATATGGTCTTACATGGGATCACCTCTTGATGCCGATGCCATATCCCAGATATGGTCTTACACAGGATCTCATATATCGATGTCAATGCCATATCCCAGATATGGTCTTATACGAGATCGTATATAGATGTCGATGCCATGTCCCAGACATGGTCTTACACGAGATCTTCCTTTGGTGCCGAGGCCATGTCCCAGACATGGTCTTATACGGGACCTCCTTTATTCAGTGTCGATGCCATGTCCTAGACATGGTCTTATACGGGACAGACATTTGGTGCCGATGCCATGTCCCAGACATGGTCTTATACGGGACCTACATTTGATGCCGATGCCATGTCCCAGACATGGTCTTATACAGGACCTTACCCATCTCGAGTCTTGATGATATGATTCTCTCATTTATTTAAGTCCAACCGGGACTTCAACATCACAATTCTCATCATTTTCTCATTTAACACCATTACTCAAATTCATAGAAATATTATACGTCTTCGCAAATATCAACATTTAAAAATATACTAGTGTGGTGCTGAACTTATTACACACAAACTTACTTCGATACCAAAATGGCAAGAAGAGACCTAACCGTCAGTTACTCGTTCCCCCCTCGTGTTCTAAGTCCGAACCTCGTTTTCTTTGATCTATAAAATCACATTTAGCTTACTTATTAGTCACATTATTCATTGTGACCCAAAAATCATACTATGGCAAAATTATGTTTTTGCCCCTAAACTTTGTAATATTTACACTTTTTCCCCTAGGCTCGTAAAATGATATTTATTCGATTTCCTTGTATTTTATGCCTAGCAAAACCATTTTCATACCTATAGCAGTCCACAATTTGCATTCATTCACACATTTTTCATATATTTTTCAACTTTTTACAAATTAGTCCTTTTATGCAATTTCATCAAAAATCACTTAGTAAAAGTCGTTTACTACACATCGAGCATTCATATTCTACCATTATACATCAAAGGACATGCAAGTCATCCATGGGTAAATTTTTAAACACAAACCCTAGCTCAAAATAATGGTAGAAATAGCTAAACCGAGTTACAAGGATCTCAAAAATGTAAAGAACATTAAAAACAGGGCTTCGATGCACTTACTATTGAGCTTGAAAGCTTGAAAACCCTAGCCATGGCTTCCCCCATGCTAAATTCGGCCAAGGAAGAAGATGGACAAAGGTTTTTGGCTTTTATTTTGTCTTTTAGTCCATTTAATTACCAAATTACCAAAATGCCCCTAACTTGAAAATATCCTATTTCACTTATCTAATGTCCATTTTTGTCTAACAATTTAACCAATGGTCTAATTTCCATTTAAGTACTTCCAATTTAAAATTTCATAGAAATTGGACAATTCTAACATGTGGAACTCAACTTTTGCACTTTTTACAATTTAGTCCTTTTGACTAAATTTAGTGCCCAAACGTCAAAATTTTCGAACGAAATTTTTAAGGAATCTTTCCGTGAAATCGTAGACCATAAAAATATAATAAAAATAAGATTTTTCCTCATCAGATTTGTGGCCCCAAAACCACTGTTCCGACTAGGCCCAAAATCGGGCTGTTACATGATAAGTCAGATCAGTTCCAAAAGAACAAAGAGAATTGGATAACTCACAAATCTCAAATTTAGCATAAATTCAGCAAAAAGTTGTCTAACTAAAACAATGTTTTCTTACAAACTATTTATAGGCATTATTATGACTATTCAAATGCCTATTTGTGACCTTTCACCTCCAGCAATTAACTAAGACAAGTTTTATTTTCATTTTTAAGTCATGTAGGGAAGCCAATAGTCATGTCTCTTCACTTGATTCTGGTGTAGATGAAAAGGCATGTCTCTTCACTTTATTATTGACTTAATGAACCCTTAATGTGCTGTTTAGTGTCCCTTCATCTCTCTTAAATCAAATATCAAAAGGCTTGTGCATTCATCTCTTTAATTGGTTCCTTAACTAGCTTTGTGTAACACCCCAAATCCGGCCTAGACGTTATGGTCGAATCTGGAGGTGTCACATTGGAGTGCTTTTAGAAAACTTGCTCTTGTTGTTAAAAACCCATAAGAAGGTTAAAGCCTCTTTGTTAAAACTCAACTCATTCTAGCCATTTCTTATCCATTTTAAAAGGTCATTACTTTTAAAACACGGTTTGTTGCGGAAGCATTTCAACAGTATTGCGGAAACGTGATGTTTTGAAAATAGTTATCGATTTAGAAAATCACGTTCTACTTCTAACAGATATAAATCACAATAAATCAAATCCCAAATTAAAAGCTAGAAAATTATAGAGAGGCCTTATTACATAATTCAAAAACCCAGAACGAAATTTAATAATAAATTAAAGGCAAATAAAAGAAAACAGGAGCAGTAGTATGGCCATCTCCGAGTCCCTCGCAGCACCGATCCGCCTAACGCTAGGGATTACTTGTACAGTTAAAAGAAAGGGTGAGTTTACGAAAACTCAGTGTGTAATCCCTTAATATGCAGTCCGTCAGGTATGCAGAATACAACAACAGTCTGGGCCTGAGCCCATTACAGCAACAATTGGGCTTAGCCTATAACAGTATCAGTTGGGCCTTAGCCCATATCAGTACCAAATCCCATATGAACAATGCATGTTATCCCTTCCAACCTTGCACTTGCCTCCATCCAACCCTGCACTTACTGTGGGGAATAAATCACCCACCCATCCCTACACTTACAATGCTAGCACCGGGTGCGGCACTAACCAAAATTCGCAGCCAAGCTACCAGTATCAGTATATATGGCACAACCACTAGTACGGTATTCTTCCTTCACAATAGTGTCCCAATCCCCATGCAATATGTCGTGTATGCAGAATGTCATGCACAAAACCAGTCATACAAATCACAGACAAATCAGTCATTTACCCTCGAGAGGCAAAATAGTCATTTTACCATTTAGGGGTATATCGATCAATTTTATCGGGTTAGGGTCTAGGCACGCTTACCGACCCAACAGAAGGTCAATAGCCATCTCGAACGACTCGTGTAACCTCAACATACATAACAGTCTAAATGGGCCAAAGCCCATTATGCGGCCCATGTAGGCCTACATACCTGTGTGGCCCACTAAGCCTGAAAACGACCATGACCACGTGACCTATATAGCCCAGTCCAGCATTATCCATATTTTTTGGAATTTATTCGTGTGGGGCCCATGAGCCCATTAGGCCCACATGGCCCATTCCGGCCCAACATGGCCCAGAACGGCCTATGTCCACAAGAACGCTCATGGCGGCCTCTACAGTCAATCATCATGTTTCGTGGACCCGAGTTATCACACGAGCGATCGCATGCTCGTTGGCATCGTGTGCCATATTTTCAGGTTTTTGACTTTTCGGCTCTTCGGCTTTTCCCGTTTTACAGTCTAATCAGTGTGTGTGTACACACCTGTTTACGAGAAGAGCGCAAATCTCCACGTACACCAACCTAGATTGAAACATGACCTAATGTCAATCCTTTGATCGTTAGGGTAAAACACCCTCTTACTAACTCTTAATCCCCAATATGGTACATGCTATTTACCTTGACCGAATAATAAGCGATTTATTTCACCAAGATCGGTGGTTGAAAACAATCGCACACTTCTTGTCGATTTACTGCATTAATAGCAGATCCCATTGAGATGGATCGATTATAAATGTGGCTTTAATCCATAAATATCAATCTTACAGAATCAAAGAGATAAATGACTTTTATTCAGAAAGTAAGGTAATGCTTTTACCTTGATTGAATAACGAGGGAAAAGGTTTTGATCGCTTCCCAAACAACTTGCACTCCCTAGAATCCCATGAACACCACATCGCAAAGAAGGAACGAGAACCGTAATCAGAGCATATATGGAAAAGAACGTTCGACTTTTTGGAAAAAGATTAGAGGAAACTGATTTGAATGAAAAGAGGAAATATGAACACTTACCGACTTGTCAGAAACACTTGCAGAACTGAAATAGAGAGGGACAGTATTGAGTTATCGCCAAAGTAAGAAATACCCAGAGAAAAGAAGAAATCAAATCGAGAAGGGAAGGGGAGAACTTTCGGTCACAACCTACCAAGATTTTGAAAAAGAGAAAGAATCACAAGGAAGAGGCAAAGGTGAAGGGTTCGGCCGAAACAACAGTCAATAAGTAAAAGAGATGAAAAGGGCAGTATGCCACAGCTTGCAAAGAACAGAGAAGAAATGAGTTTCGACAGAGGTTGGTGCAAAAGAAAGGAAAGGAATGGACTTGAAAAGACTAGCTTAACACTTCGCCAGAACAGTAGGAGCCGAACAACAAAAATGCACGAATGGTCAATTACAATTTTTACACTAGAGAGAAAATAAAGAAACATGAAATTAGAAGTTCCGAAAACCAGTGATAAAACTAACCAAAATGAGAGAAAAACCCCTCAGCTGAATTTCCTAGACTTTCCTATACCATTCGGCACAACCATCCCCACACATTTCAACCTCCTTGTTTCTCTCCACAAATCTCTCCATAATCCTCTCCATAATCCTCTCCATGATTTGCTCCTAATATCCCTGCATGACCAGTTCAAACTCCTTTCAACAGTGTTTCAGTCAAACACCACCACCTCGCCACACATGTGACAAAAAAAATAACACTCCCTGTACAGCTCAATATTCGAACCTCAGACCCCAAGGTTACTCTACACGCCAGCTTGCCACTAAACCACAAGCTCTTTTTGTGTCACATTTCCGCCACAATTATTCTTAAAGCCTACTCTCCAGATCCAATGGCCTTTTTCACTTAAAAATTAAAAATTTTGTAACATCCCGAAATTGGGCCTAGTAGGATTGGGCCTTGAGCTTTAGGAAAAATTTGAGTATTATTTTTGTGTTGGCTCGGGTAGGAATTTTGTGTGTTAGCATAGTCTTGTGAAGGCTTGATTTTATTTAGGAAGTTAGAATAATTTTTTTAGTATGGTTTATTTAATGAAGTGGATTAAGTGAGCTTAGCACTTAAGTTAATTTAAGTGTTAAATTCTAACACATGAGGAGTTAGTGGCATAGTGGATAAGGAGCTTGAAAGGTTACTTGAGGGAAGTGGTTCGAGTTGCTTGGAAAGCATTTTGAAGACTTTATTTTTGTATCCTAGCATTGATGGACGGTCAAACTCTAATTATGATAGGTTGGACCTTAAGTTTTTGGTAAGTTGAATATTGGTTTAAGGAAAGCTTGAAATAGGGGATAAGAATTTTAAAGTTATGGAAGGTTGGGGAGACAAAAGGCTTGAAGAGTGGATGATGTTTTGGAAGCTTTTCCATGGTCATTTGACCATGAACCTAGACGGCATAAGGGGCTAAGGTGGTTGGTTTAATTGGGACGGAGATTAAGGGGTTGATAGGGAAGAATTGAGGAGGAAAAAGGGGGATTGTGTTGGCTAATGTGTTGACCGAATATGGTATGGATTAGGGAGGTGTTAGTTGACCAAAAGTTGTCAATTTGTGCATCTTTTTCCTTTGTCCAAATATTTTCTCTTTGCGAAATTGTCAATTGGCATTTGGTAAAAACTTTGCTTTGTTTTGGCCATTACATTTTGACCAAATTGGTATTTTTTTATTTCTTCTTTTCCTCTCAAGTTTTACTCTCTTTTTGGTACCAACACAATTGCTACTTTTGAAGACATTTATCATTTCTTTTCTTTCTCTCTAGTGCCGAATTCATTCTATCACCAAAAGCATTTCTCATATTTTCGTTTTTCTTTTTCATTCTCTTTCTCTCTTCTCTTTCTTTCTCATAGCCGAAACTATCCTATACTTTTCACCATTTTTCTTTCTTTTCTTTTTGTTAAAAACCGAAACCATCATATTTGAAACTACCATCTTTTCTCTTCTTTTGTTAAATCAAAAATCACCATTTCTCTTCTTTTTAATTGTTAAAGTCGAATCCTTTTTATAGTTCAAGTAAGGGTGAATCAATCTCTGTGTTACAGGTAAGGATTATCTATCAATCATTTTCTTTCTTTTCTTTTGGATTAGCCGAATCTAGGAATCTAATCCCTTTTTATTATCTTTGACCGAAACTTGAAGGAAAGTTCGGGGTTTCTTTGTAGCCAAAGTTTAGGGGGAATCATTCGGGATTTGAATAATCCAAGGTAAGGAGATGATGATATTCGGCCAAGGGCCATATCTTGTAATGATAATCGATTTCTAATATAGTGTTATGTAGGTGCTATCGACGTTGTAGGCAAGGGTCGGAAATATTAAGTATTATATCGCTTTTCGTGTTTGCAAGGTGTGTAACTTATGCTAAACTTCTAATAGATCAATAGCTTTATTGATAAAAATGTGTTTATAAAGAAATATAAATGTTTATGGCTTGGTACCATTCAATGGTACGGTGAATTGAGGTATGTTATTCCTTCAGACTATGTATGATTCTAATATGAAACATATTCGATATTTGATTATGATTTTGATATAATGTACAAGGCATAATATTTACATCGCTAATAATGCTATATGCATAATATGAAATGTGTCCGACTCCGATATGATAATGGGGCATATGGCATGATAATGAAATAATATGTTATTGCATGGGCATATGGGTAATATTGAAAGGGGAAGTGTTCCGTGGTTTTACCACATTATCCGTGACTTCGGTCACGATATTATGAATCCGGTGACTTCGGTCACGATATTATGAATCCGGTGACTTCGGTCATGATATTATGAATCTGGTGACTTCGGTCACGATATTATGAATTCGGTGACTCTGTCACAATTATCTGGTGGCTATGCCACGATTATAAGGGCGATGTGCATGTTGATCCGCAAAGAATCGCCTTCGATGGTGTGTAGCGGATGGAGGGTCGATTTAGTAATCCCCACGGTGTGATTGGTAGGTACGGGTGGTGTGTAGCGGATGGATATCTAAGTTGGGTTCGGCATTGCATTACATTTTATATGTACATGTGATTATCTGATTTGCTATATTATGGGCTTATGGCTAAATGTGATTTAAATGGGCTTTATTGCTATGATCGATTGGGTTTTTAGTGTCTCGTTTACACATTGAGTCTGTTGACTCACCCTTCATGGGATATCTTTTCAGTGATCCGTGAGATCGCGGATGTGGAGCCGGATGAACTCGAGGAGGCCATGCAATAAAATTTGATTTTACAAGAACTTCCATTTGGGTACCTTATTATATTTTAATTTGGGTTTTCATATTTTATAGATTTGTAATAAGGCCTCTTTAATTATGGTTTTGAATTATTTATATGCTTTGGGATTTATTCTAAACATGTTTAAGTATATCACTTGATTAATTTAATAATTGAGCTAAAGTTTTCTAAACTATAAAAACGCTATGGTATTTTATCTTACCATCAGGTAATCTAAATTGTTGATAATAAAATTATAAATTAAGTGTTTTCTACAACTTAAATGATTTCCAAAATTTTAAGTTTCTACATTCAAATGCAAATGGTTTCAAAGTATTAATTCAAGTTTTCTTAAAATGAAACAAATGTTTTCTAACCTATGATTTATCCACTTAGTTTAAAAGTTTTATTTATGGAATTTCAAAGTAAATTTCCAGTTTTTAACTTATTAAACACCCGATTTCTACAAATATAGAATTATAAAGAATTTTTCACTAAAATTTAATCGCTATGTCAATTTTCTTCGAAACATTTTTCTTCGTAGCATGCCAAATTCGGTCGTGGTGTATTGACCGGGTTTGGGGTGTTACAAATTTTGCTAAAGCCTAGGTTTGAACCTAGGACTTCCCAAACATTCCCAAACACTCCAAACTCACTTAACCATTAAGGCAACCAATCAATTGTGCCATTTTCTTGCACAACTAAATCCTTATGTGCAGTCTCATAACTGTTCCCTTGTTTCAAAACCTATTTCTTCTAGGCCCAAAATTCGGGGCGTTACACTTTGAATGCTTTAAAACTGAACAGATTTAAAGAGACACTCTTGGACCATTTGAACAGCCACCATGATGATCTTTAAAGGCTTGAAAAATGTCCAAACTTGAAGAGTCAATTAGCCATATGAATAGTCACCTACAAGGTAGATAATTAAGCATTAAAGACACTCATAAGAATCAGTACACTATAAACACTCATACACAAATTTATTAATGAACATGCAGCTCAAATCACCTTATTTAAAATGAAAATAAACACACTTTAATTTATTCAGTAAAAAGTAATTGCCATATTAAATAACATACTTATATAAACAAACTCAAACATATTTAATAACTAAGATGCTTAAATGCATGGTAAGATGTAAACTAAATGAACAAATGAGTTACTTAATGCATGACTTAATTTAATGATGCAAACTTTAACTAACATGGGAGTTACATAATGCATGTCATAATTTATGATGCAAACTTAACTAACATGAGAGTTACATAATGCATGACTTTATTAAATGCAGAACACATTTTAATGATGTTCAAACTATGACATAATTAAAGACTCATACTAATGATGTTCAAACTATGACATAATTAAAGACACAAACTAAAATAACTAAAGTAACTAAAATAAATGAATCAAAGTCCTTATTTTCCAGCAACCATATTAACAAATTGAAATTAAAAACTTCATTTTGCACTTGGGCCCCTCGTGCTTGGGCCAATTCTGATGTCGTCGAATTGTATCATGACATGATGCGGCCGAGATCGCATCAGATTTCTTTCAATATGAATTCCAAAAAAATTATGTTGGTGAACTATACTTAAAAGACAGAAAGCAAGAATTCCCATTGCTGAAGCATGGCGAGATGACAGTAATTGATTACAAGTGCAAATTTCTACGGCTTAGTAAGTACGCTCTAGAACTTGTCCTGACTGAAGAACAAATTTTTAAGTGGTTCCTTCGGGGAATGCAAGATAAGCTTCAACTCCAATTGGTCTCGCACAAAATAATAGAGTTTGTTGATCTAGCTGAACAAGTGAAATTGGTTGAACAAGCCTTAGGCCTAGACAAGAAAGACGATTCTCTCTGAGCATTCAAAAAAAAAAGAGTTGAGATTATTGTTTCGCAACCCCTGCCTAAGTGAGCTAGAGAGTTTTGAAGTTCTTGGAAATCAGTTCCACCAAATGTTGAATCTGAGAAAGATTAGGTAAAGCAACTATTAGAATCTATTAGCAAAATTAAAAAGTAAAAAAAAACACATAACTATTCCGAACTGTGAACTTCGTGGCAGAAAACACATAAGTCATATATTTTATACGGCTCTTTAGAGCATATTGCTTGAAATTGTCAAAGAAATGTTAGTAATATTCTTATAGCTATCTAGAGATCTATTCCGACAGAAAGAGGTTAGGGAGACATTATGGGTCAATCAATAGCACGAGTGTTTGGTATGTATTTTCAAGATTTAAGATCAAATTACTTGTTTATAAAATTATTTTATTCGCATGATGGTGAATTAAAATGAATTCATCATTATCGTATAAATTGAATTGTGACTGTAGGTACTGATTATTCAACCATCAGACTGAATTGAATAAAATAGAAAATAGTACAATTTAATTGATAGGTGGTACTCTATATGAAACTAAGCTAAATAATTATATATATATGGCATTAGAAGGATGAATTGAGATTGTTAGAACATAAATTGAATTGATAAGGAAATTGGAAATTGGTTATGTTATTAATGTACAAGTTATGCTTCGTTTTATCCGATGATACACTATCTGTGCTAGTATAGATGCTTCATTTTATCCGATGATGCACTGTGTGTGCTAGTATAGATACTTCGGTTTATCCAATGATGCACTGTGTGTGCCAGTACAAATGCTTTGATATATCCGATTATGCAATGTATGTGCTATTATATTTCCTTTGGTTTACTCGATGATGCACTGTATGTGCTCGTATATTTCATTTGGTTTATCCGATGATGAACTGTGTGTGCTATTATATTGCTTCAGTTTATCAAATGATGCACTTTGTCTATCAGTATAGTTTCTTTGGTTTTACCTAATGATGCACTTATCTTCCAGTATAATTACGTCGCTTCATTCGATGATACTCTTAAGTGTCAGTATAATTGTTTCGATTTTATCTAATGATGCAATTATGATGCTAGATTGGGATACAAGTTAATTAATCTATGTATCTGACTTGAGTCTGAGAAAGATCAATAAAGTTATAACATAGTAACAGGTTAAATGAATTATGAACTGAGTTGATATCATGATTAATGATTCAAAGTAAAGTACGATATATGAATATTGATAGCATGCGAAAAAATATGCGATCCAGTTAAACGAGTCTGATGGTCAATAAGAAAGGATAGATAATAAATTAATTGATTCATAAATGAAATCTTAGGACCCCACATCTTTCTCCGTAAACTTCAGGGACGGAATTTCTTAAAGGAGAGGAGAATGTAACGACCCGAATGTCAGTGGTGTTGGAAATGGTGGTTTCAAAATTTTGTTTTTTGATGATAAAGTCAGTAAATATTATATATTAATATTTACAAGGGTATTACAATATTAAACTGAAGCTTGGTCTAATAATTTTGGTTATTTGGAAAGTTAGACAAGGTACAAGTGTATCAGTTCTAATGTCAATGGTTTTTAAAATTGAGGCATCGATACCTTGTTTTGGTAAACCAAACTTGTAAATATTTATAACAGAAGAGAATTGAATTTCGATTAGGTAATTTCGTTGCGTTAGTGCTTAATTTAAGTACAAGGACTAAATTGCATAAGAGTCAAAAGTTGAATTATAAGTAAATCATAAAGTAAAACATAGCTAAGGGACTCATAAAGCAACTAAACCATTGGCTTAATGAAAGTGGACGATAATGAAAGAAAATGTAATAAAATTAATAAATAAAATAAAACATAGAGTTCTAAAATTAAAATAAAATAAAAACAAAATAAATAAAAGATGGTATAGTGGATTGAAAGAGAAGCATTATTATCTTTTTATCCAAAACATTCGAAGCAAAAAGAAATGGAGAAATACGCACGACACTAAGGGTTTCAAAAATTTCAAGCTTTAATTGGTTAGTCAATTTAGTCTCATTTCTCGTAGTTTTTATGTTTTCGGAACCCCGGTAATACGATCCAGCTAACCCATATAGTATTTTTAGGTATTATTCAAGATTAAAGATGTTTCCATTGTTAAATAATTCAAGTTTGAGGTGTTATTTTGATAGATTTTGAGGTTAGAATTGAAATAGGACTAATTTGTAAAGTCCATTGATGATTTTGAACAATAAAAACTAAATTGTGTAAAATTAAAAATATTTGGTGTAATTGAAAAATACAAAATCCTATAGAGGCTCTAGGAAATTTAGTATAAAGTTTGGGGGTTAATAATGAAATTTACATTAGTCCCGGTGTAACACCCCAAACCCGGCCTAGAAGTTATGACCGGATCTGGCATGTCACATAAAAGGTTGTTTAAAAACTGCGCGTTTGTTAAAAATTTCGAGTTTAAACATTTATTGATTGTTATCCTTTTTGCTAACATTTTGAAAAACAGTTATTAAGGGTTTAGGAAAATCCCGTATCACACATTGAATAATAATAGGCAGTAATCAAATTAAAAGCTAAACCAAAGAAAATACCAAATTTAAAGTAATAGTAGCCTTATTACAAAATAAAATCCCAAATTTAAATAAGTTCGAATTAAAACGAAGTTTACGAAAGCAATCGTAATGCATGGCCACCTTTAGTCCGCCCCGGCTCCAAAACCCGCGATCTATGAATTACCTGCAAAAATTTAAGCAGAAGGGGTGAGTCAAGAAGACTCAGTGTGCAATCACTCCACACCAACCATAGCTGGGCCCGAGCCCATTCAAATACCTACTGGGTCTTAGCCCTTACAAATCACTTTGGGCAAAGCCCATACAAAATCAGACTGAGCCTTGGCCCATTTAGCAGAGAATAGTATATAATCAGAAATTAATGCATTATGATGCAAAACCCAATCCCAACCTAAGTTTCCATCCGCTACACACCACCCGTACCTGCCAATCACACCAATGGGGATTTCTACAATCAACCCTCACCGCTACACACCATCGATGGCGCTCATGCTTTGCAGCTTAGTTGCTCATCGTCGAATCGTGACATAGTCACGGAAACGATCGTGGCGAGCCACTACATCGAATGTGGCGCAAACCACCAATGCATTTTGAACTCGGCTCGATACCACAATTGTAACACCCCAAACCCGACCTAGAACTTATGACCGGATCTGGCATGTCACATACAAGGTTGTTTAAAAACTGCGCGTTTATTAAAAATTTTGAGTTTAAACATTTATTGATTGTTATCCTTTTTGCTAACATTTTGAAAAACAGTTATTAAGGGTTTAGGAAAATCCCGTATCGCACATTGAATAATAATAGGCAATAATC
The DNA here is from genome assembly GCA_025698515.1 of Gossypium sturtianum. Lineage (NCBI taxonomy): Eukaryota > Viridiplantae > Streptophyta > Magnoliopsida > Malvales > Malvaceae > Gossypium > Gossypium sturtianum. The sequence continues at coordinate 97,079,600 of CM046952.1, forward strand.
AAATTAAAAGCTAAACCAAAGAAAATACCAAATTTAAAGTAATAGTGGCCTTATTACAAAATAAAATCCCGAATTAAAATAAGTTCGAATTAAAACGAAGTTTACGAAAGCAATTGCAATGCATGGCCACCTCTAGTCCGCCCCGGCTCCAAAACCCGCGATCTATGAATTACCTGCAAAAATTTAAGCAGAAGGGGTGAGTCAAGAAGACTCAGTGTGCAATCACTCCACACCAACCATAGCTGGGCCCGAGCCCATTCAAATACCAACTGGGCCTTAGCCCTTACAAATCTCTTTGGGCAAAGCCCATACAGAATCAAACTGAGCCTTGGCCCATTTAGCAGAGAATAGTATATAATCAGAAATTAATGCATTATGATGCAAAACCTAATCCCAACCTAAGTTTCCATCCGCTACACACCACTCGTACCTGCCAATCACACCAATGGGGATTTCTATAATCAACCCTCACCGCTACACACCATCGATGACAGTCATGCTACAGTTAGCTGTTCATCGTCAAAATCGTGACATAGTCACCAGAACAGATCGTGGCAGAGCCACTACAATACTTCCCCTTTCATCAATATCATATCCCAAACCCCCTGCAATATGACATAATAATTCGTGTATGCAGTATGTCATGTATGCAAACCATATATCCAGTATAACGCATGAAATGAATTACTATCATAATAAGATAAACATAATACAACATAATCCAGCTAAATCTACCCCTAAGGGTATAACAGTAATTTTACCTACCAAGGGTATTTTCGGTAATTTACCCACAAAGGGTATTTTCGTAATTTACCTATCGAGGGTATTTTAGTAATTTTGCACCTACAATGGACTTTTCGAAGATCTAATGTTGCCTCGAGTGACTCAACTACCATTTTCGGTCGTACTGGACTATTAGGCCTAAAACCCGATTTCGGCCCATTCGAGCCCACATGCTCGTGTGGCCCACCTAGCACAAATCTAGCCACGTATATGAGATTCACCTAGTCTAGTTCACTATATACTACGCCATCATACAATTTTATTCAAATGGGCCCACGGGCCCATTGGGCCCACTTCGGCCCATCGTGGCCCAACAGCCTCAACCCACAAGAATACTACTAATGGCCTCAACTATCGCGTCGAAGCCCCACACGTGCACTCGCACACTCTTGTGGCTACTATTGCCGTGATCGGCACTTCGGCATTTGCCGCTCTACAGCTAGAGTAGAGAGAGTTACACACCTGATAGGAATCTGGTGCTAATCCGCGCTCCGACCACTCTTGTGCCCAAACGCCTCCACGGTGTATTCATCCTCCTCCTCGAATGCTCTATATATAGGCGGCTTCTCACCTTCCTTCTTTGTATCTTTCCGATGTGGGATCCTTCACAAGAGAGAGTTTAAATTCAACTCAAACTCTTCTCGTCCGCATCATAAAATAAATACTCCCTTGCTTTTCATGAGATTCGAACCTGTGCTCCTTGCAACATAATCCACGCCGCTAACCACTTGGCCACAAGCTCCTCTTGTGTCTTAAACCATGCGCAACTAAATATAAATCTATTGCCCAATTCTAAGGTCCATGTAAAAAGAACACCAAAATGCAAGAGCCAAGACTTGAACCTTGGACCTCCCTCCTTCCTTGTGGCGTCACCCCCTTTCCTCTTATGTGGTGTCATTTTGCCACTACACCACACACTCCACTTGTGTCACTCTCCTCCACATTTTATTCTTAAAGCCTACCAACCAACTCCCAGGGATTTTTCCACCTAAAACCAAATTTTCCCTAAAGCCAAAGTTTGATCCTGGGACTTCATAGAAGCCCTCTAACCTTCCAAAATCACTTATCTAATAGGTCCAACTTGCATTTAAGCCGATCTCTTATTCTCCAAAAATTTAAACGCAACTACGCTCAAGGCCCATTGGGCCCAATCCTACTAGGCCCAATTTCGGGATGTTACAAATCTACCCTCCTTAAAAAAATTTCGTCCTCGAAATTTGCAACTACAGGAACAGTCGTACAACCTAACCTACAACACTACGCTCACACTGCGCAGTCTGATTCCAATAACCCTAATATACTTTTAACTAGAATTTAGAACTCCTACACATACTCAAAAACACCTAGCCATTAAAACAGACAGATATTTTATACGCAACCAACTCTATATCCGAACATCACATCCAAACCAAGCACACAGAATTGATACCAGAAATACAACATATAACAAAGCAAAGTATCAGGAAACTTACGATGCGGATTGGTGCCGAAGATTCGGGTGCCATACTTCCAAAAAAAAATAGATATATATTTTTCTAAACCATTTTCCAAACCATCCTTTGAAAACATTTTTGAACCCAAACCCACAGCCGAGTTTTTGAACCTGGCTCTGACACCACAATTGTAACACCACAAACCCGGCCCAAAAGTTATGACCGGATGTGGCATGTCACATAAAAGGTTGTTTAAAAACTGCGCGTTTGTTAAAAATTTTGAGTTTAAACATTTATTGATTGTTATCCTTTTTGCTAACATTTTGAAAAATAGTTATTAAGGGTTTAGGAAAATCCCTTATTGCACATTGAATAATAATAGGCAGTAATCAAATTAAAAGCTAAACCAAAGAAAATACCAAATTTAAAGTAATAGTGGCCTTATTACAAAATAAAATCCCGAATTAAAATAAGTTCGAATTAAAACGAAGTTTACGAAAGTAATCGTAATGCATGGCCACCTCTAGTCCGCCCCAGCTCCAAAACCCGCGATCTATGAATTACCTGCAAACATTTAAGCAGAAGGGGTGAGTCAAGAAGACTCAGTGTGCAATCACTCCACACCAACCATAGCTGGGCCCGAGCCCATTCAAATACCAACTGGGCCTTAGCCCTTACAACTCACTTTGGGCAAAGCCCATACAGAATCAGACTGAGCCTTGGCCTATTTAGCAGAGAATAGTATATAATCAGAAATTAATGCATTATGATGCAAAACCCAATCCCAACCTAAGTTTCCATCCGCTACACACCACCCGTACCTGCCAATCACACCAATGGGGATTTCTACAATCAACCCTCACCGCTACACACCATCGATGGCGCTTCATGCCGCGAGCTTAGTCGCTCATCGTCAGAATCGTGACATAGTCACCAGAATAGATCGTGGCAGAGCCACTACATCAGAATGTGGCAAAGCCACCTGAACAGATCGTGGCAGAGCCACTACAACACTTCCCCTTTCATCAATATCATATCCCAAAGCCCATGCAATATGACATAATAATTCGTGTATGCAGTATGTCATGTATGCAAACCATATATCCAGTATAACGCATGAAATGAATTACTATCATACTCAGATAAACATAATACAACATAATCCAGCTAAATCTACCCCTAAGGGTATAACAGTAATTTTACCTACCAAGGGTATTTTCGGTAATTTACCCACAAAGGGTATTTTCGTAATTTACCTATCGAGGGTATTTTAGTAATTTTTCACCTGCAATGGCCTTTCTGAATATCTAATGTCACCTCGAGTGACTCAACTACCATTTTCGGTCGTACTGGACTATTGGGCCTAAAACCCGATTTCGGCCCATTCAAGCCCACATGCTCGTGTGGCCCACCTAGCACAAATCTAGCCACGTATATGAGATTCACCTAGTCCAGTTCACTATATACTACGCCATCATACAATTTTATTCAAATGGGCCCACGGGCCCATTGGGCCCACTTCGGCCCATCGTGGCCCAACAGCCTCAACCCACAAGAATACTACTAATGGCCTCAACTATCGCGTAGAAGCCCCACACGTGCACTCGCACACTCTTGTGGCTACTATTGCTATGATCGGCACTTCGGCATTTGCCGCTCTACAGCTAGAGCAGAGAGAGTTACACACCTGATAGGAATCTGGTGCTAATCCGCGCTCCGACCACTCTTGTGCCCAAACGCCCTCCACGGTGTATTCATCCTCCTCCTAGAATGCTCTATATATAGCTGGCTTCTCACCTTCCTTCTTTGTATCTTTCCGATGTGGGATCCCTTCGTCAGTAGAGTTTAAATTCAACTCAAACTCTTCCCGTCCAGACCGCAAAATAAATACTCCCTTACTTTTCATGAGATTCGAACCCAGGCTCCCTTGCAACATAATCCACGCCGCTAACCACTTGGCCACAAGCTCCTCTTGTGTCTTAAACCATGCGCAACTAAATATAAATCTATTGCCCAATTCTAAGGTCCATGTAAAAAGAACACCAAAATGCAAGAGCCAAGACTTGAACCTTGGACCTCCCTCCTTCCTTGTGGCGTCACCCCCTTGCCTCTTATGTGGTGTAATTTTGCCACTACACCACACACTCCACTTGTGCCACTCTCCTCCACATTTTATTCTTAAAGCCTACCAACCAACTCCAAGGGATTTTTCCACCTAAAACCAAATTTTCCCTAAAGACAAAGTTTGATCCCGGGACTTCATAGAAGCCCTCTAACCTTCCAAAATCACTTATCTAATAGGTCCAACTTGCATTTAAGCCGATCTCTTATTCTCCAAAAATTTAAACGCAACTACGCTCAAGGCCCATTGGGCCCAATCCTACTAGGCCCAATTTCGGGATGTTACAAATCTATCCTCTTTAAAGAAATTTCGTCCTCGAAATTTGCAACTACAGGAACAGTCGTACAACCTAACCTACAACACTATGCTCACGCTGCACAGTCTGGTTCCAATAACCCTAATATACTTTTAACTAGAATTTAGAACTCCTACACATACTCAAAAACACCTAGCCATTAAAACAGACAGATATTTTATACTCAACCAACTCTATATCCGAACATCACATCCAAACCAAGCACACAGAATTGATACCAGAAATACAACATATAACAAAGCAAAGTATCAGGAAACTTACGGTGCGGATTGGTGCCGAAGACTCGGGTGCCATACTTCCAAAAAAAAATAGATATATATTTTTCTAAACCATTTTCCAAACCATCCTTTGAAAACATTTTTGAACCCAAACCCACAGCCGAGTTTTTGAACCTGGCTCTGATACCACAATTGTAACACCCCAAACCCGGCCTAGAAGTTATGACCGGATGTGGCATGTCACATAAAAGGTTGTTTAAAAACTGCGCGTTTGTTAAAAATTTTGAGTTTAAACATTTATTGATTGTTATCCTTTTTGCTAACATTTTGAAAAACAGTTATTAAGGGTTTAGGAAAATCCCGTATCGCACATTGAATAATAATAGGCAGTAATCAAATTAAAAGCTAAACCAAAGAAAATACAAAATTTAAAGTAATAGTGGCCTTATTAAAAAATAAAATCCCGAATTAAAATAAGTTCGAATTAAAACGAAGTTTACGAAAGCAATCGTAATGCATGGCCACCTCTAGTCCGCCCCGGCTCCAAAACCCGCGATCTATGAATTACCTGCAAAAATTTAAGTAGAAGGAGTGAGTCAAGAAGACTCAGTGTGCAATCACTCCACACCAACCATAGCTGGGCCCGAGCCCATTCAAATACCAACTGGGCCTTAGCCCTTAAAAATCACTTTGGGCAAAGCCCATACAGAATCAGACTGAGCCTTGGCCCATTTAGCAGAGAATAGTATATAATCAGAAATTAATGCATTATGATGTAAAATCCAATCCCAACCTAAGTTTCCATCCACTACACACCACCCGTACCTGCCAATCACACCAATGGGGATTTCTACAATCAACCCTCACCGCTACACACCATCGATGGCAGTCATGGTGCAGTTAGCTGCTCATCGTCAGAATCGTGACATAGTCACCAGAACAGATCATGGCAGAGCCACTACATCAGAATGTGGCAGAGCCACCTGAATAGATCGTGGTAGAGCCACTACAACACTTCCCCTTTCATCAATATCATATCCCAAAGCCCATGCAATATGACACAATAATTCGTGTATGCAGTATGTCATGTATGCAAACCATATATCCAGTAGAACGCATGAAATGAATTACTATCATAATCAGATAAACATAATATAACATAATCCAGCTAAATCTACCCCTAAGGGTATAATAGTAATTTTACCTACCAAAGGTATTTTCGGTAATTTACCCACCAAGGGTATTTTCGTAATTTACCTATCGAGGGTATTTTATTAATTTTGCACCTGCAATGGCCTTTTCGAAGACCTAATGTCACCTCGAGTGACTCAAATACCATTTCCGGTCGTACTGGACTATTGGGTCTAAAACCTGATTTCAGCCCATTCGGGCCCACATGCTCGTGTGGCCCACCTAGCACAAATCTAGCCACGTATATGAGATTGACCTAGTCTAGTTTACTATATACTACACCATCATACAAATTTATTCAATTGGGCCCAGGGGCCCATTGGGCCTACTTCGGCCCATCGTGGCCCAACAGCCTCAACCCACAAGAATACTACTAATGGCCTCTACTATTGCGTAGAAGCCCCACACGTGCACTCGCACACTCTTGTGGCTACTATTGCTGTGATCGGCACTTCGGCATTTGCCGCTCTACAGCTAGAGTAGAGAGAGTTACACACCTGATAGGAATCTGGTGCTAATCCGCGCTCCGACCACTCTTGTGCCCAAACGCCCTCCACGGTGTATTCATCCTCCTCCTAGAATGCTCTATATATAGCTGGCTTCTCACCTTCATTCTTTGTATCTTTCCGATGTGGGATCCCTTCACAAGAGAGTTTAAATTCAACTCAAACTCTTCCCGTCCGCACCATAAAATAAATACTCCCTTGCTTTTCATGAGATTCGAACCCAGGCTCCCTTGCAACATAATCCACGCCGCTAACCACTTGGCCACAAGCTCCTCTTGTGTTTTAAACCATGCGCAACTAAATATAAATCTATAGCCTAATTCTAAGGTCCATGTTAAAAGAAAACCAAAATGCAAGAGCCAAGACTTGAACCTTGGACCTCCCTCCTTCCTTGTGGCGTCACCCCCTTCCCTCTTATGTGGCGTCATTTTGCCACTACACCACACACTCCACTTGTGTCACTCTCCTCCACATTTTATTCTTAAAGCCTACCAACCAACTCCCAGGGATTTTTCCACCTAAAACCAAATTTTTCCTAAAGCTAAAGTTTGATCCCGGGACTTCATAGAAGCCCTCTAACCTTCCAAAATCACTTATCTAATAGGTCCAACTTGCATTTAAGCCGATCTCTTATTCTCTAAAAATTTAAACGCTACTACGCTCAAGGCCCATTGGGCCCAATCCTACTAGGCCCAATTTCGGGATGTTACACCCGATTTGAAGGAATAAATTGAATAATATGAGAAAGTTGTATAATTTAGCAATTGAATGTGAATTTGATTGTGTAGTGTTAATTTATTATATTTTTTAATCCGTAGCTAACATCGACCCGAAATCCTCGAAAAAGAGAGGAAAAGAGGAGGTCGTCAGCGAATAGTTTAGAGTTTACGGTTTGTATTTCTATAACCTGAACCTTTTCAATTGCTACATTCATGAACTGTGTTGTATGATAATAAAATAAGGTAAGCTGGAAATGATAGGACGAGCTGAATTGAACCGATTCGAATTAGTTGTTTGTGTTAATGACTAAATTGAATAGATTTGAAAATATGATATATTGTTATAATTGTGCAATTGAGTTCAATTATTGATGACTTATGCTGTCGTAATTTGATCATTGACTCAGCATCTAGTGACAATTCTGAACTCAAACATTGGTGATATGATCATTTTGGTCTTGGCATGTACCTAGGAAGTCTTTTAGTTATAATGTTCATTTTGTATCTTGATGGTCTTCCTTGTTATGTTTATAAGTGTATATATATGTATATATGAGAAGGTAATGGTATTTGGTTGATAACTTGTTAGATTGCTTGAATTGTATGCTTAATATTCTTATGGTTGAGAGAAATGTTTTGTTATGCAATATGTTTTTGGTTGATGCTTAGATGTGGAAGGATGTATGGTATGATTTGATATATGTGATGTTTGAAACATGAGGTTGATTTGAAGGTTAGTTGTGCTTGAGTAAGTGATAGTGAAAGTGTCATATAATGTTCATTAATTGGTATGTTTGAGCATATTCATTTTGGTTGTTTTGAATTGCAAATTGAGTTGCCTTTGTGGGCATATTGGTTAGGCACTTAGATTGAATGGCATATGGCATGTTTTGACATGATTTGGTGTGTTTTGAAATGGGTATTTATAGATGCAAATGGTATGGCTTGGTATCCAAGCAATGGTAGGTGAAATGGCTTGAATTTGAAGTTATTTTATGTGCACACGGTCTACCACACGGTCGTGTGTCCCACACGATCACCCCACATGGACGTGTGACCAATTTAATTTCAGTTCAAGTTTGTTCACATGGTCTCAAGGAGTTCAATGGTCTAGCGACATTACCATGTGACCCTATGTTTGAATTGTACACAGTCTGACCACACGGTCATGTTCTTGAGTCACACAGGCTGAGCCTTGTCACACAACTTGGCGATACGATCGTGTGGCCCCAATTTCACACAGTTCTCTCACACAGCCATGTGACCCATCCACACGGTTTCAACCCATCCACAAGGCCTTAGGACACAGCCGTGTATCCCCTGTTTTTAAAATTTTCCTAACTTTTTGTTTTTTTATTCAAATTTATCCTTTTTTAATATTGAATTGTTCTTAAGCTTTTGTATGCTCGATATAAACCCAAAATAGATTGAATATAATGATATACTTGCTTGCATGTGATGAATTGATATTTATTTGATATTTTGATAAATAAATTGCATGCAATTGTTTGATAATTTTTCGTAGCATTCTATTACTCGAGTCTGACAAATGGACCAAGTAAGGGGTGTTATCCTTTACATGATAAGAATACTTACCTTACTAAACTATAAAGTAAAGAATACCACACAAATGAAAGTAACAAGGAACTCACCAGAAGTATAGCAAAGTCTATATAGCAAGTCCTTTGCCTTTGCCAGTCGGACTTTTAGTATCTTCTTGAGCTAAAAATAGGGATAATTCAACATATCAGATCACCACTATATTGAGTCTAAACATGCATGCAACAAACATCAACATTAAACCCAAATATTAGGAAGTTTTCTTCCTTACACACCAATCTAACACTTATGCATGCAGAGCAAAAAATAAGTAAATAACTTCAAAAATAGCCTAGGGTTCATTAGAAATTACCAGTGAGATAAAACAAATGTCTAAGTTAGCTTACTACAGCGAACCAAACTTCGAAGAAGTTTTTTGGACTTAGGTTTTCAAAAAGTGCAAAGAAAATCAAGGAGGAAGATGAATACAAAGAAAACGTAAAGAATTTCGGTGAAGGCATTGTTATCCTTATATACTTAAGCACGGAGACAAGGTTTAGTGGAAAAATCAGATACTTCCACTAACACTCTTGATTCCCGTGATTAAGTGCGCTTATTGTAATAACCCATTTCCAGTAAAATCAGAATAGTGGTTTCAGGACCACAAATTTGACGTGAAAATATTTATTTTATTATTATTTTACTGTCTACAGCATGTTAGTATTACCATATAAAATTTTTCTTAAGAAATTTTACCGTTTGCATGCTTAATTTGACAAAAAGGATTAATTCGTAAAAGGTGCAAAAGTGGAATTCTAGTAGCTGAAGGTATTAAATGGCTATAGAACCTTAAATTATGAGTCCTTAAATGGTAATTAGACCACTAGTAATATTAGTGGACAAATATGGACACTTATTTAATGGTTTTAAAGATTAATAATTAAGGTTAAAGTTGTAATTTAATAAATAAACTAAGTAAAATAATGAAAACAAAAATGTTATCTTGTTGGTTCATCTTTTTGCACCGAAAATAAAGGTGAAAAACTGCATGGAAGGAGCATGTGTATTCGGCTAGGGTTTTCTAATGCATGTAAGTGAATTTAGGTCCCCTTTTTAATTATTTATTCGTTTTAGGAGTCGTTGTAGCTTAATCTACCTAGCCCAGGCACTAATTTGCAAAACTGTTAAAAGATTCAAGTTTTTCAATGAATGAATTTATGTTTTTTTGAAGTTTGATGATAGAATATGAAACCTTGTTGTTAAGTGATTTTTGATGAATTTGTCAATTAGGGATTGAATTGTAAAATGTGAAATGTCCATGGTGTAATTTGTGAAATAATGAAATGTGGGGGCTGTTAGGAGCTTGCATGAAATTCGGCTAGGCTTGGGTAGGGGTGAAACTGCATGAATTTCATTTTACGAGATTAAGGACTAAATTATAAAGAAATCAATATATTAGGGGTAAAAGTGTAATTTTTCAAAAATGTGAATTTGGATTGAATTGAATGGAATAGTTATTAAATTGGTTGAATTTATTTATTTAGATCAAGATAAACCTCAACAAGATTTAAATCGAGGGAAGGCGAAAGTTGCGGATTAGTCGATCGTACTCCTACGTGCTAGTTGTCGATGTAAGTTCATAGTATTGAATTGTATAATTAAAATTTTCATATATATATATTGGTATTTTATAATTAAGTAGTTAATTGTTATGTTATTATACACGAATGCACATACGCGTTCTCGCTGTACTTCTCAGTACCCATCAATGCACATACGCGCCATTTGTTGTCTTCGCGGTACCCACAATCCACATACGTGCCCCTGTTGTACTTTGGTACTCTTGATTTGCACTTATGTGCCCTTGATTATATTTCAGTAACTTCAATTACGTAAAATAAGTGTTTTATTCAAATAATGTTAAGTTAATTAATTTGGTATGTTCTTACTAAGCATCATAAGCTTATACGTGTTTGTGTGTCGTTTTGTAGATCACTTTTGTTGACTTTGGATGGATAGAATCTTCGGCTCACACTATCCATCATAGTTGTTTTTGGTATTGTAACAGCCCGGTTTTAGCTAAATCGGAACAGTTGTTTCGAAACCATAAATTTGATGTTAAAAAATTATTTTAATATTATTTTATGTGATTACAGCATGATAACATGTACGTGTAAAAATTTCGTGAACTAACTTTATCGTTTAATTGCTCAATTTGAGAAAAGGACTAAATCGCGTAAAGTGCAAAAGTGCTGTTCTATTAGCTAAGAGTATTAAATAGCTATAGAACCTTAAAGTTTAAGTCCTTATGAGCTAAATAGTCCAATTGTGAGTTAGTGGATGATATTTGGTTTGGCATTTGTGTAAATATGAATTATTTTAATGGTAAATTAGTAAAAAGACAAATAAAGGTTAATAAAATAAAAACAAATGCAATTTATGTTCATCTTTCTCACTTACAACCGAAAATTAAAAAATAAAAGAAAGGGTTGAAGCTTTTAGGGTTCGGCACTTGCAAGGCTTGATTGGTAAGTGTTTTGAGCTCGATTTTTTATGATTTCTATGTTTTTGTGATCATTGCTGTAACAGCACGATTTAGGGCCTAGTCAGAATACTGGTTGCGAGACCACAAATCCAAAGTAGAAATATGTGTTTTATGGTTTTCATGAGGTCTATGACATGTTTGCATGATTATGTGAAATTTTCATGAAGAAATTTTATAATTTAGTGATTAATTTATTCATTAGGACTAAATTGCAAGGACTGAAAAATATGAGATTCTAGAAGATTCAAGTATGAAATAGCATTAGAAAAATTATTAGAGGTCCTTATTTAGCAATTAGACCATTATATTTGATGATGGACAAAAATAAACATGGGAAGGAAAAATCTCAAGAAAGGGGCCTTAAGGGCATTTTTGTCATTTGGATAATAAAAGAATTAAAAGGGAAAAATAAGCCAAAATCTTGTCCATCTTCATCCTCCATAGCCGAAAATCTCAAGGACACCATAGCTAGGGTTTCTTCAACTTTCAAGCTTGATTGTAAGTACCTCCTAGCCCCATTTTTAATGTTCTTTGTATTTTTTGAGATCCTCGTAGCTCGTTTTAGCTATTTCTAGCTATATTTTGAGCTAGGGTTCATGTTCAAAAATTTACTCATGTATGATATACGTATTTTGATGTCTAATGGAGGAATATGAAAGTTTGATGTATGATAAACATCTTTTTCTAAGTGATTTTCATGGAAAATTCATAAAAAGGACTAAGTTGTAAAAGTCATGAAATTTATCATAAAAGTGTGAATTAGTGGAAATTGTGGGCTGTTGTAGTTATGAAAATGGTTCGGCTAAGCTTAAAATACAAGGAAATTGAATAAAAATTATTTTACGAGATTAGGGGCAAAAGTGTAAATAAGTGAAAGTTTAGGGGGAAAATCATAATATAAGTATGAGTTATGAGTTATTTTAACCAATGTGATCATTAAATAAGCGAAATTGTCATTATAGATCAAGAAACACGAAGTCCGGATCGAAATCGAGGAAAGAACAAAGTGGTGGACTAATTGAACAACTACATATATTTTGATACCGAGGTAAGTTTGTGTGTAATAGTTCAACGTCATATTATTATGTTTTAAAATGTTTGCCATTTCATGAAGATGGATATTATTTTATGAAATCGATTAATGATGCTTCCATGTGAATAAGATGAAAAATTATGAAGTTGATGTCCCAGTTGAACCTTAGGAATAGAAAGGATACCAATGACACGACATGAGGAAAGGAAGGTCCTATATAAGACCATGTCTGGGACATGGCATCGGCACCGAAAGGAAGGTCCCGTATAAGACCATGTATGGGACATGGTATCGGCACCAAAAGGAGGTCCCGTATAAGACCATGTCTAGGACATGGCCTCGACACCAAATGAAGATCTCGTGTAAGACCATGTCTGGGACATGGCATCGACATCGAGATAAGAGATTCCGTATAAGACCATATCTGGGATATGGCATCGGCATCAAGATGTGATCCCATGTAAGACCATATCTGGGATATGGCATTGGCATCGTGTTACATGTATGATGAGTTTGAGTATCATTCGATATTCCAAGTGGTTTAACGGGATAAAGAGCTAAGTTTATGTTCAAGATGATAAAAGTGCTAAAGTCATGTGATGAGTGTTACAGGTACATATGAATAACTTATGAGAAATGAGTTTGATAAGTGATATGTGATTGGAAAGATTAAGCATGAGTAAGTTAAGCCAAGTGCTTGAGAACTTGTATTATATCTCAATGTAAAGTATGGATATTATCATAAGATTTATGTTTTTTTTTATTGCATACAAACTTACTAAGCTTTATGCTTACCCCTTCTCTTTTCCCTTTCCTTGTAGTATCGCCAAGCTAACTCGGGGATCATTGGACGTCGGAGTTCGATTCACACTATCAAGCTATTCTTTTGGTATAGTAAAGTTTGATTATTTTGGTATGGCATGTATAGGAACTTGGTCATTTTGTTATATGTCATATTGGTTAGCCAAGGAGTTGGCTATTAATGTTACTTGATTCATTTTGTAAATGGCTATTGGAATTGGCCAATACTAGTTAAGTTACATCTAATCAATGATGATGAAATTCATGAAGTTCAAGTTGATGTAATCAAATGAGTAGTGTGTGAAGTAGATGCATGATGGATTAGTGAATGTTAATGGTGCATTATTGCTATGCTATGTGTTGAATGAATTGGTATAAGTGTGGTTGCTTTTCAGGGTGGCAAATGGCTTGGTAAATAGCCTTATAGTTGCCCACACGGGTAGACACACGGGCGTGTGTCTAGGCCGTGTGTGCCACACGGTCTGCCTCATAGGCGTGTAGCCTAGACATGTGTCCCCTGCATCTAATTTACGAAAATTCCAGTTCATCACACGGGCCAGCACACGGGCGTGTGGTTTGATCGTGTGGTCCTAATTAGTTGCTGATGTCATAAACAGAATACCCCTTATTTTGGACACGGCCTGAAGCACGGGCGTGTGAAATGCCCACACGGGCGTGTCACTTCTCTCACACGGGCGTGTGGCCCTGTTTTAAGCAAAAAAATTCTAAGTGTTTGTAAGTTTCTGGTTCAGTCCCGGATTACTCCATGTGTATGTCTTGGGTCTTGTAAGCCCTTAATAAGGACGTTAAGAGTTCGAATGAAAAAGTTTAAGTTGATAAGAAAGTACATTGCCCGATTTTTGTACGAATGAGTAAGTTTAGTCCGGTAGTGCCTTATACCCAGTTCCGGCGTCGAATACGGGTAAGGGGTGTTACAATTGCTTCGTGTTCTAGCTAGCCCATACCTTTAATTTCAAAATTGTTAAAGGTTTAACAAGTTGCCATTGTTGAATGCTTGAGTAATTTTATGAATTATGATAGATTATGAAAGTTAGTTAATAGTTAAACTAGTTTTGTAAAGTGATTTTTGACAAAAATGTCAACAGGGGATTAAATTGTGAAATATACAAATTGAGTGGATGAAATGTGAAATAAATGAAAGTTTTGGGCTGCTAGGGGCATTATGGTAATTCGCCCAAGCATGGGTCTTGTTGAATTATGTGAATTTTTTGTAATTGTAAAATAAGGACTAAATTGTGAAAATGTAAAAATTTAGGGGTAAATGTGTAAAAATACTTTAATGTGTGATTTGGACTAAATTGAATGAATATGAGATTGAATAAGTTAATTTTTAATACTTTTAGATCAAGAAAAGCAGAATTCAGATCTAGACTGGGGAAAAACAAAAGTGATCGACTAAATGACTCGATTCGCCGTTCTAGCATCCGAGGTAAGTTCGTACGTGATAAACATTGTTACAATTATGCTTTTAACGCTTTGATATTTCATAAATTGTATACATGAGACTACGGTCATGTTCGACGATAAATTGACAATGTTTAGCACTTAGTGTGTGATTTGAGATAGCTTCGACTATATACGGCACTTAGTGTGCGAGGCTGAGATAGCTTCGGCTATGTAAAGCATTTAGTGTGCAGAGTTATAATAGCTTCGGCTATGTGATGGCACTTAGTGTGAGAAACATCGAGTAAGGCACTTAGTGTGCAGAATTATAACAGCTTTGGCTATGCGATGGCACTTAGTGTGCAAAACATCGCGTATTCGGCAGTGCTACGGGAAGTTATGAGTTCGTTACGAATTTGTACTGGTTTGTACATATAAGTATGAAGATCAAATAGAAAATATTATGACTTTGCATATTGGTATATGAATAAGTTTATGAAAGGTTTGATATTATCATGAATGATACATTAACTTGTTCAAATTGATTAATTGTATTTCATGAATTATTGAGTATATTTAGTATGAACTTACTAAACTATGAAGCTTACTTTGTGTACTTTTCTATGTTTTATAGTGAATCAAGGCTAGCTCGGATCTGGGAGTCTTCAGGAACATCATCGCACTATTGGACATCTATTTGGTACTTTTGAGTTGTGTATATATGTATATGGCATGTACAGGCTACTTATGGTACTTTGGTTGTGAATATAGCCATGAGAGTTGGCTTGTAAATGATGTTAATATGGTTGTGTGTTTAGCTATTAGAAATGACTTGTAAATGCATATGTTTTGGTTGTATATATAGCTATGGGTGTCCGCTTATTTTGGCATGTTTAGAATGAAAATGGTAATGGTTTAATAGTTGCAAATGGTTAAATTGATTTATGGAGTTTAATGCTTGAGAAATGTTTTGGTGAAGTATGATTTTAGAAGTTCAGTTCATAAGTATTTGAATAGGTATTGAATTGAGTATTGAAGTTGGTTGAAATGGATATGGTGTGAATTGTGTTTTTTGTAACACCCCTTACCCACGTCCGACACCGAAACAGAGTACGAGGCATTACCAGACTTAAACATACACATTCATGCAATACCAAGTCTAGATTTCATATTTCACCCTCATAAGACTTGTTGTTTTGATGACCACTCTTACCATTATAATATGGTTACCAACTTATCCATCAAGCACTCATGTCATATTACTAATCATGCATGGCAAACAAACATAATCATATTATAAACATTAAGATATGTCATGAATAACTCGGCTTACAAGCCATAATCAATATAAGCCACATCTCATGGCCATATGCATATAACTTAATATAAACCTACACATTTGGCCAAAGAAAAATAGTGCATGTCAATCAACTAAATCCCTATACATGCCACTCACTTGAAATTTCTAATATATGCTTCATTATATCAAAGGTAGTGACTTGATAGTGTGATGCTGCCTCCGACGATCTCTAACCCCGAGCTAACCTGAAAACACTAAAGGAAAGGAAGGGAAGGAGTAAGCTTTATAGCTTAGTAAGACCGTATGAAAATAAATAAAAAAAACAATTTATCCCCTTGTTTCTCATGGTAATACAACCCAATTTGCATCTTTACTCATATTCTTGTCAAGTTATTTTCTCGAGTCACAGTCACTAAATTATTTATATCTGGAGCTACAGAACTCCAAATTAAGTTTCTCTAATTTTCCTTGAAACTCGACTCATATATCTTCGTACCATAAAATTTTTAGAATTTTTGGTTTGGCTAATTAGTACAGTTTATTCATTAAAATCTCCCCTGTTACAATGTCCAACGGTTCTGACCTCTCTTAACTAAAAATCAATTATCTCATTGTACAGTTTTTATATGCCGTTCCCACTTATTCCAAATGAAGATATACTCATTTAATATTTCAATAATATAAATTATATCTCATAATTATTTTTGTACAATTTTTAATGATTTTCCAAAGTTGAAATAGGGGATTCCGAAACTCATTCTAACCTTGTCTCACTAAAATTCAAATATTTCAGATATAAAATTCCTTTTCTTACACTGTTTCTGTCATATGAAAATAGACACAATAATATTTAATTATATATCTTATTCACTTTATAATTCCATTTCACCTATTTTTGGTGATTTTTCAAATTCACATAACTGTTGCTGTCTAAACTGTTTTAATGCTAATTTCACTCTTTCATGTTTTCTTTGCATTCACTTCTATTTAAACATACATAACACCAAAGAGTTAAGCTTGTAATTAGCATAACATTGATTTCATGAGTATCACTAACATTTTATGTTTTCACAAATATCCAAAGCATCATAAACAAATGTACTAAACATCTTATCTCTCAATTTGATATGGCTCAAAAGCCTAATACATGATTCTCAACCATTCATCATCAACATAATTACTTATTCCTAAGATTCACTTAAGGTCACTTTTATAATGATAATAACTCTTAATATCATAAGACCAACACTTATAAAATTTACGTACATACATGTACCATTTGTACATATAATTTCATGCTTACATGCATACATGCACATTACTTATATATACAATTACAAGCTTTCCCATCTTATGTATCATCAATTTACCCGTTTAACCATTTGGAATACTAAAGGATACACAGAAATCTTGCACATAAGTGCCACACTGATATGTAGCCAAAGCTACCACTTTTATGTAGCCGAAGCTACCACTGAAATGTAGCCGAAGCTACCACTGAAATGTAGCCAAAACTACCACTGAAATGTAGCCGAACCACTGATATGTAGCCGAAGCTACCACTAATATGTAGCCGGAGCTATCACTGATATGTAGCCGAAGCTACCACTTATCACTAAAGTATTCCTAAGGTTCAACCGGGATTTCACTTATTTGTTCAGTATCACTTATACATACAATTTCATTTCTCAAATCAATACACGTTTCACATACTAATTTTGCAACTATCAAATATTCGTAATGACAATCATAATATCACATGTATAACAATTTAACAATACATAAATTTATTTAAACATAATAGTGCATTATTTACACATAAATGTTATTTACACTTGACATCATTTTCTCATATACAATATCATCAACATAAACTTTAATACAATCATGGAAAGATAGATTCTCAAGTATAATAAAAATGACATCAATATCATGCTCATTTAATCACATGGACTTACCTCAAATGCCGAAACGACTAATTTTCCCGGCTTAGCCCACAACTTCGTTCTTCCCCGATCTTAGTCCAAATTTCATGTTTTCTTGATCTAACATGTCAAATTAACACTCATTTAATACATTTTATCAACAAACTAATCAATTCAATTCACATATCAAATTTTGGCAAATTTACAATTTTGCCCCCTAACTTTTCAAAAATTACACTTTTACCCCTAAACTTGTAAAATAATTTTTATTCAATTTTCTTATGTTTCATTACATGCTGAACATTTTTCTCTTCTATGGCAACTTCAAATTCTCACTAATTCACACACTTATGACCAATTTATAACTTTTACAATTTAACCCATTTTATATGATTTCATCGAAAATCATCTAATAAAACTCGTTTCTCTAATCATAAACATGCATAATATACCATAATTCATAAAAATACACAATTATTCAACATGGTTCAATTTTTAAAATTAAACTTGTAACACCCCAAACCCGGACAAGACACCACGTCCGAATCTGGTATGCTACGGGGAAAACGTCTTGGGAAAACTAGATTTTTCGTTTAAAAGTGGGGTGAAAACACAGTGTGTTTGAAACAAATTTGAGTAGTCTTGTTTGGAAAACAGTTGATGTATTTGAAACCTGAAGATTTTGAAAACTTAGCTAGAGTTTGTAGTTAAAACAAGTTAAAACCATTTAAAACCTCCTTAGTTTCTTAGTGATACATAAAACGCTTCTAGACTTAAATGAACTACAAGTTTGGGTTGGGAACCAGTTGTATTTGTTTGTCAAAAAGACTTAGTGTGATACCCGATGGTATAGTTTAAAAACACGTCGCGTTATAATTTTGAAAACATGATCTTTCCAGGTTTTAGTAAAATTTATTCCGAGTTATTTTGTTAAGGCATATTAAATCTAATTAAAACATCAACCAACTTAAGACATAAATTTAGAGGCCTTTTACAACCCAAATAAAAACCCAAATAAAAGTAAATAACTAAAGTACCCAAAATATAGAGTCCGAGTAAAGACTTTATTCAAAGATGGCATAAGCACCTCGAGTCCATCCCGGCTCCAAGTCCGCGTCTCACGAGTCACCCGAAATGTCAAAGGAGAGGGTGAGTCGAGTGACTCAATGTGTAAATCCCGCTCCCAAAGAATCAACATGCTAACACACATCATACATAGCAACATGATTAATGCAACCCGAACCTAACCATCCATATCGCTTTTTCTACCCCGTGTGGTACCAAAACCACCGGTGGTGCCAAACCACCGGTGACATATAGTCACAATGTGCTACCAAAGCACTGGTGTCCCAAAGACACAATATCCGTCAATGTGCTACCAAAGCACTTTGTGTCCCAAAGACACAGGTTGTGCTACCAAAGCACCGGTGACCGAAGTCACGAATCCAATGATGATGGGGCCAACCCATCGTGTGTTACCAAAACACTAGCGCACGATCCCATATCTCAAGTGGGGCCAACCCACGGTGGTCAAACCACGAGGACAAGTCGCAATGAGGTGCCAAACCTCTGGTGTCCCAAAGACACGATGTGCTACCAAAGCACCGTGACCGTAGTCACAAATGCGTGATGGGGCCAACCCATCGTGTGTTACCAAAACACCGGCGCCAATCCCGTATAATCATCTGTGGGGCCAACCCATCGTGGTACCGAGCCATCGGGACGAGACGCTGAGGTACCAAACCTCTGGAGGTGCCAAACCTCTGTGACCCAAAGTCACAAAGTGTGCTACCAAAGCACCGGTGCTCACGTCGACACAATACATCACTTTGCTCCCTCCTCTCGTATCACCCATCAACATGCCAAACTCATGTAATCATGAATATCATGCTATCATGCATATCATACTATCATGCATATCATGCCAATATGTCTAATCTCATACCCCATGTCACATATCCATAACCATGGTATCATACAGATCATCAATAACTCATAATAATAGCACTGACTTACCCGAGTCCAAACTCGTACCCATGAGGGTATCATAATAGTCACCACTGCTCCATTAGTCATTGCACGTGTTATTAACGATATTACTAAATATAAGTGTGTTAGTATACACACCTGATAGCTACGAGTCTAAAGATCCCTACGAATCACTCTGAGTCCCTTGACTATCTGGCTCCTAGAATCGGCCAAAAGTAAACCATTAGGCAGTCACAATATTCGGCCAACATAGGGTTAGGCACTAAGACCATTCGGCCATAACCAAATGAACCACAAGGGTTAGCGTTGGACCCTTACCTTGCAAAAGTTTGGTTTCCTACCAAACCCGAACCAACTAATAGCCCCTTCTTTGATCACCAATCGGCTACACCTTAAGAGAGAATGGTTAATCCTTTGTCACCTTGACTTAATCAGATTTAAACGAATAACTGCGAATGATATCTTACCATCACTTACCTAATCGGTTCACAAAGAGAGAAGGCTCCACCTGACTACTTTCGATATCCAAGACCCTAACACAAGATGATAATCCCAAAAGGTTAACACCCTTCCAAACTGACCATAATCGACCCTTAACCAAAACACAACCAAATAAAGAACCAAAAGAGGGAGATATGGCCATTCGGCCTTGCACTTACCAACACCCAACACCAAAATTCGGCCAACCCCACACCAGGGAAGAGAGGAGATTCGGCCAAGGCTTCAAAAGAAAAGGATTCGGTCTTTAGGTGTTCAACACCCTTGGGTTCGGCTTAGTGAGAAAAGAATGAAAACAAGGGTGAGAAGGGATAGAGAAACGGCACTAATATTTAGGAAAGAAGGGAAATAAAAGATGAGTCAAAAATAAGAGAAACGGTGGAGGTGTTTGGAAGATGAGAGTTTCGGCTATCTAGGCTCAACCAAGAAGAAAATATGAGAAGAAGAGACTTTTTACTTTCGGCTCAAACAATTGAAATAGAAAAAAGGGTTGAAAGAATAGGATTTCGGCTATTAAGAAAAGTTGAAACAAAAATAATTTCGGCAACTAGGTGTTTGCACATTCGGTTTCAAAAAGAAAGTGAAAGAGAATTCTTTAGGAATTCGATTTTGGTAAGACAAAAGGAGAATTTGGCTTGCCTCCAAGTGACCGAAAATGCAAGGTTGCCTATGTGAATTTCGCCACCAACTCTCCCTACCAAACCGTCCACTTCCCCACTCCATACCCCACAAATTCGGCCAAGAATCCCCCACTCACTCCCATTCACTCATTTGAAATGAGTGGACCAAGTCCCACTCCTAAATTCACTCTCTACCTTTCATTTGAAAGGTAAGACTTGGTCCAAGGTAGTGTTTGATTTGGCTTCTACCACTCCACCATGCCGTCCCAAAAAGCAACCAAAATGGGGAATCCTGCTTTGCTCGAACACCGGACCTCCACCCTTGAAGATGACGCCACACCTAGCTCCCAAGTGTCCCATGCCTTGCCACTTTGCCACTCCTTATTTATGCTTTAAAACTCCAATTAAAATTCTTAAACCCCAGCTCTTCCAACTCCTCTCACCTATGCCCAAAAATCAAAATTTTCTAATTTACTCACCATACACCTAAGCTATAGCTAAGCCCCCTAAGACATAAAAACAAAGAACACAAAGACACTACAAACATGCAATATCATGCAACACCAAAACAGCCCCTAACCCGGATATTACAGTTCTACCCCCTTAAAAATAATTTCGCCTCGAAATTACCTCGTCAAAAGAGTTGCGGGTATTGCTTTGTCTCATCGTATCCTCGGGTTCCCACGCCGCTTCCTCTACGCCATGATTCCGCCAAAGTACCTTAACCAAAGGCACAGACTTCCCTACGTAGAACCTTTACATCTCGATCAAGAATCAGCATGCAGTTCTTCTTCCATAGTCAAGTCCGGATTTACCTCGATCTCTTCCATCGCTACCACATGTGACGGATCCGAACGATACCTCCGAAGCATCGAAACATGGAAGACGTCGTGAATCGACTAAGCTCTGCGGGCAACTCAAGGCGATATGCTCTCGGGTCCAACTCGCCTCAAAATCTTATACGCCCAATGAACCTCGGACTAAGCTTGCCTTTCTTTCCGAACCTCGCACCTTCTTCCAAGGCGAGACCTTCGAAACACTCGATCCCCAACAAAGAAACTCTATATCTCTTCGCTTAAGATCGGCATAAGACTTCTCCGGCCTCAAGCTTCCTTCAATCGAGCCTGAATCAACTTAACCTTGTCCTCGCCCTCGCCTACCAACTCGGGTCCCAACAACTGACGTTCACCTAACTCCGCCCAACACGTAGGTGAGCGACACTTCCTACCATACAATGCCTCGTATGGAGCCATCTTGATGCTCGCTCGATAACTATTGTTGTAGGCAAACTCGCCAACGGTAGAAACTCCTCCCAACTACCCACTCGAAATCCAGGACACACGACCTCAAAGATATCCTCTAAGATCCGAATAACCCTTTCTCGATTGTCCGCCGATCATGGGTGAAAAGCCGTGCTAAAATCCAAACGAGTACCCAATGCTTGATGCAATGCCTTCCGAACCTTGAAGTAAACACAGGATCCCTATCCGAGATTATCGAAAATGGCACACCGTGCAACCTCACTATCTCCGACACATACGCTTTGCTAGCTTCAAGTGAGTAGTCAACCCTCACCGAATAAAGTGAGTGATTTAGTCGACGATCCACCACTACCCAAATCGAATCCTTCTTGCTTGGCGTAAGCGGTAACCCACCGACAAAATCCATGGTTATCCTTTCCCACTTCCATCGAGGAATCTTTACAGTCAAGCAAACCCGACGGCAATCGATGTTCGCCTTGACTGGCGACAAGTCGACATTTTCCAACAAACTCCGTCACCTCTTTCTTCGACTGTGCCACCAAAATCGCTCTCTAAGATCCTTATACATCTTGCTACCTCCGGATGCATAGCATGAGGATCGCTATGTGCGCCTGAAGAATCTTCTCGCCTCGGCTCAACATCTTTAGGCATACAAGCCTTACCACGAAAACACGTAACCTCGTCACTAGACAAGTCAGTAACCATCCACACCACCATTCTCGCACTTGCAACCTTCGCGCACCCGAACCTCATCCTCTAATCAAGTTTTCTCGATCGCTCAACCCAAGAAGGCTTAACTTGCGGCTCGCCAAAAATACTCCCGTCGTCATACAAGCTCAAATGGGCAAACAACGCCTTAAGTCCGAACAACCTTACGGCTCAACGCGTCTCGCCACCACGTTAGCCTTGCCCTGATGATACTCAATAGAACGATCGTAATCCTTCGAGAACTCAACCCATCTACGCCGCCTCAAATTCAAATCCTTCTGAGTCAGCAGATACTTCAGACTCTTATGATCCGTGTAGACTATCGATCTCTCTCCATATAAGTAGTGCCTCCAAATCTTTAAGGCGAAAACTACGGCCGCTAGCTCCAGATCGTGCGTCGGATAGTTGACCTCATGTGGCCTCAGCTGCCTAGAAGCGTAAGCCACAACCTTACCTTCCTGCATCAAAGACACAACCTGCACTGTATGTGATGCATCGCATGAGATCTGTGTATTCCTTACCAGCCTCAGGTTGAATCAAAACCGGAGCCTCAGTCAAAACCTTCTTTAACTTATTGAAGCTTTCCTGTTGTTTCTCAGTCCAAACAAACGGAACCTCTTTCCTTAACAACTTAGTCATCGCCACATTTGCTATCAACGAGAAACCCTCAACAAATCTTCTCGTAGTATCCAAACAAACCTGAAAACTACGAATCTCACCATCGACCTAGGTGGCTTCCAATCCGTAATCGCCTCAATCTTGCGAGGATCTACTCGAATACCCTCTCTGACACTACATGACCCAAGAACGTCACTTCTCTAAGCCGAACTCACACTTACTAAACTTAGCATAGAGTTGCTTTTCCTCGTAATCTGCGCAGCACCACCCTCAAATGCTTATCATGCTCTTCCTCCGACCTTGAGTATACTAAGATGTCGCTCTATAAAAACCACCACGAACCGATCCAGATCATCATCTGAAACACCCTATTCATCATATCCATAAACGCCTGCCGGTCGTTAGTCAACCCGAATGGCATTACGAGAATTCGTAGTGCCCATACCGAGTCCGAAACGCATTTTTTTATGGATATCACCTCCTTAACCTTTAGCCGATGGTACCCGGATCTCAAGTCGATCTTCGAGAATACCGCAGCACCCTTCAAACCGATCAAACAAATCATCTATCCGTGGCAACGGATACTTGTTTTTAATCGTCGACTTGTTCAATCAAGCGGTAGTCTATGCACATCCGCATCGTACCATCTTTCTTCTTAACAAAGAGTACCTACGCACTTTACGGCGAAAACACTTGGCCCGATAAAACCTCGATCCAATAACTCCCGGATCTCGAGCCTTAAGCTCCACCAACTCCTTTGGTGCCATCCTATACGGAGCAATAGACACCTGGCGCAATCCGGCAATGATCAATCCCGAACTCTACCTCTCGACCGGCGGCAAACCCTAAGCTCTTCAGAAACACATCAAGAAATTCCTTAACAAAGACGAACCTCCTCAACAATGGACTCTTTAGCCTCCAAGGCATACACATGAACCACATATGCTTCGCACCCTTCCCGACCATCTTCTCCGCTTTGAGAGCGGATACCACATTTGATAAGTAATCCCTCCTATTACCTATCATAGCCACCTCAACGCCATCAACCGTCTTAAGAACCATACGCTTAGCCGCGCAATCCAACCTCGCTTTGGTACTTAACTAGCCAATCCATCCCGAGAATCGATCGAACTCCCAAACGCGGCGGTTCCATCGATCGGCGAAGAAACACTACCCCTTGGAGTTCTAGGGGTACCTCTCTAAACAGCTTTATCTACCACTACAGAGTGACCTAGAGGGCTAATCACGGTCATCCGCCTAGAAGATATCTCGAGTCTAAATCCATTGTCTCTACTATACTACCGGCAACATAAGAGTGCGTAGAACCCACATCGATTAAAGCGAAGATAAGGAGTACCAAAATCAAAAACGTACGGTTATGACGTCCGGTGCGTCGCCTCCTCTCGGCGTCTCGCGCAACAGACACACCAACCCAGGCCGCCTAGCCTCGAAACTACCCGCACCTCTGCCTGCTCCACGGCCCGACCGCATCCATAACCACCTCTCGCCATTACCACGGCCCCTCTGCGGTGGCGGTCCATTACCTCGAATCGATTACGGCCCGACTCTCGGGCCCAATCCTCGCCATCCCACGCGGACAATCCCTAATGCGATGCTCCGGAGAACCACACTCGAAGCAACCTTTACCTCCAGTCAAAGAAACCACCCCAATGAGATTTCCCACACCGATTACATCATGGTGGTCCCCGCCTAGCAAAGAACAAACCTAGCGGATCGATTCGCGCCCACTCGGTCTAGCCCTCTTCTCGCGGATTGCCGACGAACCGTAAGACCCAAAGCTCCTCTTAAGCCTACTCCTGTCCATGCTCTGCCTTACCGATTCTTTGACACCCTCGGCCACCTTAGCCTTCTCAACTAAGACAAAGAAACTCGCGCTCCGAGAGGAGCAATCAGCAGCCTCAACTCGCCTCGCGACCATCCTCGAAACGAACACACCTCTCATGCTCGGTGGCCACAATGCCCTCGGCATACCTACTCGGCCAGAACTCACCTGCGTGCACTCAACAATGCACTTACTCCCCTGAACAAGCCTCGAAAATGCCTTTCACGGGGTCGATATAACTAGCTCCGATGTACTTCTTTTGATATGCGACTGAAATAATCCCATGTCAAATCCTCCGCGCCACACCGTCCGTCGCATCGTGAGCCACCACCGATATGACTCATCCGGAGAAGCGTCGATACCCTTCACTTCTCTTTCGTGCGTCAAGTCCGATCATCCATGATCCGCTCGGTTGCCTCCACCCAATATTCAGCAGGTGCTAGGAGCAACACCGTAAACACCTCGGAAGAATTCACTCCGTTATTGGCGAGTCGCTCAGAACCGATTTCCTAACTCCCGCACCACCACTAGCCCCAGCTACCCTTTCCAACACTCGCAAAGCATCGCTCGTGACATCGCGTCGCCTCTCCGTCCCGATCTTGGAACTCACCACCTCCACCGGTGGCGGAACCGTATCTCATTTTCTCGAACCTCGCCTGCATCCTACGGGCTCGTAAACCGTCATTCTACCCCTACCTCTACCACGTGTGTTACGACCACGTCCGCCTCGAGTGCTCATGCTAAATCTTTCTACTGGATCCGATTAAAGAGTTTTATGCATCAAGATTTATTCCACTTGTTTAAAAAGCAAGTCTTATGAATATTAAAGAGGATTGTTCTCGCAAGTTTCACAAAATCCTATCGGTTTCAATCTCTAAGGTAGCATACTATAGCTATTCATCGACTCATATCCAATCAAATCACAAGTAATAGTACAGGTACTTACAGGCGAATCGGTGCCGAGAGACTCGGTGCCATGCCTTTCAAAATCATATATTCCAAAACAACACTTAAACAGGCTTTTGAAACCATTTTGGGCCTCAGGCCCACAGCCGAGCCTTTGAACTTGGCTCTGATACCACAAATGTAACACCCCAAACCCGGACAAGACACCACGTCCGAATCTGGTATGCTACGGGGAAAACGTCTTGGGAAAACTAGATTTTTCGTTTAAAAGTGGGGTGAAAACACAGTGTGTTTGAAACAAATTTGAGTAGTCTTGTTTGGAAAACAGATTGATGTATTTGAAACTCAAGATTTTGAAAACTTAGCTAGAGTTTGTAGTTAAAACAAGTTAAAACCATTTAAAACCTCCTTAGTTTCTTAGTGATACATAAAACGCTTCTAGACTTAAATGAACTACAAGTTTGGGTTGGGAACCAGTTGTATTTGTTTGTCAAAAAGACTTAGTGTGATACCCGATGGTATAGTTTAAAAACACGTCGCGTTATAATTTTGAAAACATGATCTTTCCAGGTTTTAGTAAAATTTATTCCGAGTTATTTTGTTAAGGCATATTAAATCTAATTAAAACATCAACCAACTTAAGACATAAATTTAGAGGCCTTTTACAACCCAAATAAAAACCCAAATAAAAGTAAATAACTAAAGTACCCAAAATATAGAGTCCGAGTAAAGACTTTATTCAATGGCATAAGCACCTCGAGTCCATCCCGGCTCCAAGTCCGCGTCTCTGAGTCACCCGAAATGTCAAAGGAGAGGGTGAGTCGAGTGACTCAGATGTGTAAATCCCGCTCCCAAAGAATCAACATGCTAACACACATCATACATAGCAACATGATTAATGCAACCCAACCTAACCATCCATATCGCCTTTTCTACCCCGTGGTACCAAACCACCGGTGGTGCCAAACCACCGTGACATATAGTCACAATGTGCTACCAAAGCACTGTGTCCCAAAGACACAATATCCGTCAATGTGCTACCAAAGCAACCGTGTCCCAAAGACACGGTTGTGCTACCAAAGCACCGTGACCGAAGTCACGAATCCAATGATGATGGGGCCAACCCATCGTGTGTTACCAAAACACTAGCGATTTATCCCATATCTCAAGTGGGGCCAACCCACGGTGGTCAAACCACGGGGACAAGTCGCAATGAGGTGCCAAACCTCTGGTGTCCCAAAGACACGATGTGCTACCAAAGCACCGGTGACCGTAGTCACAAATCGTGATGGGGCCAACCCATCGTGTGTTACCAAAACAACGGCGTCAATCCCGTATAATCATCTCAGTGGGGCCAACCCACTGTGGTACCGAGCCACCGGGACGAGACGCGAGGTACCAAACCTCTGGAGGTGCCAAACCTCTGGTGACCCAAAGTCACAAAGTGTGCTACCAAAGCACTGGTGCTCGTCAAGACAATACATCACCGCTCCCTCCTCTCAGATCACCCATCAACATGCCAAACTCATGTAATCATGAATATCATGCTATCATGCATATCATACTATCATGCATATCATGCCAATATGTCTAATCTCATACCCCATGTCACATATCCATAACCATGGTATCATACGAGATCATCAATAACTCATAATAATAGCACTCGACTTACCCGAGTCCAAACTCGTACCCATGAGGGTATCATAATAGTCACCACTGCTTCCATTAGTCATTGCACAGTTATTAACGATATTACTAAATATAAGTGTGTTAGTATACACACCTGATAGCTACGAGTCTAAAGATCCCTACGAATCACTCTGAGTCCCTTGACTATCTGGCTCCTAGAATCGGCCAAAAGTAAACCATTAGGCAACCACAATATTCGGCCAACATAGGGGTTAGGCACTAAGACCATTCGGCCATAACCAAATGAACCACAAGGGTTAGCGTTGGACCCTTACCTTGCAAAAGTTTGGTTTCCTACCAAACCCGAACCAACTAATAGCCCCTTCTTTGATCACCAATCGGCTACACCTTAAGAGAGAATGGTTAATCCTTTGTCACCTTGACTTAATCAGATTTAAACGAATAACTGCGAATGATATCCTACCATCACCTAACTAATCCGTTTCACAAAGAGAGAAGGCTCCACCGACTACTTTCGATATCCAAGACCCTAACACAAGATGATAATCCCAAAAGGTTAACACCCTTCCAAACTGACCATAATCGACCCTTAACCAAAACACAACCAAATAAAGAACCAAAAGAGGGAGATATGGCCATTCGGCCTTGCACTTACCAACACCCAACACCAAAATTCGGCCAACCCCACACCAGGGAAGAGAGGAGATTCGGCCAAGGCTTCAAAAGAAAAGGATTCGGTCTTTAGGTGTTCAACACCCTTGGGTTCGGCTTAGTGAGAAAAGAATGAAAACAAGGGTGAGAAGGGATAGAGAAACGGCACTAATATTTAGGAAAGAAGGGAAATAAAAGATGAGTCAAAAATAAGAGAAACGGTGGAGGTGTTTGGAAGATGAGAGTTTCGGCTATCTAGGCTCAACCAAGAAGAAAATATGAGAAGAAGAGACTTTTTACTTTCGGCTCAAACAATTGAAATAGAAAAAAGGGTTGAAAGAATAGGATTTCGGCTATTAAGAAAAGTTGAAACAAAAATAATTTCGGCAACTAGGTGTTTGCACATTCGGTTTCAAAAAGAAAGTGAAAGAGAATTCTTTAGGAATTCGATTTTGGTAAGACAAAAAGGAGAATTTGGCTTGCCTCCAAGTGACCGAAAATGCAAGGTTGCCTATGTGAATTTCGGCCACCAACTCTCCCTACCAAACCGTCCACTTCCCCACTCCATACCCCACAAATTCGGCCAAGAATCCCCCCACTCACTCCCATTCACTCATTTGAAATGAGTGGACCAAGTCCCACTCCTAAATTCACTCCCTACCTTTCATTTGAAAGGTAAGACTTGGTCCAAGGTAGTGTTTGATTTGGCTTCTACCACTCCACCATGCCGTCCCAAAAAGCAACCAAAATGGGGAATCTGTTGCGCTCGAACACCGGACCTCCACACCCTTGAAGATGACGCCACACCTAGCTCCCAAGTGTCCCATGCCTTGCCACTTTGCCAGCTCCTTATTTATGCTTTAAAACTCCAATTAAAATTCTTAAACCCCAGCTCTTCCAACTCCTCTCACCTATGCCCAAAAATCAAAATTTTCTAATTTACTCAGCCATACACCTAAGCTATAGCTAAGCCCCTAAGACATAAAAACAGCAACACAGCACACTACAAACATGCAATATCATGCAACACCAAAACAGCCCCCTAACCCGGGATATTACAAAACTCTAGCTCAAAATAATGGAGAAATAGCTAAACCAAGTTACCGGGATTTCAAAAATACGATAAACATTAAAAACAGGGCTCGGAATCACTTACTATGAAGCTTAAAAAAAATTGGAACCCTTAGCCATGGAGTCAAGCAAACTTCGGCAGCCCCCTTGAAGAAGATGAGAAGATTTTTTTTCTTCTTATTTTGTCTTTTATTCATTTAAAACACTAAATGACTAAAATACCCTTAAGGCTTTCCTTTCAATTTTGTCCTATTCATGCCCATTTTTGTCCATCAAGTTATCTAATGGTCTAATTACCTTTTAAGGACCTCCAATTTAAAACTCATAGCAAATTGACACCTCTAATATATAGAACTTAGCTTTTGCACTTTTTACAATTTAGTCCTTGTGACTAAATTGAGTGCTCAAACGTCGAACTTTTTGAACGAATTTTTTACGAAATCTTTCCGTAAAATTGTAAACCATAAAAATATAATAAAAATAAAATTTTCCTCGTCGGATTTGTGGTCTCAAAACCACTGTTCCGACTAGACCTGTAACATCCTAAAATTTGAGTTTTGTATGAGTTACATTAAATTGGTGATTAAGCTTGTTAGATTATTAATTTTGTTTGTCAAGGAGGTCCTGAGAAGGCTTGGGATCTAATTGGAATTAGTGAAAATTTTTAGCTTTGGTAATTTAAAGAGAGGGAGTCAGTGGGTTTATAACATATGGAAAATTTTTAGTAAGAATCTAAGCATAATTGAGCAATTAGTAAAGAGGATATGCGCCACATGTATTGTCTTGAGGGGAGAGGTTCGAATCCTTTGGTATGCATTTTTGTGACTTAAATTTTTGCACTCTCCTATTAAGTGTCGGCCAAGCTTTATTTTTGGTATGTTGGACTTTTAATTTTTATGGTAAGGGGCTAAATGGATTAAGGAAACATTGAAGTTGAGGAAATGAATCAATAGGATAAGGCAAGTAAGGGAACAAATGGCTTAATTTGTGGAATGTGTTATGGATAGAAATGTTGGCAAAGGTTGACTCTCTTGGCCATGAACTTGGTCAGTTTTTGGGGCTAGAGGGGTTGGCCGAATATTGATAGGAATTAGGAGCTAGTTGGTCAAATTTCTTTAGCAATTTTGTGCACTATTTTCTTTTTCTCCAAAACTCCTCTCCCTAGCTGATTTTGTCATAAGCAATAGGTAAAGCTTTTGTTTTCTTTTGGCCATTTCATTTTTTTGACCATTATGGTACCATCCTTTTTCTCCCTAAACTCTCTCCTTTTTGTGCCAAAATCGTACAACCTTGAGGGACATATTTTTTCAATACTTTTTTTCCTTGGTCGAATGAACACCAATCTCAAAACTTCTTCTTTGTTCATTCTCCATCCTTGAAAACCGAAACATAAACATCTTATCTTCTTTACTACTTATAAAAAAAAAAATTCTTAAACATCTCTCTCCCTAATTCTTCACCATGGCCGAATGTCAATGATCATGTCCTTAGCCGAATCTTTCTCTTCATATATACATATATATTTTCTTGCAATCATTCTTTCTACTCACGTTTTGATCGGTCGGTAAGAACCCTCTTCAATTCTTTATTTTCTTTTCCTTTTTGCCGAATCTACATATTGGCTTGGGAGGGTCTTTTTGACCAAAAATATCATCATCTATCCCTCTCTTAGACAAATCTTTTTCGTCTTTATAGTGAAATAGAGAAAGGCCGAATTACCATTTCCTCGAAGTTATCTCGTAATCGCTAGAATTCTGACCAAAAACCTTCAAGGTGAGAGTTATTCACGGTTTTCACTATCATCCTTTATTTATGAAGATAATTAATAGTATGAAAAGGAATAACCGATTTTTATATATAGGGATTTATTCGTGGATTACTCGGAACTTGTGGTAAGCCTATCTATATCACTTTGTTAAGTCCATACTTTAATAGATTATTGATTTATTAAAGATCTAACGAATGGAGGCTCGTAGTAATGTATTGAATGGGAAACCTAGTGGTGATCTAAAAAGGAGTGGATTGACGATCCCAACTCCTAGAATCAAGCGTAGGGCTGTTTCGGTAATTCAAGACTTTCCACCGGGTTGTGGACCCTTCTCTGGTGAAAATCAATTATTCCAGGTTGTTCGCAGTTCTGAGCCATTAGCTGTTCGGGGTTTTCCAACGGGTTGTGGACCATCAACCGGGGAAAATCGACAAATCGTAGTTATTTGCAATTCCGAGGGTAAATCTTAGATCGTTTCTTTAGAGTAGCTTTATTAGATCGCGTTTATTTTTCTAATCGAGCGTTAAAAATATTCTAGGTGTTGACGATCAAGAAAGTGTAGTGCTCACCGTAATCAGGTGTGTAATCTCACACCATATCTCGTGGGTTGGATAACTATATCGTATTAATCGTTGGATTAAATCACAAGTTAGTGAAATCGGATAAAATAGTATAATTATCACTTTAATGGTAAAAACTATGAAATCGGTATTAATACCGTGAAAATTACAAAATTTTCCCTTAATGGGTTAAATCGATAAAAGTGACTGAGTGGGCCTTATGTGAATATGTGATAAATGGGCCAAATGTGATAGGTGATAAATGGGCAAATATGATATGTGATATTTGATAAATGGGCCATATGGGATATTTGAAAAATAGGCCATATGTGATATTTGATAAATGGGCCATAAGTTATATTTGATAAATGTGCCATATGTGATATTTGATAAATGGGCCAAGTGTGATATGAAATTATATAGGCCAAAATGTGTAATGGGCCAGATTGCAATAATTTTTATAATAGGCCTTATATTAAAATAATTATATGAATGGATTGTTATGCATATTATATACATGATTGCATGGGTTGGGATATTTGACGAAGAGAAGTTCTGGTAGCTTTGCTACAAAATTCTGGTGGCTTGTCCACAAATTGATATATGGCTTAATGCCCAGTTTGATATATGGCTTAATTCCCAGTTTGATATATGGCTTAATGCCGAGTTTGGTGTGTTGGCGGGGTGGGTGACTAACGCTCCCCACAGGTGTGTTGGTTGGTACGGGTGGTGTGTAGCGGATGGAAAACTAGGTTTGGTTGGGAAATTACATAACACATGCATGTTATATATATGATATAATGCTATGATTGTAATGGGCTTTGGCCCAATAAATGCTTAATTGAATTTTGGTCCAGTGAAAGTGGTAAGTGAATTACTCACTGAGTTCTAAGTAACTCACCCCTGTTTTCCTTACTCTCCTCAGGTA
Organism: Gossypium sturtianum; assembly: GCA_025698515.1. Taxonomy (NCBI): domain Eukaryota; kingdom Viridiplantae; phylum Streptophyta; class Magnoliopsida; order Malvales; family Malvaceae; genus Gossypium; species Gossypium sturtianum. The sequence goes on from CM046952.1 coordinate 97,112,510, forward strand.
AGGATCAGTGATGGAGACTTGGGCCGGGGACGTCTCAGTGGAGGTCATACTACGAATAATGGGTTATTTACATTCCGGATTTCTTTTTAAGTACTTTTTATTATTTTTACTATTTAAGTTAAGCTGTAATAAGGCCTCTGGTTAATTTTTTTTATGGATGTTTTACTTGTGGATGTATTTTATAATACGCTTTAAATACTTAAGTGGGGTTTCTTTTCTAAAAATAGAAATAAATGTTATTCTTAAAATAAATATGCATAAAGGGTTTTCATTCTTAAATATTTTAACTCGCAAAATTGCCTGTTAATAACGTTCTTCAAAATTTGTTTTCAAGATTATTTTCGAACTCTATTAAATTTTCTCGAAATATTATTTTAATTTCTTTTAAGTTTCAATTTATAAATTCTTACGTCTCAAATTGTTTTATTTATCAATCAACCTTAATTTTCATTAAACTTCACGTCAAGATGTTTTGAAAATCTGATTTCTTAAAATCTTTAAAAAGACTAGATGTATATTCCTTTTCGTGTGACATGTCAAATTTGGTCTTAATGCATAGACCGGGTTTGGGGTGTTACATTTTATGGTATCAGAGCCCGGTTCAAAACTCGGTTGTGATTTGGGTTCAAAAACATTTATGGTTCAAAACTGTATTAAATTATAGAACTTATGTTTTTAAAGGTAGTATGGCACCACGAGTATCCGGCACCAAGTCAAGTAAGTGTATGCAAATTTAATTATTATTATTATTGTGACATGACTATAGGAACACTCTAGAACTTTTAGTTTTAGGTGTTGCAACTATAGAGATTGAGACTATAGGAAGCGTTTACGAAAATAACTCTACTTCTTATATATCATAAAACATCGTTAATAAACACTGAATTAGTATACTGATTCATAAAACTTGTAATCAGATTAAATCGAAATAGTCAAAATGAGCACTAGAGGACGTGGACGTGGTAGACGTGGCCGTGGTAGAGGCTGAGGTGCTAGGGTTGCATCTGAAGCGTCGGGACATATACTAGAAATGGACGCACCTGAATCACCCGGGACTGAGACTGGATCACATGACTATACGAGAGAGGACATTGCCTTGACCTAAGTAATGCTGCGAGTCTTGGAAAGGGTTGCTGGAGCTAGAACTGGGCCAGCAGCTCGTGGATCAATTTTGGAACGACTTAGATCGAGTGGTGCCGAGGTTTTTAGGGGTATCTCGGGAGTAGCCCCAAATGTAGCGGAGTATTGGCTCGAGGCTTTGGAGCGGATCATGGATGATTTGGAGTGCACCACCGAGCAGAAACTGAGAGGAGCTGTGTCCTTATTGAGGGACGAGGCTTATCAATGGTGGCTTACTGTTCGAGAAGGCACTCAGGCTGAACATGTTACTTGGGATTTCTTCAAAATTGCATTCCAAGGAAAGTATGTCGGGGCAAGTTATGTGGATGCCTGGAGGAAGGAATTCCTGAATCTGGTCCAAGGAAATAAGACGGTGGCAGCTTACGAGGTAGAATTTCTACGCTTGAGCCGTTATGCTCGAACAATAGTGCCAACTGACCATGAGCGCTGTGTACGTTTTGAGGATGGGCTGAATGATGAGTTGCGGGTACTGATAGCCCCACAACAAGAAAGGACTTTTTTCAAGCTTGTGGAGAAAGCCAAAATAGCTAAAGAGGCTAAGAACTCCGAGCATCAGAACAGAGACAGAGGTAGAGGCAAGAGGGACTTTAAGTACTCGGGTCCGGCTAAAAGGTTTCAGAAGAGGCCCAGGAATGATGAGCCAGCTCCAGCTAGAGCACCTGCTGCTACCAATCAGATTCAACCATGTGTTGACTGTGGAAGACAACACCGTGGTGAATGCTGGAAGAGAACCGGTAGTTACTTCAAATGTTGTTATAAGGACCACCAGTTTAAAGATTGTCCTCAACGGACCGCTCCGAATCAGGAAGCTCGTAACCATGATACACAGCCAACAAAAGGCACTCAACAGCCATCGAGAGGCCGTGGGCCAGGTCGAGGTGGTAATGGCGGTGGACGAGGTCAAGGAGCACTGGGTAGAGGAAATGGCTTCAGAGGTAACGTGGAGGTGAGACAGCCAGGGTTAGTGTATGCGATCAGACGCCGAGAGGATGGTGATGCACCTGATGTGATAACTGGTATGTTCTTCATCTCTGATTTACCTGTTATTGCTTTGATAGATATCGGATCTACCCATTCGTATGTTGCTAGTGATATATCTGGAAATCTGAACATTATATCTGAGATTACTAATAGGAAGATGGCGGTAATTAGTCCTTTAGGACAGTCTGTGATAGTGGATAAATTGTTTAGAGACGTGCCCTTAGAAATTCAAAGAGAAATATTTTTGGCAGATTTGATGGAATTGCCTTTTAGAGAGTTCGACCTTATTTTGGGCATGGACTGGTTGGTGAAGCACCGTGCGCACTTGGATTGTACTGCAAAGCAGATGTCGATAAGGACTTTAGAAGATAAGGAAGTTGTGATGATAGGCGAACGAAGAAATTATTTAGCAAATGTGGTATCTGCTTTAAAGGCAGAAAAGTTGGTGCAAAAAGGGTGTGGAGCATTCCTAGCCTTCATTAGTGCTTTGGATACCAACGAATTATCGGTGGAAGGTGTTAGAACGGTGAAAGAATTTCCAGATGTCTTTCTCGAGGAACTTCCAGGTTTACCTCCAGACCGGGAAGTAGAGTTTGGCATTGAGCTTTTGCCCGGAACGGCTCCGGTATCCATTGCTCCTTATAGGATGGCGCCAAAGAAGTTAGCGAAGCTTAAGGCTCAAATTCGGGAGTTGTTGGATCGGGGATTCACTCGATCGAGTGTGTCACCATGGGGAGCACCGGTCTTGTTCGTCAAGAAGAAGGATGGGTCGATGCGTATGTGCATCGATTATAGGCAGTTGAATAAGTTGACGATCAAGAATAGGTATCCATTGCCGAGAATCAATGACTTGTTTGATCAGTTGAGAGGAGCTTCAGTTTTCTCCAAGATAGATTTGAGATCGGTTTATCATCAACTTAAGGTTAAGGAGGCGGATATTCATAAGACAACATTTCGAACTCGTTATGGACATTATGAGTTCTTGGTGATGCCATTTGGATTGACCAATGTACCAGCTGCATTTATGGACATGATGAACCGAGTCTTTCAACCCTACCTAGACCGGTTCGTGGTGGTGTTCATAGATGATATCTTAGTATATTCGAGGAATGAAGAAGAGCATGACTCACATCTGCGGATAGTATTGCAATTACTGCGAGAAAAGCAACTTTATGCCAAATTCAGTAAGTGTGAATTTTGGCTAAAGGAAGTGACTTTCTTGGGACATGTTGTGTCGTAGGAAGGAATCGAGTTGATCCTCGGAAGGTAGAGGTCAGTGTTGGATTGGAAACCACCAAGTCGATGGTGAGATTCGTAGTTTCCTAGGTTTGGCTGGTTATTATAGACGTTTTGTTGAGGGTTTTCGTTGATTGCTTTGCACCCTAACTAAACTATTGCGCAAGGGAGTACCGTTTGTGTGGTCGGATCAAGCAAGACAAGAGAGTTTTGAGAAATTGAAGAAGATTTTGATGGAAACGCCCGTATTGATTCAACCTGAGGCTGGAAAAGAGTTTATTGTTTACTGCAATGTGTCACACACGGGCTTGGGATGTGTGTTGATGCAAGGTGGTAAAGTGGTGGCTTATGCATCTCGTCAGTTAAGGCCGCATGAAGTCAATTATCCTACTCATGATTTGGAGTTGGCTGCGGTGGTTTTTGCCTTGAAAATTTGGAGGCACTACCTGTACGGTGAGAAGTCGATCATTTATACGGATCATAAAAGTCTGATGTACCTCCTTACCAAAAAGGAGTTGAACTTAAGACAGCGGAGATGGATAGAGCTGTTGAAGGATTATGACTTCTCAATCGAGTATCATCCTGGAAAGGCTAACGTGGTAGCAGACGCGTTGAGTCGTAAGGTGATATCGGAGTTGAGAGTAATGTTTGCTCATCTTAGTTTGTATGAAGATGGCAGTTTACTAGCGGAACTTCAGGTGAAGCCTATGTGGTTAAAACAGATCAAGGAGAAACGGTTATCAGATGAAAAGTTGGGTCCCTTAATTCAATGAGTTGAAAGTGGTGTAATAGGGGATTTTGGATTGAATAAAGATGGAGTGCTGTGTTTTCGTGGAAGAATTTGTATGCCCAAGGATTCAAATTTGAGACTAATGATTCTGCGAGAGGCGTATAGTAGCCCCTATGCTATGCACCCCGGGGGAAATAAGATGTATCGAGACCTTCATGATCAGTATTTGTAACACCCCGAAACCCAGCCCAAACATTACGGCCGAATTTGGTATGTCACAGAGAAAACCAATTTTGAAAAATCCCTTTTAAGCCAATTTAAGTTTTGATGAAAACATCTCCATTTTCAATTATCTTGCTAAAACCATACTTAGTTTTAAAAATATTTATTAAGTCAAGTTGTTATAGGTTTCAAATGTACCCGATGGTACTTTAAAACATTTTGCGTTTGATTTGAGAAAACAGGTGCACTCATTTTAATATTATTGAATAGTTTAAACAAAATATTCAAAACATATAAAGATAATAAAAATAATCCTAGGAGGCCTTATTACAACTTGATTAAAACAAAACCAACAATAAAGATAAAATAAACTAAAATTCAAGTTCATTAAATTCAAATCCCACTGCATGGCCACCTCGAGTCCATCCGGCTCCTCCTCCGCAATCTACGAGTCACCTGAAAAATGTTAAAGGAGAAGGTGAGTCACCAAGACTCAATGTGTAACCCTTCCCCAAATTAGTACAACAACATACACAATTTATAACAAATTAACATGCACTAAATCATGCACCCAACCTAGCCATCCAAACACCTTTCTCTACCCCGTGTGGTACCAAACCACTGGTGGTGCCAAACCACCGTGACTTAAAGTCACGAAATCCGTCATATTGTGGTGCCAAACCACTTTGGTGGTGCTAAACCACTTTGTGACCCGAAGTCACAAATCAAATGATGGGGCCAACCCATCGTGTGATACCAAATCACCGCGTCAATCCCATAATGTAAATGGGGCCAACCCACCGTGGGTGCTAAGCCACTTGGGCGAGACGCTATGAGGTGCCAAACCACCGGAGGTGCCAAACCTCTCGTGACCGTAGTCACAATGTGGTACCAAACCACCGGTGCCCGCCGGCGACACGAATATCACTGCCCCCTCCTCTCATCAACCCACATTAGTCCATGATATATATATAATAGAATTCATGCCAACATGTATTTAAATCGCATATACCAAATATGCCATGCTTCCCAAAAGCATCAAATAGTAAACTCATACGAACAGAGTCTTACCTGAATCATCGCATATATCGTTATGGTATTAAATCCAAAGCTACATAAACCAGATTTAGCATACACAAACATTTAGCTCAGTTAATTAATCATAAAGTGTGTATGTACACACCTGATTCTAACGCTAACTCTAAACCCCCAAAGAGTCAATCGGCCACCCTTGCTTTCTTGTCCCTATATTCGGCCAACCACAAGGTTAGTGCCATGGTCTATTCGGCCAAACTAAAACAATTGAAAAGGGTTCCTTGTGAACCCGAAACCTTACCCAAAACGTCTTTGAATACTAGCCTCCACCCTGAAAGTGCTCCTGCTTCCCTAAATCGGCAATCATTAAGTTAATAGCCTTCGGCTTAATCGAATACCAAATAAAAATAGATCCTTACCACCTTACCCCAAAACTGATTGATCAGAGATGATGGACTCACTCGCTCGCTTCCAAATCCCGAAGGCCCTATGACAAATCGGTTTCAACATGTGATTAGCACCCTTAACAACAATTGCGGAAACCAACTCTTACCTTTGTAAAAGTCGACAGAGAACAGAGAGGGAAGAAATAGCCATTCGGCTAACACACTTACCTACCCAAACCGATTTGGAAAACACTGAAAAGGGATCCCCCTTGCTTTGATATTCGGCCAAGGCTACACCAAATAGAGGAAGGAAAATTCGGCACACCAAGGGAGTAGATTCGGCTATGATTGTTCAACACAATCAATCAAGGTTCGGCTTGTATGAAAAAAGAGAAAGTAAGAGAGTGAAATAAGAGTTTCGGCTAAGGGTTTGAGAAGAGAAAAGAAAGAAATAGATGGGAGATTAAGGTATAGGAGATTCGGCCAAGGTTTTAGAAGAAGAGAAGGGTTTTCGGTTTTGAGAGAATGAAAAAGGAAAACATGGAGACTAGCCGAAATTATGAAGAAAAATTACTAAGAAAAATTGGCTTCTCCCCCCCTATGCTTGCCGTCCACTCCTCTCCAAGGAGTTCAAATTTCGGCAATCACCTAAAATTCCTCTTGGCCACTAGATTAAAATTATTCAAAATAATTTGAATACTCAAATGCCTATATTTTCTCCTTGGAATTAATCAAATAAAATCCATAAAAAAATGCTAATATTATCCTTATTATCTTATTATCTAGAAGAGTTTAAAGAGAGAAAATCTCTCCCCCCTATGCCGTCCCAATTAAGAGCAAAAAGAGGGGTTTCCGTGACTCGAACACAAGCTCCCCTTGCTCTCCCTGTGGCGTCAACTCCAACTCTTAAGTGGCCTTCCTTTTGCCACTTTTCCAAGGCCATTTCTGTGTCAAAAGTTCCCTCTTTTAACCTTGTAACCCCTACTTGCTAAGGCTCCCTACCCTTAAAGCTTATAAAAATATTTTTCCACTATTCCGAGCCTACCCAAGACCCCTAATTAAGCCTTACTACACCACAATTAATATCACAGCAATTCAAACACAAGAAAAATAATTCAATCACAAATAACCCCAATTTTAGGATGTTACAGTTCTACCCCCCTTAGAATAATTTCGTCCTCGAATTTACCTAATCAGAAGAGGTGGGGGTATTGCTGCCGCATCACATCCTTGGGTTCCCACGTAGCTTCCTCTACACCATGGTTTCGCCATAGCACTTTCACCAAAGGTACTGACTTCCTACGCAGAACTTTGACATCTCGGTCCAAGATCTGGACTGGTTCTTCCTCGAAAGATAAGTCCGAGTTTACCTCAATCTCCGCGACTGGCACAACGTGTGATGGATCTGACCGATATCGCCTAAGCATTGACACATGAAAGACGTCATGAATCTGACTCAACTCTGCCGGCAACTCGAGCTGATAAGCTACCGGTCCCACTCGCTTCACTACTGTATATGGCCCGATGAACCTTGGGCTTAGCTTCCCTTTTCGCCCAAATCTCAATACCTTTTTCCAAGGTGACACCTTTAGAAAAACTTTATATCCTACCGCATACTCCATTTCCTTACGCTTAAGATCAGCATAAGACTTCTGTCTATCTGACGCTTCCTTGAGACGAGCTCGAATTACCTTAACCTTATCTTCCGTTTCTGTCACTAACTCTGGACCCAAAACTTTTCGTTCACCCAACTCCATCCAACATGTAATAGTACGGCACTTTCGTCCATACAGTGCTTCATATGGTGCCATCGGATACTAAACTGATAACTATTGTTATAAGCGAATTACGCTAACGGTAGGTACTCCTCCCAACTACCACCAAATCCAAAACACAACCTCTCAAAGATATCCTCTAAAATTTGAATGACCCTTTCATTGCCCATCGTCGATGTGGATGGAATCTTTGTCTCGAAATCGATCGTGTGCCCAAAGCTTGATGCAACGCTTTTCAGAACCTTGATGTGAACCTCGGATCCCTATCTGAGATAATTGATACTGGCACGCCATGCAATCTTACTATTTCTGACACATACAGCTTAGCTAGCTTCTGAAGTGAGTAATCCACTCTCACCGGTATGAAATGAGCTGACTTAGTCAGACAGTCCACAATTACCCAAACTGCATCCTTCTTGCTGGGCGTGAGGGGTAGCCCACTGACGAAATCCATGGTGATCCTCTCCCATTTCCACTGAGGGATCTTCACTGGTTTAAGTAACCCTGATGGCAACTGATGTTCAGCCTTAACCTGCTGACACGTCAGACACTTTCCCACAAACTCAGTTACCCCGCGCTTCAACCCTGGCCACAAAAACTGCTTCCGCAAATCTCCATACATCATGCTTCCTCTAGGATGCATAGCGTATGGGCTGCTATGTGCATCTTGGAGAATTCTTTGTCTCAACTCCACATCCTTCGGCATACATGCCCGTCCTTGAAAACATAGTACACCATCACCGGTCAAACTATACCCTTCTAACCCACTTTCTTGAACTTGCAACCTCCTTGCATTCAAACTATCATTCACCAATTGCTTTTCCTTAATCTCCTCAATCCAAGTTGGCTTAATTTGTAGCTCTGCCAATAGACTTCCATCGTCATATAGATTGAGGTGAGCAAACATCGCTCTTAAGTCTGTCACGACTTTCCGGCTCAACGCGTCAGCCACCACGTTAGCCTTGCCCGGATGGTACTCAATTGAACAGTCGTAGTCCTTCAACAGTTCAATCCATCGACGCTGCCTCAAATTTAAATCTTTTTGGGTCAAAAGATACCTCAGACTTTTGTGATCCGTGTAGACTATCGACTTCTCCCTATACAAGTAATGTCTCCATATCTTTAAAGCAAAGACCACTGCCGCTAACTCTAAGTCGTGAGTCAGATAGTTAACCTCATGCGGTCTTAATCGACGGGATGCATAGGCCACTACCTTCCTTCTGCATCAACACACATCCCAAACCAAAGATGGGATGCATCGCAATAAACCGTGAACAATTTTCTGCCTCAGTGTGCACGAAGCGAAGCGAGCTTCCGCGAATCTTCCTTAGCTTATCAAAACTTTCTTGCTGTTTCTCCGACCAAACAAATGGAACTCCTTTTCTTAATAACTTAGTCAATGGCGCTGCGATTAAAGAGAATCCTTCCACAAACCTTCGATAGTACCCTGCCAGACCCAGAAAACTTCGAATTTCTGCCACTGACCTAGGAAGTTTCCAATCCAATACCACTTCAACCTTACGAGGGTCCACTCCAATCCCTTCAGCTGACACTACGTGACCCAAGAAAGCCACCTCCCTAAGCCAGAATTCGCACTTACTGAATTTGGCATATAACTGCTTCTCCCTCAGTACTTGTAGAACTATACGCAAATGCCTGTCATGCTCCTCCTCCATCTTTGAATAAACCAATATGTCGTCTATAAACACCACGACAAATTGATCCAAGTACTGCTGAAACACCCTATTCATTAAATCCATGAATGCTGCCGGCGCGTTGGTCAACCCAAACGGCATCACTAGAAACTCGTAATGCCCATACCGAGTACGAAATGCCGTCTTGTGAACATCAACCTCCTTCACCTTAAGTTGATGATAACCCGACCTAAGATCTATCTTCGAAAACACCGATGCACCTTTCAGTTGGTCAAACAAGTCATCGATCCGGGGTAAAGGATACTTGTTTTTGATCGTTAACTTGTTTAGTTGATGGTAGTCGATACACATCCGCATTGAACCGTCCTTCTTCTTGACAAACAGCACAGGTGCTCCCCACGGAGATATACTTGGTCGAATAAACCCTCTATCCAAGAGCTCTGAATTTGAGCCTTCACTCCACCAACTCCTTTGGTGCCATTCGGTGCGGTGCTATAGACACAGTGTCTTTCTTGCAGGTAACAAGTCTATACCGACCAACTTCCGATCCGGAGGCGGCGCACGGGAAGTTCTTCTCGAAACACATCGGTGAATTCCCCTCTTTGTTCGGACCTTCTCAACTGTTGACTCCTTAGCCTCCAAGGCACAAATTCGAACCAAAATGCCTCACAACCCTTCTTGACCATCTTCTCGGCCTTCAAAGCGGATACCACGTTAGATAGGTAATCTCTTCTATTGCCTATCATGACCACTTCATCACCTCGGCCATCTTTAGAACCATGCGCTTAGCGTAGAATCAAACCTTGCTTGATACTTAACCAACCACCCATTCCAAGAATCAAATCGAACTCCTCAAACGGCGGTTCCATCAGATCGACCATAAATACTACCCCTTGGAGTTCTAGGGTACATCTCTATATAGCTTGTTCACAACTACAGAGTGACCTAGAGGGCTAATTCTCTGTCATCTCCTAGAAGCGATCTCAAAATCTAAGTTCATAGTCTCTACCACACTACTAGCAACGTATGAATGCGTCGAACCTACATCAATTAATGCAACATATGGAAGACAAAAAATTAGGAACGTACCGGTTATGACGTCCGGTGCGTCTCCCTCCTCTCGACGCCTTGCTGCGTAGACTAAACCAGGCTACCTTGCCTCTGTATTGCCTGCCCCTCTTCTAGGAATTCCGCGACCTCGATTAGAACCATTGCCTCCTCTACCATTACCACGACCCCTCTGTGGTGGTCCTACATTTCTAACCTGAGCACGATTCTGACCCTCTGGCTGATTCTTAGCTAACTTCTGAGGACAGTCCCTTACATGGTGATCCAATGATCCACATTCAAAACATCCTTTATCACCGGTCCAACAACCTCCTTAATGTGATTTCCCACGCGATTACAATCGAATCGGTCTCTCGATTAGCGACCATGGGCCTCCCTGTCTGATTCGGCCCACTCTGCCTAGCCCTCTTCTTCGCATTACTACTCGATCCAAGCGACCCAAAGCCTCTTTTCTGCTTATTCTTATCATAGTTCTGTCTCACGGACTCCTTGACCCCTTCGGCTACCTTAGCCTTTTCTACGAGCAACAAAGAACTCACGCTCTGGCTGTGGAGCAATCAACAACCTTAATTCATCCCTAAGTCCGTCTTCAAAGCGGACACACCGTTCATGTTCGTGAGCTGGGATGCCTCTAGCATATCGACTCGACTTTAAGAACTCCTCATACTCGAATCTTGACTTATTTCCTTGTACCAATCCCAAAAGGCTTTCCTTTGAGCATCGCAGTAGCTGGTGCCCACATACTTCTTCGATGGCGGCTTTGAAATACTCCCAAGTAAGATCATCTGCCGTAGCACCATCTCGAACCGTGAGCCACCACTGATAGGACTCCTCCTTTAGAAGCGACACCGCTCCTTTCAGCTTCTCCTCATTTGTCAGATTGAGATCATCCATGATCTTTTCAGTCGATTCCAACCAATATTCTGCCGCACTGGGTGCCACTTCCGACACACCCCGGAATACCTCGGCTCGTTGGATCGTAGTCGCTCGAGGAGCAGTTTTCGAGCTCCCATTCCTCCACTAGCTCCAGCCACCATCTCAAGAACTCACAACACAGCTTGCGATACTGCCTCTCCACCAGTCTGATCCTGCTCCTCAGCTCTAAAAGTTGGGGGTGGTGGTGGCGGTGGTACCTCATTCTCCGACCCTTGGCCCGACCTAACGGGTTCTGACACGGTCATCCTACCCCTACCGCGTCCACGACGGCCACGTCCTCTAGAGCTCATTCTAACTATCGCGCTTTAATCTGATTAAGAAATTTTTATGGATTAGTGCTTGTTCCACTTGTTATCCGCGAAGAATTTTATAAAGAGAGTTTAATAGAAATTCTTTCGATCAATCAAAGGTTTAAGTCCTCTATCCTAGTTTACACAGAAGAGCACATCCATTCCCTAATATCTTTCATACTTATTCACTCATCCCAGGGGTAGTTTCGTCTTTTTCCTACAGGGGTGTTTTCGTAAATTTCCAAAGTCAGGGTATTATTTATTGTGTCTGGCCTATGACCGCGTCCTCTTGGTTAGGGTGAACCGAAGCTACGCACCAGGTAGGAATCCCGCGAAGAGGAGGTGAGTCATAAGAACTGCTTAAATACCAAGCTCTTCCGGATCCAATCCTAGACATGCGCACAGGGGTTACCACACCCTAACTCGGCGACTTGGTCGTAGGTTTGTTTAATTAAGCATTTAAAGTCTTATGTATTCTGTTGGGGTAAACTAGTCCTAAAATTCAAACACCTATCATACTTTCTACGTCCCATACCTACCCTTCTACAGATAATAATCCACACAGAAGTTAGAGGTACTTACCTGGGCAGATTGGAGCCGGAGACTCGTTGCCATGCTGTCTAAAACCAAAACCATTTTCACAAAGGCCTACCCAAACATTTTGGGCCTTGGGCCCCCACAGCCGAGCTTTGAACTGGGCTCTGATACCAATTTTGTAACACCCCGAAACCCGGCCCAAACATTATGGCCGAATTTGGTATGTCACAGAGAAAACCAATTTTGAAAAATCCCTTTTAAGCCAATTTAAGTTTTGATGAAAACATCTTCATTTTCAATTATCTTGCTAAAAACATACTTAGTTTTAAAAATATTTATTAAGTCAAGTTGTTATAGGTTTCAAATGTACCCGATGGTACTTTAAAACATTTTATGCGTTTGATTTGAGAAAACAGTGCACTCATTTTAATATTATTGAATAGTTTAAACAAAATATTCAAAACATATAAAGATAATAAAAATAATCCTAGGAGGCCTTATTACAACTTGATTAAAACAAAACCAACAATAAAGATAAAATAAACTAAAATTCAAGTTCATTAAATTCAAATCCCACTGCATGGCCACCTCGAGTCCATCCGGCTCCTCCTCCGCAATCTACGAGTCACCTGAAAAATGTTAAAGGAGAAGGTGAGTCAGCAAGACTCAATGTGTAACCCTTCCTCAAATCAGTACAACAACATACACAATTTATAACAAATTAACATGCACTAAATCATGCACCCAACCTAGCCATCCAAACACCTTTCTCTACCCCGTGTGGTACCAAACCACTGGTGGTGCCAAACCACTGGTGACTTAAAGTCACGAAATCCGTCATATTGTGGTGCCAAACCACTAGTGGTGCCAAACCACTGGTGACCCGAAGTCACAAATCAAATGATGGGGCCAACCCATCATGTGATACCAAATCACTGGCGTCAATCCCATAATGTAAACTGTGGGGCCAACCCACTGTGGTGCTAAGCCACTGGGACGAGACGCTATGAGGTGCCAAACCTCTGGAGGTGCCAAACCTCTGGTGACCATAGTCACAATGTGGTACCAAACCACTGGTGCCCGTCGACACGAATATCACTGCCCCTCCTCTCATCAACCCACATTAGTCCATGATATATATATAACAGAATTCATGCCAACATGTATTTAAATCGTATATACCAAATATGCCATGCTTCCCAAAAGCATCAAATAGTAAACTTATACGAACAGAGTCTTACCTGAATCATCGCTTATATCGTTATGGTATTAAATCCAAAGCTACATAAACCAGATTTAGCAAACACAAACATTTAGCACAGTTAATTAATCATAAAGTGTGTATGTACACACCTGATTCTAACGCTAACTCTAAACCCCCAAAGAGTCAATCGGCCACCCTTGCTTTCTTGTCCCTATATTCGGCCAACCACAAGGTTAGTGCCATGGCCTATTCGGCCAAACTAAAATAATTGAAAAGGGTTCCTTGTGAACTCGAAACCTTACCCAAAACGTCTTTGAATACTAGCCACCACCCTCAAAGTGCTCTTGCTTCCCTAAATCGGCAATCATTAAGTTAATAGCCTTCGGCTTAATCGAATACCAAATAAAAATAGATCCTTACCACCTTACCCTAAAACCGATTGATCAGAGATGATGGACTCACTTGCTCGCTTCCAAATCCCGAAGGCCCTATGACAAATCGGTTTCAACATGTGATTAGCACCCTTAACAACAATTGCCGAAACCAACTCTTACCTTTGTAAAAGTCGACAGAGAACAGAGAGGGAAGAAATAGCCATTCGGCTAACACACTTACCTACCCAAACCGATTTGGAAAACAACGAAAAGGATCCCCTTGCTTTGATATTCGGCCAAGGCTACACCAAATAGAGGAAGGAAAATTCGGCACACCAAGGGAGTAGATTCGGCTATGATTGTTCAACACAATCAATCAAGGTTCGGCTTGTATGAAAAAAGAGAAAGTAAGAGAGTGAAATAAGAGTTTCGGCTAAGGGTTTGAGAAGAGAAAAGAAAGAAATAGATGGGAGATTAAGGTATAGGAGATTCGGCCAAGGTTTTAGAAGAAGAGAAGGGTTTTCGGTTTTGAGAGAATGAAAAAGGAAAAGATGGAGATTAGCCGAAATTATGAAGAAAAATTACTAAGAAAATTCGGCTTCTCCCCCCTATGCTTGCCGTCCACTCCTCTCCAGGGAGTTCAAATTTCGGCAATCACCTAAAATTCCTCTTGGCCACTAGATTAAAATTATTCAAAATAATTTGAATACTCAAATGCCTATATTTTCTCCTTGGAATTAATCAAATAAAATCCATAAAAAAATGCTAATATTATCCTTATTATCTTATTATCTAAAAGAGTTTAAAGAGAGAAAATCTCTCCCCCCTATGCCGTCCCAATTAAGAGCAAAAAGAGGGGTTTCCGTGACTCGAACACAAGCTCCCCTTGCTCTCCCTGTGGCGTCAACTCCAACTCTTAAGTGGCCTTCCTTTTGCCACTTTTCCAAGGCCATTTCTGTGTCAAAAGTTCCCTCTTTTAACCTTGTAACCCCTACTTGCTAAGGCTCCCTACCCTTAAAGCTTATAAAAATATTTTTCCACTATTCCGAGCCTACCCAAGACCCCTAATTAAGCCTTACTACACCACAATTAATATCACAGCAATTCAAACACAAGAAAAATAATTCAATCACAAATAACCCCAATTTTAGGATGTTACAGTATTGGTGGCCAGGGTTGAAACGGGAAGTTACGGATTTTGTGAGTAAGTGCTTGACTTGTCAACAAGTGAAGGAAGAACATCAATTGCCGTCAGGATTGCTACAACCGGTGAAGATTCCATTATGGAAATGGGAACGGATAGCGATGGACTTTGTTAGTGGGTTACCCTTATCGCCTACTAAGAAAGATTCCGTCTGGGTTATAGTGGATCGATTGACGAAGACTGCCCATTTTCTACCTGTTTGTACAGATTTTTCACTACAGAAGTTGGCCAAGTTGTATGTAGCGGAGATCGTGAGGTTACATGGGGTACCAGTGTCTATTATTTCAGACAGGGACCCTAGGTTTACATCGCAGTTTTGGAAAGCTTTACATGAAGCTTTGGGAACAAAGTTAAATTTCAGCACGGCTTTTCATCCTCAGTCAGATGGTCAGTCGGAAAGAGTAATTCAGATTTTGGAAGACATGTTAAGGGGTTGTGTGATTGATTTCAAAGGTAGTTGGGAGGATTTTCTACCGTTGGCGGAGTTTGCGTATAACAACAGTTATCAATCCAGTATCCAAATGGCACCTTATGAAGCATTATATGGTCGTAGGTGTCGTACCCCTACTTGTTGGACTGAATTGGGGGAACGGCAGTTATTGGGTCCTGAATTGATATTAGAGACAGAAGAAAAAGTAAAGGTGATTCGAGCATGGTTAAAGGAAGCTTCGGATAGACAAAAGTCGTATGCGGATCTGAAGCGTAAGGATATTGAGTTTAAGGTGGGAGATCAGGTTTTTCTTAAGGTCTCACCGTGGAAGAAGATCTTCAGATTTGGAAAGAAAGGCAAGTTGAGCCCTAGGTTCATTGGACTGTATCGCGTGTCGAAGCGTGTAGGACCAGTGGCTTATCAGCTTGATTTCCCTCCGGAGTTGAGTCAGATTCATAATGTTTTCCATGTCTCTATGTTGAGGTATTATTGATCGGATCTGTCTCACATAGTACAGATAGAGGAAGTTGAGTTAAGGCCTGACTTGTCATTCGAGGAAGAGCCAGTGAAAATTTTAGATCGAGATGTAAAGGTGCTAAGAAAGAAGTCGATCACTGCTTGGTTAAGATTCTATGGCGTAATCACGGAGCGGAGGAAGCTACATGGGAGCCTGAGGAGACAATTTGGCAGCAATATCCTCACCTCTTTTAACCAGGTAAATTTTGAGGACGAAATTTTCTTTAAGGGGGTAGAATTGTAACATCCTAAAATTTGAGTTTTGTATGAGTTACATTAAATTGGTGATTAAGCTTGTTAGATTATTAATTTTGTTTGTCAAGGAGGTCTTGAGAAGGCTTGGGATCTAATTAGAATTAGTGAAAATTTTTAGCTTTGGTACTTTAAAGAGAGGGAGGGAGTCAGTGTATTTATAACATATGGAAATTTTTGAGTAAGAATCTAAGCATAATTGATCAATTAGTAAAGAGGATATGCGCCACATGTATTGTCTTGAGGGGAGAGGTTCGAATCCCTTGGTATGCATTTTTGTGACTTAAATTTTTGCACTCTCCTATTAAGTGTCGGCCAAGCTTTATTTTTGGTATGTTGGACTTTTAATTTTTATGGTAAGGGGCTAAATGGATTAAGGAAACATTGAAGTTGAGGAAAGGAATCAATAGGATAAGGCAAGTAAGGGAACAAATGGCTTAATTTGTGGAATGTGTTATGGATAGAAAAGTTGGCAAAGGTTGACTCTCTTGGCCATGAAATTGGTCAGTTTTTGGGGCTAGAGGGGTTGGCCGAATATTGATAGGGATTAGGAGATAGTTGGTCAAATTTCTTTAGCAATTTTGTGCACTATTTTCTTTTTCTCCAAAACTTCTCCCTAGCCGATTTTGTCATAAGCAATAGGTAAAGCTTTTGTTTTCTTTTGGCCATTTCATTTTTTTTGACCATTATGCTACCATCCTTTTTCTCCCTAAACTCTCTCCTTTTTGTGCCAAAATCGTACAACCTTGAGGGACATATTTTTTCAATACTTTTTTTTCCTTGGCCGAATGAACACCAATCTCAAAATTTCTTCTTTGTTCATTCTCCATCCTTGAAAATCGAAACATAAACATCTTATCTTCTTTACTACTTATAAAAAAAAAATGCTTAAACATCTCTCTCCCTAGTTCTTCACCATGGCCGAATGTCAATGATCATCTCCTTAGCCGAATCTTTCTCTTCATATATACATATATATTTTCTTCGCAATCATTCTTTCTACTCACTTTTTGATCGGTCGGTAAGAACCCTCTTCAATTCTTTATTTTCTTTTCCTTTTTGCCGAATCTACATATTGGCTTGGGAGGGTCTTTTTGACCGAAAATATCATCATCTACCCCTCTCTTAGACAAATCTTTTTCGTCTTTATAGTGAAATAGAGAAAGGCCGAATTACCATTTCCTCGAAGTTATCTCGTAATCGCTAGAATTTGGACCAAAAACCTTCAAGGTGAGAGTTCTTCACGGTTTTCACGATCATCCTTTATTTATTAAGATAATTAACAGTATGAAAAGGAATAACCGATTTTTATATATAGGGATTTATTCGTGGATTACTCAAAACTTGTGGTAAGCCTATCTATATCACTTTGTTAAGTCCATACTTTAATAGATTATTGATTTATTAAAGATCTAAGGAATGGAGGCTCGTAGTAATGTATTGAAAGGGAAACCTAGTGGTGATCTAAAAAGGAGTGGATTGACGATCCCAACTCCTAGATTCAAGCGTAGGGCTGTTTCGGCAATTCGAGACTTTCCACCGGGTTATGGACCCTTCTCTGGTGAAAATCAATTATTCGAGATTGTTCGCAGTTCTGAGGCATTAGCTGTTCGGGGTTTTCCAACGGGTTGTGGACCATCAACCGGGGAAAATTGACAAATCGTAGTTATTCGCAATTCCAAGGGTAAATCTTAGATCTTTTCATTAGAGTAGCTTTATTAGACCGCGTTTGTTTTTCTAATCGAGCGGTAAAAATATTCTAGGTGTTGACGATCAAGAAAGTGTAGTGCTCACCGTAATCAAGTGTGTAATCTCACACCATATCTCGTGGGTTGGATAACTATATCGTATTAATCGTTGGATTAAATCACAAGTTAGTGAAATCAGATAAAATAGTATAATTATCACTTTAATGGTAAAAACTATGAAATTGGTATTAAGACCGTGAAAATTATGAAATTTGCCCTTAATGGGTTAAATCGATAAAAGTGACTGAGTGGGCCTTATGTGAATATGTGATAAATGGGCCAAATGTGATATGTGATATTTGATAAATGGGCCATATGTGATATTTGAAAAATGGGCCATATGTGATATTTGATAAATGGGCCATAAGTTATATTTGATAAATGTGCCATATGTGATATTTGATAAATGGGCCAAGTGTGATATGAAATTATATAGGCCAAAATGTGTAATGGGCCAGATTGCAATAATTTTTATAATAGGCCTTATATTAGAATAATTATATGAATGGATTGTTATGCATATTATATACATGATTGCATGGGTTGGGATATTTGACGAAGAGAAGTTACGTAGCTTTGCTACAAAATTCAGTGGCTTGTCCACAAATTGATATATGGCTTAATGCCCAGTTTGGTGTGTTGGTGGGGTGGGTGACTAAAGCTCCCCACAGGTGTGTTGGTTGGTACGGGTGGTGTGTAGCGAATGGAAAACTAGGTTTGGTTGGGAAATTGCATAACACATGCATGTTATATATATGATATAATGCTATGATTGTAATGGGCTTTGGCCCAATAAATGCTTAATTGAATTTTGGTCCAGTGAAAGTGGTAAGTGAATTACTCACTGAGTTCTAAGTAACTCACCCCTGTTTTCCTTACTCTCCTCAGGTAATGATCAGTGATGGAGACTTGGGCCGGGGATGACTCAGTGGAGGCCATACTACGAATAATGGGTTATTTACATTCCGAATTTCTTTTTAAGTACTTTTTATTATTTTTACTATTTAAGTTAAGCTGTAATAAGGCCTCTGGTTAATTTTTTTTATGGATGTTTTACTTGTGGATGGATTTTATAATACGCTTTAAATACTTAAGTGGGGTTTCTTTTCTAAAAATAGAAATAAATGTTTTTCTTAAAATAAACATGCATAAAGGGTTTTCATTCTTAAATATTTTAACTAGCAAAATTGCCTGTTAATAACGTTCTTCAAAATTTGTTTTCAAGATTATTTTTGAACTCTGTTAAATTTTCTCGAAATATTATTTTAATTTCTTTTAAGTTTCAATTTATAAATTCTTACGTCTCAAATTGTTTGATTTATCAATCAACCTTAATTTTCATTAAACTTTACGTCAAGATGTTTTGAAAATTCGATTTCTTAAAATCTTTAAAAAGACTAGATGTATACTTCTTTCCATGTGACATGTCAAATTTGGTCTTAACGCATAGACCGGGTTTGGGGTGTTACAAGACCCAAATTTGGGTTGTTACAACTCTCCCCCCTTTAGGATTTTTGTCCCCGAAAATCTTACCGGATTGAAGTTTAATATCTTTCTCACGATTTCCAACATCACTAAATAACCCTTTTTAAGGCGATACTTTCAAAAACACTCTGTCATCTATCTAAATCCCAATATAACTCAGTCAATTCTATCAAATAAAGAATTGATACATACTGAAATAATTATGCTAATTCCGTCAAACGCTCGAAAACAATCTACTAGCATTTCTCTTGATCTGAAGATTGAGGAAAATCCGATTCGAATTTCACAATAGTCCAGTCTCATTATCATTTTCATATATTATCACTACATTACTAATCTTGAATACACTTAACATTCAACTTAATCCTGTCAACAAATCAACATCTGAATACAGAGTCGTCAAGTACCGTGTTCATATTCGTATGCTCAAAACATTTGCTTCAAATCACTGTACTTATTTATTACTCCTTGAATGGATAAACCAAATATTACTACTATAAATTCTAAACAGAATTCTCTGCATAAATCCAGAGTTCCGCAGTATATGAAGTCCACCTCAGAATAATAATAATAATAATAATCAAGTCCAACTTAAAGTTCAGAATCAAAAGTTGATCCTCACTGTACTTATTTAGCTGATCACCCACTAACACATCCTGAGTTTCTCAAATTTGCAAGTATATATCACTTTAGCTTTTTACTTAACTAAAATTAAACTATCATTTAATATGATCCATCTGAAAACATGTACCATTACTTTACTTTCTAGTAAATAAACACATTCTAGTCCATTCACTAGTGCGTCACTGAGAAATCATAATTCCATTGCTCAATTCAAACTAAACTCAGAACTAAAGCTTCAGTTAATCATACCTTCAACTACTTCAACTTTGCTAGCATGCCCAAATTGTTCAAACTTTCACAATTGGAATAACTTTATTAACAGAACAACTTTAATTCAGAATAACATCACCTATTTAAGATAAATTCACTAGGTATTAACTCAGACAAAACGTAACATCTTACTTGAGCTCATTGAAAAATATCATAATTACCCGAGGAAACAAAATCATTATATCATTTGAATTTGACTGTCACAATTCACACTTTTGTCGATCTCGATTCAATGATAAATCACAGTTGATAAGTTAAACAATAAGGATGGAAAGGAAAACCAAGATAATGAAATCCAAGATACAAGACCATACTGAATGTCCGAGAACACCATTCATACGAAATAATAGAAATCCTGACAATTCCGTAAAGAAAACCAGAAGAGAAAGAAACACGGTTCATATGTCCTGAAATCGATTGTAACAGAAATAAGATATATTCCATACACATATAAACAGAACAATAGCCAGAAGAAACAGAAGAACAATTTCATGTAAGCTCACTATCAACTTTTATCTCAGTCTTAATGGGATTGAATTCCAATAGAAGATAGTGGAATGCTGATCATATATCAATTAGGCTAACGATACTTTCATCATAAAACAAACAATCATAATTGTCTCTGCGAATATATGAACACATACAATACCCAGAAGAGATAGTCGTAAATCGCTCAACTGTGACTGTCATACTTAAACATCTTCACATTTCAACATCATTCTTCTGCCTAATTCTGCCCTCACTAATTTCCACATTATTCCTTTCACTAAAGAAAATCAGTTCAAAAAAATTTTAATTAATACATCCTTTCGGTATCATATCCGAATAAATCGATTTATCAAAGTTAACTTCTTTACTAATTATGATATTGTATAAACTGAATAATTCTTGGGTCAATCTAATATCTTTCTAACTCTGTCCTTCACTTGTCAACCATTTTCAGTCTCTGATCATATCTATAGTTATTCTATCACTGAACTCTTTGATTCCACACTTAGGAACTTAATCAACATGATTCTCATGAATTTTCGTTATAAACAACTTATCGGTAAGGGGGTGAGGTCGTACAGCCTCTAACTCGATTCTCACATTTTTATACATATGACACATCTTTCGTTACCAACATATGTCATTATAATTATACTATCCACTTCAAGCAATTTATCATTCATATTTGTCTCACAAAAAATTTCCAATCATCTCGTTCAAACAAGTGCACTCATTCATACATTCTATGAAATTTAAATAACTTTACTTATCACATTCACTAATCAGTTTTAGTCAGCATGCAATAGCATATGAAGGCCAAACAAATAGGAATAAGCATATCACTATATAAACTTTCATTTCACACATTATCACATATGCACATTACGAATTCTTATTCATACCTTTCCGAGTTTAACTCATCATAACTACACTTTATTCAAATACTTCAGTAACACTATCAAGTGGTCGGATATAGCTCGGTTGGAGAGTACTGTTGTTTTAACAAGATGATCCTCAATCGCGTCGGAAAACATCACACTATCACATATTGGTGGCATGTATAACTAGACTCTCACACTTGCTATGATAGTCTGGGAACCGACTAAACCATAGCTCTGATACCACTAAATGTAACGCCCCTTACCCACGTCCGACACCAGAATAGAGTACGAGGCATTACCAGACTTAAACATACACATTCATGCAATACCAAGTCTAGATTTCATATTTCACCCTCATAGGACTTGTTATTTTGATGACCACTTTTACCATTATAATATGGTTACCAACTTATCCATCAAGCACTCATGTCATATTACTAATCATGCATGGCAAACAAACATAATCATATTATAAACATTAAGATATGACATGAATAACTCAGCTTACAAGCCATAATCAATATAAGCCACATCTCATGGCCATATGCATATAACTTAATATAAACCTACACATTTGGCCAAAGCAAAATAATGCATGTCAATCAACTAAATCCCTATACATGCCACTCACTTGAAATTTCTAATATATGCTTCATTATATCAAAGGTAGCGACTTGATAGTGTGATGCTGCCTCCGACGATCTCCAATCCCGAGCTAACCTGAAAACACTAAAGGGAAGGAAGGGAGGGAGTAAGCTTTATAGCTTAGTAAGACTGTATGAAAATAAAAAAAAATCTATCCCCTTGTTTCTCATGGTAATATAACCCAATTTGCATCTTTACTCATATTCAAGTCAAGCTGTTTTCTCGAGTCACAGTCACTAAATTATTTATATCTGGAGCTACGGAACTCCAAATTAACTTCCGCTAATTTTCATTGAAACTAGACTCATATATATTCTTACCATAAAATTTTCAGAATTTTTGGTTTGGCTAATTAGTACAGTTTATTCATTAAAATATCCCCTGTTACATTGTCCAACGGTTCTGACCTCTCTTCACTAAAAATCAATTATCTCATTGTACAGTTTTTATATGCTGTTCCCACTTGTTTCTAATGAAGGTAGACTCATTTAATATTTCAGTAATATAAATTATATCTCATAATTATATTTGTACAATTTTTAATGATTTTCCAAATTTGAAACAGGGGATTCCAAAACTCATTCTAACCTTGTCTCACTAAAATTCAAATATTATAGAATATAAAATTCCTTTTCTTACACTGTTTCTTTCATATGAAAATAGACACAATAAGATTTAATTCTATATCTTATTCACTTTATAATTCCATTTATCTTATTTTTGGTGATTTTTCAAATTCACATAACTATTGCTGTCTAAACTGTTTTAATGCTAATTCCACTCTTTCATGTTTTCTTTGCATTCACTTTTTTTTAAACATACATAACACCAAAGAGTTAAGCTTGTAATTAGCATAACATTGATTTCATGAGTATCACTAACATTTTATGTTTTCACAAATATCCAAAGCATCATAAACAAATATACTAAACATCTTATCTCTCAATTTGATATGCCTCAAAAGCCTAATACATGATTCTCAACCAAATGCATACATCATCAACATAATTACTTATTCCTAAGATTCACTTACGGTCACTTTTATAATGATAATAACTCATAATATCATAAGACCAACACTTATAAAATTTACATACATACCTGTACCATTTGTACATATAATTTCATGCTTACATGCATACCTGCACATTACTTATATATACAATTACATGCTTTCTCATCTTATGTATCATCAATTTACCCGTTGAACCATTTGGAATACTAAAGGATACACAGAAATCTTGCACATAAGTGCCACACTGATATGTAGCTGAAGCTACCACTTTTATGTAGCCGAAGCTACCATTGAAATGTAGCCGAAGCTACCACTGAAATGTAGACGAAACTACCACTGAAATGTAGTCGAAGCTACCACTGATATGTAGCCGAAGCTACCACTAATATGTAGCCGGAGCTACAACTAATATGTAGTCGGAGCTACCACTGATATGTAGCTGAAGCTACCACTTATCACTAAAGTATTCCTAAGGTTCAACCGGGATTTCACTTATTTGTTCAGTATCACTTATACATACAATTTCATTTCTCAAATCAATACACATTTCACATACTAATTTTGCAACTATCAAATATTCATAATGACAATCATAATATCACATGTATAACAATTTAACAATACATAAATTTATTCAAACATAATAGTGCATTATTTACACATAAATGTTATTTACACTTGACATCACTTTCTCAAATATAATATCATCAACATAAACTTTAATACAATCATGGAAAGATAGATTCTCAAGTATAATAACAATGACATCAATATCATGCTCATTTAATCACACGGACTTACCTCAAATGCCGAAACGACTAATTTTCCCGACTTAGCCCACAACTTTGTTCTTCCCCGATCTTAGTCCAAATTTCATGTTTTCTTGATCTAACATGTCAAATTAACACTCATTTAATAAATTTTATCAACACACTAATCAATTCAATTCACATATCAAATTTTGGCAAATTTACAATTTTGCCCCCTAACTTTTCAAAAATTACACTTTTACCCCTAAACTCGTAAAATAATTTTTATTCAATTTTCTTATGTTTCATTACATGCTGAACATTTTTCTCTTCTATGGAAACTTCAAATTCTCACTAATTCACACACTTATGACAAATTTATAACTTTTACAATTTAACCCCTTTTATACGATTTCATCGAAAATCATCTAATAAAACTCGTTTCTCTAATCATAGACATGCATAATCTACCATAATTCATCAAAATACACAATTATTCAACATGGGTCAATTTTTAAAATTAAACTCTAGCTCAAAATAGTGGTAGAAATAGCTAAACCAAGTTACCAGGATTTCAAAAATACGATGAACATTAAAAACGGGGCTCGGAATCACTTACTATGAAGCTTAAAAAAAATTGAAACCCTTAGCCATGGAGTCAAGCAAACTTTGGCAGCCCCATTGAAGAAGATGAACAGATTTTTTTTCTTAATTTGTCTTTTTATTCATTTAAAACACTAAATGACTAAAATACCCTTAAGCCTTTCCTTTCAATTTTGTCCTATTCATGCCCATTTTTGTCCATCAAGTTATCCAATGGTCTAATTACTTTTTAAGGACCTCCAATTTAAAACTCATAGCAATTTGACACCTCTAATATATAGAACTCAGCTTTTGCACTTTTTACAATTTAGTCCTTGTGACTAAATTGAGTGCTCAAACGTCGAAATTTTTGAACGAAATTTTTACGAAATCTTTCCGTAAAATTGTAGACCATAAAAATATAATAAAAATAAAATTTTCCTCGTCGGATTTGTGGTTTCGAAACCATTGTTCTGACTAGACCCAAATTTGGGCTGTTACATTTTTGGTTGATAATTTTGGCTGCTTATTGGTTGATGAAATGGTGCCATTTGAGCTTGAATAGGTATGTGCATAATGGGTGGCAAATTGGCCTTGAAAATGGCCTATTTGTAATACCCCTTATCCGTATTCGACGCCGAAACAGGGTACGAAGCATTACCAGACTTGCAAGCAAGCAATCATACAAACCGATACATAATTTTCCACTCAAAATTTAAACTTTCCTTAAATATCCATATTACCCATTGTACGAGCCTACAAGGCCCAAAACATACATAAGGAGTAGTTCAGAACTAATCCGGATTCTTACGAGCACTAAGAAATTTTTTACTCAAAACAGGGCCACATGCCCGTGCAGAAAGGAACACGCCCGTGTGGGCAGCCCGTGTTATATAACAGACGCCCATGTTCCTAGTCCGTGTTGATTTATTTCTCAATTTCAAACCTATATGGGTTTTCAGAAGGCTTGACACACGCCTGTGTCTACAGCCTGTGTCCCTCACACGGCCATGACACGCCCGTGTGTTAAAACTTTGACATTTTGTTTATGACATCATCATCTCCATAAGGTCACACGGCCAAGGCACACGCCTGTGTCCTCAGGCCGTGTGGCGAATTAAATTCCTAAAATCAGGTGCAGACTTCACACGGCCTGGGCACATGCCCATGTCTTATGGTCGTGCCTTCCACATGGTTGAGACACACGGCCGTGTCTCAACCCATGTGGACAAAAGAAGGCTATCTACCAAGCCTTTTTGCCACTCAAACTTCCACCAACTTTCACAACTTCAAGACAACACTAATAGTCCATAAACACATGCAACATATCATCACTCAACTAACAATAACCATAAGCCATAACATAATGGCATTGTCACATACATACATATATAAATAGGTCTACAAGCAAATAAATATTATGTGCCACATCTCATGGACTTATACAAAATGAATCAAATATCATCACAAGCCAATAAATTTGGCTAAACCAATATGACATATATCCTAAAAGACAATAACCCTATACATGCCATACTAAAAAAGAATGCTCTAACTATACCAAATGTGTAGATAGTGTGGGTGATCCTCCGACGGTCTCTGCTTGTAACATCCCAAATATGGGGTTATTTGGAATTTGACTATTTTTCTTGTTATGAACTGCTGCGATGTTATTA
Organism: Gossypium sturtianum; assembly: GCA_025698515.1. Classification (NCBI taxonomy): domain Eukaryota; kingdom Viridiplantae; phylum Streptophyta; class Magnoliopsida; order Malvales; family Malvaceae; genus Gossypium; species Gossypium sturtianum. Next base: position 97,138,645 of record CM046952.1, read on the forward strand.
ATGGAATAATAGAGCTTAATTTAAGGCTTTGAGTGTGCCGGTTTGTTTGGGAAATTTCGTTTTTAATTTTAAAAGAAGGAGCCTTGGTAAGTGGTGCTATAAGAATAAATGTGGGTATTTTTAACACTAAAAAGCCCTTGGTAAAGTGGCAAAAGAAGCCCACTTAAGAGCTACATGTGACGCCACCAAGGAGCAAGGGAGAGCCTTGGTTGAGTCACAAAATCCTCTTGTTTTTGTTTTTATTTGGACGGCACAAGGGGGAGAGTTTTTCTCCTTCAAACTCTTTTATTAGGTGTAATTATTTAGGGATAATAGAAGAGTTTTATTTGTTTAATTATAGTAATAATGAGAAGATATTCAAGGATATTGGTTGGATTATTATTTGATAAAGGTGAATTAATTCAAATTAGTTTGAATTAATTTAAATGAGTGGCCAAGAGGAAAATTAGGAGTTGGCTAGAGTTGAACTCCTTGTTGCCTAGGTTGGACGGCAAGCTTGAAGAGGGGGCCGAATGCTTATAAAAACCCCACCCTAGCTCATTGTTTTGTTTTTTCCATTCTTGCTAAGTTGCCAAAAAAACCTAACCCCTCTCCCTTGTGTTCTTTTATTTTCTTTGTTCTCTCAAACCCTTGGCCGAAACACTCTCTACTTCTCCTTGCCGAATTCCCATCATCAATCCCTCCTCTCTTTTATTTTCTTTCTTTGGCGAACATCCACTCCTTTAGCCAACACTCTTATCACCCTCTCTTGCCATTAATTTCCTTCATAAAACCGATACACCCATATTGAAGTGCCGAATTCTCTTTTTCTTTTTGGTAGCACCTTGGCCGAATAGTAGAAGCAGTATAGATCTCTTTGGATTTTCGTGATCAATCGCTTTGGTGAAGGTAAGTTGTGCCGAAACTTCATGGGTTCCCTTCACTATTCTTGGTCGACTCTTATTTAGGGGTAAGTGCCGATTTCGGCAGTGGCTAGCAAGACTTCTAAATGTTTTAGTAATCGATCTCTTCTAGGTACCCCAAGATCGTGAAGCAAGCGACCCAAGCCCTAATCTCTAACGTTCGGTTTTGGTAAGTTTGGGTAAGGTCTATGTTGGTTTTCAAAAGCCGAAAAGCTTTGGTTATGAGTAATGTTCATTAATCGATTATTTGGTAAAGCAGATTTGTGAATCAAGTGCGGTGGATAGTAGCAAAGAGTTAAAGGTAAGGTTTTGGGATCAAAAGACAAACCCCTAGGATGGTTTGGGTTGGCGAATAGGCCATGGTACTAACCCATGTGTTTGGCCGAATATAGGGACCAGATAGATCTAGGGGGCGACATCTCTTTTCGGGATTTAGACGATTCGGTGGTGACAGTGTGTACATACACACTTATAATAGTTAATAAAGTGTATTAAGTGTATGTTATGTGTAAATCTGCTCTATGTAGATATGGCAATAGTACCTTAATGGTACAAGCAAGGATCCGGGTAAGTCTCTATTTGTATGAGATTGATAATAATGCTTTTGGGAAGCATGGATTATTTGATACATGTGATATATGTATGTACTCTTTGTTAATCGCTTGACATGGGTTGATGAGAGGAGGGGCGGTGATATCGTCTTGACGAGCACCGGTGCTTTGGTAGCACTGCTGTGACTATATGTCACCAGAGGTTTGGTACCTCCAGAGGTTAGGTACCTCATAGCGACTTGTCCTGTGGTTAACACCACCGTGGGTTGGCCCCACTTGAGATATGGGATCGTCTGCGGGTGATTTGGTATCACCACGATGGGTTGGCCCCATCACCCGATTTGTGTCTACGGACACCAGTGCTTTAGTAGCACATTGTGACTATATGTCACCAGTGGTTTGGCACCACCAGTGTTTTGGTAACACATCGTGACTACGGTCACCAGTGGTTTGGTACCACATGGGGTAGACAAAGGTGTTTGGTTGGCTAGGTTGGGTACACGATACTCTGCATAATTAACTGTTATATGTTGTGTATGAAACGTTGTATTAACCGGGGGAAGGGTTACATACTGAGTCTTGGTGACTCACCTTCTCCTTTAACATTTTTCAGGTGACTCGTAGATGGCGGTGGAGGAGCCGGTTGGACTCGAGGTGGCCATGCAGTGGATTTAAATTTATAGAACTTTAAATTTGTTTTAGTTTTATTTTGGGTTGTAATAAGGTCTCCATAATCTTTATTTGTTTTTTTTTTTATGTTGGATATTTACTCAAGACTATACTATTAAATTGAATTAAATCACATGTTTTTTTTTGTTAACACGAAAAAGTTTATTCGTGCCATCGGGTACACTTGAAACTGGTATAACAATTGGACTTAATTAAAATTCCAAATTAAATCTAAGGGTAGCTTTGACAAGACAACCGAAAACGAGGAGTTTTCAATGGAAATTAAATGTTTTTTTTGAAATGGTGTTCACAAGGTTTTACTCGGTAACAAATCAAATTCGGTCGTAGTGTTTGGGCCGGGTTTGGGTTGTTACAGAATTGGTACCAGAGCCAAGTTCAAAGCTCGGCTGTGGGGGCCCAAGGCCCAAAAATGTTTTTGGTAGGCCTTATGGTATGATTTCTGGGTTTTAAGCAGCATGGCCCGAGTCTCCGGCACCGATCCGCCCAGGTAAGTACATCTAAACCTTTCTGTGAATTATATTCTGTAGAAGGGTAGGAAGCATGGAACGTAGAATAGTCTTATAGGACTTGGACCCTAAGGTTAGATTACTCAAACACACAAACAGAGCATAAGACTTAAAGAACTAAACCAACCTATGACTTAGTCAATGAGCTAGGGTGTGGTAACCCACATGCGCATGTCTAGGATTGGATCCGAAGAGCACAGTATTTAAGCGGTCCTCGTGACTCACCTCCTCTTCGCGGTATCCTGCAGTGCGTAGCTTCGGTTCACCCTAACTCAGAAGGCTCAGTGGTGTGGTAACCTCTGTGCGCATGTCTAGAAAGGTTCAGTGAGAGCTTGGTATTTAAGCGGTCCACGTGACCCACCTCCTCTTCACTCGAATTCTACATGGTGCGTAGCTTTGGTTCACCCTGACCGGAAGGCTCGGTCATAGGCTAAAAACAATGATTAAAACCGAGAAGGAATTAGCCTTGTTTTTTTGAAATGGAATGAATAACAAGCCCTAATGTTTTCAAAACTTATCCAATAACCCTCTTAAACCCTAGAACACTACATATACAATGTTTTCTCGGAAAACTTGACTTGTGAAAAAAAAAATTACAGAAATACCCTTAGGAGTAAAATTACCAAAATGCCCCTGACCCATAAAATATTAACTCAATGGTTTTACCCCAAAATTCCAATGATTTTATAAAACATTCAATAACTTAGCTTTGGAAATCATCAAGCAAAATATTTTGGGTTACGGAAAATTACTGAAAATACCCACAGTAGGAAAAGGACGAAAATACCCACAGGTTAGAAATGGGCGAAATGTCCGATGAGTGAATAGGTATGGAAAGTATTAAGGAATGGATGCATGAACTTCTTTGTGTGAACTAGGATAGGAAACTGAAACATTGGTTGCTCGAAAGAATCTCTGATTAAACCTCATCCATAAAACTTCTTCGCGAGTAATAAAGTGAAACAAATCTGCTAACGCATAAAATTTTTCTTAATCAGATTAAAAGCACGGTAGATAGAATGAGTTCTAGAGGGGCGTGGGCGCCGTGGGCGTGGTAGGGGTAGGATGACGGTGTCCGAACCCGTCAGTCGGGACAAGGTTCGGAAAATGAGGTACCACTTGCCACCACCACCTCCTACTTTTAGAGTGAGGAGCCGGAGCGGGCCCGGTGGCGGCGAGTCGGTGCTCATCGCAAGTCGTGTTGCGAGTCTTGGAGATGGTGGTGGGGCTGGTGGAAGTGTGGGAGCTCGGAAATCTGTCCCGGCGACTCCGATCTAACGGAGCGGAGGTATTCCGAGGTGTGTCGAGTGGCACCAGGTCGGCGGAATATTGGCTGGAGTCAATCTGAAAGAATCATGGATGACCTTGACTTTGACCGAGGAAGAGAAGGCGAAAGGCGGTGTCGCTTCTAAAGGATGAAGCGTGCTCGGTGGTGGCTTACGGTTCGAGATGGGGCTACAGCAGATGATTTGACTTGGGAGTATTTCGAGCCCGCCATCGAGAAAAAGTATGTGGGCATTAGCTACACCGACGCCGCAGAGAAAGGCTTTTCAGGATTAGTTCAAGGAACTAGGTCCGTGTCGGAATATGAGGCGGAATTTCTAAGGCTGAGTAGATATGCGAGAGGCATCGTGGCTCTCCGAACATGAGCGTTGTGTGTCCGCTTTGAGGACGGACTCTGAGATGATTTAAGGTTACTGATTGCCCCACAGCAGGTTCTTGAGTTCTCATCTCTAGTGGAGAAGGCTAAGGTAGCCGAAGGAATCAAGGAGGCTGTGAGGCAGAACTATAGTAAGAACAATCGAAGAGAAGTTTTGGGTCACCGGGGTCAGCGGAAGTGCTCGAGAAAAAGGCTAGGCCAAGTGGGCCCAATCGGCGACAGAAGGCCCACGATCGCTAATCAAAGGCCGACTCGGTGCAATCGCTGTGGAAAGACCCATTGGGGAGGTTGTTGGACCGGTGATAAAGGATGTTTTGAGTGTGGGTCTTTGGAGCATCGCGTCGAGATTGTCCCCGAAACTAGCTAAGAAGCGGCGGAGGGCGAGCCGCGTGCTCGGGATAGAAATGTAGGACCACGGAGGGTCGTGGTAATGGTAGAGGAAACAACGGTCCTAACCGAGGTCGTGGAACTCAAGGCGAGAGGTTCAGGCAACACGAGAGGCTAGGCGGCTGGCCTAGTTTACGCAAATGAGGTGTCGCGAAGAAGGTGGCGCACCGGATGTCATAACCGACGCGTTTCTAATTTTCGGTTTTCCTTATGTTGCATTGATTGATGTGGGCTCGACGCACTCGTACATTGCTTGTAGTGTGGTAGGAACTATGGACCTAAACTCAAAAGCGCTTCTAGGAGATGACCGTAGTTAGCCCCTTAGGTCACTCCGTGAGTCGTAGATAAACTCTATAGAGCGTACCCTAGAACTTCAAGGGTAGTATTTGTAGTGATCTAATGGAACTACCGTTTGGGGAGTTCGATTTGATCCTTGGTATGGATTGGTTGGTTAAGTACCAGCGAGTTTGGATTGCGCGACTAAGCGCATGGTCCTTAAAACAGTAGAAGGTGATGAAGTGGTTATGATAGGAGATCGAAGGAATTATCTATCCAATGTAGTGATCGCCTTGAAGGTGAAAAGATGGTCAAAAAGGGTTGTGAGGCGTATTTGGTTCAAATCGTGCTTTGGAAGCTAAGGGGTTAGTAATTGAAAAGGTCCGAACGGTTGGGAATTTGTTGATGTATTCCCGGAAGAACTTCCGGGTTTGCCTCGGATCGAGAAGTCGAGTCGGTATAGACTTGCTACAGGCGGCACTGTGTCCATAGCACCATACCGAATGGCACCAAAGGAATTGGTGGAGCTAAAGGCTCAAATTCGGGAGCTCTTGGATAGAGGGTTTATACGACCAAGTATATCTCCGTGGGGAGCGCTTTGTGTTGTTTGTCAAGAAGAAGGACGGTTCTATGCGGATGTGCATCGACTACCGTCGATTGAACAAGTTAACGATCAAGAACAAGTATCCGTTGCCTCGGATTGGCGACTTGTTTGATCAACTGAAGGGTGCCTCGGTGTTTTGAAGATAGACACGAGGTCGTCGATATCATCAACTTAAGGTGAAGGAGGCGATGTTCACAAAGCGGCATTCCGAACTCGGGTATGGGCATTTTGAGTTCTTGGTAATGCCATTCGGGTTGACCAATGCACCGCGGCATTTATGGACTTGATGAACAGAGTATTCCAGCGATGACTTGGACCAGTTAAATCGTGGTGTTCATAGACGACATATTGGTTTATTCAAAGACGAAGAGGAGCATGACAAGCATTTACGGATAGTTACGCAAGTATTGAGGGGAAGCGATTATATGCCAAATTCGGTAAGTGTGAATTTTGGCTTAGGAAGTGGCTTTCTTAGGTCATGTAGTGTCAATTGAAGGAATTAGGGTAGACCCTCGCAAGATTGAAGCGGTATTGGAGTGGAAACCACCTAGGGCGGTGGTGAAATACGAAGTTTTCTGGGTTTAGCGAGGATACTATCGGAGATTCGTGGAAGGATTCTCTCTAATAGCAGCGCCGTTGACTAAGTTGCTATGGAAAGGTGTCCTGTTTGTATGGACGGTGAAGCGACAAAGAAAGCTTTGATAAGTTAAGGAAGATTTTGACTGAAGCTCCGGTTTTAGTACAACTGAAGCGGGAAAGTTATTCACGATTTATTGTGATGCATCTCACACCGGTTTGGGATGTGTGTTGATGCGAGATGGGAAGGTAGTAGCCTATGCATCCCGTCAATTAAGACCGCATGAGGTTAACTACCCAACTCACGACTTAGAGTTAGCGGCGGTCGTCTTGGCTCTGAAGATATGGAGACATTACTGTATGGAGAGAAGTCGATGGTCTACACGGATCACAAAAGCTTGAGGTATCTTCGACTCGGAAGGATTTGAATCGAGACAGCGTCGATGGATTGAACTACTAAAGGACTATGATTGTTCAATCGAGTACCATCAGGAAAGGCTAATGTGGTAGCCGACGCATTGAGCCGGAAGGTTGTGACGGACTTAAGAGCGATGTTCGCTCGGTTAAGTCTATATGACGATGGGAGTCTTTTGGCGTAACTTCAAGTTAAGCCGACATGGATTGAGAGATTAAGGAAAAGCGGTTAGTGGATGAAGGCTTGAGTTCAAGAGGGTACAAGTTCAAGGCGGTGGTTTGGAAGGTGCAGATCGACTAGTGAAGGAGCGCTTTGTTTTCAGGGCGAGTATGTATGCCAAGGATCCAGAATTAAGGCGTAAAATTCTCCAAGATGCACATAGCAGCCCATACGCTATGCATCCCGGGGAAGCAAGATGTATGGAGATTTGCGGAAATAGTTACGTGGCACAGGTTGAAGCGTGAGATAACGGAGTTCGTAGGGAAGTGTCGACGTGTCGGCAGTTAAGGTGAACATCGGTCACCATCGGGACTACTTCAACCGATAAAGATCCTCAATGGAAATGGGAGAGAATCACCATGGATTTTGTCGGTGGGGCTACCCCTTACGCCCACCAAGAAGGATGCGATTTGGGTAATTGTGGATCGCCTAACTAAATCAGCTCACTTCATGCCGGTGAGAATGGATTACTCACTCCGAGAAGTTAGCGAAGTGGTATGTGGGTGAAATAGTGAGGTTGCATGGCGTGCAATGTCGATTATCTCGGATAGGGACCCCAGATTTACGTCAAGGTTTTGGAAAGCGTTGCATCAAGCTTTAGGTACACGGTTAGATTTCAGTACGGCTTTCCATCCACAGTCTGACGGACAGTCGGAAAGGGTGATACTGATTTTAGAAGACATGTTAAGAGGTCATGTCTTGGATTTTAGTGGTAGTTGGGAGGAGTACCTACCATTAGCGGAATTCGCTTATAACAATAGTTATCAAGCGAGTATTCAAATGGCTCCATACGAGGCCCTATATGGACGAAAGTGTCGTACTCCTACATGTTGGACGGAGTTGGGAGAAAGACAAGTTACGGGTCCGGAATTGGTAACCGAGACGGAAGACAAAGTCAATGTGATTCGGTCTCGTCTCAAGGAAGCATCGGATAGGCGAAGTCTTATGCCGATCTCAAGCGCAAGGAAGTGGAGTATCTTTGTGGGAGACAAAGTCTTTACGAAAGTGTCGCCTTGGAAAAAGGTGTTGAGATTTGGACGGAAGGGAAGTTAAGCCCAAGGTTCATCGGGCCATATCTTTGTTGTGAAGCGAGTAGGACCAGTGGCTTATCGGCTAGAGCTGCGGCAAAAAGCGAGTCGATTCATGGCGTATTTCATGTATCAATCTTGAGACGGTATCGGTCGGATCCTTCGCACGTTGTGCGATGCTTGCGAGATTGAGGTGAACACGGATTTATCTTTTGAGGAAGAACCGGTTCAGATTGTAGACCGAGATGTGAAAGTCCTACGTAGGAAGGCGGTGCCTTTAGTAAAAGTGTTATGGCGGAACCACGGGTGGAAGAAGCTACGTGGGAGCCCGAGGAGGTGATGCGGCAAAGAATACCCCCATCTCTTACGATCAAGGAATTTCGAGGACGAAATTATTTTAAGAGGGTAGAAGCTGTAACATCCCAAATATGGGGTTATTTGGAATTTGACTATTTTTCTTGTTATGAATCTAACTGCGATGTTATTAATGGAATAATAGAGCTTAATTTAAGGCTTTGAGTGTGCCGGTTTGTTTGGGAAATTTCGTTTTTAATTTTAAAAGAAGGAGCCTTGGTAAGTGGTGCTATAAGAATAAATGTGGGTATTTTTAACACTAAAAAGCCCTTGGTAAAGTGGCAAAAGAAGCCCACTTAAGAGCTACATGTGACGCCACCAAGGAGCAAGGGAGAGCCTTGGTTGAGTCACAAAATCCTCTTGTTTTTGTTTTTATTTGGGCGGCACAAGGGGGAGAGTTTTCTCCTTCAAACTCTTTTATTAGGTGTAATTATTTAGGGATAATAGAAGAGTTTTATTTGTTTAATTATAGTAATAATGAGAAGATATTCAAGGATATTGGTTGGATTATTATTTGATAAAGGTGAATTAATTCAAATTAGTTTGAATTAATTTAAATGAGTGGCCAAGAGGAAAATTAGGAGTTGGCTAGGAGTTGAACTCCTTGTTGCCTAGGTTGGACGGCAAGCTTGAAGAGGGGGCGAATGCTTATAAAAACCCCACCCTAGCTCATTGTTTTGTTTTTTCCATTCTTGCTAAGTTGCCGAAAAACCCTAACCCCTCTCCCTTGTGTTCTTTTATTTTCTTTGTTCTCTCAAACCCTTGGCAAAAACACTCTCTACTTCTCCTTGCCGAATTCCCATCATCAATCCCTCCTCTCTTTTATTTTCTTTGCTTGGCCGAACATCCACTCCTTTAGCCAACACTCTTATCACCCTCTCTTGCCATTAATTTCCTTCATAAAACCGATACACCCATATTGAAGTGCCGGAATTCTCTTTTTCTTTTGGTAGCACCTTGGCCGAATAGTAGAAGCGATATAGATCTCTTTGGATTTTAAGTGATCAATCGCTTTGGTGAAGGTAAGTTGTGCCGAAACTTCATGGGTTCCCTTCACTATTCTTGGTCGACTCTTATTTAGGGGTAAGTGCCGATTTCGTGATGGCTAGCAAGACTTCTAAATGTTTTAGTGTCGATCTCTTCTAGGTACCCCAAGATCGTGAAGCAAGCGACCCAAGCCCTAATCTCTAACGTTCGGTTTTGGTAAGTTTGGGTAAGGTCTATGTTGGTTTTCAAAAGCCGAAAAGCTTTGGTTATGAGTAATGTTCATTAATCGATTATTTGGTAAAGCAGATTTGTGAATCAAGTGCGGTGGATAGTAGCAAAGAGTTAAAGGTAAGGTTTTGGGATCAAAAGACAAACCCCTAGGATTGTTTGGGTTGGCCGAATAGGCCATGGTACTAACCCATGTGTTTGGCCGAATATAGGGACCAGTAGATCTAGGGGGCCGACATCTCTTTTCGGGATTTAGACGATTCAGTGGTGACAGGTGTGTACATACACACTTATAATAGTTAATAAAGTGTATTAAGTGTATGTTATGTGTAAATCTGCTCTATGTAGATATGGCAATAGTACCTTAATGGTACAAGCAAGGATCCGGGTAAGTCTCTATTTGTATGAGATTGATAATAATGCTTTTGGGAAGCATGGATTATTTGATACATGTGATATATGTATGTACTGTTGTTAACTGCTTGACATGGGTTGATGAGAGGAGGGGGCAGTGATATCGTGCTGACGAGCACCAGTGCTTTGGTAGCACACTGTGACTATATGTCACCGTGAGGTTTGGTACCTCCAGAGGTTAGGTACCTCATAGCGACTTGTCCCTGTGGTTAACACCACCGTGGGTTGGCCCCACTTGAGATATGGGATCGTCTGCCAGTGATTTGGTATCACACGATGGGTTGGCCCCATCACCCGATTTGTGTCTACGGACACCAGTGCTTTGGTAGCACATTGTGACTATATGTCACCAAAGTGGTTTAGCACCACCAGTGTTTTGGTAACACATCGTGACTACGGTCACCAGTGGTTTGGTACCACATGGGGTAGACAAAGGTGTTTGGTTGGCTAGGTTGGGTACACGATACTCTGCATAATTAACTGTTATATGTTGTGTATGAAACGTTGTATTAACCGGGGGAAGGGTTACATCTCGAGTCTTGGTGACTCACCTTCTCCTTTAACATTTTTCAGGTGACTCGTAGATGGCGGTGGAGGAGCCGGTTGGACTCGAGGTGGCCATGCGATGGATTTAAATTTATAGAACTTTAAATTTGTTTTAGTTTTATTTTGGGTTGTAATAAGGTCTCCATAATCTTTATTTGTTTTTTTTTATGTTGGATATTTACTCAAGACTATACTATTAAATTGAATTAAATCACATGTTTTTTTTTGTTAACACGAAAAAGTTTATTCGTGCCATCGGGTACACTTGAAACTGGTATAACAATTGGACTTAATTAAAATTCCAAATTAAATCTAAGGGTAGCTTTGACAAGACAACCGAAAACGAGGAGTTTTCAATGGAAATTAAATGTTTTTTTTGAAATGGTGTTCACAAGGTTTTACTCGGTAACAAATCAAATTCGGTCGTAGTGTTTGGGCCGGGTTTGGGTTGTTACACTGCTCCCCGAGCTGGCTTGTCGATACTATAAAACAAAGGGGAAAGAAAAGGGAGTAAGCTTTAAGCTTAGTAAGTCAATATGTAAACAATGAACATCATACCCCATACTTATCAATCTAGGACATTACATTCTAATCAAGAATAATTCAAATCATTGCAATTGTACTTACTTATTTTCCAAATCTTACCACATTCCAAATACCCAACATACACATTGCTCACTTTTACAGGCACTTATACCCTGCATTCATCATCACACAGTCCCATGTAATCTCACTTAATCCAAAATTTCCCGATAAACACATTCAGAATAATACCAAATATAGGGTGGTTTCTCACACAGTCCATCACTAATAAGTAACAAGGTAGTATCGCACACAGCCCACCAATAACAATAATTACGGTATGCATTCCTAATTTCATCACTTTCTATCAATTAATAATTATCAACAACATTCATCCACATTTCACATAATACATTCATATGTAAATTCATAAGTAAAAAGAATTTATCATTTACATATAAACTTACCTCGATACAAAATATGTCAATTTGCGATTTAGTCCGAAACCTTGCCTTTTCCTTAGTCAAGGTTGATTCCACGCTCTTCTTGATCTATAATGACTTATTTAGCTTATTAAATAACCACATTATTCAAATCACTCCAAAATTCCTATTTTGGCAAAATTACAATTTTGCCCCTAGACTTTCGCAAAATTACTATTTTGCCCCTAGGCTCGTAAAATGAAATGTGTTCATTTTTCACACACCCAAGCCTAGCCGATTCATATTCCCTCTTATAAAAACTCATAATTTCAATTATTTCACACATTTACCACCTATTTTACAACCTTCACAAAAAGGTCCTTTTAGGTGTTTTCATGGAAACTCCATTCACAAAAGTTGTTTATTTAACAACTAAGTTTCATTCTCTTCCATAAAATTTCAGAAATCAACATAAATACTCACATGGAAAAACCTTAGACTCTCAACCATTTTGAAAAATAGTCCCTTCATTAGTTAGCTTAAGCTTTAGGGGTTCCAAAAGTACAAAAATTATCAAGAAAGACCACCAAAATCACTTACTTGTAAGGAGGATGAGTTGCTGAAATTTTCAAGCTCTGATAGCCCTTTCTTGAGTGTAAAAATCGTTGGAGAGGAGAGTGAATGAAAAAGATGACAACTTTTTCTTATTTTATTCTATTTCTCTAACTAAGTCACCTAATCCACCAACTTTGACAAATTTTGAAATTTCTTGTCCCCTATGGCCGGCTATCAACATTAGAAGGGTCTAATTGCACATTAAAGACCTCCAATTTAAGGTTCTATAGCTATTTAACACCTATAGCTTGTAAAATAAAACTTTCGCACTTTATGTGATTTAGTCCTTTTTCGCAATTAAGCATGCAATCACTAAAATTAATTCACCAAAATTTTCATGCACTCATATAATCATGCTATGATACGTAAAATAATATTAAAAATAATTTCTCTGCCCTCGGGTTAGTTTTTTCGAAACCACTGTTCCAACTATCCCCAAAATTGGGTTGTTACAACTCTCCTCCCTTTAGAGATTTTCATCCCCTAAAATCTTACCGATAAAAAGGTTTGGGTACTGTTTTCTCATGTTTTCTTCTGGTTCCCACGTAGCCTCTTCTACACCATGTTTTTGTCACATCACCTTCACCAAAGTTATACTTTTGTTCCTCAATTGTTTAACCTCTCGAGCCAAAATCTTAATTGGTTCTTCATCATTGGTCATATCCGGTCGTATCTCAATTTCTGTAGGAGGGATTACGTGCGAAGGATCAGAATGATATCGTCGCAACATTGACACATGGAACACATTGAGTATTCTTTCCAACTCCGCCGGCAAAGCTAACCGGTATGCTACTGGTCCAACCCTTTCAATAATCTCATATGGCCCTATGAATCGCAGACTTAATTTGCCCTTTCGACCAAACCTCAATATTTTCTTCCACGGGGACACTTTCAGAAATACTTTATCACCCACCTGAAACTCAATTTCTTTTATTTTCAAATCCGTATATGACTTTTATCGGTCTGAAGCAGCTTTCAGACTATCACGGATCACTTTCACTTTTTCCTCAGTCTCTCTAACTAAATCAACCTTGTGAATTTGCTTCTCACTAAGCTCAGTCCAATACAAGGGAGTCTGACACTTGTGACCATATAATGCTTCATATAGTGCCATCTGTATACTCGACTGACAACTGTTGTTGTAGGAAAATTCAACCAAAGGTAGATATTTTTCCCAACTACCTTCAAACTCTAAAACACGACATTAGAGCATGTCTTCATAGAACTTGAATCACTCTTTTGGATTGACCATCAGTTTGCGGATGGAAAGCGGTACTAAAATTCAATTTCATACCCAAGGCTTCTTGCAACTTTTTTCCAAAACCTCGAAGTAAACCTCGGATCTCTATCCAAAATAATGGACATAGGCACCCCATGTAATCTCACAATTTCAGCAACATACAGCTCAGCCAACTTGTCAAGTGAGTAATCAGTACGTACTGGTATAAAGTGAGCCGATATCGTTAATCTATTAACAACAACCCACACAACATCTTTCTTTTTCATAGTCATAGGCAACCCTGTAACAAAATCCATTGTGATTCGATCCCATTTCCACTCGAGAACCATCACTGGTTGAAGCAAACCCGAAGGTACCTGATGCTCGGCTTTCACTTGTTGACAAATCAAACACTTTGTAACAAACTCAGAGATGTCTCTTTTCATACCCGGCCACCAATACAACTTCTTCAAATCATTATACATTTTTGTACTGCCCGGATGTACTGACAAACAACCATTGTGTGCCTCAAGAAAAATCTTCTGAATAAGCTCTTCATCCTTAGGTACACAAATCCTCTCTTAGAACATCAAATAGCCATCGACACCAATCCAAAAATCTGATTCCATACCCGTCTCACATTGAATTATCTTGGCTTGTAATTCCTTATCACCTTTTTGAGCTTCACAAATCTCTTGCAAAAAAATTGGTCTCGCTCTCAACTCAGCTAAAATCAAACCATCGTCCATCACCGGCAACTGGTATTCATAGACCTCAAAGCAAACAATGATTTCCTACTCAACGCATCGGCGACCACATTCACCTTCCCAAGGTGATAGTCAATTATTAACTCATAATGTTTTATCAACTCTAACCATCTCCATCGTCGTAGGTTTAACTCCTTTTTAGTCATCAAGTACTTCAAACTTTTGTGATCGGTAAAGATTTAGCAATTCTCACCATACAAATAATGACGCCAAATCTTCAAAGCAAAGACGATGGCGGCCAACTCCAAATCGTGCGTCGGATAATTCTTTTCATGTGGTTTTAGCTACCTCGAGGCATAAGCTACTACTTTGCCCTCTTGCATCAACACACAACCAAGACCATTCAATGATGCATCACTATAAATCACAAACTCCTTTCTTGACTCAGGTTGTACCAAAACCGGTGCTTCAGTTAATCGTGCCTTCAACTTCTCGAAACTCTGTTGACATTTATTAGTCCATTCAAACTTAACATTCTTTTGCAACAACTTATTCATCGGAGAAAAAATCATCAAAAATCCCTCGACAAAATGTCGATAGTACCCGGCTAAGCCTAAAAAGCTTTTAACTTCTGATATATTCTTTGGCAGTTTCCAATCAACAATCGCCGAAATTTTATTCAGATCAACCCAAATACCATCACCTGAAACTATGTGTCCCAGAAATCCGACTTCACCAAGCCAAAACTCACTTTTACTAAACTTAGCAAACAATTTCTCCTATCGTAGAATCTGCAATACCATTCTTAAGTGCTCGGCATGCTAGGCCTCATCTCGAGAATAAATCAATATATCGTCTATAAACACTACTACAAATTTATCCAAGTATAGCCGAAAAATTCGGTTCATTAAATCCATGAACATAGCTGGAGCATTAGTTAAACCGAAAGGCATCACTAGGAATTCATAGTGTCCATATCTCGTTCTAAAAGCAGTTTTTGACACATCGAATTCCTTGACTCTCAACTGATAGTAGCCATATCTTAAATCTATCTTTGAGAACACGGTTGCTCCCTTCAGTTGATCAAACAAATCATCAATTCTCGGCAATGGGTACTTATTCTTTATAGTTACTTTGTTAAGTTGACGGTAGTCAATGCAAAGCCTCATTGTTCCGTCTTTCTTCTTTACAAATAATACGGGAGCGCCCAAGGGAGAAAAACTCGGTCTAACAAATCCCTTATCGGTAAAATCTTGCAGCTGAACCTTTAACTCTTTTAATTCGGTCAGAGCCATTCTATATAGAGCAATGGAGATTGGTGCAGTCCCAGGTATCAGATTGATAGCAAACTCAATTTCTCTAACTGGAGGGAACCCAAGTAATTCTTCCAGAAATACATCTGGAATCTCACAAACTACTGGCACAGATTCAAGCTTCGACTCAGTCATCTCAATATTCAACATATATTCAAGGTATGCTTCACATCCTTTTCTCATACACTTCTGAGCAGACATGTACGAAATCACCACAGGTATCTTATGTGAGTCATCTGTTTCAACCCAAAGAATCTCACTATTTTCACATTTCGACTCAAGAGTTTTCTGTCTACAATTTACCTTAGCATCTTGTAATGTCAACCAATCCATGCCCAAAATAACATCAAACTCGTCAAACGGCAACAACATCAAATTAGCCAGAAAACAGTAACCTTGAATCGTCAAAGGACAATTCCTACAAACCTTATCTACTAACACATACTTGCCTAAGGGATTTGACACCTTAATCACAAATTTAGTCAATTCAATAGATAATTTCTTACTATTTACCAAATCCACACAAACATAAGAATGAGTGGATCCGGGGTCAATTAAAGCAATGAAATTAGTATAGTAAAGAGAAAATATACCCGTAATCACGTTGAGGGATGATGCATCCTCACGAGCTCGTATGGCATAAGCCCTAGCAGGTACTCGCGTTTCTATCCTCGCAGCTGAATCTTTTATCATACTTTTACTACAAGCTCCACTTTCGACATTTCACGGTGGTCTACCCCTGCTAGTAGTGTTACTCAGTCTAACACTCTGAAGTTTCTCTCCCTCAACATTCTCAGGACAGTCTTTGATGAAATGTTCTCGAGAACCACACTTGTAACAAGCTCGGTTGATTCCCCAACACTCTCCAAAATGTTGTCTACCATACTTTTGACATTCAAGTTTATTATACTTCACATTACCCACACATGCCATCGAGGTGGCTTGAACTTTAGAGTCTGAATATGTTTTACCACGATCTCGGTGTGAATACCCAGCTGAAACGGTCGTCTGAGGATTCGTTTCCTTGGACCTCTTTGATTAGGATTGGAATGACTTACTCATCGGCCTCTTCCTTGCATCTCGGGCCGCAATCATTGATTTCCTCTTTTCTTTATTAAGCTCTTCAGCCTTGCAAGCTCTATCGACCAATACCACTAATTCTTTCAATTCTAAAATCCCAACTAACAATTTAATATCCTCATTCAGCCCATCTTCAAATCTCTTGCACGTAATAGCTTTGGTAGACACACACTCTTGAGCATACTTACTGAGTCTAACAAATTCACGTTCATACTCTGCCACAGTCATTTTGCCTTGCTTCAGTTTAAGAAACTTTTTCCATTTCTGATCGATGAATTGCTAACTTATGTATTTCATTCGGAACTCCTCTAAGAAGAAATCCCATGTCACTCTCTCTTTCGAAACTACAGATGTTAGTGTTTTCCACCAACGGTATGCCGTGTCGCTCAATAACGATACGGCATATTTTAAGCACTCTTTAGGCGTTCAAGAGAGTTCATCAAATACCCGCATAGAATTCTCAAGCCAAAACTCTGCTTTCTCGGGATCATCATCTATGTTGGCTCTAAATTCCTTGGCACCTTATTTTCGAATTTTATCAACTAGAGGTTTAGTCAATCTTACCAAGTCAATACCTTGAGGAGCTACGGGGATCGACTGAGGTATAGGAGAGAGTGGAGGAGGTTGAGCATTAGGATTTGCTCAAACAAATTCAGTATACCAATTGCTCATCATATGGAGAAAGGCTTCCCAAGCCTCCTCTCCCTGACCCAAGGTATCGGGTCTACTTTCCCATGGCGCGGTCCCTTGTGCGGGAGCGGGCGCATTACTTGCAGCAGCATCAGCTGCAGCTCAGTCGAGATCCATTTGTAACATCCCAAAATTTGAATATTATTTGTGTTAGCTCGGGTATGAATTTTGTGTGTTAGCATAGTCTTATGAAGGCTTGATTTTATTTAGGAAGTTAGAATAATTTTTAGTATGGTTTATTTAATGAAGTGGATTAAGTGAGCTTAGCACTTAAGTTAATTTAAGTGTTAATTAAAGCACAAGAGGAGTTAGTGGCAAAGTGGTTAGGATGCTTGAAGAGTTGCTTGAGGTTAGAGGTTCGAGTAGCATGTTTAGCTTTTTGAGGACTTTATTTTGGAATTCTAGCATTTATGGACGGTCAACCTATGTTTATGATAGGTTGGACTTTCATCTTTTGGTAAGTTGAATGTTGGTTTAAGGAAAGCATGAAATTGGGGATAAGAATCTTAAAGTTATGGAAGGTTGGAGAGACATAAGGCTTGGTTGTAGGATGATGTTTTGGAAAGTATTCCAAGGTCTTGAGTGCTTGTATATGGACGGCATGTAGGGCTAGGGGGGTGGCCAAATTTTGATAGGTAGCTTGGGGGGGAATAATTGGCCAACTTTTATTTTTGTGCATCTTTTTGCATTTTGTTTTTCCTCTCCAAAAAACTCCCACCTTTGGCCGAATGTCTATGGTACTTTTGGTGCAAAATTGCTTTTGGTTTTAGCCTCATTTTGTTTGAAACAAATACCACTTTCTTTCTTTCATTTGTCCTTTTGAACCAAAACTAAATTTTTGTATTTTGTGCATTTTCTTCTTTGGTAAAATAGGTGTTGACCGAATCTCATTTCTCCCATCCCTCTTCTTTTCTTCTTTTGATATTTGCTCAACCACATTCCCTTTCTCTTTCTTTTTGGCCGAACCTTCTCTTCCCTATCTTTACTTGATTTTTCTTCCATTGTTTACTAAAACTGAATTCTCTCTCTCATTTTATCTTCTCTTCTACTTTCGTATTTCATATCCTATTAGACTCAAATCAATTGCTTTCTTTTCTCATAAGCAAATAGCCGAATCTTCTACTTCCTTTTAGTGTTAGTTTGGCCGAATATTCAAGGGTAGACTCTCTTTGGTTTCTTCAATCGATTTTGGTTAATAAGTAAGTATTCTTGGCCGATTTTCCTATTATTTTCTCCTCTCTATGTTATTTTCTTGTGGACAAGGGCCGAACCTATGGGCATTTGTTGCAAGGTTTTAACCATTTTAGGAATCGATTTCTTTTAGGCTCCTCAGGACGTTGGAAGCAATCAATCTAAGCCTCGTAGCTTTATCGATCGTTTTGGGTAAGCCTTTAGGTAAGATTGGTATTTCGAAGGATAACTCTTTGGGATTTTGATGTTGGCCGAATGGCCTTTGTTCATAATCTTAGTATTGACCGATTGTAGGACAAGGTGATCTAGTGCGGTAGATCGGATTTTTGAAGTTAGTTCTTGCGTTGGTGAAAGGTGTGTACCTTACACACTTTATAACTTCGGTTTTGTATATGTACTTATAATATTATTAATTTACGATCATATTATTAAAGTGGGAAATCTGATGAGATCTTGATATGATACCATGATGGTATGAATGAGGATTCGGGTAAGTCCGTTTCTATATGTGTTGTTGATATATGTGGATTGAAATCATGATCTACGATTTATGATATTTTCATTATGTGATTTATATCAAAGTATATTGACATGATTTGTCTATTTATTGCATTGGTATGGGCAATATGAGAGGAGGGGGAAGATTGATATTCGTGTCTTCGGACACCAGAGGTTTGGCACCTCCAGTGATTTGGTATCACATTTGTGTCTTTGGGACACCAGAGGTTTGGCACCTCATAGCGACTCGTCCCTGTGGTTTAACACCACCGTGGGTTGGCCCCACTTTTGAGATATGGGATCGTCGCCAGTGATTTGGTATCACACGTGGGTTGGCCCAACAGATGGATTATTAGTGACTTTGAGTCACCAGTGATTTGGTATCACATTCGTGTCTTCGGACACCAGAGGTTTGGCACCTCATAGCGTCTCGTCCCTGTGGTTTAACACCACCGTGTAGGTTGACCCCACTTTTGAGATATGGGATCGTCGCCGTGATTTGGTATCACACGTGGGTTGGCCCCACACTTGATTATTCGTGACTTTGGTCACCAAAGTGATTTGGTATCACATTTACGTCTTCGGACACGGTGGTTTGGCACCACCGGTGGTTTGGTACCACACGGGGTAGAAAAAGGAGTTACGGATGGCTAGGTTGGGTGCATCATATATATACATTGCTTGGTTATAATTTGTGTAAATATGTGGCATTTACCCGGAGAGAGGAATATGCACTGAGTCTTGGTGACTCACCTTCTCCCTTATCTTTTCGGTGATTCGTGAGATCGCGGATGTGGAGCGGATGAACTCGAGGAGGCCATGCAATAAAATTTGATTTTACAAGAACTTCCATTTGGGTACCTTATTATATTTTAATTTGGGTTTTCATATTTTATGGATTTGTAATAAGGCCTCTTTAATTATGGTTTTGGATTATTTATATGCTTTGGGATTTATTCTAAACATGTTTAAGTATGTCACTTGATTAATTTAATAATTGAGCTAAAGTTTTCTAAACTATAAAAACGCTTATGGTATTTTATCTTACCATCAGTAATCTAAATTGTTGATAATAAAATTATAAATTAAGTGTTTTCTACAACTTAAATGATTTCCAAAAATTTTAAGTTTCTACATTCAAATGCAAACGGTTTCAAAGTATTAATTCGAGTTTTCTTAAAATGAAACAAATGCTTTTTAACCTATGGTTTATCCACTTAGTTTAAAAGTTTTATTTATGGAATTTCAAAGTAAATTTCCAGTTTTTAACTTATTAAACATCTGATTTCTACAAATATAGAATTACAAAGAATTTTTCACTAAAATTTAATCGCTAACTCGTTTTTCCTCAAACCTTTTCCCCTGTGACATACCAAATTCGGTCGTGGCGTATTGACCGAGTTTGGGTTGTTACAATTTGGTATCAGAGCCCAGTTCAAAACTCGACTTTAAGGGTTTTGGGCCCAAAAATATTTTTTTTAGATGGGCTTTTCAAAGATTTGGGCTTTCATAAATTTTTCAGGTTTATTCTGGCATGGCACCTATATCTCCAACCCGAAGTCCACCAGGTAAGTACCTCTGACTATTGAAGTGATTTATATATGTGAATGTTATGGGCTTATTTGGGCTCGTAAATTAGAATATTAGGACTATTGGACCGTAGGGCTAGTACACTCAAACACATGCATAAGACTTAAAGAACAATTGAACAAACCTGTGACTAAGTCGCCGAGCTAGGGTGTGGCAACCATTGTGCGCATGTCTAGGAGTGGATTCAGTAAGAGCTTGGTATTTAAGCAGTCCGAGTGACTCACCTCCTCTTTACTCGAATCCTACAGTGCGTAGCTACTGGTTCACCCTAACCAAGAGGACCTATTCACGGGCTAAACTCGATAACTAAAACCCGAAAGGGACTAGCCATCTTGTTTTATAAAGATATTAGTTTTAAATTTACCAAATTATCCCTCTGATTTATAAAATCCTTTTAGACTTGAGAATTTTCCGAAATACACTCGATTTGCAAAATTACTAAAATACCCTTGAGTGGTAAAATTATGAAAATGCCCCTGGTTTATAAAATTACCATGTTACCCTTGACTTTTATGAAAATATTCTTACTTTACAAAATACCAAAACCCTGTTTTGCAAAATGCTAAGATACCTTGATTTGGAAAATTTACAAAATAACCCCGATTTCTGAAATTTTTGCAATACCATTGATTTGGAAGAATTTTCAAAATAACTTCGATATTTGTATATTTTGGAATGCCTTTGATTTGTAAAGATTATTTTCGAGTTGACCTCGATTTATTACGAAAATACCCTTGTAGGAAAAATGACGAAATTACCCCTGGGTCGGGAATGGTCAGAACCTATAATGATGTGTTGAATGTTATGGATGAATGTGAGTGTGATAAGGTATGGAGTTTATCATTTATGGATAGTAGACTAATAAAAAAAAAAGAGGCAAGTTGATAGTTAAGGTATGGAATCAATGTGTTATGGTATGATAATGGGACATAAGGCTTGGATTAAGGGATGAGGTTTTGGAAAGTTTGGCATGACCAACTTGTCCATGAATATGGACGGCATTATGGATAAGGAGGACTAATTTTTATGGCAAGATGGTTAGTAGTTTAAGTAAGATTGAATTTGGGGAAAAGAATTATTTTTGATTAAGGAATGATGAGGGAACACAAGGCATAATATAAGGTTATTGCTATGGAAAGTTTTGTGTTGAAAACTTTGGCTTTGGAGTTCATGAACTTGGACGGTATTAGGGGCTAGGGGGGATGGCCAAAATTTTTGGTTAGCTTTTGGTATGGTATGGTGCTAGTTTTTGGTAGAATTAAGTGCTAGATGAGCACATCTTTCTTTTGGTTATTTTGTGTTTCTCTCTAATCTTTTCCTCCTCTTAGCCGAATGTATTTTGGCCAAAAAAGGTAACCATTTTCTTTTCTTTTTTTTAGATTTGAGTTTTGGCCATTTTGGTTTTTAGTTGTTCTTTCTCCCCTCAAGTCCATTCCTTCTTTCTCTTCTTTTTGTGACCGAAACTACAAAACCATCAAAGACCATTTCTTCTCTTTTTCCCTTATTGCCGAACACACTTTGACTCAAAGTTCTTCCTTGATTCATTTTCTATTCTTGAGAACCCGAAACCCAAACTCCTCATTTCTATTCTTCTTTTCCTCTTTGTTTTCCACAAGAGACTTTCAACATTATTCTCTCCCTAATTCTTCACCATGGCCGAATGTTGATGAAAATCTCCTTAGCCGAATCTTTCTCTTCATATATATTCACTTCTCAACCATTTTTCTTATTCACACCTTGATCAATCGGTAAAAACACTCTTTTCAATTCTTTTATTTTTCTTTCATTGCCGAAATTGTATATTTCGTTGAGAGGATCTTTTTGACCGAAATCATTATTTCTTCTCTTTCAAACAAACCCTTTTATCTTTGTAGTGGTATAGGGGAGTGCTGAACATTTCTTCATTGATAGTCGACCATAGCCATACTAAGAACGGGTGGTAAAGGATTTCATCATTCAAGGATTTTGACAACTCCATAGGCAAGTGGCGATTATCGAATTGAATCAAAGTGTTAAGATTTTGGGGCAATCAAGAATGGGTTCGAAAAGAGCGATTAATAGTGTTTGGAAGAGGGTGGTTCTCGCTATACCCTCAAATTTCAAGCGAAGGGTACATGTCGAGTCCGAGACTTTCCACCGGGATGTGGACCCTCTGCTGGTGATAATCGATTATTTGAAGTCGTACGTACTCCCGAGCCATTATTTGTTCGTGGTTCTTCATCAAGTTATGAACCATCAATTGGAGTGAAATCGCATATAGTTGTTGTTCGGGATTCCGAGGGTAAGGATTTAGATTACTTATCAATTGTATAGTTTTATGAATGTTAGTGTTCTAATCAAGAGTGATAAATATTTAGGTATCGACGAGCGGGAAAGTATAGTTCTCACTGTTATCAGGTGCGTAGTTATCGCACTGTCTCTTGATTGTGTGTATGTGTTATATTTATATATATGTGATATGATGTTAATGGTAGCCGGATTAAGGGCTAAGTTTGTGAATACCCGTGGTGGGTGATCGAATACTCAAGTCAGTGAATTACGATATTAAATGATCATTGATGAATATATGAAATGTGATGGCATGTGATGCATTATTGTCCAAGTGATATGTTGCCATGATACACACACACACATATATATATATATATATATATATGCATGGGACTTGGGATGTGACTATCGAAGGAAAGGGTGTACTTTATGTACGTGGTCTGATGTTAGCCTTGTGTTACATTGGCGCTTGATGTTAGCTATGTGCTCCATCAAGGGAGGTGTTGGCTAGGTGCCCATCTCGGTGGTTGATAGCTGTGTGCATCACCGTGGATTAATTGATATGTGGGATCACTTATGTGATCGGTGGCTTAGCCACGGCCTTGAACAACAAGTCTGCTGAGGTAAGTTATGTGGGATCACTTAGGTGATCGGTGGATTAGCCACGGCCTTAGGCGGCAGGTGTGCCGAGGTTGGTGTAATGGATGGAACTAGGTTGGGTTGGGCTTCATTTTGCATAATTTTGCATGTGGACTGTGTGGATATGGGCCAAGCCCATATGTGGGGACATGTGTAATAACTATGCACTGAGTCTGTGTGAGTCACCCAATTTTTCTCAAACCATACAGGTGATGCATAAAGCTTGGACCGAGTTGGAGTGGATACGAGGTGGCCCATGCAGAAGTTATTTTCCTTATTTTATATATATTATACATATTTTTAGAATTTGCGAATATTTGGTTATTGTAATAAGGGCCACTTAAAAGGTTTTGAAGTTTATTATTGTGTTTTAAAGTGGATTGACAATTTTTATTATTTGGATATGTTATATTTTTAGAAACTCATATCTTCAAGATATATGTTAAAATTACAAATCGAAGAATTTGTAACAACTTTATTTTATTTGGATTTATAAATATACAATGTTTTATTAAAGACAATAAATTTTTATGTTTTCACTCTAAGCCAAAATATTTTTCAAACATTTTCCGTAGTGGCATTCTAAATTCGGCCGTGGCGTATGGGCCGGGTTTGGGGTGTTACACAATTACTATATGAAAACACAATTGGAAATTGTCAGGAGTCACCACACTATCACAATATATTTATGGCATGTATAGCTAGACTCTCACACACGCTATGGTAGTCCGAGAACCGACTAAACCATAGCTCTGATACCACTATATATAACACCCCTTACCCGTACGCCGAAAAAGGGTACGAGGCATTACCAGACTTACAAGCAAGCAATCATACAAACCGATACAAAATTTTCCACTCAAAATTTAAACTTTCCTTAAATATCCATATTACCCTTTGTACGAGCCTACGAGGCCCAAAACATACATAAAGAGTAGTTCAGAACTAATCTGGATTCTTACGAGCACTAAGAAAATTTTTACTCAAAACAGGGCCACACGCCCGTGCAGAAAGGAACACGCCCGTGTGGGCAGGCCGTGTTATAACACAAGCCCATGTTCCTAGCCCGTGTGGATTTATTTCTAAATTTCAAACCTATAGGTGTTTTCACACGGCTTGACACACGCCTGTGTCTACGGCTAGTGTCCCTCACACGGCCATGACACGCCCGTGTCTTAACTCGTGTGTGAAAACCTTGACATTCTATTTATGACGTCATCATCTCCATAAGGTCACACGGCCAAGGCACACGCCCGTGTCCTCAGGCCGTGTGGTGAATTAAATTTCTAAAATCAGGTGCAGACTTCACACGGCCTGGGCACATGCCCATGTCTTGTGGTCGTGTCTTCCACACGGTTGAGACACACTGCCGTGTCTCAGCCCATGTGGACAAAAGAAGACTATCTACCAAGCCTTTTTGCCACTCAAACTTGCACCAACTTTCACAACTTCAAGACCACACTAATCGTCCATAAACACAAGCAACATATCATCACTCAACCAACAATAACCATAAGCCATAACATAATGGCATTGTCACATACATACATATATAAATAAGTCTACAAGCAAATAAATATTATGTGCCACATCTCATGGACTTATACAAAATGAATCAAATATCATCACAAGCCAATACATTTGGCTAAACCAATACGACATATAACCCAAAAGACCATAACCCTATACATGCCATACTAAAAAAGAATGCTCTCACTGTACCAAATGTGTAGATAGTGTGGGTGATCCTCCGACGGTCTCCGCTCCCCGAGCTGGCTTGTCGATACTATAAAACAAAGGGGAAAGAAAATGGAGTAAGGTTTAAGCTTAGTAAGTCTATATGTAAATAATGAACATCATACCCCATATATGTAAACAATGAACATCATACCCCATACTTATCAATCTAGGACATTACATTCTAATCAAGAATAATTCAGATCATTGCAATTGTACTTACTCATTTTCCAAATCTTACCACATTCCAAATACACAACATACACATTGCTCACTTTTATATGCACTTATACCCTGCATTCATCATCACACAGTCCCGTGTAATCTCACTTAATCCAAAATTTCTCGATAAACACATTCAGAATAATACCAAATATAGGGTGGATTCTTACACAGTCCATCACTAATAATTAACAAGGTGGTATCGCACACAGCCCACCAATAGCAATAATTACGGTTGTATCGCACTTAGCCCACCAATAACAATAATTACGGTGGTATCGCACATAGCCCACCAATAACAATAATTACGATGGTATCGCACATAGCCCACCAATAATAATTACGGTATGCATTCATAATTTCATCACTTTCTATCAACTAATAATTATCAACAACATTCATCCACATTTCACATAATACATTCATATGTAAATTCATAAGTAAAAAGAATTTATCATTTACATATAAACTTACCTCGATACAAAATATGTCAATTTGCGATTTAGTCCGAAACCTTGCCTTTTCCTCGGTCAAGGTTGATTCCACGCTCTTCTTGATCTATAATGACTTATTTAGCTTATTAAATAACCACATTATTCAAATCACTCCAAAATTCTTATTTTGGCAAAATTACCATTTTGCCCCTAGATTTTTGCAAAATTACTATTTTGCCCCTAGGCTCGTAAAATGAAATGTGTTTATTTTTCACACACCCAAGCCTAGCCGATTCATATTCCATCTTATAGCAACTCATAATTTCAATTATTTCACACATTTAGCACCTATTTTACAACCTTTACAAAAAGGTCCTTTTAGGTGTTTTCATGGAAACTCCATTCACAAAAGTTGTTTATTTAACAACTAAGATTCATTCTCTTCCATAAAATTTTAGAAATCAACATAAATGCTCACATGGAATAACCCTAGACTCTCAACCATTTTGCAAAATAGTCCCATCATTAGTTAGCTTAACATTTAGGGGTTCCAAAAGTACAAAAATTATCAAGAAAGACCACCAAAATCACTTACTTGTAAGGAGGATGAGTTGCTGAAATTTTCAAGCTCCGATAGCCCTTTCTTGAGTGTAAAAATCGGTGGAGAGGAGAGTGAATGAAAAGGATGACAACTTTTTCTTATTTTATTCTATTTCTCTAATTAAGTCACCTAATCCACCAACTTTGACAAAATTTGAAATTTCTTGTCCCCTATGGCTGGCTATCAACATTATAAGGGTCTAATTGCACATTAAAGACCTCCAGTTTAAGGTTCTATAGCTATTTAACACCTATAGCTTGTAAAATAAAACTTTCGCACTTTATGCGATTTAGTTCTTTTTCGCAATTAAGCTTGCAATCACTAAAATTAATTCACCAAAATTTTCATGCACTCATATAATCATACTATGATACGTAAAATAATATTAAAAATAATTTCTCTAGCCTTGGGTTAGTGGTTCTGAAACTACTGTTCGGACTAGCCCCAAAATTGGGCTGTTACACTATTTTTGTCCACACGGACAGAGAGACGAGGGTGTGTCTCAGCCATGTGTGACACACGATTAAGTACACAACCCTGTTTCCCTGGTGTTGATATTAAATTAAAGTCAGTATGCTCCACACGATCTCACACACGGGCGTGTGACTGGCCGTGTGGTACAAGTCAGTATACCCCCTAAATGGGTCACGGCCTAACACACGGGCGTGTGGCTTGGCCGTGTTGCATAAGTCAGTATACCCTACAGGTTTGGCACAGCCTAGTACACGGCCTAGCACACGGGCGTGTGTGGCCACTTCGAAGGGTACACAGGCTAGACACACGGGCATGTTGTCGGCCGTGTGACCCAAGTCAGTATGTATGCCCTGTTTCCACACGGGCGTGTCTGAAGCCGTGTGAGGCACACGGGCTGTTGACAAGGGCGTGTGACCCCTGAATGAATGAAAAGTTTCTAAATTTTCCAAACATTTCGTATGTTATCAGTTTAGTCTCGAATCATTTCTAAAGCATGTTTAAGGCCTCGTAGGCTCTTTTAAGGGACAATGTGTTTGTGTTGAATGGTATTTGAGTATGAATGCATAAATGGATGCGTATTGGATGTTAAATGATGTGTATTGATTGGTAATACCTCATAACCCTATTCTGACGGTGAATACGGGTGAGAGGTGTTACATTTATTTGTATCAGAGCTACAATTTAGTCGATTCTAGGACTAACATAGCGTGTGTGAGAGTCTAGCTATACATGCCATATATACTCTGTGATAGTGTGGTGATTCCTGACAGCTTAAATTGTGTTTTTGTATAGTAATGGATCCCGAACGAGCTGTAGCCGATGATGTAGAAAGTAATACGCCTGCTCCTACTTAAGGGATAGCGTCTACTGAATCTAGACCCGTGTCAAGTAGCCACGAGGGAGAGGCTAAGCAAGCCTTTTTCCAAATGATGAATGAGTTGTTCACGGAGTTCGTTCGAACGAATCCGACTGCTCAACAACTTCCACCCCCACCTATTCCTCAATAAATCCCTATTGTTCCTCAAGTTGTAGATCCGATACGATTGAACAAGCCGCCAGTAGATAAGATTCGTAAGCATGGGGCTGAAGAGTTTCGTGCTACTGTTGATGATGATGCTGAGAGAGCGGAGTTCTTGCTCGAAAATATAATTTAGGTATTTGATGAATTATCTTGTACTCATGATGAATGTATTAAATGTGTTGTATCTTTGCTGAGAGACACCGCGTATCAATGGTGGAAAACACTGATATCTATGGTTTTGAAAGGACGGGTTACTTGGGAGTTCTTTCAATCCAAATTTCAAAAGAAATACATCAGTCAAAGATTTCTCGATCAGAAGCATACAGAATTTCTAGAGTTGAAATAGGGCCAAAAGACTGTAACAGAGTATGAAAGAGAATTTATTCAGTTGAGCAAGTATGCTCAGGAATATGTTTCCACTAAAGAAATTATGTGCAAGTGATTCGTAGATGGATTGAACGAAGATATAAAACTACTGGTCAAAATTCTAGAGTTGAAAGAATTTGTCGTTCTTGTTGAAAGGGCTTGTAAACCCGAGGAACTTAGTAAAGAAAAGAGAAAGGCAGATTCAGAAGCTAGAGATTCGAGGAAAAGGTCGATGAGTAAGCCTTATCAATCTTCATCGAAGAAATCCAAAGACTATTTTAACCGATCGACAGCTTCAGTGGGATATTCTAACCAGGATCGTGGAAAGCAGTATACCAGCCCTAAAGCTCAAACTACATTGGTATCAAGTGTTGGAAATCTGAAAGGTGTTAAACCTGAGTGTCAATAGTGTGGAAGACGACATTTTGGAGAGTGTTGGATGAAAAATAATAATAGAGCTTGTTATAGTTGTGGTTCACGAGATCATTTTATCAGTAATTTCCTGAACTAAATGAAAAAGATAAATCTCAAAATGCAAGACCGAGTAATATGTCGGCTAGAGGAAGACCACCGAGAAATGCTGGGAATGTGAGTGGTAGTCGAGGGGCGACGAGAGACTCTATCGTGAGATCTGAGGCCAGAGCACCTGCTAGAGCCTACGCTATTCACGCTCGCGAAGAAGCGTCATCTCCAGATGTTATCACCGGTACTTTCACTCTCTATGATACTAATATGATTGCATTGATAGATCCACGATCAACTCATTCTTATATATGAATGATTTTAGTATTTAGTAAGACTTTTCCTGTAGAGTCTATTGAATTTGTGATTAGAGTATCGAACCCCTTAGGCAAATGTGTTTTGG
This sequence comes from Gossypium sturtianum, assembly GCA_025698515.1. Lineage (NCBI taxonomy): Eukaryota > Viridiplantae > Streptophyta > Magnoliopsida > Malvales > Malvaceae > Gossypium > Gossypium sturtianum. Next base: position 97,167,465 of record CM046952.1, read on the forward strand.
TTGACAAAGTCTGCAAGAATTATCCGTTAATGCATCGGGATTTCTATTTTTCGGCTAATCTGATGTTGTTTCCATTCGATGAATTTGATGTGATTTTGGGTATGGATTGGCTAACGATGCATAATGCTATAGTGAATTTTAGACGAAAGAAAATTGAATTGAAATGTCAAAATAATGAGATTATTATTATTAAATCTGATGATTTGAACAATATGCCAGTTATGATCTCGTCTATGTTAGCTCAAAGATTTGTAAGAAAGGGGTGTGAAGCCTATCTTGCATATGTACTAGATACGAAAGTGACAGAAAGAAAGATTGAATCAGTACCAGTTGTGTGCGAGTATTCAGATGTATTCCCCGAAGAGTTACTAGGTTTACCAGCTATCAGAGAGGTTGAGTTTGGTATTGAATTAGTACCGGGAACAACACCAATATCGATAGCTTCGTACAAAATGGCTCTGACATAGTTAAAAGAATTGAAAGCTCAGTTGCAAGAATTAACAGATAGAGGTTTTGCTAGACCGATTTTCTCTCCCTGGGGTGCACTGGTGTTATTTGTGAAAAAGAAATATGGAACGATGAGAATGTGTATAGACTACCGACAGCTGAACAAAGTGATGATCAAGAATAAATACCCTTTGCCACGAATAGATGATTTGTTTGATCAGTTAAAAGGGGCAACAGTGTTTTTGAAAATTGATTTGAGATCGAGTTATTACCAGTTGTGAGTTAAAGACTCCGATGTACCAAATACTCCATTTAGAACAAGGTAAGGACACTACGAATTCCTTATTATGACTTTCAGACTAACAAATGCACCTGCTATTTTTATGGACTTGATGAACCAGATTTTCAGGCCGTATTTAGATCAATTTGTAGTTGTGTTTATTGATGACATTTTGATCTACTCTCATGATGAATCTGAGCATGCTGAGCATTTGAGAATCGTGTTACAAACTTTGAAAGATAAACAATTGTTTGCAAAGTTCAGCAAATGTGAATTTTGGCTACGAGAGGTTGGTTTTCTGGGACATATAGTTTCAACCGCAGTTATCCGAGTTAACCCGAGCAAAGTTTATGCTATTATAGATTGGAAACCTCCGAGAAATTTATCCAAAGTCTGTAGTTTTCTAGGACTTGTCGGCTATTATAGACGATTTGTGAAAGGTTTTTTGATGATTGCGACTCCGATGACAAGATTGCTTTAAAAAGATGTTAAATTTGAATGGTCAGAAAAGTGTCAGCAAAGCTTCGAGCAGTTGAAAGCATTATTAGCTGAAGCACCTGTGTTAGTGCAACATGAGTCGAATAAAGAATTCGTAGTTTACAGTGATGCATCGTTAAATGGCCTAGATTGTGTTTTGATGCAGGAAGGCAAAGTTGTAGCTTATGCCTCAAGATAGTTGAAGCCACACAAAAAGAATTATCCGACGCACGATCTTGAATTAGCCGCAATAGTGTTTGCATTGAAAATTTGGCGCCATTACTTGTTTGGTGAGAAATGCCATATTTATACCGACCACAAAAGCTTGAAATATCTGATGACTAAGAAAGACTAGAATTTGTGACAGCGAAGGTGGCTAGAATTGATAAAAGACTATGAATTAGTGATTGACTATCATCCAGGAAAAGTGAATTTAGTTGCTGATGCTTTGAGTCGAAAGTCCTTATTTGCTCTACATGCTTTGAACACATAGTTATTTATGTCTGATGACAGTTTGATAGTAGCCGAGTTGAAAGCGAGACTGTTATTTTTACAATAGATTTGTAAGGCTCAAAAATTTGATAATGAATTGCAAGCAAAACGAACTCAGTGTGAGCCGACTTCTGATTCAGAGTTTCGAATAGGGCCTGATGAATGTTTGACATTCCGAGGTAGAATTTGCGTACAGAGAAATCCCGAGCTTATTCAGAAAATTCTAAATGAAGCACACAGTAGTTGTTTATCAGTGCATCCGAGAAGCACGAAAATGTATAACGATTTGAAACAGCTTTACTGGTGGTACGGCATGAAACGAGATATCTTAGAATTTCTTTCAAAATGTTTGATTTGTCAACAAGTCAAAGCTGAACATCAAGTGCCGTCAGGTTTATTACATCCTATTATGGTTCTCGAGTGAAAGTGGGATAGAGTAACAATGGATTTCGTATCGGGTTTACCCTTATCTCTGAAAAAGAAAGATGCGATATGGGTTGTTATTGATAGATTGACAAAATCAACTCATTTTATTCCGGTATGAACAGATTTCTCACTAGATAAATTAGCTGAGTTGTATATCTCAGAGGTTATTTGATTGCACAGAGTGCCACTATCTATTGTTTCGAATAGAGATCCGAGATTCACTTCATGATTTTTGAAGAAATTGCAAGAAGCTTTATGTACAAAGCTGTATTTTAGCACTGCGTTTCATTCGCAAACGGATGGTCAGTCTGAACGAGTTATTCAAATACTTAAGGATATGTTGCGATGTTGCATTCTTGAGTTTGAAGGTAGCTGGGAGAAATATCTACCGCTGATTGAATTTGCTTATAATAATAGCTTTCAATCAAGTATAAAGATGGCACCGTACAAAGCTTTATACGGATGTAAATGTCAAACAATGTTCTATTGGACTGAGTTTAGTGAGAATAAGATTCACGGAGTTGATCTGATCAGAGAAACAGAAGAAAAATGGAAAGTGATTCGTGATAGTTTGAAACCAGCTTCGGATCAAAAGAAATCGTACGCAGACTTGAAACAGAAAGACATTGAGTTTCAGATCGGGGATAAAGTATTTCTAAAAGTCTCACCGTGGAATAAAATACTTAGATTCGACAGAAAAGGGAAATTGAGTCCGCGATTCATCGGACCGTATGAGATTATCGAGCGAGTTGGGCCAATGGCTATCGACTATCTTTATTTTTTGAGTTAGAGAAAATGCATAATGTGTTTCATGTGTCGATGCTTCGACGATATCGATTCGACCCTTCACATATCATTTCCCCAACCGAGGTTGAAATTCAGTCTGATATGTCGTATGCAGAAAAATCGATTCGAATTTTAGCTCATGAGATCAAAGAGCTGAGAAATAAGAGAATAGTGTTAGTGAAAGTATTATGGTATTGACATGGGGTTAAGGAAGCTACATGGGAGGCCGAGGATGCTATGAGAGAACAATACTCGAACCTATTCACTGGTAAGATTTTTGGGGACGAAAATCCTTAAGGGGGAGAGTTCTAACAGCCCATTTTAGCTAAATCAAAACAATGGTTTTGAAACCACAAATTCGATCTCAGAAAATTATTTTAATATTTTTTTATGTGATTACAGCATGACAGCATGTATGTGTGAAAATTTCGTGAACTAATTTTATCATTTAATTGCTCAATTTGAGAAAAGGACTAAATCGCGTAAAGTGCAAAAGTGCTGTTATATTAGCTAAGAGTATTAAATAGCTATAGAAGTTTAAAGTTTAAGTCCTTATGAGGTAAATAGTCTAATTGTGAGTTAGTGGATAATATTTGGTTTGGAATTTGTGTAAATATGAATTATTTTAATGGTAAATTAGTAAAAAAGACAAATAAAGGTTAATAAAATTAAAACAAATGCAATTTATGTTCAACTTTCTCACTTACAACCAAAAATTAGAAAGAAAAGAAGATTTTCAAGCTTTTAGGGTTCGACACTTGCAAGGCTTGATTGGTAAGTGTTTTGAGCTTGCTTTTTGATGATTTCTATGTTTTTGTGATCGTTGCTTCGTGTTCTAGCTAGCCTGTACCTTTAATTTTGAATTTTTAAAGGTTTAACAAGTTTCCATTGTTGAATGCTTGAGTAATTTGATGAATTACGATACATTATGAAAGTTAGTTAATAGTTAAACTAGTTTTGCAAAGTGATTTTTGACAAAAATGTCAAAAAGGGATTAAATTATGAAATATACAAATTGAGTGGATGAAATGCAAAATAAATGAAAGTTTTGGGCTACTAGGGGAATTATGGTAATTCGGCCAAGCATGGGTCTTGTTGAATTATGTGAATTTTGTTTAATTATGGCATAAAGACTAAATTATAAAAATATAAAAATTTAGGGGTAAAAGTGTAAAAGTACTTTAAAGTATGATATGGACTAAATTGAATGAATATGAGATTGAATAAGTTAATTTTTAATACATTTAGATCAAGAAAAGCGAAATTCAGATCTAGATTGGGGAAAAACGAAAGTGATCGACTAAACGACTCGATTCGCCGTTCTAGCATCTGAGGTAAGTTCGTACATGATAAACATTGTTACAATTATGCTTTTAACACTTTGATATTGCATAAATTGTATACACGAGACTACGGTCATGTTCGACGATAAATTGACAATGTCTAGCACTTAGTGTACGATCTGAGATAGCTTCGGCTATATACGACACTTAGTGTGCGAGATTGGGATAGCTTTGGCTATGTAAAGCACTTAGTGTGCGGATTTATAATAGCTTCGGCTATGCGATGGCACTTCGTGTGCGAAACATCAAGTAAGGCACTTAGTGTGCGAAACATCGAGTACTCAACAATGCTACGGGAAGTTATGAGTTCATTATGAATTTGTACAAGTTTGTACATGTAAGTATGAAGATCAAATAGAAAAGATTATGACTTTGAATATTAGTATATGAATAAGTTTATGAAAGGTTTGATATTATCATGAATGATACATTAACTTGTTCAAATTGATTAATTGTATTTCATGAATTATTGAGTATATTTAGTATGAACTTACTAAGCTATGAAGCTAACTTTGTGTACTTTTCTATGTTTTATAGTGAATCAAGGCTAGCTCGGATCTGGGAGTCTTTGGGAATATCATCGCACTATCGGACATCTATTTGGTACTTTTGAGTTGTGTATATATGTATATGGCATGTATAGGCTACTTATTATAGTTTGGATGTGAATATAGCCATGAGAGTTGGCTTGTAAATGATGTTAATATGGTTGTGTGTTTAGCTATTAGAAATGACTTATAAATGCATATGTTTTGGTTGTATATATAGCTATGGGTGTTGGCTTATTTTGGCATGTTTAGAATGAAAATGGTGATGGTTATATAGTTGTAAATGGTTAAATTGATTTATGGAGTTTAATGCTTGAGAAATGTTTTTGTGAAGTATGATTTTAGAAGTTGAGTTGATAAGTATTTGAATAGGTATTTAATTGAGTATTGAAGTTGGTTGAAATGGATATGGTATGAATTGTGTTTTTGGTTGATAATTTTGGCTGCTTATTGGTTGATGAAATGGTGCCATTTGAGCTTGGATAGGTATGTGCATAATGGGTGGAAAATTGGCCTTGCAAATGGCCTATTTTTGTCCACACGGGCAGAGACACGGGCGTATGTCTCAGCCGTGTGTGACACATGGTTAAGTACACGGCCGTGTGTCCCCTGGTGTTGATATTAAGTTGAAGTCAGTATGCTCTACACGGTTTCACACACGGGCGTGTGACTGGCCGTGTGGTACAAGTCAGTATACCACCTAAATGGAACACGGCCTAGCACACGGGCGTGTAACTTGGCCGTGTTGCATAAGTCAGTATACCCTATAGGTTTGGCATGGCCTAGTACATGGCCTGGCACACGGGCGTGTGTGGCCACTTCGAAGGGCACATGATCTAGACACACGGACGTGTGGTCGGCCGTGTGACCCAAGTCAGTATGTATGCCCTGTTTCCACATGGCCTGTGACACAGGCGTGTCTGAAGCCGTTTGAGGCACACGGCCTGTTCACACAGGCGTGTGACCCCTGATTGAATGAAAAATTTCTAAGTTTTTCGAAAAATTCATATGTTATCGGTTTAGTCCCGAATCATTTCTAAAGCATGTTTAAGGCCTCGTAGGCTCTTATAAGGGACAATGTGTTTGTGTTGAATGGTATTTGAGTATGAATGCATAAATGTATGTGTATTGGATGTTAAATGATGTGTATTGATCGGTAATACCTCATAACCCTATTCTGACGGTGAATACGAGTGAGGGGTGTTATAGGTATAATAATGAACTACTAAGTTATGTGTTTAGATACTTTGTTTTCTAGGTTTGTATATATAAATATTTTAACTTGATATAATGTTATGAAGGCAAACACTTGTGAATGGTTTTAATGTTTGATGAATTAAGTTGTTATGTTAGCATATACATGTATTTGGCGCTTGAATGGTGGAAGATGGAATGGTAGTTAAAATGTAAGCTATGTGTTGTTCTTAGATATGTTTGAATGTGGTTATTTTGGTTTATTAGTTGTTGTTGTTATACACATGGTTATTTGTGCTAATGCTTTGTTAATGGATATTGAATGGCCAAATTGGTATAATGAGTGTGACTATAATATGTGAGCATGGAGTAATTGTTGGTATGAATTTAGTTACAAATCAGATGTTTTTTGCTTAATTTATGCAACCATTAGGTACATGTTGGATTTATGATTGAAGTGCCCTTTAGGCATATTGGTTATATGAATATTTGCTATATTGATTTAGCTTAGTTTTGCAAGTCTTAAGTGCAACTTAAAGGCTTGTGTATATGTGGTAAATTGTTTGTAGGTATGTGCTTAAATGGGTGAGAAAAATGGCTTGGAATGTAATAGCCCGTTTTTAGTCAAAATTAGAACAGTAGTTTCGAAACCACAAATCTGAGGACAAAATATTTATTTTATTATTATTTTAATGTCTACAGCATGATAGTGTGGTTGATAAAAAGGACAAAATCGCGTAAAGTGTAAAACTTGTGTTCTATTAGCTAAAGGTGTCTAATAGCTATATTACTTTAAAGTAAAGGTCCTTAAGTGGTAATTAACCCATTAATTAGTTAGTGGAAGATGTTGGTTTGGTATTATTGAAATTTGGTTGATTTTAAAAGGTTAATTTTAGAAATTTGTAATTAAAGGATAAAATAAATAAAACCAATTAAAAGTCATCATCTTTTTTATGTTCTTCAACCGATTCCTAGAAGAAGAGAAGTCATTGTTAAAGCTTAAAAATTTGGCAACCCTAGTCTCTTTAATTAGGTATGTATTTTGTCCCCTTTTTAATGATTTATATGTTTTTGAGACCGTTGCAACTTAATCTAGCTAGCCCAGGGGCTAATTTACAAAATTGTTAAAGGTTTAGGGTTTTGCCATTGATGAATACATGTGTATTTTGATGTTTGATGATAGAAAATGTATACTTGTTGTTAGATAAACAACATTTGTAAAGTGATTTTTGATAAAATTACCAAATAGGGATTAAATTATGAAATGTGTAAAGTTTGTGGTTAAATTGTGAAATAAATGAAAAATATGGGCTTCTATGGGTCTATATGAATTTCGGCTAGCATGGGTAAGGACTAAATTGCATGAATTTGTGTTTTTATGAGCTAAGGACTAAATTGTAAAAATGTTAAATTATTAGGGGCAAAAGTGTAAAGTTGCCATAATATGCATTTTGTGCTAAATTGAATAGAATGATAATTAAATAAGTTAATTTTTATTACATATAGATCAAGAAAAGCGAAATTCAAATTTAGATCGGGGAAAAACAAAGTGTTGGACTAATCGACTCATTTCATCGTTTTTGCATTCGAGGTAAGTTCGTATGTAATAAACATTATTATATTATTGTGTTTTAAATGCTTTAATATTGAATTAATTGTGAATACGACCTTACAGATATGTTCGACGACGATTCGGAAAATGTGAAATCCCGGTTGAACCTTAGGAATAGATTAGGATACGAATGACATGTCATTGGGGTTTATGTGATTGAGTGCTGGTCCATACGTTCTACCGGTGGCTGAGTTATCCGGCATGTGTTGCGGATTCTCGTCAACTTGTGTGAACAATACCGTGTAGCTTCATCATGACCGTCAGCTTGTGTGAGTAGACCCATTGATAGCTCGAGAGTGAGCATTATATGTGATATGAGATTGAGAAAGCTTCGGCTATGTATGTGGCACTTAGGGTGCGAGATTACCAAGTATCCGATAGTATTCCAAATGGTTCAACGAGTATATCAAAGATGTGAATGAATATGAGATCGATACGAGCTTGTACAGGTATGTACGTAAATTATACAATCATTGAATTGAAGAAGTTGCTGGAAATTGAGCTTAATCTTTGGATTGAATACATATGTTAAGTTGTGATTCAATTTTAGTTGCATTATATGATGTTTATGTTATTGAATTATTGGTTGGAAAGTTTTACTTATTTAGCATATGAGCTTACTATGCTTTATAGCTTACTTTGTTTATTTTCCGTGTTTTATAGTGTTTTCGAAGCTAGCTCGGATTTGGGAATCGTCGGAGACCTCATCACACTATCAAGCTATCACTTTGGTACTTTTGAGTTTATATTTTGTTTATATTGCATGTATAGGAATTATGGTCATTCGGTATATAGTTGGTAATGAATTTAGCCTTTTGGGTTGGCTTGTAAACGTTAAGAGTTTGGTTTTGTGTATGGCCATGAGAGTTGGCTTATTTTGATATATTTGGAGATGTATATATTGGTTCAAATGGCCTTTGGTTGTATGGTTGATAATTGCCATTTATATGCTTGCTGTGAATTCATATTATGGGTGTCAAATGGTTGCAATTAGAAGTTGATATGCTTATGGTTTTATGGCAATATAATGTATGTATAAAGTTAATCATTTAGGTAAAATTGTGAATGTGATTGGCATGTTTTGCATAAGCAATTTATGATGTTGTGAGCATTATAGTTTTTGGCATGAAAACAGCATGAAATAGGCTTGGATGAGGTTGGTTTGAATGCCTATTTATGCCATATTTATGTGCCATTTGGTTTGATGTAGGTGTATGCAAATTTGGGTGGCAAGATGGCTTGGAAAATAGCCGATTTTTGTCCACACGGGCAGAGACACGGGCGTGTGTCTCAGTCGTGTGTGGCACATGGTCAGGTTACACGGCCGTGTGTCCCCTGGTGTTTAACTAGAAATCAAGTCAGTATGCTCCACATAGCTTAACACACAGGCATGTGACTTGGCCGTGTGGCATAAGTCAGTATACCCGACAGGTTTGGCACGGCCTAGCACATGACCTGGCACACGGGCGTGTGAGACCATTTCGAAAGGCACACGGGCTTGTCACACGGGTGTGTGGTTGGCCGTGTAACCCAAGTCAGAGAGTTACACGAGGTTAGACATGGGCTAGGACACGACCATGTGATCCCATTTCAAATGTCCACACAGCCTATGACACGGGCGTGTCTTTAGCCGTGTAAGACACATGGTCGGGCCACACGAGTGTGTGTCCCTTGTATTTTGCAAAATTTTCTAAGTTTTTCAAAAATTTCCTGAGATATCGGTTTAATCCCGAACCACTTCTAAATCATGTTTTGGGCCTCGTAGGCTTGTATTAGGGACAATGTGAATGAAGTTGAATGTTGATTACATGAAATTTGATTATGTATGTGAAATGTTTTTTAATTGTGTAATAAGTCTGGTAATGCTCCGTAACCCTATTTCAGTAATGAATACGGGTGAAGAGTGTTACATTTATTGGTTTCAGAGCTACGGTTTAATCGATTCTTAGACTAACGTAGCGTATGTGAGAGTCTAGCTATATATGCCATATATAACTTGTGATAGTGTGATATATCTTGACAGTTTAAGTCATGTTTTCATATAGTAAATGGATCCCAATCGAGCTGTTGATGCGATCCCAAGTTGCTGAAGTATTTTCGGGTTGTAGTTGTGCTCGATCGTTAAATCTGAGAAGTATCGTTCTTACTTGTTGTAGGATATTTGGCTAAGTAGTAGCTTCAACAATGGTTGCAAATTTGTTCAAGAGTTTATGAGTCAATTGGATAATGGTTTGGTTAGAAAATAAAATAAGTAAGGCAAGAGGAAAGCTAGGATGGAAAGGAAACTTAAGGACAAGAATGAACCAATACTATGTACAATATTGACCCGAGACTTATACGTCACTTAAGGTGCTGGAAAGGACCTTGACCCGCCAACTATGAAGAGTTAGGAACCAAAGATATGTTGGATGAAGGCCACACTCGGTTGAAGAGTGATAAATTCGAAGAAACAAGAATGACGCCACTAGCAAGCTAGATAAGCCAACTTGAGTCTTGGACGAAATTTGAGAGTTGAATTAAACTAACAAAATTATAAGAATTCATTCAAGTAGCAAAAGTCCCTACAACCAGCAATTGGCATAATATTTATAGTAAAATTCTAGGGCTAGCCGAATAGACAAATGATGAGCTAAATTGACATTTGGTTTCAGCTTTTAATGAGCTGAAAATTCCAGAATAATTCATGAAAGTTCCATGAAGCTTCTCCAGCCTTGGGAACGTCATTGGACAACTTCTAGAGTGTCTTCATGCCGCTGGAATTAATTGGAATGAATGGTAGCTGATTAGCCTTGGCTAGGTTCGGCCATAGTGCTTAAATAGGCTTTAACGTGCTACCTTGAGTATTTGAATAGGCTTGAGCTCTTAAATATCATCTTGGAGCACTTCAATGGTCGTTGGGTGTGAACAAACAAATTTGAGAAGCCCTTGGGTGTGAAAGCTCAAAAACGAATAGCCATGAGTGTGAAAGGAACCTCCAGCAAGTGTGAAAACACTTAAGGTTGTTGGAGAACACAATGGCCAGCTTAGGGAAAAGTAATCAACAACTCAATGGCTTTTGGCATACACGAAGAGGTGCTTGGAGTATCTCAATCATCAGCACACCATATTTAAGCCGTCCATGAATATACATGAAACAAATAAATTTAGCTAGTTAATTAGGCCAAGACAAATTAAATTCGGCTAGACAAAATTAATTGAAACATGAATTTAATTTGTCTCAAACTTACACACATTTAAATAACTATTAAACAACTATTAAATATGTATTAAACTAAGACACATTAACTTTAATTAAAATGTCTAGATTATGACACATTAAAAACGCAACTTTAATTATTTGAGCTGAATAAACTAATTTAACTAAAACTAAATTAAAGGTTTATTTCCAGCAACTAATAAAATGCATAAATGAACCGAGATAGGTTTGAGCTTATTGAGCTAAGTTTGAGCTTAGTTCAGCTCACAAAAGATTGCAAGGTGAACTCGTAGGGCTGGCCTAAGCCTCCTTGATGTGTCCAGCCAAGGTCTCACCCCACACCTGCTATACTAAGGCCGAAATAGCCTTTTTGAAACGCTTGGCTCGTGCTCAGGTGGTAGGACCTTGAGGCGGCTCCAAAGGCTCCTTGCTCGAGCTAGGTGTGACTTGGGGCATGGTTGTATCATTCTCCCCTTCTTCAAAGCGATTTGTCCTCAAATCGAAACTTGCGTCAAAGGGAGATAAGTTAGACACATTAAAGCTTGCACTTATATTATACTCACTCGGTGTAACATCCCGATTCAGGGCCTAGTCGGAATAGTGGTGCGAGACCACAAATCTGAGTTAGTAAATTGAGTTCTTAAGGTTTATGACATGTTTGCATGATAGTATTAAAGTTCCATGTAGAAATTTTGTGAAATTGACATGGAATGATCAAATAGGACTAAATTGCAAAAGTTGCAAAATATGAGTTTCTAGAAGCTTTTTGTATGAAATAGCTTTAGAATATTAATTAGAAGTCCTTAAATAACAATTTTCCCAAATTTTAAGTTTTGGACAAAAATGGACATGAGTTAGTAATTTGTAAATTTTTAAAGAGAAGGCCATTTTGGTCATTTACCATTTAAATGATTAAAATAGGAAAAAGATGATAAAAATTTCATTCATCTTCTTCCTCATTGCCGAAATTTTCAAAGAACCCATAGCTAGGGTTTGTTCATCTTTCAAGCTTGCTAGTAAGTTCATCTTAGCCCGGTTTTTAATATTCTTCGTATTTTTGAAGTTCTCGTATTATGAATTAGCTATTTTTAGCTATAAAATAAGCTAAGATGCATGTTCAAAAAATCTACCCAAGAGTGACATGCTTGTAAAATGATATTTTATGGAAGTCTATGAGAGTTTGATGTTAGATAAACATCTTTTCCTTAGTGAATTTCATGAAAGATGATAGTATGGACTAATTTGTAATAGTTATGAAATTAGTCATATCTATTAGAAATAGTGAGAATTGATAATGGTTATAGTAGAGAAAATGAATCAGCTAAGCATGAAGTTTAAGAAAGTTGAATGAGATTCATTTTACGAGCCTTGGGGCAAAAGTGCAAATATGAGAAAGTATAGGGGCAAAATAGTAATTTTGCCAAAGTATGTGTTAAGAGTCATTTTAGTCAATGTGAGTATTAAATGATCTATTTGTGATTATAGATCAAGAAAAACAAAGCCCGGATCGAAACCGAGGCAAGAACAAAGTCGAGGACTAAATTGCATATCTACATACATTTTTGTTTATTGAGGTAAGTTTGTATGATTTCTAAGCTCTATGATTTCTATTATTGAATTGCTTAGTATAATGTACATTATTTCGACGGAATGCTTAATGCTATGTTAAACAAAGAAATCAATGAGATTAAGTATGAGTAAGTCCCCATTGAAGATGAATTTCCCAAGATACTCGATCCACCACATGAGATAAGAAAGTTCGTATAAGACCAAGCCAAGGCATGGCATCAGCAATCAAGCAGAGTTATCATGTAAGTCCAAGGCAAGCTTGGCATTGAACAGAGTTATCATGTAAGTCCAAGGCAAGCTTGGCTTTGAGTAGAGTTATCATGTAAGTCCAAGGCAAGCTTGGCATTAAACAGAGTTATCATGTAAGTCCAAGGCAAGCTTGGCTTTGAACAGTTGTCATGTAATTCCAAGACAAGTCTTGGCATTGAAAAGTTATCAAGAGAAACAAATTTCATGTAAGTCCCAGCCAAGGCTCGACATTGACCAGTTCACGAGTAAAGACTTTGTATAAGTCCATGTCAAGACATGGCCTCAAAACCGAGATGAGAAATTCCATGTAAGACCGTATCTAGGATATGGCTTTGGCATCAAGTTACGAGGGATGAGATTTACTATCCTCGGTTATTCGCAGAAATTCATCGGGTAAAATGAGTAAAGCTAAAATAAGATGGCAAGAAAGTTAAGTAAGCAAAGCTATTATCAAGTTAGAAATGAGTATTACTCATATTATGATTGATGAGCTAGAGATTATAATTATTATTGTAGAGTATGTTGATCTATGTGATCAAGTGATATAGGTACCTTGTTTACCTCACGATTATGAGACTAGTAAATATCATGAGATATGTTAATATCAGTATGAGTAAGTAAGCTTAAATAGCTGAAATTTATGATACCATTTTTTTATGCTAAATGGGTTATATTGAACAAGTATGTTGCTATGTGCATTATATGCAAACTTACTAAGCTAAACGCTTACGTCCTCTATTCTTTCTTTCCATGTAGTCCCGCCAAGCTAATATCATGGATCATCGGAGCTCGGAGCTCGGAGCACACTATCAATCGCTCTTTTGGTATAGCCAAGTTGTTTATATTAAGTATGGCATGTATAGGAAACATTTCATTTTGAGTTATGTTTTAAAACTAGCCAAAATGTTGGCTATCAAGCTTAGTATTCTTTTTGTATATGGCCAAAGAGATGAGTCATGAATGATTAAATATGTATGTTTTAATCTATCAATGAGGTTTGCATCCTTGTTCATGTTAGATGTAATACTTGAGTTGCTGAATTGAGCTTGAGTTTGGTTTTGATTTCAGGGTGGCAATTGGCTTGGTAAATAGCCTCTAAGTGCCCACACGGATGGACACACGGGCTTGTGTCTAGGCTGTGTGCACCCTGCACCATTGTATCTTAAGTCAGAATAGACCACGGACTAGTCACACGGGCGTTTGTCTAGACTCTAGGCCGTGTTAAGGTAGTCAGTGTGCACCACGGGTGGTAAGCACGGGCGTGTGCCTTGGCCGTGGGGCATTGGCAGAATGCTGGGGTTTTAGGCACGGTTTGGGGCCACGGGCGTGTCTAGGCCGTGTGTAATTTACCAGTATCCACCACGGGTGAAAGACACGGGCATGTTTTAGGGGTGCACGGGCGTGTCCCATACAACATGGGCGTGTGACCCCTGCTCTAAAGAAAAGTTTTTGAATAAGTTTCGAAAGTTTTTAGGTAAGTGTTTAAGGCCTCGTAGGCTCATGAAAGGTATGAATAGACTATGAAAGAGAAGTTTTTAATTCGGAACAAAATTTTATAGCCCGTAAGTACATGTTTAAGTGAGTTCAAGCATGGTAATGTCTCGTATCCAGTCTTGGTCTCGGACTTGAGTATGGGGAGTTACATTTAGTGGTATCAGAGCTACGATTTAGTCAGTTCTAGGACTAACGTAGCACGAGCACGAGTCTAGCTATACATGCCATACGTAAGAATTTTTTATAATGATAGTGTGACGACTCCTGATGACTTAAATTATGTTTATACATTTAGTAAATGGATCCCGATAGAGCTGTGGCGGATGACGTAGAAAGTAATGCACCGGCTGCCGCTGAAGGGACGGTGCCGAATGAGCATGAGAATAGACCCACTACGGTGAGTCAAGAAGGAGGAGAAGAGGCTAGAGAAGCCTTCCTCCATATGATGAATACATGGTATACGGAATTCGTTCGTATGAACCCGAATGCGCAACCCCCTCCACCCACACCTATTCCTCAACCTATCCCAGTAGCCCCTCAAGTGGTAGAGGTGGTAAGAGGAGAGAAGCCTCCGATTGATAGGATTAGAAAACATGGGGCAGAAGAATTCCGGGCTAGAAAAGATGATGATCCGGAAAAGGTGAGTTCGGATAGAAAATACTATCGTGGTATTTAATGAGTTGTCATGCACACCTGAGGAATGCATGAAGTGTGTAGTCTCTCTTTTAAGAGATTCTTCTTACCAATGGTGGAACACCCTTGTGTCGGTGGTACCGAAGGAAAAGATAACCTGGGAATTTTTCCAAGAAGAATTCAAGAAAAAGTATATCAGTCAAAGGTTCGTGGACCAGAAAAGAAAGGAATTTCTAGAGTTAAAGCAATGCAAGATGTCCGTGGATCGATTATGAGTGTGAGTTTGTACGGCTCAAAGAAATACGCTCGAGAATACGTGTCCACCGAAGCCATCATGAGTAAGAGATTTGAAGATGGGCTAAATGAGGACATCAAATTGTTTGTTGCTGTCTTAGAACTAAAGGAGTTCGTCGTGCTAGAAAAGAGGGCTTGTAAAGCCGAAGAACTAGTAAAGGAGAAGAGAAAATCTGAAGTAGAGTCTCGTGACTTTAAAAAGAGATAGTGGAATAAATCATTCCAATCCTCATCCAAGAAGTCAAGAGATTTCTCCACCCGATCGGCTACTTCCACTGAGTTTTCAAGGAAGGACAAGAGTAAGCAGTATTCGGGAAGTAAGGCACAGACGACATCGGTTGCTAGTGTGGGGAATATCCGATCGGATAGACCCGAATGCCCCCAGTATGGCAGACGTCATCTTGGAGAATGTCAAGCACATGAAAATGCATGTTTCAGATGTGGTTCCCAGGACCACTACATAAAAGATTGTCCAGAGACAATGATAGAAAATAGAGCTCAGAACCCGAGATCCGAGAGTGTGGTTAGAGGAAGACCGCAGAGGAACCCAGGACATGGGGCAAGTGGAAGAGGTAACCCGAGTGAGCAGGCTGCGAGACCGGAAGGTAGGGCGCTTGCGAGGACTTATGCCATTCGCGCTCGCGAAGAGGCATCTTCTCCTGATGTTATTACGGGTACCTTTTCTCTTTATGATATCAAAGTTATTGCTTTAATAGATCCCGGATCCACACACTCTTACATTTGTATGGAACTAGTATCCAGTATGAATATACCTATAGATTCTACAGAATTTACGATTAAGGTGTCTAATCCTTTAGGCAAGAGTGTGTTAGTTGATGAAGTATGTAAAGATTGTCCCTTAATGATTAGAGGTCATTACTTTAAAGCAAATCTTATGTTTCTACCATTTGATGAGTTTGGCATCATTCTTGGTATGGACCGGTTGACCACTCATGATGTAATAGTTAATTGTGGGAAGAAATATATTGAGATGAGATGTGAGAATGGGGATACTCTCCATATAGAATCAGATGAGCAAAGTAAATCACCGGCAATGATTTTTCACATGACGGCACAGAGATACATAAGAAAAGGGTATGAGGCATATTTGGCCTTTGTGATGAATGATAAAGAAACAGAGTTAAAGATTGAGACAATACCAGTAGTATGTGAGTACGTGGATGTTTTTCCCGAAGAATTACCAAGAATACCACCAGTTAGAGAGATTGAGTTCAGCATTGAGCAAGCTCCCGGTACTGTACCAATATCTATTACTCCTTACAGAATGGCTCCAACGGAGTTGAAGGAGCTGAATTTACAGTTGCAAGAGTTGACAGATAAAGGCTTTACAAGGTCAAGTTGTTCTCCCTAGGCTGCTCCCATTTTATTTGTAAAAAAGAAAGATGGCACCATGAGATTGTGCATAGATTACCGTCAACTTAATAAAGTGACAGTAAAGAACAAGTACCCATTTCCAAGGATCGATGATTTGTTCGATCAATTGAAGGGAGCCACCGTGTTCTCTAAAATAGACTTGAGATCGGGGTACTACCAGCTGAGAGTGAAGGATTCAGATGTGTCTAAGACAGCTTTTCGAACAAGGTATGGGCATTATGATTTTTTAGTCTTGCCCTTTGGGTTGACAAATGCTCCTACGGTATCCATGGACTTAATGAACCGCATTTTTAGACCATACCTCGACAAGTTTGTAGTCCTTTTCATTGACGACATACTGATTTATTCCCGAGATGAGAATGAGCATGCTGAGAACCACTAAATGTAACACCCCTTACCCGGGTTCTACGGCGGAACCGGGCCTGAGGCGTTACTGAACTCAAACCACTTGATCGCCACTTAGGCTCGTCGTAACTACTCTCTGAAGTCATCTCAACAACCTCATTCTCGACTTACGAGGCCTCACTCATACACACGAGGGCTCTCGAGACTAAGCCGAAACCTATTTTAATCTTAAAAATTTTCTCTTTATACAGGTCTCACACGCCCGTGCAAGATTAGACACGCCTGCGCATGGATCAACACGCCCATGTCCCCAAACCGTGCCTAAAAACCCAGCATTTTGCCAATGCCCCGCGGCCAAGGCACACGCCCGTGCTTACCACCTGTGGTGCACACTGACTACTTTAACACGGCCCGAGAATCTAGACACGCGCCCGCGGTGGCTGGCCCGTACCAACACCGGATAATCCCACACGCCCTAGACACACGCCCGTGCAGCTAGTCCGTGGTCTATTCTAATTTATAATACTAACATGCAGGGGACGCACGGCCAAAGCGCACGCCCGTGGGCTGACCATCTGTCATACATGGCCTAGACACACGCCTGTGTGTCTATCCACTTGGACAAGAGCAAAGCTATGTGCCAATATCTTTTCACCCCTCTAGCATACACAACATATACTCATCTAACACCATCATAATCAACTCAAATTGAAGTGCCTTCTCACATAGAAAACTACATCTTTCTTTCATATAATGTAATAGCCAACAACCATGGCATTATACAAAATAAGCTATCCATCTAAAGGCCACCACATCTTAGCCATTTACAACAAAATCCACTAACTTGTCTAGGCCCTATACATGCCATATACAAAACATTAAGTTTCATGTACCAAAGTGTGTTTGATATGTGGGTCATGTCTTCTGATGATCCTCGTATCTCGATTCAACGCTTTTAATCTATAAGACAAGGGAAAAGAAAGAGAGTAAGCTTTGAGCTTAGTAAGTTTACACATAAACAATTAAGCAACATAGTATAAGCTAAGCAACCATTAGCATTATACCAACAAGTAATTCACAACTATGCTTACTCTTTCTATCCCTTACCACATTTCCAACACATCATGAGTCACATACTCATAACCATCAAAATGCACCCTGCATTCAATGTCACATTTACACAATATACAACACATCATTATTTCTCAATAATTCATCCACACAGACTAATTAACTTAATTATACATCCACGCAGCTATTTTACTCAATGATGCAATTACATGGCTAATCCACACGCTTAACCCACACACAAAAATGTCTCGGTGGTTTCGCACTTAGCACACCACAATCGATTAATAAGGTGGTATCGCACTTAGCCTACCACAAAGGTAATCATAGGGGTTTCTCACTTAGCCCACTAAACGATATACCTCATGATAGCATCGCACATAGCCAGCTCATCGTCAATATGCATTAGGATGGTATCGCACTTAGTCTACCATCTAGCATTATCACTACACATTCACATGTCTACTTACTCAATTAAACATCTATTCACAATTCTACTACATTCATTCTACTTGGACCACATAGGTTCTCAATCACTCTCGAACAACCTACACACTAGCTATCATCAACAAATTGTAAGTATGAATGCATTGTTTATGCATAGACTTACCTCGATACTCAAAAGTATAGAAATATGCAATTTAGTCCACCACCTTGCTTTTGCCTCGGTTTCGATCCGGGATTCGTCTTTCTTGATCTATAATGAATAAATCAGCTTATTCAATACATTCATTGACTAAATCGACCCACATCTCATACTTTAGCAAAATTACTATTTTGCCCCTAAACTTTCTCATATTTACACTTTAGTCCCAAAGGCTTGTAAAGTGATTTTTATTCAACTTTCTAGTCTTTCATGCTTAGCCGAATCACTTGTTCAACTAAAGCTATCATCAATTCTCACTAAACCACATATGTATGACCAAACTAAAGTTTTTCACAAACTAGTCCCTACATGCATTATCATGGAAAATCACTTAACAAAAGATGTTTCTACTACATCAAGCTTTCATAATCTTCCATAAAACAACAAAATACATGCTTGTCATACATATGAACATTTTTGAACATCCAAAATAGCTCACCAAAAAGCTAAAAATAGCTTACTCATGCTACTAGGACTTCAAAAATAAGAAGAATATCAAAAACTGGGCTTAGGAGCACTTACTAGCAAGCTTGAAAAATTGAAAGAGCCCTAACAATGGCTATTGAAATTTTCGGCAGCTTGGGGGAGAAGATGAGTGAATTTTTGTCATCTTTTCACCTATTTAATCACTTAATAACTAAATGACCAAAATGCCCTTTTTGATAAACTTCAAATTTTAACTCATCCATGCCCATTTTTGTCCAAAAATTAGAATTTGGATAAATTACTATTTAAGGACCTCTAATTAATAATCTAAAGCTATTTCACACATATAGGTTCTAGAAACACACATTTTGCAACTTTTGCAATTTAGTCCTTTTGGACAATTCAACCACAATTTCACAAAATTGCTTCATGAAACTTTCACACTAGCATGCATACATAATATAAACCTCAAAAACTCATTCATAACCCTCGAATTTGTGGTCTCGCACCACTATTCTGACTAGGCCCTAAACCGGGATGTTACAACTCTCCCCCTTTAGAGATTTTCGTCCCTAAAAATCTTACCAGTAAAGAGGTTTGGATGTTGCTCTCTCATAGCTTCTTCCGTTTCCCACGTAGCCTCTTCCACACCATGTTTCTTCCATAACACTTTCACTACTGCTATGCTCTTATTTCTCAACTGTTTCACTTCTCGAGCCAAGATCTTAATCGACTCCTCTTCATAAGACATATCCGGTCTTATCTCAATTTCTATCGAAGGAAACACATGTGAAGGATCGGAGCGATACCGTCGTAACATCGACACATGGAACACGTTATGAATCTTTTCCAACTCTACCCGCAAAGCCAGTCGGTATGCTACAGGCCCAACTCTATCTGTAATCTCATACGGCCCTATGAACCTTGGACTCAATTTCCCTTTTCGTCCAAATCTCATAATCTTCTTCCACGGGGACACTTTCAAAAACACTTTGTCACCCACTTCAAACTCAATTTCTTTTCTTTTCAAATCCGCGTCGACTTACGCCGATGCCCGACCACTCTCGACTATTACGGATTACTTTCACCTTCTCTTCGGTTTCTTTCACTAGATCGACCCCATAGATCCGCTTCTCACTAAGCTCACCCAATACAAAGGAGTCCGACACTTATGACCATACAAAGCCTCATACGGTGCCATCTCAGATACTCGATCGATAATCGTTGTTATAGGCGAATTCGACCAAAGGTAGATATCTCTCCCAACTACCTTTGAATTCTAGCACACAGCATCGAAGCATATCTTCAAGAACTTGAATCACTCTTTCAGACTGACCATCGGTTTGCGGATGGAACGCAGTGCTGAAATTCAATCTTGTACCCATGGCTTCTTGCAACTTTTTCCAAAATCTCAAAGTAAACCTCAGATCTCTATCTGATATAATAGACACAGGTACACCATGCAATCTCACTATCTCTGCCACATACAACTCAGCTAACTTATCCAGTGAATAATCAACACGTACTGGAATAAAGTGAGCCGACTTTGTCAATCTATCCACAATAACCGACACAACATCTCTCTTTCTCGGAGTCATCGGCAACCCCGTCACAAAATCCATGGTAACCCGATCCCATTTCCATTCGGGAACCATCATTGGCTGAAGCAATCCCGAAGGCACTTGATGCTCAGCTTTCACTTGTTGACAAATTAGACACTTTGCCACAAACTTTGAAATATCTCTTTTCATTCCTGGCCACCAATAAAACTTCCTCAAATCGTTGTACACTTTCGTACTGCCCGGATGTACTGACAAACATCTATTGTGGGCCTTATGCAAAACCTTTCGAATCAACTCCTCATCTTTAGGAACACAAATTCTGTAACGAAACATTAGACAACCATTCAAATCCAATCGAAAATCAGAATCACTTTCTGATCCGCACTTAGCTATCTTAGCTTGCATCTCACTGTCATTTCTCTGAGCCTCACATATTTGTTGAACAAATAGTGGCTTAGCTCTCAACTCTGCCAAAATAGCACCATCATCAGACAATGCTAAACTCGCTCTCATAGCTCTTAGAGCATACAAGGATTTCCTACTCAAGGCATCCGCAACCACATTCGCTTTTCCCGGGTGGTAATCAATGACTAACTCATAGTCTTTCAACAACTCAAGCCACCGTCTCTGTCTCAGATTCAGATCCTTCTAATCCATCAAATACTTTAAACTCTTGTGACCCGTAAAGATTCGACACTTCTCACAATACAAGTAATGTCGCCAAATCTTTAATGCAAAAACAATTGTAGCCAACTCTAAATCATGAGTCGGATAATTCTTCTCGTGTGGCTTTAGCTACCTCGAGGCGTAAGCGACTACCTTACCCTCTTGCATCAACACGCAACCGAGACCATTAAACGATGCATCACTATAAACCACAAACTCTTTCCCTGATTCTGGTTGAACCAAAACCGGTGCCTCAGTCAACATTGTCTTTAGTCTCTCGAAGCTCTGTTGACATGTCTCAGTCCATTCAAACTTGACATCTTTATGCAATAGTTTCATTATCGGGGTCGCAATCGCAGAGAACCCCTTTACTGAAACGTCTCAGTAATATCCGGTAATCCCAAGAAACTTCGATTTCGACATGTTCCTCACTGTTTCCAATCCACAACAAATGATATCTTACTCGGGTCAACTCGACCCCATCACTGACACCATGTGTCCTAGGAATCAATTTCTGAGCCAAAACTCACTCTTGCTAAACTTAGCATACAACCGCTTATCTCTTAAAGTTTACAAGATAATTCTCAAATGCTCTTCGTGATCGTTCTCATCTCGAGAATAGATCAATATGTCATCAATGAAGACAACTACAAACTTGTCCACATACGGTCTAAAAACACGGTTCATCGATCCATAAAAATCGCAGTGCATTCGTCAAACCAAACGGCATAACCAAAAACTCATAATGGCCATACCTTGTCCGAAAATGCGCTTTCAACACATCTTGCTCTTTCACTCTGAAATGATAATAACCGGACCTCAAGTCTATCTTGGAGAACACTCAGTAGCTCCCTTGATTGATCGAAAAGATCATCAATCATTGGTAAAGGATACTTATTCTTCACCACACCTTGTTCGGTTGTCTATAGTCTATACACAACCTCATAGACCCATCTTTCTTCTTCACGAATAATACCGAGCACCCTACTACGAGTAGTAGCTTGGTCTTGCAAAACCCTTATCTCATCAACTCTGCAATCAACCTTCGCTTCTTTCAACTCTACTGGTGCCATTGTGTACGGATCAGTCGAAATAGGTGCCGTTCCCGGAACCAACTCAATTCCAAATTCAACCTCTCTCACTGGAGGTAATCCGGGTAACTCTTCGGGAAATACATCTAGGTACTCACATACCACTGGCACTGTTTCAAACTCTACTCCAACCTCTCGAGTATTCAACACAAAATCAAGATAGGACTCACATCCTTTTCTCAAACATTTCTCAACCACTAGGGAAGTAATCATCACTGGTAGACTATCCGATCCACCTGATTCAACCCGAACCACATCTCCACTCTTACATTTCAATTCAATAAACTTACTACCACAGTTCACTAAGAGACTATGGGTAGTCAACGAATCCATGCCTAGGATTAAATCAAACTCATCAAACGGCAACAACATAAGGTTTGTCGGAAAACAATGATTCTCAATCAATAAAGGACAATTCTTACACACTCTGTCCACTAACACATGCTTTCCTAACGGGTTTGACACCTTAACCACTATGTCCGTAGACTCAACGGTCATACTCAAACTAGATGCTAATCTCATGCAAATATAAGAATGAGTAGGCCCTGGATCTATTAAAGCAATAACGAAGGTGTCATAGAGAGAAAAAGTACCCGTTATCACATTAGGGGAGGATGCTTCTTCGCGAGTGCGAATAGCACACGTCCTCACAGGTGCCCGACCCTCTGGTCTCACAGCAGAATCTCTGGGCACACCTCTACCACTATTCCCGCCTCTCGGGTTCCTTGGTGGTCTACCCCTCATAGACATATCACTAGGTCTCAGCTCTTGCCTCTCTTCCTTTTCATCCCTCTCGGGAAAGTTACGGATAAAGTGGTCAGGGGAACCACACTTATAACATTTTTGAATATTTACCCAACACTATCCAGTGTGATACCTACCACAACTTGGACACTCCAGTTTACTCTTTGTATTGCCCACACTTTCCATCGAGGGAGCTTAGGCTCTCGAACCCGAGTGAGTATTGCCCAAGTCTCAATGCGAATAACCTACTGGTGCTGTCATCCGAGGATTCACTTCCTTGGATCTTTTTGACTGGGCTTGGTATGACTTGCCCATCGGCCACTTTCTAGCATCTCGGGCTTCACTCACGCCCCTCCTCTTTCTCGAACTCACTCTTTCTACCTTACTTGCCCTCTCAACTAATACCTCAAATTCTTTCAACTCCAAAAGGCCCACTAGGAGTTTGATGTCCTCATTCAGCCCATCTTCGAACCTCTTACACAAGATGGTCTCAGTCGATACACATTCTTGAGCGTATTTTCTAAGCCTAACAAACTCACGCTCATATTCCGCCACTGTCATTCTTCCTTGTTTCAACTCAAGAAATTCCTTCCTTTTCCGATCAGTAAACCTCTGGCTTATATACTTCTTTCAGAACTCTTCCAAAAAGAAGTCCCACGTCACCCACTCTCTTGGGACCACTAGTGTCAACGTTTTCCACCAATGGTATGCCGAATCTCTTAGCAAGGTTACGGCACACTTCAAACTCTCTTCAGACGTACATGAGAGTTCATCGAACACCCTCATCGAGTTCTCCAACCAGAACTCCACCCTCTCAGGGTCATCATCTACCTTAGCTCTAAACTCCTCAGCCCCGTGCTTCCTAATCTTATCCACAGAGGGCTTCGACATCCTCACTACATCCATACCTTGAGGAGCCACTGGATTTGGCTGAGGTATAGGAGGAGGTGGAGGAGGTTGAGCATTAGGGTTCGCTCGAACATAGTCCGAGTACCAATTACTCATCATCTGGAGAAAGGCTTCCCATGCCTCTTCCCCTTGACCCCTAACCTTGGGTCCACTCTCAACAGGTGCGGTTCTCTTGCAGAGCCAGCCGTGCGCATTACTAGTCAGCTTCATCGTGAGTCAATGGATCGGAATCCATATACTATATAAAACAAGATTTAAATCATCAAAAACCACCACACTATCATTGTACACTTATGGCATGTATAGCTAGACTCTTACACCCGCTACGGTAGTCCTAGAAAAGGCTAAACCATAGCTCTGATACCACTAAATGTAACACCTCTTACCTAGGTTCTACGCCGGAACTAGGTCTCAACAACCTCATTCTCGACTTACGAGGCCTTACTCATACACACGAGGGCTCTCGAGACAAAACTGAAACTTTTTTCAATCTTAAAAATTTTCACTTTATACAGGTCTCACACGCCCGTGCAAGATTAGACACGCCCGTGCATGGACATACACGCCCATGTCCCCAAACCGTGTCTAAAAACCCAGCATTCTGCCAATGGCCCACAGCCAAGGCACACGCCTGTGCTTACCACCCGTAGTGCACACTGACTACTTTAACACGGCCCAGAGTCTAGACACACGCCCGTGTGGCTAGCCCGTGGCCAACACTGGATAATCCCACACGCCCTAGACACACGCCCGTACAGCTAGTCCATGGTCTATTCTGATTTATAATACTAACATGCAGGGGACGCACGGCCAAAGCGCACGCCTGCGGTGGACTGCCAGTGTCACACTACGCCCTAGACACATGCCCGTGTGTCTATCCACATGGACAAGAACAAAGCTATGTGCCAAGCTCTTTTCACCCCTCTAGCATACACAACATATACTCATCTAACACCATCATAATTAACTCAAATTGAAGTGCCTTCTCACATAGAAAACTACATCTTTCTTTCATATAATGTAACAGCCAACAACCATGGCATTATGCAAAATAAGCTATCCATCTAAAGGCCAACATATCTTAGCCATTTACAATAAAATCCACTAACTTGTCTAGCCCCTATACATGTCATATACAAAACATTAAGTTTCATGTAACAAAGTGTGCTGATATGTGGGCTATCTTCTGATGATCCTCGTATCTCGATTCAATGCTTTTAATCTATAAGACAAGGGAAAAGAAAGAGAGTAAGCTTTGAGCTTAGTAAGTTTACACATAAACAATTAAGCAACATAGTATAAGCTAAGCAACCATTAACATTATACCAACAAGTAATTCACAACTATGCTTACTCTTTCTATCCCTTACCACATTTCCAACACATCATGAGTCACATACTCATAACCATCGAAATGCACCCCTGCATTCAATGTCAGATTTACACAATATACAACACATCATTATTTCTCAATAATTCATCCACACAGCTAATTAAATTAATTATACATCCACGCAGCTATTTTACTCAATGATGCAATTACATGGCTAATCCACACAGTTAACCCACACAGCAAATGTCTCGGTGGTTTCGCACTTAGCACACCACAATCGATTAATAAGGTGGTATCGCACTTAGCCTACCACAAAGGTAATTATAGGGGTTTCTCACTTAGCCCACTAAACGATATACCTCATGATAGCATCACACATAGCCAGCTCATCGTCAATATGCATTAGGATGGTATCGCACTTAGTCTACCATCTAGCATTATCACTACACATTCACATGTCTACTTACTCAATTAAACATCTATTCACAATTCTACTACATTCATTCTACTTGGACCACATAGGTTCTCAATCAATCTCGAACAAGCTACACACTAGCTATCATCAACAAATTGTAAGTATGAATGCATTGTTTATGCATAGACTTACCTCGATACTCAAAAGTATAGAAATATGCAATTTAGTCCACCACCTTGCTTTTGCCTCGGTTTCGATCCGGGCTTCGTCTTTCTTGATCTATAATGAATAAATCAGCTTATTCAATACATACATTGACTAAATTGACCCACATCTCATACTTTAGCAAAATTACTATTTTGCCCCTAAACTTTATCATATTTACACTTTAGTCCCAAAGGCTTGTAAAGTGATTTTTGTTCAACTTTCTAGTCTTTCATGCTTAGCCGAATCACTTATTCAACTAAAGCTATCATCAATTCTCACTAAACCACATATGTATGACCAAACTAAAGTTTTTCACAAACTAGTCCCTACATGCATTTTCATGGAAAATCACTTAACAAAATATGTTTCTACTACATCAAGCTTTCATAATCTTCCATAAAACAGAAAAATACATGCATGTCATACAAATGAACATTTTTGAACATCCATAATAGCTCACCAAAAAGCTAAAAATAGCTTACTCATGCTACTAGGACTTCAAAAATAAGAAGAATATCAAAAATCGGGCTTAGGAGCACTTACTAGCAAGCTTGAAAAATTGAAAGAGCCCTAACAATGGCTATTGAAATTTTCGGCAGCTTGGGGGAGAAGATGAGTGAATTTTTGTCATCTTTTCACCTATTTAATCACTTAATAACTAAATGACCAAAATGCCCTTTTTGATAATCTTCAAATTTTAACTCATCCATGCCCATTTTTGTCCAAAAATTAGAATTTGGATAAATTACTATTTAAGGACCTCTAATTAATAATCTAAAGCTATTTCACACATATAGCTTCTAGAAACACACATTTTGCAACTTTTGCAATTTAGTCCTTTTGGACAATTCAACCACAATTTCACAAAATTGCTTCATGAAACTTTCACACTAGCATGCATACATAATATAAACCTCAAAAACTCATTCATAACCCTCAGATTTGTGGTCTCGCACCACTATTCTAACCAGGCCCTAAACCGGGATGTTACACTACGGACAATTTTACAGACTCTTTGAGAAAATCAATTATATGTCATGTTCAGTAAAAGTGAATTTTTGCTCAAGCAAGTAGGATTTCTGGGACATATTGTCTCGAGAGATGGAGTCCGGGTAGATCCAAGTAAGATTTCAGCCATAATGGATTGGAATCCCCCAAGGAATGTCTCGAAGGTTAGAAGTTTTCTAGGCCTAGTTGGCTATTATAGATGATTCGTCAAGGGGTTTTCTATGATTGCAACCCCGATGACTAAATTGTTCTGAGAGAAAAATGTGAAGTTTGAGTGGTCGAGAAAGATGCCAACAAAGTTTCAAGAAACCGAAAGCGATGTTGACAAGCTCCACTGCAGTACAACTGAGAGACAGGGAAAGAATTTGTGATTTACAGCGATGCATCCTTAAATGGGTTAGGCTGTGTACTTATGCAAGAAGGCAAAGTGATTACTTACGCCTCAAGATAGTTGAAGCCACATGAAAAGAATTATCCGACCCACGATCTAGAGTTGGCTACCATAGTCTTCGTATTAAAGATATGAAGACACCACCTATATGGTGAGAGATGTCGGATCTTCATCGATCACAAAAGTTTAAAGTACTTGATGACGCAGAAAGAGTTGAACTCAAGGCAGCGGAGATGGTTAGAGTTGATAAAAGACTATGAATTGGTCATTGACTACCATCCCGGGAAGGCGAATGTGGTCGTCGACGCTTTGAGTAGAAAATTCCTATTTGCATTAAGGGCAATGAATTCACGGATGACTTTATCCGACGATGGTTCTATTCTAGCTGAGTTGAAAGCTAGACCAACTTTCCTTCAAGAGATCATTGAAGCTCAAAAAGAAGATAGTGGATTGCAAGTCAAGAGAGCTCAGTGCGAGACAGATGTTGAGTCTAATTTCCGGATTAGTCCCAATGGAAGTATGATGTTCAAAGATAGAGTTTGTGTACTGAGAAATGAAGAGCTTATTCAGGGAAATTTGCGTGAGGCCCATAACGGATGTTTGTCTGTACATTCGGGTGGTACCAAGATGTATAATGATTTGAAGCAACAGTTTTGGTGGCCGAGAATGAAGAAAGATATTTCAGAGTTTGTTTCCAAATGCTTGATTTGCCAACAAGTAAAAGCTGGACATCAAGTACCTTCGGGTTTGCTTCAACCCATTTTGGTTTCGGAGTGGAAATGGGACCGTATTACTATGGATTTTGTAATGGGTCTACCATTATCTCTGAGCAAGAAAGATGCTATATGGGTTAGTTGATAGACTCACGAAGTCAGCTCATTTTATACCTGTACGAGTTGATTACTCACTAGACAAGTTGGCAAACTTGTACATTTCAAAAATAGTAAGGCTTCACGGTGTTCTGTTGTCAATCATCTCGGATAGAGATCCGAGGTTTACATCAAGATTTTGGAAGAAGTTACAAGGGGCCTTGGGTACAAAATTGAGCTTTAGTACCGCTTTTCATCCTCAAATTGACGGTCAGTCGGAGAGGTTAATTCAAGTACTCGAGGATATGCTCAGATGTTGTATTCTTGAATTTCGAGGCAGTTGGGAAAAGTTTCTCCCATTGGTAGAGTTTGCCTACAATAATAGTTTTCAGTCGAGTTTAAAGATGGCGTCTTATGAGGCTCTATATGGGCGAAAGTGCAGAACGCCTTTATTTTGGACTGAACACAAGGAAAACCAAAATCATGGGGTTGATTTAGTTAGAGAAGCTGAAGAGAAAGTGAAAGTGATACGAGAATGTTTAAAACCTGCATCAGATAAACAGAAGTCCTATTTGGACTTAAAGAGAAAAGAGATAGAGTATCAAGTCGGAGATAAAGTTTTCTTGAAAGTGTCACCGTGGAGAAAAGTTCTCAGATTTGGCCGAAAAGGCAAGTTGAGTCCATGTTTTATTGGACCGTATGAGATTACCGAGAAAGTTGGGCCGGTAGCTTATCGATTGGCTTTGCCATCAGAGTTAGAAAAGATTCACGATGTGTTTCACGTGTCCATGTTGCGACGCTACCGATCAGACCCTTCACATGTAATTACCCCGTTAGAGATAGATATTCATCCCGACATGACTTATGGTGAAGAACCAGTTAAGATTTTAGCTCGGGAAGTCAAGCAGCTAAGGAATAAAAGTATTGCCCTGGTAAAAGTATTGTGGCAAAGACATTGAATAGAAGAAGCTACGTGGGAACCAGAA
Organism: Gossypium sturtianum; assembly: GCA_025698515.1. Classification (NCBI taxonomy): domain Eukaryota; kingdom Viridiplantae; phylum Streptophyta; class Magnoliopsida; order Malvales; family Malvaceae; genus Gossypium; species Gossypium sturtianum. Next base: position 97,196,505 of record CM046952.1, read on the forward strand.
GAAATCATGAGAAACCAGTATCCAAACCTGTTTGCTGGTAAGATTTTCGAGGACGAAAATTCCTAAGAGGGGAGAATTGTAACATCCCGATTCAGGGCCTAGTCGGAATAGTGGTGCGAGACCACAAATCTGAGTTAGTAAATTGAGCTCTTAAGGTTTATGACATGTTTGCATGATATTATTAAAGTTCCATGTAGAAATTTTTTGAAATTGACATGGAATGATCAAATAGGACTAAATTGCAAAAGTTACAAAATATGAGTTTCTAGAAGCTTTTTGTATGAAATAGCTTTAGAATATTAATTAGAAGTCCTTAAATAACAATTTGCCCAAGACATGAGTTAGTAATTGGTAAATTTTTAAAGAGAAGGGCATTTTGGTCATTTACCATTTAAATGATTAAAATAGGAAAAAGATGATAAAAATTTCATTCATCTTCTTCTTCATTGCCAAAATTTTCAAAGAACCCATAGCTAGGGCTTGTTCATCTTTCAAGCTTGCTAGTAAGTTCATCTTAGCCCCGTTTTTAATATTTTTCGTATTTTTTAAGTTCTCGTATTATGAATTAGCTATTTTTAGCTATAAAATAAGCTAAGATGCATGTTCAAAAAATCTACCCAAGAGTGACATGCTTGTAAAATGATATTTTATGGAAGTCTATAAGAGTTTGATGTTAGATAAACATCTTTTCCTAAGTGAATTTCATGAAAAATGATAGTATGGACTAATTTGTAATAGTTATGAAATTAGTCATATCTATTAGAAATAGTGAGAATTGATGATGGTTATAGTCGAGAAAATGAATCAGCTAAGCATGAAGTTTAAGAAAGTTGAATGAGATTCATTTTATGAGCCTTGGGGCAAAAGTGCAAATATGAGAAAGTATAGGGGCAAAATAGTAATTTTGCCAAAGTATGTGTTAAGAGTCATTTTAGTCAATGTGAGTATTAAATGATCTATTTGTGATTATAGATCAAGAAAAATGAAGCTCGGATCGAAACCGAGGCAAGAACAAAGTCGAGGACTAAATTGCATATCTACATACATTTTTGTATATTGAGGTAAGTTTGTATGATTTCTAAGCTCTATGATTTCTATTATTGAATTGCTTAGTATAATGTACATTATTTCGACGGAATTTTTAAGGCTATGTTAAATAAAGAAATCAATGAGATTAAGTATGAGTAAGTCCCGACTGAAGATGAATTTCCCAGGATACTCGATCCACCACATGAGATAAGAAAGTCCGTATAAGACCAAGCCAAGGCATGGCATCGGCAATCAAACAGAGTTATCATGTAAGTCCAAGGCAAGCTTGGCATTGAACAGAGTTATCATGTAAGTCCAAGGCAAGCATGGCATTGAACAGAGTTATCATGTAAGTCCAAGGCAAGCTTGGCTTTGAACAGTTGTCATGTAAGTCCAAGACAAGTCTTGGCATTGAAAAGTTATCAAGAGAAAGAAATTTCATGTAAGTCCCAGCCAAGGCTCGGCATTAACAAGTTCACGAGTAAAGACTTCGTATAAGTCCATGTCAAGACATGGCCTCGAAACCGAGATGAGAAATTCCATGTAAGACCGTATCTAGGATATGGCTTTGGCATCAAGTTACGAGGGATGAGGTTTAGTATCCTCGGTTATTCGTAGAAATTCATCGGGTAAAATGAGTAAAGCTAAAATAAGATGGCAAGAAAGTTAAGTAAGCAAAGCTATTATCAAGTTAGAAATGAGTATTACTCATATTATGAATGATGAGCTAGAGATTATAATTATTATTGTAGAGTATGTTGATCTATGTGATCAAGTGATACATGTACCTTGTTTACCTCACGAGTATGAGACTAGTAAATATCATGATATATGTAAGAATCAGTATGAGTAAGTAAGCTTAAATAGCTGAAATTTATGATACCATTTTTTTTTTTGCTAAATGGGTTATATTGAACAATTATGTTGCTATGTGCATTATATGCAAACTTACTAAGCTAATAGCTTACGTCCTGTATTCTTTCTTTCCATGTAGTCCCGCCAAGCTAATCTCATGGATCATCGTCATCGGAGCTCAGAGCACACTATCAATCGCTATTTTGGTATAGCCAAGTTGTTTATATTAAGTATGGCATGTATAGGAAACATTTCATTTTGAGTTATGTTTTAAAACTAGCCAAAAGGTTGGCTATCAAGCTTAGTATTCTTTTTGTATATGGCCAAAGAGATGAGTCATGAATGATTAAATATGTATGTTTTAATCTATCAATGAGGTATGCATCCTTGTTCATGTTAGATGTAATACTTGAGTTGCTGAATTGAGCTTGAGTTTGGTTTTGATTTCAGGGTGGCAATTGGCTTGGTAAATAGCCTCTAAGTGCCCACACGGATGGACACATGGGCGTGTGTCTAGGCCGTGTGCACCCTGCACCATTGTATCTTAAGTCAGAATAGACCACGGACTAGTCACATGGGCGTGTGTCTAGACTCTAGGCCGTGTTAAGGTAGTCAGTGTGCACCACGAGTGGTAAGCACGAGCGTGTGCCTTGGCCGTGGGGCATTGGCAGAATGCTGGGGTTTTAGGCATGGTTTGGGGCCACGGGTGTGTCCAGGTCGTGTGTAATTTGCCATTATCCACCACAGGTGAAAGACACGGGCATGTTTTAGGGGTGCACAGGCGTGTCCCATACAATATGGGCGTGTGGCCCCTGCTCTAAAGAAAAGTTTCTGAATAAGTTCCGAAAGTTTTTAGGTAAGTTTTTAAGGCCTCGTAGGCTCATGAAAGGTATGAATAGACTGAGAAAGAGAAGTTTTTAATTCGGAACAAAATTTTATAGCCCGTAAGTACATGTTTAAGTGAGTTCAAGCATGGTAATGTCTCGTATCTAGTTTTGGTCTTGGACTTGGGTATGGGGCCTTACACTCGGTAGGTCGAGTCAATAGGAATTTTCATTGATCCGTTCCAATACTTGGAAGGGACCATCTCCACGCGATAATAGCTTTGACCTTCGCTAGGCTGGGAATTGTTCTTTTCTCATGTGAACCCAAACCAAATCATCGAGTTCGAAAACAACTCTTTTTCGGCCCTTGTTTTCCTTTTGAATATAACTCTCGGTCCTTGCTTCAATGTTTGCTCGTACCTTTTAGTGCAACTCCTTCACATACTTGGCCTTTTTCCTAGAATCTACATGAATAAGTTGATAGTTAGGTAAAGGTACTAGATCTAATGGAGTTAAGGGATTAAAACCATAGACTATTTCAAAGGGAAAATATTTAGTTACCGAGTGAATGGAACGGTTGTAAGCGAACACGATGTGCAGCAAATATTCCTCCCACGATTTCAAGTTCTTTCGAATGATGGCTCGCAGCAAGGAAGATAGCACACGATTGACCACCTCTGTTTGGCCATCCGTTTAGGGATGACAGGTTGTTGAAAATAGTAGCTTGGTTCCAAGTTTTCCCCACAACGACCTCCAGAAGTGACTTAGAAATTTTGAGTCTCGGTCGGATACGATGGTTCTCAGGATGCCATGTAATCGAACGATTTCCCTAAAAAATAAGTTGGCAATGTGAACAGAATCATCAGTTTTTGTACAAGCTATAAAATGAGACATTTTTGAAAATCTATCTATGACAACATAAATTGAGTCCTTCCCCGTTTTAGTCCTAGGTAATCCAAGGACAAAGTCCATGGATATGTCCATCCAAGGTGCTTCGGGTATGGGAAGTGACATGTACAGCCCATGTGGCTTAACCTTGGATTTGGCCTTCATGCACATCACACATCATTCACAAACTCGTTCGACATCCCATTTCATTCTAGTCCAATAAAAATGCTCTTGGAGCATCACCAAAGTTTTTCCCCCGCCAAAGTGGCCCATGAGGCCCCCGCTATGTGCCTCGTTAACTAGCAAGTCCCGAATGGAACTTTGTGGGATACACAACTTACCTTCCTTAAAGAGAAAGCCTTTGTACCTATAGAACATATCAACAGCCACATTTTCACAAGCAGCAAACATTTCACCAAAGTCATCATCAGAAGCATATAAGTCTTTCAAGAATGTAAAACCAAGAAATTTAGAGGATAAATATGAAAAAAGTGTATACCTTCTCAAAAGTGCATCAGCCACTATATTATCTTTACCTTTTTTATATTTGATGACATATGGAAATGATTCGAGATACTCAACCCACTTGGAATGGCGTTTGTTTAGCTTGTTCTGGCCCTTGATATGCTTCAATGCCTTGTGTTCCGAATGAATCACGAACTCCTTTGGCCACAAGTAATGATGCCAACTCTCGAGAGCTCGAATGAGAGCATACATCTCTTTTTCGTAGATAGGATAGTTTAGCGTGGCTCCGTTCAGCTTTTCGCTAAAGTAAGCGATAGGCCTTTCGTCTTGAGTTAACACAGCCCCAATTCCCACACCTGATGCATCACATTTAATCTCAAAGGTTTTATAAAAATCAGGTAGTGCAAGTAAATGAGCTTTAGTAAGACAATCTTTAGTAACATTAAAAGATTTTTCTTACTCTTCGTCCCAATGAAAGGTTGAGTTCTTCTTGATGACACTTGTCAATGGTGCGGCCAAAGTACTGAAATTGGGTACAAAGCGCCTATAGAAACTTGCCAAGCCATAGAAGCTTCTCACTTGGCTAATACTCGTTGGTCTCGGCCACTCTTGGATAGCCTTAATCTTTTCTTGGTCCACCTCGAGTCCTTCCGAGCTGACCACGAAACATAGAAAGCAACTTTGTCAGAACAAAAGGTGCACTTTTTAAGATTGGCATATAAGGTCTCCTTTCGAAGAACCTCCAAAACAGACCTAAGATGCATTACATGCTTATCCAACGACTTGCTATAGATAAGAATATCATCAAAGTACACAACACAAAACTTACCAATAAACGATCGCAACACATAGTTCATAAGTCTCATAAAAGTACTAGGGGCGTTGGTTAGGCCAAATGGCATGACCAACCATTCATACAAATCGTGTTTCATTTTAAATGCAGTCTTCCATTCGTCACCTTCTCGCATACAAATCTGGTGGTACCCACTTTTGAGATCAATTTTTGAAAATAACTTGGCACCGCTTAACTCCTTGAGCATGTCATCTAAGCGCGGTATAGGATGCCTATACTTGATGGTGATTTTATTTACAGCGCAGCATTCGACACACATGATCCAAGTCCCGTCCTTCTTTGGCACCGACAAGACTGGCACGGCGCATGGGCTAAGGCTCTCTCGGATGTAGCCTTTTTTCCATAAGTTCATTGACTTGTCATTGAAGTTATTTGGTCTCTTCGGGATTTGTACGGTACGCGGGTCGATTTGGAATCACGGCTCCGGGCACAAAATCAATTTGGTGCTCGATCCTACGAATGGGTGGCAACCTACTCGGAATGTCTTCCGGAAAAATGTCTTAGAAATCCTGCAAAAGAGACACAATAGAAGAAGGGAGATTTCCGGTTAAGTCATTAGTATTAAACAAATTTTCCTTGTACATAAGCACAAGGATCGGTTGTCTCATCAAAAATGCCTTTCGAACATCACTTACTTTTGCAAATACATTTAATTTCTCACACTCTTTTTCTTTTTCATCTCTTTCTTTTCTAACAACCTTTGCCCTCTCTTTTTTCATTATTCATTTATTTTTCTTGATTTTCTTTTCTTTTTAAGTCTCACTCCTTTCTTGTTCTCTCATTTGTTCAACAGAATTTTTCAACTTCACTTGGTCCTCGTAAACTTGTTTCGACATTAATGGTGCTAAGGTCACGGTCTTGCCCAAATGCTTGAAAGTATACCTATTGGTATACCCGTCATGGATGACTCGTCTATCGAACTACCAAGGACGTCTAAGCAACTAATGCCCCGCGTGCATTGGCACAATATCACACAACACTTCATCTGAGTACTTTCTAATAGAAAACGTCACAGGCAGTTGTTTGGTCACCTTTAGCTCGCCTCCATCGTTGAGCCATTGGAGTTTGTTTGAGCTGGGGTGCTTGGTGGTTGGTAGCCCCAATTTTTCCACCATGAGAGTGCTAGCCACATTAGTGCAACTCCTACCGTCGATGATCACGCAACAAACCTTTCCTTGGACTTAACACCTAGTATGAAAAATATTCTCTCTTTGCTATCCATTTTCCACACCTTGGAGACTTATACTCCTTTTGATGACAAGGAGTTCGCCATCAACAGCATGTTCCAACTCCTCCTCTTCATCGGTAGCGGCATTATGCTCGTTTTTATCTTCCTTCTCCGATTCAATTTCTCCGTCCGCACGTACCACCATATTGTTATGGTTGGGACATTGGCTAGCGATATGCCCCCTCCTGAGGCACTTGAAACACTTGATGTCTCTCGTTCGGTTGGAAAATGACTCGGTTGCCTTGCCTTTGCTAGTGTCGCCAATAGGCTTTCTCGTCTTGGATGGCACCATTTGCTCCTTGGCACGGCTCGGTGGACAGTTTTTTCTAGTGCCTTGGCCCCATTTTGATGTGCCCGTGGTGGAATAGCCTCGAACGGCACCTTTTCGCTTGAGTTGTTTTTCCACCTTGATGGCCATGTGCACCATGTCCACGACTTCAACATAGTGTTGAAGCTCCACGATGTTGGTAATGTCTCAATTGAGGCCGGCTAGGAAACGAGCCATTGTTGCCTCACGGTCCTCTTGGACATCCGCACAGATCATTACGATTTCCATCTCTTTGAAGTAGTCTTCAACACTCCTCGTACCTTGGGTAAGGTTTTGGAGTTTTTGGTAGAGTTCCCAGTAGTAGTAAGATGGAATAAATCACCTTCGCATCACCGCCTTCATCTCGACCCAAGTAGATATTAGCAGTTCTCCATTCCTTCTCCAGCTTGTGGTGAGTTGGTCCAACCAAATCATGGCATAGTTGGAAAATTCAATTGCTTCCAGCTTCACCTTCTTGGTCTCAGAATAATTATGGCATTCAAAAACCAAGTCAATCTTCTTCTCCCACTCTAAGTAAGCTTCCGGATCAGATTTGCCTTGAAAGGGTGGGATGGAGAGTTTAATATTTTTCAAGTCATCGTCCACTCGCCCTTGTTTTCTAATGCCCCGATTCCTTGGACCTCTCCGCCTTTCACTTTGGTTTGACCCTTGGTCACTTTCGGCTTCACTTGGGTCATAGAGGTCATCTTGGTTGATTTTTGGGCAGCCTAGTTCTCTTTGTGGACCTTGAGGAGTCCGCTCTCATTGGTCCCTATCCTCGACTCGATCCAAGCGCTCATTGATTGATTCTAACTCATTCCGAAGCATGCATTGGAACTCTTGCAAAAGGGCTTGTTGAGCCAAGTCCGGTACTCCACCTCCTCCAGATGCAACATTTCTCATTGGTTGTCATCCGCCTCCTTCCGCCATGTTGCGCTCAGGACTTCTAGACTTGTAAAATGAACCTCACAGCAAATCCTCACGTTTCACTCGAAAAGAAAAAAAGATGGCACTCCCACTCGTGTTTGCTCTCTTTAATGGCTTTTTCTTCTCTCTAATGCTCTCACTACACTAGTGCCTTTTACCACTTGATTTGCCTCTCAAAAATTTGTAGAATACTCTTTTAGGCTTAACTACTCGTCTAGCGGTCGGCTTCAAAAAGGGTTACAAGGGTAGATGACATTTTTGGTGTTAGGTGGGCTGAAAGAAAAGTATATGGTTTTGGAGTGTGGTGAAAATGGGTTTGATGAGAGAATTTGTAGATCGGGAAGAAAGAAATGAACAATTTCGACACTAGCCTTCTTTTTTTTAATAATTTCAAATTCTTTTTTTAATCAACTTTGCATTCAAAATATCTCTATATACTTTTTTTTATAGATGATTTTTTTTTATTTTTTTAATTACTTACTCCGCAACTTCACGAATGTCCGTACTCCATGATTTTAGCTCACTCTGATACCAAATGATGTGATCCCAAGTTACGGAAGTATTTTCGGGTCGTAGTTGTGCCTGATCATTAAATCTGAGAAGTATCGTTCATACTTGAAATAGTAGGATATTCAGATAAGTTGTAGCTTCAACAATGGTTGCAATTTGGTTCAAGAGTTTATGATTCAATTGGATAATGGTTCGGTTAGAAAATAAAATAAGTAAGGCAAGAGGAAAGCTAGGATGGAAAGGAAACTTAAGGACAAGAATGAACCAATACTATGTACAATATTGACCCGAGACTTATACGTCACTCAAGGTGCTGGAAAGGACCTTGACCCGCTAACTATAAAGAGTTAGGAACCAAAGGTATGTTGGATGAACGCCACACTCGGTTTAAGAGTGATAAGTTCGAAGAAACAAGAATGACGCCACTAGCAAGCTAGATAAGCCAACTTAAGTCTTAGACGAAATTTGAGAGTTGAATTAAACTCACAAAATTATAAGAATTCATTCAAGTAGCAAAAGTCCCTACAACCAGCAATTGGCATAATATTTATAGTAAAATTCTAGGGCTAGCCAAATAGACAAATAAGGAGCTAAATTGACATTTGATTTCAGCTCTTAATGAGCTGAAAATTCAAGAATAATTCATGAAAGTTCTATGAAGCTTCTCCAGCCTTGGGAACATCATTGGACAGCTTCTAGAGTTTCTTCATGTAGCTGGAATTAATTGGAATGAATGGGAGCTAATTAGCCTTGGCTAGGTTCAGCCATAGTTCTTAAATAGGCTTTAAGGTGCTGCCTTGAGTATTTGAATAGACTTGAGCTCTTAAATATCAGCTTGGACCACTTCAATGGTGTTTGGGTTTGAACAAACAAATTTGAGCAGCCCTTGGGTGTGAAAGCTCAAAAACAAATAGCCATGAGTGTGAAAGGAACCTCTAGCAAGTGTGAAAACACTTAAGGCTGTTGGAGAACACAATGGCCAGCTTGGGGAAAAGTAATCAGTAGCTCAATGGATCTTGGCATACACGAAGAGGTGCTTGGAGCATCTCAATCATCAGCATACCATATTTAAGCTGTCCATGAATGTACCTGAAACAAATAAATTCAGCTAGCTAATTAGGCCAAGGCAAATTAAATTCGGCTGGACAAAATTAATTGAAACATGAACTTAATTTGTCTTAAACTTAGACACATTTAAATAACTATTAAACAAATATTAAATATGTATGAAACTAAGACACATTAACTTTAATTAAAATGTCCAGATTATGACACGTTAAAAACGCAACTTTAATTATTTGAGCTGAATAAACTAATTCAACTAAAACTAAATTAAAGGTTTATTTCCAGCAACTAATAAAATGCATAAATTAACCGAGCTAGGTTTGAGCTTATTGAGCTAAGTTTGAGCTTAGTTCAGCTCGCAAAAGTTTGCAAGGTGAACTCGTAGGGCTGGCCCAAGCCTCCTCGATGTGTCCAACCAAGGTCTCGCCCCACACTTGATCTACTAAGGCCGAAGTAACCCTTTTGAAGTGCTTGGCTCGTGCTCGGGTGATAGGATCTTGAGGCAGCTCCAAAGGCTCCGTGCTCAAGCTAGGTGTGACTCAAGGCATGGTCGTATCAGCTGTGGCTAATGATGTTGAGAGTAATGCGCCAACCTCCATTCACGGAGTAGTGCAATCTAAGTCGAGACCTGTATCGGGTAGTCAGAGAGGAGAGGCCAAGGAATCCTTCTTCTAAATGATGAACGAGTGGTTCACGGAGTTTGTTCGCACAAATCCTGGTACTCAACAACCTCTACCCCCACCTATTCCCCAACCGATTCCCATAGCTCCTCAAGGTTTGGAACCTTTACGATTGAATAAGCCGCCTGTTGATAAAATCTGAAAGTATGGGGCTGAAGAGTTTAGAGCTTCTGTTGATGACGATCTTGAAATAGCCGAGTTTTGGCTTGAAAATACGATCAGAGTATTTGATGAACTATCCTGCACACCAGCTGAATGTGTAAAATGTGCCATATCACTTCTAAGAGACACTGAGTATCAGTGGTGGAATACTTTGATATCAATAGAGCCGAGAGAATGGGTTACTTGGGAATTCTTTCAAGTTGAGTTCAGAAAGAAATACATAAGCCAGAGATTTATTGACCAAAAGCGTAAAGAGCTTTTAGAGTTGAAACAGGGTCGAATGTCTGTGACCGAATACGAGAGTGAGTTTGTAAGACTTAGTAAATATACTCAAGAATGTGTTTCCACTGAGGCGATTATGTGTAAACGATTCAAAGATGGGTTGAATGAAGACATCAGACTACTAGTCGGGATTCTGGAGTTGAAAGAATTTGTTGTATTAGTCGACAGAGCATGCAAAGCCGAAGAACTTGGCAAAGAAAAGGGAAAAGCTGATTTCGAGGCTAGAGATTTGAGAAAGAGGTCGATGAGTAAACCATATCAATCTTCGTTAAAGAAATCACGAGATTCGTATAACCGATTGACAGCTTCAGTGGGTTATTCAAACAGAGATCGTGGAAAGTAATATACGAGTCCTAAAACTCAAGCCACTTTAGTATCGAGTGTTGGCAGTGTGAGAATCAACAAACCCGAGTGTCAACAGTGTGGACGACGACATTTTAAAGACTTCTAGATGAATAATAAAGCTTGTTTCAAATGTGGTTTGTTAGATCACTTTATTAGAGATTTCCCTGAGTTAGCCAAGAAAGATAAATTTCAGAATGCAAGACACAGCTGCTAGAGGGAGGCCACCTAGAAATATGGGAAATGTAACTAGTAGCAAAGGTGTGGCAAAGGATTCAGCTGTGAGGTCTGAGGCTCGAGCTCCTGCCAGAGCTTACGCTATTCGCGCTCGCAAAGATACGTCGTCACTAGATGTTATCATTGGTACATTTTCTCTCTATGACACTAATGTAATTGCCTTGATTGATCCTAGATCGACTCATTCATATATCTGTATGAATTTAGTGTCTAGTAAGAGTTTACCTGTTGAGTCTAAAGAGTTTGTGATTAAAGTATCGAACCTCTTAGGTAAGTATGTCCTTGTTGATAAAGTTTGCAAGAATTGTTCTTTGTTGATTCGGGGTTACTATTTTTTGACTGATTTGATGCTTTTGCCATTTGATGAATTCGATGTGATTCTGGGTATGGATTGGTTGACTCTGCATGATGCTATTGTTAATTGTAGATGAAATACTATTGAATTGAAATGTCAGAATAGTGAAATCCTTCAAATTGAATCAGATGAGTCGAGTGAATTGCCTATTGTGATTTCATCGATGTTAGCTCAGAGATATGTGAGAAAAGGTTGAGACGCTTACCTTGCGTGTGTATTGGATAGAAAAGTGTTTGAATCAAAGATTGAATCAGTACCAGTAGTCTGTGAGTATCCGGGTGTGTTTCCAGAAGAGTTGCCTGGGTTACCACCGATTAGAAAGGTTGAGTTTGCTATTGAATTAGTACCGGGAACATCACCGATATCGATAGCTCCGTATAGAATGGCTCCAACAGAATTGAAAGAGTTGAAAGCTCAGTTGCAAGAGTTAATAGATAGAGGTTTTGAACAATCTAATTTTTTACCTTTGGGTGTACAAGTGTTGTTTGTAAAGAAGAAAGATGGATCGATGAGAATGTGTATTGATTATCGTCAGCTCAACAAGGTTACGATAAACAACAAGTATCCTTTACCTTAAATTGATAATTTCTTTGATCAATTGAAAGGAGCAACAATGTTCTCAAAGATTGATTTGGGATCTGGTTATTATCAGTTGTGAGTCAAAGATTTGGATGTGCCGAAAACTGCATTCAGAACAAGGTACGGGCATTATGAATTTCTTATTATGCCTTTCGAATTAACTAACGCTCCTGCAATTTTTATGGATTTGATGAATCGAATCTTTAGACCGTATTTAGATAGATTTGTTGTTGTATTTATTGATGACATTCTGATCTATTCCCGAGATGAGTATGAACATGCCGAGCATTTGAGAATTGTATTACAAACATTGAGAGATAAGCAATTGTAAGCTAAATTCAGTAAATACAAGTTTTGGCTTCGATAAGTTGGATTTTTGGGACATATTGTTTCAGCGGAAGGCATCCAAGTTGATCCAAACAAGATTTCAATAGTTGTTGATTGGGAACCACAAAGAAACGTATCCGAAGACAGAAGCTTTCTGGGATTAGCTGGTTACTATCGGCGTTTTGTAAAAGAATTCTCGATGATTTCTACACTGATGACTAGATTGCTATAAAAAGATGTGAAATTCGAATGGTCCGAGAAATGTCAGAGTTTTGAGCAGTTGAAAGCATTGCTAACTGAGGCACCAGTTTTAGTTCCACCTGAGTCGGGTAAAGAGTTTGTTATTTTTAGCGACGCGTCATTGAACGGTTTGGGTTGTGTTTTGATGAAGAGGGAAAAGTGATAGCTTATGTTTCCAAACAGTTAAAATCGCATAAAAATAATTATCCAATGCATGATTTAGAGTTGGTCGCTATTGTATTTGCATTGAAAATTTGGCGACATCATTTATACGGTGAAAAGTGCCATATCTTTACCGATCACAAGAGCTTGAAGTATATAATGACTCAGAAAGATTTGAATTTACGTCAACGAATATTGCTCGAGCTGTTGAAAGATTATGAATTAATAATTGATTATCATCCGGGAAAGGCGAATGCAGTCGCGGATGCTCTGATTAGAAAATCTTTGTTTACTTTATGGGCGATGAATACTCGTTAACTTTGTCTGATGATGGTTCAATTTTGGCTTAATTAAAAGCTAAATCATTATTTCTTCAGCAAATTTGTGAAGCTCAGAAATGTGGTAATGAATTGCAAGCTAGAAGAGTGCAATGTGAGTCAACTAATGATTCAGACTATCAGATCGAATCTGATGATTTTTTTATGTTCTGAGGTAGAATTTGCGTACCAAAGAATTTCGAGCTTATTCAGAAAATTCTACACGAAGCACACAATGGTTGTTTATCTGTTCACATGGGTAGTACTAAAATGTACAATGATTTAAAACAATTGTATTGGTAGCCGGGCATGAAACGAGATATTTCAGAGTTTGTGTCGAGATGTTTGGTTTGTCAACAAGTTAAAGCTGAACATCAAGTGCCTTCAGGATTACTACAATAGGTGATGAAACTAGAGTGGAAATGGGATAGAGTTACGATGGATTTTGTATTGGGTTTTCCTCTGTCTCCGAAAAAGAAAGATGCTATTTGGGTTGTCGTTGATCGACTGACGAAATCTCCACATTTCATTCCTGTACGTACAGAATTATCGCTTGATAGGTTAGCTGAGTTGTACATCTCTGAGATTGTTAGATTACACGGTGTGCTAATTTCTATTATTTCGGATAGAGATCCGAGGTTTACGTCTCGATTTTGGAAGAAATTACAAGAAGCTTTGGGTACGCGGTTACACTGTAGTACCGCATTTCATCCGCAAACCGACTGTCAGTCTGAGAGAGTAATTCAGATTCTCGAAGATATGCTTCGTTGCTGTATTTTAGAGTTTGAAGGCAACTGGGAGAAACATTTCACATTGGTTTAATTCGCGTATAATAATAGTTTTCAATCAAGCATAAAGATGACACTGTATGAAGCATTGTATGGTCGTAAATGCTGAACTCTGTTGTAATGGACTGAGCTTAGTGAGAAAAAGATTCACGGGGTTGATTTGATTAGAGAGACTAAAGAGAAAGTGAAGGTAATTCGCGATAGTTTGAAAGCAGCTTCGGATCGACAAAAATCGTACGCGAATTTGAAATGTAAAGAAATTCAATTTCAAGTCGGCGAAAAAGTATTTTTGAAAGTATCTCCGTGGAAGAAGATTCTCCATTTTGGTCGCAAAGGCAAATTGAGTCCGCAATTTATCGGGCCATATGAGATTATCAAAAGAATAGGGCCAGTGGCATATAGACTAGCTTTACCTTCGGAGTTAGAAAAGATCCCCAACGTATTTCATGTATCGATGTTACGACAGTATCGATCAAATCCGTCGCATATCATTTCTCCGATAGAGATTGAAATTAAACCTGATATGACATATAATGAAGAACCGATTAGAATTTTAGCTCGAGAGGTTAAAGAGTTAAGAAATAAAAGCTTAGCTTTGGTGAAGGTTTTGTGGAAATGTCACGAGGTTGAAGAAGTTACGTGGAAACCCGAGGAAACTATGAGAAAACAGTAACCTAACCTCTTTTATGGTAAGATTTTCGGGGACGAAAGTTCCTAAGAAGAGAGAGTTGTAACAACCTATTTTTAGTCAAAATTAGAACAGTGGTTTTGGGACCACAAATTTGAGGTCAAAATTTTTATTTTATTATTATTTTAATTCTACAGCATGATAGTGTGATTGTGTGAAAATTTCGTTAAGAAATTTTATTGTTTGAATGCTTAATTTGATAAAAAGGACTAAATCGCGTAAAGTGTAAAACTTGTGTTCTATTAGCTAAAGGTGTCTAATAGCTATAGAACTTTTAAGTAAAGGTCCTTAAGTGGTAATTAACCCATTAATTAGTTAGTGGAAGATGTTGGTTTGGTATTATTGAATTTTGGTTGATTTTAAAAGGTTAATTTTGGAAATTTGTAATTAAAGGACAAAATAAATAAAACCAATTAAAAGTCATCATCTTTTTTATGTTCTTCAATCGATTCTTAGAAGAAGAGAAGACATTTTTAAATCTTAAATATTTGACAACCCTAGTCTCTCTAATTAGGTATGTATTTTGTCCCATTTTTAATGATTTCTATGTTTTTGAGACCGTTGCAGCTTAATCTAGCTAGCCCAGGGGCTAATTTGTAAAATTGTTAAAGGTTTAGGATTTTGCCATTGATGAATACATGTGTATTTTGATGTTTGATGATAGAAAATGTATGCTTGTTGTTAGGTAAACAACATTTGTAAAGTGATTTTTGATAAAATTGCCAATTAGGGATTAAATTGTGAAATGTGTAAAGTTTGTGGTTAAATTGTGAAATAAATGAAAAATATGGGCTGCTATAGGTCTATATGAAATTCGGCTAGCATGGGTAGGGACTAAATTGCATGAATTTGTGTTTTTATGAGCTAAGGACTAAATTGTAAAAATGTTGAAATATTAGGGGTAAAAGTGTAAAGTTTCCATAATATGCATTTTATGCTAAATTGAATAGAATGATAATTAATAAGTTAATTTTAATTACATATAGATCAAGAAAAGTGAAATTTGAATTTAGATCAGGGGAAAAATAAAGTGTTGGACTAATCGACTCATTTTATCATTTTTGCATTCGAGGTAAGTTCGTATGTAACAAGCATTATTATATTATTGTGTTTTAAATGCTGTAATATTGAATTAATTTTGAATACGACCATAGGGATATGTTTGCTGATGATTCAAAAAATGTGAAATCTCGGTTGAACCTTAGGAATAGATTAGGATACGAATGACATGTCATTAGGGTTTATGTGATTGGCTGTTGGTCCGTACGTTCTACCTATGGCTGAGTTATCCGGCATGTGTTGTGGATTCTCGTCAGCTTGTGTGAGCAACACTGTGTAGCTTTGTCATGACCGTCAGCTTGTGTGAGCAGACCCGTTGATAGCTCGAGAGTGAGCATTATATGTGATATGAGATTGAGATAGCTTCAGCTATGTATGTGGCACTTAGGGTGCGAGATTCCCAAGCATCTGATAGTATTCCAAATGGTTCAATGGGTATATCAAAGATGTGAATGAATATGAGATCGATACGAGCTTGTACAGGTATGTAAATTATACAATCATCGAATTGAAGAAGTTGGTGGAAATTGAGCATAATCTTTGTATTGAATACATATGTTAAGTTGTGATTCAATTTTAATTGCATTATATGGTGTTTATGTTATTGGATTATTGGTTGGAAAGTTTTACTTGTTTAGCATATGAGCTTACTAATCTTTATAGCTTACTTTGTTTATTTTTCGTGTTTTATAGTGTTTTCGAAGCTAGCTCGGATTTGGGAATCGTCAGAGACCTCATCACACTATCAAGCTATCACTTTGGTACTCTTGAGTTTATATTTTGGTTATATGGCATGTATAGGAATTATGGTTATTCGGTATATAGTTGGTAATGAATTTAGCCTTTTGGGTTGGCTTGTAAATGTTAAGAGTTTGGTTTTGTGTATAGCCATGAGAGTTGGCTTATTTTGATATATTTGGAGTTGTATATATTGGTGCAAATGGCCTTTGGTTGTATGGTTGATAATTTCCATTTATATGCTTGTTGTGAATTGGTATTATGAGCGTCAAATGGTCGCAATTAGAAGTTGATATGCCCATGGATTTATGGCAATATAATGTATGTATAAAGTTAATCATTTAGGTAAAATTGTGAATGTGATTGGCATGTTTTGCATAAGCAATTTATGATGTTGTGAGCATTATAGTTTTTGGTATGAAAACAACATGAAATAGACTTTGCTGAGGTTGGTTTGAATGCCTATTTATGCCATGTTTTTGTGCCATTTGGTTTGATGTAGGTTTATGTAAATTTGGGTGGCAAGATGGCTTAGTAAATAGCCTATTTTTGTCCACAAGGGCAAAGATACGGACGCGTGTCTCAGCCGTGTGTGACACACACTGTCAGGTTACACAGCCGTGTGTCCCCTGGTGTTTAATTAGAAATCAAGTCAGTATGCTCCACACGGCTCAGCACATGGGCGTGTGACTTGGCCGTGTTGCATAAGTCAGTATACCCTACAGGTTTGGCACGGCCTAGCACACGGCCTGGCACACAGGCATGTGTGACCATTTCTAAGGGCACATGGGCTTGTCACACGGGCGTGTGGTTGGCCGTGTCACCCAAGTCAGAGAGTTACACAGGGTCAGACACGGGCTGGGACACGGCCATGTGATCCCATTTCGAATGTCCACATAGCCTGTGACACGGGCATGTCTTTGGCCGTGTGAGACACACGGCCGGGCCACACGAGCGTGTGTCCCCTGTATTTTGCAAAATTTTCTAAGTTTTCAAAAAATTTCCTGAGATATCGGTTCAGTCCCGAACCAATTCTAAAGCATGTTTTTGGCCACGTAGGCTCGTATTATGGACAATGTGAATGATGTTGAATGTTGATTTCATGAAATTTAAATATGTATGTGAAATGTATGTTTAATTGTGTAATAAGTTCGGTAATGCTCCGCAACCCTATTTCGACAATGAATACGGGTGAGAGGTGTTACATGGAAATAGTCTACTTTTCATCCACAAAGCAGGAGACAAGGGCGTGTGTCTCAGCCGTGTACGACACACGGCCGTGCGATACGGTCATGTGTCCCCTGTAACTTTCAAAGGGTTGCAAGTCGGGCAGTTACACGGCCTAGCACATGGCCCGGCATATAGGCGTGTGAGGCCATTTCGAAGGGTACATAGCCTGGCAAGCGGGCGTGTGGCTTGGCCGTGTGACCCAAGTCAGAGAGTTACACGGGTTGGGACACGGCCCTATGTCCCTACTTCGAAATCCCACACGACCTGAGACACGTGCGTGTGTCTCAGCCATGTGAGTCACACAGCCTCCCGACTTGTTTCTAATGTGTTTTTAAGGCCTCGAGGGCTCAAATAATGGACAATATGTATACATTTGTTTGGTTTTCCTATGGTTAACTATGTTAATTAAATGTTTTAAATTTTTTATTATTTTGAACTTTAATCTCCGGTAATGCTCTATAACCCTATTTTGGTGACGGATACGGGTTAGGGGTATTACATTTATTTGTATCAAAGCTTCGGTTTAGTCGATTCTAAGACTACCATAGCGAAATAAGAATTAGTATATACATGCCACATATACCTGTGATAGTGTGACGCTTTTGATCCGTTCTAATAATTTGTTTCTTATAGATTCAAGATGTCAGTGGAATCAAATCGAGCTATAGTTAATGAAGCTAAAAGTAATGTTCAAGCTTCAAATCCTAAGGCAAGTAACAGTGCTCCTATTCCTCAATCTGTTGGTGATGAAATGAAAAATATGTTTATGAGAATGATGAACCGATGGTTTAACAAGTTTAAGGAAGCAAATATGGTCACTCCACCTCCTGCACCCCTTATTGTGCCTCCTCTGGCACCCTTGAATACCACCACCTTTGTACCTGAGACAGTTACTCGGGTATCCGTAGATAAAATTTGAAAATGTGGAGCAGAAGAGTTCAAAGGTACGGTTGATGATGATCCTTAAAAAGCCGAGTATTATCTATTAAACACAAAGAGAGTTTTTACAGAATAATTGTGCACCCCTGAAGATTGTTTGAGATGTGTGGTGTCCCTACTAAAATATGAGGCATATCTATTGTAACAGCTCGATTTTGGGGTTAGTCAAAATAGTGGTTTCAGAACCACAAATTTGAGGTCGGAGAAATTATTTAATATTATTTTATGTGTTATAGCATGATTATATGAGTGCATGAAAAATTTTGGTGAATTAATTTTAGTGATTGTATGCTTAATTTGGAAAAATGACTAAATCGCCTTAAGTGCAAAAGTTTTATTCTATAAGCTAAAGGTGTCAAATAGATACAGAACCTTAAATTGGAGGTCCTTAATGTACAATTAAGCCCTTAGGAAAGAGTTGGCCGGCCATAGGGGACAAGAAAATACAAATTGGTCAAAGTTGGTGGAAATTAGGTGACTTAAATTGATGTAATAAAATAAAATAAGAAAAAAATTGTCATATTTTTCACTCTCTCTTCTTTTCCACCGATTCTTACCCAAGGAAATGGCTATGGATGCTTGAAAATTTCAGCAACTTCTAACTCTCACAAGTAAGTGATTTTGATGGTCATTTTTGATGATTTTTGTATCTTTTGAACCCTTGTAGCTTAATCTAGCTAATGAGGGGGCTATTTTGCAAGATTGTTTAAAGTCTAGGGTTTTTCCAAAAGAATATTCATGTTGTTTGCTACATTTTTATGGAAGAAAATGAATCTTGGTTGTTAAATAAAAAACTTTTGTTAAGTGATTTTCATGAAAACACTTAAAATGGACCATTTTGTAAAAGTTATAAAAAAGGTAGTAAAGGTGTGAAATAATGGAAAATGTTGGCTGCTATAAGCATGAAAAAAGTTTGACTATGCATGGGTAGTAAATAAATTGAACACATTTCATTTAACGAGCCTAGTGGCAAAAGTGTAAATATGACAAAGTTTAGGGGTAAAATGTAATTTTACAAAAAATGTGAAATTGGGCTAATTTGAATAGCATGATGAATAAATAAATTAAATGTGTTGTTATAGATCAAGGAAGATGATATTTGGAATTAGATCGGGGGAAAAGCAAGATAATCGAGTAATTGACTTATTTCGTAGTTTCATACCGAGGTAAGTTCGTTTGTTAATCATAAATGTTTATTCGAAATTGATGAATAATTTGTGAATTTAATTATAATATTTGTTGTACAATGAAAATCCGATGTTCGAGGCTAGCGAACACAAAGTTGAACATTTTCGTTCGGTACTAAAAGATGAATTGACGAGAAAGACCAAGAATGAGTCGTGGCAAAGTGTGACTAAGTGAAATCGTGTAAGACCATAGTTAGACTATGGCATCGAGATATGGTTCTATATGAGATTGTGGAATAAAATAGCTATGGTCACATGTGTAGTACTAAGTGCAGGCTACTATGTGCACCGGATAGCATCTATTATTATTGGTGGGCTGTGTGCGATACCACCGTGCATGTGTTAATATTGGTGGGATGTGTGCGATACCACCGTGAATCTGTTATTATTGGTGGGCTGTGTGCAAAACCACCGTGTATCTGTTATTATTGGTGGGCTGTGTGCGATACCACCATGAATCTGTTATTATTGGTGGGCTGTGTGTGAAACCACCGTGTATTTGTTATTATTGGTAGGCTGTGTGCGAAATCACCGTGTATCTGTTATTATGGGTGGGCTATGTGCGAAACCGCCGTGTATCCGTAATTACTCCGAAGTGTTCATCGGGAAAATTCGACTAAGTGGAATTTCATGTGAGCAATGAATTCGATATGTGATGAATTTTTGTTAGGATTAAAACGAGTAAGTGAAGTGATAAAGTTTTCTATTATTCATGCTAATCAAACTATGTAATTGAATGTGAACATATTGTTATGATGTTTCATGAAAGTGTGAAATTTGAAATAAAATAGTTTTAGACAGCAGCAGTTGTGTAACTTTGAAAAATTACCCAAAATGGTGGAAATCAATTTTGAGGTTGAACGAGATATGAAATTAAATCTTATTGAGTCTATTTATAAATAAAAGAAACAGAATAAGCAAAAGAAATTCATATAGTGAGATAATTGGATTTTAGTGAGACAGGGTCAGAATGATTTTGGAATCCTCTGTTCTGATTTGAGAAATTCATTAAAAATTGTAAAAAAATAATCATGGGATAAAGTTTATATGCTTGAAATTATTAGTGAGTATATTTTCAATAGAAATAAACAGGAATGTCATTCGAGTTCTGTACAATGAGATAATTAATTTTTAGTGAAAAAGGGTCGGAACTGTCAGATAGCAAAATATGGGAGACTTTAAAGAATAAAATGTACCGATTGACTGAACCAAAAATTCTATAAATTATATGGTGAGAAGATATGTGAGTCTAGTTTCAGGGAAAATTAGCGGATCTTAATTTGGAGTTTTTTATCTCCGAATAAAAATAATTTAGTGACTGTAACTCGAGTAAACAGCTCAAGATGAACATAAATGAATTTTGAAATTTTATGCAATAATGATGATATTATCTTGAGAGCTTATAATGAGGATTTTTAAAAGCATGGTAATCAATTGTTTATTATTTACATACGTACTTACTAAGATTTATAGCTTACTCCGTTGTTTTCTGTGTTTATAATGTACTCAGGTTGGCTCAGGTTGCAAGTCACCGGAGAACCTATCACACTATTGAGCTTACAATTTAGGTATCGATGATTTTATACTTAAGGTTATGGAATGTATAGGAAACTTGGTCATGTGTATATGTTACTATGAGTTGTCCTAGAATAATGACCCATGATACTCGGAGTTCATAATTGTATCAAGCCATTTAATGTGGCCAATGAGTTGGTTATGCCATTCAAGTATGGGTAGGATAGGGCAGAAATTGGCTTGGAAAATAGTCATCTTCTTGACCACACAGGTAGAGACACTGTAACACCCCAAACCCGGCCAAGAAGTTAGGCCCGAATCTAGCGTGCCACATTGAAGTGTTTTATCAAAAACTATTTTTTTCATTGAAAGCCCTTCTTGATATTTAAAAACTAAAGTCTCAGTTTGCGTTTGTTTATTTTTAATCGTTGTTCTTTTTTAAGTTATTATTTTCAAAACCTTATTGTTGCGGAAGCTTAATTTAAAACAATGATTTACGAAAGCATGTTATCTAAAAATTGAGTTGCGAAAACGTAGTGTTTTGAAAACAGTCATCGTTTTGGGAAAAACCGCGTTCTACTTCTAGCAGATTTAAAGCATAATAAACTGAAAATCCCAAATTAAAAACCAGGATTTAAAAGAGGCCTTCTTACAACCAAATAAGAAAACGGTTTAAATAAATTAGAATGGAATACTAAAATTCAAAGCTGCTCGTAGTGTGGCCACCTCTAAGTCCTCCAGTACGTCGAACTGCCTACTGAGGATTACCTGAAAAATTAAAAAGAGGGGGTGAGTTTACGAAGACTCAGTGTGTACAACCTCATCGGTCATAAAGCATGCATCACATCAATCCGGGCCTTAGCCCATAATAGCCTCAGTTGGGCCTTAGCCCATACCAAATGACACAGATCACATCTATCTGGGCCCAAGCCCATCTCAATAACAGAACAAGTGTATGCAATGCATTAATGCCCATACCAACCCTGCACTCCTGTGGGGATTTAATCAACCCACCCATCCCTACACTCCTTATGTAGCACCAGTTGCGGCACTAACCAAAATTGCAGCAGAGCTGCCAATCACATAATCGGCTTAAAGCCATCGGTGGATCCATAGTCGTCAAGCGACCATGCGACCCTAACAGAACTTCCTCCGAATCAATGATCCCATCCCCCATGCAACGTAATATCACATGAATGCAACATACCATAAATAGCATACAATAACAATCATATAACATGTAGGGGCATAATAGTCATTTTACCCTTTAGGGGTATTTCGGTCATTTTACCCTTCGAGGGTATTTCGGTAATTTTACAATCCGGGGGTATTTCAGTAATTTTACCCTACAAGGGTATTTTAGTCATTTAACAACCTTCCCAAAGGTCTACAGTTGCCTCGAGCGACACAGATACCATGTATCAACAAAACGGTGTATTTGGGCCCAAAGCCTAATACTCGGCCCAGGTGGGCCCACACGGCCCATATCGACCCAACGAGGCCCATAACAACCTAAGCCCATGAGAACGCTCATGGTGGCCTCAACCGTCTTATACCCATATTCATGGGCTCGGTCCACCACACGTGCGATCGTACGCTCGTGTGGCATCATTCGCCGGTACTTCAGCTTTTCAGCATTTCGGCATTTGCCGATCTATAGTTAGAATGGTGTGAGTACACACTTGTTACGAAGCGCCCTACAAATCCCTAACACCGAACCTACAACATTTAACACTAACAATTAGCCATTTTATCCCTACAATTATCCTCATTTTCCAACTAAAAGTCGAAGCCACAATATCACTTTCCTTAATCGATCGAACCTTGTTAAACCCTCTCTAATGGTTAGCAAGGTTAAACCCCTTGACGGATTCTGCATTACATCAAGCCTTATTGAGAGAAACGAATAACCTTGTGATTAAAACCACACTTGACCGTTTACAAGCCATCAAGAGTATTCGGCCCTAACCAACAAGGCAAGAACACTCACCTTGGTGAAGAACTTAGAGTGGAATGCTGCTTACTCCAAGTCGCTTGTCCCTCTATCAATCCTCGGGAGGACCTAGGTATTAACCAATATCAGAATATGAGAAGAGGGGGAGATTCGGCAGAAGATAAAGTAAATAGCACCCGTAACGAAGATTCCTAAATAAAAAGAGCCATTAATACTTACACTTACCCAGGCCAAAAAGAGAAAAAGAAAATGAAAGTGCAATCCGAACAATCGAAACAAACCCCCAAGATGAAACCTTCTGATTAAGGAACGAATACGATTGGAGAAGAGGGTAGAAGAGATGAAGAGAATAGAAGATCACTTTTCGGCATAAGGAAGAAGAACAGAGGAAGATGCAATCGGCCCAAGGAGAAATAGATAGAAATGGTACGAAAGTTGCCTAAATGGTAACACAAAATCGGCTAACAAGAAAGTAGGGTGAAACCAAGCAAAAAGAATGCACGATAGGTCACTTTTACGCAAATTCAGCAACAAAGAAAAGAACAAAAAGGAACTTCAGTTTTGGTAACCAAACTAACAAAAAAAATAAAAGAAAAGAAAAAACTCATCAAAGTCCAAAATATACCCCAAAATCTCTTTGGCCGAATTTCTAAGATCAAAAACCCCATTTCGGCACCAACTCCTAAAGCCTTCAACTCCTTGAAAATCTCCACCTCCCTCTCCTTGATTTCCTCCATGATCCACTCCTTAAATCTGTCAATTGACTCATTCAAACTCTCCAACTCAGAGTTCGAATCCAACACCAACTCTTGCCCACTCATGACCAAAATAAATAATCCCTTTTTACATGCACTAAGACTTCAACCTCTGCCCTCCTTGCCATACCTTTGACGCCACAACCATTCCACCACAGGCTCTCTTGTATCTTCTTTTAACCACAATTATTTATAAGGCTTAATACCCGGGTATTTGATGAAATGTCACTGAGTCCTGAGGAATGCATAAAGTGTGTGGTTTCTTTGCTTCGAGACACGGCCTATCAGTGGTGGAAAACTCTGATTTCTGTTGTTTCAAAAGAACGGGTGACATGGGATTTCTTTCAGATTGAGTCTCGGAATAATTATATCAGTGAGAGATTCATTGATAAAAAACGGAAAGAATTTTTGGACTTGAAATAGGGCCGTATGTCTGTTACTGAATATGAACGAGAGTTCGTGAGACTGAGTCAGTATGCCAGAGAATGTGTATCATCTGAATCTATAATGTGCAAAAGATTTAAAGATGGCCTTAATGAAGACATCCGCTTGCTAGTAGGAATTTTAGAGATAAAAGAGTTTGTGGTACTTGTTGGCCGAGCATGTAAAGTCGAGGCACTCAGGAAAGATAAAAGAAAAGCTGAGTTTGAAGCCAGAGATACGAGAAAGATATTTATGAACAAATCATTTCAGTCTGCTTCAAAGAAATTCAGAGATGAACAAAACCATTCAAGAGCTAATATGGGACAAATGAGTAGAGATCGGGCTAGATCACAAATGAGTTCCAAAACTCCAGTAACTTCAGTGGCAAGTGTTGGAAATGTCCGTTCTGAGAGGCACGAGTGTAAGCATTGTGAAAAAAGGCATCCGGGAAGTTGTAGATTGAATGATCGAGCTTGCTTCAGATGTGGATCGTTAGATCATTTTGTTCGGGATTGCCCAGAGTCTATTGAGCCAGAAACTATTCAGAATCTGAGATCAGATAATGCTCCAGTGAGAGGTAGACCTTCGCGAAATGCAAGGAATGTCAGTGGTAGTCAGAGAACTACGAGAGATACTGTTGCGAGATCTCGGCTAGAGTGCTCGCGGCGTATGCCATCCGAGCTCGTGAGGAAGCTTCATCTCCTGATGTTATAACTGGTACTTTTACACTTTATGATACTTCTGTGATTGCATTGATAGACCCTGGTTCTACTCATTCGTATATATGCATGAATTTGGTATTCAGTAAGACTTTGCCTGTAGAGTCTTCTGAGTTTGTTATAAAAGTATCAAACCCATTAGGTAAAAGTGTTCTGGTTGAAAAAATATACAAGATTTGTCCGTTAATGTTTCGAGATATATGTTTCCCTGCTGATCTGATGATATTACCGTTTGATGAGTTTGATATAATTTTGGGTATGGACTGGTTGACATTACATGATGCTGTTGTGAACTGTAAAAGAAAGACTATTGATTTGAGTCGTCAGAATGGTGCAATAGTTCGTATAGAGTCGAATGATTTAAATGGATTGCCTACTGTGATATCTGTGTTGGAAGCCGAGAGTTATATGAAAAAGGGTCGTGAAGCTTATTTTGCTTATGTGATTGATTCAAAAGTGTCTGAAAAGAAAGTTGAATCAGTGCCAGTTGCTTGTGAGTTTTTTGATGTATTTCCTAAAGAACTGCCAGGATTGCCCCCGATACGTGAAGTTGAATTTGGTATTGATCTGGTGCTTGGTACGACACCTATTTTGATAGCATTTTATAGAATGGCACCAACAGAGTTGAAAGAGTTAAAGTTACAGTTGCAAGAGTTGAATGAAAGAGGGTTCGCAAGACCGAGTTTCTCACCTTGAGGTGCTCCTATTCTATTTTTGAAAAATAAAGATGGCATGATGATAATGTGCATTGATTACCGTCAATTGAACAAAGTGACAATAAAGAACAAATATCCATTGCCCAGGATTGACGATTTGTTTGATAAGTTAAAAGGAGCTACTGTGTTTTCGAAGATAGATTTGAGATCGGGTTACTACCAGTTGCGAGTAAAAGATTCAGACATTCTGAAAACTATTTTCAGAACAAGGTACGGGCATTATGAGTTTTTAGTTATGCCTTTCGGACTAACAAATACTCCTGCTGTTTTTTATGGATCTGATGAACATAATTTTCTGACCGTACCTAGATCGATTTGTTGTTGTATTCATAGACGACATTCTGATTTATTCACGGGATAAAACTGAACATGCTGAACATCTGAGAATTGTGTTGCAAACTCTGAGAGAAAAGAAATTGTATGCGAAATTTAGTAAATGTGAATTCTTGTTACGTGAAGTTAGTTTTCTGGGACATATTGTATCGGCCTCTAGAATACGAGTTGATCCGAGTAAGATTTCTGCTATTCTGGATTGGAAACCTCTGAAGAATGTGTCCGAAGTTCGCAGTTTTCTGGGACTTGCTGGTTATTACCGCAGATTCGTAAAAGGCTTTTTGGTGATAGCTACTCTGTTGACCAGATTGCTTCAGAAAGATGTGAGATTTGAATGGTCCGATAAATGTTAGAAAAGTTTTGATCAGTTGAAAACTCTGTTAACTGAAGCTCCAGTGTTAGTACAATCGGAATCGGGCAAAGAGTTTGTAATATACAGTGATGCTTCGTTGAATGGTCTGGGATGGGTATTGATGTAGGAAGGCAAAGTAATAGCTTATGCCTCGAGACAACTTAAGCCTCATGAGAAGAATTATCCGACACACGACCTCGAGTTAGCCGCGATTGTGTTCGCATTAAAGATTTGGGGTCATTATCTTTTTGGTGAAAAATGCCACGTGTTTTCAGATCATAAAAGTCTAAAATATCTGATGACTCAGAAAGATTTGAATCTGCGTCAAAGAAGATGGTTAGAGTTGTTGAAAGACTATGAACTTGTAATAGATTATCATCCAGGTAAAGCTAATGTCGTTGCTGATGCACTAAGTAGGAAATCATTGTTTGCACTACGTGCTTTGAATGCTCAGTTAAACCTGTCTAATGATAGTTCCGTGATAGCTGAATTGAAAGCGAAACCGTTATTTTTACAACAAATAGTTGATGCTTAGAAAGTTGATAATGAAATGTTAGCGAAACGAGCTCAATGTAATGCGAATTCTGATTCTGAATTTCGAGTTGTTGATGATTGCTTGATATTTTGAGATCGTATCTGTGTTCCAAGAAACTCTGAGTTATTACAGCTAATCTTGAGTGAGGCTCATAATAGTCGTTTATCTGTTCATCCGGGTAGTACAAAGATGTACCATGATCTGAAGCAACACTATTGGTGGTCTGGTATGAAACGAGATATCTCTGATTTCGTATCAAAATGTTTAGTCTGTCAGCAAGTGAAAGCAGAATATTAGGTTCCGTCTGGGTTGTTACAGCCGATTCTAATTCCCGAGTGGAAATGGAATAGAGTGACAATGGATTTTGTTTCGGGATTACCTCTAACTCCGAGAAAGAAAGATGCGATTTGGGTTGTAGTTGATCATTTGACAAAATCTGCCCATTTTATTCCGGTACGATCTGATTACTCACTTGATAGATTAGCTGAACTTTATATTTCTGAGATTGTGAGACTGCACGGGGTGCCACTATCCATTTTGTCTGATAGAGATATGAGGTTTACATCACGATTCTAGAAGAGATCGCAAGAAGCTTTAGGCACGAAACTGCATTTCAGTACAGCTTTTCATCCGCAAACGGATGGTCAATCTGAGCGGATCATTCAGATTCTTGAGGATATGTTGAGATACTGCATTCTTGAATCTAACGGTACGTGGGAACAGTACTTACCACTGATTAAATCTGCATATAACAAGAATTTTCAGTCAAGCATTAAAATGGCACCTTATGAAGCTTTGTATAGACGCAAATGTCGTACACCTCTGTATTGGACCGAGCTCAGTGAAAATAAGATACACGGGGTTGATCTGATAAAAGATACTGAACAGAAAGTGAAAGTAATCCGTGATAGTCTGAAAACAGCGTCTGATCGTCGAAATCCTATGCGGATTTGAAACGTTAAGATATTGAATTTGAGATCGGTGACAAAGTGTTTCTGAAAGTTTCTCCGTGGAAGAAAGTACTCTGATTCAGACGTAAAGGCAAGTTGAGTCTGAGGTTCATTGGGCCGTATGAGATTATCGAGCGAGTTGGGCCAGTTGCATACAGATTATTGTTGCCACCTGAGCTTGAAAAGATACACAATGTATTTCATGTTTCGATGCTCCGTAGATATCGATCTGATCCGTCACATGTAATTGCTCCATCTGAAATTGAAATCCGATCTGATATGACTTACGAAGAAGAGTCGATCCGTATATTAGCTCGTGAAGTGAAAAAATTGAGAAACAAAAGAATTTCGCTAGTTAAAATGTTATGGCTTCGACACGGAGTAGAAGAGGCTACGTGGGAGCCTGAAGATTCAATGAGACAACAATATCTGAATCTGTTTAACGGTTAGATTTTCAGGGACGAAAATCCCTAAGGGGGGAGAATTGTAACAGTCCGATTTATACCCTAGTCGGAACAGTGGTTTCGGGACCACAAATTCGAGTCAGTGAATTATTTTAATATTATTTTTTGTGCCTTTGATATGTGATTAAGCATGTGTTAAAGTTCCGTGAGTTAATTTGTCTGTCTGTGTGTTTAATTTGAAAAAAAAAGACTAAATCGCATAAAAGGTAAAAGTGGCCTTCTATTTAATTGAATGACCTAATTGATGTGTCTTCTTTTGTATGAGGCCTTATGTTGTAAATTGGCCTTTTAGCAATGTAGTGGATGACATATAAATGTGATAAATAGTTTATTTTATGTGATAATGGTTTATTAAATGATGAATATTATAATATAAAGTTTTATTAAGTAAAACAAAATATGAATAAGTGGCCATATTCATTATCTTTGGCCGAACAAGAAAAGAAAAAGAAAGGAACAAAAGCTTTCAAGGGTTTCGGCCATTTCAAGCTTAAATTAAGGTAAGTTTTGGTTTTAGATTTTGATGAATTTTATGTTTTTAGGATTGTTGCTTAGTCTACTATCAAGCCCATGTTGTAATTTGAAGAATTGATGATATTTGTGAAATTTTCCATTGATGAAATGGTGAGATTTGTGATGTTTTATGGTGTTAAATGAAAGATATATGTTACATGAACATATGTTGTTCTTGAATTTTTGATGAATTTAGCTAAATAGGGCTAAATTGATAGAATAGCATTTTGAAGGATTAATTTGTGAAATAAATGAAATGTGAGGACTTATATGAGCATGGGTGACATGATCGTGTCCAAACTAACTATGACAACGAATAAGGCAAACGAACCTATTGTTCGGTAGTATAGCTATGGCAAGACCGGAAATATCGTATCATCAAGGACCAAGGGTACTAGTAGTTACTATCTTTTTTATTATCTAGCCTAAGTATTAAGAGAATCGATGTTTAATTAACTAATTACTAAACTAAGGATGCTAAGACACAGAGAGTGAATTGGGAAAATACTTTTGGGAAAACCAGTTGATTAAGACAATACCCGAGGAAGAATCCACCTAGACTTCACTTATTACTTAACTCTGAACCAGACGATTTATTCACTTGACTTGATCCGTAGGATTCCCTAATTTATATTATTATCCCTTTCGAGACTAATAACGTCTAACCCTAGGTTGATTAATTGAAATATCTTTCTAATTAAAACCCCTAGTGTTACATTAACTCGATCTATGGACTCCCATATTAGGTTTGACCCTAATCCGGCAGATTTTCGTCATCCTTTCTCTAGGGTTGCGATCAACTCCGCTTAATTATGCTAGATCTACTCTTAAACAGGGTCTTTTTCTCCTCCGAATAAGCACATCAATACTTGACTCAATATCCTGAAATATTAAAGCAAGACTAAAGAACACATAATTAAGAACAAATAAATTATTTATCATACAGTTCAGAAAACAATAACAAGATCCGTTTTAGGTTTCATCCCCCTCAGGTATTTGAGGGGTTTAGTTCATGTTTAATAAAGAATACATCTCAGAAGAAAGTAAATAACAAAACATAAGAAAAACCCTAAAACCCACTGAAGAAGATTGGAGGGACGATCCTCCGTCTTGAGTGTGATTTCGGCTTCTGGGATGACTCAATTGGCTGTCTTCGAGTGATTTCCTGTGTTCAGCCCTCTCTGGCTTCGCCCCCCTTTAGGTTGCCCTCTAGGGTGTTTATATAGGCTTTAGGGATGCCTTACATGGCCCACAAGTATCTTAATTAGAATGAAACTCATCTTGGCCACGGCAGGGACACGCCCGTGTGAATCGAGCCCAAGGCCGTGTTCAAGTCTGCTAAAGTGGCACGGCCGTGTGGTGAACTCTAGGCCGTGTTGATTTCCCTACTTTGGCCCATTTTCTTCGTTTTTGACCCATTTCTCGTTCTTTTCATCCTTCGATGCTCTCCTAAGTATAAAACATGAAATTAAAGGATTAGGAGCATCAAATTCCACAATTCAAGGGATTAATCATCCAAAAGTACGCTAAATGTGAGATTAAAATATGTTACTTTTATGGTTTATCAAATACCCCCACACTTAAGCGTTTGCTTGTCCTCAAGCAAAATTCTCAAC
Organism: Gossypium sturtianum; assembly: GCA_025698515.1. Lineage (NCBI taxonomy): Eukaryota > Viridiplantae > Streptophyta > Magnoliopsida > Malvales > Malvaceae > Gossypium > Gossypium sturtianum. The sequence goes on from CM046952.1 coordinate 97,226,613, forward strand.
TCACAATTAAAATTGAATTTCCTCAATTCATAACCTTCATCAGTAATGTTTCATCATAATTCATAGGTAATTCATACATTGATAATTTAACCAGAAGGTTCCTAAAGATTCAAACAATCAAAGTCATAGTTTTTATAGTACGAAAAATAGGTGCTTCCCCTTACCTAAATAATCACTTTTAATTCAAAATCAACAAAAATTGACATCCTCACCAAGGGTTCACTCAAATCACTCAAGGTGTTTAAGGTTCAAAAATAAGCACTCAAGAGTCGAACATGAAAAGTTAATCCCATAGGCTTGCATGAAAATCAAATCTCCACCACTATAAAATGAGATGATACACAAATCAAAAGGTCTTTAAAAAGGGTTGTAACGGGGCTTGGGTTTAAGGTGTGGATAAAGGCTGAATTAGAGGGTTAAAAATTGAGATTGGATTGACAGATTACCTAACTAGAAAAATAAACTAAAACTTGAATAATTACATCAATTGAAACTTATCAATAATATCGAGCTTCTTTTCAAAATAAGAGATTCTCCACTTAAGCTCAGATAACATGGAACTAATAGTAACATATATTTCAATTTTCTTTAAGAATAAGTACATCCAAATAATAATAAAGAACTTTTAACAAATGAAATAGAGAACATAGTTAGGTAACTACTCAAATCAAATCTCGACAAAAAGGGTTAAAACAAGAAGGAAAAATTCTCAATCAATCAAAAAGAATGGGTCTTGGGTTAATATTAATGGGTGAGTCAATAAACGGTTTATTAGTCTCAAAGGGGTTCATTAGGGGTTAATTATGAAGGTAGGCTTTTTATGGAGTAAGTGGGTTAGATCCTAGGTGCCTTTATCATCTCTGTATATCAAATCAAAAGTGTGGTCTCGACATGTATGATCGAAGCAAGTTCTAGAATAACAAATCAATGTTGACACACTCATAATTAATAAAGTGAGCAAGAAAAGAATATGCTCTAAAGGATCAAAATCTCACAAAAATTATGGTTTTTGATGTCAACCTTGCAAATTTCAAACTTCAAAGTAATATTTAAATTTAGGGAAACAACTTAGAAAATTTTTAATTTTGAAAAATAGACTTATCATGCTTGACTCTCTAATATCTTAAAGTTTAAATCATCAATGCACAATTAACTATGACTTAATCCAAAACATATCAATGATAATCATAAATTAATAGAAGTTCCATTCTAACAGTAATATGAGAAAATTTCTTAAGAATAAGACATAATTCAGGGATTTTCAAATAATACTGTAGTTAACCCCCCACACTTAAGATGTACATTGTCCTCAATGAACAAAGATAGATAATAGCAATATAGTAATAAAATCATAAGATAGGGAGAGAAGTGAAACTTCCTGAATTTTAGATGGAGTCAATGAAAAGAAACATTAAAGTTGGAGAGAGGTAAAGATGGGGAGGATACTCCGGTGGTGGTGTGGTCGTTCGTTAACAGCCCCTTGAACCTAAATTAAAGAAATCAAAATATAATAATATAAATCGAAGACGAGAAATATAAAACAAAAGACATTAAAAATGAAAATAAGAAAAAATAAATGGACTCAAAGGTGCCACGGGCGTGTCGCACGCCCGTGTAGATTTTTCAGTTTCGACCATGGCCGAATCGTACAGCCGTGGCGTTTTATCGCAGCCCATGTTTTGGGATCAATTTTGTCCTGTTTCCACACGGCCATGGCCACGCCCGTGTGGAAGGCCATCTGGTTAGGGAAACCTGCGCCTAAAAATTTGGTTAGTTTTTAGTTAGATGCTAAAATTCGAAAATATGGCCGTTAGTGGGGTTAGTGCTCGGGTTGCCTCTCGAGAAGCGCTTATTTAGAGTCTAAGCTTGACTTACCTCTTATTCGTATGGTCATGGTGGTTTACGGAGTCGAAACTCTTTTTTCTTACTATCAATTCTATCAACATATGGTTTGAGTCGGGTAATATTTACCTTAAAAGTGCCGAAATTAGAATGAGTTACCTCGACCGTTCAATATGAAAAGACCGTAAGTACCGTAAAAGGACTTTCTCCGTTCACTTTAAGCTCTGAGGTGATAATCTGAGGATCAGTTGAATCTAACAGTACCTGGTCCCCAACCTTGAAGTGATTTGTTCCTCCTTTAAGCTCGTCATGGAGCCGCTTTGGTTCATCGTGTATTTTTTATTTCCACTTGTTGTGTGTCCGCCATTCATCTAGATCATTGATTTGTAGTCTTCTTTCTTCATGATTTGTGCTGTTTGTTTCATATAAACTAGACTGTGGTTCTATCACGTTTTTTCGAGGTGTTTCCTGCAAAGAATGTTGAGCCACAAGGTCATTAACATTAACAGAACTCGTAATATCATCTTGATCACTAGATATCCTAACGGAGTCACGAACTTGAAAAGTTATCGTTTCATCACCTACACGAAGTGTGAGCTCACCTGTACCAACACCAATTCTAGTTTTAGCAGATGCTAAAAAGGGTCGCCCTAAAATTAAAGGTGCGTTACTGTCCTTATCCATGTCTAGGACAACGAAGTCAACTGGGAATATAAATTTATCGACTTTCACAAGCACATCCTCAACAATTCCCCTAGGAAATCTAATAGTTTTATCTGCTAGTTGAATGCTCATCCTAGTTTGTTTAGGTTTCCCAAGACCTAGTTGCTTAAACATTTTATAAGGCATGACGTTAATACTTGCCCCTAAATCAGCCAAGGCATTGTTAGCATCTAAACTACCAATTAAACAAGGAATAGTAAAACTCCCTGGATCTTTTAATTTGTTGGGTAGTTTATTTTGTAAAAAGGCTGAGCAAACTGCGTCTAACTCCATGTGTGACGCATTGTCTAACTTCCGTTTGTTTGCAAGAAGCTCCTTTAAAAATTTCCTTGAATCTGGCATCTGCGAAAGAGCTTCAAGAAATGGTAAGTTAATATGTAATTTCTTTAGAAGTTTAAGAAACTTACCGAATTGTTCACCTATGTTGTCTTTCTTCATCGCATTGGGGTATAGCACACGAGGTTGGTACTCTGCAATTATCGATTTTGGTTTATCATGGCTTACCTCAACCTTACCTTCCTCTACCACATTCTCTTGCCTCAGTTCTGGTTCGTCTAACCCTTCACTATCGTGAACAGTAATGGCACGAATTTGCTCCTTTGGGTTAGTTTCAGTGTTGCTTGGCAAGTTTCCTTGTGGTCGTTCTGAGATCAGCTTAGCAAGCTGACCTATTTGGTTCTCGAGCCCTTGAATTGACGCTTGCTAATTTTTAAGTGTTGTTTCGGTGTTTTGGAAATGGGTTTCTGACACCGCGATGAATTTCGTTAGCATCTCCTCAAGGTTCAGCTTCTTCTCTTATTGGTAGGGTTGCTGTTGAAAGCCTGGAGGGGGTTGTTGTCTTTGATTTCCTTTGCCACCCCACAAAAAGTTTGGGTGGTTCCTCCAACCTGGATTGTAAGTATTACTAAAAGGTTTATTTTGAAGTCTAGAAGTATTACCCATATAGTTCATCTGTTTGCTTTCTATGCCAGGGTTTTTGGGTGGGTATTCTGTATTGTTCGTCCCTCCTCCATTTGTATCGGACTGCATCACTGGATGTACCTGCGAAGAACCACATAAACCATCAATTTTTTTACTTAAAAGCTCTACCTGGTTTGATAGCATTGTCACTGCGTCGAGGTTGAAAACTCCGACGGCTTTTGTTGGCTTCGTCCTCGTCACTTGCCACTGATAGTTATTCATTGATAGCTCTTCAATGAATTCGTAAGCCGCTTCTGGAGTTTTTTTATTCAGGGTTCCACCGGCGGCGTCATCTATCAGTTGCCTAGTTGAGGGGTTCAAACCGTTGTAAAAGGTTTGAACTTGTAACCATAGAGGTAACCCATGGTGTGGGCACCTTCTCAACAAATCCTTGTATCTCTCCCATACGTCATAAAGCGATTCTAAATCCATCTACACAAAAGAAGAGATATCATTCCTCAACTTGGCCGTTTTAGCCGGCGGAAAATATTTTAACAAAAAAATTTCAGTCATTTGCTCCCATGTCGTGATTGATCCTCGTGGCAACGAGTTCAACCATTGTTTAGCTTTGTTCCTTAATGAAAAGGGAAACAACCGAAGACGAATGGCATCATCAGAAACGCCATTTATTTTGAAAGTGTCGCAAAACTCAAGAAAATTTGCCAAGTGATTCTTTGGATCCTCATCCTGCAAACAATTAAACTGAACAAATTGTTGGATCATTTGTATAGTGTTAGGTTTCAGTTCAAAATTATTTGCAGCAATAGTAGGTCTAACAATACTTGATTCGGTTCCTGTTAAACTAGGTTTAGTATAATCATACATAGTTCGAGGAATAGGATTCTGATTCACCGGGTTTGCGGCAACCACAGGAGGTAGCGGATTATTATCAGCCATCTCTTCGGTAGTGTTGGTATCGTTCTCTTGATCTTCTTCTATGTACTGTAGGCTTCGCCTTATTTCCCTACGATTTCTGCGAATGGTACCTTCTATATCACTGCCAAAAATCAAGGGTCCTAACGGGTTCCTCCTAGTCATAAACTAGAATTACCTGCCAGAAGCAAATAAAAGAAAAATTAGCAAAGTTAAAAATAAAATAAATATAAATTGCAAATAAATAATATGGCTAAAGTAATAAAAAATTAGTTTTCTAATATCTTAGTCCCCGACAACGGCGCCAAAAACTTGATCGTGTCCAAACTAACTATGACAACGAATAAGGCAAGCGCACCTATTGTTCGGTAGTATAGCTATGGCAAGACTGAAAATATCGTCTCCTCAAGGACCAAGAGTACTAGTAGTTACTATTTTTTTTATTATCTAGCCTAAGTATTAAGAGAATCGATGTTTAATTAACTAATTACTAAACTAAGGATGCTAAGACACAAAGAGTGAATTGGGAAAATACTTTTGGGAAAACCAGTTGATTAAGACAATACCCGAGGAAGAATCCACCTAGACTTTACTTATTACTTAACTCTGAACCAGACGATTTATTCACTTGACTTGATCTGTAGGATTCCCTAATTTATATTATTATCCCTTTCGAGACTAATAACGTCTAACCCTAGGTTGATTAATTGAAATCTCTTTCTAATTAAAACCCCTAGTGTTGCATTAACTCGATCTATGGACTCCCATATTAGGTTTGACCCTAATCCGGTAGATTTTCGTCATCCTATCTCTAGGGTTGCGATCAAATCCGCTTAATTATGCTAGATCTACTCTTAAACAGGGACTTTTGCTCCTCCGAATAAGCACATCAATACTTGACTCAATATCCTGAAATATTAAAGCAAGACTAAAGAACACATAATTAGAAACAAATCAAGTATTTACCATACAGTTCAGAAAACAATTATAAGATCCGTCTTAGGTTTCATCCCCCTCAGGTATTTGAGGGGTTTAGTTCATGTTTAATAAAGAATACATCTCAGAAGAAAGTAAATAACAAAACATAAGAAAAACCCTAAAATCCCCTGAAGGAGATTGGAGGGAAGATCCTCTGTCTTGAGTGTGATTTTGGCTTCTGGGATGACTCAACTGGCTGTCTTCGAGTGATTTCCTGTGTTCAGCCCTCTCTGGCTTTGCCCCCTTTAGGTTGCCCTCTAGGGTGTTTATATATGGGCTTTCGGGATGCCTTACTTGGCCCACAATTATCTTAATCCGAATGAAACTCATCTTGGCCACGGCAGGGACACGCCCGAGTGAATCGAGCCCAAGGCCGTGTTCGAGTCTACTAAAGTGGCACGACCGTGTGGTGAACTCCAGACAGTGTTAATTTCCTACTTTGGCCCATTTTCTCCATTTTCGGCCCGTTTCTCGTTCTTTTCATCCTCTGATGCTCTCCTAAGTATAAAACATGAAATTAAAGGATTAGGAGCATCAAAATCCACAATTCAAGGGATTAATCATCCAAAAGTACGCTAAATGTGGGATTAAAATATGTTACTTTTATGGTTTATCATGACATTCGGTTAAGCATGAGTAATATGAAATTTGGTGTATTTTGTGAATTTGTGAAATAGGGACTAAAATGTCCAAATGTGAAAATATGAGGGCTAATTTGTAATGTAACGGCCCGATTTAGGGGCTAGTCAGAACAGTGATCTCGGAATCACTAAATCAAGGTTAGAGGAAATTATTTTCATGATATGTTATGTGTTATAACATATTTATAAGGATGCATGAAAATTTTGGTCCCTTAATTTTAGAGATTTCTAGCTTAATTGCGAAAAAGGACTAAATCGCATAAAGTGTAAAAGTTCCATTTTAATTGCTAAAGGTGCCAAGTAGCTATGGATTACTAATTGGAGGTCCTTAGAGTGCAATAAGGCCATGAGAGGAGTGATGGCCGGCCATAAGGGGGCAAAGAAAATACTTGGTCAATGGTTAGGTGGAAATTGATGATAAAAATTTATTTTTATCATAAAATAAAGAAAAGAAAATATCACCTTTCTCTCCATCTTCTCTCCACCGAAAATACCAGCAAAAAGGGGGTTTTGAAAGCTTGAAATTTTCAACAAGCTTCTCTTCACTCAAGTAAGTGATTTTGATGGCTTTAGTTGTTAATTTTTGTATTTTTGAGACCCCTAAAGCTTAAGCTTTCTAAAGAAGGGACTATTATGCAATATGGGTGAAAGTCTAGGGACTTTCCATGATAGATTTCATGTTGTTTTTTGAGTTTTTATGGAATAAAATGAATGATAGGATGATGAGAAACAACTTTTGTGAAATGTGTTGTCAAGAAAACACCTAATTGGGACTAAAATGCAAAAGTGGTAATTTGTTTATTTAAGCATGAAATTGATGGAACTGAGTATAGTTGTAAGAGGATTAAATGTTCAGCTAGGCTTGTGTAACAAGAAAATGTGATGAAAATTTATTTACGAGCCTAGGGGCAAAATCGTAATTTTGCCTAAAGTGTAGATTATGGTGTATTATGAATTATAAGTGATTAAATCAGTGAATTTCATTATTCTAGATCAAAGAAAACGAGTTTTGGACCTAGAACGGATGAAAAGAGAAATATGGACAAAAAGTCCCTTTTCGGCCCTTTCGACATCGAGGTAAGTTCATGTGCGATTGTTGCAAATTTGTACAAGTTAATTTAATATTCCAATGTTGTATGGAAGGTAGATTTACTCTATGAATGTATGAAATATCTTTGATGAGATGTCAAGAGAATTGAATTTAAGAGTAATGGAAAATGTATGTAGTATGATGTGATAATGGTTAAAGTCTCGAGTAAGACCATATTGGAATATGGCCTCGATATAAGAGTTCGTATAAGACCACGTCAAGGACATGGTATCGATATTTTAATATGTGTAAAACCCCATTGGGGTATGATGTCAAAGAAAACTATGTGTATGAAACTCAAAAGAGTTATTTAACAATTTGAATGATTAACGGATGTGTTGAATGTATGTGGTTGTGCCACAAAGAGTACAAGTAAGTGTTAGAACTGAGTGAGATGAATTCAAGATACGATGAACCCCTAGTGGGATATGTGTTATTAATGCACCTTAGTTGCATGAGATAGATTTATTTATGCACTGTGTGAATGCGAACGAGTATCGTAGAAAGTCAAGTAAGAATGATAGTGAGTGAGGATGTTCACGGATGAACATTTTAATTACAGGAATTGTATGTGGATAAACATTTGTGAATTTATAGTAACGGTGAGCTTGTGCAAATGCACCTCACTGAGATGGGCTATGTGCGATACCATCAACTATATTATTATCGGTGGGCTGTGTGCGTTACCACCTGATTAATTATTAATTGATGGGCTGTGTGCGATACCATCGTTTATAAATGATTGGTGAGATAAGTGCGATATCACCGTTAGTATTAAGTGATTGGTGGGCTGAGTGCGATACCACCCTATAAGAGATTCAATGGTGGGCTAAGTGCGTAGCCACCGAGAGATTGGTAGTATGAGTGGTTTATTGAGAATGCATGTTGTATTGTTTTATATGGCCTTGTGATGATCAGTGCAGGATGTATGCTAATTAAACGAGCGAATTGGCTTGTGGCATGGTAAGTTAATGAATGCGAGCAGTAAGCCCGAGATATGGTTAGAATATGGTAAGAGACGAAATGAGTAATCATTATAAATGATTGAATAGGTAACTGTGAGTTCAAGAGTAAAACTCATTCTAATACCTTGTGATTGAGTATAAGCATATGAATATTGGTAGTTAATTCTTAGTTTCATATGAACTTACTAAGCATTATTGCTTACTCCTCTTTCTTTCTCATCTCTTATAGGTTAATTTAGCTAGCTCGGGTTGGAGACCGCCGGAGATGTTTTCACACTATCAAGGAGACACTTGGTATGAGGTATCAAGTCATTATGAGTCATGGCATGTATAGGGCTAGTACATGAGGTTGATTAAGTCATTGTTATTGTGCCAAATGTGTTGGCCAAAATGAGGTATGGGATAATTGTATCATGCCATAGTTGTTGGCTATTATGTTTTATGAAAAGATGTATTTATCTAAGTGGGATGGCATTTTTAACTTGAGTAATTATGAATGTGATGGATGAGTATATGTTGTGTAAGCTATAGGAGTGCTAAGAGCTTGGAAAACGACCTTGTTCTGGTCCACACGGGTAGACACACGGGCGTGTGTCTAGGCCGTGTGAGACACACGATCAAGCCATGGGCGTGTGCCCTGGCCGTGTGGAGTCTGCATCTTGAAATTAGAATTTGAATGGTCACACGGTTAAACCACACGGGCGTGCTGAGGCCGTGCTGAATAAGTTAGAATACTAAGGTATGGTACACGGTTTAGGCCCACGGGCGTGTCAAAACCGTGTGTGATTAGTCAGTGTCGACCACGGGTGAAAGGCACAGACGTGTTATAGGGTACACGAGCATGTTCCCAAAATACATGGGCGTGTGCCTTAACCGTGGGCAAATTGGTAGAATACTGGATTATTAGGCACGGTCTGGGACATGGGCGTGTGTGCCTATGCACGGGCGTGTCTAATCTTGCACTGGCGTGTAAGACCTCTTCGGAAGAGAAAAATTTTAAGGTTGGAAAAAGTTTCAGATTAGTCTCGAGAGCCTTCGTATGTATGAGTGAGGTCTCGTAAGTCGAGGCAGAGGGTATAGAGAGTAATTACGTTGAGCCTATGTGGCGATCAAGTGGTTTGATTTTTGTAACGCCTCGGGCCCGATTCCCGGCGTAGAACCCGGGTAAAGGGTGTTACATTTAGTGGTATCAGAGCTACGATTTAGTCAGTTCTAGGACTAACCTAGCATGAGTAAGAGTCTAGCTATACATGCCATATGTGGACCGTGATAGTGTGATATCTCCCGACTCTAACGAAATTGTTTTGTTAAGACAGAGACGATTCCCAACCGAGCTAATTTCTTTAAGTTTGTATGATTTTCAAGTTTCATGAATATTTCATTGAATGGCTTGTGATGTTTCTATGTGCAAATTATTTCTATGAAAATGTTCAATGATCTGATAAACAAAGAAATCAATGAGATTAAGTATTAGTAAGTCCTGATTGAAGATGAATTTTCCAGGATACTCGATCTACCACTTGAGATAAGAAAGTTCGTATAAAACCAAGCCAGGGCATGGCATCCGAAATTGAGCAAGTTATCATGTAAGTCCAAGATAAGCATGGCATTGATTCAAGAAGAGATATTCCATGTAAGACCATATCTAGGATATGGCTTTGGCATCAAGTTATGTGGGATGAGATTTAGTATCCTCGGTTATTCATAATAATTCATTGGGCAAAAGAGTAAAGCTTAAATGAGATGGCAAGAAAGTTAGTAGTAAAGTTGATATTATGTCATGCTAGTTAAGGCTGACTAACAAGTATAATTCATGTTATGAATGATGATGATAAGATTATGTTTATTATAGTAAAGCATACTGATCTATGTGATCAAGTGTTACAGGTACTTTGTTTACCTTACAAGCATGAGACTAGTAAGTGCCATGATGTATGTGAAAAACAGTAAGAGTAAGTAAGCACTTACGATTTGTGATGCCATTGTTTATGATAAATATGTTCACATGATTAAAAACTGAAAAGTTTGATTTAGTAGAATACAGGATATGAGTACGGTCGTTCAACGATAAAAAGATGAATAAGACCATGGTTGGACCATGGCAATGAGAAGGTCAGTGTAAGACCATGTTTGGAACATGGCATCGACCGTATTATGAGAAGGTCAGTGTAAGACCATGTTTGGAACATGGCATCGACCGTATTATGAGGGTCAGTGTAAGACCATGTTTGGAACATGGCATCGACCGTATTATGAGGGTCAGTGTAAGACCATGTTTGGAACATGGCATCGATCATATTATGAGGGTCAGTGTAAGACCATGTTTGGATCATGGCATCGACCGTATTATGAGTTCCAGTGTAAGACCATGTTTGGAACATAGCATCGGCATTAAGACAAGAGCTGGTGTAAGACCATATTTGGGATATGGCATCAACATTGACATGCGTTCCATGTAAGACCATATCATGGATATGGCATTGGTATTGGTATGAGATTTCATGAAAGACCATAGCGAGGCTATGGCATCGTGATGACATATAAAGAAGTAGTTAGACTATGCTGTCGTGATACGAGTAAGACAATAGTTGGACTATGTAAATCAGGTAGACGACGTACTCAAACCCATACAACATTCATTAATTGATAAGTGATTGTAAGTGAAAGTAGAGTTAAATTGAGTAAGTTTACATGTGATTAATGCAGTATTTATGCTAGCACTTTAAGAATGCTTTGTATCACATTGATACATGATACTCTATTAGATAGAGTAATCATTATTGAACATGAGGTTGAAGTCCTAGGGGACTATAATGAAAAGGCTATCATTAAGATATGAAATATATAAGGTCCCGTAAGAGACCATGTTCGAGGCATGGCCTCGGTACCGAGTTGAAGTTCCGTATAAAACCATATTTGTAATATGGCATCGGTAATGAATATGAGAATCGTGTAAGACCATGTTCGGAATATGGCATCGATACTTGATGTAGAAGTCCATATAAGACCACCTCAGGGATGTGGCATTGGTTTCGTACCTACGTGAATGACGATGACTATGCGTCTTTGACTATCCTTAGTAATCAATGGGTCAAATAGATGAGTATAGAGTGTGACACGGTATGTGCTTAATAAAGGCAATTGTAAGAAAGTATGTCTGAATGCTTTAACGATTGTATTGATTATACAATGTTAAGAGCAAAGAAAAAGTTAGCCTAGGCTATTTGACTCAAATGAGTAGGAAGCCTAAGGTTTATAATTATCAAGATCTTCTTAAATTGATGTTCATTAATAAAAGGAATTGTTAAGGAGTTTTGAGGACGGAAATGGTTAAAGAAACAACGTTTGAATTGTGAGAGTGTTCGATTATGATAGCCATAGTTGTATGGATCTTAATGATCTCTCTCTAAGTGTTACGTGTTAATATCTTTTGCCTTTCAGGGGCGATGTAGTTGTTTATCTCACGAATCGAGATCGTGTGAGAATGTTAGCTGATTGTGTAAACAGATAAAACGGTTGTCGATTTAGTTAATTTAAATCGACCTTCCTTTATCTCCTCGTAACCTTATTCGGGTACTTGAGGAGGAAGTTAGTGACGATTCAGGTATAAGGAGTGAGAGCATGAGTTTCACGCTGTGTGATGAGTTTTCGGCAAGCCGAATAGAGTTAATGAATTTGATAGAGATGTCCCTGCTATCGTGAGATATAACGATAGTAAAGGTTTTAGATTAGCATAACAGGAGAAACTCAGATGAGAGTGTGCTGGAAAGATGTTTTCAGTGTGGAGAAAAGAATAGATTAATGTATTGAGATATGATTCGAGTTCTATGTATATTCACGCATGAACCAATAAAGAGAATAAATTTCTATGTGTTCATGAGTAGAGAGCAGGATACAAAGATATGCTCATAGAAAGGTTCAAATCGTGATGGTTGAGTTGAAAGTTATAAAAGGAACTACTAATTGAATGTTCTGGTACTGAGTTCAGTTTGAATCGAGAGGAAGAGTTGGCAGGCTGGTGATCTAGAGACGAACACTTTTGTGTTTGTCGTCGATGTGTATTTTCTAAATTTCTAATGATGAAAGAGTATCATATGCTACAGAAGATTTTGAAAATGAAATAGTGAAACGGCTAGAGCTAATACGATGACTGGTATGGTTATTGTAATACTTTTGGACAGTAGACATAGTACAGATGTCTGAACAAATGATCCATGTTAGACAATGCGAGTTAGTTACTCGGTTGATCGTAGCTAGTAATATCCTAGTTTCGGCAAGGTTAATGACAAGAATGAGTCTTCTTTTCGGAAAAAAAGGGTCCAGAAGTGAGATAGAATTGAAATGATGATGAATTCAGAACGTATACAGAAGTTTTAGTATGAGATTTAGTAGTAGCATATCTACTAATGCAAGAATAAGGACATGTAGTTATGTGCATAAATGTTTTCTTTTCAATAAGGTACATTTCACGACATGATTGAGTTTATGGTTAGAGGTAGTGACAACTAAAAAGCTGAGTTTCCAAAACGTACAAGACAATATTTCTATAGCCGGTAAATGCTTTAATGAGAAAGTGTGATGAAACCTTATAAATTTCAGATTTGATTTGACAAATTCCCAAGAAGGGGAAATGTCATTCAAATTGTAGTGAATCAACCAGTAAGGATCTGAATGATTATTTGGACATATACAGAATTCCAAATTGGTGGATTACTGAGTATATACCCCAAAGGAAGAATGACCTAGGTCTCAAGTTACGTTTCGACCTTATGTATCACAGCTAAAGAGTTATTGGTAAGAGAAACTTGAGGATAAGTGGATTTGTGATTTTGAAGAGTTGATGGAAACATTTTTAGAATGTTGGTGATAACTCCTTCTAATAAGATTTTCGAGGACGAAAATCCCTAAGGGGGGAGAATTGTAACGGCCCGATTTAAAGGCTAGTCAGAACAGTGATCTCAAAATCACTAAATCGAGGTTAGAGAAAATTATTTTCATGATATGTTATGTGTTATAACATATTTATAAGAATGCATGAAAATTTTGGTGCCTTAATTTTAGCGATTTCTAGCTTAATTGCGAAAAAGGACTAAATCGCATAAAGCGCGAAAGTTCCATTTTAATTGCTAAAGGTGCCAAGTAGCAATGGATTATTAATTGGAGGTCCTTAAAGTGCAATAAGGCCATGAGAGGAGTGATGGCCGGCCATAGGGGGGCAAAGAAAAGACTTGGTCAATGGTTAGGTGGAAATTGATGATAAAAATTTATTTTTATCATAAAATAAAGAAAAGAAAATATCACCTTTCTCTCCATCTTCTCTCCATCGAAAATACCAGCAAAGAGGGGGTTTTAAAAGCTTGAAATTTTCAGCAAGCTTCTCTTCACTCAAGTAAGTGATTTTGATGGCTTTAGTTGTTAATTTTTGTATTTTTGATACCCCTAAAGCTTAAGCTTTCTAAAGAGGGGACTATTATGCAATATGGGTGAAAGTCTAGGGACTTGCCATGATAAAGTTCATGTTGTTTTTTGAGTTTTTATGGAAGAAAATGAATGATAGGATGATGAGAAACAACTTTTGTGAAAGGTGTTGTCAAGAAAACACCTAATTGGGACTAAAATACAAAAGTGGTAATTTGTTCATTTAAGCATGAAATTGATGGAATTGAGTATAGTTTTAAGAGGATTAAATGTTCAGCTAGGCTTGTGTAACAAGAAAATGTGATGAAAATTTATTTACGAGCCTAGGGGCAAAATCGTAATTTTGCCAAAGTGTAGGGGCAAAATAGTAATTTTGCCTAAAGTGTAGATTATGGTGTATTATGAATTATAAGTTATTAAATCAGTGAATTTCATTATTCTAGATCAAAGAAAATGAGTTTCGGACCTAGAACAGATGAAAAGAGAAATATGGACAAAAAGTCCCTTTTCGGCCCTTTCGACATCGAGGTAAGTTCATGTGCGATTGTTGCAAATATGTACAAGTTAATTTAATATTCCAATGCTGTATGGAAGGTAGATTTACTCTATGATTGTATGAAATATCTTTGATGAGATGTCAAGAGAATTGAATTTAAGAGTAATGGAAAATGTATGTAGTATGATATGATAATGGTTAAAGTCTCGAGTAAGACCATATTGGAATATGGCCTCGATATAAGAGTTCGTATAAGACCATGTCAAGGACATGGTATCAATATGTCAATATCTGTAAGACCCCATTGGGGTATGATGTCAAAGAAAACTATGTGTATGAAACTCAAGAGAGTTATTTAACAATTTGAATGATTAACGGATGTGTTGAATGTATGTGGTTGTGCCACGAAGAGTACAAGTAAGTGTTAGAACTGAGTGAGATGAATTCAAGATACAATAAACCCCTAGTGGGATATTTGTTATTAATGCACCTTAGTTGCATGAGATAGATTTATTGATGCACTGTGTGAATGCGAACGAGTATCGTAAAAAGTCAAGTAAGAATGATAGTGAGTGAGGATGTTCACGGATCAACATTTTAATTAGAGGAATTGTATATGGATAAACATTTGTGAATGTATAGTAACGATGAGCTTGTGCAAATGCACCTCATTGATGGTTGTTGATGGGCTGTGTGCGATACCATCAACTATATTATTATCGGTAGGCTGTGTGCGTTACCACCTAATTAATTATTAATTGATGGGCTGTGTGCGATACCATCATTTATAAATGATTGGTGAGCTAAGTGCGATATCACCATTAGTATTAAGTGATTGGTGGGCTAAGTGCGATACCGCCCTATAAGAGATTCAATGGTGGGCTAAGTGCGTAGCCACCGAGAGATTGGTAGTATGAGTGGTTTATTGAGAATGCATGTTGTATTGTTTTATATGGTCTTGTGATGATCAATGCAGGATGTATGCTAATTAAGCGAGCGAATTGGCTTGTGGCATGGTAAGTTAATGAATGCGAGCAGTAAGCCCAAGATATGGTTAGAATGTGGTAAGAGACGAAATGAGTAATCATTATAAATGATTGAATAGGTAAATGTGAGTTCAAGAGTAAAACTCATTATAATACCTTGTGATTGAGTATAAGCATATGAATATTGGTAGTTAATTCTTAGTTGCATATGAACTTACTAAGCATTATTTCTTACTCCTCTTTCTTTCTCATCTCTTATAGGTTAATTTAGTTAGCTCGGGTTGGAGACCGCCGGAGATGTTTTCACACTATCGAGGAGACACTTGGTATGAGGTATCAAGTCATTATGAGTCATGGCATGTATAGGGCTAGTACATGAGGTTGATTAAGTCATTGTTATTGTGCCAAATGTGTTGGCCAAAATGAGGTATGGGATAATTGTATCATGCCATAGTTGTTGGCTATTATGTTTTATGAAAAGATGTATTTATCTAAGTGGGATGGCATTTTTAACTTGAGTAATTATGAATGTGATGGATGAGTATAAGTTGTGTAAGCTATAGGAGTGCTAAGAGCTTGGCAAACGGCCTTGTTCTGGTCCACACGGGTAGACACACGGGCATGTGTGTAGGCCGTGTGAGACACACAATCAAGCCATGGGCGTGTGCCCTGGCCGTGTGGAGTCTACATCTTGAAATTAGAATTTGAATGGTCACACGATTAAACCACACGGGTGTGCTGAGGCCGTGCTGAATAAGTCAGAATACTAAGGTATGGCACACGGTTTAAGCCTACGGGCGTGTCAAAACCGTGTGTGATTAGTCAGTGTCGACCACGGGTGAAAGGCACGGACGTGTGATAGGGTACAAGGGCGTGTTCCCAAAATGCATGGGCGTGTGCCTTTACCGTGGGGAAATTGGCAGAATACTGGGTTTTTAGGCACGGTCTGGGGACATGGGCGTGTGTGCCTATGCACGGGCGTGTCTAATCTTGCACTGGCGTGTAAGACCTGTCTAGAAGAGAAAAAATTTAAGGTTGGAAAAAGTTTCGGATTTGTCTCAAGAGCCTTCGTATGTATGAGTGAGGTCTCGTAAGTCGAGGTAGAGGGTATAGAGAGTTATTACGTTGAGCCTATGTGGCGATCAAGTGGTTTGAGTTTGGTAACACCTCGAGCCCGGTTCCCGGCGTAGAACTCGGGTAAGGGGTGTTACATGTAAATTGCCCTAAATATGTGATTTTTGATTGAACTGAATGTGTTGGTAAATAAAATGGTTAAATTTGAATATGTTTCGATCAAGAACCGAAGAAATCGAACTTAGATCACGGGAAATCGAAAGTAACCGAGTAGCCATTTTTGTTTCCGTTAAATCGAATTTGAGGTAAGTCATAATACAAGGAAACGTGTTTGTATTGAATTATGTATCTTTATGCGACTATTGATAATGATAAATGCTTACGAGATGTTGTGTATATGAATTCCGAGATAAGATCGACTTAATGATAATGTCCAAGAAGCCCCGTACGAACCTAGGAATAGATAGGATTAGCTATGTCATGACATAGGTGTCTGTTCTGAGATATCATGTAAGACCACGTCTGGGACGTCGGCGTTGATTTGAGATTTTGTGTAAGACCACGTTTGGGACGATGGCATCGATATGAGACTTACATATAAGACCATGTATGGGACATTGGCATCGTATTGATTCGTGTAAGACCTTGTCTAGGATAGTGGCATCGATATCTGAGTACATGTAAGACCTCGTTGGGGACATTGGCATTGTACGACTATTCTGAGCTTTCTGAAGATCCTATTTAGTTTCGAACGGTTCAATGGGCAAGTTTGAGAAATGAACAACTCTGTGATTTGTACATCTGTTTCAGGTATGTTTAAAAAGTACACTATGTGTGTATGAAAGGTAAGTATCTATATGAACTTACTATGATGAATATATGCAAAGAAATAATGAGATTTCATATGAAGATATGCTTGAATAAGCTTTGTGTATATGTGATATTTGAATTGAAGAATGTGGTAAGAAATGGCTTAACAATTGAGACAATGAAAGTATGAGATGAATTTGCTATAAGAACCATTAATGTTATTGTATCAATTTGGTTATATACATTTTATGATAAGTTTATTTGTATATGGCTTACTAAGCTTTTGAAAGCTTACTCTGTGTGTGTTTGCTCTGTTTTATAGATCGTCAAAGCTACTGAAGGCTCGGGACCGTCGAGGATTGTCATCACACTACTCAAACTCATTTTGGTATCTTTTGAAAGTGTATATACTAAATATGGCATGTATAGGCTAGCTAAGTGGTATAAGTTGAGATATGAACTTAGCCATGTGATGTGGCTAGATATAAGTATTGATAATATGCATAAGTGATTTGGTATATGATGATGGTTTTGGTTTGATTATATGTTCATGATATGGTAAATCTTGTGGAAGGTAAATTGGTGCCAAATGGGCATATATTTGTGATCTATGAAATGAATATGTGTTTGGTAAGATGTGAAAGTACCTTGCATGGTTAGACATGTGAATTTGTTAAGCAAACTAGTATATGAGTTGGTATGAATGGAAATGAGATTGAATGAGATATTATGTTGTTTGTTTGACTTGTCTTTGGTTGTCAAATATACATGAAATGAATTGGTTCTTTGCTTGTAGGGATGACCCTTGTGTGGGTGGTATTATGGCCTTGCAAATGGCCTGTTTTGTTTACACGGTCGTGGTACACGGGCATGCCTAGTGGCCGTGGGATTTAGTCAGTAGCTAGCTCAAGTATACATGGCCATGGTACACGGACGTGCCTGGTAGCCGTGCGAAATAGTCAGTATCTAGCCTAAGAGCACACGGCCATGGCACACGGGCGTGCCTGATGGCCGTGGAGATAACACAGTATGCCTACCCTGTTTTGGCACAGCCAGGACACATGGGGGTGTCTAGTAGCCGTGGGAGGCATACGGCCTGACTGCACGGGTGTGTGACCTCTGTAGTGTTCAAAAAGTTTTAAATTTCTGAGAATTTCCGTATACGTTCGATTTAGTCCCGACCCTTCTCTAAAGCATGCTTAAGGTCTCGGTGACCTATTTAAGGGACATGGTGATTGCGATTGATGATCCGTATTATGAAATGTCTAAAAACATTTTTGATCAGTCCGATAACGCCTTTAACCCTAATCCGGCGATGAATACAGATTAGGGGTGTTACATGACCACCCTTAGGTGGCTGCACATTACCCCTACCGAAGGCCTGCCTCTGACCCAGTCTTCTGGGACAATCTCTGAGACGATGTTCCATGGAACCACAACTCAGACAAGCTCCCGTCCTCCTCCAGCACTCGCCTACATGACCTTTCCCACAAATAGCACAAGGTGGCAACTCAGTAGTAGCAATAGGTGGCCCAGCTCTGACTGGCCTATCCACTCTGGCCCTTCTTTTGGGTCTCTGATCAAAATTAGAATGCTCAGAGTCCCTCTTGTTTCCACCCGTTTCACTTTCTCGGTTTAGGTGCTCAGAGCGCTTCACCTCTTCAGCGATCTTAGCTTTCTCTACTAACGCAGCAAAGTCTCGCTCCCTCTGTGGAGCTATCAACAGTTGAAGACTGTTTGTGAGGTCGTCCTCAAACCGAACACAACGTTCGTACTCCGTTGCCACAATTCCTTGAGTATACTGGCTAAGTAGCAAAAATTCTTCCTCGTACTCAGCCACAAACTTGTCTCCTTGAACCAGATTCAGAAATTCTTTCCTACGAGCGTCGACATAGCTAGCGCCCACATACTTTCCCTGAAATGTGGACTTGAAGAATTCCCAGGTCAATCGATTAGATGGGGTACCCTCTTTTACTGTAAGCCACCACTGGTAGGCTTCATCCCTCAACAAGGACACGGCACCCTTCAACTTTTATTCCAGCGTGCAGTCGAGGTCATCCATAATTCTTTCACTGGCTTCCAACCAGTACTCCGCCACACTTGGGGCCATCCCAGAAACTCCCCTGAAGATCTCTTCTCCATTTGACCGGAGTCGTTCCGTAACCAACCCACGGCCCTAATAGCAGTATTAGGCCCAACAGACCCAGCAACTCTTGCCAAAATACGAAGCATTGCCTAATACAGTGTGTCATCCCCAGTAGCTCGGTCGAACGACCCTGTCTCGGTTACCGGTAAAGCCGGAGCCTCTCTCGCTTCAACATTGGGCATATGGCCTGATGCTGAAGATCCAGCCCTAGCACTACCACGGCCTCTGTCGCGGCCTCTTGAACCTCTTCTAGTGTTCATTATCGCTTCGTGTATTATCTGAATTAGAAATTTTATGAATTTAGCCCATTGTTTCAATAATTAAACAGATGTTTTATGGAAGTAGGAGTTAAGAGTTGTTTTCGCAATCGCAAGCTCACTACAGTTTTAGTTTCCTATAGTTTCTCAGTTTACTCTAGCTAAAGAGTCTCAGTATAGTCTATCATCTAAAGTATAATAGTTTAAAACAGATTTTGGTATCAGGAGAACTTACTTGGTCTGACGCCAAAGACTCGGTGTGCCACACAAAAATCTTTCAAAACTACTTCAAAATCATTTGTAAACATCTTTAAAATAAAAACTAAAGCCCATCTAAAGCCCATTTCACAGCCCGAGTTTTGCAACTAGGCTCTGATACCACTAAATGTAACACCCCAAACCTGGCTCAGAAGTTAGGCCCGAATCTGGCATGCCACATTGAAGTGTTTTTCGAAATTCATTTTTTCATTGAAAACCCTTCTTGATATTTAAAAACTAAAGTCTCAATTTGCGTTTGTTTATTTTTAATCATTGTTTTTTTAAGTTATTATTTTCAAAACCTCATTGTTGCGGAAGCTTAATTTAAAACAATGATTTACGAAGGCATGTTATCTAAAAATTGAGTTACGGAAACGTAGTGTTTTGAAAATAGTTATCGTTTTGGGAAAAACTGCGTTCTACTTCTAGTAGATTTAAAGCATAATAAACTGAAAATCCCAAATTAAAAACCAGGATTTAAAAGAGGCCTTATTACAACCTAATAAGAAAACGGTTTAAATAAAGTAGAATGGAATACTAAAATTCAAAGCTGCTCGTAGTTTGACCACCTCTAAGTCCTCTAGTACGTCGAACCGCCTACTGAGGATTACCTGAAAAATTAAAAAGAGGGGGTGAGTTTACGAAGACTCAGTGTGTACAACCCTCATCGGTTATAAAGCATGCATCACATCAATCCGGGCCTAAGCCCAACACAGTAACGGTGGCAATTGGGCCTTAGCCCATAATAGTCTCAGTTGGGCCTTAGCCCATATCAAATGACACAGATCACATCTATCTGGGCCCAAGCCCATCTCAACAACGGAACAAGTGTATGCAATGCATTAATGCCCATACCAACCCTGCACTCCGTCTCCTGTCCAACCTTGCACTCCTGTGGGGATTTAATCGACCCACCCATCCCTACACTCCTTATGTAGCACCGGTTGCAAAAGACTAACCAATATTGCGATGAGTCACTAATCACATAATCGGCTTAAAGCCATCGGTGGATCCACAGCCGTCAAGCGACCATGCGACCCTAACAAACTTCCTCTGAATCAATGATCCCATCCCCCATGTACCATAATATCACATGGATGCAACATACCATAAATAGCATACAATAACAATCATATAACATGTAGGGGCATTTTAGTCATTTTACCCTTCAGGGGCATAACGGTCATTTTACCCTTCAGGGGTATTTAGGTCATTTTACCCTTCGAGGGTATTTCGGTAATTTTACAACCCGGGGGTATTTTGGTAATTTTACCCTACAAGGGTATTTTAGTCATTTAACAACCTTCTCGAAGGTCTACAGCTGCCTTGAGCGACACAGATACCATGTATCAACAAAACGGTGTATTTGGGCCCAAAGCCCAATACTCGGCCCAAGTGGGCCCACACTCTCGTGTGGCCCGTTCGGCCCATTTTCTATCACGGCTATGTGAACGCTATAGCTCAGTTTGATTTCTAGCACTTTTCGTAAATTAGTCCGTGTGGGGCCCATGAGCCCATTGGGCCCGCACGGCCCATATCGGCCCAACAAGGCCCATAACGACCTAAGCCCATGAGAATGCTCATGGTGGCCTCAACCTTCTTACGCCCATATTCGTGGGCTTGATCCACCACACGTACGATCGCACGCTCGTGTGGCATCATTCATCGGTACTTCAGCTTTTCGACATTTCGGCATTTGCCGATCTACAGTTGGAATGGCGTGAGTACACACCTGTTACGAAGCGCCCTACGAATCCCTAGCACCGAATCTACAAAATTTAAGACTAAAAGTTAGCCATTTGATCCATAAAATTATCCTCCTTTTCCATCTAAAAGCCGAAACAACAATATCACTTACATTAATCGACCGAATCTTGTTAAACCCTCTCTAATGGTTAACAAGGTTAAACCCCTTGACGGATTCTGCATTACATCAAGCCTTATTGAGAGAAACGAATAACCTTGTGATTAAAACCACACTTGACCGTTTACAAGCCATCAAGAGTATTCGGCCCTAACCAAAAAGGCAAGAACACTCACCTTGGTGAAGAACTGAGAGTGGAATGCTGCTTACTCCAAGTCGCTTGTCCCTCTATCAATCCTCGAGAGGACCTAGGTAATAACCAATATCAGAATATGAGAATAGGGGAAGATTCGGTAGAAGAGAAAGTAAATAGCACCCGTAACGAATATTCCTAAATAAAAAGAGTCATTAATACTTACACTTACCCACGCCAAAAAAAGAAGAAGAAAATGAAAGTGCAACCTGAATAATCGAAAAAAACCCCCAAGTTGAACCCTTCTGATTAAGGAACGAATGCGATTGGAGATGAGGGTAGAAGAGATGAAGAGAATAGAAGATCACTTTTCGGCACAAGGAAGAAGAACAGAGGAAGATGCAATCGGCCCAAGGAGAAATAGATAGAAATGGTACGAAAGTTGCCTAAATGGTATCACAAAATCGGCTAACAAGAAAGTAGGGTGAACCCAAGCAAAAAGAATGCACGAGAGGTCACTTTTGCGTTAGCAACACAGAAAAGAACAAAAAGGAACTTCGGATTTGGTAACCAAACTAACCAAAAATAAAAGAAAATAAAAAACTCATCAAAGTCCAAAATATACCCCAAAACCCCTTTGGCCGAATTTCTAAGATCAAAGACCCAATTTCGGCACCAACTCCTCAAGCCTTCAACTCTTTAAAAATCTCCACCTCCCTCTCCTTGATTTCCTCCATGATCCACTCCTTAAATCCCTCAATTGACTCATTCAAACTCTCCAACACAGAGTTCGAATCCAACACCAACTCTTGCCCACTCATGAGCAAAATAAATAATCCCTTTTTGCATGCACTGAGACTTGAACCTCTGCCCTCCTTGCCATACCTTTGACACCACAACCACTCCACCACAGGCTCTCTTGTGTCTTATTTTAACCACAATTATTTATAAGGCTTAATATCAAGAGTCAGGGTCCCCTAATGCTAAAAATAAAAATTTTCCAAATGACATGGCTTGAACCCAAGACTTCATAAAAGCCCCCTGACCTTCCAAAATCACTCACCTAATAGATCCAACTTGCATTAGTGCCGTTCTCTTGTTCTCAAAATTTTTAAACGCTCCCATGCCTAAGGCCCAATAGGCCAAATTCTACTAGGCCCAAATTTAGGGTGTTACAGACACGACCGTGTGTCTCAGCCGTATAGAGGACACGATCTAGCACACGGGTGTGTGACTTGGTCGTGTGATCCAGAAAGAATGATGACATCATAAACAGAGAGTTACACGGGAGGAAGACACGGGCGTGTCCTAGGCCACACAGGCGGGTGTGACCACACGGCCTGTCCATATGGGCGTGTGACTCTCCAAAACAAGGAAATTTTCTAAATGTTCCAATAGTTTTAAAAGTTCTCATTTTAGTCCTGAATCACTCCCAAAGCATGTTTTGGGCCTTGTAGGCCCATTTTAGGGACTTGATGATATAAGATAAAAGTTTAAAATTTTAAACAAAATTTATGTCTTGAATTTTTTCAGTTGCAAGTGTTATTATCCGGTAACGCCTCGTACCCTGTTCTGGCATTGAACACGGGTAAGGGGTGTTACATCTATTGTGGGATACATTGAGCATGATGGTACCAGATGATCATGTTAATTGGGATTTCTTCCAGAATGAGTTCAAGAAAAAACATGTTAGTCAGTTGTTTATTGACTGGAAAAAGAAAGAATTTCTCGAATTAAAACAAGGAAACTGGATTGTAGCTGAGTATGAACGAGAATTTGTACAACTACTTAAGTATGCTCGTAACATCGTATCAACTGAGGAGGAAATGTGTATCAGATTTGAAGATGGGTTGAACGATGAGATCCGATTAGCTGTAGCAGCATTAAAGTTACGGGAATTTTTAGAACTTTCTGAGCGAGCACTGAAGGTTGAAGAGATTTGTAAAAGAAAACGACAATCAGATTTAAGATTTAGAGATTATAACAAGAAAGGGTTATTCAAGCCTGCTCAATCGTCTCCATAAAAGAAATTTAAAAATGACACAAGTTAGTTAGTCATTCCTTTAGAGTTTGTTAACAGAGAGAAACCAAGACAAAGCAATTTCCAGTCAGTCAATGCTCCAACGACGAGTGTTGGAAGTGTAAGAAATGGGGAGAGAACCGTTCCAATGTGTGATGATTGTAATAAAAGACATTTTGGTGAGTGTCGGTCAAAATTGGGAGCTTGTTTTGGTTGTGAATCTACTGACCACTTTCTTCGTAATTATCCTAAGAGGCAAAGTGATTTCGAGAATCAATCAAATAAGCTTGAAGCAACTTCTTATAGGGGTAGAAGATCTAGAAATGCTAAAAATACTACTCCCGGTCGAGGAAAGAATAGCGAGATAAACAAACGGTCTGAAGTGAGAACACCGGCTAGAGCATATGCAATTCAGGCTCGAGAAGAAGCTACTGCTCAAGATGTTATTGCAGGTACTTTTTCTCTTTTTGATATTAATGTATATGCATTGATTGATCCTAGGTCAACTCATTCGTATATATGCACTACATTAGTAGACAAAAAGAAAATACCTATTGAATTCACTTAATATAATGTTAAAGTTATGAATCCTTTGGATCAGTGTGTTCTAGTTAATCAGTTATATAGGTCTTGCCCACTGAAAATTAGGGGTTACAACTTTCCTGCTAGTTTAATGTTGTTACCTTTTGATGAGTTTGATGTGATTCTGGGAATGGACTGGTTAACATAGCATGATGCTATTGTGAATTGTAGAAGAAAATATATTATTCTTAAATATCGGGATGGTAAATGTGTTCAAATTGAATCAGACTGATCAGATTATAGATCTAGTATAATCTCTACTATGACGGCACAGAAACATGTTAAAAAGGGTTATGAAGCATACCTCGCTTATATAGTTTACTCCAGAATTTTGAAAATGAAACTAGCATCGGTTCCAATGGTATGTGAATTCTCAGATGTGTTTCTAGAAGAGTTACCAGGGCTACCTCTGACTCGGGAGCTTGAGTTTAGAATTGAATTGATGCCGGGAACATCCCTGATATCTATAGCACCATACAGAATGGCACCTACATAATTGAAAAAGTTGAAAGCACAGTTACAAAAGTTGACAAGTAGAGGCTTTGCTCGGCCCAACTTTTCTCCTTGGGGTGCTCCTGTTTTATTCGTTAGGAAGAAAGACGGGTCTATGCGGTTATGTATTGATTATAGACAACTCAACAAGGTGACGATAAAGAACAAATATCCATTGCCGCGTATTGATGATCTATTTGATCAGTTGAATGGTGTAATAGTATTTTCCAAGATCGATTTACGTTCTGCTTATTATCAACTGTGAGTTAAAGATACAGATGTGCCAAAAACTGCATTCAGAACCAGGTATGGACATTATGAATTTTTAGTGATGCCATTTGGTTTAACCAATGCACCTGCAGTATTTATGAATTTGATGAACAGAATTTTTAGACCGTATCTAGACTGATTTGTTGTGGTATTCATCGATGATATTTTGATTTATTCACAAGATGAATCCGAGCATGCCGTGTAACAGCCTGTTTTCAGTGAAATCGAAATACTAGTTTTGGGACCACAAATCCTAGTCAGAAATAAATTTTAATTTAATAATATTGCATGGCCTGCATTATGATAAGAAAGACACATAAAAATTTCAATAAGAAAATTTTACCGATTTCATGTTTAATTATAGGAAGGACCAAATTGCATGAAATGTAAAAGTTGAATTTTAGTAGCTAGAAGGATCATTTAACTATGGAGTTCAAAACTTGAGGTCCTTATATGAAAATTAGACCATTAAATAAAGTTAGTAGATATTTATGATGAATCATCCATGAAAATTAGAAAAAGAAAAGGACTAAATTGGAAAGATGAAATAATAAAATATGATATTTTAATTAAATAGAAAATATCATCATTTTATATCATCTTCCCCAATTTTTTTCTACAGAAACCCTAGCAAAGAGAGATATATTCAATCAAGCCTAATTGGGTAAGTAATCATGTCTCGTTTTTAGTAATTTTCATATTTCCGTGATCATAATAACTTAATTTATCTATTTTAGGGATCAATTTGTAAAGATATTAAAGTATTGAAATTTTTCCATGGATGAGTATGCTAAAATTTTGAAATTTATGGTGGAAAATGAAAGGTTGTTGATAGATAAACAACTTTTGTAAAGGAAATTTTGATGAAATTGTGATTTGGGGACTAAATTGTAAAGATGTAAAATTCATGGAAAATTTCTGTCTTTTGTGAAATACATGAACTATATATGTTCCATGAAAACTTTGGCTAGGCTTGGAATAAGGATTAAATTGCATGAATTTCATTTTCTGAGCCTAGGGACGAAATTGGAATTAATGAAAAGTATAGGGGCAAAATGGTACTTTTGCCTAAGATGTGAATTGGATTGATTTGAATGTGAAATGTAATAAATTGATGATTAAATTAATTTATATAGATCCAGAAATACCAAATAAGGAGTTAGATTGAGGAAAAGAAAAAGTTTTGGATTAGTAGATTCTCATATACGAACAAGTATCGAGGTAAGTTCTTGTAACTAAATTGTATATTTATATGTTTGAATTGAATGTTGTGTATGTGAATTATATTATTGCCATGTATATAAAATTGATTGAATATTCGATCATGCCCAACAAATGTTAAGTCTCATTTGGTCAAATGAAAATTGATAGATGCAAGTTTCTCGTATTGGTTGTAGTCATGCATATGTTGCGGACACACCATAGCTCGAAAGAGCATCCTGTTACTAGCCCTCTCGAGCTTCCTGTTATATGGTTCTTGCGAGCTTCCCGTTATAGCTCCTCAGAGCATCCCGATAGGTTGTGATCCTACATTTGTTGTGGACACACCATAGCTATTATGAGTATCCCGATTATAGGCTTTTCGTAAGCTTCCGGTTAAATTGGCTCTTTGTGAGCTTCCCGATAGTGCTCGCTTGAACTTCCCGAAGTATGGCTATCTGGAGCTCCAGTTATATGGCTCTTTGTGAGCTTCCTGATATGGTTCTTTGTGAACTTCCCGATTATGGCTCTTATGAGCTTCCCGATATACAGCCCTGATAAGCTTCCCGTTACATGGCTCACATGAGCTTCCTGTTATATGGCTCGAGAGAACGCTTCCCGATTATGTGCACTAATGTACACCCATATTAATTGACAGGTCATTGATATGTGCACCTTGTGTGTACTACCCGGGTATCCATCGATATTTCAATGATTCAACGTACAAAACTCCTGATATGAGAAAATATGAGAATTAAATAAATTATATCTTGAATATCCCTAAATTACCTGGAAATGGTTGTATGATGAGCTCATCTTTGATTTCTTGACATTCATGTAAATTTCATGACTAACTAGTTTGATGAGAGCATGTGTCTAGGCAATTGGCCATAATGTTTTGGATGCATGTTTGTATACTTACTTTAAACGAATATGATTAGTAAGTTAAATTCTTGTTATACGAACTTACTAAGCATTAAATGCTTACTCTTTTCATTTTCTATGTTTTATAGTACTCGGAAGCTCGTAAAGGTTGGAGTGGGTCGGAGCAAGATCACACTATCCTTCAGCTCACTTTGGTATAATTAGTAAAACTACTTTTGGTATAATGGCATGTATAGGGTAAGCTAGGTCAAATGATGAAATGTTTTGGTTGTAATTAGCTATTGGAATGGCTAGAAATGATATGTTTGATGTATATGCATGAGGTGGTATTATGTTTAGTATGTGAATATGTTTGTATTGGTATTTTAGGTATAAACATGTTTAAATAAGTGTATGATCGAAAAGGTAAGATGTTTACTTGAACATGTGTGATAACATGACATGTAACATGCCTTGAATTGGTTGGTGCATATGTTGAAATATTCATGTAGGTGGAAGACAAGTTTGGGTGAGAAATAAGGCTTAGAAATAGTCTTATATTGTCCACACGAGCAGAGACACAGGCGTGTGTCTCAGCCGTGTGTGACACACGACCATGCGTAAGGGCGTGTAGTTTGGCCGTGTGTCCCCTACATCTTAAAAACTGAAAAATAGAATGCTCAGCATTGGTCACATGGGCAGAGATACGGGTGTGTGTCTCAGCCGTGTGAGACACACGGCCCAACACACGGGTGTGTGTCTTGGTCGGGTAAAACCTGCACTTAATTTTTGAAAATTAAATTGTCCACACGGCCTAGTAAACGGGCGTGTGGCTGACCGTGTGCCTCAAGTTAGAGAGTTACACGGGCTCGGACACGGCCGTGTGCCTCACATCGAATGCCCACACGGTCTGAGACTCGGGTGTGTCACTTGGCCGTGTGAGCCATACGGCTTACCCACATCGACGTGTGACCCCTATACCTTGGATAAATTTTGAAATTTCGTAAAAAATATTTTGAGTTTTCGATTTAGTCCTAACATGTTTCTAATGCTTAAATTGGGCCTCGAATGTCCATTTAAGGGACAAAATAACTTAATTATGATATGTTTCGGATATGAATAGTAAATGACATGAATTAACTGTATTTTTCCTATAAACTCTGGTAATGCTCTGTAACCCTGTTTCGGCGATAGAAATGGGTTAAGGGTGTTACATTTATTGGTATCAGAGCTACAGTTTAGTCGATTCTCATACTAATGCAGCAAGTACGAGTTTAGCTATTCATGCCATTATATAATTCGTGATAGCGTGATATCTCCTAACCATTTTAAACATGTTTTTCATATAGTAATGTCGTCTAACCGAGCTAGAGCTGAATCTGAGGAAGCTGAGAACAATGCTCCAGCTTCAGTTCAAAGAGCTGCATCTAGTAGTAGTAGAAGGCAAGAATCTGAGGGCCGAGGTGAAGAGGAAAAAGAAGTCTTCTTCCAAATGATGAATGAATGATTTACTGAATATCTAATAACAAATCTCACTGTACAACAACCTCCCCCTCCTGCTCCTTAACTGGTTCCTGATGTGTCACAAGGTACAGAGCTAGTTAGAACTGGTAAGCCTCCGGTAGATAAAATTCATAAATATAGGGCAGAAGAATTTAGGGCTACTACTGATGATGATCCGGAAAGAGCTGAATTCTGGTTAGAAAATACCATCAGGGTTCTGGATGAATTATCTTGCACCCCAGTATAATGTTTAAAATGTGTTGTATCTCTACTAAAAGACTCAGCCTATCAGTGGTGGAATACATTGATTTCTGTTGTACCGAGAGAAAATATTACATGGGAATTTTTCC
Organism: Gossypium sturtianum; assembly: GCA_025698515.1. Taxonomy (NCBI): domain Eukaryota; kingdom Viridiplantae; phylum Streptophyta; class Magnoliopsida; order Malvales; family Malvaceae; genus Gossypium; species Gossypium sturtianum. The sequence continues at coordinate 97,255,408 of CM046952.1, forward strand.
AAACAAAATTCAAAAAGAAGTATATTAGTCAGAGATTCCTTGACCAGAAAAAGAAGGAACTTTTAGAGCTTAAACAGGGGAATATGATTGTATCTAAGTACAAACGGGAATTTGTTTGGCTAAGTAAATATGCCAGAGAGTGTATCCCGACTGAAGTTTCCATGTGTAAACGTTTCGAAAAAAGATTAAATGAAGACATCAAGTTATTAGTTGGGATTTTGGAATTAAAAGAATTTGTGGTACTGGCTGACCGAGCACATAAAGCTGAAGAATTAAATAAAGAAAAGAAGCAGGCAGAGATGGAAGCCAGGTCTTCAAGTAAAAGATTTACGGGCAAACCACAATCATCAGCTTCAAAGAAATCAAAGAAATATCATAATCATTCTGTCACATCTACGTGGTATTTTGGTAAAGACCGAAGTATTCAACGCTCTAATCCGAGATCTTCGTCTCCATCCGTAACAAGTGTAGGAAGTGTTTGAAGTCCTAAACCAAGATGCAAACATTGCAATAAATTACATTTCGGTGAGCACTGCATGAGAAGAAGAGCTTGCTTTAGGTCTGGTTGATTTGACCACTATCTCAAAGATTGCCTAGAAAGACCTGAAAAAGATACAATTTAGACATCCAAGCAAAGTAACCCCGCGTCTAGAGGTAGACCACCTTGTCACCCCGGCAATGTCAATGGTAGCCGAGGTGTGATTAAAGATTCAACCGTTAAATCTGAAGTACGAGTACCGCAAGGACATATGCTTATTCGTGCAAGAGAGGATGCTTCTGCACCAGACGTCATTACTGGTACATTTTCTCTTCTTGATATTGATATTACTGCTTTGATTAATCCTGGTTCAACAAATTCACACATATGCACGAATTTAGTGTCTATTAAAAATTTACTTATTGAGTCCACTGAATTCGTGGTTAAAGCTTCAAACCCCCTGGGCCAGTATGTGATGGTGGATAAAGTTTGTAAAAATTGTCCGTTAATGGTACGGGGTTATTGTAACACCTCTAACTCTTATTCGTCACCGAAACAGGGTCACGGAGCATTACCGGAGTTTACTGATCAATTATAGAAATTTTCATATCATTTACTATTCATATCTGAAATGATTCATATCGTCCCTTAATTGGGTCCTCAAGGCCCAAAATACACGTTAGAATCAATTCAGGACTAAACTGGAAACTCAAAAAAAATTTCGCGAAATTTCAAAATTTTTCTTATGTGCAGGGGACACACGCCCGTGTGGTCAGGCCGTGTGGCTCACACGGCCAGGTGACACGCCCGTGCCTTAGGCCGTGTGGACATTCTGTGTGAAGCACACGGTTGTGTCCCAGCCCCTGTTCAAATTATGGTAGGTACTGACTTGGGTCACACGGCTAGCCACACGCCCGTGTGCTAGGCCATGTGGACAATTTAATTTTCAAAAATTAGGTGCAGGATTCACACAACCAAGACACACACCCATGTCTCTGCCCGTTTGACCAATTTTGAGCATTATGTTTCTATATTTTTAAGATGCAGGGGACACACGGTCAAACAACACGCCCGTGTGCATGGCCGTGTGTCACACACGGCTAAGACACACGCCCGTGTGTCTGCCTATGTGGACAAAATAAGGCCATTTCCTAGCCTTATTTCTCACCCAAATTTTGCCTTGTACCTACATTAACATTTTAACACATTTCCAAACCAATTCAAGACATTTAAATCAAGCCAACATTAACATTATTCATGATATATCATCACATGTATTCAAACTTACCTTTTGAAAGACATATATGTCTACCATAATTCAATCTAACCATACCAAGCACACATATATTAACCATATTATAACCTCAAGTATATATTCACTAAATATACCATTACTAGCCATTCCAATGGCTAGATTACAAACAACCATTTACATTCCAACATTGGCCAAGTTAGCCTATACATGCCATTATACAAAAATAAGTTTTCTATTTATACCAAAACGAGCTGAAGGATAGTGTGATGGTGATCCAACTGATTCCAACCTTTATGAGCTTCCGGGCACTATAAAATAGAGGAAAATAAAACAAAGTAAGCATTTAATGCTTAGTAAGTTCGCATAACAAGAATTTAACTTACCATTTATATTCAATTTAAGTAATCATGTAAATATCATGCATCCCAACAAATTGAACAATTGCCTAATCACATACACTTAATCAAGCAAGTTAGTCATGAATTTCTAATTACTTTTCAAGTAATAAAGATGAGCTTATCATGTAATAACTTCCATACACATATACTTTTCTTATCATATTTCCATATAACATATACATTTCTATGACAAATCATCTCAAGTTCAAATTAGTCATGACAGAACTTTGCCCATTGAATTTATTTGAAATATCGATGGATACAGATGTAGTACACGTGAAGTGTACAACACTATAAACCGTTAACTCATATTCAGTGGTACCCAATTAGGGCACATAATCAGGAAGCACTCTCTCAAGCCATGTAACGGGATGCTCATGTGAGCCATGTAACAAGAAGCTTATTCGGACTATAATAGGAAACTCATAAGAGTTTATAACATGAAGCTCATTGAGCTTAACAGGTAACTCCGAAGAGCTATTATCAGGGAGCTTTGGATAGCCATATAACAGGATGTTCAAGCGAGCCATATCATGAAGCTCACAAAGAGCCTATATCAGGATGCTCATAAAGACCTGTGTTTGTGTCCGCAATATATGCAAGACCACAAGCGATCATTTAACAGGATGCTCACAAAGAGCTGCGGTAGTTCGCAACACATGCAGGATCACTACCGATCAGGATGCTCACAGGAACCATATAACAGGAAGCTCGAGAGGTGTAACACCCCTTACCCGTATTCAAGTCGAAATAGGGTTTGAGGCATTACCTAATTGATCTTTCTTAAACATCTTGATCGGGGTTATAAAATTTCGTTTAAACTCACCACTTGTACATACTCGGCCTAAGAGGCCCTACACATACTTCTGAGAGGTACTAGAACTATCCCGAGAACTTTTACGAATTCGAGAAACTTCTCAATAAAATAGGGGCCACACGCCCATGTGAAGTGGGACACGCCCATGTGGGTAGGCCGTGTGGTCACACACGCCCATGTCCCTACCCTGTGTATAAAATCTGAGTATTCTGTTTGTGTCACACGGCCTAGGCACACGCCCGTGTGACTAGCCCGTGGGCGACACTGACTAATTTCACACGGCCTTGGCACGCCCGTGGCCATGGCCCGTCTGCTAAAACTTAGCATTCTGACTTATCCACACGGCATATACACAGGCCCGTGTGCTTCAGCCGTGGGCAAATTATATTCCAAATGTAAAGTGCAGACTTCACACGGCTTGGGCACACGCCCATGTGCTAGCCGTGCCTCCCACATGGTCTTGACACACGCCCGTGTGTCTACCCATCTGGACAATTATCAGGCTATCTACCAAGCCCTTGCCACTCTACATTGCACACATACAAATTCCATTACAAAAACTCCACACATCATCAATTACAAATCTTGGATTATCACATTTGGCGATCTCAACTATGACGTAATCAACCTTAAATATTAGCCCTATACATGCCATGACTCATAAGGACTTGAAACCTCATACCAAGTGTCTGCTCGATAGTGTGAAAACATCCCCGGCGATCTCCAACCCGAGCTAATTAAATTAACCTATAAGAGATGAGAAAGGAAGAGGAGTAAGGAATAATGCTTAGTAAGTTCATATGCATATGATAATCAGATATTGATAACCATTAGTTATACCCAACCGTAAGGTATTATAATGAGTTTTACATCTTAAACTCATAGTTACCTACACAATCACCCTTGAAGCTTACTCATTCTGTCTCTTACCACTTTCTAACCATGCCAATAGCCAGATGCCCAAATTAATTAGCATGCATCCCTGAACTTGTCACCACATAATCGCGTAAAACATTTTCAATAAATCACTCATACTGCCCATTACTCATGATACCACACATCATGAATTCTCACTAATTCATCCACAATGCTAAATTACTCGATTGTTTCACACTTAGCCCACCACAATCAGATAGTAGGGTAGTATCGCACCTAGCCTACCAAAAAGGGTAATTATAGTGGTATCACACATAGCCCACTAGATAATATGCTTAACGATAACATCACACACAGCCTATCGTAATTAAGCATTTAGGGTGGTATCGCACTTAGCCCACCAATCATTTATAATTTCGGTGGTATTACACTTAGCCCACCAACTGGAATAAATAAGCGATGGTATCGCACACGGCCCATCGTTTAATAATTAATAAGGTGGTAACGCACACAGCCCACTGTCATTGTACATTCATGGATAGTTATCCACATGAGTTTATCTATTTCAAATGTTTACCCGGAACATCCTCAGACACTACCATTCTTACTTAGCTTTCTACTATAATCGTTTGCATTCACACAATGCATTAATAATTATAACTTATGCAACCAAAGTGCATCATTTACACATAACCCCCTATGGGTTCGTCATATACCGAATTCATCTCAATTCATTTCTAACACATACATGTACCTCTCTTGGTACAACACATTCATTCTCAATTTCAAAATACTTGTTGAGTCATTAAAATTGTTAAGTAACTCCCTTGAGTCTTATACACATAATGTCACATTGACATCATACCCCCGATAGGGTCATACATGAACTAACATATTGATGCCATGTCCCTGACATGGTCTTATACGAAATATCACATCGATGCCATGTCCCTGACACGGTCTTATTCAATATCTCATACCGAGGCCATATTCTAATATGGTCTTACGCGGAACCTTAACTATCATCATTTCATACCATTTGCATTTCTTACTATTCTTAGATTATCTCTAAGAATTTCATTTATTGACATCTCGTCAAAATGTATTTAATGCATACATGAAGGCAACATAAAATTTATACAACATCGAATATTAAATATCTCACGTAAGATTTCATTATCTGCATACGAACTTACCTCGATATCGAAAAGGGTAAAAAGGGAGTCTATTTGCCCACATTTCTCTTTCTCCCGTTCTAAGTCCGAATCTCATTTTCTTTGATCTAGAACAATAAAATTTACCCATTTAATCACTTAATGATCATATTACAACATAATCTCTACTTAGGCAAAAATGACCATTTTTCCCCTATACTTTGGCAAAATTACGATTTTGCCCGTAGGCTCATAAATAAATTTTCATCCATCTTTTTTACTAATCAAGCCTAGCCGAATCATATTCTCTTCTGTAGCAACTCAAAATTTCAACTATTTTATGCACTTATTACCAATTTGCAACATTTACAAATTAGTCCTAATTTGGTGTTTTCATAACAACACCTTCCACAAAAGTTGTTTCTCATCTTCCTATCATTCATTTTCTTCCATAAAAACTCTTCAAGCAACATAAACTCTATCATGGTAAGTCCCTAGACTTTCAACCATATTGCAAACCAGTCCTCTTGTAACAGACCGAATTTGACCTTAATCGGAACGGTGGTTTCGGGACCACGAATCCGAGTTCGAGAAATATTTTAATAATATATTTTGAGTCTTTTATATGTGAATTAATGTGTGTGAAAGTTTTGTAGAAAATTTTTATCGTTTGAGTGCTTAATTTGTTAAAAAGGACCTAATCGCGTAAAGTGAAAAAGTGGTAGACTAAAGTGAAATGTGCTTAATTGATCATGGCTTTATAATATGAAGTATATAATGGGTAAATAACCCATTTTATATGTTATTGGCCGGCCATGGACAAGTTTTTCCTTAAGTTAAAATGTTTAGTTATTTTTAATTATAAGGTTAGTTTAGTAAATTGGTATTTATTTATTATATGTTAAAATAACCAAGAAAAGAAAGCCATCGTCTTTTCACTCATCCATGGCCGAATGTGGAGGAAGAAATAAGCTTTTGTTTCTTTGAAATTTTGGCACTTTGAAGCTAAAATTCAAGGTGAGTTTTTAGTTAGTTTTCGATAAATTTTACGTTTTTGAGATCGTTGCTTCGAATCAGAGTTGACCCATGTTAGAATTTTTGAAAATGAGCATGTATGAGATTTGGCCATTGCTAGGTTCTTGTGATTTTTGGTGATTTATGATTTGAGATAAATGATATGTTAAAGATTTACAAATTTTGTATTAGGAATTTTGGTGAAAATTTTGTATTTAGGGCTAATTTGTAAAAATGAAATTTTAGAGGACTTAATTGCAAAATAAATGAAATGTGAGGGCTTGTAAAGTCCCTAGGAACATTCGGCCCTTGTATAGTATTAGCTAATTTGATGTATTTTGTGTGTTATGCAAAATAGGACTAAATTGCAAGGTAGTGAAATATTAGGGTAATATGGTAATTTGTCTAATTATGTGATTTGGGACAAAATTGAATTGAAATGTACTTGAATGAGCTGAATTTAATGTGTTTTAGATCAAGAGCAAAGAAAAGCGGAATTGGATCGGGAAAGACGAAGGTTCTCGAATAGCCGATTTACACGGTCTATCAACAACCGGGGTAAGTCCTTAAGCAAATATACGTTAAAGATTTATTTACAACTATGATGAATAATGAAACTTGAATATTTAAAGTATAATTATAGATAATAGCCGAATGTAGAAGTATGGTATTGAATTGAATTTACTTTGTAAAACGAAAAGTGTATAAATATGTTTTGGTTGGTATGTGAAGGTAATATGATCTATATGAGTTGTTTGCATTGTTGATGTTATGAAATGAGTGTTGAATTAATGATCATATCTATATCGGGCTTTAAGCCTAGCAAAGCTTCGTGTTTGGTGTTATTTATCGGGCTAAATGCCTAGCGTGCCTTGTGCCGGTGATGTAATTCGGCTATGAGCCTAGCAGGCGTTGTCTTGGTGATGTATATAAGGCTTATTTCCTAGCAGGCTTAATGCCGGTGATGTGTTATAAATCCTTTACAAGGTGGGATGTAAATACTTAAATAAACAAAATGCTCGGGTAAATATAAAGGTTTATGAATGCAAGGAACAAGGTATGTGATTATCTTTCCTTTCAAATTACATAAGTGGTAGAATAGTTAAAGTTTTTGATAATGAGTCTTTATGATATGTGTATTTAAATTATTCATTAATAAGTGTGATATGTATATTGAATATAAGCTTGGTGATATCTTTGAGATTCGGTCAAAGGTAAAAATGTCAAAAGTGAAAGTTATTGAAAATGCATATCTGTATATATATATATGATTAATCATATATACTTGCGATATATGTTATACTTGTTAATAAGGTAATATGCGAATACTTAAGGCTTAAAGTGCTGGAAGGGTTGTATACCTTCAATGAGGGAATAATAGATGATAAGTTACATAGACGGCTGTTCGACCATATTGAAATTACTATTTGTTAAATTACTTGAATTTACAAATATATTTATATATGTATGTCTGCTAAATGTTGGAATATTTGACTGTTGTTTCGTAAATGCTTAAGACTTACTAAGCTAGTGAGCTTATTTCGTGTGTGCTCTTTGTTCTGTTTTATAGATTTTCCATCAAGCTACGGGCATCTGAGGATCGTCGGAAAAGTCAACCACACTATCTCCCCTTGTGGTATTTAATCTTAGTTTTGAACCGAAGGCATGTATAGGTTAGACTAAGGTTTAGATTAATGACTTTCGGCCTTGTATATATATGAATAGCCTTGCGAAAATGGCTATTTCTTTTGATTAAGTTTAATTCCTATGTTCTTGATATAATGGATTGATTATGATATTAAGGGATGTGAAATTTGGCCATGGTTTAATCATGTATGGAATATGGTCAAATAATATGCCTATTATAACTAGATGTGATGCATTTGGGATAAGTATGATATATTGATATGTTTTGCATTCATATTGATTTGGTTCGAATGAAGTGGATATAGTTGAGATGATGTTCTTTGGGTTGTAAATTAATGTGGTCTATTTGGATTATTAAAGATGCCATGTTAATGTTGATGAGTAGTAAGTTATTTTAGCCTATATTCGGCCATGGTACATATATATTTGATAAGTATGGTTTGATTTTGTGGTTTAAGGCAATTTGGGCTAAAACAATGAATTGATAAGGTATATTGGTTTAATAGACGTTCATGTATGTATAATATTTCACAGTCTATATGTGCAACCGTTTGATGCGTAAATATATGTTTATAATAATAATGTGTACATGAAAACATTTGTACATGGATTGATTTCAAAAATGGTATGTGCTAATTTGGTATTTATAAATATTACGTATATATATATATATATATATATATATATGGAATGCTTTAAGAATTCTATTGGATTAAATATGTAGGTGACTATTAGATTTTTGTCTGTGTTCATGTTATAGGTGAATAAATGTCTAAATATTATATACTTATGTAGTCGTTGTTTTTTTTAAATGACCATGTGATTTTATAATGCAAGTTGTTATATTAAGACCTGATAGAATATATATATATATATTCATTTGTGATAGCATGAAATGATATGAATTTATCAAGTGTTAGTTGGATGGAGTGTATGGGCTTGGTAATTGTTATGGTAAGACCTCGTAACCCTAATCTGGCGACGGATACGGGTTAGGGGTGTTACATTTGATTGGTATCAGAGCTTACGGTTTAGTCAATTCTAGGACTACCGTAGCGCGTAAGAGTCTAACTATACATGCCTTTGTTATATATATACATTGATAGTGTGGTGACTTCTAACATTCTGAACTGTGTTTTATATAGTAAATGGACACTGATCCTGAAAGAGCCGTAGTAGATGATGTAGAGAGTGTAGCGCCTGACCGTGCACGAGGATTCGTGCCGGTAGACTCTCGACCAGTTTCAGGTAACCACGAGGCGGAGGCTAAACAAGCCTTCTATCAGATGATGAACGAGTGGTTTACCCAATTTATTCAGACTAACCCAGCTGTACCCCAACCTCCACCCCCAAATAATCCAACTCCGATTCCTTCAGCACCCCCGATGATAGATCCGATGAGATCTAGTAGGCCTCCAGTTGATAAAATTCGGAAATTTGGGGCCGAAGAATTCAGGGCCAATGATGATGATGACGCAGAGCGAGCCGAAATGTGGCTTGATAACACTATTCGGGTATTAGATGAGCTATCTTGTACTCCAGATGAATGCCTGAAGTGTACTACATCTTTACTTCGGGACACTGCATATCACTGGTGGAATACACTAGTATCAGTGGTTCCAAAAGATAAAGTGACATGGGATTTCTTCCAGAATGAATTCCGCAAGAAATATATCAGTCAAAGATTCATTGATCAAAAACGAAAAGAATTTCTTGAACTGAAACAGGGGCGAATGACTATGACAGAATATGAATGGAAATTTGTCAGGCTCAGCAGATATGCTAGAGAGTGTGTTTCTACTGAAGCTATTATGTGCAAAAGGTTTGAAGACGGTCTGAATGAAGATATAAAGTTGCTTGTTGGCATTCTTGAAATTCAAGAGTTTGTGACGCTAGTTGAGCGAGCTTGCAAAGTCAAGAGCTCGGAAAGAGAAAAGAAAGGCTGAGACAGAAGCTAGAGACATTCGTAAGAGATCTTCGGGTAAGACCTTCCATCCCACATCCAAGAAGTTCAGAGATGACTTCAGCCGACATAAAGCTACTTCAGATTTACCTAGACGTGATCGACCTCCAGTGGGCTCCCGAGCTACCTCGATGGCTAGTGTTGGAAACGCTCCACAGAATCGAGTTGAATGCAAGCACTGTGGGAAATGGCATTCCGGGAGCTGTAGATTCCATGATCGGTCTTGTTTTAAATGTGGATCGTCAGACCATTTTATTAGGGAATGTCCGATGTTAGTTGAGCAGAATACAGTTTAGAACATTAAGTCGAGCAACATGTCAGTGCGAGGTAGACCACCCAGACATTCAGGCAATGTATGTGGTAGTCAGAGAGGAACGAAGAACACTGCAGTTCGATCTGAGGCTAGAGCTCTAGCTAGAGCTTATGCTACGCGAGCCCGAGAGGATGCTTCCTCCCCCGATGTCATTACCGGTACTTTCACCCTTTATGATACTACTGTGATTGCATTGATTGATCCTAGTTCGACTCATTCTTATGTGTGTGAAACTCTAGTATTCGGTAAGACTCTGCCAGTTGAGTCTACTGAGTTTGTTATTCGTGTGTCCAACCCTTTGGGTAGATGTGTGCTTGTTAATAAAGTGTGTAGAGGTTGCCCGTTGATGATTCGGGATTCTTGCTTCCCAGCTAATTTAATGTTGTTGCCCTTCGATGAGTTCGATATAATTTTGGGAATGGACTGGTTAACTTCCCATAATGCAGTGGTGAATTGCAAAAGGAAACTTATTGATTTGAGATGTCAGAACGGGGAGATCATCAGAATTGAATCCAGTGATTTATGTGGGTTTCCTACAGTAATATCTTGGATGTTAGCCCGGAAGTATGTGAGAAAAGGGTGCGAAGCTTATTTGGCTTATGTACTGGATAATAAATTGTCTGAGAAACAGATTGAATCTGTATCGGTTGTATGTGAATACCCAGATGTGTTTCCTGAAGAACTACCGGGTTTACCACCAGTACGAGAGATTGAGTTCGGCATTGAATTAGTACCGGGAACGACTCCGATTTTGATAGCTCCGTAACGGATGGCACCTACTGAGTTAAAAGAGTTGAAAGCGCAGTTACAAGAGTTGATGAGATAGGGGCTTTGCACGCCATCGCTTCTCTCCTTGGGGTGCACCGGTTACTGTTTGTGAAAAAGAAAGATGGAACGATGTGAATGTGTATTGATTATCGGCAACTGAATAAGGTAACTATAAAGAATAAGTACCCGTTACCTCGAATTGATGACTTGTTTGATCAGTTGAAAGGGGCTTCAGTATTTTCGAAGATAGATTTGAGATCGGGCTATTATCAGTTGCGAGTCAGAGATACAGATGTGCCAAAGACTGCATTCCGGACGAGGTACGGACATTTTGAGTTTCTGGTTATGCCTTTTGGACTCACTAATGCACCTGCTATTTTTATGGATCTAATGAATCGGGTCTTCAGACCTTTTTGGATCGGTTTGTGGTTGTGTTTATTGATGATATACTAATCTATTCCAAAGATGAAACCGAGCATGCCGAGCATTTGAGATTAGTGGTACAAACTTTGCGAGACCAACAACTGTATGCAAAGTTTAGTAAGTGTGAGTTCTGGATGAATGAAGTCAGCTTCTTGGGTCATGTTGTTTCAGCATCAGGTATTCGGGTGGATCCAAACAAAATAGCAGCTATACTCGATTGGAAATCGCCAAAGAATGTTCCCGAGATCCGAAGCTTCCTAGGCCTTGCGGGATATTACAGACGATTTGTAAAAGGTTTTTCTATAATAGCTACACCTTTGCCAAAGCTACTACAGAAAGATGTCAAGTTTGAGTGGTCAGAAAAGTGTCAGAAAAGTTTCGAGCTGTTGAAAGCCCTTACGACCAAGCTCCAGATGTTAGATCACCTGAATCGGGTAAGAATTTATTATTTTTAGTGATGCTTCTTTGAATGGGTTGGGTTGCGTTTTGATGCAGGAAGGCAAGGTTATAGCCTACGCTTCGAGACAATTGAAGCCGCATGAGAGAAATTATCCGACTCACGATCTGGAATTAGCAGCCATTGTTTTCGCATTGAAAATTTGGCGTCACTACTTATTCGGCGAGAAATGTCACATTTATTCAGATCATAAAAGTCTAAGGTATTTGATGACTCAGAAAGATCTAAATTTGAGACAACGCGGATGTTTAGAATTGTTGAAAGACTATGAATTGGTGATTGACTACCATCTGGGAAAAGCTAACGTTGTTGCAGATGCGTTAAGTCGAAAATCATTGTTTGCTCTTCGTGCAATGAATGCCCAGATAGCTATGTCTAGTGATGGTTCGATCATAGCCGAGTTACAAGCAAGATCGATGTTTATTCAGCAAATTTGTGATGCACAGAAAGTTGACAAAGATTTGATTGCTAGTCGAATTCAGTGTGAAAAAGGTGCAGAATCAGATTTTCAGATTTGATGCAAATGACTGTTTGAATTTTAAAAGCCGAATGTGTATTCCGAAGAATTCAGATTTAATACAGATGATTCTGAGTGAGGCCCATAGTGGTCGACTATCGATACATCCGGGTAGCACGAAAATGTATAATGATTTGAAACAGTTCTATTGGTGGCCTGGCATGAAGCGGGATATATCTGAATTTGTTTCCAAGTGCTTAATCCGTCAGCAAGTAAAAGCTGAGCATCAAGCGCCATCCGGACTACTTCAGCCAATCATGATACCTGAATGGAAATGGGATAGAATTACAATGGATTTTGTATCCGGTCTCCCTATGACACCGAGTAGGAAAGATGCCGTCTGGGTTATAGTTGATAGACTGACTAAAACAGCTCATTTTGTGCCAGTTCGTACAGACTTTTCACTCGATAAACTTTTCGAATTGTACGTATCACAGATTGTGAGATTGCATGGTGTACTGAGTTCCATTGTTTCAAACAGAGACCCGAGATTCACATCGCGGTTTTGGAAGAAGTTGCAAGATGCTTTAGGCACTAAACTTCATTTTAGTCATGACCTTTCATCCGCAAAATGCACGGTCGATCTGAGCGAACTATTCAGATACTTGAGGACATGTTAAGATGTTGCGTTCTCGAATTTGAAGGTACGTGGGAACGATACCTACCTTTGATTGAATTTGCTTACAATAATAGCTTTCAATCTAGTATTAAAATGGCGCCTTATGAAGCCTTGTGCGGGCGAAAATGTCGAACACCATTATACTTGGGTCGAGCTCACGAGAATAAGATACACGGGGTTGATTTGATTAAAGAAACAGTAATGTAAGGTAGCTATTATTAGAGGCAATTTGAAAGTCGCCGGATAGTCAAAAGTCCTATCTTGATCTCAAAGCGTAAAGACATTGAATTTCGTCGGAGATCGTGTATTCTTAAAAGTTTCTCCGTGGAAGAAAGTACTCCGATTTGGTCGGAAAGGCAAGTTGAGTCCGAGATTTATCGGACCGTATGAAATCATCGAACGTATTGGGCCGGTTGCTTATAGATTGAAGTTGCCCTCTGAGTTAGAAAAGATACATGATGTATTTCACGTTTCGATGCTTCGTAGATATAGATCAGATCCGTCACATGTGATTGCTCCATCTGAGATTGAAATCCGACCCGATATGACATATGATGAAGAACCGATCCGTATCTTAGCTCGGGAAATAAAAGAGTTGAGAAACAAGAGAATTCCATTAGTGAAGATACTATGGAATCGTCACGGAGTTGAAGAGGCTACGTGGGAGCCTGAGGATTTAATGAGACAACAATATCCGACTTTGTTTAACGGTAAGATTTTCGGGGACGAAAATCCTAAAAGGGGGGAGAGTTGTAACAGACCGAATTTGACCTTAATTGGAACGGTGGTTTTGGGACCACAAATCCGAGTTCGAGAAATATTTTAATATTATATTTTAAGTCTTTTATATGTGAATTAATGTGTGTGAAAGTTTCGTAGAAAATTTTTATCGTTTGAGTGCTTAATTTGTTAAAAAGGACCTAATCGCGTAAAGTGAAAAAGTGGTAGACTAAAGAGAAATGTGCTTAATTGATCATGGCTTTATAATATGAAGTATATAATGGGTAAATAACCCATTTTAGATGTTAGTGGCCGGCCATGGACAAGTTTGTCCTTAAGTTAAAATGTTTAGTTATTTTAAATTATAAGGTTAGTTTAGTAAATTGGTATTTATTTATTATATGTTAAAATAACCAAGAAAAGAAAGCCATCACCTTTTCACTCATCCATGGCCGAATGTGGAGGAAGAAATAAGCTTTTGGTTCTTTGAAATTTCGGCACTTTGAAGCTAAAATTCAAGGTGAGTTTTTAGTTAGTTTTCGATATATTTTACGTTTTTGAGATCGTTGCTTCGAACTGTATTTGACCCATGTTAGAATTTTTGAAAATGAGCATGTATGAGATTCGGCCATTGCTAGGTTCTTGTGATTTTTGGTGATTTATGATTTGAGATAAATGATATGTTAAAGATTTACAAATTTTGTATTAGGAATTTTGGTGAAAATTTTGTATTTAGGACTAATTTGTAAAAAATGAAATTTTAGAGGGACTTAATTGCAAAATAAATGAAATGTGAGGGCTTGTAAAGTCCCTAGGAACATTCGGCCCTTGTATAGTATTAGCTAATTTGATGTATTTTGTGTGTTATGCAAAATAGGACTAAATTGCAAGGTAGTGAAATATTAGGGGTAATATGGTAATTTGTCTAATTATGTGATTTGGGACAAAATTGAATTGAAATGTACTTGAATGAGCTGAATTTAATGTGTTTTAGATCAAGAGCAAAGAAAAGCGGAATTGGATCGGGAAAGACGAAGGTTCTCGAATAGCCGATTTACACGGTCTATCGACAACCGGGTAAGTCCTTAAGCAAATATCGTTAAAGATTTATTTACGACTATGATGAATAATGAAACTTGAATATTTAAAGTATAATTATAGATAATAGCTGAATGTAGAAGTATGGTATTGAATTGAATTTACTTTGTAAAACGAAAAGTGTATAAATATGTTTTGGTTGGTATGTGAAGGTAATATGATCTATATGAGTTGTTTGCATTGTTGATGTTATGAAATGAGTGTTGAATTAATGATCATATCTATATCGGGCTTTAAGCCTAGCGAGCTTCGTGTCTTAGTGTTATTTATCGGGCTAAATGCCTAGCGTGCCCCTTGCCTGGTGATGTAATCGGGCTATGAGCCTAGCGTGCCCTTGTGCCGGTGATGTATATCAGGCTTATTGCCTAGCAGGCTTAATGCCGGTGATGTGTTATAAATCCTTTACAAGGTGGGATGTAAATACTTAAATAAACAAAATGCTCGGGTAAATATAAAGGTTTATGAATGCAAGGAACAAGGTATGTGATTATCTTTCCTTTCGAATTACATAAGTGGTAGAATAGTTAAAGTTTTTGATAATGAGTCTTTATGATATGTGTATTCAAATTATTCATTAATAAGTGTGATATGTATATTGAATATAAGCTTGGTGATATCTTTGAGATTCGGTCAAAGGTAAAAATGTCAAAAGTGAAAGTTATTGAAAATGCATATTTGTATATATATATATGATTAATCATATATACTTGCGATATATGTTATACTTGTTAATAAGGTAATATGCGAATACTTAAGGCTTAAAGTGCTGGAAGGGTTGTATACCTTCAATGAGGGAATAATAGATGATAAGTTACATAGACGGCTGTTCGACCATATTGAAATTACTATTTGTTAAATTACTTGAATTTACAGATATATTTATATATGTATGTGTGCTAAATGTTGGAATATTTGACTGTTGTTTCATAAATGCTTAAGACTTACTAAGCTAGTGGCTTATTTCGTGTGTGCTCTTTGTTCTGTTTTATAGATTTTCCATCAAGCTACGGGCATCTGAGGATCGTCGGAAAAGTCAACCACACTATCTCCCCTTGTGGTATTTAATCTTAGTTTTGAACCGAAGGCATGTAGAGGTTAGACTAAGGTTTAGATTAATGACTTTCGGCCTTGTATATATATGAATAGCCTTGCGAAAATGGCTATTTCTTTTGATTAAGTTTAATTCCTATGTTCTTGATATAATGGATTGATTATGATATTAAGGGATGTGAAATTTGGCCATGGTTTAATCATGTATGGAATATGGTCAAATAATATGCCTATTATATCTAGATGTGATGCATTTGGGATAAGTATGATATATTGATATGTTTTGCATTCATATTGATTTGGTTCGAATGAAGTGGATATAGTTGAGATGATGTTCTTTGGGTTGTAAATTAATTTGGTCTATTTGGATTATTAAAGATGCCATGTTAATGTTGATGAGTAGTAAGTTATTTTAGCCTATATTCGGCCATGGTACATATATATTTGATAAGTATGGTTTGATTTTGTGGTTTAAGGCAATTTGGGCTAAAACAAAGAATTGATAAGGTATATTGGTTTAATAGACGTTCATGTATGTATAATATTTCACAGTCTATATGTGCAACCGTTTGATGCGTAAATATATGTTTATAATAATAAAGTGTACATGAAAACATTTGTACATGGATTGATTTCAAAAATGGTATGTGCTAATTTGGTATTTATAAATATTACGTATATATATATATATATATATATGGAATGCTTTAAGAATTCTATTGGATTAAATATGTAGGTGACTATTAGATTTTTGTCTGTGTTCATGTTATAGGTGAATAAATGTCTAAATATTATATACTTATGTAGTCGTTGTTTTTTTTAAATGACCATGTGATTTTATAATGCAAGTTGTTATATTAAGACCTGATAGAATATATATATATTCATTTGTGATAGCATGAAATGATATGAATTTATCAAGTGTTAGTTGGATGGAGTGTATGGACTTGGTAATTGTTATGGTAAGACCTCGTAACCCTAATCCGACGACGGATACGGGTTAGGGGTGTTACACCTCTCATTAGCTAGCTTAAGCTTTGAGGGCTCCAAATATACAAAAATCATCAAAATTAAACACCAAGTTGACTTACTTGTAAGGATGAGATGTAGCTGAAATTTTCAAGCTTTCAAACCCTTAAGCTTGCTGATATTTTTCGTGGAGAAGAAGGCAAAGTGAAAAGATGGTAGCCTTGGCTTATTTCATCTTATTTTATTCATTTGTCAACTAATACCACCAACTTTTTGACCAACATTTAATGCCTTTGTCACCCTAGCTTCCTATGGCCGGCCAACACTAATTCAATGGCCTAATATCCCTTTAAGGACCTCCAATTTATAGTCTTTAGCTATTAGACACCCCTAGCAAATAAAATAGAACTTTCGCACTTTATGCGATTTAGTCTTTTTTCGCAATTAAGCCCTCCATCATAAAAATGAAAATGCCAAAATTCTCATGCATCCTTATAAACATGTTATAACACATAAAATAAAATGAAGATAATTTCTCTAACCTCGAATTAGTGATCCCAAGACTAGTGTTCTGACTAGCCCCTAAATCGGGATGTTACAATTCTACCCCCCTTAGGGATTTTCGTCCCCGAAAATCTTACCAGGAGAAGTTGCTTTTAACATTCCTGAAACGTTTCCACCAACTCATCAAAATCACAAATCGATTTATCCTCAAGTTTCTCTCGCCAACAACCTTTAAGCTGTAGTACACAAGGTCGAAGCACAACTTGGGACCTAGATTACTCTTCCTCGCGGGCACATATATTCAGAAATCTTACAACTGTGAACTCGACACATGCTAAAATGATCATTCGGATCTTTATCGCACACTTCACTAAAATTCGGATGACATCCCCCTCCTTGGAAATCAAGTCACTTCAAATTTGAAATCTATTGTATTTTATCTCATTCTATCACTAGGTTATTGACCGACTGTAATAGTCCTGACTTGCACGCTAAAAAAAATTCAGCTTTTAGTGGTCGACTACTTCTGACCATAAACTCAATCATATCATAAAACGTACTCAGTTGTCAAACATTTATGCATATAATTGCATCTTTTCTTAATCTTGCATGAGTAGACCTTCTATTACCAAGTCTCATACCAAAACCTTCTGTATAAGTTCTGAATTCATCAATATACACATTCTACCTTAAGGTAACATCAACAATGGTAATCTTATTCGACCTGAATTTTAACGTCTTAGTCAAACTCACTCAGAGCTTATTTAAAATATCATCCATGGCATTAACTAACCATACACAAGTCATAGGCTTGATGCCGTACTTACTTACAATTGCCTTTATTTAGCACATACCGTGCCACACATCATACTCATTTCTTCGTGACTCATTCACGAGTACCTGTATTCACTCATTCACATGACTTTAGTACAATTCTCATTTCTACTTCTAAACTCATCTAATTATCCCATTAATCACTAGGGATAGTCAAAGACGCATATTCATCGTCATTACTATAGGTACAAAGCCAATGCCACATCTCCGAGGTGGTCTTACATGGAGTCACCTCTAAATGTCAATGCCATATCCCGGATAAGGTCTTATATGGACTTCCACATCAAGTATCGATGCCATATCCCAAATATGGTCTTATACGATTCTCATTTTCATTACCGAAGCCATATCCTGGATATGGTCTTATACGGGATCTCAACTCGGTGCCGAGGCCATGTCCCGAACATGGTCTTATACGGGACCATATCTATTTCATATCTCAATGATGGCATTTTCATATTCAATATGGTCCGTTAGGAATTCAACATCTCATTCAACATTAACTAATCAATTTAGTAAAGCATTATACATCAATGTAATGCCAAGCATTCTCAACATGCTAGTATAAATGTTACATAATCACATACAAACTTACAAACTCTTTTTCTCGATTCACACTGAACTCAATACTAAAACTTTCAGTTAATAGTAACTTTAATGACTTCTAACCTAACCATCGCGGTTAAAATGTTTCAATGAGCATACCTCTGTATCATGCTCCGCACTCATGTACACATAGAATTTCATTCTCCTTATTGATTCATGCGTAAATATACACTTAACTAGAATCATATCCCAATACATCAATCTACTCTTTTCTCCTCACTGAGAATATATTTCAAACACACTCTCGTTTGAGTTTCCCTTGATGTGCTAATTTAAAACATTTACTATCGTCATATCTCAGGATAGTAGAGACATCTCAATCAAGTGCATTAACTCTATCCGGTTTACCCGAAAACCCATCGCACAACGTGAAACTTGTGATTTCACCTCTTATACTAGAATTATCACAATTCTATGATCAAATCAAAAGTGCAGTCATAGTAAATATAACTACCACAACTCAAAGAACATACACTTTAAAGATAACCATGATCAACGGAAATAAAAGAGAAATCTCACATAAAGATTTATCACTAACTTCCTCCTCAAAGTACCAGAATAAGGTTACGAAGAGATAAAGGAATGTCGATTTCAATTGATTAAATCAACAACTATTTTTTTTCTAATCTTACAGTCAGCTAACATTCTCACACAATCACGATTCATGGAAAGAACAACAACATCACCCCTAAAAGGCAACAAATATTAATACGAAGTACTCAAAGAGATCATTATGGTCCATACAACTATGGTTGTCATGGTCAAACACTTTCACAGTTCAAATATTG
This sequence comes from Gossypium sturtianum, assembly GCA_025698515.1. Lineage (NCBI taxonomy): Eukaryota > Viridiplantae > Streptophyta > Magnoliopsida > Malvales > Malvaceae > Gossypium > Gossypium sturtianum. The sequence goes on from CM046952.1 coordinate 97,274,676, forward strand.
TTTCTCCAACCATTTTCGTTATCAAAACTTTTTGACTATTCCTTTTCATTAGTGAACATCAAATCAGGAAGGTCTCGATAAGCATACACCTCAGGCTTCCTACTCAATTGAGTCAAATAGCCTAGGCCAACTTTCTCTTTACTCTTGACATTGCATAATCAGTGCAATCTTTAAAACATTCAGATATTCTTCTCAAAGCTGTTCTCACTTTCTAACTACCCTTATCTCGATATACGTTACTACTTGTTTTGCCACTAAACTCTTTCATTTCGTACTCATGAGCTTATTCAACTTAACCCTCGTAAGGATACATTATAAATCAATAGTAATAAGGGGCTGAGGCCATAAAGCCTCTAACTTGACTCTCATGACTACATACATATGATTTAACATTCATCATTAATGAAATATCATTGTAGTCACATAACTTGCTCCAGGCAAATTTTCACACTTACTCATGCTACAATTGTTTCTATCACCTATCATCTCGAACTGTGACTTCACTTACTCAAGTTCCACTTTAATGTCGACTCGAGTACTCAACATTAAACTCTAATTTCTCTTACCATCACTTATCAAATTAAAGAATGTCTTACGGGTTTGAGTACGTCGTTTACTTAATTTCCATAGTCCAACTATTGTCTTACTCGTATCATAACGTTATAGTCCAGAGATTACCTTACATGTTTTCACGATGCCATAGCCTCGCTATGGTCTTACACGAAATCTCATACCAATACCAATGCCATATCCCAGATATGGTCTTACATGGGAAACTCATGTTGATACCAATGCCATATCCTGGATATTGTCTTGCACGAGATCTTATATCAATATCGACGCCATATCCCAGATATGGTCTTACACGATTTCGTGCCGAAGCTAGGTCTCCGACGTGGTCTTACACGGAATCATTATTCGATGCCGACGCCATATCCCAGATATGGTTTTACACGGGATCACGTATCGTTGCCAATGACATGCCCCAGACATGGTCTTATGTAACACCCCAAACCCGGTCAACACACCACGACCGAATCTGGCATGTTACAGGGGAAAACGTTTTGAAGAAAATAGGTTACCGATTAAATTTTTGAGTAAAACTCTTTGTTGTTTTATGCTTGTAGAATTCAGGTGCATGATTAGTTAAAACCGATACTTTGCTTTGAAATCCTGCGATTAGATCCTAAAACTCAATCATTGTTCCATAAGCTTAGAAAATGGTTATGTTATTTTAAAATCCGATGTTCTTTTCTGAGTTATTTAGAAATCGTTGAGTTGAGTGGGGAAAACCTCAAGTTTTGGAAATCATTTGAGTTGTTGTCATTTTCAATTAGTAAATGTTACCCGATGGTAAAGTTTTGAAAACCATGTCGTTTGTAGTTAGAAAACATTGGGCTTAAATTATTAAATCTATCAAGTAATTAGTTTGACCATGTTTAAAACAAATCCAAACCTTATAACTAAACCAAAAACATAACTTAAAAGGCCTTATTACAAACCCAAATAAAAATGAAAACCAAACTTAAATGAAAATAAAGTACCCAAATCAAGTCCATGTAAAACCCAAAGTTATTCAATGCATGGCCACCTCGAGTCCACCCGGCTCCTCATCCGCGATCTATGAATCACTGAAAGATAAGGAGAAGGTGAGTCACCAAGACTCGATGCATAACTCCTTCTCCCGGTTAATGCAACATACTTACACAAATCATAACCAAGCAATACATATAATACACCCAAACCTAACCATCCATAACTCTGTTTCTACCCCGTGTGGTACCAAACCACTGGTGGTGCCAAACCACTGGTGACCCAAAGACACGTTATCCAATAATAATGTGGTGCCAAACCACTGGTGACCCAAAGTCACGAATAATCCATCTGTGGGGCCAACCCACATTGTGATACTAAATCACTGGCGACAATCCCGTAATATCAAGTGTGAGGCCAACCCACTGTGGTGCTAAGCCACTGGGACGAGTCGCTATGAGGTGCCAAACCTCTGGTGACCCAAAGTCACAAAATATCAATAATCCAGGTGTGGGGTCAACCCACGTGTGATACCAAATCACTGGCGACAATCCCATAATATCAAGTGTGGGGCCAACCCACTGTGGTGCTAAGCCACTGGGAGAAGTCGCTATGAGGTGCCAAACCTCTGGTGACCCAAAGTCACAAAATAATCTGTGGTACCAAACCACTGGAGGTGCCAAACCTCTGGTGACCCAAAGTCACGGATATCATCTTTCCCCCTCCACTTATATCACCCATACCAATGCAACGCTCATGTAAATCATGTCATCATGCTTTAAGGTGAACATATAGTAAATATAACATAGATCGTATTTTCATGCATCCTACAACAAATCATATCGAACGGACTTACAGAATCCTTGCTGATACCCTTACGGTATCATATCAAGATCTACACAATTTCGCTTTTAACACATTCAGGTTATTAACATATTACTAGGTTATAAAGTGTGTAAGTTACACACTGCTACTAACGCTTCTGCTCAATCCCAACCCGATCTATCGCACTAGATCCCCTTGCCCTACATTCGGCCAAATCACAAGACTATTAACAAGGCCATTCGACCACACCAACAAATCCCGGAAGGGTGAGATAACGCACAAACAACACCACCCCTTACCGCGCTTACGAAACAAATCACACACCGGTATGCGAGACCGATCCTCCCCTACATTCGGCCAACAACAAACCTTAGTCTCAATAGCCTTCTGGCTTTTCAACAACTTATAGAATGATGAACCAACATAGATACCCTTACCACTTGACTTACCAAACTCGATTGTTAGAGAATAGAGGGCATGGATCGACTGCTTCACAACCCCGGAGATCCCTTCAAAACCGATTAGAGAAAAGACCCAAAAGAGATCCACCCTTATTGATATTCGGCCAAAGCAATGTAAGAAAGAAAGAAAGACTTTTCGACAGAGAGTTGAATGGTGAAGGAGTTTCACTAAGGTTGATAGAAGCGGACAAATAGGGTTCACTGGAGTGGAGAAAGAGAAGGGAAAAGAGAAGTGAAAGAAGGAGAGGGAATTCGGAAAAGGAAGGTAAAGTGAATTTCGGCACAAGAGTTTGAGAAAGGAAGAAAATAAAAAGTGAAAGGGAGAAGATGGACACCTTCAGCTTTGAACAAAAATGGAAAAGAAAAAGGGAGAGATGGGAGGGTAGGGGATTCGGCCAAATACCAAGAAGAAGAAAAAGAAGTAAAATGAAATAAAAATTAAAGAACCCAAGAGAACATTCGGCTAGGTGCAAAAACAAGAAAGAAGTTTCGCTTTTCTTCAATATGTGCACTAGGAAAATCGGCAATGCTCAAGAATGGTTTTCACTTTTTTGATACGCTAAGCACACAAGAACCTCACTAGCCGAAAATGCCCCATTAGGTGCCTAAGAAAATTCGGCACGCGCCCTTCACTCACTTCCTAAAACCGAACACTCCTCCAGGAGGAGTTCAAAATTTGGCCACTTCCTCAAATTCCTCTTGGCCACTAATTCAAACGAATTTGAATTCCACAAGCTCCTTATTTTTCTCCTTGCCACCAATTCAAATATTTTGACTTGGTCCATCCTTATCTCGACAGAGTTTGTCTTTGAGCACAACTCCTCCCCATTGGCGTCAAAATGTAAAGCGTAAAATGGGATTTCTGTTGCTCGAACTGAAGTTCTCCCACCGCTTGTGGCGTCATTCTCGGGGCCCTAAGTGGTGCCTCCTTGCCACTGCCAAGCCAATTCTTGTGCTACAATACCCCACGAATTACACTTAACCCCTAGCTCCTTCAGCTCCCTTTTCTAAAAACTTAAAAGCAAAAATTTTCCTATCATCTGGGCCTACTCTAGACTTATAACTAACTCTTAAAACACCTCAAATAACCACACCACAGTCCATACTCATGCAAAACAATTCAATCACAACTAACCCCTATTTCAGGATATTGCAGTTCTACCCCCTTAAAAATAATTTCGGCCTCGAAATTACCTGGTCAAAAGAGTTGAGGGTATTGCTGTCTCATCACATCCTCTGGTTCCCATCTAGCTTCTTCCACGCCATGGTTTTGCCATACTACTTTCACCAGTGGAACGGACTTCTTACGCAAGACTTTCACATCTCGATCCGAATCACGCACCGGTTCCTCTTCCATGGTCATATCTGGACTCACCTCTATTTCTTCCATCGCTACAACATGCGATGGATCTCGAACGATAACGCCTAAGCATGGAGACATGGAACACATCGTGAATCGACTCACTCTGCCGGGCACTCGAGCCGATAGGCTCTTTGGTCCCACTCGTCCTCGATTACTTCATATGGCCCAATAAACCTTGGACTTAATTTTCCTTTCCTTCCAACCTCAATACCTTCTTCCACGGTGAGACCTTCGAAAGACCTTGTCACCCACGGCAAACTCTATTTCCCTCCGCTTGAGATCGGCATATGACTTCTCGCCTGTCCAAGCTTCTTTCAATCGAGCCTGAATCAACTTAACTTTATCCTCGGTTTACGCAACCAACTCTGGGTCCCAACATCGACGCTCACCCAACTCCGTCCAAAGATGTAGGTGTGCGACACTTCCTACCATACAAAGCCTCGTATGGTGCCATCTTGATGCTTGCTTGGTAACTATTGTTGTATGCGAACTCACCTAATGGTAGAAATTCTTCCCGCTACCTCTAAAGTCCAAAACACAACCCTCAAAGATATCCTCTAAAATCAGTATAACCCTTTCTCGGTGTCCGTCGATCGTGGATGAAATGTCGTACTGAAATCCAACCGCGTACCCAAAGCCTGATGCAACGCTTTCCAAAACCTCGACGTAAATCTGGGATCCCTATCCGAGATGATCGATCTTGGCACACCATGCAACCTCACTATCTCGACACATACGACAGCTAACTTCTGAAGCGAGTAATCAACCCTTACCGGTATGAAGTGAGCTGACTTAGTCAAACGATCCACAATTACCCAGACTGAGTCCTTCTTACTAGGCGTAAGGGGTAATCCACTGACAAAATCCATAGTGATCCTCTCCCACTTCCACTGTCGAATCTTCACCGCCTGAAGCAAGCCTGACGGCAACTAATGTTCAGCCTTGACCTGCTAACACGTCAGACACTTTCCCACAAACCCCGTTACTTCCCGTTTCAGACCTGGCCACCAAAACTGCTCTCTTAAATCCCTGTACATCTTACTACCTCCAGGATGCATAGCGTATGGGCTGCTATGTGCGTCCTAAAGAATCCTCTGCCTTAACTCGACATCCTTCGGCATACAAGCTTTTCCTTGAAAACGCAGTACTCCATCACTGGACAAACTATAATCCTCTAAACCACCATTCTGAACTTGCAACTTCCGCGCATTCAAACCCTTATCCACTAGTTGTTTCTCCTTGATTTGCTCTACCCAGGTCGGCTTAACCTGCAATTCTGCCAAAAGACTCCCATCGTCATACAAGCTAAGACGAGCAAACATCTCTCTTAAGTCTGGTACAACCTTACGGCTCAACGCGTCTGCCACCACGTTAGCCTTGCCTGGATGATACTCGATTGAACAGTCGTAGTCCTTCAACAACTCAATCCATCTACGCTGTCTCAAGTTCAAATCCTTCTGAGTCAAAAGATACTTCAGACTCTTATGATCTGTGTAGACTATCGACCTTTCTCCATATAAGTAATACCTCCAAATCTTCAAGGCAAAAACCACTGCTGCTAGTTCCAAGTCGTGCGTCGGATAATTAACCTCATGCGGTCCTAGCTGTCGAGATGCATAAGCCACTACCTTCCCGTCTTGCATCAGCACATATCCCAAGCCAGTATGTGATGCATCGCAATATACCGTGAATTCCTTCCCCGCCTCATTTGAATCAAAACCGAGCTTCACTCGTAATCCTTTTCAACTTGTCAAAACTTTCCTCATGTTTCTCGGACCACACAAATGGAACCCCTTTTCTCAACAACTTGGTCATCGGTCTTTGCGATCAAAGAAAATCCTCTACAAACCTCCGATAATACCTGCGGGACCTAGAAAGCTTGAATCTGCAGCAATCGACTTAGGCGACTTCTAATCCAACATCGCCTCAATCTTTTGAGGATCCACTCTAATCCCTACCGATACTACATGACCCAAGAAAGTCACCTCTCTAAGCCGAACTCGCACTTACTAAATTTAGCAAATAATCGCTTTTCCTTAGAGTTCGCAACACTACTCGCAAATGCGCGTCATGATCATCCTCCGATTTCAAATACACCAATATGTCGTCTATAAACACCACGATAAACTGGTCCAAATACTACTGAAACACCCGATTCATCATGTCCATGAATGCTGCCGGCGCGTTAGTCAACCCAAACGGCATCACCAGAATTCGTAGTGCCCATACCGAGTCACGAAATGCCGTCTTGTGAATATCGACCGCTTCACCTTTAGCCGGTGGTATCCTCGACCTTAGATCGATCTTCGAGAACACCGATGCACCCTTAAGTTGATCAAACAAGTCATCTATCCTGGGCAACGGATACTTGTTCTTGATCGTCAGCTTATTCAATTGGCGGTAGTCTATACACATCCGCATCGTACCGTCCTTTTTCTTGACAAAGAGTACCGGTGCTCACTAAGGCGGCTGCCAGGCTGAATGAAACCCGTGTCCAACAACTCCACGAATCGGAGCCTTTAGTTCCACCAATTCCTTCGGCGCCATCCTATACGGGGCAATAGACACTGGCGCAGTTCCGGGTAGCAAGTCTATTGCAAATTTAACCTTACGATTCGGAGGCAGTCCCGGAAGTTCCTCTGGAAATACGTCAGCAAATTCCTTTACTGTTCGAACATTCTCCACAGCAGACTCCTTAGCCCCTTCGGCTACCTTAGCCTTTTCCACTAGAACAGCAAACTCACGCTCCTGCTGTGGAGCAATCAGCAACCTCAGCTCATCTCTCAAACCGTCATCAAACTTGACACACCGCTCATGTTCTGTAGCCACGATACCCCTAGCATACCGGCTCAACCTTAAAAATTCCGCCTCGTACTCCGATACGGACTTACTCCCCTGAACCGATCCTCGAAGCGCCTTTGTTTGCATCAATGTAGCTAGATCCAATATATTTCTTTTGATACGCTACCTTAAAATATTCCCAAGTGAAATCATCCGCTGCAGTACTATCCCGAACCGTGAGCCACCACTGGTATGACTCATCCCGGAGAAGCAACACTATCCCCTTGATTTCTCCTCGGCGATCGATCCAAATCGCCCATGATTCGCTCCGTCGCCTCTAACCAATACTCACCAGTCTTGGAGCCACACGAAAACACCTCAAAAACCTCGGCTCCATTGGCTCTGAGTCGCTCGAATCTGATTTCCGAGCTCCTGCGCCTCCACCTACTCCAGCTACCCTCTCAAGAACTTGCAGCATCGCCTGCGACACTGTGTCATCCCCCGTCTGATCCTGAAACTCACCACATACAGCTGGTGGTGGTGCCGGTATCTCATTCTCTGACCCCTGACCAGACCCCACTGGTTCAGAAACTGTCATCCTACCCCGACCACGTCCTCGCGTATTACGACCACGACCACCTCGAGTGCTCATGACTAAAGTCTTGACTTATCTGATTTCCAGGTTTTACGCGTCAGTCTTTATTCCACTGTTATTAAAGCACAGTCTTATGAATAGTTCTTATTAGAGAGTTTTGTTTTTTTTTCGCGAGTTCATAGAATCCTATAAGTTTTAATCTCTAGGGTAGTCCACCATGTAACATCCCAAAAGCGGGGCTATTTGAAATTTCATTATTTTTCTTGTGTATGAACTTTGCTTTGTGTCATTATTTATGGAATGATAATGATTAAATTAAGACTTTGTGTTGGCTCGGTTTAATGGAAAAATTCAGTTTTTTTTAACTTCTAAATGTAAGGGAGCCTTGGTAAGTGGTGTTATAAGGATAAGAGTGGGTAATTTAACACGAGAATAGGCCCCAGTAAAGTGGCAAAAAGAAGCCCACCTAAGGGCTAGAGATGACGCCACAAGGGGGAACAAGGGAGCTTGTGTTCTGTCACGGAAATCCCTTTTTAGTTCTTTTTGGGCGGCACAAGGGGGAGAGTTTTTCTCCCTTCAAACTCTTTTATTAGGTGTAAATATTAGAGGATAATAGAAGAGTTTTAATTATAATAATTAGGAGAAGATATTCAAGGATAATGGATGAGATATTGGGAGATTATTTTTTTATTAATTCAAAGTGATTTGAATTAATTCAAATTAGTGGCCAAGAGAGAAGCAAGGAGTTGGTCGAAATTTGAACTCCTCATGAGAGGAGTGGGCGGCAATGCTACTAAGGGGGTGCTGGGAATGGCTATAAAAGGAGCAACCTAGCACCTTTCTTTCTTTTCTTCATTTTTCTACTTGCCAAAACCCTAGCCCTCCTCCTCTCAATCTTCTTTTTATTTTTTTCTTCCAACCTCCCAAACCCATTTAGCCGAAACTTCTCTCCCTCTCATCCCCATTATTTTCCTTCCTTCAATAGCCGAATACACCCCTTGAAGAACCGAATCTCGCACTCCTCCTTGGCGACATTGTTAACCGAATACTAAAGGAAGTATAAGGCTCTTTGGAAGTTAGTTTGCAATCGGTTTGAGGAAGGTAAGAAGGGCCGAATTTTCCTCTTTTAATCTTGTATTTTTGTCGACTAAAGTGAAAAGAAAAGCCGAAATTTTGTGTTGGTAACGGCTAACCATTTATCTTCTTTGGAACCAATTCCACTAGGTATCCCGAATTTTGAAGTGCTTAATCCCAACTCCTATCCTCTAGTAATCGATTTGGTAAGTAATGGTAAGATTTACATTGGTTAGTTATTTGATATCCATTTAAGCCAAGGCTACTAATGGGAGTTATGGCAATGGCCGATTGTAGGGGAGCAAAATAAATAGTTTGGTGACTGGTACTCAAGGGCATTAGGTAAGGCTTCCGTTAAATCTTAACCCCTTTTGGGTATTTTGGTTTTGGCCGAATAGGCCTTTGGGGTACTAACTCCCATGTTTGGCCGAATATAGGGCAAAGACTTAAGTGTGGCCGACTTCTCTTTTGGATTTAGACTCCTTGTTGGTGACAGTGTGTACATACACACCATTTAACTTGTTAATTATGCTAAGTAATGTGATTGCTAACTTGATGTGTGTAGCAATGGCTTGAATACCATAACGGTATACGGGGTAACCTCGTAAGTACTGTGCATATGATTGCTATTTTATGCTTTTGGGAAGCATGTTTGTGATAATACATATGATAAATCTATATGTGACTCGTTGACTATGTGGGTTGATTGAGTGGAGGCGGTGTATTTCGTCTTGTTTGCACACCGTTGCTTTGGTAGCACATCGTGACTATATGTCACCGAGAGGTTTGGTACCTCCAGAGGTTTGGTACCTCATAGCGACTTGTCCCCGTGGTTAACACCACCGTGGGTTGGCCCCACTTGAGATATGGGATCGTGCCGCGGTGATTTGGTATCACACGATGGGTTGGCCCCATCACCGAATTGTGTCTGCGGACACCGTGCTTTAGTAGCACATTGTGACTATATGTCACGGTGGTTTGGCACCACCAGTGTTTTGGTAACACATCGTGACTACGGTCACCGGTGGTTTGGTACCACGTGGGGTAGACAAAGGTGTTTGGTTGGCTAGGTTGGGTACATGATACTTTGCTTAATTAATTTGTTATTTGATGTGTATGAAAATGCTTTAAAATGGGGAAGGGTTACATATTGGGTCTTGGTGACTCACCTTCTCCTTTAACATTTTTCAGGTGACTCGTAGATGGCGGTTGAGGAGCGGTGGGACTCGAGGCGGCCATGCAAAGGATTTTAATTTACGTAACTTTGAATTGATAAATTCTATTTTGGGTTGTAATAAGGCCTCCATAACTATAGTTGCATTTTATTTTATTTTTTTATGTTGGATATCGACTTAAACTATGTCATTAAAATTAAATTAAATCACATGTTTTCTTAAGTTAACACGTGGAAGTTTAAACGTGCCATCGGGTACACTTGAAACTTGTACAATAACCTGGATTTAATTAAAATTCCAAATTAGATCTAGGGTTAGCTTAGCAAGACAACCGAAAGAAAAAGAGTTTACAAAGGAAGTTAAATGTTTTTACTCAAAGAGTGTTCACAAGGTTTTACTCAAGAACAATCAAATTCGGTCGTGGTGTTTGGGCCGGGTTTGGGTTGTTACAAATTGGTATCAGAGCCCAGTTCAAAGCTCGGCTGTGGGGGGGGCCAAGGCCCAAAATGTTTTGGTAGGCCTTTTTGAATTGTTTTGGGTTTTTAAGCAGCATGGCCCGAGTCTCCCACATTACCGATCCGCCTGTAAGTACATCTAAACCTTTACGTGAATTGTATTCAGTAGAAGGGTAGGAAGCATGGAACGTAGATAGACTTATAGGACTTGGACCCTAGGGTTAGATTACTCAAACACAACGAAGCATAAGACTTAAAGAACTAAACCAACCTATGACCTAGTCAATGAGCTAGGGTGTGGTAACCCCTATACGCATGTCTAGGATTGGATCCGGAAGAGCTTGGTATTTAAGCAGTCCTCGTGACTCACCTCCTCTTCGCAGGTATCCTACCTGGTGCGTAGCTTTGGTTCACCCTAACTCGGAAGGCTCGGTGGTGTGGTAACCTGCGTGCGCATGTCTAGAAAGGTTCGGTGAGAGCTTGGTATTTAAGCGGTCCGCGCGTGACCCACCTCCTCTTCACTTGAATTCCGCACAGGTGCGTAGCTTTGGTTCACCCCGACCGGTGAAGGCTCGGTCATAGGCTAAAAACAATGATTAAAACCCAAAAAGGGAATTAGCCTTGTTTTTCAAAATAGAACGAGACAACAAGCCCTAATGTTTTCAAAACTTATCCAATAACCCTCTTAAACCCTAGAACACTAGGTATACCATGTTTTTCTCTCTCGAAAACTTGACTTGTGAAAAATTACAAAAATACCCTCAGTAGGAAAAAGACGAAAATACCCACAGGTTAGAAGTGGGCGAAATGTCCGATGAGTGAATAGGTATGGAAAGTATTAAGGAATGGATGCATGGACTTCTTTGTGTGAACTAGGATAGGAAATCTGACATTGTTTGCTCGAAAGAATCTCTCGATTAAACCTCATCCATAAAACTTCTTCGCGAGTAATAAAGTGAAACAAATGCTAACGCATAAAATTTTTCTTAATCGATTAAAAGCGCGGTAGATAGAATGAGTTCTAGAGGACGTGGACGCCGTGGACGTGGTAGGGGTAGGATGACGATTGTCCGAACCCGTCAGTCGACAAGGCTCGAGAAATGAGGTACCACCGCCACCACCACCTCCTACTTTTAGAGCCGAGGAGCCGGAGCGCACCGGTGGCGACCGGTATCGCAAGTCGTGTTGCGAGTCTTGGAGATGGTGGTCGGGCTGGTGGAAGTGTTGGAGCTCGGAATCGTCCCCGAGCGACTCCGATCTAACGGAGCGGAGGTATTCCGAGGTGTGTCGTGAGTGGCACCCGGTCTGTGGAATCGCTAGAGTCAATCGAGAGGATCATGGATGACCTTGACTTTGACCGATGAAGAGAAGCCGAAAGGCGCGTGTCGCTTCTAAAGGATGAAGCGTACGTTGGTGGCTTACGGTTCGAGATGGGGCTACAACCGATGATTTGACTTGGGAGTATTTCGTAACCGCCATCGAAAAAGTATGTGGGCACTAGCTACACTGACGCGCAGAGAAAGGCTTTTCTGGGATTAGTTCAAGGAACTAAGTCCGTGTCGGAATATGAGGCGGAATTTTTAAGGCTGAGTAGATATGCGAGAGGCATCGTGGCTACTCGAACATGAGCGCCGTGTCCGCTTTGAGGACGGACTCGAGATGATTTAAGGTTCTTGATTGCCCCACAAAGAGTTCGTGAGTTCTCATCTCTAGTGGAGAAGGCTAAGGTAGCCGAAGGAATCAAGGAGGCCGTGAGGCGTAACTATAGTAAGAACAATCAGAAGAGAAGTTTTGGGTCAGCTGGATCAAGCGGTAGTACTCAGAAAAAGGCTAGGCCAAGTGGGCCCAATCAGGCAGCAAGGCCCACAACTGCTAATCAAAGGCCGACTCAGTGCAATCGCTGTGGAAAGACCCATTGGGGAGGATGTTGGGCCGGTGATAAAGGATGCTTTGAGTGTGGGTCTTTGGAGCATCGCGTCAGAGATTGTCCCCAAAAGCTAGCTAAGAAGCAGCCAGAAGGGCAGAACCGTGCACAAGATAGAAATGTAGGACCACGAGGGTCGTGGTAATGGTAGAGGGGAACAACGCCCCAACCGAGGTCGTGGAACTCAAGGTAGAGGTTCAGGCAACACAGAGGCTAGGCAGCCTGGCTTAGTCTATGCAGCAAGGTGTCGCGAAGAAGGTGACGCACCGGATGTCATAACCGGTACGTTTCTAATTTTTGGTTTTCCTTATGTTGCATTGATTGATGTGGGCTCGACACACTCATACATTGCTAGTAGTGTGGTAGGAACTATGGACCTAGACTCAAAGCGCTTCTAGGGAGATGACCGTAGTTAGCCCCTTAGGTCACTCCGTAGTCGTAGATAAACTCTATAGAGGCGCACCCCTAGAACTTCAAGGGGTAGTTTTTGTAGCCGATCTAATGGAACTACCATTTGGAGAGTTCGATTTGATCCTCGGTATGGATTGGTTGGTTAAGTACCAAGCAAGGTTGGATTCGCGACCAAGCGCATGGTTCTTAAGGCGGTGGAAGGTGATGAAGTGGTTATGATAGGAGATAGGAGGAATTACCTATCCAACGTAGTGTCCTGCCTTGAAGGTGAAAAGATGGTCAAGAAGGGTTGTGAGGCGTATTTGGTTCGAATCAGGCTTTGGAAGCTAAGGAGTTAGTAGTTGAAGAGGTCCGAACGGTTGGGGAATTTGTTGATGTGTTCCCGGAAGAACTTCCGGGTTTGCCTCCGGATCGAGAAGTCGAATCGGTATAGATTTGCTACCCGGACGGCACTGTGTCTATAGCACCATACCGAATGGCACCAAAGGAATTGGTGGAGCTAAAGGCTCAAATTCGTGGAGCTCTTGGATAGAGGATTTATACGACCAAGTATATCTCCGTGGGGCGCGCCTGTGTTGTTTGTCAAGAAGAAGGACGGTTCTATGCGGATGTGCATCGACTACCGTCAGTTAAATAAGTTGACGATCAAGAACAAGTATCCGTTGCCTCGGATTGACGACTTGTTCGATCAACTCAAGGGTGCCTCGGTGTTCTCGAAGATAGACCTTAGGTCGTTATCATCAACTTAGGGTAAAGGAGGCTCGATGTTCACAAAACGGCATTTCGAACTCGGTATGGGCATTTTGAGTTCTTGGTAATGCCATTTGGGTTGACTAATGCGCCGGCGGCATTTATGGACTTGATGAACAGAGTATTCCAGCAGTACTTGGACCAGTTCGTCGTGGTATTCATAGACGACATATTGGTTTACTCAAAGACGTAAGAGGAGCATGACAAGCATTTACTGTTAGTTCTGCAAATATTGAGGAGAAGCGATTATATGCCAAATTCGGTAAGTGTGAATTTTGGTGAAGGAGGTGGCTTTCTTAGGTCATGTAGTGTCACCAAGGAATTAGAGTAGACCCCGCAAGATTGAGGCAAGATCGGAGTGGAAACCGCCTAGGACGGTGGTCAAATACGAAGTTTTTTGGGTTTAGCAGGATACTATCGGAGATTCGTGGAAGGATTCTCTCTAATAGCAGCGCCAGTTGACTAAGTTGCTAAGGAAGGGTGTCCCATTTATATGGACGGAAAAGCGACAAGAAAGCTTTGATAAGCTAAGGAAGATTTTGACTAAGCTCCGGTTTTGAGTACGACTGAAGCAGAAAGTTATTCACGATCTATTGTGATGCATCTCACACCGGTTTGGGGTGTGTATTGATGCAAGATGGGAAGGTAGTAGCCTATGCATCTCGTCGATTAAGATCGCATGAGGTTAACTACCCAACTCACGACTTAGAGTTAGCAATGCCGGTGCGTCTTCGCTCAAGATATGGAGACATTACCGTATGGAGAGAAGTCGACGGGCCTACACGGATCATAAAAGCTTGAGGTATCTTCCGACTCGAGAAAGATCCGAATGCGAGGCACGTCGATGGATTGAACTACTAAAGGACTATGATTGTTCAATCGAGTACCATCCGGTAAGGCTAATGTGGTAGCCGACGCATTGAGCCGGGTGGTGGTGATGACGGACTTGAGAGCAATGTTCGCTTCTGTTAAGTCTGTATGATGATGGAAGTCTTTTGGTCGAGCTTCAAGTTAAGCGACATGGATTGAGGAGATTAAAGAAAAGCGATTAATAGATGAAGGCTTGAGTTCTAGGAGGGTACAAGTTCAAGGCGGTGGTTTGGAAGGGTACATCATGTCTAGTGAAGGAGCGCTTTGCTTTCAAGGACGAGTCAGTATGCCAAAGGATCCAGATTTAAGGCGAGAAAAATTCTCCAAGATGCACATAGCAGCCCATACGCTATGCACCACAGGGGAAGCAAGATGTATGGAGATTTACGAAAAGCAGATTTTGGTGGCGGGGTTGAAGCGTGAGATAACGGAGTTCGTAGGGAAGTGTCCGACGTGTCGCAGGGTTAAGGCTGAACATCGGTCCACCATCGGGACTACTTCAACCGATAAAGATCCTCAATGGAAATGGGAGAGGATCACCATGGATTTTGTTAGTGGGCTACCCCTTACGCCCACCAAGAAGGATGCGCTTTGGGTAATTGTGGATCGCTTAACTAAATCAGGCTCACTTCATGCCGGGTGAGAGTGGATTACTCACTCCGAAGCTAGCGAAGCTATATGTGGGTGAAATAGTGAGGTTGCATGGCGTGCCGGTGTCGATTATCTCGGATAGGGATCCCGATTCACGCTAAGGTTTTGGAAAGCGTTGCATCAAGCTTTGGGTACACTACTAGATTTCAAGATGGCTTTCCATCCACATCGACTGACGATCGGAAGGGTGATACGTGTTTTAGAAGACATGTTAAGAGGTCGTGTCTTGGATTTTAGTGGTAGTTGGGAGGAGTACCTACCATTAGCGAGACCGCCTATAACAACAGCTTATCGTTTAGTATTCAAATGGCTCCATACGAGGCCCTCTATGGGCGAAGTGTCGTACTCCTACATGTTGGACTGAGTTGGGAGAAAGACAAGTTCCGGGTCCAGAATCGTAACCGAGACGGAAGACAAAGTCAAGGTGATTCTGGACTCGCCTCAAGGAAGCATCGGATAGGCGTAAGTCTTATGCCGATCTCAAACGCAAGGAAGTGGAGTATCTTTGTGGGAGACAAAGTCTTTCCGAAAGTGTCGCCTTGGAAAAAGGTGTTGAGATTTGGGCGGAAAGGAAGTTAAGCCCAAGGTACATTGGGCCATATCTTCGTTTGTGAAGCGAGTAGGACCAGTGGCTTATCGGCTAAAGTCGCCGGCAGAATCCGAGTCGATTCATGACGTATTCCATGTATCAATGCTTGAGGCGGTATCGGTCGAGATCCTTCGCACGTTGTGCCGATGAGCGTAAATCAAGTGAATCCGGATTTATCTTTTGAAGAGGAGCCAGCCTCGGATCTTAGACCGAGATGAGAAAGTTCTACGTAGGGAAGTCGGTGCCCTTGGTGAAGGTACGTGGCGGAACCATGGTATAGAGGAAGCTACGTGGGAACCCGAGGATGTAATGAGGCGCAATACCCCCACCTTTTCTAGTTAAGGAATTTCGAGGACGAAATTTATTTTAAGGGGGTAGAATCAGAACATCCCAAAAGCGGGGCTATTTGAAATTTCATTATTTTTCTTGTGTATGAACTATTGTGTCATTATTTATGGAATGATAATGATTAAATTAAGACTTTGTGTTGGCTCGGTTTAATGGAAAAATTCAGTTTTTTTAACTTCTAAATGTATGGGAGCCTTGGTAAGTGGTGTTATAAGGATAAGAGTGGGTAATTTAACACAGAATAGGCCCCGTAAAGTGGCAAAAAGAAGCCCACCTAAGGGCTAGAGATGACGCCACAAGGGGAACAAGGGAGCTTGTGTTCGAGTCACTAAATCCCTTTTTAGTTCTTTTTGACGGCACAAGGGGGAGAGTTTTTCTCCTTCAAACTCTTTTATTAGGTGTAAATATTAGAGGATAATAGAAGAGTTTTAATTATAATAATTAGGAGAAGATATTCAAGGATAATGGATGAGATATTGGGAGATTATTTTTTTATTAATTCAAAGTGATTTGAATTAATTCAAATTAGTGGCCAAGAGAGAAGCAAGGAGTTGGCCGAAATTTGAACTCCTCATGAGAGGAGTGGGCGGCAATGCTACTAAGGGGGTGCCGAATGGCTATAAAAAGGAGCAACCTAGCACCTTTCTTTCTTTTCTTCATTTTTCTACTTGCCGAAAACCCTAGCCCTCCTCCTCTCAATCTTCTTTTATTTTTTTCTTCCAGCCTCCCAAACCCATTTAGCCGAAACTTCTCTCCCTCTCATCCCCATTATTTTCCTTCCTTCAATAGCCGAATACACCCCCTTGAAGAACCGAATCTCGCACTCCTCCTTGGCAAAGATTGTTAACCGAATACTAAAGGAAGTATAAGGCTCTTTGGAAGTTAGTTTGCAATCGGTTTGAGGAAGGTAAGAAGGGCCGAATTTTCCTCTTTTAATCTTGTATTTTTGTCGACTAAAGTGAAAAGAAAAGCCGAAATTTTGTGTTGGTAACGGCTAACCATTTATCTTCTTTGGAACCAATTCCACTAGGTATCCCGAATTTTGAAGTGCTTAATCCCAACTCCTATCCTCTAGTAATCGATTTGGTAAGTAATGGTAAGATTTACATTGGTTAGTTATTTGATATCCATTTAAGCCGAAGGCTACTAATGGGAGTTATGGCAATGGCCGATTGTAGGGGAGCAAAATAAATAGTTTGGTGACTGGTACTCAAGGGCATTAGGTAAGGCTTCCGGTTAAATCTTAACCCCTTTTGGGTATTTTGGTTTTGGCCGAATAGGCCTTTGGGGTACTAACTCCCATGTTTGGCCGAATATAGGGGCAAAGACTTAAGTGTGGCCGACTTCTCTTTTGGATTTAGACTCCTTGTTGGTGACAGTGTGTGTATACACACCATTTAACTTGTTAATTATGCTAAGTAATGTGATTGCTAACTTGATGTGTGTAGCAATGGCTTGAATACCATAACGGTATACTGGGTAACTTTGGTAAGTACACATGCATATGATTGCTATTTTATGCTTTTTGGGAAGCATCTTTGTGATAATACATATGATAAATCTATATGTGATTTATTGACTATGTGGGTTGATTGAGTGGAGGCGGCAGTATTCGTCTTGACGAGCACCGGTGCTTTGGTAGCACACCTTGTGACTATATGTCACCGAGGTTTGGTACCTCCAGAGGTTTGGTACCTCATAGCGACTTGTCCCCGTGGTTAACACCACCGTGGGTTGGCCCCACTTGAGATATGGGATCGTCCGCGGTGATTTGGTATCACACGATGGGTTGGCCCCATCACCGAATTGTGTCTGCGGACACGGTGCTTTGGTAGCACATTGTGACTATATGTCACCAAAGTGGTTTGGCACCACCAGTGTTTTGGTAACACATCGTGACTACGGTCACCAGTGGTTTGGTACCACGTGGGGTAGACAAAGGTGTTTGGTTGGCTAGGTTGGGTACATGATACTTTGCTTAATTAATTTGTTATTTGATGTGTATGAAAATGCTTTAAAATGGGGGAAGGGTTACATACTGGGTCTTGGTGACTCACCTTCTCCTTTAACATTTTTCAGTGACTCGTAGATGGCGGTTGAGGAGCGGTGGGGACTCGAGGCGCCATGCAAAGGATTTTAATTTACGAACTTTGAATTGATAAATTCTATTTTGGGTTGTAATAAGGCCTCCATAACTATAGTTGCATTTTATTTTATTTTTTTTATGTTGGATATCGACTTAAACTATGTCATTAAAATTAAATTAAATCACATGTTTTCTTAAGTTAACACGTGGAAGTTTAAACGTGCCATCGGGTACACTTGAAACTTGTACAATAACCGGATTTAATTAAAATTCCAAATTAGATCTAGGGTTAGCTTAGCAAGACAACCGAAAGAAAAAGAGTTTACAAAGGAAGTTAAATGTTTTTCTGAAAGAGTGTTCACAAGGTTTTACTCAGTAACAATCAAATTCGGTCGTGGTGTTTGGGCCGGGTTTGGGTTGTTACACACCATCACTAGTCATTCATAGCATATCATCATAATCAAATGCAAACATCGCTTAGGGGTACTTACAGGGGGACGATTGTCTGCCGGACTCTTCGGTGCCATGCGTTTCAACCCATGTATTTTCCAACAATACCATACTTTAAAACATTTTGGGCCTCGGGCCTACACCCGAGCCTTTGAACTCAGCTCGATACCAAAATTGTAACACCCCAAACCCGGTCAACACACCACGACCGAATCTGGCATGTTACAGGGGAAAACGTTTTGAAGAAAATAGGTTACCGATTAAATTTTTGAGTAAAACTCTTTGTTGTTTTATGCTTGTAGAATTCAGGTGCATGATTATTTAAAACCGATACTTTGCTTTGAAATCCTGCGATTAGATCCTAAAACTCAATCACTGTTCCATAAGCTTAGAAAATGGTTATGTTATTTTAAAATTCGATGTTCTTTTCTGAGTTATTTAGAAATCGTTGAGTTGAGTGGGGAAAACCTCAAGTTTTGGAAATCATTTGAGTTGTTGTCATTTTCAATTAGTAAATGTTACCCGATGGTAAAGTTTTGAAAACCATGTCGTTTGTAGTTAGAAAACATTGGGCTTAAATTATTAAATCTATCAAGTAATTAGTTTGACCATGTTTAAAACAAATCCAAACCTTATAACTAAACCAAAAACATAACTTAAAAGGCCTTATTACAAACCCAAATAAAAATGAAAACCAAACTTAAATGAAAATAAAGTACCCAAATCAAGTCCATGTAAAACCCGAAGTTATTCAATGCATGGCTACCTCGAGTCCACCCGGCTCCTCATCCGCGATCTATGAATCACCTGAAAAGATAAAGGAGAAGGTGAGTCACCAAGACTCAGTGCATAACTCCTTCTCCCGGTTAATGCAACATACTTACACAAATCATAACCAAGCAATACATATAATGCACCCAAACTTAACCATCCATAACTCCGTTTCTACCCCGTATGGTACCAAACCACTGGTGGTGCCAAACCACTGGTGACCCAAAGACACGATATCCAATAATAATGTGGTGCCAAACCACTGGTGACCCAAAGTCACGAATAATCCATTTGTGGGGCCAACCCACGTTGTGATACCAAATCACTGGCGACAATCCCGTAATATCAAGTGTGGGGCCAACCCACTGTGGTGCTAAGCCACTGGGACGAGTCGCTATGAGGTGCCAAACCTCTGGTGACCCAAAGTCACAAAATATCAATAATCCAGGTGTGGGGCCAACCCACGTGTGATACCAAATCACTGGCGACAATCACATAATATCAAGTGTGGGGCCAACCCACTGTGGTGCTAAGCCACTGGGACGAGTCGCTATGAGGTGCCAAACCTCTGGTGACCCAAAGTCACGGATATCATCTTTCCCCCTCCACTCATATCACCCATACCAATGCAACGCTCATGCAAACCATGCCATCATGCTTTAAGGTGAACATATAGTAAATATAACATAGATCGTATTTTCATGCATCCTACAACAAATCATATCGAAATGGACTTACCCGAATCCTTGCTCATACCCTTACAGTATCATATCAAGATCTACACAATTTCGGCTTTTAACACATTTAGGTTATTAACATATTACTAGGTTATAAAGTGTGTAAGTTACACACCTGTTACTAACGCTACCACTGAATCCCGAACCCGATCTACTGCACTAGATCTCCTTGCCCTACATTCGGCCAAATCACAAGACTATTAACAAGGCCATTCGGCCATACCAACAAATCCCGAAGGGTGAGATAACGCACAAACAACACCACCCTTACCTTCTGCCTTACGAAACAAATCACACACCGAAGTATGCGAGGCTGATCCTCCCCTACATTCGGCCAACAACAAACCTTAGTCTCAATAGCCTTGGCTTTTCAACAACTTATAGAATGATGAACCAACATAGATACCCTTACCACTTGACTTACCAAACTCGATTGTTAGAGAATAGAGGGCTTGGATCGATCGCTTCACAACCCCGAGATCCCTTCAAAACCGATTAGAGAAAAGACCCAAAAGAGATCCACCCTTGTTGATATTCGGCCAAAGCAATGTAAGAAAGAAAGAAAGACTTTTCGACAGAGAGTTGAATGGTGAAGGGAGTTTCATTTAAGGTTGATAGAAGCGGACAAATAGGGTTCGGCTAGAGTGGAGAAAGAGAAGGGAAAGAGAAGTTAAAGCAGGGAGAGGAATTCGGCAAAGGAAGGTAAAGTGAATTTCGGCACAAGAGTTTGAGAAAGGAAGAAAATAAAAAGTGAAAGGGAGAAGATGGATACCTTCGGCTTTGAGCAAAAATGGAAAAGAAAAAGGGAGAGATGGGAGGGTAGGGGATTCGGCCAAATACCAAGAAGAAGAAAAAGAAGTAAAATGAATTAAAAATTAAAGAACCCAAGAGAACATTTGGCTAGGTGCAAAAACAAGGAAGAAGTTTCGGCTTTTCTTCAATATGTGCACTAGTAAAATCGGCAATGCTCAAGAATGGTTTTCGGCTTTTGATACACTAAGCACACAAGAACCTCAGCTAGCCGAAAATGCCCCATTAGGTGCCTAAGAAAATTTGGCACCCTCCCTTCACTCAACTTCCCAAAACCGAACACTCCTCCAAGGAGAAGTTCAAAATTTGGCCACTTCCTCAAATTCCTCTTGGCCACTAATTCAAACGAATTTGAATTCCACAAGCTCCTTATTTTTCTCCTTGCCACCAATTCAAATATTTTGACTTGGTCCATCCTTATCTGATAGAGTTTGTGCTGAGCATAACTCCTTCCCCTTGGCATCAAAATGTAAAGCAGAAAATGGGATTTCTGCTGCTCGAACCTGAGTTCTCCCACCTGCTTGTGGTGTCATTCTCAGGGCCCTAAGTGGCGCCTCCTTGCCACTCTGCCAAGCCAATTCTTGTGCTACAATACCCCACGAATTGCACTTAACCCCTAGCTCCTTCAGCTCCCTTTTCTTAAAACTTAAAAGCAAAAATTTTCCTGTCACCTGGGCCTACTCTAGACTTATAACTAGCTCTTAAAACCCCTCAAATAACCACACCACAGTCCATACTCATGCAAAACAATTCAATCACAACTAACCCCTATTTTAGGGTATTACATCTTATATGGGATCACATGTATTGCCATGGTCCAACAATGGTCTTATTCATCAATTTACCATTAAGCGACTGTACTCATCTCCTGCATCCTACTTAGTCAACTTCTCAGTTTAACTCCCACACTATAATATGTGTGGCTTCATAACAGAGTCATAAAACAAAGCATCATACATTCTCTACTTTAACGGTCACACATGAGATTCAACTATGTTGACATATTGTTCATACATCATTCAATCAGTCGCACATACACACATATCCCGTTCTCTAGATATATTTATCACTCACTATATACACCTTACTCAAAGGTCGAGTATATAACACCATATGCATATCATGTCAATACAGATAAGCTTATCACTTTATAACATTATTGGATTTAGCTCAATTGGGAATCATCTCTGTCTTAACAAAACAATTTCGTTAGAGCCGGGAGATATCACACTATCACGGTCCACCTATGGCATGTATAGCTATACTCTTACTCACGCTAGGTTAGTCCAAGAACCGACTAAACCATAGCTCTTATACCACTAAATGTAACACCCCTTACCCGTATTCAAGCTGGAATAGGGTTTGAGGCATTACCTAACTGATCTTTCTTAAACATCTTGATTGGGGTTATAAAATTTTGTTTAAACTCATCACTTGTACATACTCGACCTAGGAGTCCCTACACATACTTCTGAGAGGTACCGGAACTATCCCGGGAACTTTTACGAATTCGAGAAACTTCTCAATAAAACAGGGGCCACACGCCCATGTGAAGTGGGACACACCCATGTGGGTAGGTCGTGTGGTCACACACGCCCATGTCCCTACCCCGTGTATAAAATCATGAGTTTCTGTTTGTGTCACACGGCCTAGGCACACGCCTGTGTGACTAGCCCGTGGGTGACACTGACTAATTTCACATGGCCTTGACACGCCCGTGGCCATGGCCCGTGTGCTAAAACTTAGCATTCTGACTTATCCACACGGCATATACACACGCCCGTGTGCTTCAGCCGTGGGCAAATTAAATTCTAAATGTAAAGTACAGACTTCACACGGCTTGGGCACACACCTATGTGTTAGCCGTGCCTCTCATATGGTCTTGACACACGCTCGTGTGTCTACCCATGTGGACAATTATCAGGCTATCTACCAAGCCCTTGCCACTCTACATTGCACATATACAAATTCCATTACAAAAACTTCACACATCATCAATTACAAATCTTGGATTATCACATTTGGCGATCTCAACTATGACTTAATCAACCTTAAATACTAGCACTATACATGACATGACTCATAAGGACTTGAAACCTCATACCAAGTGTCTGCTCGATAGTGTGAAAACATCCCCGACGATCTCCAACCCGAGCTAGCTAAATTAACCTATAAGAGATGAGAAAGGAAGAGGAGTAAGCAAAAATGCTTAGTAAGTTCATATGCATATGATAATCAGATACTGATAACCATTAGTTATACCCAACCGTAAGGTATTATAATCAGTTTTACATCTTAAACTCATAGTTACCTACACAATCACCCTTGAAGCTTACTCTTTCTGTCTCTTACCACTTTCTAACCATGCCACGAGCCAGATGCCCATATTAATTAGCATGCATCCCTGCACTTGTCACCATATAATCGCGTAAAACATTTTCAATAAATCACTCATACAGCCCATTACTCATGATACCACACATCATGAATTCTCACTAATCCATCCACAATGCTAAATTACTCAATGGTTCCACACTTAGCCCACCACAATCAGATAGTAGGGTAGTATCGCACCTAGCCTACCAAAAAGGGTAATTATAGTGGTATCACACATAGCCCACTAGATAATATGCTTAACGATAACATCGCACATAGCCCATCGTAGTTAAGCATTTAGGGTGGTATCGCACTTAGCCCACCAACTGGAATAAATAAGCGATGGTATCGCACACGGCCCATCGTTTAATAATTAATAAGGTGGTAACGCACACAGCCCACTGTCATTGTACACTCATGGATAGTTATCCACATGAGTTTATCTATTTCAAATGTTTACCCAGAACATCCTCACACACTACCATTCTTACTTAGCTTTCTACTATAATTGTTTGCATTCACACAATGCATTAATAATTATAACTTATGCAACCAAAGTGCATCATTTACACATAACCCCCTATGGGTTCATCAAATACCGAATTCATCTCAATCCAGTTCTAACACATACATGTACCTCTCATGGTACAACACATTCATTCTCAATTTCAAAATACTTGTTGAGTCATTAAAATTGTTAAGTAACTCCCTTGAGTCTTATACACATAATGTCACATTGACATCATACCCGCGATAGGGTCATACATGAACTAACATATTGATGCCATGTCCCCGACATGGTCTTATATGAAATATCACATCGATGCCATGTCCCTGACACGGTCTTATTCAATATCTCATACCGAGGCCATATTCCAATATGGTCTTACGCGGAACCTTAACTATCGTCATTTCATACCATTTGCATTTCTTACTATTCTTAGATTATCTCTAAGAATTTCATTTATTGACATCTCGTCAAAACGTATTTAATGCATAAATGAAGGCAACATAAAATTTATACAACATCGAATATTAAATATCTCACGTAAGATTTCATTATTTGCATACGAACTTACCTCGATACCGAAAAGGGTAAAAAGGGAGTCTATTTGCCCACATTTCTCTTTCTCCCGTTCTAGGTCCAAATCTCGTTTTCTTCGATCTAGAACAATAAAATTTACCCATTTAATCCCTTAATGATCATATTACAACATAATCTCTACATAGGCAAAACTGACCATTTTTCCCCTATACTTTGGCAAAATTACGATTTTGCCTCTAGGCTCGTAAATAAATTTTCATCCATCTTTTTTACTAATCAAGCCTAGCCAAATCATATTATCTTCTATAGCAACTCAAAATTTCAACTATTTCATGTACTTATTACCAATTTGCAATATTTACAAATTAGTCCTAATTAGGTGTTTTCATAACAACACCTTCCACAAAAGTTGTTTCTCATCTTCCTATCATTCATTTTCTTCCATAAAAACTCTTCAAACAACATAAAATCTATCATGGTAAGTCTCTAGACTTTCAATCATATTGCAAACTAGTCCTCTCATTAGCTAGCTTAAGCTTTAAGGGCTCCAAATATACAAAAATCATCAAAAATAAACACCAAATTGACTTACTTGTAAGGATGAGATGTAGCTAAAATTTTCAAGCTTTCAAACCTTTAAGCTTGCTGATATTTTCGGTGGAGAAGAAGGCAAAGTGACAAGTTGATAGCCTTGGCTTATTTCATCTTATTTTATTCATTTGTCAACTAATATCACCAACTTTTTGACCAACATTTAATGCCTTTGTCCCCCTAGCTTCCTATGGCCGGCCAACACTAATTCAATGGCCTAATATCCCTTTAAGGACCTCAAATTTATAGTCTTTAGCTATTAGACACCCCCTAGCAAATAAAATATAACTTTCGCTCTTTATGCGATTTAGTCCTTTTTCGCAATTAAGCCCTCCTTCACTAAAATTAAAACACCAAAATTCTCATGCATCCTTATAAACATGTTATAACACATAAAATAACATGAAGATAATTTCTCTAACCTTGGATTAGTGATCCTGAGACCACTGTTCTGACTAGCCCCTAAATAGGGATGTTACAAGAGGGCTTATAACAGGATTCTCATTCGAGCTAAGGTGTGTCTGCAACATATGCAAGACCACAACCAATCGGAAAATTCTGTATCCATCGAATTCCATTTATTCAAACAGTACTCATTATTTATTGAGCAATATCAGGCATGTAATTAATTTTATACATTAAATATTTATACAATTCATACATATTCAATTCCAAACATATTAATATACATAATCTAGTTACACGAACTTACCTCGGTACTTGTTCGTTTCGAGAAATCTATTAATCCAACACTTTTTGTTTTCCTCGATCCAACTCCATACTAGGTCTTTCTGGATCTATATAAATAAATTTAACGTCAATTTAATCCATTTCATACTCAATTTAATTCAATTCACGTCCTAGGCAAAATTACCATTTTGCCCCTATACTTTCCATAAATGATGATTTCGTCCCTAGGCTCGAAAAATGAAATCCGTACAATTTAATCTGTATTCCAAGCCTAACTAATTTGTACATATAACATTTACAGCACATAAATTTCATAAAAATCAAAAATTTTCCATGAATTTTACATCTTTAGAATTTAGTCCCTAAATCACAATTTCATGAAAATTCACTTTACAAAAGTTGTTTATCTATCAACAACCTTTCATTTTCTACCATAAATTTCAAATTTTCAGCATATTCATCCATGGAAAAGTTTCAATACTTTAATATCTTTTCAAATTGATCCCCAAAATAGATTAGATTAGGTTATTCCGATCTCAAAAATATAAAAATTACTAAAAACGGGACAAGAATGCTTACCAAATTAGGCTTGCTTGTTTTTCTTTCTCATTCCTAGGGTTTCCATATAATTTTGGGGAAGAAGTTGATGAAATAAGATAATATTAGACTATTATCATCTTTATTTATTCCAAATTCTAATTTAGTCCTTTTATTTTTCTAAATTTCCATGGATGAATCATCAAAAATATCTACTAACTTTTCTTAATGGTTTAATTACCATATAAGGACCTCAAATTTTGAATTCCATGGCTATTTGATACTTATAGCTACTAAAACTCAACTTTTTCATTTTATGTAATTTGGTCCTTTCTATAATTAAACATGAAATCGGTAAAATTTTCTTATTAAAATTTTCATACGTCTTTCCTATCATAATATAAACTATGCAATAATATTAAAATAAATTTTCTTTCTGACTCAGATTTGTGGTCCCAAAACCATTGTTCTGATTTTACTGAAAACGGGCTGTTACAACTCTTCCCCCTTAAAGATTTTTCGTCTTCGAAAATCTTACCAGTAAAGAGGTTTGGGTATTGCTTTCTCATGGTATCCTCTGATTCCCAAGTAGCTTCTTCAATCCCATGTCATTGCCAAAGAACTTTCACTAAAGCTACCTCTTTATTTCTTAATTCTTTTGTCTCTTTTGGCTGAAATTTAATCGGTTCTTTGCTGTAAGTCATGTTAGGTTAAATTTCCACTTCTTTTGGAGAGATAACATGTGAAGGATCTGACCGATACTGTCGCAACATAGGCACATGGAAAACATTATGAATTCTATCAAGCCCCAGTGGCAATGCCAATCTGTATGCAATAAGTCCAATTCTTTCAATAACTTCATATGGCCCGATGAACTGTGGACTCAGTTTTCCTTTACGACCAAACTAGAGAACTTTCTTCCAAGGTGATACTTTCAAGAATTCCTTGTCTCCGACTTGAAATTCTATTTCTTTTCGTTTAAGATTAGCGTAAGAATTTTGACGATCAGAGGCTACTTTCAAACTATTCTGAATCACCTTCACCTTTTCTTCAGTTTCACGAATCAAATCAACTCCATGTATCTTTTTCTCACTGAGTTTCGTCCAGTACAATGGATTTGTACATTTACGACCATACAGAGCCTCATACGGTACCATTTTAAAACCTGACTGATAGCTATTATTATATGCAAATTCAACTAAAGGCAAATATTTTTCCCAATTACCTTCTAATTCCAACACACAACACCGAAGCATATCTTCTAAAATCTGTATCACATGTTCAAATTGTCCATCAGTCTAAGGATGGAAAGCGGTGCTGAAATATAACTGTGTACCCAGAGCTTCTTGCAACTTATTCCAAAATCAGGATGTAAATCGAGGATCTCTATCAGAAATAATGGAGAATAGTACCCCCATGTAGCCTAACAATCTTAGAAACATATAACTCAGCCAATTTATCCAGGAAGAAATCCATACGTACCGGAATAAAGTGTACAAACTTTGTTAATCGGTTGACTGGCTGTAATAATCCATAGTAACTCTTTCCCATATAACTCAGACAATGGCATCTTTCTTTTTTGGAGATAGGGGTAACCCTGATACAAAATCCATAGTAACTCTTTCCCATTTCCATTCTTGTATCGTAACTGGTTGTAATAATCCCAAAGGTACCTAGTGTTCAGCTTTAACTTGCTGACATATCAAACACTTGACACAAATTTAGAAATATCACGTTTCATTCCCAGCCACCAGTACATGTTTTTCAAATCATGGTACATTTTGTTACTTCTTGGATGAACGAACATATTACCATTATGAGCTTCATTTAAAATCTTCAGTACCAGTTCAAAATTATTCGGAACACATATTTTGCCTTTGAATAACAGACAACCTTCGGACCCAATCTGAAATTCTGAATCAGAATTCAACTCACACTGTACCCGTTTAGCTTGTAATTTATCATCATTTTTCTGAGCTTTAAAAATCTACTGCAAAAACGTAGGTCTAGCTTTTAACTCAGCTATGATTGAACAATCATTAGGCAAAGACAACCGGATATTCATTGCTCGCAAGGCAAACATGGATTTTCTGCTCAGAGCATCTGCAACCACATTGGCTTTTCCCGGATGATAATTAATAACTAGATCATAGTCTTTTAATAACTCAAGCCACCTGTACTGTCTCAAATTCAAGTCTTTTTGCAACATTAAATACTTTAAACTTTTATTATCAGTAAATATGTGGCATTTTTCATCAAACAAGTAATGTCACCAAATTTTCAAAGCAAATACAATGGCTGTCAATTCTAAATCATGTATCGGGTAATTCTTTTCATGTGGTTTTAGCTGTCTAGAAGCATAGGCTATTACTTTACCTTATTTCATTAAAACACAGCCTAAACCGGTTCAATGATACATCACTGTAAATTATGAATTCCTTACCCGATTCAGGTTGAACTAAGACGAGTTCCTCAGTCAACAAAGCTTTCAACCTGTCAAAACTCTGCTGGCATTTATCAGCTATTTTTTACGCAGAGTTTGCAACACAATTCTCAAATGATCAGCATGCTCATTTTCATCTCGAGAATATACCAGGATATCATCAATAAATACTACCACAAATCTGCCTAGATACAGTCTGAAAATTCTATTCATTAAATCCATAAATACTACAAGTGCATTAGTCAAGCCAAACGACATCACAAGAAATTCATAATGCTCGTACCCGGTTCTGAATGCTGTCTTTGATACATCTGAGTCTTTTACCCGTAGCTGATAGTAACCAGAAAGAAGATCAATCTTCAAAAATACAGTGGCACCTTTCAACTGATCAAACAAATCATCAATACGAGGCAATGGATAATTGTTCTTGATTGTAACCTTACTGAGCTATCTGTAATCAATACATAATCTCAACCGCCCATCTTTCTTCTTAACAAATAAAACTGGTGCACCCCAAGGTGATGAACTGGGTCGGGAAAAACCTCTGTATGTTAGTTCTTGCAACTATATTTTCAACTCTTTTAAGTCAGTAAGAGCCATTCTGTAGGGTGCGATGGATATCGGTGTTGTCCCTAGAATAGGATCTATAGAAAATTCTACCTCTCTAATAGGTGGTAAACCAAGTAATTCTTCCGAAAACACATCAGGAAATTCACAAACAACCGGAACTGACTTAATCTTCAATTTAGACACTTTAGTGTCCAACACATATGCAAGATAAGCATCATACATTTTCTAACATATTTATGTGATGATATAGCTGAAATTACATTGGACAACCCGTCTAGTTGAATAGATTCAACACAAAGTAATTCACCATTCTGACATTTTAACACAATGTACTTCTGTTTACAATTTACCACTGTATCATGCTGAGTTAACTAGTCCATACCCAGAATCACATCAAATTCATCAAATGGCAACAACATTAAATTAGCCAAGAAATAATAACCCCGTACCATTAACGGACAATTTTTAAAAACTTTATTCACCATCGCATACTGGCCCAGGGGATTTGAACCTTTAACCACGAATTCAGTGGTCTCAATAGGTAAATTTTTAACAGACACTAAATTTGTGCATATGTATGAATGTGTTGAGCCAGGATCAATTAAAGCAGTAATATCAGTATCAAGAAGAGGAAAAGTACCAGTAATGATGTCTGGTGCTGAGGCATCCTCTCTTACACGGATAGCATATGTTCTGGCTGGTTCTCGTGCTCCAGATTTAACGGTTGAATCTTTTGTAGCACCTCGGCTACCATTGACATTGCTAGGGTGACGGGGTGGTCTACCTCTCGATCTGGGGTTACTTGGCTTCAAAGTCTAAACAGTATCTTTTTCCAGCCTTTCTGGACAATCTTTAAGATAGTGGTCGAGAGAACCACATCTATAACAGGCTCCGCTTCTCATATGAAACTATCCAAAATGATATTTATTATAATGTTTGCATCTAGGTTTGGGATTACCAACACTTCCAGCACTTGCTACTGATGGGGTCGGAGATCTCGGATTAAAGCGTTAAGAGCCTCGGTCTTTTCCAGAATACCCCACAGATGAGACAGAACGATCATGATATTTCCTTGATTTCTTTGAAACTGATGATTGTGGCTTACCGATAAGTCTTTTACTTGAAGTTCGGGCTTTCCATCTCTGCCTACTTCTTTTCTTTATTTAATTCTTCAACTTTATGTGCTCGGTCAGCCAATACAAAAAATTCTTTTAATTCCAAAATCCCAACTAACAACTTGATATCTTCATTAAATCCCTCTTCAAACAAGTTACATATGGCAACTTCATTCGGGGTGCACTCTCTGCATATTTTCTTAACTGAACAAATTCCCACTCGTATTCAGATACAGTCATATTTCCCTGTTTAAGCTCTAAAAATTCCTTGTTTTTCCAATCAAGAAATCATTAGCTAATGTACTTCTTTTTGAATTCTATTTGGAAAAATTCTCATGTAACATTTTCCCTCGGTACAACAGAAATGATGGTATTCCACCACTGATAAGCTGAGTCTTTTAGCAGAGATACAACACATTTCAAACATTCTTCAGGTGTGCAAGACAATTCATCCAAAACCCTGACTGTATTTTCTAGCCAAAATTCACCCCTTTCTCGATCATCATCGACAGTAGCCTTGAATTCTTCTACCACATATTTCTAAATTTTATCTATCGAAGGCTTACCAGTTCTAACAGGTTCAGTACCTTGTGGCAAATCGGGAACCAGTTGAGGAATAGCAAGGGGAGGTTGTTGTACAGCAGGATTTGTTCTTAAAAATCCTATGAATCACTCATTCATCATTTGAAATAAGCCTTCTTTTTCCTCCTCACCTCGACCCTCAGATTTGGGCCTTCTACTACTAGATGCAGCTCTTTGAACTAAAGCTGGAGCATTGCTCTCAGCTTCCTCAGATTCAGCTCTAGCTCAATTAGACGACATTAATATATGAAAAACACTTTTAAAATGGTCAGAAAATATCACATTATCACAAATTATATATAATGGCATGTATAGCTAAACTCATACTTACTACGTTAGTTCGAGAATCAGCTAAACTGTAGCTCTGATACTAATAAATATAACACCCCTAACTACTATCCGTCATCGAATCAGGGTCACGGAGCATTACCGGAGTTTATAGATCAATTACAAAAAATTTCATATCATTTACTATTCATATCCGATATCAATCATATAGTCCCTTAATTGGGTCCTCAAGGCCAAAAATACACGTTAGAATCAAATCGAGACTAAACCAGAAACTCAGAAAATTTTTAGCGAAATTTAAAATTTTTTCTTAGGTGTAGGGGACACATGCCACTGTGGTCAGGCCGTGTGGCTCACACGGCCAGGTGACACGCCCGTGTCTTAGGCTGTGTGGACATTTGATGTGAAGCACATGGCCGTGTCCCATCCCCTGTTCAAATTATGGTAGCTACTGACTTGGGTCACACAGCCAACCACACACCCGTGTGCTAGGCTGTGTGGGCAATTTAATTTTCAAAAATTAGGTGCAGGATTCACACAGCCATGAAACACGCATGTGTCTCTGCCCACGTGACCAATTATGAGCATTCTGTTTCTATATTTTTAAGATGCAGGGGACACACAGTCAAACCACACGCCCATGCACATGGCTGTGTGTCACACACAGCTAAGACACACGCCCGTGTGTCTGCCCGTGTGGACAAAATAAGGCCATTTCCTAGTTGAATCGGGTAATAAATTCGTAATTTATAGTGATGCGTCATTGAATGGTTTAGGCTGTGTTTTAATGCAATAAGGACAGCTAAAACCACATGAAAAGAATTACCCTATACATGATTTAGAATTGACAGCCATTATTTTTACTTTGAAAATTTGGCGACATTACTTGTTTGGTGAAAAATGTCACATATTCACTTATAATAATAGTTTAAAATATTTAATGTTGCAAAAAGACTTGAATCTGAGACAGCGCAGGTGGCTTGAGTTATTAAAAGATTATGATGTAACACCCCATACCCGAGTCTGAGGCTAAGACCGGATACGAGACATTACTTTGCTTGAACTTTCTTAAACATGTACTTACGGGCTACAAAATGTCGTTTCGCATTAAAAACTTCTCTTTCTTAATCAAATCATACATTTCATGGGCTTACGAGGACTCAGACTTACGTCCCAAAACTTTCGGAACTCATCTGGAAACTTTCTCTCGAAAAAGGGGTCACACGCCCATGTGACTTGGGACACGCCCGTGTACCCCTAAGACATGCCTGTGTCTTCCATCCTTGGTGGATACTATCAAATTACACACGGCCTTGACATGCCCGTGGCCCTAGCCCGTGTGCCATACCTTGATATACCGACTTATTCACACGGTCTGGAGCACACGCCCATGTGCTAATGGTGTGTCACACACGGCCTGAACAAACGGCCGTGTGATTAGCCCATGTTCTAATCTGACTTAAGACATTAAGGTGTAGGGGACACACGGCCTAGACACACGCCCGTGTGTCTATCCGTGTGGGCACTTAGAGGCTATCTACCAAGCCTTTTACCACTCTCATTTGAATACAATCATATATCATCACATAATTTCACATAGCTTCAATATAACTCTTGAATTAAAGACATTTAATCATAGGAGAAATAAAGTCTTTATCCCATACACTAGGGAGAACTATATCCAATACAATTACAAAAAACTTAAGCCATCATGTATAGCTATACACAACCAAATTATAAATTCTCTTAGGCCAACACAACTTGGCTACATCGCTAAATTTAATACATTTTAAAAAGAATCCCTATACATGCCATGACTGAAAGAACTTGAAACACCATACCAGAGTCTACTCGATAGTGTGAAAACATCTCCGTGACCTCCAACCCGAGCTAATTAAAAACCTATAACAAATGTGAAAAGAAAAGGAGTAAGCAAAAATTCTTAGTAAGTTCATCTGTATACAACTGACAAATACTGATATTCATTGAATATCCATGACTGCAAGGTGTTATAATGAGTTTTTCTCATAAACCCATGGTTACTTACTCAACCACTCTTGAAGCTTACTCATTCTATCTCTTACCACATTCTTACCATGCCACAAGCCAGTTGCTCGTTTAATTAACATACATTTCTGCACTGATCACCACATGATCATATAAAACAACACATCAAGCATTTCCAATAATCCATTCATAATACTAAACTCTCGGTGGTTTCTCACTTAGTCCACCATTGAATCTCTAATAGGGTGGTATCGCATACAGCCCACCAGTCATTTATACTTATGGTGATTTCGCACTTAGCTCACCAATCATTTATAAGCGATGGTATCGCACACAGCCCATCGATTACTAATAAATCAGGTGATAACGCACATAGCCCACCGATAATCATATAATTGATGGTATCGCACACAACCCATCATCACCATCAATAAGATGATAAAGCACATAGCTCACCATTATTTTTACATTCATGGATAATAATTCGCATGTAAATCTCTATTTCAAATGTTCATTCGAGAACATCCTCACACACTTCTATTCTTACTTAAATTTCTACGATACTCGTTCGCATTCACACAATGCATTAATAATTCTATCTCAAACGACTAAGGTGTATTGATTACACATAACCCACTAGAGGTTCATCATATACTGAGTTCATCTCAAATTGTTAAATAACACTCTTGAGTCTCATACACATAGTGTCACATTGACATCATACCCTAATAGGGTTTTACTTGCATTAACATATCGATGCCATGTCCCTAACATGGTCTTATACGAATTCTTACACCTAGGACATATTCCAATATGGTCTTACACGAGACTTTAACTATCATCATATTATGCTATATACATTTCCCATTACTCTTAAATTCAATTCTCTTGACATCTCATCAAAGATATCTCATACATTCATAGAGTAAATATACATTCCATACAACATTGGAATACTAAATTAACTCATACGTAATTGTAACATTCGCACATGAACTTACCTCGATGTCGAAAGTGAAAAGGGACTTTTTGCCCACATTTCTCTTTTCACTGTTCTAGAGTGCAAAACTCATTTTCTTTGATCTAGAACAATGGAATTTACTGATTTAATCACTAATAAATCATAATACACCATAATCTACAATTTAAGAAAAAATGACTATTTTGCCCCTTTACTTTGGCAAAATTACGATTTTGCCCCTAGTCTCGTAAATAAATTTTCATCGCATTTTCTTGTTAAACAAGCCTAGCTGAACATTTAATCCTCTTACAACTATCTACAATTCCAACTATTTCATGCATTAATGATCAAACTACAACATTTGCATCTTAGTCCAAATTAGGTGTTTTCATGACAACACCTTTCACAAAAGTTGTTTCTCATCTCCTAACATTCATTTTCTTTCATAAAAACCTAGAAAACAATCATAAACTCTCTCATGGGAAGTCCCTAGACTTTCAACCATATTGCAAACTAGTCCTCTCAATAGCTAGCTTAAGCTTTGAGGACTCCAAAAATACAAAAATCATCAAGAATAATCATCAAAATGACTTACTTGAAGAGGAGATGAGCTGCTGGAATTTTGAGCTTCAAAAACCTCCATTCTTGTTTGTATTTTCGGTGGAAGAAGAGAAGAAATAAAAAGATGATAGCTTTTTGCTTATTTCACCTTATTTTATTTCTTTTTAATCACCTAACATGACCACATTTAATGCTCTTGTCCCCTTAGCTTTCCTTGACGACCAAACTAATCCCCATGGCCTAATTGCACATTTGGGACCTCCAATTTATAATCCATAGCTATTTGGCACCTTTAACAAATAATATATAACTTTCGCACTTAATTCAATTTAGTCCTTTTTCACAATTTAGCTAAAAATCGCTAAAATTAAGGCACCAAAATTTTCATGCATCCTTATAAACATGTTATAACACATAACATAACATGAAAATAATTTTCTCTATCCTCAAATTAGTGATTCCGAGATCACTGTTCCGACTAGCCCCTAAATCGGACTGTTACAATTCTCCCCCTTTAAGGATTTTCGTCCCCGAAAATCTTATCAAGAGGAGTTGCTACCAACATTCTTAAAACGTTTCCATCAACTCTTCCAAATCACGAATCCACTTATCCTCAAGTTTCTCTTGCCAACAACTTTTAAGCTGTGATACATAAGGTCGAAATGTAACTTGAGACCTAGGTTTTTCTTTCTCTGGGGCATATACTCAGTAATCCACCAATTTGGAACTCTGTACATGTAACAGCCCGATTTAGGGGCTAGTCGAAACAGTTATCTCGAGATCACTAATCTGAGGTTAGAGAAAAATATTTTCATGTTATTTTAAGTGTTATAACATGTTAATAAGGATGCATGGAAATTTTGATGCTTTAATTTTAGTGATTTCAGGCTTAATCGCTAAAAAGGACTAAATCGCATAAAGTGCGTAAGTTCTATTTTATTTTCTAGAGGTGTCAAATAGCTAAGGATTATTAATTGGAGGTTCCAAATGTGAAATTAGGCCATGGGGATTAGTTTGGCTGGTCAAGGAAAGCTAAGGGGACAAGAGCATTAAATGTGGTCATGTTAGGTGATTAAAAAGAAATAAAATAAGGTGAAATAAGCAAAAAGCTATCATCTTTTTATTTCTTCTCTTCTTCCACCGAAAATACAAACAAGAATGGAGGTTTTTGAAGATCAAAATTCCAGCAGCTCATCTCCTCTTCAAGTAAGTCATTTTGATGATTATTCTTGATGATTTTTGTATTTTTGGAGTCCTCAAAGCTTAAGCTAGCTATTGAGAGGACTAGTTTGCAATATGGTTGAAAGTCTAGGGACTTCCCATGAGAGAGTTTATGATTGTTTTCTAGGTTTTTATGAAAGAAAATGAATGTTAGGGAGATGAGAAACAACTTTTGTGAAAGGTGTTGTCATGAAAACACCTAATTTGGACTAAGATGCAAATGTTGTAGTTTGATCATTAATGCATGAAATAGTTGGAATTGTAGATAGTTGTAAGAGGATTAAATGTTCAGCTAGGCTTGTTTAACAACAAAATGCGATGAAAATTTATTTACGAGACTAGGGGCAAAATCATAATTTTGCCAAAGTAAAGGGGCAAAATAGTCATTTTTTCTTAAATTGTAGATTATGGTGTATTATGATTTATTAGTGATTAAATCAGTAAATTCCATTGTTCTAGATCAAAGAAAATGAGTTTCAGACCTAGAACAGGTGAAAAGAGAAATGTGGGCAAAAAGTCCCTTTCGGCCCTTTCGACATCGAGGTAAGTTCATGTGCGAATGTTGCAATTATGTATGAGTTAATTTAGTATTCCAATTTTGTATGGAATGTATATTTACTCTATGAATGTATGAGATATCTTTGATGAGATGTCAAGAGAATTGAATTTAAGAGTAAAGGGAAATGCAAATAGCATGATATGATGATAGTTAAGGTCCCGTGTAAGACCATATTAGAATATGGCCTCGGTGTGAGATATTGAATAAGACCATGTCAGGGACATGGCATCGATATTTTAATTCATGTAAGACCCTATCGGGGGTATGATGTCAATGTGACATTATGTGTATGAGACTCAAGGGTGTTATTTAACAATTTGAGATGAACTCAGTATATGATGAACCTCTAGTGGGTTATGTGTAATCAATACATCTTAGTCGTTTGAGATAGAATTATTAATGCGTTGTGTGAATGCGTACGAGTATCGTAGAAAGTTAAGTAAGAATAGAAGTGTGTGAGGATGTTCTCAAATGAACATTTGAAATAGAGATATACATGTGAATTATTATCCATGAATGTAAAAATAACGGTGAGCTATATGCATTATCATCTTATTCATGGTGATGATGGGTTGTGTGCGATACCAACAATTATATGATTATCGGTGGGCTATGTGCGTTATCACCTAATTTATTAGTAATCGATAGGCTGTGTGCGATACCATCGCTTATAAATGATTGGTGAGCTAAGTGCGAAATCAACATAAGTATAAATGACTGGTGGGCTGTGTACGATACCACCCTATTAGAGATTCAATGGTGGACTAAGTGCGAAACCACCGAGAGTTTAGTATTATGAATGGCTTATTGGAAATGCTTGATGTGTTGTTTTATATAATCATGTGGTGATCAGTGCAGGAATGTATGTTAATTAAATGAGCAACTGGCTTGTGGCATGGTAAGAATGTGGTAAGAGATAGAATGAGTAAGCTTCAAGAGTGGTTGAGTAAGTAACCATGGGTTTATGAGAAAAACTCATTATAACACCATGCAGTCATGGATATTCAATGAATATCAGTATTTGTCAGTTGTATACAGATGAACTTACTAAGCATTTTTACTTACTCATTTTCTTTTCACATTTCTTATAGGTTTTTAATTAGCTCAGGTTGGAGGCCACCGGAGATGTTTTCACACTATCGAGTAGACTCATGGTATGGTGTTTCAAGTTCTTTTGAGTCATGGCATGTATAGGGATTCTTTTAAAATGTATTAAGTTCTAACTAACGTAGCCAAGTTGTGTTGGCCTAAGAGAATTTATAATTTGGTTGTGTATAGCTATACATGATGGCTTAAGTTGTTTGTAATTGTATTGGATATAGTTCTCCCTAGTGTATGGGATAAAGACTTTATTTCTCCTATGATTAAATGTCTTTAATTCAAGAGTTATATTGAAGCCATGTGAAATTATGTGATGATATATGATTGTATGCAAATGAGAGTGGTAAAAGGCTTGGTAGATAGCCTCTAAGTGCGCACACGGATAGACACACGGGCGTGTGTCTAGGCCATGTGTCCCATGTACCTTAATGTCTTAAGTCAGATTAGAACACGGGCTAATTACATGGCCGTTTGTTCAGACCGTGTGTGACACACGGTTAGCACAAGGGCGTGTGCCCTGGCCGTGTGAAGTCTGCACCTTGCACTTGTAAATTGAATTGCCACACGGCTGAAGTACACGGGCGTGTGTATGAACTGTGTGGATAAGTCAGAATGCCAAAGTTAAGTACACGGGCCAAAGCCACGGGCATGTCAAGGCCGTGTGAAATTAGTCAGTGTCGACCACGGGTAGAAGACAGGGGCATGTCTTAGGGGTACACAGGCGTGTCCCAAGTCACATGGGCGTATGACCCCTGTTTCGAGGAAAAGTTCCCGATTGAGTTTCAAAAGTTTTCGAATAGGTGTTTAAGGCCTCGTAGGCCCATGAAACGTATGTTTTTATTAAGAAAGAAAAGTTTCTGTTTCGAAACAAAATTTTACAGCCCGTAAGTACATGTTTAAGAAAGTTCAAGCAAAGTAATGTCTCGTATGCGATCTTAGCCTCAAACTCGGGTATGAGGTGTTACATTTAGTGGTATCAGAGCTATGGTTTAGTCGGTTCTCGTACTAACCTAGCGTGAGTAAGAGTCTAGGTATACATGCCATATGTGGATCGTGATAGTGTGATGTCTCCTGGCTCTAACGAAATTATTTTGTTAATACAGAGATGATTCCCAACCGAGCTAATTTCAGTAAGTTTGTATGATTTCTAAGCTTTATGATTAATATCATTGAATTGTTAAATATGATGTAGAATATATCTTAATTCTATGAGATTTTTGATGCTTTGTTAAACAAAGAAATCAATGAGATTAAGTATGAGAAAGTCCCGATTGAAGTTGAATTACTTAGGATACTCGATCTATCACATGAGACACAGAAGTCCGTATAAGACCAAGCCAAGGCATGGCATTGAAAACCAAGCAAGTTATCATGTAAGACCAAGACAAGTCTTGGCATTGAAGAGTTATTATGAGAAGAAGACCCATATAAGCCCAAGCCAAGGCATGGCATTGGTGAGTCTCCATGTAAAGATGTCATGTAAGTCCAAGACAAGTCTTGGCATTGAAAAGCTATCATGAGATAGAGATCCCATGTAAGTCCAAGCCAAGGCATGGCATTGGTGAGTAACAAGGAAGATTTCATGTAAGTCAAAGCCAAGGCTCGGCATTGACCAGTTCATGAGTAAAGATACCAAATAAGACCGTGTCAAGACATGGCAATGGTAAGTTCCCAAGGGAACACACAAGGAAGACTTCGTGTAAGTCCATGTCAAGACATGGCGTCAATACCAAGTTGAGAGATCCCATGTAAGACCATGTCTAGGATATGGCTTTGGCATCGAGTTATGTGAGATGAGATTCAGTATCCTCGATTATTCATAGAAATTCTTCGGGCAAATGAGTAAAGCTTAAATGAGATAGCAAGAAAGTTAAATAAGTGAAGTTGATATCATGCCATGTTAGTTAAAGTTAACTAAGAAGTATTATCCATGTTATGGATGATGATATTGAGAGTATGCTTATCATAGTAAAGTATGCTGATCAATGTGATCAAGTGTTATAGGTACCTTGTTTACCTTACAAGCATGAGACCAGTAAGTTCCATGATGTATGTAAGAATCAGTAAGAGTAAGTAGGCATTTGAGGTTTGTAACGCCATTGTTTATAATAAATATATCTAGAGAACGGGATACGTATGTATGTACGACTGTTTGAATGATGTATGAACAATATGTCTACATAGTTGAATCTCATATGCGACTATTAAAGTAGAGGATGTATAATATCTTATTTTACGACTCTATTATGAAGCCACACATATTATAGTGTGGGAGTTAAACTGAGAAGTTTGACTAAATAGAATGCAGGAGATGAGTACGGTCGTTCAATGATAAATTAATGAATAAGACCATGGTTGGACCATGGCAATACATGTGATCCCATATAAGACCATGTCTGGGGCATGGCATTGGCAACGATACGTGATTCCGTGCAAGACCACGTCCAGGACCTGGCTTCGGCATGAAATCGTGTAAGACCATATCTGGGATATGGCGTCGATATTGATATAAGATCCCATGCAATACCATATCTAGGATATGGCATCGGCATCAACAGAAGTTTCCATGTAAGACTGTATCTGGGATATAGCATTGGTATTGATATGAGATTCCGTGTAAGACCATAGTGAGGCTATGGCATCGTGACGACATGTAAGTTTATAGCTGGGCTATAATGTTGTGATACGAGTAAGACCTTAGTTGGACTATGGCAATTAAGTAAACGACGTACTCAAACTGCAAGACATTCTCTAAATTGATAAGCAATGGTAAGAGAAACTAGAGTTTAAATGTTGAATACTTGAGTAGACATTAATGTGGAACTTGAGTAAGTGAAGTAACTGTTCGAAATTATGGGTGATAGAAATAATTGTAGCATGAGTAAGCATGAAAACTCGCCTGGAGCGAGTTGTGTGGCTACGAGGATATCACATTAATGATGAATGTTAAATCATAGGTACGTAGTCATTAGAGTCAAGTTAGAGGCTTTACGACCTCACCCCTTTACTACTGTTGATTTATAATGAGATCCTTACGAGGGTTAAGCTGAATAAGCTCATAAGTACGAAACGGAAGAGTTTAGTGGCAAAACAAGTAGTAACGTATATCGAGATAAGGGTGGTTAGAAATTGAGAACAGCTTTGAGAAGAATATCTGAATGTTTTAAAGATTGCACTGATTATGCAATGTTAAGAGTAAAGAGAATGTTAGCCTAGGCTATTTGACTCAATTGAGTAGGAAGCCTGAGGTGTACGCTTATCGAGACCTTCCTGATTTGATGTTCACTAATGAAAAGGAATAGTCAAAAAGTTTTGATAACGGAAATGGTTGGAGAAACAATATTTGAACTGTGAAAGTGTTTGACCATGACAACCATAGTTGTATAGACCATAATGATCTCTTTGAGTACTTTGTATTAATATTTGTTGCCTTTCAGGGGTGATGTAGTTGTTCTTTCCATGAATCATGATCGTGTGAGAATGTTAGCTGACTGTAAGATTAGACAAAACAGTTGTTGATTTAATCAATTGAAATCGACATTCCTTTATCTCTTCGTAACCTTATTCTGGTACTTTGAGGAGGAAGTTAGTGATAAATCTTTATGTGAGATTTCTCTTATATTTCTGTTGATCATGGTTATCTTTAAAGTGTATGTTCTTTGAGTTGTGGTAGTTACATTTACTATGATTGCGCTTTTGATTTGGTCATAGAAATGTGATAATTCTAGTATAAGAGGTGAAATCACAAGTTTCACGTTGTGCGATGGGTTTTCGGATGGCGGATAGAGTTAATGCACTTGATTGAGATGTCTCTGCTATCCTGAGATATGACGATAGTAAATGTTTTAAATTAGCACCTCAAGAGAAACTCAAACGAGAGTGTGTTTAAAATATATTCTCAGTAAGGAGAAAAGAGTAGATTAATGTATTAAGATATGATTCTAGTTAAGTGTATAATTACACATGAATCAATAAGGAGAATGAAATTCTATGTGTACATGAGTGAAGAGCATGATACAGAAGGTTTTGGTATGAGACTTAGTAATAGCAGGTCTACTCATGCAAGACTAAGAAAAGATGCAATTATATGCATAAATGTTTTGACAACTGAGTACGTTTTACGATATGATTGAGTTTATGGTCAGAAGTAGTCGACCACTAAAAGCTGAATTTTCTAAGCATGCAAGTCAGGACTATTACAGTCGGTGAATATCCTTGTGATAGAATGAGATAAAATACAATAGATTTCAAATTTAAAGTGACTTGATTTCCAAGGAAGGGGATGTCATCCGAATTTTAGTGAAGTGTGCGATAAAGATCCGAATGATCATTTTAGCATGTGTCGAGTTCACAGTTGTAAGATTTCTGAATATATGTGCCCGGGAGGAAGAGTAATCTAGGTCCCAAGTTGTGCTTCGACCTTGTGTACTACAGCCTAAAGGTTGTGGGTGAGAGAAACTTGGGGATAAGTCTATTTTTGATTTTGAAGAGTTAGTGGAAATGTTTCAGGAATGTTAGGAGCAACTTAGCCTGGTAAGATTTTCGGGGACGAAAATTCCTAAGAGGGAGAATTGTAACAGCCCGATTTAGGGGCTAGTCAGAATAGTGATCTCGGGATCACTAATCCGAGGTTAGATAAAAATATTTTCATGTTATTTTAAGTGTTATAACATGTTAATAAGGATGCATGGAAATTTTGGTGCTTTAATTATAGCGATTTCAGGCTTAATCGCTAAAAAGGACTAAATCGCATAAAGTGCAAAAGTTCTATTTTATTTGCTAGAGGTGTCAAATAGCTAAGGATTATTAATTGGAGGTCCCAAATGTGCAATTAGGCCATGGGGATTAGTTTGGCCGGTCAAGGAAAGCTAAGCGGACAACAGCATTAAATGTGGTCATGTTAGGTGTTTAAAAAGAAATAAAATAAGGTGAAATAAGCAAAAAGCTATCATCTTTTTATTTCTTCTCTTCTTCCACCGAAAATACAAACAAGAATGGGGGTTTTTGAAGATCAAAATTCCAGCAGCTCATCTCCTCTTCAAGTAAGTCATTTTGATGATTATTCTTGATGATTTTTGTATTTTTGGAGTTCTCAAAGCTTAAGCTAGCTATTGAGAGGACTAGTTTGCAATATGGTTGAAAGTCTAGGGACTTGCCATGAGAGAGTTTATTATTGTTTGTTGGGTTTTTATGGAAGAAAATGAATGTTAGGGAGATGAGAAACAACTTTTTGTGAAAGGTGTTGTCATGAAAACACCTAATTTGGACTAAGATGCAAATGTTGTAGTTTGATCATTAATGCATGAAATAGTTGGAATTGTGGATAGTTGTAAGAGGATTAAATGTTCAGCTAGGCTTGTTTAACAAGAAAATGTGATGAAAATTTATTTACGAGCCTAGGGGCAAAATCGTAATTTTGCCAAAGTATAGGGGCAAAATAGTCATTTTTGCCTAAAGTGTAGATTATGGTGTATTATGATTTATTAGTGATTAAATCAGTAAATTCCATTATTCTAGATCAAAGAAAATGAGTTTCGGACCTAGAACGGGTGAAAAGAGAAATGTGGGCAAAAAGTCCCTTTCGGCCCTTTCGACATCGAGGTAAGTTCATGTGCAAATGTTGCAATTACGTATGAGTTAATTTATTTTTCCAATGTTGTATGGAATGTATA
This sequence comes from Gossypium sturtianum, assembly GCA_025698515.1. NCBI lineage: Eukaryota > Viridiplantae > Streptophyta > Magnoliopsida > Malvales > Malvaceae > Gossypium > Gossypium sturtianum. The sequence continues at coordinate 97,317,654 of CM046952.1, forward strand.
TTTACTCTATGAATGTATGAGATATCTTTGATGAGATGTCAAGAGAATTGAATTTAAGAGTAATGGGAAATGCAAATAGCATGATATGATGATAGTTAAGGTCCCGTGTAAGACCATATTGGAATATGGCCTCGGTGTGAGATATTGAATAAGACCATGTCAGGGACATGGCATCGATATTTTAATTCATGTAAGACCCTATCGGGGGTATGATGTCAATGTGACATTATGTGTATGAGACTCAAGGGTGTTATTTAACAATTTGAGATGAACTCAATATATGATGAACCTCTAGTGGGTTATGTTTAATCAATACATCTTAGTCGTTTGAGATAGAATTATTAATGCATTGTGTGAATGCGTACGAGTATCGTAGAAAGTTAAGTAAGAATAGAAGTGTGTGAGGATGTTCTCGAATGAACATTTGAAATAGAGATATACATGTGAATTATTATCCATGAATGTAAAAATAAGGGTGAGCTGTGTGCGTTATCATCTTATTCATGGTGATGATGGGCTGTGTGTGATACCATCAATTATATGATTATCGGTGGGCTATGTGCGTTATCACCTGATTTATTAGTAATCGATAGGCTGTGTGCGATACCATCGCTTATAAATGATTGGTGAGCTAAGTGCGAAATCAACATAAGTATAAATGACTGGTGGGTCGTGGTATGCGATACCACCCTATTAGAGATTCAATGGTGGACTAAGTGCGAAACCACCGAGAGTTTAGTATTATGAATGGCTTATTGGAAATGCTTGATGTGTTGTTTTATATAATCATGTGGTGATCAGTGCAGGAATGTATGTTAATTAAATGAGCAACTGGCTTGTGGCATGGTAAGAATGTGGTAAGAGATAGAATGAGTAAGCTTCAAGAGTGGTTGAGTAAGTAACCATGGGTTTATGAGAAAAACTCATTATAACACCATGCAGTCATGGATATTCAATGAATATCAGTATTTTTCAGTTGTATACAGATGAACTTACTAAGCATTTTTGCTTACTTATTCTCTTTTCATATTTCTTATAGGTTTTTAATTAGCTCAGGTTGGAGGCCGCCAGAGATGTTTTCACACTATCGAGTAGACTCTTGGTATGGTGTTTCAAGTTCTTTTGAGTCATGGCATGTATAGGGATTCTTTTAAAATGTATTAAGTTCTAACTGATGTAGCCAAGTTGTGTTGGCCTAAGAGAATTTATAATTTGGTTGTGTATAGATATACATGATGGCTTAAGTTTTTTGTAATTGTATTGGATATTGTTCTCCCTAGTGTATGGGATAAAGACTTTATTTCTCCTATGATTAAATGTCTTTAATTCAAGAGTTATATTGAAGCCATGTGAAATTATGTGATGATATATGATTGTATGCAAATCAGAGTGGTAAAAGGCTTGGTAGATAGCCTCTAAGTGCCCACACGGATAGACACACGGGCGTGTGTCTAGGCCGTGTGTCCCCTGCACCTTAATGTCATTTTTCCTTAAATTGTAGATTATGGTGTATTATGATTTATTAGTGATTAAATCAGTAAATTCTATTGTTCTAGATCAAAGAAAATAAGTTTCAGACCTAGAACAGGTGAAAAAATAATGTGGGCAAAAAGTCCCTTTTGGCCCTTTCGACATCGAGGTAAGTTCATGTGCGAATGTTGCAATTACGTATGAGTTAATTTAGTATTCCAATTTTGTATGGAATGTATATTTACTCTATGAATGTATGAGATATCTTTGATGAGATGTCAAGAGAATTGAATTTAAGAGTAATGGGAAATGCAAATAGCATGATATGATGATAGTTAAGGTCCCGTGTAAGACCATATTAGAATATGGCCTCGGTGTGAGATATTGAATAAGACCATGTCAGGGACATGGCATCGATATTTTAATTCATGTAAGACCCTATCGGGGGTATGATGTCAATGTGACATTATGTGTATGAGACTCAAGGGTGTTATTTAACAATTTGAGATGAACTCAGTATATGATGAACCTCTAGTGGGTTATGTGTAATCAATACATCTTAGTCGTTTGAGATAGAATTATTAATGCATTGTGTGAATGCGCATTTGTATCGTAGAAAGTTAAGTAAGAATAGAAGTGTGTGAGGATGTTCTCGAATGAACATTTGAAATAGAGATATACATGTGAATTATTATCCATGAATGTAAAAATAACGGTGAGCTATGTGCGTTATCATCTTATTCATGGTGATGATGGGTTGTGTGCGATACCATCAATTATATGATTATCGGTGGGCTATGTGCGTTATCACCTAATTTATTAGTAATCGATAGGCTGTGTGCGATACCATCGCTTATAAATGATTGGTAAGCTAAGTGCGAAATCACCATAAGTATAAATGACTGGGGGGCTGTGTGCGATACCACCCTATTAGAGATTCAATGGTGGACTAAGTGCGAAACCACCGAGAGTTTAGTATTATGAATGGCTTATTGGAAATGCTTGATGTGTTGTTTTATATAATCATGTGGTGATCGGTCAAGGGAATGTATGTTAATTAAACGAGCAAGCGGCTTGTGTACGCAGTAAGAATGTGGTAAGAGATAGAATGAGTAAGCTTCAAGAGTGGTTGAGTAAGTAACCATGGGTTTATGAGAAAAACTCATTATAACACCATACAGTCATGGATATTCAATGAATATCAGTATTTGTCAGTTGTATACAGATGAACTTACTAAGCATTTTTGCTTACTCCTTTTCTTTTCACATTTCTTATAGGTTTTCAATTAGCTCAGGTTGGAGGCCACCAGAGATGTTTTCACATTATCGAGCAGACTCCTGGTATGGTGTTTCAAGTTCTTTTGAGTCATGGCATGTATAGGGATTCTTTTATAATGTATTAAGTTCTAACTAATGTAGCCAAGTTGTGTTGGCCTAAGAGAATTTATAATTTGGTTGTGTATAGCTATACATGATGGCTTAAGTTATTTGTAATTGTATTGGATATAGTTCTCCCTAGTGTATGGGATAAAGACTTTATTTCTCCTATGATTAAATGTCTTTAATTCAAGAGTTATATTGGAGCCATGTGAAATTATGTGATGATATATGATTGTATGCAAATGAGAGTGGTAAAAGGCTTGGTAGATAGCCTCTAAGTGCGCTGCGGATAGACACACGCCGCAGTGTGTCAGGCCGCGTGTGTCCCCTGTACCTTAATGTCTTAAGTCAGATTAGAACACGGGCTAATTACATGGCCGTTTGTTCAGACCGTGTGTGACACACGGTTAGCACAAGGGCGTGTGCCCTGGCCGTGTGAAGTCTGCACCTTGCACTTGTAAATTGAATTGCCACATGGCTGAAGTACACGGGCGTGTGTATGAACCGTGTGGATAAGTCAGAATGCCAAAGTTTAGTACACAGGCCAAAGCCACGGGCATGTCAAGGCCGTGTGAAATTAGTCAGTGTCGACCACGGGTAGAAGACACGGGCATGTCTTAGGGGTACACAGGCGTGTCCCAAGTCACATGGGCGTATGACCCCTGTTTCGGGGAAAAGTTCCCGATTGAGTTTTGAAAGTTTTCGGATAGGTGTTTAAGGCCTCGTAGGCCCATGAAACGTATGTTTTTATTAAGAAAGAAAAGTTTCTATTTCGAAACAAAATTTTACAGCCCGTAAGTACATGTTTAAGAAAGTTCAAGCAAAGTAATGTCTCGTATCCGGTCTTAGCCTCAGACTCGGGTATGGGGTGTTACATTTAGTGGTATCAGAGCTATGGTTTAGTCGGTTCTCGGACTAACCTAGCGTGAGTAAGAGTCTAGCTATACATGCCATATGTGGATCGTGATAGTGTGATGTCTCCTGGCTCTAACGAAATTATTTTGTTAATACAGAGATGATTCCCAACCGAGCTAATTTCAGTAAGTTTGTATGATTTCTAAGCTTTATGATTAATATCATTGAATTGTTAAATATGATGTAGAATATATCTTAATTCTATGAGATTTTTGATGCTTTGTTAAACAAAGAAATCAATGAGATTAAGTATGAGAAAGTCCCGATTGAAGTTGAATTACTTAGGATACTCGATCTATCACATGAGACACGGAGGTCTGTATAAGACCAAGCCAAGGCATGGCATTGAAAACCAAGCAAGTTATCATGTAAGACCAAGACAAGTCTTGGCATTGAAGAGTTATTATGAGATGAAGACCCATATAAGCCCAAGCCAAGGCATGGCATTGGTGAGTCTCCATGTAAAGATGTCATGTAAGTCCAAGACAAGTCTTGGCATTAAAAAGCTATCATGAGATAGAGATCCCATGTAAGTCCAAGCCAAGGCATGGCATTGGTGAGTAACAAGGAAGATTTTATGTAAGTCCAAGCCAAGGCTCGGCATTGACCAGTTCATGAGTAAAGATACCAAATAAGACTGTGTCAAGACATGGCAATGGTAAGTTCCCAAGGGAACACACAAGGAAGACTTCGTGTAAGTCCATGTCAAGACATGGCATCAATACCAAGTTGAGAGATCCCATGTAAGACCATGTCTAGGATATGGCTTTGGCATCGAGTTATGTGAGATGAGATTCAGTATCCTCGATTATTCGTAGAAATTCGTCGGGCAAATGAGTAAAGCTTAAATGAGATAGCAAGAAAGTTAAATAAGTGAAGTTGATATCATGCCATGTTAGTTAAAGTTAACTAAGAAGTATTATCCATGTTATGGATGATGATATTGAGAGTATGCTTATCATAGTAAAGTATGCTGATCAATGTGATCAAGTGTTATCGGTACCTTGTTTACCTTACAAGCATGAGACTAGTAAGTTCCATGATGTATGTAAGAATCAGTAAGAGTAAGTAGGCATTTGAGGTTTGTAACGCCATTGTTTATAATAAATATAACCAGAGAACGGGATACGTATGTATGTACGACTGTTTGAATGATGTATGAACAATATGTCCACATAGTTGAATCTCATATGCGACTATTAAAGTAGAGGATGTATAATGTCTTATTTTACGACTCTGTTATGAAGCCACACATATTATAGTGTGGGAGTTAAACTGAGAAGTTTGACTAAGTAGAATGCAGGAGATGAGTACGGTCGTTCAATGATAAATTAATGAATAAGACCATGGTTGGACCATGGCAATACATGTGATCCCATATAAGACCATGTCTGGGGCATGGCATTGGCAACGATACGTGATTCCGTGCAAGACCACGTCCAGGACCTGGCTTCGGCATGAAATCGTGTAAGACCATATCTGGGATATGGCGTCGATATTGATATAAGATCCCGTGCAATACCATATCTAGGATATGGCATCGGCATCAACAGAAATTTCCATGTAAGACTGAATCTGGGATATAGCATTGGTATTGATATGAGATTCCGTGTAAGACCATTGTGAGGCTATGGCATCGTGATGACATGTAAGTTTATAGCTGGGCTATAATGTTGTGATACGAGTAAGACCGTAGTTGGACTATGGCAATCAAGTAAACGACGTACTCAAACCGCAAGACATTCTCTAAATTGATAAGCAATGGTAAGGGAAACTAGAGTTTAAATGTTGAATACTTGAGTAGACATTAATGTGGAACTTGAGTAAGTGAAGTCACTGTTTGAAATTATGGGTGATAGAAACAATTGTAGCATGAGTAAGCGTGAAAACTCGCCTGGAACGAGTTGTGTGGCTACGATGATATCACATTAATGATGAATGTTAAATCATAGGTACGTAGTCATTAGAGTCAAGTTAGAGGCTTTACGACCTCACCCCTTTACTACTGTTGATTTATAATGAGATCCTTACGAGGGTTAAGCTGAATAAGCTCATGAGTACGAAACGAAAGAGTTTAGTGGCAAAACAAGTAGTAACGTATATCGAGATATGGGTAGTTAGAAAGTGAGAACAGCTTTGAGAAGAATATCTGAATGTTTTAAAGATTGCACTGATTATGCAATGTTAAGAGTAAAGAGAAAGTTAGCCTAGGCTATTTGACTCAATTGAGTAGGAAGCCTGAGGTGTACGCTTATCGAGACCTTCCTGATTTGATGTTCACTAATGAAAAGGAATAGTCAAAAAGTTTTGATAACGAAAATGGTTGGAGAAACAATATTTGAACTGTGAAAGTGTTTGACCATGACAACTATAGTTGTATAGACCATAATGATCTCTTTGAGTACTTTGTATTAATATTTGTTGCCTTTCAAGGGTGATGTAGTTGTTCTTTCCATGAATCATGATCGTGTGAGAATGTTAGCTGACTGTAAGATTAGACAAAACAGTTGTTGATTTAATCAATTGAAATCGACATTCCTTTATCTCTTCGTAACCTTATTCTGGTACTTTGAGGAGGAAGTTAGTGATAAATCTTTATGTGAGATTTCTCTTATATTTCTGTTGATCATGGTTATCTTTAAAGTGTATGTTCTTTGAGTTGTGGTAGTTATATTTACTATGATTGCGCTTTTGATTTGGTCATAGAAATGTGATAATTCTAGTATAAGAGGTGAAATCACAAGTTTCACGTTGTGCGATGGGTTTTCGAGTAAACCAGATAGAGTTAATGCACTTGATTGAGATGTCTCTGCTATCTTGAGATATGACGATAGTAAATGTTTTAAATTAGCACATCAAGAGAAACTCAAACGAGAGTGTGTTTGAAATATATTCTCAGTAAGGAGAAAAGAGTAGATTAATGTATTAAGATATGATTCTAGTTAAGTGTATAATTACACATGAATCAATAAGGAGAATGAAATTCTATGTGTACATGAGTGAGGAGCATGATACAGAAGGTTTTGGTATGAGACTTAGTAATAGCAGTCTACTCATGCAAGACTAAGAAAAGATGCAATTATATGCATAAATGTTTTGACAATCGAGTACGCGTTTACGATATGATTGAGTTTATGGTCGAAGTAGTCGACCACTAAAAATTTGAATTTTCTAAGCATGCAAGTCGGGACTATTACAGTCGGTGAATATCCTTGTGATTGAATGAGATAAAATACAATAGATGTCAAATTTAAAGTGACTTGATTTCCAAGGAAGGGGATGTCATCCGAATTTTAGTGAAGTGTGCGATAAAGATCCGAATGATCATTTTAGCATGTGTCGAGTTCACAGTTGTAAGATTTCTGAATATATGTGCCCGGGAGGAAGAGTAATCTAGGTCCCAAGTTGTGCTTCGACCTTGTGTACTACAGCTTAAAGGTTATGGGCGAGAGAAACTTGGGGATAAGTCGATTTTGGATTTTGAAGAGTTAGTGGAAATGTTTCAGGAATGTTAGGAGCAACTTCTCCTGGTAAGATTTTCGGGGACAAAAATTCCTAAGAGGGAGAATTGTAATAGCCCGATTTAGGGGCTAGTCAGAAAAGTGATCTCGGGATCACTAATCCGAGGTTAGATAAAAATATTTTCATGTTATTTTAAGTGTTATAACATGTTAATAAGGATGCATGGAAATTTTGGTGCTTTAATTTTAGCGATTTCAGGCTTAATCGCTAAAAAGGACTAAATCGCATAAAGTGCGAAAGTTCTATTTTATTTGCTAGAGGTGTCAATTAGCTAAGGATTTTTAATTGGAGGTCCCAAATGTGCAATTAGGCCATGGGGATTAGTTTGGCCGGTCAAGGAAAGCTAAGGGGACAACAGCATTAAATGTGGTCATGTTAGGTGTTTAAAAAGAAATAAAATAAGGTGAAATAAGCAAAAAGCTATCATCTTTTTATTTCTTCTCTTCTTCCACCGAAAATACAAACAAGAATGGGGGTTTTTGAAGATCAAAATTCCAGCAGCTCATCTCCTCTTCAAGTAAGTCATTTTGATGATTATTCTTGATGATTTTTGTATTTTTGGAGTCCTCAAAGCTTAAGCTAGCTATTGAGAGGACTAGTTTGCAATATGGTTGAAAGTCTAGGGACTTGCCATGAGAGAGTTTATGATTGTTTGCTGGGTTTTTATGGAAGAAAATGAATGTTAGGGAGATGAGAAACAACTTTTTGTGAAAGGTGTTGTCATGAAAACACCTAATTTGGACTAAGATGCAAATGTTGTAGTTTGATCATTAATGCATGAAATAGTTGGAATTGTGGATAGTTGTAAGAGGATTAAATGTTCAGCTAGGCTTGTTTAACAAGACAATATGATGAAATTTATTTTACGAGCCTAGGGGCAAAATCGTAATTTTGCCAAAGTGTAGGGGCAAACTAGTCATTTTTTGCCTAAAGTGTAGATTATGGTGTATTATGATTTATTAGTGATTAAATTAGTAAATTCCATTATTCTAGATCAAAGAAAACGAGTTTCGAACCTAGAACGGGTGAAAAGAGAAATGTGGGCAAAAAGTCCCTTTCGGCCCTTTCGACATCGAGGTAAGTTCATGTGCGAATGTTGCAATTACGTATGAGTTAATTTAGTATTCCAATGTTGTATGGAATGTATATTTACTCTATGAATGTATGAGATATCTTTGATTAGATGTCAAGAGAATTGAATTTAAGAGTAATGGGAAATGCAAATAGCATGATATGATGATAGTTAAGGTCCCGTGTAAGACCATATTGGAATATGGCCTCGATGTGAGATATTGAATAAGACCATGTCAGGGACATGGCATCGATATTTTAATTCATGTAAGACCCTATCAGGGGTATGATGTCAATGTGACATTATGTGTATGAGACTCAAGGGTGTTATTTAACAATTTGAGAACAACTCAGTATATGATGAACCTCTAGTGGGTTATGTGTAATCAATACATCTTAGTCGTTTGAGATAGAATTATTAAAGCATTGTGTGAATGCGTATGAGTATCGTAGAAAGTTAAGTAAGAATAGAAGTGTGTGAGGATGTTCTCGAATGAACATTTGAAATAGAGATATACATGTGAATTATTATCCATGAATGTAAAAATAACGATGACCTGTGTGCGTTATCATCTTATTCATGGTGATGATGGGTTGTGTGTGATACCATCAATTATATGATTATCGGTGGGCTATGTGCGTTATCACCTGATTTATTAGTAACCGATGGGCTGTGCGCGATACCATCGCTTATAAATGATTGGTGAGCTAAGTGCAAAATCAACATAAGTATAAATGACTGGTGGGCTGTGTGCGATACCACCCTATTAGAGATTCAATGGTGGACTAAGTGCGAAACCACCGAGAGTTTAGTATTATGAATGGCTTATTGGAAATGCTTGATGTGTTGTTTTATATAATCATGTGGTGATCAGTGTAGGAATGTATGTTAATTAAACGAGCAACTGGCTTGTGGCATGGTAAGAATGTGGTAAGAGATAGAATGAGTAAGCTTCAAGAGTGGTTGAGTAAGTAACCATGGGTTTATGAGAAAAACTCATTATAACACCATGCGATCATGGATATTCAATGAATATCGGTATTTGTCGATTGTATCTGAGATGAACTTACTAAGCATTTTTGCTTACTCATTCTCTTTTCATATTTCTTATAGGTTTTTAATTAGCTCAGGTTGGAGGCCGCCGGAGAAGTTTTCACACTATCGAGTAGACTCCTGGTATGGTGTTTCAAGTTCTTTTGAGTCATGGCATGTATAGGGATTCTTCTAAAATGTATTAAGTTCTAACTGATGCAGCCAAGTTGTGTTGGCCTAAGAGAATTTATAATTTGGTTGTGTATAGCTATACATGATGGCTTAAGTTGTTTGTAATTGTATTGGATATAGTTCTCCCTAGTGTACGGGATAAAGACTTTATTTCTCCTATGATTAAATGTCTTTAATTCAAGAGTTATATTGAAGCCATGTGAAATTATATGATGATATATGATTGTATGCAAATATGAGTGGTAAAAGGCTTGGTAGATAGCCTCTAAGTGCCCACACGGATAGACACACGGGCGTGTGTCTAGGCCGTGTGTCCCCTGCACCTTAATGCCTTTTTTCCTTAAATTGTAGATTATGGTGTATTATGATTTATTAGTGTTTAAATCAGTAAATTCCATTGTTCTAGATCAAAGAAAATGAGTTTCAGACCTAGAACAGGTGAAAAGAGAAATGTGGGCAAAAAGTCCCTTTCGGCCCTTTCGACATCGAGGTAAGTTCATGTGCGAATGTTACAATTATGTATGAGTTAATTTAGTATTCCAATGTTGTATGGAATGTATATTTACTCTATGAATGTATGAGAAATCTTTGATGAGATGTGAAGAGAATTGAATTTAAGAGTAATGGGAAATGCAAATAGCATGATATGATGATAGTTAAGGTCCCGTGTAAGACCATATTAGAATATGGCCTCGGTGTGAGATATTGAATAAGACCATGTCAGGGACATGGCATCGATATTTTAATTTATGTAAGACCCTATCGGGGGTATGATGTCAATGTAACATTATGTGTATGAGACTCGAGGGTGTTATTTAACAATTTGAGATGAACTCAGTATATGATGAACCTCTAGTGGGTTATGTGTAATCAATACATCTTAGTCGTTTGAGATAGAATTATTAATGCATTGTGTGAATGCGTACGAGTATCGTAGAAAGTTAAGTAAGAATAGAAGTGTGTGAGGATGTTCTCGAATGAACATTTGAAATAGAGATATACATGTGAATTAGTATCCATGAATGTAAAAATAACGGTGAGCTATGTGCGTTATCATCTTATTCATGGTGATGACTGGTTGTGTGCGATACCATCAATTATATGATTATCAGTGGGCTATGTGCGTTATCACCTAATTTATTAGTAATCGATAGGTCAGTGTGCGATACCATCGCTTATAAATGATTCTTTGAGCTAAGTGCGAAATCACCATAAGTATAAATGATCGGTGGGTGTGTGCGATACCACCCTATTAGAGATTCAATGGTGGACTAAATACGAAACCACCGAGAGTTTAGTATTATGAATGGCTTATTGGAAATGCTTGATGTGTTGTTTTATATAATCATGTGGTGATCAGTGCAGGAATGTATGTTAATTAAACGAGCAACTGGCTTGTGGCACGATAAGAATGTGGTAAGAGATAGAATGAGTAAGCTTCAAGAGTGGTTGAGTAAGTAACCATGGGTTTATGAGAAAAACTCATTATAACACCATGCAGTCATGGATATTCAATGAATATCAGTATTTGTCAGTTGTATACAGATGAACTTACTAAGCATTTTTGCTTACTCCTTTTCTTTTCACATTTCTTGTAGGTTTTTAATTAGCCCAGGTTGGAGGCCACCGGAGATGTTTTCACACTATCGAGTAGACTCCTGGTATGGTATTTCAAGTTCTTTTGAGTCATGGCATGTATAGGGATTCTTTTAAAATGTATTAAGTGCTAACTAATGTAGCCAAGTTGTGTTGGCCTAAGAGAATTTATAATTTGGTTGTGTATAGCTATACATGATGGCTTAAGTTGTTTGTAATTGTATTAGATATAGTTCTCCCTAGTGTATGGGATAAAGACTTTATTTCTCCTATGACTAAATGTCTTTAATTCAAGAGTTATATTGAAGCCATGTGAAATTATGTAATGATATATGATTGTATGCAAATGAGAGTGGTAAAAGGCCATGTAGATAGCCTCTAAGTGCGCACGCGGATAGACACATGGGCGTGTGTCTAGGCCGTGTGTCCCCTGTACCTTAATGTCTTAAGTCAGATTAGAACACGGGCTAATTACATGGCCGTTTGTTCAGACCGTGTGTGACACACGGTTAGCACAAGGGTGTGTGCCCTGGCCGTGTGAAGTCTACACCTTGCACTTGTAAATTGAATTGCCACACGGCTAAAGTACACGGGCGTGTGTATGAACCTGTGGATAAGTCAGAATGCCAAAGTTTAGTACACGGGCCAAAGCCACGGGCATGTCAAGGCCGTGTGAAATTAGTCAATGTCGACCACGGGTAGAAGACACGGGCATGTCTTAGGGGTACACAGGCGTGTCCCAAGTCACATGGGCGTATGACCCCTGTTTCGACGAAAAGTTCCCGATTGAGTTTCGAAAGTTTCCGGATAGGTGTTTAAGGCCTCGTAGGCCCATGAAACGTATGTTTTTATTAAGAAAGAAAAGTTTCTGTTTTGAAACAAAATTTTACAGCCCGTAAGTACATGTTTAAGAAAGTTCAAGCAAAGTAATGTCTCGTATCCGGTCTTAGCCTCAGACTCAGGTATGGGGTGTTACATTTAGTGGTATCAGAGCTATGGTTTAGTCGGTTCTCAGACTAACCTAGCGTGAGTAAGAGTCTAGCTATACATGCCATATGTGGATCGTGATAGTGTGATGTCTCCTGGCTCTAACGAAATTATTTTGTTAATACAGAGATGATTCCCAACCGAGCTAATTTTAGTAAGTTTGTATGATTTCTAAGCTTTATGATTAATATCATTGAATTGTTAAATATGATGTAGAATATATCTTAATTCTATGAGATTTTTTATGCTTTGTTAAACAAAGAAATCAATGAGATTAAGTATGAGAAAGTCCCGATTGAAGTTGAATTACTTAGGATACTCGATCTATCACATGAGACACGAAAGTCCGTATAAGACCAAGCCAAGGCATGGCATTGAAAACCAAGCAAGTTATCATGTAAGACCAAGACAAGTCTTTGCATTGAAGAGTTATTATGAGATGAAGACCCATATAAGCCCAAGCCAAGGCATGGCATTGGTGAGTCTCCATGTAAAGATGTCTTGTAAGTCCAAGACAAGTCTTGGCATTGAAAAGCTATCATGAGATAGAGATCCCATGTAAGTCCAAGCCAAGGCATGGCATTGGTGAGTAACAAGGAAGATTTCATGTAAGTCCAAGCCAAGGCTCGGCATTGACCAGTTCATGAATAAAGATACCAAATAAGACTGTGTCAAGACATGGCAATGGTAAGTTCCCAAGGGAACACACAAGGAAGACTTCGTGTAAGTCCATGTCAAGACATGGCGTCAATACCAAGTTGAGAGATCCCATGTAAGACCATGTCTAGGATATGGCTTTGGCATCGAGTTATGTGAGATGAGATTCAGTATCCTCGATTATTCATAGAAATTCGTCGGGCAAATGAGTAAAGCTTAAATGAGATTGCAAGAAAGTTAAATAAGTGAAGTTGATATCATGCCATGTTAGTTAAAGTTAACTAAGAAGTATTATCCATGTTATGGATGATGATATTGAGAGTATGCTTATCATAGTAAAGTATGCTGATCAATGTGATCAAGTGTTATCGGTACCTTGTTTACCTTACAAGCATGAGACTAGTAAGTTCCATGATGTATGTAAGAATCAGTAAGAGTAAGTAGGCATTTGAGGTTTGTAACGCCATTGTTTATAATAAATAGAACCAGAGAACGGGATATGTATGTATGTACGACTGTTTGAATGATGTATGAACAATATGTCCACATAGTTGAATCTCATATGCGACTATTAAAGTAGAGGATGTATAATGTCTTATTTTACGACTCTGTTATGAAGCCACACATATTATAGTGTGGGAGTTAAACTGAGAAGTTTGACTAAGTAGAACGCAGGAGATGAGTACGGTCGTTCAATGATAAATTAATGAATAAGACCATGGTTGGACCATGGCAATACATGTGATCCCATATAAGACCATGTCTAGGGCATGGCATTGGCAACGATACGTGATTTCATGCAAGACCACGTCTAGGACCTGGCTTCGGCATGAAATCGTGTAAGACCATATCTGGGATATGGCATCGATATTGATATAAGATCCCGTGCAATACCATATCTAGGATATGGCATCGGCATCAACAGAAGTTTTCATGTAAGACTGTATCTGGGATATAGCATTGGTATGGATATGAGATTCCGTGTAAGACCATAGTGAGGCTATGGCATCGTGACAACATGTAAGTTTATAGCTGGGCTATAATGTTGTGATACGAGTAAGACCGTAGTTGGACTATGGCAATCAAGTAAACGACGTACTCAAACCACAAGACATTCTCTAAATTGATAAGCAATGGTAAGAGAAACTAGAGTTTAAATTTTGAATACTTGAGTAGACATTAATGTGGAACTTGAGTAAGTGAAGTCACTGTTCGAAATTATGGGTGATAGAAACAATTGTAGCATGAGTAAGCATGAAAACTCGCCTGGAGCGAGTTGTGTGGCTACGATGATATCATATTAATGATGAATGTTAAATCATAGGTACGTAGTCATTAGAGTCAAGTTAGAGGCTTTACGACCTCACCCCTTTACTACTGTTGATTTATAATGAGATCCTTACGAGGGTTAAGCTGAATAAGCTCATGAGTACGAAATGAAAGAGTTTAGTGGCAAAACAAGTAGTAACGTATATCGAGATAAGGGTAGTTAGAAAGTGAGAACAGCTTTGAGAAGAATATCTAAATGTTTTAAAGATTGCACTGATTATGCAATGTTAAGATTAAAGAGAAAGTTAGCCTAGGCTATTTGACTCAATTGAGTAGGAAGCCTGAGGTGTACGCTTATCGAGACCTTCCTGATTTGATGTTCACTAATGAAAAGGAATAGTCAAAAAGTTTTGATAACGGAAATGGTTGGAGAAACAATATTTGAACTGTGAAAGTGTTTGACCATGACAACCATAGTTGTATAGACCATAATGATCTCTTTGAGTACTTTGTATTAATATTTGTTGCCTTTCAGGGGTGATGTAGTTGTTCTTTCCATGAATCACGATCGTGTGAGAATGTTAGCTGACTGTAAGATTAGACAAAACAGTTGTTGATTTAATCAATTGAAATCGACATTCCTTTATCTCTTCGTAACCTTATTCTGGTACTTTGAGGAGGAAGTTAGTGATAAATCTTTATGTGAGATTTCTCTTATATTTCTGTTGATCATGGTTATCTTTAAAGTGTATGTTCTTTGAGTTGTGGTAGTTATATTTACTATGATTGCGCTTTTGATTTGGTCATAGAAATGTGATAATTCTAGTATAAGAGGTGAAATCACAAGTTTCACGTTGTGCGATGGGTTTTCGGGTAAACCGGATAGATTTAATGCACTTGATTGAGATGTCTCTGCTATCTTGAGATATGACGATAGTAAATGTTTTAAATTAGCACATCAAGAGAAACTCAAACGAGAGTGTGTTTGAAATATATTCTCAGTAAGGAGAAAAGAGTAGATTAATGTATTAAGATATGATTCTAGTTAAGTGTATAATTACACATGAATCAATAAGGAGAATGAAATTCTATGTGTACATGAGTGAGGAGCATGATACAGAAGGTTTTGGTATGAGACTTAGTAATAGCAGGTCTACTCATGCAAGACTAAGAAAAGATGCAATTATATGCATAAATGTTTTGACAACTGAGTACGTTTTACGATATGATTGAGTTTATGGTCAGAAGTAGTCGACCACTAAAACTTGAATTTTCTAAGCATGCAAGTCAGGACTATTACAGTCGGTGAATATCCTTGTGATAGAATGAGATAAAATACAATAGATTTCAAATTTAAAGTGACTTGATTTCCAAGGAAGGGGATGTCATCCGAATTTTAGTGAAGTGTGCGATAAAGATCCGAATGATCATTTTAGCATGTGTCGAGTTCACAGTTGTAAGATTTCTGAATTTATGTGCCCGGGAGGAAGAGTAATCTAGGTCCCAAGTTGTGCTTCGACCTTGTGTACTACAGCTTAAAGGTTGTGGGCGAGAGAAACTCTGGGATAAGTCAATTTTTGATTTTGAAGAGTTAGTGGAAATGTTTCAGGAATGTTAGGAGCAACTTCTCCTGGTAAGATTTTCGGGGACGAAAATTCCTAAGAGGGAGAATTGTAACAGGCCGATTTAGGGGCTAGTCAGAATAGTGATCTCGGGATCACTAATCCGAGGTTAGATAAAAATATTTTCATGTTATTTTAAGTGTTATAACATGTTAATAAGGATGCATGGAAATTTTGGTGCTTTAATTTTAGCGATTTAAGGCTTAATCGCTAAAAAGGACTAAATCGCATAAAGTGCGAAAGTTCAATTTTATTTGCTAGAGGTGTCAATTAGCTAAGGATTATTAATTGGAGGTCCCAAATGTGCAATTAGGCCATGGGGATTAGTTTGGCCGGTCAAGGAAAGCTAAGGGGACAACAGCATTAAATGTGGTCATGTTAGGTGTTTAAAAAGAAATAAAATAAGGTGAAATAAGCAAAAAGCTATCATCTTTTTCTTTCTTCTCTTCTTCCACCGAAAATACAAACAAGAATGGGGGTTTTTGAAGATCAAAATTCCAGCAGCTCATCTCCTCTTCAAGTAAGTCATTTTGATGATTATTCTTGATGATTTTTGTATTTTTGGAGTCCTCAAAGCTTAAGCTAGCTATTGAGAGGACTAGTTTGCAATATGGTTGAAAGTCTAGGGACTTTCCATGAGAGAGTCTATGATTGTTTTCTGGGTTTTTATGGAAGAAAATGAATGTTAGGGAGATGAGAAACAACTTTTTGTGAAAGGTGTTGTCATGAAAACACCTAATTTGGACTAAGATGCAAATGTTGTAGTTTGATCATTAATGCATGAAATAGTTGGAATTGTGGATAGTTGTAAGAGGATTAAATGTTCAGCTAGGCTTGTTTAACAAGAAAATGTGATGAAAATTTATTTACGAGCCTAGGGGCAAAATCATAATTTTGCCAAAGTATAGGGGCAAAATAGTCATTTTTGCCTAAAGTGTAGATTATGGTGTATTATGATTTATTAGTGATTAAATCAGTAAATTCCATTGTTCTAGATCAAAGAAAACAAGTTTCGGACCTAGAACAGGTGAAAAGAGAAATGTGGGCAAAAAGTCCCTTTCGGCCCTTTCGACATCGAGGTAAGTTCATGTGCGAATGTTGCAATTACGTATGAGTTAATTTAGTATTCCAATGTTGTATGGAATGTATATTTACTCTATAAATGTATGAGATATCTTTGATGAGATGTCAAGAGAATTGAATTTAAGAGTAATGGGAAATGCAAATAGCATGATATGATGATAGTTAAGGTCCCGTGTAAGACCATATTGGAATATGGCCTCGGTGTGAGATATTGAATAAGACCATGTCAGGGACATGGCATCGATATTTTAATTCATGTAAGACCCTATCGGGGGTATGATGTCAATGTGACATTATGTATATGAGACTCAAGGGTGTTATTTAACAATTTGAGATGAACTCAGTATATGGTGAACCTCTAGTGGGTTATGTGTAATCAATACATCTTAGTCGTTTGAAATAGAATTATTAATGCATTGTGTGAATGCGTACGAGTATCGTAGAAAGTTAAGTAAGAATAGAAGTGTGTGAGGATGTTCTCGAATGAACATTTGAAATAGAGATATACATGTGAATTATTATCCATGAATGTAAAAATAACGATGACTTGTGTGTGTTATCATCTTATTCATGGTGATGATGGGTTGTGTGTGATACCATCAATTATATGATTATCGGTGGGCTATGTGCGTTATCACCTGATTTATTAGTAATCGATGGGCTGTGTGCGATACCATCGCTTATAAATGATTGGTGAGCTAAGTGCGAAATCAACATAAGTATAAATGACTGGTGGGCTGTGTGCGATACCACCCTATTAGAGATTCAATTGTGGACTAAGTGCGAAACCACCGAGAGTTTAGTATTATGAATGGCTTATTGGAAATGCTTGATGTGTTGTTTTATATAATCATGTGGTGATCAGTGCAGGAATGTATGTTAATTAAACGAGCAACTGGCTTGTGGCATGGTAAGAATGTGGTAAGAGATAGAATGAGTAAGCTTCAAGAGTGGTTGAGTAAGTAACCATGGGTTTATGAGAAAAACTCATTATAACACCATGCAGTCATGGATATTCAATGAATATCAGTATTTGTCAGTTGTATACAGATGAACTTACTAAGAATTTTTGCTTACTCATTCTCTTTTCATATTTCTTATAGGTTTTTAATTAGCTCAGGTTGGAGGCCGCCGGAGATGTTTTCACACTATCGAGTAGACTCCTGGTATGGTGTTTCAAGTTCTTTTGAGTCATGGCATGTATAGGGATTCTTTTAAAATGTATTAAGTTCTAACTGATGTAGCCAAGTTGTGTTGGCCTAAGAGAATTTATAATTTGGTTGTGTATAGCTATACATGATGGCTTAAGTTGTTTGTAATTGTATTGGATATAGTTCTCCCTAGTGTACGGGATAAAGACTTTATTTCTCCTATGATTAAATGTCTTTAATTCAAGAGTTATATTGAAGCCATGTGAAATTATGTGATGATATATGATTGTATGCAAATGAGAGTGGTAAAAGGCTTGGCAGATAGCCTCTAAGTGCGCACACGGATAGACACACGGGCGTGTGTCTAGGCCGTGTGTCCCCTGCACCTTAATGTCTTAAGTCAGATTAGAACACGGGCTAATTACACGGCCGTTTGTTCAGACCGTGTGTGATACACGGTTACCACATGTGCGTGTGCCCTGGCCGTGTGAAGTCTGCACCTTGCACTTGTAAATTGAATTGCCACACGGCTGAAGTACACGGGCGTGTGTATGAACCGTGTGGATAAGTCAGAATGCCAAAGTTTAGCACACGGGCAAAAGCCACGGGCGTGTCGGGGCCGTGTGAAATTAGTCAGTGTCGACCACGGGTAGAAGACACGGGCATGTCTTAGGGGTACACGGGCGTGTCCCAAGTCACATGGGCATGTGACCCCTGTTTCGAGGAAAAGTTCCCGATTGAGTTCCGAAAGTTTCCGGATAGATGTTTAAGGCCTCGTAGGCCCATGAAACGTATGTTTTGATTAAGAAAGAGAAGTTTCTGTTTCGAAACAAAATTTTACAGCCCGTAAGTACATGTTTAAGAAAGTTCAAGCAAAGTAATGTCTCGTATCCGGTCTTAGCCTCGGACTCGGGTATGGGGTGTTACAGTACATGTCCAAATGATCGTTCGGATCTTTACTTGTTGATTTACTATAATTCGAATGACATCCCTCTATTGGGAATTTTGTCAAACCAAATTTGAAATCTATATGGTTTTATCTCACTTTCTCATTAAAGCATTTACCGACAGTAATAGTCTTGACTTGTATGCTTTGGGAACTCATCTTTTAGTGGTCAACTACTTATGACCATAAACTCAATCATAACATGAAATGTACTCTATTGTCAAAAAATTTATGCACATAACTGCATTTCCTTATTCTTGCATCAGTAGATATGCTACTACTAAATCTCATACCAAAACTTCTGTAGCATATGATAATCTCACTCATTAAAAGTCAGAAAATACACATCGATTTTCCCATGGATTATTTCATAACATCTAACTTACAACAAGGACACAAAAGTGATCGTCTCTGGATCACCAACCTGTCAACTCTTTTTCTCGATTTAGACTGAACTCAGTACTAGAACTTTCAATTAATAGTTCCTTCTATAGCTTTCAACTCAACTATCACAGTTTGAACATTTCTAATGAGCATACCCTTGTATCATGCTCCCTACTTACGTACACACAGAATTTTATTCTCTTTATTGATTCATGGTGAAAATACACAGAACTTGAATCATTTCTCAATACATTAATCTACCCTTTTCTCCATACTGAGAACATATTTTAAGCACACTCTCATCTGAGTTTCTATTGCTATGCTAATCTAAAACCTTTACTATCGTCATATCTCACGATGGCAGGGACATCTCGATCGAATTCATTAACTCTATTCAGCTTACTCGGAAACCCATCACACAACGTGAAACTTGTGATTTCACTTCTTATACTAGAATCATCACCAACTTCCTCCTCAAAGTACCCGAATAGGGTTACGAGGAGATAAAGGAATGTCAATTTCAATTAACTAAATTGACAACATTTTTGTCTGATTTTTACTATCAGCTAACATTCTCACACAAACACGGTTTATGAAAAGGACAACTACATCAGCCCTGAAAGGCAACAGATATTTATACATAATACTCAAGGAGATTATTATAATCCACCCATGGCATCAACTAACCATGCACAAACTACAGGCTTCGAGCCAACTTACTCATACTTGCCATTTTTTTTAGCACATACCATGCCACACAGCGTACTCGTTTCTTTTTGACTCGTTCACGATTGCCTGTATTCACCCATTCACATGGCTTTAGTACAATTCTCATTTCTACCTCTAGACTCATCCATCTGTCCCTTTGATCACTAAGGATAATCAAAGACGCATATTCATCTTCATTCATGTAGGTATGAAACCAACGCCACATCCCCGAGGTGGCCTTATATGGACTTCTACATCAGGTATCGATGCCATATTCTAAATATGGTCTTACACGATTCTCATATTCATTATCGATGCCATATTCCGAATATGGTCTTATACGGAATCTCAACTCGATGCCAAGGCCATGTCCCGAACACGGTCTTATACGGACCTTATCTATTTCATATCTCAATGATAACCTTTTCATTTTAGTCCTCTAGGACTTCATCCTCATGTTCAACAATAATTACTCTAGTTAGTAGAGTATTATGTATCAGTGTGATACAAGGCATTCTTAATTATGCTAACATAATTATTGCATTAATCAGATGCAACTTACTCAACTTAACTCTCATAACATCTCATCATAATTCAATAGTGGTAAAGAGGGTGAGGTCGTAGGGCCCTGTAACACCCCAAACCCGGCCCATAAGTTTCGACCAGATCTGGTATGCTACGGGTTGTACGTTGAAAACTTTTGCTAAGTTGGTTTTAGTAAATCATAAGTTATTAGGCAAAATTTGAATAAACAAGTGACTTTTGAAAAGAAAACCTTGTATTATTATTATTTTGAATAATAAAACCTTTGACAAAGTTCCATAAGTTGCAAATATTAAAAACTAAGTAGTGAGTATAAACTATGGGGCCTTATTACATAAATGTTTCCAAAATTAAAAACTTAAGGAAAAAACCAAATAATCTATAGGAATAAAAACTTGATGGCCCTCGAGTCCGCCTTTTTTCTCCCATGACCACGATCTATCGCTCATCCGCAAAGTTAGGGAAAAATAATAGGGTGAGTCACCAAGACTCGATGTGTAAATCCCGAAAACACATCAAAGGCTTGGCCCATAAACACATTATGGCCTTGGCCCGTATACAAGGGTAACTATATATGCATCATGGCCCATCCCAGCCTAGAAATCCATCCTCTACACACCAACCCGTACCAACCATCACACCTTAGGGATTTCTACAATCAACCCTCCAACCGCTACACACCATATCGATAAATTTGTGTCTTCTGCCTTAAAGACCGATCAACATGTGACCTATGTGGAAAAAGCCACCGATCGCCATGCGACCTTAATAATACATCGTAGCATTTCGAAAGCTGAGTTGCCTGTCATAAAGACCGATCACTATGTGACATATGTGGCAAAGCCACCGATCGCTATGCGACCTTCTTCCCCTTCATCATATCAATCCCATCCCATGCATACATACATGCAGAATCAAAACAATATACTACCTAAAAGTTCACAGTCTATCACATACATCGATACACATAGAGAAGTTTCTATGATTACGTACCTGGCATCCCTTGCCTACCCTTTTTGGGTAATCCGACTGTCTATACAGCCTTTTTTCGACTTTTAGCCCATAACATAAACATATATATACATTCATACAGATTAATTAGTGTGTTAGAGATCTACACACCTGATTACTATTAGAACGAGACCCTCTAAGTTGACGCTATCCGTAGCCAACACCATCGCTATCTGCCTTGAAATCCTGAAAAGTGATATGAGATTTAGGGACTAGTGTTTCTGGCTTTTAAATCTAAGAGATCTTACTAGAGAAGATTCGGCTACTCCCAGAGGATTCCGGCTTTTTGCGAAAAATCAGGAAGAGAAGATGATTCGAAGAAATCTATAGAGATTCGACTTTTAGAAGAAAGAAGAGAAAAGAATAATGGAGTTTTTGGCTTTCGGCTTTTTAGAAGAAAGAAGAGAAGAGAATAATGGAGTTTTTGGCTTTTAGAAGAAAGAAGAGAATAATGGAGTTTTCGACTTTTAGGAGAAAGAAGAGAAAAGAATAATGGGGTTTTCTACTTTTAGAAGAAAGAAGAGAAAGAAAAGGTGGAAACCCTAAATGCTGAAAAATAAAGAAGAGAACCCTCCCTATTTATAGAAATTTCGGCACTTACCTATGAAAAATCGAAAGTGCCCTTCCTGATAACTAAAAATTAATCAAATAAAAAGGGAAAATTTGGCACCCCTTTTGCCATAAAGAAACTGATTTCTTCACTTCTCTATGTGATGGAATTTTGGCCAACTCCTAGCCTTGTAGATAGCTCCTATCTTATCTCCATTTTTTTTCCATTTTTTTTCTTCCATATTATCAACTATATTATCTACATTATCCCATTCACATAAATCCTCCTATTTTTGAGCCTTGTTGCCGTCCACTCTACCTAACCCTAATGCTGAAATTTAGCTAACTTAAATTAAAAGAGTTGGGCTCCATGTAACTTAAATTTGGGCCCCTTACTCCCTTGTGTGGCGTCACCTCCTTACTCTCTAAGTGGCGCCACTGACCACTGGGCCATAAGCCCATTTTGATATTTTAAACTCAGATACCACCTTTTAAACCCTATAGTGCCCAAACAAAAATTTAACTAAGGCTTCAAATTGAATCTTGAGCCCAATTTGGACCCCTAATGCTCAAATTAACTCATTACACATATTCACCCATTAAATGCATAGGCCCAAAAATTCAGGATGTTACAGGCCCCCTTAACTTAACTCTCATGACTACATACATAGGATTTACTATTCATCATCAATGAAATATCATCATAGTCACACAACTTGCCCCAAGTGAGTTTTCACGTTTATCACGCTACAATTGTTTCTATCACTTATACTTTCGAACTGTGACTTCACTTACTCAAGTTCCACATTAAGGTCTACTTGAGTACTCAACATTTAACTCTAATTTCTCTTACTATTGCTTATTAATCTAGAGAATGTCTTACGGGTTTGATTACGTCGTTTACTTGACTGCCATAGTCCAACTATGGTCTTACTCGTATCACACATCATAGCCCAGCTATTTCCTTATATGTCATCACGATGCCATAGCCTCGCTATGGTCTTACACGAAATCTCATATCAATACCAATGCCATGTTCTAGTCATGGTCTTATATGGGGTCACATGTATTGCCATGGTCCTACCATGGTCTTATTCATCAATTTTATCATTAAACGACTGTACTCATCTCCTGCATTCTACTTAGTCAAGCTTCTCAGTTTAACTCCCACACTATAATATGTGTGACTTCATCATAGAGTCATAAAACAAAACATTATACATTCTCTACTTTAACAGTCACACATTGTAACATCCCGAAATAGGGCCTAAACAGAACAGTGGTTGCGAAACCACGAATCTGAGATAGAAAAGTTTATTATGATTAATTATTATGATTTACCAAGTGATTAAATACATGTGTTAGAGTATCGATAAGAAATTTTATTGATTGTATGCTTAAATTGCCTATTAGGACTTGTTTGCAAAAGTTGCTAAATAGGGGTTCTAATTCATAGAGTACTTGATTGAAATGGGGGTTTGAAGTAGGAGTCCTTAAATGGTAATTAGACCGTTATATTTTCCATGGACAAAAATGGACATACATAGATAAAAATAACTAAAGTTTTAATGAAGGGCATTTTAGTCATTGGAATTAAAAAGGAATTAAAAAGGGAAAAAGATGGCAAAATATTGTCCATCTTCTTCATTTGGCCGAAATTTCAAAGGGGACACCATAGCTAGGGTTTCTTCAACTTCTCAAGCTCATAGTAAGTGCATCTAAGCCCCGTTTTTAATGTTCTTTACGTTTTTTGAGTCCCGATAACTTAATTTAGCTTAATCTAGCAATAATTTAACCTAGGGTTCATATTTGGAAAAATACCCATAGGTGAAATGTGTTTATTTTGATGTTTTATGATAGAATATGAAGTCTGAAATTATGTTAAACAACTTTTGCTAAGCGATTTTAAGTGAAAACGAGTAAAACGGCTTAATCGGTAAAAATACCTAATGTTCATAAGTAAATGTTAGAGTGAGAATTTGATGTTGTCATAGAGGGAAAAATGATCAGCATGTCATAAAACATAAGAATAAGGGATAAAGTTTAATTTCTAAGCTTTGGGGCAAATGTGTAAATATGTAAAAGTTTAAGGGCAAAAATTGTAATTTTTCCAAAGTTAGAGTCAAGGACTGTTTTAATAAATGTGAGTATTAAATAAGATAAATTTGCTACTATAGATCAAGAGGAATAATATCCAGAGTTAGACTGAGGAAAGAAAAAGATAGTGGACTAAATCAATATAGTTGATCATATTTTGTTCCGAGGTAAGCTTGCGGTAAATAAATGCACTATTCTATTATTTTACATTTAATAATATT
The DNA here is from genome assembly GCA_025698515.1 of Gossypium sturtianum. Classification (NCBI taxonomy): domain Eukaryota; kingdom Viridiplantae; phylum Streptophyta; class Magnoliopsida; order Malvales; family Malvaceae; genus Gossypium; species Gossypium sturtianum. The sequence goes on from CM046952.1 coordinate 97,342,061, forward strand.
AAATTCTAGAATTTACATATTTATTTTATAAATTTATCATTTAAAGACCCGAGCATGAATTGGTGGAGAAGCAATCTCAGAAAGTTCCGGTTGAACCTGAGGAATGTGTAGGATACAAATGTCATGACATTAGGGTTTAAGGAAATCATGTAAGACCATGTCAAGACATGGCATTGATAAGTTACTATAAGGCAAAGATCTCATGTAAGACCATGCCAAGGCATGGCATTGGTGAGTTCATGAGGCAAGGATACCACGTAAGACCATGTCAAGATATGGCAATGGTAAGTTTCAAAAGGAAAGGTACCCGTGCATCTTTAGTATTCCAAGTGGTTCAACAGAAAATTCAAAGAGTATACCAAAGGAAAGGTAAGACAAGTTCATGCTAAAAAGGTACAGGTAAGAATTCAAAACCTAAGCATATTGAGTTAAAGGCTTAAATGATCTTAATAAGAAAAGAATAAGATAATTCATTAAGAATGTTGTTATTCATTTACATGCAAACTTACTGAGCTTTATGCTTACTCCTATTCCTTTCTCTCTTTGTATAGTATTACAAGCCAACTCGGGGATCGCAAGGATGTCAGAGATCGTTACACACTATCAAAGGATTATATTGGTATTTTGTGACTCGAACGTTTTAAGTTATGGCATGTATAGGGACTTAGCCATTTTGTGTGTATGTCCTTATGATATGGCTTAAGATTGGCTTGTAAATGCTTTATAATGATTAGCTATTAAAATGGCTAATTAAGAGCATGTTTTGGATGTTATGTAATGCCTAGTTGATAGTTATTATAAAGAAATTATGTAATTATATGCAGGGAACAGTTTGGACAGCAGCAGTGACGTGATTTTGAAAAATCACCAAGGATAGTAGAAATGGAATTAGGGTGTGTATGAGGTATAGAATTAAATCTTATTGAGTCTATTTTTACATGAAAGAAATGGTGTAGGTAAAATAATTGTATATTAGGAGATAATTGATTCTTAGTGAAGAGTGGTCAGAACTGTCGAACAGTGTAACAGGGGAGATTTTAACTAATAAACTGTACTAATTGGCCACACCAAAAAATTTGGAAATATTATAGTAAGAAGATATATGAGTTTAGTTCCAGGGAAAATTTACGGATCTAAATTTTTAGTTTCGTAACTCGAGTTATAGTCAATTTAGTGAACATGACGCAGATGGACAGTTTCAATTTTTATGCCCCGAACTAGTAAGTTAAGTCTAGTAATGCCTCGTGCTCGACTCCGGCAACGGTCTCGGGTAAGGAGTGTTACACATGTGAGATTTAACCATGTGGACATATTCATAATGTTTTCCAAGTGTCTATGTTGCGGCGATATCGGTCAGATCCTTTACATGTTATTTCTCCAACAGAAATTGAGATCCAGCTTGATATGACTTACAGTGAAGAACCGATTAAAATTTTGGCACGTGAAACGAAAGGGTTAAGAAATAAAAAGGTAGCTTTAGTGAAAGTTCTTTTGCAATGACATGGAAGAAGAGGCTACCTGGGAACCGAAGGAAACAATGAGAAAGCAATACCCGAACCTCTTTACTGGTAAGATTTTCGAGGACGAAAATTCTTTAAGGGGAGAGAGTTGTAACGACCCATTTTCAGTGAAATCAGAATAGTGGTTTTAGGACTACAAATCCGAGTCAGAAAGAAAATTTAATTTAATAATATTGCATGATCTGCATTATGATAGGAAAGACGTATAAAAATTTCGATAAGAAAATTTTACCGATTTCATGTTTAATTATAGGAAGGACCAAATTGCATGAAATGTAAAAGTTGAATTTTAGTAGCTAGAAGGATCATTTAGCTATGGAATTCAAAACTTGAGGTCCTTATATGGCAATTAGACCATAAAATAAAGTTAGTAGATATTTATGATAAATCATCCATGGAAAATTAGAAAAACAAAAGGACTAAATTGGAAAGATGAAATAATAAAAGATGATATTTTAATTAAATAGAAAATATCATCATTTTATATCATCTTCCCTAATTTTTTTCTATGGATAAGTAATCATGTCTCATTTTTAGTAATTTTCATATTTTCGATATCGTAATAACTTAATCTATTTGTTTTAGAGATCAATTTGTAAGGATATTAAAGTATTGAAATTTTGTCATGGATTAGTATGCTGAAATTTTGAAATTTATGGTGGAAAATGAAAGGTTGTTGATAGATAAACAACTTTTGTAAAGGAAATTTTGATGGAATTGTGATTTGGGGACTAAATTATAAAGATGTAAAATTCATGGAAAATTTCTATCTTTTGTGAAATACATGAGTTGTAAATGTTCCATGAAAAATTTGGCTAGGCTTGGAATAGGGATTAAATTGCATGAATTTCATTTTCTGAACCTAAGGACGAAATTGGAATTAATGAAAAGTATAAGGGCAAAATGGTACTTTTGCCTAAGATGTGAATTGGATTGATTTGAATGTGAAATGTAATAAATTGATGATTAAATTAATTTATATAGATCCAGAAATACAAAATAAGGAGTTAGATCGAGGAAAAGAAAAAGTTCCGGATTAGTAGATTCTCATATACGAACAAGTATTGAGGGAAGTTCGTGTAACTAAATTGTATATTTATATGTTTGAATTGAATGTTGTGTTTGTGAATTATATTATTGCCATGTATATGAAATTGATTGAATATCCGATCATGCCCGAAAAATGTTAAGTCTCGTTTGGTCAAATGAAAATCGATAGATGCAAGTTTCTCGTATTGGTTGTAGTCCTGCATATGTTGCGGACACACCATAGTTTGAAAGAGTGTCCTGTTACTAGCCCTCTCAAGCTTACTATTATATGGTTCTTGCGAGCTTCTCGTTATAGCTCTTCAGATCATCCCGATAGGTTGTGATCCTACATTTGTTGTGGACACACCTTAGCTCTTATGAGCATCCCGATTATAGGCTCTTAATGAGCTTCCTGTTAAATTGGCTCTTTGTGAGCTTCCCGATAGTGCTCGTTTGAACTTTCCGACGTATGGCTATCCGGAGCTCTTGTTATATGGCTCTTTGTGAGCTTCCCGGTATGGTTCTTTGTGAACTTCCCGATTATGGCTCTTATGAGCTTCTCGATATACAGCCCGGATAAGCTTCACGTTACATGGCTCACATGAGCTTCCTGTTATATGGCTCGAGAGAAGGCTTCCCGATTATGTGCTCTAATGAACACCCCATATATGAATTGGCAGATCATTGATATGTGCACCTTGTGTGTACTACCCGGGTATCCATCGATATTTTAATGATTCAACGGACAAACTCCTGATATGAGAAAATATGAGAATTGAATAAATTATATCTTAAATATCCCTAAAATACCTGGAAATGGTTGTATGATGAGCTCATCTCTGATTTCTTGACATTCATGTACATTTCATGACTAACTAGTTTGATGAGAGCATGTGTCTAGGCAATTGGCCATAATGTTTTGGATGCATGTTTGTAGAGGTGATCATGGGCCGGGCCGGACCGGGCCCAGACAAAATTTTAGGCCCGTTTTCTAGGCCTGAGCCCGTCTCGGCCCGAAATATGGGCCTAAAAATTTGTCCAAGCCCGGCCCAAAAGAAAATTGATAAACTCGAGCTCGGCCCGGCCCATATTAATTTTTTAGTTTTTTTTCATTAAATAAAAAAATTTAAAACAAATATTAAAACAAATAAAAAATATGTAATTTTTTTAACTTTTTTCATTAAATAAAAAATTTTAAAACAAATATTAAAACAAAAAAACAAATAAAAAATAGGTCAATTTAAAAAGTATATTTGATTAAAAATAAAATATATATTTAATATATAATTCGACCCGGGCCAAAAAAGTTTTACCCGAGCCCGGCCCGTTTTCTAAACGGGCCTCATTTTTTTGCCCAAACCCATATTTCGGGCCTATATTTTTACCTGAACCCTCCCATTTTTCGGGCGGGCCGTCGGGCCAAGCCGGATAGCCCAACCCATGATCACCTCTACATGTTTGTATACTTACTTTAAACGAATATGATTAGTAAGTGAATATGCTTGGATTGGTATTTTAGGTATAAACATGTTTAAATAAGTGTATGATCAAAAAGGTAAGATGTTTACTTGAACATGTGTGATAACATGACATGTATGAATCTTGATTATTAGTTTGTTTTACATGCCTTGAATTGGTTGGTGTATATGTTGAAATATTCATGTAGGTGGAAGACAAGTTTGGGTGAGAAATAAGGCTTAGAAATAGCCTTATATTGTCCACGCAAGCAAAGACACAGGCGTGTTTCTCAGTCGTGTGTGACACACAGCCATGCATAAGGCATGTGGTTTAGCCGCGTGTCCCCTGCATCTTAAAAATTGAAAAACAGAATGCATAGAATTGGTCACACGGGCAGAGACACGGGCATGTGTCTTGGCTATGTAAAACCTGCACTTAATTTTTGAAAATTAAATTGTCCACACGACCAAGTACACGGGTGTGTGGCTGACCGTGTGACTCAAGTCAGAGAGTTACACGGGCATGGACACGGGCTGGGACACGGCCGTGTGCCTCACATCGAATGCCCACATGGTCTGAGACACGAGTGTGTCACTTGGTCGTGTGAGCCACACGGCCTACCCACACGGGCGTGTGACCCCTGTACCTTGGATAAATTTTGAAATTTTGAAAAAAAAATTCTGAGTTTTCGATTTAGTCCTAACTTGTTTCTAATGCTTAAATTGGGCCTCGAGGGTCCATTTATGGGACAAAATAATTGAATTATGATTTGTTTCGAATATGAATAGTAAACAACATGAATTAACTGTATTTGTTCTTTAAACTCCGTAATACTCTGTAACCTTATTCCGGTAACGGATATGGGTTAGGGGTGTTACATGCCGAGCATCTAAGAATTGTTTTGCAAACTTTACATGAAAAGTAATTATTCTCTAAGTTTAGTAAATATGAATTCTGGCTCTGAGAAGTTTGTTTCCTTTGACATGTTGTGTCAGCAGATGGCATTAGAGTAGATCCGAGCAAAAATTTCAGCTATTGTTGATTGGAAGCTTCCAAGAAATGTATCTGAGATTAGAAGTTTTCTGGGACTAGCTGGATATTACAGAAGGTTCATCAAGGGATTTTCAATGATTGCTACCCCGATGACGAGATTATTGCAAAAGGATGTGATGTTCGTGTGGTCTGAGAAATGTTAACAAAGTTTCAATCAGTTGAAAGCGTTATTGACCGAGGCACCAGTGTTAATTCAGCCTGAGTTAGGTAAAGAGTTTGTGGTTTTCAGTGATGATTCTTTGAATGGTTTAGGCTGTGTTCTAATACAGGAAGGCAAGGTAATAGCTTACGCTTCCAAACAGTTAAAGCCACACGAAAAAATTATCCTACGCACGATTTAGAATTGGCAGACATTGTATTTGCATTGATGATTTGGCGACATCATTTATAGGCGAAAAATGTCACATTTTTAACTATCACAAAGGTTTGAAGTATTTAATGTCGCAAAAAGATTTGAATTTGAGACAGCGCAGGTGGCTCGAGCTATTGAAAGACTACGATTTGATTATTGATTATCATCCGAGTAAAGCGAATATAGTTGTTGATGCTCTAAGTAGAAAGTCTTTGTATGCTTTGCAAGCGAATACACGTTTGACATTGTCTAATGATGGTTCGATCTTAGATTAATTGAAAGCCAGACCGATATTTTTACGATGGATCTGCAAAGCTCAGAAGAGTGATGACATGTTATTAGCTAAAAGGAAACAAAGTGAGTCGACTCTTGATTCAGATTTTCATATTGGATCCGATGACTGTTTACTTTTTAAGGGCAAAATTTGCGTATTGAGGAATTTGGAGATTATCCGGAATATTTTGCATGAAGCTCATAGTGGTAGCTTGTTTTTTCATCCTAGTAGTAATAAAATGTATAGCGATTTGAAACAAATGTACTGGGGGTACCTTCTGGTTTATTACAGCCAGTAAAGATACCGAAATAGAAATGGGAGCGTGTCAGCATGGATTTCGTATCGGGATTACCTTTGTCTCCGAGGAAGAAAGATGCAATTTGGGTTGTCATTGATCATCTGACGAAATCTGCACATTTTATTCGGGTACGTACAAATTATTCCTTTGAGAGATTAGCTCAGTTATATGTTGCTGAGATTGTCAGATTGCACGGGCTGCCAGTTTCTATAATTTCAGATAGAGATTCGCGGTTTACATCACTATTCTTGGGAAAGTTAAAGTGTAACACCCCCAAACCCGGCCCATTCACTACGACCGAATCTGGTTATGTCACTGGGAAAGACGGTTGGAAATCTTTGACTTTAGAATTAAACTTGAAAACTTATTATCTCTGAAAATCATGTCCATTTAACATTTAATAAATAATATAAGCTTGTTGAAAAACTTCCGAATTAAAATGTTATTGTAAGTTGCTATAATATGAATCTCTTGCGAAAATATTACTAAGTGTAGCGTAAACTTCAACCTTAATAAATAGAGTACTTTAAATCAAAGAGGCCCTTATTACATCAAACAAAATTCCAAAATACTGATCATATAAAATACTTAAATAAAGTAAAACATCTTCTGTATGAAAATCTCATTCTCGCATGGGCCACCTTGTATCCACTCCAACCCGTCCCACTAACCATGACTCACTGCGATGATTAAAAAGTTGGGTGAGTCATACAGACTCAGTGTGTAAGTTAACCACTGAAATCCACCCACATGCTAGCCACATAATATCCCAATTATCAAATGTAACAAGTAATATATATATATTCATTTTAAACATTTACCACAATCTGGGCTTGGCCCACATTCAAGTCATACTCAAATACTGGGCTAGGCCCATTTCTCAATAAACCACATATCAACTGGGCTTGGCCCATGTCCACGTATGTTCCCAAAGCATACCTACCCACATGTCATATTGGGCTTGGCCCATATTCCATATTATTACAAAAATAATGCAACATGATTCCCAACCCAACCTAGGGTCCATCCGCTACACACCCCCTTATCCAGCCTACCACACACCAGGGGACTATCGAGTCACCCTCTCCTTTTCCCTCCAAAAAGGCAACCAATGCCATCCACGATGTAGCGTATCGCTAACATCAAACCACGATGGAGCACACAGCAATCCATCAAGCCAAGATATGGCATAGAGCCGATATCAATCAAGGTAACCACGCGAACCAAATCGCAAAGATCCACAACGCGACCTCGATCGGCGCTAATCCACGATGTAGCACAAAGTGACATCAACCACGTACTCAAGTACACCCGTACCTTCTTTTCATAACCCACCCATGCACATGCCACATAAAATATAATCGTGATAGTGCATGCACATGTTTATTAATATCCATAAACATACTCATAAACAAATAATCACACCGCAATAGATCCGATACTAACTTTTGGTCAACGCTATACCCTTTAGGGGTATATATGGCACACTTATAAATCGCACTTGTTAGTAAAACATATAACACATAAAACCCGGAAACAAGTGGGTTAGTTACACACCTTATTACTAGGAGTTCTAGACTCTCGATCCTCGATGCTATCGCTAGCGAAACTACGGCTATTTGCTTAACGTTTTTACATTGCACGTCCACACCCCGGTGCACGATCCTCATGTGAAACGGATCTCTTCTTGAACTTTGGGATGGGGACTTTCCTTTGCCCACCTTGGATGCACTACTCGAATCCACGTCCCATCGTAATCACTTAATTAGAACCCTTTGGTTAAACGTCATAACACAAAATCTCAAGCGAACAACTACAATTTAACTACTTACCGAAACGATCTAAAATCTCAAAGGCTCCTCTGTACTTTTGTCGATTTGCCCCTTGATGAGTCCAAACAATTCGAGACCTTCCTTTAGACTCCTTGGCGCTGGCTACAAGCTCTAAATGTCGACAGCACTACTCCTCACAGGTTCGGCACAAAGCTTGGCTAAATAAAAGAGAAAAGGTTTCGGCTTCACTACCAAATGAAGTTGGAGCATTCGGCCAACACAAGGTGCTGTTATGGAGTTTTGAAAAGAGTTTGAGAAAGGAATGGGAGTTCGGTCAAAGCGCAAATAGGGAAGGGAAAGAAGAAAACAAAAGAAATATTGACTACAGAGGCCAAAGGAGAAATCGGCACACCAAGAGGGAGGCAAAAGAGTTGATGAATAACTAGCACTCTACCCTCCCCTATTTATACTATACGGCCTAGCTCCAACCTCCCACAAAAATCCCATTATTTGCTCCTACAATTCCTCCCCAACACTCATTCAAAAGTTTGAATGAGTCAAACCTCTTCCTAGCAAAAATTTAAAAAAATGACCAAGTCTTCTCCACCTTTTAAGCCTCCAAAAGCCACCCAACTTCTTACCTCTCGCGCCAAAAATAAAGGCCAAAGTCTTGCCTTCGCAGCTCGAACACTGCCCCATCCCTTGCACCCGAGGCGTCACTTCCCAAGCTCTTAGTGGCGTCTCCTTGCCACTTTACTAGCTCAATTCTTATGTCTATTTCCCCCAAATAATTCTCTTAAGACACCCATCGCCAAGCTCCCCTTTTTTACTTAAAAAAATCCAAAAATTTTCTAAAGCATTCTTTTGCCTTCTAGGGTTCTCCAAACCCCTAAAAATTCCTCCAACATGACCATAAGCCTACCAACTGCTCGAGTTATGCTCCAAGCGCATAACCCCTAAACCAGGGTGTTACAATTCTACCCTCCTTAGAAATAATTTCGTCCTCGAAATTACTTTGCTAACAAACGTCCATACAACCTATCTTACCACCTTACGCTTATGCTGCGCACTCTGATCTTACTAAGGCTATCGTGCCTACACAATCTCTAAGTTCATGCTCAAAATTCAAACACCTCCCTTAGCAACACACGAAAAAGGCTAACTCATAGGCAACAAAGTAATTAAAGCATGTACCCAAAGCAAAGAAGCTTACCTAATATCACATCCTTGGTTGACTCGACTAGAACCATTCCTTCCATGACTTGAACCACGACCCCTCGTCGCTCGAGGACAATCCTTAACCAGGATGTGCCTTAGATCCGCACCGAAAACATTCTTTACTATTTCCCCAACACTCTCACGTGTGAGGTCTTCCACATCGAACACAAGAACGATTCCGATCCACTTTGGGGCAAGTATACGCACGATTCTCGATCCTAGGTCTTTTCTCGGGCATTACCCAACGATGCCGACGGTCCAATATTTCTCTTATTCTCGTTCCTATTCTTCTCTCGGTTTTCTCTTATAGTCTTTTTAACCTCCTCGGCAATCCGAGCTTTCTCTACCGAATGGCAAAATCCCTTTCTCTTTGTGGCGCGATCGGCTCCGCAACTCATCTCATGACCCATCTTGAATCGAACACTCCTTTCATAATCAGTAGCCACGATTCCCTTGGCGTACTGACTTAGTCGCACAAACTCAGCTTCATACTCTGCTATCGACTTATTCCCTTGTACTAGGTTAAGAAACGCTTTCCTTTGCGCGTCTAAGTAACTTGCTCCAACATACTTTCCTTCAAACTTTTCCTTAAAGTACTCCCAATCCAATCGATCTGCCGGTACACCTTGTTTGACAGTGAGCCACCAACGATAAGCTTCATCCCGAAGAAGCGAAACAGCACCTTTTAGCTTTTCTTTGTTGGTACAGTCCAAATCGTCCATAATTCTTTCAACTCCTTCTAGCCAATATTCTGCTATATTCGGAGCCACTCCAGATACTCCTCTAAATATCTCAGCTCCGTTCAATCTAAGCCTTTCCGATCCTGACTTTCGAGCTCCGCTTCCTACACTAGCTCCTGCTACTCGCTCGAGCACTCGCAACATGGCCCGCGATCTTTGCGTCATCTTCCCCGCGATCTTGCCCCTCGTCCCACTTTGGTGGCGGCACTTCACTTTCTCGACCCATGGCGGACCCTCACCGGATTCCGATCGGCCATTCTACCTCTACCGCGTCCCTTAGAGTTCATCTCTATCGTCGCAATTTAATCTGATTAACAAGTTTTATGCATTAGAAATTGTTCCACTATTTAACCACGAGCAAATTTTATGGAATGAAAGATATTTAGAAGTAGTTCTTTCGATCACACAAAGTTTCAGTTCGAGTTTACTACTCTAGTTCAAGAATCACATTCACACACACACATCCGTTCATCAACAAGGACACATTCCTTCCTCAATAGAGGCACATTCAGTGGTATCTACCACCCACATTCACTATTCGGACATTTCTGCCTGCGTTTCTACCCCAGGGGTATTTCCGTCATTTTGTCCTACAGGGACATTTTCGTCATAAACCAAAGCGATTCAAAACTTTAATAGGTCAGGATCTTTTTGAAATTCCCAAAATTGAAGATTATTTTTGAAAATTTCGCAAATTGAAGGTATAACAGGATTTTGGTAACCAGGGGTATTTTGGTAATTTTGTCAATCAGGGTAATTTCGTAAATTTCCAAAGTCAGGGTTATTACTTTGAAATACAAAAAATTGGATACTTTTGCAAAGTAAGAAAATTTTATTAAGCTTGGGGTTAAACTAGAAATTTTGAAAGTCAGGGGTATTTTAGTAATTTTCAACATAGGGGTAAATTTTGCAAGTTTTAAAACTAGGGGTTTTAAAACAGTGAGGCAAATCCCTTTCGGGTTTTAATAATTGGTTTAGCCTATGAACAAGTCCTCTTGGTTAAGATGAACCGTAGCTACGCACTGGTAGGATTCCAAATAAGAGGAGGTGAGTCACGAGGATCTGCTTAAGTACCGTGCTCTTCCGATCCACTCCTAGACATGCGCACAATGGTTGCCACACCTTAACTCGGCGACTTAATCACAGGTTTGTTTAGTATTTTTTTTTTAAGTCTTATGCATATGTTTGAGTAGACCAGTCCTAGGGTTCAACAGATCCTAGTTCACTAATCTACGAGCCCAACTAAGCCCATAACAGTTCATATATCAAATTACTTCACAAGTCCAAGTACTTACCTAGTGGACTCGGCCTGAGGTACAGTGCCATGCCGAATAACTGAAATATTTCATAAAAACCCATATTTTTGAAAAGCCCATTTTGAAACGTTTTTGGGCCCAAAACCCTCAAAGCCGAGTTTTGAACCGGGCTCGATACTAAATCAGAACACCCCCAAACCCGCCCATTCACTCACTACGAATAACTGTTATGTGTCACCGGAAAGACGGTTGGAAATCTTTGACTTTAGAATTAAACTTGAAAACTTATTATCTCTGAAAATCATGTCCATTTAACATTTAATAAATAATATAAGCTTGTTGAAAAACTTCCGAATTAAAATGTTATTGTAAGTTGCTATAATATGAATCTCTTGCGAAAATATTACTAAGTGTAGCGTAAACTTCAACCTTAATAAATAGAGTACTTTAAATCAAAGAGGCCCTTATTACATCAAATAAAATTCCAAAATACTGATCATATAAAATACTTAAATAAAGTAAAACATCTTCTCGTATGAAAATCTCCTTCGCATGGGCCACCTTGTATCCACTCCAACCCGTCCACTAACCATGACTCACTGCGATGATTAAAAAGTTGGGTGAGTCATACAGATTCAGATGTGTAAGTTAACCACTTTGAAATCCACCCACATGCTAGCCACATAATATCCCAATTATCAAATGCAACAAGTAATATATATATATTCATTTTAAACATTTACCACAATCGGGCTTGGCCCACATTCAAGTCATACTCAAATCTTTGGGCTAGGCCCATTTCTCAATAAACTACATATCAAGCTGGCTTGGCCCATGTCCACGTATGTTCCCAAAACATACCTATCCACATGTCATATTGGGCTTGGCCCATATTCCATATTATTACAAAAATAATGCAACATGATTCCCAACCCAACCTAGGGTCCATCCGCTACACACCCCTTATCCAAATTTCTACCACACACCAGGACTATCGAGTCACCCTCTCCTTTTCCCTCCAAAAAGGCAACCAATGCCATCCACGATGTAGCGTATCGCTAACATCAAACCACGATGGAGCACACAAAGCAATCCATCAAGCCAAGATATGGCATAGAGCTGATATCAATCAAGGTAACCACGCAAACCAAATCGCAAAGATCCACAACGCGACCTCGATCCAGCGCCAATCCACGATGTAGCACAAAGTGACATCAACCACGTACTCAAGTACACCACGCGTACCTTCTTCTCATAACCCACCCATGCACATGCCACATAAAATATAATCGTGATAGTGCATGCACATGTTTATTAATATCCATAAACATACTCATAAACAAATAATCACACTCGCAATAGATCCGATACTAACTTTGGTCAACGCTATACCCTTTAGGGGTATATATATACACTTTAAATCGCACTTGTTAGTAAAACATATAACACATAAAACCGGAAACGATGGGTTAGTTACACACCTTATTACTAGGAGTTCTAGACTCTCGATCCTCGGCGCTATTGTCTAGCGAAACTACGGCTATTTGCTTAACATTTTCTCATTGCACGCCACACCCCGTGGTGGCCAGTCTCGCATGTGCCAGAAAAGCGGATCTCTTCTTGAACTTTGGGATGGGGACTTTCCCTTGCCCACCTTGGTGGTACTCGAATCCACGTCCATCGTAATCACTTAATTAGAACCCTTTGGTTAAACGTCATAACACAAAATCTCAAGCGAACAACTACAATTTAACTACTTACAGAAACGATCTAAAATCTCAAAGGCTCCTCTGTACTTTTGTCGATTTGCCCCTTGATGAGTCCAAACAATTCGAGACCTTCCTTTAGACTCCTTGGCGCTGGCTACAAGCTCTAAATGTCGACAGCACTACTCCTCACAGGTTCGGCACCAAGCTTGGCTAAATAAAAGAGAAAAGGTTTCGGCTTCACTACCAAATGAAGTTGGAGCATTCGGCCAACACAAGGTGCTGTTATGGAGTTTTGAAAAGAGTTTGAGAAAGGAATGGGAGTTCGGTCAAAGCGCAAATAGGGAAGGGAAAGAAGAAAACAAAAGAAATATTGACTACAGAGGCCAAAGGAGAAATCGGCACACCAAGAGGGAGAGGCAAAAGACTTGACGAATAACTAGCACTCTACCCTCCCCTATTTATACTATACGGCCTAGCTCCAACCTCCACAAAAATCCCATTATTTGCTCCTACAATTCCTCCCAACACTCATTCAAAAAGTTTGAATGAGTCAAACCTCTTCCTAGCAAAAATTTAAAAAAAAAATGACCAAGTCTTCTCCACCTTTTAAGCCTCCAAAAGCCACCCAACTTCTTACCTCTCGGCGCCAAAAATAAAGGCCAAAGTCTTTTGCCTTCGCAGCTCGAACACTGGCCCCATCCCTTGCACCTGAGGCGTCACTTCCCCAAGCTCTTAGTGGCGTCTCCCTTGCCACTTTACTAGCTCAATTCTTATGTCTATTTCCCCCAAATAATTCTCTTAAGACACCCATCGCCAAGCTCCCCTTTTTTACTTAAAAAAATCCAAAAAATTTCTAAAGCATTCTTTTGCCTTCTAGGGTTCTCCAAACCCCTAAAAATTCCTCCAACATGACCATAAGCCTACCAACTGCTCGAGTTATGCTCCAAGCGCATAACCCCTAAACCAGGGTGTTACATAAAGGAAGCTCTAGGTACGCGATTACATTTTAGCACTGCATTTCATCTTCAGACCGATGGTCGGTCCGAGCAAGTAATTCAAATACTCGAGGATATGCTTCGTTGTTGTGTATTAGACTTCGAAGGCAACTGGGAGAAATATTTATCATTGGTTGAGTTTGCATACAATAACAATCATCAGTCGAGTATAAAGATGACACCGTATAAAGCTTTGTATGGTCATAAGTGCCGAACTCCCTTATATTGGACTGAGCTCAATGAGAAAAAGATTCACGGGATTGATTTGATTAGAGAGACTGAAGAAAAAGTGAAAGTAATCCGTGATAGTTTGAAAGTAGCTTCAGATCGACAGAAATCGTATGCAGATCTTAAACGTAAAGACATTCAATTTCAAATCGGCGACAGAGTATTCCTGAAAGTATCACCCTAGAAGAAAGTTCTTCGTTTCGGTCGCAAAGGAAAGCTAAGCCCGTGATTTTTTGGGTCGTGTGATATTATCGAAAGAATCGGGCCATTAGCTTACCATTTAGCTTTGCCGTTAGAATTAGAAAAGATTCATAATGTGTTTCACGTATCTATGTTACGACTATAACAACCCATTTTTAGCCAAATCAGAACAGTGGTTTTGGGACCACAAATTTGAGGTCAAAATAATTATTTTATTGTTAAATTGAGGTCTACAGCATGATAGTATGATTGTGTGAAAATTTCGTTAAGAAATTTTATTGTTTGAGTGCTCAATTTGATAAAAAGGACTAAATCGCGTAAAGTGTAAAACTTGAGTTCTATTAGCTAAAGGTGTTTAACAGCTATGGAATCTTAAATTGGGGGCCGTTAAAATGTAATTAGACCATTAATGTTATTAGTGGACAAAGATGGACATCATTTAGGTGATTTTAATGGTTTATCATTAAGATTAATTTTGTAATTTAGTAAAATAAATTAAATTAATAAAAGAAAAAGATGAAATTAAAACATAATCTTCTTCAAATTAACCTAGAGAGAATCGATCACCATTGTTAAACTAAGGAAGAAGTTTCAGCTAAGCAATTTGCTTGCCTTGTAGGTGATTTTTGTCCCGTTTTTAATGATTTCTATGTTTTTGAGATCGTTGCGGCTTAATCTAGCTAGCCCAGGGACTAATTTGCAAAACTATTAAAGGGTTTAGGGTTTTTCCATTGATGAATATAGGTGTAATTTGATGTTTGATGATAGAAAATGTATGCTTGTTGTTAGATAAACAACTTTTGTAAAGTGATTTTTGGTAAAATTGTCAATTAGGGATTTAATTGAGAAATGTGGAAAATTTGTGGTAGAAATGTGAAATAAATGAAAAAAATGGGCTGCTATGATAAAAAGGAAAATTCTGCTAGCATGGGTAGGGATCTAATTGCATGAATTTTTGTTTTTATGAGCTAAGGACTAAATTGAAAAAAATGTTGAAATATTAGGGGCAAAAGTGTAAAGTTTCCATAATATGCATTTTGGGCTAAATTAAATAGACTGAAAATTAAATAACTAAATTTGATTACATATAGATCAAGAAAAGCGAAGTTCGGATTTAGATCGGGGAAAAACAAAGTATTGGACTAGTCGATCTGTTTCGTCGTTTTTGAGATCGAGGTAAGTTCGTAAATAAGCACTTGTATAATTTTGTTTTAAATGCTTTATTATTGAATTTAATTGTGAATACGATCCTACAGAAATGTTTGATGAAGATTCGACAATGTGAAATCCCAGTTGAACTTTAGGAATAGATTAGGATACGGATGACATGTCATTAGGATTTATGTGTTTTGGGTGCTGGTCCGTACGTCCTATCGGTGGCTGAGTTATCCGGCATGTGTTGCAGATTCTCGTCAGCTTGTGTGAGCAGCACCGTGTAGCTACGTCATGACCGTTAGCTTGTGTGAGCAGACCCGTTGATAGCTCGAGAGAGAGCATTATATGAGATATGAGATTGAGATAGCTTCAGCTATGTATTGGCACTTAGGGTGCGAGATTCCCGAGTATCCGATAGTTTTCCAAATGGTTCAACGGGTATATCAAAGATATGAAAAGGTGAAAAATAAATATGTATCAGTATAGGTATGTACGGAAACTATATGAACATTGAACTTATGAAAGTTGTGAGTTTATGATTACTTATGTGATTGAATAAATGTTATTCTTACGATTTAATGACTTATTGTAACACCCCTAACCCGTATCCATCGCCGGACTAGGGTTACGAGGTATTACCAGTCGAATCATAACATTTAAACAACCATTGCTCACACATCAGCATATCTTAGTTAATCAATAACACAAAGTCCCTTTAGGAGGTCTACAAAACATTAAACATACTTTAGAGAAGGTTCGGGACTAAACCGATCTCATACGGAAACTTTGCGGAACTTAGAAAATTTTCTTCAAAACAGGGCACACGCCCGTGTGGCTATGCCGTGTGCCTCACACGGCCATGCCTTACACCATGTCTTACCCCGTGTGCAACACTGACTTGGGTCACACGGCCTGTCACACAACAGTGTCCGGCCCGTGCAACATCGATTTGAATCACCGCGGCTGTCACACACCCGTGTTATGCAGTGCAATGTGCAAGTCTGACTAGCTTCGAATTGGGACATAGAAGGACACGGTCGAGAATACGCCCGTGTGCTCAGCCGTGTGGGCAATTATAGTCCATTTACAAGGCCAAATTGCCACCCATTTTGGGTCATTCCTACAAGCATCAATTCCAACATCAAATAACCTACAATTCATTTACCATCTCAACTACCAAATCAAGTATGAAACATACTATTTCTATTTCACTAAACATACCATAATGGCCATTCCCACAAGACCATATATACACATTACATACACCATTTTCACATAGCAAAACATATACCAAAATCAATCCAAAGTCTCATCCATTATCATGCCATATCACATGGCAAGATTTATACATCTCAAAACATTCCACAACTTCACTAGCCTATACATGCCATATACCATATATACAACTTTTAAAAAGGTACCAAAATAGATGTCCGATAATGTGATTGAGTCGCTAACGATCCCCGGATCCGAGCTAGCTTTAAGTACCACTGTAAAATAGAGAAAGACTTCACACAGTAAGCTTTAAAGCTTAGTAAGTTTGTAATATAACACATTTAGCTCAACAATTCAAATTCAATATGCAAAATTAACTAACACTTGGTTCAATTCACATCACTACTCAATCTCATCCATGGCTTTTACTCACTTTCATACCATATCTATAGGTTCATATACAAGCATTCATAATACTATTCAATCCAACTCTTTTCATCATTCATTCACATAATATTCCATCTATCTCATACACAATATCATCAACCACATAGGTTCTGTACATACCTGTACCATCACGTATTTATCTATCACATTTACCACTTCAATGCTCAATGCAATAATTCATTTGATCCTCTTTAAACGATCAATGAACTCGCACACTTAGTGCCAATTAATTAGCTGAAGCTATAATAATATCGCACACTTAGTGCCATCACATTAAACCAAATTTGTCTCGGTATCGTACACGTAGTGCCAAATAATACAACCGATGCTTTCTTTATCTCGCACACTTAGTGCCATTCATTACTTTAACGATTCTATTTACGCACACTTAGTGCCACATATCTTTGAACTCACATTTCACATTACAAACTCCACAATCACATTTCCATTCATTTCATCACATATGAACATCGTTTAATCAATACATATTATACACGAACTTACCTCGGACGTAGAAACAACGATACTAGTCGATCAATCGAGCACTTTGTTCTTGCCTCGATCTAGGTCCGAATTTCTCTTTTATTGATCTATATAATATCAAATTCAACTCATTCAATTTCATCTTCATCCAAAACAATCCAAAAACACATAGTTAGGGCATTTTACATTTTAGCCCTCATAATTCCACATTTTGACATTTTAATCCCTATTTTACAATTACAAAAAATACACATAATTTACTCACACCCAAGATTGGTCGAATTTCATACTAGTCCCTAGCAGCCTATATCTTTCATTTATTTCACATTTTAACCCTTCAAAGTTTCATTTTCACAAATTAGCCCACAATAATCAATTTCATAAAAAATCCCATTACAAAACATATTTATCATTCATCAAGCTTTCATATTTCACCAACTATCAACACAAAGCTCACATATTCATCAATGGCACATCTCAAAATCATTGTCAAATTTAGAAATTTAGGCATGGGCTTGATAGAATGCTAAGCAACAATCACAAAAACATAAAAATCACTAAGAACCGAGCTCAAAACATACCTTAATTTAGAAAAATGTGTGCCGAACCCTAGCTAGCTCTTTTTCTTTTCTTTTTCTTTCAATTTTCGGTGCCAAGAAGATGATAATGGCCATCAAAATGTTTTTGTTTTATTAATATTAACTTTAATTATCAAATACCATATTTATCCTTAATGATTTCATTTAAAATACACTAACTCATGTCCAACTATGTCATTTCATGAATTCAATGGTCCAATATCAACATAAGGAACTCACATTTAAAGAAACATAACAATTAGGCACTTTTAACTACTAGCACACAGCTTTTGCATTTTACGCGATTAAATCCATTTTCACAAATCGACACACAAACGATAAAATTTTCACACAGAACTTTCACACATACTTTATCACATGCCATAAACATCAAAAATAATATTAAATTATTTCTCTGACCTCAGATTTGTGGTCCCGAAACCACTATTCTGACTAGGGTCTAAACTAGGCTGTTACAACTCTCCCCCTTAGGGATTTTCGTCCTCGAAAATCTTACAAGTGAATAAATTAAGGTATTGCTCTTTCATAGCATCCTCAGGCTCCCACATAACCTCTTCAACCCCATGTCTGTGCCACAGCACTTTCACTAAAGCAATTTTCTTATTTCTCAACTCTTTGATCTCACGAGCCAGAATTCAAATCGGTTCTTCTCTATACGATAGATTAGACTGAATCTCAACTTCAGTAGGGGCAATCACGTGTGATGGGTCAGATCTGTATCATCGAAGTATCGATAAATGAAACATATTATGAATCTTCTCTAGCTCAAGTGGCAACAACAATCTATAAGCAACCGGCCCGATACGTTCAATAATTTCATACGGCCCGATGAACCTCGGACTCAATTTTCCTTTTCTGCCGAATCGGATTATTTTCTTCCACGGAGATACTTTCAAAAATACTCTATCACCAATCTCAAACTCAATATCTTTTCGTTTCAAATCCGCATAAGACTTCTAACGATCGAATGCCACTTTTAAACTGTTTCAAATCACTTTAACTTTTTCCTCAGTCTCTCTGATCAAATCTGTCCCATGAATCTTATTATCACTAAGCTCAGTCCAGTACAATGGTGTTCTACATTTATGACCGTAAAGAGCCTCATATGGTTCCATTTTAATGCTTGATTGAAAGCTATTATTATACGCAAATTCAATCAACAGCAGGTACTTTTCCCACGTACCTTCAAACATAATAATACAGCATCTCAACATATCCTCGAGAATCTGAATGGTCCGTTCAGATTGAACATCCGTTTACGGATTAAAAGCAGTACTGAAGTGCAACTTCGTACCTAAAGCCTCTTGCAGTTTCTTCCAAAACCGCGAAGTAAACCTCGGATCTCTGTCAGACACAATAGATAATGGTACCCCGTACAATCTCACAATATCAGAAATGTATAACTCAGCTAACTTATCAAGCGAATAATTCGTTCTCACCGAAATAAAATGAGCTAATTTTTTCAATCTGTCAACTATCACCCAGATTGCATCTTTCTTTTTCGGAGATAAGGGAAATCCTGAAACAAAGTCCATCGTGATTCTCTCCTATTTCCACTCAAGAATCATGATCGGCTGTAATAAGCCCGAAGGCACCTGATGTTCAGCTTTGACTTGCTGACAAACTAAACATCTCGAAACAAACTCTAAGATATCTCGTTTCATTCCAGACCACCAATAAAACTGTTTCAGATCATTGTACATTTTCGTACTTCCCGGATGAACAGACAAACGACTACTATGAGCTTCATTCAAAATCATCTGAATCAATTTTGGATTTCTCAGAACACAAATTCGATCTCGGAATCCCAAAAAATCATCATCATCAACTCAAAATTCTGAATCAGAGTTCAAATCACACTGAGCTCGTTACGCTAGCATTTCATTGTCAACTTTTTGGGCATCACAAATCTGTTGTAAGAACAACGGTCTCACTTTCAATTCGGCTAAAACCGAACCATCATCAAACAGAACTAAATGAGCATTCATCGCACTTAACGGAAACAGAGATTTCTGACTCAAAGCATCAGCAACAACATTTGCTTTTCCTGGATGATAATCAATCACAAGCTCATAGTCTTTTAACAGTTCTAACCATATTCTCTGTCGCGAATTCAAATCTTTCTGAGTCATCAGATATTTTAGGCTTTTATGATCTGAAAACACATGACATATTTCACTGAAATGATAGTGACGCCAAATCATCAAAGCGAACACAATCGCAGCCAGCTCAAGGTCATGCGTCAGATAATTCTTTTCATGCAATTTTAATTGTCTCGAGGCATAATCTATAACTTTGCCTTCCTGCATCAAAACACATACCAGACCGTTCAGCGAAGCATCATTATATATCATAAATTCTTTACCGGATTCTGGCTGTACTAACACTGGAGCTTCAGTCAATAGGGCTTTCAACTGATCAAAGTTTTTTTGACACTTTTTAGACCATTCAAATTTCACATCTTTCTGAAGTAATCTCGTCAACAAAGTTGCAATCATTTAGAAGCCTTTTACGAACTGTCGGTAATAACCAGCAAGTCCCAGAAAACTGCAGACTTCAGACACATTTCTCGGAGGCTTCCACTCTAAAATAGCTAAAATCTTACTCGGATCAACTCGTATCCCTACAGCTGACACAATATGTCCCAGAAAACCAACCTCACGCAACCATAACTCACATTTACTGAACATTGCATACAATTTCTTATCACACAGGGTCTGTAACACAATTCTCAGGTGCTCGACATGTTCCGCCTCATCACAAGAATAAATCAAAATATCGTCAATAAACACAACAAAAAATCAATCCAAATACAGCCTGAATATCTGATTCATCAAGTCCATAAATACTGCAAAGGCATTCGTTAGTCCAAAAGGCATAACTAAAAATTCATAATGCTCGTACCTCGTTCGAAAAGCAATTTTTAGAATGTCTGAATCTTTTACTCGCAACTGATAGTATCCCGATCTCAGATCTATATTTGAAAACACAGTATCTCATTTTAACTAATCAAACAAAGCATCGATTCTGGGCAGAGGATATTTATTTTTTATCGTCACTTTTTTTAACTGACGGTAATCAATGCACATTCTATCCGTACCATCTTTCTTTTTCACAAACAGAACAGGAGCGCCCCAAGGAGAAAAGCTCGGTCGTGTAAAACCTCTGTCTGTCAACTTTTGCAACTGAGATTTCAATTCTTTTAATTCTGTCAGAGCCATTCTATATGGGGCTATTGAGATAGGGGTCGTCCCCGGCACTAACTCAATGCCAAACTCAACTTCTCATATCGGAGGTAATCCTGGTAATTCTTCAAAAAACACATCAGGGAACTCACAAACTATAGGCACAGATTCAACTTTCTTTTCTGTCACTTTCGTATCAATCACATACGCAAGATAAGCTTCACATCCATTTTTCACATAATTCAGAGCTTTCATTGAAGATATTACAGCCGGTAACCCATTCAAATCACTAGATTCAATTCGGACTATCTCGTCATTCTGAGTTCTCAAATCAATAGTCTTCTGTTTGCAATTCACAATAGCATTATGCAAAGTTAGCCAATCCATACCCAGAATTATATCAAATTCATCAAAGGGTAGTAGCATCAGATTAGCCGAGAAACAGATATCTCAAAACATCAACGGACAATTCTTGCACACTTTGTCAACCAGATCACACTTGCCTAAGGGGTTCGATACTCTAATTACAAATTCAGTAGACTCAACAGGCAGAGCCTTACTAGATACTAAGTTCACACACACATATGAATGAGTAGATCCTGGATCTATCAATGCAATCACATCTGTATCATAAAGACTGAAAGTACCAGTAATGATGTCGGGAGATGACGCTTCTTCACAAGCGCGAATAGCGTAGGCTCTGGAAGGTGCTCTTGCCTCCAATCTCATAGCTGTATTCGTTGTTTCTTTCTGAATACCACTCACAATTCATGTGTTTCTGGGTGGTCTACCCCTAACTACCGTGTTACTCGACCTCACACTCTGAACATTATCTTTCTCAGCCAACTCCAGGCAATCCCAAATGAAGTGATCTCGTGATCCACATTTATAACAAACTCTATTATTATACTTGCCCCAGCATTCACCAATATGATGTCTCCCACACTGTCTACACTCAGGCTTATTGTTTCTGACACTGCCAACACTTGATTCCATTGGAATTTGAGCTTTAGGACTCGTATATTATTTCAAACGATCTCTACTCGAATGTCCAATCGAAGCATTTGAGCGACCAGTTGCATCTCTGAATCTCTTTGATGAAGAGTGATACAGCTTACTCATTGTAACGCCCCAAAATCTAAGTAATTATTTTTGTATGTTGTAGCACAAATATCTGCCTGACTCAGGGGTTAAGTGATTTGGGTGTGTTTGGGAGTGTCTGAGAAGTCTTGGGTTCAAGCCTGGGCAAGTGCAAAAAGTTTTGTTTTTAAAGAATAAATCCTTGCCTATAGTTAGTAGGCTTTTAAATTATTGTGGGTAAAGCAAGACATAAAGAGTCTGCTGGTCTAGGGGGTAAGTGGCGTGTCAGCTACGCCAGAGGACTGATGTTTGAATCTTGGTGGGGGCAGTGGAGTATTTATTTTACTGTTGTGCCGTGTGAGTGTTCTAGCTTAGCCGAAACACTAAAAGAGTTTGAATGGGATTTGAATTGGAGGGTTGAAAGATTGGAGGAGAAAGAGTTTGAATGGGATTCGAATTGGAGGGTTGAGAGATTGGAGGAGAAAGAGTTTGAATGGGATTCAAATTGGAGGGCTGAGAGATTGGAGGAGATTTTTGAGGAGTGGATCAAGGGATGTGTGGGGTAGTGGTGTCGAAATTAATCCCAACATTCGGCTCCCTCTGCTAAAATCTCTTCTCCCCCTTTTTCATTTTTCATTTTTCTTGTCCCTCTTCTTTCTCTCCCTCAAGTCTTGTGCTGCCGATTTCCCAATTCTGGTCACTACCAAAAGTTCCATCTCCATTCTCCTCTATTCTAAAAATACATTCCTCTTCTCCTGTCGAATTGACTTTACTCCTTTTTTCTCTCATACGTTTTGAGCCTCCATCTTGTTCAGCGATTAACTGCATTTTTCGGTAAGTGATTATGGTACTTAAAGTTTTGGATTTTGAGTTGTTAAATTGGGGTTTGGTTTAACTATTTTTGGATAGCTATAAATCGGGGTGAGGGGCTGTGCTAGTGCCGAATTCCTTCCAATATTTGGTTCTCTTGCTCTCTTTTGGTAAGTGCTATAGGCGAAATCCCTATTCCCTTTCTTCTTATGCCCTTAAGTTGGTGACTGATGGCAATTGTTATGGCAGTTAAGGAAGGATTTAGGAAACTCCTAATCAATCGCTAGAGATTAAGATTTGTGGGAATCACAGTGGTTTGATTGAAGGTAACTCTACACTGTTCTATGAATGGATTGTTGGTTTTGGGTTTTCTTTTAACCGTAAAGTAGGACTGATAGTGGTGTTTGATTGGTTAAATTTAGGTTTGTGAGGGCTTGAGTGACTGTTCATGGCGAATCGAAGCAAGGTGTGTAAACATTGCCCAAATCATACATCGACAAAAGCCGAAAAATATGACAATTGACGCTACACGAGCGTACGCTCGCTCATGTGGTAATCTGAACGCATAAAACATGGGCGTTTGACTATTGATGCCACCATGAGCGATTTCATGGCCTTAGGCCATTTTGGGCCATGTTGGGCCGAAATGAGCCGTGTGGGCCCAACGGGCTTGTGGGCCCCACACGGGTAAACTACACGATCGTGTGGAGAATATTGGGCCAAGCTTTGTAATTGACATGGCCGAGACCAATTCTAGGCTATGTGGACCACACGGGCGTGTGGGCCCACATGAGCCTGCATTATGGGTCTTGGGCCCATTTTCACTGTTTGACTGCTAAGGTTGCACGGGTCGCCCGAGACGACTGTGGACCTACTGATTGGTCGGTTAGTATATGGAAACACGAAAATTTATATACTTTTTCATGCCCTTTTTGACCCAAATTCATGTGGTTTCGAGTAAATTCTTGTCGAAAAATAATTAAATATTATAAAATAATTAATTTGTGCTAAAAATATGAACATGATGAATTTTAATTAATTTTATAGTTAATTTTGTTTAATTTTGGCTATTTTCGACAGAATCGCACAAAAGGGCAAAAACCGGCTCGGCAGACACTACTCGAAGAATAAAACCGAGAAGCAATTTGAGGTGTCAAGGTGACTCTATTTTCAGCCCAAGACGATCCAATTATAAAGATTTAATCATAATATAATTAATTTTAATTTATTCCCAAGTTAATTTGGGCTAGATAAATTATTTTTAATTAATTATGAAAAAGGGTCCAGTTAAACCGCACTGGTTGAACCGAACCGATTGAACCGAACCAGCCACCAATTGGGCAGCCCAAAACCTTCCACAATGAAGGCCCAAATCAGCTTATCTGCTGATTAATTCAGCTTGCAAAGGAGCCCTTGAAGATCTTTCAAAATACCATTCAAACCCCTCCAAAATTCATGGCTTTAAAGATTTGCCCATGCTATATTTAGCAAAGTTGAATTCTTCAACTTTGCCACATGGGATGGCCAGCCAAGGGAGCCTCTTTTGCTGCTGTTATTTGCTATTTTTAGCAGCCTTAAACACCTATAAATACAGCCCCTAGCTACTCATTCAAAGCATCCATCAATTCTCCAACATTCTCTCATTCTCTCTTCTCTACTCTCAACTTTTCTCCCTTCGTTTCAATTCTATTTTCCCCTTGTTCTTGTGCCAATTTCTCCTCTTGGAAAGGAGGTGTTTTTCCAGCCATATGGAGCAGCATTTGGAGTGTTCATAAGCCACCTTGATAGCTGAGGACAATGAAGAACGAAGAACGGAGCAATCAAACAAGCCACGGAGAACCACCGAATTTGTTTCTTGTTCCCTATCTCTTTAAATTTCGTTGTTGTTTTGACAAACATGTTTATGGATATTTATGCTGTTGGAATGTTTAAATTAATCAATTTAGCTTTGATTTAATTCGTGTTGGGTTGATCGCATTTCGTCCTCTTGAATTGTTAAAATTGTGTTTATGCTATTAAAGGCCTCGGTAAAATGTTTGATTAAGTAAAATTTTGTTAAGTTATCTGGCATTATAATTGTTTAGATAGCTAATGAATTAATTATTTAAACACATTGAAATTGTAATTAATGGATGCAATATTTAATCTGTGCATGGTTAATTCTTCTAAGGGAGCTGAAGATTAAATTAGCATTGTATTTGACGATACATATGCCTTGCATAACTTGCAGGATTTTTGTGATTAAATTGTTTCAAGGTAAGAATACTTGTTACTTCGCATGATCTTTTATGTGCTTGTTAGGTTGAATTAATCGTTTGCATCGACGTAGGAATATGCGAGAGATTATTTAATTTAATAAGTATGTATGTGCAATAATATGTTTACCCGTAGAAGTCTGTTAATCGTTCGAATTTGCATAGAAATATGTACAAGAGATGAATGGATTTTTATTTGTAAATATGTTCATAAGTTAGCAAATTACCGAGTTGTCATGTTTTAACAAGTATAAACACGAGTTTAATAATTCTAAGGTAAGAAATGTTATTAATCCAACACAATTATATCATCTTGATTAAAATCAGTTTTTGAAATCGTGCATTAGAACTTTCTTTTATCTTATTTTTCTTTGTTTTATTTTTAGTTTTTAGATATTTCTTAAATCCAAATATTTTTCCTTCACCAAATTGTTTGAAAACATTTTCATAAATAATTCTTTTACGGTCCCTGTGGGTACGATAACTCGACATTTACTTGTCACTTTATTACTTGTTACGATTGTGTACACTTGCACATTTCCACCGTTCCAAGTTTTTGGCGCCGTTCTTGGGAACTGCTTCTCAAAGCCATTATTTGTGAATTTTTATTCTTACATTTTGGTTTATTTATTTTCATATTTAAATTTTTACTTACTTAATTTTTCTATGAATATTTCGGTGTTTATGAGTATTGACCGGATTATTGACTTACTCCTGTGGACCTCGAAATAGAAACGAACCTTTCACAACGAAGAAGACAAGCAAACCAGAGAAGGACCGAAGGAATGAATTTCGAGAATATGAACCAAGGAAGCGGAGCAAACCACTGCTCGTAATCCTATCCTTATTGCTGATGATAGGGATAGAGCCTTAAGACAATATGCCGTGCGGTGTTTAACGATCTTAATCCGGTATTAGGAGACCCAAATCGAGGCACAACAATTCGAGTTGAAGCGAGTCATGTTCCAGATGCTTCGACAATGGGCCAATTCAGCGGAATGCCTCTCATGAAGATCCTCATCTTCACTTAAGACTATTCATGGAAGTGAGCGATTCTTTCAAGTTAGCCGGAGTACCCGAAGATGCCTTACGATTAAAGTTATTCCCGTACTCGTTAAGGGACAGAGCTCGTGCCTGGTTGAATTCATTGCCACCGAACTCCATTTCTACATGGCAAGAATTAGCCGAGAGATTCCTCATGAAGTATTTTTCGCCAAGCAAGAATGCTAAACTGAGGAACGAGATCACTGCTTTCCACCAAATGGATGACGAGTCCTTGTATGAGGCATGGGAAAGATTTAAAGAGTTATGACGAAAATGCCCTCAGTATGGAATTCCTCACTGCATTCAACTTAAGACATTCTATAATGGTCTCAACGCTCACACAAGGATGGTAGTGGACGCCTCTGCTAATGGTGCTCTCCTTTTTAAGTCTTATAACGAGGCTTACGAAATTATCGAGAGGATTACCAGCAACAACTATCAATGGCCAACTAGTCGAGCAGTGCCAGGAAGACGAGTTGTTGGAATTCATGAAGTAGACGCTCTTACTTCACTCGCATCTCAGGTATCGTCAATATCCTCAATGCTTAAAAATCTTACTACTAATGGGTCTAATAGTTTTGTAGCACAGCCGACTAATCAATTTGAGAATATAGCCTGTGTCTATTGTGGGGAGGGACATTTGTTCGAAGAATGTCCATCGAACCCAGAATCTGTGTACTACATGGGCAATCAGAACCAAAATCGAGGAAGGCAAGGGCTGCAATACAACTTTTATAACCCATCATGGAGAAACAACCCAAATTTTTCCTTGAGTAACCAAGGGGCTGGAACCAGTTACACCCAACCCAGACCGACTCAGCTGCCTAATTTTCCGCAACAAGTCTAGAAACCAGTTCAAGCTTAAGCATCCAATAGTCTGGAGCGTTTGCTAAAGGAATATCTAGCAAAGAATGATGCCTTAATCCAGAGCCAAGCAGCTACATTAAATAATTTAGAGAATCAAGTGGGCCAGCTTGCAACTGAACTTAGGAACCGACCACAAGGTGCTTTACCTAGTGACACGGAAAATCTGAGAAATCTGAGGAAAGAACATTGTAAAGCGTTGCAATTGAGGAGCAAAAAGATAGTATAGCCCAATACTGTCGAAGTTGAAAAGGAGCAAGTTGATGCTCAAGAAGAAGTTCAACCAAGTGTTGAAACACCAGTTTCGTCAGAACCGAAATCTGCAAGACCCAAAGAAAAGTAATCATAGACCACGATTAATTACGATCTCCCAACAACGTCATTAGATGCGTAATTACGCCAAAGCGAATCAACCAAGACCAGTTCGATCTCAAACCACCGCCACCCTACCTCAAAGACTTGAAGCCGGGCGGGAGATTCAATTAAAAAAGTTCCTAGGCGTGCTCAAGCAACTTCACATCAACATTCCGTTGGTCGAAGCACTTGAGCAAATGCCGAACTACGTCAAGTTCATGAAAGATACCCTGTCTAAAAAATGAAGGCTTGGTGAATTTGAGACGGTAGCTCTGACAAAGGAATGCAGTGCATATCTTCAGAATAAACTACCCCCAAAATTGAATGATCCTGGATGTTTTACCATACCGTGCAACATTGGATCAACATATTGTGGTAAAGCATTATGTGACTTAGGTGCAAGTATCAACTTGATGCCTATGTCAATATTTAGGAAGTTGGGGATAGGAGAAGTTAGACCAACTACAGTTACACTTCAACTAGCAGATCGATCCTTAGCACATCCAGAAGGAAAAATCGAGGACATATTGGTACGTGTAGAAAAATTTATCTTTCCTGCTAAATTTGTAATTCTAGATTTTGAAGCAGACAAAGAAGTGCCAATTATCCTAGGAAGACCATTCTTAGAAACTGGAAGAACCCTTATTGATGTGCAAAAGGGCGAGCTGACTATGCGTGTTCAGGATGATCAGGTAACATTTAATGTTTTTAAGTCAATGCGATTTCCTGACACTATGGATGATTGTTCTGCAGTAGCCGATTTAGAGGAATTAATGGTAGAGAAGGAACTTAACGATGTTGATGACCCATTGGAAAGAATTTTGACATCGGATCCCCCAAATGAGGAAGAGGAGGACGAATACTTAGCTTTTCTAGAAGCTAATCAAAAGGGATTTAATTCGCAATCTCGTTTTGAATCTTTGGAATTAGAGAAAAGAGATTACATGCAGCCAAAAGCATCAATCGAGGAGCCACCTAAGTTAGAACTCAAGGTATTACCGTTACACTTAAAATATGTTTATTTAGGTAACGCTTCTACTCTGCTGTGATTGTTTCAAATGAATTAACTCATCGAGCAAGAAGAGA
Organism: Gossypium sturtianum; assembly: GCA_025698515.1. Classification (NCBI taxonomy): domain Eukaryota; kingdom Viridiplantae; phylum Streptophyta; class Magnoliopsida; order Malvales; family Malvaceae; genus Gossypium; species Gossypium sturtianum. The sequence goes on from CM046952.1 coordinate 97,370,741, forward strand.
AACTTATCATAGTCTTGAAACAATTCAAGAAGGCTATCGGATGGACCATAGCTGACATTCGCGGTATTAGCCCATCCGTATGCATGCACAAGATCATATTAGAAGATGGCAAGAGAGGAACGATTGATGGACAACGGAGACTGAACCCAATCATGAAAGATGTAGTGAAAAAGGAAATCATCAAGTGGTAGGATGCGGGTATAATTTACCCCATCTCAGACAGTTCATGGGTGAGTCCAGTCCAGTGCGTGCCGAAGAAAGGAGGTATCACGGTTGTGGAGAACGAGAACAACGAGTTGATACCGACGAGGACGATTCTGGGATGGAGAATCAGTATCGACACGGAAGCTAAACAAGGCGACTAGGAAAGACCACTTTCCTCTCTGCCGTTCTTGGACCGAATCTTTGGATAGACTCGCGGGACGAGACTATTCTCGCTTTCTCGACAAATACTCAGGGTATAATCAGATTACGGTAGCACCGGAAGATCAACACAAAACGACATTCACCTGCCCGTACGGTACATTTGCATTTAGACGCATGCCATTTGGTTTATGTAATGCACCAGCTACATTTTAGAGATGTATAATGTCTATTTTTACTGACATGGTTGAGAAATACTTGGAAGTTTTCATGAATGATTTCTCAGTATTTGGAGATACTTACGAAGATTGCTTAGCCAATCTAGCGAAGGTACTAAGGCGATGTGAAGAAACAAATCTCGTACTCAATTGGGAAAAATTCCATTTCATGGTACGAGAAGGAATTGTTCTAGGCCATCGGATAACGAGACATGGGATCGAGGTGGACAAAGCAAAAGTAGATGTTATTGAGAAACTCCCACCTCCAACATCTGTAAAAGGTGTTAGGAGCTTTTTGGGCCACGCCGATTTCTATCGAAGATTTATCAAGGACTTCTCCAAAGTGGCTAAACCCTTATGCAAGCTGTTGGAAAAAGACTCGTTATTCAAGTTTGATGAGGAACGCTTAAAAGCCTTCAACAATCTGAAGAGTCGGTTAGTCACGGCACCCATAATCGTTACACCAGACTGGGATTCGCCATTCATATTGATGTGTGACGCAAGTGACTTCGCCGTTGGAGCTGTCATAGGCCAGCAAAGGAACAAAGTTTTTCATCCTATCTACTACACAAGCAGAACTCTAACCGGAGCCCAATGCCGAACTATACGATAATGAGAAAAAAGAGTTACTTGCTATTGTGTTTGCCTTCGACAAGTTTCGATCTTATCTTGTAGGTACCAAAGTGATTGTCTATACGGACCATTCCGCGATTAAGTACTTATTAGCCAAGAAAGATGCTAAGCCGAGATTGATCCGGTGGGTGCTTCTACTTCAAGAGTTTGATCTAGAAATTCAAGATCGAAGAGGAGTAGAAAACCAAGTAGGCGATCACTTATCCGCATTGGAGCCACAAGAGGAAAATTCTTCACTTTTCTTGATCCAAGAGACATTTCCAGGATGAACATATCAAGGTAACTCATGTCCATAATACTCCTTGGTTTGCTGATTTTGCTAACTATTTAGCTTGTGGTTTGATGCCAATTGATAAAACATATCAGCAAAGAAAAAAGTTTCTTCATGATGTGAAGTACTATTATTAGGAAGAGCCATATTTGTTCAAAAAGTGTGCAGATCAGATGATTAGAAGATGTGTGACAGAAGATGAAATACCAAAGATTTTATACCACTGTCATTCAGCTCTAAGTGGAGGACACTTTGGAGGTACTCGTACATCGGCCAAAGTACTGCAAGCCAAATTCTTTTGGCCAACACTATTCAAGGATGCATATGCTTACATAAAGAATTGTGATCGATGTCAGAGGGTTGGAAACGTAACCAATAGAAATGAGATGCCTCGAACAAATATCCTTGAGGTAGAATTGTTTGATGTTTGGGGTATTGATTTTCTTGGTCCTTTTCCTCTGTCTTTTGGTCACAAGTATATATTGGTAGCAGTAGATTATGTGTCCAAGTGGGTCGAGGCTGAAGCTTATCCCACGAACGATGCCAAGGTTGTGATGAAATTCTTGCAGAAACACGTGTTCACAAGGTTTGGAACCCCTAGAGCTATTATCAGTGATGAAGGGACCCACTTTGTGAACAAGTGGTTAAAATGGTTGTTAGATAAACATGGAGTGAAACACAAGGTTGCTACAGCTTACCATCCGCAGACAAATGGACAAGCTGAACTAGCAAATAAGGAGATCAAAGGTATACTTGAGAAGGTAGTCTGCCCGAACCGACGAGATTGGTCCAAAAGACTAGATGATGCTTTATGGGCTTCCAGAACAGCATACAAGACACCTTTAGGAATGTCACCCTATAGGTTGGTCTTTGGGAAAGTCTGTCATCTCCCTCTGGAGTTAGAGCATAGAGCTTACTGGGCTCTTCGACAACTCAATTTGGATCTCAAGCTTGCTAAAGAGAAACGAATGCTCCAACTCAACGAGCTAGAGGAATTTCGAATGTTCTCATACGAAAATGCCAAATTACTCAAAGAAAGACTCAAAAATGGCATGACAAGCATATCCAAGCTCGAGAGTTTGAAGCAGGTCAGCAAGTCTTGTTATTTAATTCCAGACTGAAGATCTTTCCAGGTAAGTTAAAGTCACGTTGGTCCGGTCCATTCACGATTCATCGCGTCTGTCCATACGAAGTTGTTGAACTCCAAGGTAAGAGAGGTAATTTTCAAGTCAATGCTCAGCGTTTGAAACATTATTATGGAGAAAAACCTGAACGGGATAAAATCGTGTTCAGTTTATCTGATCTTTAAATTTTCTTGTTTTTAATAAATTATTTAGGGAATATTTTTGGGTTTATTATGTCTAAATAAATTCTGTCTAGGAGATTAGAACTTAAGCGGGACCGCTTGTGACCCCTCCAATCTTTCCTGGGAATTGATTTTTACATAATTTGCCAAGAAATTAGCCCCTAAATGACAAAATAAATTTTTGATTTTCCAAATAAAAAGGTCAATTTTGACCCAAGTCTTAAATTGCAGCTCAATTTCAAATTTTCATTAAGTCCATGGACTTAATTGAATTATTTTCAAATTTTGGTTGCTATTTTCATAAATAATAAAAACTAGGTGCCTCTTTTTGTAAATATTTTTAAAAGGCATCTAAAATAAATATTTTTATTTTCATAAATTATTGATAAACTTTAATATATAATTATATTCATTATAATTTATATATTAACTTTTATCAATTTAGCTTATGATTAGAATCAATTTTATTCTATATTTATCTTAATAATTAAATAGCAATTGATAATTTAAATGTGTTTATTTAATTATTAATTGTTGTTTATCATGAGTAAAATTAGAAGGGGACTCTTATTTTTTAATGCTTTGATTGTTCTAAGAGTTCTATTCCAATTTATACTCCTCCATCTATAAATTGCACCCTTGTTCTCACCATTCACCCATCACTCAAACTCCCATCCACCAAAACACCAAGTGCCGCACCACCCCAAGCCACCACTCGGCCAGCAGCAGCCCCCAACAGACGCCACACCAATCGGCCAGCAGCTGCTCCAGCACTCCCGCACGCTAGCACCAACTCCTGCCCAGGTTGGTGCCGCACGTTTGTTGCCTCAAGCTGCACGCTTGTGCGTACCATCGCCCCACGTCAGACCAGCCTATGGCATGCCTAGCGCAAGGCCTTGCTGCAGCCCCATTGCGCGCCACCTGCTGCTGCATTGTGCGCCTATGCGCACATCTCCCTTCCCCCAACCCAAGCCAACCCTCCTTTAAATCCTCCCTTTTGATTTATTAGTTTTTATTTATTTTAAGAGTTTTTAAATTCTACGAGGAAGGTGGTAAGAGTAACTTTCTTTCTTAAATTTAATTTTTTATTCAATTACTTAATTTTTCAATTTATTGAAATTTTATTAATTGTTATCAAATTTTTAAGAAGCTAATTTTTATTTTTTCCATCTGATATTCAGTTTAATTATGACTCGCAAGAGAACTCGTGCCTCCGCTCAAATCGACAAAACACAAAGCAAATTTCACTGTGAAAAAGCCAAAGTAAGATACGAAAGTATCTTCAAAAATCAACAGATGCATCCAGAGAAAGGCTTCACATTGAAGGAAAGCAACTCTGAGAGACTTTATGGCACGTATTCGTCAAGTTGCTTGAAGCCCTCAATTGGGAATTGTTTTGTGAAAAGAGACCAAGTGTGGATGAAGAACTAGTTCATGAATTCTCGCGAACTTAACTTTCAAAGAATTGATGAAGTTCCAAATCAGAGGAATCAAGGTACCAATAAATTCTAGTGCTATTAATGAGTTCTTTGAATTACACGATTTAAACAACGATGAATATTCCTCTCTGTTGAGCAATATTAAGCCCGAAAAATCGCAAGAAATCCTCGAAGAACTCACGCCTGTGTTCCAAGTGGATTGTGTCAAAGCAAGGAATCCACACGTGTCGAAGAGAGTATTTGACGCCTCTAGCGAAGGTATGGTTCTATTTCATCCGTTTCACCTTATGCCTAGTTCGCATGGGACTACAATTTCATTAGATCGAATGGTCCTATTATACTCGATTCTAACCGGAAAGACCATTGATGTGGGCAAAATCATCCTGAGAGAAATGCGAAATTATGCCGTTAAACGATCCGCCCCCGCCTATTTCCCTTTACGATCACAATTACGTGGCTTAAAAGCAAAACTCCTTGCGGACGTAAAGCGATGCAGTATAGTCAAGGCACAATCATCGATTGGGACCTCTACCGAGTGGCCAGAGATTCTGTTCTTCAGCAGCGAATTGAAGAGAGCGAGGATCCTGAGGAAGCAGAAGATGAACCCACAGAAATCCCACCAGAGCAATCAAATAAGGCAGATCCAATGGAACCGTGTCGAACCCGATATCGAACCCTCAATGTTTAGAGCTCCACTACCTAGCCCAGATCGTCGTGATGAGCTGTTGAAGCTGATGGACTTAATGCAACACATGCAATGGCAGCAACAAGCCTATTGGATATATGCAAAAATAAGAGATGACTCGATGAGTAGTGCCCTCAAGAAAATTTATAATGACCCATTTATTTTTGTGCCCGAGTTTCCAGATTTCATATTTGAACCATGGGTTTCATCATCAAAGAAGGAGCAAGGCGATTCATGCAAAGATAATACTAATGGAGCAAAAAATGAGTCAAATTCGGAAGGATCGGCGAACAAATAAAAGAAGGGAGGACTTCAACTTTCATTTATTGCTTTCTTAAGTACCTTAGGATTAGGTCAATTAGGAATTTTTATTTCTGCACAATAAAACAAGAGATAGGAATCATGAATAAAAATTTGAACAAGTCTCAAAGGCTAAAGTGTGGCAATAGATATATACATGTCTAGGATTGGATTTTAGAGAGAGCTTGGTACTTAAGCAGTCAATTTGACTCACCTCCTCTTTTCTAAAACACTACCCAGTGTATAGTATCTATTCACTTTAAACAATGAGGACATTATTAATTTTAAGTTGGGGGGACCGAAAATTTGAATTGATTTCACGCAGAATAAAATTTTCTTTTAGTTATGCTTAGGATATATTTTTGTTCAATAATTTGAAATTTTGTTAAGTATGCTAAACTTCAGTATTAATAAAGTTCTATTATTTCAATAAATTATTATGTTAACTTAATAATGATATGAATGTATTTTTAATAAAGCATGTAAATTCGTACCATAAAATTTTTAGTTCCCTACGAAAAAGTTAGGCATGCATGAAAGTTTAAGTCTTTAGAATTGACTTAGTAATTTCTTGAGGCAAAATCCTAGGAAGCATGGAATGTTGAAAATGATTTAGGCAACTGTTGTTTGGACCGGTTGAGCCTTTCAAGCCGACCCTGATAAAATTATCCTTTAAAACCCAATTTTGAGACTATATGGCCTAATTTTATTTGGACCCACGCAATATTCAGCCATTAATTTTCTCTTCATTACTTCTAAAATTTTCCCAAACACTAGACTCAGTACTATTCAAAAGATCGTTTGAAAATAAGTTTGGGAGAGTTGAAAAGAAGTATCAAATGTTCAAAAAAATTATAGTACATGAAGCAAGTGCTCGAGTTTGAGCTCGAATTTTAAATAAAAAAAAGTACTCAAAATGAAATAAGTGATCGAAAGAGCAAAAGTTGGGTATCAAGGATGAAAGTTCTGAAGGTTCGAAGTTAAGCTGAGTCTAGGGTTTTTAAGCCAAAAATTTGTCTATCTTTTACCTACCCCTAAGCCCAGCCACGTTACAACCTAATTAAAGACCTATTGATTCAAAATTCCAATGTTACCTACATTAGTGGAGAGAAGTTGCTATGTTCAACATATGAAGACATCGATTAAGCTTAATGATTTGAGCTTTACTTTTTGAATAGGGAATTAAAATCAAATTGGTAGTGAAGAACATGTCTTTATTAAAGAAACATTTAGTCTAATTTTGCTAGTATAATAAATTGTTGGAGGTAATTTGAAAGATATGAATGCTTAAGTAGCATAACTATCAAATTTCTTATCTTTGAGCCTAAATATATTCAGTTCATAATTTTGAGACAAAAGTTGTTCTGAAGGAATTTTTCAAAGGTGTTTCCGAGAAAATTCTTTTCAATTTTGTGCATTACTCGGGACGAGCAATGAATTAAGTTTGGGGTGTGGAAACACGAAAACTTATATACTTTTTCATGCCCTTTTTGACCCAAATTCATGTGGTTTCGAGTAAATTCTTGTCGGAAAATAATTAAATATTATAAAATAATTAATTTGTGCTAAAAATATGAACATGATGAATTTTAATTAATTTTATAGTTAATTTTGTTTAATTTTGGCTATTTAAATGAGAATCGCACAAAAAAGGGCAAAATCGCTCTGCAGACATCGCTCGAAGAATAAAACCGAGAAGCGATTTGAGGTGTCAAGGTGACTCTATTTTCAGCCCAAGACGGTCCAATTATAAAGATTTAATCATAATATAATTGATTTTAATTTATTCCCAAGTTAATTTGGGCTAGATAAATTATTTTTAATTAATTATGAAAAAGGGTCCAGCTTAAACCGCATGGTTGAACCGAACCGATTGAACCGAACCAGCCACCAATTGGGCAGCCCAAAACCTTCCACAATGAAGGCCCAAATCAGCTTATCTGCTGATTAATTCAGCTTGCAAAGGAGCCCTTGAAGATCTTTCAAAATACCATTCAAACCCCTCCAAAATTCATGGCTTTAAAGATTTGCCCATGCTATATTTAGCAAAGTTGAATTCTTCAACTTTGCCACATGGGATGGCCGGCCAAGGGAGCCTCTTTTGCTGCTGTTATTTGCTATTTTTAGCAGCCTTAAACACCTATAAATACAGCCCCTATCTACTCATTCAAAGCATCCATCAATTCTCCAACATTCTCTCATTCTCTCTTCTCTTCTCTCAACTTTTCTCCCTTCGTTTCCATTCTATTTTCCCCTTGTTCTTGTGCCGATTTCTCCTCTTGGAAAGGAGGTGTTTTTCCAGCCATCTGGAGCAGCATTTGGAGTGTTCATAAGCCACCTTGATAGCTGAGGACAACGAAGAACAAAGAACGGAGCAATCAGACAAGCCACGGAGAACCACCGGATTTGTTTCTTGTTCCCTATCTCTTTAAATTTCGTTGTTTTTTTGACAAACATGTTTATGGATATTTATGCTGTTGGAATGTTTAAATTAATCAATTTAGCTTGAATTTAATTCGTGCTGGGTTGATCGCATTTTGTCCTCTTGAATTGTTAAAATTGTGTTTATGCTATTAAAGGCCTCGGTAATATGTTTGATTAAGTAAAATTTTGTTAAGTTATCTGGCATTATAATTGTTTAGATAGCTAATGAATTAATTATTTAAACGCATTGAAATTGTAATTAATGGACGCAATATTTAATCTGTGCATGTTTAATTCTTCTAGGGGAGCTGAAGATTAAATTAGCATTGTATTTGACGATACATATGCCTTGCATAACTTGTAGGATTTTTGTGATTAAATTGTTTAAAGGTAAGAATACTTGTTACTTTGCATGATCTTTTATGTGCTTGTTAGGTTGAATTAATCGTTTGCATCGACATAGGAATATGCGAGAGATTGTTTAATTTAATAAGTATGTATGTGCAATAATATGTTTACTCGTAGAAGTTTGTTAATCGTTCGAATTTGCATAGAAATATGTACAAGAGATGAATGGATTTTTATTTGTAAATATGTTCATATGTTAGCAAATTACCGAGTTGTCATGATTTAACAAGTATAAACACGAGTTTAATAATTCTAAGGTAAGAAATGTTATTAATCCAACACAATTATATCATCTTGATTAAAATCAGTTTTTGAAATCGTGCATTAGAACTTTGTTTTATCTTATTTTTCTTTGTTTTATTTTTAGTTTTTAGATATTTCTTAAATCCAAATATTTTTCCTTCACCAAATTGTTTGAAAACATTTTCATAAATAATTCTTTTACAGTCTATGTGGGTTCGATAACTCGACATTTACTTGTCACTTTATTACTTGTTACGATTGTGTACACTTGCACATTTCCACCATTCCAGTATACCTAGACCCTAAATTAATGAACTGGCTGTTATGTCCTATGATATAAAATGACTGTTATACCCCTATGATATTAAATAACTGTATGCCTTATGTTATGTATGACTGTATATGAGCATGGCACGATATATATATGTTGCATACATGTGTGATATGTTGCATGGGGATGGGATTATTATGATTGGAGGAAGTGTATCAGATTGTGACTCTGCTGCAAATATCGCTTTAGTGTCGCAACCGGTGCTAATTTTTGGAGTATGGGTCTGTGGATTTTATCCCTACATGGAGTGTAGGGCTGGACGGAGTGGAGTGAAGAGGCTGGTTGGGTAGGATTTCTGATTGCATGCTTGAACTGTTACTGTCACTGAAATGGGCTAAGGCCCACACTGATATTGGTATCAGAATGGGCTCAAATTTCCAATCGAATCAATCATTATTGATTTGGGCTTAGGCCCAAACTGTGCTTGCATACGGCATGATTGGCTAATTGCTTATATGGGGTTACACACAAAGTTTTTGTAAACTCACCCCTCTGTTTATCTGTACAGGTAATCCCCAGTCTTAGGCGGATCGGTGCTGTGAGGGATTCGAAGGTGGCCACACAACCGCACCTGCTTCTATATTTGACTTTTTATTTACAAGAAATTTAATTTGGGTATTTGTTTTTGTAATAAGGCCTCTTTAAATTTTTAACTTTTAATTTTTGATTTTACTTAGCTTAAATCATTTCTGAGAGTAGTAGGACGTGGATTTCCAAAAGATAAATGCTTTTCAAAACACCACGTTTTCGTAACATACTATAAAAGCTTTCGCATCAAAAATTGTTTTAAAGTATAGTAACAAACTAATATGATCAACATTCTGCTAAAAACAACTTCAGTTTTCAAATGAACAGGATACCCTCAAATTTCTGTTAAGATCGTAAACGAGAATTAATATAGAACGGATTTTCCAATGAAACTATGTTTTCGAAAAACACTTCAATGTGATACTGCCAGATTCGACCATAATGTCTAGGCCGGGTTTGGGGTGTTACATTTTGTGGTATCAGAGCCAGGTTTCAAAACTCGGCTGTGGTTTTTGAGTTTCTTCTAAAAAGTCAAAATTTTTAAAAAGAACTGTTCCAAACAATTTGGAAGTATTTTGAAATATTTTTACTGAATGTGTGTTTCACCGAATCTCCGGTGCCGATGTGGTAAGTCCTCTGAAACTTCTGTTTGTTAAAAGTGAAATATTGATACTACTATACGTAGTAGACTGTACTGAAATATTTTGGTTGGGGAAAACTAAAATTGTAGTAAGACTGCATTCTGCGAAAACAAACCCTTAAATACTGATATTGCTTTCCATAAGATATCTGTTAATCAACACTGGAACTGTAAATTGATGCATAAAATTTTTAAAAATAGATAATACGCAAATTTATAAATAAGCACCAGAGGTATTCGTGGAAATGGTACAAAGGGCCGTGACGGAGGCCGTAGAGGTGCTCAGGCTGGGTCTTCGTCATCGGGCCACATGCCTAACGCTGAAGCTAGAGAGGTCCCAAGCTATGTTTCGAATCCTAGAGAGGGTTGCTGGGCCCAATACTGGTACTATGGGCCGTGGGTCGGTCACAGAACGACTCCGGTCTAATAGGGATGAGATTTTTAGAGGTATTACTTGAGTTGACCCTAACGTGGCTGAATATTGGATTGAAGCCACGGAGAGGATCATGGATGACCTCGACTGCACCCACGAGCAGAAACTAAAAGGTGCAGTGTCATTGTTGCGAGATGAAGCCTATCAGTGGTGGCTTACAGTTAAAGAGGGTACTCAGGCTGACCGATTGACATGGGAATTCTTCAAGACTGCTTTCCAAGGGAAGTATGTGGGCACTAGTTATGTGGATGCTCGGAGGAGGGAGTTTCTAAATTTGACTCAGGAGGATAAATCAGTGGCTGAATATAAAGCTGAATTTTTGCGTTTAAGCCGCTATGCGCGTGGGATGGTGGCAACAGAATATGAGTGGTCTATTTGTTTCGAGGATGGCCTCAGGGATAGTCTGAGAGTTTGATAGCTCCACAGAGGGAGTGAGATTTTCCCGTACTAGTGGATAAGGCGAATATCGCCGAGGTGGTGAAGCGTACTAAGCGTCAGAACAGAGAAAATGGTAGGAATAAGAGGGATTCGGAGCCCTCAAGTTCCGTTGAGAGGCCAAAGAAAATGGCCAGAATGGATGGGCCGGTCAGAGTTGGGGCCATTAATGTTGTTACTGGACCGTAGCCATGTGTTGACTGTGGTAAACGCCATCAGGGCGAGTGCTGGAAAAGGATTGGGGCATGTTTGAGATGGGGATCATTAGAACACTGTATCAGAGATTGTCCACGGAGGCCCGAGCAGATGCAAGTTACAGGTCAGGGTACTGTTCAGTCGCCGAGAGGTGTTCAGCAGCCATCGAGAGGTCGTGGTCAGGCCAGAGGTGGAAATGGTATGGGCCGTGGTCGTGGAGCACCGGGCAGAGGTGCTGGTCATACTGAGGTGAGGCAGCCAGCTCTGGTTTATGCTGCACGTCGCTGAGAGGACGGAGACGCCCCAGATGTTATTACTGGTACGTTCTTTATCCATAATGTACCTTATACTACACTGATTGATGTTGGGTCTACGCATTTGTATATAGCATGCTCGGTGTCTGAGACTTTGGGTTTAATAATTAAAACCACTGTGAGTGAGGTTACTGTGTTGAGTCCTTTAGGGCAGTCAGTTAAGGTAAACAAATTGTTCAGAGATGTACCTGTAACAGTCCGGTTTATACCCTATTTGGAACAGTGGTTTCGGGACCACAAATCTGAGTTCGTATAATATTTTAATATTATTTTCTGTGCCTATGATATATGATTAAGCATGTGCTAAATTTCTGTAAAGTTATTTTGCCCGTCTGTGTGTTTAATTTGTGATAAGGACTGAATTACATAAAAGGTAACAATGGCTTACTACTTGATTAGTGGTTAAATCAATGTGGCTTTTAAATGTTAAGGATTTAAGTGGCAATATAGCCACTATTATTGTAAGTGGACGGCAAAGGTCATAAATGACCTTGTAATTATGTTTTATGTATATTAGTATTAAAGGTTATTTTTGAACATTAATAATTATGTTTATAATAGTAAAACAAAACATGAAATGCCTATCATCATCTTCATTTTTGCAACTGAATATTGAAAGAAAGAAAAAGAAGAAAGTTGAGCAAGGTTTCGGCAATTGTAAGCTTGAATTTAGATCAAGAATCGAAGAAATCGGACTTAGATCGCGGGAAAGCGAAAGTAACCGAGTAGCCATTTCTGTTTTAGTTAAATTAAATCCGAGGTAAGTCATTATACAAATAAACGTGTTTGTATTGAATTATGTATGATTATGTGACTATTGATAATGATAAACGCTTACGAGATGTTGTGTATATGAATTTCGGGATAAGATCGACTTAATGATAATGTCCGAGAAGCCCCGTACGAACTTAGGAAATAGATAGGATTAGCTATGTCATGACATAGGTGTCTGTTATGTGATATCATGTAAGACCACGTCTGGGACGTTGGCATTGATTTGAGATTTCGTGTAAGACCACGTCTGGGACGTTGGCATCGATAAGAAATTCTGTGTAAGACCACGTCTGGGACGTTGGCATCGATATGAGATTTACGTGTAAGACCATGTCTGGGACATCAGCATCGTATTTGATTCGTGTAAGACCCTGTCTGGGACAGTGGCATCGATATCAGATTACATGTAAGACCACGTCTGGGACGTTGGCATTGTACGACTATTTTGAGCACTTTGAGTACCTTATTAGATTTTGAATGGTTCAATGGGTAAGTCCGAGATATGAATGATTATACGGTTTGAATATCTGTTTTAGGTACGTCTGATAAATACACTTTATGTGTATAAGAAGGTAAGTATACTCATAAACTTACCTAGATGAATTGTGTATTTGAGTATGAGAATGTAAATGTGATACATGAATGGAAAAGCTATGAGCTAACAAGTATATGATGATATACAAGATTGAAAGATGAATGGCTAAGCAAATGTGCCAAGAAGAATTATAACTATGCAATTGAGCTTTTAGTGAATTCATATTGGTTATATGTTTTGAATGCTTAAATGTTAAATTTATTTGTATATGGCTTACTAAGCTTTTGAAAGCTTACTCTGTGTGTGTGTTTGCTCTGTTTTATAGATCGTCAAAGCTACTGAAGGCTCGAGACCGTCAAGGATCGTCATCACACTACTCAAACTCATTTTGGTATCTTTTGGAAATGTGTATACTAAGTATGGCATGTATAGGCTAGTTATTTGGTATAAGTTTGAGATATGAACTTAGCCATGTGATGTGGCTAGTTATGTGTTAGTATTATGTATTTGTGAATACGTTATATGATATTGGTTTTGGAATGATCTCATGGCTATGAAATGGATAAGTTTATGATAAGCATATGGATGAAATTTTGGGTATAAATGTTTTGAGAAAAGAAATGGTTATATGAGAGGTAAATGTAGATGAATCTTGATTGATGGTAAAAGTATTTTAGTTGTGTAAATTGGAATGTTTGAGAATGAGATTGAATGCAAAACTTTTTTGATTAGTTTGATATGTTTTTGAATGTCAATTGTGCATAAAATGAATTGGTGGATGGCTTGTAGGTTTGACCCTTTTGTGGGTGGCATTTTGGCCATGCGAGTGGCCTGTTTTGCCAACATGGTTGAGGCACACGGGCGTGCCTAGTGGCCGTGGGATTTAGTCAGTGTATAGCCTAAGAGTACACGGCCATGGTACACGGGCGTGCTAGGTGGCCGTGGGGATAAGTCAGTATACTTGCCCTATTTTGGCACGGCCAGGACACATGGGGGTATCTTGTAGCCGTGGGAGGCACACGGCCTGACTGCACGGGTGTGTGACCTCTGCAGTGTTCAAAAAGTTTTAAATTTTCGAGAATTTCTGTATACATTCGGTTTAGTTTCGACCCTTCTCTAAAGCATGCTTAAGGTCTCGGTGACCTATTTAAGGGACAAAGTGATTGCGATTGATGATTTGTAGTATGAAATGTTTATAAAAGTTTCTGTTCTGTCCTATAATGCCTTTAACCCTAATCCTGCGACGAATACGGGTTAGGGGTGTTACATTTTGTTGGTATCAGAGCTACAGTTTAGTCAATTCTCGGACTAATGTAGCATGTTAGAGTCTAGCTATACATGCCATATATCTGAACTGTGATAGTGTGATGAATCCTAACGTGTAAAATGTGACTTTCGTATAGTAATGGATCCCAAAAGAGCAGTAGCTGACGATGTAGAAAGTAATGCGCCTGCTCCCACGCAAGGGACAACACCTTCTGATCTGAGACCGGCTACGAGCGGTCAAGAGGGAGAAGCTAAACAAGTTTTCTTCTAGATGATGAGTGAGTGGTGCACTCAGTTTGTTAGAAATAAGCCGACTATTTTGCAACCTCCGCCCCCGCCTAATCACCCTTAGACATCTGCTATGCCTTCGACTATGAGTCTAAATCTATTGAACAAGCCTCTGGTTGAAAAAATCTGTAAGTATGGGGCTGAAGAGTTCAGGGCTACCAATGAAGACGATGCCGAGAAAGCCGAGGTTTGGTTAGAAAACACAATTCGGGTATTTGATGAAATGTCACTGAGTCCCGAGGAATGCATAAAATATGTGGTTTCTTTGCTATGAGACGCAGCCTATCAGTGGTGGAAAACTCTGATTTCTATTATTCCGAAAGAACGAGTGACATGGGATTTCTTTCAGATTGAGTTTCGAAAGAAATACATTAGTGAGAGATTTATTGATCAGAAACAGAAAGAATTTTTGGACTTGAAACAGGGCCGTATGACTGTTACTGAATACGAACAAGAGTTCATGAGACTGAGTCAGTATGCTCGTGAATGTGTATCCATAGAGGCAATAATGTGCAAAAGATTCGAAGATGGTCTTAATGAAGATATTCGTTTACTTGTTGGGATTCTGGAAATAAAACAGTTTGTGGTACTTGTTGATCGTGCGTGCAAACCGAAGCCCTCGGGAAAGATAAAAGGAAAGCTGAGTTTGAAGCTAAAGATGTGAGAAAGAGATTTCAGAGTAGATCATTTCAGTCTGCTTCGAAGAAATTTCGAGATGAACAAAGTCATTCGAGAGTTAATGTGGGACATTTGAATAGAGATCGAGCTAGATCAAAAATTAGCTCTAAAACTCCGGCAACTTCAGTAGCAAATGTTGGAAATGTTCGATCAGAACGGTCTGAATGTAAAAATTGTGGAAAAAGACATCCGAGAAGTTGTAGATTGAATGATCGAGCTTGTTTCAGATGTGGATCATTAGATCATTTCATCCGTGATTGTCCAGAGTCTATTGAGCCAGAGACTGCACAGAATCTGAGATCTGATAATGCTCCAGTGAGAGGTAGACCTTCCCGAAATGTAAGAAATGTCAGTGGTAGTCAGAGAACTACGAGAGATACTGTTGCGAGATCTGAAGCTTGAGTGCCTGCCAGAGCGTATGCCATTCAAGCTCGTGAGGAAGCTTCATCTCCTGATGTTATAACTGGTACTTTTAAACTTTATGATACTGCTGTGATTGCATTGATAGACCCTGGTTCTACTCATTCGTATATATGCATGAATTTGGTGTTCAATAAGACTTTGCCTGTAGAGTCTACTGAGTTTGTTATAAAAGTATCAAACCCCTTAGGTAAAAGTGTTCTGGTTGACAAAATATGCAAGAATTGTCCGTTAACGTTTCGAGATATCTGTTTCCCTGTTGATCTGATGCTATTATTGTTTGATGAGTTTGATATAATTTTGGGTATGGACTGGTTGACATTGCATGATGCTGTTGTGAACTGTAAAAGAAAGACTATTGATTTGAGTCGTCAGAATGGTGAAATAGTTTGTATTGAGTCAAATGATTTAAACGGATTGCCTGCTGTGATATCTGTGTTGAAAGCTCAGAGTTATATGAAAAAGGGTTACGAGGCATATTTTGCTTATGTGATTGATTTAAAAGTGTCTGAAAAGAAAGTTGAATCAATGCCAGTTGCTTGTGAGTTTTCTGATGTATTTCCTAAAGAATTGCCGAGATTACCCCCGATACGTGAAGTTGAATTTGGTATTGATCTGTTGCCTGGTACGACACCTATTTCGATAGCTCCGTATAGAATGGCACCGACAGAGTTGAAAGAGTTAAAGTCACAGTTGCAAGAGTTGACTGACAGAGGGTTCGCTAGACCGAGTTTCTCACCTTGGGGTGTTCCTGTTCTATTTGTGAAAAAGAAAGATGGCACGATGAGAATGTGCATTGATTACCGTCAGTTGAACAAAGTGACTATAAAGAACAAATATTTGTTGCCTAGGGTTAACGATTTATTTGATCAGCTAAAAAGAGCCACCGTATTTTCAAAGATAGATCTGAGATCAGGTTACTATCAGTTGCGAGTAGAAGACTTAGACATTCTGAAAACTGCTTTCAGAACAAGGTACGGGCATTATGAGTTTTTAGTTATGCCTTTCGGACTAACGAATGCTCCTGCTATTTTTATGGATCTGATGAACAGAATTTTCAGACCGTACCTAGATCGATTTGTTGTTGTATTCATAGACGATATTTTGATTTATTCACGGGATGAAACTGTAACATCCCGAAATTGGGCCTAGTAGAATTGGGCCCAATGGGCCTTGAGCGTAGAAGCGTTTTAAAATTTTGAGAACAAGAGAATGGCATTATTTCAAGTTGGACTTATTAAGAAGGTAATTTTGGAAAGTTATGAGGTTTCTATGAAGTTTCGGGTTCAAGTTGGGCCTTAGTAAAATTTTTTGTTTAAGCCTATTAAGGAGAGATAGTAAGTGGCATCAAGACTTATGGAAATAAAAGAGTAAATTGCTAGCATAAATGAGCAATTGGTAAAAGGGTTATGGCGCCACATGTAGTACCTTGAGGGAAGAGGTTCGAATCCCTTTGTGTGCAATTTTGACTTTTATTTTTGCATTCCTTCCTTAGTGTCGGCCAAGGTATATATATGGCAAGGTTGACTTCTTTATTTTTGGTATGGTGGCTAATGGAATTAAGGAAAGGTTGAGGTTGGGGAAAGGAATCAAAAGGAAAAGGCAAGTAAGGGGAACAAGTGGCTTATTTCATGGAGAATGTTATGGAAAGTATGGTTGGCAAAATTTTGACCCTTATGGCTATGCATGTGGACGGTTTAGGGGGTAGATAGGTAGCTGAAATTTTACTTTGGCTTTTGGTAAGGTTTTGGTATTGTTTTGGCCAAAAATCCCATTTGCAACTTTGTGTTATTTTCTCTCAAATTGCTACTCTCTTTGCCGAAATCTTCTAGCACAATAGTGCATTTTTTTTCTTCTCTATGGATTGGTCACATATTCATCTTTTGTCCATCTTCCTTGATAGCCGAAACTTCAAGTTGATATTAAACAAATTCTTATTCTTTCTTCTTGATTGTCGAAACTCTAAAGCCATTAGTGAGTACTTTTCTTTCTTTGTTTTGTCGAAACCACCTAGCCTAATTGATCATCTTCTCCATCTTCCAAGTTGGGTTTTTCTTTCTTGATTAAACCGGGTAAGTTTTTTATTCAAATCTTTTCATTCTTTTTCTCTTTAGCCGAATGAGAGTCCATCATTATTTGGTTGTTTCATTTTGATTCTAAAACCGAAATGGTGTTCTCCCTTACTCCCTCACATCTTGATAAACTTTTATTTGTAGTATTCTAGTGGACTGGTCGAATACCACATCATTGCCTAATCATCTCAAGTCATAAGTCAATTGGTGGGAATTAGGATTATCATCGATTAAGGTAAGGAGTCTTTTCATAGTTCATTCGATATCACTACTCGGTTATTGTGTTAATCGGATCGAAGTTTCGACTAATCGATTATGTTTTAGGGACGAAATCACTCGATATGTTCTACCTTCGGACATAGTGGTAAGTTATTCAAGAGTAAGTGATACGAAATCTTTTGGAAATCCGAGGCTAACTTTTGGTTGGTATTGTTCTAGGTCATCGACGAGTGGTTCGTTAGGAAATCAAAATCAGGTGTGTAATCCCGTACCTTCCGAATACATGTTTGATATGGTGTGTAATCTCACATCTCTCTGAAATTTTGTACGATATGTTCTATTATTTGTTCAAAATACCGAAGAAAACCGAAAACCGGCATCCGTGATCACTCGGGTGTGCGTATGATCGTAGTGGTAATCGTATTTTGTAATAAAATAGTTTCAGTTAGAAGTAGTTATGTGTTTTTTAAAAATCATGAAAAATAGGAGAAAGGGAATTAGATAGTGAATAAGATATCTAATTAAAGCTTATTGTGTCTATTTTGATAAGGAAGAAACGGAGAAGGAAAATGAAATCTATATTCTGAGATATCTTAATTTTAGTGAGACTGGTTCTGAATGACTTCGTGGTTCCCTGATCTGTCTTGGAAAATAAGTATAAAATTGTACAAAGTGAATTATTAGTTATAGTTTATATGTACAGATTCCTTAGTGAGTCTATTTTCAATAGAAACAAGTGGGAGCAACATATAAAAACTGTACAGTGAGATATTTGAATTTTGGATAAGAGAGGTCAGAATCGTTGGTAAGTGAAACAAGGGAATCTTTAAGGAATAAACTGTACTAAATGGCTAAGTCAAAAATTCTGGAAAAATTTTAGTAAGAATATATATGAGTCTAGTCTCAAGGAAAATTTATGGAGTTAAATTTCGAGATTCCTAACTCAAGTTATAGTCAATTTAGTTAGTATGATGCAGATGGACAATTTCGATTTTTATGCTCCACATTAGTAGTTAAGTCTAGATTGCGAAATTTCCAAAATACCCTTAGGTTGTGAAATTACCGAATTACCCTTTGTGGGTAAATTATCGAAATTACGAAAATGCCCCTATGGGTTGAAATTACGAAAATGCCCCTATGGGTCGCAATTACAAAAATGCCCCTAAAGGGCCGAATTACGAAATTGTTTAATGGACCGATCTGATATTTTGATAAATGGGCCGATCTGATATTTTGATAAATGGGCCAATCTGATATTTTGATAAATGGGTCGATCTGATATTTTGATAAATGGGCCAATCTGATATTTTGATAAATGGGCCGATCTGATATTTTGCTATATGGGCCAATCTGATATTTTGATAAATGGGCCGATCTGATATTTTGCTATATGGGCCAATCTGATATTTTGCTAAATGGGTCAAATCTGATATTTTGCTTAATGTGTAATATCCCGGGTTAGGGGCTATTTTGTTGTTGCATGAAAGTGCATGTGTTTAGTGTGTTGTGTTGCTATTTCGGTGTTTTAGGGGCTTAATTGTGGGCTAGGAGTGTGCCTGAGGGAATGGGAAAAATCTTGTTTTTGGGTGTTAAGTGAAGGGAGCCGAGGAAGTCAGGTTTAAGAATTTTAATTGATGTTTTGTTGCACAAAAGAGGAGCTAGCTTAGTGGCAAAGCATGCGCTACATGGGGAGCTTGGTGTGGCGTCATCTACTTGTGGTGGAGGTCCAGTTGTTCGAGTGCAGAGTCCCCATTTTGGCTTCTTTTGGGACGGCATGGAGGAGAGGTAGAAGGCTAGTGAAATTCTACTTGGACTTGGTCATCACTTTCAAATGTAAGGTGGAGAGCAAAATATGGAGGAGGACTTGGTCCACTCATTTGAAATGAGTGGTGGTGAGTGTGTTTGGGGATTATGGCCGAATTTGTGGGGTGTTGGAGTGGGGAAGTGGACGGCTAAGTGTGGGAACATGTTAGCCGAAATTCACCTTAGCAACCTAGGTAATTTCGGTCACTTTTTGTCAAGGAGTAAAAGTCTCTTCTTTGGGTCATTTGTTAGCCGAAGTTCTAAGGGTGTTTTTCATTTCTCTTTGTTTTGTTTTACATCTTTTGAAACCCAAAGACCAAACCTCAACAAGTCACTGAAAGTTTGCATCTTTGTTCTCTAGAGTACTTGTAGCCGAATACCCTTTCCCATCTTTCTCTTTTCTTTCAATTTTGTAAACCGAAACTACTATCTCCCTTTTTCATATTTGCTTTCTTCTTCTTTGCTTGGAAACATTGTAGCCGAATCTTACCCAAGACATTTTCTTCATCTATTTGTTCTTTCCAAAGCCGAATGTACCTCCCTCTATTTTTTTTTGTTGTTGTTTATTTTATTTATTTATTTATTTCTTTCTTCTTCTCAATTGCCTATTTGTCGAAACTTTCTTCCAAAGCACCTTGTTGCCGTAACCCTATTTCCTTTTCATTTCTATTCTTTCTCTTTTACCTTTCAGAACCGAGTATAAGGGTGTGTTAAACACTTAGGCCGAATCTCTCCTCTCCTAGAAGTCCTCTTTTGGCCGAATATTGGGTGTTGGTAAGCTCTTGGCCGAATGGCCATTTCCCTTATCTCTCAAGTGTTATGTTGTTTTGGTTTATGGAAGAGGGTTAACAATTCGTTTTAAACATCTCACCTTAGGGCAATCAAAGATTGCAAGCGATCGATTGGAGCCTTTCCCCTTGGTGAATCAATTGGGGTTGGCCGATTGTTGGAAGGAGAACCTTTGTGGTTCGGGTTTGATAAGAAATCAAACCATTAGCAAGGTAAGGGTTCGATATTAACCCCTTTGGGTTTATTTGTCTTTGGCCGAATGGTCTTAGTGCCTAATCCTGTGTTGGCCGATTGTTATAGGAGCTTGATAATCGAGGGACATAGATCGGTCGTTGGGATCTTTAGACTCAGATTACAGTGTGTAAACTAACACACCGATACCTAGTAATGTTATTAATAAACCTGTTTGCTGTAAAAACTATACCAGATGAGGACGGATAAGTGGATACCCAAACGGGGTATGTGTGCGTATGATCCAGGTAAGTCTAATTTATTACAAGTTCTATTATGGATACCTTGGGTATTATGATCTATGTTATGTATGCTATGAGATGTAATGCTAGACATGTTGGCATGATATGCATGACTTGTATGATATGCATGATCACATGAGTTGGTATGTTGATGGGTGATATGAGTGGAGGGAGCAGTGATATTTTGTGCTGACGAGCACCAGTGTTTTGGTAACACACTTTGTGACTTTGGGTCACCAGTGCTTTGGTAGCACATTTGTGTCTTTGGGACACCAGAGGTTGGGCACCTCATTGCGACTTGTCCCTGTGGTTTGACACCACCGTGGGTTGGCCCCACATGAGATATGGGATCGTCTGCTAGTGATTGGGTATCACACGATGGGTTGGCCCCATCATTGGATTTGTGACTTCGGTCACCAGTGCTTTGGTAGCACATTTGTGTCTTTGGGACACCAGTGTTTTGGTAACACATTGTGACTATATGTCACCAAAGTGGTTTGGCACCACCAAAGGTGGTTTGGTACCACACGGGGTAGAAAAGGCGATACGGATGGTTAGGATCGGGTTGCATTAATTATGTTGCTATGTGTGATGTGTGTTAGCATGTTGTTTCATCGGGAGCGGGATTTATGCATCGAGTCATTCGACTCACCCTCTCCTTGGACATTTCAGTGACCCGTAGACGCGGACATGGAGTCGGGTGGACTCGGGGTGCACATGCCATGCTTTAATAAAAGTTTTGCTCGGACTATTCACTTTGGGTACTTTAGCTTATTTATTTTTATTTGGGATTTAATTTGGATTTGTAAAAGGCCTTTAAATTATGTTTTATGATGGTTATGTTTTAATTAGATTCTCAACCCGCTTAACAAATAACTTGGTATGAAATTCTACTAAAAATTTGGTAAGATAATGTTTTCAAAACTATAACGCAATGTGTTTTAAACTATACCATCGGGTATCTCACTATGATTTGCTATAAAGTAAACTCAAGTGATTTTCAAACCAAACTCGATATTCTACTGAAGTCTAAAATGTTTCACAAATAGCACTAAGAGACTATTGGAAATGCTAAATGAAATCAACTCGTTTTTAACTATATACTTTGGATAAGTTTTCAAATCTAATCAAACAGGCCTACTTCAATTTTCCTCAAATTCCCTACGTTTCACCCCGCCTTTAAACGAAAAAAATCGATCACTCAAAAACGTTTTTCCCGTAACATACCGCATTCGGACGTGGTGTCCCGTCCGAGTTTTGGGGTGTTACAATTGTGGTATCGAGCCAAGTTCAAAGGCTCACTGTGGCCCGAGGCCCAAAATGTTTTTAAAAGTCCGCTTTAGGGTGTTTTGTTTTGAAAGTATGGTTTGAAAGGCATGGCACCGAAGTCTCCTGCACTGATTCGCCTGTAAGTACCCGAACTATTCTTTGTGATTTGATTGGATGTGGTATGATCTCGATGAATAGCAATAGTATATTACTTTAGAGATTGAAACTGATAGGATTCTCGTGAACTCGCGAGAACAAATCTCCTTAAATATTCATAAGACTTGCTTTTAAACAAGTGGAATAAATATCGATGCATAAAATTCTTAACCAGATACGTAGAAAGTTTAGTCATGAGCGCTAGAGGTGGACGTGGTCGTGGGGCGCAGGTCGTGGTAGGATGACGCTTCGAGCCCGTAGGATCTGGTCGTGGTTCGTAAAAATGAGATACCGGGATCCGCCACCACCGAGGTGGTGAGTTCCAAGATCGATCGGGGGCGATGCGAAGGTCACAGCGATCTTTGCGAGTGTTGGAAAGAGTAGCCGGTGTAGGTGGTGGTGCGGGAGTTAGGAAATGCTTTCTGGCGACTTCGCAAATGGGGCCGAATTCTTCCGAGGTGTATCTGGTGTTGCTCCAGCACTTCTGAGTACTTGGGGCCGAGGCAACCGAGCGGATCATGGATGACCCGGACTTGACAAGCGAAGAGAAGCCGAAGGGCATCGTATTGCTTCTTCGGGATGAGTCATATCAGTGGTGGCTCACGGTTCGGGACAAAGTGTGGTAGCGGAGGATCCGACATGGGAATATTTCGTGGTCGCGTATCAAAAGAAGTACATTGGAGCTAGTTATATTGACTCAATGAAGGCATTTCGAGGCTTGTTCGGGGAGTAAATCTGCTTTCGAGTATGAGGCCGAGTTCTTGAAGTCGAGTAGGTATGCCGTGGGCATTGTGGCCACCGAGCATGAGAGGTGTGTTCGTTTCGAGGATGGTCTCAGAGATGACTTGAGGTCGCTGATTGCTCCTCGCCAGAGCGCGAGTTTGCTTTGTCTTAGTTGAGAAGGCTAAGGTAGCCGAGGGTGTTAAGGAGTCGGTGAGACAGGGGCATGGACGAGAAATAGGCATAAGAGGAGCTTTGGGTCTTCGGATCGTCGTAATCCGCAGAGAGAGCTAGACCGAGTGGGCCGAACCACCTGCTAGGTTTGTTGTCGCGCTAGCGAGGACGCCGCAGCGGTGATCGGTGTGGGAAATCTCATTGGGGTGGTTGCCGGATCGGAGGAAAAGGTCGCCGAGTGTGGTTCTCTGGAGCACCGTGTGAGGGACTCGCTCGCGTGGGGTTGGCCAGATTGGCCCGAGAGTCGTACCGTAATCGGTTCGAGATAATAGACCGCCACCGCAGAGAGGCCGTGGTAATGGCAGAGGTGGTAATGGTTCTAGTTGGGGCCGTGGAGCACCGGCGAGGTGCGGTAGTTCTCGATGCTAGACGGCTGGATTAGTGTATGTTTGCGAGGCGCCGAGAGGAGGGCGACGCACCGGACGTCATAACCGCAGACGCTTTTTGATTCTTGGTTCTCCTTATACCGCTTTGATTGATGTGGGTTCAACGCACTCTTATGTTGCCGATAGTATAGTAGAGACCATGGGTTTGGACTCGAGATATCTTCTAGGCGGATGATGACGTGATTAGCCCTCTAGGTCCCTCTCGTAGTAGTAGATAAACCGCTTAGAAATGTACCTCTAGAACTCCAAGGGGTAGTGTTTCTTTAGCGATCCGATGGAACCGCCGTTTGGGGAGTTCGATCCGATTCTTGGGATGGATTGGTTGGTCAAGTACCAGGCGAGGTTGGATTGCGCGGCTAAGCGCATGGTCCTAAGACGATTGAGGGTGAAGAGGTGGCTATGATAGGTAATAGGAGGGATTACTTATCAAATGTGGTATCCGCTGGAAAGCGAGAAGATGGTCGAAAGGGTCGTGAAAGCGTATGTGGTTCATGTGTATGCCTTGGAGGCTAAAGGGTCTCTTGTGGAGAAGGTTCGTGATGCGGTTAAGGATTTTGCCGATGTTTTTCCCGAGGAGCTTCCGGTTTGCCGCCAGATCGCGAGGTAGAGTTCGGATAGATCTATTACCCGAATCTGCGCCAAAGTCTATTGCTCGTATATAGGATGGCGCCAAAGGAATTGGTGGAGCTTAAGGCTCGATCCGGGAGTTATTGGATCGAGGTTTTATTAGGCCTAGTGTTTCGCCGTGGGAAGTGCGCGGTACTCTTTGTTAAAAAGAAAGATGGTACGATGCGGATGTGTATAGATTATCGCCATTGAACAAGTCGACGATTAAAAACAAGTATCCGCTGCCACGGATAGATGACTTGTTTGATCACCGAAGCGGTGTCGCGGTATTCTCGAAGATCGACTTGAGGTCCGGGTATCACCGCTTAAGAGTTAAGGAGGCCGATATCCATAAAACAAATAAGCTCGGACTCGGTATGGGCACTACGAATTTACGTAATGCCGTTCGGGTTGACTAACGACCGGCAGGCGTTTATGGATATGATGAATAGGGTGTTTCAACAATGATCTGGATCGAGTTCGTGGTGGTTTTCATAGACGACATCTTAGTGTACTCAAGGGCGAGAGGAAGAGCATGATAAGCATTTGCGAGTGGTGTTGCAGATTTTGAGGAAAAGCGACTCTATGCTAAGTTCGGTAAGTGTGAGTTCGCTTAGAGAAGTGACTTTCTTGGGTCATGTAGTGTCACGAGGGGATTCGAGTAGATCCTCGTAAGATTGAGGCGCTTTGGATTGGAAGCCGCCTAAGTCGCATTGAGATTCGGAGTTTTCTGGTTTGGCGGATACTACCGGGTTTGTTGAGGGTTTCACGTTGATAGCAGCGCCCGATGACCAAGTTCTTGAGGAAAGAAGTTCCGTTTGTATGGACCGAGAAGCGGCAGAAAGCTTCGATAAGTTAAAGAAGATTTTGACCGAGGCTCCTGTTCTAATTCAACCCGAGGCCGGTAAGGAATTCACAGCCTATTGCGACGCATCACATACGGGCTTGGGTTGTGTCTTGATGCAAGAAGGTAAGGTTGTGGCTTACGCTTCTCAGTGCCGAGGCCACATGAGATCAACTATCCGACGCATGACTTGGAGCTAGCGGTTTGTGGTCTTCGCTTTAAAGATTTGGAGGCACTACTTGTGCGGGGAAAGATCGATAGTCTATACAGATCACAAGAGTCCAAGTATCTACCGACTCGTAAGGATTTGAATTTGAGGCAAATGCAGATGGGTTGAGTTGCTTGAAAGATTACGATCGCTCGATTGAGTATCATCCGGCAAGGCTAATGTGGTGGCGACGCGCGTGAGCCGTAAGGTTGTTTCGGACTTAAGAGCTTTGTTTGCCCATTTGAGTTTGTATGGCACGACGGAGTATTCTCGCGAGTTGCGAGTTAAGCCTACTTGGGTCGAAGCATCGAGAGAAACAGCTTTATTGGATGAGGTTAAAAGTGCGCGAAGGTTGCAAGTGCGAGGATGGTGGTCCGGAGGGTTACTGACTTTGTCCGTGATGGGGTTCTGTGTTTTCAAGGTAAGGCTTGTATGCCTAAAGATGTTGAGCTAAGGCAAAAGATTCTTCAGACGCACATAGCGCCCTTATGCTATGCATCCCGGAGGTAGCAAGATGTATAGGGATCTTAGAGAACATTTTGGTGCCCGGCTTGAAGAAAGAGGTGACAGAGTTTGTTGGAAAGTGTCCGACTTGTCGTACAGGTCAAGGTCAACATCGGGCTTGCACGGGGTTACTTCACCGTGAAGATTCCTCGATGGAAGTGGGAAAGGATAACCATGGATTTTGTCGGTGGGTTACCGCTTACGCCAAGCAAGAAGGATTCATTTGGGTAGTGGTGGATCGATCGACTAAATCACTCACTTTATTCCGGTGAGGGTTGACTACTCACTTCGAAGCTAGCGGTCGTATGTGTCGAGATAGTGAGGTTGCACGGTGTGCCGCTTCGATAATCTCGGATAGGGATCCCAAATTTACGTCAAGGTTCGAAAGCATTGCATCAAGCTCCGGGCACTCGTTTGGATTTCAAAGACGGCTTTTCACCCGCAAATCGACGGTCACTTCGGAAAGGGTCATTCAGATCTTAGAGGATATGCTTTGAGAGGTTGTGTCTTGGATTTCGAGAGGTAGTTGGGAGGAGTTTCTACCATTAGGTGAGTTTGCCTACAACAACAGCTTATCAAGCGAGCATCAAAATGGCACCGTATGAGGCGTTGTATGGTAGGAAGTGTCGCTCACCTACGTGTTGGGCGGAGTTGGGTGAACGCCGCTTGTTGGGACCCGAGTTGGTGGTCGAGACCGAGGACAAGGTTAAGTCGATTCATCCCCGATTGAAGGAAGCTTCGGACCGCGTAAGTCTTATGCGCGATCTTAAGCGAGAGAGATATAGAGTTTCTTTGTAGGGGATCGAGTTTTCCTAAAGGTCTCACCTTGGAAGAAGGTGTTGAGATTCTGGAAAGAAAGGCAAGCTAAGTCCGAGGTTCATTGGGCGTATAAGGTTCCGAGACGAGTTGGACCAAAGAGCGTATCGCCTTGAGTTGCCGCCAGAGCTTAGTCGATTCACGACGCGTTTTCACGCTTCGATGCTTCGAGGTATCGTCGATCCGTCACATGTGGTAGCATGGAAGAGATCGAGGTAAATCCGCACTTGTCTATGGAGGAGGAACCTGTGCGCATTCTTGATCGAGATGTGAAGGTTCTGCGTAAGAAGTCTGTGCCTTTGGTTAAGGTTCTTTGGCGGAATCATGGCGTAGAAGAAGCTACGTGGGAACCCGAGGATATGATGAGACAAAGAATACCCGCAACTCTTACGATCGTAATTTCGAGGCCGAAATTATTTTTAAGGGGGTAGAACCGTAATATCCCGGTTAGGGGCTATTTTGTTGTTGCATGAAAGTGCATGTGTTTAGTGTCTTTGTTTGCTATTTCGGTGTTTTAGGGGCTTAATTGTGGGCTAGGAGTGTGCCCGAGGGAATGGGAAAAATCTTGTTTTTGGGTGTTAAGTGAAGGGAGCCGAGGAAGTCGGGTTTAAGAATTTTAATTGATGTTTTGTTGCACAAAAGAGGAGCTAGCTTAGTGGCAAAGCATGCGCTACATGGGGAGCTTGGTGTGGCGTCATCTACTTGTGGTGGAGGTCCAGTGTTCGAGCCACAGAGTCCCCATTTTGGCTTCTTTTTGGGACGGCATGGAGGAGAGGTAGAAGGCTAGTGAAATTCTACTTGGACTTGGTCTTCACTTTCAAATGTAAGGTGGAGAGCAAAATATGGAGGAGGATTTGGTCCACTCATTTGAAATGAGTGGTGGTGAGTGTGTTTGGGGATTATGGCCGAATTTGTGGGGGTGTTGGAGGGGGAAGTGGACGGCTAAGTGTGGGAACATGTTAGCCGAAATTCACCTTAGCAACCTAGGTAATTTCGGTCACTTTTTGTCAAGGAGTAAAAGTCTCTTCTTTGGGTCATTTGTTAGCCAAGTTCTAAGGGTGTTTTTCATTTCTCTTTGTTTTGTTTTACATCTTTTGAAACCCAAAGACCAAACCTCAACAAGTCACGAAAGTTTGCATCTTTGTTCTCTAGAGTACTTGTAGCCGAATACCCTTTCCCATCTTTCTCTTTTCTTTCAATTTTGTAAACCGAAACTACTATCTCCTTTTTCATATTTGCTTTCTTCTTCTTTGCTTGGAAACATTGTAGCCGAATCTTACCCAAGACATTTTCTTCATCTATTTGTTCTTTCCAAAGCCAAGGTACCTCCTCTATTTTTTTTTTTGTTGTTGTTTATTTTATTTATTTATTTCTTTCTTTCTTCTTCTCAATTGCCTATTTGTCGAAACTTTCTTCCAAAGCACCTTGTTGCCGTAACCCTATTTCCTTTTCATTTCTATTCTTTCTCTTTTACCTTTCAGAACCGAGTATAAGGGTGTGTTAAACACTTAGGCCGAATCTCTCCTCTCCTAGAAGTCCTCTTTTGGCCGAATATTGGGTGTTGGTAAGCTCTTGGCCGAATAGCCATTTCCCTTATCTCTCAAGTGTTATGTTGTTTTGGTTTATGGAAGAGGGTTAACCATTCGTTTTAAACATCTCACCTTAGGGCAATCAAAGATTGCAAGCGATCGATTGAGCCTTTCCTTGGTGAATCAATTGGGGTTGGCTGATTGTTGGAAGGAGAACCTTTGTGGTTCGGGTTTGATAAGAAATCAAACCATTAGCAAGGTAAGGGTTCGATATTAACCCCTTTGGGTTTATTTGTCTTTGGCCGAATGGTCTTAGTGCCTAATCCTGTGTTGGCCGATTGTTATAGGAGCTTGATAATCGAGGGACATAGATCGGTCGTTGGGATCTTTAGACTCGTATTACCAGGTGTGTAAACTAACACACTGATACCTAGTAATGTTATTAATAAACCTGTTTGCCTGTTAAAAACTATACCAGTAGGACGGATAAGTGGATACCCAAACGGGTATGTGTACGTATCCGGTAAGTCTAATTTATTACAAGTTCTATTATGGATACCTTGGGTATTATGATCTATGTTATGTATGCTATGAGATGTAATGCTAGACATGTTGGCATGATATGCATGACTTGTATGATATGCATGATCACATGAGTTGGTATGTTGATGGGTGATATGAGTGGAGGGAGCGGTGATATTTTGTCTTGACGAGCACCGGTGTTTTTTGGTAACACACTTTGTGACTTTGGGTCACCAGTGCTTTGGTAGCACATTTGTGTCTTTGGGACACCGAGGTTGGGCACCTCATTGCGACTTGTCCCCGTGGTTTGACACCACCAGTGGGTTGGCCCCACATGAGATATGGGATCGTCTCTAGTGATTGGGTATCACACGATGGGTTGGCCCCATCATTGGATTTGTGACTTCGGTCACCAAAGCTTTGGTAGCACATTTGTGTCTTTGGGACACCAAAGTGTTTTGGTAACACATTGTGACTATATGTCACCAAAGGGTTTGGCACCACCAAAGTGGTTTGGTACCACACGGGGTAGAAAAGGCGTCACGGATGGTTAGGATCGGGTTGCATTAATTATGTTGCTATGTGTGATGTGTGTTAGCATGTTGTTTCATCGGGAGCGGGATTTATGCATCGAGTCATTCGACTCACCCTCTCCTTGGACATTTCAGGTGACCCGTGAGACGCGACATGGAGTCGGGTGGACTCGGGGTGCACATGCCATGCTTTAATAAAAGTTTTGCTCGGACTATTCACTTTGGGTACTTTAGCTTATTTATTTTTATTTGGGATTTAATTTGGATTTGTAAAAGGCCTTTAAATTATGTTTTATGATGGTTATGTTTTAATTAGATTCTCAACCTGCTTAACAAATAAATTGGTATGAAATTCTACTAAAAATTTGGTAAGATAATGTTTTCAAAACTATAACGCAATGTGTTTTAAACTATACCATCGGGTATCTCACTATGATTTGCTATAAAGTAAACTCAAGTGATTTTCAAACCAAACTCGATATTCTACGAAGTCTAAAATGTTTCACAAATAGCACTAAGAGACTATTGGAAATGCTAAATGAAATCAACTCGTTTTTAACTATATACTTTGGATAAGTTTTCAAATCTAATCAAACAGGCCTACTTCAATTTTCCTCAAATTCCCTACGTTTTCACCCCGCCTTTAAACGAAAAATCTGATCACTCAAAAACGTTTTTCCCCGTAACATACCAGATTCGGACGTGGTGTCCTGTCCGAGTTTGGGGTGTTACATAATGGGCCTTTTGATTAATTGTTGTAATGGGCCATAATTTTGTAATAAATATCTGAATAAATTGTTGTGAATGGCTATGCATTATATACATGATTTGCATGGGATGGGATAATGATGAAGAGAAGTTCGTAGCTCTGCTACATAAATCGTGTGCTCGCCACAAATCGAAAAATGGCAATGCCATGTAAATTCTGTTAATCTGGTGGCTTGTCCACAAATCTGATATAAATGGCTTAATGCCTACGTTTGGTGTGTTGGCGGGGTGGGTTGACTAAAGATCACCCACAGGTGTGTTGGTTGGTACGGGTGGTGTGTAGAGGATGGAAAACTAGGTTTGGTTTGGGAATTGCATATCATATGCATATTATATTTGATACATTATTGTTGTTGTAAATGGGCTTAGGCCCAAAATATTGCTAATTGGGTTCCGGCCCAATGAATAACGGTAAGGGGATTTCACACCGAGTTCTTGTAACTCACCCCCTTTCTCTTAACCCTTGTAGGTAATGCTTGATGATATGGACTTGGGCTATGGATGACTCGAGGGAGGCCATACTTCGGAAATGGTTTATTTGGACTTTAGACTTCTTTCTTGTTTATTTTATTACTTTACTATTTTGGGTTAAATGTTGTAATAAGGCCTCTGGACTATTTTTATTTTTGCTTTTTGGTTGGGATGTTTTTATTATTTTCCTTAAATTGTTTAAAAAGGGGAATTTTCTAAAAACTTAAACAATGGTTTCCAAAATCGATTAACAAATGGATTTCAAAATAAACTTTTACAAATATTTTTAAAGATGGATACTTTCTCTCGAACTATTAACGATATTTTCAAAAGACTTGGATTCTCTTTCGAATTTTCAACATCATTTTCAAAAGTCACGGTTTTGTAAGATCATTAGTTCAAATTTATCGATTTATCAATCAAATCTTTGAGGTTAGTAGTATTTTATCAAATCAAACTTGTTTTCTTGATTTTTAACAAAGCAATATTTTAGTACGAACAAAAAGGGTTTAACATGTTTTGCTCGTGTGACATACCAAATTTGCTCATAACGTATGGGCCGGGTTTGGGGTGTTACATTTTAAATTAGATAGTGAATAAGATATCGAATTAAATCTTACTGTGTCTATTTTGATAAGGAAGAAACGGAGAAGGAAAAGGAATTCTATATTCTGAGATATCTTAATTTTAGTGAGACTGGTTCTGAATGACTTCGTGGTTCCCTGATCTGTCTTGGAAAAATCGTATAAAATTGTACAAAGTTAATTATGAGTTATAGTTTATATGTACAGATTCCTTAGTGAGTCTGTTTTCAATAGAAACAAGTGGGAGCAACATATGAAAACTGTACAGTGAGATATTTGAATTTTGGGTAAGAGAGGTCAGAATCATTGGTCAGTGAAACAAGGGAATATTTAAGGAATAAACTGTACTAAATGGCTAAGTCAAAAATTCTGGAAATATTATAGTAAGAAGATATATGAGTCTAGTCTCAAGGAAAATTTACGGAGTTAGATTTAAAGATTCCTAACTCAAGTTATAGTCAATTTAGTTAGTACGACGCAGATAGACAGTTTTGATTTTTATGCTCCACATTAGTAGTTAAGTCTTGATTGCGAAATTTCCAAAATACCCTTAGGTTGTGAAATTACCGAATTACCCTTAGTGGGTAAATTATCGAAATTACGAAAATGCCCTTATGGGTCGAAATTACGAAAATGCCCCTATGGGTCGCAATTACGAAAATGCCCCTAAAGGGCCGAATTACGAAATTGTTTAATGGGCCGATCTGATATTTTGATAAATGGGCCGATCTGATATTTTGATAAATGGGCCAATCTAATATTTTAATAAATGGGCCAATCTGATATTTTGATAAATGGTCTGATATTTTGCTATATGGGCCAATCTGATATTTTGATAAATGGGCCAATCTGATATTTTGATAAATGGGCCAATCTGATATTTTTGATAAATGGGCCGATATGGTATTTTGCTATATGGGCCAATCTGATATTTTGATAAATGGGCCGATCTGATATTTTGCTATATGGGTCAATCTGATATTTTGCTAAATGGGCCAAATCTGATATTTTGCTTAATGGGCCTTTTGATTAATTGTTGTAATGGGCCATAATATTGTAATAAATATCTGAATAAATTGTTGTGAATGGCTATGCATTATATACATGATTTGCATGGGATGGGATAATGATGAAGAGAAGTTCTGGTAGCTCTGCTACATAAATCTGGTGGCTCGCCACAAATCGAAAAATGGCAATGCCATGTAAATTCTCGTTAATCTGTGGCTTGTCCACAAATCGATATAAATGGCTTAATGCCTACGTTTGGTGTGTTAGGCGGGGTGGGTTGACTAAAGATCACCCACAGGGGGTGTTGGTTGGTACAGTAGTGTGTGTAGCGGATGGAAAACTAGGTTTGGTTTGGGAATTGCATATCATATGCATATTATATTTGATACATTATTGTTGTTGTAAATGGGCTTAGGCCCAAAATATTGCTAATTGGGTTTCGGCCCAATGAATAACTGTAAGGGATTTCACACTCGAGTTCTTGTAACTCACCCCCTTTCTCTTAACCCTTGTAGGTAATGCTTGATGATATGGACTTGGGCTATGGATGACTCGAGGAGGCCATACTTGAAAAATGGTTTATTTGGACTTTAGACTTCTTTCTCGTTTATTTTATTACTTTACTATTTTCGGTTAAATGTTGTAATAAGGCCTCTGGACTATTTTTATTTTTGCTTTTTGGTTGGGATGTTTTATTAATTTTCTTAAATTGTTTAAAAGGGGAATTTTCTAAAAACTTAAACAATGGTTTCCAAAATCGATTAACAAATGGATTTCAAAATAAACTTTTACAAATATTTTTAAAGACGGATACTTTCTCTCGAACTATTAACGATATTTTCAAAAGACTTGGATTCTCTTTCGAATTTTCAACGTCGTTTTCAAAAGTCACGGTTTTGTAAGATCATTAGTTCAAATTTATCGATTTATCAATCAAATCTTTGAGGTTAGTAGTATTTTATCAAATCAAACTTGTTTTCTTGATTTTTAACAAAGCAATATTTTAGTACGAACAAAAAGGGTTTAACATGTTTTGCTCGTGTGACATACCAAATCCGCTCATAACGCATGGGTCGGGTTTGGGGTGTTACAGAAACTGAACATGCTGAACATATGAGAATTGTGTTGCAAACTCTGAGAGAAAAGCAATTATATGCGAAATTCAGTAAATGTGAATTCTGGTTGCGTGAAGTCAGTTTTCTGGGACATATTGTATCGGCCTCTGGAATACGAGTTGACCCAAACAAGATTTTTGCTATTCTGGATTGGAAACCTCCGAGGAATGTGTCTGAAGTCCGTAGCTTTTTGGGACTAGTTGGTTATTATCATCGGTTTGTAAAAGGGTTTTCAGTTATAGCTACTCCATTGACCAGATTGCTTCAAAAAGATGTGAGATTTGAATGGTCCGATAAATGTCAGAAAAGCTTTGATCATTTGAAAACTCTGTTAACTGGAGCTCTAGTGTTAGTACAACCGAAATCGGGCAAAGAGTTTGTAATATACAGTGATGCTTCGTTGAGTGGTCTGGTATGAAATGGGATATCTCTGATTTCGTATCGAAATGTTTAGTCTGTCAGCAAGTGAAAGCAGAACATCAGGTTCCATCTGGGTTGTTACAGCTGATTCTAATTCCCGAGTGGAAATGGGATAGAGTGACAATGTATTTTGTTTCGAGATTTCCTCTGACTCCGAGAAAGAAAGATGCGATTTGGGCCGTAGTTGATCGTTTGATGAAATCTGCCCATTTTATTCTGGTACGATCTGATTACTCACTTGATAGATTAGTTGAACTTTATAAATCTGAGATTGTGAGACTGGACGGGGTGCCACTATCCATTGTGTCAGATAGAGATCTGAGGTTTACATCACGATTCTGGAAGAGATTACAATAAGCTTTAGGCACGAAACTTCATTTCAGTACAGCTTTTCATCCGCAAACGGATGGTCAATCCTAGCGGATCATTCAGATTCTTGAGGATATGTTGAGATGCTGCATTCTTGTGTTTGACGGTACGTGGGAACAGTACATACCACTGATTGAATTTTCTTATAATAATAGTTTTCAGTCAAGTATCAAAATGGCACCATATGAAGCTTTGTACGGACGTAAATTTCGTACACCTCTGTATTGGACCGAGCTTAGTGAAAATAAGATACACGGGGTTGATTTGATAAAAGATACTGAATAGAAAGTAAAAGTAATCCGTGATAGTCTGAAATCAGCATCTGATCGTCAGAAGTCTTACGCAAACTTGAAAAGAAAAGATATAGAATTTGAAATCGGTGACAAAGTGTTCTTAAAAGTATCTCCGCGGAAGAAAGTGCTTCGATTCAGACGTAAAGGCCAGCTCAGTCCGAGATTCATCGGACTTTATGAGGTTATCGAGCGTGTTGGAGCAGTTGTATATAAATTGTTGTTGTCATCTGAGCTTGAAAGGATTCACAATGTATTTCATGTTTCGATGCTCTATAAATATCATTCTGGTTCGTCACATGTGATTACTCCGTCTGAAATTGAAATTCGATCCGATATGACTTATGAAGAGGAACCAATTCGTATCATGGCTCGTGAAGTGAAAGAATTAAGAAATAAGAAACTTCCGTTAGTAAAAGTGTTATGGCATCGACACGGAATAAAAGAGGCCATGTGGGAGTCTGAAGACTCGATGAAACAACAATATCCGAATCTGTTTAACGGTAAGATTTTCGGGGACAAAAATCCCTAAGGGGGAGAATTGTAACAGTCTGGTTTATACCCTAGTCAGGACAATAGTTTCGATACCATAAATCCGAGTTTGTATAATATTTTAATATTATTTTCTATGCCTATGATATATGATTAAGCATGTGCTAAATTTCTGTGAAGTTATTTTGCTCGTCTGTGTGTTTAATTTGTGATAAGGACTGAATTACATAAAAGGTAACAATGGCTTACTACTTGATTAGTGATTAAATCAATGTGGCTTTTAAATGTTAAGGATTTAAGTGGCAATATAGCCACTATTATAGTAAGTGGACGGCAAAGGTCATAAATGACCTTGTAATTATGTGTTATGTATATTATTATTAAAGGTTATTTTTGAACATTAATAATTATGTTTATAATAGTAAAACAAAACATGAAATGCCTATCCTCATCTTCATTTTTGCAACCGAATATTGAAAGAAAGAAAAAGAAAAAAGTTGAGCTAGGTTTCGGCAATTGTAAGCTTGAATTTAGATCAAGAACCGAAGAAATTGGACTTAGATCGTGGGAAAGCGAAAGTAACTGAGTAGCCATTTCTGTTTTAGTTAAATCGAATCTGAGGTAAGTCATTATACAAATAAACGTGTTTGTATTGAATTATGTATGTTTATGTGACTATTGATAATGATAAATGCTTACAAGATGTTGTGTATATGAATTCCGAGATAAGATCGACTTAATGATAATGTCCGAGAAGCCCCGTATGAACTTAGGAATAGATAGGATTAGCTATGTCATGACATAGGTGTCTGTTATGTGATATCATGTAAGACCACGTCTGGGACGTTGGCATTGATTTGAGATTTCGTGTAAGACCACGTCTGGGACGTTGGCATCGATAAGAAATTCTGTGTAAGACCACGTCTGGGACGTTGGCATCGATATGAGATTTACGTGTAAGACCAAGTCTGGGACATCGGTATCATATTTGATTCGTGTAAGACCCTGTCTGGGATAGTGGCATCGATATCAGATTACATGTAAGACCCTGTCTAGGACGTTGGCATTGTTCGACTATTTCGAGCACTCTGAGTACCCTATTAGATTTCGAATGGTTCAACGGGCAAGTCCGAGATGTGAATGATTATACGATTTGCATATCTGTTTCAAGTACGTCTGATAAATACACTTTATGTGTATAAGAAGGTAAGTATACTCATAAACTTACCTAGATGAATTGTGTATTTGAGTATGAGAATGTAAATGTGATACATGAATGGAAAAGCTATGAGCTAACAAGTATATGATGATATACAAGATTGAAAGATGAATGGCTAAGAAAATGTGCCAAGAAGAATTATAACTATGCAATTGAGCTTTTAGTGAGTTCATATTGGTTATATGTTTTGAATGCTTAAATGTTAAATTTATTTGTATATGGCTTAATAAGCTTTTGAAAGCTTACTCTGTGTGTGTGTTTGCTCTGTTTTATAGATCGTCAAAGCTACTGAAGGCTCGAGACCGTCAAGGATCGTCATCACACTACTCAAACTCATTTTGGTATCTTTTGGAAATGTGTATACTAAGTATGGCATGTATAGGCTAGTTATTTGGTATTAGTTTGAGATATGAACTTAGCCTTGTGATGTGGCTAGTTATGTGTTAGTATTATGTATTTGTGAATACGTTATATGATATTGGTTTTGGAATGATCTCATGGCTATGAAATGGATAAGTTTATGATAAGCATATGGATGAAATTTTGGGTATAAATGTTTTGAGAAAAGAAATGGTTATATGAGAGGTAAATGTAGATGAATCTTGATTGATGGTAAAAGTATTTTAGTTGTGTAAATTGGAATGTTTGAGAATGAGATTGAATGCAAAACTTTGTTGATTAGTTTGATATGTTTTTGAATGTCAATTGTGCATAAAATGAATTGGTGGATGGCTTGTAGGTTTGACCCTTTTGTGGGTGGCATTTTGGCCATGCGAGTGGCCTATTTTGCCAACACGATTGAGGCACACGGGCGTGCCTAGTAGCCATGGGATTTAGTCAGTGTATAGCCTAAGAGTACACGGCCATGGTACACGGGCGTGCTTGGTGGTCGTGGGGATAAGTCAGTATACCTGCCCTGTTTTGGCACGGCCAGGACACATGGGGGTGTCTTGTAGCCGTGGGAGGCACACGGCCTGAGTGCGCGGGCGTGTGACCTCTGCAGTGTTCAAAAAGTTTTAAATTTCCAAGAATTTCTGTATACGTTCGGTTTAGTCCCGACCCTTCTCTAAAGCATGCTTAAGGTCTCGGTGACCTATTAAAGGGACATAGTGATTGCGGTTGATGATCTATATTATGAAATGTTTAAAAAAGTTTTCATTCTATTCGGTAATGCCTTTAACCCTAATCCTGCGACGGATACGGGTTAGGGGTGTTATAGTACCTTTGGAGGTTCTAGGAACCATCTTTTTGGCGGATTTAATGGAACTTCCATTTGGAGAATTCGACTTAATACTGGACATGGATTGGCTGGTTAAGCATCAAGTGAATTTGGATTGTGCTACTAAACGGGTGGTACCAAAAAAGCGTGGAGGTGATGATGAGGTAGTGGTAATAGGGGAGCGTCGGAATTATTTGTCAAATGTGATTTCTTCCCTGAAGGCTGAAAAGTTGGTTCGTAAGGGTTGTGAGACGTATTTAGCCTACATCGATTTTTTTTATTCTGAGGTTTTGTCTGTTAAAGATATCAGAACAGTCAAAGATTTTTCGGATTTTTTCCCGATGAAATACCTGGACTACCTCCAAATCGTGAAGTTGAATTTGGGATTGAGCTCCTACCGGGTACAGCTCCGGTGTCCATCGCTCCTTATAGAATGGCTTCGAATGAGTTAGTGGAGCTTAAGGCTCAGATTCAAGAGTTACTAGATCGAGGGTTCATCCGCCCTAGTGTGTCTCCATGGGGAGCACCGGTATTATTTGTGAAAAAGAAGGATGGATCCATGCGTATGTGCATCGACTACCGGTAACTGAATAAATTAACTATTAAGAATAAGTACCCCCTACCGAGGATTGATGATCTATTCGACCAGTTTTGAAGAGCTTCGGTCTTCTCTAAGATTGATCTCCGATCGGGGTACCATCAACTGAGAGTCAAAGAGGGTGATGTTCACAAGACAACGTTTAGGACTCGTTATGGTCATTATGAGTTCCTTGTGATGTCGTTTGGACTAGCGAATGCACCAGTAGCTTTTATAGATCTGATGAACCGAGTGTTCCAGCCTTATTTGGATCAGTTCGTAGTGGTTTTTATAGTGACATCTTGGTGTATTCAAGAACTGAGGATGAACATGACGCACATTTCCGAGTTGTTCTGCAGATTCTGAGGGAGAAACAATTATACGCTAAGTTCAGCAAGTGTGAATTCTGGCTACGAGAGGTAACATTTCTGGGCCATGTGGTATCTACTGAAGGGATTAGAGTTGATCCTCAGAAAATTGAAGCTGTTTTGGATTGGAAGCCGCCTAAGACGGTATCTGAGATTCGAAGTTTTCTGGGTCTGGCAGGGTATTATAGACGTTTTGTTAAGGGGTTTTCGTTGATTGCTGCACCTCTAACTAAATTGTTGCGTAAAGGGGTGCCGTTTGTCTGGACTGATAAGCAGCAAGAGAGTTTTGAGAAACTTAAGAAGGTTCTGACGGAGGCCCCGGTCTTAATACAGCCAGAGACTGAGAAAGAATTCACTATTTACAGCGATGCATCACATGTCGGTTTGGGATGCATGTTGATGCAAGAGGGTAAGGTAGTGGCATATGCGTCTTGCCAGCTTAAGTCTCATGAGGCAAATTATCCGACGTATGAATTGGAGTTGGCCGCGGTGGTATTCGCACTAAAAATCTGGAGGCATTACCTGTATGGTGAGAAGTGTATCATCTACACTGATCACAAGAGCCTCAAGTACCTCCTCACTTATAAGGAGAAAAATCGTAGGCAGCATAGATGGATTGAGCTGCTTAAGGACTACGATTGTACTATTGAGTACCACCCTGGTAAGGCCAATGTGGTGGCTGACGCACTGAGTCGTAGGGCTATAGCGGATCTGAGGGCAATGTTTGCTCGTCTCAGCTTATTTGATGATGGTAGTTTGTTGGCCGAACTTCAAGTTAAACCGTCGTGGATTGAACAGATTAAGGGTAAACAGTTGGAGGATGGGTCTTTGGGTCCTCGTTTCTGACAGATTGAGAGTGGGGAAACTTCAGATTTTGGATTGAATAGCGAAGGGGTACTGTGTTTCCGTGGGAGAGTCTGTGTACCAAGGGATACTGATTTGAGGCAGTCTATACTGCGGGAGGTGCATAGTAGTCCTTATGCTATGCATCCCGGTGAGAATAAAATGTACCGAGACCTTCGTGAGTTATATTGGTGGCCGGGTCTTAAACGTGAAGTTACCGACTTTGTGAGTAAGTGTCTGACTTGCCAGCAAGTTAAGGCTGAACATCAGTTACCTTCAGGGTTGCTTCAGCCAGTTGAAATTCCACTTTGGAAGTGGGAGAGAGTGACTATGGACTTCATTAGTGGGATGCCCCTAACGCCTACTAAGAAGGAGGCAGTATGGGTCGTCGTGGATCGATTGACCAAGTCAGCCCATTTCGTACCAGTTCGTACTGATTACTCTTTGCAGAAGCTGGCTAAACTGTATGTGGCTAAGATAGTGAGACTGCATAGGGTACCGGTTTCCATAATATCAGATAGAGATCCTCGCTTCACGTCTCGGTTCTGGAAGAAGTTACACGAGGCTTTGGGTACAAGATTGGACTTGATCTTCGCGTTTCACCCCGCACGGATGGTCAATCGAGAGGGTGATTCAAATCTTTGGAGGATATGTTAAGGAGTTGTGTAATAGATTTTCGAGGCTGTTGGGAAGACTATTTGCCATTGGCAGAGTTTGCATATAATAATAGCTACTAGTCTAGCATATAGGTGGCACCTTACGAGGCATTATATGGTCGTAGGTGTCGTACTCCTTCGTGTTGGACTGAGTTGGGCGAGCGGCGTGTCCTAGGCCCTGAATTGGTTTTTGATATCGAGGAAAAAGTTAGATTGATTCGGGATCGATTGAAGGCGGCATCAGACAGATAGAAGTCGTATGCAGATTTGAAGTGCAAGGAGATTGAGTATTCTGTGGGGGACTTCGTTTTTCTTAAGGTCTCGCCATGGAAGAAGGTACTGAGATTTGGACGGAAGGGCAAGTTGAGCCCTAGGTTTATTGGGCCTTATCGTATACTGAAACGTGTGGGAGCGGTTGCCTATCAACTTGAGTTACCTCAAGAGTTGAATCGGATTCATGATGTGTTCCACGTCTCTATGCTGAGGCGTTATCGTTTTGA
Organism: Gossypium sturtianum; assembly: GCA_025698515.1. NCBI lineage: Eukaryota > Viridiplantae > Streptophyta > Magnoliopsida > Malvales > Malvaceae > Gossypium > Gossypium sturtianum. The sequence goes on from CM046952.1 coordinate 97,410,450, forward strand.
TCCCACGCATGTGATTTCAACTGAGGAGATTGAGGTTAGACCGGACCTGACTTTTGAGGAGGAACCGATTCAGATTCTAGATCATGATGTGAAATTTTTGAGGAAGAAGTCTATCCCACTGGTTAAGGTACTTTGGCGCAATCACAACTTAGAGGAGGCCACGAGGGAACCTGAAGAGGCGATTCGTCAACAATACCCTCATCTGTTTTGATCAGGTAAATTTCGAGGCCGAAATTTTCTTTTAGGGGGTAGAGTTGTAACGCCCCAAAATCTAAGTAATTATTTTTGTATGTTGTAGCAGAAATATCTTCCTGACTCAAGGCTTAAGTGATTTGGGTGTGTTTGGGAGTGTCTGAGAAGTCTTGGGTTCAAGCCTGGGCAAGTCCAAAAAGTTTTGTTTTTCAAGAATAAATCATTGCCTATAGTTAGTAGGCTTTTAAATTATTGTGGGTAAAGCAAGACATAAAGAGTCTGCTGGTCTAGGGGGTAAGTGGCATGTTACCTATGCCAGAGGACTGATGTTCGAATCTTGGTAGGGGCAGTGGAGTATTTATTTTGCTATTGTGCCGTGTGAGTGTTATAGCTTAGCCGAAACACTAAAAGAGTTTGAATGGGATTCGAATTGGAGGGTTGAGAGATTGGAGGAGATTTTTGAGGAGTGGATCAAGGGATGTGTGGGGTAGTGGTGCCGAAATTAATCCCAACATTCGGCTCCCTCTGCTAAAATCTCTTCTCCCCCTTTTTAATTTTTCATTTTTCTTGTCCCTCTTCTTTCTCTCCCTCAATTCTTGTGCTGCCGATTTCCCAATTCTGGTCACTGCCGAAAGTTCCCTCTCCCTTCTCCTCTGTTCTAAAAATACATTCCTCTTCTCCTGCCGAATTGACTTTACTCCTTTTTTCTCTCATACATTTTGAGCCTCCATCTTGTTCAGCGATTAACCGCATTTTTCGATAAGTGATTATGGTGCTTGAAGTTTCGACTTTTTAGTTGTTAAATTGGGGTTTGGTTTAACTATTTTTGGACAGCTATAAATCGGGGTGAAGGGCTGTGCTAGTGCCAAATTCTTTCCAATATTCGGTTCTCTTGCTTTCTTTCAGTAAGTGCTATAGGCGAAATCCCTATTCCCTTTCTTCTTCTGCCCTTAAGTTGGTGACTGATGGCAATTATTATGGCAGTTAAGGAAGGATTTAGGAAACTCCTAATCAATCGCTAGAGGTTAAGATTTGTGGGAATCACAGTGGTTCGATTGAAGGTAACTCTACACTATTCTATGAATGGATTGTTGGTTTCGGGTTTTCTTTTAACCGTAAAGTAGGACTGATGGTGGTGTTTGATTGGTTAAATTTAGGTTTGTGAGGGCTCGAGCGACTGTTCGTGGCGAATCGAAGCAAGGTGTGTAAACATTGCCCAAATCTTACATCGGCAAAAGCCTAAAAATATGATAATTGACGCTACACGAGCCTGCGCTTGCTCATGTGGTAATCCGAACGCATAAAACGTGGGTGTTTGACTATTGAGGCCACCATGAGCGATTTCATGGCCTTAGGCCGTTTTGGGCCATGTTGGGCCGAAATGAGCCGTGTGGGTCCAATGGGCTTGTGGGCCCCACACGGGTAAACTACACGATCGTGTGGAGAATATTAGGCCAAGCTGTGTAATTTACATGGTCGAGACCAATTCTGGGATATGTGGGCCCACATGGGCCCACATTATGGGTCTTGGGCCCATTTTCACTTTTTGACTGTTAAGGTTGCACGGGTCGCGCGAGACGACTGTGGACCTACTGATGGGTCGGTGAGTATATCTAGACCCCAAACTACTAAACTGACTGTTATGCCCTATGATATAAAATAATTGTTATGCCCTAATGATATTAAATAAATGTATGCCTTATGTTATGTATGACTGTATATGAGCATGCCACGATATATATATGTTACATACATGTGTGATATGTTGCATGGGGATGGGACTATTATGATTGGAGGAAGTGTACTTTATCTTTGGAAGTTCTGCACGCAAATCTCATTTAGTGCATGGCAACCTGCTAATTTTTGGAGTGTAGGGAAGGGTGGGTTGATTTTATCCCCACATGGAGTGTAGGGCTAGACGGAGTAGAGTGTTGAGGCTGGTTGGGTAGGATTTCTGATTGCATGCTTGAACTGTTACTGTCACTGAAATGGGCTAAGGCCCATACTGATATTAGTTTCGTAATGGGCTACAGCCCTAACTGAACTGAACTGTTATTGATTTGGGCTTAGGCCCAGACTGTGTTTGCATACGGCATGATTGGCTAATTGCTTATATGGGGTTACACACTAAGTTTTCGTAAACTCACCCCTCTATTTATCTCATGCATGGTAATCCCGGTCCTTAGGCGGATCGGTGCTGTGAGGGATTCGGAGGTGGCCTCACAACCGCAGCTGCTTCTATATTTGACTTTTTATTTATAAGAAATTTAATTTGGGTATTTGTTTTGTAATAAGGCCTCTTTAAATTTTTAACTTTTAATTTTGGATTTTACTTAGCTTAATTAATTTCTGAGAGTAGTAGGACGCAGATTTCCAAAAGGTAAATGTTTTTCAAAACACCACGTTTTCGTAACATACTACAAAAACTTTCGCATCAAACATTGTTTTAAAGTTTAGTAACAAACTAATATGATCAACATTCCGCTAAAAACAACTTTAGTTTTCAAATGAATAGGATACCCTAAAATTTCTGTTAAGATCGTAAACGAGAATTAATATATAACAAGTTTTCCAATGAAACTATGTTTTCGAAAAACACTTCAATGTGATACTACCAGATTCGGCCATAACGTCTAGGCTGGGTTTGGGGTGCTACATTTAATGGTATTAGAGTCAGGTTTCAAAACTCGACTGTGGTTTTTGGGTTTCTTCTAAAAACTCAGAATTTTCAAAAAGAACTGTTCCAAACAATTTGGAAGTATTTTGAAATACTAGTCCCTAGCAGCCCATATCTTTCATTTATTTCACATTTTAACCTTTCAAAGTTTCATTTTCACAAATTAGCCCACAATAATAAATTTCATCAAAAATCTCAATACAAAACTTATTTATCATTCATCAAGCTTTCATATTTCACCAACTATCAACACAAAGCTCACATATTCATCAATGGCACATCTCAAAATCATTATCAAATTTAGAAATTTAGGCATGGGCTTGATAGAATTCTAAGCAAAAATCACAAAAACATAAAAATCACTAAGAACCGAGCTCAAAACATACCTTAATTGAGCAAAATGAGTGTCGAACCCTAGCTAGCTCTTTTTCTTTTCTTTTTCTTTCAATTTTCGGTGCCAAGAAGATGATAATGGCCATCAAAATGTTTTTGTTTTATTAATATTAACTTTAATTATCAAATACCATATTTATCATTAATGATTTCATTTAAAATCCACTAACTCATGTCCAACTATGTCATGTCATGAATTCAATGGTCCAATATCAACATAAGGACCTCACATTTAAAGAAACATAGCAATTAGGCACTTTTAACTACTAGCACACAGCTTTTGCATTTTACGTGATTAAGTCTATTTTCACAAATCGACACACAAACGATAAAATTTTCACACAGAACTTTCACACATACTTTATCACATGCCATAAACATCAAAAATAAAATTAAATTATTTCTCTGACCTCAAATTTGTGGTCCCAAAACCACTATTCCGACTAGGGTCTAAACTAGGCTATTACATTTATAGTATATTATGTTCATACAACTTGACTTCTGAATGAATGGTGAGCTTTACTTATTAACTATACAAGCTTACTGAGCTTTATAACTTACTCTGTTTACTTTTCCATGTTTTATAGTGTTTATCGAAGCTAGCTCGTATTGAGAGTTGTCGGAGATTGCATCACACTATCAAGCTTTCACTTTGGTACTTTTGAATTTATGTTTTGGTTATATGGCATGTATAGGAGTTGGTCATTTTGGTATATGTGAGTAAAGGACTTAGCCATTTGAATTGGCATGTAAATGATGAATGATTGTTATGTGTATAGCCATGAGACTTGGTTTATTTTTGGTATACTTAGTGATGTATATATTTGTACAAATAGCCTTTTGTTGTATGGTTGATAATTTCCATTTATATGCTTATTGTGAATTTGCACTATGGATGTCAAATGGTTGAAATTGGAAGTTGATATACTTGTGGTTTTAGGAAAAATTGTGCATAATTGAAAGTGACCATTTAGGTCATTTGAAAATGTGAAATTTGTATCAATTGAATGACTTATTTGAATACTTATGTGTCTTGTGGTTGATAGTATGGATTTAGCATGAATTAGGCTTGGTTGAGATTGGTTTGAATGCCTATTTATGCCATGTTATATGCCTTTTTGGTTTGGTGTAGGTGAATGCAATTTGGGTGAGAAAAATGGCTTGGCAAATAGCCTATTTTTGTCGACACGGGCAGAGACACGGGCGTGTGTCTCAACCGTGTGTGACACACGATCAGGTGACACGGTCGTGTGTCCCCTGGTGTTTAATTAGAAATCAAGTCAGTATGCTCCACACGGCCCCATACATGGGCATGCGAGCTTAGCACACGGCTATGCAAAGGGGCGTGTGAGGCCATTTCAAAGGGCACACGAGCTGGTCACACGAGTGTGTGGTTGGCCGTATGACCCAAGTCAGGGAGTTACACGGGGTCGGACATGGGCTGGGACACGGCCATGTGGTCCTATTTCGAATGTCCACGGCCTATGACACGGGCGTGTCTTTGGCCGTGTGAGACACACGGCTGGGCCACACGAGTGTGTGTCCCCTGTATTTTGTAAAATTTTTTAAGTGTTCCAAAATTTTCTTGAGATATCGGTTTAGTCCTAAACCACTTCTAATGCATGTTTTGGGCCTCGTAGGCTCGTATTAGGGACGATGTGATTAATTTTGAGTGACTTTGTATTTGATATTGATAATTGTATGAGAAATGTATGTTCAATTGTGTAATAAGTCCGGTATTCTGGTAATGAATACAGGTTCAGGGTGTTACAACGATGGTACCGATCTGACCGTTCACATGTTATTTCGCTGACGGATGTCGAGATTCAGCCTGATATGTCGTACAATGAAAAACCGATCAAAATTGTGGCTCGAGAGGTTAAAGAATTGAGAAATAAAAGCATAGGTTTAGTAAAGGTTTTTTGGCAACATCACGATATAGAGGAAGCCACCTGGGAACCCGAGGAAGCTATGAGAAAGCAATATCCGAACCTTTTTTCTGGTAAGATTTTCAGGGATGAAAATTCCTTTAGGGGGAGTTGTAACAGCCCGTTTTCAGTAAAATTAGAACAGTGGTTTTGGGACCACAAATCCAACGTGAAAATATTTATTTTATTAATTTAATTTCTACAACATGTTAGTATTACCGTATAAAATTTTTGTTAAGAAATTTTACTGTTTGCATGCTTAATTCGATAAAAAGGACTAAATCGTAAAAGGTGCAAAAGTGGAGTTCTAGTAGCTAAAGGTATTAAATGGCTATAGAACCTTAAAGTATGAGTCCTTAAATGGTAATTAGACCACTAGTAATATTAGTGGACAAATATGGACACTTATTTAATGGTTTGAAAGATTAATAATTAAGGTTAAAGTTGTAATTTAATAAATAAACTAAGTAAAATAATGAAAACAAAAATGTTATCTTGTTGGTTCATCTTTTTGCACCGAAAATAAAGGTCAAAAACTCCATGGAAGGAGCATGTGTATTCGGCTAGGGTTTTCTAATGCATGTAAGTGAATTCCGGTCCCCTTTTTAATTATTTATTCGTTTTAGGAGTCGTTGTAGCTTAATCTACCTAGTCCAGGCATTAATTTACAAAACTGTTAAAAGATTCAAGTTTTTCAATGAATGAATCTATGTTTTTTTGAAGTTTGATGATAGAATATGAAACCCTGTTTGTAACATCCTGAAAAGGGCCTATGCATTTTTGGTTTAATTGTACGAAATGGCATATCTTATGTGTTATGAATATATTTTGAACACTTTTGGAAACCTGGAAATGTATGGAAATGTTAAGTTTAAAAGAGGAAAGTGAACATTTTTAGAACCTTGGAAATGTAAGGAAATGTCTTGTAAGGAAATGTCATGGAAATGTAAGGAAATGTCTTGGAAATGTAAGGAAATGTCTTGTAAGGAAATGTCATGGAAATGTAAGAAAATGTCAAGTTTACAGAGCCGAACGAAAATTTTTGGAAACTTAGAAATGACCTAGAAATGACGAGTTTTAAGGTTTAAAAGAGGAAATTAAGGCAAGGTGGCCTTAAAAGAAAAAGTTTGTGAAATTTGACACACAAACAGGCTTGGAAAAGTGGTCTGAAGATGCCACTTAGGGCCTATGGAAATGGCGCCATATGCAAGAGGAATGGGCCTAAGTTCGAGTCACATTGGAAGCAAATAAAAGAAAATTTATTTTGCTACAAGGAGTAGAGAGGTGGACGGCACATGGCATTAAATTAGGAGCTTTTATTCTTTTATAAATAGTGGATAAATAAGGGATTTATTTATCATTATTTTCAAGAGATAATTGTTGGATTAAATTCTTTTAATTTGAATAAAGAGATAAAGAGGAAAATAAGGGAGAAGTGATGGCCAAGTAAGGGACTTTGAGTTTAATAATTTCGGCTAAGTAAGGATAGTTGCTGAATTATCTTAAGTGATAATTAAAGGATAAAGTTATCAGATAGAGGAGTGGTGGCTAAGTAAGGGACTCCTTAGATGATAATTTCGGCTATAAAAGGAAGGAAGGAGGGCTACTCATCAATTTGTGCTTCCTTCTTTCTCTGCCGAATTCTTAGTGCTCTCTTCTCTTCTTTTCTTTCTTTTCTTTTGTCAAGTCGAGGTTAAGTAATTGTTGGAACCTAGCCGAATATTTTCCTCTCTATTAGAAGCCATTGCCAAATCCTCCATCTTTATTCTTCCTTCTCTTTTCTTTCTAATCCCTCCAAAAGCCGAAAGTTGTGAGATCATCATCTAGCCATAGCCGAATCTCTGAAGGTTGAAGTGAAGGCGCAACCGATTTCTTCAAGTAAGGAGATCTTTCAGGATTTACTAAGTGTCGACTACAAGGAAGGAGAAGTTCTTTTCCCGAAGGTACACCATAGGCCACGTGTTCCCTAGTTATTCGGTGAGTTTCGAGATTTAAAACCCACAAGGTAAGTTTAAGTATACTAATCCTACTAGGATTTGGATTTATGGCCGAATGGCTTTTTATTAAAGTAGTAGGTGATTAATCAAATGTAGGGATTAAGGATCCAAGCATTAGATCAAGCTTTTCGGGATCTCAAGGAAATTTTAAGCGAATCAGTGTGTACCCCACACACTAACTTTTAATAAGATTGATGGTAATATGTAAAATATGCATGTTTATAAGAATGTGGCTAAGGTACCATAATATGGTACAAAGTACTCAGGTACGTTTCCTACTTCCACTAGGATTGTGAAATATGTTATTTATAACATGTGAAAATTTATAAGAATGAGAATTTAAGTATGATATGCATGATATGAATAATATGGGTCATTCGGGATATATGAAAAAGGGGAAGTGAATGTGATGACTACGGTCTCACTATCTGAATGTGGTGTCTCATGACACAATTATCTGGTGGCTATGCCACAAAATTTTATATGGGCGATGAGCACGTCGACTGCAGCGACTGCCTTCGGTGGTGTGTAGCGGATGGAGGGTTGACTTAGTAGTCCCCACGGTGTGACTTGCAGGTACGGGGGTGTGTAGTGGATGGACAACTAGGTTTGGGTTTGGGAATGCATCATAACCTGTATTCTATGTTTTGAATGTGTAATATGTGATATGCCTGATTCTATTATGATTTAGTGTAGTGTACACATTGAGTCTGTTTGACTCACCCTGCGTTGGGGAACATTTTTCAGTGATGAACAAAGTGATGGACCGGGACAAAGAGAACTTGTGGTGGCCATGCTCAACATGAAGTTTATAGTTTTGAGGACTCTTGAATTTATTTTAGTACTTTGAATTATTTTGGGAATTATTTGATGTAATAAGGCCATAAGGCCATAGTTGAATTACTTTACACTTATTTTTATTTATTATGATTATGAATTTTATCTATTAAAATTTAATTAAAATTTCTTTTAAACTAAACCCTAAATATTTTGCCACTTTAGATAAAAGGATTTCAATATAAAACGAACTCATTTTCAACACAAGCCCAACCCAAAACAATATTTTTCTTAAAATCACACAAGTTTTCCTAAGAACAAAAGAATTTTGAACTGGTTTACTTGAGGAACATACCAAATCTGGTCAAAGCTCGTGGGCGGGTTTGGGGTGTTTCAATTTGGTATCAGAGCCAAGTTTTAAACTCTCGGCCTGTGGGCTAAGGCCCAAAACGTTTTCAAATCGAGCCCAAATGAGTTTTATGAAAGTATTTTTGAAGATGAGCAGGTTTTCTGGCATGGCACCTAAGTCTCCGACCATGATCCACTGTAAGTACCCTAACCATTTGTGTGATTATGTGGTTTATGTTATGAATTATGGAAGGGTAGAAGAGGAATGGAACGTAGAATAGCATGATAGGAACTTGAACCCTAGGACTAGTTTACTCAAACACAAACACATAAGACTTAATTCCATTAAACAAACCTATGACTAAGACGCGAGTTAGGGTGTGGTAACCATTATGCGCATGTCTAGGATTGGATCCGAAGAGCACAGTACTTAAGCGATCCTAGTGACTCACCTCCTCTTCACTGGAATCCTGCACGTGCGTAGCTTCGGCTCACCCTAACCAAGAGGACTCGGTCATAGGCTAAACACAATGACTAAAACCCGAAAGGGAACTAGCCGTGTTTTTATAAACCCTAGTTTTAAAACTCTTAAAATTACCTTTTTAATTTGTGAGAACTATTTTTACAAAATTCTTTCAAAAATTTTTGATTTATAAAATTACAAAAATACCCCTAGTGGTAAATTACAAAAATACCTTTGGTTTATGAAATTCCCAAAATACCCATAGTTCTTATCAAAATTTTCATTACTTTATAAAATGTTCAAAAACCCTAATTTGCAAATTATCAAAAATACCTTGATTTGGAGAAAAATTACGAAATTGCCCTTAACTCACAAAATTACCAAAATGACCCTGATTTTCAAAATTTTTGCAACATCACCGCTTTGGAAAGTAAAATTCTCAAAAAGAACCCTCAAAGTTTTGCAAATTTTGAAATATCCCCGTTTTATTAAACTTTACAAATTTACCTCAGTTAATTACCAAAATACCCCTGATTTCAAAATTTTTCCAAAATACCCTGAATTTAAAAATACCAAAATACTTTGTGACGAAATCACCAAGGAACTCTTTCTTTTGGAAAAATTTACGAAAATACCTGTAGGACACATTACTTAAAATACCCACGGGTAGTGGAAAAACAACAACAATGAAAACTACCACATTTCTCTCGAATGAACGAAAGTTCATAATTGGTTGATGAATGTGAATGTAACTTTCTCGAATAGTGAATTTGAGTTGAGAACTTTGTTTGATCGAAAGAACCACTTTTAAACATCTCTTTTCATAAAACTGTTCGCGGTTAATAAGTGGAACAAAAAAAAATTTCTGATGCATAAAACTCTTTAATCGGATTAAATCGCGACGTTAGAAATGAGTTCTGAGGGACGTGAACTTAGAGATTGTGCCTAGAAAGTATGATGGTTCTATTAAGATCAGAGTGCGCAGCATAAGCGTAGTGCGGTGAGTTAAGATGTACGATTATTCGTTAATAAGTAATTTTGAGGACGAAATTATTTTTAAGGAGGGTAGAACTGTAACATCCTGAAAAGGGCCTATACATTTTTGGTTTAATTGTACGAAATGACATATCTTATGTGTTATGAATATATTTTGAACACTTTTGGAAACCTGGAAATGTATGGAAATGTTAAGTTTAAAAGAGGAAAGTGAACATTTTTAGAACCTTGAAAATGTAAGGAAATGTCTTGTAAGGAAATGTCATGGAAATGTAAGGAAATGTCTTGGAAATGTAAGGAAATATCTTGTAAGGAAATGTCATGGAAATGTAAGAAAATGTCAAGTTTACAGAGCCGAACAAAAATTTTTGGAAACTTAGAAATTACCTAGAAATGACGAGTTTTAAGGTTTAAAAGAGGAAATTAAAGCAAGGTGGCCTTAAAAGAAAAAGTTTGTGAAATTTGACACACAAACAGGCTTGGAAAAGTGGTCTGAAGATGCCACTTAGGGCCTATGGAAATGGCGCCATATGCAAGAAGAATGGGCCTAAGTTCGAGTCATATGGGAAGCAAATAAAAGAAATTTTATTTTGCTACAAGGAGCAGAGAGGTGGACGGCACATGGCTATAAATTAGGAGCTTTTATTCTTTTATAAATAGTGGATAAATAAGGGATTTATTTATCATTATTTTCAAGAGATAATTGTTGGATTAAATTCTTTTAATTTGAATAAAGAGATAAAGAGGAAAATAAGGGAGAAGTGATGGCCAAGTAAGGGACTTTGAGTTTAATAATTTTGGCTAAGTAAGGATAGTTGCTAAATTATCTTAAGTGATAATTAAAGGATAAAGCTATCAGATAGAGGAGTGGTGGCCAAGTAAGGGACTCCTTAGATGATAATTTCGGCTATAAAAGGAAGGAAGGAGGGCTACTCATCAATTTGTGCTTCCTCCTTTCTCTGTCGAATTCTTAGTGCTCTCTTCTCTTCTTTTCTTTCTTTTCTTTTGTCAAGTCGAGATTAAGTAATTGTTGGAACCTAGCCGAATATTTTCCTCTCCATTAGAAGCCATAGCCGAATCCTCCATCTTTATTCTTCCTTCTCTTTTCTTTCTAATCCCTCCAAAAGTCGAAAGTTGTGAGATCATCATCTAGCCATAGCCGAATCTCTAAAGGTTGAAGTGAAGGTGCAATCGATTTCTTCAAGTAAGGAGATCTTTCGGGATTTACTAAGTGTCGACTACAAGGAAGGAGAAGTTCTTTTCCCGAAGGTACACCATAGGCCACGTGTTCCCTAGTTATTCGGTGAGTTTCGGGATTTAAAATCCACAAGGTAAGTTTAAGTATACTAATCCTACTAGGATTTGGATTTATGGCCGAATGGCTTTTTATTAAAGTAGTAGGTGATTAATCAAATGTAGGGATTAAGGATCCAAGCATTAGATCAAGCTTTTCGGGATCTCAAGGAAATTTTAAGCGAATCAGGTGTGTACCCCACACTAACTTTTAATAAGATTGATGGTAATATGTAAAATACGCATGTTTATAAGAATGTGGCTAAGGTACCATAATATGGTACAAAGTACTCAGGTACGTTTCCTACTTCCACTAGGATTATGAAATATGTTATTTATAACATGTGAAAATTTATAAGAATGAGAATTTAAGTATGATATGTATGATATGAATAATATGGGTCATTTGGGATATATGAAAAAGGGGAAGTGAAGGTGATGACTACAGTCTCACTATCTGAATGTGGTGACTTTGGTCACATTATCTGAATGTGGTAACTTCGGTTACATTATCTGAATGTGGTGTCTCATGACACAATTATCTGGTGGCTATGCCACAAAATTTTTATATGGGCGATGAGCACGTCGATCGCAATGATCGCCTTCGATGGTGTGTAGCGGATGGAGGGTTGACTTAGTAGTCCCACGGTGTGACCGGCAGTGCGGGGGGTGTGTAGCGGATGGACAACTAGGTTTAGGTTTGGGAATGCATCATAACCTTGTATTGCTATGTTTTGAATGTGTAATATGTGATATGCCCGATTCTATTATGATTTAGTGTCGTGTACACATTGAGTCTGTTTGACTCACCTCGTTGAGGAACATTTTTCAGGTGATGAACAGTGATTGACGGGACGACAGAACTTGTGGTGGCCATGCTCAACGTGAAGTTTATAGTTTTGAGGACTCTTGAATTTATTTTAGTACTTTGAATTATTTTGGGAATTATTTGATGTAATAAGGCCATAAGGCCATAGTTGAATTACTTTACACTTATTTTTATTTATTATGATTATGAATTTTATCTATTAAAATTTAATTAAAATTTCTTTTAAACTAAACCCTAATAAAAGGGATTTCAATATAAAACGAACCTGTTTTCAACACAAGCCCAACCCAAAACAATATTTTTCTTAAAATCACACAAGTTTTCCTAAGAACAAAAGAATTTTGAACCGGTTTACTTGAGGAACATACCAAATCTGGTCAAAGCTCGTGGGCCGGGTTTGGGGTGTTTCATTGTTGTTAGATAAATAACTTTTGTTAAGTGATTTTTGATGAATTTGTCAATTAGGGATTGAATTGTAAAATGTGAAATGTCCATGGTGTAATTTGTGAAATAATGAAATGTGGGGGCTATTAGGAGCTTGCATGAAATTCGGCTAGGCTTGGGTAGGGGTGAAATTGCATGAATTTCATTTTACGAGCTTAAAGACTAAATTATAAAGAAATCAAAATATTAGGGGTAAAAGTGTAATTTTTCAAAAATGTGAATTTGGATTGAATTGAATTGAATAGTTATTAATTTGTTGAATTTATTTATTTAGATCAAGATAAACCTTAATAATATTTAAAATGAAAGAAGACGAAAGTTGCAGATTAGTTGATCGTACTCCTACAAGCTAGTTGTCGATGTAAGTTCATAGTATTAAATTGTATAATTAAAATTTTCATATATATATATATTGGTATTTTATAATTAAGATGTTAATTATTAAGTAATTATACCTGAATGCATATACGTGCCCCTGTTGTACTTCGGTACCCCTAAATGCACATATGTGCCCCTGTTGTACTTCGGTACCCCTGAATGCACATACGTGCCCCTGTAGTACTTCGGTACCCCTGATTTGCACTTACATGCCCTTGATTATATTTCGGTAAATTCAATCACGTAAAATAAGTGTTTTATTCAAATAATGTTAAGTTAATTATTTTGTTATGTTCTTACTAAGCATCATAAGCTTATATGTGTCTGTGTGTCATTTTGTAGATCACTTTTGCTGACTTTGGACGGATTGAATCTTTGGCTCACACTATCCATCATAGTTAGTAGCTTTTGAACTCTTTAGGGTTGTGGCATGTATATATGGCTATAAACGTATATATGTGTGTGTCTAGTTGTTTTTGGTATAATGATGAACTACTAAGTTATGTGTTTAGATACTTTGTTTTCTAGGTTTGTATATATAAATCTTTTGACTTGATATAACGTTATGAAGGCAAACACTTGTGAATGGTTTTAATGTTTGATGAATTAAGTTGTTATGTTAGCATATACATGTATTTGGCGCTTGAATGGTGGAAGATGGAATGGTAGTTAAAATGTATGCTATGTGTTGTTCTTAGATATGTTTGAATGTGGTTATTTTGGTTTATTAGTTGTAGTTGTTATATACATGGCTATTTGTGCTAATGCTTTGTTAATGGATATTGAATGGCCAAATTGGTATAATGAGTGTGACTATAATATGTGAACATGGAGGTAATTTTTGGTATGAATTTAGTTACAAATTAGATGTTTTGTGCTTAATTTATGCAACCATTAGGTACACGTTGGATTTGTGATTGAGGTGCCCTTTGGGCATATTGGTTGTATGAATATTTGCTATATTGATTTAGCTTAGTTATGCATATTTTAAGTGCAACTTAAAGGCTTGTGTATATGTGGTAAATTGTTTGTGGGTACGTGTAACAGCCCGTTTTCGGTAAAATTGAAATAGTGGTTTCAAGACCACAAATCTGATTCCGGAAAGGAAATTTATTTTAATATTATTTTATGATCTACAGTATGATAATAATGTCATATGAAAATTTCATAAAGAAATTTTACCGATTATATGTTTAATTTGATAAAGGACCAAATTGCATAAAGTGCAAAAGTTTAGTTCTAATAGCTAAAGGGATTAAATAGCTAGGAATTCAAAATTTGAGGTCCTTAAATGGTAAATAGACCATTAAAAAGTCTAAGTTGTTAAGGATGATGATTCATCCATGGAAAATAAAATAAAGAAAAGGATGAAATTGGAAAGTGAAAAAAAATAAAGATGATAAATGATAAAAAAAATGAAAATATCATCAATTTATCATCTTCTTCCTCAAAAATACATGGAAACCCTAGGAAAGAGAAAGCAAGCTTTCTTAGCTTAATTGGGTAAGTAATCTTGTCCCGTTTTTAGTAATTTTTATATTTCCGAGATCAGAATAGTTTAATCTATCTATTTTGGGGATTAATTTTTAAAGATATCAAAGTATAGAAATTTTTCCATGGATGTAAATGCTGAAATTTATGGTAGAAAATGAAAGGTTGTTGATAGATAAACAACTTTTGTAAAGTGGATTTTTATAAAATTATGATTTTAGGACTAAATTGTAAAGTTGTAAAATTCATGGAAAACTCTGAATTTTTATGAAATATATGGGATGTAAATGTTACATGTAAAATCCGGCTAGGCTTGGAACAAGGATTAAATTGCATTAATTTCATTTTCTAAGTCTAGGGACGAAATCGTCATTAATTAAAAGTTTAGGGGCAAAATGGTAATTTTGCCTAAGATATGAATTGGACTGAATTGAGTATGAATTATATTAAATTGATGTTAAATTTACTCGTATAGATCTGAATAGACCAAATTCGGAGTTAGAGCAAGGAAAAAAGGAAAATATCGGATTAGTAGTCTTTGTGAACACGAACATTGTCGATGTAAGTTCGTGTAACTAAAATGTATGTTTATATGTTTAAATTGAATGTTATGATTGTGAAATGTATGATTGTCATGTATAAACATAAATCACATATCCAAAAATGTCTGACAAGTGTTAAGTCTCGTTTGAATAAAAGAAATTCGATGGATACATGATTTCCCATATTAAATGTGGTCCTGCATATGTTGTGGATAGAATATAGCTCGGACGAGCAATCCTATTATAAGCCTCTCGAGCATCCTGTTATATATTTCCTGCGAGCATCCTGATCAGTAGTGATTCTGCATGTGTTGCGCACTACCGCAGCTCTTTGTGAGCGTCCTGTTACACGATTCGATCGGTTACAATCCAACATTTATTGCGGACACAAACGCAGCTCTTCGTGAGCATCCTGATATAGGCTCTTATGAGCTTCCTGACATGGCTCGCTTGAACTCCCTGATATGCTATCCGGAGCTCCCTATTAATAACTCTTCAGAGTTACCTATTAAGCTCAATGAGCTTCCTGTTCTAAACTCTTATGAGTTTCCTATTTAGCCCGGATAAGCATCCTATTACATGGCTCATCTGAGCATCCTGATATATGGCTCGAGAGTGTGCTTCCTGATTATGTGCCCTTATGGGTACCTCTGAATATAAGTTGACGGATTATAGTTTTGTACACTTCGAGTGTACTTCATGTGTATCCATCGATATTTCAAATAAATTCAACGGGTAAAAATCCTGATATGAGACAATGTGAATTTGAGATGAATTATTACAAGCACATACTTGAATTACTTGGACATGAATTATATATGATATTTGAATACTTAATGCGGAAAGAATGTGTATATGGAAAAATGACTATTACTATTGAGCTCATACAAGCTTATTGATATTCTTAAGAAATATATATATGACTAACATGTTTTGTACATGCTACATGGATACATGATGAGAGAAGTATTTGAATATATAAATGATATCACTTGATATTGAGGCATGATGTACTTGGTACTTGAATGTGGAACATACTTGATGACTTTGTTATCCATGATATATTGAAATATGTGATGAAAATATATATGAATAAATCTTGTTTGATGAGAGTATAAATTCATAATTATGAAATATTATATGTAATACAATGACTAACATGGTTGATGAGGATATGTGCTTAGGCATTTGGCCAACACGACTTGGTAATGAAATGTATGTTTACCTTATGTTTATAAAATAGTGGTAAGTTAAATTTCCGGTTATACGAACTTACTAAGCTTAAAAGCTTACTCTTTTTTAATTTCCCTGTTTTAGAGGAATTCGGAATCTCATTGGGTTGGAAGCTTGGTGGAGATATTACACACTATCATTGGTTTAGTCGGTACAAAAGGTAAATTAATTACGGTTATAATGGCATGTATAGGTTTATTAACCAATGTTGGCATGTAAATGTTGTTTTGTGATTAGCCATTGGAATGGCTAATATTTGATGTATTTTGGTATGTATAAACATGGAATTATGTTGGTTGATATGAATTAACATGGTAAATTAATGGTAAGATTATAGAAATGTAAAGATGATACTTGAAAGCATGAGTAAATGTGTCATGCATAAAACTTGATCATTAGATTGATTTATATGTCTTGAATTGGTTGGTGAATATGTTGAAGTGTTGATGCAGGTGCAAGGTAAAAAGGGTGAGAAATAAGGCTTGGAAAATGGCCTTATTCTGTCCACACGAACAGACACACGGGCTTGTGTCTCAACTGCGTGTGACACACAGCCATGCGCACGGGTGTGTGGTTTGGCCATGTGTCCCTTGTATCTTAAAATTAAAGAAACAAAATGCTTAAAATTGATCGCACGGGTAGAGACACGGGCATGTGTCTCAGCCGTGTGAGAGACATGGCCCAGCACATAGGCGTGTGTCCTGGCCGTGTAACCCCTGCACCTAATTTTCGAAAGTTAAATTGTCCACACGGTCTAGCACACGGGCGTCTGGCTGGCTGTGTGACCCAAGTCAGAGAGTTACACGGGTAAGGACACGGGTTGGGATATGGTTGTGTGCCTCACATCAATTGCCCATAAGGCTTGGGACACGGGCGTGTCATTTGGCCGTGTGAGCCACACGGCCTGGCCACACGAGCGTGTGTTCCCTGCACCTAGAGAAAAATTTTGAAATTTCGTAAAAAAAATTCTGAGTTCCCAATTTTGTCCCGACTTGATTCTAATGTTTATTTTGGGCCTCGATGGCTCTTATAAGGAACTATATGATTGATTTATGATGTGAATGAGATAAGATGTGAAATTTCTGATAATTGTTTTATATATTCTAGTAATACTTCGTAACCCTGTTTCGGCGACGGATTCGGGTTAGGGGTGTTACAGTATGTGCTTAAATGGGTGAGAAAAATGGCTTGGAAATGGTATATTTTTCGTCCACACAGTCAAAGACACATGTGTGTGTCTCAGCCGTGTGTCCCCTATAGCTTTCAAAGGGTTGCAAGTCAGGCAATTACATGGCCTAGCACACGGCCTGGCACACGGGCGTGTGAGGCCATTTCGAAGGGTACACGGCCTGGCACACAGGCACGTGGCTTGGCCGTGTAACCCAATTCAGAGAGTTACACGGGCTAGGACACGGCCGTATGTCCCTACTTCGAATGCCAACACGGCCTGAGACACAGGCGTGTGTCTTAGCTGTGTGAGTCATACGGCCTTGTGACCCTTGTAGTTGAAAATTTCCATCTTTTTCTGAAAAATTCTATATGTTTCTGATTTAGTCTCGACTTGTTTCTAATGTGTTTTTAAGGCCTCGAGGGCTAAAATAAGGGACAATATGTATGCCTTTTTTTCGTTTTGCTATGGTTAACAATGTGAATTAAATGTTTTAATTTTTTGATTGTTTTGAATTGTAATCTTTGGTAATGCTTCGTAACCCTATTACGGTGACGGATACGGGTTAGGGGTATTAAACTTATCATAATTTAAGTCTTTTCATATACAGTAGCTTAGTTTCATTCCATCTAAGTCTCAACTTAACTAACTAAATTTCTTTACTAAAATAATAAACAAATCTATTCAACTACAAACCAAACGAGTTCGCCAAAGCATTTAGGTGCTGTACACTTAACAGAATAGCCTGCCAAACCACAGATCTATGCCAAAGCTAAGAGTTCGCCAAGTGGCGCATACAAAGAATCCTATACTTTGACAAAATAAACACTTTACTTACTCATATTTACACTTTTTACAAGGACACCAAACAGTAACCAGATACCAAGACTTCGCCAAGTGGGCTGTTACAATAATCTTTAAACTGTTGGATATAATGGCATGCATAGGATTGTGAATACTCACCTTTATATTTTTTTTTTGGACGAAAGGCCTGGGACAATTTTGGAGAGATAAGGGAATGTCAAGTTAAGCTCCATTCAATGGGATATGTTGGTGTGTTGGAGAGTGCTTAGATTTATGCTACACTTATAGGACATATTAAGACTCTTTGAGTCAAAGTGAGGAGTTATAAGGAGATTCGCTTATCCAACAGAAAAGAACATGTGAATAAGATTGTGTTTTCGAAAATATTATGTTTTACTATTTTAAGATAACTCATATTGAGTATCTGCGAACCAGGCTTCAGATCGCTACTACGACTCATCATTCATCATTGTTGCTCACGCTACTCATCGCTACTACTACTACTACTACTACTGCTACTACTACTACTACGGCTACTACTGTTGTTACTGCTACTACTACTGCTACTCCTACTCCTCTTGTTACTACTCATCGCTCTTCCCGCTCCCGCTCCTCCTCCTCCTACTCCTCCTATCACTCATCGTTGTTTGCTACTACTACTACTGCGTTTTGCTCGACATACTTTCTACTCTCTTTTGGTTATTTTATTGTTAGGATAATGTCATATGGTTGTTGCTTATGGCTTTAAGTTGGTTAATTTTCTCTTCTATGCATTGAATGATATTTAGTTTCCTCTACTTGTGCTTTTATGTCATATTCCATGCCTTGTTTAATGCCTTATGATTTATGCTTTGCCCCTCTCTCTTTGATTTTCTAATTCTTTTAGTTATACAAAAAAGGAGGAAGACAATATATTAAAATTCACAAATTGAACACTCATTTTCAAAATAAAAATATGTAGGACAAACTTAATTTTCAAACCTTTAAAATTATCCAAATATAAATAATTGTCTTTTTTAAAGCTCTCAAAAAGAAAATTTTTCAAATTAAAAATTTGGTAACTTTGTAGTTACAGAGTGTTTTTTTTTCTCTTTTTTTTTCTTTTAAAAAAAGGGGATTCACAACTTGAAAATAATTTTTAATTTAGATGGAGTTCTCAAAGGAAAATTTTTAAAATTTTTTTATATCTAAAATGGGAAGATTGTTAAGTTTGATTTTCTAATGTTTTGATATAACAAATTGTCTCTAAATCAAACTTGGTAAAGTAGATTTTTAAGAAATCATTTTAAAGTTATTTTTAAAATGAAAAACAATACTTTCAAGATGCACTTGGTCAAGTGTGGTACCCTGACGAAAAAGGTAGGATACCCAAGAGTCGGTAGGCAAAGTGACTCAGGGGTATCAGGCCATTTTGGAAAATAGTGCAATACCTAAGAAATAGTAATAAAAATGGATGCAGAGGTACCACAGCCCGCCTATTTCATTGAGAAGCATCATTGCCCAAGTACCGCTTCCCCATGAAGAGGTACCACACCCTTCCCAACTGAGGTGTGATACTCATGGCCCCAATGGTCACATTTTGTCCAAAGGAACCAGATCCCTATGGCTTGGGTACTAGTACCTAAAGGTCTGCAAAAATATTTATTGCTGCAATTAAAGACTCCAACGAATCCAATTCATTTCCATCAATCTCAAACGGCTATTAATCCATGAGAGGGTATAAATGAAGCACTAGAACACATAGAAAATGTCAAGAAACTAGCTTACAAAGATCAAGAGAAAAAATTCAATCATTTCTCATTGTTCTTCTCATTTTATCTTGTACAAACTTAAGGGGTTAATTTTGATTTATTCTATCAAGTGTTGTATTATTGTGTGAGAGTGTTTAATTTTCATATATCAACCTTCTAGAGGTGATAATGCTTTCAAACTTTATTTCTCATTTTTGTGAGGATTTACTTAAGGTTTTGGGTAGAAAACCTTAAGCGGAAGTGGCCATATCTTGCCTTCTGAAAAGATAAAGATTGTAAAGGTTAAACTTTGTCCTTGAAAAGATTAAATGTAGTGAATTTGGAAAATCTTTAGTTGTGGTAAGTTAAGGTAGTGGAGGCAGGCAATTGGGGCTGAATCACTTTAAATTCTGGAGTCTCTATTGTTTGACATCTTTCCTTTATTTTTTTTTAATAACTAATTCACCCCCTCTTGGTGATTATTGATCCTAACGAACTGTTTGCTCTAACTAATAATATTATAAAAATATTGGGAACAAATTTTTCTAGAAATTAAAAAAATATTGATTAAATCTTAAATTTAGACATAATATAGTAACTAAAGGTTTAATTATACATTTTTATAATATAAAGAAAAAAGGAAAAATGGTACATGTGTCAAAAGGAAGGCCCTTTGTACCTTCCTTTTATATTATACTAGTATGATTCTCTCTCTTCACAATGTGTTGATTATTTGTTTGTATCAAATTATGTACGAATTTGAATGCTAAATTATACTCTAATTCTACTTTTGAGTTTCAAAAATTTAGACTATGTACTTTTTGAATTTAAAAACTTAGGTCCAATTATTACAACGGTTAAATTTTTTCTATTAAATTTACTAATGTGACATTTTGAATTTTTTTTAAAAAAGCACTTGTTAATCTTGTAACAACAAAAATAACATTGAAAATGTTTATATGTGATTTTTCTTAAAAATGTTCATTCGAACTCGTCATAATAAAATATATTTTTTTGCTAGAATATTGTTCCTAAGAAAAATTGACGTCAGTATTTTGATTGAAATAGTTAAGAATTTGGACCTTAAACATATTAGAAGGAAAAAAAAAAAGGAAAGGCAGCATGGTTTGGCTGCCACGTGTAAGTAAAAGGACCTTTTTATATATAGTTACTAGTATGATTCCCTCACTCACTATTGGGTGATTATTTGTTTGTGTCAAATTATAAAATACAAATTTGACTGTTAAATTATACTCTGATTGTACTTTTAGTCTCTGAAATTTAGACCATCTACTTTTTAATTTAAAATTTTATGTCCAATAACTACCGCGATTAAATTTTTTTTATTAAATTCATTTATGTTAACTTTCAAAAAAAAAGAAAAGAAAGTCACTTGTTATTCATGTAACAATAAAAATAGCATTGAAAATGTTTATATAGATTTTTTCTTAAAAACATCCATTCGTACTCATCATGATAAAATAATTTTTGTTAGAATATTATTCCTAAACTAATTGATGACAACATTTTAATTGAAATAATTAACAATATTGAATATTTAGACTAACTAATGGTATTATAAAAATAGAAGACTAAAACTGAAATTTTATCAGTCTTATAATGTAAAAAAAAAAAAAAAAAAAGCAGTTAAAATAACATTATAAAAATACAATGACCAAGTTACATTAGAAATTAAAGTATAACAGTTAAATCAAAAATTTAGGCATAATAAGGGGACTAAATTTGAAATTTAATCAATTTTCTTAAACTACAAAAAAAAAAAAAAATAGATAAAACTGACGCAAACCTTAAAAAAATTGAAAATCAGAAGTTAACCTTTAAGACTTGGTGTTCAATTTGTATATAACTATGTAATATTTTATCCAAAAAATTAATCATATTAACTATTTAAGCTAATTAATAACATTATAAAAATATAAAGACCAATTTATATTAAAAATTAAAGTATAGAAATTAAATCTCTAATTTAAACAGTTTCCAAGGGCTCAAATCAAGGATCATTTATCCCTCTCCAATTATCAATTGTAGTGAATACAATACAAAGCGTTGACAACATAAAATTAAATCCATCAAAAAAAAAAACCCAGGTAATATAATAATTAAATTTCAGCTAAACCAAAACTAAAACTATTCTTGAACATACTACAAAAAGCGTTGTTGAATTTCAATACAAGTCTGCGTATAACACCAACTGTTTTCTCATGGACAAAACCAAAGCTGAGTTTTCGTCATGCCTGCAAATAGAAAAGGGAATAAGTTACAACTTACAAGTATAAACAATCTAGCAGGAAATATCAGGAATCAATGAATAAATAGCAAGCTGTGTTACACAGGCTCAGCTGTGTATGTGTGTAGAACATAATGAAGTCTAGAAAACTTAAATGGCAAGCTATGTTACCCGAACTCAAGTGTGAGTACATGTCTGATGCAAAGCATGTTCTGATTTTTCCAAGGTTTTTCATGCATGGAGGATCATACTCTTGAACCCATATTTGAATGTGTATTGAACACAAATATCAAACACCAGTTCGTACAAAAAAAGAAGTCTAGGTAATATGGATGACAAGTAATACTTGGCTCTCTATTCAATAATCCGAGTTAGGAAGTTGATACAAAACAATGTATTTACCTAACCGAATTGCATGCATTTCTACATAAAGTAAAAACTAGGCTATCAGATAGGAGTTCACAGGACCTCAAGAAGATGGAAGACAGGACAGGCACAATGACAAGAATCAATTTCCCACCATAAAAGCTGTAGAAAAAGTAACAATAATAAAGAAAAGTACAATTAGATCTTGGTCACAATCAATAAACCTGTTGCTTTCTCTTTTTTGGTCTCCTCTTTCTACGTGGCTTACGAGCATCAGAATTGGAACTTAAATTACTACTGTTTCCTGTCTTTGAGTTTGAGGATCCCCCTGCCTTAAAGGAAGAACCACTTCTGCTATTTGATGCATTGCTTGATGCAGACATTTCAGCTCTTCGCATGGATGAATTTCGGCTAGATGAAGATCCAAACCTTGATTTTGCATGTACTGAATTTGAAAAGGAATTAGATGATGGCCTGGGAGGTGGCATCAAAGCTCTGGCAGAAACCTGTCTCTGTTATAAGTTGAAGCAGGAACAAAATGAAAGGTAGAAGTGTCAAGTTATAATCAATTATTTTCTTACTTAAGATGCAACTATTGAAGTTGATACTGAACCTGATTCCTTTCATCACTAGACATGCCAGATGCTGCTTTTCCAGAAGCACTAGAAGCCTGTTCCCTGTGCATAAAATGCATAGATGTTTGACTGCACTTTTCATCATAACAAAAAGAGTGGATTAAGTTTAAGATCTAGTCATAATTAGAAAGAGTTAAATCCAAATAGAATCTACATCTTCTGCCAATGAAAGAGTCAACAGTGATAATGGCTCCATGTTCATGTGAAAAGTTCTTACTGGCAGCATCAGTCCAGTTATATCTGTACCTTACCCCGTTTTTAAATGTGACAAATAAAATCAACAATGAAAAAAAAATACCATCAACCAGATATAGACAAAAGTTCAATTTAATACAAACAGCAAAGTTCAATTCAGTAGTTCAACTCGCAGATGCAACATGTACCTGGTACTTTTATCTGTCCATTCATCATCTGCATCAGCTTCATCACTTGAGGTTCCAGTCAAAAAGAAATCATCATCACTCAAATCCAACAGTCCATCATCCTCACTCCCTGTCTCTGTTAAGTGAATTCCAAACAGAAGAAATCATTTTTTTTAACATAACAAGTTAATAAGAACAATTTAAGCAGCCACAATAACATGTAATAAGAGAAACATGTCACATCCATAACTAGTTATATAGATTGGGCTAAAAACATGCTCACAGACTACAACCAGTACTTAGAAGAGTTTTCTTTGCGGCATTTTACCTTTATGTGAGTTTCAGTGCAATTGCAATGAGACCTTTATTCTAAAATGTTTAATTACAATATTCTAAATAATCAAGCAACTAAGTCACTTCATAGAGAATAATGTCGCTAGCTATGGTGAAAAGATAATGCACCTTCCATATCTTTCCCACTGGCAGCAGCAGCAATTAAGTTGGCTTTTATCTGCTTCCGCAATCTATTTCTCCTATCAACTATGTCTGAATCATCACCTCCAGTAAATAAAGATACATATTTCTCGGTCTTAGGGAAAAACTGCATTAGCAAATAAAAAAAAAAATTCAGCTTTGCATAGTTTAGCAAAATTATGCTCAACTCAAGTGCCAATAGTCGGTTAAATGACATTACCCTATCATTAACATTAAAAAAAAATTCTAATTTTCATTCAGAAGACTGCAAATATAAAAAGAACTAAATTTGCTACAAAGCTCACCCTAACATATTCAAGATCCTCTTTCAATTTAGAAAGCTGGTCAGCAATATCCACGTCTTGTGCCTGACCGGATGAAGTTCTTTGCAGCTTCTCCAAACGCCTAATCCTCCTTTCTATCTTTCTCCTCTCTTCAATAACGATTAAAAATTTACATATCAATGATTCATTACCAAATGAAGTAAATGCTATAACAATTTAAAGAGAAAATGAAAAGATAATAGTAATTCTTTGCTTTTACCAAAAAACTTAATCTTTCTGTCCCTCAAGAAGATTTTTCGTTCCACAGCGAGTCGGTTGTGGATTTCTTGTTGTTTCTTAAGCCCTTCTAACTTATTTTCTTGAACCTCTCTAACTTCAGGTGGAAGATCCTTATATTACAATTTATAACAAAACTTAAAATCCTAAAAATGAAAATTTAAAGGAGAAAATGAAGGAGAACGTAGATGAAGAATACCTTTCGCAGCATGCGTTCAATGGAGCGTATCTGGTTCTTAAGAGAGGGGGCTTTGGGCTTCGGTTTCTTGTCGACGCCGGGTCCCTTGGATCGCCGACCGACGCGGTTCCCTTCGGCCACACGCCGCTTACCATAGCCACCGTGAGCCATGTTGTTTCAATCTTTTTCGTTCACTTTTTTTTTTTTCGAGACTGTTGGTGCTGCTTTAGAGATTTTTATTTAACCTTAGGTTTTATCAGAAATTTTGATGGATTCGGTTTCTCAGTTTTCTGCTTGCCCTAGCAATTTCTGGACCAATTGAATTTTACTTTTTTATATCTATCTATATCTCCATTTTTTATTAAATGATTATTAGTATTACTATAAAGATAATTTTATCTTTCCATATTTTTTATAACCTTTAAATAAAAGAATTAAAAACAACCTATTAAAAGATCAATCATGAGTTTAATAAATTTATAAACAAATTTTGTTTCATTTTATCAACAATTATTAAATAAATTTTAAAGAAAAATATTTTTTTATATATCATAGTGTGTAAGTTAATATATATTTGATTAAAGTTTAAAAAAAATTGAGAATTGCATTACATTGAAAACTTTTTGAACTTTTATTTTATTATTGTTATTTTTTAATTATTTTTATATTAAGGTGTTTTAGGGATTATTTGTTTAAAATTTTAAATTCAAATATAATAATTTTCGAAGCCTTCTAAATTAGAGAGAGAAAGAAGTAGTATTATGGGAAAAATTACAAGGAGTTTAAGAAAATTAGAAGGAACTTGTCTCTATTTATAGAAGGAATTATTGGTCTAAAATTACTTAAAATATTATGCGAAACTGTTGAAAAATTTTATTTTATTTATCAATTCAAAAGGTTAGTGGAAAATGAAAATTTAGGGTATTTTTTGTAACACTCAAAATTTTTTGGTGATATCGTACAAGATTCTTTTCGATGATTTTATTTATTAGTTTAATAATAAATTTAATTTTTATGGACTTAATTGTTTTTGGTGAAAAGATAGTTTAAAGGAAAAACAAGAGATGACAAAGAAGAACTAGGGAATAAAGAACCCTTAGTAATATCCTCTTCTAAAGTTTTTTGAATCTCCAACGATGACTCTTCGAATAAACATAGATCTTCTTCATTTGCAAAGGCCATTTTAGCTAGATTGTCCGCTGCTTGATTATCCTTTCTACGAATGTGTTGTATGAACCACATTTCTTCTTGGAATAAAATATGTTGAATTCTCCTAACGAGAAAGATACTTGAGACATCTGAATTACGATCACAAATGACTTTGACTACCTCTAGATTATCTAACAGAATAAGTACTCTATCATGACTTTGCTTTTGAAGTTGGAGCAACCTGTCCAAAATTCTCTATAACTCAGCAACAAAAACTGAAGACTTCCCTAAGAACCGTTTGTAGCCTAATATCCACTTCTCCGTTCAATCCTTAATCACGCCACCTGCAGCAGATAAATCAGTGTTTGTTTGAACAACACCATTAGTATTAAGGTAAACAAACGTACCTGAGGAAGAGGGCGCATAAAGGATACAATTATTCGTTATCGACGTGACTGTATGAACTAAGAAGAATTGATTGGACCAGCTGAAAGACACTTTGATGATTTCATTAGGATCCATAGAGATTCCTTGGAAAATATAGAGATTTATGTTTTTTGCAAAGACGCGACGCTAATGATCCGAAGAAGCAGGCTCAACTAGTATCCCTCGAACTTTGACATGAATGGTCCTTTAAGTTCGAGATCACCCATTCAGTTAAGTTACTTGAGAAGAAATTATGCCGCTTGTCTTGGGGAATAACTTGTAACTAAACATCCTTAGCAGTTGGACAGTCTCTAAGCACATGAAGAACATCCTCAAAATGGTGCCCACAAATGGAGCATGATTCATCCTGGCTAATTTGCCTTCGGACTCTCTCGACATTAGTAATGAGTCGCTGCTTGAGGACTATCCAAATGAAGTGTCTTACTCTCTGAGGATAAGGAAATTTCCACACAATATTCCAAGCTGAATTTTTGGGATTCCATGATGCTTCCTTTATCATGCAATAAGAAGTTTTGACAAAGAAATTACCAGTTGTAGAATGAGACCATGAGATTGAATCTGGTCCTGCAGAGTCTAAAGGAGGTGGGATGCTAATAATGTGTTGAATAACGTCTTCTGTCAGCCAAACACGAAAAAGATCAAGATTCCAGTAACCGTTCTCCATAACCATCTCACTCACTTTGCAGTCTAGGTTGATGTTTGCATGACCAAGGGCAAGTTTGGATAGAGGTCCCACACTAGGGACCCATGCTGTAACAGCCCGATATAGGGGCTAGTCAAAAAAGTGGTTTTGGAACCGCTAATTCGAGGTCGAAGAAAATTATTTTCATGTTATTTTATGAGTTAGAGCATGATTATATAAGTGCATGAAAATTCTGGTGCTTTAATTTTAGCGATTTCATGCTTAATCGCGAAAAAGGACTAAATCGCAAAAAGTGCGAAAGTTCTATTTTATAAGCAAAAGGTGTCTAATAGCCATAGAATATTAATTGGAGGTTTTTAAAGGGCAATTAGCCCATTAATTCATGGTTGGCCAGCCATAGGGGACAAAGGAGTTAAAATTTGGTCAAAGTTAGTAAAGGTTGGTGACTAAATTGATTGATTTATAATAAAATAAAGAAAGGAGAAAGATATCATCTTTCCTCTCTTCTTCTCCACCGAAATTTTCAACAAACAAGGGGTTTGAGAACTTAAAAATGTAACATCCCGATTCAGGGCCTAGTCGGAATAGTGGTACGAGACCACAAATCTGAGTTAGTAAATTGAGTTCTTAAGGTTTATGACATGTTTGCATGATAGTATTAAAGTTCTATGTAGAAATTTTGTGAAATTGACATGGAATGATCAAATAGGACTAAATTGCAAAAGTTGCAAAATATGAGTTTCTAGAAGCTTTTTGTATGAAATAGCTTTAGAATATTAATTAGAAGTCCTTAAATAGCAATTTTCCCAAATTATAAGTTTTGGACAAAAATGGACATGAGTTAGTAAAAGGGAAATTTTTAAAGAGAAGGGCATTTTGGTCATTTGTCTAATAAATGATTAAAATAGGAAAAAGATTATAAAAATTTCATTCATCTTCTTCCTTGGTGCCGAAAATTTGAAGAACCCCATAGCTAGGGTTTGTTCATCTTTTAAGCTTGCTAGTAAGTTCATCTTAGTCCCGTTTTTAATATTCTTTGTATTTTTGAAGTTCTCGTATTATGAAATAGCTATTTTTAGCTATAAAATAAGCCAAGATGCATGTTCAAAAATCTACCCAAGAGTGACATGCTTGTAAAATGATATTTTATGGAAGTCTATGAGAGTTTGATGTTAGATAAACATATTTTCCTTAGTGAATTTCATGAAAAATGATAGTATGGACTAATTTGTAATAGTTATGAAATTAGTCATATCTATTAGAAATAGTGAGAATTGATGATGGTTATAGTAGAGAAAATGAATCAGCTAAGCATGAAGTTTAAGAAAGTTGAATGAGATTCATTTTACGAGCCTTGGGGCAAAAGTGCAAATATGAGAAAGTATAGGGCCAAAATAGTAATTTTGCCAAAGTATGTGTTAAGAGTCGTTTTAGTCAATGTGAGTATTAAATGATCTATTTGTGATTATAGATCAAGAAAAACGAAGCCCGGATCAAAACTAAGGCAAGAACAAAGTCGAGGACTAAATTGCATATCTACATACATTTTTGTATATTGAGGTAAGTTTGTATGATTTCTAAGCTTTATGATTAATATCATTGAATTGCTTGGTATAATGTATAATATCATCATGAAAATGTTTAATGTCATGTTAAACAAAGAAATCAATATGATTAAGCAAGAGAAATTCCCTATTGAAGTTGAATTACCTAGGATACTCGATCTACCACATGAAATGAGAAAGCCAGTATAAGACAAAGCCAAGGCATGGCATCGGCAACCAAGCAAGTTATCATGTAAGACCAAGACAAGTCTTGGCATTGAAGAGCTTTTATGAGATGAAGACCCATGTAAGTCCAAGCCAAGGCATGGCATTGGTGAGTCTCCAAGCAAAGATGTCATGTAAGTCCAAGACAAGTCTTGGCATTGAAAAGCTATCAAGAGATAGAGATCCCATGTAAGTCCAAGCCAAGGCATGGCATTGGTGAGTAACAAGAAAGATTTCATGTAAGTCCAAGCCAAGGCTCGGCATTGACTAGTTCATGAGTAAAGATACCAAGTAAGACCATGTCAAGACATGGCAATGGTAAGTTCCCAAGGGAACTCACGAGAAAGACTTCGTATAAGTCCATGTCAAGACATGGCCTCAAACCTAAGATGAGATATTCCATGTAAGACCATATCTAGGATATGGCTTTGGCATCAAGTTATATGTGGAGTGAGATTTAGTATCCTCGGTTATTCATAGAAATTCATCGGGGAAAACGAGTAAAGCTCAAATGAGATAATAAGAAAGTTGAGTAAGCAAAGTTATTATCAAGTTGAAAATGAGTATTATTCATGTTATGAATGATGAATCAGAGATTATGATTATTATGTTAAAATATGCTGATCAATGTGAACAAGTGATACAAGTACCTTGTTTACCTCTCAAGTATGAGACTAGTAAGTTTCATGAGATATGTAAGAAGCAAGTATGAGTAAGTAAGCTTTATAGCTGAAATTTATGATACCATTGTTTATGTCAAATGGTTTATATTAAGCCTGTATGTTGCTATGAGCATTATGCAAACTTACTAAGCTAAATGCTTACGTCTTTTATTCTTTCTTTCTATGTAGTCCCGCCAAGCTAACTTGTGGATCGTTGAAGTCGGAGCTCGAAGCACACTATCAATCCTTATTTTGGTATAGCCAAGTTGAAATTATATTAAGTATGGCATGTATAGGAAACATTTCATTTTGAGTATATGTCTTAGAAAGGGGAAAAGTATGGGCTATCAAGTTTATTATTCTTTTGTAAATGGCTAAGTGATTGGCCAAGATTGACTAAGTATGTATGTTATTGATATCAATGAAGCATGTTGTATTGTTCATGAAAGATGTAATACTTGAGTTGCTGAATTGAGCTTGAGTTTGGTCTTGATTTCAGGGTGGCAATTGGCTTGGTAAATAGCCTCTAAGTGCCCACACGGATGGACACACGGGCGTGTGTCTAGGCTGTGTGCACCCTGCGCCATTGTATCTTAAGTCAGAATAGACCACGGACTAGTCACACGAGCGTGTGTCTAGACTCTAGGCCATGTTAAGGTAGTCAGTGTGCACTACGGGTGGTAAGCACAGGCGTGTGCCTTGGCCGTGGGGCATTGGCAGAATGTTGGGGTTTTAGGCATGGTTTGGGGCCACAGGCGTGTCCAGGCCGTGTGTATTTTACCAATATCCACCACGGGTGAAAGACACAGGCATGTTTTAGGGGTGCACGGGCGTCTCCCATACAACATGGGCGTGCGACCCCTGCTCTAAAGAAAAGTTTCTGAATAAGTTCTGAAAGTTTTTAGATAAGTGTTTAAGGCCTCGTAGGCTCATGAAAGGTATGAATTGACTGAGAAAGAGAAGTTTTTAATTCGGAACAAAATTTTATAGCCCGTAGGTACATGTTTAAGTGAGTTCAAGCATGGTAATGTCTCGTATCTAGTCTTGGTCTCAGACTCAGGTATGGGGTGTTACATTTAGTGGTATCAGAGCTACGGTTTAGTCGGTTCTAGGACTAATGTAGCACGAGCACGAGTCTAGCTATACATGCATACGTAAGAATGTTTTTATAATGATAGTGTGACGACTCCTGACGACTTAAATTATGTTTATACATTTAGTAAATAGATCCCGATAGAGCTGTGGCGGATGACGTAGAAAGTAATGCGCCGGCTCCTGCTGAAGGGACGATGCCGAACGAGCATGAGAATAGACCCACTACGGTGAGTCAAGAAGGAGGAGAAGAGGCTAGAGAAGTCTTCCTCCATATGATGAACACATGGTATACGGAGTTCGTTCGTACGAACCCGAATGCGAAACCCCCTCCACCCCCACCTATTCCTCAACCTATCCAAGTAGCCCCTCAAGTAATAGAGGTGGTAAGAGAAGAGAAGCCTCCGGTTGATAGGATTAGGAAACATGGGGCAGAAGAATTTCGGGCTAGAAAAGATGATGATCCGGAAAAGGCTGAGTTCTGGATAGAAAATACTATCGTAGTATTTAATGAGTTGTCATGCACACACGAGAATGCATGAAGTGTGTAGTCTCTCTTTTAAGAGATTCTGCTTACCAATGGTGGAACACCCTTGTGTCGGTGGTACTGAAGGAAAAGACCACATGGGAATTTTTCCAAGAAGAGTTCAAGAAAAAGTATATCAGTCAAAGGTTTGTGGACCAGAAAAGAAAGGAATTCCTAGAACTGAAGCAAGGCAAAATGTCTGTGACTGATTACGAGCGCGAGTTTGTGCGACTCAGTAAATACGCTCGAGAATGTGTATCCACCGAGGCCATCATGAGCAAGAGATTTGAAGATGGGCTAAATAATGACATCAAATTGTTTGTTGCTGTCCTAGAACTGAAGGAATTCGTTGTGCTAGTAGAGAGGGCTTGTAAAGCCGAAGAACTAGTAAAAGAGAAGAGAAAGTCTAAAATGGAGTCTCGTGACTCTAAAAAGAGACAGTGGAATAAGTATTTCCAATCCTCATCCAAGAAGTCAAGAGATTTCTCTACCCGATCGGCTACTTCCACTGGGTTTTCAAGGAAGGACAAGAGTAAGCAGTATTCGGGAAGTAAGGCACAGATGACCTCAGTTGCTAGTGTGGGGAATGTTCATCGTATAGACCCGAATGCCCCCTGTGTGGCAGACGTCATCTTGGAGAATGTCGAGCACATGAAAATGGATGTTTCAGACATGGTTCCCAGGACCACTACATAAAAGATTGTGCAGAGACAATGAAAGAAAATAGAGCTCAGAACCCGAGATTCGGGAGTGTGGTTAGAGGAAGACTGTAGAGGAACCCAGGAAGTGGGGCAAGTGGAAGAGGTAACCCTAGAGAGCAGGCTACGAGACCCGAGGGTAGGGCGCCTGCGAGGACTTATGCCATTCGCGCTCGCAAAGAGGCATCTTCCCATGATGTTATTACGGGTACCTTTTCTCTTCATGATATCAAAGTTATTGCTTTAATAGACCCCGGATCCACACACTCTTACATTTGTATGAAACTAGTATCCAGTATGAATATGCCTATAGATTCTACAGAATTTACGATTAAGGTATCTAATCCTTTAGGCAAGAGTGTGTTAGTTAGTAAAGTATGTAAAAATTGTCCATTAATGATTAGAGGTCATTATTTTAAAGCAAATCTTATGTTGCTACCATTTGATGAGTTTGACATCATTCTTGGTATGGACTGGTTGACCACTCATGATGTAATAGTTAATTATGGGAAGAAATATATTGAGATGAGATGTGAGAATGGGGATACTCTCCATATAGAATCAGATGAGCAAAGTAAGTCACCGGCAATGATTTTCACATGACGGCACAGAGATACATAAGAAAAGGGTATGAGGCATATTTGGCCTTTGTGATGAATGATAAAGAAACAGAGTTAAAGATTGAGACAGTACCAATAGTATGTGAGTACGTGGATGTTTTTCCCGAAGAACTACCAGGACTACCACCAGTTAGAGAGGTTGAGTTCAGCATTGAGCTAGCTCCCGGTACTGTACCGATATCTATTACTCCTTACAGAATGGCCCCAACGGAGTTGAAAGAGTTGAAGTTACAGTTGCAAGAATTAACAGATAAAGGCTTTGCAAGATCAAGTTGTTCACCATGGGGTGCTCCGGTTTTATTTGTGAAAAAGAAGGATGGCACCATGAGATTGTGCATAGATTACCGTTAGCTTAATAAAGTGACGGTAAAGAACAAGTACCCATTGCCTAGGATCGATGATTTGTTCGACCAATTGAAAGGAGCCACTGTGTTCTCCAAAATAGACTTGAGATCAGGGTACTACCAGCTGAGAGTAAGAGAATCAGATGTGTCCAAGACAGCTTTTCGGACAAGGTATGGCATTATGAATTTTTAGTCATGCCCTTTGGTGTAACACCCCAAACCTGGTCTGTGCGTTAAGACCAGATTTGACATGTCACACGAAATGATCATATGTAAAGTCTCTTAAAGGTTTGTAGAAAACGGATTTTAAAATAAAGATGTTGAAAAGGTGTTTATTGAAAACCGAGGTTGATTGTTAAATTTAATAATTTAAGACGTAAGAGTTTATAATTTGAAAAAAATAAAATACTTGATTCAATATCCCGAGAAATGTAAAAGAGTTCAAAAGAAATTTTTGAAAACAAGATTTTTAAAAGAGTTGTTCTGAGAAAAATGTTACTGAGAGTTAAAATTAACTAATAATGAAATCCTTTTAAATGCGTTTATTTATGAAAAACGTTTGTTTCTATTTTTAGAAAAGAAATCTCATTTAAGTATTTAAAATGTAATATAAAATCCATCCACAAGTAAAACATCCATAAAAATTTAACCAGAGGCCTTATTACATCACAACTTAAAAGCAAATATTAAAAAGTACTTTAAAGAAATCAAGTTTAATTAACCCATTAATCGTAGTATGGCCTCCATCGAGTCGTCCCCGCCCCAAGCCTCAAATCACTTGATCATTACCCGGAAAGGGTAAAGAAAACGGAATGAGTTACTTAGAACTCAATGTGTAACTCACTTACCATAGTCCATCACCAAAACCATTTAAGCATTTATTTGGGCTGAGCCCATTACAAATATAACAATTTAACATGTATAGAATGCATGTGAAATGCAATTTCCCAAAACCAATCCTAAGTTTCCATCCGCTACACACCACCCGTACCAACCAGCACACCTGTGGGGAGCTTTAGTCACCCACCCCGCCAACACACCAAACTGGCATTAAGCCATATATCAAACTGGGCACGAAGCCATATTTCAAACTGGGCACGAAGTCATCAGAATTTTGTAGCAAAGCTACCAGAACTTCTCTTCATCAAAAAAGCCCAACCCATGCAATCATGTATATAGTATGCATAACAATCCATTCTTATAATTATTCCAACATAAGGCTCATTATAAAAGTTATCACAAACTGGCCCATTTCACATTTTGGCCCACATAATCTCATATCACATTTGGCCCATTTAGCAGTCATCACGTATGGCCCATTTATCAAAATCACATATGGCCCATCTATCAAAATCACATATGGCCCATTTATTAAAATCACATATGGCCCAATAAGTCACTTTTATCGATTTAGCCCATTAAGGGCAATTTTATAATTTCATAATCTCGATACCAATTTCATAGTTTTTACTATTTAAGTGTTAAAATATACCATTTTACCCGATTTCACCAACTTTGTGATTTTAATCTAACATTATTACGATGTGGTTATCTAACCCGCGAGATATGGTGTGAGATTACACACCTGATTACGGTGAGCACTACACTTTCCTAATCGTCAACACCTAAAAATGTTATAATGCTCGATTAGAACACTAACACTTAAAATAAATCTATGCTAATGTAAGCGGTCAAGATTTTTACCCTCGGAATCTCGAATAACTACTATTTGTCGGTTCTCCCCGGTTGACGGTTCACAACCCGTTAGAAAATCCCGAACAACTAATGGCTCAGAACTACGAACAACCTCGAATAACTGGTTTTCACCGGATGAGGGTCCACAACCCGGTGGAAAATCTCGGATTGCCGAAACAGCCCTTCGCTTGAATCTAGTGGGAATAGCGAATCCGCCCCTCTTCCGATCACTATTCACCACTCCTTTTGACCCTATCTTGCTTGCCTCCATTGACATAAGAATATTAGTCCAACTATTATTTTGAAAATTAAGATGATTGACTTTAAGGGGCGAAATCGGCTTACCACGAAATCCTTACGTTCAAAGGATGAAAATCAAGCGATAGCGTTCCTAAGATAAAATCGATTAGTAAACCCCATCATTAACGAAATAATGAGTAATATGGAATTCCTTGATAAAAACCCTTACCTTAAAACTTTGGACCAAATCCTAGCGATTCACGATGATTTCGGACACTCCAAATTTCGGCCTTCCACTAAGTTTCTAAAATAGAGAAAAGATTCGAGTGAGTCATGGTATGATGATGATATCGATCCAAAAGACCATCCCACACCAACATGAAATTTCAGCACAAAGGAAAAAGGGAAATAAGAATACTAGAGTATTATATTAGCCACTTACCGAGCGATTAAAGTGTGAGAAGAAAAGAAGGAAATGGTTTGAGAAGAAGATAAGTGTTGTAAAATATTCGGCTATGAAGAGAAAAATTTGAAGGAGATGGTGTTAGCAACATTCGGCCATGGAGGAA
Organism: Gossypium sturtianum; assembly: GCA_025698515.1. NCBI lineage: Eukaryota > Viridiplantae > Streptophyta > Magnoliopsida > Malvales > Malvaceae > Gossypium > Gossypium sturtianum. Next base: position 97,445,410 of record CM046952.1, read on the forward strand.
AAGAAAAAGGAGAAAATGTTGAATAAATTTTGTAAGAAGAAGGAGATGAAATAAAGGTATAGGACAATTAGGTGTTTCGGTTTTGGTTCATTTCAAGAATAGAAGATGAACAAAGAGAGAGGTTTGAGACTAGAGAGCATTCGGCAATGGAGAAAGAAAAGAAAAGTGAAAATGGCCTTCAAGGTTTTGGTGTTTTCGGCACTAGGGGAAATGACTTGAGAGAATAGGCAAATTTAGACCAAAATGGTCAAAATGGAATGACCAAAAGAAAAACGAAAGATGCTTACCTAATGCTCAATGTGCATTCGGCTAGGGAGAGAAAAGATGAAGAGAAAATGTTTTGAGAGAAAGCAAAAATGACCCAAAAAAGAAATATGCCCAACAAGCACCTATCCTTACTCAAAAGTCTTCAAAAATTCGGCCACCCCCTTAGCCCCTAAAACCGTCCAAGTACATGGACACCAAAGTCAAAGTTTGGCCATTCCAAACTTTCCAAAACACATTCCTTAAAATGTGCCTTGTGTTCCCCCTACATACCATAATCTCATGATACCCTACCTTAAATTCAATTCTTGCCTTAATCCATTAGCCACCTTACCATAAACTAAAAGTCCAACTTTCCAAAAATAAAGCTTGGCCGACACATGCTAGATGAGTGCAAAAATTTAAAAAAAAAATTCATGCATAACAAGGGATTCGAACCTCTTCCCTCTAAGTATGCTTATAGCGTCAACTCCTCTTTACTACTAGCTCATCTTATGCTAGCTTTTGCCACTTAATTTCCTTAAACATCAAGGTTACTTGTTCCACTTCAATAAAGTTCTATTTACCAAAATTTATTCCAAAATCTAATTAAATCCCGAACCTTCTCAGGACTATTTTAACATACACATAGGATAAATAAACTAGCTGAGCACCAAAGTAATGTAACATATAAAAATTCTAATTTTAGGATGTTACAATTCTACTCTATAAAGAAAATTTAGTCCTCGAAATTTACAGTTAAAAGAGGTGAGGGTATTGTTGCCGAATTGCATCCTCGGGCTCCCACGTAGCTTCCTCCGCTCCGTGATTATGCCATAGAACCTTAACCAACGGTACTGACTTCTTTCTTAGCACCTTAACATCACGATCTAAAATTTTCACTGGTTCCTCCTCGAAAGACAAGTCAGGCCTTAACTCAACCTCCTCTACTAGTACTATATGAGACGGATCCGATCGGTAACGCCTTAACATTGAGACGTGAAAAATGCTATGAATCGACTCAGTTCCGAGGTAATTCAAGCTGATAAGCCACTGGTCCTACACGCTTCAACACACGATACGGTCCGATGAACCTAGGGCTCAACTTGCCCTTCCTTCCAAACCTGAAGATCTTCTTCCAAGGTGAGACCTTTAGAAAGACCTGATCTCCCACCGCAAACTCAATATCCTTACGCTTGGATCCGCATACGATTTACTCTATCATCAAGCTTCCTTTAATCGAGCCCGATTACCTTTACCTTTTCTTCCGTTTCGATATCACCGGGACCCAATAAGCGTCGTTCGCCCAATTCGGTCCAACAAGTAGGAGTACGACACCTACGACCATACAATGCCTCGTAGGGTGCCATCGAATCTTTGGACTGATAGGTATTGTTATATGCAAACTCTGCCAACGGTAGATAATCCTCCCAACTACCTCTGAAGTCAATCACACAACCCCTTAACTTTGTCTTCCAAAATCTGGATTACTCTTTCCGACTATCCATCTGACTGAGGGTGAAAAGTCGTACTGAAGTTTAACTTTGTTCCCGAGCCTCATGCAAAGCTTTCCAAAACCGTGATGTAAACCTAGGGTCCCCGTCCAAATAATAGACACTTTGGTACCCCATGCAACCTCACGATCTCCGATACATACAACTTAGCCAACTTCGCATCGAGTAATCCATACGAATCGGTAGAAAATGGGCGATTTTAAATCAATCGATCCACTATTACCCAGACAAAATCCTTCTTAGTAGGTGATAAGGGTAACCCACTAACAAAATCCATCGTTATCCGTTCCCACTTCCATAATGGAATCTTCACCGGTTGTAGCAATCCCGACGGCAATTGATGTTCCGCCTTCACTTGTTGACAAGTCAAGCACCTACTCACAAAATCCGTAACCTCTCGCTTCAATCCTGGCCACCAATACTACTCCCATAGATCTCGATACATCTTACTTCCTCCGGGGTGCATAGCATAAGGGCTACTATGTGCCTCACGCAGAATCATTTGCCTCAAATCCGAATCCATGGGCATACAAACTCTTCCGCGAAAACACAGCACTCCATCCTTATTCATTCCAAAATCCCCTATTACACCACTTTCAACTTGTTGACCTAAGGGACCCAACTTTTCATCTGATATTTGCTTCTCCTAATCTGACCCAACCACACAGGCTTCACCTGAAGTTCGGCTAGAAGACTACCATCTTCATACAGACTGAGATGAGTGAACATCGCTCTCAAACCTGATATTACCTTACGACTCAATGCGTCTGCTACCACGTTAGCCTTTTCAGGATGATACTCGATTGAGAGATCATAATCCTTTAACAGCTCTATCCATCTCTACTGTCTTAAGTTCAACTCCTTTTGGGTAAGGAGGTACTTTAAACTCTTATGATCCGTATAAATGATCGACTTCTCACCATAGAGATAATGCCTCCAAATTTTTAAAGCAAAAACCACTGCAGCCAACTCCAAATCATGGGTAGGATAGTTGACTTCGTGCGGCCTCAACTGACGAGATGCATAAGCTACCACTTTTCCACCTTGCATCAACATACATCCCAAGCCCGTGTGTGACGCATCGTAGTAAACAATAAACTCTTTTCCAGCCTCATGTTGAATCAGTACTGGCGCTTCCATCAAAATCTTCTTCAATTTCTCGAAACTCTCTTGTTGTTTAACTGCCCACACAAATGGTACTCCCTTTCGTAACAGTTTAGTTAGGGGTGCAGCGATCAACGAAAACCCCTCAACAAAGTATCTATAATAGCTAGCCAAACCTAGGAAACTCCGAATTTCTGCCACAGACTTTGGTGGTTTCCAATCCAACACAGCCTCTACCTTTCGAGGATCAACTCTGATTCCTTCGGCCGACACAACATGTCCCAAGAAAGTCACTTCTTTCAGCCAAAATTCACACTTACTGAATTTGGCATAAAGTTGCTTTTCTCGCAGTATTTGCAATACTATGCGCAAATGTGAGTCATGCTCTTCTTCATTCCTCGAGTATACTAAGATATCATCTATGAACACCACTACAAACCGATCTAAGTAGGGTTGAAAGACTCGGTTCATCATGTCCATAAATGCAGCTGGTGCATTGGTCAAACCAAACGGCATCACCAAAAACTCATAATGTCCATAACAAGTTCGGAATGCCGTTTTATGAATATTTGCCTCCTTAACCTTGAGTTGATGATAACCCGATCTCAAATGTATCTTGGAGAAAACTGAAGCTCCTCTCAACTGATCAAACAGGTTATCGATTCTCGGCAATGGATACCTATTCTTGATTGTCAATTTATTCAACTGCCTATAATCAATGCACATACGCATCGACCTATCCTTCTTTTTGACAAACAAAACTGGTGCTCCCCACGGAGACACACTCGGTCGAATAAATCCCCGATCCAACAATTCTTGAATTTGAGCTTTAAGCCCCGCTAACTCCTTCGGTGCCATTCTATAAGGAGCAATGGACACCTGAGCCGTTCCAGACAAAAGCTCAATGCCAAACTCTACTTCCCGGTCTGGAGGTAGACCCGGAAGTTCTTCGGGGAAGACATCTGGAAATTCTTTCACCATTCTAACACCTTCCACTGATAATTCCTTAGCATCCAAAGCACTAATGAAGGCTAGGAACGCTCCATACCCTTTTCGCACCAACTTTTCTGCCTTTAAAGCAGATACCACATTTGCTAAATAATTTCTCCGTTTGCCTATCATCACAACTTCCTTATCTTCCAAGGTCCTTATCGACATCCGCTTTGCAGCACAATCCAAATGCGCACGGTGCTTCACCAACTAATCCATGCCCAAAATAAGGTCAAACTCGCCGAAAGGCAGTTCCATCAAATCCGCCAAAAATACTTGTCTTTGAATTTCTAAAGGCACGTCTCTATACAATTTATTCACAATAACAAACTGTCCTAAAGGACTAATTACCGTCATCTCTCTATCGGTAATCTCAGATCTAATATTTAGATTTCCTGATATAGCACTAGCAACATACGAGTGGGTAGACCCGATCTCTATCAAAGCAGTAACAGGTACATCAAATATGAAGAACATACCGATTATCACATCAGGTGCATCGCCATCCTCCCGACGCCTGACCGCATAGACTAACCCTGGTTGTCTCGCCTCCGTGTTACCTCTGAAGCCATTACCTCTACCCGGTGCACCTTGACCTCGACCAGCGCCATTACCACCACGACCTGGTCCACGGCCCCTCGGTGGCTGCTGAGCGCCTCTAGCTGACTGTGCATCAGGGTTACGAGCTTCTTGAGTTGGAGCAGTCCATCGAGGACAATTCTTAAGCTGGTGGTCCTTAGAACCACATTTAAAACAACCACCGGTTCTCTTCCAAAGATTCCCGGGTGTCGTCTTCCACACGGCCTGCAGTTGAATCTGATTGGTAGCCGCAGGTGCTCTAACTGGAGCTGGCTCATCATTTCTGGGCCTCTTTTGGAACCTTTTAGCGAAACCCGAGTACTTAAAGTCCCTCTTGCCTTTGCCTCTTTCTCGGTTCTGACGTTCCGAGTTCTTAGCCTCTTCAGCGATTTTGGCTTTCTCCACGAGCTTGGCAAAAGTCCTTTCTTGTTGTGGGGCTACCAGTACCCGCAACTCATCATTCAGCCCATCCTCAAAATGTACACAGCGCTCATGATTAGTTGGCACTATCGTCCGAGCATAACGACTCAAGCGTAGAAATTCTACTTCGTAAGCTGCCACTATCTTATTTCCTTGAACCAGATTCAGGAATTCCTTCCTCCGGGCATCCACATAACTTGCCCCGACATACTTTCCTTGGAATTCAGTTTTGAAGAAATCCCAAGTAACATGTTCAGCCTGAGCGCCTTCTCGAACAGTAAGCCACCATTGGTATGCCTCGTCTCTCAACAAGGACACAGCTCCTCTCAGTTTCTGCTCGGTGGTGCATTCCAAATCATCCATGATCCGCTCCACTGCCTCCAGCCAATACTCCGCTACATTTGGAGCTACACATGAGACACCCCTAAAAACCTCGACACCACTTGATTTAAGTCGTTCTGATATTGATCCACGAGCTGCTGGCCCAGTTCTAGCCCCAGCAACCCTTTTTAAGACTCGCAACATTGCTTGGGTCAAAGCAATGTCCTCTCTCATATGGTCATGGGATCCATTTTCTGACACAGGTGATGCCGGTGCATCCATTTTCGGCATATGTCCCGATGCCTCAGACACGGCTCTAGCTCCTCGGCCTCGACCACGGCCACGTCTACCACGTCCACGTCCTCTAGCACTCATATTGACTAATTTGGTTTAATCTGATTACAAGTTTTATGAATTAGAATACTATTTCAGTGTTTATTAACAATATTTTATGAGATATAAGAGATAGAGTTTTTTTTCGCACACACATCCTATAGTCTCAATCTCTATAGTTTCAACACCTAAAACTAGAAGTTCTAGAGTGTTCCTATGATCATATCACAACAATAATCATTCAGTATATGAATTCTTACTTGACTTGGTGCCGGATACTCGTGGTGCCATACTACCTTTAAAACATAAATTCTATAAATTCAAAACAGTTTTAAAAGAAAATTATTATTGAACCCAACCATAGCCGAGTTTTGAAACTGGGCTCTGATACCATAAAATGTAACACCCCAAACCCAGTCTGTGCGTTAAGACCAGATTTGACATGTCACACGAAATGATTATATGTAAAGTCTCTTAAAGGTTTGTAGAAAACAGATTTTAAAATAAAGATGTTAAAAATGTGTTTATTGAAAACCGAGGTTGATTGTTAAATTTAATAATTTAAGACGCAAGAGTTTATAATTTGAAAAAAATAAAATACTTGATTCAATATCCCGAGAAATGTAAAAGAGTTCAAAAGAAATTTTTGAAAACAAGATTTTTAAAAGAGTTGTTATAGAAAAATGTTACCGAGTTAAAAAACTAAGAATGAAATCCTTTTAAATACGTTTATTTATGAAAACGTTTGTTTCTATTTTTAGAAAAGAAATCCCATTTAAGTATTTAAAACGTAATATAAAATCCATCCACAAGTAAAACATCCATAAAAAATTAACCAGAGGCCTTATTACATCACAACTTAAAAGCAAATATTAAAAAGTACTTTAAAGAAATCCGAAGTTTAATTAACCCATTAATCGTAGTATGGCCTCCACTGAGTCGTCCCCGGCCCAAGCCTCCATCACTGATCATTACCTGGAAAGGGTAAAGAAAACGGGATGAGTTACTTAGAACTCAATGTGTAACTCACTTACCATAGTCCACTAGGCCAAAACAATTTAAGCATTTATTTGGGCCTGAGCCCATTACAAATATAACAATTTAACATGTATAGAATGCATGTGATATGCAATTTCCCAAAACCAATCCTAAGTTTCCATCCGCTACACACCACCCGTACCAACCAGCACACCTGTGGGGAGCTTTAGTCACCCACCCCGCCAACACACCAAACTGACATTAAGCCATATATCAAACTGGGCACGAAGCCATATTTCAAATTGGGCACGAAGCCATATTTCAAACTGGGCACGAAGCCATATTTCAAACTAGGCACGAAGCCATCAGAATTTTGTAGCAAAGCTACCAGAACTTCTCTTCATCCAAAAAGCCCAACCCATGCAATCATGTATATAATATGCATAACAATCCATTCTTATAATTATTCCAACATAAGGCTCATTATAAAAGTTATCACAAACTGGCCCATTTCACATTTTGGCCCACATAATCTCATATCACATTTGGCCCATTTAGCAGTCATCACGTATGGCCCATTTATCAAAATCACATATGGCCCAATAAGTCACTTTTATCGATTTAGCCCATTAAGGGCAATTTTGTAATTTCATAATCTCAATACCAATTTCATAGTTTTTACTATTAAAGTGTTAAAATATACCATTTTACCCGATTTCACCAACTTTGTGATTTTAATCTAACATTATTACGATGTGGTTATCTAACCCACGAGATATGGTGTGAGATTACACACCTGATTACGGTGAGCACTACACTTTCCTGATCGTCAACACCTAAAAACGTTATAACGCTCGATTAGAACACTAACACTTAAAATAAATCTATGCTAATGTAAGCGGTCAAGATTTTTACCCTCGGAATCTCGAATAACTACTATTTGTCGGTTCTCCCCGGTTGACGGTTCACAACCCGTTGGAAAATCCCAAACAGCTAATGGCTCAGAACTACGAACAACCTCGAATAACTAGTTTTCACCGGATGAGGGTCCACAACCCGGTGGAAAATCTCAGTTTGCCGAAACAACCCATTGGATGAATCTAGTGGGAATAGCGAATTCGCCCCTCTTTCGATCACTATTCACCACCCTTTTTGACCTTATCTTGCTTGCCTCCATTGACATAAGAATATTAGTCCAACTATTATTTCGAAAATTAAGACGATTGACTTTAAGGGGCGAAATCGGCTTACCACGAAATCCTTACGTTCAAAGGATGAAAATCAAGCGATAGCGTTCCTAAGATAAAATCGATTAGTAAACCCCATCATTAACGAAATAATGAGTAATATGGAATTCCTTGATAAAAACCCTTACCTTAAAACTTTAGACCGAATCCTAGTGATTCACGATGATTTCGGACACTCCAAATTTCGGCCTTCCACTATGTTTCTAAAATAGAGAAAAGATTCGAGTGAGTCATGGTATGATGATGATATCGATCCAAAAGACCATCCCACACCAACATGAAATTTCGGCACAAAGGAAAAAGGGAAATAAGAATACTAGAGTATTATATTAGCCACTTACCGAGTGATTAAAGTGTGAGAAGAAAAGAAGGAAATGGTTTGAGAAGAAGATAAGTGTTGTAAAATATTCGGCTATGAAGAGAAAAATTTGAAGGAGATGGTGTTAGCAACATTCGGCCATGGAGGAAAAGAAAAGGGAGAAAATGTTGAATAAATTTTGTAAGAAGAAAGAGATGAAATAAAGGTATAGGACAATTAGGTGTTTCGATTTTGGTTCATTTCAAGAATAGAAGATGAACAAAGAGAGAGGTTTGAGACTAGAGAGCATTCGGCAATGGAGGAAGAAAAGAAAAGAGAAAATGGCCTTCAAGGTTTTGGTGTTTTCGGCACTAGGGGAAATGACTTGAGAGAATAGGCAAATTTAGACCAAAATGGTCAAAATGGAATGACCAAAAGAAAATTGAAAGATGCTTACCTAATGCTCAATGTGCATTCGGCTAGGGAGAGAAAAGATGAAGAGAAAATGTTTTGAGAGAAAGTAAAAATGACCCAAAAAAGAAATATGCCCAACAAGCACCTATCCTTACTCAAAAGTCTTCAAAAATTCGGCCACCCCCTTAGCCCCTAAAACCGTCCAAGTACATGGACACCAAAGTCAAAGTTTGGCCATTCCAAACTTTCCAAAACACATTCCTTAAAATGTGCCTTGTGTTCCCCCTACATACCATAATCTCATGATTCCCTACCTTAAGTTCAATTCTTGCCTTAATCCATTAGCCACCTTACCATAAACTAAAAGTCCAACTTTCCAAAAATAAAGCTTGGCCGACACATGCTAGATGAGTGCAAAAATTTTAAAATTTTTTTATGCATAACAAGGGATTCGAACCTCTTCCCTCTAAGTATGCTTATGGCGTCAACTCCTCTTTACTACTAGCTCATCTTATGCTAACTTTTGCCACTTAATTTCCTTAAACATCAAGGTTACTTGTTCCACTTCAATAAAGTTCTATTTACAAAAATTTATTCCAAAATCTAATTAAATCCCGAACCTTCTCAGGACTATTTTAACACACACATAGGATAAATAAACTAGCTGAGCACTAAAGTAATGTAACATATAAAAATTCAAATTTTAGGATGTTACATTTGGTTTGACCAATGCTCCTATGGTATTCATGGACTTAATGAACCGCATTTTTAGACCATACCTCGACAAGTTTGTAGTCGTTTTCATTGACGACATACTGATTTATTCCCGAGATGAGAATAAGCATCTTTGAGAACCTACTGACGCTTTCTGAGACTCTTCAAGAAAATCAATTATATGCCAAGTTCAAGTAAAAGTGAATTTTGGCTCAAGGAAGTAGGATTTCAGGACATATTGTCTCGAGAGATGGAGTCCGAGTAGATCCAAGTAAGATTTACGCCATAATGGATTGGAATCCACCAAGAAATGTCTCGGAGGTTAAAAGTTTTCTAGGCCTAGTAGCTATTATAGACGATTCGTCAAGGGGTTCTCTATGATTGCAACTCAGATGACTAAATTGTTCTGAGAAAAATGTGAAGTTTGAGTGGACAGAAAGATGCCAACAAAGTTTTGAGAAATCTGAAAGCGATGTTGTGAAGCTCCAGCTTCTGGTACAACTTTGAGACAGGAAAGAATTCGTGATTTACAGCGATGCATCCTTGAATGGATTAGGCTGTGTACTTATGCAAGAAGGCAAAGTGATTGCTTACGCCTCAAGACAGTTGAAGCCACATGAGAAGAATTATTTGACCCACGATCTAGAGTTGGCTGCCATAGTCTTCGCATTGAAGATATGGAGACACCACCTATATGGTGAGAGATGTCGGATCTTCATCGATCAAAAAAGTTTGAAGTACTTGATGATGCAGAAAGAGTTGAACTTAAGGCAGCGGAGATGGTTAGAGTTGATAAAAGACTATGAATTGGTCATTGACTACCATCCCGGGAAGGCGAATGTGGTCGCCGACGCTTTGATAGAAAATCCCTATTTGCATTAAGGGCAATGAATTCACGGATGACTTTATCCGACAATGGTTCTATTCTAGCTGAGTTGAGAGCTAGACCAACTTTACTCCAAGAGATCATTGAAGCTCAAAAAGAAGATAGTGGATTGCAAGTCAAGAGAGCTCAGTGCGAGACATATGTTGAGTCTGATTTTCGGATTAGTCCCAATGGAAGTCTGATGTTCAAAGATAGAGTTTGTGTACCAAGAAAGGAAGAGCTTATTTAGGGAATTTTGCGTGAGGCCTATAACGGATGTTTACCTGTACATCTGGGTGGTACCAAGATGTATAATGATTTGAAGCAACAGTATTGGTGGCCGAGAATGAAGAAAGATATTTCAGAGTTTGTTTCCAAATGCTTGATTTGTCAGCAAGTAAAGGCTGAACATCAAGTACCTTCGGGTTTTCTTTAACCTAATTTGGTTCCGGAGTGGAAATGGGATCGTATTACTATGGATTTTGTAACGGGTATACCATTATCTCTGAGCAAAAAAGATGTTGTATGGGTTATAGTTGATAGACTCACGAAGTCGACTCATTTTATACATGCATTTGTGTTGATTACTCACTAGACAAGTTGGCAAACTTGTACATTTCAGAAATAGTAAGGCTTCATGGTGTTCCGTTGTCAATCATCTCGGATAGAGATCCGAGGTTTACTTCTAGATTTTGGAAGAAGTTACAAGAGGCCTTGGGTACAAAGTTGAACTTTAGTACCGCTTTTCATCCTCAAACTGACGGTCAGTCGGAGAGGTTAATTCAAGTACTCGAGGATATGCTCAGATGCTGTATTCTTGAATTTCGAGGCAGTTGGGAAAAGTTTCTCCCATTGGTAGAGTTTGCCTACAATAATAGTTTTCAGTCGAGTTTAAAGATGGCACCTTGTGAGGCTCTATATGGGCGAAAGTGCAGAACGCCTTTATTTTGGACTGAACTCAAGGAAAACCAAAATCATGGGGTTGATTTGGTTAGAGAAGCTGAAGAGAAAGTGAAAGTGATACGAGAATGTTTAAAAGCTACATCAGATAGACAGAAGTCCTATTCGGACTTAAGAAGAAAAGAGATGGAGTATCAAGTCGGAGATAAAGTTTTCCTGAAACTGTCACCATGGAGAAAAGTTCTCAGATTTGGCCGGAAAGGCAAGTTGAGTCCACGTTTATTGGACCGTATGAGATTACCGAGAACGTTGGGTCGGTAGCTTACAGATTGGCTCTGCCATCAGAGTTAGAAAAGATACATGATGTGTTTCACGTGTCAATGTTGAGACGCTACGGATCAGATCTTTCACATGTAATTACCCCGTCAGAGATAGAGATTCATCCCGACATGACTTATGGTGAAGAACTAGTTAAAATTTTAGCTTGGGAAGTCAAGCAGCTAAGGAATAAAAGTATTGCCCTGGTAAAAGTATTGTGGCAAAGACATGGAATAGAAGAAGCTACGTGGGAACCAGAAGAAATAATGAGAAACCAGTATCCAAACCTGTTTACTGGTAAGATTTTTGAGGACGAAAATTCCTAAGAGGGGGAGAACTGTAACATCTCGATTCAGGGCCTAGTCAGAATAGTGGTGCGAGACCACAAATCTGAGTTAGTAAATTGAGTTCTTAAGGTTTATGACATGTTTGCATGATAGTATTAAAGTTCCATGTAGAAATTTTGTGAAATTGACATGGAATGATCAAATAGGACTAAATTGCAAAAGTTGCAAAATATGAGTTTCTAGAAGCTTGTTGTATGAAATAGCTTTAGAATATTAATTAGAAGCCCTTAAATAGCAATTTTCCCAAATTATAAGTTTTGGACAAAAATGGACATGAGTTAGTAAAAGGGAAATTTTTAAAGAGAAGGGCATTTTGGTCATTTGTCTAATAAATGATTAAAATAGGAAAAAGATGATAAAAATTTCATTCATCTTCTTCCTTGGTGCCGAAAATTTGAAGAACCCCATAGCTAGGGTTTGTTCATCTTTCAAGCTTGCTAGTAAGTTCATCTTAGTCCCATTTTTAATATTCTTCGTATTTTTGAAGTTCCCGTATTATGAAATAGCTATTTTTAGCTATAAAATAAGCTAAGATGCATGTTCAAAAATCTACCCAAGAGTGACATGCTTGTAAAATGATATTTTATGGAAGTCTATGAGAGTTTGATGTTAGATAAACATATTTTCCTTAGTGAATTTCATGAAAAATGATAGTATGGACTAATTTGTAATAGTTATGAAATTAGTCATATCTATTAGAAATAGTGAGAATTGATGATGGTTATAGTAGAGAAAATGAATCAGTTAAGCATGAAGTTTAATAAAGTTGAATGAGATTCATTTTACGAGCCTTGGGACAAAAGTGCAAATATGAGAAAGTATAGGGGCAGAATAGTAATTTTGCCAAAGTATGTGTTAAGATTCGTTTTAGTCAATGTGAGTATTAAATGATCTATTTGTGATTATAGATCAAGAAAAATGAAGCCCAGATCGAAACCGAGGCAAGAACAAAGTCGAGGACTAAATTGCATATCTACATACATTTTTGTATATTGAGGTAAGTTTGTATGATTTCAAAGCTTTATGATTAATATCATTGAATTGCTTGGTATAATGTATAATATTATCATGAAAATGTTTAATGTCATGTTAAAAAAAGAAATCAATATGATTAAGCAAGAGAAATTCCCTATTGAAGTTGAATTACCTAGGATACTCGATCTACCACATGAAATGAGAAAGCTCGTATAAGACCAAGCCAAGGCATGGCATCGGCAACCAAGCAAGTTATCATGTAAGACCAAGACAAGTCTTGGCATTGAAGAGTTTTTATGAGATGAAGACCCATGTAAGTCCAAGCCAAGGCATGGCATTGGTGAGTCTCCAAGGAAAGATGTCATGTAAGTCCAAGACAAGTCTTGGCATTGAAAAGCTATCAAGAGATAGAGATCCCATGTAAGTCCAAGCCAAGGCATGGCATTGGTGAGTAACAAGAAAGATTTCATGTAAGTCCAAGCCAAGGCTCGGCATTGACCAGTTCATGAGTAAAGATACCAAAGTAAGACCATGTCAAGACATGGCAATGGTAAGTTCCCAAGGGAACTCACGAGAAAGACTTCGTATAAGTCCATGTCAAGACATGGCCTCGAACCCAAGATGAGATATTCCATGTAAGACCGTATCTAGGATATGGCTTTCGCATCAAGTTATATGTGGAGTGAGATTTAGTATCCTCGGTTATTCATTGAAATTCATCGGGGAAAACGAGTAAAGCTCAAATGAGATAATAAGAAAGTTGAGTAAGCAAAGTTATTATCAAGTTGAAAATGAGTATTATTCATGTTATGAATGATGAATCGAGATTATGATTATTATGTTAAAATATGCTGATCAATGTGAACAAGTGATACAGGTACCTTGTTTACCTCTCAAGTATGAGACTAGTAAGTTTCATTAGATATGTAAGAAGCAAGTATGAGTAAGTAAGCTTTATAGCTGAAATTTATGATACCATTGTTTATGTCAAATGGTTTATATTAAGCCTGTATGTTGCTATGAGCATTATGCAAACTTACTAAGCTAAATGCTTACGTCTTTTATTCTTTCTTTCTATGTAGTCCCGCCAAGCTAACTTGTGGATCATTGAAGTCGGAGCTCGAAGCACACTATCAATCCTTATTTTGGTATAGCCAAGTTGAAATTATATTAAGTATGGCATGTATAGGAAACATTTCATTTTGAGTATATGTCTTAGAAAGGGGAAAAGTATGGGCTATCAAGTTTATTATTCTTTTGTAAATGGCTAAGTGATTGGCCAAGATTGACTAAGTATGCATGTTATTGATATCAATGAAGCATGTTGTATTGTTCATGAAAGATGTAATACTTGAGTTGCTGAATTGAGCTTGAGTTTGGTCTTGATTTCAGGGTGGCAATTGGCTTGGTAAATAGCCTCTAAGTGCCCACACGGATGGACACACGGGCGTGTGTCTAGGTCGTGTGCACCCTGCACCATTGTATCTTAAGTCAGAATAGACCACAGACTAGTCACACGGGCGTGTGTCTAGACTCTAGGCCGTGTTAAGGTAGTCAGTGTGCACCACGGGTGGTAAGCACGGGCGTGTGCCTTGGCCATGGTGTTGGAACACCGGCACCCCTTGGCGCAGCAAAATAAAATTAAATTCCGGTGATCCAAACCATGAATCCAAGTGTATGGAACGAATCGGGGTGAAATAAAGGTTTTGAAATTACCGAAACTTCAATCTGAGTAGACAGCGACGCCTCGGTAACACGAACTTTGATCCACTGTTGAACCAAGCCACAACCTTTTGCGATGTCGGCCTCTACGTAATCCACCCGATTTGACTATGAACGGAAGAAATCTCCAAAACTGTTTTGGAGGTTTTTCTTGCTTGACGGCTGCTAGACCTTAAAGTAATACCTTAGGGTTTTTTCTTAATAAGCTCTATATAACCTATTACCTTTTATAATCGGTATCTTTTAATGAATCATAAAATTAAATAAATATAATAATGTTTTAACCAAAAATTATAATTACATTAATTATATCCAAAACAAATTATAATTACATTAATTATAACATGGATTTCTTAAACTATATTTATTTAAATCTATATACTGAACCAAATTCATATATTAATTCTCATTATGTGTACAACATCCTTGTACATATAATATGTTCAATATTTGATTGCCCAATTTAAATTAATTCTTTAATTAATTTAATTCATGTGACAATCAAACACAATACCAACTATGTTTTATTCCGCTCATTTCAACCATAGGGTGTGACCACAGTAGGTTCTTGTAACGTTAGCGCATAATACTAGAACGATTCTAATGTTACAAACAATGAGTGGCATCTAGCAATGCATCATTGCTACCTAAGTTACAAGGAGTCATGATTTAACATAACCTTTTTGTGATTAACCTTTCATGCATTAATCCTTAAGTCCTTTATCTCTGGAATGGACACAAGTCATGGAATAGTCACACTTGTATAGTCCATCCCATGTTTCTTGATATCTTGAGTAGACTATGATATACAAAGTAGTATGACATCTCATGTCAACTTATTTGAGAATGGCCATGCATTTCTAGTCTCACTCAATCAAGTGGCTTAAGATATTACTCCCATTATGTAGGAGGGACTTATCCTATATTGATCAACCATATCCCTCTACATAGATTGTGGTATATCCAACATCGACCTTTATAGAACAACCAGCCATCTGATTATGCGTTTGATCAGTATCAAAATATACAACTCACGATGTTGGGATAATGATGATCTCAAGTCTGAGGATCATATACATATTAATCACTATGAGTAATGTTGTGACAATTACATAATAATCCAAGAAAAATGCTCATAGCGGGTCATTCCAATATGTTATTCTCTAACACACATATTCATGCATTGATTTTGACACTCCATATCAATGATAACTCTTTATCATCAATCAACTACACGTTAGTCTTAATGCATTATTGTTGTCCTAGTCAACAATAATACTTGACTAAGGATCTTTTAAGAATAATCATATTATTCTCAGGACATTATTAAAAAATAGTTTATTTGTACACACAGAAAGAAAAACTGAAATAATAATGACAACGCTTTATATTAATAAACATGGTAAATCAAGTATGTTATTACAACCATCTCATGATTGATCTTTGGGCATACTCTTACAATCTCCCACTAGCACTAAGACCAATCACTCATATATCTAATACCAAGCGACTTAGTGTGACGATCATGCTTCTGCTGTGTTAGAGGCTTGGTCAGGGGATCAACAATGTTATCATCTGTAGGTACTCTGCATATCTCTACGTCCCCTCGATCGATAATCTCTCGAATAAGATGGTAGCGCCTAAGTATATGTTTGGATCGTTGGTGAGATCTGGGTTCTTTAGGTTGTGCAATGGCTCCATTGTTATCACATCGGAGTTCTATAGCATCTGATATGCTAGGCACAACCCCTAGTCCAGTAATGAACTTCTTGATCCAAACCGCTTCTTTTGCTGCCTCACTGGCTGCAATATACTCGAATTTTGTTGTAGAATCGAAGCTCATCGTGCTTTGCTTTAAACTCTTCCACTCACAAAGACCACCATTAAGGCAAAACACAAAACCCGATTGCGATCGAGAATCGTCCTTGTCGGTTTGGAAGTCGGCATCGAGTGTAACCTTTTACACTTAACTCTTCCTCACCTCCATATATTAGGAACGTATCCTTAGTTCTTCTTAAGTACTTAAGGATATTCTTGACTATGGTCTAGTGACCTTCATCGGGATCTACTTGGTACTGCTTCGTTATACTTAAGGTGTAACACCCCAAACCCGTCGGACACCACGACCGAATCTGGTATGTTCACGGGAAAATCGTATTTGAGAGGTTAGGTTTCCTGGTGAAAGGTTTAACGAAAACTCTTTGATGTATCCGTACTTGTAAAAAAAAAAAAAACAGGCATGATTGTTTTAAAACCAGGTAGTGCATTTTGAAGACCCGAATTTGAAAGCTTAGTTGAAAAGTAAGTTTTTATCATTTAGAAGGCCAAGAAATTCCTTTTAGTTACTTAAAACATTTTGAACTTAGTGTGGAAGATCACAAGTTTAGAAAATATTTGAGTTATGCTCATTTAAAGATTTTAATGTGATACCCGTTGGTAAAGTTTAAAACATATCGCTTTGTAGTCTTGAAAATCGTTTCATTCCAAGTTTTATCCATTATTAACTTGATAATTTATTAAGGCTAAATTGAAATCAAATTTTAAGCATATAAATAATCAAAGCATAATTTTAAAAGGCCATTTACAATCCCAACAAAACCAATGAAAATAAATGAAATAAAGTACCAAGTGCTTAAATCGATTGCAAAACCGACTTTATTCATTCATGGCATGGTCACCTCGAGTCCACCCGGCTCCATGTCCGCGATCTAAGTGTCACCTGAAATGATAAGGGAGAAGGTGAGTCGCAAGACTCGGTGCATAAATCCCCTCCCGATTAATACAACATACTAACACACACAATACAGAGCAATGTCATTAATGCACCCAATCCTAGCCATCCACAACACCTTTTCTACCCCGTGTGGTTCCAAACCACTTTGTGGTGCCAAACCACTGGTGACCCAAAGTCACGATATCCATAAGTGTGGTGCCAAACCACTGGTGACCCAAAGTCACGAAGAATCCAATGATGGGGCCAACCCATCGTGTGATACCAAATCACTAGCGACGATCCCATATCTCAAAAGTGGGGCCAACCCACGGTGGTGTTAACCACAGGGACGAGTCGCTATGAGGTGCCAAACCTCTGGTGTCCCAAAGACACGAATGTGATACCAAATCACTGGTGACCGAAGTCACGAATCAAGTGATGGGGCCAACCCATCGTGTGATACCAAATCACTGGCGTCAATCCCGTATTATCAACTGTGGGGCCAACCCACTGTGGTGCTAAGCCACTGGGACGAGACGCTATGAGGTGCCAAACCTCTGGTGACCCAAAGTCACAAAATAATCTGTGGTACCAAACCACTGGAGGTGCCAAACCTCTGGTGTCCCAAAGACACGGATATCATATTCCCCCTCCTCTCATATCACCCATTATCATACCGACTCATGTAAAGTATGCAAATCATACAAATCATGCTACATGTTTAATGTTGCATCTCATAACACATACATCATAGGTCATGATCTCAAGTATATCAACAATAGAACTCGTAATGAAACAGACTTACCCGAATCAGGTGCACATACCCAATCGGGTATCATATCAATCAACCATCTTTGTTTCGACTTTATTAAACAATCAGTTATTAAGCATATTACTAAGCAAAGAGTGTGTTAGTTTACACACCTGTTAAAATGCAAGCCTTAATCCCAAGGAACCGATCTAAGACCCTCGATTATCTTGCTCCTATAATCGGCCACATATGAGATTAGCACCTAGGCCATTCGGCCAAAACCATTAAACCAAAGGGGTTAACGTTTGAACCCTTACCTTACACTTGATTTGGTTTCCTACCAAATCCAACCAAACGATGGTTCTTCTTTATGCACACGGCACACCCTATTAAGAGGAAAGATTAATCCTTTGAAACTTTGACTTAATGAAACTAAAAGAGTGGACTAAAAGAACCAACCCTTACCACCACTTACCAATCGATTAACAGAGGAAGACGGCACCTCTTGCTTGCTTCCAAAATCCTGGATGCCCTATGATAAAATCGATTCCAACACAAAAGATTAACTCCTATCAACAAAGGCCAAAATCGGCTCTTAACCAAACCAAAATCGACAAAGAACAAAGGAGAAGAGAAATGAACATTCGGCCAACCACTTACCTTGCTCTAAACCCGATTGGACACCACACACAAGAGAGATCACACCACACCAATATTCGGCCAAGACTTAAACAAAAAGGAGAAGAAGATTCGGCCTTACACAAAGAAGGAAAACACAATAGAAAGATGAAAAGAAAGGGGTTGATATTCGGCCAATAACAGAAATGGGAAAAAGAAGAAGAAGAAGGAAAGTACTTTCTGTTTTGAAAAGAAGAAGGAATGGAGAAAATGTTTTGGGGAAAAACTTTCGGCTATCAAGGTTTCAAGAGAAGAAAGGAAGAAAGTATGAGAAGAATAGGGTACTAATTTCGGTTTACACAAATGAAAAAGAAAGAAAGATGGAAGAGAACATTCGGCTATCAAAGAATATCAAGAGAAACAAGCAATTTTCGGCAAGTATGTGCTTGGACTTTCGGTTTCAAGAAGAAAATGCAGAAACTCACTTGAAATTTTGGCTTGCTTTTGACAAAAGAAGGATTTTGGCTTACACAAATTTGACCAAAAATGCTCCAAAATGCCAAAAAGAATTTCGGCCCTCTCCACTTACCCACTTACCAAAACCGGCCACTCCCCCCATGAAGCACCCAACATTCGGCCACTACCTCCAAACACTCCCAACCACTAATTCAAACTAGTTTGAACTAGTCAACCTCCACAATTTACTCTCCACCCACCATTTGAACAATTTGACTTGGTCTATGGCGAGTTTGAACCGCCCACAACTTCTTCTTCTCCTGCCAAAATGGAAGCAAAAATATGAGACTTCTGCAGCTTTGAACACAGGACCTCCTTCCCTGCAAGTGACGCCAAACCCAAGCTCCAAGTGGCGCCTAACTTGCCACTCTACTAGCTCAATTCTTGTGCTAACATTCTCCTAAAAATATTTATAAACCCCAGCTCATTCAGCTCCCATCACCTAAAGCTTAAAACTAAAGTTTCCCCAACCACTCAGGCTTACACCAAGCTTACAACTAAGCCCCAAAACAATTGAAACACAACATTGCAGGCCAAATACATGCAAACAATGCAATAATCAAAATAGCCCCTAACCCGGGATATTACATAAGGCATATGAGACATATGGACGAGTATATAACATGGCATACATGATAGATCCAATAGCGAAAGCATATGGAATTTTACTCATGCGTTCTCTCTCTTGTGGAGTTGAAGGACACATTTCCTTCGAGAGTGAAATACCATGTCTCATAGGTAAGAATCCTCTTTTAGATTCTTCCATACTGAACCTTTTCAGTACTTTATCTATGTATGTACTTTGGCTTAGACCTAGTAGTCGTCTTGATCTATCTCTATAGATCTTGACTCCTAAGATGTAAGTGGCTTAGCCCAAGTCCTTCATAGAAAAACAACTTCCCAACCAAGTCTTAATAGACTGCAAGGTAGGTATGTCATTTCCAATAATAAGTATGTCATCCACATACAGTACCAAGAATGTGATAGTGCTCCCACTAACTTTCTTGTAAACACATGGTTCATCTTCATTTTTGATAAAACCAAACTCTTTGATTGCATCGTTAAAACGAAAATTCCAACTTCGAGAAGCTTGCTTTAATCCATAAATGGATCTTTGTAGCTTATATATCTTTCTAGCATCCTTTGGATTGACAAAACCTTTAGGTTGTGTCATGTACACATCCTCTTCAAGTTTCCCGTTAAGGAAAGCTGTTTTGACATCCATCTGCCAGATTTCATAATCATGAAATGCAGCTATGGTGAGCAAGATCCTGATGGATTTAAACATAGCTACAGGAGAAAAGGTTTCATCATAGTCAGCACCATGAATTTGGCGAAAACCTTTAGTGTAATATCCCGGGTTAGGGGGCTATTTCTTTTTGTCATGGCATGTTCTGCATGTTGTTAGTATGCTAGGTTGCTATCTCTATGTTTTTGGGGCTTAATTATAGCCTAGGTGTATGCCTGAGTGGTTGGGAGAATTTTAGTTTTTAGGCTTTATAGGAAGGGAGCTGAGGTAGCTGGGGTTTAAGAAAATAAATGGTGGTTTCTTTGCACAAAAGAAGTGTTGGCAAAGTGGCTGAGCAAGGTGCCACTAGGAGCTGAGGGTGGCGTCATTTGCAAGGGAGGGGATGTCCTGTGTTCGAGCTGCAGAGTTCCCCATTTTGTCTTCTTTTTGGGACGGCATGGAGGAGAGGTGGTAGGCAAATCAAATTCTACTTGGACCAAGTCTTCACATTCAAAAAGGAGGGTGGAGAGCAATTGTAGGAGGGAGACTTGGTCTTGTGGGTTTGAATGTGTGGGTGTGAGTGATTGGGGGGATTTGGCCGATTTGTGGGGTGTTGGAGTGGGGATGTGGACGGTTTGGGTAGTAGGAAGGGAGGTGTGCTGAAATGCACTTCTCACTTTGTGCATTTTCGGCCAAAAGCTTTTGTGAAGCATCTTTGTTTTTTTTTTCTTTTGTCGTCGAAAGCCACCCGAAATTTCAAGAGATTTTTCCATTCCTCTTCTTTTGCTCAATTGTGCTAAAAACGAGCACTCTCTTCTTCAACCTCCTTTCTCTTTCTTTTGAAACTTTGGTTTGCGAAACTAACATCTTTTCTTGTCATATTTTCATCTCTTTTCTTCTTGAAACCGTGATAGCCAAATCACCCATATGCTCTCCCCATTTCTTGTGTGCTGGAAACTACCATCACCTTACTTCTCAAATTTCATTTTCTTTTCCTAAGCTTAATTGCTGAAACTTTGCTCCCATTTCACATTGTTTTCCCTCAAAACCAGAAAATAGAGGTGTTAAACACCTTGTGCCGATTCTTTCTTTCTTTGTTTTCAACATAGCCGAATATTTTTCCTTCTCCTAGAAGTCCTATTTTTGGCCGAATATTGGGTGTTGGTAAGTGCAAGGCGAATGGCCATATCTCCCTCTTGCGATCTTTGTTGGTTATGGTTTGGTTAAGGGCCGATTATGGTCAGAGTTGGAAGGGTGTTAACCGTTTGGTTTAATCTCTTCGTTATAGGGTCTTTGGATTGCGAAATCAAGCGGGAGGAGTCATCTTTTACGTTAACCGATTGGTAAGTAAAGGGTAAGCGGTTGGTATATTTTTGTTAGTGCAATCGGTTGATTTCGATTAAGTTTAAAGTGATTAGTGATTAACTATTGGTTTGTTAGGGTGCTAATTATTGGAAGAGGAATCAACGCTGATTCAGATTTGGTAGGAAACCGGATCATCTTCAAGGTAAGGGATTGAAATTAACCCTTTTTGGTGTCTCTGTGTTGGCCGAATGGTCTTAGTGACTAACTCCTTCTTGGCCGATTGTAGGAGTTAGCAATCGAGGGGCTTAGATCGCTTTGGTCGAGTTCTAGACTCAGTATTATCGTGTGTGTATACTAACACACTTATATTTAGTAATATGTTTGATAACCTGTGTGATAACTAATGGAACAATGGTATCATTATGATACCCTAATGGGTATGATTACGGACTCGGGTAAGTCAATATCACTATTGTTATAAATTTATCGATGATTTACATGATACCATGGTTGTGGTTATATGTGACATGGGATATGAGATTAGATATATTGGTATGATATGCATGATTGTATGACATGCATGATTGTATGATATGCACGATTACATGAGCATGGTATGTAGTTGGGTGATCTGAGAGAGGAGGAGCGGTGATATATTGTCTTGACGAGCACCGGTGCTTTGGTAGCACACTTTGTGACTTTGGGTCACGGAGGTTTGGCACCTCCAGAGGTTTGGTACCTCGGCGTCTCGTCCCCAAATGGCTCAAGCACCACGATGGGTTGGCCCCACGGATGATTATACGAGATTGACGCCCGGTGATTTGGTATCACACGATGGGTTGGCCCCATCACCGATTTGTGACTACGGTCACCGGTGCTTTGGTAGCACATTGTGTCTTTAGGGACACGGAGGTTTGGCACCTCATTGCGACTTGTCCCAATGGTTTGACCACCGTGGGTTGGCCCCACTTGAGATATGGGATCGTCTGCTAGTGATTTGGTATCACACGATGGGTTGGCCCCATCATCATTGGATTTGTGACTTGGTCACCGATGCTTTGGTAGCACATTGTGTCTTTGGGACACCAAAGGTTTTGGTACCACATTGACGGATATTGTGTCTTTGGGACACCGATGTTTTAGTAACACAATGTGACTATATGTCACCAGTGGTTTGGCACCACCACGGTGGTTTGGTACCACACGGTAGAAAAGGAAGGCGATATGGATGGTTAGGGTAGGTTGCATCAATGATGTTGCTATGTATGATATGTGTTAGCATGTTGTTTTCTCGGGCGGGATTTACACATCGAGTCACTCGACTCACCCTCTCCTTTGACATTTCAGTGACTCGTAGACGCGGACATGGAACCGGGATGGTCTCGGGGTGCACATGCCATGTTTTAATAAAAGTTTTGCTCGGACTATTGCATTTGGGTACTTTAACTTATTTACTTTTTATTTGGATTTTAATTTGGATTTGTAAAGGCCTTAATTTTATGTTTATGTTGTAATTAGATTCTAAGTATGCCTTAACAAAATAAGTTGGTAAAAATTTTACTAAAATTTGGTAAGATAATGTTTTCAAAGCTGAACGCAATGTGTTTTAAACTATACCATCGGGTATCACACTAAGTCTTTAAGATAAACAATTACAATGGTTTTCAATCCAATCTTGTATTTCTTCTAAGTTTCAAAAATGTTTTAAGTAGTACTAACAAATTATTGGAATTATTAAATGAAATCAACTCGTTTCCACTACATACTTGAACAAGTTTTCAAAATCTCCGGGTTTCAAATACACCTCTTGTTTTCAAACAAGACTACTCAAACTTGTTTCAAACACACTATGTTTTCACTCAGCTTTTAAATGGAAAATCTAACTTTTCAAAAATACTTTCCCTCGTAACACACCAGATTCGGACGTGGTGTTTTGTCCGGGTTTGGGGTGTTACATTTGTGGTATCAGAGCCAAGTTCAAAGGCTCGGCTGTGGGCCTGAGGCCCAAAAAGGTTTTCAAAAGTCTGTTTAAGTGTTTGTTTTGAAAGTATGGTTTGAAAGGCATGGCACCGAGTCTCCTGCACTGATTCGCCCGAGTAAGTACCCCGTACTATTACTTGTGATCCGATTGGATATGACATGATTTGATGATTAGCAATGGTATGCTACCTTAGAGATTGAAACCGATAGGATTCTCGTGAACTCGCGAGAACAAATCCTCATTAAATATTCATAAGACTTGCTTTTAAACAAGTGGAATAAATATTTGATGCATAAAATTCCTTAACGAGATACGTAGAAAGATTAGACATGAGCACTCGAGGCGGACGTGGTCGTAATACTCGTGGTAGAGGTAGGGGTAGAATGATCGCTTCGAGCCCGTAGGATCCGGGCGTGGTTCGAGAAAATGAGATACCGGTTCCGCCACCACCGGAGGTGGTGAGTTCCAAGATCGACCGGGGACGACGCAGCGTCACAGCGCGATGTCTTTGCGAGTGTTGGAAAGGGTAGTAGCCGGCAAGTGGTGGTGCAGAGTCGGAAATCTGTTCTGAACGACTCGCTAATGGGGCCGAATTCTTCCGAGGTGTCTCTCGGTTGCTCCTAGCATCTGCTTGAATATTGGCCGAGGCAACCGAGCGGATCATGGATGATCTGGACTTGACGGTGAAGAGAAGCCGGAAGGGTATCGTGACGCTTCTCCGGGATGAGTCATATCGGTGGTGGCTCACGGTTCGGGATAGTGTGGCATGAGGATTTGACATGGGATTACTTCAGAGTGCATATCAAAAGAAATACATCGGGGCTAGTTACATCGACTCCCAAATGAAAGGCATTTCGAGGCTTGTTCGGGGAGTAAATCCGTTCTTGAGTCTGGTGAGTTCTGGTGAGTAGGTATGCCGAGGCATTGTAGCCACCGAGCATGCATGAGAGTGTGTTCGTTTCGAGGATGGTCTCAGAGACGAGTTGAGGTTGCCGATTGCTCCTCGGCGGGAGCGCGAGTTTGTTGTCTTAGTTGAGAAGGCTAAGGTAGCCGAGGTGTCAAAGAATCGGTAAGACAGAGCATGGACAGGGAGTAGGCTTAAGAGGAGCTTGGGTCTTCGTTCGTCGTCGTAATCCGCGAGAAGAGGGCTAGACCGAGTGGGCGTAATCGATCTGCTAGGGTTGTTGCTACTAGGCGGGGACCACCGCTGTAATCGGCGGTGGGGAAATCTCATTGGGGTGGTTCTTTGGACTGGTGGAAAAGGTTGCTTCAATGTGGTTCTCTCGGATCATCGCATTAGGGATTTGTCCGCGTAGGGATGGCCGTGGATTCACCGATCGAGAGTCGGGCCGTAATCGATTCGAGGTAATGGACCGCCACCGCAGAGGGGCCGTGGTAATGGCAGAGGTGGTTATGGTTGCAGTCGGGGCCGTGGAGCACCGGCGGAGGTGCGAGTAGTTCGACGCTAGACGGCCGGATTGGTATATCTTTGCGAGGCGCCGAGAGGAGGGCGACGCACCGGACGTCCATAACCGTGCGTTCTTGATTTTTGGTACCCCTTATACTTTGCTTTAATTGATGTGGGTTCTACGCACTCTTATGTTGCCGAGTGAGTATAGTAGAGACAATGGACCTAGACTCGAGATATCTTCTAGGCGGATGACCGTGATTAGCCCTTTAGGTCACTCTGTAGTAGTAGATAAGTCATTTAGAGAGGTACCCTAGAACTCCAAGGGTAGTATTTGCCTTGATCCGATGGAACCGCCGTTTGGGGAGTTCGATCCGATTCTTGGGATGGATTGGCCGGTTAAGTACCAAAGCGAGGTTGGATTGCGCGCCAAGCGCATGGTTCTTAAGACGGTTGATGGTGATGAGGTGGCTATGATAGGTAATCGGAGGGATTACTTATCAAATGTGGTATCTGCTTTGAAAGCGGAGAAGATGGTCAGGAAGGGCCGCGAAGCGTATGTGGTTCATGTGTATGCCTTGGAGGCTAAAGAGTCTGCTGTTGAGAAGGTTCGTACTGTTAAGGAATTTGCGGATGTGTTTCCTGAGGAACTTCCGGGGTTGCCGCCAGATCGTGAGGTAGAGTTCGGGATTGATCACATTACCGGATCGCGCCGGTGTCTATTGCTCGTATAGGATGGCACCAAAGGAATTGGTGGAGCTTAAGGCTCGAGATCCGAGGAGTTATTGGATCGAGGTTTTATCGGGCCAAGTGTTTCGCCGTAAGTGCGCCAGGTATTATCGTTAAGAAGAAAGATGGCACGATGCGGATGTGCATAGACTACCGCCAGATTGAACAAGTCGACGATTAAAAACAAGTATCCGTTGCCACGGATAGATGACTTGTTTGATCACCGAAGGGTGCTTCGCGGTATTTTCAAGATCGACTTGAGGTCCGGGTATCACCGATTGAAGGTTAAGGAGGCGGACATCCATAAAACGTTTTCGGACTCGGTATGGGCACTACGAATTCTCGATAATGCCATTCGGGTTGACTAACGCACCGGCGGCGTTTATGGATATGATGAATAGGGTGTTTCAAAGATGATCTGGATCGCTTTGTGGTGGTTTTCATAGACGACATCTTGGTGTACTCAAGACGAGAGGAAGAACATGATGCGCATTTGAGGGTGGTGCTTTGATTCGAGGGAAAAGCAACTCTATGCTAAGTTTAGTAAGTGCGAGTTCGGCTTAGAGAAGTGACGTTCTTGGGTCATGTAGTGTCACCGAGGGGATTCGTGTAGATCCTCGTAAGATTGAGGTCGTCTTGGATTGGAAGCCACCTAGGTCGATGGGTGAGATTCGAGTTTTCTCTGGTTTGGCCGGATACTACCAAGGTTTGTTGAGGGTTTCTCGTTAATAGCGCCTGGCGACCAAGTTGTTAAGGAAAGAGGTTCCGTTTGTATGGATCGAGAAACAAATAGGAAAGCTTCGATAAGTTAAAGAAGATTTTGACCGAGGCTCCGGTTACGATTCAACTTTGAGGCCGGTAAGGAATACACAGCTTCATCGCGATGCATCACATACAGTCCAGGTTGTGTGTTGATGCAGAAGGTAAGGTTGTGGCTTACGCTTCTAGGCACCGAGGCCACATGAGGTTAACTATCCGACGCACGATTTGGAGCTAGCGGCCGTAGTTTTCGCCTTAAAGATTTGGAGGCACTACTTATATGGAGAGAGATCGATAGTCTACACGGATCATAAGAGTCCAAGTATCTACCGACTCGGAAGGATTTGAATTTGAGGCGGCGTAGATGGGTCGAATTGTTTGAAAGATTATGATCGCTCGATTGAGTATCATCCGGTAAGGCTAACGTGGTAGCGACGCGCGTGGAGCCGTAAGGTTGTTTCGGACTTAAGAGCATTGTTTGCCCATTTGAGCTTGTATGACGACGGAGTATTCTCGGCAGAGTGCAGTTAAGCCTACTTGGGTTGAGCGGTCGTAGAGAAACAGCTAGAGGATGAGGTTACGAGTGCGCGAAGGTTACAAGTGCGAAATGGTGGTTTGGAGGGTTACAGCTTGTCTAGTGACGAGGTTCTCGTGTTTTCAAGGTAAGGCTTGTATGCCCAAAGATGTTGAGTCGAGGCGAAGATTCTTCAGACGCACATAGCGCCTCCTCATGCTATGCATCCCGGAGGTAGCAAAATGTATAAGGATCTTAGAGAGCGCTTTTGGTGGCCTGGTTTGAAGAAAGAGGTGACAGAGTTTGTTGGGAAATGTCCGACTTGTCACAGGTCAAGGTCGAACATCGCGATTGCCGTCGGGTTTGCTTCACTGTAAAG
This sequence comes from Gossypium sturtianum, assembly GCA_025698515.1. NCBI lineage: Eukaryota > Viridiplantae > Streptophyta > Magnoliopsida > Malvales > Malvaceae > Gossypium > Gossypium sturtianum. The sequence continues at coordinate 97,472,593 of CM046952.1, forward strand.
ATTCCTCGATGGAAGTGGGAAAGGATAACCATGGATTTTGTCGGTGGGTTACCGCTTACGCCAAGCAAGAAGGATTCATTTGGGTAGTGGTGGATCGTCGACTAAATCACTCACTTTATTCCAGTGAGAGTTGACTACTCACTTGAAGCTAGCGAAAGTCGTATGTTTCGAGAGATAGTGAGGTTGCACGGTGTGCCGGTTTCGATAATCTCGGATAGGGATCCTGTGTTTACGCTCAAGGTTCCGGAAAGCGTTGCATCGAGCTCTGGTACTGCTTTGGATTTCAAAGACGGCTTTTCACCCGAATGACGGCAATCGAAAAGGGTTATTCAGATTTTGGAAGATATGCTGAGAGGTTGTGTCCTGGATTTTAGAGGTAGTTGGGAGGAGTTTCTACCATTAGCTGAGTTTGCCTACAACAACAGTTACCAAGCAAGCATCAAGATGGCACCGTATGAGGCGTTGTATGGTAGGAAGTGTCGCTCACCTACGTGTTGGGCGGAGTTAGGTGAACGCCAATTGTTGGGACCCGAGTTGGTAGCGAGGATCGAGGATAAGGTTAAGTTGATACGAGCTCGATTAAAGGAAGCTTCGGACCGCGAAGTCCTATGCCGATCTTAAGCGAAGAGATATAGAGTTTGCTTGTTGGGGATCGAGTTTTTCTCAAGGTCTCGCCTTGGAAGAAGATCCCGAGGTTCGGAAGAAAGGCAAGCTTAGTCCAAGTTCATTGGGCCGTATAAGGTGTTGAGGCGAGTTGGACCAATGGCGTATCGCCTTGAGTTGCCGCAGAGCTTAGCCAGATTCATGACGTCTTTCACGTTTCGATGCTTCGGAGGTATCGTTCGGATCCGTCTCATGTGGTAGCAGTGGAAGAGATCGAGGTAAATCCAGACTTGACTATGGAGGAGGAACCGTGCAGATTTTGGATCGGGATGTGAAGGTTCTGCGTAGGGAAGTCCGTGCCTTTGGTTAAGGTGCTTTGGCGGAATCATGGTGTAGAAGAAGCGACATGGGAACCCGAGGATACGATGAGACAAAGAATACCATAACTCTTTTGATCGTAATTTCGAGGCCAAATTATTTTTAAGGGGGTAGAACTGTAATATCCCGGGTTAGGGGGCTATTTCTTTTGTCATGGCATGTTCTCGCATGTTGTTAGTATGCTAGGTTGCTATCTCTATGTTTTGGGGCTTAATTATAGCCTAGGTGTATGCCTCGAGTGGTTGGGAGAATTTTAGTTTTTAGGCTTTATAGGAAGGGAGCCGAGGTAGTGGGGTTTAAGAAAATAAATGGTGGTTTCTTTGCACAAAAGAAGTGTTGGCAAAGTGGTCGAGCAAGGTGCCACTAGGAGCCGAGGTGGCGTCATTTGCAAGGGAGGGGATGTCCTGTGTTCGAGTCTGCAGAGTTCCCCATTTTGTCTTCTTTTTGGGACTGCATGGAGGAGAGGTGGTAGGCAAATCAAATTCTACTTGGACCAAGTCTTCACATTCAAAAAGGAGGGTGGAGAGCAATTGTAGGAGGGAGACTTGGTCTTGTGGGTTTGAATGTGTGGGTGTGAGTGATTGGGGATTTGGCCGATTTGTGGGGTGTTGGAGTGGGGATGTGGACGGTTTGGGTAGTAGGAAGGGAGGTGTCTTTGAAATGCACTTCTCACTTTGTGCATTTTCTACCAAAAGCTTTTGTGAAGCATCTTTGTTTTTTTCTTTCTTTTGTCGAAAGCCACCCAAATTTCAAGAGATTTTTCCATTCCTCTTCTTTTGCTCAATTGTGCTAAAAACGAGCACTCTCTTCTTCAACCTCCTTTCTCTTTCTTTTGAAACTTTGGTTTGCCGAAACTAACATCTTTTCTTGTCATATTTTCATCTCTTTTCTTCTTGAAACCGTGATAGCCGAATCACCCATATGCTCTCCCCATTTCTTGTGTGCCTAAAAACTACCATCACCTTACTTCTCAAATTTCATTTTCTTTTCCTAAGCTTAATTGTCAAACTTTGCTCCCATTTCACATTGTTTTCCTCAAAACCAAAAAATAGAGGTGTTAAACACCTTGTGCCGATTCTTTCTTTCTTTGTTTTCAACATAGCCGAATATTTTTCCTTCTCCTAGAAGTCCTATTTTTGGCCGAATATTGGGTGTTGGTAAGTGCAAGGCCGAATGGCCATATCTCCTCTTGCGATCTTTGTTGGTTATGGTTTGGTTAAGGGCCGATTATGGTCAAGTTGGAAGGGTGTTAACCGCTTGGTTTAATCTCTTCGTTATAGGGTCTTTGGATTGCGAAATCAAGCGGGAGGAGTCATCTTTTCTCGTTAACCGATTGGTAAGTAAAGGGTAAGCGGTTGGTATATTTTTGTTAGTGCAATCGGTTGATTTCGATTAAGTTTAAAGTGATTAGTGATTAACTATTGGTTTGTTAGGGTGCTAATTATTGGAAGAGGAATCAACGCTTGATTCAGATTTGGTAGGAAACCGATCATCTTCAAGGTAAGGGATTGAAATTAACCCTTTTTGGTGTCTCTGTGTTGGCCGAATGGTCTTAGTGACTAACTCCTTCTTGGCCGATTGTAGGAGTTAGCAATCGAGGGGCTTAGATCGCTTTGGTCGAGTTCTAGACTCAGATTATCGTGTGTGTATACTAACACACTTATATTTAGTAATATGTTTGATAACCCGTGTGATAACTAATGTAACATGGTGATCATATGATACCCTAATGGGTATGATTCGGACTCGGGTAAGTCAAGATCACTATTGTTATAAATTTATCGATGATTTACATGATACCATGGTTGTGGTTATATGTGACATGGGATATGAGATTAGATATATTGGTATGATATGCATGATTGTATGACATGCATGATTGTATGATATGCACGATTACATGAGCATGGTATGTAGTTGGGTGATACGAGAGGAGGGAGCGAAGATATATTGTGTTGACGAGCACCATGCTTTGGTAGCACACTTTGTGACTTTGGGTCACCAGAGGTTTGGCACCTCCGAGGGTTTGGTACCTCGGCCTCGTCCCAAAGGGCTCAAGTACCACGAAGGGGTTGGCCCCACGGATGATTATACGAGATTGACGCCAAATGATTTGGTATCACACGATGGGTTGGCCCCATCACCGCATTTGTGACTACGGTCACCAAGTGCTTTGGTAGCACATTGTGTCTTTGGGACACCGAGGTTTGGCACCTCATTGCGACTTGTCCTGTGGTTTGACCACCGTGGGTTGGCCCCACTTGAGATATGGGATCGTCTCGCTAGTGATTTGGTATCACACGATGGGTTGGCCCCATCATCATTGGATTTGTGACTTCTGGTCACCGCTGCTTTGGTAGCACATTGTGTCTTTGGGACACCAGTGGTTTGGTACCACATTGACGGATATTGTGTCTTTGGGACACCAGTGTTTTGGTAACACAATGTGACTATATGTCACCAGTGGTTTGGCACCACCAGTGGTTTGGTACCACACGGGGTAGAAAAGGCGATATGGATGGTTAGGACTGGGTTGCATCAATGATGTTGCTATGTATGATATGTGTTAGCATGTTGTTTTCTCGGGAGCGGGATTTACACACTGAGTCACTCGACTCACCCTCTCCTTTGACATTTCAGGTGACTCGTAGACGCGGACATGGAACCGGGATGGTCTCGGGGTGCACATGCCATGTTTTAATAAAAGTTTTGCTCGGACTATTGCATTTGGGTACTTTAACTTATTTACTTTTTATTTGGGTTTTAATTTGGATTTGTAAAAGGCCTTAATTTTATGTTTATGTTGTAATTAGATTCTAAGTATGCCTTAACAAAATAAGTTGGTAAAAATTTTACTAAAATTTGGTAAGATAATGTTTTCAAAACTGGAACGCAATGTGTTTTTAAACTATACCATCGGGTATCACACTAAGTCTTTAAGATAAACAATTACAATGGTTTTCAATCCAATCTTGTATTTCTTCTAAGTTTCAAAAATGTTTTAAGTAGTACTAACAAATTATTGGAATTATTAAATGAAATCAACTCGTTTCCACTACATACTTGAACAAGTTTTCAAAATCTCCGGGTTTCAAATACACCTCTTGTTTTCAAACAAGACTACTCAAACTTGTTTCAAACACACTATGTTTTCACTCAGCTTTTAAATGGAAAATCTAACTTTTCAAAAATACTTTCCCTCGTAACACACCAGATTCGGACGTGGTGTTTTGTCCGGGTTTGGGGTGTTACATTTAGCGACTAATCGCCCTTTGTATGTTTGTACATTACCATCCATGTCAGTTTTCTTTTTGAAAGCCCATTTGCACCCTATAGGCTTAACCCCTTCGGGTGGGTCAATCAAAGTCCATACTTGGTTTTCATACATGGAATCCATCTCAGATCTCATGGCCTCAAGCCATTTCTCAGAGTCTGGGCTAGTCACCGCTTCTTCATAAGTCCTAGGCTCATCTTGATCTATAATAAGAACATCACCATGCGTTGCAATGAGAAATCCATATCTCTCAGGTGCATGGCGTTCTCTTAAAGATCTGCGTGGTGGTTGTGTTTCTACAGCAGTTGTTTGTTCCTCAATTTCTTGTGGAATTTGCTGTTGTTCAATCTCTGGTTCAGTGATATCTTGTGATTCTTGAATTTCTTCAAGTTCAATCTTTCTCCCACTTCCTTTTCTAGAAGTAAATTCTCTCTATAGGAAGACACCAGTCTGAGAAACAAACATTTTGTTCTCAGTGGGATTAAAGAAATAATATCCTTTGGTTTCTTTTGGATACCCCACAAAAATACACCTTTCAGATTTGGGTTCAACCTTAGTAGACGTCTGGCATTTAACATAAGCTTCACAACCCCAAATTTTCATAAAAGACATACTGAGACGTTTCCCAGTCCACATCTCATATGGCTTCTTTTAAACCGATTTAGATGGAACACGATTTAGTGTAAAAGCTACTGTCTCAAGTGCATGTCCCCAAAAGGAAGTCGGTAGATCAGCATGACTCATTATGGATCGAACCATGTCTAACAAAGTTTGATTTCTTCTCTTAGATACTCCATTCCATTGAGGAGTACCAGGAGGAGTAAGTTGTGAGACAATCCCATATTCCTTCAAAAGATCATCAAACTCTAGGCTCAAATACTCTCCACCTCAATCAGATCGAAGTGACTTGATAGTTTTGCCTAGTTGATTTTGTACTTCATTTTTGAATTCCTTGAACTTTTCAAGGGACTCAGACTTATGGTGCATGAGATAAACATACCCATATCTACTGAAATCATCAGTGAAAGTAATGGAGTAGTGAAATCCACCTCTGGACTGTGTATTTATTGGTCCACACACATCAGAATGTATTAGGCCCAATAAATCACTAGCTCGTTCACTTTTACTAGTAAAAGGAGATTTAGTCATTTTTCCCAATAAGCAAGATTCACATACTTCAAATTGTTCAAAAACAAATGAGTTCAAGAGACCATCTTTATGGAGTTTGGATATGCGTTTCTCACTTATGTGGCCTAAACGACAATGCCAAAGATAAGTTTGATTTGAGTCATTTATTTTAGATATTTTAGTATTTATGTTGTAAATGGGATTCGTTTGATCTAAAATATAGAGGCCATTAATCAATTGTGCCGAACCATAGAAAACATTATTGAGATAAAAGGAACAACAATTATTCTTAATAATTATCTCAAAACCAATTTTGTCTAAACAAGAAATTAAAATAATGTTTTTAGTCAAACTGGGCACAAAATAACAATCCTCTAAACATAAATCAAGTCCACTAGGCAAAGATAAAGTATATGTTCCCACAAATAATGCAAAGCAACTTTTGCTCCATTTCCAACTCATGCAGTCCACATCTCCTCTAGCCAAAGTCCTACTCCTTTGTAGTCCCCGTGCATGTAGTACAAATATGAGAACCACAACCAGTATCTAATACCCAAGAAGTAGTAGTTGATAAATTAATATCAATAACATAAATACCGAAGCGTTACGCTCTGCTTGCTTTAGCTTTCCTGACTTCCTCAAGATAGATGGGGCAGTTACGTTTCCAATGTCCAGTCACACCACAATGAAAGCAGTTTCCTTCCTTAGACACCCCACCTTTAGGTTTCAGTACAGCATTTCCTTTTCCAAGCTTAGGCCCTTGGGCTTTGTTTGAACTTTGGCCTTTCCCTTGCCCTTGTTATTACGGACCATCAGTATGGGCTTGGGTCCAACCTTTTTCATGTTGCCTTCAGCAGTTCGTAACATACTGAGCAACTGTTGTAGAGTCTTGTCAATTTCATTCATATTGAAATTGAGGACAAACTGGCTGTAGCTATCCGGCAACGATTGTAGAATAACATCAATGGCCAACTCTTGGCTCAATGGAAACCCAAGCTTAGACAGGCTTTCAATATAGCCAATCATCTTAAGGACATGAGGTCCTACTGGGCTTCCTTCAGCCAACTTACATTGGAATAAGGCCTTAGAGATATCGAACCTCTCTTGTCGTGCTTGCCCCTGATAAAGTTCTTTTAGGTGCCTGATCATATCATAAGCAACCATGTCCTCATGTTGCTTTTGAAGCTCAGGATTCATAGTGGAAAGCATAAGACATCCAACATCTACCATGTCATCGAGATACTTCTTGTAAGCATCTTTATCAGTCCTCGAGGCATTAGTGAGTGGTTCATTAGGAAGTGGTTGTTCAATGACATATAATTTCCGTTCTTTTTTGAGGACAATCCTCAAGTTACAGAACCAGTCAAGAAAATTCAAACCATTCAATTTGTCCTTCTCAAGGACCGATCGCAACGAGAGTGTGCTAGTGTTTGTAGCCATAATATATCTACAACAATTAAATATGCGTGTGAGTAAATTTACCAATTTTATATCAATCATTAAAAAGACTTTATTAAATGATGTTCCCACTATTTTATTTCAAAATTAATAACCCTCATATATTAATTTCGAAAAAAACTTTCTCAAAAGTATTTCTAGTGGGTTAAGGATCCATATTTCACCTCCTCTTAAGTCAGCTTTGGCTTTACTCTTAAGACTATGGTTATTTAGGTAAGCAACATTTGCTAATTACATCATATGTAACTCCTAATATTTGGTGAACAACTCTTGTTCTAATCATCTTATGATTTATCCAATTTACTTGCCTCTAGGTTTCTAATCCTATTAGAGTAACCTAGTTAAGTCATTAACCAATTTATAACCAAATAATATCACTTGTTTATTCTTCGCGTTTAACCAAGATAAATACTAGTACTTCACTTTGGCGAACCTACATAGTATTGATCGAGGCCTTAACGAGGCAAAATTTGAAGGCCATGTTGACTTAATATTTTAATAGAGGGATTTTATTAAGGTTGTTTCATCTCACCAATTATGGTCTACTTTAGTCCATTTAGTCTTTTAATTGATCTCATCAATTAATGGGGTTTATTATTATCAAATTTTAATATATAAAAATTGGCATGCTTTAGACATCCATAGCATCTCATACATGAATAAATAAAGCAATAAATAAATGCAATAGTTATAGCCCATAAACTAAGGTGATTCAACCCAAGCCAATGGGAGAACCAAAAGGGAACCTAAAGGTGTAAGCCGTTTCACAAGCTATCAATCCACAATAGATGTCCCAAATTCCTTCTCGTCTAGCCCATAGCAACTATTGCAAATTACAATATGCAGAAACTCGTTTTACATACGAGGGAGTAAGATGAGAAGAGAAGTACAAGAGAATAGTAGTAAGGCACAACACGCAGGCCGTATTTATATATATAAAATTATAACCTTTTATCAAATGGGTCATCGGGCTATAACTATGCATTTTCAAACACCGTGCATGTCAAAAGTAGCATACATAATTCAACGCTTTTTACTTAGGTGAATTATAAAATATCCTTTCAACCTTTTGTGGCCCATCAAGTTTATAAATTTCTTTTATTAACAAAACATACTGTAATAAGAAGATGGGGTCTGAGGCGGTCGGAGGAAGCGGGATAAACTTCACAAAATGGTCCTTTTAGGTGTTTTCATGAAATCCCCTTTTACAAAAGTTGTTTATCTAACAACCAAGATTCATTTTCTTTCATAAAATTTCAGCAAACAACATGAATACCCACATGGTAAAACCCTAGACTCTCAACCATTTTGCAAAATAATCCCTCCATTAGTTAGCTTAAGCTACAAGGGTCCCAAAAGTACAAAAATTATCAAGAATGACCATTAAAATCACTTACTTGCAAGGGTGAAGAGTTTTTGAAATTTCAAGATTCCAAAACCATTGTTTTTGCTAAAATTTTCGGTGGAAGAGGAAGAAGATGGGAAAAGATGACACTTTTTCTTTGTTTTATTTTATTTTATCAATTAAGTCACCTAAAATCTACCTAACCTTTGACCAATTTCATGAATTAAAAATTCATGTCTAGCCACCACTTTTATTGGTCTATTTACTCAATAAGGACCTATATTTTATTGTTCCATAGCTAATTAACACCTTTAGCTAATGAAACAAAAGTTTTGTCCTTTACGCGATTTAGTCCTTTTTTAAAATTAAGCATGCAATCACTAAAATTAATTCACCAAAATTTTCACGCACTTATATAATCATGATATAACACGTAAAATAATATTAAAATAATTTCTCTGACCTTAAATTTGTGGTCTTGTAGCCACTATTCTGACTAGGCCCAAAATTAGGCTATTACATATTGATTCAATGCCGATTCCAACCCTGTCTTGGAAATATAAGGTTCTGGGGAAAGGTTCTACCATTTCTTATGGGGAGAGAGATTGAAACACTGCTAATGAGGTTTTCTCACTACTGGAAGGTGACGTTAAAAATTTGATTTTCAATGACGTCCCCACCATTGATTTCTCGGATAGAGTTCAAGAATTACTAGTTAAAGACATGTCCACTTCTGTGATTCTCAAACTGTTGGGAAGGAATATTGGTTTCACAACACTACAAAATAAAGTTTATGGACTTTGGAGACCATTTCAACCCTTTCAAATGATGGATATAGAAAATGGATATTTCTTAGCAAAATTCCAAAATGTTGAAGATTATGAAAAGGTTTTATCACAGGGTCCATGGATTATTTTCGGGCAATACTTGACTGTTCAACCTTGGACTATTGATTTCAATTCGATGAGTCCCTATCCTAGTAATGTCCTTGCTTAGATTAGACTCCCAGGTCTTCTTAGCCATCTTTACAAAAAAAAAAAAAAGGTATTATGGGAAATTGGGGGAATGGTGGGGAAGGTTACCAAATTGGATTTTAATACAGACAACCAAACAAGGGGTCGATATACGCGTATGGCTATTTTTCTCAATCTGGAGAAATGTGTAATCTCCCAAGTCCTAATCAATGGAAATCTTTAACGAATTGAGTATGAAAGCTTACCGATAGTTTACTTCTCGTGTGAATGGTATGGCCACTCCAAGGATGGCTGTCCGTATACACAAACATCAGGGAACAATTCAGCAAAAAATACTCCGACGATCAGAAACCCACGAATAGACGTCGATTTGGTAACCGAAAATGATGATTTCGGTCCTTGGATATTGGTGGAGATGAGGCCCAGGCGCAACTCACGTGAGTAAAACAAATTGTAACACCCCAAACTTGGCCTAGAAGGTTAAACCGAATTTGGGAAAAGTTACACCGATGTATTGAAAACTAATTTCGGTAAGTATTCAGAAACCATTCAACACTTTTACTCGATTTATAGCAAAAATCTTTTTGGAGTTCTAACTTTGACAACCAAAAATCGATTTCAGTTGATTTAAGTGATTTTGTAGCTTCGTGTTAAAAATTGTCAGATACTCACGAGATTATTAAAAATAAGGCAAGTTCATAAATAGATTACAAACCCCAAAAGAACAAATCATAGTTACATCTATGCAAAAACAATCCAAGCTCTCGTATGTCGTCTGTAACATCCCGAAATTGGGCCTAGTAGGATTGGGCCCAATGGCCGTTGATTTAAAAATTTTTAGAGAATAAGAGATCGGCTTAAATGCAAGTTGGACCTATTGGATAAGTGATTTTGGAAGGTTAGAAGGCTTCTATGAAGTCCCGAGATCGAACTGTTGCTTTAGGGAAATTTTGGTTTTAGGTGAAAAAAACCCTGGAAGTTGGCAGGTAGGCCTTAAGAATAAAATGTGGGGAAAAATGACACAAGTGGAGTGTGTTGTGTAGTGGCAAAGTGACGCCACTTAAGGAACAAGGGGGTGACGCCACAGGGAAGGAAGGAGGTCGAAGGTTCAAGTCTTGGCTCTTGCATTTTGGTTTTTTTTTACATGGACTTTAATATTTGGCTATAGATTCAAATTTAGTTGCGCATGGTTTAAGACACAAGAGGAGCTTGTGGCCAAGTGGTTAGCGGCGTGGATTATGTTGCAGGGAGCCTGGTTCGAATCTCATGAGAAGCAAGGGGTATTTATTTTATGATTGGACTGCAAGAGTTTCATTGAATTTAAACTCTACTGACGAAGGGGATCCCACATTGGAAAGATACAAAGAAGAAAGGTGGAGAGCTAGCTATATAAAGAGCATTCCAGGAGGAGAGTTAACATACCTTGGTGGGCGTCTGGGCACAAGAGTGGTTGCAGCGTTTAACACTGCACTCTATCAGTGTGTAACTCTCTACTCTAGTTGTAGAAGCGGCAAATACCGAAGTGCGGCCACGGTAATAGTAGCCACACGAGCGCATGCGAGTGCACGTGGGGCTTCGACGCGATAGTTGAGGCCATTAGTAGTATTCTTGTGGGTTGGGTGCTAGGCGTAATGGGCGAAGTGGGCCCAATGGGCAAGTGGGCCCAATGGGCCCGTGGGCCCTTATGAGTAAATTGTGCGATTGTGTAGAATATAGTGAACTAGACTAGGTGGAACTTATATACATGGCTAGATTTGTGCTAGGTGGGCCATACGAGCGTGTGGGCCCGAATGGGTCGAAATCGAGTTTTAGGCCCAATCGTCCTAAATTTGACCGGAAATGGTAGCCGAGTCACTCTGGGGTGACATTTGGGCCTTTGGGAAAGGCCATTGCAGGTGCAAAATTATCGATATACCCTTGGTGGGTAAATTACGAAAAATGCCATTGGTAGGTAAAATTACTGCTTATACCCTTAGAGGTTGATTAGCGTGATTATGTTGTTTTATGTCTATCTCGATTATGATGGTAATTCATGTTATACTTATATTTGATATATGTTTAGCATACATGACATAACTGCATACACGAATTATTATGTCATATTGCACGGGTGTAATGAGAGGAGGGGGAAGGCTTGTTTCTAAATGTCACGATGGTTTTGACCACACAGCTGGGTTGGCCCCGCTTTCTATATTATAATCGTGACTAAGTCTCAGTGGTTTTTACCACCAGTGGTTTTGACCACACATATACTATTTGTGACTACGGTCACCAGTGGTTTTGACCATACATGGATTATTTGTGACTCGTCCCAGTGGTTTGGTACCACAGTGGGTTGGCCCCACATGTTGATTACGAGATTATCATCAGTGGTTTTGACCACACGGTGGGTTGGCCTCACCATATGATTTGTGACTACGGTCACCAAAGTGGTTTTGACCACACTTATATGATTTGTGACTACTGGTCACTGATGGTTTTGACCACCGGTGGTTTTGACCACACCGGGTAGACACAGGAATTGGATGGTTAGGTTGGGTTTACATGAATTGCATATTGACTTATGTATTGTGTAAGTGCTTTGTTATTATCGGGATGGGGATTTATACACTCGAGTCTCGGTGACTCACCCTTTCCTTACATTTTGCGATGAAGCATAGATCGCGATGTGGAGCCAAGGCACTCGAGGTGGCCATGCGTTATGTTTTCGGGTTTTATCTCATTTACTATTTTGGGTTAATTTACTTTTAAATTTGGTTTTGGATTTGTAATAAGGCCGCTAAATTCTATTATTTTGGGTTTTTTGATTATCTGCTATAAGTTTTATTATATTGTTCTTAAGTTAAACAACATGGCTTGTTAATAACCTGTTAAATCAATGTTTTCGAAAAGTTATACCTCTTATCGGGATTTTCAAACTTTATCATCGGGTAATAACAAACAAATGGTGTTAACGAACAACTCATATTTTCGCCAACCTAAGTTTTACTTTAAGTTCAAATACAAAACGGTTTTCAACTTTGCATTTTAATCAAAGTCGGCATTTCCTTAAAAACAAACGGTTTTCTCAAAGGAGTTTTCTTCTTTTGTCCAAACTTTAAATAGTAAAGTGTTTTATAGCGTTATCTTCAAAATTTAAACCTACAACTTGTTTTATTCAAATTATTTTTACCCTGTGACATGCCGAATTCGGTTGTAGTATGTTGACCGAGTTTGGGGTGTTATAATTTTGGTATCAGAGCCTAGGTTCAAAAAATTGGCTGTGGGTTTGGGTTCAAAAATGTTTTCAAAAGATGGTTTGGAAAATGGTTTAGAAAAATACATATCTGTTTTTTTTTGAAATATGGCACCCGAGTCTCCGGCACTAATCCAAACTGTAAGTTTCCTGATACTTTGCTTTGTTATATGCTGTATTTTGAATATCTATTCTGTGTGTTTGGGTTGGATGTGATGTTCGGATATAGAGTTGATTGCGTACGAAATATTTGTCTGCTTTAATGGTTAGGTGTTTTTAAGTATGTGTAGGATTTCTAAATTCTAGTTAAAAGTATATTAGGGTTATTGGAATCAGAGTGTGCAGCATGAGCACAGTGTTGTAGGTTAGGTTGTACAAATGTTCCTGTAGTTAGAAATTTCGAGGACGAAATTTCTTTAAGGAGGGTAGATTTGTAACATCCCGAAATTGGGCCTAGTAGGATTGGGCCCAATGGGCCTTGATTTAAAAATTTTTAGAGAACAAGAGATCGGCTTAAATGCAAGTTAGACCTATTGGATAAGTGATTTTGGAAGGTTAGAAGGCTTCTATGAAGTCCTGGGATCGAACTTTGGCTTTAGGGAAATTTTGGTTTTAGGTGAAAAAAACCCTGGAAGTTGGCAGGTAGGCCTTAAGAATAAAATGTGGGGAAAAATGACATAAGTGGAGTGTGTGGTGTAGTGGCAAAGTGACGCCACTTAAGGAACAAGGGGGTGACGCCACAGGGAAGGAAGGAGGTCCAAGGTTCAAGTCTTGGCTCTTGCATTTTGGTTTTCTTTTACATGGACTTTAATATTTGGCTATAGATTCAAATTTAGTTATGCATGGTTTAAGACACAAGAGGAGCTTGTGGCCAAGTGGTTAGCTGCGTGGATTATGTTGCGGGGAGCCCGGTTCGAATCTCATGAGAAGCAAGGGGGTATTTATTTTATGATTGGACGGCAAGAGTTTCAGTTGAATTTAAACTCTACTTGTGAAGGATCCCACATCGTAAAGATACAAAAGGAAGGTGGAGAGCTAGCTATATAAAGAGCATTCCAGAGGAGAGTTAACATACCTTGGTGGGCGTTTGGGCACGTGGAGTGGTCGCAGTAGCGGCTTAACACTGCACTCCTATCGTGTGTGTAACTCTCTCTATTCTAGTTGTAGAGCGGCAAATGCCGGTGCTTGTCATGGCAATAGTAGTTACACGAGCGTGCGAAGCGCGTGTGGGGCTTCAACGCGATAGTTGAGGCCATCAGTAGTATTCTTGTGGGTTGGGGCTGCTTGGGCCGCGATGGGCCGAAGTGGGCCCAATGGGCCCGTGGGCCCTTATGAGTAAATTGTGCGATTGTGTAGAATATAGTGAACTAGACTAGGTGGAACTTATATACATGGCTAGATTTGTGCTAGGTGGGCCACACGAGCGTGTGGGCCCGAATAGGCCGGAATCGAGTTTTAGGCCCAATCATCCGGTACGACCGAAAATGGTAGCTGAGTCACTCGGGGCGACATTTGGGCCTTTGGGAAAGGCCATTGCAGGTGCAAAATTATCGATATATCCTTGGTGGGTAAATTACGAAAATGCCCTTGGTAGGTAAAATTACGGTTATACACTTAGAGGTTGATTAGCGTGATTATGTTGTTTTATGTCTATCTGATTATGATGGTAATTCATGTTATACTTATATTTGATATATGTTTAGCATACATGGCATACTGCATACACGAATTATTATGTCATATTGCACGGGTGTAATGAGAGGAGGGGGAAGGCTTGTTTCTAGACTGTCACCAGTGGTTTTGACCACACAGTGGGTTGACCCCGCTTTCTATATTATAATCGTGACTAAGTCTCGGTGGTTTTACCACCGGTGGTTTTGACCACACATATACTATTTGTGACTACGGTCACCGATGGTTTTGACCATACATGGATTATTTGTGACTCGTCCCAGTGGTTTGGTACCACAGTGGGTTGGCCCCACATGTTGATTACGGGATTGTCATCAGTGGTTTTGACCACACGGTGGGTTGGCCCCACCATATGATTTGTGACTACGGTCACCAGTGGTTTTGACCACACTTATATGATTTGTGACTACGGTCACCAGTGGTTTTGACCACCAGTGGTTTTGACCACACGGGGTAGACACAGGAGTTCGGATGGTTAAGTTGGGTTTGCATGAATTGCATATTGACTTATGTATTGTGTAAGTGCTTTGTTATTATCGGGATGGGGGTTTATACAATGAGTCTCGGTGACTCACCCCTTCCCTTACATTTTGCAGATGAGGCATAGATCACGGATGTGGAGCCGGGGCAGACTCGATGTGGCCATGCGTTATGTTTTCAGGTTTTATCTCATTTACTATTTTGGGTTAATTTACTTTTAAATTTGGTTTTGGATTAGTAATAAGGCCGCTAAATTCCATTATTTTGGGTTTTTTAATTATCTGCTATAAGTTTTATTATATTGTGCTTAAGTTAAACAACATGGCATGTTAATAACCTGTTAACTCAATGTTTTCGAAAAGTTATACCTCTTATCGGGATTTTCAAACTTTATCATCGGGTAATAACAAACAAATGGTGTTAACGAACAACTCAGATTTTTGCCAACCTAAGTTTTACTTTAAGTTCAAATACAAAATGGTTTTCAACTTTGCATTTTAATCAAAGTCGGCATTTCCTTAAAAACAAACGGTTTTCTCAAAGGAGTTTTCTTCTTTTGTCTAAACTTTAAACAGCAAAGTGTTTTATAGCGTTATCTTCAAAATTTAAACCTACAACTTGTTTTATTCAAATTATTTTTACCCTGTGACATGCCGAATCCGGTTGTAGTGTGTTGACTGGGTTTGGGGTGTTACATCGTCCGATCCAAAGTCAGATGTTTACCTGAATAGATAAATATAATAAAAAGGATGAGCTACCAAGCACTGTGTATAACCAAACTCAAATACAAATAGATAGATCGTAACATATAAATCATAGTAATGCAGAGAACTTAATAGCAGTTGTATAACCAGTACAGAACAATTCTAGAGTATCGTAGAGATTCCAACAGTGGTAGTAAAACAGAACAGAACAAAACAAAACTGAACATAGCAAAACAGAGCAAAACCGAATAGAATAGTACAAAACAGAGTAGAACATAATAAAAAATATATGTCAATGTCGATGCAGTATTTTTTCGAAACCAATCAGAGTGTAGATTTATCAGAAAACATCCTATCCAACTTTGCTACACACCAAAATAGAGTTCCCCAGAACTCGTCCAACCATATCACACTAACAGATAACTGTGGACAGTGCCAACTGAATTTACAATGAAACTGCCAGATTAGAGACATGTGGTTGAGCCACTATATTGCAGTCAAGCTGCCAGAATAGAGTTATGGATAAACCACCAGATAATACAAATCATTAAACTACCAGAAACTCCTTCCTTGCACATCATCCCAATCCCATGCAATATGTCATAGCATGTAGATACAGAGTCAAGGTGATAAGCATATAGGTCATGCTATCGTACAATAATAGAATCAGTAGGCATGGGAGTCCATGCTTTGTAAAATAGATTTATCAAATCTCAACAGATCACATCAGATTGCCATGAAATCATATGTATTGTTATAAGTCAGAATCAATACAAATCAATTCAACATATTCAGAGATCTCATATTTTAAATCATAGAGTATCACAAGGCATACCATCAGACTTAATAGAAGATGGATCGTACCTGGACAAGTCACATACCCAAACACATCCAAACAGGGGTACCTTATACATTAGCAAATGTATGGACCAGGGGTGCGGGGAAGAGGCCCCGCGGTACGAATCGCATACCCCAGTCAAATGAAACCTCACGATTTGATAACTTTTATCAACAGAATCGTGTTTTTAGGACTTTAATCCTTGAGGTTTCATATCGGAACAACCCTTGTTCCACTAGCCAGTTAACTCTTCATCGAAATCAGAAATACCATCGTCGTATCATTACTGATTTGTTAATAGTTAACAGTAATAACATAAAATCGAATAGGCCACAACACCATGATTAACATTTAATTAATTATCGAAAGGAACAGTTATCAGGTTATGCTAAAACGATTTAAATAATTGAAAACGTAATAAAATTAAAGCATGCATCTCATACAATTGCATCACCCAAGTATTTAAACCCGAGTTCGTATCACACAAGTGGCTCTGATACCACTGTTGGAACACCGACACCCCTTGGCGCAGCAAAATAAAATTAAATTCCGGCGATCCAAACCATGATTCCATATGTGAGGAACGAATCGGGGTGAAATAAAGGTTTTGAAATTACCGAAACTGCAATCTGAGTAGACAACGACGCCTCGGTAACACGAACTTTGATCCACTGTCGAACCATGCCACAACCTTTTGCGATATTGACCTCTACGTAATCCACCCGGTTTGACTATGAGCGAAAGAAATCTCCAAAACTGTTTTGGAGATTTTTCTTGCTTGACGGCTGCTAGACCTTAAAGCAATACCTTAGGTTTTTTCTTAATAAGCTCTATATAACCTATTACCTTTTATAATTGGTATCTTTTTAATGAATCATAAAATTAAATAAATATAATAATATTTTAACCGAAAATTATAATTACATTAATTATATCCAAAAACAAATTATAATTACATTAATTATAACATGGATTTCGGTAAACTATATTTATTTAAATCTATATACAAACCAAATTCATATATTAATTCTCATTATGTGTACAACATCCTTGTACATATAATATGTTCAATATTTGATTGCCCAATTTAAGTTAATTCTTTAATTAATTTAATTCATGTGACAATCAAACACAATACCAACTATGTTTTATTCCGTTCATTTCAACCATAGGGTGTGACCCTGTAGGTTTTTGTAACGTTAGCAGTAATACTAGAAAGATTCTAATGTTACAAACAATGAGTGGCATCTAGCAATGCATCATTGCTACCTAAGTTACAAGGAGTCATGATTCGACATAACCTTTTTGTGATTAACCTTTCATGCATTAATCCTTAAGTCCTTTATCTCTGGAATGGACACAAGTCATGGAATAGTCACACTTGTATAGTCCATCCCATGTTTCTTGATATCTTGAGTAGACTATGATATACAAATTAGTATGACATCTCATGTCAACTTATTTGAGCATGGCCATGCATTTCTAGTCTCTCTCAATCAAGTGGCCTAAGATATTACTCCCATTATGTAGGAGGGACTTATCCTATATTGATCAACCATATCCCTCTACATAGATTGTGGTATATCCAACATCACCTTTATAGAACAACCATTCATTTTGTACGCTTGATCAGATCAAAATATACAACTCACGATGTTAGGATAATGATGATCTCAAGTCCGAGGATCATATACATATTAATCACTATGAGTAATGTTGTGACAATTACATAATAATCCAAGAAACATACTCATAGCGGGTCACCCAATATGTTGTTCTCTAACACACATATTCATGCATTGATTTTTACACTCCATATCAATGACAACTCTTTATCATGAATCAACTACATGTTAGTCTTAATGCATTATTGTTGTCCTAGTCAACAATAATACTTGACTAAGGATCTTTTAAGAATAATCATATTATTCTCAGGACATTATTATAAAATAGTTTATTTGTACACACGTAAAGAAAAAGCAAATAATAATGACAACGCTTTATATTAATAAACATGGTAAATCAAGTATGTTATTACAACCATCTCATGATTGATCTTTGGGCATACTCTTACACGTGGGGCATTGGCAGAATGCTGGGGATTTAGGCACGATTTGGGGCCACGGGCGTGTCCAGGCCATGTGTATTTTGCTAGTATCCACCACGGGTAAAGACACGGGCATGTTTTAGGGGTGCACGGGCGTGTCCCATACAACATGGGCGTGCAACCCCTGCTCTAAAGAAAAGTTTCTGAATAAGTTCCAAAAGTTTTTAGATAAGTGTTTAAGGCCTCGTAGGCTCATGAAAGGTATGAATTGACTGAGAAATAGAAGTTTTTAATTCGAAACAAAATTTTATAGCCCGTAAGTACATGTTTAAGTGAGTTCAAGCATGGTAATGTCTCGTATCCAGTCTTGGTCTCGGACTCGGGTATGGGGTGTTACAAATTTTTTAGCAAACTTCTCTCTTTACAAGTAAGTGTTCTAGTGATCCTTTCTTGATAAAAATTGTACTTTTGGAACCCCTAAGGCTTAAGCTTTCTAAAGAGGGGACTATTTTGTAAGATGGTGAAGAGTTTAGAGTTTTTCCATGAGAGCTTATAAGTAGTTTGCTGCATTTTGATGGAAGAAAATGAGTCTTAGTTGTTAGATAAACAACTTTTGTGAAAGGTGTTATCATGAAAACACCTAAAAGGACCTTTTTTGTAAAAGTTGTAAAATACGTAGTAAATGTGTGAAATGTTGAGTTTTGATGATAGCCATAAGAGAAATAAATGTTCACCTAGGCTCGATTAAGGTAGAAACTTGATTAGAATTGATTTCCGAGCCTAGGGGTAAAATGGTCATTTTGTAAAAGTCTAAGGGCAAAATAGTAATTTTGCCAAAGCATGGTTATTGTAATGCATTTATTAATGTGATTGTTAAATGAGCTAATTTGCTATTATAGATCAAGAGGAACCAACAATTAGCCTCGACCGGGGAAAGAACAAAGTATCGGATTAGATCGATAATCTAGCCTATTTTGAAATCGAGGTAAGTTTGTATGTAATAAATTCAACATTTATGCTAGTATGTTTGAGAATGTTTGATGTTATAATGATACATGATATTTTATGAAATTGAGTATTGGAGTTGAATGAGAAAGATGATCAAAGTTGAAATGTTGAAGTCCCGGTTGGACTATAATAGATGTGAGAATATTATCATCGAGACATGAGATGGATAAGGTCCCGTGTAAGACCATGTCAGGGATATGGCCTCGGCACCGAATTGAGATTCCGTATAAGACCATATCTGGGATATGGCTTCGGTATTGAATATGAGAATCGTATAAGACCATATCTGGGATATGGCATCGATACTTGAAGTGAGATTCCATATAAGACCATATCCGGGATATGGCATCGGCACTGAGAGGTGACCCCATATAAGACCACATTTGGGATGTGACATTGGCTTCATGTTTATGTTAATGACGATGAATATGTGTCTTTGAGTATCCCTAGTGAATTAGTGGGATAAATAGATAAGCTTGGAAATAGAAATGAGATTAGTACTAAAGTTATGTGATTGAGTGAATACAGGTACCCATGAATAATTCACGAGGAATGTTTACGATATGTGGCATGGTATATGCTAGATAAGAACAAGTACGAGTAAGTTATGGCAAAGTGCTTATGACCTTGTGTGGTTATTTAATGCCATGAATTGATGTCATTATGAATTTATTGTTGCTATTTATTTTCATGCAAACTTACTAAGCTTTATGCTTACCCCTCTCATTTCCCTTTTCCTTGTAGCATTGCCAAGTTAGCTCAAGATTTTGTGGAACGTCGGAGTACAGAAATCACACTATCGACTACTCTTCGGTATAGCCAAGCTAGATTCATTTTGAGTATGGCATGTATAGGGCTTAGTCTCTTTTGTTATGTTAAATTTGTTAGCCAAAGTGTTGGAGATTAATGTTGCTAAATTCATTTTGTAAGTGGTCATTTGAAATTGGGCCAACACTTGACAAGTTTATGTATGTTCAATGATGATGAATTTCATGAAGTGTATGATTGTGTGGATGCATTGATTTTGAGTCCTTAGAAGTGTTTTATAGTCATGAAATGTGTTGGATTGAATTGGTGTAAGAATGGTTGCTATTTAGGGTGGCATTTGGCTTGGTAGATAGCCCTTTAAATGTCCACATGAGTAGACACACGTGCGTGTTTCTAGGCTGTGTGTGACACATGGTCAGCCCCATGGGCGTGTTAATTGGCCGTGTGTCCCCAAGCATGCTAGGTTTACAAGTCAGTATGCTATGTAGTAAACACACAGGCTGAGACACGGCTGTTTGTCTCAGCCGTGTGAGAGGCACGACCATGGATATGGGCGTGTACCCAGGCCGTGTGAAGTCTGCACCTAAATTTAGGAATTTAATTTGACATACGGTCCAAGGAAACTGGCGTGTGCCTTGGCCGTGTGACCTTAGTGATGTGATGACATCATAAACAGAATGCCAAGGTTTTGGCACACGGGCTAAGACACGGGCGTGTCTAGGCCGTGTGAGGCACACGGGCTAGGGACATGGGCATGTGTTCGGTCGTGTGAAATAAGTCAGTGTCGACCACGGGTGAAGAACACGGGCATGTCCCAGGGGAACACGGGCGTGTCCCTTAGACAACACGGGCGCCCCTGTTTAGGCAAAATTTTCTAAGTGTGTAAAAGTTTTCGGGTTAATTCTGAACCCTTCCGTAAGTATGTTTAAGGCCTTGTAGGCCTAAGATAAGGATGTTATGATTTTTAATGAAAAGTTTTAAGTTGGAGCGAACTTTTATGGCCCGATGTTGTATGTTTAAATGAGTTAAGTTAGGTAACGCCTCGTGTCCGGTTCCGGCTTTGAACACGGATAAGGGGTGTTACACATGCATCCACCCAAAAACATACATTATTTCCATTTCCTACTGACCATATCAGATTATCATGTAGTAGAGGCCATACCTTAGAAATAGATTTCCAAAAAGAAGAACTTTTACTCCACAAGATACAATCTGGTACTCTATCCTTAACCCCATACTTCCCTCTAAGGACCTATACCTATAAGGCCTCAATTTTGGTGATGAAATTGAAACCAAGTTTCATAATGAAAGCTGAATTCTTATCACTGAGATGTCGAAACGCAAACCCTCCGTATGATCTACGTTGACAGATAGCATCCCAACTCACTAACGCTATTTTTTTGCTACCACCAGAAGAGCCCCAAATAAATTGCCTCACCAGACCTTCAACTTCATCACAAGCACCTTTTGGGACCATCAAAGACTACATGAGGTAGTTAGGAATGGATAAAATGACCGATTATGCAAGAGTAACCCTTCAGGTGAAAGAGAGTTTCTTAGTCTCCCAACTGGAGAGCTTTTTTTAAATGTTATCTATCACAAAACTTAGTGTACCTTTAGTGATTCTGTGGTGAAGGAGAGTGACCCCTAAATAATGCCCAAGATCATGGACATGTTGAAATCCGACAAGGTTTGTAATCTTTCCCACTAAACCCTTCTTGACCCATATATAGAAAAAAACATTAGTCTTACGAGCATTTACCTTATGCCCTGAATACTCACAGAAGCTCCCAAGGAAGTTTTTAAGAAGTTCACTATGCTTCAAGTCCGCTTTACTAAAAAATTACAAGGTCATCATCAAAGAATAAATATGATAAAGTAGGTCCCCTACGAGATAAGCGAATAGGATTCCATTCCCCAGAAGAAATGGCCGAATAGAACCAATGACCCAACCATTCTATGCACAAGACAAACAAATATGGAGAGAGAGGGCATCCCTGACGAATTCCTCTAAGAGGTTTGAACTTGTCAGAGGGAACACCATACCAAAGAACCTGCATAGTAGACATCAAGATGACCGACATGATGACCTATATCAGAAAATTAGGGATAGCTGCAGCTCTAAGAGAAGCTTCCACAAAGTCCCATTGATTCTGTCGTAAGCCTTTTCCAAATCAATTTTGACTGCCATCCATTCCACGGTACCCTTACTTCTCATAGTATGCAGAACTTCTTGCGTTATAATCACATTATCAACAATGTTTCTTCCTTCATTAAATCCCACTTGCTCTTGGCCAATGATATTAGGAAAAATAATCTTGAACCAGTTCGCTATCACCTTCATAATGAGTTTATAAATAACAAAACAAAGACTGAGAGGCCGAATTTGAGATAAACTTTTAGGGTTCTAAACTTTGGGGATTAACACAATCAAGGTATTATTTAGATCCGAATAAATAACATTACCCTCAAAAATCCCCTTAACCTAGTTACAGATTGCTCCTCCGACAACATCCCATTGTTTCTAAAAGAACAAATTGCAGAAGTCATCACTTCCTGGTGCCTTTAGTGAGGTCATGTCAAAAAGAGCTCTTTTAATCTCCTCATCATAAATTGGTCTTCCAAGGAAGTGAACATCTAAATTCTCAAGTCGTGGATAGCCACTCGTAGGCAAATTCCCCATAGAACCAGGAACCTCACCATACAACTTTTGAAAAAATGTAACAGCCTCTGTTTTTATAGTTTTAGGATCAAAAATCCATTCGCCATCTGAGTTACATAAGGTCGTCATATTATTATATTTTTGCCTCTGAATTGTTCGCCTATGGAAATACTTAGTGTTGCGGTCTCCTAATTTCAACCAATTACATCTCGATTTCTGCTTCAAGAGTAACTCCTCATGATAAAGAACATTCTTTAGTTCCTCTCGAGTTTCCAATTCGCTTTGTGCCAAGTTATTAAAACCTGAGACATCTATAGTGCACTGAATACTAGCTAATTTGTTCATCAACTATTTTTTCCAAGTACTGATATGCCCATAGACACATTTATTCCTGTCCATAAGTTTTTTTGTGTGACAATTAAGAGAGCCTAAAATGTTACCATCGAAGCTCCAGTTATCAGCAAGAAACTCTGAGAAATTCAGATGTTCTAGCCATCCAGCTAAAAAACAAAAAAGCCTGCCTTCAGATGGGGAAATGTTTGACTGTAAAGATAGTAAAATAGGCCTATGGACCGATTTAATTCTTGGAAGATGAGTCACCACATAGTTTGGGAAAGCCTCTACCCAAGCCTCATTACCCAGAGCCCGATCCAAATGTTCAAAGAGAGTACCACGATGCCAAGTGAAAGGGGAACCCCTGAAGCCTAAATCATGAACTTTATTAGTATCAACAAAATCACCAATAAAATGACATCCTTCGCCTGCCACTTGGCCACCCTTCTTCTCCTCTGCCGAGAGAATAGAGTTAAAAACCCCAATAGCCAACCAAGGATAATGACCTAAAGGGATAGATAACCGTAAATCCTTCCAAAGAAGCCTCCTTTTTTGAGTATCTGGGCTACCATAAATGAAAGCAACAAAAATCGGTTGTGACTAAAGAATGGATGAAATATGAGTCAAAATAAATTGAGGATGATTTCTTATCACTTTATGTTAATAGACTCCTTCCATCCTAGCCAAATACCACCGAATAAGCCAAATGATTCCACCCGAGGAGTTTTATCCAACCCCAATTTTGCAATAATTTTATCAACTTTGAGATCATTGACCCTTGGTTCAAGCAAACTAAAAATATTCGATTTAAATTCATTACTATATTCCTGAAAAATTTATAGAAATTTCAGATTCGCACAACCTTGCACATTCCAAGATAAAAGGGATAAATTCATAATAAAGTTGAAAAAAAAGGGAATTCACTTACTGACTGTAACACCCCTAACCCGTATCCGTCGCCAGATTAGGGTTAAAGGCGTTACCGGACAGATCAAAAACTTTTACAGACATTTCATAATATAAGTCATCAATCGCAATCACCGTGTCCTTTAGATAGGTCATCGAGACCTTAATCATGCTTTAGAATAGGGTCTGGACTAAACCAAACACATATGGAATTTCTCGAAAATTTAAAACTTTTTCAACACTATAGAGATCACACGCCCGTGCAGTCAGGCTGTGTGCCTCCCACGGCTACTAGACACACCCATGTGTCCTGGCCGTGCCAAAACAGAGCATGTGTTCTAATTTATCCACACGGCTACTAGACACGCTTGTGTGCCATGGCCGTGTATAACTAAGCTAGCTACTGACTTGTTCACACGGCCACCGGGCACATCCGTGTACCATAGCTGTGTAAAATTAGGCTAGCTACTGACTTAACCACACGGCTACTAGGCACGCCCGTGTACCACGGCCGTGTAAGCAAAACAGGCCATTTGCAAGGCCATAATGCCACCCACATTAGGGGCATACCTACAAGCAATATACTAATGCACATCATACACAATTGACAATCAAAGACATGCCAAATTATCAACAAATCTCCACATTCAATTTCATTTCCATTCATGCCAATTTGCACAACTAAACACAGACATATATTCAAGCATGATTCATCCATATTTACCTTTCTTATAACCATTTCTTTAATCAATCAAACATACTCATAATGCATTCATATGCTTACCATAGCCTTGACCATTTCATAGTCATGTGATCATACCAAAACCAACATCATATACCATATTCACAAATGCATAATACCAACATATAACTAGCCACATCACATAGCTAATTTCATCTCAAACATATACCAAATGACTAGCCTATACATGCCATATTTAGCTATATACACATTTTCAAAGTACCAAAACAAGTTTGAGTAGTGTGATGACGATCCTCGACGGCCCCCGAGCCTTCAGTAGCTTTGACGATCTATAAAACAAAGCAAACATACACACAGAGTAAGCTTTCCAAAAGCGTAGTAAGCCATATAGAAATAAACTTAACATTTAAGCATTCAAGACATATAATCAATATGAATTCACTAAAAGCTCAATTGCATAGCCATAATTCTTCTTGGTACATTTACTTAACCATTCATCTTTCAATTTTGTATATCATCATATACTTGTTTGCTCATAGCTTTTCCATTCATGTATCACATTTACATTCTCATATTCAAATACACAATTCATCTAGGTAAGTTTATGAATACACTTACCTTCTTATACACACAAAGTGTATTTATCGACGACGCATCAAAATGCAGATATGCAGACCATATAGTCATTCGTATCTCGGACTTGCCCGTTGAACCGTTCAGAATCTAATAGGATACTCAGAGTTATCGGAATAGTCGTACAAGGCCAACGTCCCAGACGTGGTCTTACATGTAACCAGATATCGATGCCACTGTCCCAGACAGGGTCTTACACGAATCAATACGATGCCAATGTCCCAAACATGGTCTTACATGTAAATCTCATATCGATGCCAACGTCCCAAACGTGGTCTTACACAAAATCTCAAATCAATGCCAACGTCCCAGACGTGGTCTTACATGATATCACATATCGGACACCTATGTCATGACATTTACTATCCTATCTATTCCTAGGTTCAAACGGGACTTCTCGGACGTTGACACTATGTCTATTCTATCTCAGAATTCATGTATACATCATCTCACGTGCATTCATCCTTATCAATAGTCATATGAACATATATAATTCAATATAAATATATTTATTTGTATATCGACTTACCTCGAGTTCGATTTAACGGAAACAGATACGGCTACTCGATTACTTTTGATTTCCCGCGATCTAAGTCCGTTTTCTTCAGTTCTTGATCTATACATATTTAAATTTAACCCTTTTATTCATTAACTTATTCAAATCAATCCAAAAACACATATTTAAGGTAATTTACAAGTTAACCCCCATATTTTCACATTTAGACAATTTAGTCCCTATTTCACAAAATCACAAAATACATCAGATTCGATATCACCCATGCTTAGCCGAATTTCACCCATGTTCATATGAGTCCATACATTTCATTTATTTCACAATTTAGTCCTTCAAAATATTATTTTCACAATTTAGCCCTAATTAGCTAAATTTACCAAAAATTCAAGAACAAAACATGTTCATTAAACACATATCTTTCATTTAACACCTAAACTCATCACAAATCTCACCATTTCATCAATGGCACATTTCATAAACATCATCAATTCTTCAAATTACAACATGGGCTTGATAATAGACTAAGCAACAATTGCAAAAACATAGAAATTATAAAAAACCGAGTCAAAATCATACCTTAATCAAGCTCAATATCAACCAAAAGCTAAGTGTTCTTGTAACACCCCTAACCCGAAACCGTCGCCGGAATAGGGTTAAGAGGTATTACCGATCAATCAGAACATTTAACAACAAGAATTTACGACACAAAGTCAACCATCTTCAATCACATTCAATTACAATCGTAGTGTCCCTTAAATGAGTCATCAAGACCCTAAGCATGCTTATAAACGGAGTCGGGACTAAACCTAAACACATATAAAATTTCATGATAATTTGAAACTTTTCTAAGAATACAGGGGAGACACGCCCGTGGGAGGAGATCGTGTGCCCTTCACGGCTTCTAGACACCCCCGTGTGTCCTTCCATGTCTATATACTAATTTGGTCCCCACGGCCACCAGTCACGTCCGTGTGTCCCGACCGTGGTCCTATATCGTTCTTCCCACCACGGCCACCAAGCACGCCTGGTGTGCCATGGTCAGTGCTCTTAGATAGCTACTGACTTGTACACCACGCTTAGCCGACACCCTGCCTCAAGGCCAGTGCTACAAAATTGTATTCTCGCCAATTCACCCACGGCCTGTAGGCACGCCTGCAGCGCTCGACTGCAGTGTGACATTATAGGCCATTTTACAAGGCCAACATGCCACCCACTTAGGGTCAAACCTACAAGCAACACCTACCAATACATATCATGCACATAAGGCAACCAAAAACTTACCAATATGACTATTCAATCTATGCATTCAATTCCCATTCCAACCATAACAAATTCCATACCAAAATCTATCTCATCACAAGCATAATACATTAAATACCAAGCATTACTCCTTCTAAATTTCACTAATTCACACAAGTATTTTTACTAACACAAAGTTACCATTCACAAGTCTATTTCTCAACCCACAAACCATGCCCAAAAGATGCATCACATATACCAAAATCATTCATGCTAAAGCTAGCACATATCTAGCCACATCTCATGGCTATTTACAACTCTCAAACATGATTCAAATAACTAGCCTATACATGCCATATTTTATCATATACATCTTTCCAAAATACCCAAAATAGATCGCTGATAGTGTGACTGAGAGGCTGACGATTCCCTTATCCGAGCTAGCTTTACTGACACTACAAAGCAGAGAAACAAATCACACAGTAAGCGTTATAAAGCTTAGTAAGTTCATAAAATAATACAAGTAATTCATTATATTGACTCAATGAACAAATTGAACTATCACACAGATAATTTACCGATAACACCCACATTCAACTATATTCATAAGTCACTTAGTATTCCATTCATCTACCTTCAATTTCACCAACCACATAGGTATCATACATACCTTTGCCAACAAATAGCTACTATCCAACCATGCTATTCAACTACCCGGTTTTTACATTTCAATCAAACTTTACCATTCTTTTAATTTATTAATACACTTATAAATTTATATCATCAAATGGATAAAAGCACAACTAGGCACCTTATTAATCTCTACCTCATACTCAAACATATATATGTATAATTAACTCTTAAATCTATCATCAACCACGTAGGTTCAAACGTACCTTGATCAACATATAACTACTCACCATTCGTATTACTCAATTTGCTCGATATTACTTCTCATTCAACCTTTGCTATACCTTTGACTTATTCGCACACTTAGTGCCAATTTCATAATCAAACATAATCGCCATCGCACATTTAGTGCCAATATGTTAAACCGAATCATTATCGGTATCGCACACACAAAGGCATATTCGATGAGCCTAACTTCTATCTTTTCACACACAAAGTGCTAATTATTAAAGTCAGAATTTCTATAGTTTCGCATACATAGTGCTAATTGTTAAAGCCGTAGTTTATATAGTTTCGCACACACATCGTGCTAATTGTTAAAGCCGTAGTTTATAGTTTCGCACACACACAGCAATTGTTAAAGCCGTAGCTTCTATAGTTTCGCACACACACGCTGCTAATTGTTAAAGCCAGTAGCTTTTATAGTTTCACACACACGGTGCTAATTGTTAAAGTCGTAGTTTCTATAGTTTCGCATACACACGAGCTAATTAACTCAGTATCAACTCAATTTCGCATACATAGTGCCTTAATACTTTAACATATACTTAAAACATTTTATTCCATTTATATACATTCATTCGGTTCACAACACATAGATATAAATTTAATAGCAAGAATTATATCCAAACTTATATCAATATTGCACACTCGAGCATAACTACAAAGCCAAAGCTTATATTATTTTGCACACGCAAAGACTATTCATCTCTTGGCCACATTTCCGAATACGTACACTTAGTTCTACATAACTTAAGCTCTCACATAGCATTTACCATTCAAAATATCATACCAATCATTTCATAATATTAAGCATAGTTAATTACACGTACTATGTCTGAACTTACCTTGGATGTTGAAATACCAAAACAGTCGATTAATCGAGCACTTTGTCTTTGCCTCGATCTCGATCCGAACCTCTCCTCTACTGGTCTATACACATTCAAATTCAATCCATTCAATCAAAAACTCATTCAATTTGGTCCACACTCACTCATTTAGGGTATTTTACAAAATAGCCCTCATATTTTCACATTTTGACACTTTAGTCCCTATTTCACAAAATCATCAAATACACAAAATTTCAAAATACATATACTAGCCGAATTCTTCCCATGCTAATACAAGTTCATACATTTCATTTATTTCACATTTTAACCTTTCAATATACACTTTTCACAATTTAGCCCTAATTAGCTAAATTTATCAAAAATTCAAGAGCAAAGTATGTTCATCTAGCTCAAATCTTTCTTTTAACACCATAAACCATCACAAAGCTCAATATCATCAATGGCATATCACACAAACATCATCAATTTACAAAATTTATGCATGGGTTTTGTAGAGCACAAAGCAACGATTACAAAAACGTAGAAATTATCAAAAACCGATCAAAAACACATACCCAATTTAAGCATGAACCATGGCCGAATACCAAGCTTCCTTATTTCTTTCTCTTTTCTTTTTGTTTCGGTGGAGATGGATGAACAATCCACTACCCCATTTCTTTTTATTATCATAGTTTATAATATATATAATATATATATAATATACTTTAACTTATAAGTTAATATATATATATAAAAACATATATATATATACACATATCAACATTTAATGCCGTCCACCACATATAATTTTTGGCTAATTACAACATTAATCCTCCCCTTTATAAAGACAACAACAATTTAGCACTTATAAATCAACACACAGGTTTTACACTTTATACGGTTAAGTCCTTTCTTCTAATTCGACACACCAATAATCAAATTATCATACAAAATTTTCACACAAGCTATGTCACGTACTATTCACACAGAAAATATCATTAAAATATTTTTACGACCTCGAATTTGTGGTCCCAAAACCACTGTTCTGACCAGGGTCTAAACTGGGCTATTACAACTCTCCGCCTTAGGGATTTTCGTCCCCGAAAATCTTACCAGTGAATAGGTGTGGATATTGTTCTCTCATAACGTTCTCAGATTTCCACGTAGCCTCTTCAATTCCGTTATTTTGCCACAATACTTTTACTAAAGAAATTTTCTTATTTCTCAACTTTTTGGTCTCTCTTGCCAAAATTAGGATCGGTTCTTTACTATACGACAAATTTGACTGAATCTCCACTTCCATAGGAGTAATCACATGAGACGGGTCTAATCTGTACCGTCGAAGCATTGACACATGAAACATATTAGGAATTTTTTCCAACTTAGATGGCAATCTCAATCTATAGGCAACAAGCCCAACTCGTTCTAGAATCTCATATGGTCCGACGAATCTCGGACTCAATTTGCCCTTTTTGGCCAAATCAAAGTATTTTCTTTCTCGAAGACACTTTCAGAAACACTTTGTTACCAATCTCAAATTTAATATCCTTCCTTTTTAAGTCTGCATAAGACTTTTAACGTTTTGAGGTCGTTTTCAAACTATCACGAATTACTATTACTTTCTACTCAAACTCTTTTGTTAGATCAACCCCAATAATCTCACCATCGCAGAAACATGCAACTCAACTAATTTATCCAAAGGTATAATATGTTCTCACCTAACAAAATGAGCTGATTTCGTTAATCTATCCACTATCACCCAAATTGCATCTTTCTTTTCTGAGATAAAGGTAACCTCGACACAAAGTCCATTGTAATTCTCTCTCATTTCCACTCAAGAATCATAATCGGTTGCAACAATCCAGATGGAGCCTGATCTTCAGCTTTAACTTGTTGACAAATTAAACATTTTAACACAAAGTCAAAGATGTCTCGCTTCATACCATGCCACCAATAAAACTATTTCAAATCATTGTACAATTTCTTACTCCTCTGGTCAATAAATAAACGACTATTGTGAGCTTCATTCAAAATCATCCGGATCAACTCTAAATTTTCTAACATAAATCCGATCTTTAAATTTCGCATAATCATCACTATCAACTCAAAACTCTGAATCAACATTCAATTCACGCTGAGTTCGTTTAACCATCATTTCAACATCAATTTTTTGGACATCACAATTCTTTCGTACATACATCGGCTTTACTTTCAACTCAGCCAAGACCGCACTATTATCACACAGATCTTTTTGAGCATTCATTGCTTGAAAAGCACATATAGTCATTCGACTCAAAGCATCGGTTACAACATTAGCTTTACCCAAATGATAATCAATCACATACGCTATATAAGCTTTGCAACTCTTTCTTACATAGTTCAACGCTTTTATTGTTGATACAACAGCTGGTAATCCTTTCATATCACTAGATTCCATTCGAACCATCCCACCATTCAGACTTTTCAATTCAATACTCTTCCTTTTACAATTCACAATGACATTATGCAGAGTAAGCCAATCCATACTCAGAATTATATTCAATTCATCGAAGGTAGCAACATCAATTTAGCCGAAAAGCATATATCACGAAACATCAATGGGCAATTCTTGCATACTTTATCCACCAAGACACACTTACCTAAAGGGTTCGATACCCTAACCACAAATTCAGTAGACACACATAGGAATGAGTTGATCCCAAATCTATTAATGTAATCACATCAGTATCGAATAAAGTAAAAGTACCGGTTATGACATTTAGAGTTGATGCTTCCTCTCGTGCACGTATAACATAAGCTCGGGCAGGTGCTCTCGCCTCTGACCTTATAGCTGTGTCAGTAATCCCTTTTTGACTTCCACTCACATTCCCGGCATTTCTGGGTGGTCTACCCCTAGCCGTCACATTATTCGGTCTTTCATTCGAAACATTTTCTTCCTCAGTCAGCTTCGGCAATCTCGAATGAAATGATCTCGAGATCCACATTTATAACAAACTCTATTGTTGTACTTGCCCCAGTACTCTCCCACATGTCGTCTTCCACACTGTATGCACTCAGGTTTGTTATTCTTAACACTACCAACACTTGGTTCATTCTGAGTTTGAATTCGTAAACCAGTACTTTGCCTCGAACAATCTCTACTTGGATGTCCCAATGAAACATTTGAACGATTTCTTTCATCTCTATATTTCTTTGCTGAAGGTTGAGAGAACTTATTCATCGATCTCTTTCTCTCATCACGAGCCTCCGAATCAGCTTTCTTCTTCTCTTTACTGAGCTCCTCGGCTTTACATGCTCTTTCGACTAACACGACAAATTCATTTATATCAAGTATCCCAACCAACAATTTGATATCTTCATTCAATCCCTCTATGAAACATTTGCACATAGTAACTTCGGTCAAAACACATTCCCTCGCGTATTGACTCAGTCTTACAAATTCCCGCTCATACTCAGTAACAGACAAACGACCCTATTTCAACTCTAGAAACTCTTTACGTTTCTGATCAATGAAACGTTGACTAATATACTTCTTTCTGAACTCGACTCGAAAGAAATCCCAAGTGGTTCTCTCTCTCTCGGAACCACAGATATCAACATTTTCCACCGCTTGTGTCGTGTTTCTCAACAAGGAAACTGCACACTTAATGCACTCATCAGGGTTCAACGACATCTCATCAAATACTCTAATTGTATTCTCAAGCCAAAACTCAGCTCGCTCAGCATCATCATCAGATATGGCCCTAAACTCTTCGGCCCCATATTTTTGAATCTTGTCTACAGGTAGTTTATTCAATCTGTTCAGATCTACAACTGGAGGCACAACAGGTGTTTACGGGGGTGGAGGTTGTGGAGCAGCTGGATTCGTTCGAACAAACTCCGTAAACCACTCGCTCATCATTCTGAAGAAAGCTTACTTAGCCTCTTCTCCCTCATTACTATCGTTTGGCCTAGATGTGGCTGGCGCTGTCCCTTGAGCGGGAGCAGGCGCATTGCTTTCTACATCGTAAGCAACTGCTCGATCGGGATTCATTACCAAAATGAAAACACATTTCCAACTATCAGAATTCGTCACACTATCGTAATTTCATAATATGGCATGTATAGCTAGACTAACACGCCCTACGTTAGTCCGAGAATCGACTAAATCGTAGCTCTGATACCAATAAAATGTAACACCCCTAACCCAAAACTGTCGCCAGAATAGGGTTAAGAGGTATTACCAATTAATCAAAACATTTAACAACTAGAATTTACGACACAAAGTCAACCATCTTCAATCACATTCAATTACAATCATAGTGTCCCTTAAATGAGTCATCAAGACCCTAAGCATGCTTACAAATCGAGTCGGGACTAAACCTAAACACATATAAAATTTCATGAAAAATTGAAACTTTTCTAAGAATACAGGGGAGACTCGCCCGTGGGAGGAGATCGTGTGCCCTCCACGGCTTCTAGACACCCCCGTGTGTCATTCCATGTCTATATACTAATTTGGTCCCCACGACCACCAGGCACGTCTGTGTGTCCTGACCGTTGTCCTATACTATCTTCCCCACCACGGCCACCAAGCACGCCCGTGTGCCATGGCTGTGTGCTCTTAGATAGCTACTGACTTGTACACCACGGTTAGCTGACACCCTTGTGTCGAGGCTGTGTGCTACAAAACTGTATTCTGCCAATTCACCCACTGTCTGTAGGCATGCCCGTGCACCTCGACCGTGTGACATTATAGGCTATTTTTCAAGGCCAACATGCCACCCACTTAGGGTCAAACCTACAAGCAACACCTACCGATACATATCATGCACATAAGGCAACCAAAAACTTACCAATATGACTATTCAATCTATGCATTCAATTCCTATTCCAACCATAACAAATTCCATACCAAAATCTATCTCATCACAAGCATAATACATTAAATACCAAACATTACTCCTTCTAAATTTCACTAATTCACACAAGTATTTTTACTAACACAAAGTTACCATTCACAAGTCTATTTCTCAACCCACAAATCATGCCCAAAAGATGCATCACATATTGTAACAGACCGAATTTGACCTTAATCAGAACGGTGGTTTCGGGACCACGAATCCGAGTCTGAGAAATATTTTAATATTATATTTTAAGTCTTTTATATGTGAATTAATGTGTGTGAAAGTTTCGTAGAAAATTTTTATCGTTTGAGTGCTTAATTTGTTAAAAAGGACCTAATCGCGTAAAGTGAAAAAAAGTGGTAGACTAAAGTGAAATGTGCTTAATTGATCATGGATTTATAATATGAAGTATATAATGGGTACATAACCCATTTTAGATGTTAGTGGCCGGCCATGGACAAGTTTGTCCTTAAGTTAAAATGTTTAGTTATTTTTAATTATAAGGTTAGTTTAGTAAATTGGTATTTATTTATTATATGTTAAAATAACCAAGAAAAGAAAGCCATCATCTTTTTCACTCATCCATGGTCGAATGTGGAGGAAGAAATAAGCTTTTGGTTCTTTGAAATTTCGGCACTTTGAAGCTAAAATTCAAGGTGAGTTTTTAGTTAGTTTTCGATAAATTTTACGTTTTTGAGATCGTTGCTTCGAACTGTAGTTGACCCATGTTAGAATTTTTGAAAATGAGTATGTATGAGATTCGGCCATTGCTAGGTTCTTGTGATTTTTGGTGATTTATGATTTGAGATAAATGATATGTTAAAGATTTACAAATTTTGTATTAGGAATTTTGGTGAAAATTTTGTATTTACGGCTAATTTGTAAAAAATAAAATTTTAGAGGGACTTAATTGCAAAATAAATGAAATGTGAGGGCTTGTAAAGTCCTTAGGAACATTCGGCCCTTGTATAGTATTAGCTAATTTGATGTATTTTGTGTGTTATGCAAAATAGGACTAAATTGCAAGGTAGTGAAATATTAGGGGTAATATGGTAATTTGTCTAATTATGTGATTTGGGACAAAATTGAATTAAAATGTACTTGAATGAGCTGAATTTAATGTGTTTTAGATCAAGAGCAAAGAAAAGCGGAATTGGATCGGGAAAGACGAAGGTTCTCGAATAGCCGATTTACACGGTCTATCGACAACCTGGGGTAAGTCCTTAAGCAAATATACGTTAAAGATTTATTTACGACTATGATGAATAATGAAACTTGAATATTTAAAGTATAATTATAGATAATAGCCGAATGTAGAAGTATGGTATTGAATTGAATTTACTTTGTAAAACGAAAAGTGTATAAATATGTTTTGGTTGGTATGTGAAGGTAATATGATCTATATGAGTTGTTTCCATTGTTGATGTTATGAAATGAGTGTTGAATTAATGATCATATCTATATCGGGCTTTAAGCGTAGCGAGCTCGTGGACGGTGTTATTTATCGGGCTAAATGCCTAGCGGCCTTGTCTTGCCTGATGTAATCGGGCTATGAGCCTAGCGTGCCTTGTGCCTGATGTATATCAGGCTTATTGCCTAGCAAAGCTTAATACCGGTGATGTGTTATAAATCCTTTACAAGGTGGGATGTAAATACTTAAATAAACAAAATGCTCGGGTAAATATAAAGGTTTATGAATGCAAGGAACAAGGTATGTGATTATCTTTCCTTTCAAATTACATAAGTGGTAGAATGGTTAAATTTTTTGATAATGAGTCTTTATGATATGTGTATTTGAATTATTCATTAATAAGTGTGATATGTATATTGAATATAAGCTTGGTGATATCTTTGAGATTCGGTCAAAGGTAAAAATGTCAAAAGTGAAAGTTATTGAAAATGCATATCTGTATATATATATGATTAATCATATATACTTGCCATATATGTTATACTTCTTAATAAGGTAATATGCGAATACTTAAGGCTTAAAGTGCTGGAAGGGTTGTATACCTTCAATGAGGGAATAATAGATGATAAGTTACATAGACGGCTAAATGTTATTAATTGTTAAATTACTTGAATTTGCAGATATATTTATATATGTATGTGTGCTAAATGTTGGAATATTTGACTGTTGTTTCGTAAATGCTTAAGACTTACTGAGCTAGTGAGCTTATTTCGTGTGTGCTTTTTGTTCTATTTTATAGATTTTCCATCAAGCTACGGGCATCTGAGGATCGTCGGAAAAGTCAACCACACTATCTCCCCTTGTGGTATTTAATCTTAGTTTTGAACCGAAGGCATGTATAGGTAAGACTAAGGTTTAGATTAATGACTTTCGGCCTTGTATATATATGAATAGCCTTGCGAAAATGGCTATTTCTTTTGATTAAGTTTAATTCCTATGTTCTTGATATAATGGATTGATTATGATATTAAGGGATGTGAAATTTGACCATGGTTTAATCATGTATGGAATATGGTCAAATAATATGCCTATTATATCTAGATGTGATGCATTTGGGATAAGTATGATATATTGATATGTTTTGCATTCATATTGATTTGGTTCGAATGAGGTGGATATAGTTGAGATGATGTTCTTTAGGTTGTAAATTAATTTGGTCTATTTGGATTATTAAAAATGCCATGTTAATGTTGATGAGTAGTAAGTTATTTTAGCCTATATTCGGCCATGGTACATATATATTTGATAAGTATGGTTTGATTTTGTGGTTTAAGGCAATTTGGGCCAAAACAATGAATTGATAAGGTATATTGGTTTAATAGACGTTCATGTATGTATAAAATTTCACAGTCTATATGTACAACTGTTTGATGCGTAAATATATGTTTATAATAATAAAGTGTACATGAAAACATTTGTACATGGATTGATTTCAAAAAATGGTATGTGCTAATTTGGTATTTATAAATATTACGTATATATATATATATGGAATGCTTTAAGAATTTTATTTGATTAAATATGTAGGTGACTATTAGATTTTTGTCTGTGTTCATGTTATAGGTGAATAAATGTCTAAATATTATATACTTATGTAGTCGTTGTTTTTTTTTAAATGACCATGTGATTTTATAATGCAAGTTGTTATATTAAGACCTGATAGAATATATATATATATTCATTTGTGATAGCATGAAATGATATGAATTTATCAAGTGTTAGTTGGATGGAGTGTATGGACTTGGTAATTGTTATGGTAAGACCTCGTAACCCTAATCCACCGACGGATACGGGTTAGGGGTGTTACACATATACCAAAATCATTCATGCTAAAGCTAGCACATATCTAGCCACATCTCATGGCTATTTACAACTCTCAAACGTGATTCAAATAACTAGCCTATACATGCCATATTTTATCATATACATCTTTCCAAAATACCCCAAATAGATTGCCGATAGTGTGACTGAGAGGCTGACGATTCCCGGATCCAAGCTAGCTTTACTGACACTGCAAAGCAGAGAAACAAATCACACAGTAAGCTTTATAAAGCTTAGTAAGTTCATAAAATAATACAAGTAATTCATTGTATTGACTCAATGAACAAATTGAACTATCACACAGATAATTTATCGATAATACCCACATTCAACTATATTCATAACTCACTTAGTATTCCATTCATCTACCTTCAATTTCACCAACCACATAGGTATCATACATACCTTTGCCAACAAATAGCTACTATCCAACCATGCTACTCAACTACCCGGTTTTTACATTTCAATCAAACTTTACCATTCTTTTAATTTATTAATACACTTATAAATTTATATCATCACATAGATAAAAGCACAACTAGGCACCTTATTAATCTCTACCTCATACTCAAACATATATATGTATAATTAACTCTTAAATCTATCATCAACCACGTAGGTTCAAATGTACCTTGATCAACATATAACTACTCACCATTCGTATTACTCAATTTGCTCGATATTACTTCTCATTCAACCTTTGCTATACCTTTGACTTATTCGCACACTTAGTGCCAATTTCATAATCGAAACATAATCGTCATCGCACACTTACCGCCAATATGTTAAACCAAACTTTTATCGGTGCTCGCACACACGATGCATATTCGATGAGCCGTAGCTTCTATCTTTTCGCACACACGAGTGCTAATTATTAAAGTCGTAACTTCTATAGTTTCGCACACACAAGCTAATTGTTAAAGCCATAGCTTCTATAGTTTCATACACACAGTGCTAATTGTTAAAGCCGTAGCTTCTATAGTTTCGCACACACGGTGCTAATTGTTAAAGCCGTAGCTTTTATAGTTTCGCACACACAAGCTAATTGTTAAAGCCGTAGCTTCTATAGTTTCGCACACACGAAGCACAATTGTGAAAGCCGTAGCTTCTATAGTTTCGCACACACAAAGCTAATTAACTCAGTATCAACTCAATTTCGCACACATAGTGCCTTAATACTTTAACTTATACTTAAAACATTTTATTCCATTTATATACATTCATTCGTTTCACAACACATAGATATAAATTTAATAGCAAGAATTATATCCAAACTTATATCAATATTGCACACTCAGTGCTAACCACAAAGCCGAAGCTTATATTATTTCGCACACATAGCACTATTCATCTCAGTCACATTTTCGAATACGTACACTTAGTTCTACATAACTTAAGCTCTCACATAGCATTTACCATTCGATATATCATACCAATCATTTCATAATATTAAGCATAGTTAATTACACGTACTATGTCCGAACTTACCTTGGATGTTGAAATACCGAAACGGTCGATTAATCGAGTACTTTGTCTTTGCCTCGATCTCGATTCGAACCTCTCCTTTGCTGGTCTATACACATTCAAATTCAATCCATTCAATCAACAACTCATTCAATTTGGTCCACACTCACTCATTTAGGGTATTTTACAAAATAGCCCTCACATTTTCACATTTTGACACTTTAG
The DNA here is from genome assembly GCA_025698515.1 of Gossypium sturtianum. Taxonomy (NCBI): domain Eukaryota; kingdom Viridiplantae; phylum Streptophyta; class Magnoliopsida; order Malvales; family Malvaceae; genus Gossypium; species Gossypium sturtianum. Next base: position 97,511,121 of record CM046952.1, read on the forward strand.
TCCCTATTTCACAAAATCATCAAATACACAAAATTTCAAAATACATATACTAGCCGAATTCTTCCCATGCTAATACAAGCTCATACATTTCATTTATTTCACATTTTAACCCTTCAATATACACTTTTCACAATTTAGCCCTAATTAGCTAAATTTATCAAAAATTCAAGAACAAAGTATGTTCATCTAGCTCAAATCTTTCTTTTAACACCATAAACCATCACAAAGCTCAATATATCATCAATGACATATCACACAAACATCATCAATTTACAAAATCTATGCATGGGTTTTGTAGAGCACAAAGCAACGATTATAAAAACGTAGAAATTATCAAAAACCGATCAAAAATACATACCCAATTTAAGCATGAACCATGGCCGAATACCAAGCTTCCTTATTTCTTTCTCTTTTCTTTTTGTTTCGGTGGAGATGGATGAACAATCCACTACCCCATTTCTTTTTATTATCATAGTTTATAATATATATAATATATATAATATACTTTAACTTATAAGTTAATATATATATAAACATATATATATACACATATCAACATTTAATGCCGTCCACGACATATAATTTTTGGCTAATTACAACATTAATCCTCCCCTTTATAAAGACAACAACAATTTAGCACTTATAAATCAACATACAGCTTTTACACTTTATACGGTTAAGTCCTTTCTTCTAATTCGACACACCAACAATCAAATTATCATACAAAAATTTCACACACAAAGCTATGTCACGTACTATTCACACAGAAAATATCATTAAAATATTTTTACGACCTCAGATTTGTGGTCCCAAAACCACTGTTCCGACCAGGGTCTAAACCGTACTGTTACAGTTCTTCTTCCTTTTTCTTTTCTTGGTTTTTCGGTATTGAAATGGATGAATTAATGCCCATTTTCATACTTTGATTTTGTTATAAAACATTTTAATACATGAATGACAAAATTAACCTTAATATAAAACATATATAACTTATAAAATTAATTGCATAACCGTCCATAGCCATCCACTATCTTTATTAATGGTATAATTGCCTCATAAGGCCTCAACATTTAAAAGCCAACCCAAATGAATACATTATCATATAGTATGTCACTTTTACCTTTTATACGATTTAGTCTTTTTGTCAAATTAAACACACAGACGGACAAATTAACTTACGGAACTTTAACTCATGCTTAATCACATATCAAAGAAACAAAAAATAATATTAAAATATTTTACTGACTCGGATTTGTGGTCTCGAAACCACTGTTCCGACTAGGGTCTAAACCAGACTGTTACAATTCTCCCCCCTTAGGGATTTTCGTCCCCGAAAATCTTACCATCAACTAGGTTCGGATACTGCTGTCTCATAGAATCTTCAGGCTCCCATTAGCCTCTTCAATTCTGTGTCGATGCCACAACACTTACTAACGGAATTTTCTTTTTTCTTAATACTTTCACTTTCCGAGCTAAGATACGGATCGGTTCTTCTTTGTAGGTCATATCAGATCAGATTTAAATTTCAGACGTAGCAATCACATGTGACGAATCGGATCGATATCTACGGAGCATCGATACATGAAATACATTATGAATCTTTTCAAGCTCGGAGGGCAACAACAATCTATAAGCAACCGACCCAACACGTTCAATAATCTTATAAGGTCCGATGAACCTCAGACTCAACTTGCCTTTACGTCCGAATCTGAGTACTTTCTTCCACGGAGACACTTTCAAAAACACTGTCACCGATCTCAAATTCAATCTCTTTTCATTTCAAGTCCGCATAGGACTTCTGAGGATCAGACGCTGCTTTTAGACTGTCACAGATCACTTTCACTTTCTGCTTAGTATCTTTTATCAAATCAACCTCGTGTAGCTTATTTTCACTGAGTTCGGTCCAATACAGAGGTGTATGACATTTACGTCCATACAAAGCTTCATAAGGTGCTATTCTGATGCTTGACTGAAAGTTGTTATTATAAGAAAATTCAATCAACGGCAAGTACTTATCCCACGTACCATCAAACTCAAGGATGCAACATCTCAATATGTCCTCTAATATCTAAATAATTCATTCAGATTGACCATTCGTTTGCGGATGAAATGCTGTATTGAAATGCAATTTTGTGCCTAAAGCTTCTTGCAATTTCTTCCAAAACCTTAATGTAAATCGCGGATCTCTATCAGACACAATAGACAATGGCACTCCATGCAATCTCATAATCACAGAAATGTAAAGTTTAGCTAACTTTTCAAGTGAGAAATCAGATCGTATCGGAATAAAATGGGCGGATTTCGCCAAACGATCAACTACAACCCAAATCGCATCTTTCTTTCTCGGAGTCAAAGGCAAACCAGAAACAAAATCCATCGTCACTCTATCCCATTTCCACTCGAGAATCGGAATCAGTTGTAACAAACCAGATGGAACCTGATGTTCAGCTTTAACTTGTTGACAGACTAAACATTTCGACACAAAGTCAGAGATATCTCGTTTCATACCAGACCTCCAATAGTGTTGCTTCAGATCATGATACATCTTTGTACTACCCGGATGAACAGATAGACGATTGTTATGTGCTTCATTCAAAATCAACTGAATCAACTTTGGGTTTCTCGAAACACATAATCGATCTCGAAATCTCAAGCAATCATCAACATCAACTCAAAATTCAGAATCAGAGTTCGAATCACACTGAGCTCATTTTGCTATCATTTCATTATCAACTTTCTGAGCATTACAAATTTGTTGTATAAACAACGATTTCGCTTTCAATTCAGCTAACACTGAACTATCATCAGACAGATCTAATTGAGCATTCAAAGTGCGTAGTGCAAACAATGATTTCCTACTCAGAGCATCAGCAACAACATTTGCTTTACCCAGATGATAATCAATTACAAGCTCATAGTCTTTCAACAGTTCTAACCATCTTCTCTGTCGCATATTCAAATCTTTCTGGGTCATCAGATACTTCAAACTTTTGTGATCTGAAAACATGTGACATTTCTCACCAAACAGATAATGACGCCAAATCTTTAATGCGAACACAACCGCAGCTAGTTCAAGATCGTGTGTCGAATAATTCTTTTCATGCGGCTTCAATTGTCTCGAGGCATAAGCTATTAATTTGCCTTCCTGCATCAGAACACATCCTAGACCGTTCAACGAAGCATCACTGTAAATCACAAACTCTTTGCCTAATTCTTGTTGTACTAGCACTGGAGCTTCAGTCAACAGAGTTTTCAATCGATCAAAACTTTTCTGACATTTATCAGACCATTCATATCTCACATCTTTCTAAAGCAATCTAGTTAACGGAGTAGCTATCATTGAGAATCCTTTTACAAACTGATGATAGTAACCAGTGAGTCCCAAAAAACTGCGACCTTTAGACACATTCTTCGAAGGTTTCCATTCCAGAATAGCAGAAATCTTACTCGGATCAACTCTGATTCCTAATGCTGACACAATATGTCCCAGAAAACTAACTTCACGTAACCAGAACTCACATTTGCTAAATTTCGCATACAATTGCTTTTCTCGCAAAGTTTGTAACACGATTCTCAGATGTTCAGCATGTTCAATTTCATCCCGTGAATAAATCAAAATATCGTCAATGAATACAATAAAAAATCAGTCTAGGTACGCTCTAAAAATTCTATTCATCAGATCCATAAAATCAACAAGAGCATTCGTTAGTCCGAAAGGCATAACTAAAAACTCATAATGCCCGTACCTCGTTCTAAAAGTAATTTTTGGAATGTCTGAATCTTTCACTCTTAACTGGTAGCATCCCGATCTCAGATCAATCTTAGAAAACACAGTGGCTCCTTTTAGCTGATCAAACAAATCGTCAATCCTGGGCAACGTATATTTGTTCTTTATGGTCACTTTGTTCAACTGACGATAGTCAATGCACATTCTCATCGTGCCATCTTTCTTTTTCACAAACAGAACGGGAGCACCCCAAGGCGAGAAACTCGATCTAGCGAACCCTCTGTCAGTCAACTCTTGCATCTGTGACTTTAACTCTTTCAACTCTGTTGGTGCCATTCTATACGGAGCTATCGAAATAGGAGTCATACCAGGCAACAGATCAATACCAAATTCAACTTCACGTATCAGAGGTAATCCCAACAATTCTTCAGGGAATACATCAGAAAAATCACAAACAACTGGCACTGATTCAACTTTCTTTTTAGATACTTTCGAATCAATCACATAAGTAAAATAAGCTTCATAACCCTTTTTCACATAACTCTGAGCTTTCAACACAGATATCACAGCAGGCAATCCATTTAAATCATTTGACTCAATACGAACTATTTCACCATTTTGACGACTCAAATCAATAGTGTTTCTTTTACAGTTCACAACAGCGTCATGTAATGTCAACCAATCCATACCCAGAATGATATCAAACTCATCAAATGGTAATAGCATCAGATCAACAGGAAAACAGATATCTCGAAACATTAACGGACAGTTCTTGCATATTTTATCAGCCAGTACACTTTTACCTAAGGGGTTCGATACTTTTATAACAAACTTAGTAGACTCTACGTCCAAAGTCTTACTGGATACCAAATTCATGCATATATACGAATGAGTAGAACCAGCGTTTATTAATGCATTCATAGAAGTATCATAAAGAGTAAAAGCACCTGTAATAACATCGGGAGATGAAGCTTCCTCACAAGCTCGGATGGCATACGCTCTAGCAAGTGCTCTAGCTTCAGATCTTGCAACAGTATCTCTCATAGTTCTCTGACTACCACTAACATTCCTTACATTTTGAGAAGGTTTACCTCTCGCGGGAACATTATCGAATCTCGGATTCTAGGCAGTCTCTTGCTCAACAGATTCTGGGCAATCACGGATAAAATGATCTAATGATCCACATCTAAAGCAAGCTCGATCATTTAATCTATAACTTCTCAGATGCCTTTTTCCATAATGCTTACATTCAGGTTTCTCAGATCGAACATTTCCAACACTTGACATTGATGTTGCCAGAGCTTTGGAACTCAAATGTGATCTAGCTCGATTTCTACTAGAATGTCCCACATTAGTCTTTGAACGGCTATGTTCATCTCTGAATTTCTTCGAAGTAGACTGAAATGATTTGCTTGGAAATATTTTTCTCACATCTTTAACTTTAGATTCAAATTTTATTTTATCTTTCTCGAGTGCCTCAACTTTGCACGCTCGATCAACAAGCACAACGAACTCTTTTATCTCTAGAATCCTAACTAGCAAACGAATATTTTCATTGAGGCCATCTTCAAATCTTTTACACATTATCGCTTCCGATGATACACATTCTCGAGCATACTGACTCAATCTCACGAACTATCATTCATATTCAGTGACAGACATGCGGCCTTGCTTCAATTCCAGAAATTCCTTTCATTTCTGATCAATAAATCTCTCACTGATGTATTTCTTCTGGAACTCAATCTGAAAGAAGTCCCATGTGACTCGCTCTTTCAGAACAACAGAAATCAGAGTTTTCCACCACTGATAGGCCGCATCTCGTAGCAATGATACAACACATTTAACACTTTCCTTCGGAGTCAAAGACATCTCATAAAATACCCGGATAGTGTTTTCTTACCAGAACTCGGCTTTCTCGGCATCGACATCACTGGTAGCCTAAACTCTTTAGCCCCATACTTACGGATTTTGTCAATCGGAGGCTTATACAATAGATTAAGATTTGTAGTCGGAGGCATAGTAGATGTCTGAGGGGGATTAACCGGGGGCGGAGGTTGTGAAACAGCCAGATTATTTCTCACAAACCGAGTGAACCACTCACTCATCATCTGAAAGAAAGCTTGTTTAGCTTCTCCCTCATGACCGCTCGTAGCCGGTCTCGAATCAGAGGGCACTATTGTAACATCCCGATCAGGGCCTAGTCAGAATAGTAGTGCAAGACCACAAACCCGAGTCAGTAAAATTGAGTTCTTAAGGTTTATGACATGTTTGCATCATAGTGCTAAAGTTCCATGTAGAAATTTTCTGAAATTGACATGGAATGATCAAAAAGGACTAAATTACAAAAGTTGCAAAATATGAGTTTCTAGAAGCTTTTTGTATGAAATAGCTTTAGAATATTAATTATGAGTCATTAAATAGCAATTTGCCCAAATTATAATTTTTGGACAAAAATGGACATGAGTTAGTAAAATAGAAATTTTTAAAGAGAAGGGCATTTTAGTCATTTACCATTTAAATGATTAAAATGGGAAAAAGATGATAAAAATTTCATTCATCTTCTTCCTCATTGCCAAAATTTTCTAAGAAACCATAGCTAGGGTTTGTTCATCTTTCAAGCTTGCTAGTAAGTTCATCTTAGCCCTGCTTTTAATATTCTTCGTGTTTTGAAGTTCTCATTATTATGAATTAGATATTTTTAGCTATAAAATAAGCTAAGATGCATGTTAAAAATCTACCCAAGAGTGAAATGCTTGTAAAATGATATTTTATGGAAGTTTATGAGAGTTTGATGTTAGATAAACATCTTTTTCTAAGTGAATTTCATGAAAAATACTAGTAAGGACTAGTTTGTAAAAAATATGAAATTAGTCATACCTATTAGAAATAATGGGAATTGATGATTGCTATAGTAGAGAAAATGAATCAGCTAAGCATGAAGTTTAAGAAAGTTGAATGAGATTCATTTTACGAGCCTTTGGGCAAAAGTGCAAATATGAGAAAGTTTAGGGGCAAAATAGTAATTTTGCCAAAGTATGTGTTAAGAGTCATGATAGTCAATGTGTGTATTAAATGATCTATTTATGATTATAGATCAAGAAAAATGAAGCCCGGATCGAAACCGAGGCAAGAACAAAGTCGAGGGCTAAATTGTATATCTACATACATTTTGTATATCGAGGTAAGTTTGTATGACTTCTAAGCTTTATGATTAATATCATTGAATTGCTTAGTATAATGTACAATATTATTATGAAAATGTTTAACGTTATGTTAAACAAAGTAATCAATGAGATCAAGCATGAGAAAGCCCTGATTGAAGATGAATAGCTTAGGATACTCAATCTATCACATGAAATGAGAAAGTCCGCATAAGTCCAAGCCGAGGCATGGCATCGGCAATTAGACAAGATATCATGTAAGATCAAGACAAGTCTTGGCATTGAAGAGTTGTTATGAGATGAAGACCCATGTAAGTCCAAGCCAAGGCATGGCATTGGTGAGTCTCCAAGCAAAGATGTCATGTAAGTCCAAGGCAAGCTTGGCATTGAAAAGTTATCATGTAAGTCCAAGGCAAGCTTGGCATTGAAAAGCTATCAAGAGAAAGAGATTTCATGTAAGCCCAAGCCAAGGCTCGGCATTGACCAGTTCATGAGCAAAGATACCAAGTAAGACCATGTCAAGACATGGCAATTGTAAGTTCCAAAGGGACTCACGAGAAAGACTTCGTATAAGTCCATGTCAAGACATGGCCTCGAAACCAAGATGAGACATTCCATGTAAGACCGTATCTAGGATATGGCTTTGGTATTGAGTTATGTGAGATGAGATTTAGTATCCTCGGTTATTCATATAAATTCATCGGGCAAACGAGCTAAGTTCAAATGAGATAACAAGAAAGCTAAGTAAGCAAAGTTATTATCAAGTGAAAATGAGTATTATTCATGTTATGAATGATAAATTAGAGATTATGATTATTTTGTAAATGTATGCTGATCAATGTGATCAAGTGATACAGGTACCTTGTTTACCTCACAAGTATGAGACTAGTAAGTATCATGAGATATGTAAGAATCAAGTATGAGCAAGTAAGCTTTATAGCTGAAATTATGATACCATTATTTATGTCAAATGGTTTAATTTAAGCAAGTATGTTGTTATGTGCATTATATGCAAACTTACTAAGCTAAATGCTTACGTCTTTCACTCTTTCTTTCCATGTGGTTCCGCCAAGCTAATCTCATGGATCATTGTCATCGGAGCTAGGAGCACACTATCAATTGCTATTTTGGTATAGCCAAGTTGTTTACATTATGTATGGCATGTATAGGAAGCATTTCATTTTGAGATAAAATGTTGGCTATCAAGCCTAGTATTCTTTTGTATATGGCCAAAGAGATTGGCCTTGAATGATTAAGTATGTATGTTTTTATTTATCAATGAAGTATGCATTCTAGTTCATGAAAGATGTAGTAGTTGAGTTGTTGAATTAAATATTGGTTTGGATACTTGTTTTCAGGGTGGCCATTGTCTTGGTAAATAGCCTCTAAGTGCCCACACGGTTAGACACACGGGCGTGTGTCTAGGCCGTGCGTAACCTGCACCTTAGTCTCATAAGTCAGAATAGGCCACGGGCAAATCCCCCGACCCTGTGTTTAAGCCGTGCATGACACACGGTTAGAACATGGGCGTGTCTCCTGACCGTGTTAATAAGTCAGTATATCAAGGTATAATACACGGTCTAAGTCCACGGGCGTGTCAAGGCCGTGTGTAATTAGTCAGTGTCGACCACGGTCGGAAGACATGGGCGTGTAAAGGGGTGCACGGGCATGTACCAAACCATATGGGCGTGTGACCCCTGCTTTAAAGAAAAGTTTCTGATTAAGTTCCGAAAGTTTTTATATACGTGTATAAGGCCTCGTAGGCCTATGAAATGTATGATTAGACTGAGAAAGAGAAGTTTTTAATTCAGAACAAAATTTTACAGCCCGTAAGTGCATGATTGAGTAAGTTAAAGCATAGTAATATCTCGTATCTGGTCTAAGCCTCGGACTCGGGTATGGGGTGTTACAGCTATCCCTTGCGCGGGAGCAGGCGCATTACTTTCTACATTGTCAGCTGCGGCTCTTTCGGGATCCATTACTATACGGAAATCACATTTCACACGTCAGGATTCATCATACTATCACAGTTCAGATATATGGCATGTATAGCTAGACTTTGACATGCTACGTTAGTCTGAGAATCGACTAAACCGTAGCTCTGATACCAACCAAATGTAACACTTCTAACCCGTATCCGTCACCGAATTAGGGTTAAAGGCGTTACCAGACAGATTAGAAACTTTTAAAGACATTTCATAATACAAGTCATCAATCGCAATCATCGTGTCCTTTAGATAGGTCATCGAGACCTTAATCATGCTTTAGAATAAAGTCTGGACTAAACCGAACACATATGGAATTTCTCAAAAATTTAAAAAATTTTCAACACTATAGAGATCACACGCCCGTGCAGTCTAGCCGTGTGCCTCCCACGGCTACTAGACACACCCATGTGTCTTGGCTGTACCAAAACAGAACATGTATTCTGACTTGTCCACACGGCTACCAGACACGCCCGTGTGCCATGGCCGTGTATAACTAAGCTAGCTACTGACTTGTTCGTATGGCCACCAGGCACGTCCGTGTACCATAGCCGTGTAAAATTAGGCTAGCTACTGACTTAACCACATGGCTACTAGGTACGCCTGTGTACCACAGCCGTGTATGTAACAGCCCGATTTAGGGTCTAGTCAGATTAGTGGTGCGAGACCACAAATTAGAGTTAGTAAAATGAGCTTTTAAGGTATTTGAAATGTTTGCATGATATTATGAAAGTTTCATGTGGAAATTTTATGAAAATTTCCATTAAATGGTCCATTAGGACTAAATTGCAAAAGTTGCAAGATATGAGTTTCGAGAAGCTTTTTGTATAAAATAGCTTTGGATTTGTAATTAGAAGTCCTTAAGTAGCAATTTGCCCAAATTATAATTTTTGGACAAAAATGGACATGAGTTAGTAATATTTGAAAGTTTAGTAAAAAGGGCATTTTGGTCATTTGGCTTTTTATTGATTAAAAAGGATGAAATAAGTCAAAATTCATGTTCATCTTCTTGAAGCTTGGCCGAAACTTTGAAGAACTCCATAGCTAGGGTTTATTGAAAATTTCAAGCTCATAGTAAGTGCATCCTAGCCTCGTTTTTAATATTCTTCGTATTTTTGGAGTTCTCGTAACATGAATTAGATATTTTTAGCTATAAGATGAGCTAAGATGCATGTTCAAAAATCTACCCATGTATGGTATATTTGTAAAATGATGTTTTATGGAAGATTATGAGAGTTTGATGTTTGATAAACATCTTTTTCTAAGTGAATTTCATGAGAAATGCTAGTAGGGACTAGTTTGTAAAATTTATGAAATTTGTCATACATGGTAGAAATTGTAAGAATTTGATATTGCAATAGTTGAGACTATTAATCAGCTAAGCATGAAGTATTAGAAAGTTGAATGAAAATCATTTTACGAGCCTTGGGGCAAAAGTGTAATCATGGGAAAGTTTAGGGGCTAAATAGTAATTTTGCCAAAGTATGTGTTAAGAGTCAATTTAGTCAATATGAGTATTAAATGAGTTAAATTATTATTATAGGTCAAGAAAAACGAAGCCTGGACCGAAACTGAGGCAAGAACAAAGTCGAGGACTAAATTGCATATCTACCTATATTTTGTACATTGAGGTAAGTTTGTATGATTTCTAAGCTTTATGATTAATATCATTGAATTGCTTAGTATAATGTACAACATTACCATGAAAATGTTTAATGATATGTTAACAAAGAAATCAATGAGATTAAGCATGAGAAAGTCCCGATTGAAGTTGAATTACTTAGGATACTCGATCTATCACATGAGACAAGAAAGTCTGTATAGGACCAAGCCAAGGCATGGCATCGGCAATCAAGCAAGTTATCATGTAAGACCAAGACAAGTCTTGGCATTGAAGAGTTATTATGAGATGAAGACCCATATAAGCCCAAGCCAAGGCATGGCATTGGTGAGTCTCCAAGCAAAGATGTCATGTAAGTCCAAGACAAGTCTTAGCATTAAAAAGTTATCATGAGATAGAGATTTCATGTAAGTCCAAGCCAAGGCTCGGCATTGACCAGTTCACGAGTAAAGATACCAAATAAGACCATGTCAAGACATGGCAATGGTAAGTTCCCAAGGGAACATATAAGTAAGACTTTGTGTAAGTCCATGTCAAGGCATTGCATCGATACCAAGATGAGAGATCCCATGTAAGACCATATCTAGGATACGGCTTTGGCATCGAGTTACATGTGAGATGAGATTCAGTATCCTCGATTATTTATAGTAATTCATCGGGCAAAATAAGTAAAGCTATTATCAAGTTGAAAATGAGTATTATTCATGTTATGAATGATGAATTAGAGATTATGATTATTATAGTAAAGTATACTAATTTATGCGATCAAGTGATACAGGTACCTTGTTTACCTCACGAGCATGAGACTAGTAAGAATCATGAGATATGTAATAATCAGTAAGAGTAAGTAAGCTTTAATAGCTGAAATTATGATGCCAAATGTTTTATGTTAAGCGAGTATGTTTCTATGTGCATTATTTGCAAACTTACTAAGCTAAATGCTTACGTCTTTATTTCTTTCTTTCCATGTAGTTTCACCAAGCTAATCTCGTGGATCATCGTTATCGGAGCTCGAAGCACACTATCAATCGCTATTTTGGTATAGCCAAGTTGTTCATATTAAGTATGGCATGTAGTGGAAACATTTCATTTTGAGAATATGTCTTAAAAAGGGGCAATAGTATGGGCTATCAAGTTCATTATTGTTTTGTATATGGCTAAGCGATTTGCCAAGATTGACTAAGTATGTATGTTTATTGATATCAATGAATCATGTAGTGTTGTTCATGAAAGATGTAGTATTTTGAGTTGTTGAATTGAGTATGAGATTGATCATGATTCAGGGTGGCAATTGGCTTGGTAAATAGCCCACATGTGCCCACATGAATGGACACACGGGCGTGTGTCTAGGCCGTGCGTCCCCTGCAACTTAGTACCTTAAGTCAGAATAAGCTACGGGTTAGTCCCACGGCCGTATGTTTAGGCCGTGTGTGACACACGGTTAGCACATGGGCGTGTGCCCTGGCCGTGTGAAGTCTGCACCTTGCACTTGTAAATTGGATTGTCACATGGCTGAAGTACACGGGCGTATGTATGGATCGTGTGGATAAGTCAGAATGCCAAAGTTTAGCACACGGGCCAAAGCCACGGGCGTGTCAAGGCCGTGTTAATTTAGTCAGTGTCGACCACGGGTGGAAGACACGGGCATGTCTTGGGGGTACAGGGCGTGTCCCAAGTCACATGGGCGTGTGACCCCTGTTTCAAGGAAAAGTTCCCAATTGAGTTTCGAATGTTTCCGGATAGATGTTTAAGGCCTTGTAGGCCCATGAAACGTATGTTTTGATTAAGAAAGAGGAGTTTCTGTTTCGAAACAAAAGTTTACAGCTCGTAAGTTCATGTTTCCTTAAGATCAAGTATGGTAATGTCTCGTATCTAGTCTATCTTGGACGTGGATATGGAGTGTTACATTTAGTGGTATCAGAGCCACGGTTTAGTCGGTTCTAGGAATAACGTAGCACGAGCACGAGTCTAGCTATACATGCCATACGTAAGAATGTTTTTATAATGATAGTGTGACGACTTTTGATGACTTAAATTATGTTTATACATATTGTAAATGGATTCCGAAAGAGTCATAGCGGATGACGTGAAAATAACGCTACCGGCTCCTCCGACGCGTGAAAACGCTACCGGCTCCGCTGAAGGGACGGTGCCTAACGAGAATGAGAATAGACCCACTACGGTGAGTCAGAGGGGAGGAGAAGAGGCTAGAGAAGCCTTCCTCCATATGATGAACACATGGTATACGGAGTTCGTTTGCACGAACCCGAATGCTCAAACCCCTCCACCTCCGTCTATTCCTCAACCTATCCCAGTAGCCCCTCAAGTAGTAGAGGTGGTAAGAGGAGAGAAGCCACCGGTTGATAGGATCAGGAAACATGGGGCAGAAGAATTCCAGGCCAGAAAGGATGAGGATTCAAAAAAGGCGAGTTCTGGTTGGAAAATACCATTAGGGTATTCAATGAATTGTCATGCACGTCTGAGGAATGCATGAAGTGTGTAGTCTCTCTTTTAAGAGATTCTGCGTACCAATGGTGGAACACTTTAGTGTCAGTGGTACCATGAGAAAAGATCATGTGGGAGTTCTTTCAAGAAGAGTTCAGAAAGAAGTATATCAGTCAAAGATTTATCAATCAGAAGAGAAAGGAATTTCTAAAACTGAAGCAAGGCAAGATGTCCGTAAATGATTATGAGCGTGAGTTTGTACGACTCAGTAAATACGCTCGAGAGTGTGTATCCACCAAGGCCATCATGAGCAAGAGATTCAAAGATGGGCTAAATGAGGACATCAAATTGTTTGTTGCTGTCCTAGAACTGAAGGAATTCGTTGTGCTAGTAGAGAGGGCTTGTAAAGCCGAAGAACTAGTAAAAGAGAAAAAGAATGTTGAGATTGAGTCTCGTGACTCGAAGAAGAGACAGTGGAATAAGTCATTCCAATCTTCTTCCAAGAAGCCAAGAGATTTTTCCCCCCGATCAAGTAGAAACAAGTGTAAATCATATTCGAGAAATAAGGCACAGACTACTTCAGTTGCTAGTGTGGGGAACATTCGATCGGATAGACCCGAATGCCCCCAGTGTGGCAGACGTCATCTTGGAGAATGTCGAGCACATGAAAATGCATGTTTTAGATGTGGTGCCCAAGACCACTACATAAAAGATTGTCCTTAGATGACAAAAGAAGAGAGAACTCAGAACCCGAGATCCGAGAATATGGTCAGAGGAAGACCGCAGAGAAACCCTGGAAGTGGGGCAAGAGGAAGAGGTAACCCTAGAGAGCAGGCCGCGAGACCTGAGGGTAGGGCACCTGCAAGGACTTTTGCCGTTCGCGCTCGTGAAGAGGCATCTTCCTCGGATGTTATTACGGGTACCTTTTCTCTTCATGATATTAAAGTTATTGCTTTAATAGATCCTGGATCCACACACTCTTATGTTTGCATGAAACTAGTATCCAGTATGAGTATGCCTATAAAGTTTACAGAATTCGTGATTAAGGTGTCTAATCCTTTAGGCAAAAGTGTTTTAGTTGATAAAGTGTGTAATGATTGCCCATTGATGATTAGAGGTCATTATTTTAAAGCAAACCTTATGTTGTTACCATTTGATGAGTTTGACATTATTCTTGGTATGGACTGGTTGACCACCCATGATGTAATAGGTAATTGTGGGAAGAAATACATTGAGATGAGATGTGAGAATGGGGACATTCTCCATGTAGAATCAGATGATCAAGGTAGATCGCCGATAATGATTTCTCATATGACGGCACAGAAATACATAAGAAAAGGGTATGAGGCATATCTGGCTTTTGTGATGAATGATAGAGAAATAGAATTAAAGATTGAGTCAGTACCGATAGCATGTGAGTACCTGGATGTTTTTCCCAAGGAATTACCAGGATTACCACCAGTTAGAGAGGTTGAATTCAACATTGAGCTAGCTCCTGGTACTTCACCAATATCTATTACTCCTTACAGAATGGCTCCAACAGAGTTGAGAGAGTTGAAGTCACAGTTGCAAGAGTTAACGGATAAAGGCTTTGCAAGATCAAGTTGTTCTCCATGGGGTGCTCCAGTTTTATTTGTGAAAAAGAAAGATGGCACCATAAGATTGTGCATAGATTACCGTCAGCTTAATAAAGTGACAATAAAGAACAAGTACCCCTTGCCTAGAATCGATGACTTATTCGATCAATTGAAGGGAGCTAATGTGTTCTCCAAAATAGATTTGAGATCAGGGTACTACCAGTTGAGAGTAAAGGATTCAGATGTATCCAAGATCGCTTTTCGAATAAGGTATGGGTATTACGAGTTCTTAGTCATGCCCTTTGGATTGACTAATGCTCCTGCAATATTCATGGACTTAATGAACCGCATCTGTAGACCATACCTCGACAAGTTTGTAGTCGTTTTTATTGACGACATATTTATTTATTCCCGAGATGAGAATGAGCATGCTGAGCATCTATGAACGGTTTTACAGACTCTACGAGAAAAACAATTGTATGCCAAATTCAGTAAAAGTGAATTTTAGCTCAAGGAAGTAGGATTTCTCAGACATATTATCTCGGGAAAAGGAGTTCGAGTAGACCCAAGTAAGATTTCAGCTATAATGGATTGGAAGCCACCGAAGAATATCTCTGAGATTAGAAGTTTCCTAGGCCTAGCCGGCTATTACAGACGATTTGTCAAGGGGTTTTCCATGATTGCAACCCCAATGACGAAGTTGTTACAAAAAAATGTGAAGTTTGAGTGGACAGAAAGATGCCAACAAAGTTTCAAGAAACTGAAAGCATTGTTAACAGAAGCTCCAGTTTTAGTACAACCCGATATGGGGAAAGAATTCGTATTTTACAGCGATGCATCCTTAAATGGATTAGGTTGTGTGCTTATGCAAGAGGGAAAAGTGATTGCTTATGCCTCAAGACAGTTGAAGCCTCATGAGAAGAATTATCCGACACACGATCTAGAGTTGGCTGCCATAATCTTCGCATTGAAGATATGGAGACACCATCTATATGGTGAGAGATGTCGGATTTTCACCGATCACAAAAGTCTAAAATACTTGCTGACGCAAAAAGAGTTGAACTTGAGGCAACGGAGATGGTTAGAGTTAATAAAAGACTATGAGTTGGTCATTGACTACCATCCGGGAAAGGCGAATGTGGTCGCCGATGCTTTAAGCAAAAAGTCCCTATTTGCATTAAGGGCAATGAATTCACGGATGACTTTATTTAATGATGGTTCTAATCTAGCTGAGTTTAGAGCTGGATCAGTATTCCTCCAAGAGATCTTTGAGGCTCAGAAAGAAGATAGCGAATTGCAAGCCAAGAGAGCTCAGTGCGACTCAGGTGTTGAATCTAACTTTCAGATTAATTCTGATGGATGGTTGATGTTTAAAGATAGAGTTTGTGTACCAAGAAAGGGAGAGCTTATTCAGAGAATTTTGCATGAGGCACATAATGGATGTTTATCTATACATCCGGGTGGTACCAAGATGTATAATGACTTGAAGCAACAGTATTGGTGGCCGAGAATGAAGAAAGATATTTTAGAATTTGTTTCCAAATGCATGATTTGTCAGCAAGTAAAGGCTGAACACCAAGTACCTTCAGGTTTGCTTCAACCCATTTTGGTTCCCAAATGGAAATAGGACCGTATCACCATGGATTTTTTAATAGGTTTACCGTTATCACTAAGTAAGAAAGATGCTATATAGGTTGTAGTTGATAGACTCACGAAGTCAGCCCATTTTCTACCTGTACGAGTGGATTACTCACTTGACAAGTTGGCAAACTTGTATGTTTCTGAAATAGTAAGGCTTCACGGAGTTCCCTTGTCAATCATATCGGATAGTGATCCGAGATTCACATCCAGATTTTGGAAGAAGTTACAAGAGGCCACAGGTACAAAGTTGAACTTTAGTACTGACTTTTCATCCTCAAACCGACGGCGATCACTGAGAGGTTAATACAAGTACTTGAGGATATGCTCGGTGTTGTATTCTCGAATTCCAAGGTAGTTGGGAAAAGTTTCTCCCATTGGTAGAATTTGCCTACAATAATAGCTTTCACAAGCTTAAAGATGGCGCCTTATGAGGCTCTATATGGGCGTAAGTACGTAACGCCTTTATATTGGATTGAATTCAAGGAAAACCAAATTCACTGGTTGATTTGGTTAGAGAAGTCAAGAGAAAGTGAAAGTGATACGAGAGTGTTTAAAAGCTACAAAGAGATGACAGAGTAAATCCTACTCGGATTTAAAGAGAAAGAGATAGAGTATCAAGTCGGGGATAAAGTTTTCTTGAAAGTGTCGCCATGGAGAAAAGTTCTCGATTAGTAGGAAGGCAAGTTGAGTCCACATTTCATTGGACCATATGAGATTACCGAGAAAG
The DNA here is from genome assembly GCA_025698515.1 of Gossypium sturtianum. Lineage (NCBI taxonomy): Eukaryota > Viridiplantae > Streptophyta > Magnoliopsida > Malvales > Malvaceae > Gossypium > Gossypium sturtianum. Next base: position 97,528,005 of record CM046952.1, read on the forward strand.
TTGGGCCGGTAGCTTACCGATTGGCTTTGCCATCTGAGTTAGAAAAGATACATGATGTGTTTCACGTATCTATGTTGCGACGCTACCGATCCGATCCTTCACATATAATTGCCCCGTCAGAGATAGAGATTCGTCCCGACATGACTTATGGTGAAGAACCAGTTAAGATTTTAGCTCGGGAGGTTAAGCAGCTAAGAAATAAAAGTATTGCCCTAGTAAAAGTATTGTGGAAAATATATGGGATATAAGAAGCTACATGGGAACCAGAAGAGAGCATGAGAAACCAGTACCCAAACCTATTTGCTGGTAAGATTTTCGTGGATGAAAATCCCTAAGGGGGGAGAATTGTAACAGCCCGATTTAGGGTCTAGTCGGATTAGTGGTGCCAGACCACAAATTTGAGTTAGTAAAATGAGCTTTTAAGGTATTTGAAATGTTTGCATGATATTATGAAAGTTTCATGTGGAAAGTTTATGAAAATTTCCATTAAATGGTCCATTAGGACTAAATTGTAAAAGTTGCAAGATATGAGTTTCTAGAAGCTTTTTGTATAAAATAGCTTTGGATTGGTAATTAGAAGTCCTTAAGTAGAAATTTTCCCAAATTATAATTTTTGGACAAAAATGGACATGAGTTAGTAATATTTGAAAGTTTAGTAAAAAGGGCATTTTGGTCATTTGGCTTTTTATTGATTAAAAAGGATGAAATAAGTCAAAATTTATGTTCATCTTCTTGAATCTTGGTCGAAACTTTGAAGAACTCCATAGCTAGGGTTTATTCAACTTTTCAAGCTCATAGTAAGTGCATCCTAGCCTCGTTTTTAATATTCTTCGTATTTTTGGAGTTCTCGTAACATGAATTAGCTATTTTTAGCTATAAGATGAGCTAAGATGCATGTTCAAAAATCTACCCATGTATGGTACGTTTGTAAAATGCTATTTTATGGAAGATTATGAGAGTTTGATGTTAGATAAACATCTTTTTCTAAGTGAATTTCATGAGAAATGCTAGTAGGGACTAGTTTGTAAAATTTAAGAAATTTGTCATACATGGTAGAAATTGTAAGAATTTGATATTGCAATAGTTGAGACTATAAATCACCTAAGCATGAAGTATTAGAAAGTTGAATGAAAATCACTTTACGAGCCTTGGGGCAAAAGTGTAATTATGAGAAAGTTTAGGGGCGAAATAGTAATTTTGCCAAAGTATGTATTAAGAGTCAATTTAGTCAATATGAGTATTAAATGAGTTAAATTATTATTATAGATCAAGAAAATGAAGCCCGGGCCGAAACCGAGGCAAGAACAAAGTCGAGGACTAAATTGCATATCTACCTATATTTTGTACATTGAGGTAAGTTTGTATGATTTCTAAGCTTTATGATTAATATCATTGAATTGCTTAGTATAATGTACAATATTACCATGAAAATATTTAATGATATGTTAACAAAGAAATCAATGAGATTAAGCATGAGAAAGTTCCGATTGAAGTTGAATTACTTAGGATACTCGATCTATCACATGAGACAAGAAAGTCCGTATAAGACCAAGCCAAGGCATGGCATCGACAATCAAGAAAGTTATCATGTAAGACCAAGACAAGTCTTGGCATTGAAGAGTTATTATGAGATGAAGACCCATATAAGCCCAAGCCAAGGCATGGCATTGGTGAGTCTCCAAGCAAAGATGTCATGTAAGTCAAAGACAAGTCTTGGCATTGAAAAGTTATCATGAGATAGAGATTTCATGTAAGTCCAAGCTAAGGCTCGGCATTGACCAGTTCACGAGTAAAGATACCAAATAAGACCATGTCAAGACATGGCAATGGTAAGTTCCCAAGGGAACATATAAGTAAGATTTTGTGTAAGTCCATGTCAAGGCATGGCATCGATACCAAGATGAGAGATCCCATGTAAGACCATATCTAGGATACGGCTTTGGCATCAAGTTATATGTGAGATGAGATTCAGTATCCTCGGTTATTCATAGTAATTCATCGGGCATAATAAGTAAAGCTATTATCAAGTTGAAAATGAGTATTATTCATGTTATGAATGATGAATTAGAGATTATGATTATTATATTAAAGTATACTGATCTATGTGATCAAGTGATACAGGTACCTTGATTACCTCACGAGCATGAGACTAGTAAGAATCATGAGATATGTAATAATCAGTAAGAGTAAGTAAGCTTTAATAGCTGAAATTATGATGCCAAATGGTTTATGTTAAGCGAGTATGTTTCTATGTGCATTATTTGCAAACTTACTAAGCTAAATGCTTACGTCTTTATTTCTTTCTTTCCATGTAGTCCCGCCAAGCTAATCTCGTGGATCATCTTCATCGAAGCTCGAAGCACACTATCAATCGCTATTTTGGTATAGCCAAGCTGTTCATATTAAGTATGGCATGTATAGAAAACATTTCATTTTGAGAATATGTCTTAAAAAGGGTCAATAGTATGGGCTATCAAGTTCATTATTGTTTTGTATATGGCTAAGCGATTTGCCAAGATTGACTAAGTATGTATGTTTATTGATATCAATGAATCATGTAGTGTTATTCATGAAAGATGTAGTAATTTGAGTTGTTCAATTGAGTATGAGATTGATCATGATTCAGGGTGGCAATTGGCTTGGTAAATAGCCCAGATGTGCCCACACGAATGGACACACGGGCGTGTGTCTAGGCCGTGCGTACCCTGCACCTTAGTACCTTTTGTCAAAATAGGCTACGGGTTAGTCCCACTGCCGTATGTTTAGGCCGTGTGTGAGACACGGTTAGCACATGGGCGTGTGCCCTGGCCGTGTGAAGTCTGCACCTTGCACTTGTAAATTGGTTTGTCACATGGCTGAAGTACACGGGCGTGTGTATGGACCGTGTGGATAAGTCAGAATGCCAAAGTTTAGCACACGGGCCAAAGCCACGAGCGTGTCAAGGCCGTGTGAAATTAGTCAGTGTCGACCACGGGTGGAAGACACGGGCATGTCTTAGGGGTACACGGGCATGTCCCAAGTCACATGGGCGTGTGACCCCTGTTTCAAGGAAAAGTTCCCGATTGAGTTCCGAATGTTTTCGGATAGATGTTTAAGGCCTCGTAGGCCCATGAAACGTATGTTTTGATTAAGAAAGAGGAGTTTCTGTTTCGAAACAAAATTTTACAGCCCGTAAGTTCATGTTTCCTTAAGATTAAGTATGGTAATGTCTCGTATCCAGTCTCAGTCTCGGACGTGGGTATGGGGTGTTACAGTGTAAGCAAAACAGGCCATTTGCAAGGCCATAATGCCACCCACATTAGGGGCATACCTACAAGCAATATACCAATGCACATCATACACAATTGACAATCAAAGAGCCAAATGATCAACAAATCTCCACATTCAATTTCATTTCCATTCATGCCAATTTGCACAACTAAACACATACATATATTCAAGCATGATTCATCCATATTTACCTTTCTTATAACCATTTCTTTAATCAAACAAACATACTCATAATGCATTCATATGCTTACCATAGCCTTGACCATTTCATAGTCATGTGATCATACCAAAACCAACATCATATACCATATTCACAAATGCATAATACCAACATATAACTAGCCACATCACATAGCTAATTTCATCTCAAACATATACCAAATGACTAGCCTATACATGCCATATTTAGCTATATACACATTTTCAAAGTACCAAAACAAGTTTGAGTAGTGTGATGACGATCCTCGATGGCCCCCGAGCCTTCAGTAGCTTTGACGATCTATAAAACAGAGCAAACATACACACAGAGTAAGCTTTCCAAAAGCTTAGTATGCCATATAGAAATAAACTTAACATTTAAGCATTCAAGACATATAATCAATATGAATTCACTAAAAGCTCAATTGCATAGCCATAATTCTTCTTGGCACATTTACTTAACAATTCATCTTTCAATCTTGTATATCATCATATACTTGCTAGGTCATAGCTTTTCCATTCATGTATCACATTTACATTCTCATATTCAAATACACAATTCATCTAGTTAAGTTTATGAATACACTTACCTTCTTATACACATAAAGTGTATTTATCAGACATACCTAACATAGATATGCAAACCATATAGTCATTCGTATCTCGGACTTGCCCATTGAATCGTTCGAAATCTAATAGGATACTCAGAGTGATCGGAATAGTCGTACAAGGCCAACGTCCCAGACGTGGTCTTACATGTAACCAGATATCGATGCCACTGTCCCAGACAGGGTCTTACACGAATCAATACGATGCCAATGTCCCAAACATGGTCTTACACGTAAATCTCATATCGATGCCAACGTCCCAAACGTAGTCTTACATGAAATCTCAAATCAATGCAAATGTCCCAGACGTGGTCTTACATGATATCACATATCAGACACCTATGTCATGACATTTACTATCCTATCTATTCCTAGGTTCAAACGGGACTTCTCGGACGTTGACACTATGTCTATTCTATCTCAGAATTCATGTATACATCATCTCACGTGCATCCATCCTTATCAATAGTCATATGAACATATATAATTCAATACAAATATATTTATTTTTATATCGACTTACCTCGAGTTTAATTTAACGGAAACAAATACGGCTACTCGATTACTTTCGATTTCCCGCGATCTAAGTCCATTTTCTTAGGTTCTTGATCTATACATATTTAAATTTAACCCTTTTATTTATTAACTTATTCAAATCAATCCAAAAACACATATTTAGGGTAATTTACAAATTAACCCCCACATTTTCACATTTGGACAATTTAGTCCCTATTTCACAAAATCACAAAATATATCAAATTCCATATCACCCATGCCAAGCCAAATTTCACCCATGTTCATATGAGTCTATACATTTCATTTATTTCACAATTTAGTCCTTCAAAATATTATTTTCATAATTTAGCCCTAATTAGCTAAATTTAACAAAAATTTAAGAACAAAACATGTTCATTAAACACATATCTTTCATTTAACACCTAAACTCATCACAAATCTCACCATTTCATCAATGGCACATTTCATAAACATCATCAATTCTTCAAATTACAACATGGGCTTGATAATAGACTAATCAACAATTGCAAAAACATAGAAATTATCAAAAATCGAGTCAAAATCATACCTTAATCAAGCTCAATATCGACCGAAACCTAAGTGTTCTTCTTCCTTTTTCTTTTCTCAATTTTTCGGTAATGAAATGGATGAATTAATGCCTATTTTCATACTTTTTTTTTGTTATAAAACATTTTAATACATGAATGACAAAATTAACCTTAATATAAAACATATATAACTTATAAAATTAATGGCATAACCGTCCATAGCCATCCACTATCTTTATTAATGGCATAATTGCCTCATAAGGCCTCAACATTTAAAAGCCAACCCAAATGAATACATTATCATATAGTATGTCATTTTTACCTTTTATATGATTTAGTCCTTTTGTCAAATTAAACACACAGACAGACAAATTAACTTACAGAACTTTAACTCATGCTTAATCACATATCAAAGACACATAAAATAATATTAAAATATTTTACTGACTCAGATTTGTTATCCCGAAACCACTGTTCTGACTAAGGTCTAAACCAGACTGTTATACTGACGGCCATAGACAGAACTATCCAAGCCTTTGGTATCTCCTATCAATTTTTCCTTGGCAGCTTGGTCATCCAACTCTGAGGAGATAAGATCCACTGTCATCATCATGGATCCTGCAAGAGAGACCCTGCGAATTCCTCATAGCCTTAAAACGGTTACTTGGTCCCTTAAGAGTTTTGTTAATCTTCTAACCACCCTTAGGGTCCCTTGCTTTTCCACCATTATCATGACTATTAACCAAGTTAAAAGTATCTCTCGAATTAGCAGCTTTATTAACGTCCTTTACCCCAATTAAAGTCGAACTAGAGGTAGCATGAAAGGTAATTACCGAATGGTTGTTAGAGTCGAGAAGACCTTCACTTATGGGCACTGCCACAGCTTCCATTTCTTCAAATGTAGGATTAAAATGTAGGGATTTTTTATCATTAAAACCTGCAGGAACCATGAGTACAGAATCACCCAAATTTCTAACTTTCAGATCGTTAATTCGAGCAGACTGTACAGTAGCAGTATCGGCTTGCCCAATGTTAGATTGGATCGTCCCACCTAATAAATGGTCCTCCAAAATTACATTTGGCCCAGGCTTACTGCTGGGTCCTGAACTCTTATAACGCCCCAAAATCTAAGTAATTATTTTTGTATGTTTGTAGCACAAATATCTGCCTGTCTCAGGGGTTAAGTGATTTGGGTGTGTTTGGGAGTGTCTGAGAAGTCTTGGGTTCAAGCCTAGGCATGTGCAAAAATTTTTTTCTTAAGGAATAAACCCTTGTCTCTAGTTAGTAGGCTTTTAAATTATTGTGGGTAAAGCATGACATATAGAATGGGCCTGCTGGTCTAGGGGGTAAGTGGCGTGTTACCTTTGCCAGAGGACTGATGTTCGAATCCTGGTGGGGGTAGTGGAGTTTTTATCTTGCTGCTGTGCCGTGGGGGTGTTGTGAGTTGACTGAAACACTAAAGTGGTTGAGGAGAATTCATATTAGGTAGTTGAGGGGAGGTGTGGTCGGTTGGAGAGATTGGAGGAGAGATTTTTGGAGAAAATCAAGGGAAGTGAGAGGAGAGGGAGTGTTGTGCCAAAATTGGACTTTGGGCACCCAAGAATTCGGCCAGAGTGGTATGCTCCTCATTTGTTTTATTTTCCTTCTTTTTACTTGAAGGCCGAATGTGGTAAGGGTGCATTCGAGTATTCTTTGTGTAACAGTCCGGTTTATACCCTAGTCGGAACAGTGGTTTCGAGACCACCAATCCAAGTCAATAAAATATTTTAATATTATTTTCCATGCTTCTGATATGTGAATTAGTATGTGTGAAATTTCTGTGAGTTAATTTGTCCGTTTATATGTTCAATTTGAGGAAAGGATTAAATTGCATTGAATGCAAATTTGCATGTTTTATGAAAAGACACCTATTTGAGATGACTTTTAAATGAGGAGTCCTTAAAAGGTAATAAGCCCATTATTTGAGTAAGTGGATGAACATGGTAAAAAATAACCTTATATGATATGTTTTATGCATTTAGAATTTAAGGTTAATTTTGTAAATGGATTAATAACTTGATTTTTAATGAAACCAAAAGTATGAAATTAGATAAGGTCATCATCTTCTTACCGAAAATCAAAGGAAAATAAGGGTTTAAAAGCTTTCACACATTCGGCACTTGCAAGCTTTAATTAAGGTATGTTTTGACTTTGGTTTTTGATGATTTTTATGTTTTTGAGATTGTTGCTTAGTCTACTATCAAGACCATGTTGTAATTTGAAGAATTGATGATGTTTATGAGATGTGCCATTGATGACATGGTGAGCTTTGTGATGAGTTTTGGTGTTAAATGAAAGATATGTGTTTAATGAACATGTTTTGTTCTTGAATTTTTGGTGAATTTAGCTAATTAGGGATAAATTGTGAAAATAATATTTTGAAGGACTAATTTGTGAAATAAATGAAATGTATGGATTGATATGAGTATAGTGTGTGTTCGGATAAGCATGGGTATATGATAATTTTATGTATTTTGTGATTTTGTGAAATAAGGACTAAAATGTCCAAATGTGAAAATGTGAGGGTTCATTTGCAAATTGCCCTAAATATGTGTTCTTGGACTGAATTGAATGAATTAGTGAATAAATGGATTAAATTCGAATATGTATAGATCAAGAACCAAAGAAAACGAACTTAGATCGCGAGAAAGCAAAAGTAGTCGAATAACCGAATCCGATCAACTAACCAAATCCGAGGTAAGTCGATATACAAATAAATGTATTTGAATTGACTTATTTGTGAATATATGAAATTTGAATTGTTATGAATAATACTAGAAATGATGAATATATGAATTCTGAGAAAGTATCGAGAGATGATTAATGTCCGAGAAGTCCCGTCTGAACTTAGGAATAGATAGGGTAGCATATGTCATGACATAGGTGTCCGATATTTGATATCATGTAAGACCACGTCTGGGACGTTGGCATTGATTCGAGATTTCATATAAGACCACGTCTGGGACATTGACATCGATATGAGATTTACGTGTAAGACCATATCTGGGACATTGGCATCGTATTAATTTGTGTAAGACCCTGACTGGGACAGTGGCATCGATATCTGATTACATGTAAGACCACGTCTGGGACGTTGGCATTGTACGATTATTCTGAGCACTCTGAGTATCCTATTTAGTTCTGAACGGTTCAACAGGCAAGTCCGAGAAATGAACGACTATGTGATTTGTATATCGGTTTCAGGTACGTTTGATATGTACACATTGTGTGTATAAGAAGGTAAGTATATTCATTGTAACATCCTGGAAAGGGCCTATGCATTTTCGGTTTACTTCTACGAAGTGACATGTTTTAGGTACTAAGAATAAATTTTGAATATTTTTGGAAACCCGGAAATGAATGAAAATGAGTTAGAAATGAACTTTTTTGGAAACCTGAAAATGTATGAAAATGGATGGAAATGATTTGGAAATGATTCAAAATAGGAAAGTGAACATTTCTGGAAACTTGGAAATGTAAGAAAATGTCAAGTTTACAGAGCCGAACGAAAATTTTTGGAAACTTAGAAATGACCTAGAAATGACGAGTTTTAAGGTTTAAAAGGGGAAATTAAGGCAAGGTGGCCTTAAAAGAAAAAGTTTGTGAAATTTGACACACAAACAGGCTTGGAAAAGTGGTCTGAAGATGCCACTTAGGGCCTATGGAAATGGCGCCATATGCAAGAGGAATGGGCCTGAGTTCGAGTCACTTGGGAAGCAAATAAAGGAGGTTTTATTTTTGCTTCCTAAGACTCGAGGTGGACGGCACATGGCTATAAATTATGAGCTTTTATTATTTTATAAATAGTGGATAAATAAGGGATTTATTTATCATTATTTTTGTTGGATTAAATTCTTTTAATTTGAATAAAGAGATAAAGAGGAAAATAAGGGAGAAGTGATGGCCAAGTAAGGGACTTTGAGTTTAATAATTTCGGCTAAGTAAGGATAGTTGCTGAATTATCTTTTATTTTAAGTGATAATTAAAGGATAAAGTTATCAGATAGAGGAGTGGTGGCCAAGTAAGGGACTCCTTAGATGATAATTTCGGCTATAAAAGGAAGGAAGGAGGGCTACTCATCAATTTGTGCTTCCTCCTTTCTCTGCCGAATTCTTAGTGCTCTCTTCTCTTCTTTTCTTTCTTTTCTTTTGTCAAGTCGAGATTAAGTAATTGTTGGAACCTAGCCGAATATTTTCCTCTCCATTAGAAGCCATAGCCGAATCTCCCTGTGAATCTAAGCAAGGAAGTAGTCGACTGAAGTATTAAGGGGATCTCTCGGGTTTCTACAACTGTCGACTACAAGGAGGAATATTTCGGGATCTAAGGTAAGAAACTATAAGATCCAAAGGTCTTGTTTTAAGTTTTAATGTTAGATTAAACCTAACATGTGATTATAGGAATTTGGACATCCCTAGGAAAGCAAGGATACTTTTCGGGATTTGAGATCACAAAGAAGGAATACAACAAAGTTTTGGGACTTGATTCTTAAGTCAATCGGCAACAAGGTAGGCTTTTTCAAAGTATACAAATCCTACTAGGATTTGGTTTTAAAGCCAAAAAGGTTTATTAATGTGTTTAAATGATTGGCCGAATATAGGAGTTAAGGATCTAAATCGAGTAGATCGGTGCTTGAGATTTCAAGGACTTCGTTAAACGAATCAGTGTGTACCCCACACTAACTTTTAATAAGATTGATGGTAATATGTAAAATATGCATGTTTATAAGAATGTGGCTAAGGTACCATAATATGGTACAAAGTACTCGTGTCGTTTCCTACTTCCACTAGGATTATGAAATATGTTATTTATAACATGTGAAAATTTATAAGAATGAGAATTTAAGTAGGATATGCATGATATGAATAATATGGGTCATTCGTGATATATGAAAAAGGGGAAGTGAATGTGATGACTACGGTCTCACTATCTGAATGTGGTGACTTCGGTCACATTATCTGAATGTGGTAATTTCGGTTACATTATCTGAATGTGGTGTCTCATGACACAATTATCTGGTGGCTATGCCACAAATTTTATATGGGCGATGAGCACGTCGACTGCAGCGACTGCCTTCGATGGTGTGTAGCGGATGGAGGGTTGACTTAGTAGTCCCCACGGTGTGCAGGTTGGTACGGGGATGTGTAGCGGATGGCACCTAGGTTTGGGTTTGGGTTGCATCATCATTTTTATCTGTTATATGAATAAGTATTGGATATGAAAAATGTATGCCTGATCTATTTAATTTTAGTGTTGTGTACACGTTGAGTCTGCTGACTCACCCTGCTGTGGGACTATTTTTCAGGTGACGATCAATAATGGACCTAGGTTCGCGGAAGCTTAGGGATGGCCATGCTCAGCTTGAAGTTTTATTCAATATGGATATTTAAATTTATTTAAGTATTTTAGAATTTTATTTTGGGATTCTACTTGATGTAATAAGGCCATAAGTTACATTTCTTTACTTTTATTTTTAATTACTATGTTACGAATTATTTTCAATTAAAGTTAAGTAAAATTTATTTCTTTAAAAATAAACCCTAATTGTTTTTTTCATCTTAATTAATTGGACTTTAAAATAAGATCAATGGGTTTTTAACTCAAGCCCAACCCAAAACAATAGTTTTTAAAAATCGCACAAGTTTTCCTCTGGTAATAAAAGAATTTTGTAACCAGATTACTTAAGGAACATACCAGATCCGGTCTAGGCTCGTGGGCCGGGTGTGGGGTGTTTCAGTTTGGTATCAGAGCCCAGTTTTAAACTCTCGGCTTGTGGGCTAAGGCCCAAAACGTTTTCAAATCGAGCCAAGTAAGCTTTTTGAAAGGATTTTATGAAATAAACAGGTTTTCTGGCATGGCTCCTAAGTCTCCGACCCGCAGTCCACCAGGTAAGTACCCCTAACCATTTGTGTGATTATGTGTAATGAATATTGGAAGGGTGGAAAAGGAATGGAACGTAGAATAGCATGATAGGAACTTGAACCCTAGGACTAGTCTACTCAAACACAAACACATAAGACTTAAGGAACGTTAAACAAACCCATGGCTAAGTCACTAAGTTAGGGTTTGGTAACCCCTGTCTTGCATGTCTAGGATTGGATCCTAAGAGCACGGTATTTAAGCGGTCCTAGTGACTCACCTCCTCTTCGCAGAATCCTACAGTGTGCGTAGCTTCGGTTCACCCTAACCCAGAGGGCTCAGTAGGTGTGGCAACCTCTGTGCGCATGTCTAGGAATGGTTTCGGTGGGAGCTTGGTATTTAAGTAGTCCGCGTGACTCACCTTCTCTCCACTCGAATCCTGCCTAGTGCGTAGCTTTGGTTCACCCTGACCAAGAGGACTCGGTCATAGGCTAAACACAATAACTAAAACCCGAAAGGGAATTAGCCGTGTTTTTATAAAAACAACAAAACCCTAGTTTTAGAACTCTTAAAACTTTCTTCTAAATTCATGAAAACCATCTTTACAAAATTTTCCGAAAGATTTCTGATTTATACAAAAATGCCCCTAGTGGTAAAATTACCAAAATACCCTTGGTTTATAAAATGACCAACTACCCAACAGTTTTGCCAAAATTTCATTATTTTATCAATGTTCAAAAACCCTAATTTGCAAATTATCAAAAATACCTTGAATTTTGGAAATTTCAAAATTGCCCCTAACTTATAAAATTACCAAAATGACCCTGATTTCAAAAATTTTTGCAACATCACCGTTTTGAAAAGTACAATTCTCAAAAAGAACCCTCAAAGTTTTGCAACCTTTGAAATATCCCTGATTTATAAGATTTTACAAATTTACTTCGGCTTGGAGAAAAAAAATACCAAAATACCCCCGAGGTCAAAAATCACCAAATGCCCCTGGATTTCAAAATTTTTCAAAATACCCCAAAATTTAAAAATACCAAAATACTTTATGACAAAATCACAAAGGAACTTTTTCCTTTTGAAAAATTACGAAAATACCCCTATAGGACAGAATTACGAAAATACCCCTGGGTAGTGGAAAAACAATAACAATGAAAACTACAACCTTTCTCTGAATGAACGAAAGTTCATAATTGTTTGATGGATGTACGAATGAATGGAAAGACTGTGTGCATGTAGGAATACAAAAGAACCACTCCAAAATTCTTTTTCATAAAACTTCTTCGCGGGTAAACAAGTGAAAGAAAGACTAATTCATAAAACTTCTTAATCAGACACGACGTTAGAAAAGAGCTCTAGAGGACGTGGTCGCCGTGGGCGAGGTAGAGGAAGGGTAACGCGTGTCGAACCCGCTAGATCGGGTCAAAGGTCCGATAACGAGATACCACCGCCACCACCACCCCCACCGTGGGTGTTGATCGCCAAGCTCGACGGGAGAAGATCTTTGTGTCGCAGTGTCGGCCGCGAGTTTTGGAGTTGGTGGTCGGTGCAGGAGGAAATTCGGGAACCCGTAAGTCAGTACTCGAGCGGCCCGAGCTAATGGAGCCAAAATGTTTCGTAGGGTATCGGTGTGGCACCCGGTTCACCGAGTATCGGTTGGAAGCAACAGAGCGCATCATGGATGAGCTTGACTTTGCCTCTGAGGAGAAGTTAAAAGGAATGGTGGCACTGTTACGCGATGAAGTGTATCAGTGGTGGTTGACTGTTTGGGATGGTGCCACTACCGAGGATCCGACACAGGGAATATGTTAAGGAAGCATTTCGGAAGAAGTATGTGGGAACCAGTATACTTGATGAGCAAAGGAAGGCATTTCTGGGCTGGTTCAAGGGAACAAGTCCGTGGCGAGTATGAGGTCAATTCACGAGGTTGAGCCGATATGCTCGAGGAGTAGTGGTAACTGAGCATGAGCGCTGTGTTCCTTTTGAGGACGGGCTAAGGGATGATCTGAGACTGTTGATAGCACCGCATCAGGAGCGGGAGTTTTCTACTTTGGTAGAAAAGGCCAAAGTGGCTGAAGGAATCAAGGATTCTACAAAGCGCATCGTGGATCGAAATAGGCCCAAAAGAGGTTTTGGATCGCCCGAGAAGGCTCAAAAGAGGACTAGAGTTGATGGGCCGCAAAATCGCAAGTCGTGCGGGATGGCGATGATCGTCCTTGTGAACATTGTGGGAAGAAGCACTTAGGGGAGTCTTTGGAAAAAGACGGGAGGATGTTTTTCGGTGTGGGTCCAAGGACCATATGCTCAAGGATTGTCCTAAGAAACCGGATGAAAATCGACCAAATTTTCGGAATGTTAGTCGAGTTGGTAGAGGAGGACAAGAACCTCAACGAGGTCGTGGTTCGAGTAATCGAGGTAACGGTGCCAGAGGGACGTGGAGCACAGGCGCAGGCGCCGCTAATCGCCGAGGCAAGGCAACCGGTTTGGTTTTATTCGGTTCACCATAGGAGGACGAGACGCACCGGATGTTATAACCGTGCGCTCCTTATTTATGGCAAGCCTTATTATGCCTTAATTGATGTGGGCTCGACCCATTCATATGTTGCATGTAGTGTAGTGGAAACACTAGGCCTAGACTCGAACTTTCTCGATAGGGAGATAATCGTAGTAAGCCCATTAGGCCAAAAAGCGTAATGGTGGATAAGATCTTTCGAATGTACCCCAGAGATTCGTGGAGTGAACTTTTAATGACTTAATGGAACTACCTTTCGGGAGTTTGAACTTATACTGGAATGGACTGGCTAGTAGAGCAATCGAGCCGTGTGGGATTGTGCGGCTAAACGAATGGAACTAAAGACCCAAGAAGGATGAAGTAGTAGTAATGATCGTATTGCAGAAGAAACTACCGCCCAACGTAGTTTCGGCGTTGAAGGCCGAGAAAATGGTTAAGAAAGGGTGCAAGGCGTTCTTAGCCTTCGTAAGTGCGTTGGGTGGAAAGGAAGAAGGTGTCGCGGAGTTAGAACTGTAAGAGACTTTGAAGATGTATTTCCGAAGAATTACTGTGAATACCCCGGATAGGGAGGTGGAATTTGGAATAGACTTGCTTGCCGAGAATGGCTCTGTGTCAATCGCCCATACCGAATGGCGCTAAAAGAGTTAGTTGAGCTCAAGGCTCAAATCCAAGAGTTGTTGGATCGTGGGTTCATACGACCCGCAAGGTGTCTCCATGGGGAGCACCATTACATTTGTAAGAAGAAGGACGAAACTATGCGTATGTGCATAGATTACCGTCGATTGAATAAGTCGACCATCAAGAACAAGTATCCTGTGCCAAGGATCGATGACTTGCTTGATCACCGAAGGGCCGCAGATTCTCAAAGATAGAATTAAGGCCTGGATATCACCAGCTGAAGGTGAAGGAGGCGGATATCCATAAGATCGCTTTTAGGACAAGATACGGCCATTTTGAGTTTGTGGTGATGCCGTTTGGATTGACAAATGCTCCACCGCTGCTCATGGATATGATGAACCGAGTTTTCCAACCATACTTGGATAGGTTCGTCGTTGTGTTCATCGACGATATTCGTGTACTCCAAGTCCAAGAAGAGCATGATGAACACCTCCGAATTGTCTTGCAAGTATTAAGGAGAAGAAGCTCTATGCCAAATTCAAAGCAAGTGTGAATTTTGGCTTAAGGAGGTGGCATTCCTAGGACATGTGGTATCCGCAGAAGGAATAAGAGTGGATCCTAGGAAGATCGAAGCGGTTGTTGGATTGGAAACCCCAAGTCCGTGGGCTGAGATTCAAGTTTCTTAGGTTTGGCGGTGCTATTACATGTAAGGTTCGTAGAAGGATTCTCATCAATAGCCGCGCTTTTGACAAAGTTACTAAGGAAGGAAGTACCCTTTGAATGGTCGATAAGCAATAGAAGAGCTTTGACAACCTTAAGAAGGTGTTGACGGAGGCTCCAGTGTTAATTCAACGAGGTCGGGAAGGATTTTGTGGTGTACCGTGACGCTTCGCATACGGGATTAGGATGTGTGCTAATGCAAGAAGGAAAAGTAGTCGCTTATGCGCCTCTCGCAACTAAGGCCTCATGAGGTTAACTACCCAACTCATGACTTGGGCCGCAAAGATGTGGTTTTCGCCCTTAAGGTTTGGAGGCACTACCGCTATGGAGAAAGGTCGATGATCTACACGCACCACAAGAGCCTTAAGTATCTATTGACTCGAAGGAGTTAAACTTGAGGCAACGAAGGTGGGTGAAGTTGTTGAAGGACTACGACTGTTCGATAGAATATCATCCGGGCAAGGCGAATGTGGTAGCTGATGCCCTAAGTCGGAAGGTTATGTCGAATCTAAGGGCTATGTTCGCTCACTTGAGTTTATATGATGATGGAAGCCTGCAAGGCGTAATTACAAATCAAGCCCACATGGCTGAATGAGGTGAAAAGGGGACAGTTGGCTGATAAGGACCTAAGTGCTAAGTTTTGGCAAGTACAGAACGGAGAATTAAAGGACTATGGCGTCAATGATGAAGGAGTATTGTGCTACAAGGGTAAAGTCTATATGCCGAGAGACGAGGAGTTAAGACAAAGGATTCTTCGGGAGGCGCATAGTAGCCCTTATGCTATGCATCCCGAGGCGTAGAAGCATGCAGAGATCTAAGGGAACAATTTTGGTGGTCCGATCTTAAACGGGAAGTTACTAAATTCGTGGGAAAATGTCTGACGTGTCAGCAAGTTAAGGCTGAACACCAAGTTCCATCGGGATTGCTTCAACCAATCGAGATTCCCCAATAGAAGTGGGAGATAATTACCATGGACTTCATTAGTGGGCTTCCCCTTACGCCTACTAAGAAGGACTTGGTATGGGTATTAGTGGACCATTTGACCAAGTCCGCGCATTTCATTCCGGTAGGAGTAGACTATTCTCTTCAGAAGTTGGCCAAGTTATATGTGGCGAAAATTGTGAGGTTACATGGAGTACCGGTATCGATCATCTCCGATAGAGACCCAAGGTTCACGTCTCGGTTCTGGCGGGCACTTCATCAAGCTTTAGGCACTAAGTTGGTCTTCACTACGGCTTTTCATCCACAATCAGACGGGCAGTCTGAACGAGTTATACAAGTGTTGGAGGATATGTTGAGAAGCTGTGTGATGGATTTCCGAGGAAGTTGGGAAGACTATTTGCCTTTAGCTGAGTTCGCCTACAACAATAGCTATCAGGCTAGCATTCGGATGGTACCATATGAAGCATTGTATGGTCGGAAGTGTCAAACTCCTACTTGTTGGACTGAGTTAGGAGAACGTTGAGTTTTGGGTCCAGAGTTAGTGGCTGAAACTGAAGAGAAGGTTGAGATGATTCGAGCACGGTTAAAGGAAGCCTCTGATAGGCAGAAGTCGTACGCAGACCTTAAGCGGAAGGAAATAGAGTTTGAAGCAGGAGACCAAGTGTTTCTGAAGGTCTCGCCTTGGAAAAAGGTAATGAGGTTTGGTCGCAAAGGGAAGTTAAGCCCAAGGTTTATAGGGCCCTATCGAGTACTGAAGCGAGTTGGAGCAGTGGCATACCAATTGGAGTTGCCACCAGAGTTGCGGCAGATGCACGACATATTCCATGTATCCATGCTATGTCATTACTGATCGGATCCGTCTCATGTGGTACCTGTCGAAGAAGTAGAGCTAAGGCCAGACTTATCCTACGAGGAAGAGCCGATTTGGATATTGGAACGTGATGTGAAAGTGCTACGGAGGAAGTCAGTTCCTCTAGCCAAAGTGTTATGGCGCAATCATGGATCGGAAGAAGCTTCGTGGGAACCAGAAGAGGCAATGCGACAACAATACCCTCAATTATTTTAGTTAGGAAATTTCGAGGACGAAATTTTTTTTAAGGGGGGTAGAACAGTAACATCCTGGAAAGGGCCTATGCATTTTCGGTTTAGTTCTACGAAGTAACATGTTTTAGGTACTAAGAATAAATTTTGAATATTTTTGGAAACCCAAAAATGAATGAAAATGAGTTAGAAATGAACATTTTGGAAACTCAAAAATGTATGAAAATGGATGGAAATGATTTGGAAATGATTCAAAATAGGAAAGTGAACATTTATGGAAACTTGGAAATGTAAGAAAATGTCAAGTTTACAGAGCCGAACGAAAATTTTTGGAAACTTAGAAATGACCTAGAAATGACGAGTTTTAAGGTTTAAAAGGGGAAATTAAGGCAAGGTGGCCTTAAAAGAAAAAGTTTGTGAAATTTGACACACAAACAGGCTTGGAAAAGTGGTCTGAAGATGCCACTTAGGGCCTATGGAAATGGCGCCATATGCAAGAGGAATGGGCCTGAGTTCGAGTCACTTGGGAAGCAAATAAAGGAGGTTTTATTTTTCCTTCCAGAAGACTGAGGTGGACGGCACATGGCTATAAATTAGGAGCTTTTATTATTTTATAAATAGTGGATAAATAAGGGATTTATTTATCATTATTTTTGTTGGATTAAATTCTTTTAATTTGAATAAAGAGATAAAGAGGAAAATAAGGGAGAAGTGATGGCCAAGTAAGGGACTTTGAGTTTAATAATTTCGGCTAAGTAAGGATAGTTGCTGAATTATCTTTTATTTTAAGTGATAATTAAAGGATAAAGTTATCAGATAGAGGAGTGGTGGCCAAGTAAGGGACTCCTTAGATGATAATTTCGGCTATAAAAGGAAGGAAGGAGGGCTACTCATCAATTTGTGCTTCCTCCTTTCTCTCTGAAATTCTTAGTGCTCTCTTCTTTTCTTTTCTTTCTT
The DNA here is from genome assembly GCA_025698515.1 of Gossypium sturtianum. NCBI lineage: Eukaryota > Viridiplantae > Streptophyta > Magnoliopsida > Malvales > Malvaceae > Gossypium > Gossypium sturtianum. Next base: position 97,545,836 of record CM046952.1, read on the forward strand.
TTCTTTTGTCAAGTCGAGATTAAGTAATTGTTGGAACCTAGCTGAATATTTTCCTCTCCATTAGAAGCCATAGCCGAATCTCCCCGTGAATCTAAGCAAGGAAGTAGTCGACTGAAGTATTAAGGGGATCTCTCGGGTTTCTACAACTGTCGACTACAAGGAGGAATATTTCGGGATCTAAGGTAAGAAACTATAAGATCCAAAGGTCTTGTTTTAAGTTTTAATGTTAGATTAAACCTAACATGTGATTATAGGAATTTCGACATCCCTAGGAAAGCAAGGATACTTTTCGGGATTTGAGATCACAAAGAAGGAATACAACAAAGTTTTGGGACTTAATTCTTAAGTCAATCGGCAACAAGGTAGGTTTTCAGTATACAAATCCTACTAGGATTTGGTTTTAAAGCCAAAAAGGTTTATTAATGTGTTTAAATGATTGGCCGAATATAGGAGTTAAGGATCTAAATCAGTAGATCGGTTCTTCGGGATTTCAAGGATTTCGTTAAACGAATCAGGTGTGTACCCCACACTAACTTTTAATAAGATTGATGGTAATATGTAAAATATGCCTGTTTATAAGAATGTGGCTAAGGTACCATAATATGGTACAAAGTACTCAGGTACGTTTCCTACTTCCACTAGGATTATGAAATATGTTATTTATAACATGTGAAAATTTATAAGAATGAGAATTTAAGTAGGATATGCATGATATGAATAATATGGGTCATTCGGGATATATGAAAAAGGGGAAGTGAATGTGATGACTACGGTCTCACTATCTGAATGTGGTGACTTCGGTCACATTATCTGAATGTGGTAACTTCGTTACATTATCTCGAATGTGGTGTCTCATGACACAATTATCTGGTGGCTATGGCACAAATTTTATATGGGCAATGAGCACGTCGATCGCAATGATCGCCTTCCGATGGTGTGTAGCGGATGGAGGGTTGACTTAGTAGTCCCCACAGCAGTGCAAGTTGGTGCGGGATGTGTAGCGGATGGCACCTAGGTTTGGGTTTGGGTTGCATCATCATTTTTATCTTATATGAATAAGTATTGGATATGAAAAATGTATGCCTGATCTATTGAATTTTAGTGTTGTGTACACATTGAGTCTGCATTGACTCACCCGTTGTGGGACTATTTTTCAGGTGACGATCAATAATGGACCGGGTTAGGCGGAAGCTTAGGGATGGCCATGCTCAGCTTGAAGTTTTATTCAATATGGATATTTAAATATATTTAAGTATTTTAGAATTTTATTTTGGGATTCTACTTGATGTAATAAGGCCATAAGTTACATTTCTTTACTTTTATTTTTAATTACTATGTTACGAATTATTTTCAATTAAAGTTAAGTAAAATTTATTTCTTTAAAAATAAACCCTAATTGATTTTTTCATCTTAATTAATTGGACTTTAAAATAAGATCAATGGGTTTTTAACTCAAGTCCAACCCAAAACAATAGTTTTTAAAAATCGCACAAGTTTTCCTCTGGTAATAAAAGAATTTTGTAACCAGATTACTTAAGGAACATACCAGATCCGGTCCAGGCTCATGGGCCGGGTGTGGGGTGTTTCATTCATAAACTTACCTAGTTGAGTTATGTATTTGAATAAGAGAATGTAAATGTGTAACATGAATGGATAAGCTATGATCCAACAAGTACATGGTGATATGCAATATTGAAAGATGAATGGCTAAGTAAATGTGGCAAGAAGAATTATGGCTATGCAATTGAGCTACTAGTGAATCCATATTGATTATATGTTTTGAATGCTTATATGCTAAGTTTATTTGTATATGGCTTACTAAGCTTTTGGAAAGCTTACTCTGTGTGTGTGTTTACTCTGTTTTATAGGTCGTCAAAGCTACGAAAGGCTCGGGAATCGTCAAGGATCATCACCACACTATCAAACTCAACTTTGGTACTTTTAAATGTGTATATAATTAAATATGGCATGTATAGGCTAGTCATTTGGTGTATGTTTGAGATGTAAATAGCCATGTGATTTGGCTAGGTATTTGTTGATAATAAGCATGAGTGAATATGGTTTATGATACATGTTTTAGTATGGCTTGATGGCAAGTGATATGGTCAAGATTATGGTAAGCCTATTGATGCAATATAAGTGCATATATTTAGTCAATGAAATGGTTATATCAAAGGTGTAACATCCCGATTTAGGGCCTAGTCGGAATAGTGGTGCAATCCGAAGTAGTAAAATGAGTTTTGAGGTTTCAGATATGTTTACATGATAGTATGAAAGTTTCATGTAGAAATTTTATGAAATTGTCATTGAATGGTCCATTAGGACTAAATTGCAAAAGTTGCAAAATATGAGATTATAGAAGCTTTTAGTATGAAATAGCTTTGAAATATTAATTAGAAGTCCTTAAATAGAAATTTGCCCAAATTGTAATTTTTGGACAAAAATAGACATGAGTTAGAAATTGTTGAAAGTTTAGTGTTAAGGGCATTTTGGTCATTTATCAATTAAATGATTAAAAAGAGAAAAAGATGACAAAAATCTTATTCATCTTCTTCTCCTTGTGCCGAAAATTAGAGAGACTCCATAGTTAGGGTTCTTCAATTTTTGAAGCTTGCTAGTAAGTGTATCCTAGCCCCGTTTTTAATATTCTTCGTATTTTTGGAGTCCTCGTAGCATGAATTAGCTATTTTTAGCTATAAGTTGAGCTAGAATTCATGTCCATAAATATACCCATGTATGACATGCATGTAAAATTATGTTTTATGGAAGATTATGAGAGTTTGATGTTGGATAAACATCTTTTCCTAAGTGAATTTCATGAAAAATGTTAGTATGGACTAATTTGTAATAGTTATGAAATTGGTCATGCATAATAGAAATATTGGGAATTTATTGTTGCTATAGTTGAGAGAATGAATCAGCTAAGCATGAAGTTCATGAAAGTTGAATAAAAATCACTTTACGAGCCTAGGGGCAAAAGTGTAATTATGAGAAAGTTTAGAGGCAAAATGGTAATTTTGCCAAAGTATGAGTTATGAGTTAATTTAGTCAATATGAGTATTAAATGAGTTAAATTATTATTATAGATCAAGAAAAACGAAGCCCGGATCGAAACCGAGGCAAGAATAAAGTCGAGGACTAAATTGCATATCTACATACATTTTGTATATTGAGCTAAGTTTGTATGATTTCTAAGCTTTATGATTAATATCATTGAATTGCTTAGTATGATGTTGAATATATCTTAATTCCATGAGATTGTTTAATGCTATGTTAAACAAAGAAATTAATGAGATTAAGCATGAGAAAGTCCCGATTGAAGTTGAATTACTTAGGATACTCGATCTATCACATGAGACAAGAAAGCCCGTATAAGACCAAGCCAAGGCAAGGCATCGAAAAACAAGCAAGTTATCATGTAAGACCAAGACAAGTCTTGGTATTGAAGAGTTATTATGAGATGAAGACCCATATAAGCCCAAGCCAAGGCATGGCATTGGTGAATCTCCAAGCAAAGATGTCATGTAAGTCCAAGACGAGTCTTGGCATTGAAAAACTATCATGAGATAGAGATCCCATGTAAGTCCAAGCCAAGGCATGGCATTGGTGAGTAACAAGGAAGATTTCATGTAAGTCCAAGCCAAGGCTCGGTATTAACCCGGGCGTGTGTCTAGACCATGTGTCTAATCTCCCATAAGGGTAGAGACACGGGCGTGTGTCTAGACCGTGTAGGAGGCACGGCTAGAACATGGGCTTGTGCCCAGGCCGTGTGAAGTCTGCACTTTGCACTTGGAATTTGAATCGCCACACGACTGAAGCACACGGGCGTGTGTATGGACCGTGTGGATAAGTCAGAATGCCAAGGTTTGGCACACGGGCCAGGGCCATGGGCGTGTCAAGGCCGTGTGAAATTAGTCAGTGTCGACCACGAGCATGTCTTAGGGGCACACGGGCGTGTCCCAAGTCACACAGGCGTGTGACCCATGTTTTGAGGAAAAGTTTACAAAGTGAGTAAAAGTTTCCGGTTGAACTCCGAAAGTTTTCGGACGTGAGTTTAAGGCCTCGTAGGCCCATGAAATTTATGATTTGACTAAGAAAGAGAAGTTCTAATTCGAAATGAAATTTTATAGCCCGAAAGTACATGTTTTAGTAAGTTCAAGTATATTAATGTCTCGTATCCAGTCTCAGTTTCGGACTCGGGTATCGGGTCGTTACAAAAGGTAAGATGTGGATGTAACATGCTTGGTTATATATGTGTTTTAGTTTTGCAATTTGGTATGTAGGTTGGCATGACTTGAAATGAAATTGGATAGGATGATATGTTGATCATTTGACATGAATTGGGTTGTCAATTACGTGTGAAAACAGGCTTGTATGCGCTTGTAAGTATGACCCAAGTGTGGGTGGCATTTTTGGCCTTGCAAATGGCCTATTTTGCATACACGGCTAAGGGACACGGGCGTGTGTCTCTGCCGTGTGGCTCAAGGGCCACTTTGAAGTGTGCCTGAGCAGGTTACACGGCTGTGGCACATGGGTGTGCCTGGTGGCCGTGTGAACAAGTCAGTAGCTAGCCTAATTTTACACGGTCATGGCACACAGGTGTGTCTGGTGGCCGTGTGAATAAGTCAGTATACATGCTCTGTTTTGGCACGGCCAGGACACATGGGTGTGTCTGGTAGCCGTGTGAGGCACACGGCCTGACTGCATGGATGTGTGACCTCTGCAGTGTTGAAGAATTTTTAAATTTCTGAGAATTTTCATATGTGTACGGTTTAGTCCCAGCCCTATTCCAAAGCATGTTAAAGGTCTTGTTGACCTATTTAAGGGACACTTTGATCTGATTGATTGAAATCTATTATGAAATGTCTGTAAAAGTTTCCAATCTGTCCGGTAACGCCTTTAACCCTAAACTGGCGATGGTTACGGGTTAGGGGTGTTACACTTCGTCTCTTTTCCAATTAATTCTATTGTTGGCCGAATATACCTTCTTCCCCTCCTTCGATCCTTTTGTTAACAGATTTTGTTTCTTCTTATTTTGCTTCTGTGACCGAATATTCCAATATTTCTCTTCTCTTTTCTCTTGTAAACCATTTTCTCTTATCATCTCTCTCTAGTTGGTACCAAGGCGGATTACTTCACTCTTCTATCGCTATTTTGTCTTCGATTTAGCGATTATTCTCTGACAAATCGGTAAGAGCACTCGACTCCTTCCTATTTTCTCTTAATATATATCAAGTCTTCCCTTTCTTACACTATTTAAAGCCGAATACCCCTTTTCTCTTATTGCCGATTCTCGGTTTCCTTCCCTTATGTGTGGTGTTTCTTTCAGTTTTTGTTCTTCCCGAGGAGCGAAGGAGGTTGCAAGTAGTATTGAAGCGTTTGAAACTTTTCTCTCCTCACTCGATCGAAGGTAACTATATTCTTAATCAGCATGTTCAATTTGAGTATTTCATCTTGCATTTCATGGGTGTAGGCCGAACGCTCTTTCCCCTACTTTTGGGTTTTGTGGTGCTGTAAGATTATCACATGTGGATTTAAGCCATGTGTATAAACAATCCTGTTTAATAAAATCCGCTTGTGACGCAGATATTCGTCAAGGGGTTTGAAATCAACCTTCGTCAACGGTCTAAGAGGGCTAAGCCATATTTGTTCAATCACGGCAGGTTTGGCGCTCGCGGGTTATTCACACATTTTCGCAAGCAGGTGTGTAAACACTGCCTAAATCGTAAATCGGCAAAAGCCGAAAAATATGACAATTGATGCTACATGAGCGTGCGCTCGCTTGTGTGATAATCTGAATGCATAAAACGTGGGCGTTTGACTATTGAGGTCACCATGAGCTATTTCATTGTCTTAGGCCATTTTGGGCCTTGTTGGGCCGAAATGAGCCGTGTGGGCTCAACGGGCTTGTGGGCCCCACACAGGTAAACCACACAAACGTGTGGAGAATTTTGGGCCAAGCTGTGTAATTTACATGGCCGAGACCAATTCTGGGCTATTTGGGCCACCGGGCGTGTGGGGCCACATGGGCCCGCATTATGGGCCTTAGGCCCATTTTCACTGTTTGACTGTTAAGGTTGCACGGGTCGCCTGTGACGACTGTGGACCTACTGATGGGTCGGTAAGTATACCTAGACCCCAAACTGATGAACTGACTGTTATGCCTTATGATATAAAATGATTGTTATGCCTTATGATATTAAATAACTGTATGCCTTATGTTATGTATGACTATATAAGAGCATGCCACAATAAATATGTTACATACATGTGTGATATGTTGCATGGGGATGGGATTATTATGATTGGAGGAAGTGCATCAGTCTTCGCGACTCTGCTTTGCAAATATCTTTTATTGCCGCATACCGGGTGCTAATTTTTGGAGTGTAGGGATGGGTGGGTTGATTTTATCCACACATGGAATGTAGGGCTGGACGAAGTGGAGTGTAGAGGCTAGTTGGGTAGGATTTTTGATTGCATGCCTTATTATTACTGTCACTAAAATAGGCTAAGGCCTACACTGATACTGATACTGTAATGGGCTAAGGCCCCAACTGAACTGAACTGTTATTAATTTGGGCTTAGGCCCAGACTGTACTTGCCTACGACATGATTGGTTGTTTGCTTATATGGGGTTACACACTGAGTTTTCGTAAACTCACCCCTATGCTTATCTGTACAGGTAATCCCCAGTCTTAGGCAGATCGGTGCTGCGAGGGATTCGGAGGTGGCCACACAACCGTACCTGCTTCTATATTTGACTTTCTATTTATAAGAAATTTAATTTGGGTATTTGCTTTTGTAATAAGGCCTCTTTAAAATTTTAAAATTTTAATTTGGGATTTTACTTATTTTAATTCATATCTGAGAGTAGTAGGACGCAGATTTTCCAAAAGATAAATGCTTTTCAAAACACCACGTTTTCATAACATACTATAAAAGCTTCTGCATCAACCATTGTTTTAAAGTACAGTAACAAACTAATATGATCGACATTCTGCTAAAAACAACTTGAGTTTTCAATGAACAGGGATACCCTAAAATTTATGTTAAGATCGTAAACGAGAATTAATATAGAACATGTTTTCCAATGAAACTATGTTTTTGAAAAACACTTCAATGTGTACTACCAGATTAGGCCATAATGTCTAGGCTGGGTTTGGGGTGTTACATTTAGTAGTATCAGAGCCAGGTTTCAAAACTCGGCTGTGGTTTTTGGGTTTCTTCTAAAAACTCAGAGTTTTCAAAAAGAACTGTGCCGAATGATTTGAAAATATTTTGAAATATTTTTACTGAATGTGTGGTACAACGAGCCTCCAGCGCTGATGTGGTAAGTCCTCTGAAACTTTTGTTTGTTTAAAGTGAAATATTGAGACTACTATAGGTAGTAGATTGTACTAAAATATTCAGGTTAGGGAAAACTAAAACTGTAGTAAGACTGCATTCTGCGAAAACAAACTCTTAAATACTGATATTACTTTCCACAAGATATCTGTTAATCAACACTGGAACTGTAAACTGATGCATAAAATTGTTAAAAGCAGATAATACGCAAATATATAATGAGCACCAGAGGTACTCGTGGAAGGGGTATAAGAGGCCGTGGTGGAGGCTGTAGAGGTGCTCGGGCTGGGTCTTTGTCATCGGGCCACATGCATAACGCTGAAGCTAGTAAGGCACCGGCTTCACCTGTGACTGAGACTAGGTCTCACATCGAGCGGCTGGGGACGACGCATTGTCCCAAGCTATGTTGCGAATTGTGTAGAGGGTCGTTGTGCCCAATACTGGTACTGTGGGTCGTAGGTCGGTCATAGAATGACTCCGGTCTATTGGGGTTGAGATTTTTAAGGGTATTGCTGGAGTTGCCCCTAACGTGGCTAAATATTGGATTGAGGCCACAGAGAGGATCATGGATGACCTCGACTGCACCCCCGAACAGATACTAAAAGGTGTAGTGTCATTGTTACGAGATGAAGCCTATCAGTGGTGGCTTACAGTTAAAGAGGGTACTCAAGCCGACCAATTGACATGGGAATTCTTCAAGACTTGTTTCTAAGGGAAGTATGTGGGCGCTAGTTATGTGGATGCCCGGAGGAGGGAGTTTCTAAATCTGACTCAGGGGGATAAATCAGTGGCTAAATATGAAGCTGAATTTTTGTGATTAAGCCGCTATGCACGTGGGATGGTGGCAACTAAATATGAGCGGTGTGTTCGTTTCGAGGACAGCCCCAAGGATAGTTAGAGAGTTTTGATAGCTCCATAGAGGGAGCGAGATTTTGCCACACTGGTAGATAATATGAAGACCGCCGAGGAGGTGAAGCGTACTGAGCGTCAGAACCGAGAAAAGGGTAGGAATAAGAGGGATTCAGAGCTCTCAAGTTCCATTAAGAGGCCGAAGAAAAAGGCCAGAGTGGATGGGCCGGTCAGAGTTGGGGCCCCTAATGCACTCTTGGATCGCAACGGCCATGTGTTGGATCGTGGTAGACGCCATCGTGGCGAAAATTTGGAAAAGGATTGGGGCATGTTTGAGATGCGGATCATTAGAGCACCGTATCAGAGATTATCCATGGAGGCTCGAACAGATGCAAGTTACAGGTCGAGGTACTGTTCAGCTACCGAGAGGTGTTCAGTAGCCACCGAGAGGCCGTGGTCCGGCTAGAGATGGAAATGGTATGGGTCGTGGTCGTAGAGCATCGGGCGAGATGTCTTGGTCATCTTTGAGCGAGGCAAACCAACTCTAGTTTATGTTTGACGTTGTTAAAAGGACGAGACGCCCGGATGTTATTACTGGTACATTATTTATCTATAATGTACCTTATACTGCATTGATTGATGTTGGGTCTACGCATTTGTATATAGCATGCTCGGTGTCTGAGACTTTGGGTATAATGGATGAAACCACTGCGAGTGAGGTTACTATGTTGAGTCCTTTAGGGCAGTCAGTTAAGGTAAACAAATTGTTTAGAGATGTACCTTTGGAGGTACAAGGAACCATCTTTTTGGCGGATTTAATGAAACTTCCTTTTGGAGAATTCGACTTAATACTGGGTATGGATTGGCTAGTTAAGCATCAAGTGAATTTGGATTGTGCTACTAAACGGGTGGTACTAAAAACTGTGGAGGGTGATGAGGTGGTGGTAATAGGGCAGCGTCTGAATTATTTGTCAAATGTGATTTCTGCCCTGAAGGCCGAGAAGTTAGTTCGTAAGGGTTGTGAGGCGTATATAGCCTACATCCATGTTTTTGATTCTGAGGTTTTGTGTGTTAAAGATATCAGAACAGTCAAAGATTTTCCGGATGTTTTTCTCGATGAACTACCTTGACTACCTCCAAACTGTGAAGTTGAATTTGGGATTGAGCTCCTACCGGGTACAGCTCCGGTGTCCATCGCTCCTTATAGAATGGCACCGAAGGAGCTAGTGGAGCTTAAGGCTCAGATTCAAGAGTTACTGGATCGAGGTTTCATCCGCCCTAGTGTGTCTTCATGGGGAGCATAGGTGTTATTTGTGAAAAAGAAGGATGGATCCATGCGTATGTGCATCGACTACTGGCAACTGAATAAATTGACTATTAAGAATAAGTACCCCCTGCCGAGGATTGATGATCTATTCAACCAGTTTCGAGGAGCTTCGGTCTTCTCTAAGATTGATCTTCGATTAGGGTACCATCAACTGAGAGTCAAAGAGGCTGTTGTTCACAAGACAGCGTTTAGGACTCGTTATGGTCATTATGAGTTCCTTGTGATGTCGTTTGGACTGACGAATGCACCAGCAGCTTTTATAGATCTGATGAACCGAGTGTTCCAGCCTTATTTTGATCGGTTCATAGTGGTTTTTATAAATGACATCTTGGTGTATTTGAGAACTGAGGATGAACATGACGCACATCTCCGAGTTGTTTTGCAGATTCTGAGGGAGAAACAATTATACGCTAAGTTCAGTAAGTGTGAATTCTGGCCACGGAAGGTAACATTTCTAGGCCATGTGGTAAGGGATTAGAGTTGATCCTTGGAAAATTGAAGTTGTTTTGGATTGGAAGCCACCTAAGACGGTATCTGAGATTTGAAGTTTTTTGGGTCTGGCAGGGTATTATAGGCGTTTTGTTGAGGGGTTTTCGTTGATTGCTGCACCTCTGACTAAATTGTTACGTAAAGGGGTGTCGTTTGTCTGGACTGATAAGCAGCAAGAGAGTTTTGAAAAACTTAAGAAGGTTCTGATGGAGGCCCCTGTCTTAATACAGCCAGAGTCTGAGAAAGAATTCACTGTCTACAACAATGCATCACATGTCAGTTTTGGATGTGTGTTGATGCAAGAGGGTAAGGTGGTGGCATATGCGTCTCGCCAGCTTAATTCTCATAAGGCAAATTATCCGACGCATGACTTGGAGTTGGCCGTGGTTGTAATAGCCCGATTTAGGGCCTAGTCGGAATAGTGGTGCAGGACCATGAATCTGAGGTAAATTTATGAGTTTTTAAGGTTCATGCCATGCTTGCATGTTAGTGTGAAAGTTTCATGAAGCAATTTTGCTAAAGTGAGGTTGAATGGTAAAAAAAGGACCAAATTGCAAAAGTTACAAAATATGAGTTTCTAGAAGCATTTTGTATGAAATAGCTTTAGAATAGCAATTATAAGTCCTTAAATAGCAATTTGCCCAAATCATAATTTTTTTGGACAAAATTGGACATGAGTTAGTAAATAGAGAATTTTTTAAGAGAAGGGCATTTTAGTCATTTGTCTATTAAATGATTAATAAAGGAAAAGGATGACAAAAATCACTATCATCTTCTTCCTCATTGCCGAAAATTTCAAAGAACCCATAGCTAGGGTTTGTTCATCTTTCAAGCTTGCTAGTAAGTTCATCTTAGCCCCGTTTTTAATATTCTTCGTATTTGTGAAGTTCTCGTATTATGTGTAACATCCCAAAATAGGGGTTATTTGTGATTGAATTATTTTTCTTGTATTTGAATTTCTGTGATATTATTCGTGATGATATAAGGCTTAATTAGGGGTCTTGAGTAAGCTCGGTTTAGTAGAATAATTCTTAGTATGGCTTATTTAAAGAAGAGGATTAAATGAGCTTAGCACTTAAGTTAATTTAAGTAGCAATAAGTGACACAAGATGAGTGCATGGCAAGTTGGTATTGGCGCATGGAGTTTGGCTTGAGGTTAGAGGTTCGAGTAGCATGTTTAGCAATTTGAAGGTTTATTTTATATCCTTGCTTTGATGGACGGTCAAACTTATTTATGATAGGTTGGACTATTTCTTTTAGTAAGTTGAATATATGATTAAGGAAAGCTTGATAGTAGGGATAAGAATCTTGAAGTTATGGTATGATGAGGGGACAAAAGGCATGAAGGGTGGAGGATGTTTTGGAAAGTTTCCTAAGCCTTTAGTGGATGAATGTGGACGGCATGTATGGCTAGGGGTGGCCGAATTTTGATAGGTAGCTTGGGGAAGGAATAGTTGGCCAATTCTTTTGTCATTTGAACATCTTTTTGCTTTGTTTTTCTTTCTCTCCAAAATTCCTCTCTTTGGCCGAAAGTGTCTTGTGCATTTTGGTGCAATTTTTCTTCTCTTTTGGTTTTTAGCCTCATTTCATGTGAACCAAATACCATTTCTTTTCTTTCATTTGTCCTTTTGAAACCAAAAACAACATGGGAACTTTTGTGCATCTTTTTCTTCTTTGATAACTAGGTGTTGGCCGAAACTCTTACTCCCTTTTCTCTCTTTTTCTTTCTTTCAATATTGCTCAACCACTTTCTCTTTCTCTTTCTTTTGGGCGAACCATTCTCTTCTTGTTGCTTTCTCTTTTCTTTTGTTGATTAAACCGAATTCTCTCTCATTTCAATTCTCTTTTCTTTCACATATTCTTCATTTTCCATAACCATATAGCCGAATCTTCTACTTTCTTTAGATTTATCTTTGGCCGAATATTGAAGGTAAGATAGTTATCATCGGGACTTCTCTAGAAATTGGTTTTGGTAAGGTGGTAAGGTTTATTTCGAAGGATTTTTATTTTAAGTTTCGTTTAAGCCGAAGGCTAATAAACCTTATTGATGATGGTTGATTGTAGGGAAGTGAGGCCGATTCTTTTAGGAGTGTGTTGGATAAGTGTTCGAAGGCTTTGGGTAAGATTTTGGGTTCACAAGGAACCCTTCTCAATTATTTTGGTTTGGCCGAATAGGCCATGGTTCTAATATTCATTTTTGGCCGAATATAGGGGCAAGAATACTTGTGTGGCCGATTTGTCTATTCGGGATTTAGAACTCTTTTTGGTGCCAGGTGTGTATACATACACATCTTATAACTTTTTAATATGCTAAGTGTTATTTTATGCCTAACGTTTTGTGTAGACATGGATGAAATACCTTCATGGTATTAACAAGGATTTGGGTAAGTTCTTATTACTATGTGATTATTATTTGATGCTTTTGGGAAGCATGACACATTTGGTATGTGTATTATTTGATATATGGCTTATGATAAATCGATTGGATGTTGTTAAATAAATCTATCAACATGATTTGTGGTATATGCATATAAATGATTGTTATGGGTTGATGAGAGGAGGGGGCAAAGGTGATATTCGTGTCGACGGACACCAAAGTGTTTTGGTAACACATCGTGACTACGGTCACGAGAGGTTTGGTACCTCCAGAGGTTTGGCACCTCATAGCGACTTGTCCCTGTGGTTAATACCACCGTGGGTTGGCCCCACTTTGAGATATGGGATTGTGCGCGGTGATTTGGTATCACACGATGGGTTGGCCCCATCATCTATTTGTGACTTCGGTCACGGTGTTTTGGTAACACAATTGTGTCTTCTGGACACGAGATTTGGTATCTCCAGTGATTTGGTATCACATTTGTGACTATACGTCACCGGTGGTTTGGCACCACCAAAGGTTTGGTACCACAAGGGGGTAGAAAAAGGCGTATGGATGGTTAGGTTGGGTGCATTTAAACTTATGCATGTTAATTGGTTATAATTTGTGTATGTTATTACATTAAATCGGGGAAGGGTTACACATTGAGTCTTGGTGACTCACCTTCTCCTTTAATTTTTCAGTGATTCGTAGAGACCGCGGATGAGGAGCCGGATGGACTCGAGGTGGCCATGCGAAGGAGATTTTTAATAAATGAATTTTGGATTTTATCTATTTTTCTCATTGGGTTTATGTTGCTTAATTGTAATAAGGCCTCCTAGGATTATTTTATTATTGCTTTGCATGTTTTGTTTAAACTATTTGATGATGTTAAAACGGATGCACATGTTTTCTCAAATTAAACGCAAAAATGTTTTTAAAGTACCATCGGTACATTTGAAACTCAGAACAACCTAACTTAGTATATTTTTTTTTAATGACATTAAGTAATGCTTTCTTCATAACACCTCAATTGTTTTAAATCAAAACAATATCTTTTATCAAAATTTAAAACGACTTAACAAGGGATTTTCAAAGGTTTTTCCTCCGTAGCATACCAAATTCGGTCGTAATGTTTGGGCCGGGTTTGGGGTGTTACAAAATTGGTATCAGAGCCCAGTTCAAAGCTCGGCTGTGGGGGCCCAAGGCCCAAAAAAAAAAAAAAAATGTTTTGGTAGGCCTATTTGAAATATTATGGTTTTGAATAAGCATGGCACTGAGTCTCCGGCACCGATCCGCCCAGGTAAGTACCACTAACTTTTTGTATGAATTATTTACTGTAGAAGGGTAGGAAGCATGGGACGTAGATAGTGATAGTATTTTAAACTTTAGGACTAGTTTACTCCAAACAAAGACATAAGACTTTAAGAGCCTAATTAAACCAACCCGTGACCAAGTCGCAGAGTTAGGGTGTGGTAACCTTGGTGCGCATGTCTAGGATTGGATCCGGAAGAGCTTGGTACTTAAGCAGTCCTCGTGACTCACCTCCTCTTCGCGGGATTCCTACCTGGTGCGTAGCTTCGGTTCACCCTAACCAAGAGGACTCGGTCATAGGCGAAATCCTAAATAAAACCCGAAAGGGATTAGCCATGTTTTAAGGAAAACTTCGGTTTTAAAATCATTAATTTATTTTTAGATGGTAGGACAAATTTATCTTGAAAAATTTTCAAAATATTCTTGATTGACAAAATTACAAAAATACCCTTTAGAAAAAATGACGAAAATACTTCTCAGGTTAGAAACGAGACAATAATGCCCAAGAGTGCATAGGTATGAAAGGTATAGGGAATGGATGTATTATTCTGTGTAAACCAAGATAGAAGACTTAAAACCTTGTTTGATCGAAAGAATCTCTATTAAACTCTTTTCATAAAATTTCTTCATGGATAATCAAGTGAAACATGTACTAATTCATAAAAATTTTCTAATCAGATAAAAGCGCGATAGTTAGAATGAGCTTTAGAGGGCGTGGCCGTCGTGGACGTGGAAGGGGGTAGGATGGCCGTGACGTAACTGTCGGGTCGGGTCAAGGATCTCGAGAATGAGATACCGCCACCACCACCCCCAACCTTTGGAGTGAAGAGCAGGATCGGGCGGTGGCGACGCCGTGTGTCACAAGCGATGCTACGGGTTCGGAAAGGGTAGCTAGAATTGGTGGAGGTGGAGGAGCTCGCCTCGGTTCTGAGAGACTTCGAGCTAACTGAGCTAAATTTTTCCGAGGTGTGTTATCGTGTAGCGCCCAATCTACCGAGTATTGGTGGAATCGACCGAAAGAATCATGGATGAGATAGATTTGACAAATGAGGAGAAACCGAAGGAGCGGTGTCGCTTCTCAAGGATGAGTCATATCGATGGTGGCTCACGGTCCGAGATGGTGCTACGGCGAATGATCTCACTTGGGAGTACTTCAAAGTCGCATACCGGAAGAAGTATGTTGGATCAAGCTACATTGACGCTCAAAGGAAAGCTTTTCCGGGGTTAGTGCAAGGAATAAGTCCGTCTCTGAGTATGAAGCGGAATTCCTAAGGCGAGTCGTTATGCTCGTGGAATAGTGGCATCGGAACATGATCGTTGTGTTCGTTTTGAAGACGGACTTAGAGACGAGTTAAGGTCACGATTGCTCCACAATGAAGAACGTGAGTTTGCTGTCTTGGTGGAGAAGGCCAAGGTAGCCAAGGAATCAAGGAGTCCGCGAGGCAAAGTTATGATAGGAGCAAGTCAAGAGAGGCTTTGGATCGTGCAGGTCGGTGGTAATGTTCGAGAAAAGATTTAGGCAGAGTGGGTCAAATCAAGCGAGGAGGTCCACAAATGCTAATCAAAGACCGCCCCAAAGTAACCATTGTGAAAAGTTTCATTGGGGTGAATGTTGGACCGAGGGAAAGGATGCTTCGAGTGTGGTTCGCTAGAACATCGTGTGAGGGATCGTCCGCGTAAGCAAGCTAGGAATCGATCAAAGGTCAAGGTCGTGCCCAGTTCGAGAAAGGAGGACCAAAGACCGCAGAAGAAGTCGTGGTAATGGTAGAGGTGGTTATGGCTCTAGTGGAGGTCGCGGAGCAACCGGTAGAGGTATTGGCAACACGGAGGCTAGGCGCACTGGTTTGGTGTATCTTTGCGAGGCGTCGTGAGGAAGGAGACGCACCGGACGTCATAACCAGGTGCGTTTTTAATTTTTGGTGTTCCATATCTTGCCTTGATAGATGTGGGTTCGACGCACTCTTACGTTGCTAGTAGTATAGTTGAGACCATGAGTTTAGTTCAGGAGATCGCTTCTAAGAGGATGACTGTGCTTAGTCCTTTAGGTCACTCAGTAGAAGTAGATAAGTCAGATATAGATATACCCTAGAACTCCAAGGGGTAGTGTTTGTAGCCGATCCGATGGAACTGCTGCTCGAGGAGTTTGATCTGATTCTTGGGATGGATCGGTTGGTCAAGTACCAAGCAAGTCTGGATTGTGCCGCTAAGCGCATGGTTTTGAAGACGGTTGAAGGTGAAGAAGTGGTCATGATAGGTAATAGGAGAGATTATCTATCCAACGTGGTATCTGCGTTGAAAGCATAAGAAAGATGGTCGAAGGGCCGTGAGGCGTTCGTAGTTCATGTGTGTGCTTTGGAAGCTAAGGAGTCTTCGTGTGGGAAATGTTCAAACCGTAAAGGAATTTGGCTTGACGTATTTCTGAAGAACTTCCGGATTGCCTCCGGATCGTGAAGTCGAATTTGGTATAGATCTGTTACACCGAACGCAGCGCCGGTGTCTATAGCTCCATATAGGATGGCACCGAAGGAATTGTTGGAATTGAAGGCTCGGATACAAGAGTTGTTGGATCGAGGTTTCATTCGACCAAGTGTTTCACCTTGGGGAGCGCCGTACTTTTGTCAAGAAGAAGGATGGTACGATGCAGATGTGTATAGACTACCGCCATTGAATAAGTCGACGATTAAAAACAAGTATCCTTTGCCGAGGATAGACGACTTGTTTGATCACCGAAAGGGGCCGCGGTTTTCTCTAAGATTGATTTAAGGTCCGGATATCATCAACCCGAAGGTGAAAGAGGCTGATATCCATAAGACGGCATTTCGTTTCGGTATGGACACTACGAGTTCCCCGTGATGCCGTTTGGTTTGACTAATGCACCAAGCAGCTTTCATGGACATGATGAATAGGGTATTTCAACGCTTTTGGATCGGTTTGTTGTGGTCTTTATAGATGATATTTTGGTGTATTCAAGTCGGAAGAGGAGCATGATGCGCATTTGCGAGTGGTGTTGCGTGTTACGAGGAAAAGCAAAAGTATGCGAAATTTAGTAAGTGCGACTCGGCTTAAGGAGGTGACTTTCTTGGGTCACGTTGTTTCACCGAGGATTAGAGTGGATCCTCGAAAGATTGAGGCGATGTTAGATTGGAAGCCGCCTAAATCATGGGTGAAATTCGGAGTTTTCTAGGTCCAGCGGGTATTACCAAAGATTTGTGGAAGGATTTTCTTTGATTGCCGCACCGATGACCAAGTTGTTGAGGAAAGGAGTTCCATTTGTATGGACCGAGAAGCGGCAAGAAAGTTTCGACAAATTGAAGAAGATTCGATGAAGCTCCGGTTTTGATTCAACTTTGAGGCGAGCAAGGAATTCACGGTTATTGCGATGCATCATATATTGGTTTGGGATGCGTCTTTGATGCAAGAAGGGAAGGTAGTGGCTTATGCATCTCGGCGCAGCTTGAGACCACATGAGGCTAATTATCCGACTCATGACTTGGAGTTAGCGGTGTAGTCTTCGCTTTGAAGATATGGAGGCACTATTTGTACGGAGAGAAGTCGATAGTTTATACGGATCACAAGAGTCTTAAGTATCTCTTGACTCGTAAGGATTTGAATTTGAGGCGTAGATGGATTGAGTGCTGAAGGACTACGATCGCTCGATCGAGTATCATCCTGGTAAGGCTAACGTGGTGGCGACGCGCGTTGAGTCGTAAGGTTGTATCGGATTTAAGATCGATGTTTGCTCGACTTAGTCCTGCTCGATGATGGAAGTCTTTTGGCGTAATTGCAAGTCAAGCCGATTTGGTTAGAGCAGATTAAGGAGAAGCGGTTAGAGGATGATGGTTTGAATGATCGGAGGTTGCAAGTCCGAAATGGTGGATTAGAGGATTTTAGTCATCCCAAAGGATGGAGTTTTGTGCTTTAAAGGAAGAGCTTGTATGCCGAAGGATGTGGAGTTGAGACAAAGGATTCTTCGGACGCACATAGTAGCCCATATGCTATGCATCCCGGAGGTAGCAAGATGTATCGGGATTTGAGAGAGCAATTTTGGTGGCCAGTTTTGAAACGGGAAGTGGCGAGTTCGTGGGTAAGTGTCGACGTGTCAACAAGTCAAGGCTGAACATCGGTTGCCATCCGGTTTACTTCACCCGTGAAAGATTCCTCGGTGGAAGTGGGAGAGGATCACCATGGACTTTGTCGATGGATTACCTCTTACGCCTAGCAAGAAGAATTCAGTTTGGGTGATTGTGGATCGTCGACTAAATCAGCGCATTTCATACCCGTAAGGGTAGATTATTAACCTGCAGGTTAGCTAAGTTATATGTAGCCGAGATAGTGAGATTGCATGGTGTGCCAAGATGTCGATTATCTCGGATAGGGATCCGAGGTTTACATCGAGGTTTTGGAGAGCGTTGCATCAAGCTTTGGGTACGAGATTGGACTTCAAAGATGACTTTTCATCCGCAATTCGACGGACAATCGGAGAGAGTGATTCAGATTTTAGAAGATATGCTCGAGAGGTTGCGTTACGGATTTCATGGGCGCGTTGGGAGGAGTATCTACCGTTGGCGGAATTCGCTTATAACAATAGTTATCAAGCGAGTATCCAAATGGCTCCATATGAAGCCTTCAGATGGGCGAAAATGCCGTACTCCTACGTGTTGGGCGGAACTAGGTGAACGACATGTCTTGGGTCCGAATGGTGACGGAAATCGAGGACAAAGTTAAGGTAATTCGGGCTCGTCTCAAGGAAGCATCGGATAGGCAAAAGTCTTACGCCGATCTCAAGCGCAAGGAGATGGAATTCGAGTAGGAGATAAAGTCTTTCTCGAAGGTGTCGCCTTGGAAAAAGGTGTTGCGCTTTGGGCAAAAAGGAAATTAAGTCCAAGGTTCATCGGCCCGTATCTTATCGTGTTGAAGCGAGTAGGACCGGTAGCTTATCACCGAATCGCCAGCAGAGTTGAGTCGATTCACGATGTCTTCCATGTGTCGATGCTTAGACGGTATAGGTCGATCCATCGCACATCGTGCGATGAGCGCGATTGAGGTTAACTCCGACTTATCATTCGAGGAGGAACCATTCAGATTTTAGATCGTGATGTCAAGGTGTTGCGTGAAAGTCGGTACCCTTAGTGAAAGTGCTATGGCGAAACCATGGTACGGAGGAAGCGGCGTGGGAATCGAGGAGGTGATGCGCAAAGAATACCCTCACCTTTTCTCGATCGGTAATTTCGAGGTCGAAATTATTTTAAGGGGTAGAACTGTAACATCCCAAAATAGGGGTTATTTGTGATTGAATTATTTTTCTTGTATTTGAATTTACGTGATATTATTCGTGATGATATAAGGCTTAATTAGGGGTCTTGAGTAAGCTCGGTTTAGTAGAATAATTCTTAGTATGGCTTATTTAAAGAAGAGGATTAAATGAGCTTAGCACTTAAGTTAATTTAAGTAGCAATAAGTGACACAAGATGAGTGCATGGCAAGTTGGTATTGGCGCATGGAGTTTGGCTTGAGGTTAGAGGTTCGAGTAGCATGTTTAGCAATTTGAAGGTTTATTTTTATATCCTTGCTTTGATGGACGGTCAAACTTATTTATGATAGGTTGGACTATTTCTTTTGGTAAGTTGAATATATGATTAAGGAAAGCTTGATAGTAGGGATAAGAATCTTGAAGTTATGGTATGATGAGGGGACAAAAGGCATGAAGGGTGGAGGATGTTTTGGAAAGTTTCCTAAGCCTTTAGTGGATGAATGTGGACGGCATGTATGGCTAGGGGGTGGCCGAATTTTGATAGGTAGCTTGGGGGAAGGAATAGTTGGCCAATTCTTTTGTCATTTGAACATCTTTTTGCTTTGTTTTTCTTTCTCTCCAAAATTCCTCTCTTTGGCCGAAAGTGTCTTGTGCATTTTGGTGCAATTTTTTCTCTTTTTGGTTTTTAGCCTCATTTCATGTGAACCAAATACCATTTCTTTTCTTTCATTTGTCCTTTTTGAAACCGAAAACAACATGGGAACTTTTGTGCATCTTTTTCTTCTTTGATAACTAGGTGTTGGCCAAACTCTTACTCCCTTTTCTCTTTTTCTTTCTTTCAATATTGCTCAACCACTTTCTCTTTCTCTTTCTTTTGGGCGAACCATTCTCTTCTTGTTGCTTTCTCTTTTCTTTTGTTGATTAAACCGAATTCTCTCTCATTTCAATTCTCTTTTCTTTCACATATTCTTCATTTTCCATAACCATATAGCCGAATCTTCTACTTTCTTTAGATTTATCTTTGGCCGAATATTGAAGGTAAGATAGTTATCATCGGGACTTCTCTAGAAATTGGTTTTGGTAAGGTGGTAAGGTTTATTTCAAGGATTTTTATTTTAAGTTTCGTTTAAGCCAAGGCTAATAAACCTTATTGATGATGGTTGATTGTAGGGAAGTGAGGCCGATTCTTTTAGGAGTGTGTTGGATAAGTGTTCAAGGCTTTGGGTAAGATTTTGGGTTCACAAGGAACCCTTCTCAATTATTTTGGTTTGGCCGAATAGGCCATGGTTCTAATATTCATTTTTGGCCGAATATAGGGGCAAGAATACTTGTGTGGCCGATTTGTCTATTCGGGATTTAGAACTCTTTTTGGTGCCGTGTGTATACATACACATCTTATAACTTTTAATATGCTAAGTGTTATTTTATGCCTAACGTTTTGTGTAGACATGGATGAAATACCTTCATGGTATTAACAAGGATTTGGGTAAGTTCTTATTACTATGTGATTATTATTTGATGCTTTTGGGAAGCATGACACATTTGGTATGTGTATTATTTGATATATGGCTTATGATAAATCGATTGGATGTTGTTAAATAAATCTATCAACATGATTTGTGGTATATGCATATAAATGATTGTTATGGGTTGATGAGAGGAGAAGCGGTGATATTCGTGTCGCGGACACGGTGTTTTGGTAACACATCGTGACTACGGTCACCAGAGGTTTGGTACCTCCAGAGGTTTGGCACCTCATAGCGACTTGTCCCTGTGGTTAATACCACCGTGGGTTGGCCCCACTTTGAGATATGGGATTGTCTGCCAGTGATTTGGTATCACACGATGGGTTGGCCCCATCATCTATTTGTGACTTCGGTCACCAATGTTTTAGGTAACACAATTGTGTCTTCTGACACCGAGATTTGGTATCTCCAAAGATTTGGTATCACATTTGTGACTATACGTCACCAGTGGTTTGGCACCACCAGTGGTTTGGTACCACAAGGGGTAGAAAAAGGCGTATGGATGGTTAGGTTGGGTGCATTTAAACTTATGCATGTTAATTGGTTATAATTTGTGTATGTTATTACATTAAATCGGGGAAGGGTTACACATTGAGTCTTGGTGACTCACCTTCTCCTTTAATTTTTCAGTGATTCGTAGACCATGGATGAGGAGCCGGATGGACTCGAGGTGGCCATGCAAAGGAGATTTTTAATAAATGAATTTTGGATTTTATCTATTTTTCTCATTGGGTTTATGTTGCTTAATTGTAATAAGGCCTCCTAGGATTATTTTATTATTGCTGCATGTTTTGTTTAAACTATTTGATGATGTTAAAACGGATGCACATGTTTTCTCAAATTAAACGCAAAATGTTTTTAAAGTACCATCGGGTACATTTGAAATCAGAATAACCTAACTTAGTATATATTTTTTTAATGACATTAAGTAATGCTTTCTTCATAACACCTCAATTGTTTTAAATCAAAACAATATCTTTTATCAAAATTTAAAACGACTTAACAAGGGATTTTCAAAGGTTTTTCCTCCGTAGCATACCAAATTCGGTCGTAATGTTTGGGCCGGGTTTGGGGTGTTACATTATGAATTAGCTATTTTTAGCTATAAAGTGAGCTAAGATGCATGTTCAAAAATCTACCAATGAATGATATGCTTGTTAAATGATGTTTTATGGAAGTTTATGAGAGTTTGATGTTAGATAAACATCTTTTTTCTAAGTGAATTTCATGAAAAATGAGCATAGGGACTAGTTTGTAAAAGTTATGAGATTGTTCATACATAGTAGAAATAGTGAGAATTAAGGATTGTCATAGTAGAGAAAATGAATCAGCTAAGCATGAAGTCTAAGAAAGTTGAATGAGAATTATTTTACGAGCCTTGGGGTAAAAGTGCAAATATGAGAAAGTATAGGGGCAAAATAGTAATTTTGCCAAAATATGAGTAAAGAGTCAATTTAGTCAATGTGAGTATTAAATGATCTATTTATGACTATAGGTCAAGAAAAATGAAGCCCGGATCGAAACCGAGGCAAGAACAAGGTCGAGGACTAAATTGCATACCTAGCTACATTTTGTATATTGAGGTAAGTTTGTATGATTTCTAAGCTTTATGATTTATATCATTGAATTGCTTAGTATAATGTACAATGTTATTATGAAAATGTTTAATGTTACGTTAAACAAAGAAATTAATGAGATCAAGCATGGGAAAGCCCTGATTGAAGTTGAATAGCTTAGGATACTCGATCTACCACATGAAACAAGAAAGTCCGTATAAGACCAAGCCGAGGCATGGCATCGGAAAGCAAGCAAGTTATCATGTAAGTCCAAGACAAGCTTGGCATTGAGAAGTTATCATGTAAGTCCAAGGCAAGCTTGGCATTGAGAAGTTATCATGTAAGTCCAAGGCAAGCTTGGCATTGAGAAGTTATCATGTAAGTCCAAGGCAAGCTTGGCATTGAGAAGTTATCATGTAAGTCCAAGGCAAGCTTGGCATTGAAAAGCTATCAAGAGAAAGAGATTTCAAGTAAGTCCAAGCCAAGGCTCGACATTGACCAGTTCATGAGCAAAGATACCAAGTAAGACCATGTCAAGACATGGCAATGGTAAGTTCCCAAGGGAACTCATGAGAAAGACTTTGTATAAGTCCATGTCAAGACATGGCCTCAAAACTAAGATGAGATTTAGTATCCTCGGTTATTCATATAAATTCATCGGGCAAACGAGTTAAGCTCCATTGAGATAACAAGAAAGCTAAGTAAGCAAAGTTATTATTAAGTGAAAATGATTATTATTCATGTTATGAATGATGAATTAGAAATTATGAATATTATGTTCAAGTATTCTGATCAAAGTTATCAAGTGATACAGGTACTTTGTTTGCCTATCAAGTATGAGATTAGTAAGTTTTATGAGATATGTAAGAATCAAGTGTGAGTAAGTAAGCTTTATAGCTGAATTTATGATACCATTGTTTATATCAAATGGTTTATATGAAGTAAGAATGTTGCTATGTACATTATGCGAACTTACTAAGCTAAATGCTTATCTCTTTCATTCTTTCTTTCCATGTAGTCCCGCAAAGCTAATATCGAGGATCACCGTCATCGGAGCTCAGAGCACACTATCAATCGCTATTTTGGTATAGCCAAGTTGTCTTATTAAGTATGGCATGTATAGGAAGCATTACATTTTGAGTAAATGTTTTTAGAAGAGCCAAAGTATAGGCTATTAAGTTTGTTATTCTTTTGTATATGGCTATGTGATTGGCCAAGTGTGTATGTTTATAATTATCAATGAAGCATGTAGTATTACTCATGAATGATGTAGTAATGAGTTGTTGAAATGAGTATGAATTAGATCTTAATTTCAGGGTGGCAATTGGTTTGGTAAATAGCCTCTAAGTGCCTACACGGTTGGACACACGGGCATGTGTCTAGGCCGTGCGTAACCTGCACCTTTGCATCTTAAGACAGAATAACAAGTTGTAGTCCACGGGTGTGCTATGGCCATGTGAAATAAGTCAGTATATCAAGATATAGTACAAGGTCTATGTCCACGGGCGTGTCGTGGTCGTGGGCAAATTGGCAGAATACTGAGTTTTTAGGCACGGTCTGGGGACATGGTCGTGTATGTCTATCCACGGGCGTGTCTTATCTTACACGGGCGTGTGACCCCTGTTTCAAAGAAAAGTTTTTGATTGGGTTCCGAAAGTTTATCAGCATGAGTTTAAGGCATCGTAGGCCCATGAAATGTATGAGTTGTTTAAGAATGAGAAGTTTTAATTTCAGACGGAATTTTATAGCCCGTAATGTCATGATTAAGCAAGTTCAAGCATAGTAATGTCATGTATCCTGTCTGAGCCTCAGACTCGGGTATGAGGTGTTACACTTAGTGATATCAGAGCTACGGTTTAGTCGTTTCTAGGACTAACATAGCACGAGCACGAGTCTAACCATACATGCCATACGTGTGACGACTTAAATTATGTTTATATGTATATAGTAAATGGATCCTGAAAGAGATATGGCGGATGATGTAGAAAGTAACACGCCAGCTCCCGCTGAAGGGACGGTGTCGAATGAGAACGAGAATAGACCCACTATGGTGAGTCAAGGAGGAGGAGAAGAGGCTAGAGAAGCCTTCCTCCATATGATGAACACATGGTACACAGAGTTCGTTCGTACGAACTCGAATGCACAACCCCCTCCACCCCCGCCTATTCCTCAACCTATCCCAGTAGCCCCTCAAGTAATAGAGGTGTCAAGAGGAGTTAAGCCTCCATTTGATAGGATCAGGAAACATGGGGTTGAAGAATTCCGGGCTAGAAAAGATGACGATCCGGAAAGAGCTAAATTTTGGTTAGAAAATACCATCAGGGTATTTAATGAGCTGTCATGTACACCTGAAGAGTGCATGAAGTGCGTAGTTTCTCTTTTAAGAGATTCTGCCTATCAATGGTTGAACACCTTGGTATCAGTAGTCCCAAGAGAGAAGATCACGTGGGAATTTTTCCAAG
This sequence comes from Gossypium sturtianum, assembly GCA_025698515.1. NCBI lineage: Eukaryota > Viridiplantae > Streptophyta > Magnoliopsida > Malvales > Malvaceae > Gossypium > Gossypium sturtianum. Next base: position 97,570,310 of record CM046952.1, read on the forward strand.
AGGAGTTTAATAAAAAGTATATCAGTCAAAGGTTTGTGGACCAGAAAAGGAAGGAATTCCTAGAGCTGAAACAAGGCAAGATGTCTGTAACTGACTACGAGCGTGAGTTTGTAAGACTCAGCAAATACGCTCGAGAATGCGTGTCCACCGAAGCCATCATGAGTAAAAGATTTAAAGATGGGCTAAATGAGGACATCAAACTGTTTGTTGCTGTTCTAGAATTGAAGGAATTTGTTGTGCTAGTCGAGAGGGCTTGTAAAGCCGAAGAAGTAGTAAAAGAGAAGAAGAAATCTGGAATAGAGTCTCGTGACTCTAGAAAGAGGTAGTGGAACAATTCATTCCAATCTTCATCCAAGAAGTCAAGAGATTTCCCTGCCCGATCGGCTACTTCCACTGGATTTTCCAGGAAGGACAAGAGTAAACAGTATTCGGGAAATAAAGCACAGACTACTTCGGTCGCTAGTGTGGGAAATATTCGATCTGATAGACCCGAATGCCCATATTGTGGCAGACGCCATTTAGGGGAATGCCGAGCACACGAAAAATGCATGTTTCAGATGTGGTTCCCAGGACCACTACATAAAAGATTGTCAAGAGATGATGAAAGAGGATAGAACTTAGAACTCGAGATCCGGGAGTATGGTCAGAGGAAGGCTGCAGAGAAACCCCAGAAGCGGGGCAAGTGGAAGAGGTAACCCTAGAGAGCAGGCCGCGAGACTCGAGGGCAGGGCGCCTACACGGACTTATGCCATTCGCGCTCGCGAAGAGGCATCTTCCCATGATGTTATCACGGGTACCTTCTCGCTTCGTGATGTTAAAGTTATTGCTTTAATAGATCCCGGATCCACACACTCTTACATTTGCATGAAATTGGTATCCGATATGAGTATGCCTGTAGAGTTTACAGAATTTGTGATTAAAGTATAAGGTACCCCTGTTTGGATGTGTTTGGGTATGTGACTTGTCCAGGTACGATCCATCTTCTATTAAGTCTGATGGTATGCCTTGTGATACTCTATGATTTAAAATATGAGATCCCTGAATATGTTGAATTGATTTGTATTGATTCTGACTTATAACCATACATATGATTTCAAGGCAATCTGATGTGATCTGTTGAGATTTGATAAATCTATTTTACAAAGCATGGACTCCCATGCCTACTGATTCTATTATTGTACGATAGCATGACCTATATGCTTATCACCTTGACACTGTATCTACATGCTATGACATATTGCATGGGATTGGGATGATGTGCAAGGAAGGAGTTTCTGGTAGTTTAATGATTTGTATTATCTGGTGGTTTATCCATAACTCTATTCGCGCACTTTTGATCGCAATATAGTGGCTCAACCACATGTCTCTAACCCGCGCTTTCATCAGAAATTTAGTTGGCACCGTCCCACGCTTATCTCATTAGTGTGATATGGTTGGACGAGTTCTGGGGAACTCTATTTTGGTGTGTAGCGGAGTTGGATAGGATGTTTTCTGATAAATCTACACTCTGATTGGTTTCGAAAAAATACTGCATCGACATTGACATATATTTTTTATTATGTTCTACTCTATTTTATACTATTCTATTCGGTTTTGCTCTGTTTTGCTATGTTCAGTTTTGTTTTGTTCTGTTCTGTTGTACTACCACTGTTGGAATCTCTACAATACTCTAGAATTGTTCTGTACTGGTTATACAACTGTTATTAAGTTCTCTGCATTACTATGATTTATATGTTACGATCTATCTATTTGTATTTGAGTTTGGTTATACACAGTGCTTGGTAGCTCATCCTTTTTATTATATTTATCTATGCAGGTAAACATCTGACTTTGGATCGGAAGACATACGAGAGCTTGGATTTTTTTTGCACAGATGTAACTATGATTTGTTCTTTTGGGGTTTGTAATCTATTTATGAACTTGCCTTGTTTTTAGTAATCTCGTGAGTATCTGACAATTTTTAACACGAAGCTACAAAATCACTTAAATCAACTGAAATCAATTTTTGGTTGTCAAAGTTAGAACTCCAAAAAGTTTTTTGCTACAAATTGAGTAAAAGTGTTGAATGGTTTCTGAATACTTACTGAAATTAGTTTTCAATACATTGGTGTAACTTTTCCCAAATTCGGTTTAACCTTCTAGGCCAAGTTTAGGGTGTTACAATTTGTTTTGCTCACGTGAGTTGCGCCTGGGCCTCATCTCCACCAATATCCAAGGACCGAAATCATCATTTTCAGTTACCAAATCGACGTCTATTCGTGGGTTTTCGATCGTCAGAGCATTTTTTACTGAATTGTTCCTTGATGTTTGTGTATACGGACAACCATCCTTGGAGTGGCCATACCATCCACACGAGAAGTAAACTATCGGTAAGCTTTCATACTCAATTCGTTAAAGATTTCCATTGATTAGGACTTGGGAGATTGCACGTTTCTCCAGATTGATAAAAATAGCCATACGCGTATATCGACCCCTTGTTTTGTTGTCTGTATTAAAATCCAATTTGGTAACCTTCCCCACAATTCCCCCAATTTCCCATAATACCTTTTTTTTTTGTAAAGATGGCTAGGAAGACCTGGGAGTCTAATCTAAGCAAGGACAATACTAGGATAGGGACTCATCGAATTGAAATCAATAGTCCAAGGTTGAACAGTCAAGTATTGCCCAAAAATAATCCATGGACCCTGTGATAAAACCTTTTCATAATCTTCAACATTTTGGAATTTTGCTAAGAAATATCCATTTTCTATATCCATCATTTGAAAGGGTTGAAATGGTCTCCAAAGTCCATAAACTTTATTTTGTAGTGTTGTGAAACCAATATTCCTTCCCAACAGTTTGAGAATCACGTATGGACATGTCTTTAACTAGTAATTCTTGAACTCTATCCGAGAAATCAATGGCGGGGACGTCATTGAAAATCAAATTTTTAACGTCACCTTCCAGTAGTGAGAAAACCTCATTAGTAGTGTTTCAATCTCTCTCCCCATAAGAAATGGTAGAACCTTTCCCCAGAACCTTATATTTCCAAGACAGGGTTGGAATCGGCGTTGAATCAATATGTAACAGCCTAATTTTGGGCCTAGTCGGAATAGTGGTTACAAGACCACAAATTTAAGGTCAGATAAATTATTTTAATATTATTTTACGTGTTATATCATGATTATATAAGTGCATGAAAATTTTGGTGAATTAATTTTAGTGATTGCATGCTTAATTTTGAAAAAGGACTAAATCGCGTAAAGGACAAAACTTTTGTTTCATTAGCTAAAGGTGTTAATTAGCTCTGGAACAATAAAATATAGGTCCTTATTAAGTAAATAGACCAATAAAAGTGGTGGCTAGACATGAATTTTTAATTCATGAAATTGGTCAAAGGTTAGGTAGATTTTAGGTGACTTAATTGATAAAATAAAATAAAACAAAGAAAAAGTATCATCTTTTCCCATCTTCTTCCTCTTCCACTGAAAATTTTAGTAAAAACAATGGTTTTGGAAGCTTGAAATTTCAGCAACTCTTCACCCTTGCAAGTAAGTGATTTTAATGGTCATTCTTGATAATTTTTGTACTTTTGGGACCCTTGTAGCTTAAGCTAACTAATGGAGGGACTATTTTGCAAAATGGTTGAGAGTATAGGGTTTTACCATGTGGGTATTCATGTTGTTTTCTGAAATTTTATGGAAGAAAATGAATCTTGGTTGTTAGATAAACAACTTTTGTAAAAGGGGATTTCATGAAAACCCCTAAAAGGACCATTTTGTGAAGTTTATAAAATAGGTTGTAAATGTGTGAAATAATTGGAAATTATGAGTTTCTATAAGATTAATAAAGGTTTGGCTAGGCTTGATAAAGGAGGAAATTTGATTAAAATCGTTTTACGAGCCTAAGGGCAAAATCATAATTATGTGAAAGTTTAAGGGCAAAACGTTAATTTTTCCAAAGTAGGAATTTTGGATTTTTTTGATTAATGTAGTGATTAAATAAGTGAATTTGTCATTATAGATCAAGAAAAATGGATTCCGGACCTAGACCGGGGGAAAACCAAGATATTGGACTAAATCGAACTAGTCGCCCATATTTTGTATACCGAGGTAAGTTTTACGTAAATAATACAACTCTATTGTTATTATGCATTAAACAATTAATATTGCATTAAATGTTTGATTATTGTTATGAATATGCATGACGAAATTTGAGGTGGTATACTTCCGGTTGAACCTTAAGAATAGATTGGATATCCATGCCATGACATTTGGGTGATATGTGTGCTAGTGTAAGACCATGTCTGGGACATGGCATCAGCTACATTATAAGAGCCAGTGTAAGACCATGTCTGGGACATGGTATCGGCATTGATATGTGTGCTAGTGTAAGACCATGTCTAGGACATGGCATCGGCAACATTATGAGAGCCAGTGTAAGACCATGTCTGGGACATAGTATCGGCGTTGATATGTGTGCTAGTGTAAGACCATGTCTGGGACATGGCATCGGCCACATTATGAGAGCCAGTGTAAGACCATGTCTGGGACATGGCATCAGCATTGAGACGAGAGCTAGTGTAAGACCATGTCTGGGACTTGGCATCAGCCTCTACCGGCGAGCCCGTGTAAGACCATGTCTGGGACGTGGCATCGGCCTTTTACCCTCTTGTGTGAGGCTTATAAGATATCATTTAGTATTCCAAATGGTTCCACGGGTTATTTAAAGCTTATGATAAAGATATGAAAGGATATAATCATATTGTGAGTGGTACAGGTTCTTACACGAAACTCATAAGTTATGAGCTTCGTTATGATGCCTTAATGGTAAGGATGAAATTGAGTAAGTTGTATCAATGAGAATGATTTCGGGACAATCTTGTAATCTTTGGCTTATACTTATGATGTGTAAATATGTAGTAAATCTTCCATTGTTAAATCAAGAGTGTTGTGCTGGTATATAATATGCTATGTGTTTAAAGATGCATGGTAGATGTTGTTACTTATTTACATGCAACTTACTAAGCTTTATGCTTACTCCTTTCCTTTCTATTTTCTTATAGTATCGCCAAGCTAGCTCGAGGATCAAAGGACGTCGGAGGCTCGATCACACTATCAATCTGAACACTTGGTATAGTTAGATTTATCATTTTGAGTATGGCATGTATAGGGACTTGGTCTTTTGTCAAGTGTCATATTATTTTGGCCAAACGTCTTGGCTTGACTTTAAGTTTGATTCATTTTGTACAAGGCCATGGATGATGGCTAATACTTGTTATTTATATATGTAAATGATGATTTTTTTTTATGAATGTGCAATTTGCATGGTGAAATATGCGTGTATGTCTTGGTTGTGGCTGATTTGGTCAGATGTTTTTGTGTGGATTGGTGTTACTTTATGTGGCTTATGTTGGTACAAGTAAGGGTGGCAAAAGGTCTTGGTAAATAGCCTTTTTTTTGTCGACATGGGTAGACACACGGTCGTGTGTCTAGGCCGTGTGTGACACACGGTCTGCCCCGTGGGCGTGTAGTCTGGCCGTGTGTCCCCTGCATCTTAATTTGGTAAAACAGAATGCCCAGTAGTAACCACACAGGCTGAGGCACGACCGTATGTCTCAATCGTGTGGAAGACACGGCCATAGGACATGGGCATGTGCCCGAGCTGTATGAAGTCTGCACCTTAAATGCGAAATTAAATTCGCCACATGGGCGTGTGCCTTGGCCGTGTAACCCTAAAATGTTGCTGATGTCAGAAACAGAATGTCAAGGTTTTAACACACAGACCATGGACACGGGCGCGTGGCAGACCGTGTGACATCCTGAATTCTCGTGAAGCATATGTCAGGCTCGCAAACGGGCTAAGGACATGGCCATGCCAGCCACACGCCCATGCCCCAAGTCTGCACGGGCGTGTGCCCCTATTTTCAGTGAAAATTTCTAAATTTTTCTAAGGTTCCTGGTTTAGTCTTAAACATTTTTTATGTATGTTTTGGGCCTCGTAGGCTCATATTAAGGACTTTAAGATGAAGACTGAAGAGTTTTAAATTGGAACGAACTTTTATGACCCGGAAATGTGTATTAGTATGTGTTTAAGTTAGGTAATGCCTCGTACCCTGTTCTGGTGTCAAACACGAGTAAGGGGTGTTACATTTAGTGGTATCAGAGCTATGGTTTAGTCGATTCTCGGACTAACCTAGTGTGTGTACGAGTCTAGCTATACATGCCTTATATGAATTATGATAGTGTGACGACTCCTGACAATTTAAAATGTGTTTTTATATAGTAAATGGATCCCGACGGAGCTGGCGGATGATGTTGAAAGTAATGCGCTGACTCCCGTAAAAGGGACCGTGCCAGTCTAAACTGGGCCCGTGACACTGAGTCAGGGCGAAGGTGCTAGAGAAGCCTTCCTCCATATGATGAATGTTTGGTATTCAGAGTTTGTTCGTGTAAACCCGAACGCTCCACCTCCTCCACCCCCTCCAATCCCTCAGCCTACCCCTATAGCTCCCCAAGCAATGGAAATGATTAGAAGGGAAAAACCTCCGGTAGACAGAATTCGAAAGCAAGAGGCTGAGGAATTTAGAGCGAATATAGATGATGACCCAGTGAGGGCGGAGTTCTGGCTTGAAAATACCATTAGGGTATTCGATGAATTGTCTTGCACACCTGAGGAGTGCATGAAGTGTGTTGTGTCACTTCTACGAGACTCGTCTTACCAATGGTGGAACACCCTTGTGTTAGTTGTACCGAAGGAGAGAATAACTTGGGAATTCTTCCAGGAAGAGTTCCGTAAAAAGTATATTAGCCAGAGGTTTATAGACCAGAAAAGGAAGGAATTTCTTAAACTGAAGCAAGGCCGAATGACTGTAACAGAGTGTGAGCGTGAGTTCGTGAGGCTCAGTAAATACGCTCGAGAGTGCGTATCCACTGAAGCCATCATGTGAAAGAGATTTGAGGATGGATTGAATGAAGACATTCGACTTTTGGTTGGCATCCTAGAGTTAAAGGAATTTGTGGTGCTCGTTGAGAGAGCTTGCAAGGATGAGGAATTGGCCAAAGAGAAAAGAATAGCTGAAATCGAGTCTCGTGACTCGAAGAAAAGACAGTTGGGGATATCAATTCAGTCCTCCTCCAAGAAATCGAAATAGTTCACTACTCGATCAAATGCTTCAGCGAGATTCTCGAGTAGAAATAAGAATAGGCAGTACACGGCATCTAAAGCTCAAACCACTTCTATTACGAGTGTTGGTAGTGCTCGACCAAATAAATCAGAGTGTTCATAGTGTGGTAGACGACATTTTGGTGAGTGTCGAGGAAATGATAGAGGCTGTTTCAAGTGCGGTTCACTAGACCACTTCATTCGAAATTTTCCTGAGATGGATGAGAAAGACAGAAAGCAAGATGTGCGAGCGAGTAATGCTCCTTCTAGAGGTAGACTACAGAAGAACCCGGGAAGTGGGGCTAGCAGCAGAGTGCGCCTAGAGATTCCACCATAAGGTCCAAGGACCGAGCGCCTGCAAGGACTTATGCCATTCGCGCTCGCGAAGAGGCATCATCACCAGATGTGATTACGAGTACTTTTTCTTGTCACGATATCTCTGTTGTTGCTTTGATTGATCCGGGGTCTACCCATTCATATGTTTGTATGAAATTGGTGTCTAGCATGAATATGCATGTTGAGTCTATAGAATTTGTGATAAAAGTGTCAAACCCGTTAGGCAAGCATATGATAGTTGACAAAGTGTGTAGAGGTCCTTTGATGATTAGAGGTCATTGTTTTTCGGCTAACCTCATGCTACTACCGTTTGATGAATTTGACCTAATTCTTGGTATGGATTGGTTGACTATTCATAACATGTTAGTAAACTATGGTAGTAAGTTTATTAAATTGAAATGTGAAAATGGGGATATCCTTCTGGTTGAATCAGGTGAATCGGATAGCTCGCCTGTACTGATTTCCTCTATGACTGTTGAGAAATACATGAGAAAAGGGTATGAGTCCTATCTTGCATTTGTGTTGAATACCCAAGAGTCAGAAGTAAAGATTGAGTCAGTGCCTGTGGCATGTGAGTACCCAGATGTGTTTCCGGAAGAGTTGCCTGGATTGCGTCCAACTAGGGAAGTCGAGTTTGGTATTGAGTTGGTCCCTGGTACGACACCTATTTCGGTTGCCCCATTTAGGATGGCACCGCTGGAGTTAAAAGTGTTGAAGGTTCAGCTACAAGAGTTAACGGATAAGGGTTTTGCATGACCAAGCTATTCGCCGTGGGGTGCTCCGGTACTTTTTGTGAAAAAGAAAGACAGGTCGATGAGGTCATGTATAGACTACAGACAGCTCAACAAGGTTACAGTTAAGAACAAATATCCTTTGCCAAGGATCGACGATTTTTTTGACCAATTGAAGGGAGCCATAGTGTTTTCTAAGAGAGACCTGAGGTCAGGTTATTATCAGCTGAGAGTTAAGGAACAAGATGTACCGAAAACTGCATTTTGGACAAGGTATGGCCATTATGAGTTCCTCGTCATGCCCTTTGGCTTAACGAATGCTCCTGCAATATTTATGGATTTAATGAACCGTATTTTCCGACCGTACTTGGATAAGTTTGTAGTTGTTTTTATTGATGACATATTAATTTATTCTCGTGATGAAAGTGAGCATGCGGAGCATTTGAGAACTGTCTTACAAAATTTAAGAGATAAGAAGTTGTATGCTAAGTTTAGCAAAAGTGAATTTTGGCTTCAAGAAGTCAGATTCTTAGGACACGTCGTGTTGGGTGATGGAATTAGAGTTGACCCGAGTAAGATATCGGCTATCATGGATTGGAAACCGTCGAGGAATGTATCAGAGATTAGAAGTTTTTTGGGCTTAGCCGGATACTACAGACAGTTTGTTAAAGGATTATCCATGATTGCTACACCGATGACGAGGTTGCTACAGAAAAATGTAAAGTTCGAATGGACAAAGAAGTGCCAACAGATTTTTTAGAATCTAAAAGCATTGTTGACTGAAGCCCCAGTTTCAGTGCAACTGGAACCAGGAAAAGAATTCGTAGTGTATAGCGACGCATCCTTGAATGGATTGGGATGCGTGCTCATGCAAGAAGGAAAGGTAATAGCTTATGCCTCGAGACAGCTGAAGCCGCTTGAGAAAAACTATCCGACTCACGACTTAGAGTTGGCCGACATAGTGTTCGCACTGCAGATTTGGAGACACCATTTGTATGGCAAGAGATGCCGAGTATTCACCGACCATAAAAGTCTAAAGCATTTGATGACTCAAAAGGAACAAAACCTTCACCAACGGAGATGGCTAGAGCTCATAAAAGATTACAAACTGGTAATCAACTATCACCCGGGGAAGGCGAACGTGGTTGCCGATGCTTTGAGTGGGAAGTCATTGTTTGCCTTGAGGGCTATGAACACTCAGTTGTTAGTAACCGACGATGGTTCGATTTTAGCCGAGTTGAGAGCGAAACAAATGTTTTGGCAAGAGATCTGTGAAGCTTAGAAAGGTGATAAAGAATTGCAAGCTAAGATAACTCAGTGCGAGACGGGTATAGAATCAGACTTTCGGATTGGTTCAGATGGCTATTTAATGTCTAGAGAAAGAATTTGTGTACCTAAAAACGATGAGCTTATTCGGAAAATCTTACATGAGGCATATAGCAGTTGTATGTCTATCCATCTGGGTAGTGTGAAAATGTATAATGACTTGAAGGAAATGTATTGGTGGTTGGGAATGAAGAGAGATGTTTCAAAGTTTGTCTCTAAGTGCCTAATTTTTCAGCAAGTGAAAGCCGAACACCAGGTACCTTCGGGTTTACTCTAGCCTGTGATGGTTCCCGAATAGAAATGGGACAATATTACCATGGATTTTGTGTCTGGATTGCCGTTGACGCCAAGGAAGAAAGATACTGTATGGGTCGTGGTTGATAGGCTAACAAAGTCGGCTCATTTTATACTTGTGCGTACCGATTATCCACTTGAGAAATTGGCCGACTTCTATGTTTCTGAAATTGTGAGACTTCACGGGGTACCTTTATCGATCATTTCGGATAGAGATCTGAGGTTCACATCACGATTTTGGAAAAAGTTGCAAGAAGCGTTGGGGACGAAGCTAAATTTTAGTACTGCTTTCCACCCGCAAACTGACGGTCAGTCAGAAAGAGTAATTCAGTTTCTTGAAGATATGTTGCGGTGTTGTGTTCTTGAGTTTCAAGGTAGTTGGGGAAGGTACTTACCGTTGGTAAAGTTTGCTTACAACAATAGTTACCAGTCGAGTTTGAAAATGGTGCCTTATGAGGCTTTGTATGGGTGTAAGTGCCGAACGACCTTGTATTGGACTGAACTCAGAGAAAATCAGGTTCACGGGGTTAACTTAGTTAAAGAGACCGAAGAGAAAGTAAAGGTAATTCGTGACTGTTTGAATGCCGTTTCGAATAGAATGAAATCCTACGCGGATTTGAAACGAAAAGAAATTGAGTTTCAAGTTGGTCATAAAGTGTTTTTAAAAGTATCCCCGTGGAAGAAAATCCTTAAATTCGGTAGGAAAGGCAAATTAAGTCCACGGTTTATTGGACCTTATGAGGTGACTGAGAGAATTGGACCGGTAGCATACCGATTAGCTTTACCGTCCGAGTCAGAGAAGATCCATGATGTTTTCCATGTGTCTATGTTGCGCCGTTATCGTTCTGACCCTTCACACGTTATTTCACCAACAGAGGTTGAAATTCGACCGGATATGACCTATGGTGAAGAGCCGATTAAGATTTTAGATCGAGAGGTCAAGCAATTGAGAAATAAAAGTATAGCTCTAGTGAAAGTACTATGGCATAGATATGGGGTTGAAGAGGCCACATGGGAGCCCGAGGAGACTTTGAGAGATCAATACCCAAACCTTTTTAACGGTAAGATTTTCGGGGACGAAAATCACTAAGGGGGAGAATTGTAACAACCCAATTTTGGGTCTAGTCAGAATAGTGGTTACGAGACCACAAATCTGAGGTCAGAGAAATTATTTTAATATTATTTTACGTGTTATAGCATGATTATATGAGTGCATGAAAATTTTGGTGAATTAATTTTAGTGATTGCATACTTAATTTTGAAAAATGACTAAATTGCGTAAAGGATGAAACTATTGTTTCACTAGCTAAAGGTGTTAATTAGCTATGGAAAAATAAAATATAGGTCCTTATTGAGTAAATAGACCAATAAAAGTGGTGGCTGGACATGAATTTTTAATTCATGAAATTGGTCAAAGGTTAGGTAGATTTTAGGTGACTTAATTGATAAAATAAATTAAAACAAAGAAAAAGTATCATCTTTTCCCATCTTCTTCCTCTTCCACCGAAAATTTCAGCAAAAACAAGGGTTTTGGAAGCTTGAAATTTCAGCAACTCTTCACCCTTGCACGTAAGTGATTTTGATGGTCATTCTTGATAATTTTTGTACTTTTGGGACCCTTGTAGCTTAAGCTAACTAATGGAGGGACTATTTTGCAAAATGATTGAGAGTCTAGGGTTTTACCATGTGAGTATTCATGTTGTTTGCTGAAATTTTATGGAAGAAAATGAATCTTGGTTGTTAGGTAAACAACTTTTGTAAAAGGGGATTTCATGAAAACACCTAAAAGGACCATTTTGTGAAGTTTATAAAATAGGTTGTCAATGTGTGAAATAATTGGAAATTGTGAGTTGCTATAAGATAAATAAAGGTTCAGCTAGGCTTGATAAAGGAGGAAATTTGATTAAAATCGTTTTACGAGCCTAGGGGCAAAATCGTAATTATGTGAAAGTCTAAGGGCAAAATGGTAATTTTGCCAAAGTAGGAATTTTTGATTGTTTTGATTAATGTAGTGATTAAATAAGTGAATTTGTCATTATAGATCAAGAAAAACGAAGTCCAAACCTAGACCAGGGGAAAACCAAGCTATTGGACTAAATCGAACTAGTCGCCCATATTTTGTATACCGAGGTAAGTTGTACGTAAATAATACAACTCTATTTTTATTATGCATTAAACAATTGATATTGCATAAAATGTTTGATTATTGTTATGAATATGCATGACGAAATTTGAGGTGGTATACTCCCGGTTGAACCTTAAGAATAGATTAGATATCCATGCCATGACATTTGGGTGATATGTGTGCTAGTGTAAGACCATGTCTGGGACATGGCATCGGCGTCGATATGTGTGCTAGATTAAGACCATGTCTGGGAATTGGCATTGGCCACATTATGAGAGCCAGTGTAAGACCATGTTTGGGACATGGCATGTAACACCCCTTACCCATATTCGATGCCGGAACAGGGTACGAGGCATTACCAGATTTAGAAGCAAGTAATCATACAAACCGATACATAATTTTCCCCTCAAATTTAAAACTTTCCTTAAATAATCTGTATCACCCTTTAAACAAGCCTACGAGGCCCAAAACATACAAAAGGAGTAGTTCAGAACTAATCTAGATTCTTACGAGCACTAAGAAAATTTTTACTCAAAACAGGGCCACACGCCCGTGCAGGAAGGAACACGCTCGTGAGGGGAGGCCGTGTTATAACACAAGACCATGTTCCTAGCCCGTGTGGATTTATTTCTCAATTCTGAACCTACAAGGGTTTTCACATGGCTTGACACACGCCCGTGTCTACGGCCCGTGTCCCTCACACGGCCATGACATGCCCGTGTCTTAGCCCGTGTGTGAAAACCTTGACATTCTGTTTATGACGTCATCATCTCCATAAGGTCACACGGCCAAGGTACACGCCTGTGTCCTCAGGCCGTGTGGCGGATTAAATTCCTAAATTCAGGTGCAGACTTCACACGGCCTGGACACTCGCCCATGTCCTATGGCCGTGTCTTCCACACGGTTGAGACACACGGCCGTGTCTCAGCCCGTGTGGTTACTACTGGGCATTCTGATTTGTCAACTTAGGGTGCAGGGGGACACACGGCCAAACCACACGCCCATGGGTCAGATCGTGTGTCTCACACGGCCTAGACACAGGCCCGTGTGTCTACCCGTGTGGACAAAATCAAGGCTATTTACCAAGCCCTTTTTGCCACCCCTACATGCACCAACAATAACCACATCAAGCAACCAACTCATTCATGCATAAACATACCAATTACTCGACCATACAACTTGCACATTAATGAATAACATCATCATTTCATATATTAATATGAGATAGCCATCAACTAAGGCCTTATACAAAAGAATTCATCTTCAAATCAAGCCAACATATTGGCCAAAACAATATGACACTTGACAAATACTAAGTCCCTATACATGCCATACTCAAAACATTAAATATAACTATACCAAAATGTGTGGATAGTGTGGGTGATCCTCCGACGGTCTCAGTATCCCGAGCTGGCTCTTCGACACTATAAAACAAGTGAAAAGAGAAGGGAGTAAGCTTTAAGCTTAGTAAGTCTATATGTAAGCAATGAACATCACACCACATCCTTAGCAATCAAGAACATTATATACTAATCAAGAACAATTCAGATCCTTGTAATTATATTTACTCACTACAAATCTTACCACATCCCAAGCACTTATCATAAACATTGCTCACATTTATATGCACTTATACCCTGCACTTATCACTACAAAGGCACATGTAATTTCACTTAGACAAAGTTTCTCGATGAACACTTCGGAATAATACTAGATACCCGGTGGTTTCGCACACAGCCCACCATTAATAAATGACAAGGTAGTATCGCACACAGCCCACCAATAATCACATGTTCACGGTGGTATCGCACACAGCCCACCAATAATAATAAATACGGTGGTATCGCACACAGCCCACCAATAATAATATGACCACGGGTGTCTATCCGTATCCATTTCCTAATCCAAAAGTTCATCCAAGAATTTCCTCACTTTCTATCATTTTAATATATATCAACAATATTCATTCGCTTTTCACTCAATACATTAATATGTAAAAACATAAGTAAAAAGGATGTATCATTTACACATAAACTTACCTCGATACAAAATATGTCAATTTGCAATTTAGTCCAAAACCTTGCCTTTTCCTCGGTCAAGGTTGATTCCACGTTCTTCTTGATCTATAATGACATATTTAGCTCATTAAATAACCACATTAATCAAATTACTCCAAAATTCCAATTTTGGAAAAATTACCATTTTGCCCCTAAACTTTTACAAAATTTCTATTTTTCCCCTAGGCTCGTAAAATGGAATGTGTTCATTTTTCACACACCCAAGCCTAGCCGATTCATATTCCCTCGTATAGCAACTCACAATTCCAATTATTACACACATTTACCATCTATTTTACAACCTTTACAAAAAGGTCCTTTTAGGTGTTTTCATGGAAACTCCATTCAAAAAAGTTGTTTATTTAACAACTAAGATTCATTCTCTTCCATAAAATTTCAGAAATCAACATAAATACTCACATGGCAAAACCCTAGACTCTCAACCATTTTACAAAATAGTCTCCTCATTAGTTAGCTTAAGCTTTAGGGGTTCCAAAAGTACAAAAAGTATCAAGAAAGAACACCAAAATCACTTGCTTGTAAAGAGGATGAGTTGCTGAATTTTTCAAGCTCCCATAGCCCTTTCTTGAGTCTAAAAATCGGTGGAGAGGAGAGTGAATGAAAAAGATAACAACTTTTTCTTATTTTATTCTATTTCTCTAATTAAGTCACCTAATCCACCAACTTTGACAAATTTTGAAATTTCTTGTCCCCTATGGCCGGCTATCAACATTAGAAAGGTCTAATTGCACATTAAGGACCTCCAATTTAAGGTTTTATAGCTATTTAACACCTATAGCTTGTATAATAGAACTTTTGCACTTTATGCGATTTAGTCCTTTTTCGCAATTAAGCATGCAATCACTAAAATTAATTCACCAAAATTTTCATGCACTCATATAATCATGCTATGACACGTAAAATAATATTAAAAATGATTTCTCTGGCCTAGGGTTAGTGGTTCTGAAACCACTATTTCGACTAGCCCCAAAATCGGGCTATTACAACTCTCCCCC
Organism: Gossypium sturtianum; assembly: GCA_025698515.1. Classification (NCBI taxonomy): domain Eukaryota; kingdom Viridiplantae; phylum Streptophyta; class Magnoliopsida; order Malvales; family Malvaceae; genus Gossypium; species Gossypium sturtianum. The sequence goes on from CM046952.1 coordinate 97,585,338, forward strand.
TTTAGAGATTTTCGTCCCCGAAAATCTTACCGATAAAAAGGTTTGGGTACTGTTTTCTCATGGTTTCTTCCGATTCCCACGTAGCCTCTTCTACACCATGTTTTTGCCACATCACCTTCACCAAAGTTATACTTTTATTCCTCAACTGTTTAACCTCTCGAGCCAAAATCTTAATTGGTTCCTCATCATAGGTCCTATTCGGTTGTATCTTAATTTCTGTAGGAGGGATTACATGCGAAGGATCAGAATGATATCGTCGCAACATTGACACATGGAACACATTGTGTATTCTCTCCAACTCCGTTGGCAAAGCTAACTGGTATGCTACTGGTCCAACCCTTTTAATAATCTCATATGGTCCAATGAAACGCGGACTCAATTTGCCCTTTCGACCAAATCTCAAATATTTTCTTCCATGGGGATACTTTCAGAAACACTTTATCACCCACCTGAAACTCAGTTTCTTTTCTTTTCAAATCCGCATATGACTTTTGTCGGTCTGAAGCAGCTTTTAAACTATCACGGATTACTTTCACTTTCTTTTCAGTTTCTCTTATCAAATCAACCCCATGAATTTGCTTCTCCCTAAGCTCAGTCCAATACAAAGGAGTTTGACACATGCGACCATATAATGCTTCGTATGGAGCCATCTGTATACTCGACTGATAACTGTTGTTGTAGGCAAATTCGACCAAAGGTAGATATCTTTCCCAACTACCTTCAAACTCTAAAACACAGCATCGGAGCATGTCTTCGAGAACTTGAATCACTCTTTTGGATTGACCATCAGTTTGCAGATGAAAAGGGGTACTAAAATTTAATTTCGTACCTAAGGCTTCTTGCAACTTTTTCCAAAACCTCGAAGTAAACCTCAGATCTCTATCTGAAATAATAGACTTAGGCACCCCATGTAATCTCACAATTTCGGCAATATACAACTCAGCCAACTTGTCAAGTGAGTAATCAGTACGCACCGGTATAAAGTGAGCTGATTTTGTTAATCTATCAACGATAACCTACACGACATCTTTCTTTTTCGGAGTCATGGGTAGCCCTATTACAAAATCCATTGTGATTCGGTCCTATTTCCACTCGAGAACCATCACTGGCTGAAGTAAACCCGAAGGTACCTGATGCTCGGCTTTCACTTGTTGACAGATCAAACACTTTGTCACATATTCAGAGATATCTCTTTTCATACTCGGCCACCAATACAACTTCTTCAAATCATTGTACATTTTTGTACTACCCAGATGTACTGATAAGCAACCACTATGGGCCTCATGTAAAATTTTTTGAATCAACTCCTCATCTTTTGGTACACATACCCTATCACGAAACATCAAGCAATCATCTGGTCCGATTTGATAATCTGAATCACTACCCGATTCACCCTGAACTCTTTTAACTTGCAATTTCTTGTCTTTCTTTTGAGCTTCACAAATTTGCTGATGAAATAACGGTCTAGCCCTTAACTCGGCCAAAATCGAACCGTCATCAGACAAAGTTAAACTCGTACTCATAGCTCTCAAAGCATACAAGGATTTTTTACTCAAAGCATCTGCGACTACATTCGCTTTCCTCGGATGGTAATCAATCACTAGCTCATAATCTTTCAATAATTCGAGCCACCTCCATTGTCGCAAATTCAAGTCTTTTTGGTTCATCAGGTACTTCAAACTTTTGTGATCGATAAAAATCCTGCATTTCTCACCATACAAATAATGACGCCAAATCTTCAAAACAAAGACGATTGTAGCCAATTCCAAATCGTGAGTCGGATAATTCTTTTCATGTGGTTTTAGCTGTCTCGAGGCATAAGCTACTACCTTGCCCTCTTGCATCAACATACAACCAAGACCATTCATTGATGCATCACTGTAGATTACAAACTCATTTCCTGACTCAGGTTGTACCAAAACTGGGGCTTCAGTCAATAATGCTTTCAGTTTCTCAAAACTCTGTTGACACCTCTCTGTCCATTCGAACTTAACATCTTTATGTAGCAACCTCGTCATCAGTGTAGCAATCATGGAGAACCCTTTAACGAATGTCTGTAGTAACCCGATAAGCCCAAAAAGCTCCTAATCTCTGTCACATTCCTCGATGATTTCCAATCAATAATAGTCGAGATCTTACTCGAATCAACTTTAATTCCATCACCCGACACGATGTATCCTAAGAATCTGACCTCTCGGAGCCAAAACTCACTTTTGCTAAACTTAGCATACAACTGCTTATCTCTTAAAGTCTGCAAAACAGTTCTTAGATGCTCTGCATGCTCACCCATATCCCGAGAATAAATTAATATATCATTAATGAAAATAACTACAAACTTATCCATGTATGGTCGAAAAATACGGTTCATTAAATCCATAAATACGGCAGGAGCATTTGTTAAGCCAAAGGGCATGACAAGGAACTCATAATGGCCATACCTCGTCTGAAATGCAGTTTTCGGTACACCTTGTTCCTTAACTCTCAACTGGTAATAACCGGATCTCAGGTCTATCTTAGAAAACACTGTGGCTCCTTTCAATTGGTCAAACAAATCGTCGATCCTTGGCAAAGGATACTTGTTCTTAACTGTAACCTTGTTCAGCTGTCTGTAGTCTATACATAATCTCATCGACCCATCTTTCTTTTTCACAAAAAGTATTGGAGCACCCCACGGAGAATAGCTCGGTCTTGCAAAACCTTTATCCGTATACTCTTGTAACTGAGCCTTCAATTCTTTTAACTCCAACGGTGCCATCCTATACGGGGCAACCGAAATAGGTGACGTACCAGGCACCAACTCAATACCAAACTCAACCTCCCTAACTGGAGGCAATCCTGGTAACTCTTTCGAAAACACGTCCGGATACTGACATACCCCTGACACTGAATCAATCTTTACTTTCGACTCTTGAGTATTTAAGACAAATACAATATAGGACTCATACCCTTTTCTCATACATTTCTCAGCTGCCATAGAAGAAATCACTACAGGCAAGCTATCTGATTCACCTGATTTAACCCGAATAATATCTCCATTTACACATCCCAGTTCAATAAACTTTCTACCATAGTTTACTAACACATTATGAACAATCATCCAATACATGCCAAGAATTAAGTCAAATTCATCAAACGGTAGTAGCATGAGGTTAGCCGAAAAACAGTGGCCTCTAATCATCAAGGGACGGTTTCTACACACTTTGTCAACTATCACATGCTTGCCTAACGGGTTTGACACTTTTATCAAAAATTTTGTAGACTCAACAATCATATTCATGCTAGACACCAATATCATACAAACATAAGAATAAGTAGACCCCGGATCAATCAAAGCAACAACAAAAATATCATGAAGAGAAAAAATACCCATAATCACATCTGGGGATGATGCCTCTTCACGAGCGCGAATGGCATAAGTCTTTGCAGGCACTCTACCCTCTAATCTCACAGCAGAATCTCTAGGCGCACCTCTATTGCTAGTTCCACTTCCCGAGTTCTTCTGTGATCTACCCCTCGAAGGGGCATTGCTCGCTCTCACTTCTTGTTTTCTGTCTTTCTCATCCATCTCAGGATAGTTTCGAATGAAGTGGTCTAGTGAACCACACTTGTAGCAAGCTCGATTGTTTCCCCAACACTCTCCAATATGTTGTCTACCACAATTCTAACATTCGGGTTTATTTGACTTCGCATTACCCACACTTGCCATCGATGTGGCTTGAACTCTAGAGCCCGAATATGTTTTACCACGAACTCGGTGTGAATACCCAGCTGAAGCGGTCATCCGTAGGTTCGTTTCTTTGGACCTCTTTGATTGGGATTGGAATGACTTACTCATCAGCCTCTTCCTTACATCTCAGGCCTCAATTATAGCTTTTCTCCTTTCCTTATTCAACTCTTCAGCCTTGCAAGCTCTATCGACCAATACCACGAATTCCTTCAACTCTAAAATCCTGACTAACAATCTAATATACTCATTCAGCCCATCTTCGAATCTCTTACACATAATAGCTTCAGTAGACACACACTCTTGAGCATACTTACTGAGTCTGACAAACTCACGTTCATACTCTGCCACAGACATTTTGCCTTATTTCAATTCGAGGAACTCTTTCCATTTTTGATCGATGAACCGCTGACTTATGTATTTCTTTCGAAACTCTTCTAAGAAGAAATCCCTTGTCACTCTCTCCCTTGGAACTACAGACGTCAGTGTTTTCCACCAGTGATATGTCGAGTCCTTCAGTAATGATACAACACATTTTAAACATTCTTCGGGCATGCAAGAAAGTTCATCAAACACCCGCATAGAATTCTCAAGCCAAAACTCTGCCTTCTCGGGATCATCATCTATATTGGCTCTAAATTCTTTGGCCCATTATTTTCGTATCTTATCAACGGGGGGTTTAGTTAATCTTGCTAAGTCAATACCCTGCGGAGCTACGGGGACCGGTTGAGGTATAGGAGGGGGTGAAGGAGGTTGAGCATTAGGATTTTCTCGAATAAACTCAGTATACCAATTACTCATCATATGGAGAAAGGCTTCCCAAGACTCCTCTGCTTGACCTAAGGTCTCGGGTCTACTTTCTACTGGCGCGGTCCCTTGCGTAGGAGCCGGCGCATTACTTGTAGCATCATCAGCCACAGCTCGGTTGGGATCCATTACTATATGAAAACACAATTGGAAATTGTCAGGAGTCACCACACTATCACAATATATTTATGGCATGTATAGCTAGACGCTTACACACACTACGTTAGTCTGAGAACCGACTAAACATAGCTCTGATACCACTAAATGTAACATCCTTTACCTGTATTCGATGCCGAAATAGGGTACGAGGCATTACCAGACTTACAAGCAAGTAATCATACAAACCGATACATAATTTTCCCCTCAAATTTAAAACTTTCCTTAAATAATCTATATCACCCTTTAAACAAGCCTACGAGGCCCAAAACATACAAAAGGAGTAGTTCAGAACTAATCCAGATTCTTACGAGCACTAAGAAAAGTTTTACTCAAAACAGGGCCACCGCCCGTGCAGAAAGGAAAATGCCCCTGTGGGCAGGTCGTGTTATAACACACGCCCATGTTCCTAGCCCGTGTTGATTTATTTCTCAATTTTGAACATACAGGGGTTTTCACACGGCTTGACATACGCCTGTGTCTATGGCCCGTGTCCCTCACACGGCCATGACACACCCATGTCTTAGCCCGTGTGTGAAAACCTTGACATTCTGTTTATGACGTCATCATCTCATTAAGGTCACACGGCCAAGGCACATGCCCGTGTCCTCAGGCCGGGTGGCGGATTAAATTCCTAAATTCAGGTGCAGACTTCACACGGCTTGGGCACTCGCCCATGTCCTATGTCCTATGGCCGTGTCTTCCACACGGTTGAGACACACGGCCGTGTCTTAGCCCGTGTGGTTACTACTGGGCATTCCGATATGTCAACTTAGGGTGTAGGGGACACACGGCCAAACCACACGCCCATAGGGTAGACCGTGTGTCACACACGACCTAGACACACGCCTGTGTGTCTACCCGTGTGGAAAAAATCAAGGCTATTAACCAAGCCCTTTTTTCCACCCCTATATGCACCAACAATAACCACATCAAGCAACCAACTCATTCATGCATAAACATACCAATTACTCGACCATACAACTTGCACATTCATGAATAAAATCATCATTTCATATATTAATAAGAGATAGCCATCAATTACGGCCTTATACAAAAGAATTCATCTTCAAATCAAGCCAACATATTGGCCAAAACAATATGACACTTGACAAATACTAACTCTCTGTACATGCCATACTCAAAACATTAAATCTAACTATACCAAAATTTGTGGATAGTGTGGGTGATCCTCCGACGGTCTCAATATCCCTAGCTGGCTTTTCAACACTATAAAACAAGGGAAAAGAGAAGGGAGTAAGCTTTAAGCTTAGTAAATATATATGTAAACAATGAACATCACACCACATCCTTAGCAATCAAGAACATTATATACTAATCAAGAACAATTCAAATCCTTGTAATTATATTTACGCACTGCAAATCTTACCACATCCCAAACACTTATCATAAACATTTCTCACATTTATACGCACTTATACCATGCACTTATAACCACAAAGCCACATGTAATTTCACTTAGACAAAGTTTCTCGATGAACACTTCGGAATAATAGTTGATACCCGGTGGTTTCGCACACAGCCCACCATTAATAAATGACAAGGTGGTATCGCACACAGCCCACCAATAATAATAAATATGGTGGTATCGTACATAGCCCACCAATAATAAATACGATGGTATCGCACACAGCACACCAATAATAATATGACCACGGATGTTTATCCGTATCCATTTCCTAATCCAAAGGTTCATCCGAGAATTTCCTCGCTTTCTATCATTTTAATATATATCAACAATATTCATTCGCTTTTCACTCAATATATTAATATGTAAAAACATAAGTAAAAAGGATGTATCATTTACACATAAACTTACCTCGATACAAAAAATGTCAATTTGCAATTTAGTCCGAAACCTTGCCTTTTTCTCGGTCAAGGTTGATTCCACGTTCTTCTTGATCTATAATTACATATTTAGCTCATTAAATCACCACATTAATCAAATTACTCCAAAATTCCTATTTTGGAAAAATTACCATTTTGCCCCTAGACTTTTACAAAATTTCTATTTTGCCCATAGGCTCGTAAAATGGAATGTGTTCATTTTTCACACACCCAAGCCTAGCAAATTCATATTCCCTCTTATAGAAACTCACAATTCCAATTATTACGCACATTTACCATCTATTTTACAACCTTTACAAAAAGGTCCTTTTAGGTGTTTTCATGGAAACTCCATTCACAAAAGTTGTTTATTTAACAACTAAGATTCATAGTCTTCCGTAAAATTTTAGAAATCAACATAAATACTCACATGGAAAAACCCTAGACTCTCAACCATTTTGCAAAATAGTCCCCTCATTAGTTAGCTTAATCTTTAGGGGTTCCAAAAGTACAAAAATTATCAAGAAAGACCACCAAAATCACTTACTTGTAAAGAGGATGAGTTTCTGAAATTTTCAAGCTCCCATAGCCCTTTCTTGAGTGCAAAAATTGGTGGAGAGGAGAGAGAATGAAAAAGATGACAACTTTTTCTTATTTTATTCTATTTCTCTAATTAAGTCACCTAATCCACCAACTTTGACAAATTTTGAAATTTCTTGTCCCCTATGGCCGGCTATCAACATTAGAAAGGTCTAATTACACATTAAGGACCCCTAATTTAAGGTTCTATAGCTATTTAACACCTATAGCTTGTAAAATAGAACTTTCGCACTTTATGCGATTTAGTCCTTTTTCGCAATTAAGCATGCAATCACTAAAATTAATTCACCAAAATTTTCATGCACTCATATAATCATGCTATGACACGTAAAATAATATTAAAAATGATTTCTCTGGCCTCGGGTTAATTATTCCAAAACCACTGTTCTGACCAGCCCCAAAATCGAGCTGTTACATGGCATCGGTGCTGATATGTGTGCTAGTGTAAGACCATGTCTGGGACATGGCATCGGCATTGAGATGAGAGCTAGTGTAAGACCATGTCTGGGACATGGCATCGGCCTCGATCGGTGAGCCAGTGTAAGACCATGTCTGGGACATGGCATCGGCATTTTACCCTCTTGTGTGAGGCTTATAGGATATCCTTTAGTATTCCAAATGGTTCCACAGGTTATTTAAATCTTATGATAAAGATATGAAAGGATATAATCATATTGTGAGTGGTACAGGTTCTTACACGAAACTAACGAGTTATGAGCTTAGTTATGATGCCATAATGGTAAGGATGAAATTGAGTAAGTTCTATCTATGAGAATGATTTCGGGACGATCTTGTAATCTTTGGCTTATACTTATGATGTGTAAAAATGTAGTAAATCTTCCATTGTTAAATCAAGAGTGTTGTGCTGGTATATAATATGCTATGTGTTTAAAGATGCATGGTAGATGTTGTTACTTATTTACATGCAACTTACTAAGCTTTATAAGACCTCTAATTACCTTATAAGACCCCTAATTACCTTGTTACATGTCATTACAACTTACAAAATATAACAAAATATTACAGATATTTAGCTGAGCCGAGATGTGAGATCTAGTTGCTATGGATTCTCCTCAATCGATCCAAAACCTAATAATCACCTATGCACAAAAATAAACAACTTGTATATTGAGCAAAAGATTTCATTGTTGCTTACATAAGATGATAACAATGCATATACATAATAAGCAAATATCAAGCTACTAAAATAATTGTTAAATCAAGAGTGTTGTGCTGGTACATAATACGCTATGTGTTTAAAGATGTATGGTAGATGTTGTTACTTATTTACATGCAACTTACTAAGCTTTATAAGACCCCTAATTACCTTATAAGACCCCTAATTACCTTGTTACATGTCATTACAACTTACAAAATATAACAAAATATTACAGATATTTAGTTGAGTCGAGATGTGAGATCTAGTTGCTATGGATTCTCTTCAATCGATCCAAAACCTAATAATCACCTACGCACAAAAATAAACAACTTGTACATTGAGCAAAAGATTTCATTGTTTCTTACATAAGATGATAACAATGCATATACATAATAAGCAAATATAAAGCTACTAAAATAATTGTTAAATCAAGAGTGTTGTGCTGGTATATAATATGCTATGTGTTTAAAGATGCATGGTAGATGTTGTTACTTATTTACATGTGACTTACTAAGCTTTAAAAGACCCCTAATTACCTTGTTACATGTCATTACAACTTACAAAATATAACAAAATATTACAGATATTTAGCTGAGACGAGATGTGAGATCTAGTTGCTATGGATTCTCCTCAATCGATCCAAAACCTAATAATCACCTACGCACACAAACAAACAACTTGTACATTGAGCAAAACATTTCATTGTTGCTTACATAAGATGATAACAATGCATATACATAATAAGAAAATATCAAGCTACTAAAATAATTGTTAAATCAAGAGTGTTGTGCTGGTATATAATATGCTATGTGTTTAAAGATGCATGGTAGATGTTGTTACTTATTTACATGCAACTTACTAAGCTTTATAAGACCCCTAATTACCTTATAAGACCCCTAATTACCTTGTTACACGTCATTATAACTTACAAAATATAACAAAATATTACAGATAATTAGCTGAGTCGAGATGTGAGATCTAGTTGCTATGGATTCTCTTCAATCGATCCAAAACCTAATAATCACCTGCGCACAAAAATAAACAACTTGTACATTGAGCAAAAGATTTCATTGTTTCTTACATAAGATGATAACAATGCATATACATAATAAGCAAATATCAAGCTACTAAAATAATTGTTAAATCAAGAGTGTTGTGCTGGTATATAATATGCTATGTGTTTAAAGATGCATGGTAGATGTTGTTACTTATTTACATGCGACTTACTAAGCTTTAAAAGACCCCTAATTACCTTGTTACATGTCATTACAACTTACAAAATATAACAAAATATTACAGATATTTAGCTGAGCTGAGATGTGATATCTAGTTGCTATGGATTCTCCTCAATCGATCCAAAACCTAATAATCACCTACGCACACAAACAAACAACTTGTACATTGAGCAAAACATTTCATTGTTGCTTACATAAGATGATAACAATGCATATACATAATAAGAAAATATCAAGCTACTAAAATAATTGTTAAATCAAGAGTGTTGTGCTGGTATATAATATGCTATGTGTTTAAAGATGCATGGTAGATGTTGTTACTTATTTACATGCAACTTACTAAGCTTTATAAGACCCCTAATTACCTTGTTACACGTCATTATAACTTACAAAATATAACAAAATATTACAGGTATTTAGCTGAGTCGAGATGTGAGATCTAGTTGCTATGGATTCTCTTCAATCGATCCAAAACCTAATAACCACCTACGCACAAAAATAAACAACTTGCACATTGAGCAAAAGATTTCATTGTTTCTTACATAAGATGATAACAATGCATATACATAATAAGCAAATATCAAGCTACTAAAATAATTGTTAAATCAAGAGTGTTGTGCTGGTATATAATATGCTATGTGTTTAAAGATGCATGGTAGATGTTGTTACTTATTTACATGCGACTTACTAAGCTTTAAAAGACCCCTAATTACCTTGTTACATGTCATTACAACTTACAAAATATAACAAAATATTACAGATATTCAGTTGAGACGAGATGTGAGATCTAGTTGCTATGGATTCTCCTCAATCGATCCAAAACCTAATAATCACCTACGCACAAAAACAAAAAACTTGTACATTGAGCAAAACATTTCATTGTTGCTTACATAAGATGATAACAATGCATATACATAATAAGCAAATATCAAGCTACTAAAATAATTGTTAAATCAAGAGTGTTGTGCTGGTATATAATATGCTATGTGTTTAAAGATGCATGGTAGATGTTGTTACTTATTTACATGCAACTTACTAAGCTGTATAAGACCCCTAATTACCTTGTTACATGTCATTACAACTTACAAAATATAACAAAATATTACAGATATTTAGCTGACCCGAGATGTGAGATCTAGTTGCTATGGATTCTCCTCAATCGATCTAAAACCTAATAATCACCTACGTACAAAAAACAAACAACTTGTACATTGAGCAAAAGATTTCATTTTTGCTTACATAAGATGATAACAATGCATATACATAATTAGAAAATATCAAGCTACTAAAACAATTGTTAAATCAAGAGTGTTGTGCTGGTATACAATATGCTATGTGTTTAAAGATGCATGGTAGATGTTGTTACTTATTTACATGCAACTTACTAAGCTTTATAAGACCCCTAATTACCTTAGAAGACCCCTAATTTACCTTGTTACATGTTATTACAACTTACAAAATATAACAAAATATTACAGATATTTAGCTGAGCCGAGATGTGAGATCTAGTTGCTATGGAATCTCCTCAATCGATCCAAAACCTAATAATCACCTACGCACAAAAATAAACAAGTTGTACATTGAGCAAAAGATTTCATTGTTGCTTACATAAGATGATAACAATGCATATACATAATAAGCAAATATCAAGCTACTAAAATAATTGTTAAATCAAGAGTGTTGTGCTGGTATATAATATGCTATGTGTTTAAAGATGCATGGTAGATGTTGTTACTTATTTACATGCGACTTACTAAGCTTTATAAGACCCCTAATTACCTCGTTACATGTCATTACAACTTACAAAATATAACAAAATATTATAGATATCTAGCTGAGCCGAGATGTGAGATCTAGTTGCTATGGATTCTCCTCAATCGATCCAAAACCTAATAATCACCTACGCACAAAAACAAACAACTTGTACATTGAGCAAAAGATTTCATTGTTGCTTACATAAGATGATAACAATGCATATACATAATAAGCAAATATCAAGCTACTAAAATAATTGTTAAATCAAGAGTGTTGTGCTGGTATATAATATGCTATGTGTTTAAAAATGCATGGTAGATGTTGTTACTTATTTACATGTGACTTACTAAGATTTATAAGACCCCTAATTACCTTGTTACATGTCATTACAACTTACAAAATATAACAAAATATTACAGATATTTAGCTGAGCCGAGATGTGAGATCTAGTTGCTATGGATTCTCCTCAATCGAACCAAAACCTAATAATCACCTACGCACAAAAACAAACAACTTGTACATTGAGCAAAAGATTTCATTGTTGCTTACATAAGATGATAAAAATGCATATACATAATAAGCAAATATCAAGCTACTAAAATAATTGTTAAATCAAGAGTGTTGTGCTGGTATATAATATGCTATGTGTTTAAAGATGCATGGTAGATGTAGTTACTTATTTACATGCGACTTACTAAGCTTTATAAGACCCCTAATTACCTTGTTACATGTCATTACAACTTACAAATTATAACAAAATATTACAGATATTTAGCTAAGTCGAGATGTGAGATCTAGTTGCTATGGATTCTCCTCAATCGATCCAAAACCTAATAATCACCTACGCACAAAAACAAAAAACTTGTACATTGAGCAAAAGATTTCATTGTTGCTTACATAAGATGATAACAATGCATATACATAATAAGCAGATATCAAGCTACTAAAATAATTGTTAAATCAAGAGTGTTGTGCTTGTAACACCCCAAACCCGGCCCAAACATTACGACCAAATTTGGTATGTTACAGAGGAAAACATTTTGTAAAATCCCTTCTAGCCGACTTAAGTTTTGTCGAAAACGTTTCATTTTATATGGTTTTGTTAAAACTATGGAGGTGTGTGAGGAAACCTCACTTATTTTTATTTAAAGATCTATTAAATCAGGTTGTTACCGATTTTGAATGTACCCGATGGCACAATAAAACATTTTGCGTTAAATTTAAGAAACTGTGTGTACCCATTTTAAAGTCATTAAGTAATTTAAACAAATTATCCAAAATATGTAAAGTAAGCAAAATAAAAATCTTAGGAGGCCTTATTACAACTTGAACGAATAAATCCAAAATAAAATAAAAATAACCCAAAGTTCGTTTAAATCACATTCCCACTGCATGGCCACCTCGAGTCCACCCGGCTCCTCATCCGCGATCTACGAGTCACCTGAAAAAGTTAAAGGAGAAGGTGAGTCACCAAGACTCAATGTGTAACCCTTCCCCCAGTTTAGTGCAACATCATACACAATTTACAACTAAGTTAACATGCACTAAATTTAACATGCACCCAACCTAGCCATCCAATGCTCCTTTCTCTACCCTGTGTGGTACCAAACCACTAGTGGTGCCAAACCACTGGTGTCCAAAGACACGATATCCATAAATATTGTGGTGCCAAACCACTGGTGACTCGAAGTCACGAATAGTAGTGATGGAGCCAACCTATCGTGTGATTCCAAATCACTGGCGTCAATCCCGTTGTATTATCTGTGGGGCCAACCCACTGTGGTACCAAACCACTGGGACGAGACGCTATGAGGTGCCAAACCTCTGGTGACCGTAGTCACGAAATGTGGTACCAAACCACTGCGTGTGCAGTAGACACGGATATCACTTCCCCCACTCGTTTAACCCATATCACCAATGATATGCATTTAACAAAAAATCATGCCAACATGTTTATTTAACAACATATACCAAATATGTCATGCTTCCCAAAAGCATCATAAAGAAAACTCATAACAACAAGGACTTACCTGAATCCTTGCCTATACCATGATGGTATTAAATCCCATTCTACATCAAATCAGTTTAGCATATACAATGCCTTTAGCACAGTTATTAGTTATAAAGTGTGTATGTACACACCTGTTACCAATGATAGCCCTAAATCCCCAAAGAGTCAATCGGCCACAATAGATTTCTTGCTCCTATACTCGGCCAACCATGGAAGTTAGTGTCCTAGACCATTCGGCCAAACCAAATAAATCCAAGGAGTTAATATTCGAAACCCGAGACTTTACCTACACGTCCTTTGAATGCTAGCCACCACACACCAAGTGTTTCTGCTTCCCTACAATCGGCAACCACCCATATTAATAGCCTTCGGCTTTTCGATCACTAAAAATATAGTCTATTTAAGTAGATCCTTACCACCACTTACCAACCGATTGCTAACGAATGAAAGCTTGGTTTGAATACCTCGAAATCCCGGAGCACCTAGACAGAATCAGTTTCAACACACTGATTAGCCCAAATCATCAGTATATTTCGGCCCTTATTTTATTCATCCCAAATCGACAGATCATAAGAGAGAAGAACAGTAAGCATTCAGCTAGAACACTTACCTTCTCAAATCGATTGCCAAAGAATATCCGAAGAGATCTATACCTCCTTTAACATTCGGCCAAAGTGCTTCAAAATAGGAGAGGAGAATTTCGACACACCAAAGGAGTATATTCGGCTAGATGGAAAGAAAGAAATATGGGGGTTTCGGTTTGAGAAGAGAAGAAAAGAAATAGGTGGGAGATGAGAGTGTAGGGGATTCAGCCAAAGAAAAGAGAAGAGGATCAATGGTTTTCGGTTTTGAGAGAATGAAAAAGGAGAGAAAGAAAGAAAATCAAAGACGAAGGAGTGGAGAAATTCGGCTACTTGCAAATGGAGAAAAGAAAAACAACAAAATGAGGAGTATGTGCCTTAAGAGAATTCGGCACCCCCCCATCACCTAGTCTCCTTGCCGTCCACTCCTCTTCAACAAGGAGTTCAAAATTCGGCCACCTCCTAAAAATTTTCCTGGCCACTAATTCAAACAAATTTAAATTAATCAAATGCCTATATTTTCTCTTTGCCAACTAATAAAGATTATTCACGTAAAATCTAATTAAATCCTTATTTATCTAAAAGAATTTGAATTGAGCACTCCTCTCTCTCTCTTACCGTCAAAATAAAGAGCAGAAAAGGAGATTCTGCGACTCGAACATAGGCTCCCCTTGTGGCGTCAATTCCAGCTCCTAAGTGGCCTCACTTTTGCCACTTTTCCAAGGCCTTTTTAGTGACAAATTTCCCCTCATTTAACTTGTAACCCCTACTTACCAAGGCTCCCTATCTTTAAAGCTTACAAATAAAATTTTCTACTACTCAGGCCTGCTCTAGACTTACAACTAAGTCTTGAAACATCTCAAACAACGACACCACAGCTCAAACACAAGCAAACAATGCAATCTAAAATTAACCCCCAATTTAGGATGTTACAGTTCTACCCCCCTTAAAATAAATTTCGGCCTCGAAATTACCTGATTAGAAGAGCTGGGGGTATTGCTGCCTCATCACATCCTCAGGTTCCCACGTGGCTTCTTCCGTACCATGGTTCCACCATAGTACTTTCACTAGAGGTACTGACTTTCTGCGAAGAACTTTGACATCTCGGTCCAAGATCTGGACTGGTTCTTCTTCGAAAGATAAGTCTGAGTTTACCTCAATCTCTGCTACTGGCACAACGTGTGATGGATCTGACCGATATCGCCTAAGCATTGACACATGGAAGACGTCATGAATCGACTCAACTCTGCCGTGGCAAATCGGCCGATAAGCTACCGGTCCCACTCGCTTTAACATCAGTATATGGGCGATGAACCTTGGTCTCGGCTTCCCTTTTTCGCCCAAATCTCAATACCTTCTTCCAAGGCGACACCTTGAAAAAACTTTATCCCCTACTGGGTACTCCATTTCTTTGCGCTTAAGATCGGCATAGGACTTCGCCTATCCGACGCTTCCTTGAGACGAGCTCGAATTACCTTAACCTTATCTTCTTTTACACACCAACTCGACCCAAAACTTGTCGTTCACCCAACTCCGTCCAACATGTAGGAGTACGGCACTTTCGTCCATACAATTGCCTCATATGGTGCCATCTGGATACTCGTTGATAACTATTGTTATAAGCGGAATTCGCTAACGGTAGGTACTCCTCCCAACTACCACTGAAATCCAAAACACATCCTCTCAGCATATCCTCTAAAATCTGAATGACCCTTTCCGACTGCCCGTCAGACTGTGGATGGAATGCTGTACTGAAATCCAGTCGTGTGCCCAAAGCTTGATGCAACGCTTTCCAGAACCTTGATGTGAACCTCGGATCCCTATCCGAGATAATTGATACTGGCACGCCATGCAATCTTACTATTTCCGACACATATAGCTTAGCTAGCTTTTGAAGTGAGTAATCCACCCTTACCGGTATGAAGTGAGCTGATTTAGTCAGACGGTCCACAATCACCCAAACTGCGTCCTTCCTGCTGGGCGTGAGGGGTAGCCCACTGACAAAGTCCATAGTGATCCTTTCCCATTTCCACTGAGGGATCTTCACTGGTTGGAGTAACCCTGATGGCAACTGGTGTTCAGCCTTAACCTGCTGACACGTCAGACACTTTCCCACAAATTCAGTTACCTCAAGCTTCAACCCCGGCCACCAGAATTGCTTCCGCAAATCTCCATACATCTTGCTACCTCCAGGATGCATAGCGTATGGGCTGCTATGTGCATCTTGAAGAATTCTTTTCCTCAATTCCACATCCTTTGGCATACAGGCTCGTCCTTGAAAACATAGTACACCATCACCGGACAAACTATACCCTTCCAAACCACCATCTTGAACTTGTAACCTCCGCGCACTCAAACTATCATCTACCAATTGTTTTTCCTTAATCTCCTCGATCCAAGTTGGCTTAACTTGCAGCTCGCTAAAAGACTTCCATCGTCGTATAGGCGAGGTGAGCAAACATCGCTCTTAAGTCCGTCACGACCTTTCGGCTCAACGCAGCGTCGACCACCACGTTAGCCTTGCCCGGATGGTACTCAATTGAGCGATCGTAGTCCTTCAACAGCTCAATCCATCGACGCTGCCTCAAGTTTAAATCCTTCCGGGTCAAAAGATACCTCAGACTTTTGTGATC
The DNA here is from genome assembly GCA_025698515.1 of Gossypium sturtianum. NCBI lineage: Eukaryota > Viridiplantae > Streptophyta > Magnoliopsida > Malvales > Malvaceae > Gossypium > Gossypium sturtianum. The sequence continues at coordinate 97,601,847 of CM046952.1, forward strand.
CGTGTAGACTATCGACTTCTCCCCATACAAGTAATGCCTCCATATTTTCAAAGTGAAGACTACTGCCGCTAACTCGAAATCGTGAGTTGGATAGTTAACCTCATGCGGTCTTAGCTGACGGGATGCATAAGCCACTACTTTCCCTTCTTGCATTAACACACACCCCAAACCAGTATGGGATGCATCACAATAAACCGTGAATAACTTTCCAGCCTCAGGCTGAACCAGAACCGGAGCTTCCGTCAGAATCTTCCTTAGCTTGTCAAAGATTTCCTGCTGCTTCTTCGACCATACAAATGGAACTCCTTTCCGTAATAACTTAGTCAACGGCGCTGCGATTAAAGAGAATCCTTCCACAAATCTTTGATAGTACCCTGCCAGACCCAGAAAACTTCGAATTTCTGCCACTGACCTAGGTGGTTTCCATTCCAACACCGCCTCAACCTTACGAGGTTCCACTCTAATCCCTTCAACTGATACTACGTGACCTAAGAAAGCCACCTCCCTAAGCCAAAATTCGCACTTACTGAATTTGGCATATAACTGCTTCTCCCTTAGCACTTGTAAGACTATACGCAAATGCCTGTCATGCTCATCCTCCGTCTTTGAATAGACCAATATGTCGTCTATAAACACCACGACAAACTGATCCAAGTACTGCTGAAACACCCTATTCATTAAGTCCATGAATGCTACCGGTGCGTTGGTTAACCCAAATGGCATTACCAAAAACTCGTAATGCCCATACCGAGTACGGAATGCCGTCTTGTGCACATCAACCTCCTTCACCTTAAGTTGATGATAACCCGACCTAAGATCTATCTTCGAGAACACCGATGCATCCTTCAGTTGGTCAAACAAGTCATCAATCCGGGGCAACGGATACTTGTTTTTGATCGTTAACTTGTTTAGCTGACGGTAGTCGATACACATTCGCATTGAATCGTCCTTTTTCTTGACAAACAACACAGGTGCTCCCCATGGAGATATACTTGGTCGGATAAACCCTCGGTCCAAGAGTTCCTGAATTTGTGTAACAACCCAAACCCAGCCCAAACACTATGGCCGAATCCGAGTTGCTACAGTGGAAAAGATTTTGGAAAACCTTACCTAGAGTTTATTTAAAAGTTAATTCAACCAAGTTATTATAGAATATCGAGTGTGCCCGATGGCACTATGAAAACATTTTCGTGTTAATTTGGGAAAAACATGTGACTTTAATTTAATATTGGTAATCATAGTTTAAAACAATTATTCGACATATGAAGAATAACAAAACAAAAAAAATAAAATAAAATATCAGGAGGCCTTATTACATCCAAATAAACTAAAAACCGGAAATAAAATTTATCATAACTAAAATTAAAGTTCATTTAATTTAAATCCATCGCATGGCCACCTCGAGTCCAACCGGCTCCTCAACCGCCATCTACGAGTCACCTGAAAAATGTTAAAGGAGAAGGTGAGTCACCAAGACTCGATATGTAACCCTTCCCCGTTTTAAAGACATTTCCATACACAACATATAACGATTAATATGCGAGAATATTATGTACCCCAACCTAGCCAACCAAACGCCATCTTTTACCCCATTGTGGGTACCAAACCACCGGTGGTGCCAAACCACCGTGACATATAGTCACGATGTGTTACCAAAACACCGGTGTCCGTAGACACGAATCAATTGATGGGGCCAACCCATCGTGTGATACCAAATCACTGGCAGACGATCCCATATCTCAAGTGGGGCCAACCCACGGTGGTGTTAACCACAGGGACGAGTCGCTATGAGGTACCAAACCTCTGGAGGTACCAAACCTCTGGTGACCGTAGTCACAGTGTGTTACCAAAACACTGGTGCCCGTCGGCACGATTATTACTGCCCCCTCCACTCATCAATCCCACATCAGTCACATATGTTCATGTTTCATGTCATCACATACTTAAATCTCATGTATCAATACATCATGCTTCCCAAAAGCATCGAATAACAAATTCATATTAACAGGTACTTACCTGAATCACCATCTATACCGATATGGTATATTATCCAATGCTACATAAAATCAAGATAGCATTCACAACAATCAAAGACATTAACAAGTTATACGTGTGTATGTACACACTGTCACCAACAAGGAGTCTAAATCACGAAAAGTGATGTCACCACCTAGATCTACCTATCCCTATATTCGGCCAAAAATAATGTTAGTATCATGGCCTATTCGGCCAACCCAAATATTTAAAAGGGTTCTCTTTTTGAACCCGAATCCTTACCTGAATGTCTTGAGTACTAGCCCTTTGTTTCACCACCCTATAATCGGCACTTGACCAAGTTAGTAGCCTTCGGCTTAAATGAATATCAAAAATAAAGGAAATCAATCTTACCACCTTACCCCAAAACCGATTGCTATAAGTTGAGGAACTCGACCCACCGCTTACAAATCCATGCAGCTCCTAGATGGAGTCGATTCAAAGGGGTTAGTCTTCCCATCCAACCGAACAACAACCATAAAAGAGAAAAGAAATACCCATACGGCTAGTACCCTTACCTACCCCAAACCGATTGGAAAGAATACAGATAAGGGATCACCCTTGCTTTTGATATTCGGCCCAAGATACACCAAATGGGAAAAAGGAAAATCGGCACACCAAGGGAGAGGATTCGGCTTGAGTTGGAAGAAGAAGAGAATGAAGAAAGATATGGAATGAAGGTTTCATTAAGGATGTTGAGAGAAAGAAAATAGATGGGAGGGTTGAGACTTTCGGCAACTTGCTAAGATGGGAAAAAACCGAAACAAGTGATAGATTGATGCTTTTATAAGCATTCGACACCCCCAAAGACCTTGCCGTCCACTCCTCCTACTAAGGAGTTCAAATTCGGCCAACACCTAAAAATCCTCTTGGCCACTTATTTTAATTTAATTCAAATAATTTTGAATTAATCCCCAATTAATCACTCAAAAATCCCCTATTAATCCAATTAATATCCTCATTTATCACTGATTATCCTTAGATAAAAATCTATTAATCCACAAATAATCAAATGATCTCTTAATAATCCATTTAATAATATCCCTTATTATCTCCAGATTTAAGCAAATTAAAACCAATTTAAAGTGCTCATATTATCCCTTACTAATAATAATTAATAAAAGAGTTTAAACTGAGGGAAAACTCTGTAATATCCCGGGTCGGGGGCTATTTTGTTGTTGCATGATGTTGCATGTGTTTAGTGTGCTGTGTGGCTATTTTTGTGTGTTTTAGGGGCTTAATTGTAGGCTAGGAGCATGCCTGAGTGAATGGGAAAAATTTAGTTTTTGGGCTTAGGTGAGAGGAGCTGAAAGAGCTGGGGTTTAAGAATGTTATTTTGTTGTTTTGTTGCACAAAAGAGGAGGCGGCAAGGTGGCAAGGCATGCGCTACTTGGGAGCTAGGTGTGGCGTCAATTGCATGAGGTGGAGGTCTTGTGTTCAAGCCGCAAAGAGACCTCACATTTTGGTTCATTTTGGACGGCATAGGAGGGAAGAGTTGGATGAAGTTTAAATTCCTCCTTGGACTTGGTCAAATGGCGGCTTGGTGGGTGGAGAGTGATTTGTAGAGGAGGACTTGGTCAAGGTGATTTGAATTGGTGGCTTGGAGTGTTTAGGGGGATTTTGGCCGAATTTTAGGAGTTTTGGGGGGTGTGGACGGTTTGGTATGGGATTTTGGGTGGCGAATGTCATTTTGACATTTTTGGTGATTTCGGTCTTGAGTTAGCAAGTTCTCCCTTTTTGTCAAAGTAAGCCGATTTTTCTAAAGCATTTCTCTCATTCTCTTCACTCCTTCAAGCCGAAATTCTAAGTGAGTTCTTCATACTTTCTTTTGCAAACCGAAAGCTCAATCTCTCTTTTGCCGAATTGTGTTGCCTTTTGAGTGGGTGGCCGAAAGTTCCCAACCATCTCCCTTTCTTTTATTCATTGGTTGAAACCGAAATTAGTAATCTTTCTTTCTCATATTTTCATTCTTCTACAACTCTTGTGCCGAATCCATATCTCCTCTTTAGCCAAAACTTCTAATTGTTCTTATCATTTCATTAAACCGAAACCTTATCATCTTGTTCCCTTAAACCTTCATTTTATTTTCTTTCTTTTCCCTATACCCTTAGCCGAAACTTTACCTATTTTTCATCTTCTCTCTTTGCACTCAAAGCCGAACATAGGTGTGTTAAACATCTTGGCCGAATCCTCTTTTCTTTTGCTTAGTGTGTTAGCCGAATTTCCCCTCTCTCCTAGTGGTGTTCATCTTGGCCGAATTCTAGAGAAGTGTTGATCTTGTTGGGGTTTGTTTTCAATCGATTGGAGTTAGGTAAGTGCTTGGCTGAATGGCCATTTCTCCTCTCTCTTGTGCTTTATCGTGTTGGGTTGGTTAAGAGCCGATTTTGGGTTCGGTTGGAAGGAATTAATCTTTTGTTAATCATCGCATTATAGGGCCTTTGGATTTTGGGAGCAAGCAAGAGGAGTCTTCTTTCTCTGTTAATCGTTGGTAAGTGGTGGCAAGAGTTGATGTTATCAAGTCTATTCTCTTAGTTCTCGTTTAGTCAAGTTACAAGAGACTAATATTTCTTCTTAATAGGGTGTGCCGTTTGCTTTAGGAGGAACCATTATTGGTTCGGGTTTGGTAGGAAACCAAATCAAGTGTAAGGTAAGGGTTAAGCATTAACCCTCTTGACCTATTTGGTTTTGGCCGAATGGTATAGGTGACTAATCTATGTTTGGCCGATCATAGGAGCAAGGGTTCGAGGGCCTTAGATCGGTTCGTTGAGTTTTAAGCTTGTGTTTGAACAGGTGTGTAACTAACACACCCACACTTAGTAATATTATTAATAACTCTGATTGCTTTGTAAAACCAAAACAGTATGATGGATTAATTGGTACCCAAGTGGGGTATATGTACGGATCCGGGTAAGTCCGTAGCATTACGAGTTCTACTGATGTATACTCTATATTATGATCTATGTTATGTATGCTATGAGATATAATGCTTGGCATGTTGGCATGATATGCATGACTTGTACGAGATGCATGATCACATGAGTATGGCATGATGATGGGTATTATGAGTGGAGGAGGATGATGATGATATCCGTGTCTTTGGGACACCGTGTCTTTGGGACACCGGAGGTTTGGCACCTCCAAAGTGGTTTGGTACCACGCTTGATTTTGTGACTTCGGTCACCGTGATTTGGTATCACATTTGTGTCTTTGGGACACCGGAGGTTTGGCACCTCATTGCGACTGGTCCCGTGGTTAACACCACCGTGGGTTGGCCCCACTTGAGATATGGGATCGTCTGCGCTAGTGATTTGGTATCACACGATGGGTTGGCCCCATCATCGGATTTGTGACTACGGTCACCAAGTGATTTGGTATCACATTTGTGTCTTTGGGACACCGGAGGTTTGGCACCTCATTGCGACTCGTCCCCGTGGTTAACACCACCGTGGGTTGGCCCCACTTTGAGATATGGGATCGTGCGCTAGTGATTTGGTATCACACGATGGGTTGGCCCCATCATTGGATTATTCGTGACTTTGGGTCACCAAAGTGGTTTGGCACCACACTTATGGATATCGTGGCTTTGGGTCACGGTGGGTTTGGCACCACCAAAGGGTTTGGTACCACACGGGTAGAAAAGGCGATATGGATGGTTAGGATCGGGTTGCATTAATCATGTTGCTATGTATGATGTGTGTTAGCATGTTGTTTCATCGGAGCGGGATTTATGCACTGAGTCATTCGACTCACCCTCTCCTTTGACATTTCAGGTGACACTTAGACGCGGACGTGGAGCCGGGATGGACTCGGGGTACTCATGCCACGCTTAATAAAGTTTTACTCAGACTTTATAATTTGGGTACTTTTGCTTGCTTTCATTATTTAGGTTTTGTTTTGGATTGTAAAAGGCCTTTTATTTATGTTTTACGATGTTTATGCTTTAAATAGACTTTAATACGCCTTAACAAAATAAGTGGGTTGGAATTTTACTAAAAATTGGAAAGACAATGATTTAAAAACTATAACGCAAAGTGTTTTAAACTATACCATCGGGTATCTCACCATGACTCGCATTAGAAACACAACGATTTCCAAACCAAAACTCGATTTTCTACCAGGTTAAAATGCCTTAAGTAACACTAAGAAACTATTTGAATGATGAAATGGAATAAACTCGTTTTAACTACACCTTTTGGTTAAGAAATTTTCTTCAAATACACTAGATAGTGAAGTGTCTACATCCTGCTTTTAAACGAAAAACCTAAACCTCTCAAGTACGTTTTCCCCGTAACATACCAGATTCGGTCGTGGTGTATTGATCGGGTTTGGGGTGTTACAATTGTGGTATCATTGCCAAGTTCAAAAGCTCGGCTATGGGCCCAAGGCCCAAAACGTTTTAAAAGTTTGTTTGATAGTCTTTGTTTTTAAATATATGGTTTGTAAGGCATGGCACCGAGTCTCCGGCACCAGTTCGCCCAGGTAAGTACCCCTTACTATTGCCTGTGATTTGTTGGATGTGAGGTGATTTGATGATTAGCAATAGTAGATTACTTTAGAGATTGAAACTGATAGGATTCTGTGAACTCGCGAGAACAAATCTCCTTAAATATTCATAAGATTTGCTTTAAAACAGTGGAATAAATACTGATGCATAAAACTCTTTAATCAGATACGTAGAGAATTTAGTCATGAGCGCTAGAGGTGGACGTGGTCGTGGATGAGGTCGTGGTAGGATGACGGTTTCTGAGCCCGTAGGATCGGGTCAGGGTTCAGAAAATGAGATACCGGTTCCGCCACCAACTGGAGGTGGTGAGTTCCAAGATCAGACTGGAGATGACGCAGTGTCACAGGCGATGCTGCGAGTGTTGGAAAGGGTAGCTGGTGTAGGTGGTGGTGCAGGAGTTAGGAAATGCTTCTGAGCGACTCGGGCAAACGGGGCGAATTCTTTCGAGGTGTTTACGGTGTTGCTCCCGATCTTCACGAGTATTGGCCGGAGGCAACCGAGCGGATCATGGATGATCTAGACTTGATCTGCTGAAGAGAAGTGAAGGGCATCGTATCGCTTCTCCGGGATGAGTCATATCAGTGGTGGCTCACGGTTCGGGACAGTGTGGCGTGAGAGGATCTGACATGGGATTATTTCAGTGCATATCAAAAGAAGTACATCGGAGCTAGTTATATTGACTCCAAATGAAAGCATTTCGAGGCTTGTCCAAGGGAGTAAGTCTGCTTCGAGTACGCAGGCCGAGTTCTTGAAGCCGAGTAGGTATGCCAGGGTATTGTAGCCACCGAACACGAGAGGTGTGTTCGTTTCGAGGATGGTCTGAGAGACGAGTTGAGGTCACGATTGCTCCTCAACAGGAGCGTGAGTTTGCTGTCTGGTTGAGAAGGCTAAGGTAGCCGAGGGTGTTAAGGAGTCCGTGAGGCGGGGTATGGACAGAATGGGCATAAGAGGAGCTTTGGGTCTTCGGATCGTCGGGTAATCCTCGAGAAAGGGCTAGACAGTGGGCCGAATCGGTCTGGTAGGGTTGTTGCTTTGCTAGTCGGGGACGCCGCGGTGTAAGCATTGTGGGAGATATCATTGGGGAGGCTGCTTGGACCGGTGGAAAAGGTTGTTTTGAGTGTGGTTCTCTGGATCACCGTGTGAGGGACCGTCCCGCGTAAGTTGGCGAGATTCGATCACGAGAGTCGTACAGTGTCGTTCGGGAATAATGGACCGCCACCGCAGAGGGGCCATGGTAATGGCGGTAGGTAGTAATGGATCCGGTCGGGGCCGTGGAGCACCGCGAGGGTGCGGTAGTTCCGATGCCGCATACCGGATTAGTGTATGCAGCAAGGCGCCGAGAGGAGGCGACGCACCGGACGTCATAACCGGTGCGTTTCGATCTTTGGTTCTCCTTATACTTTGCTTTGATTGATGTGGGTTCAACGCACTCTTATGTTGCCGATGGTATAGTAGAGACCATGGACTTAGACTCGAGATATCTTCTAGGCGGATGACCGTGATTAGCCCTTTAGGTCACTCTGTGGTAGTAGATAAGTTGTTTAGAGACGTACCCCTAGAACTCCAAGGGGTAGTGTTTGCTGCTGATCTGATGGAACTGCCGTTTGGGGAGTTCGATTTGATTCTTGGGATGGACCGTTGGTTAAGTACCAGCGAAGTTGGATTGCGCGCTAAGCACATGGTTCTAAGGGCGATCGAGGGTGATGAAGTGGCTATGATAGGTAATAGGAGAGATTACTTATCAAATGTGGTATCCGCACCAAGGCGAGAGAAGATGGTCGGGAAGGGCCAGAGGCGTATGTGGTTCATGTGTATGCCTTGGAGGCTAAAGAGTCTGCTTTGTAGAAAAAGTCCGAACTATTAAGGAATTTGCTGATGTGTTTCTGAGGAGCTTCCGGTTTGCCGCCAGATCGTGAGGTAGAGTTCGGGATAGATCATTGCCGGAATCGCGCCGGTGTCTATTGCTCCGTATAGGATGGGGGGCCAAAGGAATTGGTGGAGCTTAAGGCTCGGTTCGTGGAATTATTGGATCGAGGTTTTATCGGGCCTAGTGTTTCGCCGTGAGTGCGCGCCGGTACTCTTTGTTAAGAAGAAAGATGGTACGATGCGGATGTGCATAGACTACCGCTTGATTGAATAAGCCGACGATTAAAAACAAGTATCCGCTTTACCACGGATAGATGACTTGTTTGATCACCGGCGGTGCAGCGGTATTTTCTAAGATTGACACGAGTCCGGTATCACCGATTAAAGGTGAAAGAAGCGGATATTCACAAAACAGCGTTTCGGACTCGGTATGGGCACTACGAATTTACGTAATGCCGTTCGGGTTGACTAACGCTCGGCAAGAAATTTATGGATATGATGAATAGAGTGTTTCAAGAAGATATCTGGATCGATTCGTCGTGGTTTTCATAGACGACATCTTGGTGTATTCAAGAACAGAGGAAGAGCATGATGCGCATTTGAGAGTTGTCTTTGCAGATTTTGAGGAAAAGCGACTCTATGCTAAGTTCGATGAAGTGCGAGTTACGCTTAGAGAAGTGACTTTCTTGGGTCATGTAGTGTCGGCGGAGGGGATTGAGTAGATCCTCGTAAGATTGAGGCGCTTTTGGATTGGAAGCCGCCTAGGTCGATGGTGAGATTCGGAGTTTTCTGGTTTGGCCGGATACTACCGAAGGTTTGTTGAGGTTTCTCGTTGATAGCAAAGACCGATGACTAAGGCATTAAGGAAAGAAGTTCCGTTTGTTTGGACCGAGAACAAAGCAGGAGAGTTTTGATAAGTTAAAGAAGATCTTGACCAAGCTCTGTTTTAATTCAACTTTGAGGTCGTAAGGAATTCACGCGTATCTTTGCGATGCATCACATACAGAGATTGGGTTGTGTCTTGATGCAAGAAGGTAAGGTTGTGGCTTACGCATCTCGGCAAATTGAGGCCACATGAGATCAACTATCCGACGCACGATCCGGAGTTAGCGGCTATGTAGTCTTTGCGTTGAAGATTTGGAGGCACTACTTGTGCGGAGAAAAATCAATAGTCTACACCGATCATAAGAGTCCAAGTACCTCTTGACTCGTAAGGATTTGAATTTGAGGCGTATGCAGATGGGTTGAGTTGCTTAAAGACTACGATTGTTCGATTGAGTATCATCCGGGCAAGGCTAACGTGGTGGCAGACGCGTTGAGCCGTAAGGTTGTTTCGGACTTAAGAGCGATGTTTGCCCACTTGAGTTTGTATGACGACGGAAGTATTCTGGCAGAGTTGCAGATTAAGCCTACTTGGGTTGAGCAGATCAGAGAGAAACAGTTAGGGGATGAGGTTCTGAGTGCGCGAAGGTTGCAAGTGCGGGATGGTGGTTTGGAGGGTCTGACTTGTCTAGTGATGAGGTTCTGTGTTTCCAAGGTAAGGCTTGTATGCCTAAAGATGTTGAGCTGAGACAGAAGATTCTTCAGGACGCACATAGCAGTCCTTATGCTATGCATCCTGGAGGTAGCAAGATGTATAGAGATCTTAGAGAGCAGTTTTGGTGGCCTGGCTTGAAGAAAGAGGTGACAGAGTTTGTTGGGAAGTGCCTGACTTGTCAACGAGTCAGGATGAACATCGATTGCCGCGTCGGGTTTGCTTCACTGTGAAGATTCCTCGATGGAAGTGGGAAAGGATAACCATGGATTTTGTCGGTGGGTTACCGCTTACGCCAAGCAAGAAGGATTCAGCTTGGGTAGTGGTGGATCGATCGACTAAATCACTCACTTTATTCCGGTGAGGTTGACTATTCACTTGAGAAGTTGGCAAAGCTGTATGTTTCGAGATAGTAAGGTTGCACGGTGTGCCGCTTTGATAATCTCGGATAGGGATCCCGATTCACGTCAAGGTTCCGAAAGCGTTGCATCGAGGCTCGGTACACGCGGTTGGATTTCAAAGACGGCTTTTCACCCGCAATGGACGGGCAATCGAAAAGAGTTATTCGAGATCTTAGAGGATATGCCGAGAGGTTGTGTCCTGGATTTTAGAGGTAGTTGGGAAGAGTTTCTACCATTAGTGAGTTTGCCTACAACAACGATTACCAAGCGAGCATCAAGATGGCACCATATGAGGCGTTGTATGGTAGGAAGTGTCGATCACCTACGTGTTGGACGGAGTTAGGTGAACGCCAGATTGTTAGGACCCGAGTTGGTTGGGTCGAGACCGAAAACAAGGTTAAGTTGATTCAAGCTCGGTTGAAGGAAGCTTCGGACCGGCAGAAGTCTTATGCCGATCTTAAGCGGAGGGACATAGAGTTTTCTGTGGGGGATCAAGTGTTTCTGAAAGTCTCGCCATGGAAGAAGGTTTTGAGGTTCGGAAAGAAAGGCAAGCTAAGTCCGAGGTTTATTGGGCCGTATAAGGTTTTGAGACGAGTGGGACCAGTGGCGTATCAACTGGAATTGCCAGCAGAGCTTAGTCAGATTCACGACGTCTTTCACGTGTCGATGCTTCGACGTTATCGTTCGGATCCATCGCATGTGGTAGCAGTGGAAGAGATCGAGGTAAATCCAGATTTGACCATGGAAGAAGAACCTGTGCAGATTCTGGATCGGGAAGTGAAGGTTCTGCGTAGGAAGTCCGTGCCTTTGGTTAAGGTACTTTGGCGGAATCATGGCGTGGAAGAAGCTACGTGGGAACCCGAGGATATGATGAGACAGCAATACCCGCAACTCTTCTGATCAGGTAATTTCGAGGTCGAAATTTTTTTAAGGGGGGTAGAACTGTAATATCCCGGGTCGGGGGCTATTTTGTTGTTGCATGATGTTGCATGTGTTTAGTGTGCTGTGTGGCTATTTTTGTGTGTTTTAGGGGCTTAATTGTAGGCTAGGAGCATGCCTGAGTGAATGGGAAAAATTTAGTTTTTGGGCTTAGGTGAGAGGAGCTGAAAGAGCTGGGGTTTAAGAATGTTATTTTGTTGTTTTGTTGCACAAAAGAGGAGCTGGCAAGGTGGCAAGGCATGCGCTACTTGGGAGCTAGGTGTGGCATCAATTGCATGAGGTGGAGGTCTTGTGTTCAAGCCGCAAAGACCTCACATTTTGGTTCATTTTGGACGGCATAGGAGGGAAGAGTTGGATGAAGTTTAAATTCCTCCTTGGACTTGGTCAAATGGCGGCTTGGTGGGTGGAGAGTGATTTGTAGAGGAGGACTTGGTCAAGGTGATTTGAATTGGTGGCTTGGAGTGTTTAGGGGGATTTTGGCCGAATTTTAGGAGTTTTGGGGGGGTGTGGACGGTTTGGTATGGGATTTTGGGTGGCGAATGTCATTTTGACATTTTTGGTGATTTCGGTCTTGAGTTAGCAAGTTCTCCTTTTGTCAAAGTAAGCCGATTTTTCTAAAGCATTTCTCTCATTCTCTTCACTCCTTCAAGCCGAAATTCTAAGTGAGTTCTTCATACTTTCTTTTGCAAACCGAAAGCTCAATCTCTCTTTTGCCGAATTGTGTTGCCTTTTGAGTGGGTGGCGAAAGTTCCCAACCATCTCCCTTTCTTTTATTCATTGGTTGAAACCAAATTAGTAATCTTTCTTTCTCATATTTTCATTCTTCTACAACTCTTGTGCCGAATCCATATCTCCTCTTTAGCCAAAACTTCTAATTGTTCTTATCATTTCATTAAACCGAAACCTTATCATCTTGTTCCCTTAAACCTTCATTTTATTTTCTTTCTTTTCCCTATACCCTTAGCTTCTAAACTTTACCTATTTTTCATCTTCTCTCTTGCACTCAAAGCCGAACATAGGTGTGTTAAACATCTTGGCCGAATCCTCTTTTCTTTTGCTTAGTGTGTTAGCCGAATTTCCCTCTCTCTAGTGGTGTTCATCTTGGCCGAATTCTAGAGAAGTGTTGATCTTGTTGGGGTTTGTTTTCAATCGATTGGAGTTAGGTAAGTGCTTGGCCGAATGGCCATTTCTCCTCTCTCTTGTGCTTTATCGTGTTGGGTTGGTTAAGAGCCGATTTTGGGTTCGGTTGGAAGGAATTAATCTTTTGTTAATCATCGCATTATAGGGCCTTTGGATTTTGGGAGCAAGCAAGAGGAGTCTTCTTTCTCTCATTAATCGTTGGTAAGTGGTGGCAAGAGTTGATGTTATCAAGTCTATTCTCTTAGTTCTCGTTTAGTCAAGTTACAAGAGACTAATATTTCTTCTTAATAGGGTGTGCCGTTTGCTTTAGGAGGAACCATTATTGGTTCGGGTTTGGTAGGAAACCAAATCAAGTGTAAGGTAAGGGTTAAGCGTTAACCCTCTTGACCTATTTGGTTTTGGCCGAATGGTATAGGTGACTAATCTATGTTTGGCCGATCATAGGAGCAAGGGTTCGAGGGCCTTAGATCGGTTCGTTGAGTTTTAAGCTTGTGTTTGAACAGGTGTGTAACTAACACACCCACACTTAGTAATATTATTAATAACTCTGATTGCTTTGTAAAACCAAAAAAGATGATGGATTAATTGGTACCCAAGTGGGGTATATGTACGGATCCGGTAATTCAGAGCATTACGAGTTCTACTGATGTATACTCTATATTATGATCTATGTTATGTATGCTATGAGATATAATGCTTGGCATGTTGGCATGATATGCATGACTTATACGAGATGCATGATCACATGAGTATGGCATGATGATGGGTATTATGAGTGGAGGGAGGATGATGATGATATCCGTGTCTTTGGGACACCGTGTCTTTGGGACACCGGAGGTTTGGCACCTCCAAAGTGGTTTGGTACCACGATTGATTTTGTGACTTCTCGGTCACCAAAGTGATTTGGTATCACATTTGTGTCTTTGGGACACCAGAGGTTTGGCACCTCATTGCGACTCGTCCCTGTGGTTAACACCACCGTGGGTTGGCCCCACTTGAGATATGGGATCGTCTGCTAGTGATTTGGTATCACACGATGGGTTGGCCCCATCATCGGATTTGTGACTACGGTCACCAGTGTTTTGGTATCACATTTGTGTCTTTGGGACACCAGAGGTTTGGCACCTCATTGCGACTCGTCCTCGTGGTTAACACCACCGTGTGGGTTGGCCCCACTTTGAGATATGGGATCGTCTGCTAGTGATTTGGTATCACACGATGGGTTGGCCCCATCATTGGATTATTCGTGACTTTGGGTCACCAGTGGTTTGGCACCACACTTATGGATATCGTGACTTTGGGTCACCAGTGGTTTGGCACCACCAGTGGTTTGGTACCACACGGGGTAGAAAAGGCGACATGGATGGTTAGGATCGGGTTGCATTAATCATGTTGCTATGTATGATGTGTGTTAGCATGTTGTTTCATCGGGAGCGGGATTTATGCACTGAGTCATTCGACTCACCCTCTCCTTTGACATTTCAGGTGACACTTAGACGCGGACGTGGAGCCGGGATGGACTCGGGGTACTCATGCCACGCTTAATAAAGTTTTACTCAGACTTTATAATTTGGGTACTTTTGCTTGCTTTCATTATTTAGGTTTTGTTTTGGATTGTAAAAGGCCTTTTATTTATGTTTTACGATGTTTATGCTTTAAATAGACTTTAATACGCCTTAACAAAATAAGTGGGTTGGAATTTTACTAAAAATTGGAAAGACAATGATTTAAAAACTATAACGCAAAGTGTTTTAAACTATACCATCGGGTATCTCACCATGACTCGCATTAGAAACACAACGATTTCCAAACCAAAACTCGATTTTCTACCAGGTTAAAATGCCTTAAGTAACACTAAGAAACTATTTGAATGATGAAATGGAATAAACTCGTTTTAACTACACCTTTTGGTTAAGAAATTTTCTTCAAATACACTAGATAGTGAAGTGTCTACATCCTGCTTTTAAACGAAAAACCTAAACCTCTCAAGTACGTTTTCCCCGTAACATACCAGATTCGGTCGTGGTGTATTGATCGGGTTTGGGGTGTTACAAACTCCCTCCCTTGTGCCGTCCCATTTGTGAGCAAAAAGAAGGATTGTTGTGACTCGAACCAAGGGTCTCCCTTCCCCTTGCTGGCGTCACAAGCTAGCTCTTAAGTGACCTCACTTTTGCCACTTTACCAAGGGCTTTTTAATGTCCAAATTCCCTCATTTATTCTTATAACACCCTCCTGCTAAGGCTCCTTGCCTTTTAAGCCTATAAATAATATTTTCTACCAAACCGAGCCTACTCAAAGCCTTTAACTAAGCCCTATTATTCCTTAAATAATATCACAGTGATTCAAACATAAGAAAAATAATTTAATTCCAAATAGCCCCATGTTTGGGATGTTACAGTTCTACCCCCCTTAAAATAAATTTCGTCCTCGAAATTACCAAGCTAAAATGGATGGGGGTATTGTCGCCAGATCACATCCTCGAGTTCCCACGTAGCTTCTTCCACCCCATGGTTCTCGCCAAAGCACTTTTACTAAGGGCACTCGACTTTCTACGTAGAACCTTCACATCTCGATCTAAGATCCGAACCGGTTCTTCTTCAAAAGATAAATCCGAGTTCACCTCAATCTCGCTCATCGCACAACGTGCGAAGGATCTCGACCGATACCGCCTCAAAGATTGATACATGAAATACGTCATGGATCTCGATTCGATTCTGCCGCAACTCTAGCTGATAAGCTACCGGTCCTACTCGCTTTACAATCAGATATGGCCCGATGAACCTTGGGCTTAGCTTCCTTTTCGTCCAAATCTCAACACCTTTTTCCAAGGCGACACTTTCAGAAAGACCTTGTCCCCCCAAAGATACTCCATTTCCTTGCGTTTGAGATCGGCATAAGACTTCTGCCTATCTGATGCTTCCTTGAGACGAGACCGAATCACCTTGACTTTGTCTTCAGTCTCTGTTACCAATTCTGGACCCAGAACTTGTCGTTCCCCCAACTCCGTCCAACATGTAGGAGTACGGCATTTTCGTCCATATAGGGCTTCATATGGAGCCATCTGAATACTCGCTTGATAACTATTGTTATAAGCGAATTCCGCTAATGGTAGGTACTCTTCCCAACTACCACTAAAATCCAAGACACAACCTCTTAACATGTCTTCTAAGATCTCAGATCACCCTTTCCGATCGTCCGTCGATCGTGGATGGAAAGCCGTCTTCAAATCTAACCGTGTACCCAAAGCTTGATGCAACGCTTTCCAAAACCTTGACGTGAATCGGGATCCCTATCCGAGATAATCGATCTTCGCACACCATGCAACCTCACTATTTCACCCACATACAACCGCTTAGCTTCGGAGTGAGTAATCCATTCTCACCGGCATGAAGTGAGCTGATTTAGTCGAAGCGATCCACAATTACCCAACTCGCATCCTTCTTGTTGGGCGTAAGGGGTAGCCCACTAACAAAATCCATGGTGATCCTCTCCCATTTCCATTGAGGGATCTTTATCGGTTGAAGTAGTCCCGATGGTAATCGATGTTCACCTTAACTCGCTGGCATGTCGACACTTTCCTACTGAACTCGGTTATCTCACGCCTCAACCCGGCCACGGTAATCAAGCTGCAAATCTCCATACATCTTGCTTCCTCCCTGATGCATAGCATATGGGCTGCTATGTGCATCATGGAGAATTTTCCGCCTCAACTCTTCATCTTTCGGCATGCATGCTCGCCCTTGAAAACATAGCACTCCATCACTAGACAGACTGCATCTTTCCAAACCACCATCCCGAACTTGTACCCTCTTAGCGTTCAAGCCTTCATCCACTAACCGCTTTTCCTTAATCTCCTTAATCCATGTTGGCTTAACTTGGAGTTCCGCCAAAAGACTCCCATCATCATATAGACTCAACCGAGCGAACATTGCTCTTAAGTCCGTCACAACCTTCCGGCTCAACGCGTCAGCTACCACGTTAGCCTTACCCGGATGGTACTCGATTGAACAATCGTAGTCCTTTAGTAGTTCAATCCACCGACGCCGTCTCTCGATTCGCATCCTTCGAGTCGAAGATATCTCAAGCTTTTGTGATCCGTGTAGACTATCGACTTCTCCCCATACAGTAATGTCTCCATATCTTCTTGAGCAAAGACGATCGCCGCTAACTCCAAGTCGTGCGTTGGGTAGTTAACCTCATGCGGTCTTAACTGACGGGATGCATAGGCTACTACCTTCCCATCCTGCATCAACACACATCCCAAACCAGTGTGAGATGCATCACAATAGACTGTGAATAACTTTCTGCTTCAGTCGTACTCAAAACCGAGCTTCCGTCAAAATTTTCCTTAGCTTATCAAAGCTTCCTTGCTTCTTCTCTGACCATACAAATGGAACACCTTTCCTTAGTAACTTAGTTAACGGCGCCAAGTATTAGAGAGAATCCTTCCACGAATCTCCGATAGTACCGCTAAACCCAAAAACTTCGTATTTCAAACCACCGACCTAGGTGGTTTCCAATCCAATACTGCTTCAATCTTGCGAGGGTCTACTCTAATTCCTTCAGCTGATACTACATGACCTAAGAAAGCCACCTCCCTAAGCCAAAATTCGCACTTACTGAATTTGGCGTATAACTGCTTTTCCCTCAACACTTGTAGGACTACTCGCAAATGCTTGTCATGCTCCTCCTCCGTCCTCGAGTAAACCAATATGTCGTCGATGAACACCACGACGAATTGGTCCAAGTACTGTTGAAATACCCTATTCATTAAGTCCATAAATGCCGCCGGTGCATTGGTCAACCCGAATGGCATCACTAAGAACTCGTAATGCCCATACCGAGTTCGAAATGCCGTCTTGTGAACATCAGCCTCCTTCACCCTTAATTGATGATAACCTGCCCTAAGGTCAATCTTTGAGAATACCGACGCACTCTTCAGTTGGTCAAACAAGTCATCGATCCAAGGCAACGGGTACTTGTTTTTGATCGTTAACTTGTTTAATCGACGGTAGTCGATGCACATCCGCATAGAACCGTCCTTCTTCTTGACAAACAACACGTGTGCTCCCCACGGAGATATACTTGGTCGAATAAACCCTCTATCCAAGAGCTCCCGAATTTGAGCCTTTAGCTCCACCAATTCCTTTGGTGCCATTCGGTATGGTGCTATAGACACAAAAAGCCGTTCCAGTAGCAAGTCTATACTGAATTCGACTTCCCGATCCGGAGGCGGACCGGAGCTCTTACGGGAACACATCAACAAATTCCCTAACCGTTCGGACCTTTCCAACTACTAACCCCTTAGCTTCCAAAGCACGATTTGAACCAAATACGCCTCACAACCCTTCTTGACCATCTTTTCACCTTCAAGGCAGGACACTACATTGGATAGGTAATTCCTTCTATCCCCTATCATAACCACTTCATCACCTTCACTGTCTTAAGAACCATGCGCTTAGCCGCAATCCAAATTCGCTTGATACTTAACCACCCAGTCCATTCCAAGGATCAAATCGAACTCCCCAAACGGTAGTTCCATCGAGATCGCCCACAAATACTACCTCTTGAAGTTCTAGGGTACGCCTCTATAAAGTTTGTCTACCACTACAGAGTGACCTAAAGGGCTAACTACGATCATCTCCTAGAAGCGGTTTGAGTTTAGGTCCATAGTTCCTACCACACTACTAGTAATGTACGAGTGCGTCAAACCCACATCAATTAATGCAACATAAGGAAGATCAAAAATTAGAAAAGTACCGGTTATGACATCCGTGCGTCACCTTCCTCGCGACACCTCGGCCACAGTAAACTAAGCCAGTGCCTAGCCTCTGTGTTGCCCGAACCTCGCCTTACGAGTTCCACGACCTCGGTTAGGACCGTTGTTTCCTCTGCCATTACCACGACCCTCTCGTGGTCCCACATTTCTATCCCGAGTGCGATTCGCCTCTCTCGCCGATTCTTAGCTAGTTTCCGGGACAATCTCGACACGATGCTCCAAAGACCCACACTCAAAACATCCTCTATCACCGGTCCAAAACCTCCCCAATGGGTCTTTCCACAGCCAGCTTACACTGAAGTCGGCCTCGATTAGTAGTCGTGGGCCTTGCCGCCGATTTGGCCCACTTGGCCTAGCCTTTTCTCGAACACTCACCGCTTGATCCAAATGACCCAAATCCTCTTTTCTCGATTATTCCTACTATAACTTTGCCTCACAAATTCCTTGATCCCTTCGGCTACCTTAGCCTTTTCCACTAGAGATGAGAACTCACGAACTGCTGCCAAGGGGCAATCAAGAACCTCAAATCATCTCGAGTCCGTCCTCAAAGCGGACACGGCGCTCATGTTCGATGACACGATGCACATCGCGATACCTACTCAACCTTAAAATTCCGCCTCATATTCCGACACGGACTTAGTTCCTTGCACTAATCCCGGAAAAGCCTTTCTCTCTGCACAGTGTAGCTGGTGCCCACATACTTCTTCCGATAGGTGGTTTTGAAATACTCCCAAGTCGATCATCTCTGTAGCCCTGTCTCGAACCGTAAGCCACCACCGATACGCTTCATCCTTTGAAGCGACACGCGCCTCTTTCACTTTTCTTCTTCTTGATTAGGTCAAGATCATCCATGATCCTTTCCGGTTGACTCTAGCCAATTCTTACCAGCCTGGGTGCCACTCCCGACACACCCGGAATACCTTCGCTCCGTTAGATCGGAGTCGCTCGGGGACAGATTTACGAGCTCCCAAATTTCCACCACCCCACCACCATCTCCAAGACTCGCAAAACGACTTGCGATACCGCCTCACCACCGGTCCGATCCTCGCTCCTCGGCTCTAAAAGTAGGAGGTGGTGGTGGCGGTGGTGCCTCATTTTCGTAACCTTGTCCCGACTGACGGGTTCGGACACACGTCATCCTACCCCTACCGCGTCCACGCGGCGTCCACGTCCTCTAGAACTCATTCTATCTACCGCGCTTTTAATCTGATTAAGAAAAATTTTATGCGTTAGCATTTGTTCCACTTTCTTATTCACGAAGAAATTTTATGGATAGAGTTTTAATCGAGAGATTCTTTCGAGCAACCAAGGTTTCAGCTTTCCTATCCTAGCTCGCACAAAGAAGTTCATGCATCCATTCCTTAATACTTTCCATACCTATTCGCTCATCGGACATTTCGCCCATTTCTATCCTGTGGTATTTTCGTCTTTTTCCTACTGAGGGTATTTTCGTAATTTTCCGAACCAAAATATTTTGGCCGATGATTTCCAAAGCTAAGTTGTTGAATATTTGTAAAATAGTTGAAATTTTTGAGCAAAACCATTGAACTGATATTTTATGAACCGAGGGCATTTTAGTAATTTTACCCCCTACGGGCATTTCTGTAATTTTCCACAATTAAGTTTTTCGAGAAAAACATTGTAAAAATAATGTTCTCGGATTTGAAAAAAGTTATTGCACAAGTTTTGAAGCATTAGGGTTTGTTGTTTCATTCTTTTTCAAAACATGGCTAATTCCCTTTTCGGTTTTAATCATTGTGTTTAGCCTATGACCGAGCCCTCCTAGTCGTGGTGAACCAAAGCTACGCACCAGGCAGAATTCGAGTGAAGAGGAGGTGGGTCACGCGGACCGCTTAAATACCAAGCTCTCATCGAACCTTTCTAGACATGCGCACGAGGTTACCACACCACTGAGCCCTCTCGAGTTAGGGTGAACCGGCTATGCACCGGTAGGATACTGCGAAGAGGAGGTGAGTCACGAGGATCGCTTAAATACCGTGCTCTTCCGGATCCAATCCTAGACATGCGTACAGGGGTTACCACACCCTAGCTCATTGACTAAGTCATAGGTTGGTTTAGTTCCTTAAGTCTTATGCTTCGTTTGCGTGTTTGAGTAGCCTAATCCTAGGGTTCAAGCTCCTATAAGTCTATCTATGTTCCATGCTTCCTACCCTTCTACAGAATATAATTCACAAAGAGGTTTAGATGTACTTACCTGGGCGGATCGGTGCCGGAGACTCGGGCCATGCTGTTCAAAAACCAAAAATCATTCCATAAGGCCTACCAAAACATTTTTGGGCCTTGGGCCCCCACAGCCGAGCTTTGAACTGGGCTCTGATACCAATTTTGTAACAACCCAAACCCGACCCAAACACTATGGCCGAATCCGAGTTGCTACAGTGGAAAAGATTTTGGAAAACCTTACCTAGAGTTTATTTAAAAGTTAATTCAACCAAGTTATTATAGAATATCGAGTGTGCCCGATGGCACTATGAAAACATTTTCGTGTTAATTTGGGAAAAACATGTGACTTTAATTTAATATTGGTAATCATAGTTTAAAACAATTATTCGACATATGAAGAATAACAAAACAAAAAAAATAAAATAAAATATCAGGAGGCCTTATTACATCCAAATAAACTAAAAACCGGAAATAAAATTTATCATAACTAAAATTAAAGTTCATTTAATTTAAATCCATCGCATGGCCACCTCGAGTCCAACCTACTTCTCAACCGCCATCTACGAGTCACCTGAAAAATGTTAAAGGAGAAGGTGAGTCACCAAGACTCGATATGTAACCCTTCCCCGTTTTAAAGACATTTCCATACACAACATATAACGAGTTAATATGCGTAATATTATGTACCCCAACCTAGCCAACCAAACGCCATCTGTCTACCCATTTGTGGTACCAAACCACCGGTGGTGCCAAACCACTTTGTGACATATAGTCACGATGTGTTACCAAAACACCGTGTCCGTGAGACACGAATCAATTGATGGGGCCAACCCATCGTGTGATACCAAATCACCGCGACGATCCCATATCTCAAGTGGGGCCAACCCACGGTGGTGTTAACCACGGGGGACGAAGTCGCTATGAGGTACCAAACCTCTGGAGGTACCAAACCTCTCGGTGACCGTAGTCACGGTGTGTTACCAAAACATCGGTGCCCGTCGGCACGATTATTACTGCCCCCTCCACTCATCAATCCCACATCAGTCACATATGTTCATGTTTCATGTCATCACATACTTAAATCTCATGTATCAATACATCATGCTTCCCAAAAGCATCGAATAACAAATTCATATTAACAGTACTTACACGAATCACCATCTATACCGATATGGTATATTATCCAATGCTACATAAAATCAAGATAGCATTCACAACAATCAGCACATTAACAAGTTATATGTGTGTATGTACACACCTGTCACCAACAAGGAGTCTAAATCCTGAAAAGTGATGTCAGCCACCTAGATCTACCTATCCCTATATTCGGCCAAAAATAATGTTAGTATCATGGCCTATTCGGCCAACCCAAATATTTAAAAGGGTTCTCTTTTTGAACCCGAATCCTTACCTGAATGTCTTGAGTACTAGCCCTTTGTTTCACCACCCTATAATCGGCACTTGACCAAGTTAGTAGCCTTCGGCTTAAATGAATATCAAAAATAAAGGAAATCAATCTTACCACCTTACCCCAAAACCGATTGCTATAAGTTGAGGAACTCGACCCACCGCTTACAAATCCATGCTTCCTAGATGGAGTCGATTCAAAGGGGGTTAGTCTTCCCATCCAACCGAACAACAACCATAAAAGAGAAAAGAAATACCCATACGGCTAGTACCCTTACCTACCCCAAACCGATTGGAAAGAATACAGATAAGGGATCACCCTTGCTTTTGATATTCGCCCAAGATACACCAAATGGGAAAAAGGAAAATCGGCACACCAAGGGAGAGGATTCGGCTTGAGTTGGAAGAAGAAGAGAATGAAGAAAGATATGGAATGAAGGTTTCGGCTAAGGATGTTGAGAGAAAGAAAATAGATGGGAGGGTTGAGACTTTCGGCAACTTGCTAAGATGGGAAAAAAACCGAAACAAGTGATAGATTGATGCTTTTATAAGCATTCGACACCCCCCAGCACCTTGCCGTCCACTCCCCTCCTACCAAGGAGTTCAAATTCGGCCAACACCTAAAAATCCTCTTGGCCACTTATTTTAATTTAATTCAAATAATTTTGAATTAATCCCCAATTAATCACTCAAAAATCCCCTATTAATCCAATTAATATCCTCATTTATCACTGATTATCCTTAGATAAAAATCTATTAATCCCCAAATAATCAAATGATCTCTTAATAATCCATTTAATAATATCCCTTATTATCTCCAGATTTAAGCAAATTAAAACCAATTTAAAGTGCTCATATTATCCCTTACTAATAATAATTAATAAAAGAGTTTAAACTGAGGGAAAACTCCCTCCCTTGTGCCGTCCCATTAATGAGCAAAAAGAAGGATTGTTGTGACTCGAACCAAGGGTCTCCCTTCCCCTTGCTGGCGTCACAAGCTAGCTCTTAAGTGACCTCACTTTTGCCACTTTACCAAGGGCTTTTTAATGTCCAAATTCCCTCATTTATTCTTATAACACCCTCCTGCTAAGGCTCCTTGCCTTTTAAGCCTATAAATAATATTTTCTACCAAACCGAGCCTACTCAAAGCCTTTAACTAAGCCCTATTATTCCTTAAATAATATCACAGTGATTCAAACATAAGAAAAATAATTTAATTCCAAATAGCCCCATCTTTGGGATGTTACAATTTGAGCCTTCAGCTCTACCAATTCCTTTGGTGCCATTCGGTACGGTGCTATAGACACATGTGCCGTTCTGGGCAACAAGTCTATACCGAACTCAACTTCCCGATCCGGAGGCAGACCCGAAAGTTCTTCTGGAAATACATCAGCGAATTCCCTTACTGTTTGAACCTTCTCAACTGTTGACTCCTTAGCCTCCAAGGCACATATACGAACCAGAAAAGCCTCACAACCCTTCTTGACCATCTTCTCAGCCTTCAAAGCAGATACCACGTTAGATAGGTAATCTCTTCTATTGCCTATCATGACCACTTCATCACCCTCACCATCTTTAGAACCATGCGCTTAGCAACCCAATCCAACCTTGCTTGATACTTAACCAACCAGGTCCATTCCAAGAATCAAATCGAACTCCTCAAACGGCAGTTCCATCAGATCAGCCATAAATACTACCCCTTAGAGTTCTAAGGGTACATCTCTATATAGCTTGTCCACAACTCTGAGTGACCTAGAGGGCTAATTCTTCGTCATCTCCCTAGAAGCGCCTCAAAGTCTAAGTTCATAGTCTCTACCACACTACTAGCAACGTATGAATGCGTCGAACCCACATCAATTAATACAACATATGGAAGACCAAAAATTAGGAACGTACCGGTTATGACGTCTGGTGCGTCACCCTCCTCTCGATGCCTTGCTGCGTAGACTAAACCAGGCTGTCTCGCCTCTGTGCTGCCTGTACCTCTGCCCGGTGTACCGCAGCCTCGACTAGAACCATTGCCTCCTCTACCATTACCACGACCCCTCTGTGGTGGTCCTTCGTTTCTAACCTGAGTA
Organism: Gossypium sturtianum; assembly: GCA_025698515.1. Classification (NCBI taxonomy): domain Eukaryota; kingdom Viridiplantae; phylum Streptophyta; class Magnoliopsida; order Malvales; family Malvaceae; genus Gossypium; species Gossypium sturtianum. Next base: position 97,625,713 of record CM046952.1, read on the forward strand.
CGGTTCTGACCCTCTGGCTGATTCTTAGCTAACTTCCGAGGACAGTCCCTTACACGGTGATCCAATGATCCACATTCAAAACATCCCCTTTCACCGGTCCAATAACCTCCCCAATGTGATTTCCCATAGCGATTACACTGAGTTGGTCTCTAATTAGCAGCCATGGGCCTCCCTGCCTGATTCGGCCCACTCTGCCTAGCCCTCTTCTGTGCATTACTACCCGATCCAGACGACCCAAAGCCTCTTTTCTGCTTATTCCTATCATAAATCTGTCTCACGGACTCCTTGACCCCTTCGGCTACCTTAGCCTTTTCCACCAGAACAACAAACTCACGCTCCTGCTGTGGAGCAATCAACAACCTTAACTCATCCCTAAGTCCGTCTTCAAAGCGAACACAACGATCATGCTCTGTTGATATAATTCCCCGAGCATAGCGGCTCGGCCTCAAGAATTCTCGCTTCATACTCCGATCTGGACTTATTTCCTTGTACCAACCCCGAAAAAGCTTTCCTCCGCGTGCATCGGTGTAGCCGGTGCCCACATACTTCTTCCGATAAGCGGTTTTGAAATACTCCCAAGTAAGATCATCTGCCGTAGCACCATCCCGAACCGTGAGCCACCATTGATATGACTCATCCTTTAGAAGCGACACCGCTCCTTTCAGCTTCTCCTCATTCGTCAGGTCAAGATCATCCATGATTCTCTCAGTCGATTCTAACCAATATTCCACCGCCTTTGGGTGCCACTCCGATACACCCCAAATACCTCTGCTCCATTGGATCAGAGTCGCTCGGGTACAAACTTCTGAGTTCCCGAATTTCCTCCGCACCACCACCAACTCTAGAACTCGCGGCCGCCGCGATCTGGCGTCATCCCCGTTTGGGCTTGCTGCTCAACGCCCACAGCTGGGGGTGGTGGTGGCGGTGGTGCCTCATTGTCCGATCCTTGACTTGACCTAACGGGTTCCGACACGGTGATCCTGCCTCCACCACGTCCACGATGGCCACGTCCTCTAGAGCTCATTCTAACTATTGCGCTTTAATCTGATTAAGAAATTTTCATGGATTAGTACTTGTTTCACTAGGTTATCCTGCGAAGAAATTTTATAAGGAGAGTTTAATAGAGATTCTTTCGATCAATCAAAGGTTTAAGTCCTCTATCCTAGTTTACACAGAAGGGCACATCCATTCCCTAATACCTTTCATACTTATTCACTCATCCCAGGGATAGTTTCGTCTTTTTCCTACAGGGGTATTTTCGTAAATTTCCAAAGTCAGGGTATTATTTATTGTGTTTGGCCTATGACCGAGTCCTCTTGGTTTTGGGTGAACTGAAGCTACGCACCAGGTAGGAATCCTGCGAAGAGGAGGTGAGTCACGAGGACTGCTTAAGTACCAAGCTCTTCCGAATCCAGTCCTAGACATGCGCACAAGGGTTACCACACCCTAACTCGGCGACTTGGTCGTAGGTTTGTTTAATTAAGCATTTAAAGTCTTATGTCTTTTGTTGGAGTGGGCTAGTCCTAAAGTTCAAACACCTATCACACTATCTACGTTCCATACCTACCCTTCTACCAATAATAATTCACACAGAAGTCAGAAGTACTTACCTGGGCGGATTGGTGCTGGAGACTCGGGCCATGCTGTTCAAAACCAAAAATATTTCAAAAAAAGGCCTACCAAAACATTTTGGGCCTTGGGCCCCCACAGTCGAGTTTTGAACTGGGCTCTGATACCAATTTTGTAACACCCCAAACCCGGCCCAAACATTACGACCGAATTTGGTATGTTACAGAGGAAAACATTTTGTAAAATCCCTTCTAGCCGACTTAAGTTTTGTCGAAAACGTTTCATTTTATATGGTTTTGTTAAAACTATGGAGGTGTGTGAAGAAACCTCACTTAGTTTTATTTAAAGATCTATTAAGTCAGGTTGTTACCGATTTTGAATGTTCCCGATGGCACAATAAAACATTTTGCGTTAAATTTAAGAAACCGTGTGTACCCATTTTAAAGTCATTAAGTAATTTAAATAAATTATCCAAAATATGTAAAGTAAGCAAAATAAAAATCTTAGGAGGCCTTATTACAACTTGAACGAATAAATCCAAAATAAAATAAAAATAACCCAAAGTTCATTTAAATCACATTCCCACTGCATGGCCACCTCGAGTCCACCCGGCTCCTCATCCGCGATCTACGAGTCACCTGAAAAAGTTAAAGGAGAAGGTGAGTCACCAAGACTCAATGTGTAACCCTTCCCCCAGTTTAGTGCAACATCATACACAATTTACAACTAAGTTAACATGCACTAAATTTAACATGCACCCAACCTAGCCATCCAATGCTCCTTTCTCTACCCCGTGTGGTACCAAACCACTGGTGGTGCCAAACCACTGGTGTCCAAAGACACGATATCCATCAATATTGTGGTGCCAAACCACTAGTGACTCGAAGTCATGAATAGTAGTGATGGGGCCAACCCATCGTGTGATACCAAATCACTGGCGTCAATCCCGTTGTATTATCTGTGGGGCCAACCCACTGTGGTACCAAACCACTGGGACGAGACGCTATGAGGTGCCAAACCTCTGGTGACCGTAGTCACGAAATGTGGTACCAAACCACTGGTGTCCGTAGACACGGATATCACTTCCCCTCCACTCGTTTAACCCACATCAGTCAATGATATGCATTTAACAAAAAATCATGCCAACATGTTTATTTAACAACATATACCAAATATGTCATGCTTCCCAAAAGCATCATAAAGAAAACTCATAACAACAAGGACTTACCTGAATCCTTGCCTATACCATGATGGTATTAAATCCCATTCTACATCAAATCAGTTTAGCATATACAATGCCTTTAGCACAGTTATTAGTTATAAAGTGTGTATGTACACACCTGTTACCAACGATAGCCCTAAATCCCCAAAGAGTTAATCAGCCACACTAGATTTCTTGCTCCTATACTCGGCCAACCATGGAAGTTAGTGTCCTAGACCATTCGGCCAAACCAAATAAATCTAAGGAGTTAATATTCGAAACCCGAGACCTTACCTACACGTCCTTTGAATGCTAGCCACCACACACCAAGTGTTTCTGCTTCCCTACAATCGGCAACCACCCATATTAATAGCCTTCGGCTTTTCGATCACTAAAAATATAGTCTATTTAAGTAGATCCTTACCACCACTTACCAACCGATTGCTAACGAATAAAGGCTTGGTTTGAATACCTCAAAATCTCGGAGCACCTAGACAGAATCAGTTTCAACACACTGATTAGCCCAAATCATCAGTATATTTCGGCCCTTTTTTTATTCATCCCAAATCGACAGATCATAAGAGAGAAGAACAGTAAGCATTCGGCTAGAACACTTACCTTCTCAAATCGATTGCCAAAGAATATCCGAAGAGATCTATACCTCCTTTAACATTCGGCCAAAGTGCTTCAAAATAGGAGAGGGGAATTTTGACACACCAAAGGAGTATATTCGGCTAGATGGAAAGAAAGAAATATGGGGGTTTCGGTTTGAGAAGAGAAGAAAAGAAATAGGTGGGAGATGAGAGTGTAGGGGATTCGGCCAAAGAAAAGAGAAGAGGATCAATGGTTTTAGGTTTTGAGAGAATGAAAAAGGAGAGAAAGAAAGAAAATCAAAGACGAAGGAGTGGAGAAATTCGGCTACTTGCAAATGGAGAAAAGAAAAACAACAAAATGAGGAGTATGTGCCTTAAGAGAATTCGGCACCCCCCCAACACCTAGTCTCCTTGCCGTCCACTCCTCTTCAACAAGGAGTTCAAAATTCGGCCACCTCCTAAAAATTCTCCTGGCCACTAATTCAAACAAATTTAAATTAATCAAATGCCTATATTTTCTCTTTGCCAACTATTAAAGATTATTCACATAAAATCTAATTAAATCCTTATTTATCTAAAAGAATTTGAATTGAGCACTCCTCTCTCTCTCTTGCAGTCAAAATAAAGAGCAGAAAAGGAGATTCTGCGACTCGAACATAGGCTCCCCTTGTGGCGTCAATTCCAGCTCCTAAGTGGCCTCCCTTTGGCCACTTTTCCAAGGCCTTTTTAGTGACAAATTTCCCCTCATTTAACTTGTAACCCCTACTTACCAAGGCTCCATATCTTTAAAGTTTACAAATAAAATTTTCTACTACTCAGGCCTTCTCTAGACTTACAACTAAGTCTTAAAACATCTCAAACAACGACACCACAGCCCAAACACAAGCAAACAATGCAATCTAAAATTAACCCCCAATTTAGGATGTTACAGTGCTGGTATACAATATGCTATTTGTTTAAAGATGCATAGTAGATGTTGTTTCTTATTTACATGCAACTTACTAAGCTTTATAAGACCCCGAATTACCTTATAAGACCCCTAATTTACCTTGTTACATGTCATTACAACTTACAAAATATAACAAAATATTACAGATATTTAGCTGAGCCGAGATGTGAGATCTAGTTGCTATGGGTTCTCCTCAATCGATCCAAAACCTAATAATCACCTACCCACAAAAACAAACAACTTGTACATTGAGCAAAAGATTTCATTGTTGCTTACATAAGATGATAACAATGCATATACATAATAAGCAAATATCAAGCTACTAAAATAATTGTTAAATCAAGAGTGTTGTGCTAGTATATAATATGCTATGTTTTTAAAGATGCATGGTAGATGTTGTTACTTATTTACATGCGACTTACTAAGCTTTATAAGACCCCTAATTACCTTGTTACATGTCATTACAACTTACAAAATATAACAAAATATTACAGATATTTATCTGAGCCGAGATGTGAGATCTAGTTGCTATGGATTCTCCTCAATCGATCCAAAACCTAATAATCACCTACGCACAAAAACAAACAACTTGTACATTGAGCAAAAGATTTCATTGTTGCTTACATAAGATGATAACAATGCATATACATAATAAGCAAATATCAAGCTACTAAAATAATTGTTAAATCAAGAGTGTTGTACTGGTATATAATATACTATGTGTTTAAAGATGCATGGTAGATGTTGTTACTTATTTACATGCGACTTACTAGGCTTTATAAGACCCCTAATTACCTTGTTACATGTCATTACAACTTACAAAATATAACAAAATATTACAGATATTTAGGTGAGTCGAGATGTGAGATCTAGTTGCTATGGATTCTCCTCAATCGATCCAAAACCTAATAATCACCTACGCACAAAAACAAACAACTTGTACATTGAGCAAAAGATTTCATTGTTGCTTACATAAGATGATAACAATGCATATACATAATAGGCAAATATCAAGCTACTAAAATAATTGTTAAATCAAGAGTGTTGTGCTGGTATATAATATGCTATGTGTTTAAAGATGCATGGTAGATGTTGTTACTTATTTACATGCGACTTACTAAGCTTTATAAGACCACTAATTACCTTGTTACATGTCATTACAACTTACAAAATATAACAAAATATTACAGATATTTAGCTGAGCTGAGATGTGAGATCTAGTTGCTATGGATTCTCCTCAATCGATCCAAAACCTAATAATCACCTACGCACAAAAACAAGCAACTTGTACATTGAGCAAACAATTTCATTGTTGCTTACATAAGATGAAAACAATGCATATACATAATAAGAAAATATCAAGCTACTAAAATAATTGTTAATTCAAGAGTGTTGTGCTGGTATATAATATGCTATGTGTTTAAAGATGCATGGTAGATGTTGTTTCTTATTTACATGCAACTTACTAAGCTTTATAAGACCCCTAATTACCTTATAAGACCCCTAATTTACCTTGTTACATGTCATTAAAACTTACAAAATATAACAAAATATTACAGATATTTAGCTGAGCCGAGATGTGAGATCTAGTTGCTATGGATTCTCCTTAATCGATCCAAAACCTAATAATCACCTACGCACAAAAACAAACAACTTGTACATTGAGCAAAAGATTTCATTGTTGCTTACATAAGATGATAACAATGCATATACATAATAAGCAAATATCAAGCTACTAAAATAATTGTTAAATCAAGAGTGTTGTGCTGGTATATAATATGCTATGTGTTTAAAGATGCATGGTAGATGTTGTTACTTATTTACATGCGACTTACTAAGCTTTATAAGACCCCTAATTACCTTGTTACATGTAGTTACAACTTACAAAATATAACAAAACATTACAGATATTTAGCTGAGCCGAGATGTGAGATCTAGTTGCTATGGATTCTCCTCAATCGATCCAAAACCTAATAATCACCTACGCACAAAAACAAACAACTTGTACATTGAGCAAAAGATTTCATTGTTGCTTACATAAGATGATAACAATGCATATACATAATAAGCAAATATCAAGCTACTAAAATAATTGTTAAATAAAGAGTGTTGTGCTGGTATATAATATAATATGTGTTTAACGATGCATGGTAGATGTTGTTACTTATTTACATGCAACTTACTAAGCTTTATTAGACCCCTAATTACCTTGTTACATGTCATTACAACTTACAAAATATAACAAAATATTACAGATATTTAGCTGAGCCGAGATGTGAGATCTAGTTGCTATGGATTCTCCTCAATCGATCCAAAACCTAATAATCACCTATGCACAAAAACAAACAACTTGTACATTGAGCAAAATATTTCATTGTTGCTTAGATAAGATGATAACAATGCATATACATAATAAGCAAATATCAAGTTACTAAAATTATTATAAACAAACTAAAATGTAAAACACTATTTCACAGTTTTATGTAGTGCGTTCTTAAGATTGTCATGATTCGAAATATGTCTCATATAGTACATATTATTACCCCTTTAGGGCTCTATTCTCATTATCTTACATGGTCTTTAACATGTTATTCAAGTTTCCAAAATCGATATCAATTATCAATTATCAATTATTAAGTGCAGTATATTCATTTGTATACTTGTATTTTTTTAAACAAATTGGTTTAATAAAATTATCCATAAATTACATTAACACCTTTTGTATATTATCCTCAATTATTTTTACAGGTAAATAAAAATAGAAACAAATATTGGCTCATTGGTTATCTAATGTTTAACTAATACTAAGTGGTATTACATTGTAACATCCCAAATGTGGGGTTATTTGGAAATAAATTATTTTTCTTATGTATGAACTGCTGTGTCATTATTTATGGAATAATAATGATCAATTTAAGGCTTTGTGTTGGCTCGACTTGGTAGGAAATTTTAGTTTTTAACTTTTAAAAGAAGGGAGCCTTAGTAAGTGGGTGTTATAAGAATAAATGTGGGTAATTTAACACAAAATAGGCCTTAGTAAAGTGGCAAAGTAAGCCCACTTAAGAGCTACATGTGACGCCACCAAGGAGCAAGGGAGAGCTTGTGTTCGAGTCACGGAAATCCCTTTTTGTTTTTGTTTTTATTTGGGCGGCACAAGGAGAGTTTTTCTCCTTCAAACTCTTCTATTAGGTGTAATTACTAAAAGATATTTTAACTAGATATTATGTGAATAATCTGAGAAGGGTGGCAAGAGAAAAAGTAGGCATGTGTTAATTCAAATTCTTTTAAATTATTTCAAATTAGTGGCCTAGAGAAAAACTAGGTGATGGCCGAATGTGGGACTCCTTGGTGAAGAGGAGTTGGCTAGAGTTGGACTCCTTGTTGCCAAGGTTGGACGGCAAGCTTGAAAGGGGGGGCCAAATGCCTATAAAAGCATCAGTTAACCCCCCCTTGCTTTTTTTTTGTCATTCTTGCTGAAGTGCCGAAATCCCTAAACCCTCCCCTATTCTTCTCGTATTTTCTTCATTCCTTCAAACCCCTTCAAGCGAAACTCCTAGCACTTTTCTTTCCTATTATTTTCTTTCTCCCTTTGGCCGAATACACTCCTTGAAGGTGCCGATCTCCTTTCCTCTTTTTAACACACTTTGGCCGAATAAAGATGCAAAGGGCATAGATACTTCGGGATTTCTCTGTTATTCAAATCGGTGGTAAAGGTAAGTGTGCCGAAACCCCATGGATTCTCCTTCCTATTCTTGCCGATTCCTATTAAGGGAGGATAAGTGCCGATTTCGGCAATGGTAAGTAAGGCTTCTAAAACGTTTTGTAAACGGTCTCTCTTAGGTACTCCAGGTTGGTGAAGCGGTCAACCCGAGTTCCAACCTCTAGCATTCGGCTTTGGTGAGTAAGGGTAAGGAATCTATGGTAATGGTTTATTCTTTAAGTGATTAAAGCCGAAGGCTACTAACATTGCTTGTGACCGATTGTTTTGGGTACAGTAGATTCGAGTATCAAGTACGGTGAATAGTAGTAAAGGGTTTTAAGGGCAAGTAGATCTGTGGTGACCAACGCTTTCTTTCGGGATTTAGGACTACCATCGATATCAGGTGTGTACATACACACTTATAATAGTTAATTAAGTGTATGTTATGTGTAAATCTGCTTTATGTAGATGTGGCAATAGTACCTTAATGGTACAAGCAAGGATCCTGGTAAGTCTCTATTTGTATGAGATTGATAATAATGCTTTTGGGAAGCATGGATTATTTGATACATGTGATATGTATGTACTGTTGTTAACTGTTTGACATGGGTTGATGAGAGGAGGGGGCAGTGAAATCGTGCTGACGAGCACCAGTGCTTTGGTAGCACACTGTGACTATACGTCACCAGAGGTTTGGTACCTCCAGAGGTTTGGCACCTCAATAGCGACTTGTCCCTGTGGTTAACACCACCGTGGGTTGGCCCCACTTGAGATATGGGATCGTGCGCGGTGATTTGGTATCACACGATGGGTTGGCCCCATCACCCGATTTGTGTCTATGGACACCAGTGCTTTGGTAGCACATTGTGACTATATGTCACCAGTGGTTTGGCACCACCAGTGTTTTGGTAACACATCGTGACTACGGTCACCAGTGGTTTGGTACCACGTGGGGTAGACAAAGGTGTTTGGTTGGCTAGGTTGGGTACATGATACTTTGCTTAATTAACTGTTATATGTTGTGTATGAAATGTTGTATCAACCGGGAAGGGTTACATATCGAGTCTTGGTGACTCACCTTCTCCTTTAACATTTTTCAGGTGACTCGTAGATGGCGGTTGAGGAGACTGGGGACTCGAGGCGGCCATGCAAAGGATTTTAATTTACGTAACTTTAATTTTGTTTAATTTTATTTTGGGTTGTAATAAGGCCTCCATAAACTATAGTTGCGTTTTATTTTTTTTTATTTGGATATTTACTTAAAACTATCTTTTATTAAATTGAATTAAATCACATGTTTTCTTAAGTTAACACGAGAAAGTTTAATCGTGCCACTTTGGGTACACTTGAAATCGGTAAAACAATTGGACTTAATTAAAATTCCAAATTAATCTAAAGGTAGTTTTGACAAGACAACCGAAAACGAGGGGTTTTCTATAAAATTTAAATGGGTTTCGAAATGGTGTTCACAAGGTTTTACTTCGTAATAACTCAGATTTGGTCATAATGTTTGGGCCGGGTTTGGGTTGTTACAGAATTGGTATCAGAGCCCAGTTCAAAGCTCGGCTGTGGGGGCCCAAGGCCCAAAAATGTTTTTGGTAGGCCTTATGGTATGATTTCTGGTTTTTTAAGCAGCATGGCCCGAGTCTCCGGCACCGATCCGCCCAGGTAAGTACATCTAAACCTTTCTGTGAATTATATTCTGTAGAAGGGTAGGAAGCATGGAACGTAGATAGACTTATAGGACTTGGACCCTAAGGCTAGATTACCCAAACACAACGAAGCATAAGACTTAAAGAACTAAACCAACCTATGACTTAGTCAATGAGCTAGGGTGTGGTAATCCTGTGCGCATGTCTAGGATTGGATCCGGAAGAGCTTGGTATTTAAGTAGTCCTCGCGACTCACCTCCTCTTCGCAGTATCCTGCAGTGCGTAACCGGTTCACCCTAACTCGGAGGGCTCGGTGGTGTGGTAACCTCTCAATGCGCATGTCTAGAAAGGTTCGGTGAGAGCTTGGTATTTAAGCGGTCCGCGTGACCCACCTCTTCTTCACTCAGTTCTGCTTTGGTGCGTAGCTTTGGTTCACCCCGACCGGGAAGGCTCGGTCATAGGCTAAAAACAATGATTAAAACCCAAAAAGGGAATTAGCCTTGTTTTTCAAAATGGAACGAGACAACAAGCCCTAATGTTTTCAAAACTTGTCCAATAACTCTCTTCAACCCTAGAACACTAGGTATACCATGTTTTTCTCGGAAGACTTGATTTGTGAAAATTTCAGAAATACCCTTAGGAGTAAAATTACCAAAATGCCCCTGACCCATAAAATATTGGTTCGACGGTTTTTGCCAAAAGTTTCAACTATTTTATTAAATATTCAATAACTTAGCTTTGGAAATCATCAATAAAATATCACAGTTCGGAAAATTACGAAAATACCCTCATAGGAAAAAGACGAAAATACCCACAGGTTAGAAATGGGCGAAATGTCCGATGAGTGAATAGGTATGGAAAGTATTAAGGAATGGATGCATGGACTTCTTTGTGTGAACTAGGATAGGAAACTGAAACTTTGTTTGCTCGAAAGAATCTCTGATTAAATCTCATCCATAAAACTTCCTCGCGAGTAATAAAGTGAAACAAATGCTAACGCATAAAATTTTCTTAATCGAGTTAAAAGCGCGGTAGATAGAATGAGTTCTAGAGGACGTGGGCGCCGTGGGCGTGGTAGGGGTAGGATGACGATGTCTCGAACCCGTCAGTCGGGACAAGGTTCGGAAAATGAGGTACCATCGCCACCACCACCTCCTACTTTTAGAGTGAGGAGCCGGAGAGCACCGGTGGCGAATCGGTGCATCGCAAGCGTGTTCTGCGAGTCTTGGAGATGGTGGTCAGGGCTGGTGGAAATGTTGGAGCTCGGAAATCGTCCCCGGCGACTCCGATCTAACGGAGCGGAGGTATTCCGAGGTGTGTCGGGAGTGGCACCCGGTCGTGGAATCTTGGCTAGAGTCAACGAGAGGATCATGGATGACCTTGACTTTGGCGAGGAAGAGAAGGCGAAAGGCGATGTCGCTTCTAAAGGATGAAGCGTATCGATGGTGGCTTACGGTTCGAGATGGGGCTACAACCGATGATTTGACGTGGGAGTATTTCAGAACCGCCTATCGTAAAAAAAGTATGTGGGCATTAGCTACACCGACGCCAGAGAAAGGCTTTTCTCGATTAGTTCAAGGAACTAAGTCCGTGGCGGAATATGAGGCGAATTTCTAAAGGTGAGTAGATATGCGAGAGGCATCGTGGCTCTCGAACATGAGCGCTGTGTCCGCTTTGAGGATGGACTCAGAGATGATTTAAGGTTGTTGATTGCCCCACAAAGCAGTTCGTGAGTTCTCATCCCTAGTGGAGAAGGCTAAGGTAGCCGAGGGAATCAAGGAGGCTGTGAGGCGAACTATAGTAAGAACAATCGGAAGAGAGTTTTGGGCCACCGGATCAGCGGGAGTGCCCGAGAAAAAGGCTAGGCCAAGTGGGCCCGGTCGAGCAATGAGGCCCACGATCGCTAATCGAGGCCGACTCAATGCAATCGCTGTGGAAAGACCCATTGGGGAGGTTGTTGGGCCGCGACAAAGGATGTTTTGAGTGTGGGTCCTTGGAGCATCGCGTCGAGATTGTCCCCGAAAACTAGCTAAGAAGCGGCGGAAGGACGAGCCGTGCTCAAGATAGAAATGTGGGACCACGGAGGGTCGTGGTAATGGTAGAGGAAACAACGGTCCTAACCGAGGTCGTGGAACTCAAGGCGAGAGGTTCAGGGCAACACGAGGCTAGGCGGCTGGCTTAGTTTACGCAGACAAGGTGTCGCGAAGAAGGTGACGCACCGGATGTCATAACCGGTACGTTTCTAATTTTCGGTTTTCCTTATGTTGCATTGATTGATGTGGGCTCGACGCACTCGTACATTGCTAGTAGTGTGGTAGGGACTATGGACCTAGACTCAAAAGCGCTTCTAGGAGATGACTGTAGTTAGCCCCTTAGGTCACTCCGTAGTCGTAGATAAACTCTATAGAGGCGTACCCCTAGAACTTCAAGGGGTAGTATTTGTAGCTGATCTAATGGAACTACCGTTTGGAGAGTTCGATTTGATCCTTGGTATGGATTGGTTGGTTAAGTATCAAGCGAGCTTGGATTGCGCGGCTAAGCGCATGGTCCTTAAGACGACTGAAGGTGATGAAGTGGTTATGATAGGAGATAGAAGGAATTATCTATCCAACGTAGTGACCGCCTTGAAGGCTGAAAAGATGGTCAAGAAGGGTTGTGAGGCGTATTTGGTTCAAATCTGTGCTTTGGAAGCTAAGGAGTTGGTAGTTGAAAAGGTCCGAACGGTTGGGGAATTTGCTGATGTGTTCCCAGAAGAACTTCCGGGTTTGCCTCCGGATCGAGAAGTCGAATTCGGTATAGACTTGCTACCTGGAACGGCACCTGTGTCCATAGCACCATACCGAATGGCACCAAAGGAATTGGTGGAGCTAAAGGCTCAAATTCAGGAGCTCTTGGATAGAGGGTTTATACGACCAAGTATATCTCCGTGGGGCGCGCTGTGTTGTTTGTCAAGAAGAAGGACGGTTCTATGCGGATGTGCATCGACTACCGTCGATTAAATAAGTTAACGATCAAGAACAAGTATCCGTTGCCTCGGATTGACGACTTGTTTGATCAACTGAAGGGTGCCTCAGTGTTTTCGAAGATAGACCTGAGGTCAGGATATCATCAACTTAAGGTAAAGGAGGCTGATGTTCATAAAACGGCATTTCGAACTCGGTATGGGCATTTTGAGTTCTTGGTAATGCCATTCGGGTTGACTAATGCGCCGGCGGCATTCATGGACTTGATGAACAGAGTATTCCAGCAGTACTTGGACCAGTTTGTCGTGGTGTTCATAGACGACATATTGGTTTATTCAAAGACCAGAAGAAGAGCATGACAAGCATTTACGGATAGTTCTGCAAGTATTGAGGAGAAGCAGTTGTATGCCAAATTCAGTAAGTGTGAATTTTGGCTTAGGGAAGTGGCTTTCTTAGGTCATGTAGTATCACCGAGGAATTAGGGTAGACCCTCGCAAGATTGAAGCGATATTGGAGTGGAAACCACCTAGGGCGGTGGGTTTGAAATCTGAAGCTTTACGGGTTTAGCGAGATACTATCGGAGATTCGTGGAAGGATTCTCTCTGATAGCAGCGCGCCGTTGTGAAGCTACTAAGAAAAGGAGTTCCATTTGTATGGGCGGAGAAGCGGCGGGAAAGCTTTGATAAGTTAAGGAAGATTTTGTGGAAGCTCGGTTTTGGTGCGGACTGAAGCGGGGAAGTTATTCACAGTCTATTGTGATGCATCTCACACCGGTTTGGGGTGTGTGTTGATGCAGATGGGAAGGTAGTAGCCTATGCATCCCGTCAATTAAGATCGCATGAGGTTAACTACCCAACTCACGACTTAGAGTTAGCGGCGGTCGTCTTCGCTCTGAAGATATGGAGACATTACCCAGTATGGAGAGAAGTCGATGGTCTACGGATCACAAAAGCTTGAGGTATCTTCCGACTCGAAGGATCTGAATCGAGACAGCGTCGATGGATCGAACTACTAAAGGACTACGATTGTTCAATCGAGTACCATCCGGTAAGGCTAATGTGGTAGCCGACGCATTGAGCGGAAGGTGGTGACGGACTTAAGAGCAATGTTCGCTCGGTTAAGTCTGGTATGATGATGGGAGTCTTTTGGCGAACTTCAAGTAAAGCCGACTTGGGTTGAGGAGATTAAAGAAAAGCAGTTAGGGGATGAAGGCTTGAGCTCTAAGAGGGTACAAGTTCAAGACGGTGGTTTTTGAAAGTGCAGTCGACTAGTGAAGGAGCGCTTTGTTTTCAAGGACGAGTATGTATGCCAAAGGATACAGAATTGAGGCAGAAAATTCTCCAAGATGCACATAGCAGCCCATACGCTATGCATCCTGGGGGAAGTAAGATGTATGGAGATTTGCGGAAACAGCCTGGTGGCACAGGTTGAAGCGTGAGATAACGGAGTTCGTAGGGAAGTGTCGGACGTGTCGCGAGTTAAAGCGAACATCGGTCACCATCGGGACTACTTCAACCGATAAAGATCCTCGGTGGAAATGGGAGAGGATCACCATGGATTTTGTTAGTGGCCTACCCCTTCGCCCACCAAGAAGGATGCGATCAGGTAATTGTGGATCGCCTAACTAAATCAGCTCACTTCATGCCGGGTGAGAATGGATTACTCACTCCGAGAAGTTAGCGAAGCTGTATGTGGGTGAAATAGTGAGGTTGCATGGCGTGCGATGTCGATTATCTCGGATAGGGATCCCAGATTCACGTCAAGGTTTTGGAAAGCACCGCATCAAGCTTTGGGTACACGGTTAGATTTCATCTGGCTTTCCATCCACGATCGACAGACGATCGGAAAGGGTGATCTGATTTTAGAAGACATGTTAAGAGGTCATGTCTTGGATTTTAGTGGTAGTTGGGAGGAGTACCTACCACTAGCGGAATTCGCTTATAACAACGATTATCAAGCGAGTATTCAAATGGCTCCATACGAGGCCCTATATGGGCGAAAGTGTCGTACTCCTACATGTTGGGCGGAGTTGGGAGAAAGACAGAGTTAGGGTCGGAAGCGTAACAAGAGACAGAAGACAAAGTCAAGGTGATTCGGTCTCGTCTCAAGGAAGCATCGGATAGGCGAAGTCTTATGCCGATCTCAAACGCAAGGAAGTGGAGTATCTTTGTGGGAGACAAAGTCTTTACGAAAGTGTCGCCTTGGAAAAAGGTGTTGAGATTTGGACGGAAATGGAAGTTGAGCCCAAGGTTCATTGGGCCATATCTTGTTGTGAAGCGAATAGGACCGGTAGCTTATCACCTAGAGTTGCCTAGAAACTAAGTCGAGATACATGACGTCTTTCATGTATCAATCTTTGAGACGGTATCGGTCAGATCCTTCGCACATTGTGCCAGTAGCAGAGATCGAGGTGAACACGGATTTATCTTTTGAGGAAGAACCTGTTCAGATTGTAGATCGAGATGTGAAAGTTCTACGTAGGAAGG
Organism: Gossypium sturtianum; assembly: GCA_025698515.1. Lineage (NCBI taxonomy): Eukaryota > Viridiplantae > Streptophyta > Magnoliopsida > Malvales > Malvaceae > Gossypium > Gossypium sturtianum. The sequence continues at coordinate 97,640,826 of CM046952.1, forward strand.
CAGTGCCTTTGGTGAAAGTGTTATGGCGGAACCACGGAGTGGAAGAAGCTACGTGGGAGCCCGAGGAGGTGATGCGGCAGCAATACCCCCATCTCTTCTGATCAAGAAATTTCGAGGACGAAATTTATTCTAAGGGGGGTAGAACTGTAACATCCCAAATGTGGGGTTATTTGGAAATAAATTATTTTTCTTATGTATGAACTGCTGTGTCATTATTTATGGAATAATAATGATCAATTTAAGGCTTTGTGTTGGCTCGACTTGGTAGGAAATTTTAGTTTTTAACTTTTAAAAGAAGGGAGCCTTAGTAAGTGGGTGTTATAAGAATAAATGTGGGTAATTTAACACAAAATAGGCCTTAGTAAAGTGGCAAAGTAAGCCCACTTAAGAGCTACATGTGACGCCACCAAGGAGCAAGGGAGAGCTTGTGTTCGAGTCACGGAAATCCCCTTTTTGTTTTTGTTTTTATTTGGACGGCACAAGGAGAGTTTTTCTCCCTTCAAACTCTTCTATTAGGTGTAATTACTAAAAGATATTTTAACTAGATATTATGTGAATAATCTGAGAAGGGTGGCAAGAGAAAAAGTAGGCATGTGTTAATTCAAATTCTTTTAAATTATTTCAAATTAGTGGCCTAGAGAAAAACTAGGTGATGGCCGAATGTGGGACTCCTTGGTGAAGAGGAGTTGGCTAGGAGTTGGACTCCTTGTTGCCAAGGTTGGACGGCAAGCTTGAAAGGGGGGGCCGAATGCCTATAAAAGCATCAGTTAACCCCCCCTTGCTTCTTTTTTTGTCATTCTTGCTGAAGGTGCCGAAATCCCTAAACCCTCCCTATTCTTCTCGTATTTTCTTCATTCCTTCAAACCCCTTCAAGCCGAAACTCCTAGCACTTTTCTTTCCTATTATTTTCTTTCTCCCTTTGGCCGAATACACTCCCTTGAAGGTGCCGATCTCCTTTCCTCTTTTTAACACACTTTGGCCGAACAAAGATGCAGTGGGCATAGATACTTGGGATTTCTCTGTTATTCAAATCGGTGGTAAAGGTAAGTGTGCCGAAACCCCATGGATTCTCCTTCCTATTCTTGCCGATTCCTATTAAGGGAGGATAAGTGCCGATTTCGGCAATGGTAAGTAAGGCTTCTAAAACGTTTTGTAAACGGTCTCTCTTAGGTACTCCAGGTTGGTGAAGCGGTCAACCCGAGTTCCAACCTCTAGCATTCGGCTTTGGTGAGTAAGGGTAAGGAATCTATGGTAATGGTTTATTCTTTAAGTGATTAAAGCCAAAGGCTACTAACATTGCTTGTGACCGATTGTTTTGGGTACAGTAGATTCGAGTATCAAGTACGGTGAATAGTAGTAAAGGGTTTTAAGGGCAAGTAGATCTGTGGTGACCAACGCTTTCTTTCGGGATTTAGGACTACCATCGATATCAGGTGTGTACATACACACTTATAATAGTTAATTAAGTGTATGTTATGTGTAAATCTGCTTTATGTAGATGTGGCAATAGTACCTTAATGGTACAAGCAAGGATCCTGGTAAGTCTCTATTTGTATGAGATTGATAATAATGCTTTTGGGAAGCATGGATTATTTGATACATGTGATATGTATGTACTGTTGTTAACTGTTTGACATGGGTTGATGAGAGGAGGCGGTGAAATCGTCTTGTGAGCACCGTTGCTTTGGTAGCACACTCGTGACTATACGTCACCAGAGGTTTGGTACCTCCAGAGGTTTGGCACCTCAATAGCGACTTGTCCCTGTGGTTAACACCACCGTGGGTTGGCCCCACTTGAGATATGGGATCGTCTGCCAGTGATTTGGTATCACACGATGGGTTGGCCCCATCACCCGATTTGTGTCTATGGACACCAGTGCTTTGGTAGCACATTGTGACTATATGTCACCAGTGGTTTGGCACCACCAGTGTTTTGGTAACACATCGTGACTACGGTCACCAGTGGTTTGGTACCACGTGGGGTAGACAAAGGTGTTTGGTTGGCTAGGTTGGGTACATGATACTTTGCTTAATTAACTGTTATATGTTGTGTATGAAATGTTGTATCAACCGGGGGAAGGGTTACATACTGAGTCTTGGTGACTCACCTTCTCCTTTAACATTTTTCAGGTGACTCGTAGATGGCGGTTGAGGAGCCGGTGGGACTCGAGGCGGCCATGCAAAGGATTTTAATTTACAGAACTTTAATTTTGTTTAATTTTATTTTGGGTTGTAATAAGGCCTCCATAAACTATAGTTGCGTTTTATTTTTTTTTATGTTGGATATTTACTTAAAACTATACTGTTAAATTGAATTAAATCACATGTTTTCTTAAGTTAACACGAGAAAGTTTAATCGTGCCACCGGGTACACTTGAAACTGGTAAAACAATTGGACTTAATTAAAATTCCAAATTAATCTAAAGGTAGTTTTGACAAGACAACCGAAAACGAGGGGTTTTCTATAAAATTTAAATGGGTTTCGAAATGGTGTTCACAAGGTTTTACTTCGTAATAACTCAGATTCGGTCATAATGTTTGGGCCGGGTTTGGGTTGTTACATACATGGTCGAATCATGATACAAAAAGACAACTTATATTAGTCGATAAACCTAAACATGTAACACCCCAATCATCGGATCCAAGTTACAAGGTGTCACATCCGTTGTCAGAGCAACTACGATCAACTACATTCAATTTATACTATTAAATGATCAATTTCAACTTAATCATGCATACCATACAAAAATAAAACAATTTTTGAGTCTCATATGAACTCACGAAAGCTCTGAAACTAACCCGAGATCAAAATAGGACCAAATTGTAAGAATTCAAAAATATCAAGTTGACATCAAGGGGTTCCTCATCGTGACGCAACATATTGATTAGGTCTCATTGTAGCGACTAAAGTCCGACATCACGCCGTGGCATGGCAACTTGGTCTTATCGTGACGACAGACATTCGACGTCACAACGTGACATACTGATTTCAAATGGTCAAGTTTTGGTACATGTTTGCAAACACCTAAAACTTTTCAAATTTAATTGAAAATATAATTTCAATAAAATCTAAGTACCTAATGAATTCCATTAAATCTAAAATATCATTTATACACATACATTCATACTTTTCAACAATTTCATTTAAGTCCTTTATTGAAGCTAATTGACATTTACATACATATGCTTATAAACACTTTACCAATTATACTATTAATATGCCACGAAATATAACCATCCATCTAACAACCCGATTTTGGTGCTAGTCAGAATAGTGGTTTTGAGACCATAAATCCCGAGGTTGGAGAAATTATTTTTTTATAAATATTATTTTATGTGTTATAGCATGATTATATGAGTGTTTGAAAATTTTGGTGAATTAATTTTAGCAATTGCTTGCTTAATTTTGAAAAAGGACTGAATCGCACAAAAGGTGGAAGTTTTGTTTTAATAGCTAAGGGTGTTAATTAGCTATGGAACATTAAATTAGAAGTCTTTATTGAATAAATAGACCCCAAAGTGATTAGTGGCTGAACATGGAGACAAAGAAATTGAAAAGTCAGGTTTGGTGGCATTAGGTGACTTAATTGATAAAATAAAAAAAAGTTTTCATCTTTTTCATTCTCTCTTTCTTCTCCACCGGTTTTATCTCAAGAAAAGGGCCATTGAAGCTTGAAAATTTCAGTAACCTTTAATCCTTGCAAGTAAGTCATCTTGATGGTCATTTTTGATGATTTTTGTGTTTTTGAAACCCTTTATAGGTTAATCTAGTTAATAAGGGACAATTTTGCAAAATGGTTGAAAGTCTAGGGTTTTTCCATGGGAGCATTAATGTTGTTTTCTGAATTTTTATGGAAGAAAATGAATCTTGGTTGTTTAATAAACAACTTTTGTAAAAGGATTTTTCATGAAAACACCTAAAAGGACTATTTTGTAAAAGTTATAAAATGGGTAGTAAATGTGTGAAATAATTAGAATTGTGAGTTTCTATAAGCTTAAAATAGATTTTGCTAGGCATGGTTAATGAGGAAATTTGATGAAAATCATTTTACGAGCCTAGGGGCAAAATCGTAATTTTGTGAAAGTCTAGGGGCAAAACAGAATTTTTGCCAAAGTAGAAATTTTGAAATGTTTTGATTAATGTGGTGATTAAATGAGTAAATTTTGTCATTTTAGATCAAGAAAAACGGGATCCGGACTTAGACCGGGGGAAAACCAAAATAGTGGACTAAATCAAACTAGTCGCCCATATTTTGTATACCGAGGTAAGTTGTATGTAAATAATACAACTCTATTGTTATTATGCATTAAACAATTGATATTGCATAAAATGTTTGATTATTTTTATAAATATGCATGACAAAATTTGATGTGGTATACTCCCGGTTGAACCTTAGGAATAGAATGGATATCCAAGCTATGACATTTGGTTGATATGTGTGCTAGTGTAGGACCATGTCTCGGACATGGCATCGGCCACATTATCAAAGCCAGTGTAAGACCATGTCTGGGACATGGCATGTAACAGTCCGGTTTATACCTTGTCAGAACAGTGGTTTCGGAACCACAAATCCGAGTTCATATAATATTTTAATATTATTTTCTGTGCCTATGATATATGATGAAGCATGTGCTAAATTTCTATGAAGTTATTTTGCCCGTCTGTGTGTTTAATTTGTGATAAAGACTGAATTACATAAAAGGGAACAATGGTTTACTACTTGATTAGTGATTAAATCATTGTGGATTTTAAATGTTAAGGATTTAAGTGGCAATATAGCCACAATTATAGTAAGTGGACGGCAAAGGTCATAAATGACCTTGTAATTAAGTGTTATGTATATTATTAAAGGTTATTTTTGAACATTAATAATTATGTTTATAATAGTAAAACAAAACATGAAATGGCTATCATCATCTTCATTTTTGCCACCGAATATTGAAAGAAAGAAAAAGAAGAAAGTTGAGCTAGGTTTCGGCAATTGTAAGCTTTAATTTAGGTATGTTTTGACTTTGGTTTTTGATGATTTTTATGTTTTTAAGATTGTTGCTTAGTCTACTATCAAGCCCATGTTCTAATTTGAAGAAATGATGATGTCCATGAGATGTGCCATTGATGAAATAGTGAGCTTTATGATAAATTTAAGTGTTAAATGAAAGATATGTGTTAAATGAACATGTTTTGTTCATGAAATTTTGATGAATTTAGCTAATTAGGGTTAAATTGAGAAAATAGCAATTTGAGGGATTAAATTGTGAAATTTATAGAAAATATGGGCTTGTATAAGATATATGAGCATTCGGCTAAGCATGGTTAAATGGTGATTTTGTAAATTTGATGTTTTGAGAAAAATGGGCTAAATTGATAAATTGTGAAAATGTGAGGGCTAAATTGCAAATTGCCCTAAATGTGTGTTTTTGGATTGAATTTAATGTGTTGATAAATAAAAGGGTTAAATTTGAATATGTATAGATCAGGAACTGAAGAAATCGGACTTAGATCGGTGGAAAGCGAAAGTAACCGGGTAGCCATTTTTGTTTCAGTAAAATCGAATCCGAGGTAAGTCATTATACAAATAAACGTGTTTGTATTGAATTATGTATGTTTATGTGACTATTGATAATGATAAATGCTTACGAGATGTTGTGTATATGAATTCCGAGATAAGATCAACTTAATGATAATGTCCGAGAAGCCCCGTACGAACCTAGGAATAGATAGGATTAGCTATGTCATGACATAGGTGTCTGTTATATGATATCATGTAAGACCACATCTGGGACGTTGGCATTGATTCGAGATTTCGTGTAAGACCACATCTGGGATGTTGACATCGATAAGAAATTCTATGTAAGATCACGTCTGGGACGTTGGCATCGATATGAGATTTACGTGTAAGGCCATGTCTGGGACATCGGCATCGTATTTGATTTGTGTAAGACCCTGTCTGGGACAGTGGCATCGATATCAGATTACATATAAGACCACGTCTGGGACGTTGCCATTGTACGACTATTCTGAGCACTCTGAGTACCCTATTAGATTTCGAACGGTTCAACAGGCAAGTTCGAGATATGAATGATTATACGGTTTGCATATCTTTTTCAGGTACGTCTGATAAATACACTTTGTGTATAAGAAGGTAAGTATACTCATAAACTTACCTAGATGAATTGTGTATTTGAGTATGAGAATGTAAATGTGATGCATGAATGGAAAAGCTATGAGCTAACAAGTATATGATGATATACAAGACTAAAAGATGAATGGCTAAGCAAATGTGCCATGAAGAATTATAACTATGCAATTGAGCTTTTAGTGAATTCATATTGGTTATATGTTTTGAATGCTTAAATGTTAAATTTATTTGTATATGGCTTACTAAGCTTTTGAAAGCTTACTCTGTGTGTGTGTTTGCTCTTTTTTATAGATCGTCAAAGCTACTGAAGGCTCGGGACCGTCAAGGATCGTCATCACACTACTCAAACTCATTTTGGTATCTTTTGGAAATGTGTATACTAAGTATGGCATGTATAGGCTAGTTATTTGGTATAAGTTTGAGATATGAACTTAGCCATGTGATGTGGCTAGTTATGTGTTAGTATTATGTATTTGTGAATACGTTGTATGATATTGGTTTTGGAATGATCTCATGGCTATGAAATGGATAAGTTTATGATAAGCATATGGATGAAATTTTGGGTATAAATGTTTTGAGAAAAGAAATGGTTATATGAGAGGTAAATGTAGATGAATCTTGATTGATGGTAAAAGTATTTTAGTTGTGTAAATTGGAATGTTTGAGAATGAGATTGAATGCAAAAACTTGTTTATTAGTTTGATATGTTTTTTAATGTCAATTGTGCATAAAATGAATTGGTGGATGGGTTGTAGGTTTGACCCTTTGTGGGTGGCATTTTGGCCATGCGAGTGGCCTATTTTGCCAACACGGTTGAGGCACACGGGCGTGCCTAGTGGCCGTGGGTGTAACATCCTAGATTAGGGGTTATGCGTTCGTGTGTAATTCATGAGATAGTGGGCTCAGTGGGTGTGTTGGATGTGTTCTGAGGAGTTCTAGGAACCCTAAGGTGCATGGAAATGTATGGAAATGTTAAGTTTAAAAGAGGAAAGTGAACATTTTTAGAACCTTGGAAATGTAAGGAAATGTCATGGAAATGTAAGGAAATGTCTTGGAAATGTAAGGAAATGTCTTGTAAGGAAATGTCATGGAAATGTAAGGAAATGTCAAGTTTAGAGAGCCGATCAAAAATTTTTGGAAACTTAGAAATGACCTAGAAATGGCGAGTTTTAAGGTTTAAAAGGGGAAATTAAGGCAAGGTGGCCTTAAAAGAAAAAGTTTGTGAAATTCGACACAAAAACAGGCTTGGAAAAGTGGCCTGAAGATGTCACTTAGGGCCTATGGAAATGGCGCCATATGCAAGAGGAATGGGCCTGAGTTCGAGTCACTTGGGAAGCAAATAAAGGAGGTTTTATTTTTGCTTCCAGAAGACTGAGGTGGACGGCAAATGGCTATAAAGTAGGAGCTTTTATTCTTTTATAAATAGTTGATAAATAAGGGATTTATTTATCATTATTTTCAAGAGATAATTGTTGGATTAAATTCTTTTAATTTGAATAAAGAGATAAAGAGGAAAATAAGGGAGAAGTGATGGCCAAGTAAGGGACTTTGAGTTTAATAATTTCGGCTAAGTAAGGATAGTTGCTTGAATTATCTTAAGTGATAATTAAAGGATAAAGTTATCGATAGAGGAGTGGTGGCCAAGTAAGGGACTCCTTAGATGATAATTTCGGCTATAAAAGGAAGGAAGGAGGGCTACTCATCAATTTGTGCTTCCTCCTTTCTCTGCCAATTCTTAGTGCTCTCTTCTCTTCTTTTCTTTCTTTTATTTTTGCCAAGCGAAATACCTTGTGTTCTAGCCGAATCCTCCATCTTTATTCTTCCTTCTCTTTTCTTTCTAATCCCTCTAAAAGCCGAAAGTTGTGAGATCATCATCTAGCCATAGCCGAATCTCTGAAGGTTGAAGTAAAGGTGCAATCGATTTCTTCAAGTAAGGGTAAGATCTCATTCGGTTTCATCCTTTTTTCTTAAGATTTGCCAAATCTAGGACTAACCCCATTAATATCTTGTTGCTGAAACTTTGAAGAGATCTTTCGGGATTTACTAAGTGTCGACTACAAGGAAGGAGAAGTTCTTTTCCCGAAGGTACACCATAGGCCACGTGTTCCCTAGTTATTCGGTGAGTTTCGGGATTTAAAATCCACAAGGTAAGTTTAAGTATACTAATCCTACTAGGATTTGGATTTATGGCTGAATGGCTTTTTATTAAAGTAGTAGGTGATTAATCAAATGTAGGGATTAAGGATCCAAGCATTAGATCAAGCTTTTCGGGATCTCAAGGAAATTTTAAGCGAATCAGTGTGTAAATTCCACACTAAATTTTAATAAGATTGATGGTAATTTGTAAAATATGCATGTTTATAAGAATGTGGCTAAGGTACCATAATATGGTACAAAGTACTCAGGTACGTTTCCTACTCCTATTAGGATTACGAAATATGTTATATTTAACATGTGAAATATGATAAGAATGTGAATTTAAGTATGATATGCATGATATGAATAATATGGGTCATTCGGGATATATGAAAAGGGGAAGTGAATGTGATGACTACGGTCTCACTATCCGAATGTGGTGACTTCGGTCACATTATCTCGAATGTGGTGACTTGGGTCACATTATCCGAATGTGGTAACTTCGGTTACATTATCTCAATGTGGTGTCTCATGACACAACTATCTGTGGCTATGCCACAAAATTTTATATGGGCGATGAGCACGTCGATCGCAGCGATCGCTTTCGATGGTGTGTAGCGGATGGAGGGTTGACTTAGTAGTCCCACGGTGTGTGACCGGCAGTGCGGGGGTGTGTAGCGGATGGACAACTAGGTTTGGGTTTGGGAATGCATCATAACCTCAGTATTCTATGTTTTGAATGTGTAATATGTGATATGCCCGATTCTATTATGATTTAGTGTCGTATACGCATTGAGTCTGTTTGACTCACCCGCTGGGGAACATTTTTCAGTGATGAACAAAGTGATGGACCGGGATGGCGAACTTGTGGTGGCCATGCTCAACATGAAGTTTATATTTTTGAGGACTCTTGAATTTATTTTAGTACTTTGAATTATTTTGGGAATTATTTGATGTAATAAGGCCATAAGGCCATAGTTGAATTACTTTACACTTATTTTTATTTATTATGATTATGAATTTTATCTATTAAAATTTAACTAAAATTTCTTTTAAACTAAACCCTAAATATTTTGTCACTTAAGATAAAAGGGATTTCAATATAAAACGAACTGCTTTTCAACACAAGCCCAACCCAAAACAATATTTTTCTTAAAATCACACAAGTTTTCCTAAGAACAAAAGAATTTTGAACCGGTTTACTTGAGGAGCATACCAAATCTGGTCAAAGCTCGTGGGCCGGGTTTGGGGTTTTTCAGTTTGGTATCGAGCCAGCTTTAAACTCTCGCTTTGTGGGGGCTAAGGCCCAAAACGTTTTCAAATCAAGCCCAAATGAGTTTTATGAATGTATTTTTGAAAATGAGCAGGTTTTCTTGCATGGCACCTAAGTCTCCGACCCGCAGTCCACCAGGTAAGTACCCCTAACCATTTGTGTGATTATGTGGTTTATGTTATGAATTGTGGAAGGGTAGAAGAGGAATGGAACGTAGAATAGCATGATAGGAACTTGAACCCTAGGACTAGTTTACTCAAACACAAACACATAAGACTTAATTCCATTAAACAAACCTATGACTAAGACACCGAGTTTGGGTGTGGTAACCATTGTGCGCATGTCTAGGATTGGATCCGGAAGAGCCTGGTACTTAAGCAGTCCCTAGTGACTCACCTCCTCTTCACCGAATCCTACCTGTGCGTAGCTTCGGTTCACCCTAACCAAGAGGACTCGGTCATAGGCTAAACACAATGACTAAAACCCGAAAGGGAACTAGCCGTGTTTTTATAAACCCTAGTTTTAAAACTCTTAAAATTATCCTTTTGAATTGCAAACATGATTCTATAAAATTTTCTCAAGTATTCTTGATTTATAAAAATTACTAAAACCCCTATTTGCAAAATTACTAAATTGCCCTTGGTTTATGAAATTTCCAAAATACCCACAGCTCTTATCAAAAAATTCATTACTTTATAAAATGTCCAAAAACCCTAATTTGCAAAATATCAAAATACCTTGATTTTGGAAAATTACAAATCGCCCTAACTTAGAAAATTACCAAAATGACCCTAATTTCCAAATTTTTGCAACATCACCGCTTTGGGAAAGTACAATTCTCAAAAAGAACCCTAAAAGTTTTGCAAAATTTGGAAATACCCCGAAAATATTAAACTCTATAAATTTACCATGGTTTATTACCAAAATACTTTTTGACGAAATCACCGAGGAACTCTTCCCTTTGAAAATTACTAAAATGTCCCTCAGAGGACAAAATTACGAAAATACCCACGGGTAGTGGAAAAACAACAACAATGAAAACTACAACATTTCTCTGAATGAACGAAAGTTCATAATTGATTGATGGATGTATGAATGTAAAGATCATGTGCATGTATGGATACGAAAGAACCACTCCTAAAATTTTTCCATAAAAATTCTTCGCGAATAATCAGTGAAACAAGGACTAATTTATAAAACTTTTTACTCGGATTAAATCGCGACGTTAGAAATAAGTTCTAGGGGCGTGAACTTAGGATTGTGCCTAGAAAGTATGATGGTTCTATTAAGATCAGAGTGCGCAAATAAAGCATAGTGCGGTGAGAAGGATTGTACAATCAGCAATAAGTAATTTCGAGGACGAAATTATTTTTAAGGAGGGTAGAACTGTAACATCCTAGATTAGGGGTTATGCGTTCGTGTGTAATTCATGAGATAGTGGGCTCAGTGGGTGTGTTGGATGTGTTCTGAGGAGTTCTAGGAACCCTAAGGTGCATGGAAATGTATGGAAATGTTAAGTTTAAAAGAGGAAAGTGAACATTTTTAGAACCTTGGAAATGTAAGGAAATGTCTTGTAAGGAAATGTCATGGAAATGTAAGGAAATGTCTTGGAAATGTAAGGAAATGTCTTGTAAGGAAATGTCATGGAAATGTAAGGAAATGTCAAGTTTACAGAGCCGATCGAAAATTTTTGGAAACTTAGAAATGACCTAGAAATGGCGAGTTTTAAGGTTTAAAAGGGGAAATTAAGGCAAGGTGGCCTTAAAAGAAAAAGTTTGTGAAATTTGACACACAAACAGGATTGGAAAAGTGGCCTGAAGATGTCACTTAGGGCCTATGGAAATGGCGCCATATGCAAGAGGAATGGGCCTGAGTTCGAGTCACTTGGGAAGCAAATAAAGGAGGTTTTATTTTTGCTTCTAGAAGACTGAGGTGGACGGCAAATGGCTATAAAGTAGGAGCTTTTATTCTTTTATAAATAGTTGATAAATAAGGGATTTATTTATCATTATTTTCAAGAGATAATTGTTGGATTAAATTCTTTTAATTTGAATAAAGAGATAAAGAGGAAAATAAGGGAGAAGTGATGGCCAAGTAAGGGACTTTGAGTTTAATAATTTCGGCTAAGTAAGGATAGTTGCTGAATTATCTTAAGTGATAATTAAAGGATAAAGTTATCAGATAGAGGAGTGGTGGCCAAGTAAGGGACTCCTTAGATGATAATTTCGGCTATAAAAGGAAGGAAGGAGGGCTACTCATCAATTTGTCCTTCCTCCTTTCTCTGCCGAATTCTTAGTGCTCTCTTCTCTTCTTTTCTTTCTTTTATTTTTGCCAAGCCGAAATACCTTGTGTTCTAGCCTAATCCTCCATCTTTATTCTTCCTTCTCTTTTCTTTCTAATCCCTCTAAAAGCCGAAAGTTGTGAGATCATCATCTAGCCATAGCCGAATCTCTGAAGGTTGAAGTAAAGGTGCAATCGATTTCTTCAAGTAAGGGTAAGATCTCATTCGGTTTCATCCTTTTTTCTTAAGATTTGCCGAAATCTAGGACTAACCCCATTAATATCTTGTTGCTGAAACTTTGAAGAGATCTTTCGGGATTTACTAAGTGTCGACTACAAGGAAGGAGAAGTTCTTTTCCCGAAGGTACACCATAGGCCACGTGTTCCCTAGTTATTCGGTGAGTTTCGGGATTTAAAATCCACAAGGTAAGTTTAAGTATACTAATCCTACTAGGATTTGGATTTATGGCCGAATGGCTTTTTATTAAAGTAGTAGGTGATTAATCAAATGTAGGGATTAAGGATCCAAGCATTAGATCAAGCTTTTCGGGATCTCAAGGAAATTTTAAGCGAATCAGGTGTGTACCCCACACTAAATTTTAATAAGATTGATGGTAATTTGTAAAATATGCATGTTTATAAGAATGTGGCTAAGGTACCATAATATGGTACAAAGTACTCAGGTACGTTTCCTACTCCTATTAGGATTACGAAATATGTTATATTTAACATGTGAAATATGATAAGAATGTGAATTTAAGTATGATATGCATGATATGAATAATATGGGTCATTCGGGATATATGAAAAAGGGGAAGTGAATGTGATGACTACGGTCTCACTATCTGAATGTGGTGACTTCGGTCACATTATCTGAATGTGGTGACTTCGGTCACATTATCTGAATGTGGTAACTTCGGTTACATTATCTGAATGCGGTGTCTCATGACACAACTATCTGGTGGCTATGCCACAAAATTTTATATGGGCGATGAGCACGTCGATCGCAAATGATCGCCTTCGATGGTGTGTAGTGGATGGAGGGTCGACTTAGTAGTCCCACACGGTGTGACCGGCAGTGCGGGGGTGTGTAGCGGATGGACAACTAGGTTTGGGTTTGGGAATGCATCATAACTCAGTATTCTATGTTTTGAATGTGTAATATGTGATATGCCTGATTCTATTATGATTTAGTGTCGTGTACACATTGAGTCTGTTTGACTCACCCCTGTTGGGAACATTTTTCGTGTGATGAATAAAGTGATGGACCGACGGTAGAACTTGTGGTGGCCATGCTCAACATGAAGTTTATATTTTTGAGGACTCTTGAATTTATTTTAGTACTTTGAATTATTTTGGGAATTATTTGATGTAATAAGGCCATAAGGCCATAGTTGAATTACTTTACACTTATTTTTATTTATTATGATTATGAATTTTATCTATTAAAATTTAACTAAAATTTCTTTTAAACTAAACCCTAAATATTTTGTCACTTAAGATAAAAGGGATTTCAATATAAAACGAACCTGTTTTCAACACAAGCCCAACCCAAAACAATATTTTTCTTAAAATCACACAAGTTTTCCTAAGAACAAAAGAATTTTGAACCGGTTTACTTGAGGAACATACCAAATCTGGTCAAAGCTCGTGGGCCGGGTTTGGGGTGTTTCAGTGGGATTTAGTCAGTGTATAGCCTAAGAGTACACGGCCATGGTACACGGGCATGCTTGGTGGCCGTGGGGATAAGTCAGTATACCTGCCCTGTTTTGGCATGGCCAGGACACATGGGGGTGTCTTGTACCCATGGGCGGCACACGGCCTGACTTGATGGGTGTGTGACCTCTGCAGTGTTCAAAAAGTTTTAAATTTCTGAAAATTTTCGTATACGTTCGGTTTAGTCCTGACCCTTCTCTAAAGTATGCTTAAGGTCTCGGTGACCTATTTAAGGGACATAGTGATTGCGATTGATGATCTGTATTATGAAATGTTTATAAAAGTTTTTGTTTTGTCCAGTAATACCTTTAACCCTATCCTGCGACGGATACGGGTTAGGGGTGTTCCGTTTGGTTGGTATCAGAGCTACGGTTTAGTCGATTCTCGGACTAACGTAGCATGTCAGAGTCTAGCTATACATGCCATATATCTGAACTGTGATAGTGTGATGAACCCTGACGTGTAAAATGTGACTTTCGTATAGTAATGGATCCCGAAAGAGCCATAGCTGACGATGTAAAAAGCAATGCGCCTGCTCCCGCGCAAGGGACAATACCTTCTGATTCGAGACTGGCTACGAGCGGTCAAGAGGGAGAAGCTAAACAAGCTTTTTTCCAGATGATGAGTGAGTGGTTCACTCAGTTTGTTAGAAATAACCCCACTGTTTCGAAACCTCCGCCCCCGGTTAATCACCCTCAGACATCTTTTATCCCTCCAAATATGAGTCTGAATCTATTGAACAAGCCTCCGGTTGACAAAATTCGTAAGTATGTGGCTAAAGAGTTTAGGGCTACCAATAAAGACGATGCCAAGAAAGTCGAGTTTTGGTTAGAAAACACAATTCGGGTATTTGATGAAATGTCACTGAGTCCCAAGGAATGCATAAAGTGTGTGGTTTTTTTACTACGAGACGTGGCCTATCAGTGGTGGAAAACTCTGATTTCTGTTGTTCTGAAAGAACGGGTGACATGGGATTTCTTTCAGATTGAGTTTCGGAAGAAATACATTAGTGAAAGATTCATTGATCAGAAACAGAAAGAATTTTTGGACTTGAAACAGGGCCGTATGACTGTTACTGAATACGAACGAGAGTTCGTGAGACAGAGTCAGTATGCTCGTGAATGTGTATCCACAGAGGCAATAATGTGCAAAAGATTCAAAGATGGTCTTAATGAAGATATTCGTTTACTTGTTGGGATTCTGGAAATAAAAGAGTTTGTGGTACTTGTTGATCGCGCGTGCAAAGCCGAAGCCCTCGGGAAAGATAAAAGGAAAGCTGAGTTTGAAGCTAAAGATGTGAGAAAGAGATTTCAGAGTAGATCATTTTAGTCTGCTTCGAAGAAATTCCGAGATGAACAAAGTCGTTCGAGAGTTAATGTGGAACTTTTGAATAGAGATCGAGCTAGATCAAAAATTAGCTCTAAAACTCCGGCAAATTCAGTAGCAAGTGTTGGAAATGTTTGATCAGAACGATCTGAATGTAAACATTGTGGAAAAAGACATCCGGGAAGTTGTAGATTGAATGATCGAGCTTGCTTCAGATGTGGATCATTAGATCATTTCATCCGTGATTGTCCAGAGTATGTTAAGCCAGAGACTGCACAGAATCCGAGATCTGATAATGCTCCAGTGAGAGGTAGACCTTCCCGAAATGTAAGAAATGTCGGTGGTAGTCGAGAACTACGAGATATCGCTAAGCGAGATCTCGAGCTAGAGCGCCACCAGAGCGTATGCCATTCGAGCTCGTGAGGAAGCTTCATCTCCTGATGATATAACTGGTACTTTTACACTTTATGATACTTCTATGATTACATTGATAGACCCTGGTTCTACTAATTCGTATATATGTATGAATTTGGTATTCAGTAAGACTTTGCCTGTAGAGTCTACTGAGTTTGTTATAAAAGTATCAAACCCCTTAGATAAAAGTGTTCTGGTTGACAAAATATGCAAGAACTATCCGTTAACGTTTCGAGATATTTGTTTCCCTGCTGATCTGATGCTATTACCGTTTGATGAGTTTGATATAATTTTGGGTATGGACTGGTTGACATTGCATGATGCTGTTGTGAACTGTAAAAGAAAGACTATTGATTTGAGTCGTCAGAATGGTGAAATAGTTTGTATTGAGTCAAATGATTTAAACGGATTGCCTACTGTGATATCTGTGTTGAAAGCTCAGAGTTATATGAAAAAGGGTTACGAGGCATATTTTGCTTATGTGATTGATTCAAAAGTGTCTGAAAAGAAAGTTGAATCAGTGCCAGTTACTTGTGAGTTTTCTGATGTATTTCCTGAAGAATTGCTGGGATTGCCCCCGATACGTGAAGTTGAATTTGGTATTGATCTGTTGCCTGGTACGGCACCTATTTCGATAGCTTCGTATAGAATGGCACCGATAGAGTTGAAAGAGTTAAAGTCACAGTTGCAAGAGTTGACTGACAGAGGGTTTGCTAGACCGAAGTTTCTCACCTTGGGGTGCTCTGCTCGCTTTGTTGAAAAACAAAGATGGCACGATGAGAATGTGCATTGATTACCGTCAGTTGAACAAAGTGACTATAAAGAACAAATATCCGTTACCCAGGATTGACGATTTGTTTGATCAGCTAAAAGGAGCCACCATATTTTCAAAGATAGATCTGAGATCAGGTTACTATCAGTTGCGAGTAAAAGACTCGGACATTCAGCGCTTCGCCGCAACAAGGTACGGGCATTATGAGTTTTTAGTTATGCCTTTCGGATTAACGAATGCTCCTGCTGTTTTTATGGATCTGATGAACAGAATTTTCAGACCGTACCTAGATCGATTTGTTGTTGTATTCATAGATGATATTTTGATTTATTCACGGGATGAAATTGAACATGCTGAACATCAGAGAATTGTGTTGTAAACTCTGAGAGAAAAGCAATTGTATGCGAAATTCAGTAAATGTGAATTCTGGTTGCATGAAGTCAGTTTTCTAGGACATATTGTATCAGCCTCTAGAATACGAGTCGACCCGAACAAGATTTCTGCTATTCTGGATTAGAAACCTACGAGGAATGTGTCTAAAGTCCGTAGCTTTTTGGGACTAGCTGGTTATTACCGTCGATTTGTAAAAGGGTTTTCAGTGATGGCTACTCCGTTGACCAGATTGCTTCAGAAAGATGTGAGATTTGAATGGTCCGATAAATGTCAGAAAAGCTTTAATCAGTTGAAAACTCTGTTAACTGAAGCTCCAGTGTTAGTACAACCGGAATTGGGCAAAGAGTTTGTAATATATAGTGATGCTTCGTTGAGTGGTCTGGGATGTGTATTGATGCAGGAAGGCAAAGTAATAGCTTATGCCTCGAGACAACTTAAGCCTCATAAGAAAAACTATCCGACACACGACCTCGAGTTAGCTGCGATTATGTTCGCATTAAAAATTTGGCGACATTATCTGTTCGGCGAGAAATGTAACGTGTTTTAATATCATAAAAGTTTGAAGTATCTAATGACTCAGAAAGATTTGAGTCTACGACAAATAATATGGTTAGAATTGTTGAAAGACTATGAACTTGTGATAGATTATCACCCGGGTAAAGCAAATGTAGTTGCTGATGCGTTGAGTCGAAAGTCACTGTGTGCATTACGTGCTATGAATGCTCAATTAGATCTGTCTGATGATAGCTCAGTGGTAGCTGAATTGAAAGCGAAACCATTGTTTTTACAGCAAATATGTGATGCTCAGAAAGTTGATAATAAAATGTTAGCAAAACGAGCTCAGTGCGATTTGAATTCTGATTTTGAGTTTCGAGTTGTTGACGATTGTTTGAGATTTCGAGATCGTATCTGAGTTCTGAGAAATCCTGAGTTAATTTAGTTTATTTTGAATGAATCACATAATAGTCGTTTCTCTGTTCATCCGGGTAGTACAAAGATGTACCATGATCTGAAGCAACACTATTGGTGGTCTGGTATGAAACGAGATATCTCTGATTTCGTATCGAAATGTTTAGTCTGTCAGTAAGTGAAAGCAGAACATCAGGTTTCGTCTGGGTTGTTACAGTCGATTCTAATTTTCGAGTGGAAATGGGAAAGAGTGACAATGGATTTTGTTTCGAGATTGCCTCTGACTCTGAGAAAGAAAGATGCGATTTGGGTCATAGTTAATCGTTTGATGAAATCTGCCCATTTTATTCTGGTACGATCTGATTACTCGCTTGATAGATTAGCTGAACTTTATATCTCTGAGATTGTGAGACTGCATAGAGATCCGAGATTTACATCACGATTGTGGAAGAGATTGCACGAAGCTTTAGGCACGAAACTGCATTTCAGTACAGCTTTTCATCCGCAAACGGATGGTCAATCCGAACGGATCATTCAGATTCTTGAGGATATGTTGATATGCTGCATTCTTGAGTTTGACGGTGTGTGGGAACAGTACATACCACTGACTGAATTTGCTTATAATAATAGTTTTCAGTCAAGTATCAAAATGGCACCATATGAAGCTTTGTACGGACGTAAAAGTCATACACCTCTGTATTGGACTGAGCTCAGTGAAAATAAGATACACGGGGTTGATTTGATAAAAGATACTGAACAGAAACTAAAAGTAATCCGTGATAGTCTGAAACCAGCATCTGATCGTCAGAGGTCTTATGCAGACTTGAAAAGAAAAGATATAGAATTTGAAATCGGTGACAAAGTGTTCTTAAAAGTATCTCTGTGGAAGAAAGTGCTTCGATTCGGACGTAAAGGCAAGCTCAGTCCGAGATTCATCGGACCTTATGAGGTTATCGAGCGTGTTGGACCAGTTGCATATAAATTGTTGTTGCCATCTGAGCTTGAAAGGATTCACAATGTATTTCATGTTTCGATGCTCCGTAAATATCGTTCTGATTTGTCACATGTGATTACTCCGTCTGAAATTGAAATTCGATCCGATATGACTTATGAAGAGGAACCAATTCGTATCATGGCTCGTGAAGTGAATGAATTGAGAAATAAGAAAATTACGTTAGTAAAAGTGTTATGGCATCGACACAGAATAGAAGAGGCCACGTGGGAGTCTGAAGACTCGATGAAACAACAATATCCAAATCTGTTTAGCTGTAAGATTTTTGGGGACAAAAATCCCTAGGGAGGGAGAATTGTAACAGTCTGGTTTATACCCTAGTCGGAATAGTGGTTTCGGGACCACAAATCTGAGTTCATATAATATTTTAATATTATTTTCTGTGCCTATGATATATGATTAAGCATGTGCTAAATTTCTGTGAAGTTATTTTGCCCGTCTGTGTGTTTAATTTATGATAAGGACTGAATTACATAAAAGGGAACAATGGTTTACTACTTGATTAGTGATTAAATCAATGTGGATTTTAAAAGTTAAGGATTTAAGTGGCAATATAGCCACAATAATAGTAAGTGGACGGCAAAGGTCATAAATGACCTTGTAATTATGTGTTATGTATATTATTATTAAAGGTTATTTTTGAACATTAATAATTATGTTTATAATAGTAAAAAAAACATGAAATGCCTATCATCATCTTCATTTTTGCCACCGAATATTAAAAGAAAGAAAAAGAAGAAAGTTGAGCTAGGTTTCGGCAATTGTAAGCTTGTATTTAGGTATGTTTTGACTTTGGTTTTTGATGATTTTTATGTTTTTGAGATTGTTGCTTAGTCTACTATCAAGCCCATGTTGTAATTTGAAGAAATTATGATGTTCATGAGATGTGCCATTGATGAAATAGTGAGCTTTATGATAAGTTTAAGTGTTAAATGAAAGATATGTGTTAATGAACATGTTTTGTTCATGAAATTTTGATGAATTTAGCTAATTAGGGTTAAATTGAGAAAATAGCAATTTGAGGGATTAAATTGTGAAATTGATAGAAAATATGGGCTTGTATAAGATATATGAACATTCGGCTAAGCATGGTTAAATGGTGATTTTGTAAATTTGATGTTTTGAGAAAAATGGACTAAATTGATAAATTGTGCAAATGTGAGGGCTAAATTACAAATTTCCCTAAATGTGTGTTTTTGGATTGAATTGAATGTGTTGATAAATAAAAGGGTTAAATTTGAATATGTATAGATCAGGAACCGAAGAAATCGGACATAGATCGGTGGAAAGCGAAAGTAACCGAGTAGCCGTTTTTGTTTCAGTAAAATCGAATTCGAGGTAAGTCATTATACAAATAAACGTGTTTGTATTGAATTATGTATGTTTATGTGACTATTGATAATGATAAATGCTTACGAGATGTTGTGTATATGAATTCCGAGATAAGATCGACTTAATGATAATGTCTGAGAAGCCCCGTACGAACCTAGGAATAGATAGGATTAGCTATGTCATGACATAAGTGTCTGTTATGTGATATCATGTAAGACCACGTCTGGGACGTTGGCATTGATTCGAGATTTCGTGTAAGACCACATCTGGGATGTTGGCATCGATATGAGATTTACGTGTAAGACCATGTCTGGGACATCGACATCGTATTTGATTCGTGTAAGACCCTGTCTGGGACAATGGCATCGATATCAGATTACATGTAAGACCACGTCTGGGACGTTGGCATTGTACGACTATTCCAAGCACTCTGAGTACCCTATTAGATTCTGAACGGTTCAACGGGCAAGTCCGAGACGAATCTTGAGAAAAGAAATGGTTATATGGGAGGTAAATGTTGATGAATCTTGATTGATGGTAAAAGTATTTTAGTTTTTTAAATTGGAATGTTTGAGAATGAAATTGAATGCAAAACTTTGTTGATTAGTTTGATATGTTTTTGAATGTCAATTGTGCATAAAATGAATTGGTGGATGGCTTGTAGGTTTGACCCTTTGTGGGTGGCATTTTGGCCATGCGAGTGGCCTGTTTTGCCAACACGGTTGAGGCACACGGGCGTGCCTAGTGGCCGTGGGATTCAGTCAGTGTATAGCCTAAGAGTACACGACCATGGTACACGGGCGTGCTTGGTGGCCCTGGGGATAAGTCAGTATACCTGCCCTATTTTGGCACGGCTAGGACACATGGGGGTGTCTTGTAGCCGTGGGAGGCACACGGCCTGACTGAACGGGTGTGTGACCTCTGCAGTGTTCAAAAAGTTTTAAATTATCGAGAATTTTTGTATACGTTCGGTTTAGTCCCAACCCTTCTCTAAAGCATGCTTAAGGTCTCAGTGACATATTTAAGGGAAATAGTGATTGTGATTGATGATCTGTATTATTAAATGTTTATAAAAGTTTTCGTTTTGTCCGGTAATGCCTTTAACCCGAATCCTGCGACGGATACGGGTTAGAGGTGTTACATGGCATCGGTGATGATATGTGTGATAGTGTAAGACCATGTCTTGGACATGGCGTCGGCCACAATACGAGAGCCAGTGTAAGACCATGTCTGGGACATAGCATCGGCATTGAGACAAGAGCTAGTGTAAGACCATGTCTCGGACATGGCATCGGGCTCGATATGTGAGCCAGTGTAAGACCATGTCTAGGGCATGGCATCGGCATCGTACTCTCTTGTGTGAGGCTTGTCGAGTATCCTTTTGTATTCCAACTGGTTCAACGGGTAATTTAAAGCTTGTGTCAAAAGTAAGAAAAGTTACGACTATGTTGTAAGTGATACAGGTACCTACACGAAATTCATGAGAAATGAGCTCGATTTATGTTGTGTGTTTAGTAAGGATGAAAATGAGTAAGTTATGCCTTAAATCATTTGAGAATTATGTGCAAGTTTATTCAATGTTATGAGTATAATAATGTATGGTAATTGTTGTTAATTATTTACATGCGACTTACTGAGCTTTATGCTTACTCCCTTTCCTTTCCATTTTCTTATAGTATCGCCAAGCTAACTCGGGGATCAAAGGATGTCGGAGGCTCGATCACACTATAATCTGAACATTTGGTATAGTTAGATTTATCATTTTGAGTATGGCATGTATAGGGACTTGGTCTTTGTCAAGTGTCATATTGTTTTGGCCAAATGTGTTGGCTTGTCTTGAAGATTGATTCATTTTGTATAAGGCCATGGATGATGGCTATTACTCATTATTGATATATGAAAATGATGATGTTTTTCATGAATGTGCAAAATGCATGGTTTAGGGTTTGGTAGGTTAATGCATGAATGAGTAGGTTATTTGATGTGGCTTATGTTGGTGCAAGTAAGGGTGGTAGAAAGGGCTTGGTAAAGAGCCTTGTTTTTGTCCACACGGGTAGACACACGGGCGTGTGTCTAGGCCGTGTGTGACACACAGTCTGCCCCATGGGCGTGTAGTCCGGCCGTGTGTTCCCTTGCACCTTAATTTTGTAAAACATAATGCCCAGTAGTAACCACACGGGCTGAGGCACGGTCGTGTGTCTCAACCATGTAGAAGACACGGCCATAAGACATGGGCATGTGCCCAGGCCGTGTAAAGTCTACACCTTAAACATGAAATTTAGAATTTCTACATGGCCTAGCACACGGGAGTGTGCCTTGGCCGTGTGACCCTAAATTGTTGCTGACGTCAGAAATAGAATGTCAAGGTTTTTACACACGGGCCGAGACACGGGCGTGTCGTGGCCGTGTGAGGGACACAGGCCATGGACACGGGCGTGTGCCAGGCCGTGTGAAAACCCCTGTAGGTTCGAATTGAGAAATAAATCCACACGGTTTGTATCGAACTCTTACTACTTTCTTCCAGATCATGCCCGTTGAACCATTTAGAATACCGTTGGATACCTGGGATAGCTCACACATAGTGTGGTAAATCATATAACTGTAATCTGTCAATTTCTATACATGTATGCTCACACTAGATGTGAAAATGGGCCTGCTCACACGAGCTGTGGGTCAGAACGTAGCTACATGATGCTGTTCACACGAGCTGTGGAGTATCCGCAACACATGCCGGACCTCAACCACTGGTAGGATGTTCAAGACCAGCACCCGAATCATGCAAACCCTACTGACATGTCATTTATATCCTATGAATTCCTAAGGTTCAAACGGAGCTTGGTAGTCTACATAACATCATTGGATATGCGATCGGTATATATATATGGCAATTCACAATACATGTATAATTCAATTAAAAACATATAAGTACAATTTAATTACACTAACTTACCTCGATGATTAAACCTAAATACGGATGCGACTATTTTGAAACTTTATCTTTGCCCCGATCTAAAGTCGTACGAGGTTTGTCTTGATCTAAACGGATAAATTCAGCTCAATTCAATAATTATTCTATTCAATTTAATCCAATTTCATATTTTAGCAAAATTACAATTTTACCCCTATACTTTTTATTTCTTTTCAATTTAGTCCCTAGCTCATAAAATGGAAATTCATGCAATTTTCCCAAAACCCGTTATAGTCGAATTTCATATAGGTCCCTAGCAATCCCTATATTTCATTTATTTCACAATCTCACCATGTATAATTTTCTATTTTTCAATTTAATCCCTATTTGACAATTTTACCAAAAATCATTTAACAGAAGTTGTTTATCTATCAACAACTAACCATTTTCTTCCATAAAACTTCAAAACTCAAACACATTCATTCATGGCAAAACTTTAATCTTTTAACAGTTTCACAAATTAGTCCCCCGGCTAGCTAGATTAAGCTACAACGATCCCGAAAACATAGAAATCATTAAAAACGGGACTAAAATACATACCATGCACTTAGAAATGAACTAGCCGAATGATGATGTAACACCCCTTACCCGTATCCTACGCCGAAACTGGGTACGAGGCATTACCAGACTTAATAATACATTCTACCAAATCTCGAGCCACAAAATTTCACTTATAATTTAAACTTTAACAAACACATGCATACACAAGCATTATAACTCCATGACCAATATAAGCCACAACTCGTGGCTAAATACAAAATAATCCTTATTACCGTTATGAAGCAATACATTTGGTCAAATAAATTAACAAATATACAAAATGACTTAGTCAAGCCCCTATACATGCCATAACTTAAATCATTTATAAATAAAGATACCCATAGATAGCTTGATAGTGTGAAGCGATCTCCGACGACCTTCAGCCCGAGCTTGTTTAATAGGACTCTGAAACATGGGAAAGAAAATAGGGTAAGCTTATAAAGCTTAGTAAGTTCACATATAAAAATAATAAGCATTAGCAATGAATTTAGCTTACTACTAAGCTGTCATAACTTGCATAAATAATGCCAAGTTCTTACTTTCTCAACTTACTCATTTGTAGCCTTACCAAAGCCTCAACGAGACAAATCCTCACAACAAGTTCTCAAATTGATACAATCATTAAATCACATGCTTATACCTTAGTACTCATGTTCACATTAATCTGTCTACTTGAATCGCTGTCACTAAATTATTTATTTCTTGAGCTACAGAGCTCCGAATTACAAACCGCTAATTTTCCCGAAACTAGACTCACATATCTCCATACCATAAAAGTTATAGAATTTTTGGTCTTTCCAATTAGTACAGTTTATTCATTAAAATTTCCCCTGTTTCACTGTTCGACTATTCTGACCTCTCTTCACTACGAATCAATTTTATCCTCTTACAGAATTTAGATGACCTTCTTTTTTAGTTCATTTGAAACTAGACTCATTCAGGATTTCAAAAATATAAATTATATTCCATAATTATTTGTATAAAATTTGTAATGATTTTTCTAATTCAGAATAGGGGATCACATAATCATTCTGAACTAGTCTCACAAAAATTTAAATATCTCAAAATATACAAATCATTTGTTTGCTATGTTTCTTTTATATGAAAATAGACTCAATAAGATTTAAATCAATATCTCATCCAACTTATAATTCAATTTCTAATATTTTTGGTGATTTTTCAAATTCACATCACTGCTACTATCCAAAGCAGTTCTATTGTAAATTTTTTGCTCTCTCTCACTTTAGTTGTGTTCATCACTTGCCTATACCAATCTTTCCAATTTCCGATTACATATCGAGCATATTGCTCATACGTTATACATGCATATACCCACACTCATTACTACAAATTCACACATAATTTCACTTAATCGATTTTCCCGTTGAACGCTTCAGAATAATAACGGATACACGGTGGTTTCGCACACAGCCCACCTTTGAAATTGAAGATCTCTTGTACACATAGTGGCCTTCACTTAGTACCACTCATGTGACCTAGCTCGATTGTACACATAATTCTGGCTCTCTTGTACACATAGTGGCCTTCATTTAGTACCACTCATGTGACCTAACCATCTCGTAGCTTTCTTGTCTACATGGCGTCCAACACTAGGAACCAGTCATGCGACCTAGCTACTCATAACCCGTAGCTTTCTTGCACACATGGTGAAAGTCCCTTATCATCCATGTGGCCTAGCTACATATCAAATTTTGCCATCTCGTAGCTTTCTTGTGCACACGGTGACTGTCCCTTATCAATCGTGTGACCTAGCTACATATTGTCCGTATCTCTCGGTTTTCCGAAGGTTCAAACGGGAAGTACTTCACTTTCTAATAATTTATTTCATTCCTTCAATAGTCAATTATGATTCAAAAATCAGCTACAATACATAAAATATGCTGAAATATAAAAACGTCAATAAAAATAATGAATTATTTACATACAACTTACATAATTACATTCTCAATCTCATCACATCATCAATTTAACTTATCCTCCCCAAATTATTCTATTCAATACTTTCTTGATATTACACAAAGCCATCTTCCTAATTTGGTCTTACATGTAAACTTATACCAATTCTCATTAAAATGTCGAGTCATTATCGAGCATTATAATTATATTGGAAAATCAGTACTAAAGTATTCATAACTAAAATTTCAATTTAACATTCAAACTTGCATCATTAAATGCTTATTAAACATATGAACTTACCTCGATACCAAAACTGTAATATCCCGGGTTAGGGGCTAGTTTGTTGTTGCATGTTATTGCATGTGTTTAGTGTGCTGCGTGGCTATTTCTATGTTTTGGGGGCTTGGTTGTAGGCTAGGAGTATGCCGGAGTGAATGGGAGAATTTTAGTTTTTAGGCTTTAAAGGAGGGGAGCTGTTGGAGCTGGGGTTAAGAATTTTAATTGTTGTTTTGTTGCACAAAAGAGGAGCTAGCTTAGTGGCAAAGCATGCGTTACATGGGGAGCTTGGTGTGGCGTCATCTACATGGAGTGGAGGTCTAGTGTTCGAGCTGCAGAGTCCCCATTTTGGCTTTAATTTTGGACGGCATGGGGGAAGAGGTAGAAGGCAAGTTGAATTCTACCTTGGACCAAGTCATACCTTTCAAATGAAAGGTGGAGAGCATTGGTAGGAGGAGACTTGGTCATGTTGTTTGAATGTGTGGAGTGGAGTGTTGTGGGGATTTGGCCGAATTTTAGGGAGGAGTTGGAGGGGAGTGACGGCTTGGTGTGGGGAAAGGGTGTGCCAAATTCAATTGGCTTTGTGGGGTGATTTTCGGTCACTTTTTGGGTCAAACAAGGTTCTTCTCATTTTGTCAAAAGTAAGAAACCGAAATACCTAGTCCCTTTAGTTGCCGAAGTTGTTTTGCTTCATTTGGTGTGTGTATAGCCGAATGCAAGATTTCATTTCTCTTCTTGTTTTCACTTGAGTAAGCCGAAAGTAAAAGTCTTCTCTTATCATATTTTTCTTCCTTGTTGAACCTTGATAGCCGAACACTCTCTTCTCTCCTTCTCATAATCCATTCTTTTCTCCTAAAGTACTTGTGCCGAAACTCCACCCTTCAAAATACCTCTTTCGTTTCTTTTTTTTTTTATTATTTTATTTTTTTTCTTTTCTCTTTCTTTTGAACTTTTGTAGCCGAATCCCTCCCTTGTGCTGCCGAAATTTCCCTCTATCATTTGTTGCATTTTGGCCGAATATCAATCCCTCACCTAAGAGTTTGCCTTGGCCGAATATTGGAGTGGGGTGGACCTCTCTTGTGTGGTGTCCAATCGGGTTTGGAATAAGGTGAGTGCTAGCCGAATGTTCTTTTTCTTTTCTCTCTTGTGCTCTATCGATTTTGGTAAGGCTAAGGATGATTTTGGTCAATTGTTGATCGAAGGCTAATCTCTGGGTAATCGACTTTGTTGTAGGACATACGGTTTGTCGAGGGAGTTAAGTGAAGCCTCCTTCTTTCGATTAGTTGGTTGGTAAGTAAGGGTAAGTGGTTGATATATTATTATTAGTCCAATTCTTTGGTTTCGATTAAGGCAAGGGTGACTAAGGATTAACTATGTTCTTGATAGGTGTTGGCCGATTATCGGAAGAACCATCTTTGTTGGGTTCGGGATTTGGTAGGAAACCAAATCAAGTGTAAAGGTAAGGGTTCAACATTAAACCCTTTGGTTTATTTGGTCTTAGCCGAAAGGTGTGGAAGGCTAACCTATGTTTTGACCGATTGTTATAGGAACAAGATAATCAGGGGGGCTTAGATCAGTTCGTGAGGTTTAAGGCTTTTGTTACCAGGTGTGTAAACTAACACACTGATACCTAGTAATGTTATTAATAAACCTGTTTGCTTCATTAAAAACTATACCAAAGATGACGGATAATTGGATACCCAAACGGGGTATGTGTACGTATCCGGGTAAGTCTAATTTATTACAAGTTCTATTATGGATACCTTGGGTATTATGATCTATGTTATGTATGCTATGAGATGTAATGCTAGACATGTTGGCATGATATGCATGACTTGTATTATATGCATGATCACATGAGTTGGTATGATGATGGGTGATATGAGTGGAGGGGGCGGATATATTTGTCGACGTGAGCACCGTGTTTTGGTAACACACTTTGTGACTTTGGGTCACCGAGGTTTGGCACCTCCAGAGGTTTGGCACCTCATTGCGACTCGTCCCGTGGTTAACACCACCGTGGGGTTGGCCCCACATGAGATATGGGATCGTCTCGCTAGTGATTGGGTATCACACGATGGGTTGGCCCCATCATTCGATTATTGTGACTACGGTCACCAAAGGTGGTTTGGTACCACATTTGTGTCTTTGGGACACCAGAGGTTGGGCACCTCATTGCGACTCGTCCCTGTGGTTTGACACCACCGTGGGTTGGCCCCACATGAGATATGGGATCGTCTGCTAGTGATTGGGTATCACACGATGGGTTGGCCCCATCATTGGATTTGTGACTTCGGTCACCAGTGCTTTGGTAGCACAAACGTGTCTTTGGGACACCAAAGGGTTTGGCACCACATTGATGGATATTGTGTCTTTGGGACACCAAGTGTTTTGGTAACACATTGTGACTATATGTCACCAGTGGTTTGGCACCACCAGTGGTTTGGTACCACACGGGGTAGAAAAAGGAGATACGGATGGTTAGGATCGGGTTGCATTAATTATGTTGCTATGTATGATGTGTGTTAGCATGTTGTTTCATCGGGAGCGGGATTTATGCACTGAGTCATTCGACTCACCCTCTCCTTTGACATTTCAGGTGACCCGTAGACGCGGACATGGAGCCGGTGGACTCGGGTGCACATGCCATGCTTTAATAAAAGTTTTGCTCGGACTATTCACTTTGGGTACTTTAGCTTATTTATTTTTATTTGAGATTTAATTTGGATTTGTAAAAGGCCTTTAAATTATGTTTTATGATGGTTACGTTTTTTAATTAGATTCTCAACCTGCTTAACAAATAACTTGGTATGAAATTTTACTAAAAATTTGGTAAGATAATGTTTTCAAAACTATAACGCAATGTGTTTTAAACTATACCATCGGGTATCTCACTATGTTTTGCTATAAAGTAAACTCAAATGATTTTCAAACCAAACTCGATATTCTACTAAGTCAAAAATGTTTCAAAATAGTACTAAGAAACTATTGGAAATGCTAAATGAAATCAACTCGCTTTTAACTATATACTTTGGATAAGTTTTCAAAATCTAATCAAACAGGCCTACTCCAATTTTCTTCAAGTTCACTATGTTTTCACCCCGCTTTTAAACGAAAAATCTTATCTCTCAAAAAGGTTTCCCAGTAACATACCGTTCGGACGTGGTGTCCCGTCCGGGTTTGGGGTGTTACAATTGTGGTATCGAGCCAAGTTCAAAGGCTGGTTTGTGGGCTGAGGCCCAAAAAGTTTTTAAGAGTTTATTTTAAGTGTTTGTATGTTTTGAAAGGCATGGCACCGAGTCTCGGCACTTGATTCGCCTGTAAGTACCCTTACTATTGCTTGTGAATTGATTGGATGTGATATGATTTGATGAATAGCAATAGTATACTACTTGAGATTGAAACCGATAGGATTCTATGAACTCGCGAGAACAAATCTCCTTAAATATTCATAAGATTTGCCTTAAAATAGTGGAATATATGTCTTGATGCATAAAACTCTTAAATCGAATACGTAGAAAGATTAGTCATGAGCACTCGAGGCGGACGTGGTCGTAATACTCGTGGTAGAGGTAGGGGTAGGATGACGGTTTACGAGCCCGTAGGATCCGGTCGTGGTTCGAAAATGAGATACTGCCCGCCACCACCGGAGGTGGTGAGTTCCAAGATTAGACCGGAGATGACGCAGTGTCTCGAGCGATGCCGCGAGTGTTAGAAAGGGTAGCCGGTGTAGGTGGTGGTGCGGGAGTTAGGAAATGCTCTCTGAGCGACTCCGCAAACGGGCCGAATTCTTCCGAGGTGTTTACGGTGTTGCTCAAAGATCTTTGCTGAATATTGGCCGGAGGCAACCGAGCGGATCATGGATGATCTCGACTTGACCGCCAAGAGAAGCCGGCGGGCATCGTGCTCGCTTCTCCGGATGAGTCATATCGGTGGTGGCTCACGGTTCGGGAGCAGTGTGGCGCAGAGGATCCGACATGGGATTATTTCAGTGGTGCATATCAAAAGAAATACATCGGAGCTAGTTATATTGACTCCCGAGAGAAAGGCATTTCGAGGCTTGTTCGGGGAGTAAATCTGCTTCGAGTCACGAGGCCGGGTTCCCGGTGAGTAGGTATGCCGTGGGCATTGTGGCACCGAGCATGAGAGGTGTGTTCGTTTCGAGGATGGGCCGCGAGACGAATTGAGATCGCTGATTGCTCCTCAGCAGGAGCGAGTTTTGTCTTTAGTTGAGAAGGCTAAGGTAGCCGAGGGTGTTAAGGAGTCCGCGAGACAGGCATGGACGAGAAATAGGCATAAGAGGAGCTTTGGGTCTTACGGATCGTCGGGTAATCCGCAGAAGAGAGCTAGACCGAGTGGGCCGAATCACCTGCTAGGTTTGTTGCCGCTAGGCGGGGACCGCCGCAGCAACCGCAGTGGGAAATCTCATTGGGGTGGTTGCCGGACCGAGGAAAGGGTTGCTTTGAGTGTGGTTCTCTGGAGCACCGTGTGAGGGACTCGTCCCGCGTAGGTTGGCCGAGATTCGGGCTTGAGAGTCGGGCCGTAATGTCGATTCAGAGGTAATGGACCGCCACCGCAGAGGGGCCGTGGTAATGACAGAGGTGGTAATGGTTCGGTCGGGCCGTGGAGCACCGCGCGCGGTGCGGGTAGTTCGATGCCGATGGCCCTAGATTAGTGTATCTTTGCGGCGAGGCGCCGGAGAGGGCGACGCACTGCACGTCATAACCGATCGCTTTTGATTTTTGGTTCTCCTTAAACCGCTTTGATTGATGTGGGTTCAACGCACTCTTATGTTGCCGTGAGTATAGTAGAGACCATGGATTTAGACTCGAGATATCTTCTAGGCGGATGACCGTGATTAGCCCTCTAGGTCACTCAGTAGTAGTAGATAAACTGCTTTAGAGGTACCCCTAGAACTCCAAGGGGTAGTGTTTCTTCGATCCCGATGGAACCGCCGTTTGGGAGTTCGATCCGATTCTTGGGATGGACCGGTTGGTCAAGTACCGAGCGCGAGGTTGGATTGCGCGCCAAGCGCATGGTTCTAAGACGGTTGAGGGCGATGAGGTGGCTATGATAGGTAATAGGAGGGATTACTTATCTAATGTGGTATCTGCTTTGAAAGCGGAGAAGATGGTCGGAAGGGTCGTGAAGCGTATGTAGTTCATGTGTATGCGTTGGAGGCTAAGGAGTTTGCTTTGTGGAGAAGGTTCGTGCCATTAAGGAATTTGGCTGATGTTTTTCCCGAGGAACTTCCGGTTTGCCGCCGATCGTGAGGTAGAGTTCGAATAGATCTGTTATGCGAATCTGCGCCGATGTCTATTGCTCCGTATAGGATGGCGCCAAAGGAATTGGTGGAGCTTAAGGCTCGAGATCCGTGGAGTTATTGGATCGGGGTTTTATCGGGCCAAGTGTTTCGCCGGGGTGCGCGGTACTCTTTGTCAAGAAGAAAGATGGCACGATGCGGATGTGTATAGACTACCGCCAGATTGAATAAGCCGACGATTAAAAACAAGTATCCGCTGCTACCACGGATAGATGACTTGTTTGATCACCAAGGGTGCTTCGCGGTATTTTCAAAGATCGACTTGAGGTCTGGGTATCACCAGTTAAGAGTTAAGGAGGCTGATATCCATAAAACAGCGTTTCGGACTCGGTATGGGCACTACGAATTTCTGGTAATGCCGTTCGGGTTAACTAACGCACCGGCAGCGTTTATGGATATGATGAATAGAGTGTTTCAGCAGTATCTAGATCAGTTCGTCGTGGTTTTCATAGACGACATCTTGGTGTACTCAAGGACAGAGGAAGAGCATGATAAGCATTTGCGAGTGGTGTTGCAGATTTTGAGGGAAAAGCAGCTTTATGCTAAGTTTAGTAAGTGCGAGTTCTGGCTTAGAGAAGTGACTTTCTTGGGTCATGTAGTGTCGGCTGAGGGGATTCGAGTAGATCCTCGTAAGATTGAGGCAGTTTTGGAATGGAAGCCGCCTAGGTCGATGGTGAGATTCGGAGTTTTCTGGTTTGGCCGGATACTCACCGAAGGTTTGTTGAGGGTTTCTCGTTGATAGCGACCGATGACCAAGTTGCCGAGGAAAGAAGTTCCGCTTTGTATGGACCGAGAAACAGCAGCAGAAAAGCTTCGATAAGTTAAAGAAGATTTTGACCGAGGCTCGGTTTTAATTCAACTTTGAGGCCGTAAGGAATTCACACGGTTTATTGCGACGCATCACATACGGGCTTGGGTTGTGTGCTGATGCAAGAAGGTAAGGTTGTGGCTTACGCTTCTCGACAGCTGAGGCCACATGAGGTCAACTATCCGACGCATGACTTGGAGCTAGCGGTGTGGTCTTCGCCTTAAAGATTTGGAGGCACTACTTGTACGGAGAGAGATCGATAGTCTACACGGATCACAAGAGTCCAAGTATCTCACCGACTCGTAAGGATTTGAATTTGAGGCGTATGAGATGGGTTGAGTTGCCGAAAAAGATTATGACTGTTCGATTGAGTATCATCCGGGCAAGGCTAACGTGGTGGCTGACGCGTTAAGCCGCAAGGTTGTTTCGGACTTAAGAGCTTTGTTTGCCCACTTGAGTTTGTATGACGATGGGAGTATTCTCGCAGCGAGTTGCAAGTTAAGCCTACTGGATTGAGCGGTCGTAGAGAAACAAGCTAGAGGATGAGGTTACGAGTCTTGCGAAGGTTACAAGTACGAGAATGGTGGTTTGGAGGGTTCTGACTTGTCTAGTGATGAGGTGTTGTGTTTTCGGTAAAGCTTGTATGCCTAAAGATGTTGAGTCGAGGCAAAGGATTCTTCAGACGCACATAGCATCCTTATGCTATGCATCCCGGAGGTAGCAAGATGTATAGGGATCTTAGAGAGCGCTTTTGGTGGCCTGGCTTGAAGAAAGAGGTGACAGAGTTTGTTGGGAAGTGTCCGACTTGTCAACGTGTCAAGGCCGAGCATCGCTTGCCGTCGGGTTTGCTTCACTGTGAAGATTCCTCGATGGAAGTGGGAAAGGATAACCATGGATTTTGTCGGTGGGTTACCGCTTCGCCAAGCAAGAAAGATTCATTTGGGTAGTGGTGGATTGACCGACTAAATCACTCACTTCATTCCGTGAGGGTTGATTATTCGCCTTGGCTAGCGGCGTCGTATGTGTCGAGAGATAGTAAGGTTGCACGGTGTGTCGGTTTCGATAATCTCGGATAGGGATCCTAGATTTACGCTCAAGGTTCTGAAAGCGTTGCATCAAGCTCTGGTACTGCTTTGGATTTCAAAGATGTGACTTTTCACCCGCAATCGACGGTCAATCGAAAGGGTTATTCGGATCTTAGAGGATATGCCGAGAGGTTGTGTCCTGGATTTCGTGGGTAGTTGGGAGGAGCTTTTGCCATTAGTGAGTTTGCCTACAACAACAGCTTACTAAGCGAGCATCAAGATGGCACCATATGAGGCGTTGTATGGTAGGAAGTGTCGCTCACCTCGTGTTGGACGGAGTTAGGAGAACGTCGCTTGTTGGGACCCGAGTTGGTTGCGGAGACCGAAGACAAGGTTAAGTTGATTCGAGCTCTCGATTAAAGGAAGCTTGGACCGCGAAGTCTTATGCCGATCTTAAGCGAAAGAGACATAGAGTTTCTTTGTAGGGGATCGAGTTTTCTGAAGGTCTCGCCTTGGAAGAAGGTGTTGAGGTTCGGAAGGAAAGGCAAGCTAAGTCCGAGGTTTATTGGGCGTGTCGTTTTTGAGACGAGTTGGGCGATGAGCGTATCGCCTTGAGTTGCCGCAGAGCTTAGTCGATTCACGACGTTTTTCACGCTTCGATGCTTCGAGGTATCGTTCGAGATCCGTCACATGTGGTAGCGATGGAAGAGATCGAGGTGAATCCGGACTTGTCTATGGAGGAGG
Organism: Gossypium sturtianum; assembly: GCA_025698515.1. Classification (NCBI taxonomy): domain Eukaryota; kingdom Viridiplantae; phylum Streptophyta; class Magnoliopsida; order Malvales; family Malvaceae; genus Gossypium; species Gossypium sturtianum. Next base: position 97,674,130 of record CM046952.1, read on the forward strand.
AACACGTGCGATTCTTGATCGGGATGTGAAGGTTCTGCGTGAAAGTCGGTGCCTTTGGTTAAGGTACTTTGGCGGAATCATGGCGTAGAAGAAGCTACGTGGGAACCCGAGGATATGATGAGATAGCAATACCCGCAACTCTTTTGATCAGGTAATTTCGAGGTCGAAATTATTTTTAAGGGGGTAGAACTGTAATATCACGGGTTAGGGGCTAGTTTGTTGTTGCATGTTATTGCATGTGTTTAGTGTGCTGCGTGGCTATTTCTATGTTTTGGGGGCTTGGTTGTAGGCTAGGAGTATGCCGGAGTGAATGGGAGAATTTTAGTTTTTAGGCTTTATAGGAGGGGAGCTGTTGGAGCTGGGGTTAAGAATTTTAATTGTTGTTTTGTTGCACAAAAGAGGAGCTAGCTTAGTGGCAAAGCATGCGTTACATGGGGAGCTCGGTGTGGCGTCATCTACATGGAGTGGAGGTCTAGTGTTCGAGCTGCAGAGTCCCCATTTTGGCTTTAATTTTGGACGGCATGGGGGAAGAGGTAGAAGGCAAGTTGAATTCTTCCTTGGACCAAGTCATACCTTTCAAATGAAAGGTGGAGAGCATTGGTGTGGGGGAAAGGGTGTGCCGAAATTCAATTGGCTTTGTGGGGGTGATTTTCGGTCACTTTTTGGGCATCAAACAAGGTTCTTCTCATTTTGTCAAAAGCAAGAAACCGAAATACCTAGTCCCTTTAGTTGCCGAAGTTGTTTTGCTTCATTTGGTGTGTGTATAGCCGAATGCAAGATTTCATTTCTCTCCTTGTTTTCACTTGAGTAAGCCGAAAGTAAAAGTCTTCTCTTATCATATTTTTCTTCCTTGTTGAACCTTGATAGCCAAACACTCTCTTCTCTCCTTCTCATAATCCATTCTTTTCTCCTAAAGTACTTGTGCCGAAACTCCACCCTTCAAAATACCTCTTTCGTTTCTTTTTTATTATTTTATTTTTTTCTTTTCTTTCTTTTGAACTTTTGTAGCCGAATCCCTCCCTTGTCTTTGCAAATTTCCCTCTATCATTTGTTGCATTTTGGCCGAATATCAATCCCTCACCTAAGAGTTTGCCTTGGCCGAATATTGGAGTGGGGTGGACCTCTCTTGTGTGGTGTCCAATCGGGTTTGGAATAAGGTGAGTGCTAGCCGAATGTTCTTTTTCTTTTCTCTCTTGTGCTCTATCGATTTTGGTAAGGCTAAGGATGATTTTGGTCAATTGTTGATCGAAGGCTAATCTCTGGGTAATCGACTTTGTTGTAGGACATACGGTTTGTCGAGGAGTTAAGTGAAGCCTCCTTCTTTCGATTAGTTGGTTGGTAAGTAAGGGTAAGTGGTTGATATATTATTATTAGTCCAATTCTTTGGTTTCGATTAAGGCAAGGGTGACTAAGGATTAACTATGTTCTTGATAGGTGTTGGCCGATTATCAGAAGAACCATCGTTGGGTTCGGGATTTGGTAGGAAACCAAATCAAGTGTAAAGGTAAGGGTTCAACATTAAACCCTTTGGTTTATTTGGTCTTAGCCGAAAGGTGTGGAAGGCTAACCTATGTTTTGACCGATTGTTATAGGAACAAGATAATCAGGGGGGCTTAGATCAGTTCGTGAGGTTTAAGGCTTTTGTTACTGTGTGTGTAAACTAACACACCGATACCTAGTAATGTTATTAATAAACCCGCTTTTTTCTGTTAAAAACTATACCAAGATGACGGATAATTGGATACCCAAACGGGGTATGTGTACGTATCCTGTAAGTCTAATTTATTACAAGTTCTATTATGGATACCTTGGGTATTATGATCTATGTTATGTATGCTATGAGATGTAATGCTAGACATGTTGGCATGATATGCATGACTTGTATTATATGCATGATCACATGAGTTGGTATGATGATGGGTGATATGAGTGGAGGGGGCAAAGGATATTTTGTCTTGACGAGCACCAGTGTTTTGGTAACACACTTTGTGACTTTGGGTCACCGTGAGGTTTGGCACCTCCAGAGGTTTGGCACCTCATTGCGACTCGTCCCTGTGGTTAACACCACCGTGGGTTGGCCCCACATGAGATATGGGATCGTCTGCTAGTGATTGGGTATCACACGATGGGTTGGCCCCATCATTCGATTATTGTGACTACGGTCACCAGTGGTTTGGTACCACATTTGTGTCTTTGGGACACCAGAGGTTGGGCACCTCATTGCGACTCGTCCCTGTGGTTTGACACCACCGTGGGTTGGCCCCACATGAGATATGGGATCGTCTGCTAGTGATTGGGTATCACACGATGGGTTGGCCCCATCATTGGATTTGTGACTTCGGTCACCAGTGCTTTGGTAGCACAAACGTGTCTTTGGGACACCAGTGGTTTGGCACCACATTGATGGATATTGTGTCTTTGGGACACCAAGTGTTTTGGTAACACATTGTGACTATATGTCACCAGGTGGTTTGGCACCACCAGTGGTTTGGTACCACACGGGGTAGAAAAAGGAGATACGGATGGTTAGGATCGGGTTGCATTAATTATGTTGCTATGTATGATGTGTGTTAGCATGTTGTTTCATCGGGAGCGGGATTTATGCACTGAGTCATTCGACTCACCCTCTCCTTTGACATTTCAGTGACCCGTGAGACGCGACATGGAGCCTGGTGGACTCGGGTGCACATGCCATGCTTTAATAAAAGTTTTGCTCAGACTATTCACTTTGGGTACTTTAGCTTATTTATTTTTATTTGAGATTTAATTTGGATTTGTAAAAGGCCTTTAAATTATGTTTTATGATGGTTACGTTTTAATTAGATTCTCAACCTGCTTAACAAATAACTTGGTATGAAATTTTACTAAAAATTTGGTAAGATAATGTTTTCAAAACTATAACGCAATGTGTTTTAAACTATACCATCGGGTATCTCACTATGTTTTGCTATAAAGTAAACTCAAATGATTTTCAAACCAAACTCGATATTCTACTAAGTCAAAAATGTTTCAAAATAGTACTAAGAAACTATTGGAAATGCTAAATGAAATTAACTCGTTTTTAACTATATACTTTGGATAAGTTTTCAAAATCTAATCAAACAGGCCTACTCCAATTTTCTTCAAGTTCACTATGTTTTCACCCCGCTTTTAAACGAAAAATCTTATCTCTCAAAAACGGTTTCCCCGTAACATACCAGATTCGGACGTGGTGTCCTGTCCGGGTTTGGGGTGTTACAAAAACGGTCATTTTACCAACTTTCCCGATTTTCGATTTTCCTCCTGTTCTAGGTCCAAATCTCATTTTTCGGGGTCTAAGACATCACATTTCACTTATTTAATTAATGTACTATTCAAAACAGTCCCTAACTCAAACTTTGGAAAAATTACAATTTTGCCCCTAAACTTTTGCATAATTACCATTTTGCCCCTAGGCTTGAAAATTAAACTTCATCCCTTATTCTTATGTTTTATAACATGCGTATCATTTTTCCCTTCTATGGTAACATCAAATTCTTGCTCTAACATGCACTTATGTACATTAGGTATTTTTGCCGATTATGTCGTTTTACTCGTTTTCACTTAAAATCGCTTAGTAAAAGTTGTTTAACATAATTCTAAGCTTCATATTCTGCCATAAAACATCAAAATAAACACATTTCACCTATGGGTATTTTTCCAAATATGAACCCTAGGTTAAATTATTGCTAGAATAAGCTAAATCAAGTTACCGGGACTCTAAAAACGTAAAGAACATGAAAAACGAGGCTAGAATGGACTTACCATGAAGCTTGGAAAGCTTGAAAACCCTATCCATGGCTTCCCACATGTTAAATTAGGCCTAAGCTTGAAGATGGACAAATTTGGCATTTAAATTTTGTTTTTAATTCATTTAATTCACTAAATTACCAAAATGCCCCTTAAAAATCTTTTGAAACATACCCATCCATGTCCATTTTTATCCACCAACTTAACCAATGGTCTAGTTATCATTTAAGGACCTCCAATTTAAAATTTCATAACAATTGGACACCTCTAACATGTAGAACTCAACTTTTGCACTTTTTTACAATTTAGTCCTTTTGACTAAATTGAGTGCCCAAACGTCAAAATTTTCGAATGAGATTTTCACGAAATCATTCCGTGAAATTTTAGACCATAAAAATATAAATAAAATAAATTTCTCAACATCGGATTTGTGATCCCGAAACCACTGTTCTGACTAAGCCCAAAATCGGGCTGTTACAGATGAAGCTTCTCCAATGGCTTCCTAACCCTTATTTTTGGTTCAGGATGAAACAAAAAGATGATAACTTTGCTTTAGTTTATTTAATTTGTCATTATTTACCAAATTACTTTTATAACATTAAAAATTTCACTAATACCAAGCCATGTACATCCAATAACTTCTTTAATGGTCTAATTACCACATAAGGACTCATACTTTAAGGTTCTATAGCTATTTAATACCTTTAGCTACTACTAGAACACTACTTTTGCAGTTTATGCAATTTAGTCCTTTTTATTCAATTAAGCATGTAAACGGTAAAATCTCTTAACGAAATTTTTATACGATACTACTAACATGCTGCAGAAATTAAAATAATAATAAAATAAATATTTTGACGTCAATTTGTGGTCTTGAAACCACTGTTTTGATTTTCATTGAAAATGGGCTGTTACAAATCTGACACAACCTAAGTACATGTCGTATAACCAACATAAGAAACTATACAATCATTGTTGAGTCTAGGATCTTTGTCTGGATGATGAAGTTAATGCTCGAGACCTCAATATGAATCTAACTTGCACATGGAAAACAAAATCGTACACTAAGCGATAGATCTTAGTGGTATTTCCATGATTCAAATCAATATAATACAAAATCCAAATCAATTGCATAAGGTTAATTTCAAATGCAAATATCAACTAATTCACATATCAACGGCACAGAAAAAAATATTAAAATATTATTCAAGCTCAGATTTGTTGTCCCGAAACCACTGTTCCGACTAGGGTATAAACCAAACTGTTACAATTCTCCTCCCTTATGGATTTTCGTCCTCGAAAATCTTACCATTAAACAGATTCGGATACTGCTGTTTCATTGAGTCTTCAGGCTCCCACGTAGCCTTTTCAATTTCGTGTCGATGCCATAACACTTTAATTAACGAAATTCTTTTATTTCGCAATTCTTTCATTTCACGAGCTAAGATACGGATCGGTTCTTCCTCATATGACATATCAGATCGGATCTCAATCTCAGATGGAGAAATCACATGTGACGGATCAGAACGGTATTTACGGAGCATCGAAACATGAAATATATTATGAATCTTTTCTAGCTCAGAGGGTAACAACAATCTATATGCAACTGGCCCAACTCGCTCAATAACCTCATAAGGTCCAATGAGTCTCGGACTGAGCTTGCATTTACGTCCGAATCGAAGCACTTTCTTCCACGGAGATACTTTTAAGAACACTTTATCACTGATTTCAAATTCTATAACTTTTCTTTTCAAGTCTGCGTAAGATTTCTGACGATCAGATGTTGCTTTCAAATTGTCACGGATCACTTTTACTTTTTGTTCAGTATCTTTTATCAAATCAACCCCGTGTAGCTTATTTTCATTGAGTTCAGTCCAATACAGAGGCATACAACATTTACGTCCGTACAAAGCTTCATAAGGTGCCATTTTGATGCTCGACTGAAAACTATTATTATAAGCAAATTCAATCAGTGGTAAGTACTATTCCCACGTACCATTAAGCTCAAGAATGCAGCATCTCAACATATCCTCGATGATCTGAATGATTCGCTCGGATTGACCATCCGTTTGCGGATGAAAAGCTATACTGAAATGTAGTTTCGTGCCTAAAGCTTCTTACAGTTTCTTCCAAAATCGAGATGTGAACCTCGGATCTCTATCAGACACAATGGATAGTGGCACCCCGTGCAATCTCACAATCTCAAAAATATAAAGCTCAGCTAACTTATCGAGCGAGAAATCAGAGCGTACCAGAATAAAATGGGCAGATTTCATCAAACGATCAACTACGACCCAAATCACATCTTTCTTTCTCGGAGTCAAAGGCAATCTCGAAACAAAATCTATTGTCACTCTATCCCATTTCCACTCGGGAATCAAAATTGGCTGTAACAACCCAGACGGAACCTGATGTTCTGCTTTCACTTGCTGACAGACTAAGCATTTCAATACGAAATCAGAGAATCTCGTTTCATACCAGACCACCAATAGTGTTGCTTCTGATCACGGTACATCTTTGTACTTCCCAGATGAACAGATAGACGACTATTATGTGCTTCGTAAGCTCGTATGCTAAACAAGTAAAACTTACCAACCCACAATTCAATAGCATAAACATCATATAATGAAATTCAAATTAGAAGCATAACTTAACATATATATTCAATCCAAAGATTAAACACCATTTCCATCAACTTCTTTGATTCGATGATTGTATAGTTCACGTACATACCTGTACAAGCTCGTATCGATCTCATACTCATCCATATCTTTGATATACCCGTTGACCCATTCAAAATACTATCAGATACTCAGGAATCTCGTACCCTAAGTGCCAATACATAGCCGAAGCTATCTCAATCTCATATCACATATAATGCTCGTTCTCGAGCTATCAACGGGTTTGCTCACACAAGTTGACGGTCATGACGTAGCTACACGGTGCTGCTCACACAAGCTGACGAGAATCCGCAACACATGCCGAATAACTCAGCCACTGGTAGGACGTATGGACCAACACCCAAATCACATAACCCTTAATGACATGTCATTTGTATCCTAATCTATTCCTAAGGTTCAACCGGGATTTCACATTTGTCGAATCATCGTCGAATATATCTGCAAGGTCGTATTCACAATTAATTCAATAATAAAGCATTTAAAACACAATTATAATAATGCTTATTAACATTCGAACTTACCTCGAATGTAAAAACGACAAAGTAGATCGACTAATCTAACACCTTTTTTCCCTTGATCTAAATCCAAATTTCGCTTTTCTTGATCTATATAATATCAAATTTAGCTTATTTAATCATCAATCAATTCAATTTAGTCCAAAATACACATTATAGCAACTTTACACTTTTACCCCTAATATTTCAACATTTTTACAATTTAATCCTTAACTAATAAAAATACAAATTCATGAAATTCAACTTATACCCATGCTAGCCAAATTTCAATTAAGTCCATAGCAACCCATATTTTTCATTTATTTCACATTTTAACCACAAAATTTCAACATTTCTCAATTTAATCCCCAAATGACAATTTTGTCAAAAATCACTTTACAAATGTTGTTTATCTAACAACAAGCATACATTTTCTATCATCAAACATCAAAATACACATAGATTCATCAATGGAAAAACCCTAAACCTTTAACAGTTTTGCAAAATAGTCCCTGGGCTAGCTAAATTAGGTTGCAACGATCTCAAAAACATAGAAATCATTAAAAATGGAACAAAAATCTTACCAAATTGGACAAATTGCCTTGGCCGAATATTGAAGCTAAGAAAATGGCTTTTTTTTCCTTTGTATAATCAGTTGGAGAAGATAATAAGAGAATAAAATTATTTTGTTTTATTTATTTTACATTAATTTACTAAATTACTTAATTAACCTTTTAATAAACCATTAAAATCACTTCAACCATGTACATAAATGTCCACTAACATTAATTGTAACAGCCTGAACTTGGGCCTAGTCGGAACAGTGGTATCGAGACCACAAATCCGACGAGAAAAAAATTATTTTTATTATATTTTTATGGTCTACAATTTCACGGAATGATTTCATGAAAATTTCGTTCGAAAATTTCGACGTTTGGGCACTCAATTTAGTCAGAAGGACTAAATTGTAAAAAGCGCAAAAGTTGAGTTCCACATGTTAGAAGTGTCCAATTTCTATGGAATTTTAAATTGGAGGCCTTAAATGGTAATTAGACCATTGGTTAAATTTTTGGACAAAAATGGACATGAGACAAGTGAAATAGGATATTTTTAAGTTAGGGGTATTTTGATAATTTGGTAATTAAATGGACTAAAAGACAAAATAAAAGCCAAAAACCCTTGTCCATCTTCTTTCTTTGCCGAATTTAGCATGGGGGTAGCAATGGCTAGGGTTTTCAAGCTTTCAAGCTTAATAGTAAGTGCATCCAAGCCCCATTTTTAATGTTCTTTACATTTTTGAGATCCCCGTAACTCGATTTAACTATTTCTACCATTATTTTGAGCTAGGGTTTGTGTTTAAAAGTTTACCCATGGATGACATGCATGTTCTTTGATATCTAATGGTAGAATATGAATTCTCGGAGCATAGTAAACGACTTCTACTAAGTGATTTTTGATGAAATCGCAAAAAAAACACTAGTTTGTGAAAAATTGAAAAATATATGAAAATGTGTGAATGAATGCAAATTTTGGACTGCTATAGTTATGAAAATGGTTCGGCTAGGCCTAAAATACAAAGAAATTGAATAAAAATCATTTTACGAGCCTAGGGGCAAAAGTGTAAATATACAAAGTTTAGGGGCAAAAACATAATTTTGCCATTGTATGATTTTGGGGTCACAATGAATAATGTGACTAATAAGTAAGTTAAATGTGATGTTATAGATCAAAGAAAATGAGGTTCGGACTTAGAACGGGGGAAAATTGAGTAACTGACGGTTAGGTCCCTTTTTGCCATTTTGGTATCGAGGTAAGTTCGTGTGTAAATAATACAACATTATATTATGTATTTAATATTCTAATATTGCATGAATTGTATATATATGTTTCTACGGATTCGATTGATGATGATTTGGCGAAGAATCAAAGAATGAGAATCCCGGTTGAACCTTAGGAATAGAAATGATACCTTGTCACGACATTAGATTAATTAGGTCCCGTGTAAGACCGTATCTGGGATATAGCCTCGGCACCGAATTGAGATCTCGTGTAAGACCTTATCTGGGATATGGCATCAGCATCGAATAGTGATTTAGTGTAAGACAATGTCTGGGACCTGGCTTCGGTATGAAATCGTGTAAGACCATGTCGGGGACATGGCATTGACATGCAATCTCGTGTAAGACCATATCTGGGATATGGCGCCGACATCGATATGAGATCCCGTATAAGACCATATTTGGGATATGGCATCAGCATCGGCATGTGATCCCATATAAGACCATATCTGGGATATGGCATTGACATCTTACTACGTGTATGACAAATTTCCGAGTATCCTTCGATATTCTAAGTGGTTCAACAGGGTCAAGAATTAAGGTTCATGTTAAAGATGGAAAAAGGGCTAAAGTTGTGTGATGGAGTGATACAGGTACTTATGCGAAACTTACGAGAAATGAGTCCGGTATGTGATATGTGGTTGGTAAGAGTGATCATGAGTAATCCATGTCCATATTTCTTGAGAATTTGTTGTTATATGTGTGTAAATGAAAATTTATATAAAGGAAACATGAAAGAGTAAAATTAGAAATGAAATAGCTTTAAGCGTGGCAGTGTGATACTTTTGAAATAAATCACCAGAAAATGGTGAAAATTGAATTAGAGGTTGAATGAGGTATGAAATTAAATCTTATGGATTCTATTTCTACATAAAAGAAACAACATAAGTAAAAGAATTTCATATGATGAGATATTTGGATTTTAGTGAGATAGGGTCAGAATGATTTCGGAATCACCTATTCTGACTTGAGAAATTCATTAAAAATTGTAAAAAAATAATAAAGGGATAAATTTTATATTATTGAATCTCTTAATGAGTCTATTTTCAAGAGAAACAAACAAGAATGTCTTTCGAGTTCTGTACAATGAGAAAATAAACTTTTAGTGAAGAGGGGTCAAAACTTTCAGACAGCGAAACAGGGGAGACTTTAAAGAATAAACTGTACTTATTGGCTAAACCAAAAATTCTAGAAATCTTATGGTAAGAAGATAAGTGAGTCTAGTTTCAATAAAAATTAGTGTATCTTAATTTGGAGTTCCATAGCTCTGGATAAAAATAATTTAGTGACTATAACTCGAGTAGACAGCCCAAGATGAACATAAATGAATTGTGAATTTTTATGCAATAATGATGGTATTATCTTGAGAGCTTATAATAAGGATTGTTAAAAGCATGGTAATCAATTGTTTGTTATTTACATACGTACTTACTAAGCTTTGTAGGTTACTCCCATTCCTTTCTCATATTTTATAGGGTTTTATGCTAGCTCGAGTTGGAGATCGACGGAGATGCTATCACACTATCAAGCTATCATGTTGGGTATAACTGAATGCAAAACCCTTTGAGTTTATGGCATGTATAGGGACTTAGTCAATTGTTTATGTGTCATTTGATTTGGCCAAATGTGTTGGTTCATATTGGTAATATGATTCATTTTGTATATGGCCATGAGATGTGGCTCATATTGGATAATGAGTTGTAATGCCTATTTATATGTGTGTGCATATACTAAAGGTTTCATGTGATGTGGTTATGAGTGTTTGGTATGGAATGGATTGAAGTTGTGTTTAAGTATGTGCCAATTAGGATGCGAAATGGTTTGGTAAATTGAAACACCCCACACCCGGCCCACGAGCCTGAACCGGATCTGGTATGTTCCTTAAGTAAACCGGTTTCAAAATTCTTTGTTTCTTAGAGAAAATTTGTGTATTTTTAGAAAAATTTCGTTTTGGGTTGGGCTTAGATTAAAAACCCATTTATTTAATTTTATAAATCCAATTTAATTAAGGTGACAAAAGAATTTTTGAGTTCATTTTTAAGAAAAATAATTTTGTACTCACTTACATCCAAATTAGTTCGCGACATAATATCTAATAGTAAAGCAAAAAAAAATAAAGAAATTCACATGGGCCTTATGGCCTTATTACATCAATCAAAACCCAAAAATAATAAAATTTAAGTACTTAATATAAATAACAGTCCCAAATAGTAAAAGTCTTTCCTTGCTATGCATGGCCACCTTTAGCTCCTGCCGACCCGGTCCATTACTGATCATCTCCTGAAAAATATTCCCCAACGGGGTGAGTCAACAGACTCAATGTGTACACAAACTAACATTCAACAATTCAGGCATACATGTTCATATCAAAGACATATTCATAAAAAAAAAATGATGCAACCCAAACCCAAGCCTATTTGTCCATCCGCTACACACCACCCGCACTGCCAATCACCCCGTGGGGACTACTAAGTCAACCCTCCATCCGCTACACACCATCGAAGCGATCGTTGCGCATGACGTGCTCATCGCCTATATAATTTGTGTCATTAGACACCATATTCAAATAATGTAACCGAAGTTACCAAATTCGATAATGTAACCGGTTACCATATTCAAATTTTGTGACCGTAGTCACCATATTCCGTTGGTGAGACCGAAGTCAACACCTTCTTCCCCTTTCGCATATAGCCCGAAATGCCCCACATATTTTATCATGCACAACATACTTATTTTCTCATTCATGTTACTATTCACATGTTCAAAATATATCACGTTCAGTAATCCTATCAAAAATAGGAAACGTGCACTGGTATTCTTTACCACATTTGTGGTACTTAGCCACATTCTCATTCTTATGCATATTCATATATTAAAATAATTATTGCCATAATATATTGAAAATTAGTGTGAGTACACACCTAATTCGCTTAATAGATTCCTTGAAATCCCGAAGAACGATCTACCGATCTAGATCTTTAACTCCTATATATGGCCAATTATTAAAACATATTAACAAACCTATTTGGCTTAAAAACCAAATCCTAGTAGGATTTGTATTACTTACCTTGTTGCCGAATTGATTAAATCCCAAATTGTGGTATTCCTCCCTTAAATTCACCGGCAATTCCCAATTCCCGAAAACAATCCTTGCCTTGTATGTCCTGTCGAAATCCCTTAGATCCTTGAATCCCTAAGATTCCTCCTTGTATTCGGTTGTAGAAACTTGATAAACCCCTTGTAGATTCGGCCATAAAACAGAATAGGATTAGACCCTTCTCTTTCTGGCAAATAGAAAAGAAAAAGAACTTGAATGATGCTTAACCTTACCTTAATGCTTTGACCGATTGCTTCCTTGCCTAGAGCCACAGAGATTCAGCTATGAGGTTTTAGTCAGGGATCAAAAGAAAAGGGCTTTGGCTTGACAGATGAAGAAAAGAGAAGAGTAAAAGATGAATAGAAAATTCGGCAGAGGGGGTTTTGCTATGGAATTTTCTAAAGCAAAGCTTAGAAAAGATGAGAGAATAGCCTTTAACTCTCCTTCTTTAGCCGAAATTATCAATAGGAGAGTCCCTTGCTTGGCCACTACTCCTCTTATGATAATATTATCTCCTTTATTTAAAAATAAAAGTGTTAAATCCATTATTATCTCTTCTAAATAATCTAAATTAAAAAGCTTTTATTTATCACCTTATTAAGCAATATTAATGGAAATAAAACACCTCCCTTTTCTAGAAACAATTGCCGTCCACCTTTAGCCTGGGAAGCAAAAATAAAACTTCATTTATTTGCTTCCTTGTGACTCGAACCAGTGCTCATGCCTCTTGCACATGGCGCCATTTCCATAAGCCATAAGTGCCATCTTCAGCCACTTTTCCTAGCCCGTTTGTGTGTCAAATTTTACTAACTTTTTCTTTTAAGGCCCCCTTGCCTTAATTTCCTATTTTAAACTTTAAAACTTGGCATTTCTCGATTATTTCTAAGTTGCCTAAAATTTCCTAAAATTTTCCTAAAAACTTGCCATTTTTCTTACATTTCCAGGTTTCCCGAAATGTTCACTTTCCATTTTTGAAACATTTCCAAAAATGTTTAGGTTTCCAAAATGTTCAAGTTTCCAAAAATATTCAGTTTCCAAAATGTTCAAGTTTCCAAATATGTTCAGTTTCCAAAATGTTCATTTCCATTTCTATGCATTTCTAGAATTCCAAAAATACCAAAAATTTATTCATAGTGCTTAAGACTTGTCATTTCGCATAATTAAACCGAAAATGCATAGGCCCTTTCGAGGACGTTACGCTTCTACCCCTTAAACAAAATTTCGTCCCCGAAATTTCCTAACTAAAATAGTTGAGGGTATTGTTGACGCATTGTCTCTTCGACTCCTCACGAAGCTTCTTCCGATCCATGGTTGCGCCATAATACTTTGACTAGAGGCACCGACTTCCTTCGTAGTACTTTCACATCTCGCTCCAAGATTCGAATCGGCTCTTCCTCGTAGGATAGATCCGCCTTAGCTACACCTCTTCGATTGGTACCACATGGGACGGATCTGATCGGTAACGACGTAACATGGACACATGGAAAACATCGTGCATTTGCTTGCAACTCGCGTAATTCCAAACTGGTATGCCACTGCCCCAACTCGCTTCAATACTCTATAGGGCCCTATAAACCTTGGGCTTAGGTTCCTTTGCGCATCGAACCTCATTACCTTCTTCCAAGGTGAGACCTTCAGAACACTTGGTCTCCCACTTCGAACTCTATCTCCTTCCGCTTAAGGTCGGCGCATTCGACTTTTGCCTATCGAGGCTTCCTTCTATTGTGCCCGAATTAACTCAACTTTCTCTTCCGTTTCAGCCACTAACTCGACCCAAAACTCGACGTTCTCTAACTCGGGTCCAACAAGTAGGTGTTCTACACTTCCTACCGTACAATGCTTCATATGGTGCCATCCGTATGCTTGCCTCGATAGTCATTGTTGTAGGCGAACTCACCTAAAGGCAAGTAATCTTCCCAACTTCCTCGAAAATCCACCACACAGACCTCTCAACATATCCTCCAACACTTGTATAACCTGCTCGCATCGCCTGCCTCCGATTGTGGATGAAAAGCCGTTGAGAAGTCTAACTTAGTGCCTAAAGCTTGATGGAGTGCCTTCCAAAATCGAGACGTAAACCTTGGGTCTCGATCGGAGATGATCGATCATCGGTACTCCATGTAACCTCACGATTTCCGCCACATATAACTTGGCTAATTTTTGGAGAGAAAATCAACCTTCACCAAATAAAGTGCGCGGTCTTGGTCAAACGGTCCACTATCACCCATACCGAGTCCTTCTTAGTAGGCGTAAGGGGAAGCCCACTAACGAAGTCCATGGTAATCCTTTCCCACTTCCATTGGGGAATCTCAATTGGTTGAAGTAATCCTGATGGAACTTGGTGTTCAAATTTAACTTATCGACACGTCGACACTTCCCCACGAATTCCGTCACTTCCCGCTAAGATCAGGCCACCAAAATTATTCTCTTAAATCTCTATACTGACTTAATGCCTCCGGATGCATAGCATAAGGGCTACCATGCGCTTCTCAAGAATCCTTTGTCTCAACTCACTTTGTCCTCAAAGATGCGGACTTTTCCTTTGTAGCACAAGACTCCACCATCAATGACGCCATAATCCTTTACTTCTCCGCTCAGACTTGCAGTAACTTAGCACTTAGATCCTTATCTACCAACCGCCCTCTTTCACCTCATTCACCATGTAGGCTTGACTTGTAATTCGCCAACAAAGCTTCCATCATCATATAGACTTAAGTGAGCGAACAAAGCCCTTAGATCCGACACAACCTTCCTACTCGGAGCATCGGCTACCACATTCGCCTTGCCCGGATGATATTCTATCGAACAATCGTAGTCTTTCAAGCAATTCCACCCACCTTCGCGCCTCAAGTTCAACTCCTTTTGAGTCAACAAATACTTAAGGCTCTTGTGGTCGGTGTAGATCACCGACCTTTCTCCATAAAGGTAGTGCCTCCAAACCTTAAGGGCGAAAACCACTGCTGCTAGTTCCAAGTCATGAGTTGGGTAGTTAACCTCATGAGGCCTTAATTGCCGAGACGCACGCGCTGTGACCACTTTTCCTTCTGCATTAGTACACAACCTAACCCCGTGCGCGAAGCGTCACAATATACTACGAAATCCTTGCCTCGCTCTGGCTGAATTAACACCGAGCTTTCACAAGACCTTCTTGAGCTTATCAAAGCTCTCCTGTTGTATTAGTCCATTCAAAGGGTACTTCCTTCCTTAGCAACTTTGTCAAAGGCGCGGCTATTGACGAGAACCCTTTCACAAACCTTCTGTAATAGCCTTTGCTAAGCCTAAGAAACTTCAGTATTTCACCCACGGACCTAGGTGGTTTCCATTCCAACACCGCCGATCTTCCTAGGGTCCACTCTTATTCCTTCTGCGGATACCACATGTCCTAAGAATGCCACCTCCTTTAGCTAAAATTCACACTTGCTGAATTTGGCATAAAGCTTCTTTTCCCTTAACACTTCCAACACCACTCGGAGATGCTCATCATGCTCCTCCTCCAACCTTGAATACACCAAAATATCGTCGATGAACACCACGACGAACCTATCCAAATAGGGTTGGAAAACCCGATTCATCATATCCATGAACGCGGCTGGAGCGTTCGTCAACCCAAACGGCATCACCACAAACTCAAAATGGCTGTACCTTGTCCTAAAGGCCGTCTTGTGGATATCCGCCTCCTTCACCTTTAATCGGTGATATCCCGACCTTAGGTCTATCTTCGAGAACACAAATGCCCCCTTTCACCGATCGAATGTCGTCTATCCTTGGCAAAGGATACTTGTTCTTGATGGTCGGTTTATTCAACTGACGGTAGTCTATGCACATACCCATAGTTCCATCCTTCTTCTTCACAAACAGGTCTGGTGCTCCCCATGGAGACACACTGGGTCGAATGAACCCACGATCCAACAATTCTTGGATCTCGAGCCTTGAGCTCAACTAACTCCTTTGGCGCCATTCGGTATGGAGCAACCGACACAGAGCTGCTCCTCTGGTAGCAAATCTATCCCAAATTCCACCTCCTATCTAGGGGTATTCACGGTAATTCCTCCGAAATACATCCACGAAGTCCCTTACCGTCCTCACTCCATTAATACCTTCCTCCTTCCCACCTATCGTACTAATGAAGGCTAAGAATGCCTTACACCCTTCTTAACCATCTTCTCACCTTTGAAAGACCAAAACCACGTTAGACAAGTAGTTCCTCCTTTCTCCGATCATAGCTACCACTTTATCCTCCGGGGTTCTTAGCTCTATCCGCTTAGCCGCACAATCCAATACGGCTCGGTGTTCTACTAACCAATCCATTCCGAGTATAAGTTCAAACTCCCGAAGGGTAGTTCCATTAAGTCACCCGAAAAGTTTACTCCCGAATCTCTAGGGGTACATTCCGAAAGATCTTGTCTACCACTACGGTTTGGCCTAATGGGCTTACTACACTCATCTGTCTATCGTAGAGAGTTCGAGTCTAGGCCTAGTGTTTCCACTATACTACATGCAACATAGGAATGGGTCGAGCCCACATCAATCGTGAGCAAAATAGGGTTTGTCGAAATGAAGAATGTACCGCTTATTACATCCGGTGCGTCACCATCCTCCTTCGCGAACCGCATAAACCAATCCCGTTGCCTTGCTTCGCGCATTAGTAGCACCTCGGCCTGTGGTCCACGGCCTCTGCCAGCACCATTACCTCTGTTAGTCGAACCACGACCCCGCCCGAGGTCGCTGTCCGCCTCTACCAATCTGGCTAGCATTCTCGAATCGCGGCCGGCTCTCATCCGTTGTTTGGGACAATCCTTAAGCATATGGTCCTTGGATCCACATTTGAAACATCCACCGTCTTTCTCCAAAGACTCTCCCAAGTGCTTCTTTCCACAATGCTCACAAGGGCGATATGCCACTGCACATCCCGCTTGTTGATTTCGTGGCCCGTCAACCCTAGGCCTCTTATGACCCTTTCCAGATGGTCCAAAACCTCTCTTAGGCTTATTCTTGTCCACACCGCTTGGTAGGATCTTTAATTCCTCGGCCACCTTGGCCTTTTCCACCAAAGAAGAGAACTCCCACTCGATGCGGTGCTATCAACGATCCTCGAGTGTCGCTCTCGCCTTCCTCAAATCGGACACAGCGCTCATGTTCATCGCTACTACCCCTCGAGCATAACGGCTCAACCTCGTAAATTCTCGCCTCATATTCTCGCTACGGACTTGTTCCTTGAACTAGCCCCAAAAAGCTTTTCTTTGCTCGCCTCAGTATACCGGTTCCCACATATTTCTTCCGAATGCCTCCTTAACATATTCCCGTGTCGATCCTCCGCCATAGCACCATCTCGCACAAGCTAACCACCACCGATACGCTTTCATCGCGTAACGATTGCCACCATTCCTTTCAACTTCTCCTCAAGGGTCGGTCGAGCTCATCCATGATGCGCTCCATCGCCTCCAACCAAGATCACCAGTACTAGGTGCCACTCCCGACACTCCACGAAACATCTCAGTCCATTAGCTCGTGAGCCGTTCGAGCACGATTTCCGGTTCCCGAATTTCCACCCGCACGACCACCAATTCCAAAACTCGCAAAGACAAACGACTGCGACAAAGATCTTCCCCGTCTGAGCTTGCTGCTCCACATTAACAGCTGAGGGTGGTGGTGGCGGTGGTATCTCATTGTCAGAACCCTGACCCGATCTAACGGGTTCTGACACAGTCATCCTTTCTCTACCTCATCCACGATGACCACGTCCTCTGGAGCTCATTTCTAACGTCGAGATCTGATTAAAAAGTTTTATGGATTAGTCATTGTTCCACTTATTATCCGCGAAGGAGTTTTATGAAAAGAGTTTTAGGAGTGGTTCTTTCGTATTCACACAAGCACACAGTCTTTCATTCATTCATCCATCCATCAAACAATTATGAACTTTCGTTCGTTCAGAGAAATGTTGTAGTTTTCATTGTTATTGTTTTTCCACTACCCATGGGGTATTTTCATAATTTTGTCCTACAGGGGCATTTTCGTAATTTTTTTCGAAACAGAAAATTCCTCGGTGATTTTGTCAAAAGTATTTTGGAAATTTTAAAGTTTCGGGGTAATTTTGGGAAAAAAATTTGGAATCCAGGGGTGTTTCGGTAATTTTTGACCTCGGGGGTATTTTGGTAATTTTCCAAAAATCAGGGTAAATTGGTAAAATTTAGTAAGTTAGGGATATTCCAAAAGTTGTAAAACTTTGAGGGTTCTTTTGGAGAGTTTTATTTTCCAAAATGGTGATGTTGCAAAAATCTTCGAAAACCAGGTCATCATTTTGGTCATTTTGTAAGTTAGGGGCAATTTTGTAATAAATTTTTTTCGGAAAATCTTGTAAAGATGATTTTCACAAACTCAAAAGAAAGTTTTAAGAGTTTTAAAACTAGGGTTTTGTTGTTTTGTTCTCTTTTTTTTTTTTAAAAACATGGCTAGTTCCCTTTCGGGTTTTAGTCATTAGGTTTAGCCTATGACCGAGCCCTCTTTGGTTAGGATGAACCAAAGCTACGCACTGTAGGATTCGAATGGAGAGGAGGTGAGTCACGCGGATCGCTTAAATACCAAGCTCCCATCGAAACCATTCCTAGACATGCGCATGCAGGTTGCCACACCGCCGAGCCCTCTGAGTTAGGGTGAACCAAGCTACGCACTGGGTAGGATTCTGCGAAGAGGAGGTGAGTCACTAGGGACTCGCTTAAATACCGTGCTCTTCCCGATCCAATCCTAGACATGCGTCATGTGGGTTACCACACCCTAGCTCTGTGACTTAGCCATAGGTTTGTTTAGTGCATTAAGTCTTATGTGGTTCTGTGTTTGAGTAATCTAGCCCTAAGGTTCATGTTCCTATCATTCTATTCTACGTTCCATGCCTTTTCTACATAAATCACAGAATCACACATAAAGTTAGGGTACTTACCTGGTGGACTGCGGGTCGGAGACTTAGGTGCCATGCCAGAACACCTGCTTTATTTTAAAGAAAATCATTTGGGCTCGAATTAAAAACGTTTTGGGCCTTAGCCCACAGGCCGAGAGTTTAAAACTGGGCTCTGATACCAAACTGAAACACCCCACACCCGGCCCACGAGCCTGAACCGGATCTGGTATGTTCCTTAAGTAAACCGGTTTCAAAATTCATTGTTTCTTAGAGAAAATTTGTGTATTTTTAGAAAAATTTCGTTTTGGGTTGGGCTTAGATTAAAAACCCATTTATTTAATTTTATAAATCCAATTTAATTAAGGTGAAAAAAGAATTTTTGAGTTCATTTTTAAGAAAAATAATTTTGTACTCACTTACATCCAAATTAGTTCACGACATAATATCTAATAGTAAAGCAAAAAAAAAATAAAGAAATTCACTTGGGCCTTATGGCCTTATTACATCAATCAAAACCCAAAATAATAAAATTTAAGTACTTAATATAAATAATAAATCCCAAATAGTAAAAGTCTTTCCTTGCTATGCATGGCCACCTTTAGCTCCTGCCGACCCGGTCCATTACCGATCATCTCCTCAAAAATATTCCCAACGGGTGAGTCAACAGACTCAATGTGTACACAAACTAACATTCAACAATTCAGGCATACATGTTCATATCAAAGACATATTCATAAAAAAATGATGCAACCCAAACCCAAGCCTATTTGTCCATCCGCTACACACCACCCGTGCACGCCAATCACACCGTGGGGACTACTAAGTCAACCCTCCATCCGCTACACACCATCGAAGCGCGTCAGCTGCGATCGACGTGCTCATCGCCCATATAATTTGTGTCATTAGACACCATATTCAAATAATGTAACCGGTTACCAAATTCGAGATAATGTAACCGGTTACCATATTCAAATTTTGTGATTGTAGTCACCATATTCCGTTGGTGAGACCGAAGTCAACACCTTCTTCCCCTTTCGCATATAGCCCGAAATGCCACACATATTTTATCATGCACAACATACTTATTTTCTCATTCATGTTACTATTCACATGTTCAAAATATATCACGTTCGTAATCCTATCAAAAATAGGAAACGTACCTGGGTATTGTTTACCACATTTGTGGTACTTAGCCACATTCTCATTCTTATGCATATTCATATATTAAAATAATTATTGCCATAATATATTGAAAATTAGTGTGAGTACACACCTGATTCGTTTAATAGATTCCTTGAAATCCCGAAGAACGATCTACCGATCTAGATCTTTAACTCCTATATACGGCCAATTATTAAAACATATTAATAAACCTATTTGGCTTAAAAACCAAATCCTAGTAGGATTTGTATTACTTACCTTGTTGCCGAATTGATTAAATCCCGAAATTGTGGTATTCCTCCCTTAAATTCGTCTGGCAATTCCCAATTCCTGAAAACAATCCTTGCCTTGTATGTCTGTCGAAATCCCTTAGATCCTTGAATCCAGGAAGATTCCTCCTTGTATTCGAAGTTGTAGAAACTTGATAAACCCCTTGTAGATTCGGCCATAAAACAGGAATAGGGATTAGACCCTTCTCTTTCGGCAAATAGAAAAGAAAAAGAACTTGAATAATGCTTAACCTTACCTTTAATGCTTTGACCGATTGCTTCCTTGCCTAGAGCCACAGAGATTCGGCTATGAGGTTTTAGTCAGGGATCAAAAGAAAAGGGCTTTGGCTTGACAGATGAAGAAAAGAGAGGAGTAAAAGATGAATAGAAAATTCGGCAGGGGGGTTTTGCTATGGAATTTTCGGCAAAGCTTAGAAAAGATGAGAGAATAGCCTTTAACTCTCCTTCTTTAGTGAAATTATCAATAGGAGAGTCCCTTGCTTGGCCACTACTCCTCTTATGATAATATTATCTCCTTTATTAAAAAAATAAAAGTGTTAAATCCATTATTATCTCTTCTAAATAATCTAAATTAAAAAGCTTTTATTTATCACCTTATTAAGCAATATTAATGGAAATAAAACACCTCCCTTTTCTAGAAACAATTGCCGTCCACCCTTAGCACTGGAAGCAAAAATAAAACTTCATTTATTTACTTCCCTTGTGACTCGAACCTGTGCTCATGCCTCTTGCACATGGCGCCATTTCCATAAGCCATAAGTGCCATCTTCGAGCCACTTTTCCTAGCCCGTTTGTGTGTCAAATTTTACCAACTTTTTCTTTTAAGGCCCTTGCCCTTAATTTCCTATTTTAAACTTTAAAACTTGGAATTTCTCGATTATTTCTAAGTTGCCTAAAATTTTCGATCGGCTCTGTAACTTGCCATTTTTCTTACATTTCCAGGTTTCCCGAAATGTTCACTTTCCATTTTTGAAACATTTCCAAAAATGTTTAGGTTTGCAAAAATGTTCAAGTTTACAAAAATATTTAGGTTTCCAAAAATGTTCATTTCCATTTCTATGCATTTCTAGAATTCCAAAAATACCAAAAATTTATTCATAGTGCTTAAGACTTGTCATTTCGTACAATTAAACTGAAAATGCATAGGCCCTTTCGAGGACGTTACATAAATAGCCATTTTCTTTACCACACGGGCAGAGACACGGCCGTGTGTCTCAGCCGTGTTGAGGACACGGCCCCGGGACATGGGCGTGTGCCCAGGGCGTGTAAAGTCTGCATCTATTTTTCAGAATTTAATTCGCCACACGGCCTAAGCACACGAGCCTGTGACTTTGCCTTGTGACCCTATTTTGTTGATGACGTCATAAACAGAGAGTTACACAGGCTAAGGACATGGGCGTGTGTGACCACACGGGCGTGTCCCAAGCCACACGGGCGTGTGACCCCTGTTTTGATGAAAAATTTTCTAAGTTCTCGGTTTAGTCCCGAATAGTTCCCAATGTATGTTTTGGGCCTCGTGGGCCCATATAAGGGATGATTTGCATGTGAATGAGAAATTTTAAATTGAATGAAATTTTATAGCCCGATTTTGTTTAAATGTTTTTGTTTAAGTCCGATACTGCCTCGTATCCTGTCCCGGCGTCGGACACGGGTAAGGGTGTTACATTAAAAATGGTCTAATTACAACATAAGGACCTCCACTATTTAATTTCATATTCATTAGACACCTTTAACTATTAGAACTCAAGTTTTACACTTTACGCGATTTAGTCCTTTTTATCAAATTAAGCACTCAAACAATAAAATTTCTTAACGAAATTTTCACACAATCATTCTATCATGTTGTAAACGTGAAAATAAAATAAAATAAATATTTTGACCTCAGATTTGTGGTCCCAAAACCACTGTTCTGATTTGACTAAAAACGGGCTGTTACACTCAGACTCGAATAGATACATGAATCCCAACCAACACACCAATTTGGCATCCAGTGCCTTATCAGAGCGTTTGAAGGAAAATGCACCCAGTGCTCGTCGACATATAGCCAAAGTAACCTGTAATTAGTCTATCCAATGGCATGCCAACTATATTCGACTTTGCCCGAACAGTTAATAGGGTAACTAATTAACCGATTCATCATATAACACAATTTACATTTCATCATTTCCAATTCATAATCCAGTTCATCAATTTATCACATCACATAACATATTTAAGCCAAATTCAAGGTCAATTTCATATTTTCATCAAATTATACTATTCTCTATTCAATTTAATTTAGTTCTATTGTAACAACTCGATTTTTGGTGGTGTCAGAAATAGTGGTTTTGGGGCCACCAAATCTGACAAGTAAGTTCATAAATGTTATATTTAATATTTACGAGTCAAATATGGTTTTAAAAAAGTTTTTGATTTGATAATTTATGTTATTTAAGCGATTTATTAACTTCAAGTGGTAAGACCTTAAGGTCGAGTGGTTTTAGAAAAGGAACCTCGTTTCTGTAAAATGAGTCATAAATATTTTTATAAATATTTACAGAATGTCATTAAGGTGGTATTAAAGTTTCGTTGAAGAATTTTAACTTTTTGATAGTTATTACGCAAAAGGACTAAATCATAAAAGCTGTAAAATTTAATGGCTATTAGAAATTTGTGCTAAATGATTATTTAAACATGAATTAGGGGTTGTAAATGGTAATTATACCATTTTTTTATGGTGGGTCGGTTAATAAGTAAATTATATACATTTTTGCTTTTTAAATTATATGTTATTATAATAATAAAATGAATAAAGCGTAATAAAATAAAAGATTCATCTTCCAAAAAAACAATTCCCACCGAAATTGAAAGAAGAAAAAAACTCCATTGAAGGGTTCATGCTTCGGCCATGCTTTGGATGATGCATGTAAGTTCGATTTAGCCCTGTTTTTAAAATTTTTTATGTGTTTTAGATCGTTGCAACTAGGTCCAGCTAGCCCGTACCTTCGATTTTGAAACTGTTAAATATATTGAATGTTGCCATTGATGAAACTTGTGATTTTTTATGTTAAATGATGAATTTGAAATATTGGTTGATATTTAAAAGTATTTTATTAAGTGATTTTTGATGAATTTTCTGATTAGGGGCTAAATTGTTAAAATAGTAAAAGTACAAGGATTTGATGTGAAATTGTTGCAATAATGGGCTGTATTGGATGCCATAAGTATTTGACTAGGCTCAATTTTGGGTAAAAATGGTTAATTTGCATGTTTTAGGCTGAGGGACTAAATTGAATAAAAGTAAAACTTTAGGGGCAATTTTGTAAAAATGATAAAAATAACTAAATTGCATAAAATACATTGTTTTACTGTCTAAATTAATATATTGAATGAAATTATTAATTTAGCAGAATGAAAAATTACCAAAATGCCTTTGTACTTTGACATTTCTTCAATTTAGCCAGGTAAGCTCATAGTGTTTCAATACATAAATAAATTTCTACTTACATTTTTATAATATAGTTCTTTAATCAAATGTTCATAGTTAATTATTGAATTATTGCACCTATGTGCCCCTGTTTGTACTTCGGTACCCCTTATTGCATTTACGTGCCCCTGTTTGTACTTCGGTACCCCTGATTGCAGTTACGTGCCCCTGTTTGTACTTCGATACCCCTAAATGCACATCTGTGCCCCTGTTTGCACTTTGGTGCCTTTGATCGCACATTTGTGCTCCTGATTACACTTTGGTGCCCCTATTATGCATCTATGATGCCCTTGGTATAGTGTAGTTACCCGATTATCCAAGTCAAGTTACTAGTTCAACGGGCATAAAAAGGGCAAGAACGGTAAGTGTATCGAAAGCTAAGTTAAGAACCTATGAAAAGGTATGAATTGTTAATAATCAAAGTATGAATATTCATGATTATGAAAAGTATTATTTATGTGATGCTATGTTTATGCACCCCTGCGATGATATTGCTAAGCTATGTGTTTAATCACTAACTTGTGTTGTTAATGATGCTTAGGTTTGTGCCAAGTTAGTAGTTGAATTATATTATGTTAGTTTAAAGTTATGCATTGAAATAGTAAATGGTCAAATGGAAAGATGCTTATGTTCATGAAAAAGTGGTAAGAATCAAAGTATGTAATTTATTATGAAATAGTTTATCATGAAGTTGATTCTAAAAGGGTTATGTTTAAATGCACTAACTTGTGGCTATAGTTAATTATGTTTATGTTTTATGTGTATGCAAATGAAATGAGTGAGAATAGGTAATGAAATGATAAGTGCATAGTTGAGATGTAATGTGATGAATAAAAGGGACTGTCAAGTTAAAGGACTTATTCGTAAGGAAGGAAATTTACTTATGATATATGTGAATTTACTTATATCATGAATAAATACACTAATTTGTGAGTTAATAACGTAATTAAATTTATGCTAAGAAAATGGATTGGTAAGTAAGTAAAGGAAATGGTTCATCATTTTAAGAAAAGACTGATGATTATGTAATTCAACTTATGAGACCATATTATGTTATAAACGGAAAGTATTCGGAATGTTAATGAACCTATTCATTTGGGAATTGATAGTTATATATAGTTGATAAATCTTGAGGCATTGGTATAGGGTTATTTACAACTTATAAAGTTCTTATTGAAATGGATTATTGTATTTTAAAGTTTATACGAGCTTATTAAGCATTCATTGCTTATATGGTTTTCTTTCTCTTATTTTATAGATTATCAAAAACTCGGTCGGTTTGGAAGCTAGTCAGAGATTTATCACACTATCCAGAGATTTTATCAGTAGATTTTGATGCTTTTTTTGTAACAGTCCGGTTAAGACCCTAGTCGGAACAGTGGTTTCGAGACCACAAATCTAAGTTAGTAGAATATTTTAATATTATTTTCTGTGTCTTTGATATGTGATTAAGCATGTGTTAAAGTTCCGTAAGTTAATTTGTCCGTATGTGTGCTTAATCTGGTAAAAGGATTTAATTGTGTGAAATGTTAAATTAGCATGCTCTTTGATAAAGTATCTATTTGATGTGGCTTTTGAAAGTTGTGGCCTTATGAGGCAATTAAACCACTTTTAAGATAGTGGATAGTAGTTGGACAAATATGCCCTTAATGTATATTTGTTTCAAATGTCTATTAAACGGTTAAATAGGTAATTTGGTAAAAAAAAAGGTTATTAAATAAAAATCAATTGAAAAAGCCATGACCATCTTTATTTTATGACTGAAAATAAGAAGAAGAAGAAGGGTTTGAGTTCTTTTTATTTTCGGCACATACTTGGGCTAAATTAAGGTATGTTCTCGATCGGTTTTTGATAATTTCTATGTTTTTGAGATCGTTGCTTCGTAAACTTTGAAACCCATGTCTTAATTTTGAGAATTGATGATGTTTTTGAAATGAGCCTTTGATGAATTCATGTATTTTATGATGTTTGATGGTGAAAAATGAAAGATATGTGTTTGATTATCATAATTTGTATTTGAGGTTTTGTTAAATTTGAGTATTTTGGACTCAATTGAAAGAATAATGTTTTGAGGGACTAATTTGTGAAATAAATGAAATGTATGGACTTGTATGAGATACATTAATATTCGACTAAGCATGGGTATATGGTGATTTTGTGTAAATTGTGATTTTGTGAATTAGGGACTAAATTGTCCAAATGTGAAATGTGAGGGCTAATTTGCAAATAGCCCTAAATGTGTGTTTTTGGATTGAAATGAGTATGTTGGTAAATAAAAGGGTTAAATTTGAATATGTAAAGATCAAGAACCAAAGAAAATGGACTTAGATTGTGGGAAAGAGAAAGTAGTCGAATAACCGAGTCTAAACAAATATCCGAATCCGAGGTAAGTCAATATACAAATAAACGTGTTTGAATTGAATTATGTATGTTCATATGACTATTGATAATGATAAATGCACATGAGATGATGTACACATGAACTTCGAGATAGAATCGACATAGTGTCAATGTCCGAGAAGTCCCGTTTAAATCTAGTAATAGATAGGATTAACTATGTCATGACATAGGTGTCTATTATGTGATATCATGTAAGACCACGTCTGGGACGTTGGCATTGATTCGAGATTTTGTGTAAGACCACGTCTGGGACGTTGGCATCGATATGAGATTTACGTGTACGACCATGTCTGGGACATTGGCATCATATTTGATTCGTGTAAGACCCTGTCTGGGATAGTGGCATCAATATCTGAGTACATGTAAGACCTCGTCTAGGACATTGGCATTGTACGACTATTCTGAGCTTTCTGAATATCCTATTTAGTTCCGAACGGTTCAATGGGCAAGTCTGAGAAATGAAGAACTCTGTGATTTGTACACCTGTTTCAGGTACGTTTGAAAAGTACACTATGTGTGAATGAAAGATAAGTATCTATATGAACTTACTATGATGAATATGTGTAAAGAAATGATGAGATAATATATGAAGATATGCTTGAATGAGTTTTGTGTATATGTGATATTGGAATTGAAGAATGTGGTAAAACATGGCTAAGCAAATGAGCCAAAGAATGTATGTGATGAGATTGCTATGTGAACCAATAATAGCATTGATTTAATATGGTTATATGCATTTTATGCTAAGTTTATTTGTATATGGCTTACTAAGCTTTTGAAAGCTTACTCTGTGTGTGTTTGTTCTGTTTTATAGATCGCCAAAGCTACTGAAGGCTTGGGACCGTCAAGGATCGTCATCACACTACCTAAGCTCATTTTGGTATCTTTTGGAAATGTATATAGCTAGATAAGGCATGTATAGGCTAGTCACCTTGAATTATGTTTGAAATGTGTATAAAGTAGCCATTAGATATGGCTTAATAAGTGTTGGTAATATACATGAGTAAATATGATATATATATGATGCATGTTTTTGTATGGCAAGTTAGCTATTGAATTAGTTAAAGTTATGGTAAGCATATGAATGCATTATGAGTATGCATGTTTGATCAAAAGAATGTTTCTATGAAGGGTAAATGTGGTTAAACCATGGATATGTATATATATGATTTAGTTGTGCAAATTGGCATGATTAGAAAGGAGATTGGATGTGGAGAATTTTTTATCATTTGACATGTCTTTGGTTGTTAACTGTACATAAAATGGATTGGTACATTTCTTGAAGGTTTGACCCAAGAAAGGGTGGCATTTAGGCCTTGCAAATGGCCTATTTTGCCTACACGGTCGTGGCACATGGGCGTGCCTAGTGGCCATGGGATTAAGTTAGTAGCTAGTCTAAGTGTGCACAGCCTTGGCACACGGACGTGCTTGTTAGCCATGTTAATAAGTCAGTATCTAGCCTAAGAGC
This sequence comes from Gossypium sturtianum, assembly GCA_025698515.1. NCBI lineage: Eukaryota > Viridiplantae > Streptophyta > Magnoliopsida > Malvales > Malvaceae > Gossypium > Gossypium sturtianum. The sequence goes on from CM046952.1 coordinate 97,701,685, forward strand.
ACACGGCCATGGTACACGGGCGTGTTTAGTGGCCGTGTGGATAAGTCAGTATACATGCTCTGTTTTGACACGGCCAGGACACATGGGTGTGTCTAGTAGCCGTGGGAGGCACACAGCCTACCCACATGGGCGTGTGACCTCTGTGACTTAGAAAAAGTTTAAAATTTCTGAGAATTTTACTAAGTGTTCAGTTTGGTCACGACCATATTCTAAAGCATGATTAAGGTCTCATTGACCTATAAAAGGGACACGTTGATTATGATTAATGATTTTTATTATGAATTGTCTGTAAAAGTTTTCGATCTGTCCGGTAACGCCTTTAACCCTATTCCGGCGACGTATGCGGGTCAAGGGTGTTACATTTGTAGTGGTTATAATGGCATGTATAGGTGTCCTTGTTTGATGATATTAGCAATTATGTTTGGCTTGTAAATATGGTATTTTGGGTAATGAAATAGTTGTTATGTTATCATATATGTATGGTATTTTAATGGTTGTTATTTTGGCATCTAAGTACTTAAATGATGGTAGTTGAAATGATGAATATAATGCATGCTATAAAATGTTGATTATGTATGGAATCAGATAGTGCATTGAGTTTTTAAATGGCTAGTTTTGGTAGCTTTGGGTGTGGTTGGCATATGGTCAAATTGCTAAGGCAATTATGATTGGTGTGAATGGTCATATTGGTGTTTGTGAGTATAAAAATTGTATGTGAACATTATGGCAAATGTAGTATATTATTTTTTAAATTGGTTGATTAATTTATGGATAAACTTAGCAAATGTTTAATCAAGTTTGATTGTTGTGAATGAGGTGCCTTTTAGGCATATTGGTTGTATGGTTATTTATTATTGTAACACCCCTAACCCATAACCGTCGCCGGACTAGGGTTAAGAGGTGTTACTAATCATTTCCGAACATTCCATATCATTTTCAGCACAAATTCAATCAAACAAAATAATTCACAATCATATAGTCTCTTATAAAGGTCAATGAGACCTTAAACATGTGTTATGAAGGGGTCGGGACTAAACCGAACACATATGAAAATTTATGAAATTTAAACATTTTTTTAAGTTACAGAGGTCACACGCCCATGTGGGGAGGCTGTGTGCACGGCCTCGGACACGCCTGTGCGTCCAAGTCGTGGCAAAACATGGCATACATACTGACTTGACCACACAGCCTGAGACACGCCCGTGTACCTCACCCATGGTCGAGCCTGACTTGCATCACATGGCCAGTCACACACCCGTGTGTCTAGCCCGTGGTCGAGCCTGACTTGTTTTAAAATGCAACCACGAAGGACACGGTCGAGCCACATGCCTGTGTGCTCTACCGTGTGCTCAATTATAGGACATTTGCAAGGCCAAATTGCCACCCACACTTAGGGTCTCACTTACAAGCATTTCACCATATGCATTTATGCCACAAATGGCAACCAAATCGTACCAATATATACACCAAACAATCATCATCTAACCATCTACATTCATGCTCAAATTCAACTCAAATAAATCCATCTAAATTATCAATTTCACATCCCAAAACTCACAAAACTATCCAACATTCATTACTTACCAATTCTATCATAAAACATACCATTTCCATCTTGCTAATTTATGCAATAATGATCACTCATATAGAACACACATATATACATGTAATTCATTCTTTTCACATAACCAAAACATTTACCAAGCCATCAACTATCAAGCCAAATCACTTGGCAAGATCCAAACTTCTCAAAATATACCATTACTACTAGCCTATACATGCCATATTCAAATATTTACATCATCCAAAAGTACCAAAATAGTTAGCCGATAGTGTGATTGAGTCGCTGACGATCCCCAGATCCGAGTTAGCTTTAAAGACACTGTAAAATAGAGAAACACTTCACACAGTTAGCTTTAGGGCTTAGTAAGTTCGTAATATAATACATTTAATCCAATAATACAATTACGATAAACAAAGTTAACCAATCACATAGATCAACTCACAAATATGTACCATATCATCCATAGCTAATATACTCATTCAACCATTTATAATTCTATTTACAATTTCATCAACCACATAGGTTCAATACGTGCCTTGGCCAACACTTAGTTAATCACCATTCATGCTACTCAATGCTCAATACATCATTTCGATCAACCTTTGTTATTCATTCGATTTATTCGCACACTTAGTGCCAAATTCATAGCCGAAGCTTAAATATCATCACACACTTAGTTCCTTTACTTTAAACCGATTCTAACTCGGTATCGCACGCACTGTGCCAATCAGTAAAGCCGAAGCTTCTATTATTTCACACACACAATGCTAATCACCTCTGTTTTAATTTCAATTACGCACACTTAGTGCCAACTTTTCTCAATTTTACATATAACATTTCTAATCCAATAATCACATAATTATTCATTTCATAGCACTTAAACATAAACTTAATAACACGTATTATATCCGAACTTTCCTCGGACGTCGAAATACCGAGCTAGCCAATCAATCGAGTACTTTGTCTTTGCCTCGATCTCGATCTGAATCTCTCCTTTCTCGGTCTATACACATTCAAATTTAGCTCATTCAATCACCAATTCATTCAATTTAGTCCACACACACATATTTAGGGCATTTTACAAAATAGCCCTCACATTTTCACATTTCGACACTTTATTCCCTAATTCGTCAAATCACAAAATACATAAAATCTCCGTTCACATATGCTTAGCCGAATTTTCCCTATGCTCATACAAGCCCATATATTTCATTTATTTCACATTTTAGTCCTTCAAAATATTATTTTCCCAATTTAGTCCAAATTTCTCAATTTCACCAAAAATTCAAAGACAAAACATGTTAATCTTTCACCTATCTTTCATATTTCATTATCAACTATCACAAAGCTTAAGCATTCATCAATGACATATCTCAAAATCTTCATCAAAGTCAAAAATTAAAGCATGGGCTAGCTAGAACACTAAGCAACAATCACAAAAACGTAGAAATCATCAAAAATCAAGCTCAAAACATACGTCAATCAAGAATAACAATGGCCGAATGTTTCAAGCCCTAGTTCTTTCTTTTTCTTCTTCAAATTCGGCTAAGAAAAGATGATAATGGCTTTATTTTCATACTTGTTTTATTTAATATACCTTATATCATGTTTTACCATTTTGCCCTTTTAATTATTTAACCATTTAACTATTAAATATTAGGCCATTTATGTCAATCTCAACTATCCATGGTCCAGTTACAACATAAGGACTTCTCATTTAGAAAGCCATGAAAATTAAGCACTTTAACAATCAGCACACAACTTTTGCATTTAATGCGATTAAGTCATTTCTGAAATTAAGCACACAATCGAAAAAAGTTTCACACCTAAATTTCACACATGCTTTGTCACATACTGTAAACACCAAAAATAATATCAAAATATTTTTCTGACCTCGGATTTGTGGTCTCGAAACCACTATTCTGACTAGGGTCTAAACCAGGCTGTTACAACTCTCCCTCCCTTTGGGATTTTCGTCCCCGAAAATCTTACCAGTGAATAGGTTCGGATATTGCTCTCTCAAAACTTCTTCAGGCTCCCACATAGCCTCTTCAACCCCGTGTTTATGCCACAACACTTTCACTAAAGAAAATCTTTTGTTTCTCAACTCTTTGGTCTCTCGTGCCAGAATTCGAATCGGTTCTTCACTATACGATAAATCTGACTGGATCTCAACCTTAGTAGGAGCAATTACATGCGATGGATCAGATCTGTATCGTTGAAGCATCGATACGTGAAACACTTATGAATCTTTTCCAATTCAGATGGCAACATCAATCTATAAGCAACCGACCCAATTCATTCAATAATCTCATACGGCCCGATGAATCTTAGACTCAGCTTGCCTCTTCGGCCAAATCGAAGTATTTTCTTCCACGGATACACTTTCAAAAAAACTTTGTCACCAACCTCAAATTCGATATCTTTTCGTTTCAAGTCTGCATAAGACTTCTGACGATGCTTTCAAACTGTCATGAATCACTTTCACTTTTTGTTCAGTCTCTTTTATCAAATCGACCCCGTGAATCTTATTCTCACGAAGCTCTGTAACACCCCTAACCCGAAACCGTCGCCGAAATAGGGTTAAGAGGCATTACCGAACAATCGAAACATATCACATCCATTTTACAACACATAGTTATTCATCAATCAAACATATTCAATTATAAACATATAGTCCCTTATTGAGGTCTACGAGACCTTAATCACATGCTAGAATGAGGTCGGGACTGAACCGAACACTTACAAAATTCTCAAAAATTTAAACATTCTTCAAAATCAGAGGTCACACGCCATAGCGCAAAGTGAGTGTGCCTCACACGGCTACCAGACACGCTCATGTGTCCAGGCCGTGCCAAAATAGAGCATACATACTAACTTGTCCGCACGGCCACCAGGCACGCCCGTGTGCCATGGCCGTGTGAAATTAAGCTAGCTACTGACTTGGTTACATGGCCACCAAGCACGCCCATGTGCCACAACCGTGTAACCTGCCCAGGCACACTTCAAAGTGGCCCTTGAGCCACACGGCAAAGACACACGCCCATGTCCCTTGGCCGTGTATGCAAAATAGGCCATTTGCAAGGCCGATTTGCCACCCACACAAGGGTCATCCCTACCAGCTTCAAGTCAATGCTAATTCATGCTTCTAAATGCATTCAATCATTCCATTTCATGTACAAATTAATCACCAATAATACCATCTACTTTCATGCCTAATAACATCACAAATAAGTCCATTCAAAGTAACAATTGTACATCTCAAAGCATATATATATATCAAACATCATGTAATCCATATCATAATTCATCTTCAAAACACATCTTTCATCAATCACATAATCATGAAATATACTAAATTTCATAGCTCATTCATAATTTCAACATCATTCAACTTCCAAGCCAAATCACATGGAAAGGATTAAGCATATGAAAACATGCCATAACTTCTAGCCTATACATGCCATATTTCAACAATATACATCTTTCGAAATGTACCAAAATGGTTAGCCGATAGTGTGATTTAGTCGCTGACGATCCCCTGATCCGAGCTAGCTTTACTGGCACTATAAAACAGAGAAACAAATCACACAGTAAGCTTTCAAAAGCTTAGTAAGTTCGTAACATAATACATTCAACTTAATAATTCAAATACAATGCACAACAAGAACTCATCACATAGATCAATTTCCAAATGTTTATACCATATCATTCATAGCCAATAATCTTACTCAACTACTCATGAAGTCATACACAATCTCTTCAACCACAAAGGTTCAATACATACCTTAGCCAACACATGGTTACTCACCATCCAAGCTAATTTATGCTTGATATTGTATCTCAATCTAACCTTCATTATTCATTAGATTTAATCGCACACTTAGTGCCCAATTTGTAGTCAAAACTACATTAACTTCGCACACTTAGTGTCTCAATTCATAGCTGAAGCTTATATAACATCGCACACTTAGTGCCTCAATACAAAACCGAACGTAATTCAGAATCGCACACACAGTGCCAGCTATAAAGACAAAGCTTCTCTTATTTCGCACACACAGTGCTAATCAACTCTGTCTCAATTCAATTATGCACACTTAGTGCCTCGTTACTCAATTTCATTCATTACATTTCTAATTCAATAGCTATCATTCAATTCACATCAAATAGAAGGTAAATTAACAACTTGTACTATGTCCGAACTTACCTCGGATGTCGGAATATCGAAACGGTCGATTAATCGAGCACTTGGTCTTTGCCTCGATCTCGATCCGAACCTCTCCTTTCTTGGTCTATACACATTCAAATTCAGTCCATTCAATCACCAATTCATTCAATTTAGTCCACACACACAAATTTAGTGCATTTTACAAAATAGCCCTCACATTTTCACATTTCGACACTTTAGTCCCTAATTCATAAAATCATCAAATACACATAATTTCAAATCACATATGCTTAGCCTAATTCTTCCCATGCTAATACAAGCCCACACATTTCATTTATTTCACAATTTAGTCCTCCAATTTACACTTTTCTCAAATAAGCTCAAATTACTAAATTTCACCAAAAATCTAAATACAAACTATGTTAACCCAACACCAAGCTTTCATATTCAACCAACTAACAACACAAAACTCACATATCCATCAATGGCATATCTCAATATCCCCATCAATTTCTAAAATTTAAGCATCGGTTGGATAGTACACTAAGCAACAATCACAAAAACGTTTAAATTATTAAAAACCGAACAAAAACAGACCTTAAATCAAGCTATGGATGTGCCGAAACCTAAAATGCTTGCATGGCTATTCTTCTCTTCAACATTCGGTGGAAGAAAGATGAGAGAATGACCATTTCATTTGTTTTGTTTTGATTATAATTACTTAATAATAATTTTACCAATTTGCCCTTTTATTAAACATATAAGACAATTAAACATTAAGGTTTTTATGTCATTTAACCATCCACTAACTTAATAATGGGCTAATTGCCTCATAAGGCCTCCACATTATAAAGACAACAACAATTAAGCACTTAACAATCAGCACACAGCATTTTACACTTTACACGATTAAGTCCTTTTCTATAATTTGACACACAATCGATAAAATTACCACACAGAATTTTCACACCGGCTAAATCACATACTATAAACATAGAAAATAATATTAAAATATTTTTACGACCTCGGATTTGTGGTCTCGAAACCACTATTCTAACTGAGGTCTAAATCGAGCTGTTATAACTCTCCCCCCTTAGGGATTTTTGTCCCCGAAAATCTTACCAGTGAATAGGTGTGGATATTGCTCTCTCATTACATCCTCAGGCTCCCACGTAGCCTCTTCAACTTCGTGTTTGTGCCACAACACTTGCACTAAAGAGATTTTCCTATTTCTCAACTCTTTGGTCTCTCGTGCCAAAATTTGAATCGATTCTTCACTATATGACAAATCTGACTGAATTTCAACCTCAGTAGGAGCAATCACATGAGACGGATCAGATCTGTACCGTCGAAGCATCGACACATGAAACACATTATGAATCTTTTCTAACTCAGGTGGCAACATCAATCTATAAGCAACTGGCCCAACTTATTCAATGATATCATACGGCCCGATAAACCTCGGACTCAGCTTGCCTTTCCGGCCAAATCGAAGTATTTTCTTCCACAGAGACACTTTCAAAAACACTTTCTCACCAACTTCGAATTCAATATCTTTTCGTTTCAAATCTGCATAGGATTTCTGACGATCTAATGCAGCTTTCAAACTGTCACGAATCACTTTCACTTTCTGCTCAGTCTCTTTTATTAGATCAACCCCGTGAATCTTATTCTCACTCAGTTTAGTCCAATACAATGGAGTTCGACATTTTCAACCGTAAATAGCCTTATACGGTGCCATTTTAATACTAGATTGAAAACTATTGTTGTACACAAACTCAATCAACGATAAATGTTTTTCCCACGTACTTTCAAATTCAAGTATACAACATCTTAACATATCTTCGAGAATCTGAATAATCCGCTCAGACTGACCATCCATTTGCAGATGAAATGCAGTACTGAAATGCAACTTTGTGCCTAAAGCCTCTTGCAATTTCTTCCAAAATCGCGAGGTAAATCTTGGATCTCTATCAGATACAATAGATAGTGGCACCCCGTGCAATCTCACAATCTCAGCAATATACAATTCAGCCAATCTATTGAGTGAATAATCTGGTCTCACTGGAACAAAATGAGCTGATTTCGTCAATTTGTCAACTATCATTAGATTGAATCTTTCTTTCCAGGAGATAAAGGCAATCTCGACACAAAGTCCATCGTGATTATCTCCTATTTCCACTCAGGAATCATAATCGGTTGTAACAAACCGGACGGAACCTGATGTTCAGCTTTAACTTGCTGACAGATTAAACATTTTCGACACAAAGTCAGAGATGTCCCGTTTCATACCATGCCACTAGTAAAACTGTTTCAAATCATTATACATTTTTGTACTCCCTTGGTGAACAGTCAAACGACTATTATGAGCTTCATTCAAAATCATCTGAATCAACTCTGAATTCTTCAGAATACAAATCCGATCTCTGAATCTCAAACAATCATTACTAACTACTCGATATTCTGAATCAGAATTTAAATCACATTGAGCTCGTTTTGTCACCATCTCAACATTACTATTTTGGGCATCACAATTCTGAAGTACGAACATCGGCCTTGCTCATAACTCAACCAAAACTAAATCTTCATCACATAGATCAATCTGAGCACTCATAGCTAGCAAAGCACATAGAGACTTTTGACTTAAGGCATCCGCAACAACATTAGCTTTGCCCGGATGATAATCAATCACAAGTTCATAATCTTTCAATAATTCCAACCATCTTCTCTGTCGCAAATTTAATTCTTTCTGAGTCATCAGGTACTTCAAACTCTTGTGATCTGTGAAAATATGACATTTCTCACCAAATGAATAGTGATGCCAAATTTTCAATGCAAACACAATTGCGGCTAATTCAAGGTCGTGCATCGAATAGTTCTTTTCATGCAGCTTTAACTGCCTCGAAGCATAAGCAATGACTTTGCCTTCTTGCATCAGTACACAACCCAAACCATTCAACGATGCATCACTGTAAACTATGAATTCTTTGCCCGATTCAGGCTGAACTAATACTGGTGCCTCTGTCAACAACGCTTTCAACTGATTAAAACTCTGCTGGCACCTTCCTGACCATTCAAATTTAACATCATTCTATAGCAACTTCGTTAACAGAGTCGCAATCATCGAGAAACCTTTTACAAACCGTCTATAGTATCCCGCTAGTCCCAAAAAACTACGAACTTCAGACACATTTCTCAGAGGCTTCCATTCTAAGATAGTTGAGATTTTACTCTAATCAACACGGATTCCCGCAGCTGACACAATATGCCCCAGAAAACCAACCTCACGTAGCCAAAACTCACATTTGCTGAATTTTGCATACAATTGCTTCTCACGAAGAGTCTGTAGCACAATTCTCAAATGCTCGGCATGTTGTGTCTCATCACATGAATAAATCAGAATGTCATCAATAAACACCACCACAAAGCGATCCAAATACGGTCTGAATATTCGATTCATCAGATCCATAAACACTGCAGGAGAATTCGTTAGTCTGAAAGGCATCACTAAGAATTCATAATTTCCATACCTCCTTCTGAAAGCAGTTTTTGACACATCGGATTCTTTAACTCACAACTGATAGTAGCCCGATCTCAAATCTATCTTAGAAAACACAGTAGCTCTTTTCAGCTGATCAAACAAATCATCAATACGACGCAACGAATATTTATTGTTTATCGTTACTTTGTTCAATTGTCGGTAATCAATACACATTCTCATGGTGCCATCTTTCTTTTTCACAAACAATACAGGAGCACCCCAAGGCGAGAAACTCGGTCGTGCAAATCCTCTATCGATCAACTCTTGCAACTGAGACTTCAACTCTTTCAATTCCGTTGGTCCCATTCTATACGAAGCTATTAAGATAGGAGTTGTTCTCGGCACCAATTCAATGCCAAATTCAACTTCCCGTATCGGAGGTAGTCCTGGTAGTTCTTCAGGAAATACATCAGGGAATTCACAAACCACAGGCACAGATTCAGCTTTCTTTTCTATCACTTTTGTATCAATCACATATGCCAGATAAGCTTCGCAACCCTTTCTCACATAGTTCAAAGCTTTCATCGCAGATACAACAGCTGATAACCTTTTCATATCACTGGATTCAATTCGAACTATCTCATCGTTCTGACTTCTCAATTCAATACTCTTTCTTTTACAATTCACAATGGCATTATGCAAAGTGAGCTAATCCATACCCAGAATAATATCAAATTCATCGAATGGTAGCAACATCAAATTAGCCGGAAAATAAACATCCCGAAACATCAATGGACAATTCTTGCACACTTTATCCACCAAGACACACTTGCCTAAAGGGTTCGATACTCTAATCACAAATTCAGTAGACTCAACAGGTAGAGTCTTACTTGATACTAGATTCACACACACATAGGAATGAGTAGAACCTGGATTTATCAATGCAATCACATTAGTATCAAATAGAGTAAAAGTACTAGTGATGACGTATGGAGATGCTACTTCTACTCGCGCACGTATAGCATAGGCTCAGGCAGGTGCCCTCGCCTCGGATCTCACAGCTATATTCGAAGTCCCTCTCTGACTTCCACTCACATTTCTGGTGTTTTTGGGTGGTCTACCCCTAACTGTCACATTACTCGATCTCACGTTCTGAACATTTTCTTCCTCAGCTAACTTTGGGCAATCTCGTATGAAATGATCTCGTGATCCACACTTATAACAAGTTCGATTATTATACTTGCCCTAGCATTCTCCCACATGTCATCTTCCGCACTGTCTACACTCAGGTTTGTTGCTTTTGGCACTTCCAACACTTGATTCAGTCGGAATTTAAACTCGTGGACCGATGCTTTGTCTCACACGATCTCTACTCGGATGTCCAAACGAAGGATTTGATCGATTGCTTACATCTCTAAATCTCTTCATCGAAGGTTAAGACAACTTACTCATCGATCTTTTTCTTTCATCTCGAGCTTCAAAATCGGCTTTCTTCTTTTCTTTACTGAGCTCCTCGGCTTTGCAGGCTCTTTCAACTAACACAACAAATTCATTTATGTCGAGTATCTCGACTAACAACTTAATATCTTCATTCATCCCTTCTATAAAGCGTTTATACATAGTAGCTTTGGTTGAAACACATTCCCGTGCATACTGGCTCAATCTCACAAACTCCCGTTCATACTCAGTAACGGACATATGACCCTATTTCAGCTCTAGAAACTCCTTACGTTTCTGATCTATGAATCGTTGACTGATATACTTCTTTCTAAATTCAACTCGAAAGAAATCCCAAGTGATTCTCTCTCTCAAAACTACAGAAATCAACATTTTCCACCAGTTATATACTGTATCTCTCAACAAAGAAACTGCACACTTAATACATTCTTCAGGGGTCAATGACATCTCATCAAACACTCGGATTGTATTCTCAAGCCAAAACTCAGCTCGCTCAGCATCATCATCAGCTGTGGCCCTAAACTCTTCGGCCCCGTACTTTTTGATCTTATCGACATGAGGCTTATTCAATCGATTCAGATCTACAACTTGAGGCACAACAGGAACTTGTGGGGGCGGAGGTTGTGGTGTAGATGGATTCGTTCGAACGAACTCTGAAAACCACTCACTCATCATTCGGAAGAAGGCTTGCTTAGCCTCTCCTCCCTCACTACTATCATTCGGCCTAGATGTGGCGGTCTGTGTCCTTGTGCGGAGCAAAGCGCACTTCTCTACATCGTCAGCAACTACTCGATCGGGATCTATTACTATATGAAAACACATTTTCAACTGTCAGGATTCATCACACTATTGTAATTATTTATATGGCATGTATAGCTAGACTCACACGCGCTACGTTAGTCCGAGAATTGACTAAACCATAGCTCTGATAAAAATAAAATGTAACACCCCTAACCTGAAACCGTCGCCGGAATAGGGTTAAGAGGCATTACCGAATAATCGAAACATATCACATCCATTTTACAACACATAGTTATTCATCAATCAAACATATTCAATTATAAACATATAGTCCCTTATTAAGGTCTACGAGACCTTAATCACATGCTAGAAAGAGGTCGGGACTGAACTGAACACTTACAAAATTCTCAAAAATTAAAACATTCTTCAAAACTGCAGAGGTCACACGCCCGTGCAGTCAGGCCGTGTGCCTCACACGGCTACCAGACACGCTCATGTGTCCAGGCTGTGCCAAAACAGAGCATACATACCGACTTGTCCGCATGGCCACCAGGCATGCCCGTGTGCCATGGCCGTGTGAAATTAAGCTAGCTACTGACTTGGTTACACGGCCACCAAGCACGCCCGTGTGCCACAGCCGTGTAACCTGCCCAGGCACACTTCAAAGTGGCCCTTGAGCCACACGGCAGAGACACACGCCCGTGTCCCTTGGCCGTGTATGCAAAATAGGCCATTTGCAAGGCCAATTTGCCACCCACACAAGGGTCATCCCTACAAGCTTCAAGTCAATGCTAATTCATGCTTCTAAATGCATTCAATCATTCCATTTCATGCACCAATTAATCACCAATAATACCATCTACTTCCATACCTAATAACATCACAAATAAGTCCATTCAATGTAACAATTATACATCTCAAAGCATATATATATATCAAACATCATGTAATCCATATCATAATTCATCTTCAAACCACATCTTTCATCAATCACATAATCATGCTCATTCATAAGTTCAACATCATTCAACTTCAAAGCCAAATCACATGCCAAGGATTAAGCATATCAAAACATGCCATAACTTCTAGCGTATACATGCCATATTTCAACTATATACATTTTTCCAAAAGTACCAAAATGGTTAGCTGATAGTATGATTTAGTCGTTGACGATTCCTTGATCTGAGCTAGCTTTACTGACACTATAAAACAGAGAAACAAATCACCCAGTAAGCTTTCAAAAGCTTAGTAAGTTCGTAACATAATACATTCAACTTAATAATTCAAATACAATGCACAACAAGAACTCATCACATAGATCAATTTCCAAATGTTTATACCATATCATTCATAGCCAATAACCTTACTCAACTACTCATGAAGTCATACACAATCTCTTCAACCACAAAGGTTCAATACATACCTTAGCCAACACAGGGTTACTCACCATCCAAGCTAATTTATGCTCGATATTGTATCTCAATCAACCTTCATTATTCATTAGATTTAATCGCACACTTAGTGCCCAATTTGTAGTCGAAACTACATTAATTTTGCACACTTAGTGTCTCAATTCATAGCTAAAGCTTATATAAGATCGCACACTTAGTGCCTCAATACAAAACCGAACGTAATTCCGAATCGCACACACAGTGCCAGCTATGAAGCCAAAGCTTCTGTTATTTCACACACACAGTGCTAATCGACTCTGTCTCAATTCAATTATGCACACTTAGTGCCTCGTTACTCAATTTCATTCATTACATTTCTAAGTCAATATCTATCATTCAATTCACATCACATAGAAGGTAAATTAACAACTTGTACTATGTTCGAACTTACCTCGGACGTTGAAATACCGAAATGGTCGATTAATGTAACACCGCCAAACTCAGCCCAGACATTATGGCTGAATCTGGGAATGTCACATCAAAGGCATAATCTCAAACAATTTTGCTAAGTTAAAATCTAAGGCCTAAAAGCCCAAAATCCTTGAATCTTGTTAAGTTAAGAAAAAATCCCATAGGTTATAGTTATTTAGAAAACCTTGTTAAACTTTAGAAATTTATTTAAGTTGAAAAAATTAAGCAGCGGAAATAATAATAAAACCCATAAGTAACGTCAAATTGGAGATACAATCCCTACAACTAATGAAACTAAAGGATTTAAACTAAAGTCATTCGAAACAAAAAAAAAAACTTCTAATTAACTTGCAATGTGGCCATCTCTGAGTCCCTCTTCCACGTCGAGCCGCTCTCATCGAAAGGTCACCAAACATTAAATAAAAGGGTGTGAGTTTCAAAACTCGGTGTACGACCCTTGGCAATCAATTTAATATACAATTATCATATTGGGCCTAAGCCCTATCAAAATCAGTGGTCTTGAGCCTTAGCCCACAATGACCTCATATCATATCATATTATGTCATATCACACGGAAACAAGGTTATGCAAACCCTCCCCAAAAATCCATCTGCTACACACCATTTACCTTCCAACCCTACACACCTGTGGGGATATAAGTATCAACCCACCCATCCCTACACACCAAAGGTAGCACAATCAGTGGCACTACTCAACGTTGCAGCAAAGCTGCTAATCATAAAATGGGCTTAAAGGCACCGGTGGATCCACGGTCATCAAGCGACTATGCTATCCTCAAATTCTTCCTCCGTACCATAATTCCCACCCTTATACATCCTAAATAGAATATTGTATGAATACAACATACACATTTTCACACATTCGGCACTTAGGGGTATTTTAGTCATTTCACTACCCAAGGGTATTTCCGTAAATCTACTCTACAGGGGTATTTAGGTGATTTTGCAAAATTGGGGTACTTTGGTAATTTTGTAAGTCAGGGATATTTTGGTGATTCTGCAAATCAAGGGTATTCTGGTAATTTTACAATTAGGGGTATTTTAGTAATTTAACAAATCTAAGGATATTTTGGTAATTTTCAAACTAAGGGTATTTTGGTAATTTTCAAATTAGGGGGTATTTTAGTAATTTTAAAAATCTAAGGGTATTTTGGTAAATTTCAAATTAGGGGTATTTTAGTAATTTTACAAATCTAAGGGTATTTTGGTAAATTTCAAATCAGGGGTATTTGGTCCCTCTCGGGTTTTAGTTATGAACTTTGGCCCATAAACAAGTCCTTGCGGCTAAAGTGAATAGACACTATGCACTAGGTAGGATTCCAGAAAGAGGAGGTGGGCCACTAGGACCGCTCAAGTACCAAGCTCTCCCTAGATCCACTCCTAGACATGCATATGTCGGTTGCCACACTCCAACCCAGCGACTTGTCCACGGACATGTTTAATTATTAGATTAAGTCTTATGTGGTTTAAGAGTTGTTTAGAACTAGGCCTAAAGTCCATTAAGCCCTAGCATACTTGTCTACTTCCCCATAAAGCCCAAATCACATCCTTACGGCCCATTAGGCCCAAATCTCATTCATATGGCCTACTAGGCCCAAAAAAATTACAGATTATCTAATATGCATGCATAACTCAGTTCATATAATCAAATCAATACATTTCATCAAACTTAGCCTCAGGGCCCACCGGGCCCGTTTAGCCACTTTCAGCTTTTCGGCTTTTCGGCATTGCCGATATCGTGTGTGTAGTGTTTGTACACACCTGGTAATAGCGCGTGCTGCGAATTCCTCTTAGTCACGAACCTACATTTGATATTCCTTAATCATTAATCATAGGCTAAATACAAACTTTATCAAAAACCGAAACCTCACCGTAGCCTTTCCGTGTGCGACAAGCCTTAATAGCTCATTTATTAACACCAACTGCGATTAGACCCTAGATCTGTACCAACTTAAACATTAGAGCCTAAGTAATCGATGACTTGCATCCAACACAGGTCACCCTCACAACATATATGACCATTCGGCCAACCCTTAAACCGAAGTAAAGAACACTTACCCTTGCTAACGATCCTACCACGCTTACGATCTTTGAACCAAATCCACTTTCGAACCTGTGGCTTAAATTCGGCTTTTGAGATTGGTATGGTGATAGAGACAATTCGACACCAATAGGAGAAGAAGAGGAGAAGTGATCGGCTAGAACTAAAGGTGAACAAGAAAAGGATTTTAAGAAGAGAAGGTATGGGGAATTCAGCTAGAGAGAAAACCAAAATTCAGCAAAGGAATGATGGGTTTTTTTTTTGGCAAATGGAAGAATTTGGCTAAGGGGGAGAAAAAAAAGTAATGGAACCCAAGGAACCTCTCAAAGTAATTCGGCACCTCCTTTTATAGCCAATAGCCGAATCCTACCCTCCCCCACAGTCCAATTCGGTACCAACTCTTCCCACTTCTCATCTCCTAATTTTTCTCCATGATATCTCCCTTATCTCATCCGAAATTCCCTCTTTTATCAGTTCACAAGACCAATTCAAACACTTCAACGAAAGAGTCCAAATTCCACACAACTCTGGCCGTCTACTATGCAAAATTAAACACTCCAAAAACACTTTACCGCTACTCAAACCTTGGACCTCTTCATGCCACCTTGTAGCTCCCCTAGTGACGCCACCTTGCCACTGGACCACAAGCCCATTGGTGTCCTATTTTCCCCTTAATCTGCTTAAGAGGCCTAATGCCTGAGACTAGGGTTCACTAAAGCAAGAAAAATAAAATTTTCCCTATCTCTAAGACTTCAAATAATTCTGATAATACCTTAAAATTAATATTCTAAGTGCCACTCATACATACCAACCTCTGTGCATAGAAATTTAAAATTTCGGGATTTTTGGGGCGTTACAACCCAATAGGCCCAAATCTACTAGGCCCAAATTCGGGGCGTTACAATTCTACCCTCATTAAAGAAAGTTTATCCTCGAAATTTCCAATTAACTATTAATCGTACTACCCAAGCCTCACCACTATGCTTTCGCTGCGCACTCTAATTTTAAAGCCAAAACAAACACTCAATATACTATGGTAGGGTACGCATCGTTATTCGCATCTGGAGCATCTTCGTCCCTTTGGCAACGTGCTACATAGACCAAAGCTGGCTGCCTTACCTCAGCATAACCTGCACCTCTACCTGGTGCTCCACGACCGCGTTCATTACCATTATTGCCCCTGTCTTGTCTGCGGCCCCTTGGTGGTTGTTGACCACCCCTCTGTGGCTGAAAATTACCTCTGCCATCGGCTCGCTCCTGATTTGGCCTTCTTAGGCACTCTCTAATCCTATGTTCCATAGATCCACAGCTCAAACAAGCTCCTATTCTCCTCCAACATTCACTCGTATGCCCTTTTCCACACACAACACAAGGTGGTATCCCGGTAATAGCAATGAAGAACAGGGCCTCGGCTCTAATCGCCCATTCACTGCGCCCTCTTTGCAGACCTCTGTTCAGCCCCCATAGTTTCCATGTTCCGTTTGTTCTTGCCCTTCTCCTTTTCTCGGTGGAAGCGCTCCGTATGCTTTACTTCCTCCGCTATCTTTGCTTTCTCTACCAAGACCGCAAAGTCCCGCTCCCTCTGGGGAGCTATAAGCACCCTAAGATTATCTCTTAACCCATCCTCGAACCGTACACATCTCTCATGCTTTGTTGCGACTATCCTTTTGGCATAATGACTGAGGTACAAAAACTCAGCCTCATACTCTGCTACCGACTTATCTCCTTGAGTTAGATTCAAAAACTCCTTCCTTCGGGCATCTACATAGGCCGCTCCAATGTACTTCCCCTGAAATGTCGACTTGAAGAACTCCCAAGTGATCTACTCCAGTTGGTTGCCCTCCTTTACAGTTAACCACCACTGATAAGCTTCCTCCCTATGTAAGGATATCGCCCCTTTTAACTTCTATTCCACCGAGTAATCCAGGTCATCCATAATTCTTCCCGTAGCTTCCAACCAATACTTCACCACATTCGAGGCCACCCCCGCTACTCCTTTGAAAATCTCTGCCCCATTAGGTCGGAGTCACTCCGCGATTGACCCATGACTTCCCGTACCATTATTGGGCCCAACTACCCCTTCTAAGATCCTTAACATGGCCTCGCGATCATCGCATCTTCATCACGGCACTGCTGTTCGTATGGTCCCTTTTCACTCTTCGTGGTGGCCGGAGCCTCCCCTACTCCAATGTTGGGCGTATGTCCTGACTCTGACGACCCTTCCCTAACACTTCCACGGCCTTGGCTGCGACCTCTTGCACCTCTTCTAGCGCTCATCGCTGCGTGCGTATTTCTGGGTTAGAATTTTATGAAATTAGTGCATAGTTCCACTGTTTAAAACACATGTCTTATGCGAGTGACAATTTAAAAGTTGTTTCGCGGTCGTAAATCCACTACAAGCTTAAGTTCCCTACGGGCTTTAGTCTCTAAGAACCTATTGTTTAAAGTAGCCCAATATCTAATTATAGTTCAGTAATTTAAACAAGTAAAATAACAGAAAAACTTACTTTGCTCGACGTCAAGGGCTCGGTGAACCACACTGATAAACCTTAAAATTAGCATATTTTAATCCCAAATTTAGCATGCTTTTGGATGAATTATCCCTTATTTTATGTAATTTGGTGCTCTTAATCCTTTATTTTCATGTTTTATACTTAGGAAAGCACCGGAAAATAAAAAGAACAAGAAACAGGCTTCAAACGGGCCAAATGGGCCACATCACAAAATCGACACAGCCTGGACCCAAGACCACACGGTCGTGCCTCCTTAATAATCTTGAACACGGCTTGAGCCCAAGACCACATGGCCGTGCCTCATTAGTCGACCCAACACGGCCTGGCCATAATTCACACGGGCGTGTGCCATGGCCGTGCCCCTACCGTGGCAAAGAGAAGTTTCATTCGGATTGGGATACTTAGGGGCAAAGAAACACATTCCAAAAGCCTATATATACACCCTAAGTATGACCTAAAAGGGGGAGCCTAGTACCTTTGATAGGGGGCGTCTTGCTAGGCCAGAGAAGGCAGATTTGTAGGGATTCTCTCGAGGATACCCAGTTGATTCATCTCTAGAAGCCAGAATTATACTCAAGACGGAGGATTTCTCCTTAATTTCCTTCAGGGAGTTTTAGGGATTTCTTATGTTTTGTTTTATCTTATCTTCTGAGATGTTTTCTTTTATTGTTATGAACTAAACCCTAAGACACCTGAGGGGGATGAAACTTAGATGAATCTTATTATCGTTTACTGAACTATATGATAAATATTTGACTTGTTCTTAATTATGTGTTCTTAATTCTTGTGTTGATATTTCGCGAATATTAATTCAAGTTTGATGTGCTTAGGTGGAGGAGCAAAAGTCCCTGCCTAAGAGTAGATCTAGCATAGTTAAGCGGAGTTGATCGTGCGCCTAGAGATAGGGTGACAAGATTTTTTTGGATTAGGGTAAAACCTAATATGGGATTCCATAGATCGAGTTAATGTGATTCTAGGGGTTTTAATTAGAAAGAGATTTCAATTAATCAACCTAGGGTTAGATGTTATTCGCCTCGAGAGAGGGTTTAATATACATTAGGGAATCTTACGGATCAAGTCAAGTGAATAAATCGTCTGGTTCAAAGTTAGATAATAAGTGAAGTCTAGGTGGATTCTTGCTTGGGTGTCGTCTTAATCAATTGGTTTTACCTCAAGTTATTTTCCGAAATTCATTCTTCTTTGTCTTAGAGTCTTTAATTTTGTAGTTAATTAGTTTATATTAAAAACAACAAATTCCCTTCATTTTAGGCTAAATAATAAAAACAAAGTTAGTATTAGTACTTTTAGTTCCTTTGGGTTCGATAATCCGGTCTTGCCTAAGCTATACTACTATTCGATAGGTGCACTTGCATCAATCGTTGTCATAGTTAGTTTCCAGGTTCGATCATTCTCGTTATTTAAATTTTTAAAACTCTAACACAACGATCAAGTTTTTGGCGCTGTTGCCGGGGAACTAAAATATTAAGAAAGCTCTATTTTTATTACTTTAGCCATTTTTTTAATTTTTTTTTGCAATTTACTTTTATTTTTATTTTTATTTTTACCTTAGTTTTAACTCTTCTAATTTCCTTTCTTTCTTTTTCCTAGTAGGTACCTATAGTTTATGACTAGAAGGAACCCAAGAGGACCTTTAGTATACGACAGTGATATTGAAGCTACCGCTCACAGAAATTGCAGAGAAATCAGGCGAGCCCTAAATTATCAAGAAGAAGAGCAACAAGACGAATCCAATCCTACTGAAGGGATGGATGAGAATAATCCACCACCACAAGATGTGGGAGAAAATAATGCTCCTCGTACTATGTTTGATTATGCTAAACCACATTTAACAGGAGCAGAATGAGTATTGTTAGGCCTGCTATAGCTACTAATAATTTTGAATTAAAGCCTAACACTATACAAATGATTCAACAATTTGTTCAATTTGATGGTTTGCAGGACGAAGACCCAAATACTCATATAGCTAATTTTCTAGAGTTCTGTGATACTTTCAAAATAAATGGCATTTCTGATGATGCCATACGGCTTCGGTTATTTCCCTTTTCATTAAGGAATAAAGCCAAATAGTGGTTAAACTCGTTACCATGAGGGTCAATCACCACATGGGATCAAATGACCGAAAAAATTTTATTAAAATATTTTCTGCCGGCCAAAATGGCCAAATTAAGGAATGATATCTCTTCTTTTGTGCAGATGGATTTAGAAACTTTATACGATGCATGGGAGAGATACAAGGATCTCTTGAGGAGGTGCCCACACCACGGATTACCTTTGTGGCTTCAAGTCCAAACTTTCTACAATGGTGTGAACCCCTCAACGAGGCAACTAATTGATTCAGCTGCCAGTGGAACCCTGAACAACAAAACTCCTGAAGCAGCCTACGAATTCATAGAGGAGATGTCACTTAATAACTATCAGTGGCAAGTTACAAGGACAAGGCCAACAAAAACAGCCGGAGTTTTAAACCTCGATGTAGTAACCATGCTATCAAACCAAGTAGAGATGATGAATAAAAAGCTTGATAGTTTGTGTTAATCGCAGGTACATCCAGTGATGCAGTGCGACGCAAGTGGAAGTGTGGCGAATCCTGAGTACCCACCCTACCAACCGGGCACAGAGAGCGAACAGATGAACTATATAGGTAACAATTTCAGACCTAATAATAATCCTTATAGTAATAATTATAATCCAGGTTGGAAGAACCACCAAAATTTTTCATGGGGAGGTTAAGGAAATCAAGGAAATCAAAGACAACAACCTCCTCAAAATTTCCAAAATCAGCCCTATCCACAGGAAAAGAAGCCGAACCTTGAAGAGATGCTGACAAAATTCATGGTAGCCAGAGATACCCGTCTCTAAAAAACTGAGACAACGCTTAATGATCAACAAGAATCGATCAAAGGGATCGAGAATCAAGTTGGGGAACTTACTAAGTCAGTTGGACAACTTGCAAGGTTACTTTCTGAACGACCGCAAGGGCGTCTACCAAGCAACACTGAGATTAACCCAAATGTGAAAATTCAAGCCATAACAGCTCAAGAAAGTGAAGGGTTAGACGATCCCAATTCAAGGCAAGAGAATGTGATCAAAGAAGGTAAGGTTGAGGTAAGTAATAATAAGCCAAAACCGGTAATCAAAGAGTACCAACCTCGCATACCATATCCTGAAGCATTAAGGAGAGATGACACAGAGGAACAGTTTGGTAAGTTTCTTAAACTTTTAAAGAAATTACATATTAACTTACCGTTACTTGAAGCTCTTTCACAGATGCCAGACTCTAGAAAATTCCTAAAAGAGCTATTGACGAAAAAGCGAAGGATAGACGAAGCATCACATGTGGAACTAAACACAATGTGCTCGGCAGTATTGCAAAATAGACTACCACAGAAATTAAAAGATCTAGGGAGTTTTAGAATTCCATGCTTAATTGGTAGTTTATCAATTGATAATGCGTTAGCTTATTTAGGGGCAAGCATAAATGTCATGCCTTATAAATTGTTTAAACAACTAGGTCTAGGGAAACCCAAACAAACTAGGATGAGCATTCAATTAGCTGATAAAACGGTTAGAATTCCTAGGGGTATAATCGAAGATGTACTCATAAAGATTGATAAATTCGTATTCCCAGTAGACTTTGTCGTTTTAGACATGGATGAGGACAACAGTATCCCCCTAATCTTAGGAAGACCATTTTTAGCAACTGCCAGGACTAAAATTGACATTGATGCAGGAGAACTAATACTTCGTGTAGGTAATGAGACAGTCACTCTCCAAGCTCTCGATTCGGCTAGAACATCGAGTAATCCAGGTGAGAAAATAAATTCTATTGATAACCATTTGGTTAACCCTTCTTTTCAGGAAACACCAGGAAAGAATACAACTAAACCCGATCCTATACCCTTTGCCAACAAAGAAATAACTCATGAGGAATGAAGGATTCAGATCGATGATCTAGACGAGTGGAAGACGCATTTCAAGGAAAAAATAGGGATACACAAAGCTAAACCAGAGCCATTCCACGAAGCAAACAAGTTCAAAATCAGAGATCAAGTATTGATTGATAAAGCAGACCCTCGAATATCTCCTCCTGACCCTAACACTAACAAAGAAATCCCTTTTAGGGTAATCAGTGTTTTTCCATACGGAACAATCGAGGTAAGTAATCCTGTCTTTGGCACTTTCAATATAAGCGCATCTCGACTTAAATTCTATCATGATAATGGAGCTGCCAGCATGAGGAAGGACTTTCAACTCCTTAAACCACCATGAATATACAAATGAGAGGAGAGTCTAGCTTAAGACTATAAACGAGCGCTTCTCGGGAGGCAACCCGAGCACTAACCCCATTAACTTTTAAATTTTTATTTTGTCTTATTTATTCTATTTTATCCTTTCTTTATAGTACCTAACTATAAACTAACCAAAAGTACAGAATTCCAGGCCACACGGCCTTGCACACGGCCATGGCCGTGGCCGTGTGGATGCACCGAATTACCGTCCTGACACGGCAGAGATGGTACGAGTCAAAGAAAATTAATTTTTAGAGTCAAGGACTCAAACCACCACACCACGGGCACCGAAAAAACCCCACGGCCGTGCAATGCGGCCGTGGTCGACACTGTTAGATCACACACGGGCGTGGCGACCTGAGCATGGGCGTGGAAGAAACAAACGAAGCCCACCACGGCCATGTGATGCGGCCGTGTGAGATGCCACGCCCACGAGACACGGGCGTGGGAATGTACCTGACTTGAGAATTCTATTTAAACCACCCACCCCTTCCTATTCTCACCCATTCAGCCCATTTAGTTTTCCTTTTCTTTCTCAACCCTCTCCCTACTTTTCTTCTCCAATACATTCCCAAAACCCTTGAGCTACACCAAATGCTGAAGAAGCGGAAGGAATCAAGTATAGTCTCCCAGAGGGAGACCGATCTGTATAAGTTCATGCCGGCCGCTTCAATCATTCGACGAGCCAAGGATATTTGAGGCCATTTAGTTTTTACTTCGTTTTTCTCTTTTGCTTCAATTTCCTTATCTTTACTTCTCTTCTGCTTAACTTAGTTTATTTTATCTTAGTTTCTTAATTTTAGGTTCTACAGGCTGCTAGGGAATCACACCGGAACCATGACCACCAACTCACCGCAGCCTTAGAAATCACGCACACCTCGCGAACCATCCAAAAATAAGGACTCTACGGTCTATTTATCTTTTCCTTTAATTTTATTCTATTTTTTATTTTTATTTTTCTTCACTTTAGCTTTCTTTTCTTTAATTATTTAATTAGTATAGTTTTAATTATTATATCCTGGCTAATCCTCCATGAGCTACCCAATTTCTTCATCTAGCGCAGGATCGTCATAAAGAACGACCCCTCCAACTTATCTTTCACCTCCAACGAAAGGATTTCATCCATAATTTAGGGAGTTTCACCTCTCTCCATATCTTTTGAATTTATACTTAATTGTCTATATATATATCTTTGTACATTTAGGGCAATGTACATCTTAAGTGTAGGGGGTGAACAACCTAAAAAGGTGCCTAATTTTTTTCATTATTCTCAAATTCTTGAAATTAGGTGCCAAACTTTTTGCATTATTCTCAAATCCTGAATTATGTCTTGTTTCTTAAGTAAGTTTCTCATATTATAATTAGAATGAAATTCCTTTGATTTATGATTTTTATTTATGTGTCTTGGATTAAGTCATTGATAATTGTGCATTGATAATTAAATTCTAAGAATATTAGAGAATCAAGCATGATAAGTCTATTTTTCAGAATTAAAAATTTTCTAGGTTGTCTACCTGAATTTAAATATTACTTTGAAGTTTGAAATTTACGAGGATGACATCAAAATACCCATAATTTTTGTGAGATTTTGAGTATTATAGAGCATATATTCTTTTTCTTTCTCACTTTTTGATTATGAGTGTGTCAACATTGATTAGTTATTCTAGAACTTGCATCGATTATACATGTCGAGACCACACCTTTGATTTGATATGCAGAGATGATGAAGGCACCTAGAATTTAACCTACTCACTCCACTAAAAAAACCTACCTCCATAATTAACCCCTAGTAAACCCCTTTTAATCCTAACAACCCTATTTATTGACTCACCCACTAATATTAACCCAAAACCCAGTCTGTATTTGTTATCACCATTCCTCTTGACTACCCTTTTTGTCGAGATTTGATTTTGAGCAGTTACCTAACTATGTTCTATATTTCAGTTGTTAAAGTTCTTTATTATTATTTGTGACTTGTTCTTAAAAAAAAATCGAAGTGTATTCATTATTAGTTTTGTGATTAAGTGAGCTTATACGTTTAAATTCCAATTACTGAAGAAGAAGCTCGTATTAGAGTATTATTAGTACAAGTTTTCAATTGATGTAATTATTTATCAGTTCATTTTTTCTAGTTAGGTAATTTGTCAATTCAATCTCGATTCTAAACCTCTAATTCAGCCTTTATCCATACCTTTAACCCAAGCCCTGTTACAACCCTATTTAAGACCTTTTGATTTGTGTATCATCTCATATTATAGTGATGGAGATTTGATTTTCATGCAAGCCTATGGGATTAACTCTTCATGTTTGACTTTTGAGTGCTTAATTCAGACCTTAAACACTTGAGTGATTTGAGTGAATCTTTAGCGAGGATGTCAATTCTTGTCGATTTTGAATCAGAGGTAATTATTTAGATGAGGGGAAACACCTATGTTTTATGCTACAAATGTATGACTTAGACTGTTTGAATCATTAGGACTCTTTGAGTTGAATTATCCATGTATAAATTATCCTTGAATTATGATGAAACACTATCAATGACTATTATGAATTGAGGGAAGTTTGTTCTAATTATGAGTTGAGAATTTTGCTTGAGGACAAGCAAAAGCTTAAGTGTGGGGGTATTTGATAAACCGTAAAAGTAACATATTTTAATCCCACATTTAGCATGCTTTTGGATGAATTATCCCTTATTTTATGTAATTTGGTGCTCTTAATCCTTTATTTTCATGTTTTATACTCAGGAAAGCACTAGAGGATGAAAAGAACAAGAAACGGCACGGGCCAAATGGGCCACATCACGAAATCGATAGGGCCTGGACCCAAGACCACACGACCGTGCCTCCTTAATAATCTCGAACACGGCTTGAGCCCAAGACCACACGACCATGCCTCATTAGTCGACCCAACACGGCCTGGCCACGATTCACACGGGCGTGTGCCATGGCCCTGCCCTTGCCGTGGCAAAGAGAAGTTTCATTCGGATTGGGATACTTAGGGGCAAAGAAACACATTCCAAAAGCCTATATATACACCCTAAGTATGACCTAAAAGGGGAGCCCGGTACCTTTGACAGGGGCGTCTTGCTAGGCCGAGAAGGCGATTTGTGGGGATTCGCTCGAGGATAGCCAGTTGATTCATCTCTAGAAACCGGAATTATACTAAAAACGGAGGATTTCTCCTTAATTTCACTACACCAAAACAGACTTTTAGCGGCGTTTTTGGGCCTTTAGCGGCGTTTTTAGCGCCACTAATATTACTATGCGCTTTCGAAAGCGCCGCAAAAACGCCGCCCTTCTGAAACCGCCGCAAAAATTAGTGGCGTTTTTGCGGCAAACGCCGCTACAGTAAGGACTTTTAGCGGCGCTTTTAAAAAAAAGCCGCTAAAGGTACTGAGCCTTTAGCGCGCTTTTAAAAAACGCGCTAAAGGTACGAGCCTTTAGCGGCGCTTTTAAAAACGCCGCTAGCTAGTGCGGAACCTTTAGCGCGCTTTTAAAAACGCCGCTAAAGGTGCGGGCCTTTAGCGCGCTTTTTAAAAAACGCCGCTAAAGTCTCACGGGCCTTTAGCGCGCTTTTTTAAACGCCGCTACTGGTGGGGGCTTTTAGCGGGCGCTTTTAAAACAAACGCCGCTATGTAGGCTTTTAGCGGCGCTTTTAAAAAACGCCACATAGTAGTAGGAACTTTAGCGCGCTTTTAAAACAAACGCCGCTAAAAGTCATGAAAAATTAAAAAAAATTATAATATTATAAAAACACCAAAAATTCAATTTAAAAATGTATAATTTAATTTAAAGACATTAAAATGAAAATTATAGAAGAATACATATTTCTATAATTGAATCTCAATATTTGAGACCCTTTCCACTATCCTTTTTAAGTGAAGGCTACAAAATTCATCAAAATGTGGTAGGCACAAGCAGCCAAACTACATAGTTCTAACAATTCACTTTCCCTTGAGCATCATCTCACCAACATCAAGAGTATTTTATTTATTTGTTTATTGACCAACTCTGACTAAAGATACTGTGGTAGATCAAGTGTGAAGCATAATTAAAGCAGCATCAAACATTACTTCAATTTTAATAATAAAAACAAATTGGTATTACATGGTTCCAAGTTGCATAATGCAATACACCCACTAATAAGTATATTAAACATGAATTAAAAAAGGTAAACAAGATAACATAAACAAAAGCATATGCCGTGCAATGTTACTTGCCTTGAAAAGAACATAAATTATAGACAAAATTGCCAAAAACGCTAATCGAGAAAACTCCTATGAAACTTATAAACAAACAAATGAAAGAAAACATATATTCTCTTTCTCCACTTTCAAACTTGCATCAGAATCAATATATTTTTTTATTTTAACTCCTAAATTTAAAAAAAAAAAGAGTAAGAACTATAGATAAAACAAAGGTTTAAACTAGAGATAGCATCCAAAGCAATTACGAGGTTTTGGGAGTGAAAGAACAGAAACCAAAGTGCTGCTTTGGAATGTTGCAATTGATAGCATAGCAACAAGGAGAAGGTAAGCAAGCACCTTTTGCTCCACCACAAAGATGTACAAACAAAGACATATCTGGAAACTCTGCTTTCATTGAACAACAACATCTTCTCTTCCACCAATGGGAACATTTCTTAAGACCCATTTACCTTCAAACAAACAAACCAACTATGAATCCACAAAAAAAAAGTTCAAAATCTTTGAGATGGAAAGGAAAAGGGATCTATGCATTCAAATGCAAGGTTTTTGTAACTTACTTGGGCCATGCTTGTAGCTTCATTGTAATTGAAGACAAAAGTCTGAAAAGAAGAGAAACAAGAGAAAAGAGTGACTCCATAACCAGATATCAATGTACGAAGTTAGAAACAAGAGCAAGATAAATCAGCCTTAAGAAATTCTCATTTGCCAAACAATTTCAACATACCCAATTAAATAACAAAGAAAACTTACATATCTCCACCTTCACAGAATCCTATAATTATGCAAACATAGCAACCCTGCAAAATAAAAAAGCAAAACAACATTTAGTGGGAAAATTCATTATTAATGTAAACTTTGAAATAAAGAAGCATCACGCAGAATAAAAAGAGAAGAACAACACTATCTACTAACCCTCTACCCAGGAATCTTTGTATTCCACAATAAAAGGATTCTTCACCTTAGAAATAAGCTCCATCTGCATCAAGGGAACCAAAGGGGCATTCAAACAACAGAAATATTTCTTTGATCAATGGGGCAAATTTTTGGAGCATAAAAGATGCCAATCTTTCCTTTTGAATTTGCTCTCAATTTTCAATAAATTCTCCACATTGAGAAAGAAAATTTAAGTATATATCAACTGCCTTTTTAGAAGCCAATGTGACATTTCACATTATTAGAATAAGAATAAAAGGAGCACATAAAAAGAGTGACCTCTTGATGGGCGGATCTACGAGCCCTATCGATCTGCAGAGCAAGGCGAATCTTTTTAGGACATACCGACGGATAAAGAAGAATTAAGGCAATGTTGATATAATAAATGGGAAAGAAATCACCTCATTCCACACACTCCCACAATGAAAATCAACTATGCAAAACAAATATAGCACAGTTCAATACATGCATTTAGTCACACAAGAAAGAGCACATGCAAATGCATGTGTGAGCGTTGAAATTTGAACTATAGAGAGAGCAAAACTGAAGTGCAAGCAAACTCACTTCTTCTTTTCATGTTTATGTCTCACAAGCAGGGCAGAGCCAAAAGATCCTTTCCCAATCTGCTCTAGAATTTCATACTGCTCCATATTGAAGATTCTCCCCCCCCCCCAACTTGAGGCAAAGTCGAAGAGACTCCAATCATTCTCAGAACAAGTTTTAAGAAAAACCCCATAACCATAACTTGAGCATGGAGAAAGAATCTCCATTAATTCCACCTACAAAATTTAGGGTGATCAAGTCATCAATAAGTCGTGAATATATTTTTTTATCATGTTAAATTCTTTAAACAGGTTTATTTCTTTTCTTGAGATAAAGAGCACCAATAGAAGAAACATTTTAATAATTGAGCGAAATAAATTCCTTACCAGTCAGAAAAAGCACCAATGGCTTGTACTACTGTGCGCATAAACAACAAAGGAAGAGGAATCTGCTCAACCTATTGGGAAAAACATTCATCATCTATATTCAGACAGAGACAGTAGCAAATTTGGTGATTAAAACATAAAGAAGTGGTATAGTACAGACCAACTGCTTTATTAAAGAAGAATCACAATAATATAAAATGTGTAGAATGTAAATAGTGAAAACTGGGATCGTAATTACAGCCCACCAATAAGAGAGAGACACATGAGGTAACAGATTACAAAGATTAATAACTCCAAAGCCTAGGAATATATATGAGATCAAAAGACCTTCAATCTAGTCCACGTAAATCACATACAAGTTTGATCATCCTATCTGTCTCTACATGTGGACAACAATTGCCTAGGAATATATACGAGTTCAAAAGTCCTTCAATGAAGCTTTACTCTTTAGGATATGATAGTAGAAAAACTAAAAACCAAGAGGCATATCAACTTAATAAAATCATGTGACTCGCAAAATTAGTAATAAAACCACGATTGACATGGCACACATGGATATATTTAAGACGCTTTTTTTATGCATTTCCAAGGACACACTTTAACAAATGACACGTAAATCAAAATGTAAGAAAAACAAAATTACCGACAAACTTGAACTAATTGATAGTATGCAATAACACCAACGCTCATTTTAATCTTCCCAACTTCCTTAATCGCACGATATCTCTTTATGGTTGCTTTGCAATGTACATTCTCAAACCTCTCCAACCAAAAATTTTATCAATATCCAACGACTCTAAGTTAAATGAAATGAATCCGCTTCCAATTCCAAATTCAATTGAAATTCACCTACAACAATATAATAATTCCTTATTAAATATGACATAAAAAGACAATGCACATTAGGATTTAAACTACATTTTTATTCAAAGAAATTTATAACATAAGCAATTAATCGTCACCCCAACCGAATTATAACAAGTGGAATTAAAATTCATAGAAGTTCTAGATTCACAAAACTTACCCAAAATAAATTACAGATGATAAGAAAGAAAACAACCATTCGAACACGATAAACCAAAGACCACGGCATTTTGTTTATCTTCAGTTCAACCCCCAAACTGATTAATAAATTCTAGCCTGCAACCAAAAGAAAAAAAGAATTAGCACTAATTTAAAAATATCGAAATAGCATTTAAATCAAGGGATCTTCAATAAAATTAAATCAACTAAACAAAGGGCTCAATAATAATTCAAGCTCAGTGGATCTAAGAATCATAAAGGAAAAAGACAATGAATGAAGTTCTATTTAGTAGCTGATACAAATCTAAGAGAAATCAAAAAGAAAAATAAACATTAAAAATAGCTGAATTTAAAAAGAAAAAAGAAGCTCACTTTCCATCAAAAGAAAACATTATTTTTTTCAAAAAAATAGTAGAATGAATTAAGAATATACAGTTCCAAAATCGCAGATGAAGCTTCCTTGATGCTTTCCTCTTTCCTTTCGCTGGGGAAAGTTTTAGTAATTGGGGGGAAATTTTGGGGGGAAAAAATTAAGAATTTTAGGGTATATAGGACGGGGAAGGTTGAGAGTAAAATGTCTATCCTTCTGTGGCGTTTATAAAAAAACCGCCACTAAAAAGCTAACAAGGCAAACTCATTTTAATTTAATTAAAATATTTTAATTAAAAAATCCAAAAATGCTAAAGAAACGGTCTGACTTTTAGCGGCGTTTTTCCAGAAGCGCCGCTAAAGGTCGGACTTATAGTGGCGTTTCTCAAGAAGCGCCGCTAAAGGTCGGGCTTATTGCGGCGTTTTTCCAGATGCGCCGCTAAAGGTCTGACTTTTAGCGGCGTTTTTCTAGAAGCGCCGCTATAGGTCGGACTTTTAGCGGCGTTTTTCGAGCGCCGCTTCTGTGTCGGACTTTTAGCGGCGTTTTTCCAGAAGCGCCGCTACAGGTCGGACTTTTAGCGGCGTTTTTCCAGAGGCGCCGCTACAGGTCGGACTTTTAGCGGCGTTTTTCCATAAGCGCCGCTACAGGTCGGACTTTTAGCGGCGTTTTTACAGAAGCGCCGCTAAAGGTCAGACTTTTAGCGGCGTTTTAGCAATAAACGCCGCTATATATCATTTTTAGCGGCGTTTTTTGAAGAAACGCCGCTATTACTCATTTTTTAGCGGCGGTTTCCTTCAAACGCCGCTAATGTATAATATTTGCGGCGTTTTTCTCTAAAACGCCACTAAAAACGCCGCTAAAAGTCTGTTTTGCTGTAGTGTTTCCTTCAGGGAGTTTTAGGGATTTCTTATGTTTTGTTTTATCTTATCTTCTGAGATGTTTTCTTTTATTGTTATGAACTAAACCCTCAGATACCTGAGGGGGATGAAACTTAGATGAATCTTGTTATCATTTACTAAACTATATGATAAATATTTGACTTGTTCTTAATTATGTGTTACTAATTCTTGTGTTGATATTTTGCAGATATTAATTCAAGTTTGATGTGCTTAGGTGGAGGAGCAAAAGTCCCTGCCTAAGAGTAGATTTAGCATAGTTAAACGGAGTTGATCGCACGCCTAGAGATAGGGTGACGAGATTTTGCCGGATTAGGGTGAAACCTAATATGGGATTCTATAGATCGAGTTAATGCGATTCTAGGGGTTTTAATTAGAAAGAGATTTCAATTAATCAACCTAGGGTTAGATGTTATTCGCCTCGAGAGAGGGTTTAATATACATTAGGGAATCTTACGGATCAAGTCAAGTGAATAAATTGTCTGGTTCAGAGTTAGATAACAAGTGAAGTCTAGGTGGATTCTTTCTTGGGTGTCGTCTTAATCAATTGGTTTTACCTCAAGTTATTTTCCCAAATTCATTCTTCTTTGTCTTAGAGTATTTAATTTAGAAGTAAATTAATTTAGATTTAAAACAACAAATTCCCTTTATTTTAGGCTAAATAATAAAAAGAAAGTTAGTATTAGTACTTTTAGTTCCTTTGGGTTCGACAATCCGGTCTTGCCTAAGCTATACAACTATTCGATAGGTGCACTTGCCTCAATCATTGTCATAGTTAGTTTCCAAGTTTGATCATTCTCGTTATTTAAATTTTTAAAACTCTGACACAATGATCACACACTGCAAGATCCTGCAAAAACTCTTTAATCCACTTGTTTTAAAAACCCAAAATCTAAGGCCCATTTCACAGCCCGAGCTTTGCAACTTGGCTCTGATACCACTAAATGTAACATCCCTAAACCCGACCAAGACGTTATGGCCGAATCTGGGAATGTCACATCAAAGGCACAATCTCAAACAATTTTGCTAAGTTAAAATCTAAGGCCTAAAAGCCCAAAATCCTTGAATCTTGTTAAGTTAAGAAGAAAGCCCATGTTTTAAAATAAAAGCCCATAGGTTATAGTTATTTTGAAAACCATGTTAAACTTTAGAAATTTATTTAAGTTGAAAAAATTAAGCAGCGAAAATAATAATAAAACCCATAAGTAACGTCAAATTGGAGATACAAGGCCTTATTACAACCAATGAAAATAAAGGATTTAAACTAATGTCATTCGAAACAAAAAAAAACTTCTAATTAACTTGCAATGTGGCCATCTCCGAGTCCTTCTTCCACGTCGAGCCGTCTACTAAGCGTCACCTGAAACATTAAATAAAAGGGTGTGAGTTTCGAAACTCAGTGTGTACGACCCTTGGCAATCAATTTAATATACAATTATCACATTGGGCCTAGCCCTATCAAAATCAGTGGTCTTGAGCCATAGCCCACAATGACCTTATATCATATCATATTATGTCATATCACACGGAAACAAGGTTATGCAAACCCTCCCCAAAAATCCATCAGCTACATACTATTTCCCTTCCAACCCTACACATCTGTGGGGATATAAGTATCAACCCACCCATCCCTACACACCAAAGGTAGCACCATCAGCGGCACTACTCAACGTTGCAGCAAAGCTGCTAATCATAAAATGGGCTTAAAGCCACCGGTGGATCCACGGTCGTTAAGCGACTATGCGATCCTCAAATTCTTCCTCCGTACCATAATTCCCACCCTTATGCATCCTAAATAGAATATCGTATGAATGCAACATACACATTTTCACACATTCGGCACTTAGGGGTATTTTAGTCATTTCACTACCCAAGGGTATTTCTGTAAATCTACTCTACAGGGGTATTTAGGTGATTTTGCAAAACATGGGCACTTTGGTAATTTTGTAAGTCAGAGATATTTTGGTGATTCCGCAAATCAAGGGTATTCTGGTAATTTTATAATCAGGGGTATTTTAGTAATTTAACAAATCTAAGGATATTTTGGTAATTTTCAAACTAAGGGTATTTTGGTAAATTTCAAATTAGGGGTATTTTAGTAATTTTACAAATCTAAGGGTATTTTGGTAAATTTCAAATCAGGGGTATTTACTCCCTCTCGAGTTTTAGTTACGAACTTTTGCCCATAAACAAGTCCTTGCGGCTAAAGTGAACAGACACTATGCACCTGGTAGGATTCCAGAAAAGAGGAGGTGGGCCACTAGGACCGCTTAAGTACCAAGCTCTCCCTAGATCCACTCCTAAACATGCATATGCCGGTTGCCACACTCCAACCCAGTGACTTGTCCACGGACATGTTTAATTATTAGATTAAGTCTTATGTGGTTTGAGAGTTGTTCAGAACTAGGCCTAAAGTCCATTAAGCCCTAGCATACTTGTCTACGTCCCCATAAAGCCCATCAAGCCCAAATTACATCCTTACGATCCATTAGGCCCAAATCTCATTCATATGGCCTACTAGGCCCCAAAAAATTACAGATCATGTAATATGCATGCCTAACTCAGTTCATATAATCAAATCAATCCATTTCATCAAACTTAGCCTCAGGGCCCATCGGGCCCGTTTAGCCACTTTCGGCTTTCGGCTTTTCGGCATTGCCAATATCGTGTGTGTAGTGTTTGTATACACCTGGTAATAGCGCGTGCTACGAATTCCTCTTAGTCACGAACCTACATTCGATATTCCTTAATCATTAATCATAGGCTAAATACAAACTTTATCAAAAACCGAAACCTCACCGTAGCCTTTCCGTGTGCGACAAGCCTTAATAGCTCCTTTCTTTAACACCAACTGCGATTAGACCCTAGATCTGTACCAACTTAAACATTAGAGCCTAAGTAATAGATGACTTGCATCCAACACAAGTCACCCTTACAACATATATGACCATTCGGCCAACCCTTAAACCGAAGTAAAGAACACTTACCCTTGCTAACGATCCTACCACGCTTGCGATCTTTGAACCAAATCCACTTTCGATCCTGCGGCCTAAATTCGGATTTTGAGATTAGTATGGTGACAGAGACAATTCGGCACCAATAGGGAGAAGAAGAGGAGAAGTGATCGGCTAGAACTAAAGGTGAACAAGAAAAGGAATTTAAGATGAGAAGGTATGGGGAATTCGGCTAGAGCAAAAACCAAAATTCGGCAGAGGAATGATGTGTTTTTATTTCGGCAAACGGAAGAATTCGGCTAAGAGGGAGAAAAAAAAGTAATGGAACCCAAGGAACCTCTTAAAGGAATTCGGCACCTCCTTTTATAGCCAATAGCTGAATCCTACCCTCCCCCACAGTCCAATTCGGCATCAACTCTTCCCACTTCTCATCTCCTAATTTTTCTCCATGATATCTCCCATTTGTGTCCTATTTTCCCCTTCATCTGCTTAAGAGGCCTAATGCCTGAGACTAGGGTCCACTAAAGCAAGAAAAATAATTTTTTCCCTATCTCTAAGACTTCAAATAATCCGGATAATACCTTAAAATTAATATTCTAAGTGCCACTCATACATACCAACCTCAGTGCACAGAAATTTAAAGTTTCAGGATTTTTGGGGCGTTACAACACAATAGGCCCAAATCTACTAGGCCCAAATCCGGGGCGTTACAATTAATCGAGCACTTTGTCTTTGCCTCGATCTTGATCCGAACCTCTTCTTTCTTGGTCTATACACATTCAAATTCAGTCCATTCAATCACCAATTCATTCAATTTAGTCCATACACACAAATTTAGTGCATTTTACAAAATAGCCCTCACATTTTCACATTTCGACACTTTAGTCCCTAATTCATAAAATCATCAAATACACATAATTTCAAATCACATATGCTTAGCCTAATTCTTCCCATGCTAATACATGCCCTCACATTTCATTTACTTCACAATTTAGTCCTCCAATTTACACTTTTCTCAAATAAGCTCAAATTACTAAATTTCACCAAAAATCCAAATACAAACTATGTTAACCCAACACCAAGCTTTCATATTCCACCAACTAACAACACAAAGCTCACATATCCATCAATGGCATATCTCAAAATCACCATCAATTTCTAAAATTTAAGCATGGGTTGGATAGTACACTAAGCAATGATCACAAAAACATAAAAATTATTAAAAAACGAACAAAAATGGACCTTTAATCAAGCTATGGATGTGTCGAAACCTAAAATGCTTCCATGGCTATTCTTCTCTTCTACATTCGGTGGAAGAAAGATGAGAGAATGGCCATTTCATTTATTTTGTTTTGATTATAATTACTTAATAATCATTTTACCAATTTGCCCTTTTATTAAACATATAAGACAATTAAACATTAAGGTTTTTATTTCATTTAACCATCCACTAATTTAATAATGGGCTAATTTCCTCATAAGGCCTCCACATTATAAGGAAAATAACAATTAAGCACTTAACAATCAGCACACAGCATTTTACACTTTACGCGATTAAGTCCTTTTATATAATTCAACACACAATCGATAAGATTACCACACAGAATTTTCACATAGGCTAAATCACATACTGTAAACATAGAAAATAATATTAAAATATTTTTACGACCTCGAAACCACTGTTCCGACTAGGGTCTAAACCGGGCTGCTACGAAGCTCAATTCAATACAATGGAGTTCTGCATTTACGACCGTAAAGAGCCTCATACGGTGCCATTTTAATGCTAGATTGAAAACAATTATTGTATGCAAACTCGATCAACGGAAAATGTTTTTCCCACGTACTTTCAAATTCAAGAATGCAACATCTCAACATATCCTCAAGAATTTGAATGATCCACTCGGATTGACCATCCGTTTGTGGATGAAATGTGGTACTAAAATGCAGTTTTGTACCTAAAGCCTCTTGCAATTTCTTCCAAAACCGCGAGCTAAATCTCGAACCTCTTTCAGATACAATGGATAGTGGCACCCCGTGCAATCTCAAAATCTCAGTAATATACAGTTTAGCTAATTTATCAAGTGAATAATCTGTTCTCACCGGAACAAAATGAGATAATTTCGTCAATCTATCAACTATCACCCAAACCGCATCTGTAATAGCCCGAATTTAGCCCTAATCGGAATGGTGGTTTCGGGACCACGAATCTGGGTTAGATAAATATTTTTATATTTAATTTGATATCTATGTTATGTGTTTGAGCATGTCCTAAAATATGGTAGGTTAATTCGTCTGTTTGAATGCTTAATTTTAGATAAGGGATTAAATAGCATAAGTAGTAAAGTAGTCAATTATTAAATAGAGTGATTGAATTAAATTGTTTTCTTTTGCATGAGGATTTAGGTTGCAAATTTACCTTTTTGGAAAGATAGTGGACGGCATTGACTTTAAAAATGTAGTGGGGAGTGTTTAATTATATTATATAATAAATAATATTTTATGAAATAATATTATAATAAGATGATAACATTAAAATAAGAAAAACAAAAGGAAAAATATCATCATCTTCTTCCCTCATCACCGAAAATAAAAGAAGAAGAGAGGAGTTTAAGCTCTCAACCATTCGGCATTTGCATGTTCAAATAAGGTGAGTGATTGAACTTAGTTTTTGTTAATTTTAACATTTTTGAGGTTGTTTCCATGTAATTTAGCTAGCCCATACTCGAATTCTTGATTTGGTTTTATAATTCGAGTGTTGCCATGGATGGAAATTTGGTGTTTGTGTGGTTAATGATAGAATAGGATATAAGCATGCTAGATTAATAAGATTTTCTTTAGAATTTTTGATGGAGTTTAGTATAAGGATGAATTTATAAAAAGAAAATTCTTAAAAGGACTAAATAGCAAGATAAATGGAAGAAATGAGTTGACAGAGGGGCTATGAATATTCGGCCCTTAATAGGTGTGGTTAAATTCTTGATATTTTGTATTTTGAGCTATAAGGACTAAATTGTAAATGTTGGGGGTAAAATAGTAATTTGCACAATTAAGTATTTATGGATTAAATTGAATGGAAATGTATTTAAATGAGTTTAATTTGAACTTAATTAGATCAAGAACAAAAGGAAACGGGATTGGATCGGGGAAAAGCAAATTTAAATGAATAGCCGGGAAGCTTAATTCGTCAATTTCCGAGGTAAGTTTTAAACAATTGGATTGATTTGAATTTTATTTTGTACTATGCGCATATGTTAAAGGATTTTGAGCAAGTTAATTGTCATAATGCCGAATGTGAAGATGAATTTAACATGAAGTAGTCGAATGTAATACTTGAGTTAGATGAGTTGTTGAATATGTTTTTATGCAATACAAGATCGTTTAGGCAAAGATGATACGAAAGGTGATTATTTGAAGATGATGAATATGTGTTAAATATATACATAAGTGTGAGCCGAATGTGATGTATATGGTTAATCCCTAATTAATAATATGTGTATATATGAATAAAGATTAGAACATATGTGTACTTCTTTGTGAGGAAACATGGGATTGGTGGCACTATGTGTGCGAACTTATACACCGAGCACTGTGTGTGCGATATCGGTTGTAAAGCACTAAGTGTACGATTCATAAAGTACCGAGCACTAAGTGTGCGAAATCGGTCGATATGCACTAAGTGTGCGAATAAGATGTCCGGGCACTAAGTGTACGAAACCGGTGGAGGGGCACTAAGTGTGTGATCAACTTTAATATCAAAAGGTTGAAATTGGTAAGTTAGTTCTATGAAATTCTATTATTCAAATCTTAAAATATATATATATATATATATATATGTAAAGTGCGACTTGAATGGAATGTTATATTCGTTTTTAATTATAATTTTTAATGCTTGAGTTGGTATGAGATATATTTACTAGAGTAATGAAATGTTGCTTAGCTCATTTGGATGATTCGGTTATGTGAGATAGCATATTATGACTTTGTGTTAACGGCTTGAATTTTAGTAGATGAAAATGAGTGATGGTAGAAGTGTATTACATGTGTATTCGAAACTAAATGTGAGAGTTAATAGGTGATCTATGATGTATTTTACAATGAGTAATGATAAATTTATGTTTACCCTTTTTGGATTATATTAATTTGAGTAATATTGATATTATATGATAGATTGTTTAAAACTTACTAAGCTATAATAGCTTACTTGGGTGTTGTTGCTTTTGTTCCTTAGATTTTTAAGGTGGAAGCTCGAGCTCGGGGATCATCTAGAAGTCAATCACATTATCATCAAATTTGGTATCTTTTTGTATTTGAACCTAAGGTCTATGGCATGTATAGGCTAAATTACTACTTTTTGATAATTTGTAAATATTATATAAAGGGCCATGCGAATATGGCTTTCTTTCTTGCTAGTTTGAGTTACTTAACTATACTTGAGATGTTGCTTATGTGTGTGTATATTCAATTATGTTATAAGTTCATTTTGATAGGTGCATATTCGTGAAATCATGTATGGCATGTGTTTTATACAACGCAAATGAATATTTGTTGAATGACTTGTAGGTTTAGTTTAGAAATTATCTCATATCAAGCTATGAGTGAAATCGATTCATTGGTGATTTAATGTAAGCTAATTAACTTTAAACATTTGGCCATTACATTTATTTAGTTGGGAAACTTTAAATATTCTTTGGATGTTCATATGAGTGTTCGTCCATGAGAAATGAATGGATAATTTACGAATGTAATGTCTAGCTAAGATATGCCTATGACTATATGTTATGCATATGAAATGATCATTGCCGAATGTGATCGGGTATATTCCATTGTGAGATAGGTAGGTAAGTAAATGGTATTTTCATATGTGATATTGAAATGGGGAGTATTCATGACTAGAAGTGTATCATATGTTTAATAACAGTATATGCTTGAAGGTATGGTTGAAAATAGAAATGTAATAAATGTTTAAGTACTATATACCTATTCGGCCATTGCTTTTAAATGACTATGTGAATTGTAATATGCACGTTGATGTATTAAGTTTAGATGAGATTTACATGTTTATTCGTGATAGTATGAAATGGTATGAATTTATTAAGAGATAGTTTGGATGGAGTGCTTTGACCTGGTATTTAGTTTAGTGATGCCTGTAACCCTAATCCAGCGACGGATATGGGTTAGGGGTGTCACAACATCTTTCTTTCTCGGAGATAAAGGC
Source organism: Gossypium sturtianum (assembly GCA_025698515.1). Lineage (NCBI taxonomy): Eukaryota > Viridiplantae > Streptophyta > Magnoliopsida > Malvales > Malvaceae > Gossypium > Gossypium sturtianum. The sequence continues at coordinate 97,740,370 of CM046952.1, forward strand.
AATCTCGACACAAAGTTCATTGTGATTCTTTCCCATTTCTACTCAGGAATCATAATCGGTTGTAACAAACCGGATGGAACCTGATGTTCAGCTTTAACTTGCTGACAAACCAAGCATCTTGAAACAAACTCTGAGATATCCCGTTTCATACCATGCCACCAATAGAACTGTTTCAAGTCATTATACATTTTTATACTCCCAGGGTGATCAGCCAAACGACTATTGTGAGCTTCATTTAAAATCATCTGAATCAACTCTGAATTCCTCTGAACACAAATCCGATCTCTGAATCTCAAACAATCATCGTTATCAACTAGAAATTCTGAATCAGAATTCAAATCACATTGAGTTCGTTTTGCTATCATCTCATCATCATTTTTCTGAGCATCATAAATCTGACGTATAAACATCGGCCTCACTTTCAACTCAGCCAAAACCGAACCATCATCACATAGATCTATCTGAGTATTCATTGCTCGCAAAGCACATACAAACTTTCGGCTCAAAGCATCAACAACTACATTAGCCTTACCCGGATGATAATCAATCACAAGCTCGTAGTCTTTCAACAATTCTAACCACCTTCTCTGTTGCAAATTCAATTCTTTCTGAGTCATCAGATATTTCAATCTCTTGTGATCCGTATGAATATGACATTTCTCACCAAATAGGTAATGACGCCAAATCTTTAATGCAAATACAATCACGGCTAATTCAATATTGTGTGTCGGGTAATTCTTTTCATGCGGCTTTAACTGCCTCGAAGCGTAAGTGATGACTTTACCCTCTTGCATCAGCACATAGCCCAAACCATTCAACGATGCATCACTGTAAACTATAAACTCTTTACCCGATTCAGGTTGAACTAACATCGGCGCCTCTGTCAATAATGCTTTCAACTGTTCAAAACTCTGCTGACACTTTTCTGACCACTCGAATTTAACATCTTTCTGTAGTAATTTTGTTAACAGAGTCGCAATCATCGAAAAGCCTTTCACAAACCTTCTATAATATCCTGCTAGTCCCAGAAAACTACGGACTTCAAACACATTTCTCGGAGGTTTCCATTCTAAAATAGCTGAAATCTTACTCAGATCAACTCGTATTCCCGCAGCTGATACAATATGTCCCAGAAAACAGACCTCGCGCAACCAAAACTCACATTTGCTGAACTTTGCATACAATTGCTTCTCACGCAGAGTGTGTAACACAATTCTCAAATGCTCGGCATGTTGCACCTCATCACAAGAATAAATCAATATGTCATCAATAAACACCACGACAAATCGATCCAGATACTGTAACACCCATAACCCGTAACCATCACCGATTTAGGGTTAAGAGGCATTACCAGACAATCGAAAACTTTTACGGACATTTCATAACTTAATTTGGCAAATCATATCAAAGTGTCCCTTCAATAGGTCTTTGAGACCTATAACATGCTTTAGAATAGGGCTGGGACTAAACCGAATACATACAGAAATTCTCAAAAATTTAATTTTTTTTCTAAGTTACAGAGGTCGCACGCCCGTGTGGGCAGGCCGTGTGCCTCCCACGGCCTTAGACATGCTCGTGTGTCTAATCCGTGTCAAAACAGGGCATACATACTGACTTTGTAACACCCCTAACCTGAAACCGTCGCCGGAATAGGGTTAAGAGGCATTATAAAAAAAATAGAACATTTCTCATCCATTTAACTACACGAAGTCAATCATCATTAATACATATCACAACATAATCATATAGTCCCTTATTGAGGTCCATAAGACCTTAAACACATGCTAGAAAGGGGTTGGGACTAAACCGAACACTTACAATAGTTCTCAAAATTTCAAATATTCTTCAACACTGTTGAGGTCACATGCCCGTGCAATCAAGCCGTGTGCCTCACACGATCACCAGACACACCCATGTGTCCAGGCCCTGTCAAAACAAAGCATGTAATCTGACTTCTTCACACGGCCACCAGGCACGCCCGTGTGCTAAGGCCGTGTACTCTTAGGCAATATACTGACTTATTCACAAGGCAACTAGGCATGTCCGTGTACCATGGCCGTGCATACTTAGACTAGCTACTGACTTTATCCCACGGTCACTAGGCACGCCCGTGTGCCATAACCGTGTAGGCAAAACAGGCCATTTGCAAGGCCAATTTACCATCCATACAATGGTCTACCAACAAGTTTCATAACAATGCCAATACATGCTTTTAAATGCACTCAAACATACCATTTCATGCACTCAATAACCATCAACATTACCATCTACTTCCATACCTAATATCATCACAACTAAGTCCATTCGAAGTGACAATTATACATCTCAAAACATATGTAATTCAAGTATCATATAATCCATACCAAAACTCATCTTTTAACCACCTCTTTCATCAACCACAAAGTCATGAAACATACAACATTCATAGCTCATTCATAAATTCTACATCATTCAACTTCCAAGCCAACTCACATGGCAAGGATTAAACATTTCAAAACATATCTTAACTTCTAGCCTATAAATGCCATATTTCAACTATATACATCTTTCCAAAAGTATCGAAATAGATTGCCGATAGTGTGATTGATATGCTGGCGATCCCCGGATTCGAGCTAGCTTCACTGACACTGCAAAGCAGTGAAACAAATGACACAGTAAGCTTTACAAAGCTTAGTAAGTTCGAAGTACAATACAACTAATTCATTGAATCAAATCAATATACAGATTATACCATCACATAGATAATTTATCAATGTCACACAATTCCAAACATAACCAATACCCACATAGCATTCCTTTCATCGACTTTCAAATTTCATCAACCATATAGGTATTATATATACCTTTGCCAACACTTAGCTATTAACCAACCATGCTACTCAACCATTCAACTTTACACTTCGATCAACCTTTGCTTTTCTCTTGCTTTGTTCGCACACTTAGTGCCAATTCATAGACAAAACATAGTCATCATCGCACATTTAGTGCCAATACGTTAAACCAAGCTTACATCTGTATCGCACACACAGTGCCAATTCAATAAACCGAAACTTCTGTCATCTCGCACACACAGTGCTAATCATTTCTATCCCATTTCTAACTTCGCATACTTAGTGCCTTCTAATTCAATTCAGCACATAGCATTTCTAATTTCACAATTATATAGATATTCATTCAATTCACATCACATAGAACATAAATTAACAACTTGTACTATATCCGAACTTACCCCGGACGTTGAACTACCGAAACGGTCGATCAATCGAGCACTTTATCTTTGCCTCAATCTCGATCCAAAACTCTCCTTTCTTGGTCTATACACATTCAAATTCAATCCATTAAATCACCAATTTATTCAATTTAATCCAAACACACGTATTTAGAGCATTTTACAAAATAGCCCTCACATTTCACATTTCGACACTTTAGTCCCCAATTCACAAAATCATCAAATTCACATAATTTCCTTTCACCCATGCCTAGCCGAATTCTCTCTATATTCAAAAAAGTCCACACATCTCATTTATTTCACATTTTAGTCCCTCTATTTACACTTTTCTCAATTTAGCCCAAATAACACAAATTTATCAAAACTCCAAAGCCAAACTATATTAATCAAACACATATCTTTCATTTTCCACCATCAAACATTCAAGAACCCACATGTTCATCAATGGCATATTTCAAAAACATCATATTCTCATAAAATTAAGACATGGGTTAGCTAGAGCACAAAGCAACGGTTATGAAAACGTAGAAATTATCAAAAACCGAGTTAAATTCATACCTTAATCTACGCTTCAAGCTAGCCGAATGCTTCAAAGTTTCTAACCCTATTTTTTCTTTCTAATTTCGGTGAAACAAGGAAGAAGATGATGGCCATTTCATGTTTTTAGTATATTAGTTAAACATAATTATCAAAGTACAAAATTAACCTTTAATACTAAATACATAAAACATATCATATAAGGTCATCTTTGGCCATATCCATCCACTTACTCATAAATGGCTTAATTGCCACTTAAGGCCTCCTTATTATAAAGACAACAACAATTAAGCACTTAGAAATCAGCACACAACATTTTGCACTTTATGCGATTAAGTCATTTTTCATAATTTGACACACAGTCGATAAAATTACCACACAGAATTTTCACACAGACTATATCTCATATGATTAACACCAAAAATAACATTAAAATATTATTCTAACCTCGAATTTGTGGTCTCGAAACCACTGTTCCAACTAAGGTCTAAATCGGGCTGTTACAGACTTGTCCACACGGTCGTGGACATGCCCGTGTGCCTCACCCGTGGTCGAGCCTGACTTGCACCACACGACCAGTCACACGCCCGTGTGTCTAGCCTGTGGTCGAGTCTGACTTATTTTGAAATACAACCACGAGGGACACGGTCGAGCCACACGCCCGTGTGCTCAATCGTGTGGGCAATTATAGGCCATTTACAAGGCCAAAATGCCACCCACACTTTGGGTCATCCCTACAAGTACATACAAGCATCATTGCAAACACTTATGACAACCAAAAACATACCAAATGGTCATCCTTTTCAACTCATTCAAGTACATTTCATCACAACATCTTATATACCATTTAGCTCAACTAAATCACAAGTATATCTAAGTAATATTCATCCATAAACTTACTAATTCATTATGGCATCACTCCAACAATAATATACCAACTTTATGTCACCAAAACATAGCTCAATATTACCTAATGCTCTACCATTAACAAAACACAACACATAGCTCCTCTACTTATTCACAACATATCATTTACTAGCCATATCACATGGCTATTCATATATTCCCAAACATAATTCAAAGTGACTAGCCTATACATGCCATACTTAGTATATACACTTTCAAAAGGTACCAAAAATAGGATTGAGTAGTGTGATGACGATCCTTGACGATGCCCGAGCCTTCCGTAGCTTTAACGATCTATAAAACAAATCAAACACACACACAAAGTAAGCTTTCAAAAGCTTAGTAAGCCATATACAAATAAACTTATCATATAATCATTTATAAGTATAATAAATCAAATTCATTAACCTATCTTCATTTCAAACACATAGATTTCTCTTTGGCTCAATTGAATTGCCATTGCTTACCAACTTATCATATTTCAAGCATCTCTTTTGCTCATATCTCAAACATACATAAATCACCTTTTACTCATTGCATCTATGTACATATATCCACCTTCCATGCCTATTCAAAGCATATACATCAAACATACCTGAAATAATTATACAATTCACATAGTTATTCTTTTCTCGATTTTTTCCCGTTGAACCGTTTGGAATCAAATAGGATGCTCGGAATACTCAGAATAGTCGTACAATGCCAACGTCCCAGACGTGGTCTTACATGTAACCAGATATCGATGCCACTGTCCTAGACAGGGTCTTACACGAATCAATACGATGACAATGTCCCAGACATGGTCTTACACGTAAATCTCAAATCGATGCCAACGTCCCAGACGTGGTCTTACACGATATCACATATTGGACACCTATGTCATGACATATGTATTCCTATCTATTCCTAGGTTTGTACGGGACTTCTCAGACTTTGATTCGTTGTCAATACTTCCTCGGATTTCATATATTTATCATCTCGTATACATTCATCCAATGAAATTTCATATAAACATACGTAAATCAATACAATTACATTTATTTGTATATAGACTTACCTCGGATTCGGATAAACAGAAATGAACTCGGCTACTCAATTACTTTAGATTTCCCACGATCTAAGTCCGTTTTCTTCGGTTCTTGATCTATAAATATTCAAATTTAACTCATTTATTCACTAATTCATTCAACTCAATCCAAAAACACATATTTACGGCAATTTACAAATTAGCCCTCACATTTTCACATTTTGACATTTTAGTCTTTATTTCACAAAATCACAAAATACACAAAATCTCTATATACCCATGCTTAGCTGAATGTTCACTATGATCATAAAAGTCCCTATGTTTCATTTATTTCACATTTTAGTCCTTCAAAATATTATTTTCTCAATTTAGTCCAAATTACTCAAATTCACTAAAAATCCAAAGACAAAACATGTTAATATAACACATATATTTCATATTTCATCATCAAACATTACAAAAATCATGGATTCATCAATGGCATATTTCAAAATCTCCATCAATTCACAAAATTGAAGCATGGGTTTTGAAGAACACTAAGCAACGATTACAAAAACGTAGAAATTATCAAAAACCGATCAAAAACACATACCCGATTTATGCTTAGACCATGGCTGAATGTTGAAGAACTCAACCTTTATTTTCTTTCTTCTATTTTGGCAAAGCAAAGATGATAATGGTCATCTTTAATGTTTGTTTTTATTAAATAAATCTTAAAAATCAATTTACATTTTTATCCTTTTTAATTAACATTAAAATGCCACTATCAAATGTCCATTGCCGTCCAAGCCACATTAAAATGGCCTGTTTACAACATAAGGCCTCATATATAGAAAGACACATCAATTCGGCCATTATTCAAATAGAAGGCTACTTTTACATTTTATGCGATTTAGTCCTTTTTCTCAATTTAGGCACACAATTGACAAAATTAAATCACAGAAATTTCACACATACTTAATCATATACTGTAGGCACAGAAAATAATATTAAAATATTTTTCTAACTCAGATTTGTGGTCCCGAAACAACTATTCCGACTAGGGTCTAAACCGAACTGTTATAATTCCCCCTTAGGGATTTTCGTCCCCGAAAATCTTACCGTTGAATAGGTTTGGATATTGTTGTCTCATTGTTTCTTCAGGCTCCCACGTAGCCTCTTCAACCCATGTCGATGCCATAACACTTTCACTAACGAGATTTTATTATTCCTCAATTCTTTCACCTCATGATCTAAGATACGGATTGGTTCTTCCTCGTAATTCATATTGGATCGGATTTCAATCTCAGACGGAGTAATCATATGTGATGGATCAGATCGGTACCGACGAAGCATTGACACCTGAAATACATTATGAATCTTTTTCTAATTCCGGTGGCAACAACAATTTATATGCAACAGGTCCAATGCGCTCGATAATCTCATATGGTCCGATGTACCTCGGACTCAACTTGCATTTACATTTGAATCTGAGTACTTTCTTCCATGGAGATACTTTTAAAAATACTTTATCACCGATTTCGTATTCAATGTCTTTTCTTTTCAAGTCTGCATAGGACTTCTGATAATCAAACGCTGCTTTCAGACTATCACGGATTACTTTCACTTTCTGTTCAGTGTCTTTTATCAAATCGACCCCGTTTATCTTACTTTCACTGAGCTCAATCCAATATAGAGGCGTCCTATAACACCCCAAACTCGGCCTAGAAGTTAGGCCCGAGTTCAGAATGTCACATCAAAGGCACACTTCAAAACGATTTTACCATTTAACAATTTAAGGCCCAAAAGCCCAAAACCCTTGTATCTTGTTAAGTTACGATGAAAAAGGCCATTTTTAGAAAACATTCATAGTTTAAGTTGTTTCGAAAACAACGTTATCTTTAGAAATTTATGAAATTTATTAAGCGGATAGTTGAAACAATAATGATAAACCCAAAATCCAAAGTCAATTAGGAGTTACATGGCCTTATTACAATTCAATGAAAAACAAAGTATTTAAAATAAATTCGTTTGAACAAATTACAAACATTTTATCAGCTTGTAGTGTGGCCATCTCCGAGTCCTCTCCCATGTCGAGTCGTCTATTCGGGAATACCTGAAACATTAAATAAAAGGGTGTGAGTTTCGAAACTCAGTGTGTACAACCCTTGGCAATCAATTCTCATACAAATATTCACATTGGGCCTAAGCCCTAACAAATCGGTGGTCTTGGGCCTTAGCCCACAATGACCTCATATTATATCATATCGCATCATATACAAACAAGATAATGCAAAACCCACCCCAAAAATCCATCCGCTAAACACACCATTTCCCTTCCAACCTTATGACTCCTGTGGGGAATTCTAGCTCGACCCACCCTTCCGCTACACACCAAGGGTAGCCCGGTTGCAGTACTACCGAACGTTGCAGCAAAGCTGCTAATAATATGTTAGGCTTAAAGCCTTCTATGGGTCCATACCATACGGCCATGCGATCCTCAAATATTGACAAAGAGTCATCAATATATATATGTTAGGCACATAGCCACGGTAAATATGATTGGCACAAAGCCATAATAACAGCACAAAGCCTTCGGTATTGGCACAAAGCCTTTGATATTGGCACAAAGCCCATAATTATGGCACGAAGCCCATATTAATGGCACACAACCCTTGGTAACATTATCGGTGCAGCATGGCTGCTCGGTGGCTAAAAAGCCTGTAACACCCCAAACCCGGTCATTACACCACGACCGAATCTGGCATGTTACGGGGAAAATCGCATTTGAAGGGTTAGGTTTCTGGTTAAAGATTCGATGAGAAACTCCTTGTCATATTTTATACTTTTCGAAATCTTGGCATGATTGCTTTGTCATATTTTAATGTTTTAGAGTGATACCCGATGGTAAAGTTTAAAACACATTGCGTTATAGTTTTGAAACCGTTGACCTTCCAAGTTTTTAGCAATTTTAACTCAATTAATTTGTTAAAGCATATTTGAAAGCTACTTTAAGCATAAACGTAGTAAAACCTAATTTAAAGGCCATTTACAACCCAAAATAAAACCAAATAGTAATAAATAAGCTAAAGTACCAAATTTTGTAAAGTCTGAGCAAATCTTTATTAAAGCATGGCATGAGCACCTCGAGTCCATCCCGGCTCCATGTCCGCGTCTAAGTGTCACTGAAATGTCAAAGGAGAGGGTGAGTCGCAAGACTCAAGGCATAAATCCCACTCCCGATAAAACAACATGCTAACACACATCATATCATAGCAACATTATCAATGCACCCGATCCTAACCATCCATATCACCTTTCTCTACCCCGTGGTACCAAACCACCGGTGGTGCCAAACCACCGGGGACCCAAAGTCACGATATCCATAATTGTGGTGCCAAACCACCGGTGACCCAAAGTCACGAATAATCCAATGATGGGGCCAACCCATCGTGTGATACCAAATCACTAGCGACGATCCCATATCTCAAAGTGGGGCCAACCCACGGTGGTGTTAACCACGTGGACGAGTCGCAATGAGGTGCCAAACCTCCGTGTCCCAAAGACACAAAGCAGATACCAAATCACCGGTGACCGCATCACAAAATCTGATGATGGGGCCAACCCATCGTGTGATACCAAATCACTAGCGGGCGATCCCATATCTCAAAGTGGGGCCAACCCACGGCGGTGTTAACCACGTGGACGAGTCGCAATGAGGTGCCAAACCTCCGTGTCCCAAAGACACGTATGTGATACCAAATCACCGTGACCAAAGTCACAAAATCAATCGTGGTACCAAACCACCGGAGGTGCCAAACCTCCGTGTCCCAAAGACACAAAGTGTCCCAAAGACACGGATATCATATTCCCCCTCCTCTCATATCACCCACACATGTCATACTAATGCAAATGATATAAAACATGCAATCATGCTATCATGCTCAAATGACATCTCATGGTATTTACATCATAAAACATGTTATCACATATATCACTACTGATCTCGTAATGAAACGGACTTACCCGTATCCGTGCTTATACCCCATCGGTACCAAATCCATCAATCATATTGTTTCACTTTAATAAGTAATTAGGTTATTAATCATATTACCAAACAGTATGTGTTAGTTTACACACCGTTAAAACGCAGATCTTTAGTACCAAAAGAATCGATCTAAGGCCCCTTGATTACTTGCTTCCTAATATTTGATTTGGTTTCCTACCAAATCTCGAACCAAGCAAAGGCCAACTCCTATAACAACAACAATACACACCTTTAATAACTTGGCTTAATAGAACTAAACGAATAAACCATGAACAACCTCTCACCATCACTTACCAATCAATCGAGTTCGAGATAACGGCCTTGTTGATCGCTTTTTCGAATCCCAAGGCCCTAAAAAGAAATTGGTTACACAAGAGATTAGTTCTCTTCTAACAGTAGTTTAAAATCATCCTTTTGCCTTACCAAAATCGTTAGAGAAGTAGGGGAGAAGAGATAGCCTTTCGCCCAAATACTCACCTTCACTAACCGATTGCCCAACACAGGGATGAACACCAACACTACACCAATATTCGGCCCTAGGTGTTTAACACTCCTACTTTCGGCTTTGAATGTAAAAGGAAAGAAGAAATAGAGGTGGAAAGAAATGGAGGAATCGGCAATTGGGTTTAGGGAAAAGAAGGGGAATAAAGATGGAAAAGGTGTTTTGGAGGTGGAGTTTCGACTTACAAGGTTTCAAAAGAGAAAAGAAATGGAAGTGGGGTGCTAGGTTCGCTTAACAATGGATTTTGAGAGAAAACACAAAGCCAAATTCGCAAGGATGAAGTTGCTTAAAGCTTTCTTGGTTTTGAAAAGGGAAAAGAGAGACTTACTTGGAGGAAATTCGGCTTAGGCTCTTGACAAAGAAAGAACTTTGTTTTGAAACAAAGTGACCGAATAAAAATGCCCAAAAATACCAAGATGAATTTCTGGCTAACACCTTCTCAAAAGGCAACACAGTTCGGCAATTGAGAGCTTACACTTTCGGTTTTGGTATGGCAAAAGAGAAAATTTGCTTCTAAAGATTTTGACCAAAAACACCAAAACTCAAAATGGATTTCGGCACTACCCCACACCCACACTACCAAGCCGTCCACTCCCCACTCCAAACTCCCTCAAATTCGCCATAATCCCCCAATAGCTCCCAACCACACATTTCAAATGTGTTTACCAAGTCTTACTCCTAAAATCCCTCTCCACCCACCATTCAAATGGGTAGACTAAGTCCAAGGCAGAGTTTGAACGCCTACAAACTCTTCCTTCCATGCCACAAAATGGAAGCCAAAATGTGAGGTCTTTGCGGCTTGAACACAAGACCTCCACCTCATGCGCTTGACGCCACACCTAGCTCCCAAGTAGCGCATGCCTTGCCACTTTGCCACTCCTCACTTGTGCAACAAGCACCAAATAAAATACATATCCTCACCCATCGCCTCCCTACACCTAAAGCTCAAAACTAAATTTTTCCCATTCCCTCAGGCATACTCCTAGCCTACAACTAAGCCCCTAAAACATAGAAATAGCAACATAGCACACCAACACGTGCAATATCATGCAACAACAAAATAGCCCCCAACCCGGGATATTACGCCCTACCCCTTAAAATAATTTCGGCCTCGAAATTACCTGATCAAAAGAGTTGCGGGTACTGCTGTCTCATCATATCCTCGGGTTCCCACGTGGCTTCTTCCACGCCATGATTCCGCCAAAGAACCTTAACCAAAGGCACAGACTTTCTACGCAGAACCTTCACATCCCGATCAAGAATCGCATGGTGTTCTTCTTCCAAAGTCAAATCGGATTTACCTCGATCTCTTCCATCGCTACCACATGCGACGGATCCGAACGATAACGTCGAAGCATCGAAACGCGTGAAATACGTCGCGAATCGACTAAGCTCTGCGGCAACTCCAGCTTGATACGCCACCGGTCCCACTCATCTCAAAACCTTATACGCCCAATAAACCTCGACTTAGCTTGCCTTTCTTTCCGAACCTCAAAACCTTCTTCCATGGCGAGACCTTCGTAAAAACTTGATCCCCACGTAAAACTCTATGTCTCTCCGCTTAAGATCGGCATAAGACTTCTGGCTGTCCGAAAGCTTCCTTCAACCGAGCTGAATCAACTTAACCTTGTCTTCGATCTCAAAGAACCAACTCGGGTCCCAACAATGGCGCTCACCTAATTCCGCCCAACACGTAGGTGATCGACACTTCCTACCATACAACGCCTCATATGGTGCCATCTTGATGCTCGCTTGGTAATCGTTGTTGTAGGCAAACTCAACTAATGGTAGAAACTCCTCCCAACTACCTCTCAAATCCGAACACAACCCCTCGGCATATCCTTCAAGATCTGAATAACCCTTTCCGATTGTCCGTCGATCATGGGTGGCCGCCGTGAAATCCAACCGCGCACTCCGCAGAGCTCGATGCAACGCTTTCGAACCTTGACATAAATCTGGGATCCCTATCCGTGATGATCGATATCGCACACACCAACCTCACTATCTCTGAAACATACGGCCGCCAACCTCTCAAGTGAGTAGTCAACCCTCACCGGAATGAAATGAGCGGATTTAGTCGATCGATCCACAATTACCCAAACCGAATCCTTCTTGCTTGGCGTAGCGGTAACCCAACCGACGAAATCCATGGTTATCCTTTCCCACTTCCATCGAGGAATCTTCACAGTGAAGCAACCACGACGGCAATCGATGTTCGGCCTTGACCTGTGACATGTCGAGACACTTCCCAACAAACTCGCTCACTTCTTTCTTCGCACTGTGCCACCAAAACGCTCTCTCGAGATCCCTATACATCTTACTACCTCCGGGATGCATAGCATAAGGGTCACGCTATAAAGGCCTGAAGAATCCTCCGCCTCACTCAACATCCTTGGGCATACAAGCTTTACCTTGAAAACACAAAGCACCCCATCACTAGACAAGTTGTAACCTTCCGAACCACCACTGCTGTCCCGCAACCTCCGCGCACTCGTAACCTCATCCTCTAACTGCTTTCTCTCGATCCGCTCAACCCAAGTAGGCTTAATCGCAACTCTCTACGAGAATACTCCCGCGTCATACAAACTCAAATGGGCAAACATCGCTCTTAAGTCCGAAACAACCTTGCGGCTCAATGCGTCACCACCACGTTAGCCTTGCCGGATGATACTCAATCGAACGATCGTAATCCTTAAGCAACTCAACCCATCTACGCCGCCTCAAATTCAAATCCTTCGAGTCAAGAGGTACTTCCGACTCTTATGATCGGTGTAGACTATTGATCTCTCTCCGCATACAAGTAGTGCCTCCAAATCTTCAACGCAAAGACTACGTACCGCTAACTCCGGATCGTGCGCTCGGATAGTTGACCTCATGTGGCCTCACCGCCGAGATGCGTAAGCCACAACCTTACCTTCCTGCATGATCAAAGACACAACCCAACCCCGTATGTGATGCATCGCGATGAGACGTGAATTCCTTACCACCTCGGGTTGAATCAAACCGAGCTTCATTAGAATCTTCTTAAGCTTGTTGAAACTCTCCTGCTTTGCTTTCTCACCCGGACAAATGGAACCTCTTTCCTTAACAACTTGGTCATTGGTGCCGCAATCAACGAAAACCCTCTACAAACCTTCGGTAGTATCCTACCAAACCCGAAAACTCCGAATCTCAACCCATCGACTTAGGCGGTTTCCAATCCAAAATCGCCTCAATTTTCCGAGATCCACTCTAATCCCCTCACCGACACTACATGTCCCAAGAAAGTCACTTCTCTAAGCGAACTCGCACTTCACGAACTTAGCGTAAAGTCGCTTCTCCTCAAAATCTGCGATTACCACACGCAAATGCGCATCATGCTCTTCTTCTCGTTTCTTGAATACACCAGGATGTCGTCAATAAAAACTACCACGAATCGGGTCCAGATCTCGCCAAAACACCCTATTCATCATATCCATGAATGCCGCCGTAGCGTTAGTCAACCCGAACGGCATTACGAGTCGTGAGTGCCCATACCGAGTCCAAACGCTGTCTTGTGAATATCCGCTTCTTTCACCTTTAATCTGGTGATACCTGACCTCGTGTCAATCTTAGAAAATACCATGCACCCTTCAATGATCAAACAAGTCATCTATCCGTGGCAACGGATACTTGTTTTTGATCGTCCGACTTATTCACCGGCGGTAATCTATGGACATCCGCATTGTACCATCTTTCTTCTTAACAAAGAGTACCGCGCACTTTACGGTGAAACACTTGGCCCGATAAAACCTCGGTCCAACAACTCTTGGATCTCGAGCCTTAAGCTCCACCAATTCCTTTGGCGCCATCCTATACGGGAGCAATAGACACCGGCGCGATTCTGGGTAACAGATCTATCCCAAACTCTACCTCACGATCCGGCGGCAAACCCTAAGTTCTTCCGAAACACATCAACAAATTCCTTAACTGTTCGGACTTTTCTACAAAGAGACTCTTTAGCCTCCAAGGCATACACATGAACCACATACGCTTCACACCCCTTTCTCACCATCTTCTCGCGCTTTAGAGCGGACACCACATTAGATAAGTAATCCCTCCTATTACCTACCATAGCCACTTCATCACCCTCGATCGTCCTTAGAACCATGCGCTTAGCACGCAATCCAACTTCGCTGGTACTTAACCAACCATCATCCCAAGAATCAAATCGAACTCCCAAATGGCGGTTCCATCGGATCGGCAGCAAACACTACCCTTGGAGTTCTAGGGTACATCTCTAAACAACTTATCTACTACCACGAGTGACCTAAAGGGCTAATTACGGTCATCCGCCTAGAAGATATCTCGAGTCTAAGTCCATGGTCTCTACTATACTCTCGCCACGTAAGAATGCGTCGAACCCACATCAATCAAAGCGATAAAGGAGAACCAAAGATCAAGAACGCACGGTTATGACGTCCGGTCGTCGCCCTCCTCTCGGCGCCTTTGCGCATACACTAACCCAGTATGCGGCGTCCGAACTACCGCACCTCGCCGGTGCTCCACGGCCCACCCGATCCATTACTACCTCTGCCATTACCACGGCCCTCTGCGGTGGCGGTACATTATTCCTAAACGAGTGCGGCCCCGACTCTCGGGTCAATCTCGCCAACTTACGCGGACAATCCCTCACGCGATGATCCGTAGAACCACACTCAAAACAACCTTTTCCACCGGTCCAGCGAAATTTCCCCAATGATATCTCCCACAATGGTTACACCGGCGGTCCTCGACTAGCGAAGAACAACCCTACCAGACCGATTCGGCCCACTGCTGTCTAGCCCTTTTCTCGAGGATTACCCGGCGATCCGTAAGACCCAAAGCTCCTCTTATGCCTGCTCCCTGTCCATGCCCCGCCTCACGGACTCCTTAACACCCTCGGCTACCTTAGCCTTCTCAACCAGACAAAGCAAACTCACGCTCCGTTGAGGAGCAATCAGCACCTCAACTCGTCTCTCGGACCATCCTCAAACGAACACCTCTCGTGTTCGGTAGCCACACATACCCTAGCATACCGGCTCGACTTCAAGAACTCAAATTTCATACTCAAAAGCAGACTTACTCCCTTGGACTAGCCTCAAAAATGCTTTTATTTGCTGGCGTCGATGTAGCTAGCTCCAATGTACTTTTTCTAAAATGCACCTGAAATAATCCCATGTCGGATCCTCTGCTGCCACACTGTCCCGAACCGTGAGCCACCACTGGTATGACTCGTCCCGAAGAAGCGATACTATGCCCTTCACTTCTCCTCGGCGATCAAGTCCAGATCATCCATGATCCGCTCCGTTGCCTCGGCCAATACTCGGCGATCTTTGCCGGAGCAACACCGAAACACCTCGAAAGAATTCACCCCATTTGCCCGAAGTCGCTCGGGCACCGATTTCCTAGCTCTGCACCACCACCTACTCCAACTACCCTTTCCAACACTCGCGGCATCGCGCTGTGACACCGTGTCATCCCCTACGATCTTGAAACTCACCACCTCCGGTGGTGGCGATGCAGATATCTCATTTTCTCGACCCACGACTGGACCCTACGGGTTTAGAAACCGTCATCCTATCACGACCTGCGTCCACGACCACGTCCACCTCTAGCGCTCATGACTAAATTCTCTACGTATTTGATTTAGGAGTTTTATGCATCAGTATTTATTCCACTATTTTAAAGCAAAGTCTTATGAATAGTAAAGAAGCTTTGTTTTCGTGAGTTCACGTAATCCTATCGGGCTTTGAGTTTCTAAAGTAATCCACTCTGCAATCATCCAATCACATCAATAAATCACAAGAAATAGTAAGGGGTACTTACAGGCGGATTGGTGCCGAGACTCGGTGTCATGCCTTTCAAACCATTTATTTCAACAAAACACTTAAAACAGACTTTTGAAAACATTTTGGGCCTCAGGCCCACAGCCGAGCCTTTGAACTTGGCTCTGATACCACAATTGTAACACCCCAAACCCGGTCATTACACCACGACCGAATCTGGCATGTTACGGGGAAAATCGCATTTGAAGGGTTAGGTTTCTGGTTAAAGATTCGATGAGAAACTCCTTGTCATATTTTATACTTTTCGAAATCTTGGCATGATTGCTTTGTCATATTTTAATGTTTTAGAGTGATACCCGATGGTAAAGTTTAAAACACATTGCATTATAGTTTTGAAACCGTTGACCTTCCAAGTTTTTAGCAATTTTAACTCAATTAATTTGTTAAAGCATATTTGAAAGCTACTTTAAGCATAAATGTAGTAAAACCTAATTTAAAGGCCATTTACAACCCAAAATAAAACCAAATAGTAATAAATAAGCTAAAGTACCAAATTTTGTAAAGTCTGAGCAAATCTTTATTAAAGCATGGCATGAGCACCTCGAGTCCATCCCGGCTCCATGTCCGCGTCTAAGTGTCACCTGAAATGTCAAAGGAGGGTGAGTCGCAAGACTCAAAGTGCATAAATCCCACTCCCGATAAAACAACATGCTAACACACATCATATCATAGCAACATTATCAATGCACCCCGATCCTAACCATCCATATCACCTTTCTCTACCCGTGTGGTACCAAACCACCGGTGGTGCCAAACCACCGTGACCCAAAGTCACGATATCCATAATTGTGGTGCCAAACCACTTGGTGACCCAAAGTCACGAATAATCCAATGATGGGGCCAACCCATCGTGTGATACCAAATCACTGCGAGCGATCCCATATCTCAAAGTGGGGCCAACCCACGGTGGTGTTAACCACGTGGACGAGTCGCAATGAGGTGCCAAACCTCTGGTGTCCCAAAGACACGGTGTGATACCAAATCACTTTGTGACCGCAGATCACAAATCCGATGATGGGGCCAACCCATCGTGTGATACCAAATCACTAGCGCACGATCCCATATCTCAAAGTGGGGCCAACCCACGGTGGTGTTAACCACGGGGACGAGTCGCAATGAGGTGCCAAACCTCGGTGTCCCAAAGACACGTATGTGATACCAAATCACTGGTGACCGAAGTCACAAAATCAAGCTGTGGTACCAAACCACCGGAGGTGCCAAACCTCTCGGTGTCCCAAAGACACAATGTCCCAAAGACACGGATATCATATTCCCCTCCTCTCATATCACCCACACATGTCATACTAATGCAAATGATATAAAACATGCAATCATGCTATCATGCTCAAATGACATCTCATGGTATTTACATCATAAAACATGTTATCACATATATCACTACAGATCTCGTAATGAAACGAACTTACCCATATCCGTGCTTATACCCCATCGGGTACCAAATCCATCAATCATATTGTTTCACTTTAATAAGTAATTAGGTTATTAATCATATTACCAAACAGAAGTGTGTTAGTTTACACACCTGTTAAAACGCAGTCTTTAGTACCAAAAGAATCGATCTAAGGCCCCTTGATTACTTGCTCCTAATATTTGATTTGGTTTCCTACCAAATCTCGAACCAAGCAGTGGCCAACTCCTATAACAACAACAGTCACACCTTTAATAACTTGGCTTAATAGAACTAAACGAATAAACCATGAACAACCTCTCACCATCACTTACCAATCAATCGAGTTCAGATAACGGCCTTGTTGGATCGCTTCAAATCCAAGGCCCTAAAAGAAATTGGTTACACAAGAGATTAGTTCTCTTCTAACAGAAGCGAAAATCATCCTTTTGCCTTACCAAAATCGTTAGAGAAGTAGGGGGAGAAGAGATAGCCTTTCGGCCAAATACTCACCTTCACTAACCGATTGCCCAACACAGGATGAACACCAACACTACACCAATATTCGGCCCTAGGTGTTTAACACTCCTACTTTCGGCTTTGAATGTAAAAGGAAAGAAGAAATAGAGGTGGAAAGAAATGGAGGAATCGGCAATTGGGTTTAGGGAAAAGAAGGGGAATAAAGATGGAAAAGGTGTTTTGGAGAGGTGGAGTTTCAAACACAAGGTTTCAAAAAGAGAAAGAAATGGAAGTGGGGTGCTAGGTTCTGGCTTAACAATGGATTTTGAGAGAAAACACAAAGCCAAATTCGGCAAGGATGAAGTTGCTTAAAGCTTTCGGTTTTGAAAAGGAAAAGAGAGACTTACTTGGAGGAAATTCGGCTTAGGCTCTTGACAAAAGAAAGAACTTTGTTTTGAAACAAAGTGACCGAATAAAAATGCCCAAAAATACCAAGATGAATTTCACTAACACCTTCTCAAAAGGCAACACAGAGTTCGGCAATTGAGAGCTTACACTTTGGTTTTGGTATGGCAAAAAGAGAAAATTTGCTTCTAAAGATTTTGACCGTAAAACACCAAAACTCAAAATGGATTTCGGCACTACCCCACACCCACACTACCAAGCCGTCCACTCCCCCACTCCAAACTCCCTCAAATTCGGCCATAATCCCCCCAATAGCTCCCAACCACACATTTCAAATGTGTTTACCAAGTCTTACTCCTAAAATCCCTCTCCACCCACCATTCAAATGGGTAGACCAAGTCCAAGGCAGAGTTTGAACTGCCTACAAACTCTTCCTTCCATGCCGTCAAAATGGAAGCCAAAATGTGAGGTCTTTGCGGCTTGAACACAAGACCTCCACCTCATGCAGTTGACGCCACACCTAGCTCCCAAGTAGCGCATGCCTTGCCACTTTGCCAGCTCCTCACTTGTGCAACAAGCACCAAATAAAATACATATCCCTCAGCTCCATCAGCTCCCTACACCTAAAGCTCAAAACTAAATTTTTCCCATTCCTCGGGCATACTCCTAGCCTACAACTAAGCCCCTAAAACATAGAAATAGCAACATAGCACACCAACACGTGCAATATCATGCAACAACAAAATAGCCCCCCAACCCGGGATATTACAAAGCCTATGGTGGATCCATACCATACGGCCATGCGATCCTGGATCCATACCATACGGCCATGCGATCCTCAAATCTTCCTCCGTACCATAATTCCCACCCATATGCATCCTAAGCAAAATATCATATGAATGCATCAAACACACAAGTAACATCTATAAGCTTATATTCGTCACATAAGGGGTATTCTCGTCAGGGGTATTTTCGTAATTCTACCCTACAGGGGTATTTCGGTAATTTGGAAAAATAGGGGTATCTTGGTAATTTTGCAAAATAGGGATATTCTGGTAATTTACAAATCTAGGGGTATTTTAGTAATTTTACACATAAAGGTATTTTAGTAATTTTACAAATATAAGGGTATTTGGTCCCTCTCGGGTTTTAGTTATAAATTTTGGCTCATAAACAAGTCCTCGCGGTTAAAGTGAACAAACACTATGCACCAGGTAGAATCTCAGAAAAGAAGAGGTGGGTCACTCAGACCGCTTAAGTACCAAACTCTCACTAGATCCAATCCTAGACATGCATATGTCGGTTACCACACTCTAACTAATCGACTTGTCAACGGACATGTTTAATTAGCTTAAGTCTTATGAAATTACAAAGTTGTTCAAGCTAGGCCTAAAGTCCATTAACCCTAACATACTTGTCTACGCCCCCATCAGCCCATCTCATGTCCTTACGGCCCGTTAGGCCCAAATCTCATCATATAGCCTATTAGGCCCAAAACATATCCAGATCATGTATCAAGCATAGCTAACTTAATTTATATAATCAACCAAGCCAATTTATCAAACTTAGCCTCAGGGCCCACCGGGCCCATTTAGCCACTTTCGGCTTTTCGGCTTTTCGGCATTGCTGATATCGTGTGTGTAGTGTTTGTACACACCTGGTAACCTTGCGTGCTACGACCCCCTTAGTCACGAACCTACAATTGACATCACCTAAAGATTAATCATAACTTAAGATGCACTTTATCAGAAACCGAAACCTCACCGTAACCTTACCGTGTGCCTTACTTTCTAGTAGCCCTTCCTTTGCTACTATTGGGGATTATCCTCTAGATCTGCATCCAACACCTATATCATCAAAACCAAGTGACCCATATCGTACATAAGTCACCTCTATGAGCCTCATTAGACTCGGCCACTTACAAAACCATGACTAGGTCGAGAACACTTACCACATTGTTAGCAACCCTTACCTACCACGCTTGCGATCTTTGATTCTTTCCCTTGTTAACACAAAGTTAACGACAAGGATTAGGTTAGATAGCCCTTCGGCTTTTAACAAAACACACTAAAAAGTTTAACTAAGCACTTACCGAATCTTCCTTTGATCCTGCGGCTTAAGTCCGGCTTTTGAGACTAGAAAGGTGACAGAGGTAATTCGGCAACATTAGGGAGAGTAAGAAAAAGAAAGGTGATTCAACTAGAACCAAGTTGGTGAACCAAAAAGGAATTTTGAGAAGGGAGAGTATGAAGGATTCAGCTTTGGCACACTTAGAGAAAAAGATGTCCGAGCCTCTAACAAGTGAATAAATTCGGCCAGAAGGAAAGTAAAAATTCGGCATTAACCTAGGAACTTAATTCGGAACTTATATATATATACTAAAAAAAAAATTAAAAAATAAAATAAACCTACACTCCCTAGTCAACTCAAACTTGTCACCAATTAAATTCCTTTATTTTCTCCAAATTTTATCTTCATCCTCATCCAAAAATTCCTTTACTTAGCCAAAAAAAAATTCAATTTGAATTACATTCAAATTGCTTTCCCCGAACAGCAGCCATTTGGTGTTTCGATCCACTTCAAACAGCTTCCCTAGGCTAGCAGCAAAAATAGCAATTTGTTGTGCACAAGGCAACTCAAACCCGAGACTTGCAGGAACCACCACATGCTACCAGCCACTGCACCACAACTCTTCTTGTGATATATTCCATTCCCATCTTCTTTTAAGGCCTATTTCCCAGCGACCGAATCATCCAAAGAAATCTAACAATATTTGCCAACACCAGCGTCGAACCTCCAACCTCTTCTCTATGATACACGCCCCTTGCCACTGCGCTGCCCACTTTATTTGAGTCATAATTCCTCCCCAATTAATTATAAACCTTTCTTCCGCGCTCCAGGTTTACTTAAAAAAAACCAAACATTTAGCGCACGCCGCAACTAGAACCCTGCTCCCCCTCTTGCTCCTAACGCCTCTACCACTGGGCCAGGCGTTTCTTTGTGTCGTGAATCAGCCCCAACTAATTATAAAGCCTAAACTCTGGCCTTCATACTAACATATGCACAATAAAAAAAAAATTTGCCAAGTCCAGGACTTGAACCTTTGACCACCAACTTATTTAGAACGCCCCAGGCCACCAGACCACCTACTTCCTTGTCCTATCTTTTAACCCAACAATATTTTAAAAGCCTTCTGACTACCACCAACCTCACTTAAGGGTAAAAACAAAATTTTTGCTAAAGCCCTAGATCGAGCCTAGGACTTTTCCAACACTACCAACCCTTCCTAAATCACCTAAAAATTAAACTAAACATGCAATCATAATTTTTTTTTACACACTTAATTCATTATTCCCTTTTTTTTCTGAACGAAAAAATCCATTCTCTCGACACATGAAACCCATTTATTCTAGGCCCAATTTTTGGGGCGTTACAACTCACCCCTCCTAAAAGAAATTTTGTCCCCGAAATTTCCAACTAACAGGGTGGTCGTATATCAACTACCCCACTATGCTACCGCTGCGCACTCTGACCCTAATAATTTTAATATATACCCAAGACATCCACATATCGCAAACATTCTCAAACATACTCAGAATAAGTACCAAATTACGATTCAAATGTTTACAAAGCCCTAACACTTCCACAGCCTCGACCGCGGCCTCTTCCTCCTTTTCTAGCCCTCATCGTTGATTCTCGTATTATTCGAATTAGGAATTTTATGAAATTAGTACATAGTTCCACTTGTTTAGGGCACATGTCTTATGTAAGTAACAACAATTTTCTTAAAGTTATTCCGCGGTCGAGAATCCACTACAGGCTTAAGTTTCCTATGGGCTTTAGTCTCCAAAAGCCTATTTTTAAGTAGCCCATTATCTACACAGTTCAGTAATTTAAGCAAATGTAGTACAGATAACTTACTTGGCTCGACGTCGAGGGCTCGATGAACCACACTTCAAGAATCCTGTAAAAACTTCTTAATCTACTTGTTTTAAAAACCCAAAACATAAAGCCCATTTAACAGCCTGAGCTTTGCAACCTAGGCTCTGATACCATAATTGTAACACCCCAAACCCGGCCTAGAAGTTAGGCCTGAGTTTGGAATGTCACATCAAAGGCACACATCAAAACGATTTTATCATTTAACAATTTAAGGCCCAAAACCCCAAAACCCTTGTATCTTGTTAAGTTACGATGAAAAAGGCCATTTTTAGAAAACATTCATGTTAAGTTATTTCGAAAACAACGGTATCTTTAGAAATGTTATGAAATTTATTAAGCGGATAGTTGAAACAATAATGATAAACCCAAAATCCAAAGTCAATTAGGAGTTACATGGCCTTATTACAATTCAATGAAAAATAAAGTATTTAAAATAAATTCGTTTGAACAAATTAAAAACATTTTATCAGCTTGTAGTGTGGCCATCCCCGAGTCCTCTACCATGTCGAGTCGTCTATTCGGGAATACCTGAAACATTAAATAAAAGGGTGTGAGTTTCGAAACTCAGTGTGTACAACCCTTGGCAATCAATTCTCATACAAATATTCACATTGGGCCTAAGCCCTAACAAATCGGTGGTCTTGGGCCTTAGCCCACAATGACCTCATATCATACCATATCGCATCATATACAAACAAGATAATGCAAAACCCACCCCAAAAATCCATCCGCTAAACACACCATTTCCCTTCCAACCTTATGACTCCTGTGGGGAATTCTAGCTCGACCCACCCCTCCGCTACACACCAAGGGTAGCCCAGTTGCGATACTACCAAACGTTGCAGCAAAGCTGCTAATCATATGTTAGGCTTAAAGCCTTCTGTGGATCCATACCATACAGCTATGCGATCCCGGATCCATACCATACGGCCATGCGATCCTCAAATATTGACACAGAGTCATCAATATATATATATGTTAGGCACATAGCCACGGTAAATATGATTGGCACAAAGCCATAATAACAGCACAAAGCCTTCAGTATTGGCAAAAAGCCAGAATTACGGCATAAAGCCTTTGATACTGGCACAAAGCCCATAATTACGGCACGAAGCCCATATTAATGGCACACAACCCTCTGTAACATTATCGGTGCAGCATGGCTACTCGGTGGCTAAAAAGCCTATGGTGGATCCATACCATACGGCCATGCGATCCTGGATCCATACCATACGGCCATGCGATCCTCAAATCTTCCTCTGTACCATAATTCCCACCCATATGCATCCTAAGCAAAATATCATATGAATGCATCAAACACACAAGTAACATCTATAAGCTTATATTCGTCACATAGGGGTATTCTCGTCATTTCACTACCCAAGGGTATTTTTATAATTCTACCCTATAGGGGTATTTTGGTAATTTGGAAAAATATGGGTATCTTGGTAATTTTAAAAATAGGGGTATTTTGGTACTTTTGCAAAACAGGGATATTCTGGTAATTTACAAATCTAAGGGTATTTTAGTAATTTTACACATAAGGGTATTTTAGTAATTTTACAAATATAAGGGTATTTTGTCCCTCTCTGGTTTTAGTTATAAATTTTGGCCCATAAACAAGTCCTCGCGGTTAAAGTGAACAAACACTATGCACCAAGTAGAATCTCAGAAAAGAGGAGGTGGGTCACTCGGACCGCTTAAGTACCAAACTCTCACTAGATCCAATCCTAGACATGCATAAGTCGGTTACCACACTCTAACTAATCGACTTGTCCACGGACATGTTTAATTAGCTTAAGTCTTATGAAATTACAAAGTTGTTCAAGCTAGGCCTAAAGTCCATTAACCCTAACATACTTGTCTACGCCCCCATCAGCCCATCTCATGTCCTTACGGCCCGTTAGGCCCATATCTCATCATATGGCCTATTAGGCCCAAAACATATCCAGATCATGTATCAAGCATAGCTAACTTAATTCGTATAATCAACCAAGCCATTTTATCAAACTTAGCATCAGGGCCCACCGGGCCCATTTAGCCACTTTCGGCTTTTCGACTTTTCGGTATTGCCGATATCGTGTGTGTAGTGTTTGTACACACCTGGTAACCTTGTGTGCTACAACCCCCTTAGTCACGAACCTACAATTGACATCACCTAACGATTAATCATAACTTAAGATGCACTTTATCAGAAACCGAAACCTCACCGTAACCTTACCGAGTGCCTTACTTTCTAGTAGCCCTTCCTTTGCTACTATTGGCGATTATCCTTTAGATCTGCATCCAACACCTATATCATCAAAACCAAGTGACCCATATCGTACATAAGTCACCCCTATGAGCCTCATTAGACTCAGCCACTTACAAAACCATGACTAGGTCGAGAACACTTACCACCTTGTTAGCAACCCTTACCTACCACGCTTGCGATCTTTGATTCTTTCCCTTGTTAACACAAAGTTAACGACAAGGATTAGGTTAGATAGCCCTTCGGCTTTTAACAAAACACACTAAAAATTTTAACTAAGCACTTACCGAATCTTCCTTTGATCCTGCGGCTTAAGTCTGGCTTTTGAGACTAGAAAGGTGACAGAGGTAATTCAGTAACACTAGGGAGAGTAAGAAAAAGAAAGGTGATTCAACTAGAACCAAGTTGGTGAACCAAAAAGGAATTTTGAGAAGGGAGAGTATGAAGGATTCGGCTTTGGCACACTTAGAGAAAAAGATGTCCGAGCCTCTCACGAGTGACGAAATTCGGCCAGAAGGAAAGTAAAAATTCGGCATTAACCTAGGAACTTAATTCAGAACTTATATATATATACTAAAAAAATAAAAAATAAAAAAAACCTACACTCCCTAGTCAACTCAAACTTGTCACCAATTAAATTCCTTTATTTTCTCCAAATTTTATCTTCATCCTCATCCAAAAATTCCTTTACTTAGCCAAAAACAAATTCAATTTGAATTACATTCAAATTGCTTTCCCCGAACAGTAGCCATTTGGTGTTTCGATCCACTTCAAACTGCTTCCCCACGCCAGCAGCAAAAATAGCAATTTGTTGTGCACAAGGCAACTCAAACCCGAGACTTGCAGGAACCACCACATGCTACCAGCCACTGCACCACAACTCTTCTTGTGATATATTCCATTCCCATCTTCTTTTAAGGTCTATTTCCCAGCGACCGAATCATCCAAAGAAATCTAAAAATATTTGCCAACACCCAGCGTCGAACCTCCAACCTCTTCACTATGATACACGCCCCTTGCCACTGCGCCGCCCGCTTTATTTGAGTCATAATTCCTCCCCAATTAATTATAAACCTTTCTTCCGCGCTCCAGGTTTACTTAAAAAAACCAAACATTTAGCGCACGCCGCGACTAGAACCCTGCTCCCCCTCCTGCTCCTAACGCCTCTGCCACTGGGCCAGGCGTTTCTTTGTGTCGTGAATCAGCCCCAACTAATTATAAAGCCTAAACTCTGGCCTTCATACTAACATATGCGCAATAAAAAAAATTTGCCAAGTCCAGGACTTGAACCTTTGACCACCAACTTATTTAGAACGCCCCAGGCCACCAGACCACCTACTTCCTTGTGCTATCTTTTAACCCAACAATATTTTAAAAGCCTTCTGACTACCACCAACCTCACTTAAGGGTAAAAACAAAATTTTTGCTAAAGCCCTAGATCGAGCCTAGGACTTTTCCAACACTACCAACCCTTCCTAAATCACCTAAAAATTAAACTAAACATGCAATCATAATTTTTTTTTTTAAACACTTAATTCATTATTCCCTTTTTTTTTCCGAACGACAAAATGCATTCTCTCGACACAGGAAACCCATTTATTCTAGGCCCAATTTTCGGGGCGTTACACGTCCAAAATTTGCGTTCGTACAAAGCTTCATAAGGTGCCATTTTAATGCTCGACTGATAACTATTATTGTACGCAAATTCAATCAATGGCAAATATTGTTCCCACATACCATCAAACTCAAGGATGCAACATCTCAACATGTCCTCGAGAATCTGAATAATCCGTTCGGACTGACCATCTGTCTGCGGGTGAAAAGCCGTACTGAAATGCAATTTCATACCTAAAGCTTCTTGCAATTTCTTTCAAAATCGTGATGTAAATCTCGGATCTCTATCAGACACAATAGACAATGGCACTCCGTGCAATCTCACAATATCTAAAATATAAAGCTCAGCTAACTTATCTAGTGAGTAACCAGATCGTACTGGAATAAAATGGGTTGATTTCGTCAATCGATCAACTACGACCCAAATTGCATCTTTCTTTCTCTGAGTCAAAGGCAATCCAGAAACAAAATCCATCATCACTCTATCCCATTTCCACTCGGGAATCAGAATCGGTTGTAACAAACCAAATGGAATACCGTATCTGGGATATGGCCTCGGCACCGAATTGAGATCCTGTGTAAGACCATATCTGGGATATGGCATTGGCATCGAATAGTGATTCCGTGTAAGACAATGTCTGGGATATGGCTTCGGTATGAAATCGTGTAAGACCATGTCGGGGACATGGCATCGACATGCAATCTCGTATAAGACCATATCTGGGATAAAGCGTCGACATTGATATGAGATCCCGTATAAGACCATATCTGGGATACGGCATCGGTATTGACATGTGATCCTATGTAAGACCATATCTGGGATATGGCATCGACATCTTACTACGTGTATGAAAAATTTTCGAGTATCCTTTGATATTCCAAGTGGTTCAACAGGGTAAAGAATTAAGGTTCATGTTAAAGATGGAAAAATGGCTAAAGTTGTGTGATGGAGTGATACAGGTACTTATGCAAAACTTACGAGAAATGAGTCCGGTATGTGATATTTGGTTGGTAAGAGTGATCATGAGTAAGCCATGTACATGTTGCTTGAGAATTTGTTGTTATATGTGTGTAAATGAAAATTTATATAAAGGAAACATGAAAAAGTAAAATTAGAAATGAAACAGTTTGGACAGCACCAGCTGTATCACTTTGAAATAAATCACCAAAAAATGGTGGAAACTGAATTAGAGGTTGAATGAGGTATGAAATTAAATCTTATGGAGTTTATTTCTACATAAAAGAAACATAATAAGAAAAATAATTTCATATGATGAGATATTTGGATTTTAGTGAGACAGGGTCAGAATGATTTCGGAATCCCCTATTCTGACTTAAGAAATTCATTAAAAATTTTAAAAAAATTAATAAAGGGATAAAATTTATATTATTTAATCTCTTAACGAGTCTATTTTCAAGAGAAACAAATGAGAATGTCTTTCGAGTTCTGTACAATGAGAAACTAAACTTTTAGTGAAGATGGGTTAGAACTATCGGACAGTGAAACAGGGGAGAATTTAAAGAATAAACTGTACTGATTGGTTGAACCAAAAATTCTGGAAATCTTATAGTAAGAAGATATGTGAGTCTAGTTTCAAGGAAAATTAGCGGATCTTAATTTGGAGTTTTGTAGCTCCGGATAAAAAAAATTTAGTGACTGTAACTCGAGTAGACAGCTCAAGATGAACATAAATGAATTGTGAAATTTTATGCAATAATGATGGTATTATCTTGAGAGCTCATAATAAGGATTGTTAAAAGAATGGTAATCAATTGTTTATTATTTACATACGTACTTACTAAGCTTTGCAGCTTACTCCCCTTCCTTTCTCATATTTTATAGGGTTTTATGCTAGCTCGAGTTGGAGATCGACGGAGATGCTATCACACTATCAACCTATCATGTTGGGTATAAGTGAATGCAAAACCCTTTGAGTTTATGACATGTATAGGGACTTAGTCAATTGTGTATGTGTCATTTGATTTGGCCAAATGTGTTGGTTCATATTAGTAATATGATTCATTTTGTATATGGCCATGAGATGTGGCTCATATTGGATAATGAGTTGTAATGCCTATTTATATGTGTGTGCTTATACTAAAGGTTTCATGTGATGTGGTTATGTGTGTTTGGTATGGAATGGATTGAAGTTGTGTTCAAGTATGTGCCAATGAGGATGCCAAATGGTTTGGTAAATAGCCATTTTCTTGGCAACATGGGCAGAGACACGGCTGTGTGTCTCAGCCGTGTGGGGGACACGGCCCCAGGACATGGGCGTGTGCCCAGGGCGTGTGAAGTCTGCATCTATTTTTCAGAATTTAATTCGCCACACGGCCTAAGCACACGAGCCTGTGACTTGGCCGTGTGACTCTATTTTGTTGATGACATCATAAACAGAGAGTTACACGGGCTAAGGACATGGGCGTGTGTGACCACACGGCCTACCCACACGGGCGTGTCCCAAGCGACACGGGCGTGTGACCCCTGTTTTGATGAAAAATTTTCTGAGTTCTCGGTTTAGTCTCGAACAGTTCCCAATGTATGTTTTGGGCCTCGTGGGCCCATATAAGGGACGATTTGCATGTGAATGAGAAATTTTAAATTGAATGAAATTTTATAGCCCGGTTTTGTTTAAATGTTTTTGTTTAAGTCCGGTAATGCCTCATATCCTGTCCCGGCGTCGGACACGGGTAAGGGGTGTTGCATTAACAATGGTCTAATTACAACATAAAGACCTCCACTGTTTAATTTCATAGCCATTAGACACCTTTAACTATTAGAACATAAGTTTTACACTTTACGCGATTTAGTCCTTTTTATCAAATTAAGCACTCAAACAATAAATTTTCTTAAAAAAAATTTCACACAATCATTCTATCATGTTGTAAACGTTAAAATAATAATAAAATAAATATTTTGACCTCAGATTTGTGTCCCCGAAACCACTGTTCTGATTTGACTAAAAACGGGCTGTTACACTCAAACTCGAATGTATACATGAATCCCAACCAACACACCAATTTGGCATCCAGTGCCTCATCAGAACGTTCGAAGGAAAACTGTAACACCCCAAACCTGGCCTAGATGTTTCGACCGGATCTGACGTGTCACATCAAAGTGTCATTTGAAAATTGGTTTATCGATAACAGCTCCTTACTGAATTTTAAAACTTTTCGAAAACGTTGGGGTTGCAAAATCAAAAACTTGTTATTCACTCAATGGTCATATCCTTTGTTAATCAAATTTAAATATCGCGAAAGCCTGTTCTAGTTGTTAACTTTAAGGTTTGAAAATCGTAGTTTTCTTTAGAAATCGTTATTGTTTTAAAAACTCGTGTTTCCTAGTCTAGCAGGTAGGAATTAAAAGAAAACACCAAATAAAAGTTAACCCCAAATGGCCTTATTACAAAAATACCAAACCCAAAATAAATTATTAAAAGTAAATAGCTAAGTCCAAGATTAAAGCATACCGGGCGTGTGGCCACCTCTGTAACACCCTTAACCTGTATCCGTCGCCGGATTAAGGTTACAAGGCATTACTAGACATAGCACAAGTCATAACAAATATTTACTATTCATATGAACATAACCGAAACCATTATAAGTAATGATGTACTATCATAATATGCTTTAAACATTAACGTAAATATCTTAAATAAATATAGCCAAAGTCACATATAAGCATTTTTCATCAAATAAAAAAAGTTACTATTCATTTAGTCAATTAAGTTACAATAGCCGAATATGCACATGCTTATATCAATTTTCTAAAACAAATCATCAATTATCAAAACAAAATATACATATATACTAAAATTGTACTTAACCGAATCTAGGATATACCAAATTCAATACCAATTTCCCAAAGCATCCAACCATATTATAGATCACAACTCTTATAATTAACATAGCCAAATTATCAAAACCATATATATATCTTACAAATAACCTAAAACATATAAAACCAAGCTCATTATACACACATATGTGTATCATGAGAAATTTTGCACAACCAAAATATATAACCTTTAACGCTATTCATACCTATCATGAAAATTATTTACCACATCATACAAACACCATGGTCGAAATTACACAACTATGATTCAACTCAATGATCAATCAAGCCACATATTCAAACACCAAGTATAAACATAACAGTATTTGTACTTTCATAATAAGTTAACACCATGGCCAAATTCACATAAGACCAAAATACCACAATTTAGCCATTTTCGCATGGCATTTAAATATATACACACACCATTCGAAATGAACTCAAAAAGTAATATAGCCTATACATGCCATAAACTATAAGCTTATCCTAAAAAAGGTACCAAAATATTGATGATAGTGTGACGAGCTTTAACGACAATCCCCGAGCACGTAACGATCACCCAAAGGAAATCTAAAACACGAGAGCAACCAAGAACCAAGTAAGCTTTAATAGCTTAGTAAGTTATAAGAAATTACAAAACTACAATACATTATATCATTATAATAGTGAATTTATACATTTTAACCTTAAGGCCGAACATACACATTTTCAAAAATAGATTTCATATCGATTTATATATCACTTTCTCATCTCAAAACAAATACATATACATTTTTCTTAAT
The DNA here is from genome assembly GCA_025698515.1 of Gossypium sturtianum. Lineage (NCBI taxonomy): Eukaryota > Viridiplantae > Streptophyta > Magnoliopsida > Malvales > Malvaceae > Gossypium > Gossypium sturtianum. The sequence goes on from CM046952.1 coordinate 97,771,143, forward strand.
TTCATATGCATCTATCATTTACTGAATTTCTACTTACAATTCAAACCTTCATTAATCACATATTGATATGCAAAATACATAATTTCATTTCAGCCGCCAATACTTACTTTACTATCCTTATATTATCTATCATCACATACCTGATCATTTTATTTTGCTTAACACTTTCAATAACCGGCATCCCTGAAGGATCAATATATCCGCACACTCAGTGCCAAACATTGTAACGTATCGCACACTTAGTGTCGTCACATTAACATCTCGCACAATTAGTGCCAAATTCTCGTAACGTATCGCACACTTAGTGCCGTACATTTAACATTTTACACACTTAGTGCTAAGTAACCGATTTCGCACACTTAGTGCTCGGTATTTAAATTCGCACACTTAGTGCATTACTTGAACTTGTTATTCGTTTAAATAAATACATATATAAAACTTGAACCTCAATTACATATATATATACATATATACATATTAGCTCATTTCATTTCCATATCAACATCACATTCGGCTATATCATTGTCATATAAGTATACATCACATTCAGCTATATTCATCTCCCAAATCAATATCACACATGGCTATATCATTAACATATATGTATACATCACATTCAACTATATTCATCTCCCAACCAAAATCACATTCGGCAATATCAACAATGTACATATTTACTTCTATTAAATACATGTGCATCATTATAGATAAATTCAATTCAACTCAATTGCTTAAAACTTACCTCAGATATCGACGGACTATGTTTTCTGACTATTCGCTTAACTTTGCCTTCCCCCGATCCAATCCCGATCATTTTTGTTCTTGATCTAATAAATTTCAAATTTAGCTAAATCAAATGCAATTCCATTGAATTTAGTCCAATTACACATAAATGGTCTAATTACCATTTTGCCCCTAATATTTTACTCTTTTTACAATTTAGTCCTTTTTTGCACAAAACACAAATTACACAAAATTTGATCACACTTCTTTAGGGCCGAATATTCATAGTCCTATTACAAGCTCATACATTTCATTTATTTCACATTTTGACCCCTCAATTTATAAATTTCACAAATTAATCCTATTTAGGTATTTGTACCAAAAATGACTTAATTAAACTTAACAATCTAACAACCTATATTTATTTTCCATCACTAAACACAAATTTCATCAAGCTATCAACAATGGAATTTCAAGAATACATCATCAAATTCAAAAATTCTAACTTGGGCTAGCTAGTATTCAAAGCAACGATCTCAAAAACGTAAAAATTATCAAAAACCGAACTCAAATCACTTACCTATTTGAGCTTGAAAGGGCCGAATGCTTCCAAGCTTATTTTCTCTCTTAATTTCGGTCGCTTGAGAAAGATGAACACTTTCTCTTTCATTTTCATTTTTTATTCAATTATAATACATTAACATATATTAAAATTATAACAAAACATCATAAAAATATAATAAATAATCATGTTACTATTACATGCATTTTGGCTGGCCACTTATGTTAATTTATGGTCAAATTACCTTATCAACTCTTCAATTTATAAAACCATCATCAATTAGGTACTTACACCTTTATCTACCAAATTTTCTTTTTATGTAATTAAGTCCCCTTCGTAACATCCCGATTTAGGGCCTAGTCGAAATAGTGGTGCGAGACCACAAATCCGAGGGTTATAAGTGAGTTTTTGAGGTTTATGCCATGTATGCATGCTAGTGTAAAAGTTTCATGAAGCAATTTTGTGAAATTGTGGTTGAATTGTCCAAAAGGACTAAATTGCAAAAGTTACAAAATGTTTCTAGAAGCTATATGTGTGAAATAGCTTTAGATTATTAATTAGAGGTCCTTAATGAGCAGTTTTCCAAATTTTTAATTTTTGGACAAAAATGGGCATGGATGTGTTAAAATAGAAAGTTTATCAAAAATGGCATTTTGGTCATTTAACAAATAAGTGATTAAAAAGGAGAAAAGATGACAAAATCATGCTCATCTTTTTCCCCTCATTGCCAAAAATTTGAAGGAAGCCATAGCTAGGGTTATTCAATTTTTCAAGCTTGCTAGTAAGTGCATCTAGCCTCGTTTTTGATATTCTCTGTATTTTTGAAGTCCCGGTAGCATGAGTAAGCTATTTTTGGCTATTTGATGAGCTATAAAGGATGTTCAAAAATGTGGTCATGTATGACATGCATGTATTTTGTTGTTTTATGGAAGATTATGAAAGCTTGATGTAGTAGAAACATCTTCTGTTAAGTGATTTTCCATGAAAATGCATGTAGGGACTTGATTGTGAAAATCTTAAGTTTGGTCATACGTGTGTGTTTTTGTGAGTATTGATGATATCTTTAGTTGAATAAGTGGTTTGGCTAAGCATGAAAGGCTAGAAAGTTGAATAAAAATCACTTTACGAGCCTTGGGGCTGAAGTGTAAATATGAGGAAGTTTAGGGGCAAAATAGTAATTTTGCTAAAGTATGAGATGTGGTCAATTTAGTCAATGTATGTATTGAATAAGCTGATTTATTCATTATAGATCAAGAAAGATGAAGCCCGGATCGAAACCGAGGCAAAAGCAAGGTGGTGGACTAAATTGCAAGTCTCAATACTTTTGAGTATCGATGTAAGTCTATCCATAAACAATGCATTCATACTTACAATTTGTTGATGATAGCTAGTGTGTAGCTTGTTCGAGATTGATTGAGAACCTATGTGGTCCAAGTAGATTGAATGTAGTAGAATTGTGAATGGATGTTTAATTGAGTAAGTAGACATGTGAATGAGTAGTGATAATGCTAGATGGTAGGCTAAGTGCGATACCATCCTAATGCATATTGACTATGAGCTGGCTATGTGCGATGCTATCGTGAGGTATATCGTTTAGTGGGCTAAGTGAGAAACCCTTATGATTACCTTTGTGGTAGGCTAAGTGCGATACCACCTTATTAATCGATTGTGGTGTGCTAAGTGCAAAGCCACCGAGACATTTGCTGTGTGGGTTAACTGTGTGGATTAGCCATGTGATTACATTATTGAGTAAAATAGCTGTGTGGATGAATTATTAAGTTAATTAGCTGTGTGGATGAATTATTGAGAAATAATGACGTGTTGTATATTGTGTAAATGTGACACTGAATGCAGGGGTGCATTTCGATGGTTATGAGTATGTGACTCATGATGTGTTGGAAATGTGGTAAGGGATAGAAAGAGTAAGCATAGTTGTTCATTACTTTTGGTAGTATAATGCTAATTGTTTTTTAGCTTATACTATGATGCTTAATTGTTTATGTGTAAACTTACTAAGCTCAAAGCTTACTCCCTTTCTTTTCCCTTGTCTTATAGAGTAAAAGTGTTGAATCGAGATACGAGGATCAATTGGAAGATCGCCCACACTATCAACACACTTTGGTACATGAGACTCAATGTTTTGTATATGGTATGTATAGGGGCTAGACAAGTTAGTGAATTTTGTTGTAAATGGCTAAGATGTGTTGGCCTTTAGATGGATAGCTTATTTTGTATAATGCCATGGTTGTTGGCTATTACATTATATGAAAGAAAGATGTAGTTTTCTATGTGAGATTGCACTTCAATTTGAGTTGATTATGATTGTGTTAGATGAGTATATGTTGTGTATGCTAGACGGGTGAAAAGAACTTGGCACATAGCTTTATTCTTGTCCATGTGGATAGACACACGGGCGTGTGTCTAGGCCATGTGTGACACACGGCCAGCCCACGGGCGTGTGACTCAGCCGTGTGTCCCCTGCATGTTAGTATTTGAAGTCAGAATAGAACACGGACTAGTCACACGGGCGTGTGCCTAGGGCGTGTGGGATTAATCAGTGTTGGCCACGGGCTAGCTACACGGGCCTGTGTCTAGACTCTAGGCCTTGTTAAAGTAATCAGTGTGCACCACGGGTGGTAAGCACGATCGCGTGCCTTGGCCGTGGGGCATTGGCAGAATGCTGGGGTTTTAGGCACGGTTTGGGAACATGGGCGTGTGTTTCCATACACGGGCGTGTCTAATCTTGTACGGGCGTGTGAGACCTGTATAAAAGAGAAAAATTTTAAGATTGGAAAAAGTTCCGGTTTAGTCTCGAGAGCCCTCGTGTGTATGAGTAAGGCCTCGTAAGTCGAGAATGAGGTTGTTGAGATGACTTCAGAGAGTAGTTACGACGAGCCTAAGTTGCGATCAAGTGGTTTGAGTTCGGTAGCGGCTCGGGCCCAGTTCCGGTGTAGAACTCGGGTAAAGGGTGTTAAATTTAGTGGTATCAGAGCTATGGTTTAGTCGGTTCTAGGACTACCGTAGCGGGTGTAAGAGTCTAGCTATACATGCCATAAGTGTACAATGATAGTGTGGTGGTGTCTGATGATTTTAAATCTTGTTTTATATAGTATATGGATTCCAATCCATCAACTGCTGATGAAACAGCTAGTAATGCGCCGGCTCTTGCGCAAGGAACCGCGCCCGTTGAGAGTGGACCCGAGGTCAGGGGTCAAGGGGAAGAGGCATGGGAAGCCTTTCTCCAGATGATGAGTAATTAGTACTCGGACTATGTTCGAGCGAACCCTAATGCTCAACCTCCTCCACCTCCTCCTATACCTCAGCCAAATCTAGTGGCTCCTCAAGGTATGGATGTAGTGAGGATATCGAAACCCCCGGTGGATAAGATTAGGAAACACGGGGCTGAGGAGTTTAGAGCTAAGGTAGATGATGACCCAGAGAGGGCGGAGTTCTGGTTGGAGAACTAGATGAGGGTGTTCGATAAACTCTCATGTACGCCTGAAGAGAGCTTGAAGTGTGCCGTATCTTTGCTGAGAGATTCGGCATACCATTGGTGGAAGACGTTGATGTTAGTGGTCCCGAGAGAGCGGGTGACGTGGGACTTCTTTCTGGAAGAGTTTCGGAAGAAGTATATAAGCCAGAGGTTTACTGATCGAAAAAGGAAGAAATTCCTTGAGTTGAAACAAGGAAGAATGACAGTAGAAGAGTATGAGCGTGAGTTTGTTAGGCTTAGAAAATACGCTCAAGAATGTGTATCGACTGAGACCATCTTGTGTAAGAGGTTCGAAGATGGGCTGAATGAGGACATCAAACTCCTAGTGGGTATTTTGGAGTTGAAAGAATTTGTGGTATTAGTTGAGAGGGCAAGTAAGGCCGAAGAGCTGAGTTCAGAAAAGAGGAGGGCTGTGAGTGAAGCCCGAGATGCTAGAAAGAGACCGATGCGTAAGTCATACCAAGCCCAGTCAAAAAGATCCAAGGTAGTGAATCATCAGACGACGACACCAGTGGGTTATTCGCATCGAGACTTGGGCAATACTCGCTCGGGTTTGAGAGTCCAAGCCCCCTCGATGGAAAGTGTGGGCAATACGAAGAGCAAACCAGAGTGTCCAAGTTGTGGTAGATATCACACCAGAGATTTTTGGGGAAATAATTGGAAATGTTATAAGTGTGGTTCCCCTGACCACTTTATCCGTAATTGTCCCAAGAGGGATGATAAGGAAGAGAAGCAAGAAATGATACCTAGTGATATGTCTACAAGGGGTAGACCACCAAGGAACCCGAGAGGCGGGAATAGTGGTAGAGGTGCGCCCAGAGATTCTGCTGTGAGACCAGAGGGTTGGGTGCTATTCACGATCGTGAAGAAGCATCCTCCCCTGATGTGATAACGGGTACTTTTTCTCTCTTTGACACCTTTGTTCTTGCTTTAATAGATCCAGGGTCTACTCATTCTTATATTTGCATGAGATTAGCATCTAGTTTGAGTATGACCGTTGAGTCTACGGACATAGTGGTTAAGGTGTCAAACCCGTTAGGAAAGCATGTGTTAGTGGACAGAGTGTGTAAGAATTATCCTTTATTGATTGAGAATCATTGTTTTCCGGCAAACCTTATGTTGTTTCCGTTTGATGAGTTTGATTTAATCCTTGGCATGGATTGGTTGACTAACCATAGTGTCTTAGTGAACTGTGGTATTAAGTTTATTGAATTGAAATGTGAGAGTGGAGATGTGGTTCGGGTCGAATCAGGTGGACCGGATAGTCTACCAGTGATGATCTCTTCCCTAGTGGCTGAGAAATGTTTGAGAAAAGGATGTGAGTTCTATCTTGCTTTTGTGTTGAATACTCGAGAGGTTGGAGTAGAGTTTGAAACAGTGCCAGTGGTATGTGAGTATCCAGATGTATTTCCGAAAGAGTTACTCGGATTACCTCAACTGAGAGAGGTCGAGGTTGGAATTGAGTTGGTTCCGGGAACGGCACCTATTTCAATTGCTCAATATAGAATGGCACCTGTAGAGTTGAAAGAACTGAAGGTTCAGTTGCAAGAGTTGACAGATAAGTGATCACTGTGATTTCAGAGTTTTAAATTTATAAAAAGAATGATCAAACCTGGAAACTAACTATGACAACGATTTGAGGCAAGTGCACCTATCGAACAGTAGTATAGCTTAGGCAAGATCGGATTGTCGAACCCAAAGGAACCAAAAGTACTAATACTAACTTTCTTTTTATTATCTAGCCTAAAATAAGTGAAGTTGTTATTTAATCTAAATTTAACTAACTACTAAGCTAAAGATGCAAAGACAAAAGAATGAATTGGGGAAATACTTTGTTGGAAAAACTCAGGTTGATTAAGACGATACCCTTAGGAAGAATCCACCTAGACTTCACTTGTTATCTAACTCAACTGAACAGACGATTTATTCAATTGACTTGATCCGTAAGACTCCTTAATGTATATTAAACCCTCTCTCGAAGCGAATAACGTCTAACCCTAGGTTGATTAATTGAAATCTCTTTCTAATTAAAACCCCTAGAATTGCATTAACTCGATCTATGGACTCCCATATTAGGTTTCACCCTAATCCGGCAAAATCTCGTCACCCTATCTCTAGGCGCGCAATCAACTCCGCTTAATTATGCTAGATCTACTCTTAAGCAGGGACTTTTGCTCCTCCACCTAAGCACATCAAACTTGAATCAATATCCTGAAAATATTAACACAGGAATTAAGAACACATAATTAAGAACAAGTCAAATATTTATCATATAGTTCAGCAAACGATAACAAGATTCATCTAAGTTTCATCCCCTTCAGGTATCTGAAGGGTTTAGTTCATAACAATAAAAGAAAACATCTCAGAAGAAAAGATAAAACAAAACATAAGAAATCCCTAAAACCCCCTGAAGGAATTGAAAGAGAAATCTACCGTCTTGAGTAGAATTCCGGCTTCTTAAGATGGATCAACTGGCTATCTTCGAGTGTTTCCCACAAATCTGACCTTTTCGGCTCGGCTCCTTAGCCTAGCTCCCCGCCCCCTTCTAGGTTATACTTAGGATGTTTATATAGGATTTTGACATAGGTTTCTTTGCCCCTAAGTATCCTTTTCCGAGTGAAATTACTCTTTTCCACGACAGGGACACGACCATGGCACACGCCCATGTGAATCGTCTTTAGGCCGTGTTCGGACTTTAATGAGGTGACATGCCCATGTAAACCATGATCAGGCCGTGTTCTAGTCTATCAGGGAGACACAGTCGTGTTGGCTCAAGTCTAGGCCGTGTTGATTTTCACTTTGGCCCGATTTGGTCTGTTTTAAGCCCGTTTCTCGTTCTTTCCATCCTCCGGTGCTTTCCTGAGTATAAAACATGAAAAGAAAGGATTAAGAGCACCTTTTTACATAAATGAAGGGATAAATCATCCAAAAGTATGCTAAATGTGGGATTAAAATATGTTACTTTTACAGTTTATCACATACCCCCACACTTAAGCTTTTGCTTGTCCTCAAGAAAAATTCTCAACTTATAATTAAAACAAACTTTCCATGATTCAATATTCCTATCAACAATGTCTCATCATAATTCATAGATAATTTATACATGGATAATTTAACTTAAAGAGTCCTAAAGATTCAAACAATATAAGTCATAAATTTGTAGCACAAAACATAGGTGTTTCCCCTCATCTAAATAATTACCTCTGATCCAAAACCTACAAGGATTGACATCCTCACAAAAGATTCACTCAAATCACTCGAAGTGTTTAAGGTTCAGAATTAAGCACTCAAACGTCAAAACTGAAAAATTAATCCCATAGGCTTGCATGAAAATCAAATCTCCACCACTGTAATATGAGATGATGCACAAATCAAAAGGTCTTTGAAAGAGTTGTAACGGGGCTTGGGTTAAGGTGTGGGTAAAGGCTGAATTAAAGGGTTAGAATCGAGATCGACTTGAAAAATTACCTAACTAGAAACAATGAACTGAAAAATAAATAATTACATGAATTGAAACTTTGAAACTAATAATATGAGCTTCTTCTTCAATAAATAGACGTTAACTGTACAAGCTCACTTTTCATCATACTAATACTGAATTTACTTCGATTTTTTTTTAAGAACAAATCAAGTAATAATAAAGAACTTTAACAATTGAAATAAAGAACATAGTTAGGCAATTGATCAAAACAAATCTCGAAAAAAAGAGTAGTCAAGAAGAATGGTGATAACAAATACAAAGGGTTTTGGGTTAATATTAGTGGGTGAGTCAATAAAAAGGGTTGTTAGGATTAAAGGGGTTCACTAGGGGTTAATTATGAAGGTAGGCTTTTTATGGAGTAAGTGGGTTAAATCCTAGGTGCCTTTATCATTTCTGTATATCAAATCAAAGATGTGGTCTCAACATCTATAATCGAGGCAAGTTCTAGAATAACAGTTCAATGTTGACACACTCATAATCAAAAACTGAGCATGAAAAAGGATATATGCTCTTAAGGCTCAAAATCTCACAAAAATTATGGGTATTTTGATATCAACCTCGTAAATTTCAAATTTCAAAGTAATATTCAAATTCAGGTTAACAACCTAGAAAAATTTTTAATACCGAAAAATAGAATTATCATGCTTGATTCTCTAGTATCTTAGAATTTAATTATCAATGCACAATTATCAATGACTTAATCTAAAACATATCAATAAAAATCATCAATCATGGAAATTTCATTCTAATTATAATATGAGAAATTTACTTTAAGACAAGGCATAATTCAGGGATTTGAGAACAATGCAAAAAGTTTGGCACCTAATTTCAGGAATTTGAGAATAATGGAAAAAAAAGTTAGGCACCTTTTTAGGTTGTTCACCCCCCCACACTTAAGATGTACATTGCCCTCAATGTATAAAGATATATATATACAATTAAGTATAAATTCAAAAGATATGGAGAGAAGTAAAACTCCCTAAATGATGGATGAAATCCTTGCGTTAGAGGTAAAAGATAAGTTAGAGGGGTCGTTCTTTATGATGATCCTACGCTAGATGAAGAAATTGGGTAGCTCATGGAGGATTAGCCATGATATAATAATAATAATTAAAACTATACTAATTAAATAATTAAAGAAAAGCAAGCTAAAGTGAAGAAAAATAAAAAGTGAACTAAAATTAAAAGAAAAGATAAATGGACCGTAGAGTCCTTATTGTTGGGTGTGATTTCTAAGGCTGTGGATATGGTGGTGGTCGTGGTGTGATTTCCAAGCAGCCTGAAGAACCTAAAACCAAGAAACTAAAATAAAATGAGTTAAATTAAGCAGAAGAGAAGTAAAGAAAAAGAAATTGAAGCAAAAGAGAAAAACAAAATAAGAACTAAATGGCCTGAAATATCCTTGGCTCGTCGAATGATTGAAGAGGCTGGCATGAACTTATATAGATCGGTCTCCCTGAGGAGATTGTGCTTGATTCCTTCTGCTTCTTCGGCATAAGGTGTAGCTCAAGGGTTTTGGGAATGTATTGGAGAAGAAAAGTAGGGAGAGGGTTGAGAAAGAAAAGAAAAACTAAATGGGCTGAATGGGTGAGAAGAGGGAGGGGTGGGTGGTTTAAATAGAATTCTCAAGTTAGGTACATTCCCACACCCGTGTACCATGGGCATGTTAATTCACACGGCCGCCTCGCACGGCCATGTTATGCATCGTATCGGTTCTCTCACGCCCATATTTTGTTTGCCACGCCCGTGTGTAAACCACCAGTGTCGACCACAGCCGCATCGCACGGCCGTGTTGAGCGTCGTTCATGTCTCCCATGCCCATTTTACAGATTGCCACACCCGTTGGTGATAAGTCAGTGTCGCCCACAGCCGCGTCGCACGGCCGTGGCATTTTGTCGGTGCCCGTGGGGTGGTGGTTGGAGCCCGTGACTCTGAAAATTTGATTCTTTCTGACTTGTACCTCTTCTGCCATTGTCAGTATAGAGATTCTGTACCTTCACACGGCCACGGCCACGACCGTGTGTAAGGCCGTGTGGGCTGGAAATCTACAATTTTGGTTAGTTTAAAACTAGGTGTTTAAGACTAAGATAAGAGAAGAAAATAAAATGAAAACAAATACAAAAGTAATTAGGGTTAGTGCTCGGGTTGCCTCCCATGAAGCGCTCGTTTAAAGTCTTAAGCTAGACTTTCCTCGTATTCGCAACAAATCAGGGTGGTTTAAAAATTTGAATATCTTCCCTCATGCTATCAGTTCTATTTCCTTGATAAAGTTTAAGTCGAGAAGCGTTTATATTAAAAGTACCAAAAATAGGATTACATACCTCGACTGTTCTGTATGGGAAAATATTGTGTATCTCAAGAGGAATTTCTTCGTTTGTGTTTAGGTCTGATTTAATGAGGCGAGGATCTACTTTATCTAACAGTACCTGGTCTCCTATTTTGAAGTGGTTTGTTGTTCCTATGAGCTCTTCTGGGGGCTCCGTCGGTTTTACTTCGTGTGGTTCCAGTTCTTCTTTGAATTGTGTTTTCCACTCTTCTAATTTGTCAACCCTGAGGCTTCGTTCCTTATGTACTTCTTCTTTATTGTCATGGGGTCCATGATTCGGCTCAGGTTTGTAACCTTGTGGTGTTTCCTGTGGTGAAAGTTGAACAACTTGGTTATCAACTGAATTTACTTTCTCACCTTCATCAATTGTTGTCCTGGCCGAGTTAAGAGCTTGTAAACTGGTCGATTCGCCACCTACACGAAGTATGAGTTCTCCTGTACCAACATCAATTTTTGTTCTAGCAGTTGCTAAAAAGGGTCTTCCTAAAATTAAGGGAATCGAATTATCCTCATCCATGTCTAAGACAATAAAATCTACTGGGAAAACGAATTTATCAATTTTTACAAGAACATCTTCAATAATACCCCTAGGAATTCTAACAGTTTTATCAGCTAGTTGGATGCTCATCCTAGTTTGTTTGGGTTTCCCTAGACCTAGTTGTTTAAACAATTTATAAGGCATGACATTTATGCTTACCCCTAAATCAGCTAACGCATTATCAATAGGTAAACTACTAATTAAACATGGAATCGTAAAACTCCCTGGATCTTTTAATTTCTGTGGTAGTTTATTTTGCAAGATTACCGAGCACATTGCGTTTAGTTCCACGTGTGATGCCTCGTCTATCCTTCGTTTGTTCGTCAAAAGCTCTTTTAAAAATTTTCTAGAATCTGGCATCTGTGAAAGAGCTTCAAGTAACGGTAAGTTTATATGTAATTTCTTTAAAAGTTTAAGAAACTTACCGAACTGTTCCTCTGTATCATCTCTCTTCATTGCTTCGGGATAAGGAATGCGAGGTTGGTACTTTTTGATTATCGGTTTTGGCTTTTCTTGTGTTACCTCAACTTTACCCTTCTCTACCTCATTTTCTTGTATTGGATTGGGTTCATCTAACCCTATACTATCATGAGCTGTGATAGCTTGGATTTGCTCCTTTGGGTTAATCTCAGTATTGCTTGGTAGACGCCCTTGCGGTCGTTCGGAAATTATCTTTGCAAGTTGTCCAACTGTCTTAGTAAGTTCCCCAACTTGACTTTCGATCCCCTTAATTGATGCCTGTTGATTCTTAAGGGTGGTTTCAGTGTCTTGGAGACGGTTATCTATGGCTGCCATGAATTTTGTCAGCATCTCTTCAAGGTTCGGCCTCTTTTCCTATGGATAGTTTGGAAATTTTAAGGAGGTTGTTGTCTTTGAATTCCTTGATTTCCTTGACCTCCCCATGAAAAATTTGGGTGGTTCCTCCAACTTGGATTATAAGTATTACTATAAGAGTTATTATTAGATCTGAAATTATTACCTATATAGTTTATCTGCTTAAGCTTTACGTGCCGGTTGGTAGGGTGGGTACTCAGGATTTGCCACAGTTCCACTTGCGTCGCGCTACATTACTGGATGTACCTGCGAAGAACACAAACTATCAAGCTTTTTATTCATCATCTCTACCTGTGTTGATAGCATGGTTCTTTGCGTCGAGGTTGAAAACTCTGGCTGGTTTTGTTGGTTTTGTCCTTGTAACACGCCACCGATAGTTATTCAGATGACATCTCTTCAATAAACTCGTAGGTCGCTTGGAGTTACATTGTTTAGGGTTCCACCGGCGGCTGAATCAATTAGTTGCCTCGTTGAGGGGTTTACACCGTTATAGAAAGTTTGAACTTGGAGCCACAAGGGTAAACCATGGTGCGGACACCTTCTCAAGAGATCCTTGTATCTCTCCCATGCGTCGTATAATGTTTCTAAATCCACCTGCACAAAAGAAGAGATATCATTCCATAAGTTGGCCATTTTGGCCTGTGGGAAATATTTTAATAAAAACTTTTCGGTCATTTGAACCCATGTAGTGATTGACCCTCGTGGTAACGAGTTTAACCACTATTTAGCTTTATTCCTTAATGAAAAGGGAAATAACCGAAGATGGATGGCATTATCAGAAACGGCATTTATTTTGAAGGTATCACAGAACTTTAAAAAAATTAGCTATATGAGTATTTGGGTCTTCGTCCTGTAAACCATCAAATTGAACAAATTGTTGAATCATTTGTATAGTGTTAGGTTTTAATTCAAAATTATTAGTAGCTATAGCAGGCCTAGCAATACTTGATTCTGCTCTTGTTAAATGAGGTTTAGTATAATCATACATAGTACGCAGAGCATTATTTTCTGCCACATCTTGTGGTGGTGGATTAGTCTCGTCCATCCCTTCAGTAGGATTGGATCTGCCTTCTTGCTCTTTTTCTGTGTAATTTAGAGCTCGCCTAATTTCTCTGCGATTCTTACGAGCGGTAGCTTCAATATCACTGTCGTATACTAGTGGTCCTCTCGGGTTCCTTCTAGTCATAAACTAGAGGTACCTGCTAAGAAAAGAAAGAAATAAAAATTTAGCAAAATTAAAAAAAAATAAAAATAAAAAAATAAAAAAATATTGCGGAAAATAATGGCTAAAGTATTAAAAATAGAGCTTTCTTAATATTTTAGTTCCCCGACAATGGCGCCGAAAACTTGATCGCTATGATTTTAGAGTTTTAAATTTATAAAAAGAATGATCGAACCTGGAAACTAACTATGACAACGATTTGAGCCAAGCGCACCTATCGAACAGTAGTATAGCTTAGGCAAGACCGGATTGTCGAACCTAAAGGAACCAAAAGTACTAATACTAACTTTCTTTTTATTATCTAGCCTAAAATAAGTGAAGTTGTTATTTAATCTAAATTTAACTAACTACTAAGCTAAAGACGCAAAGACAAAAAGAATGAATTGGGGAAATACTGTTGGAAAAACTCAGTTGATTAAGACAATACCCTTAGGAAGAATCCACCTAGACTTCACTTGTTATCAAACTCTGAACCATACGATTTATTCACTTGACTTGATCCGTAAGACTCCCTAATGTATATTACACCCTCTCTCGAAGCGAATAACGTCTAACCCTAGGTTGATTAATTGAAATCTCTTTCTAATTAAAACCCCTAGAATTGCATTAACTCGATCTATGGACTCCCATATTAGGTTTCACCCTAATCCGGAAAAATCTTGTCATCCTATCTCTAGGCGCGCGGTCAACTCTGCTTAATTATGCTAGATCTACTCTTAAGCAGGGACTTTTGCTCCTCCACCTAAGCACATCAAACTTGAATCAATATCCAGGAAATATTAACACAAGAATTAAGAACACATAATTAAGAACAAGTCAAATATTTATCATAGAGTTCAGCAAACGATAACAAGATTCATCTAAGTTTCATCCCCTTCAGGTATCTGAAGGGTTTAGTTCATAACAATAAAAGAAAACATCCCAGAAGAAAAGATAAAATAAAACATAAGAAATCCCTAAAACCCCCTGAAGGAATTGAAAGAGAGATCCGCCGTCTTGAGTAGAATTATGGCTTCTTAAGATGGATCAACTGGCTATCTTCGAGTGTCTCCCACAAATCTGACCTTTTTGGCTCGGCTCCTTGGCCTAGCTCCCCGCCCCCTTCTAGGTTATACTTAGGGTGTTTATATAGGCTTTTGAAATAGGTTTCTTTGCCCCTAAGTATCTTTTTCCGAGTGAAATTGCTCTTTTCCATGACAGGGACACGGCCATGGCATACGCCCGTGTGAATCGTCTTTAGGCCGTGTTCAGACTTTAATGAGGTGACACGCCCGTGTAAATCGTGATCGGTAGTGTTCTAGTCTATCGTGGAGACACGGCGTGTTGGCTCAAGTCCAGGCCGTGTCGATTTTCACTTTGGCTCGATTTGATCCGTTTTAAGCCTGTTTCTCATTCTTTCCATCCTCCGGTGCTTTCCTAAGTATAAAACATGAAAAGAAAGGATTAAGAGCACATTTTTACATAAATCAAGGGATAAATCATCCAAAAGTATGCTAAATGTGGGATTAAAATTTGTTACTTTTACGATTTATCAATAAGGGTTTTGCAAGACCGAGCTACTCACCGTGGGGTGCTCTGGTATTATTCGTGAAGAAGAAAGATGGGTCTATGAGGTTGTGTATAGACTATAGACAACTAAACAAGGTGACGGTGAAGAATAAGTATCCTTTACCAAGGATTGATGATCTTTTTGATCAACTGAAGGGAGCTACAGTGTTCTCCAAGATAGACTTGAGGTCTGGCTATTATCCGCTACGAGTGAAAGAGCAAGATGTGTTGAAAACTGCATTTCGAACAAGGTATGGCCATTATGAGTTTTTGGTTATGCCGTTTAGTTTGACGAATGCACCTGCGATTTTTATGGATCTGATGAACCGTGTTTTCAGACCATATGTGGACAAGTTTGTAGTTGTCTTTATTGACGACATATTGATCTATTCTAGGGATGAGAACGATCATGAAGAGCATTTGAGAATTGTCTTGCAAACTTTGAGAGATAAGCAGTTGTATGCTAAGTTTAGCAAGAGTGAGTTTTGGCTCCGAGAGGTCGGATTCCTAGGACACATGGTGTCAGATGATGGTGTCAGAGTTGACCCGAGTAAGATATCAGCTATTGTGGATTGGAAACTGCCGAGGAACGTGTCTGGAATTAGAAGTTTCTTGGGATTAGCAGGATATTACAGATGTTTCGTAAAAGGGTTCTCTGTGATTGCCACCCCGATGATGAAACTATTGCATAAAGATGTCAAGTTTGAATGGACTAAGACATGTCAACAGAGTTTCGAGAGATTTAAAACATTGTTAACTGAGGCACCGGTTTTAGTTCAACCAGAATCGGGGAAAGAGTTCGTGGTTTACAGTGGTGCGTCGTTTAATGGTCATGGTTACGTGTTGATGCAAGAGGGGGAGGTAGTCGCTTACGCCTTGAGATAACTAAAATCGCACGAGAAGAATTATCTGACTCATGATTTGGAGTTAGTGGCAATTGTTTTTGCGTTAAAGATTTGGCGACATTACTTGTATGGTGAGAAGTGCCAAATCTTTACAGATCACAAGAGATTAAAGTATTTGATGGATCAGAAGGATCTGAATGAGAGCAGATGGTGGCTTGAGTTGTTGAAAGATTATGAGTTAGTCATTGACTACCACAGGAAAAGCGAATGTGGTTGCGGATGCCCCGAGTAGGAAATCCTTGTATGCTCTAAGAGTTATGAGCACGAGTTTAGCATTATCGGCGATGGTGCTATTTTGGCGAGTTGAGAGCTAAGCGCTATTTGTTCAACAAATATGTGAGGCTCGGAGAAATGATGATGAGATGCAAGCTAAGATAGCTAAGTGCGGATTAGAAAGTGATTCGATTTTCTAGTGGATTTGAATGGTTGTCCGACGTATCGTGATGTAAATTTGTGTTCCTAAAGATAAGGAGTTGATTCAAAAGGTTTTGCATGAGGCCCACAAAGGATGTTTGTCGATTACATCAGGCGGTATGAAAATGTACAACGACTTGAGGAAGTTGTATTAGTGGGCCAGGTATGAAAAGAGATATTTGAGTTTGTGACAAAGTGTCCGATTTGCCAGCAGTGAAGGTGAGCATCAAGTGCCTTTGGGATTGCTTGACCAATAATGGTACCGAATGGAAGTGGGATCGGATTACCATGGATTTTGTAGCGGGGTTGCCGATGACTCAGAAAGAGAGATCTTTGTGTGGGTTGTTGTGGATAGATTGAAGAAGTCGGCTCACTTTATTCCAATGCGTGTTGATTATTCACCGGATAAGTTAATTTGAGTTGTATGTGGTTGAGATAGTCGATTGCATGGTGTACTGTGTCTATTATATCGGATAAAGATCCGAGGTTTACTTCGAGATTTTAGAAGAAGTTGCAAGAGGCCATGGGTACGAGATTGAATTTTAGTACTGCGTTCCATCCACAAACCGATGGTCAGTCTGAAAGAGTGATTCAAGTTCTAGAAGATATGCTTCGATGCTGTGTGTTAGAATTCGAAGGTAGTTGGGAGAGATATCTACCTTTGGTCGAATTCGCCTATAATAATAGTTATCAGTCGAGTATACAGATGGCACCGTATGAGGCTTTGTATGGTCGTAAGTGTCGGACTCCTTTGTATTGGACCAAGCTTAGTGGAAAGCGGGTCTATGGGGTCGATTTAGTGAAAGAAACTGAAGAGAAGGTGAAAGTAATCCGCAATAGTCTGAGAGCTGCTTCGGACCGATAGGAGTCACACGCAGATTTGAAAAAAAAAAGAAATTGAGTTTGAAGTGGGCGACAAAGAGTTTTTGAAAGTGTCCCCGTGGAAGAAGATTATGAGATTTGGACAAAAAGGGAAATTGAGTCCAAGGTTCATAGGGCCGTATGAGATTATAGATAGAATTGGGCCTGTAGCATACCGATTGGCTTTGCCGGTAGAGTTGGAAAAGATTCATAATGTGTTCCTGTGTCGATGTTGCAACGGTATCGCTTCGATCCTTCACATGTGATTCCTTCGACAGAAATTGAGATAAGACCGGATATGTCTTATGAAGAGGATACAATTAAGATATTGGCTCGGGAAGTGAAACAGTTGAGAAATAAGAACATAGCACTAGTGAAAGTGTTATGGCAGAAACATGGTGTGGAAGAGGCTACGTGGGAAACGGAAAAAGCTATGAGAGAGCAACATCCAAACCTCTTTACTGGTAAGATTTTCGGGGGCGAAAATCTCTAAAGGAGGGAGAGTTGTAACATCCCGGTTTAGGGCCTAGTCGGAATAGTGGTGCGAGACCATAAATCCGAGGGTTATAAGTGAGTTTTTGAGGTTTATGCATGTATGCATGCTAGTGTAAAAGTTTCATGAAGCAATTTTGTGAAATTGTGGTTGAATTGTCCAAAAGTACTAAATTGCAAAAGTTGCAAAATGTGTGTTTCTACAAGCTATATGTGTGAAATAGCTTTAGATTGTTAATTAGAGGTCCTTAATGAGCAATTTTCTGAATTTTTAATTTTTGGACAAAAATGGGCATGGATGTGTTAAAATAGAAAGTTTATCAAAAAGGGCATTTTGGTCATTTAACAAATAAGTGATTAAAAAGGAGAAAAGATGACAAAATCATGCTCATCTTTTTCCCCTCATTGCCAAAAAATTGAAGGAAGCCATAGCTAGGGTTCTTCAATTTTTCAAGCTTGCTAGTAAGTGCATGTATGACATGTATGACATGCATGTATTTTGTTGTTTTATGGAAGATTATGAATGCTTGATGTAGTAGAAACATCCTTTCTTAAGTGATTTTCCATGAAAATGCATGTAGGGACTTGATTGTGAAAATCTTATGTTTGGTCATACATGTGTGTTTTTGTGAGTATTGATGATAGCTTTAGTTGAATAAGTGGTTCGACTAAGCATGAAAGGCTAGAAAGTTGAATAAAAATCACTTTACGAACCTTGGGGCTAAAGTGTAAATATGAGGAAGTTTAGGGGCAAAATAGTAATTTTGCTAAAGTACGAGATGTGGTCAATTTAGTCAATGTATGTATTGAATAAGCTGATTTATTCATTATAGATCAAGAAAGATGAAGCCCGGATCGAAACCGAGGCAAAAGCAAGGTGGTGGACTAAATTGCAAGTCTCAATACTTTTGAGTATCGAGGTAAGTCTATGCATAAACAATGCATTCATACTTACAATTTGTTGATGATAGCTAGTGTGTAGCTTGTTCGAGATTGATTGAGAACCTATGTGGTCCAAGTAGAATGAATGTAGTAGAATTGTGAATGGATGTTTAATTGAGTAAGTAGACATGTGAATGAGTAGTGATAATGCTAGATGGTAGGCTAAGTGCGATACCATCCTAATGCATATTGACGATGAGTGGCTATGTGCGATGCTATCGTGAGGTATATCGTTTAGTGGGCTAAGTGAGAAACCCCTATGATTACCTTTGTGGTAGGCTAAGTGCGATACCACCTTATTAATCGATTGTGGTGTGCTAAGTGCGAAACCACCGAGACATTTCTTTGTGTGGGTTAAGCGTGTGGATTAGCCATGTGATTGCATTATTGAGTAAAATAGTTGTGTGGATGAATTATTAAGTTAATTAGGTGTATGGATGAATTATTGAGAAATAATGATGTGTTGTATATTGTGTAAATGTGACACTTTGAATGCGGGGGTGCATTTAGATGGTTATGAGTATGTGACTCATGATATGTTGGAAATGTAGTAGCGATAGAAAGAGTAAGCATAGTTGTTCATTACTTTTGGTAGTATAATGCTAATTGTTGTTTAGCTTATACTATGATGCTAATTGTTTATGTGTAAACTTACTAAGCTTAAAGCTTACTCCCTTTCTTTTCCCTTGTCTTATAGAGTAAAAGTGTTGAATCGAGATACGAGGATCAATTGGAAGATCGCCCACACTATCAGCACACTTTGGTACATGAGACTCAATGTTTTGTATATGGCTTGTATAGGGGCTAGACAAGTTAGTGAATTTTGTTGTAAATGGCTAAGATGTGTTGGCCTTTAGATGGATAGCTTATTTTGTATAATGCCATGGTTGTTGGCTATTACATTATATGAAAGAAAGATGCAGTTTTCTATGTGAGATTGCACTTCAATTTGAGTTGATTATGATTGTGTTAGATGAGTATATGTTGTGTATGCTAGAGGGGTGAAAAGAACTTGGCACATAGATGTATTCTTGTCCATGTGGATAGACACACGGGCGTGTGACTAGGCCATGTGTGACACATGGCCAGCCCACGGGCATGTGACTCAGCCGTTTGTCCCCTGCATGTTAGTATTTGAAGTCAGAATAGACCACGGACTAGTCACACGGGCGTGTGCCTAGGGCGTGTGGGATTAATCAGTGTTGGCCACGGGCTAGCTACACGGGCGTGTGTATAGACTCCAGCCCGTGTTAAAGTAGTCAGTGTGCACCACGGGTGGTAAGCACGGGCATGTGCCTTGGCCGTGGGGCATTGGCAGAATGCTGGGGTTTTAGGCACGGTTTGGGAACATGGGCGTGTGTGTCCATGCACGGGCGTGTGAAACCTGTATAAAAGAGAAAAATTTTAAGATTGGAAAAAGTTCCGGTTTAGTCTCGAGATCCCTCGTGTGTATGAGTGAGGCCTCGTAAGTCGAGAATGAGGTTGTTGAGATGACTTCAGAGAGTAGTTACGACGAGCCTAAGTGGCGATCAAGTGGTTTTAGTTCGGTAGCGCCTCGGGCCCGGTTCCAGTGTAGAACCCGGGTAAGGGGTGTTACACCCTTTCTCAATTAAGCATCAAAACAATCAAATTTTAAAACAAAATTTTCACACCAACAAATTCACACATTCAAAACACAGAAACTAATATTTAAAATTTTTTCTGACTCAGATTCTTGGTCCCGAAACCACTGTTCCGATTAAGGTCAAAATCGGACTGTTATAACTCTCCCCCCTTAGAGATTTTCGTCCCCGAAAATCTTACCGTGAATAGGTTTGGATAACGTTCTTTCATTGAATTCTCAAGCTCCCAAGTTGCTTCCTCGATTCCGTGCTTAAGCCAAAGCACTTTTACCAATGATATTTTCTTGTTTCGCAACTCTTTCACTTCACGAGCCAGAATACGGACCGGTTCTTCCACATAAGTTAAATTCGACTGTATATTAACCTCTGATGGACTAATCACATGAGAAGGGTCAGATCTATACCGTCGGAGCATCGACACATGAAAAACATTGTGGATCTTTTCTAGTTTGGGTGGCAATAATAATCTATACGCAACCGGCCCAATCCGCTCCAAAACCTCATATGGTCTAATAAATCTTGGACTCAATTTGCCTTTGTGACCAAATCTGAGTATTTTCTTCCACGGCGAGACTTTCAAAAACGCTCGATCACCAATCTGATACTCTATATCTTTACGTTTTAGGTCTACATATGATGTCTGACGATCTAACGCTACTTTCAAACTTTCACGGATCACTTTCACTTTCTGTTCGGTTTATTTAACCAAATCAACTTCGTATATCTTGTTTTCCCTGAGCTCAGTCCAATATAAAGGTGTACGACATTTTTGACCATACAAAGCTTCATAAGGTGCCATTTTGATACTGGATTGAAAACTATTATTGTACGCAAATTAAATCAAAGGCAAGTTTCGTTCCCACATACCCTCGAACTCGAGAACACAACATCTCAACATATCCTCAAGTATTTGAATAATTCTCTCGGATTGACCATCCGTCTGAGGGTGAAAAGCTGTGCTAAAATGCAATTTAGTACCTAATGGATCTTGCAGTTTCTTCCAAAACCGCGATGTAAACCTCGGATCTCTATCCGAAACAATAGAAATAGGTACTCCATGTAATCGTACAATCTGAGAAATGTACAATTCAGCTAGCTTTTCGAGCGAGTAATCTGTACGGACCGGAATAAAGTGAGCCGACTTCAATCTATCAACAATAACCCGATTGCATCTTTCTTGCTCGGTGTCATGATAATCCGTAATCTGAAATCCATCGTGACTCGATCCCATTTCCTTTCGGGTATCATAATCGGTGAAGTAATCCGATGGCACCGATGTTCGGCTTTTACTTGCGACATATCAAAAATTTCGACACGAAATCTAAAATATCTCGTTTCATACCGTGCCACCAGTAATGTTGTCTCAAATCATTATACATTTTTGTGCTGGCGGGTGAATAGACAATTTACTATTATGAGCTTCATTACAAATCATTCGAATCAACTCAGGATCCTTTGGTACACATATTCGGTTTCTGAACCACAAACATCCCTCAGCATCAATCTGAAATTCTGGGTCAGCATTAATCAAGTTATCATCAACCTTCTGAGCTTCGCAAATCTGCTGAACAAATAATGGTCTCGCTTTCAATTCTGCTATAATCGCACCATCGTCAGTCATAGCCATATCTGCGTTCATCGTACGTAGAGCAAACAGTGATTTTCGGCTTAGGGCATCGGCAACCACATTAGCCTTTCCCGGGTGATAATCAATCACAAGCTCGTAGTCTTTTAATAATTCCAACCATCGTCGTTGTCTCAAATTCAGATCCTTCTGAGTCATTAAGTACTTTAGGCTTTTGTGATCGGAATAGACATGGCATTTTTCACCGAATAGAAAGTGGCGCCATATCTTCAGAGCAAAAACTATAGTGGCTAATTCGAGATCGTGCGTCGGATAGTTCTTTTTGTGCGGTTTTAATTGTCTCGAGGCGTAGGCTACAACCTTACCCTCCTGCATCAAAACACAGCCCAAACCATTCAAGAATGCATCACTGAAGATAACAAACTCTTTACCCGACTCTGGCTGAACAAACACTGGAGCTTCAGTCAATAAAGCTTTCAATTGATCGAAACTCTTCTGGCACCTTTCCGTCCACTCGAATCTAACATCTTTCTGAAGTAACTTTGTCATCGGAGTTGCAATCATTGAGAAACCTTTCACGAAGTGTCTATAATAACTTGCAAGTCCCAGGAAACTCCGAACTTCAGAAATATTTCGCGGCGGTTTCCAATCAAGTATAGCTGAAATCTTATTCGGATCAACCCGAATACCTGATGCCGAAATAACATGCCCCAGGAAACCAACTTCACTTAACCAAAACTTACATTTACTAAATTTCGCGTACAACTGCTTATCACACAAAATTTGTAACACAAGTCTCAAGTGTTCGGCATGCTCGGTTTCGTCACGCGAATAGATCAGAATGTCATTTATAAACACAACTACAAACCAATCCAAATATGGTCTGAATACCCGATTCATCAAATCCATGAAAACAGCAGGGGCATTAGTGAGTCCGAACGACATCACTAAGAACTCGTAATGGCTGTATCTCGTTCGGAAAGCAGTCTTAGGCACATCAGAGTCTCTAACTCGCAACTAATAATAACCTGATCTTAAATCAATCTTCGAAAATACTGAGGCTCCCTTAAGCTGACCGAATAAATCATCAATGCGCGGCAATGGGTAATTATTCTTTATGGTCACTTTATTGAGCTGTCGGTAGTCGATACACATTCTCAAAGTTCTTGTAACATCCCAAAATAGGGGTTATTTGTGATTGAATTATTTTTCTTGTATTTGAATTTACGTGATATTATTAAGTGATGATATAAGGCTTAATTAGGGGTCTTGAGTAAGCTCGGTTTAGTAGAATAATTCTTAGTATGGCTTATTTAAAGAAGAGGATTAAATGAGCTTAGCACTTAAGTTAATTTAAGTAGCAATAAGTGACAAGATGAGTGCATGGCAAGTTGGTAATGGCGCATGGAGTTTAGCTTGAGGGGAGAGGTTCGAATCCCTTAAATAGCATTGGGACAACTTTTATTTTTGCTTTGGTATGGTAAGTGTCGGCCAAGGATAATTAAGGTAAGGGTTGACCATGTTATTTTTTTGGTTAGAAGACTATAGGTTTAAGGCAAGTATTAACTTATGGAAGGGAATCAAGTAATTAAGGAAAATATGGAGACATGGGGCTAGTATCA
This sequence comes from Gossypium sturtianum, assembly GCA_025698515.1. NCBI lineage: Eukaryota > Viridiplantae > Streptophyta > Magnoliopsida > Malvales > Malvaceae > Gossypium > Gossypium sturtianum. The sequence goes on from CM046952.1 coordinate 97,794,313, forward strand.
AGGAAAACGTTTTGGAAAGAAATCCTATGCCTTTATGCCATGAACTTGGGCGGCATTGTGGCTAAGGAGGAGTTTTGGCCGAATATGCTAGTGTTGGTAAGGCTTAGGAAGATTTTTGGTCATTTCTTTCATTTGGTGCAAAAGTTGCAAAACAATTCTCTCTCAAACTCTTTTCTTTCTAGCCGAATTTTACCATTTGCTAAGCTTAATACTTTTTGACCATTTGGTCATTTTATGCTCAATTTCTATTTTCTTCATCTCAATCTCTCAAAACCGAAACCTTCATCAACCTTTTGTTCTCCCATTTGTTTTGATTAAACATCAAAACCTCCTATACTTACTTCTTGCCGAAACTCTATTTCTTCTCCTATTCTTATCTTTTTGTCATAAAGCCGAATATACCTCTTTGTTGTGCCGAAAATATTCTTCTCCTATCTTGATCAACTTTGGCGAATATTGAAGGTAAGATAGTTATCATCGGGACTTCTCTAGAAATTGGTTTTGGTAAGGTGGTAAGGTTTATTTGAAGGATTATTATTTTAAGTTTCGTTTAAGCCGAAGGCTAATAAACCTTATTGATGATGGTTGATTGTAGGGAAGTGAGGCCCGATTCTTTTAGGAGTGTGTTGGATAAGTGTTGAAGGCTTTGGGTAAGATTTTAGGTTCACAAGGAACCTTTCTCAATTATTTTGGTTTGGCCGAATAGGCCATGGTTCTAATATTCATTTTTGGCCGAATATAGGGGCAAGAATACTTGTGTGGCCGATTTGTCTATTCGGGATTTAGAACTCTTTTTGGTGCAGTGTGTATACATACACATCTTATAACTTTTAATATGCTAAGTGTTATTTTATGCCTAAACGTTTTGTGTAGACATGGATGTAATACCTTCATGGTATTAACAAGGATTTAGGTAAGTTCTTATTACTATGTGATTATTATTTGATGCTTTTGGGAAGCATGACACATTTAGTATGTGTATTATTTGATATATGGCTTATGAAAAATCGATTGGATGTTGTTAAATAAATCTATTAACATGATTTGTGGTACATGCATATAAATGATTGTTATGGGTTGATGAGAGGAGAGGCGGTGATATTCGTGTCGACGGACACCGGTGTTTTGGTAACACATCGTGACTACGGTCACGGAGGTTTGGTACCTCCAGAGGTTTGGCACCTCATAGCGACTTGTCCACGTGGTTAATACCACCGTGGGTTGGCCCCACTTTGAGATATGGGATTATGCGCGGTGATTTGGTATCACACGATGGGTTGGCCCCATCACTTGATTTGTGACTTCGGTCACGGTGTTTTAGTAACACAATTGTGTCTTGGACACGAGAGATTTGGTATCTCCGGTGATTTGGTATCACATTTGTGACTATCGTCACGGTGGTTTAGCACCACCGGTGGTTTGGTACCACACGGGGTAGAAAGGCGTTTGGATGGTTAGGTTGGGTGCATTTTAAACTTATGCATGTTAATGGGTTATGATTTGTGTATGTTATTGCACTAAACCGGGAAGGGTTACACATTGAGTCTTGGTGACTCACCTTCTCCTTTAATTTTTCAGGTGATTCGTAGACCACGGGTGAGGAGCCGGATGGACTCGAGGTGGCCATGCAAAGTGGAGACTTTTAATAAATGAATTTTGGATTTTATTTATCTTTCTTTTAGGTTTATGTTGCTTATTTGTAATAAGGCCTCCTAGTATGATTTCATTATTCTTTGCGTGTTTGAATGTTTGGTTTAAACTACTTGATGATGTTAAAACGCTTGCACATGTTTTCTCAAATTAAGCGCAAAATGTTTTAAAGTACCATCGGGTACATTCGAAATTTGTAAACAACTCGACTCAACAAATATTTTAAGTTTGGTTTTAACAAAGAAAATTTAAATTGAAAGGCATTTCGACTAATTTCAAAATCGGTTTTAAAATGATTTTCAAAATCTTGTCTCTGTAGCAAACCAAATTCGGTCATATTGTTTGGGCGGGTTTGGGGTGTTACAAAATTGCTATCGAGCCCAGTTCAAAGCTGGTGTGGGGGCCCAAGGCCCAAAAATGTTTTAGTAGGCCTTTTAAAAAAAAAAATTTTTGTTTTTTTAATAAGCATGGCACCGAGTCTCCTGCACCAACTTTTGCCCAAGTAAGTATCTCTGATTTTTGTATGAATTATATTACAGTAGAAGGGTAGGAAGCATGGGGCGTAGATAGTGATAGTATTTTAAACTTTAGGACTAGTTTACCCCAAATAAAGACATAAGACTTTAAAAGCCTAATTAAACCAACCTTCGACCAAGTCGCCCAGTTAGGGTGTGGTAACCTTGGTGCGCATGTCTAGGATTGGATCCGAAGAGCTTGGTACTTAGCGGTCCTCGTGACTCACCTCCTCTTCGCGGGATTCCTACAGTGCGTAGCTTCGGTTCACCCTAACCAAGAGGACTTCGGTCATAGGCAAAATCCAAAATAAAACCCGAAGGGATTAACCATGTTTTAAGGAAAACTTCGGTTTAAAATCATTAAATTATTTTTTGATGGTAGGACAAATTTATCTTGAAAATTTTCAAAATATCTCGATTTGTTAAAGTTTTCAAATTTCTTGGTTTATTACAAAAATACCCTTTAGGAAAAAAAAATGACGAAAATACCCACAGGTTAGAAAGCGACAATAATGCTGAAGAGAGTGCATAGGTGTGAAAGGTATAGGGAATGGATGTATTATTATGTGTAAACCAAGATAGAAGACTTAAAACCTTGTTTGATCGAAAGAATCTCTATTAAACTCTTTTCATAAAATTTCTTCGCGGATAATCAAGTGAAACATGTACTAATTCATAAAAATTTCCTAATCAGATTAAAGCGCGATAGTTAGAATGAGCTTTAGAGGGCGTGGCCGTCGTGGGCGCGGAGGGTAGGATGGCCGTGCTCCGAACACAGTCGGGTCGGGTCAAGGATCGAGAATGAGATACCGCCACCACCACCCCCAACCTTTGGAGTGAAGAGCGAGGATCGGACGGGTGACGATGCTATGTCACAAGCGATGCTACGGGTTACGGAAAGGGTAGCTGGAATTGGTGGAGGTGGAGGAGCTCGGAAGTCGGTTCTGAGAGACTTGAGCTAACGGAGCTGAATTTTTCCGAGGTGTGTGCAGTGTAGCGCCCAATCTGATCGAGTATTGGTGGAATCGACCAAAAGAATCATGGATGAGATAGATTTGACAAATGAGGAGAAACGAAAGGAGCGGTGTCGCTTCTCAAGGATGAGTCATATCGATGGTGGCTCACGGTCCGAGATGGTGCTACGGCGATGATCTCACTTGGGAGTACTTCAAAGCGCATACCGAAAGAAGTATGTTGGCTCAAGCTACATTGGCGCTCAAAGGAAAGCTTTTAGGGGGTTAGTGCAAGGGAATAAGTCCGTCTCGGAGTATGAAGCGGAATTCCTAAAGCTGAGTCGTTATGCTCGAGGAATAGTGGCATCGGAACATGATCGTTGTGTTCGTTTTGAAGACGGACTTAGAGACGAGTTAAAGGTCATGATTGCTCCACAAAGAAGAACGTGAGTTTCTTTGTCTTGGTGGAGAAGGCCAAGGTAGCCGAAGGAATCAAGGAGTCCGCTAGCAAAGTTATGATAGGAGCAAGTGAAGAGAGGCTTTGGATTATGCAGGTCGGTGGTAATGTTCGAGAAAAGATTTAGGCGAGTGGGTCAAATCGGCGAGGAGGTCCACAAATGCTAATCAAAGACCGCCCAGTGTAACCGTTGTGGAAAGTTTCATTGGGGTGAATGTTGGACCGGAGGGAAAGGATGTTTCGAGTGTGGTTCGCTAGAACATCGTGTGAGGACTCGTCGTAAGCAAGCTAGGAATCGATGCGAAGGTCAAGGTCGTGCCCGATTCGAAAAGGAGGGACCCGGCACCGCAGAGGTCGTGGTTATGGTAGAGGTGGTTATGGCTCTAGTGGAGGTCATGGGAGCGGTGGGCGAGGTATTGGCAACACGGAGGCTAGGCGGCTGGTTTGGTGTATCTTTGAGGCGTCGTGAGGAAGGAGACGCACGGACGTTATAACCGTGACGTTTTTAATTTTTGGTGTTCCATATCTTTGCCTTGATAGATGTGGGTTCGGCGCACTCTTACGTTGCTAGTAGTATAGTTGAGACCATGAGTTTAGTTCAGGGACGCTTCTAAGAGGATGACTGTACTTAGTCCTTTAGGTCACTCTGTAGAAGTAGATAAGTCAGATAGAGATATACCCCTAGAACTCCAAGGGTAGTGTTTGTAGCCGATCTGATGGAACTGCGCCGTTTGAGGAGTTCGATCGATTCTTGGGATGGATTTGGTTGGTCAAGTACCAAGCAAGTTTGGATTGTGCCGCTAAAGCGCATGGTTTTGAAGACGGTTGAAGGTGAAGAAGTGGTCATGATAGGTAATAGGAGAGATTATCTATCCAGCGTGGTATCTGCGTTGAAAGCGATGCTGATGGTCGGGGAAGGGTCGTGAGGCGTTCGTAGTTCATGTGTGTGCTTTGGAAGCTAAGGAGTCTTACGTGGGAAATGTTCAAAGCGTAAAGGAATTTGTTGACGTATTTCTGAAGAACTTAGGGATTGCCTCCGGATCGTGAAGTCGAATTTGGTATAGATCTATTACAGAGGCAGCGCCGGTGTCTATAGCTCCATATAGGATGGCACCAAGGAATTGATGGAATTGAAGGCTTAGATACAAGAGTTGTTGGATCGAGGTTTCATTCGACCAAGTGTTTCACCTTGGGGAGCGCCAGATTTTTGTCAAGAAGAAGGATGGTGCGATGCGGATGTGTATAGACTACCGCCAGCTTGAATAAGTGACGATTAAAAACAAGTATCCTTTGCGAGGATAGATGACTTGTTTGATCAAATTTGAAAAAGGGGCTGCGGTTTTCTCTAAGATTGATTTAAGATGCGGATATCATCAATCGAAGGTGAAAGAGGCTGATATCCATAAGGCGGCATTTCGTACTTTCGGTATGGACACTACGAGTTCTGGTGATGCCGTTTGGTTTGACTAATGCACCAGCGGCTTTCATGGACATGATGAATAGGGTATTTCAACGGTTTTGGATCGGTTTGTTGTGGTCTTTATAGATGATATTTTGGTGTATTCGAAGTCGGAAGAGGAGCATGATGCGCATTTGCGAGTGGTGTTCTGCAGTTCGAGGAAAAGCGGTTGTATCACGAAATTTAGTAAGTGCGAAGTGCGGCAAGGAGGTGACTTTCTTGGGTCACGTTGTTTTACCGAGAGGATTAGAGTGGATCCTCGAAAGATTGAGGCGATGTTAGATTGGAAGCCGCCTAAATCTGTGGGCTGAAATTCGGAGTTTTCTAGGTGCAGCGGGGTATTACAGAAGATTTGTGGAAGGATTTTCTTTGATTGCCGCAGATGACCAAGTTGTTGAGAAAAGGAGTTCCATTTGTGTGGACCGAGGAGCGGCAAGAAAGTTTCGACAAATTGAAGAAGATTACATGAAGCTCGGTTTTGATTCAACTTTGAGGTAGGCAAGGAATTCACGGTTTATTGCGATGCATCACATATTGGTTTGGGATGCGTCTTTGATGCAAGAAGGAAAGGTAGTGGCTTATGCATCTCGGCGATTGAGACCACATGAGGCTAATTATCCGACTCATGACTTGGAGTTAAGCGGTGTAGTCTTCGCTTTGAAGATATGGAGGCACTATTTATGCGGAGAGAAGTCGATAGTTTATACGGATCACAAGAGTCTTAAGTATCTCTTGACTCGGAAGGATTTGAATTTGAGGCGGCGTAGATGGATTGAGCTATTGAAGGACTACGATTGTTCGATCGAGTATCATCCCGGTAAGGCTAACGTGGTGGCGAATCGTTGAGTCGTAAGGTTGTATCGGATTTAAGATCGATGTTTGCTCGACTTAGTCCGTTCGATGATGGGAGTCTTTTGGCGTAATTGCAAGTCAAGCCGACTTGGTTAGATCGAGATTAAGGAGAAGCGGTTAGAGGATGATGGTTTGAATGATCGGAGGTTGCAAGTCCGAATGGTGGATTAGAGGATTTTAGTCTGTCCAGTGATGGAGTTTTGTGCTTTAAAGGAAGAGCTTGTATGCGAAGGATGTGGAGTTGAGACAAAGGATTCTTCGGGGCCTTTATAGCAGCCCATATGCTATGCATCCTGGAGGTAGCAAGATGTATCGGGATTTGAGAGAGCAATTTTGGTGGCAGTGCGAAGCGGGAAATGGCGAGTTCGTGGGTAAGTGTCGACGTGTCAACAAGTCAAGGCTGAACATCGATTTGCCATCCGTTTACTTCACCGGTGAAGATTCCTCGGTGGAAGTGGGAGAGATCACCATGGACTTTGTCGGTGGATTACCTCTTACGCCTAGCAAGAAGAATTCATTTGGGTGATTGTGGATCGTCGACTAAATCGCGCATTTCATACCGTAAGGGTAGATTATTAACCAGAGGTTAGCTAAGTTATATGTAGCCGAGATAGTGAGATTGCATGGTGTGCCGATATCGATTATCTCGGATAGGGATCCGAGTTTACATCGAGGTTTTGGAGAGCGTTGCATCAAGCTTTGGAGTGCGAGATTGGACTTGGCCTGACTTTTCATCCGCAATCCGACGGACAATCGGAGAGAGTGATTCGAGATCTTAGAAGATATGCTCGAGAGGTTGTGTTACGGACTTGATGGCGGTTGGGAGGAGTATCTACCGTTGGCGGAATTCGCTTATAACAATAGTTATCAGCGAGTATCCAAATGGCTCCATATGAAGCCTTTGTATGGGCGAAAATGCCGTACTCCTACGTGTTGGGCGGAACTAGGTGAACGACATGTCTTGGGTCCGAGAATGGTGACGGAAACCGAGGACAAAGTTAAGGTAATTCGGACTCGTCTCAAGGAAGCATCGGATAGGCAAAAGTCTTACGCCGATCTCAAGCGCAAGGAGATGGAATACGAGGTAGGAGATAAAGTCTTTACGAAGGTGTCGCCTTGGAAAAGGTGTTGCGCTTTGGGCAAAAAGGAAATTAAGTCCAAGGTTCATCGGCCGTATATCGTGTTTGAAGCGAGTAGGACCGGTAGCTTATCACTCGAATCGCCAAAGCGAGTTGAGTCGATTCACGATGTCTTCCATGTGTCGATGCTTAGACGGTATAGGTCGAGATCCATCGCACATCGTGCGATGCGAGATTGAGGTTAACTCCGACTTATCATTCGAGGAGGAACCGGTTCGATTTTAGATCGTGATGTCAAAGTGTTGCGTGAAAGTCGGTACCCTTAGTGAAAGTGCTATGGCGAAACCATGGTACGGAGGAGGCGGCGTGGGAACTGAGGAGGTGATGCGGCGACAATACCCCCACCTTTTACGATCGGGTAATTTAGAGGTCGAAATTATTTTAAGAGGTAGAAGCGTAACATCCCAAAATAGGGGTTATTTGTGATTGAATTATTTTTCTTGTATTTGAATTTACGTGATATTATTCGTGATGATATAAGGCTTAATTAGGGGTCTTGAGTAAGCTCGGTTTAGTAGAATAATTCTTAGTATGGCTTATTTAAAGAAGAGGATTAAATGAGCTTAGCACTTAAGTTAATTTAAGTAGCAATAAGTGACAAGATGAGTGCATGGCAAGTTGGTAATGGCGCATGGAGTTTAGCTTGAGGGGAGAGGTTCGAATCCTTAAATAGCATTGGGACAACTTTTATTTTTGCTTTGGTATGGTAAGTGTCGGCCAAGGATAATTAAGGTAAGGGTTGACCATGTTATTTTTTGGTTAGAAGACTATAGGTTTAAGGCAAGTATTAACTTATGGAAGGAATCAAGTAATTAAGGAAAATATGGAGACATGGGGCTAGTATCAAGGAAAACGTTTTGGAAAGAAATCCTATGCCTTTATGCCATGAACTTGGACGGCATTGTGGCTAAGGAGGGGAGTTTTGGCGAATATGCTAGTGTTGGTAAGGCTTAGGAAGATTTTTGGTCATTTCTTTCATTTGGTGCAAAAGTTGCAAAACAATTCTCTCTCAAACTCTTTTCTTTCTAGCCGAATTTTACCATTTGCTAAGCTTAATACTTTTTGACCATTTGGTCATTTTATGCTCAATTTCTATTTTCTTCATCTCAATCTCTCAAAACCGAAACCTTCATCAACCTTTTGTTCTCCCATTTGTTTTGATTAAACATCAAAACCTCCTATACTTACTTCTTGCAAAACTCTATTTCTTCTCCTATTCTTATCTTTTTGTCATAAAGCCGAATATACCTCTTTGTTGTGCCGAAAATATTCTTCTCCTATCTTGATCAACTTTGGCCGAATATTGAAGGTAAGATAGTTATCATCGGGACTTCTCTAGAAATTGGTTTTGGTAAGGTGGTAAGGTTTATTTCAAGGATTATTATTTTAAGTTTCGTTTAATGCGAAGGCTAATAAACCTTATTGATGATGGTTGATTGTAGGAAGTGAGGCCGATTCTTTTAGGAGTGTGTTGGATAAGTGTTGAAGGCTTTGGGTAAGATTTTAGGTTCACAAGGAACCTTTCTCAATTATTTTGGTTTGGCCGAATAGGCCATGGTTCTAATATTCATTTTTGGCCGAATATAGGGGCAAGAATACTTGTGTGGCGATTTGTCTATTCGGGATTTAGAACTCTTTTTGGTGCCGGTGTGTATACATACACATCTTATAACTTTTAATATGCTAAGTGTTATTTTATGCCTAAACGTTTTGTGTAGACATGGATGTAATACCTTCATGGTATTAACAAGGATTTGGGTAAGTTCTTATTACTATGTGATTATTATTTGATGCTTTTGGGAAGCATGACACATTTGGTATGTGTATTATTTGATATATGGCTTATGAAAAATCGATTGGATGTTGTTAAATAAATCTATTAACATGATTTGTGGTACATGCATATAAATGATTGTTATGGGTTGATGAGAGGAGGGGCGGTGATATTCGTGTCGACGGACACCGTGTTTTGGTAACACATCGTGACTACGGTCACGGAGGTTTGGTACCTCGGAGGTTTGGCACCTCATAGCGACTTGTCCACATGGTTAATACCACCGTGGGTTGGCCCCACTTTGAGATATGGGATTGTCTCGCGGTGATTTGGTATCACACGATGGGTTGGCCCCATCACTTGATTTGTGACTTCGGTCACGATGTTTTAGTAACACAATTGTGTCTTCGACACCGTAGAGATTTAGTATCTCGGTGATTTGGTATCACATTTGTGACTATACGTCACGGTGGTTTGCACCACCAAGTGGTTTGGTACCACACGGTAGAGAAAGGCGTTTGGATGGTTAGGTTGGGTGCATTTTAAACTTATGCATGTTAATGGGTTATGATTTGTGTATGTTATTGCACTAAACCGGGAAGGGTTACACATTGAGTCTTGGTGACTCACCTTCTCCTTTAATTTTTCAGGTGATTCGTAGACCACGGGTGAGGAGCCGGATGGACTCGAGGTGGCCATGCAAAGGAGACTTTTAATAAATGAATTTTGGATTTTATTTATCTTTCTTTTAGGTTTATGTTGCTTATTTGTAATAAGGCCTCCTAGTATGATTTCATTATTGCTTTGCGTGTTTGAATGTTTGGTTTAAACTACTTGATGATGTTAAAACGCTTGCACATGTTTTCTCAAATTAAGCGCAAAATGTTTTTAAAGTACCATCGGGTACATTCGAAATTTGTAAACAACTCGACTCAAAGAAATATTTTAAGTTTGGTTTTAACAAAGAAAATTTAAATTGAAAGGCATTTACGACTAATTTCAAAATCGGTTTTAAAATGATTTTCAAAATCTTGTCTCTGTAGCAAACCAAATTCGGTCATATTGTTTGGGCGGGGTTTGGGGTGTTCTGATTGCTTTTCTTCTTCACAAATAACATCTGGCGCACTTTAAGGAGAGAAAACTCGGTCTAGCAAAACCTCTACCCACAACTCTTGCAATCAAGCGCTTTCAATTCTTTTAATTCAGTCGGTGCCATTCTATACGGAGATATCGAGATCAGAGTCGTCCTTGGCACTAACTCAATACCAAACTCTACCTCCCGAACAGGTGGCAATCCCAGTAATTCTTCCGGAAACACATCCGGATACTCACAAACAACTGGTACAAATTTAATCTTCTTTTCGGTCACTTTACTATCAATTACATAAGCAAAGTAAGCTTCACAACCCTTTCTCATAAGCTTCCGAGCCAACATCGAAGATATTACTGCTAGTAACCCATTTAAATTAGTAGATTCAATTCGAATTATCTCATTATTCTGGCACTAAAAATCAATAGTCTTTCGTCTGCAATTCACTACAGCATCGTGCACGGTTAACCAATCCATACCGAGAATGATATCAAACTCATCGAATGGTAACAACATCAAATCAACCGGAAAACATGAATTCCGAATCATCAGAGGGCAATCCTTGCACACTTTATCAACTAGCACACACCGGCCTAGGGGATTCAAAACCCGAATCACAAACTCAGTAGACTCAACAGGTAAAGTCTTACTGGATACTAATGTTTCACACACATAGGAATGGGTTGAACCGGGATTAATCAAAGCAATTACACTAGTATTAAAGAGAGTAAATATACTAGTGATAACATCTAGAGATGAAGCCCCCTCTCGGGCACGGATAGCATAGGCTCTGGCAGGCACACGAGCTTCTGATCAAGTAACTGTATTCGAAGTCCCTCTCCGAGTGCCGCTTCTACCTCCCACATTTCGGGGTAGTCTACCTCTAGCTGTAGCACCGCTCGATCTCACACTCTGAGCATTATCCTTCTCGGCTAACTCCGGGCAATCCCAAATGAAATGATCCTGCAAACCACACTTGTAGCAAGCTCGATTGTTGGACTTGCCCCAACATTCACCAAAATGTCACCTACCACACGCTGCGACACTCGGGTTTATTAGGTCGAGTATTGCCAACACTAGCTATTGAGGTGGCTCGTGAACTCACTGGTGGTCGCTCTCGTATAGAAAACCCAGCATTAGTCTTGGATCGTCTACTGTCATTTCTAAACTTCTTTGATGCTGATTGAGAAGTTTTACCCACGATCTCTTACGAAGTCTCTAGCTTCAACTCGACTTTTCGTTTCTCTTTTCCTAGCTCTTCTGACTGCGAGGCTCGATCAACGAGTACCACAAACTCATTTATTTCAAGTATACCAACGAGCAATTTTATGTCTTTGTTCAACCCTTCTTCAAATCTTTTACACATAGCAGCCTCAGATGAGACACACTCGCGGGCATATCGATTGAGTCTCATAAACTCGCGTTCATACTCAGATACGGTCATACGACCCTGTTTAAGCTCAAGGAATTCCTTGCATTTTTTATCGATGAATCGCTAGCTAATATATTTCTTGCGGAACTCTGTCTAAAAGAAATCCCAATTGACCCGCTCCTTCAGAACAACCGAAACCAGAGTGTTCCACCAATAATAGGTAAAATCTCGTAATAAAGATATAGCACATTTCAGGCACTCATCATGTAACACCCCTAACCCGTATTCGTCACCGGACTAGGGTTAAAGGCGTTACCGGACAGATCAGAAACATTTACAAAAATGTCATACAATTGTATATCAACCTCAAACATAGTGTCCCCTTAGTAGGTCATCGAGACCTAAAACATGTTTATAAACCGGGTCGGGACTAAACCGAAACACATACAAAATTTCACGGAACTTTAAAACTTTTCTAAGTTTCAGGGGTTACACGCCCGTGTAGGCAGGCCGTGTGCCTCCCACGGCTTCTGGACACACCAGTGTGTCCTCCCTGTGGTCGAATCTGACTTTACATCCAAGGCCACCAAGCACGCCCGTGTACCTTGGCCGTGGTCGAATCTGACTTTACATCCACGGACACCAAGCACGCCCGTGTGCTGAGGCCGTGCACTCATAGGCCATATACTGACTTTTTCACATGGCTACTAGACACTCCCGTGTGTCTTGGCCATGTGCTCCTAGGCTAGCTACTGACTTAGCCCCACGATCACTAGGCACGCCCGTGTGCCACAACCGTGTGACATTATAGGCCATTTCCAAGGCCAAAATGCCACCCACTTAGGGTCAATTCTATAAGAAATTTACCAACACATTTCATGCACAATTAACAACCATAACATGCCTAAATAACCATTCAATCTATACATTCAAAACCAATCTCAACTATGCCAACTTACAAGACTAAAACTCATCTCATCACAAGCATAATTCATCCATTACTTACTTAAAACTTGACCATTTCATGTGTCATCTAACCATGCCAAAAACATGCTTCACACATCACATTCATTTAGGCAAATTCTCAACTCATATCTAGCCAAATCACATGGCTAAGTCCATATAACAAACGTATATCAAATACTTGCCTATACATGCCATATCTAGCTATATACATTTCCAAAATGTACTAAACACAAGTTGAGTAGTGTGATGACGATCCTCACCGGTCCCGAGCCTTCAGTAGCTTTGACGACCAATAAAACAAAGAAAAACACACACACAGAGTAAGCTTTCCAAAAGCTTAGTAAGTCATAATACAAATAAACTCAACATGTAGAGCATATAAGCATGTAGAAACATTGGTACAATTCATATTCATAACAAATTTCTCACATGAATGCTTTGCTCCATATTCTTGGCCATATTTGCCATTTGCATCAATTCAAGAATCATATATACACATAGCTCTTTCATGCATACTTTCACATATCATAATTCTATTTCATCATCCAAATCATCATAGTAAGTTCATATAGATACTTACCTTATATACACAATCAGTGTATAAATCAACGTACCTGAAACTGATTTAAAGTTTACTTTGCCATTTGTATCACAGACTTGTTTGCTAAACCGAATGGAACCTAATAAGATACTCAGAAAGCTTGGAATAGTTGTACAATGCCAACGTCCCAGACGAGGTCTTACATGCACTCAGATATTGATGCCACTGTCCCAGACAGGGTCTTACACAAATCAATACGATGTCGATTTCCCAGACATGGTCTTACACATAAGGATAATATTGATGCCGATGTCCCAGACGTGGTCTTACACGTAAAGATAATATCGATGCCAACATCCCTGACATGGTCTTACACGAAGTCTCAAATCAACGCCAACGTCCCAAACGTGGTCTTACATGATAAAACAGAACAGATACCTATGTCATGACATAGCTAATCCTATCTATTCCTAGGTTCATACGGGACTTCTCGAACAATGTCACTATATTGATCTTATCCCGAAATTCATATACATAACATCCCGTAAGCATTCATTGTTATCAATAGTCATATGAACATACATAATTTAGTACGAATACGTTTATTTGCATAATGACTTACCTCGGATTCGATTTATCGAAAATGGAAACGGCTACTCGGTTACTTTCGCCTTCCCTCAGTCTAAGCCTATTTTCCTCGGTTCTTGATCTAAACATATTCAGAATTAATCCTTTTATTCACTAATTCATCCAATTCAATCCAAGGACACACATTTAGGTCTATTTGCAAAATAACCCTTACATTTGCACAATTTATCAATTTAGTCCATTTTTCTTAAAACATCAAATTCACAAAATCATTACATACACATGCTTAGCCGAATTCTTATAAATATCATACAAGCCCATATTTTTCATCAAATTTGCAATTTAGTCCTTCAAGTTACTATTTTCTCAAATTAGCCCTAATTAGCTAATTTCATCAAAAATTCAAGAACAAAGTATGTTCATCTAGCTCAAATCTTTCATTTAACAACTAAGCTCATCACAAAGCTCAACATATCAACAATGGCATATCTCATGAACATCACCAATACACAAAATTAACACATGGGCTTGATAGTAGACTAAGCAACAATCTCTAAAACATAAAAATCATCAAAATATAAAACCAAAACATACCTTAATTAAGAAGAACAAAGGCCGAACCTAGCTTATGTTTTCTTCTTTCTTTTCTTTGACATTTTCGGCCAAGATAGTGAGAAATGGCCTTGTTTAATGCATTTTCTTTTATTATAATTATATAACTTATAAAATAAATATAATATAAATTTAACTAATAAAATAACATATAAAAGCATAATATATATACATGTTGCCGTCCATTAACTATATTTTTGGCTTAATTGCCATATAAGTCCTCACACTTATAAAGACATAACAAATAAGCATCTTTTCAAAAAACATGCAAATTTGCATTTCAATGCAATTCAATCCTTTTTATCAAAGTAAACACACAAACGAGCAATTTAACTTACGGAAATTTAGCACATGCTTAATCACTTATCAACGGCACAGAAAATAATATTAAAATATTATTCAAACTCGGATTTGTGGTCCCGAAACCACTATTCCGACTAGGGTGTAAATCGGACTATTACAATTCTCCCCCTTAGGGATTTTCGTCCCCGAAAATCTTACCGTTAAATAGATTCGGATATTGCTGTTTCATTGATTCTTCTGGCTCCCACGTAGCCTCTTCTCTTTCGTGTCGATTCCACAATACTTTCACTAACGGTATTTTCTTGTTTCTTAACTCTTTCACTTCACGAGCTAAGATACGAATCGGTTCCTCTACATATGTCATATCAGATCAGATTTCAAATTCAGATGGAGTAATCACATGTGACGGATCAAAACGGTATCTACGGAGCATCGAAACATTGAATACAATATGTATCTTTTCTAGCTCAGAGGGCAATGACAATCTATACGCAACTGGCCCAACTCGTTCAATAACCTCATATGGCCCAATGAATCTTGGACTCAACTTGCCTTTACGTCCGAATCGGAGTACTTTGTTCCATGGTGACACTTTCAAAAATACTTTGTCGCCGATCTTAAATTCTATATCTTTACGTTTGAAGTCCGCATAAGACGTCTGACAATCAGATGCTGCTTTCAAACAATTTCAGATCAATTTCACTTTCTATTCTGAATCTTTTACGAAATCGACTCCATGTAGCTTATTTTCACTAAGCTCAGTCCAATACAGAGGTGTACGACATTTACGTCCGTATAAAGCTTCATATGGTGCCATTTTAATGCTCATCTAAAAACTATTATTGTAAGCAAATTCAATCAATGGCAGGTACTATTCCCACGTACCATTAAACTCAAGGATGCAACATCTTAACATATCCTCAAGAATTTGAATGATCCGCTCGGATTGACCATCCATTTGCGGATGAAAAGCTGTACTAAAATGTAGTTTTGTGCCTTAAGCTTCTTGCAATTTCTTCCAGAACCTCGATGGAAACCTCGGGTCTCTATCTGACACAATAGATAGTGGCACCCCGTGCAATCTAACAATCTCAGAAATATAAAGCTCGGCTAATCTATCAAGTAAATAGTCAGATCTTATCGGAATAAAATGGGCAGATTTCGTCAATCTATCAACTACGACCCATATCGCATCTTTCTTTCTCGGAGTTTGAGGCAAACCAGAAACAAAATCTATTGTCACTCTATCCCATTTCCACTCAGGAATCAGAATCGGTTGTAGCAACCCAGAAGGAACTTGATGTTCAGCTTTGACTTGCTGACAAACTAAACATTTTGAAACAAAATCGGATATGTCTCGTTTCATGCCTAACCACCAATAGTGTTGCTTCAAATCATGGTACATTTTAGTACTCTCCGGATGAACAGATAGATGACTATAATGTGCATCACTCAAAATCAACTGAATCAACTCCGGATTTCTCTAAACACAGATACGACCTTAGAATTTTAAACAATCATCAACAACTCGAAATTCAGATTCATAATTTGAATCACACTGAGCTTGTTTCACTATCAATTCATTATTAACTTTCTGAGCATCACATATCTGTTGTAAGAATAACGGTTTCGCTTTTAATTCAGCTATCACAGAGCTATCTTCAGACAAATTTAGCTGAGTATTTATAGCACAGAGTGCAAACAATGATTTCCTACTCAAGGCATCGGCAACAACATTTGCTTTACCCGGATGATAATCTATCACAAGCTCATAATCTTTCAACAACTCTAGCCATCTTCTTTGTCGCAGATTCAAATCTTTCTGAGTCATCAGATACTTCAAACTTTTATGATCTGAAAACACGTGACATTTCTCACCATACAAATAATGGCTCCAAATCTTAAGTGCAAACACAATCGCAACTAACTCAAGGTCGTGCGTCAGATAGTTCTTTTCATGAGGCTTCAATTGTCTCGAAGCATAAGCTACAACTTTGCCTTCCTGCATCAAAACACATCCCAGACCGTTTAACGAAGCATCACTGCATATAACAAATTCTTTACCTGATTTCGGCTGTACCAAAATTGGAGCTTCAGTTAACAGAGTTTTCAACTGATCAAAGCTTTTCTAGCATTTATCCGACCATTCAAATCTAACATCCTTCTGAAGCATTCTAGTCAACGGAGTAGCTATCACTGAAAATCCTTTCACAAATCAACGATAATAACCAGCTAGACCCAAAAAGCTACGGACTTCAGACACATTCCTCGGAGGTTTCCAATCCAGAATAGTAGAAATCTTGCTCAGATCGACTCGAATTCTAGAAGCTGACACAATATGTCCCAAAAAACTAACCTCACGCAACTAGAATTCACATTTGTTGAATTTCGCATACAATTTCTTTTCTCGCAGAGTTTGCAATACAATTCTCGAATGCTCAGCATGTTTAGCCTCATCACATGAATAAATCAAAATGTCATCAATGAATACAACAACAAATAGATCTAGGTACGGTCTGAAAATTTTGTTCATCAAATCCATAAATATAGCAGGAGCATTGGTTAGTCCAAATGGCATAACTAGAAACTCATAATGCCCGTACCTTGTTCTGAAAGCAGTTTTCGGTATATCTGAATCTTTCACTCTCAACTGATAGTATCCCGATCTCAGATCAATCTTGGAAAATACAGTAGCTCTTTTTAACTGATCAAATAAATCATCAATCCTGGGCAACGGATATTTGTTCTTTATGGTCACCTTATTCAACTGACGATAATCGATGCACATTCTCATCGTGCCATATTTCTTTTTCACAAACAGAACAGGAGCACCCCAAGGCAAAAAACTCGGTCTAGCAAACCCTCTATCGGTCAATTCTTGCAACTGTGACTTTAACTCTTTCAACTCTGTTGGTGCCATTCTATACGGAGCTATCGAAATAGGTGTAGTACCAGGCAAAAATTTAATACCAAATTCAACTTCACATATCGGAGGCAAACCTAGTAGTTCTTCAGGGAATACATCAGAAAACTCACAAACGACTGGCACTGAATCAACTTTCTTTTTAGACACTTTCGAATCAATTACATAAGCAAAGTATGCCTCGTAACCCTTTTTCATATAACTCTGAGCTTTCAATACAGATATCACAGCAAGTAATCCATTCAGGTCTTTAGACTCAACTATGACTATTTCATCATTCAGATATCTCAAATCAATAGTTTTTCTCTTACAGTTCACAACAGCATCATGCAATGTCAACCAGTCCATACCCAGAATTATATCAAACTTATCAAATTGAAAAAGCATCAAACCAGCAGGGAAAAAAATATCTCGAAACATTAACGGATAACTCTTGCATACTTTGTTAACCAGAACACTTTTACCTAAGTGGTTCGATAATTTTATAGCAAACTCAGTAGACTCTACAGGCAAAGTCTTACTGAACACTAAATTCATGCATATATACGAATGCGTAGAACCAGGGTCTATCAATGCAATCACAGAAGTATCATAAAGTGTAAAAGTACCCGTTATAAAATCTGGTGATAAAGCTTCCTCACGAGCTCGAATAGCATACGCTCTGGAAGGCTCTCTAGCTTCGGATCTCGCAACAGTCTCTCTCGTAGTTCTCTGACTACCACTGACATTTCTTACATTCCTCGAAGGTCTACCTCTCACAGGTGCATTATCAGATCTCAGATTCTGAACAGCCTCTGGATCGACAAACTAAGGGCAATCACGGATAAAATGATCAAGTGATCCACATCTGAAACAAGCTCTATCATTCATTCTACAACTCCTTGGATGTCTTTTTCCACAATGCTTACATTCGGGTCTCTCAGAACGGACATTTCCAACACTTGCTATTGAAGTTGCTAGAGTTTTGGAGCTCATTTTTTATCTAGCTCGATCTCTATTCGATTGACCCATATTAGCCTTTGAACGACTATGCTCATCTCAGAATTTCTTCGAAGCAGGCTGAAATGATCTACTTTGAAATCTCTTTCTCACATCTCTAGCTTCAGACTCCGCTTTTCTTTTACCTTTCCCAAGTGCCTCAGCTTTGCATGCTCAATCAACAAGTACAACAAACTCTTTTATTTCTAAGATCTCGACTAACAAACGGATATCTTCATTAAGGCCATCTTCGAATCTTTTACACATTATTGCCTCAGTAGATACACATTCACGAGCATATTGACTCAGTCTTACAAACTCTCGTTCATATTCCGTAACAGACATACAACCCTATTTCAAGTCCAGAAATTCCTTCCGTTTCTCATCAACGAATCTCTCACTGATATATTTCATCCGAACTCGATCTGAAAGAAGTCCCATGTCACCCATTCTTTCAGAATAAAAGATATTAGAGTTTTCCACCACTAATAAGCCGCGTCTCGAAGCAAAGATATAACACATTTTATGCATTCTTCCGAAGTCAGAGACATTTCATCAAATACCTGGATACTATTTTCTAACCAGAATTCGGCCCTTTCAGCATCATCATTATTAGTAGCCCGGAACTCTTCAGCCCCATATTTACGGATCTTGTCAACTGGAGGCTTATTCCACGGATTCAGATTTGCAGTCAGAGGTATATCGGATGTCTGAGGGGGATTAACCGGGGGCGGGGGTTGCGAAACAGTCGGGTTATTCTTTACAAATTGAGTGAACCACTCACTCGTCAACTGGAAGAAAGCTTGTTTAGCTTCTCCCTCATGACCGCTAATAGCCGATCTCGGATTAGAGCGCGCTGTCCCTTGCGCGGGAGTAGGCACATTACTTTCTACGTCGTCAGCTACGGCTCTTTCAGGATCCATTACTATACAAAAATCACATTTTACACGTCAAGATTCATCACACAATCACAATTCAGATATATGGCATGCATAGCTAGACTCTAACATGCTACGTTAGTCCGACAATCGAATAAACTGTAGCTCTGATACCAACCAAATGTAACACCCCTAACCCGTATTCGTCGCTAGACTAGGGTTAAAGGCGTTACCGAACAGATCGGAAACATTTATAGAAATGTCAGACAATTGTATATTAACCTCAAACATAGTGTCCCCTTAGTAGGTCATCAAGACCTAAAACATGTTTATAAACCTGGTCAGGACTAAACCAGAACACATAAAAAATTTCACTGAAATTTAAAACTTTTCTAAGTTTCAGCGGTTACACGCCCGTGTAGGCAGGCCGTGTGCCTCCCACGGCTGCTGGACACACCCGTGTATCCTCCCCGTGGTCGAATCTGACTTTACATCCACGGCCACCAAGCACGCCCGTGTGCTAAGGCCGTGCACTCATAGGCCATATACTGACTTTTTCACACGGCTACTAGACACTCCCGTGTGTCTTGGCGGTGTGCTCCTAGGCTAGCTACTGACTTAGCCCCACGATAAGTAGGCACGCCCGTGTGCCACAATCGTGTGACATTATAAGCCATTTCCAAGGCCAAAATGCCACCCACTTAGGGTCAATTCTATAAGAAATTTACCAACACATTTCATGCACAATTAACAACCATAACATGCCTAAATAACCATTCAATCTATACATTCAAAACCAATCTCAACTATGCCAACTTACAAGACTAAAACTCATCTCATCACAAGCATAATTCATCCATTACTTACTCAAAACTTGACCATTTCTTGTGTCATCTAACCATGCCAAAAACATGCTTCACACATCACATTCATTTAGGTAAATTCTCAACTCATATCTAGCCAAATCACATGGCTAAGTCCATATAACAAACGTATATCAAATACTAGCCTATACATGCCACATCTAGCTATATACATTTCCAAAATGTACTAAACACAAGTTGAGTAGTGTGATGACGATCCACAACGGTCCCGAGCCTTCAGTAGCTTTGACGACCAATAAAAGAAAGAAAAACACACACACAGAGTAAGCTTTCCAAAAGCTTAGTAAGTCATAATACAAATAAACTCAACATGTAGAGCATATAAGCTTGTAGAAACATTGGTACAATTCATATTCATAAAAAATTTCTCACATAAATGCTTTGCTCCATATTCTTGGCCATATTTGCCATTTGCATCAATTCAAGAATCATATATACACATAGCTCTTTCATGCATACTTTAACATATCCTAATTCTATTTCATCATCCAAATCATCATAGTAAGATCATATAGATACTTACCTTATATACACAATCAGTGTATAAATCAACGTGCCTGAAACTCATTTATAGTTTACTTTGCCATTCGTATCACAGACTTGCCCGTTGAACCGATAGGAACCTAATAAGATACTCAGAAAGCTCAGAATAGTTGTACAATGCCAACGTCCCAGACGCGGTCTTACATGCACTCAGATATTGATGCCACTATCCTAGACAGGGTCTTACACAAATCAATATGATGTCGATGTCCCAGACATGGTCTTACACATAAAGATAATATCGATGCCAACGTCCCAGACGTGGTCTTACACGTAAAGATATTATCGATGCCAACGTCCCAGACGTGGTCTTACACAAAGTCTCAAATCAACGCCAACGTCCCAGACGTGGTCTTACATGATAAAATAGAACAGATACCTATGTCATGACATAGCTAATCCTATCTATTCCTAGGTTCATACGGGACTTCTCGGACAATGTCACTATATTGATCTTATCTCAGAATTCATGTGCATAGCATCTAGTAAGCATTCATTGTTATCAATAGTCATATGAACATACATAATTTAATACGAATACGTTTATTTGCATAATGACTTACCTCGGATTCGATTTATCGGAAATGGAAACGGCTACTCGGTTACTTTCGCCTTCCCTCGGTCTAAGTCCGTTTTCCTCGGTTCTTGATCTAAACATATTTAGAATTAATCCTTTTATTCACTAACTCATCCAATTCAATCCAAGGACACACATTTAGGGCTATTTGCAAATTAACCCTCACTTTTGCACAATTTATCAATTTAGTCCATTTTTCTCAAAATAATAAATTCACAAAATCATTACATACACATGCTTAGCCGAATGCTTATAAATATCATACAAGCCCATATTTTCCATCAAATTTGTAATTTAGTCCTTCAAGTTACTATTTTCTCAATTTAGCCCTAATTAGCTAATTTCATCAAAAATTCAAGAACAAAGTATGTTCATCTAGCTCAAATCTTTCATTTAACAACTAAGCTCATCACAAAGCTCAACATATCAACAATGGCATATCTCATGAACATCACCAATACACAAAATTAATACATGGGCTTGATAGTAGACTAAGCAACAATCTCTAAAACATAAAAATCATCAAAATATAAAACCAAAACATACCTTAATTAAGAAGAACAAAGGCTGAACCTAGCTTAGGTTTTCTTCTTTATTTTCTTTGATATTTTCAACCAACATGATGAGAAATGGCCTTGTTTAATGCATTTTCTTTTATTATAATAATATAACTTATAAAATAAATATAATATAAATTTAACTAATAAAATAACATATAAAAGTATAATATATATACATGTTGCCGTCCACTAACTATATTTTTGGCTTAATTGCCATATAAGTCCTCGCACTTATAAAGACATAACAAATAAGCATCTTTTCATAAAACAAGCAAATTTGCATTTCAATGTAATTCAATCCTTTTCATCAAATTAAACACACAAACGAGAAATTTAACTTACGGAAATTTAGCACATGCTTAATCACTTATCAACGGCACAAAAAATAATATTAAAATATTATCCAAACATGGATTTGTGGTCCCAAAACCACTATTCTGACTAGGGTGTAAACTGGACTGTTACACATCATGCGTACAAGATAGTTCATCGGAAACACCAATTGTATTATCGAGCAGAAATTCAGCTCGCTCAGCATCATCATCCGCTACGGCTCTAAACTCTTGAGCTCTGTATTTTCTGATTTTGTCGACCGGAGGCTTATTTAATCTCTCAGGATTAATGATCGGAGGTACCACCGGCACTATAGATGGATTATCAGGGTTCGGGGGTTGTTGAACAGCCGGATTTGTCCGGATATACTGATTAAACCAATCATTCATTATACTAAAGAAGGCTTGGTTAGCTCCCTCATCTTGGTTACTCGTAGCTGGTCGAGATTCAACCGGCGCGGTCCCTTGCACGGGAGCAGGCACCACACTCTCGACATCATCAGTTACGACTCCTTCGGGATTAGGATCCATTTACTATAAGGAAGAAGAAAAACATATTTCATTGTCAGAAGTCATCACACTATCACAGTAAAAATTATGGTATGTATAGCTAGACTCACACGCGCTACGTTAGTCCGAGAACCGACTAAACCGTAGCTCTGATACCAATCAAATGTAATGCCTTTAACCTATATCCGTCGCTGGATTAAGGTTACAAGGCATTACTAGACATAGCACAAGTTATAACAAATATTTACTATTCATATGAACATAATCAAAACCATTATAAGTAATGATGTACTATCATAATATGCTTTAAACATTAACGTAAATATCTTAAATCCATATAGCCAGAGTCACATCTAAGCATTTTTCATCAAATCGCAAAAGTTACTATTCATTTAGTCAATTAAGTTACAATAGCCGAATATGCACATGCTTATATCATTTTTCTAAAACAAATCTTCAATTATCAAAACCAAATATACATATATACTAAAACCTTACTTAACCGAATCTAGGATATACCAAATTCAATACCAATTTTCGAAAGCATCCAACCATATTATAGATCGAACTCTTATAATTAACATAGCCAAATTATCAAAACCATATATATATATCTTACAAATAACCTAAAACATATAAAACCAAGCTCATTACACACACATATGTGTATCATGAGAAATTTTGCACAACCAAAATACATAACCTTTAACGCTATTCATACCTATCATGAAAATTATTTACCACATCATACAAACACCATGGTCAAAATTACACAACTATGATTCAACTCAATGATCAATCAAGCCACATATTCAAACACCAAGTATAAACATAACATGATTTGTACTTTCATAATAAGTTAACACCATGGCCGACTTCACATAAGACCAAAATTCCACAATTTAGCCATTTTCGCATGGCATATAAATATATACACACACCATTCGAAATGAACTCAAAAAGTAATATAGCCTATACATGCCATAAACTATAAGTTTATCCTCAAAAAGGTACCAAAATATTGATGATAGTGTGACGAGCTTTAACGATGATCCCCAAGCACGTAACGATCACCCAAAGGAAATCTAAAACACGAGAGCAACCAAGAACCAAGTAAGCTTTAATAGCTTAGTAAGTTATAAGCAATTACAAAACTACAATACATTATATCATTATAATAGTGAATTTATACATTTTAACCTTAAGGCCGAACATACACATTTTCAAAAATAGATTTCATATTGATTTATATATCACTTTCTCATCTCAAAACAAATACATATACATTTTTCTTAATTTCATATGCATCTATCATTTACTGAATTTCTACTTACAATTCAAACCTTCATTAATCACATATTTATATGAAAAATACATAATTTCATTTCAGCCGCCAATACTTACTTTACTATCCTTATATTATCTATCATAACATACCTGATCATTTTATTTTGCTTAACACTTTCAATAACCGACATCCCTGAAGGATCAATATATCCGCACACTCAATGCCAAACCTTGTAACGTATCGCACACTTAGTGCCATCACATTAACATCTCGCACAATTAGTGCCAAATTCTCGTAACGTATCGCACACTTAGTGCCGTACATTTAACATTTCGCACACTTAGTGCTAAGTAACCGATTTCGCACACTTAGTGCTCGGTATTTAAATTCACACACTTAGTGCATTACTTGAAATTGTTATTCGTTTAAATAAATACATATATAAAACTTGAACCTCAATTACATATATATATACATATATACATATTAGCTCATTTCATTTCCATATCAACATCACATTCGGCTATATCATTGTCATATAAGTATACATCACATTCAGCTATATTCATCTCCCAAATCAATATCACACATGGCTATATCATTAACATATATGTATACATCACATTCAACTATATTCATCTCCCAACCAAAATCACATTCGACAATATCAACATTGTACATATTTACTTCTATTAAATACATGTGCATCATTATAGATAAATTCAACTCAACTCAATTGCTTAAAACTTACCTCGGATATTGACGGACTATGTTTTCCGACTAGTCGCTTATCTTTGCCTTCCCCCGATCCAATCCCGATCCATTTTGTTCTTGATCTAATAAATTTCAAATTTAGCTAAATCAAATACAATTCCATTGAATTTAGTCCAATTACACATAAATGGGATAATTACCATTTTGCCCCTAATATTTTACTCTTTTTATAATTTAGTACTTTTTTGCACAAAACACAAATTACACCAAATTTGACCACACTTCTTTAGGGCCGAATATTCATAGTCCTATTACTAGCTCATACATTTCATTTATTTCACATTTTGACCCCTCAATTTATAAATTTCACAAATTAATCCTATTTAGGCATTTCTACCAAAAATGCCTTAATTAAACTTAACAATCTAACAACCTATATTTATTTTCCATCACTAAACACAAAATTCATCAAGCTATCAACAATGGCATTTCATGAATACATCATCAAATTCGAAAATTCTAACGTGGGCTAGCTAGTATTCAAAGCAACGATCTCAAAAACGTAAAAATTATCAAAAACCGAACTCAAATCACTTACCTATTTGAGCTTGCAAGGGTCGAATGATTCCAAGCTTCTTTTCTCTCTTTTTCTCTCTTAGTTTCGGTCACTTGAGAAAGATTAACACTTTCTCTTTCATTTTCATTTTTTTATTCAATTATAATACATTAACATATATTAAAATTATAACAAAACATCATAAAAATATAATAAACAATCATGTTACTATTACATGTATTTTGGCCGGCCACTTATGTTAATTTATGGTCAAATTACCTTATCAACTCTTCAATTTATAAAACCATCATCAATTAGGTACTTACACCTTTATCTACAAAATTTTCTTTTTATGCAATTTAGTCCCCTTTCTCAATTAAGCATCAAAACAATCAAATTTTAAAACAAAATTTTCACACCAACAAATTCACACATTCAGAACACAGAAACAAATATTTAAAAATTTTTCTGACTCGGATTCATGGTCCCGAAACCACCGTTTCGGTTAGGGTCAAAATCAGACTGTTACAACCTTCGAGTCCCTCGTTCTCAAAAACGATCACAAAAACGTAGAAATCATAAAAAATCGAGCTCAAAACATACCTCAAGCAATAATAACAATGGTCGAATGTTTCAAGCCCTAGTTCTCTCTTTTTCTTCTTCAAATTCGGCTAAGAAAAGATGATAATGGCTTTATTTTCATACTTGTTTTATTTAATATACCTTATATCATGTTTTACCATTTTGCCCTTTAATTGTTCAACCATTTAATTATTAAATATTAGGCCATTTATGTCAATCTCCACTATCCATGGTCCAATTACAACATAAGGACTTCTCATTTATAAAGACATGACAATAAAGCACTTTAACAATCAGCACACAACTTTTGCATTTAATGCGATTAAGTCCTTTTCTCAAATTAAGCACATAATCGATAAAATTTTCACACAGAAATTTCACACATGCGTAGTCACATACTGTAAACACCAAAAATAATATTAAAATATTTTTCCGACCTCAGATTTATGGTCTCAAAACCACTGTTCCGACTAGGGTCTAAACCGGGTTGTTACAATTATGATGATCTAGCTTGGATATGCTTGTGTTAGGTGTAACTTGGTTGCATGAAAATAGGTACATTTGACTTGTATAAGTGACTAAGCTTTGGGTGAGAAAAATGGCATGGAAATGGCCTATTTTTCGTCCACACGGCCTAGTACACGGGCGTATGTCTCCGCCGTGTGTGACACACGGCCATGCGACACAATCGTGTGTCCCCTATAGTTTTTTAAAGGTTGTATTTTGAGGATTACACGGCCTGGCACACGGGCGTGTGGCTTGGCTGTGTGAACCAAGTCAGAGAGTTACACGGGCATAAACACGGGCTAGAATATGGCCGTGTGTCCCTACTTCAAATGCCCACACGGCCTAAGACATGGGCGTGTGTCTCAGTTGTGTGAGTCACACGGCCTGGCCACATGGCCGTGTGACCCCTGCAATTTGAAAATTTTCATCTATTCCCAGAAAATTCTATATGTTTTTGATTTAGTTTCGATTTGTTTCTAATGTGTTTTTAGGGCCTCAAGGGCTCGTATAAGGGACAATATGTATGTTAGTGATGGAATTTGCTATGATTGATGTTGTTAAGTAATTGATTTATATATTTGATAGTTTTGAAATGTAAACTCCGGTAATGCTCCATAACCCTATTCAGGCGACGAATACGGGTTAGGGGTGTTACATCTATGTTCCGATAACCAATCTTAACCATAACAATTCAATTCAAATAATCACTTTCAACTTACTTCAGTATCATACTATGCAAAATAGTATAAAAATGCAACAATTTTAGTGATTTGAATCATAGGAATATAAACCGAAGATTCGAGTTACTCATTATCGGCTTTTGCCTGTCCTTTCCCTCTCGATGACCCTATGTCATATTTAGCTATGAATAATAATCCAACAATACTCAATATCAAATTCCAGATCAAATTCACATTCATTTATAAAGTCACATATATTTTGCAATTTATTCAATTTATTCCCTAAGCCTGGAACAAGCATAACTTTCGATTCAAACCTTTGGATTAAAATTCGATTTCACATATATTCATTAGGGACCTTATGTTTTCTATTTATATCAAAATTTCAAAACAATTTTGCATTTTATTCAATTTGGTCCATAATGTACAAAACTAGCAATAAGACTTTACAATTAAGTCATTTTTCTTAAAATAAGCTTAATTTCTATGTAACACCCCAAACCTAGCCCAGACGTTATGACCGGATCTGGCATGTCACAAGGATAAGTTGTTTGAAAACTAAGTGTTCGTTACAAACTTCGTATTCTTTTTGAAAACTTCGAGTTTTGTTGTTCGTAAAAAAATTAAAATCTGCTTTTGAGGTGTTGTTGTAAAAACGTTGTTACTTCATTTTTTTCTAAATGCTTTGTTTATAACAGAAATCAGATTCGGTGATTTACGAAAATATGATGTTTTGAAACTGTTCTCGACGTTTTAAGAGAACCCAATCTTTATCAAATATAGTTTGTAATCCGTTCATTTACAATTTGGAAAACAGTTATTAATGTTTTTGAAAAATCCCGTATTGAACATCTAACAACCAATAGAAACCGAATTAAAAGCTAAAACCAAAATAAAATCCCAAAGGCCTTATTACAAAACATAAACCCAAATTAAATAATCTTAAAATAAAGTAAAATGGAATTTTACTAATGTTACAATGTATGGCCACCACAGAGTCCGCCTCTGCTCCAAATCCTCAACGCTGGGGATCACCTGCAAGATTAAACAGAGGGGGTGAGTTATGATAACTCAATGTGTAATTCACTAATCGGACATTAACTGGGCCCGAGCCCAATCAAATGCAAACTGGGCCTTAGCCCTTACGAAAACAAACTGGCCTGAGGCCCATTCAGAATCAAACTGAGCCTTAGCCCTATCAGCATGGTTATACAGATAATATATGCAATGCAACCCAGCCCAGCCTAGTAATCCATCTGCTACACACCACCCGTACCAGCCCAACACACCTGTGGGGATTTCTCCAATCAACCCTCCATCCGCTACACACATCGATGGCAGTCACACTGCTCATTGCCGAAATTGTGGCAAAGCCACCAGAATAACAGAATATACGTGGCATAGCCACCAGACAAAATGTGACGGAGTCACCAGAATATGTGGCAGAGCCACCGGATTACACTTCCCCGATCATCAATATCCCGATCCCATGCAACATACCATGACATAATAATATAGTGCATGCATGAACGTACCAATATATCAGATAAACAAAATACACAGTCATGCCAAATCTACCCGTAAGGGTATAATCATAAATTGCTCACCTGGGCTATTTCCAATTCGCCCACTAGGGTATCTTATTAGCTCACCCATTAGGGGTATTTCGGCTTTAAACCGACACAAAGAATAATACATAACAAAACAAACAAGGTGTGAGATTACACACCTTTTACGAGCGTAGATTGAATCCTCGAGTTTACGCACCTATGAATCCATACACTTAAACTATTAGTCTTAATCTCAGTAGGACGTATCCATATGATTGAAAACGACAATCCAACTCACGCCACTTACCAAGAACGTCAACAACTCTTCGCTACGTTTGAGAGTTCGGTTCACTTCCTCCGTTCACAAATCGAGTTCCTAAGAAAGGGTACGAGTTAGCGATGTTATCACAAAATAACGAAGAACGGCCTTTTAGCCAAAATAAACTTAGAATAAGAACGTCCATCCATCACCTATATTCGGCCAAGACTAACTTACCACCCACTTACGAGAGCCTAAAGCTAAGAAGAGGCCGAGAGAGTGTGCTAGCACCACAATAGGTTCGGCCTTAGAGAGAAGGAACAAAGTGAGAATTTCGGCTTTTAGAGAGAAGAGAAAAAAAGAACTGACGGCACGAAAAATAAGAAAAAGACATTACCTTGAGCTCACAACGGTGCCGAATAGCCAAGGTAGGCTCGGCAGACAAAAGAGACTACAAGTACCTTGCTTCTTGATGTTCGGCTAAGGGAACAAAACGAAAGAAAAAGAGAAGCAATAGACGAAAGAAAGAGAAGATGATAAGTAAGGATGGGTTCCGCTCTTATCACAGGTTAGTAGGAACAACTTGAAGTTTGAGAGAAGAGAGGGAGAAGATGAATTCGGCCAGCAAATAAAATAAGAAAGGAAAAAAAATGGACTTGTAATGCCTTAAGGGAAGAAAAATGCACAAAACGCAAAGGAAAATGGACAAGAAAATCTCCCAAAGAAATTTCGGCACACAACCTTTCCCAAAAAAAATGTGCATCCCCCTACCCCCTTAGCCGAATTTCACCCCCCAAACACTTTCCATGTAACATCCTGAATTAGGGGTTGTCTAAAATTTAATTAATTTCTCATGTGTACGCTTGAAGAATTAAATACTAGGATCATTTGGCATGTTTTAGGGTCTAGAAATAACCCCGAGCTAGGCCTGACTTAGACCTAAAAATTTCTTTTTAAGTATCTAAAATGAGGGAGCTAGGAGATAGGGGTTAAGTATAAATCTGGAAGAAACATGACACGAAAAATGGCTTGGAGAAGTGGCTTCCATGCGCCACTTAGGTGCTACAAGGGTGCGTCTAAGGGTGTTGCAAGGGAGGTCTTAGGTTCGATTCATGGGAGAAACAAAGGGGGTGTATTTTAATTTTTGGGGCTTTTTGCGTTAAAAGAAAGAGGGCCGAGAAGAAGGTCTTATAAATAAATGTTGTGGTTTTATGACATGAAAGTCAGTTGGGAAAGATGGCATGGGGCGTTGGAAGAAGGGCCTACGGCAGTAAGGTCCTGGGTTCGAACCAAAGAAGCAGCAGTGGGGTTTTTATTTTTTTGGCGTCCTGGAGAGGGGGTCATGGCCTGCACGTGGGACTTAATTTGATAACAATCAACCTTGTTGTTATTCGGCTGGAGTGGGAATAAATATTAGTTTATTTTATTTAATTATCTTTATTTGAAGAGGTGATAAAGGTAAGGGTAGGAGATAAATATTATTCTTTTTGGGTGATAATTAAGCTGGAATTATCACCAAAAAGTGAGGTGATGGTCAAGTTATAGGACTCCTTGGGGGAGGGCTGTCCACATTCGGTTTATCACCTAGAGTGAGGGGCTAAATTTTTTTAAAAAAAATTCTTTTCTTTCTCTCCAAACTGCTTTGCCTTGAATTCTCCCTAGCCTCTCTTGCCAAAATTCTTCCAAAAGTTCTCTTCTTCTCCTCGCTTCTTGTTAGCCGAACCTACCCTCTTTTAGAGAAAATTTCCAGCCCTTCCATCTTGTCTCTTCTTAGCCGAATCTCCCTTAAAGTAAGGTGCTGTTCTTTTCTCTTCTTTGGAGGTAGCCGAACCCCCCTCACAACACTAAGAGGCACTGACTTGTGGTATTAAGGGCCGATATAATTATCAAGGTAAGGGGTGATACCCTCTTTTAGGTTCAAATATTATGGCCGAATGGCTTATGACCCTTATTAATACGGTTAAAGCAATTGTAGGGAAGCCATAGCCATTAAGGGAAGCTTTCGGGATTTATTCTCCTAAGGAAAGGTGGTAAGTAACATTCGGCTATAGGCTTTGATTATGTATTAGTGTGCAAGCCAATTTTAACAAGTGTTTTTGGTAGGGATCTCAACAGGACAAGAGACAAATTAGGGATTTCGGTGAGTTTGGTAAGTGGTTAAGCACATTCGGCCAAAGGCCATATTTTTGGTACATCGTATCCTTCGGGATTATTTGGATTGGCTGAATAGGCCAAAATCCCTAACCCTGTTGTTGGCCAATTATAGGGTCAAGGATCTAGCGTCGTAGATCAGATCTTCGGGATCTAGGAATTTCGGTAGAAACAGGTGTGTACATACACACTTTATAACTAATTAATGTGCTAAGTATTTTGTGTATGCTAAATCTGATTTGTGTAGATATGGGATTTAATACCATAAAAGGTATGAGCAAGGATCCAGGTAAGTCCTTGTTGTTATGATGCTTTTGGGAAGCATGACATATTTGGTATACGTGACTTAAATACATGGTTATTGATAAATCCAGTGTATGTTGCTAAGTAAGCATGTTGACATGATTTCTCATTAAATAACATTGATTGATGTGGGTTATATGAGTGGAGGGGGAATCGATATTCGTGGTCGACGGACACCGGTGGTTTGGTACAACATTTCGTGATCTACGGTCACCGTGAGGTTTGGCACCTCCGGAGGTTTGGCACCTCATAGCGTCTTGTCCCAGTGGCTTAGCACCACGCGAGGGTTGGCCCCACGCTTGACATTATGGGATCGACGCCGGTGATTTGGTATCACACGATGGGTTGGCCCCATCATTTTATTTGTGACTTCGGTCACCAGTGGTTTTGCACCACAATATGATGGATATCGTGACTTTAAGTCACCAGTGGTTTGGCACCACCAAAGGGTTTGGTACCACACGGGGTAGAGAAAGGCGTATTGGATGGCTAGGTTGGGTGCATATTAAACTTAGTGCATGTTAACTTAGTTATAAATTGTGTATGATGTTGCATTAAACCGGGGAAGGGTTACACATTGAGTCTTGGTGACTCACCTTCTCCTTTAACATTTTTTCAGTGACTCGTAGATCGCGGATGAGGAGCCTGGATGGACTCGAGGAGGCCATGCAAAGGTGGAAATATTGGTTTAAATGGACTTGAATTATTTTTACTTATTCCTGGTTTCATTTGTTGAAGTTGTAATAAGGCCTCCTAAGATTATTTTTATTACTTTGCATGTTTTGGATAATTTGTTTAAATTACTTAGTGACTTTAAAATGGTTATACATGTTTTCTTAAATTCAAACGTAAATGGTTTTTTTTTCTATGCCATCGGTATGTCCAAAATCGGTAACAACCTGATTTAATATAGTTTTTAAACAACTAAGTTAAGTTTTGTTTCTTCATACACACAAATCTTTTATTTAACGAGATAATTGAAAATAAGATGTTTTCATCAAAACTCAAATCGGCTAAAGGGATTTTCAAAATGGTTTTCCCTATGACATACCAAATTCGATAGTAATGTTTGGGCCGGGTTTGGGGTGTTATATTCCACTTTCAGCCAAACTCCCCACTCCACCGAATCCCTTGATTCTCTCCTCCACTTACTCCTCAATGCCCTCTCCATCATCCATTCAAACCCCTTGACCAAGTCCTCAACTATCCTGGTAGAATTTGATCCAGACTCAGCTACTTCCCCTTCCTAAGCATAAAAATAATACTCCTTTTGTAGCATGTGGGATTCGAACCCCACTCCCATTGCCTTCTTAGTGACGCCACCACCATCAAGCCATAGGCTCTCTTTGTGATAACAAAATACACTTATTTAACCTTAAGTCCTGCTTTCACTAGCTCACCCTACTGAAGTGCTCAAAAACCAAACTTTCACCAGGGCCTAGGCTCGACCCCGAGCCTTCCCAGGACCTCCGAACACACCCAAATAACAAGCTTAGCTAGCCAAACGCGTAGAATAGTGAAAAATGCCGAGCCCCTAATTTTAGGATGTTACAGTTCTACCCCCTTAAAGAAATTTCGGCCTCAAAATTTACGTGGTTAAAAGAGATGAGGGTATTGCTGTCTTATTGCCTCTTCCGACTCCCATGTTGCTTATTCTGAACCATGATTCCGCCACAACACTTTGACCAACGGAACAGATTTCCTCCTCAACACCTTAATGTCCCAATCTAAAATCTGCAGGGGTTCCTCCTCGAAAGACAAATCAGGTCTAACCTCAATTTCTTCCACCGGCACTACATGAGAAGGATCTGAACGGTAGCGCCTCAGCATTGAAACATGGAATACATCATGTATCTGATTTAACTCCGGGGGCAACTCAAGCTGATAAGCGACTAGTCCCACACGTCTCAACACTCGATAAGGCCCGATGAATCTGGGGCTCAACTTGCCCTTTCGTCCAAATCTTAAAACCTTCGTCCAAGGTGAGACCTTCAAGAAGACATAATCTCCCACTGAAAATTCTATCTCCTTACGCTTCAGATCCGCATACGACTTCTGTCTGTCAGAAGCTTCTTTTAACCGGTCTCAAATCAACTTAACCTTTTCCTCCGTTTCTGAAATCAATTCCGGACCTAACAACCGTCGCTCACCCAATTCTGTCCAACATGTAGGAGTACGACCCCTACGACCATACAACGCCTCGTAGGGTGCCATCTAAATGCTGGATTGGTAACTGTTGTTGTATGCAAATTCCGCTAACGGCAGATAATCTTCCCAACTACCCTAAAGTCAATCACACACCCCCCTTAATATGTCTTCCGAATCTGATTACTCTCTCCGATCGACCATCGGGTCATGGATGGAACGCTATGCTGAAATCTAGCCTTGTACCCAAAGCTTCATGCAATACCGTCCAAAACCGAGATGTAAATCTTGGGTCCCTGTCGGATATGATAGACACTGGCACCCCATGTATCCTCACAATTTCCGCCACATACAGCTTGGCCAACTTCTGTAACGAATAGTCGGTACGTACTGGTATGAAGTGCGCGGACTTAGTCAACCGATCAACGATTACCCACACTGAATCTTTCTTAGTAGGCGTTAGGGGTAGCCCACTAACAAAATCCATGGTTATTCTCTCCCACTTTCAAAGTGGAATCTTCACCGGTTGCAGCAATCCCGAAGGCAGCTGATGTTCCGCCTTCACCTGCTGACATGTCAAACACTTGCTCACAAAGTCGGTAACCTCCCGTTTCAACCCTAGCAACCAGTACTGTTCACGCAGGTCTCGGTACATCTTGTTTCCACCGGTATGCATAGCATATGGACTACTATGCGCCTCCCGTAGAATCATCTGCCTCAACTCAGAGTCCTCCGGCATACAAACTCTTCCATGGAAACACAATACCCCTTCACTGTTCAGCCCAAAATCTACTGTCTCTCCACTTTTTACTTGCTGAAGCCAAGAACCTAACTATTTATCCAACGATTGCTTATCTTTAATCTGACCTACCCATGTCGGTTTCACCTGAAGTTCTGCTAACAAGCTACCATCTTCATAAAGACTGAGATGAACAAACATTGCTCTCAACTCCGATACCACCTTACGACTTAACGCATCTGCCACCACATTGGCTTTACCCGAGTGATACTCGGTCGAGCAGTCATAGTCTTTCAGCAACTCTATCCATCTCCGTTGTCTTAAGTTCAGCTCTTTTTGGGTAAGGAGATATTTCAGATGTTTGTGATCGGTATAGATAATCGAATTTTCCCCATACAGGTAGTGTCTCCATATCTTCAGTGTGAACACTACTATAGCTAGTTCTAAGTCATGAGTGGGATAGTTCATCTCATGCGGCCTTAGTTGACTAGATGCATACGCTACTACCTTTCCTTCTTGCATTAACACACAACCCAAACCTGTGTGCGATGCATCACAATAGACGACAAATTCCTTCCCAGCCTCAGGCTGAATCAACACTGGCGCCTCACTCAGAATCTTCTTTAACTTCTCAAAACTTTCCTGCTATTTATCGGCCCAAACAAACGGTACTCCCCTATGCAGTAGCTTAGTTAGGGGTGCACCTCCACAAACCTTCTGTAGTACCCAGCCAAACTCAAAAAACTTCAAATTTCAGACACTGACTTCGGTGGCTTCCAATCCAACACGGCTTCAACCTTCCGAGGATCAACTCTAATCCCCTCGGCAGGTGCAACATGCCCTAAAAAGGTACTTCCTTCAGCCAAAACTCACACTTACTGAATTTGGCGTAAAGTTACTTTTCTCTTAATATTTACAGCACAACTCGAATATGTAAATCATGCTCCTCCTCCGTTCACAAGTACACCAAAATGTCGTCTATGAATACCATAACGAACCGATCTAGATAGGGTTGAAAGACCCGATTCATCATATCCATAAAAGTGGCTGGTGCGTTCGTTAACCCGAACGGCATAACCAAAAACTCGTAATGCCCATAACGAATTCGAAAAGTTGTCTTGTATATGTCTTCCTCCTTGACCCTTAGCTGATGATATCCCGATCTTAAATCGATCTTCGAGAAAACTGAAGCTCCTCGCAGCTGATCGAATAAATCGTTAATCCTTGGTAGCGGGTACTTATTCTTAATAGTTAACTTGTTCAACGGATGGTAGTCAATGCACATACGCATTGACCCATCTTTTTTCTTCACGAACAATACCGGCGCTCCCCACGAAGATACACTTGGTCGAATAAATCCACGGTCCAACAGCTCTTGGATCTGAGCTTTTAGTTCTACCAGCTCCTTCGACGTCATTCTATAAGGGGCGATGGACACTGGAGCCATTCCCGGAAGTAGCTCAATGCCAAATTCCACCTTGCGATTCGGAGGCAACCCCAGAAGCTCTTCAGGAAAAAAATTTGAAAACTCCTTCACAGTTCTGACATCCCCAACCAACAATTCCTTAGCACTAGATGCACTGACAAAAGCTAGAAACGCCTCATACCCCTTTCGCACCAACTTCTCAGCCTTTAATGCTGAAATCACATGAGATAGATAATCCTTTCTTTCTCCTACCACCATCACCTATTCATCCCTTGGAGTCTTCAATATCATGCGCTTAGCGGCACAATCGAAGTTTGCACGGTGCTTAACTAACCAGTCCATGCCTAAGATTAGATCAAACTCGTCGAACGACAGTTCCATCAAGTCTGCCGGGAAAACAATCCCTTGCACTTCTAAAGGCACATTCCTAAACAACTTGTTCACTAACATAGATTGTCCTAGAGGGCTAATCAAAGACATTTCTCTAGCAACAATCTCAGATTTTATACCTAGAGCCCCAGACACAGTATAGGCAACATATGAATGAGTTGATCCAATATCTATCAAAGCAGTAAATGGCACATCAAATATAAGAAACGTACCGGTTATGACGTCCGGTGCATTGCCATCCTCTCGACGTCTAGTCGCATAAACCAACCCTGGCTATCTTGCATTTGTATTTCCAGCACCTCTGCCCAGTGCTCCACGGCCTCGACCAAAACCATTTCCCCTTTTGGCTGGACCACGACCTCTCAGTGGTTGTTGACCACCTCTCCCTGGCTGCACAGGTCCCTGACCTGCAGTCTGCACCCTAACGGGCTCCCATGGACAGTACTTAATCAGATGATTCCTAGACCCACATTTGAAACACCCACCAGATCTTCTCCAACATTCCTCCGAATGTGTTTTCCCACACTGCACACAAGGTCGCCACTGACCCACAGCAACTGGCATCCCCGCTCGAGATGGCCCATCTAACCTAGGCCTCTTTTGGAAACCCCCAGAAGAACCTGACGTCCCAAAACCTCTCCTATTGTTGCCCCTATCCTTATCTCAGTTTTGCCTCTCAGAACTTTTCACTTATTCGAAATTTTTTTTCTTTTTCGATCAGAATGGAAAAATCTCTTTCCCGCTGCGGAGCTATCAGTACTCGCAGCTCATCCTGCAGACCATCCTCGAACCGAACACAGTACTCATAATCAGTTGCGACTATACCCCGAGCGTAACGACTTAAGCACAGAAACTCCACCTCATATTCTGCCACGGATTTATTCCCTTGAACCAAATTTAGAAATGACTTCCTCTGGGCGTCCACATAACTCGCCCCGACATATTTTCAGTGAAACGCTGACTTAAAGAAGTCCCAGGTGATACGATCCACTTGAGTACCTTCCCTCACTGTGAGCCACCACTGGTATGCCTCATCTCGTAGGAGAGACACTGCTCCTTTCAATTTTTCCTCTGTTGTGCAGTCCAGGTCATCCATAATTCGCTCAACTGCCTCCGACCAATATTCAGCTACGTTTGGGGCTACACCAGAAATGCCCCTAAATACCTCTGCCCCGTTTGCCTGGAGTCGCTCAGGAATAGATTTCCGAGCTACTGATCTAGTACTTACTCCAGCAACCCATTCCAAAACTCGCAGTATGGCTTGGGACAAAGCATCGTCTCCTCCAATTCGGTCTTGAGACCCTACTTCCGCTACTGGCGATACTGGTACTTCGCCTTCCGGCACATGCCCTAATTCTGAGAATCCAGCCTCAGAACCCCAGCCTCTACCACAGCCGCGTGTACCACGTCCTCGTCCTCTTGTACTCATGTCACTGAATCAAGTTAATCTGATTAGAAATTTTATGAATTAGTGTATAATTTCAATGTTTATTAACAGATGTTTTATGTAAAGTAGGTATAAGAGTTGTTTTCGCAGATCGAATTTTCTAATGTCTCAGTCTCTACAGTCTTAGCTGTTGTAGCTAACAGTCTCAGTATACTATCACTAACTCTAGTAGTTTCTTACTATAATCATTTTAACATAACATCAGAAATAGGGTAAGAGAACTTACGGATTTGGTGCCGGAGACTCGGGTGCCATAATTCCATAAATACATATTTTTCTAAACCAAAATTTCAAATGAATTTTGAAAAACATTTTCGAACCCATTCCACAAGCCGAGTTTTGCAACCCGGGCTCTGATACCATAAAATGTAACACCCCAAGCCTAGCCCAGACGTTACGACCGGATCTGGCATGTCACAAGGATAAGTTGTTTGAAAACTAAGTGTTCGTTACAAACTTCGTATTCTTTTTGAAAACTTTGAGTTTTATTGTTCGTAAAAAAAATTCAAATCTGCTTTTGAGGTGTTGTTGTAAAAACATTGTTACTTCATTTTTTTTTCTAAATACTTTGTTTATAACAGAAATCAGATTCGGTGATTTGCGAAAATATGATGTTTTGAAACTGTTCTCGACGTTGTAAGAGAACCCAATCTTTATCAAATATAGTTTGTAATCCGTTCGTTTACAATTTGGAAAACAGTTATTAATGTTTTAGAAAAATCCCGTATTGAACATCTAACAACCAATAGCAACCGAATTAAAAGCTAAAACCAAAATAAAATCCCAAAGGCCTTATTACAAAACATAAACCCAAATTAAATAATCTTAAAATAAAGTAAAATGGAATTTTACTAATGTTACGATGTATGGCCACCACAGAGTCTGCCTCGGCTCCAAATCCTCAACGTTGGGGATCACCTGCAAGATTTAGCAGAGGGGGTGAGTTACGAGAACTCAGCGTGTAATTCCCTAATCGGACATTAACTGGGCCCGAGCCCAATCAGATGCAAACTAGGCCTCAGCCCTTACGGAAACAAACTAGCCTGAGGCCCATTCAGAATCAAATTGGGCCTTAGCCCTATCAGCATCGTTATACAGATAATATATGCTCTGCAACCCAGCCCACCCTAGTAATCCATCCGCTACACACCACTGCATTCACCCCAACACACCACAGTGGGATTTCTACAATCAACCCTCCATCCGCTACACACCTCGACGGGCGATCCACGCTGCTCATCGCAAAATTGTGGCAAAGCCACCAGAATAACAAATATACGTGGCATAGCCACCAGACAAAATGTGACGGAGTCACCAGAATATGTGGCAGAGCCACCAGATTACACTTCCCCGATCATCAATATCCCAATCCCATGCAACATACCATGACATAATAATATAGTGCATGCATGAACGTACTCAATATAGCGGATAAACAGAATACACAAATATGCCAAATCTACCCGTAAGGGTATAATCATAAATTACTCACCTGGGCTATTTCCAATTCGCCCACTAGGGTATCTTATTAGCTCACCCATTAGGGGTATTTTGACTTTAAACCGACACACAGAATAATACATAACAAAACAAACAAGGTGTGAGATTACACACCTTTTATGAACTTAGATTGAATCCTCGAGTTTACGCACCTATGAATCCATACACTTAAACTATTTGTCTTACTCAGTAGGACGTATCCATATGATTGAAAACGACAACCCAACTCATGCCACTTACCAAGAACGTTAACAACTCCTTGCTACGTTTGAGAGTTCAGTTCACTTCCTCCGTTCACAAATCGAGTTCCTAAGAAAGGGTACGAGTTAGCGATGTTATCACAAAATAACGAAAGAACGGCCTTTCGACCCAAATAAACTTAAAATAAGAACGTCCATCCATCACCTATATTCAGCCAAGACTAACTTACCACCCACTTACGAGAGCCCGAAGCTAAGAAGAGGTTGAGAGAGTGTGCTAGCACCACAATAGGTTCAGCCTTAGAGAGCAGGAACAAAATGAGAATTTCGGCTTTTAGAGAGAAGAAAAAAAACAAGAACCGATGGCACATAAAATAAGAAAAGGACATTACTTTGAGCTCACAACGGTGCCGAATAGCCAAGGTAGGTTCGGCAGAAAAAAGAGACTACAAGTACCTTGCTTCTTGATGTTCGGCTAAGGGAACAAAATGAAAGAAAAAGAGAAGCAATAAATAAAAGAAAGAGAAGATGATAAGTAAGGATGGGTTTGGCTCTTATCACAGGTTAGTAGGAACAACTTGAAGTTTGAGAGAAGAGAGGGAAAAGATGAATTCGGCCAGCAAAGAAAATAAGAAAGGAAAAAAATGGACTTGTAATGCCTTAAGGGAAGAAAAATGCACAAAACGCAAAGGAAAATGGACAAGAAAAGCTCCCAAAGAAATTTCGGCACACAACCTTTCCCAAAACTGAATGTGCATCCCCCTACCCCCTTAGCCGAATTTCACCCCCCAAACACTTCCCACTTTCGGCCAAACTCCTTACTCCCTCGAATCCCTTGATTCTCTCCTCCACTTACTCCTCAATCCCCTCTCCATCATCCATTCAAACCCCTTAACCAAGTCCTTAACTATCCCGGTTGAATTCGATCCAGACTCAGCTACTTCCCCTTCCTAAGCATAAAAAAAATACTCCTTTTGTAGCATGTGGGATTTGAACCCCACTCCCCTTGCCTTCTTAGTGATGCCACCACCATCAAGCCACAGGCTCTCTTTGTGATAACAAAATACACTTATTTAACCTTAAGTCCTGCTTTCACTAGCTCACCCTACTAAAGTGCTCAAAAACCAAACTTTCACCAGGGCCTAGGCTCGACCCCGAGCCTTCCCAGGACCCCCGAACACACCCAAATAACAAGCTTAGCTAGCCAAACACGTAGAATAGTGCAAAATGCCGAGCCCGTAATTTTAGAATGTTACATTCTAACAATTTAACACCTAAATCATTCAATTCTCAACAATGAATACTTTCTAAAACTTTAACAATTTCACAAATTGGTAAATGCGCTAGCTAAATGAAGCCTCCACGACATCAAACTACAAAAATTACAAGAAAATGACCTAAATAAGAATACCAAATCAAGGCCGAATGTTTCAAGATTGGGAGGTTTCTTTAACTCAACAATGGTGGTTGGTGTAGGTGAAGAAGAAAGATGATTTATGTAACACCCTTAACTCATCTTCGTTGTCGAATTAGGGTTACGAGATGTTATGACGATTACCATGTCTAATAATATATCAAAAAAATTCAGAGTTTAATTTAATCTTCATAAATTAATTTAATATTCATAGCATACATATGAGAGTGAGATTTAAATGGAGCTTACAAAACCCTAAAATTAGTTTAAAAATAAGAAGGGACTAATCTTATAACAACCCATTTTCAGTGAAATCAGAATAGTAGTTTTGGGACAACAAATATAATGTCAAAAAATTTATTTTATTATTCTTTTAAGGCCTTCTACATGATAGTAGAATCATATAAAAATTTTGTGAAGAAATTTTATAGTTTGCATGCTTAATTTGATAAAAAGGACTAAATCGCGTAAAGTGTAAAACTTATGTTCTATTAGAAAAAGGTGTTAATTTGCTATGAAATTTAATTATGAGTGGCCTTAAATGGTAATTAAACCATTAATGTAAGTAGTGGACAATTATGGACACCATTAATATGTTTTATAAAGGTTATATTAGTAATTTAATAAATAAATCAACAAAATAAATAAAACAAAAATCACATTACCTTGTCCATCTTCGTCTAGCTGAATGTATAAGGAAGGGAAACCACCATTTTTCATCTATATTGGGCCAATCTATATTCTCATGCATGTAAGTATCTTTCATCTCGCTTTTAATGATTTTTATGTTTTTAGAGTCGTTGTAGCTTAATCTAGCTAGCCCGGGGACTAATTTGCAAAAAATTAAAAGTCTAGGGTTTTACCCTGAATTTATATTAGTTGTTTTTGATGTTTGATGGATGAAAATGAATGTTTGATGATAGTTGAGAAACTTTTGTAAAGGAATTTTTGATGAATTTGTCATTTGGGGATTTAATTGAAAAACAGAAAAAATGTTCATAGTAAAAATGTGAAATAAATGGAATATAGGGCTTACTAGGGACTTAATGGATATTCAGCTATCATAGGTTGGTACTAAATTGCATGAATTTTAATTTTTATGAGCTAGGGACTAAATTGTAGTGAATTAAGTACTATGGGGGCAAAAGCGTAATTTTGCCAAAATATGATTTTTGGATTAAATTGAATAGAATGAAGTTTGAATTTGTTAATTTTGATTATATAGATCAAGAAAAGCAATGTACGTATTTAGATTCGGGGAAAAGAAAAAGTATTAGATTAATCGATCATATTTCTTCGTTCGTGTTTGAAGTAAGTTTGTATATTTAATTAGCATTGAATTATGTATGATTTAAATGCTTTTATATTACATTCTAGGTATTATGACTCTACAGAAATATCCAACAAAGTTTTGGCAACTTTCGGATCCCGTTTGAACCTTAGGAATATATAGGATACAAATGACATGTCATTAGGAGTTACCGTGTTTCGGGTGCTGGTCTTGTACGTCCTACCGGTGACTGAGTTTTTGGCATGTGTTGCAGTTACTTGACAGCTTGTGTGAGCAGCACCGTGTAGCTACGTCCTGACTGACAGCTTGTGTGAGCAAACCCACTTATTGCTCGAGAGAGAGCAATTATATGAGATATAAGTGTAACACCCCAAACCCGACCTAGACGTTATGGCCGAATCTGGCGGTGTCACATTGAAGTGTTTAGCGTAAAACTTGTTGTCGTTGAAATCCTCAAAATCAATAAATCATATTGTTATTAAACAGTGATTCCAAAATAGGTTGTTCATTTCCAAAGCGTGCATCATTAAAAGCTAATCACTTTTAAAACGTTACTAATTTTCAAAATCTCATTTATTGCGGAGGTTTTTAGGAAATGTTGTGAAAACATGGTGTCTTTGAAAACAGTTACCTT
The DNA here is from genome assembly GCA_025698515.1 of Gossypium sturtianum. Lineage (NCBI taxonomy): Eukaryota > Viridiplantae > Streptophyta > Magnoliopsida > Malvales > Malvaceae > Gossypium > Gossypium sturtianum. Next base: position 97,836,545 of record CM046952.1, read on the forward strand.
TTGAAAACATGTCTTTTTCTACGACTAGCAGTTTATATCAAACTAAATAAATAAAAACCCCAATTTAAAGTTTATAACTTTAAAGAGGACTTATTACATAAAAAAATACCCAAATTCAGTTACTTATAAATCAAAAGCTAAAAATGAAAGCTGATGCAGTTGTGTGGCCATCATCGAGTCCCTCGCAGCACCGACCCGCCTACGACTGGGGATTACCTGTACAGTTAAACAGAGGGGTGAGTTTACGAAAACTCAATGTGTAATCCCCTAACAAGCAAACAGTCAATTAAACAATAGATAAATGCAGTTTGGGCCTGAGCTCGTTACAATAACAGTCCAGTTCAGTGTGGGCCTAAGCCTTTTCCTATAACAGTAAACGATTGGGCTTGAGCCCAGCACAATGGCAGTAATCAGTAGGGCCTTTGCCCAATTTCAGTATTAGTATTAGTGGGGCCTTGGCCCATAACACTAACGGAGATAAATACCATGCAAAGAATAAAGATGTAATATCATTAATCGATGCAAGAATAAAGATGCAAGATCATTAATTAGTGCAGATATGCAGTCAGAAATCCTACCCAATCCAGCCTCTACACACCACTCCGTCCCACCAAACACACCATGTGGGGATAAAATCGACCCACCCAGCCAGACACACCAAGATTACCACTGGCTGCAGCACTAAAGAGTATTGCAGCAAAGTTGCCAGTAAAATAAACAGCATATAGCCATCACTAGGTCCACAATCGTCTTGGTCGACCCGTGTGACCTTATTAGTACAGTACACTTCCTTCAATATAACAACCCATCCCCATGCAATATGTCGTGGCATAATATCATACGTGTATGCAAAATGTCATGCTCAATCATAGTCATACATATCATAGAGCAAATCAGTCATACATAACATAAGGCCATAACAGTCATTTCATCTCCTAGGGGTATAACAGACATTTTACCATATGGGGGTATTTCGGTCATTTTATCCTATGGGGGTATTTTGGTCATTTTACCCCATGGGGGTATTTCGGTCATTTTACCCCATGGGGGTATTTCGATCATTTTACACCATGGGGGTATTTCGGTCATTTTACACCATGGGGGTATTTCGGTCATTTTACCCCATGGGGTATTTCGGTCATTTTACCCAATGGGGGTATTTCGGTCATTTTACCCTATGGGGGTATTTCGGTCATCATTTCGACCCAACATGGCCCAAAATAGCCTAAGCCCATGAGATCGCTCATGGTGGCATCTACAGACAAACGCCCCTGTTTTGCGGGCTCGGATTGCCAAACGTGCGATCGCACGACCATGTGGCATCAAATGCCATATTTTCCAGCTTTTCGACTTTTGCCGACCTACGGTTAAAACAGTGTGAGTACACACTTTTTTCGACTTTTTCACCGATTACCGTTTAGAGAGTACTATTACACACCTGATGCGATTTGTAGTTTCTCCTCGTTCCAAACACTCTTATTCCAAAAATCAATGATCATCACACCCTTGGTTCCCAGGCAATGTGCCAATCAACCTCGACCACCACCTACACCAAAGTCACCATCTCAATTGCACCCCACTTACCACTCAACACTGTTTCTCAAAAAGTAACAGATGACTTCTTATCATACCATAACCACTTACCAACAACAATAAAATAGATTGCAGATCAAAGAAGTAGCGTACAAAGGACCAAGAATCGGGATTAATCTATCCGTATTCGACTGATGAAGAGCACTTGGGGAGAGGAAGAGAAAAATCGTGCGCTCCCAATTGATCAACGAACCCTTGCTAAAGACGAGAGCCAAAAATAGAAAGGTGCGATGGGTGCTCAGCCAAAGTAACAACGTAACAAGGAAAAGAGCAGAGAAAAAGAAAAGAGGGGAGAGTATTCGATAGAGCTTAAAAAAAAAGAAGAATGGAGAATCGGCTAGGAGAGAAAATTGAAAAGAAAAATGGTGAGAGAGGAGAGAAGCTGTATTCGGCCAAGGTTGAAAGAACAGGAGTGAAACCCGAATTCTAACTCTCACCAAATCGGCAATAACCCCAAATCCTAAAAATCCCTCCTCCAATTCGGCTACACACTCTCCATCAACTTCCTATCCCTTAATTTTCTCCTATTATCTCTCCACAACAACAACCTCCCCAAATCCCAATATTCTCTCCTCAAATCTCTCCAAATATCCCTCCTCAATTCTCTCTATGACTAGTTCAAACTCCATTCAGCAGTATTTCATTCCAACTCTACCACCCACACGAATTTGGCAGCAAAATAAATACTCCCTTTTTGATGCGCCACCACTCGAACCTTAGACCCCATGTACACTCCACACGCCCCTTACCACTAGACCAACAACTCCTTTGTATCATATTTTAACTACAATAATTTAAGAACCTACTATCTAGATCCAGTGATTTTATTCACTTAAAATAAAAAATTTTCCTAAGCCAAGGCTTGAACCCCTGACTTCTCAGACACTTCCAAACACTCCTAAATCACTTAACCACTGAAGTAGACATTCATTTATGTCACTTTCTTGCACAACTAAATATTTATGTGCAGTCTTGTAACATCCCGGTTTAGGGCCTAGTCGGAATAGTGGTTCGAGACCACAAATCCGAGGGTCATGAATGAGTTTTTGAGGCTTATATTATGTATGCATGCTAGTGTGAAAGTTTTATGAAGCAATTTTGTGAACTTGTGGTTGAATTGTCCAAAAGGACTAAATTGCAAAAGTTGCAAAATGTGTGTTTCTAGAAGCTATATGTGTGAAATAGCTTTAGATTATTAATTAGAGGTCCTTAAATAGCAATTTATCCAAATTCTAATTTTTGGACAAAAATGGGCATGGATGAGTTAAAATTGAAAGTTTATCAAAAAGGGCATTTTGGTCATTTATCAATTAAGTGATTAAAATAGGTGAAAAGATGATAGAAATTCATTCATCTTCTTCCCATAGCTGTCGAAAATTTGAGAAGCCATTGTTAGGGTTCTTTCAAGGGTTTAGTTCATAATAATAAAAGAAAACATCTCAGAAGAAAAGATAAAATAAAACATAAGAAATCCCTAAAACCCCCTGAAGGAATTGAAGGAGAGATTCGCCGTCTTGAGTAGAATTCTGGCTTCTTGAGATGGATCAACTGGCTATCTTCGAGTTTTTCCCACAAATCTGACCTTTCCGGCTCGGCTCCTTGGCCTAGCTCACCCCCCTCTTCTAGGTTATACTTAGGGTGTTTATATAGGCTTTTGAAATAGGTTTCTTTGCCCCTATGTAGCCTTTTCCGAGTGAAATTGCTCTTTTCCACGACAGGGACACGACCATGGCACACGCCCGTGTGAGTCATCTTTAGGCCGTGTTCGGACTTTTAATGAGGGGACACGCCCGTGTAAATCGTGATCAGGCCGTGTTCTAGTCTATCAAGGAGACACGGCCGTGTTGGCTCAAGTCCAGGCCGTGTCGATTTTCACTTTGGCCCAATTTGGTTCGTTTTGAGCCCGTTTCTCGTTCTTTCCATCCTCTGGTGCTTTCCTGAGTATGAAACATGAAAAGAAAGGATTAAGAGCACCTTTTTACATAAATCAAGGGATAAATCATCCAAAAGTATGCTAAATGGGGGATTAAAATATGTTACTTTTACAGTTTATCACGTACCAATGGTGGAACACGTTGATATCTGTAGTTCCAAAAGAACAGGTTACTTGGGAGTTCTTTCAATCTGAATTTCGAAAAAAATACATCAGTCAAAGATTTCTCGATCAGAAGCATAAAGAATTTCTAGAGTTGAAACAGTAATGAAAAGACTCAGAATGTAGTATGAAATAGAATTTTTTCGGTTGAGCAAGTATGCTCGGGAATATGTTTCCACTGAAGAAATTATGTTCAAGCGATTCATAGATGGATTGAATGAAGATATAAAACTACTGGTCGAAATTCTAGAGTTGAAAGAATTTGTCGTTCTTGTTGAAAGGGCTTGTAAAGTCAAGGATCTTAGCAAAGAAAAGAGAAAGGAAGATTCGAAAGCTAGAGACTCGAGAAAAAGATCGATGAGTAAGTCATATCAATCTTCATCGAAGAAATCCAGAGACTATTTTAATTGATCGACAGCTTCAGTGGGATATTCTAATCAGGATTGTGAGAAGCAGTATACCAGCCCTAAAGCTTAAACTACATCGGTATCAAGTGTTGGCAATGTGAAAGATGTTAAACCCGAGTGTCAACAGTGTCGAAGACGGTATTTTGGAGAGTGCTGGATGAAAAATAATAATAGAGCTTGTTATAGTTGTGGTTCACGAGATCATTTTATTAGAGATTGTCCTGAGCTAAATGAAAAAGATAAATCTCAGAATGCAAGATCGAGCAATACAGCTACTCGAGGGAGGCCGCCAAGAAATGCGGGAAATGCAAGTGGTAATCGTGGTACAATGAGATATTCTACAATGAGATCTGAGGCCAGAGTACCTGCTAGAGCTCACGCTATTCGTGCCCGCGAAGATGCGTCATCACCTGATGTCATTACCAGTACATTTTCTCTTCATGACACTAATGTTATTGCATTGATTGATCCTAGATCTACTCATTCGTGTATATGTATGAATTTGGTGTCTAATAAGAGTTTTCCTGTCGAGTCTACTAAATTTGTGATTAAAGTATCGAACCCCTTAGGCAAGTATGTTCTAGTTGATAAAGTTTGCAAGACCTATCCTTTAATGACTCGAGGTTACTGTTTTCCGGTTAACTTGATGCTTTTGTCATTTGAAGAGTTTGATGTGATTCTGGGAATGGATTGGTTGACTCTGCATGAAGCTGTTGTGAACTGTAGATGAAAGACTATAGAACTGAAATGTCAGAATAATGAAATTTTTCGGATTGAATCTGATGAGTCGGGTGGTTTACCAATAGTGATTTCATCGATGACAACTCAGAGGTATGTGAGAAAAGGTTTTGAAGCTTATCTTGCTTATGTTTTGGATACAAAAGTGTCTAAATCAAAGATTGAATCAGTGCCAGTTGTACGTGAATATCCGGATGTATTTACTGAAGAATTACCGGGATTGCCACCTATTAGAGAGGTTGAGTTTGGTATTGAATTAGTACCGAGAGCAATGCCGATATCAATAGCTCTGTACAGAATGGCTCCAACAAAGTTGAAAGAGTTGAAAGCCCAGTTACAAGAGTTAACGGATAGAGGTTTTGCGCGACCTAGTTTTTTGCCCAGGGGTGCGCCTGTATTGTTCGTAAAGAAGAAAGATGGATCAATGAGAATGTGTATAGACTATCGTCAGCTCAACAAAGTTACGATAAAGAATAAGTATCCATTTTTGATCAGTTGAAAGGTGCAACAGTGTTTTCAAAGATTGATTTGAGATCGGGTTATTATCAGTTGCGAGTAAAAGACTCAGATGTGCCAAAAACTGCATTCAGAATGAGGTACGGACATTATGAATTCCTTGTTATGCCTTTTGGATTGACTAATGCTCCTGCCATTTTTATGGATTTGATGAATCGGATTTTTAGATCGTATTTAGACAGATTTGTTGTTGTGTTCATTGATGACATTCTGATCTACTCACGGGATGAATTTGAACATGTCGAGCATTTGAGGATTGTGTTGCAAACCTTGAGAGATAAACAATTGTATGCTAAATTTAGCAAATGTGAGTTCTGGCTCTGGGAAGTTTGATTTTTGGGACACATAGTCTTGGCGGATGGTATTCGAGTTGATCCGAGCAAGATTTTTGCAGTTATTAATTGGAAACCACCTAGAAATGTATCCGAGGTTAGAAGTTTTCTGGGATTGGCTGGTTACTATCGACGCTTTGTTAAAGGGTTCTCAATGATTTCTATGCCGATGGCTAGATTACTACAGAAAGATATGAAGTTTGAATGATCCAAGAAATGCCAACAAAGTTTCAATCAATTGAAAGCATTATTGACAGAGGCACCGGTGTTAGTTCAGCCTGAGTCGGGTAAAGAATTCGTAATTTTCAGTGATGCATCGTTAAATGTCCTGGGTTGTCTTTTGATGCAGGAAGGAAAAGTTGTAGCTTATGCCTCGAGATAGCTGAAGCCGCACGAAAAGAATTATCCAACGCACGATCTAGTGTTAGCCGCGATAGTGTTCGCATTGAAAATTTGGTGTCATTATTTGTTTGGTGAGAAATGCCGTGTTTTATACTGACCACAAAAGTTTGAAATATCTGATGACTTAGAAAGATTTGAATATACGACAGTGAAGATGGTTAGGATTTCTAAAAGACTATGAATTAGTGATTGACTATCATCCGGGGAAAGCTAATTTAGTTGCTGATGCTTTAAGCCGAAAGTCCTTATTTGATTTATGTGCTTTGAACACACAATTAGCTTTGTCTGAAGATGGTTCGATAGTAGACTAGTTGAAAGCGAGACCGCTATTCCTACAGCAGATTTGTAAGGCTCAAAAATTTGATAATGAATTGCAAGCAAAACGAACTCAGTGTGAGTCAACTTCTAATTCAGAGTTTCGAATAGGGCCTAATAAATGTTTGATGTTCCGAGGTAAAATTTTCTTACCGAGAAATCCCGAGCTTATTTAGAAGATTTTAAACAAAGCACATAGTAGTTGTTTGCCAGTACATCTGGGAAGCACGAAAATGTATAATGATTTGAAACAGGTTTATTGGTGGCACGGCATGAAACGTGATATCTCAAAATTTGTTTCGAAATGTTTGAATTGTCAGCGAGTCAAAGCTGAGCATCAAGTGCCGTCAGGTTTATTACTGTAACACCCCAAACCCGGCCAAGACGTTATGACTGGATCTGACGTGTCACATCAAAGTGTTGATTTGAAAACTGGTCTTGTCGATGAAAATTCGTGACTAAAGTTTTAAATCCTTTTTAAAACTAAATGCTATTGAAAACGTTGGGGTTGCAAAATCAAAACTTGTTAACCACTTATTGGTCATATCATTTATTTCAAGTTTATTAATCTGAATTAAAAAAACCGCGGAAGCTTTTCTAATTGTAAACTTTAAAATTTGAAATGCGTGAATTCCTTTGGAAACAGTTATTATTTTGGAAACCCGTGCTTCCTAATCTAGCAGGTTGAAGTAGGACGATAAAACCAAATAAAAGTTAAAACCTCAAATGGCCTTATTACATAAATAGTAACCCCAAAATAAAATATTTAAAAAGCTAGGTATAAATTAAAACACTCGCGAACATGTGGCCACCTCCGAGTCCCTCGCAGCTCCAAATCATCTAAGGCTGGGGATTACCTGTATAGTTAAAAGAAAAGGGTGAGTTACGAGAACTCAGTGTGTAATCCCCTATCATGCAGTAACAGTCTGGGCCATAGCCCTATTTAGTAACAGTACAGTGTGGGCCTTGGCCCAATACAGTAACAGTGCGGGTATGAGCCCAAAATCATAACAGTATAGAACAGTGATGCAACCCAGCTCAATCCAGCCAACACACCACCCGTACTAACCAACACACCATGTAGGGACTAAGTCAACCCACCCAGCCAACACACCAATATCGCAGCATAGCTACTAATAGTAACGCAGCAAAGCTACTAATAACAGTAAACGTGGCCAAGCCACTAAAATCAGAACACGTGGCGAATGCCACTATAACAGTATAAACGTGGCAGAGCCACTAGTATAGTACTAACTCCATATCAGAATCCCTACCCCAATGCAGAATGTCGTGTCATAAATATTACGTGTATGCAATATGTCATATTCATAATCAATCATATAGATATCATACACACATTACTAAACTACCACTAGGGGTATAATGGTCATTTTTTCAGTTAGGGGTAAAACGGTAATTTCACCCCTCAGGGGTATTTCGGTAAGTCTACCCTACAAGGGTATTTCGATAATTCTACCCTACAAGGGTATTTCTGTAATTTTACTCCCTAGGGGTATTTCTGTTATTTTACTCATTAGGGTATCGGTACAGTTAACGACCTTTCCAAAGGCCTACAGTCGCCTCAAACGACTCGGATAACCTATATGGCCAAAACAGTGTACTTGGGCCCAAGGTCCATTACTCAGCTCAAGTGGGACCACACACTCGTGTGGCCCATTCAGCCCACGTTCCATCACGGCTATGCGAACTTCGTAGCCCAGTCCAATCAACTATTAGTCACTTACCGTGGATTTCGTCCATGTGGGGCCCATGAGCCTATTGGGCCCACATGGCCCATTTCGGCCCAACGAGGCCCATACGACCTAAGCCCACGAGAACGTACGTAGCGGTCTCTACAGTCTGTCACCAACGATTGTGGCTCGATTTATCCCTACGAGCGTTCGCACGCTCGTAGGCCCTCAGATGCCGAAATTTCAGTATTTCGACTTTTGCCGATTCACAGTTAAACAGGGGTGTGAATACACCTTTTTGGCTTATGCCAGTACCAGAATGGTGTACGGTTACACACCTATTAGCGAAGTCGAGCGAACCGCTCACGAGTCCAACGCCTACATCAATCAATATTTTCGGTTAGTGTTAATACCCATCACTTCCACTGAATCTCTAACGAACGGCATTGACACTCACCTTAACCAAAGTGACTTGGCCCGCTAAGGATATTACTCGAAAAAGGATTGCACCCCTTCCTGTCGAAATATTGTATTAACAAAAGAATCCATTACTCAACAACGCACGATCTAGAACTTGAATCGATAACTAACATTAACAAAAGCCCAAATCCAAAGATAGGGTATCGGCCAACCCCAAAGTGCTAGACCAAAACGCTTACCTCAAATCGCGTGATAGGAAAACGGTTTCGGTGACTACCTTAAGACCCTCCTTCACTTCACTGAAAACCTAGAAACCAACAACCCCTACACCAAAAGGAAAGGATCATGATTTCGGTAATCAAAGTACAAGAAGATGAGCATTCGGCTATAAGAAGAAAATCAACCCTTGGTCACAAGAAAAGAATTAAGAACACCTACCCTTCGACAAAACACTCGCAGAATCGAAGTAGAGAAGAAGAGTGTTAAAGATTCGGTCAACGCCCCACAAATTGAGATGTTCAGAGAAGAAAAGAGACACCTAGAGGACAGGGGAAAACTGATTCAAGAAGAGAAGGAAAAGGAATGAAACGAAGGGACAGATGAATTCGGCTTCAAAGAACTATCCACAGAAAATTCGGTCACCCCCTCATGGAATGCCGAAAAAAGAAAAAAAAAAGCAAAAGTGGTAATCAAAATTCGGCACTTTATGTGTTAGATTCTGGCAAAGTGAACAAAAAGAACTTGGAAAAAAATAATATCAAACGAGAAAAGGACCCGAATGGTCAAAACGCAAAAATGCATGAAAACCAAAAGACAGGAAAACCTGAAATGAAAAAAAAAACAAAGAAAATCCCAAAGACACCAGAAGAAATTCAGCACCTACTCCCTCCCACAATGCCGAAAATGCACTAAATGAGCTCCCCTGGCTGAAATTCCCCTCCTCTAGCTACCCAATTCAGCTATGACTCCCCCTCACACCTCAATCCCTCAAAAATCTCCATTGATATCTCCTTGATTTACTCCAAACCTCCCATTCAAATCCATTCAAATTTGATGACCAAGTCTCCAACCACCTCTGCAGAGTTTAAATCAAACTCTACCTCTCACGCCACAAAGTCATAAAATAAAACCTCCTACTTGCATGCCATGAGATTCGAACCCACTCCCTTTTTAATGCCCAACACGCCACTAGCCACCACAACACAAGGTCTTTTGTGACATAAAATCACACACATTTAAACATAAGTCCTAACTGCTAACAGCTAATTTCACATAAGAGCAAAAACTAAAAATTTTTCCAAGGCCCAGACTCGAACCCAGGCTTCTTAAAAACCACCAAATACACTCAAATACTTAGCCATTGAAGCAAACATGGAATTTAAGCCAAATCATGCAAAATTACAGACCCTATACTTTTGGGGCGTTACAATTACAGCCTATTATGATTCCTAAGTGGAAATGGGATAAAGTAACAATGGATTTCGTATCGGATTTGCCCTTATCTCCGAAAAAGAAAGATGTGATCTAGGTTGTTGTTGACAGATTGATGAAATCAACTCATTTTATTCCGGTATGTACAGATTTCTCGCTTGATAAATTAGCCGAGTTGTATATTTCCGAAATTATGAGATTACATGGTGTTCCCCTATCTATTGTTTCGGGTAGAGATCCAAGATTTACTTTGCGATTTTGGAAGAAATTGCAAGAATCTTTGCGTTCAAAGTTGCATTTTAGCACTGCGTTTCATCCGCAAACGGATGGTCAATCCGAGCGAGTTATTCAGATACTTGAGGATATGTTGCGTTGTTACATTCTTGAGTTTGAAAGTAGCTGGGAGAAATACCTACCGTTGATTGAATTTGCTTACAATAATAGTTTTCAAACGAGTATTAAGATGGCACCATACGAAGCTCTATACAGTCGTAAATGTCGAACACCATTGTACTAGACTGAGCTTAGCGAGAACAAGATTCACGGGGTTGATCTAATCAAAGAGACTGAAGAAAAAGTGAAAGTTATTCGCGATAGCTTGAAAGAAGCTTTGGACCGACAAAAATTGTACACAAACTTGAAACAGAAAGATATTGTGTTCCAGATCGGGCATAAAGTGTTTTCGAAAGTGTCGCCGTGGAAAAAAATATTACGATTTGGTCGAAAAGGGAAATTGAGTCCGCGATTCATCGGACCGTATGATATTACTGAGCGAGTTGGACCAGTGCCATATCGACTATCTTTACCGTCTGAGTTAGAGAAAAAACATAATGTATTTCATGTGTCAATGCTTCGATGATATCGATCCAACCCTTCATGTAACGCCCCAAATTTTGGGCCTAGTAAAGTTGGGCCCATTGGGCTTTGGGTTTCATAAAATTTTTTTAGTGAGCAAGAAAATGACAAATGACATGACGGCTTTAAAGGTTTAATGAATTTTGAGTGTGTAGGTGTGTTGGAGAAGCTTTGGGTTCAAGTTTTGTAATGGAGGATTCTTAATTTAATTAATTAAGGAATCAGGGTTGTGAGTAGTGGGCTTTTAAATAAAAATAAGTGAAAAATGGCACAAAGTAGCCTGTGGTGAAGTGGCTAAGTGACGCCACTAGGGTGTAGAGAGGTGGCGACATATGCATGCAGGGAGGTCTGAGGTTCGAGTGCTAGCTTAGTTTTATTTTGGAATTTAATTTTAGGCTTCTAGAAGGCTGGAAGTGGCGTGTAGAGGGACTCTAAGGAGAAGTGATCAGTAGAGAGAATTTAGGAGAAGGATAAGGGAGATATCATGGAGAAAAATTAGGAGATGAGCAGTGGATGAAGTGGTGCCGAATTGGACTTTAGGGGTGGCTAAGTTTCGGCTATAGGCTATATAAATGTGTGATAAACCGTAAAAGTAACATATTTTAAGCCCACATTTAGCATGCTTTTGGATGAATTATCCCTTGATTTATGTAAAAAGGTGCTCTTAATCCTTTCTTTTCATGTTATATACCCAGGAAAGCACCGAATGATGAAAAGAACAAGAAATGGGCTTAAAATGGGCCAAATGGGCCAAAGCACGAAATCGACACGGCCTGGACCTAAGACCACACGGTCGTGCCTTCTTTATAATCTCGAACACGACCGTGCCTCATCAACGAAGTCCACACGGCCTGGCCACGATTCACACGGGCGTGTGCCAGAGGCCGTGCCCCTACCGTGGCAAAGAGCAATTTAAATCAGATTTGGATACTTAGGGGCAAAGAAACACATTCCAAAAGCCTATAAATACACCCTAAGTATGACCTGAAAGGGGGAGCCCAAAGCTATCGTTTAGGGGCGTCTTGCTAGGCCAGAGAGGGCAGAATTTGTGGGGAGTCGCTCAGGGATAGCCAGTTGATCCATCTCAAGAAGCCAGAATTATACTCAAGACGGAGGATCTCCTCTTCAATTCCTTCAGGGAGTTTTAGGGATTTCTTATGTTTTGTTTTATCTTTTCTTCTGAGATGTTTTCTTTTATTGTTATGAACTAAACCCTCAGATACCTGAGGGGGATGAAACTTAGATGAAACTTGTTATCGTTTGCTGAACTATATGATAAATATTTGATTTGTTCTTAATTATGTGTTCTTAATTCTTGTGTTGATATTTTGCGGATATCGATTCAAGTTTGGTGTGCTTAGGTAGAGGAGCAAAAGTCCCTGCCTAAAAGTAGATCTAGCATAGTTAAGCGGAGTTGATCGCGCGCCTAGAGATAGGGTGACGAGGCGTTGCCGGATTAGGGTGAAACCTAATATTGGAGTCCATAGATCGAGTTAATGCAATTCTAGAGGTTTTAATTAGAAAGAGATTTCAATTAATCAACCTAGGGTTAGATGTTATTCGCCTCGAGAGAGGGTTTAATATAAATTAGGGAATCCTACGGATCAAGTGAAGTGAATACATCGTCTGGTTCAGAGTTAGATAACAATTGAAGTCTAGGTGGATTCTTCCTTGGGTGTCGTCTTAATTAATGTGTTTTTCCTCAAGTTATTCTCCCAAATTCATTCTTCTTTGTCTTAGAGTCTTTAAGTTTAGTAGTTAATTAATTTAGATTAAACAACCATTCGCTTAATTCTTAGGCTAAATAATAGAAAAAAAGTTAGTATTAGTACTTTTAGTTCCTTTGGGTTCGATAATCTGGTCTTGCCTAAGCTATACTACTGTTCGATAGGTGCACTTGCCTCAATCGTTGTCAGAGTTAGTTTCCAGGTTCGATCATTCTCTTTATAAATTTTAAAACTCGACAGACATACGATCAAGTTTTTGGCGCCGTTGCCTGGGAACTAAAATATTGAGAACACTCTATTTTTATTACTTTATCCATTTTTATTTTTTGCAATTTAATTTTATTTCTTATTTTATTTGCCAATTTTTCTTCTTTTATTACTTCTTCCTTCTAGGTACCTCTAGTTTATGACTAGAAGGAACCCGAGAGGACCTTTAGTAAATGACAGTGATATTGAAGCTACCGTTCGTAGAAATTGTAGAGAAATTAGGCGAGCCCTAAATTACCAAGAAGAAGAACAACAAGACGAATCCAATCCTACTGAAGGGATGGATGAGAATAATCCACCACCACAAGATGTGGCAGAAAAATAATGCTCCACGTACTATGTATGATTATGCTAAACCTCATTTAACAGAGCCGAATCTAGTATTGTTAGGCCTGCTATAGTTGCTAATAATTTTGAATTAAAGCCTAGCACTATACAAATGATTCAACAATTTGTTCAATTTGATGGTTTGCAGGACGAAGACCTAAACACTCATATAGCTAATTTTTTAGAGTTCTGTGATACCTTCAAAATAAATGGCATTTCTGATGATGTCATACGGCTTCGGTTATTTCCCTTTTCATTAAGGAATAAAGCCAAACAGTGGTTAAACTCGTTACCACGAGGGTCAATCACTACATGGGATAAAATGACCGAAATTTTTTTATTAAAATATTTCCCACCGGCCAAAATGGCTAAATTACGGAATGATATCTCTTATTTTGTGCAGATGGATTTAGAGACATTATATGACGCATGGGAGAGATATAAGGATCTCTTGAGGAGGTGCCCACACCATGGATTACCTTTGTGGCTTCAAGTCCAAACTTTCTATAATGGTGTAAACCCCTCAACGAGGAAACTAATTGATTCAAATTTGTGGAACCCTAAACAACGAGAACTCCCGAAGCGACCTTACGAATTCATAGAGGAGATGTCACCAATAACTATCGCAAGCGTGTTACAAGGACAAAACCAACAAAATCAACCGGAGTTTTCAACATCGATGCAGTAACCATGCTATCAACACATGTAGAGATGATGATTAAAAAGCTTGATAGTTTGTGTTCTTTGCAGGTACATCCAGTAATGCAGTGCGACGCAAGTGGAACTGTGGCGAATCCTGAGTACCCACCCTACCAACCGGGCACAGAAAGCGAACAGATGAACTATATAGGTAATAATTTCAGATCTAATAATAATCCTTATAGTAATACTTATAATCCAGGTTAGAGGAACCACCCAAATTTTTCACAGGGAGGACAAGGAAATCAAGGAAACCAAAGACAACAACCTCCTCAAAATTTCCAAAATCAGCCCTATCCACAGGAGAAGAAGCCGAACCTTGAAGAGATGCTGACAAAATTCATGGCAACTACAGATAACCGTCTCCTAGACACTGAGACCACCCTAAAGAATCAACAGGCATCAATCAAAGGGATCGAGAGCAAAGTTAAGGAACTCACTAAGACAGTTGGACAACTTACTAACACAGTTGGACAACTTGCAAAGATAATTTCCGAACGACCGCAAGGGCGTCTACCAAGCAACATTGAGATTAACCCAAAGGAGCAAATCCAAGCCATCACAGCTCATGATAGTATAGGGTTAGACGAACCTAGTCCAATACAAGAAAACGAGGTAGAAAAAGGTTAAGTTGAGGTAACACAAGAAAAGCCAAAATAGGTAATCAAAAAGTACCAACCTCGCATTCCTTTTCCCGAAGCGATGAAGAGAGACGATACAGAGGAACAGTTTGGTAAGTTTCTTAAACTTTTAAAGAAATTACATATCAACTTACCTCTTCTTGAAGCTCTTTCACAAATGCCAGATTCGAGAAAATTTTTAAAACATCTCTTGACGAATAAGCGTAAGTTAGACGAGGAGCCACATGTGGAATTAAACGCAGTATGCTCAGCAATGTTACAGAATAGACTACCGCGAAAGCTGAAAGATCCAGAGAGTTTTACAATTCCATGTTTAATTGGTAGACTAACTGTTGATAATGCGTTAGCTGATTTAGGGGCAAGCATAAATGTCATGCCTTATAAATTGTTTAAACAACTAGGTCTAGGGAAACCCAAACAAACTAGGATGAGCATTCAACTAGCTGATAAAACTATTAGAATTCCTAGGGGTATTATCGAAGATGTTCTTGTAAAAATTGATAATTTCATTTTCCCAGTAGATTTTGTTGCCTTAAACATGGATGAGGATAATTCGATTCCCTTAATTTTAGGAAGACCATTCTTAGCAACTGCTAGAACTAAAATCGACATTGATGCAGGAGAACTAAAACTTCGTGTAGGTAATGAGACAGTCACTCTCCAAGCTCTCGACTCGGCTAGAACATTGAGTAATCCAGGTGAGAAAACAAATTCTCTTGATAACCATTCGGTTAACCCTTCTTTTCAAGAAACACCAGGAAAGAATACAACTGAACCTGATTCTATACCATGTTCCAACAAAGAAATAACACATGAAGAACAAGGGATTTAGATCGATGATCTATACGAGTGGAAGACGCATTTCAAGGAAAAATTAGGAATACACGAAGCAGAACCAGAGCCACTCCACGAAGCAAACAAGTTCAAAATCGGAGATCAGGTATTGATAGAAAAAATAGACCCTCGAACATCTCCTCCTGACCCTAACACAAACAAAGAAATACTGTTTAGGGTAATCAGTGTTTTTCCATACGGAACAGTCGAGGTAAGTAATCCTCTTTTCGGTACTTTCAATATAAACGCTCCTCGACTTAAATTTTATCAAGGAAATAGAACTGATAGCATGAGAGAAGATATTCAAATTTTTAAACCACCCTGATTTGTTGCGAATACGAGGAAAGTCTAGCTTAAGACTTTAAACAAGCGCTTCTCGGGAGGCAACCCGAGCACTAACCCTAGTTACTTTTGCTTTTGTTTTCATTTTCTTTTCTTCTCTTAGTCTTAAACACCTAGCTTTAAACTAACCAAAAGTGCAGATTTCCAGGCCACACGGCCTTACACACGGTCGTGTCCGTGGCCGTATGGAAGCATAGAATCTCTGTACTGACACGGGAAAGAGGGTACAAGTCAGAAAGAATCAAATCTTCGAGTCACAGACTCCAACCACCACCCCCACGGGCACCGACAAAACGCCACGGCTGTGCGACGCGACCATGGACGACACTGACTTACCAGAAATGGGTGTGGGAGAACCAACATGTCGACACACACGGTCGTGCTAGGCGGCCGTGTGAATCGGCACGCCCATGATACACGGGCGTGGGGTTGTACCTGATTTGAGAATTCTATTTAAACCACCCACCCCTCCCTCTTCTCACCTAACTTTCACCCTTCTTCCTCCCTTACACCCTTACACCATACATTCTTAGCATTCTTCATTCTTAGAATTCTTCTCAATCTTTTGGCCATGTCGAAGAAATGGAAGGATCCCAGCATAGTCTCCCAGAGGGAGACCGATCTATATAAGTTCATGCCAGCCGCTTCAATCATTCGACGAGCCAAGGATATTTGAGGCCATTTAGTTCTTATTTAATTTTTCTCTTTTGCTTCAATTTTCGTATCTTTACTTCTCTTCTGCTTAATTTAACTCATTTTATTTTAGTTTCTTGGTTTTTAGTTCTTCAGGCTGCTTGGGAATCACACCACGACCACCACTATATCCACAGCCTGAGAAATCACACCCAACAATAAGGACCCTACAGTCCATTTATCTCTTCTTTTAATTTTAGTTCACTTTTTATTTTTCTTCACTTTAGCTTGTTTTTCTTTAATTATTTAATTAGTATAGTTTTAATTATGATTATTATATCCTGGCTAATCCTCCATGAGCTACCCAATTTCTTCATCTAGCGCAGGATCGTCATAAAGAACGAACCCTCCAACTTATCTTTTACCTCCAACGCAAGGATTTCATCCATCATTCAGGGGGTTTCACTTCTCTCCATATCTTTTGAATTTATACTTAATTGTCTATATATATATATTTTTGTACATTGAAGGCAATGTACATCTTAAGTGTGGGGGGTGAATCTTAAGGATGCCTAACTTTTTGCATTATTCTCAAATCCCTGAATTTAGTCTTGTTTTTAAGTAATTTTCTCATATTACTAATTAGGATGAAATTTCCATGATTTATGATTTTTATTGATATGTTTTAGACTAAGTCAGTGATAATTGTGCATTGATGATTAAATTCTAAGAATACTAGAGATCAAGCATGATAAGTCTATTTTTCAGAAAATTAAAAATTTTTCTAGGTTGTCTACTTGGATTACTTTGAAGTTTGAAATTTACGAGGTTGACATCAAAATACCCATAATTTTTGTGAGATTTTGAGCCTTATAGAGCATAAATTCTTTTTCTTGCTCACTTCATTGATTATGAGTGTGTCAACATTGATTTGTTATTCTAGAACTTGCATCGATTATACATGTCGAGACCACACCTTTGATTTGATATACATAAATGATAAAGGCACCTAGGATTTAACCCACTTACTCCACTAAAAACCTACCTTCATAATTAACCCCCAGTGAACCCCGTTTAATCCTAACAACCTTTTTATTGAGTTACCCACTAATAGTAACCCAAAAACCCTTTGTATTTATTATCACCATCCTTTTTAACTACCCTTATATCGAGATTTGATTTGATTAATAGCCTAACTATGTTTTTTATTTCAGTATTTTATCCTTTGTTATGTACTTATGATTTGTTCTTAAAGAAAAATCAAAAGTTTATTCATATTTAGTTTTGTGATTAAAGAGCTTATACGTTTGAATTCCAAATATTGAAGAAGAAGCTCGTAGTATTAGTATTTTTCAAATTGATGTAATCACTTTTATTCAGTTTGTTGTTTGTAGTTAGGTAATTTTTCAAGTCGATCTCGATTCTAATCCTCTAATTCAGCCTTTATCCACACCTTAACCCAAGCCATGTTACAACCCTGATAAAGACCTTTTGATTTGTGCATCATCTCATATTACAGTGGTGGAGATTTGATTTTCATGCAAGCCTATGGGGTTAACTTTTCAGGTTTGACATTTGAGTGCTTAATTCTGAACCTTAAACACTTCGAGTGATTTGAGTGAATCTTTTGTGAGGATGTCAATCCTTGTAGGTTTTGGATCAGAGGTAATTATTTAGATGAGGGAAAACACCTATGTTTTGTGCTACAAATGTATGACTTATATTGTTTAAATCGTTAGGACTCTTTGAGTTAAATTATCCATGTATAAATTATCCTTGAATTATGATGAAACACTATTGATAAATATTAGGAATTATGGAAAGTTCGTTTTAATTCTAAGTTGAGAATTTTGCTTGAGGACAAGCAAAAGCTTAAGTGTGGGGGTATTTGAGAAACCGTAAAAGTAACATATTTTAAGCCCACATTTAGCATGTTTTTGGATGAATTATCCCTTGATTTATGTTAAAAGGTGCTCTTAACCCTTTCTATTCATGTTATATACCCAGGAAAGCACCGGAGGATGAAAAGAACAAGAAACGGGCTTAAAATGGGCCAAATGGGACAAAGCACAAAATCAACACGGCCTGGACCTAAGACCACACAGTCGTGCCTCCTTTACAATCTCGAACACGGCCGTGCCTCATCAACGAAGTCCACACGGCCTGGCCACGATTCACACGGGCGTGTGCCAGAGGCCGTGCCCCTACCATGGAAAAGAGCAATTTCAATCGGATTTGGATACTTAGGGGCAAAGAAACACATTCCAAAAGCCTATAAATACACCCTAAGTATGACCTGAAAGAGGGAGCCCAAAGCTATCATTTCTAGTTAGGTAATTTTTCAAGTCGATCTCGATTCTAACCCTCTAATTCAGCCTTTATCCACATCTTAACCCAAGCCACGTTACAACCCTGATAAAGACCTTTTGATTTGTGCATCATCTCATATTACAGTGGTGGAGATTTGATTTTCATGCAAGCCTATGGGATTAACTTTTCAGGTTTGACATTTGAGTGCTTAATTCTGAACCTTAAACACTTCGAGTGATTTGAGTGAATCTTTTGTGAGGATGTCAATCCTTGTAGGTTTTGGATCAGAGGTAATTATTTAGATGAGGGAAAACACCTATGTTTTGTGCTACAAATGTATGACTTATATTGTTTGAATCTTTAGGACTCTTTGAGTTAAATTATCCATGTATAAATTATCCTTGAATTATGATGAAACACTATTGATAAATATTAGGAATTATGGAAAGTTCGTTTTAATTCTAAGTTGAGAATTTTGCTTGAGGACAAGCAAAAGCTTAAGTGTGGGGGTATTTGATAAACCGTAAAAGTAACATATTTTAAGCCCACATTTAGAATTTTTTGGATGAATTATCCCTTGATTTATGTTAAAAGGTGCTCTTAATCCTTTCTTTTCATGTTATATACCCAGGAAAGCACCGGAGGATGAAAAGAATAAGAAACAGGCTTAAAACGGGCCAAATGGGCCAAAACACGAAATCGACACGGCCTAGACCTAAGACCACACGGTCATGCCTCCTTTACAATCTCGAGCACGGTCGTGCCTCATCAGTGAAGTCCACACGGCCTGGCCACGATTCACACTGGCGTGTTCCAAAGGCCGTGCCCATACCATGGAAAAGAGCAATTTCAATCTGATTTGGATACTTAGGGGCAAAGAAACACATTCCAAAAGCCTATAAATACACCCTAAGTATGACCTGAAAGAGGGAGCCCAAAGCTATCGTTTCTAGTTAGGTAATTTTTCAAGTCTATCTCGATTCTAACCCTCTAATTCAGCCTTTATCCATATCTTAACCCAAGCCACGTTACAACCCTGATAAAGACCTTTTGATTTGTGCATCATCTCATATTACAGTGGTGGAGATTTGATTTCCATGCAAGCCTATGGGATTAACTTTTCAGGTTTGACATTTGAGTGCTTAATTCTGAACCTTAAACACTTCGAGTGATTTGAGTGAATCTTTTGCGAGGATGTCAATCCTTGTAGGTTTTGGATCAGAGGTAATTATTTAGATGAGGGAAAACACCTATGTTTTGTGCTACAAATGTATGACTTATATTGTTTGAATCTTTAGGACTCTTTGAGTTAAATTATCCATGTATAAATTATCCTTGAATTATGATGAAACACTATTGATAAATATTAGGAATTATGGAAAGTTCGTTTTAATTCTAAGTTGAAATTTTTGCTTGAGGACAAGCAAAAGCTTAAGTGTGGGGGTATTTGATAAACCGTAAAAGTAACATATTTTAAGCCCACATTTAGCATGTTTTTGGATGAATTATCCCTTGATTTATGTTAAAAGGTGCTCTTAATCCTTTCTTTTCATGTTATATACCCAGGAAAGCACCGGAGGATGAAAAGAACAAGAAACGGGCTTAAAACGGGCCAAATGGGACAAAGCATGAAATCAACACGGCCTGGACCTAAGACCACACGGTCGTGCCTCCTTTACAATCTCGAACACAGCCGTGCCTCATCAATGAAGTCCACACGGCCTGGCCACGATTCACACAGGCGTGTGCCAGAGGCCATGCCCCTACCATGGAAAAGAGCAATTTCAATCGGATTTGGATACTTAGGGGCAAAGAAACACATTCCAAAAGCCTATAAATACACCCTAAGTATGACCTGAAAGAGGGAGCCCAAAGCTATCGTTTAGGGGTGTCTTGTTAGGCCAGAGAGGGTAGAATTTGTGGGGATTCGCTCAAGGATAGCCAGCTGATCCATCTCAAGAAGCTAGAATTATACTCAAGACGGAGGATCTCCTCTTCAATTCCTTCAGGGAGTTTTAGGGATTTCTTATGTTTTGTTTTATCTTTTCTTCTGAGATGTTTTCCTTTATTGTTATGAACTAAACCCTCAGATACCTGAGGGGGATGAAACTTAGATGAATCTTGTTATCGTTTGCTGAACTATATGATAAATATTGGATTTGTTCTTAATTATGTGTTCTTAATTCTTTTGTTGATATTTCACGGATATCGATTCAAGTTTGATGTGCTTAGGTGGAGGAGCAAAAGTCCCTGCCTAAGAGTAGATCTAGCATAGTTAAGCAGAGTTGATCGTGCACCTAGAGATAGGGTGACGAGGCGTTTTTGGATTAGGGTGAAACCTAATATGGGAGTCCATAGATTGAGTTAATGCAATTCTAGGGGTTTTAATTAGAAAGAGATTTCAATTAATCAACCTAGGGTTAGAAGTTATTCGCCTCGAGAGAGGGTTTAATATAAATTAGGGAATCCTACGGATCAAGTCAAGTGAATACATCGTCTGGTTCAGAGTTAGATAACAAGTGAAGTCTAGGTGGATTCTTCCTTGGGTGTCGTCTTAATTAATTAGTTTTTCCTCAAGTTATTCTCCCAAATTCATTCTTCTTTGTCTTAGAGTCTTTAAGTTTAGTAGTTAATTAATTTAGATTAAACAACCATTCGCTTAATTCTTAGGCTAAATAATAGAAAGAAAGTTAGTATTAGTACTTTTAGTTCCTTTGGGCTCGATAATCCAGTCTTGCCTAAGCTATACTACTGTTCGATAGGTGCACTTGCCTCAATCGTTGTCAGAGTTAGTCCCCAGGTTCGATCATTCTCTTTATAAATTTTAAAACTCGACAATCATACGATCAATGTGTGTGTGTCGAATCTGGGGTCCCAGGTAATGCCGAATTTTCCAATCTTTTTCTTTCTTTTCTTCCCCTTAATCGATTCCTCCCATAGCCAAACTCTCCCATTGCCGAAATCTCCTAAAGCCAAATTCCTTTGTGCCGAATTCTCTCATATCCAAACTCTTCTATAGCCGAATTACCACCATCTTTTCTCTTGCCAAAATTCCTATTAGTGTCGAATCTTGGTGGTTGTTCCTCCATCACAAATCAATTGTTACCTACTCTCAGTCAAGTGTTGAAAATAGCTATCTAGGCCGCAGGATTGAAAGGAGATTTGGTAAGTATTCGGTTAACCTATTTTGTACGTTTTACTAAAAGCCGAAAGGCTATCTAACTGTCCTGTCATTAACTCTTTGATAACAAGGTTAACGTTCAAAGATCGTAAGTGTGGTAGGATCGTTAGCAAGGGTAAGTGTACTCAACTCGATTGTGGTTTAAGTGAATGGCCGAATGTGAGTTTGATCTATAGGGGTGACTTGTGTGGATTATGAGTTACTTGAATCTTGATGGTGTGTGTGTGAGTGCAGATCTAGGGGATACTCCTGATTAGTAGCTAAGGAAGGGCTATTAGAACCCGGTGGCACGCGGTAAGGTTACGGTAATGTTTCGACTTTTGGTAGATATCTTGTTTAAGTATGGGTGATTGATTGAAGGTTGGTTGGTTGTAGGTTCAAGACCAAGGATAGTATAGCACGTCATAGTAACCAAGTGTGTACAAACACTACACACACGATATCAGCAATGTCGAAAAGCTGAAAAGCCGAAAGTGGCTAAAGGGGCCCGGTGGGCCCTAAGGCTAAGTTTGATGAAATTGTTTGGTTTGGTCATACGTATTGAGTTACTCATGCATGTTACATGATTTGGAATTGTTTTGGGTCTAATAGGCCATATGGATGAGATTTGAGCCTAATGGGCCATAAGGATGTGATTTGGGCTTGATGGGCTACATGGGGACGTAGAAAAGTATGCTAGGGTTTAATGGACTTTAGGCCTAGTTCTGAACAACTCTTAATCCGCATAAGACTTAATCTAATAATTAAACATGTCCGTGGACAAGTCGCAGGGGTAGAGTGTGGCAACGGACATATGCATGTCTAGGATTGGATCTAGGGAGAGCTTGGTACTTAAGCGGTCTTAGTGACCCACCTCCTCTTCTCCAGAATCCTACCTGGTGCATAGTGTTTGTTCACTTTAGCCGCAAGGACTTGTTAATGGGCCAAAGTTCATAACTAAAATACCCTTAGTTTGAAAATTACCAAAATACCCTTAGATTTGTAAAATTACTAAAATACCCTTAGTTTAAAAATTACCAAAATACCCTTAGATTTGTAAAATTACTAAAATACCCCTGATTTGAAAATTACCAAAATACCCTTAGTTTGAAAATTTCCAAAATATCCTTAGATTTGCAAAATTACTAAAATACCCCCGAATTGTGAAATTACTAGAATACCCTTGATTTGCAGTATTACCAAAACATCCCTGATTTACAAAATTTCCAAAATACCTCGGTTTGCAAAATCACCTAAATACCCCAGAGAGTAGATTTACTGAAAATACCACAGGGTAGTGAAATGACTAAAATACCCCTAAGTGCCGAATGGGTGGAAATATGTATGTTGCATTCATGGAATATATGTTGCACTTGGGTGGGTTATGATGGTACGGAGGAAGATTTGAGGATCGCATAGTCGCTTGACGACCGTGGATCCACCG
This sequence comes from Gossypium sturtianum, assembly GCA_025698515.1. Classification (NCBI taxonomy): domain Eukaryota; kingdom Viridiplantae; phylum Streptophyta; class Magnoliopsida; order Malvales; family Malvaceae; genus Gossypium; species Gossypium sturtianum. The sequence continues at coordinate 97,859,724 of CM046952.1, forward strand.
GTGGCTTTTAGCCCACTATAGCAGATTTGTTGCAACGTTTGAGTAATGTCGCTGCTGGTGCTACCTTTGGTGTGTAGGGATGGGTGGGTTGATATTTATATCCCCACAGGTGTGTAGGGTTGGAAGTTAAATGGTGTGCAGGGTTGGATTTGGGATGGGTGCATTGCATTCATGTGACTCTGATGTGGTATGAGGTCATTGTGGGCTAAGGCCCAAGACCACTGATTTTGATAGGGCTTAGGCCCAATGTAATATTTGTATGTTGATTTGGTTGCCAAGGGTCGTACACACTGAGTTTCGAAACTCACACCCTTTCTATTAAATGTTTCAGGTGATCATCAGTAAACGGCTCAACGTGGGAGAGGACTCGGAGATGGCCACACTACAAGATACTTAGAAGTTTTGTTTATTTGTCTCAAAAGGCATGATTTTAATTACTTTATTTTCGTTGGATGTAATAAGGCCTTGTACTCCGATTGGACTTTAGATTTTGGGTTTTGTTATTTCAACTGTTTACTTAATTATTAAACCTGAGTAAATTTCTTATGTTTAAACTTGGTTTCCGAAATACTTAAAATAATAAAATGGGCTTTTATCATTACTTAACAAGACTCAAGGATTTTGAGCTTTTGGGTCTTAAATTTTTACTTAGCAAAATTGTTTTGAATTATGCCTTTGATGTGACATTCCCAGATTTGGCCATAACGTCTGGGCCGGGTCTGGGGGTGTTACACTTCACATGTTATTTCCCCGATCGAGGTTGAAATTCAGTCTGATATGTCATATGCTGAAGAACCGATTCGAATTTTATCCCGTGAGATCAAAGAGCTGAGAAATAAAAGAATCGCATTAGTAAAAGTATTATGACATCGACACAGGATTGAAGAAGCTACTTGGGAACCCGAGGAAGCTATACGAAAATAGTACCCAAACTTATTTACTGGTAAGATTTTTGGGGACGAAAATCCCTAAGGGGGAGAGTTGTAACAGCCCGTTTTTGGTCAAATCAGAATAGTGGTTTTAAAACCATAAATTTGATGTCAGAAAATTATTTTAATATTATTTTCGGTATTTACAGCATGTTATTTGATATGTGTGAAAATTTTGTGGGCTAATTTTACTGTTTGAATGGTTAATTCGGTAAAAAGGACTAAATCGTGTAAATTGCAAAAGTGCTGTTCTATTAGCTAATGATGTCAAATAGCTATAGAACTTTGAAGTTTAGGTCCTTAAGTGCTAAATAAACCATTAGTTGGTTAGTGTATGTTAATGGTTTTGCATAAATGAAATTTTGTATTAATTTTAAGGTTAAAATGGTAAAATAGTTAATAAATGATATATTAATAAAAACAAAATGAAATGGTGTCCATCTTTCTTTCCTTTAGCTGAAATTTTTCATGAAGAAAGCTAAGGAATTAGGTTTTCCATTCGGTCACTTTGAAGCTTGATTAAGGTATGGTTTTAGCTCAGTTTTTGATGATTTTTACGTTTTTGATATCGTTGCTTCGTATACTAGCTAGCCCAGGAACTAATTTGCAAAATTTTTAAAGATTTTGAATGTTTCCATTGATGAATATGTATGAGTTTTGATGTTTAATGATAGATTATGAACATTTGATGTTAGTTAAATAAGTTTTGTTAAGTGATTTTTGGTGAAAATGCAAATTAGGGGCTAAATTGTGAAATGTGAGAAATGTGTGGTTAAAATGTGAAATAAATTAGAAATATGGGCTAATATGGACACTAGTGAAATTCGGCTATCATGAAATTGGATTAAATTGCATGAATTTGTGATTTTATGCTACAAGGACTAAATTGTGAAAAATGTGAAAGTTTAGGGGTAAAAGAGTAAATATGCTTTAAAGTATGGTTTGGACTAAATTGAATGGATATATGATTGAATAAGTTAATTTTGAATACATTTAGATCAAGAAAAGCGGAATTCAGATCTAGATCGGGGAAAAACGAAAGTGATCGACTAAACGACTCGATTCGCCGTTCTAGCATCCGAGGTAAGTTCGTACGTGATAAACATTGTTACAATTATGCTTTTAATGCTTTGATATTGCATAAATTGTATACACGAGACTACGGTCATGTTTGACGATAAATTGACAATGTTTAGCACTTAGTGTGCGATTTGAGATAGCTTCGGCTATATACAGCACTTAGTGTGCGAGACTGAGATAGCTTCAACTATGTAAAGCACTTAGTGTGCAGAGTTTTAATAGCTTCGGCTATGCGATGGCACTTAGTGTTCGAAACATCGAGTAAGGCACTTAGTGTGCGGAATTATAATAGCTTCGGCTATGCGATGGCACTTAGTGTGCGAACCATCGAGTAATCGATAGTGTTACGGGAAAGTATGAGTTTGTTATGAATTTGTACAGGTTTGTACATGTAAGTGTGAAGATAAAATAGAAAAAGTTATGACTTTGCATATAAGTATATGAATAAGTTTACGGAAGGTTTGGTATTATCATGAATGATACATTAACTTTTTTAAATTGATGATTTGTATTTTATGAATTGTTGAGTACATTTAGTATGAACTTACTAAGCTTTGTAGCTTACCCTGTTTGTTTGTCCCGTGTTTTATAGTGGATTCAAAGCTAGCTTAGATTCGGGGATCGTCAGAGTCTACGTCACACTATCCAACAATCTACTTGGTACTTTTGAATTATGTATATATGGTATATGGCATCTATAGGCTTGAGTCATTTTGATTATGTTCTGAAAGTGAATATTGCCATTTGAGATGACTTATGAATGGTTATGTTTTGTTTGTATTTATAGCCATGAGATTTGGCTTAATTTGGTTAGTTTTATTATGTATATATAAGTGTGCTTATGGTTTATATTATGAGGTTTGTGGAATTGTTATTATGCTTGTGAATTGGAACAAAATGATGTATGTTTGGTAAATGTTTTTAGATATGAACTAATGTCATTTTGTAAAGTGTTTAATGTTACTTGGAAATGGTTGATAAATTGATGATGATTGTGATTGAAGTTTAGGCTAAGAAATGTTATATGAAATGGTAAGAATTATGGTTGATTTGGTTGTTATGGATTGCCTATTTTGCTTTGTTTTTGTGCCATCTGTGTAGGTGAAGGATTGTACCAAATGGTGTGGCAAAATGGCTTGGTAAATAGCCTATTTTGTCCACACGGGCAGAGACACGGGCGTGTGTCTCAGCCGTGTGTGACACATGGTCAAATTACACGGCCATATGTCCCCTGGTGTTGAAATTAAATTAAAGCCATTATGCTCCACACGGTCTCACACACGGGCGTGTGACTGGTCATGTGGCACAAGTCAGTATACCCCACTAAATGGCACACGGGCGTGTGACTTGGTCGTGTTGCACAAGTCAATATACCCTACAGTTTTGGCACAGCCTAACACGGTCTGGCACACGGTCGTGTAACGACCTGAAATTGGGCCTAGTAGGATTGGGCCCAATGGGCCTTGGGCGTAGGAGTGTTTAAAATTTTTGAGAACAAGAGAACGGCTTTATTTCAAGTTGGACTTATTAGGAAGGTGATTTTGGAAAGTTACGAGGTTTCTAGGAAGTTACGGGTTCAAGTTAGGCTATAGGTAAATTTTTGTATTTGAGCACTTAAGGGGAAAAGGCAAGTGGCATCAAGGCTTAAGGTAATAAGTGTGTATTTTGCTAGCATAAGAGAGCATATGGCAAGGAGGTTATGGCATCAAGTGGAGAGCATGGAGGGAAGGGGTTCAAATCCCATCTTTTGCAAATTTTGGATTTATTTTTGTGCTATTCATCCAAAGTGTCGGTCAAGGCTTTAATAAGGTAAGAAAGACTTTTTAATTTGGGAAAGATGACTAAGGAATATGGTAAGGAGGAAGACTAGGGAAAAAGAGGGAAAAAAATGAAGGAAAAAGGTAAGAGAAGGAAGCATGTTGGCCTATTATGTGGAGGATGTTTTGGAAATATTATTTTGGGTCAACATTCATTTTTTTGGTAAAGATGATACATGGTTTGGGAGGTGTGTTTAGGGAGCATATTCGGCCATTAGTATGTGAGTGTGCCGAAAGTTGTTGGCATTTTTGTGCATTTTGAAGACTTTTACTTCAAGCTTTTTGGGTTATTTTCTCTCAACTTGTGTTGTCAAATTTCTTTGTGATATTTATTTCTTTTCTCAACCCTTTCTTCAGTCTTCTTTTGCCTTCAACCCATAACCGATACATCAACTTCATCTCATAGCCAAAACTTGGTTTTTGTGGTTACCAAAGCTTCTTTGCCTTCTTGGGTTTTCGGTGGTTGCAAGGTAGTGTTCTTCCTCTTCTTTTATTTTCTTCTTGTTTCTCTTTTACTCCCTCTTCTAAAACCAATTATTCACCCTGTTCTTTTGACCAAGGCCGAATCTATTCCTTGCTACTTCCATCTTCTTGGTTCTCTTGGTGTGGGTCGAATAGGTAGAGTGTTAGCTTACACTCTCATCATCTTTCTAGCCTTAAGGAAATCGATAGAAGGGGATCTATTATTGTCAAGGTAAGGGATTCGTCATGGTTCTTTTGATCTTTTCGTTGATCGGTTAGTTTGCTAAACGGTATAGAGGTGATGACTAATCGTTTATTTTTAGGGACCAAATCGCTCGATCACCTATCCCTCATAATAAGAGACTCAGATTGTTGGTAAGTGATATAGATTGTTAATCAATCGCAATACTTGGTTGAAGTTGAAAATTGGGCTTTGGACTAATTGTTAACCGATTGTACCTTTAGGTACCGCAGAGAGAAATCGTGTTACTTGATTCGAATAAGGTGTGTAATCCCGCCCTTTCGAATACCTGTTTGAAATGGTGTGTAATCTCATACCTCTCTGGAAGTTTGCATGAAATGTTCTGTGATTCGGTCGAAATACCGAAGGAAAACCGGAAACCGGCATCCGTGAATGTTCGTAGTAGTAACCATATTTTGTAATGAAACAGTTTGGTCAGCAGCAGTGACGTGATTTTGAAAAATCACAAAAAATAGGAGAAAGGGAATTAGAAAGAAAATAAGATATCGAATTAAAGCTTACTGTTTCTATTTTCATATGAAAAGAACGGAGTAGAAAGGAGAATTTTATATTCTGTGATATTTTAAATTTAGTGGGACTGGCTCTGATTGACTTCGTGGTTCCCCTATCCGTCTTATAAAAATCATTTAAAATTGTACAAAGTGAATTATGAGTTATAAGTTATATTTATAGATTTCTTAGTGAGCCTATTTTCAATAGAAACAAGTGGGAGCAACATATGAAAACCGTACAGTGAGATATTTGAATTTTGGGTAAGAGAGGTCAGAATCGTTGGTCAGTGAAACAAGGGAAATTTTAAGGAATAAACTGTACTAAATGGTTAACCCAAAAATTCTTGAAAAGTTTTACTAAGACGATATATGAGTCTAGTTTCAAGGAAAATTTACGGATTTAAATTTCGAGTTTTCTAACTCGAGTTATAGTCAATTTAGTCAGTATGACGCGGATGGACAGTTTCAATTTTTATGCCCCAAATTAGTAGTTAAGTCTGGGTTGCGAAATTACCATAATACCCTTAGAGGGTAAATTACCGAAATACCCCTGGGTTGCGAGATTACCAAATTACCCTTAGTGGGTAAGATTACCTAATAACGAAAATGCCCTTATGGGCCGAATTACGAAAATGCCCCTATGGGTCAAAATTTACGAAAATGCCCCTATGGGCCGATTTGATAGAATGCCTTAATGGACCGAATCGCAAAGTGTTATAATGGGCCGATTTACCGTAATAAATCTCTAAATCAATGATTGATGTTTATATTTGTGGATATTATGCTTTATTATGTATGCTTTATTATGTATGTTGCATTTACATAATTTGCATGGGATGGGAAAAATGTTGAAGAGAAGTGTAGCCCGTTGGCATTGCCACAAAAATGTTTGTTATTATGTTTCATTCTGATTCTGGTGGCTCTGTCACAAATTCTGATAATGGCTATGTGCCAACCTAAATATGGCTTTGTGCCATCGTGATTATGGCTTTGTGCTAAACGTATTTACCCGGCTATGTGCATAACATATGAATTAACGACTCTGTGTCGATCATTTTTACCAAGGCTGTGCGCCAGTTATATTACCGTATATGATATTCTGGTGGCTCTGCCACAATTTGTATAGTGGCTATGCCACGCATAATTATGACTCTGGTGGCTTTGCCACAAAAATTATAAAAGGTTTGATTGCAGCTGGTCGCTAGCCACAATATATATATTAAATGGCATCTTGCCTGCGATTGGTGTGTTTGGCGGGGTGGGTTGACTTGATCCCCACAGGTGTGATGGGATGGTACGGGTGGTGTGTAGCGGATAGATTACTAGGATGGGTTGGGTTGCATACATTGCACATATATAAATATATTTTGTTTTGTAAATGGGCTTCGGTCCAAGTGTATGTTAAAAGGGCTTAGGCCCATGATATTGCTATATGGGTTCAGGCCCAGTGGATGACGGTAAGGGATTTCACACTGAGTTCTTGTAACTCACTTCCCTTTTTTCTTAACCCTTGTAGGTAATGCTCAGTGATGTGGATTTGGGCCATGGATGACTCGATGGAGGCCATACTTCAGTAATGATGTTATTGAACTTTATATTTCTATTTCCGCTTATTTTACTACTCTTACTATTTTGGGTTTTTATGTTGTAATAAGGCCTCTGGAATATTTCATTTTTTCTTTATGTTTGTCGTACTTACTATTTTGCTTGAATGATTTTAAATGGGTATTTTTCTAAAAACTTAAATAAAGGTTTTCCAAAATAGATTAACAAATGGATTTCATAACAAACTTGTACAAATATTTTAACTCAGAAAGTTTTTCCCGAACTATCAACGATATTTTCAAAAGTCACGATTTATAAAGATTTCTAGTTCAAATTATTGATTTATCAAACAACCTTCGAGGTTAGTAGTACTTTATCAAATATTTCAAATCAACTCGTTTTCTCAAAAGGATTTAACATGTTTTTCTCATGTGACATGTCAGATCCGGTCTTAACGCATGGGCCGGGTTTGGGGTGTTACAAGGCGTGTGTAGCCACTTCGAAGGGTACTCGGGCTAGACACATGGGCGTGTGGTTGGATGTGTGACCCAAGTTAGTATGTATGCCCTGTTTTCACACGGCCTGAGACATGGGCGTGTCTACTAGCCGTGTGAGGCACACGGCCAGTTCACACGGGCGTGTGACCCTTGTTTACTTGAAAAATTTCTAAATGTTCAGAATTTTTGTATGATATCGATTTAGTCCCGAATCACTTCTAAAGCATGTTTAAGGCCTCGTAGGCCTTTATAAGGGACAATGTGATTGTGTAGAATGATTTATGATAATGAATACTTATTGTTGTATAAACGTACGCTTTATGTGTTGTGAATGGATTAATAATACCTCATAACCCTATTCCGGTGTTGAATACGGGTGAGGGGTGTTACACTTGTTATCTAATGTTTAACTAATACAAAGTGCTATAACGCTGTTGGATTGTAATGCGGAATGATATCTTGGATAAGTAGATAAACCTAAACATGCCCGTAGTCAAATAAAAAATTAGGAAGTCATTGAAATACTAATATGACATCTATCAAGTCCAATTGGGGAGATGTTTTGTCTTGAGCATTGGAGCAAACGACTCCTAGAAGATAGAGACATAGATGTGACTGACTAAACTGGCAGTACATTGAACATGACCCAAGTAAAATATATCTTAGATTATTTTATGCATTTATTCACTTGTGACATTCATAGTGTGGTATACATTTATCTGAAGTGGATGATGGGTTATGTATGTGTAGCTCGTATACTTTGTTGTAAGTAAAAGCTTGAGTTCAAATAGATAAGGAATCAAAAGTTGATGCGTTGGGTATACGACTTCTGTAGTATGTAACATCATTTACAATAGTGGAATTCATAGCCCAACTAATAGGTAAATGATATCCTCTCATCGACGTTACATGATAGATGAAAAGTAAATGTGGTCACGGGCCATTCATCTTTGTGATAAATAATTTATGTACTATTTGATAGTAATTGACTTTTCATGAAGGAAGATGTAATGGTTAATGTGTGATAAAATAGGATTATATTAGGATAATGTATTTATCCCAAAGAGATTGAGGATATCCTACGAGGGTAACACTTATGACAAAGTCATTGGACAAACACGTATTAAGTAGCTTTCATAATGTTATGTAATTAAAGAGAGCTCGATCACGTAACTATAGTGGAATGAATTTTTGACTAAATAAGTTTATAATTAACGAGTGAAAAGATGGAACTTAATTTTAAATTATTTGAGCCCTAATTACATGTTTTCAATTAGTACCTCCGCTAGCTCATTAAAACTAGAAATTAATTGCATGTAGAACCAAATTAACAAAAAATAATGGAAATTATGAAGTTAGAGAAATGGGTCACACTCAAAGATATGTGTTTTCTCATTGAGTATAGAAATGACTTGAGAAATAATTTAAGGTTTTTGAATCATTATTTAATTAATTATTGACCGTGCCCTAGTGTATGTGCATCGAGGCTAAAAACAATGCAATTAAATATAAAGATAAAGCGTAGCGTCTACAAGTGTACAAGTCAAATTGTTATATAATTTAGATTTTACAATGTAATACTAGAGTATTCCGAGGATTGTACCCAAATGAGATATGAGTTAAATTTGAATCGAGTAAAAACATGCAATAAAAAGGCTAAATAACTAATATCTATTAACTATAGTACGACGAATCATAAAGTGGATATTAGATTATTAACTAAACTAAAGGACTTACTAGCAAAATTACCAAAATTATCAATGGACTCAATTATAGTGATAAACAGGAATTGGTTACTCCCCATGGTCACAATTAATCTTTGGTCTAAGGATTTTAGTGGATAAAACATTAATCGTTCATTAAATCCTTTCGACCTATAACTTACCAATTGATAATTTAGCCTAATCTTATCTTTCGACCTCAACAGAACTAAATGGGACAATTGAATCTGATGCCCAATAAGATACCCTTTCAGTCTCACTTATCTAAATTTCCACCTAGATTCATCAATTCTAGGTTTTAAAGTTCATTTAGTTTAACCATACTATCTTTAATTAAACCCTAACCCTAGATTAATTGATCCCACTTCGATTACCCAATTCCTAGTGAATTTAGTTCCTACCCATGTTCGCACTACAAAGCCCTATTAATGTAGATGTCACTAAATAAATTAACAATAAAAGTGATGGCTTAGATATGCTCAATAATGAAGTTAAAGCTCTAGCATTGTATATGGTGGTGGAATGAAATCAGAATCTCCTTGTAATTTATTCAATTAGAGCTTTTGATAATGAATGAATTTTTAGATTAACTTGAAGAAAAGTAACAATTGTTTTAAAGAAAAGTAAAATTGCAATCTAAACTAAAGCTAATGAGAAATCCTAAACGATCCTTAGATGAATCTCTACAAATATTCGAAAAACCACTCTCCACATGTTTTCTTAATTAACATTTATATTATTATTGAGTCCTAGCTTATATTGGGAAAGCTTGCCTTGAGTTACTAGTAAAAAGATGCATTATGTTGACAGAAATGCGCCTTCAATAATTTGGCCCGCCGAGCTTCAATGTCGCGACATAAGCAAGTCTATGTCGTGACTTTGTGGATAGTTTGCTCGAGTTCTTGTGACTAGCCTTCAATGTCGTGACTTCCTTGTGTGTATGTCACGACTTTGGTACGTAGTTACGGTAACTCCCAACTGTCCACTATTATTGATGATGCGACATTGCTTATGAAATGTTGCGACTTTTACCTTCAGTGACGTGACTTTGAGTCATTGATGTCGCGACTTTTCCAACAATTTGCTTGTAAAAATGTTATTGCTCGATTTTCCTTCTAAATGTTGAACAACTTCAATGTTGCGACTTTTCTTTATCAATGTCGTGACTTTGTGGTCAATTTCCTAATACTTTGGCCATTTGGTCCCAATTTTTTTCCTGCATTACTCAAGTAACTTGTTAGAACTCATTAGGCAAAACTTTGCCTACTTAGCCTCAAAACATTAAAAAAGCTAACTTACCAAGCTAAAAATATAATTTAAATATAATTAACAAAAACTACAAAAATAACATGAAAATGGCTTGATTATAAGCTCGTTAAATATCAGAAACAACTTAATATGCAATATCAAATTATGACAGATCAATTATAATTAAATAATTCAAAATCTAAAATGAAATTAAATTAATCAGTTATTATGAACCGTTAAATAAGAAAATTAAATATAGTTCCTCAAATTTTTTACGGTAAAGTTGTCATCACTTTAATGAAATTAGAATTGGATTGAGAAAATTATTTAATTGAGAAATTAATTTAGTTAATTAATTTAATTTAATAAATAATATTTATTTTGGGAAATTAAAAACAAATATTTGGATGGATTAAATTATAAAGTTTTGGTAAAAATTCCAGAAAACATATATAATTTGACCCTGTAACACTCCAAACTTGGCCTAGATGTTACGGCCAAATCTGGAGAGCATAAATAAAATATGGAATTCCAACGATAGCATAAATTCTCATAAAACAGTAAAATAACTAGATTAAAGATGACTGAGCTCCTTCCACGCTGACCCGCCTAAGTCTGTGGGTTACCTGTAATTCAAGCAAACAAACTAAATGAGTTTACGAACTTAGTGTGCAACCTTAATATTCAATTAACAGAAAATGCCAAATATGTATTCGGGTTTCTAGTATTCAGATAGTTAACAAGTCAGGTACAGAAACAGAAACCTGATATATCAAATACAAATACAACAACTACGAAAATACAAATGCAGATTTCCTACTCCCATCCTCTATACACCATCTCCATCTATTCTTACACACCAAGTAGGGTATCAAGTACCCATCCATCCCTACGCACCGCATAGTTACTGTATGTCACGTTCAGAACGTGGCAGACTAGCTACCATATCAAGTGCGATGAATCGCCAAAATCAGATATATATGTGGATTAGCCACCAGAGTCGATAGATAATTACACTTCCCACACTTCCTCCTTTATCACAATTCCCACCCCAATGCAGATGCAATTTAACAGATACCAGACATATGTATACAGTGATATAATTTCAGATCATACTCATGCAATGTGAGTCACCCTTACTTATCAGATTTCATATCAATATGTAGGTACAAATAACAGATAATTTAGTAACGGATCCTCAGATAACGGATTTCGTTGCCTAATTTAGATCATACGGACCCTACAGTAGGCAAACATTCAGTTCAAACGATGTGTACGACCCTAGGGAAAATTTCCAAATTTTGGCCCACATGCCCATGTTATTCATCATAGTGCCTCACACGGCCTGACACACAACCGTGAGACCGAAGTCAAAAACTTACACGGTCTATCACACGATCTGACAGACACCCATGTGACTCAAATCAGAGAGGTACATGGTCTCGACACATGCCCGTGTGGCTAACAATTGAGAGTTGCACACACACACACATGTCACACGCCAGTGTGAGTCAAGACAGAGAGTTGCACAGCCTACACACAACCTGTGGCATTAATAACCATAGATTCTGGCTTTCACCTATCGTAGAAAACTCAGTTTTCGTTACAACCCTGGTATGGGTTTGACATAGAAGCAACAAAGATGTTCCCAAAACCTAAAAATGACAATAAATTGTCCAATTAAATGATTTAATCGAACTAAAATGCTAATTTAACACTCAACCAAACTACGTCAAAAACTTCGACGCAACTCCCAAAATGCAACTAACGCTTACCGAAGAACAACAACAACTACTCAAACCTTAAGTCGCGAGAAGAACGTTAGGCATTTCTCAATTTTTCCTAAAATCCGACATAACTTCAACGCAACTCCCAAAATGCAACTAATGCATACCGAAGAACAACAGCAACTACTCGAACCTTAAGTCACGAGAAGAACGTTAGGCGTCTCTCGATTTTTTCCTAAAAGCCGACATAACCATAACATAAGGACAGGTTAACAGATTTAACACCAACTTCGAAGCTTGAAGAAAACCTCCAAACCCACAAAAAACCAAACAGCAAATAAGTGAAAATAAAACAATAGAATCTCACCTTTGAAAACTAAAATCGACCAACAGAGTGATACTATTCAACAATTCAAACCACAGCAAGACAGAACAAAAGATCACAAAAACAAAAAGTAAATAGAAAAGAGGGAAGAACGATAGTAAAGAAGAAAAAAGAAAGTTCAAGAGAAAACGTAAGAGAAATTTTTTTAGGAAAAATATCTAATTAATTAAAAGTAAAAATTAATTACTACAAAGTGCAAAAATATTCCCTCATCACTTACGCAGAGACTCAAACACAAGACCAAACTATTGAACCAACAAGCTCATTCTTGATACAAGTTTTCATAGAATTAAATTTAAGTCGAGAGATCAAGGTTAAAGGTTTCGTAAAACAAATAGCAAAAGGTTTTCAGAAATGCGACTTGAACCCCTAATCTCAAACACATGTTTAAGGCTCTAGACCCCAAAAAATGGATACTAAATTATTGATAGAATTTAACAAACAGAATTTCAATTTTTTGAGGCGTTACAATTCTCTTGCCCTGAAAGAAATTTCAGCCTCAAAATTTACCTGATTCAAATAGATGAGGGTATTGATGTCGAATTGAATCCTTAGGTTCTCAAGTGGCTTCCTCAATGCCATGATTCTGCCACAGGACCTTAACCAGATGAATAGTTTTCCTTCTCAAGGCTTTAACGTCTCGATCCATAATCTAAATAGGATCTTTTCCTCGAAAGTCAGATCCAGTCGCACCTCTATCTCCTCAATGAGAACAATGTGATGTGGGTCAGACCGGTACTGCCTCAGCATAGATTCATGGAACACATCATGAATCCAATCTAATTCAGGAGGTAGCTCTAGCTGATAAGTGACAGGTTCAACACGTTTTAGAATACGATAAGGCCCAATGAACCTCGGGCTCAACTTGCCCTTACGTCCAAACCAAAGAACCTTTCTCTAGGGAGATATTTTCAGAAAAACCTGATCACCCACTGAATACTCGATATCTCTCCTCTTTCTATCCGCATACGATTTTTGTCAATCAGAAGCTGCCTTAAGGCAGCTTCGAATCAATCTAACTGTACCCTTGGTCTCAGAAACCAAATCGGGACCTAACACCCAATACTCGCCTAACTTGGTCCAACACAGAGGAGTACAACACTTATGACCATATAGAGCCTCGTAAGGTGCCATCCAAATGCTAGACTGGAAGCTGTTATTATACGCAAACTCAAGTAGCGGCACTAATTCCTCCCAACTACATCGAAAGTCAATAACACAGCTTCGTAACATATCTTCTAAAATTTGAATAACTCGTTGAAGCTGTCCATCAGTCTAAGGATGGTACACAGTACTGACATCTAACCGAGTGCCTAATACCTCGTGAAGCTTCTTCCAAAATCAAGAAGTAAAATGCGGGTCTCTATCAAAGATGATCGAAACCGGACCTCCATGCATGATAACTCTTGAAAAGAGTTATATTTCAGGCCTCTAAACTGAAGTATTTACTTGTAGTTAAGAAAATATGTTTGCATTTTAGACTTATTAATAAAGCATTACATACTAAAGCTTGGATTGTGTTTTAACTGTAAATTTATGTAACTTTTAATTACTGGAAAGAGGTTAGGTAGTCTTTGGTAGTAGATGCAAGTAGGATGAAAGAGGCAAGAAGAAGGAAAAGAGGAAGAGGAAAATAGAACAAAGGAGGTGAAACATTTCCATGGCAAATGGTGGGATAGATTGCGAATAGAAATGCCATGGCAATTCTAGGAAGATGACGCAGCACTCAATCCATGTCACTCTCAACCAGCTATATGTGTACAAGATAAATCACCCTGAAAAAGTGGAGTAAAAAATGTGTGCTGAGAGGGACAGATCTACCCTATAAAAGGAGGAGAGAGAAGAGAAGAAACGACATACGGATTGTGAGGAGAAAAGAAAAGAAAGAGAGCAGTTTCTCTCTCTACAACAGAATCTTGTGGAAAAATGGAGTGGAAAATTCAGAAGAGGGGAAGAGGGTAGAGGCTAAAAAGAAGAGATCATATACGCGAAGTGTAACACCCCATACCCGAGTCCGAGGCTCAGACCGAATACGAGACATTACTATGCTTGAACTTGCTTAATCATGACATTACAGGCTATAAAATTTCGTTCTGAAATTAAAACTTCTTATTCTTAAACAATTCGTACATTTCATGGGCCTCGAGGCCTTAAACTTGTCTTGGTAAACTTTGGAACCTTATCGAAAAACTTTTCTTTGAAATAGGGTTACACGCCTGTAATATAAGACACGCCCGTGCATAGGCATACACGCCTATGTCCTCAGACCGTGCCCTTAAAACTCAGTATTCTGCCAATTTCCACACGACCATAGCACGCGCGCGTGGTCCTGGCCCGTGTGAAAAACCTTAGCATTCGACTTATAACACCACGGCCATGGCACGCCCGCGTGGACTTAGACCGTACTACTACATCTTAATATACTTGACTTATTTCACACGACCGCACACGCGCCTAAGTTCTAACCGTGTGTCATGCATGGCCTTAACACACGGCCGTGGGATTGGTCCGTGGCCTATTCTGACTTATAAGACTAAGGTGCAGTTTATACACTGTAACACCCCAAACCCGGTCAATACGCCACGACCGAATCTGGTATGTCACTAAGGAAAATATTTTTGAAAAAAAATCGAATTAACAATTAAATTTTGTGAAAAACTCTTTGAAATTCTTTATTTGTCAAAAATAAGTTAAAACTGAGATTTACTTTGAATTACACTTTGAAAATCCGTTTGCAATTGAGTATAGAAACTTGAATTTTGGAAATCACTTAATTTGTTGTAAACACTTAACTTGTAATTTTTCTATCGAACTATTCATATTACCCGATGGTAAGATTTTTAAAACCATTGCGAGTTTATAGTTTGGAAAACTTTGAGCTCAATTATTAAATTAATCAAGTGATATACTTAAACATGTTTAGAATAAATCCCAAAGCATATAAATAATTCAAAACCATAATTAAAGAGGCCTTATTACAAATCCATAAAATATGAAAACCAAATTAAAATAAAGTACCCAAATGGAAGTTCATGTAAAACCAAACTTTATTGCATGGCCTCCTCGAGTTCATCCGGCTCCATATCCGCGATCTCACGAATCACTGAAAAGATAAGGGAGAAGGTGAGTCACCAAGACTCAGTGCATATTCCTCTCCCGAGTAAATACCACATACTTACACAAATTATAACAAAGCAACATATATGTATAATGCACCTAACCTAGCCATCCATAACTCCTTTTACGCTCTGTGTGGTACCAAACCACCGGTGGTGCCAAACCACTTGGTGTCCAAAGACACAAATGTGATACCAAATCACTTGGTGACCGTAGTCACGAATAATCCATCTGTGGGGCCAACCCACGTGTGATACCAAATCACCGGCGATTTATCCCATATCTCAAAAGTGGGGCCAACCCACGGTGGAATTAACCACGAGGACAAGTCGCTATGAGGTGCCAAACCTCACGGTGTCCGAAGACACGAATGTGATACCAAATCACCGGTGGTGCCAAACCACCGGTGTCCAAGACACGAATCATCAAGTTGTGGGGCCAACCCACGTGTGATACCAAATCACCGCGCGAGGCGATCCCATATCTCAAAAGTGGGGCCAACCCACGGTGGAATTAACCACGGGGACAAGTCGCTATGAGTTGCCAAACCTCGGTGTCCAAAGACACGAATGTGATACCAAATCAATGGTGGTGCCAAACAACTGGTGGTGCCAAACCACTGGTGTCCGAAGACACGAATCATTAATCTTCCCCCTCCTCTCATATTGCCCATACCAATGCAATAGATAGACCAATCATGTCAATAAACTTTGATATGTATCTCATAATGAATATATCATAAATCGTAGATCATGATTTCAATCCACATGTATTAACAACATATTGAAACGGACTTACCCGAATCCTCATTCATACCATCATGGTATCATATCCAGATCTCATCGATTTACCCACTTTCATAATATGATTAGTTATAACACACAAATATACATATATAAACCAAGTTATAAAGTGTGTAAGATACACACCTTTCACCAACGCAATACTAAAATCCAAAGATCCGCTCTACCGCACTAGATCACCTTGCCCCTACATTCGGCCAATACTTAAATCATTACTATAGACCATTCGTCCAACCACAATCCTTATCCACCATAGCCTTTGGCTTTACATCCATTAAAGAATAATGAATCGACAAGATTTCTTACCACTTGACTTACCAACCTTTGATCGCTAGAGAAAACTTAGATCGATTGCTTCCGAAGTCCCAAAAATCCTAAATGAATAATCGATTCCTATAATGGTTAGAACCTTGCTAACAATGCCCAAAGATTCGGCTTTTGTCCACAAGAAAATGACTTAGAAAATAGAAAATAAATAATAATAAAATCGGCCATGAACACTTACCTATTACCAAAACCGATTGAAGAAATCAAATGAAGTCCTACCCTTGAATATTCAGCCAAAAAAATAAATCAAAAGAATATGAGAGTTTCGGCTATAAAAAGAGAAGAAGAAATAAAATGTAAATGGGTGTTTTAACTTTGAGTAAATGAAAAAGAAATGGGATTTGAGATGAAGAATGATTCGGCCAAGAGAGTGTAAAGGAAAATGTGATTTGAATAATATTGAAAGAAAGAAAAAGAGAGAGATGTGGGAGATTCGCCAAACACTTTTTGCCAAAAGAAAGTGCACAAAAATGCACAAAGATAGATTGTAGTTTTAGTTTCAAAAGAGCAAATGAAAGAAAGGAAAATGGTATGATTTGATTCAACAAAATGAGGCTAAAATCAAAAGCAAAATGCACCAAAATGCACAAGACACATTCGGCCAAGGAGGAAAGTTTTTGGAGAGGAAAAAAAACAATTGCAAAAAGATGTTCAAATGACAAAAATTGGCCAACTATCCCCCCCAAGCTACCTATCACATTCGCCCACCCCTTAGACACCCATGCCGTCCACATACATCCACTAAAGGCCTAGGAATACCTTCCAAAACATCATCCTAAAACCAAGCCTTATGTCTCCCCAACCTTCCATAACCTTAAGATTCTTATCCCCAATTTCAAGCTTTCCTTAAACAAAAATTCAACTTGCCAAAAGATGAAAGTACAACCTATCATAAACAATGGTTGACCAGTCCATAAATGCTAGGATTCAAAAATAAGCCTTCAAAATGCTAAACATGCTACTCGAACCTCTAACCTCAAGCAACCTTTCAAGCTCCTTAACCATCTTGCCACTTACTCCTCTTGTGCTTTAATTAACACTTAAATTAACTTAAGTGCTAAGCCCACTTAATCCACTTCATTAAATAAACCATACTAAAAATTATTCTAGCTTCCTTAATAAAATCAAGCCTTCATAAGACTATGCTAACACACAAAATTCATACCCGAGCCAACACAAATAATACTCAAATTTTGGGATGTTACATACACGGCCTAGACACACTCCCGTGTGTCTAACCGTGCAGGCACTTAGGGGCTATTTACCAAGCCAATTGCCATCCTGAAATTAAAACCAAACTCAAGCTCAATTCAGCAACTCAATTATTACATCTTTCATGAACAATATAACATGCTTCATTGATATTAATAACATACATTCTTAGTCAAACTTGGCTAATCACTTAGCCATTTACAAAAGAATAATAAACTTGACAGCCCATACTTTTGCCCCTTTCTAAGACATATACTCAAAATGAAATGTTTCCTATACATGCCATACTTAAAATCAACTTGGCTTTACCAAAATGGCGATTGATAGTGTGCCACGAGCTCCGACTTCAATGATCCACAGTTTAGCTTGGCAGGACTACATGAAAAGAAAGAATTAAATACGTAAGCATTTAGCTTAGTAAGTTTGCATATAAAACACATATCAACATACTTGCTTAAATAAACCATTTGACATAATCAATGGTATCATAATTTCAACCATAAAGCTTATTTGCACATACTTGGTTCTTACATGCCTTGTAATACTTACTAGTCTCATAATTGTGAAGTAAACAAGATACTTGTATCACTTAATTAGCATACTTTAACATAGTAATCATAATCTCTATTTTATCATTCATCATATGACTAATATTTGTCCCCACTTGATAATGATTTTGCTTACTAAACTTTCTTGTTACCTCTTGTGAGCTTATCTCATTTGCCCGATGAATTCCTATGAATAACCGAGAATACCAAATCTCTTACCATGAACTTGATACTAAAGCCATATTTTGGATATGGTCTTACATGGGATATCTCATCTTGGTTTCAAGGCCATGTCTTGACATGGACTTATATGAAATCTTCCTCTTGATAACTTGTTCAATGCCAAGCTTGGGTCCTTGGACTTACATGATAACTTGTTCAATGCCAAGCTTGGGTTCTTGGACTTATATGATAAACTTGCTTGATTATCGATGCCATGCCTCGGCTTGGTCTTATACGGACTTTCTCATACTTGATCTCATTAATTTCTTTGTTTAACATAACATTAAACATTTTCATAATAACATTATATATTATGCTAAGCAATTCAATGATATAAATCATAAAGCTTAGAAATCATACAAACTTACCTCAATATACAAAATGTAGCTAGGTATGCAATTTAGCCCTCGACCTTGTTCTTGCCTCGATTTCGATCCAAGCTTCGTTTTTCTTGATCTATAGTCATAAATAGATCATTTAATATTCACATTGACTAAATTGACCCTTTACTCACACTTGGGCAAAATTACTATTTTGCCCCTATACTTTTTCATATTTGCACTTTTGCCCCAAGGCTCGTAAAATAATTTTCATTCAACTTTCTTAGACTACATGCTTAGCTGATTCATTTTCTCTACTATAGCCATTATCAATTCTCGTTATTTCTAATAGGTATGACTAATTTCAAAACTTTTACAAACTAGTCCATACTATCATATTTCATGAAATTCATTAAGGAAAAGATGTTTATCTAACATCAAACTCTCTTAATCTTCCATAAAACATCATTTAACAAGAATTTCATTCGTAGATGAATTTTTGAACATGCATCTTAGCTTATTTTATAGCTAAAAATAGCTAATTCATAATACGAGGACTTCAAAAACATGAAGAATATTAAAAACGGGGCTAAGATAAACTTACTAGCAAGCTTGAAAAAAATGAAGAACCCTAGCTATGGAGTCTTTAAATTTTCGGCAAGGGAAGGAAGAAGATGAATGAAATTTTTATCATCTTTTTTCCTATTTTAATCACTTATTAGACAAATGACCAAAATGCCCTTCTCTTTAAAAATTTCTATTTTACTAACTCATGTCCATTTTTGTCCAAAATTTATAATTTGGGCAAATTGCTATTTAAGGACTTATAATTGCTATTCTAGAGCTATTTCATACAAAATGCTTCTAGAAACTCACATTTTACAACTTTTGCAATTTGGTCCTTTTTGACCATTCAACTTCAATTTAGCAAAATTGGTTCATGAAACTTTCACACTAACATGCAAACATGGCATGAACCTTAAAAACTCATAAATTCACCTCGAATTCATGGTCTCGCACCACTATTCTGATTAGGCCCTAAATCGGGCTGTTACAATTCTCCCCCCTTAGGGATTTTCGTCCTCGAAAATCTTACCAGCAAAAAGGTTTGGATACTGGCTTCTCATACTCTCTTTTGGTTCCCATGTGGCTTCTTTTATTCCATGTCTTTGCCACAATACTTTCACTAAGGCAATACTTTTCTTTCTTAGCTGCTTCACTTCCCGAGCTAATATCTTGACTAGTTCTTCACCATAAGTCATGTCGGGATGAATCTCTACCTCTAATTGGGGAATTACATGCGAAGGGTCTGATCGGTAGCGTCTTAACATTGACACGTGAAACACATCATGTATCTTTTCTAACTCTGATGGTAAATCCAATCTGTAAGCTACAAACACAACTTTCTCGGTAATCTCATACGGTCCAATAAAATGTGGACTCAACTTGCCTTTTCGGCCAAATCTGAGAACTTTTCTCCAAGGTGACACTTTCAAGAAAATTTTATCTCCGACTTGATACTCTATCTCTTTTCTCTTTAAGTCCGAATAAGACTTACATGCATGCGATGCGACTTTTAAACTTTCTCGCTTCACTTTCACTTTCTCTTCAGCTTCTCTAACCAAATCAACCCCGTGAATTTGGTTTTCTTTAAGTTCAGTCCAATATAAAGGCGTTCGGCACTTACGCCCATATAAAGCCTCATAAGGCGCCATCTTTAAGCTCGACTGAAAGCTATTATTGTAGGCAAACTCTACTAATGGGAGAATTTTTTCCCAATTGCCTCGGAATTCAAGAATACAACATCTGAGCATATCCTCGAGTACTTGAATTAACCTCTCTGATTGACCGTCAGTTTGAGGAGGAAAAGCAGTACTAAAGTTTAACTTTGTACCCAAGGCCTCATGTAACTTCTTCCAAAATCTGGATGTGAATCTCGGATCTCTATCCGATATGATTGACAAGGGAACTCCATGAAGTCTTACTATTTCTGAAACATACAAGTTTGGCAACTTGTCTAGTGAGTAATCAACTCGTACAGGTATAAAATGGGCCGATTTTGTAAGTCTATCAACCACAACCCATACAACATCTTTCTTGCTCAGAGACAACGGTAAACCCGTTACAAAATCCATAGTAATACGGTCCCATTTCCACTCCGGAACTAAAATGGGTTGAAGCAAACCCGAAGGTACTTGGTGTTTGGCCTTTACTTGCTGACAAATCAAGCATTTGGAAACAAATTCTGAAATATCTTTCTTCATTTTTGGCCACCAATACTGTTGCTTCAAGTCATTATACATCTTGGTACTACCCAGATGTACAGATAAACATCCATTATGGGCCTCATACAAAATTTTCTGAATAAGCTCTTCTTTTCTCGGTACACAAACTCTGTCTTTGAACGTCAGATTTCCATTGGGACTAATCCGAAAGTCAGACTCAACATTTGTCTCACACTGAGCTCTATTAACTTGCAATTCACTATCCTTTTTTTGGGCTTCAATGATATCTTGGAGGAAAATTAGTCTAGCTCTCAACTCAGCTAGAATAGAACCATCGTCGGACAAGGTCATCTGTGAATTCATTGCCCTTAATGCAAATAAGGATTTTCTGCTCAAAGCGTCGGCGACCACGTTCGCCTTCCCGGGATGGTAATCAATGACCATCTCATAATCTTTTATCAACTATAACCATCTCCGTTGTCTTAAGTTCAACTCTTTCTGCGTCATCAAGTACTTCAAACTTTTATGATCAGTGAAAATCTGACATTTCTCACCATATAGGTGATGTCTCCATATCTTCAATGCGAAGACTATGGCAGCCAATTCTAAATCATGCGTCGGATAATTCTTCTCATGAGGCTTCAACTATCTGGAGGCATAAGCAATAACTTTGCCTTCTTGCATAAGTACACAGCCTAATCCATTTAAGGATGCATCGCTGTAAATCACAAATTCTTTCCCTGTCTCAGGTTGTACTAAAACTGGGGCTTTTGTCAACATTGCCTTCAAATTCTCGAAACTTTTTTGGCATCGTTCTGTCCACTTAAACTTCATGTTTTTCTTTAACAATTTTGTCATCGGGGTTGCAATCATAGAAAACCCCTTGACGAATCGTCTATAATAACCGGCTAAGCCTAGGAAACTTTTAATCTCAGTGACATTCTTCGGTGGTTTCCAGTCCATAATGGTCGAGATCTTACTTGGGTCTACTCGAACCCCTTCTCCTGAGACAATATGTCCCAGAAATCCTACTTCCCTGAGCCAAAATTCACTTTTACTGAACTCGGCATATAACTGATTTTCTCAAAGAGTCTGTAAAACTGTCCGTAGGTGCTCAGCATGCTCATTCTCATCTTGGGAATAAATCAGCATGTCGTTAATAAAAACGACTACAAACTTGTCGAGGTATGGTCTAAAAATGCAGTTCATTAAGTCCATGAATACTTCAAGAGCATTGGTCAAACCAAAGGGCATGACTAAGAATTCATAATGCCCACACCTTGTTCGAAAAGTTGTCTTGGACACGTCTGAATCCTTTACTCTCAACTGGTAGTACCCCGATCTCAAGTCTATCTTAGAGAACACGGTGGCTCCTTTCAATTGATCGAACAAATCATCGATCCTTGGCAATGGGTACTTGTTCTTTATTGTCACTTTATTAAGCTGACGGTAATCTATGCACAATCTCATAGTGCCATCCTTCTTTTTTACAAATAAAACTGGAGCACCCCAGGGAGAACAACTTGACCTTGCAAAGCCTTTGTCTGTTAACTCTTGCAACTGTGTCTTCAACTCTTTCAACTCCATTGGAGCCATTCTGTATGAGGAGTAATAGATATTGGTACGATCACGGAGCTAGCTCAATGCTTTGAACTCAACTTCTCTGATTGGAGGTAATCCTGGTAATTCTTCAGGAAAGACATCCAAGTACTCACATACTACCGACACTGACTCAATCTTTGACCCGGTTTCTTTATCATTCATCACAAAGGCCAGGTATGCCTCATACCCTTTTCTCATGTATTTATGTGCCGTCATATAGGAAATCACAACCGACAACCTACTCTGTTCATCTAATTCTATGTGAAGGGTGTCCTCATTCTCACATCTCATCTCAATGTATTTCTTCCCACAATTAACTATTACATTATGGGCAGTCAACCAGTCCATACCGAGAATGAGGTCAAACTCATCAAATGGTAACAACATACGGTTTGCTTTAAAACAATGACCTCTAATCATTAATGGACAATCTTTACATACTTCATCAACTAACACACTCTTGCCTATAGGATTAGACACCTTAATCATAAATTCTGTAGAGTCTATAGGCATACTCAAATCGGATACTAATTTCATGCAAATGTAAGAGTGTGTGGATCCGGGATCTATTAAAGCAATAACTTTGATATCATGAAGAGAAAAGGTACCCGTAATAACATCATGGGAAGATGCCTCTTCGCGGCCTTGAATGGCATAAGTCCTTGCAGTGCTCTACCCTCGGGTCTCGCAGCCTGCTCTCTAGGGTTACCTCTTCCCCTTGCCCCACTTCCTGGGTTACTCTGCGGTCTTCCTCGGACCATACCCCCAAATCTCGAGTTCTGAGTTCTTTCTTCTTTCATCATCTCTGGAAAATCTTTTATATAGTGGTCTTGAGAACCACATCTAAAGCATGCATTTTCGTGTGCTCGGCATTCCCCTAAATGGAGTTTGCCATAATGTGGGCATTCGGGTCTATCGAATCTAATGTTCCCAACACTTGCAACTGAAGTAGTCTGTGCTTTATTCCCTGAATATTGCTTGCTCTTGTCTTTCTTTGAAAACCCATTGGAAGTAGCCGATTGGGTAGGGAAATCTCTTGACTTCTTGGATGAAGATTGGAATGACTTATTCCACTGTCTCTTTCTAGAGTCACGAGACTCCGTTTGATTTCTTCTTCTCTTTTACTAGTTCTTCTGGCTTTACAAGCCCTTTAACTAGCACCACAAATTCCTTGATTCTAGGACAACAACAAATAGTTTGATGTCCTCATTCAGCCATCTTTAAATCTTTTACTCATGATGGCTTCAAAGTGGACACACATTCTCGTGCGTATTTGCTGAGTCTTATAAACTCACGCTCATAGTCGATCCACCGACATCTTGCCTTGCTTGATTCTAGGAATTCTTTCCTTTTACGTCCACAAACCTTTGGTGATATACTTTTTCTTGAACTCTTCTTGGAAGAATTCCCATGTGATCTTCTCCCTTGGTACCAATGATACAAGGGTGTTCCACCATTGATAAGCAAAATCTCTTAAAAGGGAGACTACACACTTCATGTTTTCCTCATGTGTGCATGATAATTCATTAAATACCCTGATGGTATTTTCTAACCAGAACTCAGCTCTTTCTGGATCGTCATCTTTTCTAGCCCGAAATTCTTCTGCCCATGTTTCCTGATCCTATCAACTGGAGGCTTAACTCCTCTTGCCACCTCTACTAGTTGAGGGGCTACTGGAATAGGTTGTGGAACAGGTGGGGGTGGAGGGGGTTGTGCATTTGGGTTCGTACGAACAAACTTCGTGTACCATGTGTTCATCATATGGAGGAAGGCTTCTCTAGCCTTTTCTCCTCCTCCTTGACTCACCGTAGTGGGCCTAAACTCGTTCTCATTCGACACCGTCCCTTCAGCGGGAGCTGGCGCATTACTTTCCACGTCATCTGCCATATCTCTTTCAAGATCCATTTACTATATATAAACATAA
This sequence comes from Gossypium sturtianum, assembly GCA_025698515.1. Classification (NCBI taxonomy): domain Eukaryota; kingdom Viridiplantae; phylum Streptophyta; class Magnoliopsida; order Malvales; family Malvaceae; genus Gossypium; species Gossypium sturtianum. Next base: position 97,884,188 of record CM046952.1, read on the forward strand.
TTTAAGTCGTCAGGAGTCGTCACACTATCATTATAAATACATTCTTACGTATGGCATGTATAGCTAGACTCGTGCTCGTGCTACGTTAGTCCTAGAACCGACTAAACTGTAGCTCCGATACCACTAACTGTAACACCCCATACACAAGTCCGAGGCTCAGACTGGATACGAGACATTACTATGCTTGAACTTGCTTAATCATGACATTACGGGCTATAAAATTTCGTTCCGAAATTAAAACTTCTTATTCTTAAACAATTTGTACATTTCATGGGCCTTCGAGGCCTTAAACTTGTACTGGTAAACTTTCGGAACCTTATCGAAAAACTTTTCTTTGAAATAGGGGTTACACGCCCGTGTAATATAAGACACGCCTGCGTGCATAGGCATACACGCCCATGTCCTCGGACCGTGCCCTTAAAACTCGATGATTCACGCCAATTTCCACCACGGCCATAGCACGCCCGTGGTCCTAGCCCGTGAAAAACCTTAGCATTCTAACTTATAACACACGGCCATGGCACGCCCGTGGACTTAGACCGTGTACTACATCTTGATATCTTGACTTATTTCACACGACCAGGAACACGCCCAAGTTCTAACCGTGTGTCATGCACGCCCTAACACACGGTCGTGGGATTGGTCCGTGGCCTATTCGACTTATAAGACTAAGGTGCGGTTTATACACGCCTAGACACACGCCCGTGTGTCTAACCGTCAGAGCACTTAGGGGCTATTTACCAAGCCAATTGCCATCCTGAAATTAAGACCAAACTCAAGCTCAATTCAAGAACTCAATTATTACATCTTTCATGAACAAAGATAATAACATGCTTCATTGATATTAATAACATACATTCTTAGTCAAACTTGGCCAATCACTTAGCCATTTACAAAAGAATAATAAACTTGATGACCCATACTTTTGCCCCTTTCTAAGACATATACTCAAAATGAAATGTTTCCTATACATGCCATACTTAAAAGCAACTTGGCTATACCAAAATGGCGATTGATAGTGTGCCACGAGCTCCGACTTCAATGATCCACAGTTTAGCTTGGCGGGACTACATGAAAAGAAAGAATTAAAGACGTAAGCATTTAGCTTAGTAAGTTTGCAAATAAAACACATATCAACATACTTGCTTAAATAAACCATTTGACATAATCAATGGTATCATAATTTCAACTATAAAGCTTATTTGCACATACTTGGTTCTTACATGCCTTGTAATACTTACTAGTCTCATACTTGTGAAGTAAACAAGATACTTGTATCACTTGATCAGCATATTTTAACATAGTAATCATAATCTCTATTTTATCATTCATCATATGACTAATATTTGTCCCCACTTGATAATGATTTTGCTTACTAAACTTTCTTGTTATCTCTTGTGAGCTTATCTCATTTGCCCGATGAATTCCTATGAATAACCGAGAATACCAAATATCTTACCATGAACTTGATGCTAAAGCCATATTTTGGATATGGTCTTACATGGGATATCTCATCTTGGTTTCAAGGCCATGTCTTGACATGGACTTATATGAAATCTTCCTCTTGATAACTTGTTCAATGCCAAGCTTGGGTCCTTGGACTTTCATGATAACTTGTTCAATGCCAAGCTTGGGTCCTTGGACGTACATGATAACTTGTTCAATTCCAAGCTTGGGTCCTTGGACTTACATGATAAACTTGCTTGATTGCCGATGCCATGCCTCGGCTTGGTCTTATACGGACTTTCTCATACTTGATCTCATTAATTTCTTTGTTTAACATAACATTAAACATTTTCATAATAACATTATATATTATGCTAAGCAATTCAATGATATAAATCATAAAGCTTAGAAATCATACAAACTTACCTCAATATACAAAATGTAGCTAGGTATGCAATTTAGCCCTCGACCTTGTTCTTGCCTCGGTTTCGATTCGGGCTTCATTTTTCTTGATCTATAGTCATAAATAGATCATTTAATATTCACATTGACTAAATTGACCCTTTACTCATACTTGGGCAAAATTACTATTTTGCCCCTATACTTTCTCATATTTGCACTTTTGCCCCAAGGCTCGTAAAATAATTTTCATTCAACTTTCTTAGACTACATGCTTAGCTGATTCATTTTCTCTACTATAGCCATTATCAATTCTCGTTATTTCTAATAGGTATGACTAATTTCAAAACTTTTACAAACTAGTCCATACTATCATATTTCATGAAATTCATTAAGGAAAAGATGTTTATCTAACATCAAACTCTCTTAATCTTCCATAAAACATCATTTAACAAGCATGTCATTCATAGATGAATTTTTGAACATGCATCTTAGCTTATTTTATAGCTAAAAATAGCTAATTCATAATACAAGGACTTCAAAAACATGAAGAATATTAAAAACGGGGCTAAGATGAACTTACTAGCAAGCTTGAAAAAAATGAAAAACCCTAGCTATGGAGTCTTCAAATTTTCGGCAAGGGAAAGAAGAAGATGAATGAATTTTTTATCATCTTTTTCCTATTTTAATCACTTATTAGACAAATGACCAAAATGCCCTTCTCTTTAAAAAATTTTATTTTACTAACTCATGTCCATTTTTGTCCAAAATTTATAATTTGGGAAAATTGCTATTTAAGGACTTATAATTGCTATTCTAGAGCTATTTCATACAAAATGCTTCTAGAAACTCACATTTTACAACTTTTGCAATTTGGTCCTTTTTGACCATTCAACTTCAATTTAGCAAAATTGCTTCATGAAACTTTCACACTAACATGCAAACATGGCATGAACCTTAAAAACTCATAAATTCACCTCGGATTCATGGTCTCGCACCACTATTCTGACTAGGCCCTAAATCGGGCTGTTACACGAAGAGGGGAAGAGAAATCTACCCTGGGGTTTGCATAAAATCTTACGAAGAAGTTGGAGTGTAGCGAGAACTTCCTACAGTTCTGCCTTTATTTTGTTTTTCTTGGTTTTAATTTCTGTGATTCGTAAAACTTGAAGAATGTTGATGAATGATTTAATTTTGGATTTCATTGCCCAACCCATTAGCTAATTATTTTTGGATTGTAATTATATAGGTGTATATTGAATTATCTATAATGCCCATGATATGATTTTGATTAAAATCATTGTTTCATTCGATACATGTTTATTTTGAATGCATGCATGCAAGCTCTAAACAAAGTTGACTGCATGTTATGTTCTTAGATGGATTTTCATTTGATAGGATTAAATAATCAGGTTATTAATCGATTAGTATAGGCGAGTACTTGAAAGAATATTCACAGCACTCTAGACATAGAAGTTGCGATCTATACAGGTGAAGAACGTTAGTGTTGTAACATCCTGAAATTGGGGCTATTTGTGATTGAATTATTTTTTCTTGTGTTTAAATCTCTGTGATATTATTTGTGGTGTTATAAGACTTAATTAGGGGTCTTGAGTAAGCTCGGTTTAGTAGGATAATTCTTAGTATGGTTTATTTAATGAAGTGGATTATGTGAGGTTAGCACTTAAGTTAATTTAAGTGTTAATTAAAGCACATAAGGAATTAATGGCAAAGTGGTTATGGTGTTTGAACTTATAGCTTGAGGTTAGAGGTTCGAGTAGTATGTTTAGCATTTTTAAAAGTTTATTTTGTATGTTAGCATTAATGGCCGGTCAACCTATGATTATGATAGGTTGGACTTTCATTTTAGTAAGTTGAATTTATTTTAATGGAAAGCATGGAATAAGGGATAAGATTCCTAAGGTTATGGAAGGATATCTTGAAGTTATGGTAAATTGAGGGGACAAAAGGCTTGGTTTGTGGAAAATGTTTTGGAAACTAACTCATGGCCAATTGACCATGAACTTGGGCGGCAATGTGGCTAAGGGAGGATTTGGCGAATATGCTAGTAATTGGTAAGGTTTAGGAGTGTTTTGGTCATTCCTAGCATTTGGTGAAAAAGGTTGCAATTCTCTCTCAATCCCTTTTCTTTTCTTTTGGCCGAATTTTACCTTGTGATAAGCCTAAACTCTTTTGACCATTTGGTCATTTCTTTTGCTCATCTTCTATTTTCTCCATTTCATTCTCTCAAAACCAAAACATTCATCAACATCTTGTTCTCCTATTTGTTTTGCTTAAACACCAAAAATCTTCTATACTCTCTTCTTTGCGAAACTCTATTCCCTTTTCCTATTATTTTCTTTTTGTTCTTTAGCCGAATATACCTCTTTGTTGTGCCGAAAATTTTATTCTCCTATCTTGAATCACTTTGGCCGAATATTAAAGGTAGCATAGTTTTCCTCGGGACTTTTCTATCAATTGATTTTGGTAAGGTGGTAAGGGTTTATTTCAAAGGATTATTCTTTTAAGTTTTCGTTTAAGCCGAAGGCTAATAACCTTAATGATGATGGTTGGTTGTAGGGAAGTGAGATCGGTTCACATTTAGGAGTGTGTTGGCTAGTGTTCGAAGGCTTTTGGGTAAGGTTTCGGGTTCACAAGGAACCCTTCTCAATTATTTTGGTTTGGCCGAATAGGCCATGGCACTAATCTAGTTTTTGGCCGAATATAGGGGCAAGGAAAACTTGTGTGGCCGATTTGTCTATTCGGGATTTAGGACTCTCGTTAGTATCAGGTGTGTGCATACACATCTTATAATCTTTTAAATATGCTAAGTGTTATATTATGCCTAATCGGTTTGTGTAGACATGGATGTTATACCATCATGGTATTAACAAGGACACATGTAAGTCTTTATTACTTGAGATTATTATTTGATGCTTTTGGGAAGCATGTCACATTTGGTATGTGCAATATTTGGTTTATGGTAATGATAAATCTATGAGCGTTGTTAAATAAACCTATTATCATGATTTCATAAAAGTATATAATTGTTGATATGGGTTGATGAGTGGAGGGGCGGTGATATTTGTGTCGACGGACACTAGTGTTTTGGTAACACATTGTGACTACGGTCACGGAGGTTTAGTACCTCGGAGGTTTGGCACCTCATAGCGACTTGTCCACGTGGTTGATACCACCGTGGGTTGGCCCCACTTTGAGATATGGGATCGTCGCGGTGATTTGGTATCACACGATGGGTTGGCCCCATCATTTGATTGTGACTTGGGTCACGGTGGTTTGGTACCACAATATTGATGGATTTCGTGACTATCGTCACGGTGGTTTAGCACCACCAGGTGGTTTGGTACCACACGGGTAGAGAAAGGCGTCTGGGATGGCTAGGTTGGGTGCATATTAAACTTGTGCATATTAAATTAATTATGATTTGTGTATGATGTTACATTAAACCGGGAAAAAGGGTTACACATTGGGTCTTGATGACTCACCTTTTTCCTTTAACATTTTCAGGTGACTCGTAGTTGCGGATAAGGAGCCGGATGAACTCGAGGCGGCTATGCAATGAAAATATGGACTAGGTGGATTTGGAACTATTTTTATTTTAATATGGGTTTGATTTATTTTGTTTAAGATGTAATAAGGCCTCCTAAAATTTGCACTTGGATTATTTTATGTTTTGATAAATTGCTTAACTATTTTATGATATTAAAATGGGTACACATGTTTTTCTCAAATTAATTCGTAAAAATGTTTTATTGTGCCATCGGGTACACTTGAAATCTAATAACAACTAACTTAGTATATTTTTAAATGACATTAAGTAATGCTTTCTTCATAACACCTCAAATTGTTTTAAATCAAAACAATATATTTTATCAAAAGTTAAAACGACTTAAAAGGGATTTTCAAAAGTTTTTCCTCCGTAGCATACCAAATTCGGTCGTAATGTTTGGGCCGGGTTTGGGGTGTTACAAGTGTGGTTATCATTCGTGAGTCTTGTAGAAATACACAAACTCAGAATAATAACTAAAGTCTAACTCTCGAAAGAAGTAGACTGTAATAGTAATTCTTTGGGCAGTAGTTTAGTCAAAATTTTGCCATGGCATTATTATGTTATGAAAATATTCCCTGAATAATTCCAACATTTATCATTCAACAGCAAAAATACTCTCTACTTATTCTTTGTGAATTGCCACAACATTCAGATTGCTTTGTCATTCTTTTTATAATTGATATTGTTAGTTCATTCATTAATTCCCTTCATTAATTTATACTCTGTTTCTTTTGCACAATTTCATTAGTTAAATCTATAGTAATACTTACCAATTCTAATCAATTTTCAATCCATGTGGAGACAATACTCACTCATCATTATTGTAACAGCCCGATTTTGACCCTAATCAGAATAGTGGTTTTGAGACCACAAATCCGAGTCTGAAAAATATTTTAAAATTATTTTGCGTGTTTATTATGTGTGAATTTGTTGGTGTTAAATTTTTTTGCCTTAATTTTGTCATTTAGGTGTCCGATTAAATAAAAGGACTTAATCGCGAAAAATGAAAAAGTTACAAACTATAGTGTAAAGTGCTTAGTTGATAGTGGCTTTTTAATATGGAGTCCTTAAAGGGAAAATATCCCATTTTCAAGGTTAGTGGATGGTATATGCCAACAATGACCTTATTTTATATGTTATGTTTATTTAATATAAAAGGTTAATAAGGTAATTTAATTACAACATAATATATGTAATAAGAAAACAAGAATAAGGCCATTATCATCTCACTCTCTCTTGGCTGAATATCAACAAAAGAAAAAAAATAAGAACACCTAGGGTTTGGCTTGGTATTCTTCAAAATTAAGGTATGTTAATTGTTCGGTTCTTGATAATTTTTACGTTTTTGAGATCGTTGCTTAGAAATGAACAAAACCCATGTCTTAATTTTTGATTGTGATGATGATTTTGTGTTTTACCATTGATGGTACCTTGTGGTTTTTATTTTTGGTGATGAAATATGAATTATATGTGTTAGATTAACAAGTTTTGTCTTTGAATTTTTGATGAAATTGAGTAATTAGGACTAAATTGCAAAAAATAAATTTTAGAGGGATTAAAATGCAAATATTAATGAATTATATGGGCTTGTATATACATGGGTAATATTCGGCCTAGCTTGGGTATGGAGAAATTTGGTGTATTTTGTGTTTTGTGCAATAGGGACTAAATTGTAAAAATTGTAAATGTCAGGGGTAAAATGGTAATTTACCCATTTATGTGTTTTTGGACTAAATTGAATGAAAATATGTTTGAATGAGCTTAATTTGAACATGTTTAGATCAAGAACCAAAGAAATCAGACTTGGATCAGGGAAAAACGAAAATAGTTGAATAGCCAATTTTTGTCGTCCGTCGATATCCGAGGTAAGTCTTTAAGCAACAAAACATTGTAAATTATGTATGTAACTTAGTATATGCTGATTTGGAAATTTTGTAGCATTAATATTGATTAGCCGAATGTGAATAAACATAGACTTTATTATAATTAAGTTTAATTCGATTGAGAAATGATGTTTGAAAATTCGTACAAAGATTATGAAGTGTATAAAAGTTTCGATATATGAAATGTGTGTGAGACAGCTTTATAGTATCGTTATTCGGGCTTTGGCCTAGCAAGCTTTGAGCTGGTGAAATTAATCGGGCTTTGTGCCTAGCAGGCTTATTGCCGGTGAATAATATCAGACTTTGAGTCTAGCAGGCCTTGTGTCGGTGTGTGATTCAGGCTTATGCTAAGCAGGTTTTATACCGGTGATTTATTTTCAAGCCTATGCTTATAAGATTTCAAGATGTTGTGGGAATTGAGCAAGTTAAAATTGAGCTCAATGATCTTGCATATATTCAGCCACATAGGTATGTACATATGTGATGTTATATTGGATCCTGAATATTCGGCCATGAAGGTATGCACAAATGTGATATTATAATTGAATTTGTATATTCGGCAAAATAAGTAAGTACATAGGTGATGTTAAATTTAGATCTTATATATTCGGCCATATAGATATGCATATTTGTGATATTATATTTGATTTTCTATAATCGACCAAATGAGTGATGTTGGCCTATAAAGTTGAGTTTGATTCATGAGTATATATGTTTGAATGTAAGCATATTTGAGATAATAGTTAAATAAAATATGAGATGATATGATTGAGACAATGTACAACACCAATGTTATGATTTGGTTTGTCTTTAATGTTTTGATTATTATTATGATTGTTAAATTGCTTATGACTTACTAAGCTAAGTTAGCTTACTCTGTGTGTTTTGTTATTACATTTTATAGATTTTAGTTGTGAGATTCTGAGCTCGGGGATCGTCATCGAAGTCATCCACCCTATCGTCAACCTTCGGTACTTTTAAAAGTCTATGTTTGAATTTGTGGCATGTATAGACTGGATTATGTTTTGGATCGATGAATTTTGTCTTTGTAAATAGCCATGCGAAAATGGCTTGTTCTTAAAATTAATGTTTAGATGTTTAAATAATTTTGATCATGATATATATATGTGTGGTAACTTGATATATGGTTGATGGATATGTTTTGGTTGTGGATCGTTTATGAAGCTAATGATAATGATTCTTCAGTCATGCATTAGCTTAAATTGTAAATATAGATGATGGATTTTATCTAATTTGTGTTTCGGCAATGGTGATTTAATCATGTAGTTAAATGTTTAGTTAAATATTAATTATGGAATTGGTTGTATTAGTATGTGTAGATTATGCTATACTATGGATATTTGTCAATTTGATATAGTTACTTTGAGTCAATTTAAAATGGTATGCTTGCATTGGTGAGATGGTCTAGAAATGGTAAATAATGAATATATATATTTTTGATTAAAGTATTTGACTCATAATAATAATTTAGTGATTGGTTATGAGTATGTATTTTTTTAAAGAATGTGAATTGGGTGTACTTTTAGTATTATTTGTGCTCAATATGGTTTAAATCAATATGGTCATATGCGCATATATTTGTGTCAAAAGAAAAAGTTTATTTAGTCTTGAAATGATGCTTGTATAAGTGAGTGTATGTGTATGTATGGTTAGTATGCCGTGTGGTTAATTTATCATAGATTAATGCACATAACATGTGAATCAATATAGTCAAGAATTGATTAAAGAAATAAGTTGATATTGATTCAGTAACTATGTTTAGATATGGTTTTGACAATATGAAAAAGATGTGCATGGTACAATGATATCTAAAGCATGTTTGGTCATGTTTTTATATCACCTATGTCGTATATATGAATGAAAAATTTAGTAGTAAAGTATGGTTGGTTTGATGTTTAAATTTGTACTTGTGCAGAAGCTATATAATAATATGGTTTGATAGATGCTGGATTATTATTTGATTATGAAAGTTATGATTTTTAAGACTTGATACTTGATTAAGTTTTAAACATTGATGTGATTAAATTTTTAGTTGTGAAATGTAATGAATATCTGTGTGAACTGTGTTATGACCAGTAACGCCTCGTAACCCTAATCTGGCGACGGATACGGGTTAGGGGTGTTACATTTGATTGGTATCAGAGCTACGGTTTAGTCGATTCTAGGACTACCGTAGCGCGTTTGAGTCTAGCTATACATGCCACAATTTATAATGCGATAGTGTGATGACTTCTGATATCTGAAAATGTGTTTTTATATAGTAAATGGATCCCGATAGAGCCGTAGATGATGATGTCGAGAGTGTAGCGCCTAATCCCGTGCATGGGACAACGCCGATTGAATCTCGACCTATCTCGAGTAGCCATGAGGGGGAGGCTAAGCAAGCCTTCTATCAAATGATAAACGACTAGTTTACTCAATATATCTGGACTAATTCGGCTGTACAACAACCTCCACCCCCAAATAATTCATCTTCGATACCTATGGTACCCCCGATGATTGATCTGATGAGATTTAACAGACCTCCTATAGATAAAATCAGAAAACACGGGGCGAAGAGTTTAAAGCTAATAATGATGATGATCTTTGAGCAGTGAGTGTGTGGCTTGATAATACTATCCGTGTGTTCGACGAGCTATCATGTACTCCGGATGAATGCTTAAAATGTGCTATATCCTTATTACGAGACACCGCATATCACTGGTGGAATACACTAGTATCGGTGGTTCCGAAAGAGAAATTGACACAGGAATTCTTCCGTTGAGTTTAAGTAAGAAATACATCAGCCAGAGATTCATCGATCAAAAATGCAAAGAATTTCTGGAATTGAAGCAATGTCGTATGACCGTAACTGAGTATGAACAGAAATTTGTGAGAGTGAGCCGATATGCTCGTGAATGTGTTTCAAATGAAGCTATCATGTGTAAAAGATTCAAAGATGGTTTGAATGAAGACATTAAATTGCTGGTCGACATACTTGAGATTAAAGAGTTCGTGGTACTTGTTGAGCGAGCACATGTAAAGCCAAGAAACTTGAAAAGAGAAAAGAAAAGGCGATTTTAAAGCCGAGAGACTTAGTAAAAGATCATCGAGTAAGACTTTTCACTCGGTACCAAAGAAGTTCGAGATGATTCTAGTCGACATAAAGCTACTTGGACTTTTCTAGACGAGGCCGAGACCGACCTCCCGTGGGTTCACGAGCCACTTGATTACGATGTTGGTAATGTTCAGTGAGAAACGAGGTTGAGTGCAAGCATTGTGGTAAATGGCATTCTAGAAGCTGATGATCGGTCATGTTTTAAATGTGGATCGATGGATCATTTTATCAGGGAGTGCCCAATGTTAGTTGACAAAACACTGTTCAGAATGTGAGACCGAGCAACATGTCAGCGCGAGGCAGACCACCCAGCCATTCGGGTAATGTAGGTGGCAGTCAGAGAGGAACAAAAGATACAGCGATTCGACCTAAGGCTCGTGCACCTGCTAGAGCATATGCGATATGCACTCGTGAGGATGCTTCTTCCCCAGATGTTATTACCGGTACTTTCACTCTTTATGATACTAGTGTTATTGCATTGATTGATCCTGGTTCGACTCATTCTTATGTGTGTGAAACATTAGTATCCAGTAAGACTCTGCCTGTTGAGTCTACTGAGTTTGTGATTCGAGTATCAAACCCCCTGGGCCGGTGTGTATTGGTTGACAAAGTGTGTAAAAATTGCCCGTTGATGATTCGAGATTCATGTTTTCCAGCCGATTTGATGTTGTTGCCTTTTGACGAATTTGATATAATTTTGGGTATGGATTGGTTGACTTTGCACGATCTTTGTTGTTAATTGCAAAAGAAAGACCATTAATTTGAGATGTCGAAACGGTGAAATTATTCGATTGAATCTCTCGATCTGAATGGGTTACCAGCAGAATATCGCCGATGTTAGCTCGGAGTATGTGAGAAAAGGTTATGAAGCTTACTTTGCTTATGTGCTTGATAGTAAAGTGACTGAAAACAAGATCGAATCTGTACCAGTTGTGTGCGAATATCCGGATGTATTTCCTAAAGAATTATCGGGTTTGCCACCTATTCGAGAAGTAGAGTTTGGTATTGAGTTAGTTCCGGGAATGACTCCGATTTCGATAGCTCCGTATCGGATGGAACCTACTAAATTAAAAGAGTTGAAAGCACAGTTGCAAGAGTTAACAGATAGGGGTTTTGCACGACCGAGTTTCTCTCCCTGGGGTGCGCCAGTTTTATTTGTGAAAAAGAAAGACGGAACTATGCGAATGTGTATTGATTACCGACAGTTAAATAAGGTGACTATAAAGAATAAATACACGTTGCCACGAATTGACGACTTGTTTGATCAGCTAAAAGGGGCTTCAGTGTTTTCAAAGATAGATTTGAGATCGGGTTATTATCTGTTGCGAGTCAGAGATTCTGATGTGCCAAAGACTGCTTTCCGGACGAGGTACGGACACTACGAGCTTTTGGTCATGCCTTTCGGACTTACTAATGCACCTACTGTTTTTATGGATCTGATGAATCGGATTTTCAGACAGTATTTAGATCGGTTTGTGGTAGTGTTTATAGATGATATTCTGATCTACTCCAGAGTTGAAACCGAGCATGCCGAGCATCTGAGACTTGTGCTACAAACTTTGCGAGATAAACAGTTGTAAGCAAAGTTTAGTAAGTGTGAGTTCTGGTTACATGAAGTTAGTTTCCTGGGCCATGTTGTTTCAGCATCGGGTATTCGGGTTGATCCAAATAAAATATCGGCTATACTTGACTGGAAACATCCGAAAAATGTTTCTAAAGTTCGAAGCTTTCTGAGGCTCGCTGGTTACTGCAGACGGTTTGTAAAAGGTTTTTCTATGATTGCTACACCGTTGACAAAGCTGCTACAAAAAGATGTTAAGTTCGAGTGGTCGAAAAAGTGTCAAAAAAGTTTCGATCAGTTGAAAGCTCATTTGACAGAAGCTCCAGTGTTAGTCCATCCTGAATCAAGTAAAGAATTTGTTATTTATAGTGATGCATCTTTGAATGGTTTGGGCTGTGTTTTGATGCAGGAAGGCAAAGTCATAGCTTATGCCTCGAGACAGTTGAAGCCACACGAAAGAAATTATCCGACACATGATTTGGAACTAGCAGCCATTGTGTTTTCGTTGAAGATTTGGCGTCATTATCTATTCAGTGAGAAATGTCATGTTTATTCAGATCACAAAAGCCTGAAGTATTTGATGACTCAGAAAGATTTGAATTTGAGACAACACCGATGGTTAGAACTGTTGAAAGATTATGAGCTAGTGATTGACTACCATCCGGGAAAAGCTAATGTTGTTGCGGATGCTTTAAGTCGAAAGTCATTATTTGCTCTACGTGCAATGAACGCGCATATGGTTATGTCTGATGATGGTTTGATAGTAGCCGAATTAAAAGCAAGACCATTGTTTGTTCAACAAATTAGTGATGCCCAAAAAGTTGATAAAGATTTGTTGGCAAAACGAGCTCAGTGTGAAAGTGATGTTGAATCAGAATTTCGAATTGATGAGAATGACTGCTTGAAATTCAAAGATCGAATATGTGTTCCAAGGAATTCAAAGTTGATTTAGATGATATTGAATGAAGCTCATAGCAGCCGATTATCTGTTCATCCGGGTAGCACGAAAATGTATAATGATCTGAAACAGTACTATTGGTGGCCTAGTATGAAACAAGACATATTTGAATTTGTTTCGAAATGCTTAGTCTGTCAACAAGTAAAAGTCAAGCATCAGGTACTTTCTGGGTTACTTCAGCCGATCATGATACCTGAACGGAAATGGGACAGAATCACTATGGACTTTGTATCCGGTTTACCTATGACACCGAGCAAGAAAGATGCAATCTGGGTTATAGTGGATAGATTGACCAAATCAGCTCACTTTGTTCAAGTTCGTACGGATTATTCGCTCGATAAGCTTGCTGAATTGTATGTATCACAAATTGTAAGATTACATGGTGTGCCTATTTCTATTATTTCAAATAGAGACCCGAGATTTACATCGCGGTTTTGGAAGAAATTGCAAGATGCGTTAGGTACAAAATTGCACTTTAGCACAGCTTTTAATCCGCAGACAGATGGCCAGTCCGAACGGATCATTCAGATACTTGAGGATATGTTGAGATGTTGCATCCTTGAGTTCGAAGGTACGTGGGAACAATACTTACCTCTAATTGAATTTGCTTACAATAATAGCTTTCAATCTAGTGTCAAGATGACACCCTACGAGGCTTTGTACGGTCATAAATGTCGTACACCATTGTATTGGACCGAGCTCAGTGAAAATAAGATACACGGGGTTGACTTGATTAAAGAAACGGAACAGAAAGTGGCAGTGATCCGTGACAGTTTGAAAGCTACATTAGATCGTCAAAAGTCATATACAGATTTGAAACGTAAAGATATTGAGTTTCAGATTGGAGATCAAGTGTTTTTGAAAGTTTCACCGTGGAAGAAACTACTCAGATTCGGTCGTAAGGGCAAATTGAGTCCGAGATTCATTGGACCGTATGAAATCACAGAGCATATCGGGCCGGTTGCTTATAGATTGCAGTTACCACTTGAGCTAGAAAAGATACATAACGTCTTTCATGTTTCGATGCTACGTAGATATCGATCTGATCCTTCACATGTGATTTGTCTGACAGAAGTTGAGATTCAGCCTGATATGTCATATGAAGAGGAACCGATTTGTATTCTGGCTCGTGAAATAAAAGAATTAAGAAATAAGAAAATTATGTTAGTTAAAGTATAATGGCAAAAGCACGGTGTTGAGGAGGCAACTTAGGAGTCAGAGGATACAATGAAAGAGTGTTATCCAAACCTATTCACCGGTAAGATTTTCGGGGACGAAAATCCCTAAGGGGGGAGAGTTGTAACAGCCCGATTTTGACCCTAATCGGAATAGTGGTTTTGGGACCACAAATTCGAGTCTAAAAAATATTTTAAAATTATTTTTCATGTTTATTATGTGTGAATTTGTTGGTGTTGAATTTTTGTGACTTAATTTTGTCTTTTAGGTGTCCGATTAAATAAAAGGACTTAATCGCATAAAATGAAAAAGTTACAAACTATAGTGTAAAGTGCTTAGTTGATAGTGGCTTTTTAATATGGAGTCCTTAAAGGGAAAATAGCCCATTTTCAAGGTTAGTGGATGGTATATGCCAACAATGACCTTATTTTATATGTTATGTTTATTTAATATAAAAGGTTAATAAGGTAATTTAATTATAACATAATATATGTAATAATAAAACAAGAATAAGGCCATTATCATCTCATTCTCTCTTGTCCTAATATCAACAAAAGAAAAAGAAATAAGAACACCTAGGGTTCGGCTTGGTATTCTTCAAAATTAAGGTATGTTAATTGTTCGGTTCTTGATGATTTTTATGTTTTTGAGACCGTTGCTTAGATATGAACAAAACCCATGTCTTAATTTTTGATTGTGATTATGATTTTGTGTTTTACCATTGATGGTACCTTGTGGTTTTTTATTTTTGGTGATGAAATATGAATTATATGTGTTAGATTAACAAGTTTTGTCTTTGAATTTTTGATGAAATTGAGTAATTAGGACTAAATTGTAAAAAAATAAATTTTAGAGGGATTAAATTGCAAAATTAATGAATTATATGGGCTTGTATATACATGGGTAATATTCGGCCTAGCTTGGGTATGGAGAAATTTGGTGTATTTTTTGTTTTGTGCAATAGGGACTAAATTGTAAAAATTGTAAATGTCAGGGGTAAAATGGTAATTTACCCATTTATGTGTTTTTTGACTAAATTGAATGAAAATATGTTTGAATGAGCTTAATTTGAACATGTTTAGATCAAGAACCAAAGAAATCAGACTTGGATCAGGGAAAAATGAAAATAGTTGAATAGCCGGTTTTTGTCATCCGTCGATATTCGAGGTAAGTCTTTAAGCAATAAAACATTGTAAATTATGTATGTAACTTAGTATATGCTGATTTGGAAATTTGTTAGCATTAATATTGAGTAGCCGAATGTGAATAAACATAGACTTTATTATAATTAAGTTTAATTCGATTGAGAAATGATGTTTGAAAATTCATACAAAGATTATGAAGTGTATAAAAGTTTCGATATATGAAATGTGTGTGAGACAGCTTTATAGTATCGTTATTCGGGCTTTGGCCTAGCAAGCTTTGAGCTGGTGAAATTAATCGGGCTTTGTGCCTAGCAGGCTTATTGCCGGTGAATAATATAAGACTTTGAGTCTAGCAGGCCTTATGCCAGTGTGTGATTCAGGCTTATGCCTTGCAGGTTTTATACCGGTGATTTATTTTCAAGCCTATGCTTATAAGATTTCAAGATGTTGTGGGAATTGAGCAAGTTAAATTTGAGCTCAATGATCTTGCATATATTCGGCCACATAGGTTGTAATATCCGGGATTTGGGGGTTATGCATTTTAACTTGAATGTATGTAGTAGCATGTTTGTGTGTGGTTTGTATGTGTTTTGGGGGCTTCGGGAACCCTGGGGAGTAGGTAGATGCCTTAGAAAAATATTGGATTTTTAAGTCTTAAAGGAGAGCTAAGGGAGCTAGGCCTTAAGGAGTTTAGTGTGTGGGCTAAGACACAAAAAACCAGCTAGTAAAGTGGCAAGGGAGGCACCACTTAGAGCACAGGAGGGTGACGCCTCAGGGAGTGAGAAGGGGCCTAGGTTTGAGCAACACAGGTAGCATTTTGGGGCTTTTATTTTTTGCCAAGGAAGAGCAGTGTTGGACGGCACAAGGACTCTGAAGGGATGAGTGTGAGACTTGGTCAAATTCACTTGAAGATTCGGCTAACAAGGGAGGTAAGTGTTGACTCATTCAAACACTTTTGAATGAGAGGTGAAAAGGAAAAATAGGAGGAAAAGAAGGGATTTGAGAAGAGGGGGAGATTTGGCTGGCCAAGGGACTCCTAGGATGACATTTTCGGCCATGTAATTGGGGGGAGGAAGCCGAATATGCATAGTGAGGTTTAGGCATCTTTTGTGCAATTTCTTTTTCCCAAAAGCTTTCGTATTCTTTTGCCAATCGAGACCGTAAACCAAAAGAGACCACTCGTGCACTCTTCTTCTTCTTTTAGTATGTTCTCTCTTTTTCCTTCACCTACTAAAAGCCAAATCCATCTAGCACCCTAGCCGAATCTTTAAGTCTCATTTCATCACTTCTCCATAGCTCTTCGGTTGAGTTTCTCTCTATACTTCCTTGAAGCCGAATCCTTGATTGAGCCACACCACCATTCTTTTCTTCCTCTTTCTCACCAAAGCCAAATCGCACCAACCTTCAACCTTTTCTCTTTTTCTTTTCACGATTCTTCAAAAGCCAAAGGTATCTCTGGACTACAGCTGATTGTTCTCAAGCACTAAAAGTCGAAAGCCGATAATCTTTCTCCTCTTGTCGATTTCTTAGAGCCAGTGATCATTGCGTTTGGTCACTCTTTTTTGGTAAGGGATCTCTTCTGGTTCAAATCTCTTTCTCTTATTTTAGCCTATCGAAATCTAGGAAGCTAATCCCTTTTTATCTCTTTGGCCGAAACCATGAAGGTGGGTTTCGGGATCTTTGTAGCCGACGATTAGGGGGAGATCTTTCGGGATTTGAGATCCAAGGTAAGCAGAATGTAACATTCGGCCAAGGGCCACTCTTATAGATTTTATACATTAAAGCCGAATCTAACTTAAGCCATGTAGGGATTTCGACCACTTCAAGGGCACACGATAGTTTCGGGATTTAAGCAAGCAAGGTAAGGGAGTTGTAATATTCAGCCAAAGGCCATGTTATTTATTAGGGGTTGGTCGATTCTAACTATGGTATTTTAGGGGGGTTTCGACAGAGATAAAAGAGGAGTCTCGGGATTCAGATCTATTTCGGTAAGGGTATTTAAGTTATAGATTGTGTTCATTTAGATCTTGTATATCGATTAACCGGGTTTCTGATTAAGTGATATTCGATGGATGCGAATACCAGTGGAGGAGAGAAAGGGTAGTTCCTACCCTAGATTCGAGAAACGCTTTGGTTTCTCGCCAGCGTGATTGGCCACCGGGTTGTGGGCTAGCATCGGAAAGGGATAAGAAGATCGCTGTATCCCTGATAGCGAGAGTGTTGGTATCGAGAGTGTCATTCTCACTGTTATCAGGTGTGTAACCCTACGCTAATTCCCAATAGATTAATAGTATTACGTTAAATATGTGTTAATAAAAATACGAATAACATGGCTAAGGGTACCATTCAATGGTATAGTGCATTCAGTATCGTTACCCCCTTAACACCACGATTAATAATGTTTATAAACATGGATATGAAAATATGTGTACTTTTTTTATGGCTTTGGGGTAAGGTATATTGCATGATATCTGTATATTTTGTATGATGCATGGGCACATGGGTGATAATGATAAAAGGGAAGTGTTCCGGTGGTTTCTGACGTTATCCGGTGACTTATGTCACATATTATGAATCCGGTGACTCTGTCACATTATCTGGTGGCTATGCCACATTATAAGGGCGATGTGTAGTTGTCTGCAGCGACTGCCTTCGAGGGTGTGTAGCGGATGGAGGGTCGATTTAGTAATCCCCACGGTGTGATTGGCAGGTACGGGTGGTGTGTAGAGGATGGATATCTAGGTGGGCTCGAGATTGCATTTCATTTTATACATAATGTGATTCAATATGTCATGATTCGATATGCTATGTTATGGGCTTATGGCCGAATGTGACTAAAGAATGGGCTTTGCCGAAATGTTTAAGATTAAGGCTATGATCGGTTGGGTTTTTGGTGTAGCTGTTACACATTGAGTCTGTTGACTCACCCTTCGTGGGATAACTTTTTGCAGGTGATGCATAGTATTATGGACCGAGTCAGTGAGGACTATGGAGTGGCCATGCTCAGCGTTTTCGGGTTTTTGAACGGTTGAATTTATCGTTTACTCTAGCACACTTTTCTTTCGGGATTTAATTGGTATTTTAAATTTGTAATAAGGCCACTATTTAATTGTTTAAGTTTTATGTTTTAAGTTTTAATTCCATTCGAAAATCGGCAAATGAATAACTAAATATTTTCCTTAACAACTTCAAATGTTTTGTCACCTAATCAATCCATGGTTTTCCAACTTAACGAGCTTTTAAATTCGGCAAATCTTTTAATTCGTGAAATATGAAAGAAACGTTTTTTTTAAAGATATACAAATTGGAATGACAACACGGTTTTCAACTTGACAAAACACAAATCTGATTTTAAAAACCACTATATTTCTCAAGATGATAAAACGAGATTTAGCTAAGTTTTACTCAAGGAACATGTCAGATCCGGTCGAGGCTTGTGGGCCGGGTTTGGGGTGTTTCAACTTGTTATCAGAGCCCAGTTTTAAACACTCGGCCTTGGGTTTTGAAGCCCACAACGTTTTCAAAATTTGAGCCAAAATGGGTTTTTGAAATTTTTTGTTAAAATGGTCCTATGGAAGCATGGCACCCGAGTTCTCGGCCCAAGTCCGCCAAGTAAGTTCTTTAGATGATAAGTCGATTTGTATGTGCTAATGTATGATACTATAGATGATAGGCTTAGGAAACTATACTATAGAGAAATGAACCCTAGGTATATGTGTACTTCTACGGAAAAACCACTGATTAAAACTCTATTGCATAAAACTTCTCTTTAAACAAGAAGTGAAAAGATTCTAATGCATAAAAATTTCGTAAAAATAGATAAACCGCGACGGTAGACATGAGTTCTAGGGGCGTGGTCGCAATACTCATGGGCGCGTAGAGAGGAGAATGATCGTGTCGAGAACCACTCAGATGCAGTAGGGGTTCCGAAAATGAAGCCGCCACCACCGTAGAGGCGAAATTTCGGGAAGCGACAGTGGAGATGACGCGATGTCGCAAGCTATGCTACGGGTGTTAGAGCGAGTAGCCGGAGCTAACATGGGAAATGGGGCTCGAAAGTCGATGTCGAGAGACTTAGAGCAAATGGAGCCGGTTTTTAGAGGAGTATCCGGGTAGCTCGAACGTAGTGGAGTATTGGTTAGAGCGATCGAGAGGATCATGGATGATTTGGGTGCCTTTGTTGAGAGAAGCCGAAAAGGTCTTTGTTCGTTGCTTTGGGATGAGGCCTACCGGTGGTGGCTCAGCTGTCGAGAGAGGGTACCCTGCAGGTCGAATGGATTGGGGTTATTTTAAAATTAAATTTGAGGAAAATACGTTGGAGCTAGCTACGTAGACTCACGAGAGAGGCATTTCTAAATTTAGTGCAAGGAAGCAAGTCGATAGCGGAATACGAAGCAGAGTTTTTGCGGCTAAGTCGGTATGCCAGAGGGATTGTAGCTACTGATTACGAGCGATGTGTCAGATTTGAGGATGGATTGCGAGATGAGCTGCGAGTGTTGATTGCCCCGCAGCGGGAAAGAGACTTTGCAATCTTAGTGGATAAAGCTCGGATAGCTGAAGAAGTTAAGCGGACCGAGAGACAAAACCGGGACAGAGGTCAGGGTAAAAATAAGAGGAACTATGGGTCTTCAGGATCATCCGGGAATTTTCAAAAGAGACCTAGAGTTGATGGGTCGCGAGGTCAGCAGGTTGCTACGGGAGGACAGTATCGTACTTGTGCTCAGTGTGGAAAGATGCACCCGGGAGAATGCTGGAAAAAGACCGGGGGATGTTTCAAGTGTGGGTCTAAGGATCACATGATTAGGGACTGTCCGGTGGAAATAGATAGGAATCGACCAGCAGGTCAGGGTTTTAATCAGGCTGGTAGAGGTGGACAGCAGCCGCCGAGGGGTCGTGGCCCGATTGGCAGAGGTAATGGTTCTGGTAGAGGTTGCGGAACACCAGGTAGAGGTGGTGGTAGCGCGGTGGTGAGACAGCCGGGTCTGGTATATGCGGTTCGTCGGAGGAAGGATGGTGACGCACCTGATGTCATAACGGGTACGTTCCTTATTTCTGGATTACCCTTTATTGCTCTAATAGATATAGGGTCAACTCATTCTTACATTGCTAGTGAGGTGTCTGGAACTCTGCATGTGAACTTTGAGACTGTACCTAGGAAGATGACTGTACTTAGTCCTTTAGAGCAATCGATAGTAGTAGACAAACTCCTTAGGGAAGTGCCTTTAGAAGTTCAGGGGGCGCAGTTTCCGACTGACTTAATGGAGTTGCCATTCAGGGAATTTGACTTAATTTTAGGCATGGACTGGTTAGTGAAGTACCGTGCGAATGTGGACTGTGCTGCTAAGCGCTTGTCGTTGAGGACTTCTGATGATAATGAGATTGTGGTGATGGGTGAGAGGAGGAATTACCTGTCGAATGTAGTGTCTACCCTTAAGGCGGAGAGGATGGTAAGGAAAGGATGTATGGCTTTTCTGATGCTTGTTAGTGCCTTGGAGGCTAAGGAAGCAATTGTGGAAGAAGTCGGGACGGTAAAGAGAGTTTGTGGATGTCTTTCGGAAGAACTTCCAGGGTTGCCTCCGGATCGTGAGGTGAAATTTGGGATTGACTTGTTGCCTGGTACAGCGCCAGTATCTATCGCTCCGTACAGAATGGCACCAAAGGAGTTAGTTGAGCTCAAGGCTCAGATCCAAGAGTTGCTTGATCGTGGGTTTATCCGACCCAGGTGTGTCTCGTAGTGAGAGCACCGGTCCTATTCGTGAAGAAGAAGGACGGGACTATGCGTATGTGCATAGATTACCGGCAGTTGAATAAGTTAACCATCAAGAACAAGTACCCTTTGCCAAGGATAGACGACTTGTTCGATCAGCTTAAGGGAGCCGCAGTATTTTCAAAGATAGATCTAAGGTCGGGATACCATCAGCTTAAGGTGAAGGAAGCAGATATCCATAAGATAGCTTTCCGGACAAGATACGGGCATTATGAGTTCTTAGTAATGTCGTTCGGATTGACAAACGCCCCAGCTGCATTCATGGATATGATGAATCGGGTTTTCCAACCCTACTTGGATCAGTTCGTTGTTGTGTTTATAGACGACATCTGTAACACCCCTAACCCGTATCCGTCGCCGGATTAAGGTTATGAGGCATTACCTTACTAAACTCAATTCCGAAATGGACCTTCAACTGAATTTAAGCACAAGCAATGCAATCATTACTATATTATCTAACATTACAATCTATTTAAAAATTTAAATTAAATGTATAACGAGTTTTATTACCAATACTTAATACACACAATTGTCAGAATCACATAATTTAAACATTCATGGCACATATATATATATATATTACTATAATACATATGCATATTAAAACAATTGAACCATTATACCATTTAATAATCAATTACATATACCAACATATTAATATTACCTCTTGGCCGAATATACTATTTCACCTTTCATTTGGATTCGTAACTAACCAATCAAGAAACATATTCATTTCTTACCATTAATAATTAAATCTATATAGCCAACTATCACATATATATGTCTCATTATAAAATTATAAATATCACATAGCCAAATCACTTAAACATAGCATTATTTAATTCTTACTAAACATATCAAGCATAGGCTATTTATCATAAGGCCGAAACACATGTCTTACTCAAATATCATTAGTAAAACGTAATAAAAAATTACACATAAATTCACCTTAATCGCGATCATGCACGTATCATAAACATGGCAAACATGATTCACATATAAACCAAAACCAAGACTAAGTTTACTAAAACCATCACCTAATATACATATATATTATATACCAATTTAGCACCTTCCACATGTGATATAGACCATTACCGAATTTAAAACATCCATTAACATTATGAACAAGCTATGAAATCCAAATTATAGAAATGATACTTAACCAAAAGAAATAGCCATTTTCGCAAGGCTATATTTATATACAAGATCAAACATCATATGTTTCAAAACTAAATCTAGCCTATACATGCCTTCAAATCAAAACCAAGATTTAAAATACCAAAAAGAGGCGATAGTGTGGATGACTTTCTTGACGATCCCTCTCGAGCTTGTAGCTTAACCAGAATCTATAAACAAACAATTAAACAAAGAAATCGGAGTAAGCTTACTAGCTTAGTAAGTCTCAAGTGTTAAAAAATACTTAGTATCAAGCATAAAATACATAAATTCATGGTATTAAACATGAAATCTTTGATTTATAAATACTTATACCAACTCTCATTACTTCATTTAACATAATATCATTGATCTCATCATCACATACTTAAACTTGAACATACATAATTATCACATCCATGCAGATACTCGATTCTACTCCCATGAACATATACATCACATCTATTTTTTTTTACAACCAAGTGGTATAACATAATCTTTCCTCCTCTATTCGAACATATCTATAACACACATATATATATATCTATATATATAACATTCATCAAGGTAATTAACTTCCCCTTCTTCAGGTATTCGTTCATTATTTTCTTGAGTAGCACGAAAATGAACTACTTAACTCTCTGTCGAATTAATACGTTTCAAAGTGAAATTTCTTGACATGTGCATAAATCGATTTGCAAATATTCGAGCTTAGATTACGTTCACCGGTATTTGGCTCTTTGGACTCAAGGTCCGAAAATTAATCACCGGTAATAAACCTGCTAGGCATTAAGCCCGAATCGTTTCACCGGCACGTGGCCTACTAGGCTAAAAGCCCGAATAACACACCGGCACAAGGCCTGCTAGGCTAAAAGCCCGAATAACACACCGGCACAAGGCTTGCTAGGCTAAAAGCCCGAATAACACAGCTATAATTCATCAATTCACCATATTAACATCACATTATTATCGATTCATGTACTTAAACCACAATCACTTAACGTATCTTATACATACAAGTTTCCATTTCAAATTCAAATCACATTAAGTCCAATAGTGAACTTTAACATTCGGCTATCCTCAATTTAAATGCTCAAATAAATTAATTAATATCAATGACTATATTTATAATTAACTCTTTCATGCACTTAGTCTCAAGAACTTACCTCGGTGTCGATGAGCCGTGTAAATCGGCTATTCGAGAACCTTCGCCTCTTTCCCGATCCAATTCTATTTTTCTTTGCTCTTGATCTAAAACACATTAAATTCAGCTCATTCAAGTACATTTCAATTCAATTTAGTCCCAAATCACATAAATGGACAAATTACCATATTACCCCTAATATTTCACTACTTTGCAATTTAGTCCTATTTGCATAACACACAAAATACACCCAATTAGCTAAGACTATACAAGGGCCAAATATTCCTAGGGACTTTACAAGCCTTCACATTTCATTTATTTTGCAAATAAGTCCCTTCAATTTTATTTTTTTACAAATTGGCCCTAAAAACAAAAATTCATCAAAACTTCCAATACAAAATATACTAATCTTTAACTTATCTTTTATCTAAAATCATCAAACATCAAAAACCATATGAACCTATCAATAGCTGAACATCAAGCATGCTTAGATTCAAAAATTTTAACATGGGTCAGCTACGATTCGAAGCAACGATCTCAAAAACATAAAAATTAACAAGAAATGAACTCAAACTAACCTTGAAATCAAGCTTCTAAATGCCGAAAATCAAAGAACATAAACCCCTTTTTCTTTCTCAATATTCGGCCAACAAGAGAGAAGATGATAATGGCCATTTTCTTATGTTTTATTTAACATATATTAAACATTTCATCATTTACTAATTTAACCTTTATTAATGTTTTAATAATAACATAATATCATGGACAAGTTAGTCATATGCCGTCCACTTACTCCCAAAATGGACTATTTACTCTTTTAATACCCATATTAAAAAGCCATAATCAATTAGGCACTTTTCACTATAGTTTGCAACTTTTACACTTTACGCGATTAAGTCCTTTTTTTTTAAATTAAACACATAAACGATTAAATTTTCATACGAAACTTTCACACACATCAAGTCACATATAATAAACACAAAATATAATATTAAAATATTTCTCAGACTCGGATTCGTGGTCCCGAAACCACCGTTCCGATTAGGGTTAAATTCGGTCTGTTACAACATCCTAGTGTATTCCAAGTCTGAGGAAGAACATGATGAGCATCTTCGGGTAGTATTGCAGGTGTTAAGGGAGAAAAAGTTATATGCCAAGTTTAGCAAGTGCGAATTTTGGTTGAAGGAAGTTGCGTTTTTGGGTCATGTGGTGTCTGCAGAAGGGATAAGAGTAGACCCTCGGAAGATTGAGGCAGTGCTAGATTGGAAACCACCTAAGTCTGTGGCTGAGGTTCGTAGTTTCTTGGGGTTAGCAGGCTACTACAGAAGGTTCGTAGAAGGGTTCTCATCAACAGCAGCACCTCTGACGAAATTGTTGAGAAAGGAGGTACCTTTCGTATGGGCAGATAAGCAGCAGAGCTTCGAAAGGCTTAAGAAGGTTTTGACAGAAGCTCCAGTTTTGATTCAGCCTGAGGCAGGGAAGGATTTCATGGTGTATTGTGATGCTTCTCACACAGGATTGGGTTGTGTTCTGATGCAAGACGGGAAGGTGGTCGCTTATGCGTCTCGGCAGTTAAGGCCACATGAGGTTAACTATCTGATGCATGACTTGGAGTTGGTTGCGGTAGTCTTTGCTCTTAAGGTATGGAGGCACTATTTATATGGAGAAAGGTCGATGATCTACACGGACCACAAGAGTCTGAAGTATCTGCTGACTCAGAAGGAGCTGAATTTGAGACAGCGAAGGTGGGTGGAGTTGTTGAAAGACTACGATTGTAACAGCCCGATTTAGACCTTAGTCGGAACGGTGGTTTCAGGACCACGAATTCGAGTTGAAAAAATATTTTAATATTATTTTCTATGCTTATTATGTGTGCATTGGTGTGTGTGAAAATTTCGTATTAAAATTTGATCGTTTTGGTGCTTAATTGTGAATAAGGGCTTAATCGCATAAAATGAAAATTCGAAGGTTAGATGAGATAGTGCTTAATTGTTGACGTTTTAATAAATTTGAGGCTTAAAGTAGCAATTTGGCCATAAAGGAAGGTTAGTGGCCGGTTGGTATGCATGAAATAGTGATTTCAATTGTTTATTATTCTTTAGGTGAAAATGGTACATTATTTTAACATATGTTAATATTAAATTGAGGTGTCTTTATAAATAATGAGACCTTAAGTGGTAAATTCTTCTTTTTATAAGTGTAGTGGACGGCAAAAAGGCATGTAGTATGCTTTAAAATGTTTATTTTATTAAGTTAAAAAAAATGAATGATAAAATCATATTATAATATTATATTATAATAAAACCAAAAAAAAAAAACAAAGACATGCATTTGCTTCATCTTCTTGACCGAATGCCAAAGAAAGTAGAAAGGAAAACCTTAAGATATTTCGGCATTAGAAAGCTTTGATTAAGGTGCAATTGGTTTCGGTTTTGATAATTTTTACGTTTTTGAGAGATCGTTGCTAAGTTATCTACAAGACCCATGCTAAAATTTCTGATTTTTGATGAATGTTTTGAGTTATGCCGTTGATAAATATTTGTGTTTTGTGATGTTTGATGATGAAATATTAAAAATGTGTTTTAGATTAACATGTTTTGTATTGGAGTTTTTAATGATTGAGTAATTAGGACTAAATTGTTAAAATAATAAATTGAGGGACTAAAATGTGAAATAAATGAAATAGATGGACTAGTATGAGAATAAGCAATATTCGACCTAATTATGTTGTAGTGAGATTTTGCATATTTTGGGTTTTATGCAATAGGGACTAAATTTTAAAAAATGTGAAATATCAGTGGTAAAATGATAATTTTCCTATTTATGTGTTGTTGGATTAAATTGAATGAAATTGTGTTTAAATGGGGTTAATTTGAAATTATATAGATCAGGAACAAAAGAAATCGGACTTGGATGGGGAAAAACGAAAGTTGTTGACTAGTCGTCCCGTTCCATTTTACATCGTTCGAGGTAAGTTTATAGGAAAATAGACGTGTTTAATTGTAGATAAATGTTATATGTATATGCTGGTATGAAAAATATGAATTTATATGTGTTTATGCCGAGTGTGAATAAGCTTGGTAACCATGTTCGAATAGCGGATTATAATGTCCGTCGATATTCGAGGTAAGTCTTTAAGCAATTAAACATTGTAAATTATGTATGTAACTTAGTAACATGCTGATTTGGGATTTGTGGAATTAGTATTGAGTTAGCCGAATGTGAATAAATCTAGAATTAATATGTTTAAGTTTAGTTCGATTGAGTTATAATATTTGAAAGTTCATATGAAGATTATGAAGTATATGAAAAGTTTCGATATATGAATTGGTTACGAAACAGCTTTATAAATATGATATTCGGGCTTTGAGCCTAGCAAGCCTCGTCTTTGGTGAAAGAATTCGGGCTTTAAGCCTAGCGGGCTTTGTGCTTGAATGAATATCGGGGGCTTTATGCCTAGCGAGCTTTGTCTTTGGTGAATAATATCGGGCTTTATGCCTAGCGAGCTTTGATGCTTGGTGTATGATATCGGGCTTATTGCCTAGCGGGCTTGATGCCGGTGTATGATGTCGGGCTTATTGCCTAGCGGGCTTTATGCGGTGTATTGAATCGAGTTTATTACCTAGCGGGCTCTGTGCGGTGTTTTATACAAGGCTTTATGCTTAATGAATTTTAAGTGAGCAACGATAAAAGCAATCAAATGTGTTAAGTGAGCTAAAGCATTCGGGTATGTGAATATGGTTATTCTATTCAAATGAAAGTTAATTGATTGAAAGATATGTGATAGAAATGTTTTGTGATGATATAAAAAAAAAAATGAAAAACTATGAGTAAGGTATTCGGTTTTATGATAAGTATAAGTATGTGTTTTAAAAAGTTTGATTCACGAGATTGTATATATATATATATATGAATACGTATATATATAATTGATTATCTATGATATTATGACTTTGAAATTGGAGAATATATTGATAATTTATATATATGGTATATTCGGCCATGGTATATTGAGGTATAAATGTATGTTTGATTCGGGTTATTTTATAAATGATTCAGATATGCATGAGGTTTATTTGTTAAATGAAAAAATAAAGTAAGTGAAGTTACTTAATGAGGAACATGGATTATATGAGAAAAGTGATTGTACATGTGTATGTGATTAACTAAATTTGGCCTATTTGAATTGAATTATATATGTTTCTATGGTGAATTATTTACTTATGGCTTACTAAGCTTTCAAAGCTTACTTTGTGTAATTTTCCTATGTTTATAGAGTTTCGAAGACTTGCTCGGGTTGGAAGTCGAAGGAGATTTCATCACACTATCCAATTTTTGCTTCGGTAAATAAATGCTTGGAGATTTGGTTACGTGGCATGTATAGACTAGTTTTGATATTGCTGGTTTTGAAATTGTATATTTGTATAAGCCATGCGAAAATGGCTTGTCCATCTTGGAATTTATATTTTGGCTTGATGATTATGTTTGGTTGTGGTTTTGGTTGATTTGGTTTTGGTATATATAAGTATGGTTAATGTATAGAGTTTAAATGAAATGGAGTAAAGATGTTATAAACTAGTTAAATATATTTTGCAATGAAACAGTTTTTGGTTAGCAGCAGTGACATGATTTTTAAAAATCACCAAAAATAGGAGAAATGGAATTAGAAAGTGAATGAGATATAGAATTAAATCTTATTGTGTTTATTTTTATGTGAAAGAAACAAAGTAGGCAAAGGAACTTTATATTCTGTGAAATTTGAATTTTAGTGAGACTGGTTCTGAATGACTTCGTGGTCCCATGTTCTGTCTTAGAAAAATCATTAAAAATTTTAAAAAATGAATTATGAGTTATAATTTATATGTATAAATTCCTTAGTGAGTCTATTTTCAATAGAAACAAGTGGAAACAACATATAAAAACTGTACAATGATATATTTGAATTTAGGTTAAGAGAGGTCAGAACCGTTGGTCAGTGAAACAAGGGAAAATTTAATGAATAAACTGTACTAATTGGCCATACGAAAAATTCTGGAAAAATTATAGTAAGAAGATGTATGAGTCTAGTTTCAAGGAAAATTTACGGATCTAAATTTCGAGTTTCGTAACTCGAGTTATAGTCAATTTAGTCAACATGACGCAGATGGACAGTTTCAATTTTTATGCCCCGAATTAGTAGTTAAGTTTAGTAATGCCTCGTGCTCGACTCCGGCAACGGTCTAGGGTAAGGGGTGTTACATTTGGTTGGTATCAGAGCTGCGGTTTGGTCGGTTCTCGGACTAACGTAGCGCATGTGAGTCTAGCTATACATGCCATATTTAACCTGCGATAGTGTGATATCTCCCGACTCTAACGAAAATTATTTTATTTAGACAGATATGCTTTCCAACCGAGCTAAATTCCGATAGTATGGAATGTGTACTCAAATGTTTGAGTGAAAATATATTGGTGATGAGTTGACACTCGTAAAGGTATGAATCAAAGCGTATGACATTTTTGTTATTGATAAATGTTATAATTATATGAGCATATGAGTTATGACAATTGAGTTATGATGCTATATATGAGAATTTCGATTGTGAATTAGTGGTTTGAGTTGGCTTATGAACTATGTGTTAAGAATAAAAGTGATTATAAGCAAATGTTTACTAAATGTTTTGAGAATGTGAAATTAGAAATGAACTGGCTATTTGTGATAGTATATGTTACATGCATGTATGTGTAAGTTAAATTTGAGGCTTTACTAACCTCACCCCCTTATCAATGAAATGCTAAAATGAAATCTATAAGAATTTGGGATGAAAAAGCTCATGAGTGTGGAGTTATAGAAGTCCGTGCTTGAAAGATTAGTAATATGGTCAGAAAAGAGAATGAATCAGCAAGTGAAGACAGTACTAAAAGAGATATTGGATAGTTCTGAAGACTATTCAGATTATGCAGAGCCACTAGTGAATAAGAAGTTAAATCCGACTAAATGACGTATCCAGGTATGTTATCTAAAGAAAGTATTAACTGGAAGCTTTTCTGATATTTACTTTTGTTAGCAATGGGATAATGTGAAAATTTCTGATGACAGAGTTAGACAATTGAATAATGTTTATATTGTATTGGTGACTGAGTGTAATGGTTATAGTCGGGTAATTACTATGATTCCTTCTGGGCATTTTATGTGTACATTTATTCTTAGAAGCATAAGCGACTGCTTAATTCTGGAAAGAAGATTCTTATCGTGTGAGAACGCTAGCTAAATGTACTGATAGACGAAAAGCATGGTTGATCTATTTGGGTTACGTTTGATATTGCTATGTCTTTCTCTGGTATTTATTCCCTTGTGTGGACATGAAAATCGACGGTAAAATCTGAATGATAATAATACTCTATATGTGAAGATTATATTGCTTATGTTACTGTGGATTTCAATATTTATGAGTGACATTGTTCTTTCTGGACATTTTCTAGGATATTATCGGAATTGATATCATTCTATCTGGGTTGTAATTTTTGGATATCCTGAGTTTGAAATTTCGCTATTCTGGTTTTCTTGTGAATCTATGTGATTATTTGTAAGAGATATCTATTTGAAAAAAATGGCTATATCGTTTATAATTATAATTTCTGGCCTGAAATGTGAGAGTATAGTGGTATCGTTCTCAGAGTTATAGAAGTTGTGTTTATGCAGAGGTTACTGATAAAATCACATTTGATTCTTCTCTGTGTTCAAATGCTTCATTAACAGTGGGGATAATATTTACTTATAGGGTTGAGACATCGTTCTTATTAAGGCCCAATGGTTTCTAACTGATAAAGGTGACTGCAATATAATTCAAATTTTCGATGATTAATAGATGAGACTGCTTTATTATAAACTCTTTTCTAGTTCTCGTGAAAGTTCGACATTGATAAAAGTAAAAATGATTGAGGATCAAGATCAATCTGTGAAACGATATGTTTGGGTTATCCTTTTTAACGAGAAGAAAAGATTTCTTCGAAAAGACTGATTCAGTGGTTTAGTCTGATTTGAATTATTTGATTGAAAAGATAATTGGGTTATATGTGTCTGGATCTATCCACCTGACTGGAAATAAACTTTGAATGTATATGTGTGAATGGAAGGATAGTATGGAAGAAGAATTTGTATTCTTGAAGATTTAATACAGAATTTTATCTATTGGAACAATTCTATTTGAGAAATGTTGTGATAAATTAAAGTTAGTTCGAATGTTGAAGCTTTCTTTTGCACGAAGACATTATCAACCGAAATGTCAGTTCTAGTTCCGTCTGAGTTGAATAAAGAGTTTATGATCCTCAGTCATATGTTAATGAATGGTTTGAAGTGTGTTCTAATGAAAAAGTGTACAGAGATATCTTGTGATTGCATATAGTTAAAGATACATGAAAAGAGTTATGTGATATATATGATGACTATAAGAGTGTAAAATGTTTAATGTCAGATAAAGATCCAAACTTGGCACAGAAAAGTTAACTCGAATCGTCGAAAAACTTTTGAGTCTGTAAATGATTCTTATCCGAGGAAATGATTATAGTTTCGGATGTTTTGAATGGGAAACTTTTGTGTGCTTTTTGAGCGATGAATACGTGATTGATCTTATCAGGTAATGAATAGTTGTTAGCTGAATTAGAGGCTAAATAAATGTTTATTTAGTAAAGTTGTAAATTCAAAAATGTGTCAGTGAATTATAAGTTAAAAAGGGGTTCAGCATAAATTGATTTCTGATTCAGAACTTCAGATGTGGAATCGATGATTATTTGTTGCTTTGAGATAAAGTGCCTATACCGAGAAGCTCTAAGACTGTATAACCATTGTTATAAGTGGCCCACAGTGTCAATTAGTATGATCGTACGAGAGTAACATGATGCACGACATTTCGAGATATGATATTGATGAATGAATATGAACTGTGATATTACTGACTTTGTTGATTATAGAAATAAAGTGTTGATGAATTTTGTATCCAGATTATCCTTATTATTGAAAAGTGATAGAGTTATATGTTCCTGAGATGATAAGTCCACACATGGTACCAACCATCATTGTTTCGGATTGAGATCTGAAACTCATATTGTGATTCTAAGGGAAATTACAGGAATCTGTGAGTATGAGATTGCATTGAAATCGGGAAATGCAATTCAAACTCTCGAAATATTTATTAGTCACTGTGTTTTAGAGTTTCAAAGCAACTAAGAAAGACCGTTGCTGTTATAAGAAATTACCGAACTTTGTTATTTTAGGATCGAGCTTTGTGAGAAAATGATCCACGGGATTAATATCGTCAAAGAAATTGAGCAGAAAATGAAAACAATTTAATACAGTCATAAGCAGTCTCAGCTAGAGATGATGTACAGCGAAAGTCAGATCAGAATTTCAATTGTGAGATCAAAGAGATTTGAAATCTGAAGCTATGTATGAATTTGAAATGTATTGTGTGGAAGCAAATCCTTAATCTACTTTACTGGTAAGATTTTCGAGGCGAAAATCCCTAAGAGGAGAGTTATATGACCCGATTTAGACCTTAGTCGGAGCGGTGGTTTCGAGGACCACGAATCCGAGTTGAAAAAATATTTTAATATTATTTTCTATGCTTATTATGTGTGCATTGGTGTGTGTGAAAATTTATTATTAAAATTTGATCGTTTTGGTGCTTAATTGTGAATAAGGGCTTAATCGCGTAAAATGAAAATTCGAAGGTTAGATGAGATAGTGCTTAATTGTTGACGTTTTAATAAATTTGAGGCTTAAAGTAGCAATTTGGCCATAAAGGAAGGTTAGTGGCCGGTTGGTATGCATGAAATAGTGATTTCAATTGTTTATTATTCTTTAGGTGAAAATGGTACATTATTTTAATATATGTTAATATTAAATTGAGGTGTCTTTATAAATAATGAGACCTTAAGTGGTAAATTCTTCTTTTTGTAAGTGTAGTGGATGGCAAAAAGGCATGTAGTATGCTTTAAAATGTTTATTTTATTAAGTTAAAAAAAATGAATGATAAAATCATATTATAATATTATATTATAATAAAACCAAAAAAAAAAAATACAAAGACATGCATTTGCTTCATCTTCTTGACCGAATGCCAAAGAAAGTAGAAAGGAAAACCTTAAGCTATTTCGGCATTAGAAAGCTTTGATTAAGGTGCGAATTGGTTTCGGTTTTTGATAATTTTAC
Organism: Gossypium sturtianum; assembly: GCA_025698515.1. Taxonomy (NCBI): domain Eukaryota; kingdom Viridiplantae; phylum Streptophyta; class Magnoliopsida; order Malvales; family Malvaceae; genus Gossypium; species Gossypium sturtianum. The sequence goes on from CM046952.1 coordinate 97,916,701, forward strand.
GTTTTGAGATCGTTGCTAAGTTATCTACAAGAACCATGCTAAAATTTCTGATTTTTGATGAATGTTTTGAGTTATGCCGTTGATAAATATTTGTGTTTTGTGATGTTTGATGATGAAATATTAAAAATGTGTTTTAGATTAACATGTTTTGTATTGGAGTTTTTAATGATTGAGTAATTAGGACTAAATTGTTAAAATAATAAATTGAGGGACTAAAATGTGAAATAAATGAAATAGATGGACTAGTATGAGAATAAGGAATATTCGACCTAATTATGTTGTAGTGATATTTTGCATATTTTGGGTTTTATGCAATAGGGACTAAATTGTAAAAAATGTGAAATATCAGTGGTAAAATGATAATTTTCCTATTTATGTGTTGTTGGATTAAATTGAATGAAATTGTGTTTAAATGGGGTTAATTTGAAATTATATAGATCAAGAACAAAAGAAATCGGACTTGGATTGGGAAAAACGAAAGTTGTTGACTAGTCGTCCCGTTCCATTTTACATCGTTCGAGGTAAGTTTATAGGAAAATAGACGTGTTTAATTGTAGATAAATGTTATATGTATATGCTGGTATGAAAAATATGAATTTATATGTGTTTATGCCGAGTGTGAATAAGCTTGGTAACCATGTTCGAATAGCGGATTATAATGTCCGTCGATATTCGAGGTAAGTCTTTAAGCAATTAAACATTGTAAATTATGTATGTAACTTAGTAACATGCTGATTTGGGATTTGTGGAATTAGTATTGAGTTAGCCGAATGTGAATAAATCTAGAATTAATATGTTTAAGTTTAGTTCGATTGAGTTATAATATTTGAAAGTTCGTATGAAGATTATGAAGTATATGAAAAGTTTCGATATATGAATTGGTTACGAAACAACTTTATAAATATGATATTCAGGCTTTGAGCCTAGCAAGCCTCGTGCTGGTGAAAGAATTCGGGCTTTAAGCCTAGCAGGCTTTGTGCTTGGTGAATAATATCGGGCTTTATGCCTAGCGGGCTTTGTGCTTGGTGAATAATATCGGGCTTTATGCCTAGCAGGCTTTGATGCCGGTGTATGATATCAGGCTTATTGCCTAGCAGGCTTGATGCCGGTGTATGATGTCAGGCTTATTGCCTAGCAGGCTTTATGCCGGTGTATTGAATCAGGTTTATTACCTAGCGGGCTCTGTCTTGGGTGTTTTATACAAGGCTTTATGCTTAATGAATTTTAAGTGAGCAACGATAAAAGCAATCAAATGTGTTAAGTGAGCTAAAGCATTCAGGTATGTGAATATGGTTATTCTATTCGAAATGAAAGTTAATTGATTGAAAGATATGTGATAGAAATGTTTTGTGATGATATAAAAAAAAAAGAATGAAACTATGAGTAAGGTATTCGGTTTTATGATAAGTATAAGTATGTGTTTTAAAAGTTTGATTCACGAGATTGTATATATATATATATATATGAATACGTATATATATAATTGATAATCTATGATATTATGACTTTGAAATTGGAGAATATATTGATAATTTATATATATGGTATATTCGGCCATGGTATATTGAGGTATAAATGTATGTTTGATTCGGGTTATTTTATAAATGATTCAGATATGCATGAGGTTTATTTGTTAAATGAAAAAATAAAGTAAGTGAAGTTACTTAATGAGGAACATGGATTATATGAGAAAAGTGATTGTACATGTGTATGTGATTAACTAAATTTGGCCTATTTGAATTGAATTATATATGTTTCTATGGTGAATTATTTACTTATGGCTTACTAAGCTTTCAAAGCTTACTTTGTGTAATTTTCCTATGTTTATAGAGTTTCGAAGACTTGCTCGGGTTGGAAGTCGAAGGAGATTTCATCACACTATCCAATTTTGCTTGATAAATAAATGCTTGGAGATTTGGTTACGTGGCATGTATAGACTAGTTTTGATATTGCTGGTTTTGAAATTGTATATTTGTATAAGCCATGCGAAAATGGCTTGTCCATCTTGTTAATCTTGGAATTTATATTTTGGCTTGATGATTATGTTTGGTTGTGGTTTTGGTTGATTTGGTTTTGGTATATATAAGTATGGTTAATGTATAGAGTTTAAATGAAATGGAGTAAAGATGTTATAAACTAGTTAAATATATTTTGCAATGAAACAGTTTTTGGTTAGCAGCAGTGACATGATTTTTAAAAATCACCAAAAATAGGAGAAATGGAATTAGAAAGTGAATGAGATATAGAATTAAATCTTATTGTGTTTATTTTTATGTGAAAGAAACAAAGTAGGCAAAGGAACTTTATATTCTGTGAAATTTGAATTTTAGTGAGACTGGTTCTGAATGACTTCGTGGTCCCATGTTCTGTCTTGGAAAAATCATTAAAACTTTAAAAAAATGAATTATGAGTTATAATTTATATTTATAAATTCCTTAGTGAGTCTATTTTCAATAGAAATAAGTGGAAACAACATATGAAAACTGTACAATGAGATATTTGAATTTAGGTTAAGAGAGGTCAAAACCGTTGGTCAGTGAAACAAGGGAAAATTTAATGAATAACCTGTACTAATTGGCCACACGAAAAATTCTGGAAAAATTATAGTAATAAGATGTATGAGTCTAGTTTCAAGGAAAATTTACGGATCTAAATTTCGAGTTTCGTAACTCGAGTTATAGTCAATTTAGTCAACATGACGCAGATGGACAGTTTCAATTTTTATGCCCCGAATTAGTAGTTAAGTTTAGTAATGCCTCGTGCTCGACTCCGGCAACGGTCTCGGGTAAGGGGTGTTACAACGATTGTTCTATAGATTATCACCCGGGTAAGGCGAATGTAGTGGTAGATGCCCTAAGTCGAAAAGTAGTGTCGGATCTGAGGGCGATGTTTGCACATCTTAGCCTTTATGACGACGGAAGTTTGCTGGCAGAGTTGCAGGTGAAGCCGACATGGTTAAGTCAGGTGAAAGAAAAACAACTGGTAGATGATGATCTGAGTGCTAAGCTATGGCAAGTGCAAAATGGGGAATTGGAAGACTATGGTGTAAACAGCGACGGAGTATTGTGTTTCCCGGGTAGGGTATGTATGCCGAAGGATGAGGAGCTAAGACAGAGAATTCTTCAGGAATCGCATAGAAGTCCTTATTGTAACACCCCAAACCCGGCCTAAACGTTACGACCGAATCTGGCATGTCACATGAAAGGAATGTCTAAAAACTGTGCATTCGTTAAAAAGCTCATATTCTTTATAGTTGTGGTGAGAAATCGAGTTTAAGTAATTTTGAATAAGAAATGGTTTATTATCATTTTAGGAAAATCCCATATTGATCATTTAATAACAAGCAATAAACAAATTGAAAGCTGAAACCAAATAAAATACCCAAGGCCTTATTACATAACAAAAACTCAAAGAAAAATAAGTCAAATAAAAGAAACGAATTTACGAGTGAACATATGTATGGCCTCCACGAGTCCACCTCAGCTCCCAAATCCACGATCTAATGATTACACCGCAAAATTTAACTAAGGGGTGAGTCATCGAGACTCGGTGTGTAAATCCCCATCCAACAGGCCCTTACACAATTTCATATGAAAATATGCATATCATGCACCCAAACCTAGCCATCCAATGCTCCTTTCTCTACCCCGTGTGGTACCAAACCACTGGTGGTGCCAAACCACTGGTGACCCAAAGTCACGATATCCATAATTGTGGTGCCAAACCACTGGTGACCCAAAGTCACGAATAATCCAATGATGGGGCCAACCCATCGTGTGATACCAAATCACCGGCGTCAATCCCAGTATAATCACCGTGGGGCCAACCCACCGTGGTGCTAAGCCAGCTGGGGCGAGACACTATGAGGTGCCAAACCTCTGGTGTCCCAAAGACACGAATGTGATACCAAATCACTGGTGACCGAAGTCACGAATCCAATGATGGGGCCAACCCATCGTGTGATACCAAATCACTGGCGTCAATCCCGTATTATCATCTGTGGGGCCAACCCACTGTGGTACGAAGCCACTGGGACGAGACGCTATGAGGTGCCAAACCTCTGGTGTCCCAAAGACACGAATGTGATACCAAATCACTGGTGACCGAAGTCACGAATCCAATGATGGGGCCAACCCATCGTGTGATACCAAATCACTGGCGTCAATCCCGTATAATCAATCGTGGGGCCAACCCACTTGTGGTGCTAAGCCACTGGGGCGAGGCGAGGTGCCAAACCTCTGGTGACCCAAAGTCACAATAATCAATCTGTGGTACCAAACCACTGGTGGTGCCAAACCACTGGTGTAACACCCCAAACCCGGTCAATACACCACGACCGAATCTGGCATGTTACGGGGAAAATCGCATTTGAAGGGTTAGGTTTCTGGTTAAAGATTCGATGAGAAACTCCTTGTCATATTTTATACTTTTCGAAATCTTGGCATGATTGCTTTGTCATATTTTAATGTTTTAGAGTGATACCCGATGGTAAAGTTTAAAACACATTGCGTTATAGTTTTGAAACCGTTGACCTTCCAAGTTTTTAGCAATTTTAACTCAATTAATTTGTTAAAGCATATTTGAAAGCTACTTTAAGCATAAACGTAGTAAAACCTAATTTAAAGGCCATTTACAACCCAAAATAAAACCAAATAGTAATAAATAAGCTAAAGTACCAAATTTTGTAAAGTCTGAGCAAATCTTTATTAAAGCATGGCATGAGCACCTCGAGTCCATCCCGGCTCCATGTCCGCGTCTAAGTGTCACCTGAAATGTCAAAGGAGAGGGTGAGTCGCAAGACTCAGTGCATAGATCCCACTCCCGATAAAACAACATGCTAACACACATCATATCATAGCAACATTATCAATGCACCCCGATCCTAACCATCCATATCACCTTTCTCTACCCCGTGTGGTACCAAACCACTGGTGGTGCCAAACCACTGGTGACCCAAAGTCACGATATCCATAATTGTGGTGCCAAACCACTAGTGACCCAAAGTCACGAATAATCCAATGATGGGGCCAACCCATCGTGTGATACCAAATCACTAGCAGACGATCCCATATCTCAAAGTGGGGCCAACCCACGGTGGTGTTAACCACGGGGGACGAGTCGCAATGAGGTGCCAAACCTCTGGTGTCCCAAAGACACAGTGTGATACCAAATCACTGGTGACCGCAGTCACAAATCCGATGATGGGGCCAACCCATCGTGTGATACCAAATCACTAGCAGACGATCCCATATCTCAAAGTGGGGCCAACCCACGGTGGTGTTAACCACAGGGACGAGTCGCAATGAGGTGCCAAACCTCTGGTGTCCCAAAGACACAAATGTGATACCAAATCACTGGTGACCGAAGTCACAAAATCAACTGTGGTACCAAACCACTGGAGGTGCCAAACCTCTGGTGTCCCAAAGACACAGTGTCCCAAAGACACGGATATCATATTCCCCCTCCTCTCATATCACCCACACATGTCATACTAATGCAAATGATATAAAACATGTAATCATGCTAACATGCTCAACATGGCATCTCATAATATTTACATCATAACATGATATCACATATAGCAATACAAACCTCATAATGAAACGGACTTACCCGTATCCGTGCTTATACCCCATCGGGTACCAAATCCATCAATCATATTGTTTCACTTTAATAAGTAATTAGGTTATCAATCATATTACCAAACAGAAGTGTGTTAGTTTACACACCTGTTAAAACGCAGTCTTTAGTACCAAAAGAATCGATCTAAGGCCCCTTGATTACTTGCTCCTAATATATGATTTGGTTTCCTACCAAATCTCGAACCAAGCAGTGGCCAACTCCTATAACAACAACGGTCACACCTTTAATAACTTGGCTTAATAGAACTAAACGAATAAACCATAAACAACCTCTCACCATCACTTACCAATCAATCGAGTTCAGATAACGGCCTTTGCCGATGCTTCAATCCCGAAGGCCCTAAAAGAAATTGGTTACACAAGAGATTAGTTCTCTTCTAACAGAAGCCGAAAATCATCCTTTTGCCTTACCAAAATCGTTAGAGAAGTAGGGGGAGAAGAGATAGCCTTTCGGCCAAATACTCACCTTCACTAACCGATTGCCCAACACAGGATGAACACCAACACTACACCAATATTCGGCCCTAGGTGTTTAACACTCCTACTTTCGGCTTTGAATGTAAAAGGAAAGAAGAAATAGAGGTGGAAAGAAATGGAGGAATCGGCAATTGGGTTTAGGGAAAAGAAGGGGAATAAAAATGGAAAAGGTGTTTTGGAGAGGTGGAGTTTCTGACACAAGGTTTCAAAGAGAAAAGAAATGGAAGTGGGGTGCTAGGTTAGAAGCACAAGGGATTTTGAGAGAAAACACAAAGCCAAATTCGGCAAGGATGAAGTTGCTTAAAGCTTTCGGTTTTGAAAAGGGAAAAGAGAGACTTACTTGGAGGAAGTTCGGCTTAGGCTCTTGACAAAGAAAGAACTTTGTTTTGAAACAAAGTGACCGAATAAAAATGCCCAAAAATACCAAGATGAATTTCGGCTAACACCTTCTCAAAAGGCAACACAGGTTCGGCAATTGAGAGCTTACACTTTCGGTTTTGGTATGGCAAAAAGAGAAAATTTGCTTCTAAAGATTTTGACCAAAAAACACCAAAACTCAAAATGGATTTCGGCACTACCCCACACCCACATTACCAAGCCGTCCACTCCCCACTCCAAACTCCCTCAAATTCGGCCATAATCCCCCAATAGCTCCCAACCACACATTTCAAATGTGTTTACCAAATCTTACTCCTAAAATCCTCTCCACCCACCATTCAAATGGGTAGACCAAGTCCAAGGCGAGTTTGAACTACCTACAAACTCTTCCTTCCATGCCAAAATCAAAATGGAAGCCAAAATGTGAGGTCTTTGCGGCTTGAACACAAGACCTCCACCTCATGCGATTGACGCCACACCTAGCTCCCAAGTAGCGCATGCCTTGCCACTTTGCCGGCTCCTCACTTGTGCAACAAGCACCAAATAAAATACATATCCCTCACTCCATCGGCTCCCTACACCTAAAGCTCAAAAACTAAATTTTTCCCATTCCCTCAGGCATACTCCTAGCCTACAACTAAGCCCCTAAAACATAGAAATAGCAACATAGCACACCAACACATGCAATATCATGCAACAACAAAATAGCCCCCCAACCCGGGATATTACAACTGGTGTCCCAAAGACACGGATATCAATCTTCCCCCTCCTCTCATCATACCCATGCAGTATGACATAATAATTCGTGTATGCAGTATGTCATGTATGCTAGACATATATCAAATATAAGTATAACATGAATTACCATCATAATCAGATAGACATAAAACAACATAATCACCCAAATCAACCTCTAAGGGTATAACCGTAATTTTACCTACCAAGGGCATTTTCGTAATTTACCCACCAAGGGTATATTGGTAATTTTGCACCTACAATGGCCTTTCCCAAAGGCCCAAATGTCACCCCGAGCGACTCAGCTACCATTTTCGGTCGTACCGGACGATTGGGACTAAAACTCGATTCCGGCCCATTCGGGCCCACACGCTCGTGTGGCCCACCTAGCACAAATCTAGCCATGTATATAAGTTCCACCTAGTCTAGTTCACTATATACTACACAATCGCACAATTTACTCATAAAGGCCCACGGGCCCATTGGGCCCACTTCGGCCCATCGCGGCCCAAGCAGCCCCAACCCACAAGAATACTACTTATGGCCTCAACTATCGCGTCGAAGCCCTATACGTACGTTCGCACGCTCGTGTGGCTACTATTGTCGTGACCGGCACTTCGGCATTTGCTGCTCTACAACTAGAGTAGAGAGAGTTCCACACCTGATAGGACTCACGTGTTAATCCGCGCTCCGACCACTCCTGTGCCCAAACGCCTTCCAAGGTGTGTCAACCCTCCTCTGGAATGCTCTTTATATAGCTAGCTCTTCACCTTCCTTCTTTGTATCTTTCCGATGTGGGATCCTTTCACATGAGAGTTTAAATTCAATGAAACTCTTCCCGTCCTGCACCATAAAATCAATACTCCTTGCTTCTCATGAGATTCGAACCCGGGCTCCCTTGCAACATAATCCACGCTGCTAGCCACTTGGCCACAAGCTCCTCTTGTGTCTTAAACCATGCGCAACTAAATATAAATCTATAGCCAAATTCTCGAGGTCCAAGTAAAAGAAAACCAAAATGCAAAAGCCAAGACTTGAACCTTGGACCTCCTTCCTTCCTTATGGCGTCATCCCCTTGTTCCTTAAGTGGCGTCACTTTGCCACTACACCACACACTCCACTTGTGTCATTTTTCCCCACATTTTATTCTTAAGGCCTACCTGCCAACTTCGAGGTTTTTTTCACCTAAAACCAAAATTTCCCCAAAGCTAATATTTGATCCCTGGACTTCATAGAAGCCCTCTAACCTTCCAAAATAACTTACCTAATAAGTCTAACTTGCATTAATGCCGTTCTCAAAAATTTTAAATCAAGGCCCATTGGGCCCAATCCTACTAGGCCCAATTTCGGGATGTTACAAATCTACCCTCCTTAAAGAAATTTTGTCCTCGAAATTTCCAACTACAGGAACATTCGTACCACCTAACCTACAACGCTGTGCTCATGCTGCGCACTCTGATTCCAATAACCCTAATGTACTTTTAACTAGAATTTAGAAATCCTACACATACTAAAAAAACTAACCATTAAAGCGGACAAATATTTAAATGCGCAATCAACTCTATATCCGAACATCACATCCAACCCAAACACACAGAATAGATATTCAAAATACAGCATATAACAAAGAAAAGTATCAGGAAACTTACAGTGCGGATTGGTGCCGGAGACTCGGGTGCCATATTTCAACAAAAAGAACAGATATATATTTTTCTAAACCATTTTCCAAACCATCTTTTGAAAACATTTTTGAACCCAAACCCACAGTAGAGTTTTTGAACCTAGGCTCACGATACCACAATTGTAACACCCCAAACTCGGCCTAAACGTTACGGCCAGAATCTGGCATGTCACATGAAAGGAATGTCTAAAAATTGTGCATTCGTTAAAAAGCTCATATTCTTTATAGTTGTGGTGAGAAATCGAGTTTAAGTAATTTTGAATAAGAAATGGTTTATTATCATTTTAGGAAAATCCCATATTGATCATTTAATAACAAGCAATAAACAAATTGAAAAATTTGAAACCAAATAAAATACCCAAGGCCTTATTACATAACAAAAACTCAAATAAAAATAAGTCAAATAAAAGAAAGCAATTTACTGAGTGAACATATGTATGGCCTCCACGAGTCCACCTCAGCTCCCAAATCCACGATCTAATGATTACCTGCAAAATTTAACTAAGGGGTGAGTCATCGAGACTCAGTGTGTAAATCCCCATCCAACAGGCCCTTACACAATTTCATATGAAAATATGCATATCATGCACCCAAACCTAGCCATCCAATGCTCCTTTCTCTACCCCGTGTGGTACCAAACCACTGGTGGTGCCAAACCACTGGTGACCCAAAGTCACGATATCCATAATTGTGGTGCCAAACCACTGGTGACCCAAAGTCACGAATAATCCAATGATGGGGCCAACCCATCGTGTGATACCAAATCACTGGCGTCAATCCCGTATAATCAGCTGTGGGGCCAACCCACTGTGGTGCTAAGCCACTGGGACGAGACACTATGAGGTGCCAAACCTCTGGTGTCCCAAAGACACGAATGTGATACCAAATCACTGGTGACCGAAGTCACGAATCTAATGATGGGGCCAACCCATCGTGTGATACCAAATCACTGGCGTCAATCCCAGTATTATCATCGTGGGGCCAACCCAGCGCGTAGTGCAACGCCACCGGACGAGGCGCTATGAGGTGCCAAACCTCACGGTGTCCCAAAGACACGAATGTGATACCAACTCACTGGTGACCGAAGTCAGGAATCCAATGATGGGGCCAACCCATCGTGTGATACCAAATCACTAGCGTCAATCCCGTATAATCACCTGTGGGGCCAACCCACTTTGGTGCTAAGCCAGGGGACGAGGCGAGGTGCCAAACCTCTGGTGACCCAAAGTCACAATAATCAATCTGTGGTACCAAACCACTTTGGTGGTGCCAAACCACTTGGTGTCCCAAAGACACGGATATCAATCTTCCCCCTCCTCTCATCATACCCATGCAATATGACATAATAATTCGTGTATATGCGGTATGTCATGTATGCTAGACATATATCAAATATAAGTATAACATGAATTACCATCATAATCGAGATAGACATAAAACAACATAATCACCCAAATCAACCTCTAAGGGTATAACAGTAATTTTACCTACCAAGGGCATTTTAGTAATTTACCCACCAAGGGTATATTGGTAATTTTGCACCTACAATGGCCTTTCCCAAAGGCCCAAATGTCACCCCGAGCGACTCAGCTTACCATTTTCGGTCGTCTGGGACGATTGGGCCTAAAACTCGATTCCGGCCCATTCGGGCCCCTGCACGCTCGTGTGGCCCACCTAGCACAAATCTAGCCATGTATATAAGTTCCACCTAGTCTAGTTCACTATATACTACACAATCGCACAATTTACTCATAAGGGCCCACGGGCCATTGGGCCCACCGGCCCATCGCGCCCAAGCACCCCAACCCACAAGAATACTACTTATGGCCTCAACTATCGCGTCGAAGCCCTACACGTGCGTTCGCACGCTCGTGTAGCTACTATTGCCGTGGATCGGCACTTGGCATTCTTTGCTCTACAACTAGAGTAGAGAGTTACACACACGATAGGACTCGGTGTTAATCCGCGCTCAGACCACTCCTGTGCCCAAACGCCTTCCAGGTGTGTCAACCCTCCTCTGGAATGCTCTTTATATAGCTAGCTCTTCACCTTCCTTCTTTGTATCTTTCCGATGTGGGATCCTTCGTCGATGAGAGTTTAAATTCAATTGAAACTCTTCCCGTCCAGACCATAAAATCAATACTCCCTTGCTTCTCATGAGATTCGAACCCAGGCTCCCTTGCAACATAATCCACACTGCTAGCCACTTGGCCACAAGCTCCTCTTGTGTCTTAAACCATGCGCAACTAAAAATATAAATCTATAGCCAAATTCTGAGGTCCAAGTAAAAAGAAAACCAAAATGCAAAAGCCAAGACTTGAACCTTGGACCTCCTTCCTTCCTTATGGCGTCATCCCCTTGTTCCTTAAGTGGCGTCACTTTGCCACTACACCACACACTCCACTTGTGTCATTTTTCCCCACATTTTATTCTTAAGGCCTACCTGCCAACTTCCAGGGTTTTTTTTTTCACCTAAAACCAAAATTTCCCCAAAGCTAATATTTGATCCCGGGACTTCATAGAAGCCCTCTAACCTTCCAAAATAACTTACCTAATAAGTCTAACTTGCATTAATGCCGTTCTCAAAAATTTTAAAATCAAGGCCCATTGGGCCCAATCCTACTAGGCCCAATTTCGGGATGTTACACTTATGCTATGCATCCTGGAGGAAGTAAGTTATACAGGGATCTGCGGGATCAGTTTTGGTGGCCTGGTCTTAAGCGGGAAGTTACAAAATTTGTAGGGAAGTGTTTAACGTGTCAGCAAGTCAAGGCTGAACACCAAGTACCTTCGGGGTTGCTTCAACCAATAAAGATTCCGCAGTGGAAGTGGGAGAGAATTACCATGGACTTCGTTAGTGGGCTTCCCCTTACGCCTACTAAGAAGGACTCGGTATGGGTGATAGTGGATCGGTTGTCAAAGTCTGCACATTTCATACCAGTGCGGGTTGACTATTCTCTGCAGAGGTTGGCAAAATTGTATGTGGCAGAAATTGTGAGGCTGCACGGAGTGCCAGTGTTGATTATTTTGGATAGGGATCCGAGGTTTACGTCTCAGTTTTGGAGAGCCTTGCATCAGGCATTGGGCACCAGATTAGATTTCAGCACGGTATTTCATCCGCAGTCGGACGGCCAATCTGAGCGGGTAATTCAAGTGTTAGAGGATATGTTGAGGGGTTGCGTGATAGACTTCAGAGGAAGCTGGGAGGAATTTTTGCCTTTAGCAGAGTTTGCATACAACAACAGCTATCAAGCAAGTATTCGGATGGCACCGTATGAAGCGCTGTATGGACAGAAGTGTCACACTCCTACGTGTTGGACAGAATTGGGGGAACGTCATGTTTTGGGTCCGGAGATTGTGGCAGAATCGAAAGAAAAGGTTAAGGTAATTCGGGCATGGTTGAAGGAGGCATCTGACAGATAAAAGTCGTATGCAGATCTTAAGCGGAAAGAGATAGAGTTTCTTGGTGGGAGATCGGTGTGTTTCGAAAGTTTCGCCGTGGAAGAAGGTGATGAGATTTGGTCGCAAGGGTAAGTTAAGTCCCAGGTTTATAGGACCTTATCGGGTTCTGAAGTAGGTTGGACCAGTGGCATAGCAGTTAGAGTTGCCTTCGGAATTGAAGTAGATGCACGATGTGTTCCACATTTTGATGCTACGTCATTACCGATCGGATCCATTTCATGTAGTGCCAGTTGAGAAGGTGGACCTAAAGTCAGACTTGTCCTACGAGAAAGAGCCGATTCAGATTCTAGAACGAGATGTGAAGGTGTTACGGAGGAAATTAGTTCCTCTAGTCAAAGTGTTATGGCGTAACCATGGATCAGAAGAAGCTTCTTGGGAGCCGGAGGAAGCAATGCGGCAGCAATACCCTCACCTATTCTAGTCAGGTAATTTCGAGGCCGAAATTTTTTTTAAGGGGGGTAGAACTGTAATATCCGGGATTTAGGGGTTATGCATTTTAACTTGAATGTATGTAGTAGCATGTTTGTGTGTGGTTTGTATGTGTTTTGGGGGCTTCGGGAACCCTGGGGAGTAGGTAGATGCCTTAGAAAAATATTGGATTTTAAGTCTTAAAGTAGAGCTAAGAGAGCTAGGCCTTAAGGAGTTTAGTGTGTGGGCTAAGACACAAAAACCAGCTAGTAAAGTGGCAAGGGAGGCGCCACTTAGAGCACAGGAGGGTGGCGCCTCGGGGTGAGAAGGGCCTAGGTTCGAGCAACACGGGTAGCGTTTTGGGGCTTTTATTTTCTCCAAGGAAGAGCAAAGTGTTGGGCGGCACAAGGACTCAAAGGATGAGTGTGAGACTTGGTCAAATTCACTTGAAGATTCGGCTAACAAGGGAGATAAGTGTTGACTCATTCAAACACTTTTGAATGAGAGGTGAAGAGGAAAAATAGGAGGAAAAGAAGGGATTTGAGAAGAGGGGGAGAGTTGGCTGGCCAAGGGACTCCTAGGATGACATTTTCGGCCATGTAATTGGGGGGAGGAAGCCGAATATGCATAGTAAGGTTTAGGCATCTTTTGTACGATTTCTTTTTCCCGAAACCTTTCGTATTCTTTTGCCAATCGAGACCGTAAACCAAAAGAGACCACTCGTGCACTCTTCTTCTTCTTTTAGTTTGTTCTCTCTTTTTCCTTCACCTACTAAAAGCCAAATCCATCTAGCACCCTAGCCGAATCTTTAAGTCTCATTTCATCACTTCTCCATAGCTCTTCGGTTGAGTTTCTCTCTATACTTCCTTGAAGCCGAATCCTTGATTGAGCCACACCACCATTCTTTTCTTCCTCTTTCTCACCAAAGCCGAATCGCACCAACCTTCAACCTTTTCTCTTTTTCTTTTCACGATTCTTCAAAAGCCGAAGGTATCTCTGGACTATAGCCGATTGTTCTCAAGCACTAAAAGCCGAAAGCCGATCATCATTCTCCTCTTGTCAATTTCTTAGAGCCAGTGATCATTGCGTTTGGTCACTCTTTTTCGGTAAGGGATCTCTTTTGGTTCAAATCTCTTTCTCTTATTTTAGCCTATCGAAATCTAGGAAGCTAATCCCTTTTTATCTCTTTGGCCAAAACCATGAAGGTGGGTTTCAGGATCTTTGTAGCCGACGATTAGGGGGAGATCTTTCGAGATTTGAGATCCAAGGTAAGTAGAATGTAACATTCGGCCAAGGGCCACTCTTATAGATTTTATACATTAAAGCCGAATCTAACTTAAGCCATGTAGGGATTTCGACCACTTCAAGGGCACACGATAGTTTCGGGATTTAAGCAAGCAAGGTAAGGGAGTTGTAATATTCGGCCAAAGGCCATGTTATTTATTAGGGGTTGGCCGATTCTAACTATGGTATTTTATGGGGGTTCCGACAGAGATAAAAGAGGAGTCTCGGGATTCAGATCTATTTTGGTAAGGGTATTAAAGTTATAGATTGTGTTCGTTTAGATCTTGTATATCGATTAATCGGGTTTCTGATTAAGTGATATTCGATGGATGCGAATACCAGTGGAGAAGAGAAAGGGGTAGTTCCTACCCTAGATTCAAGAAACGCTTCGATTTACAGTGCGTGATTAGCCACCGGGTTGTGGGCGGCATCGGAAAGGGATAAGCAGATCGATGTTATCCCTGATAGCGAGAGTGTCGGTATCGAGAGTGTCATTCTCACTGTTATCAGATGTGTAACCCAACGCTAATTCCCGATAGATTAATAGTATTACGTTAAATATGTGTTAATAAAAATACGAATAACATGGCTAAGGGTACCATTCAATGGTATAGTGCATTCAGGTACGTTACCCCTTAACACGCAGTTAATAATGTTTATAAACATGGATATGAAAATATGTGTAATTTCGTTATGGCTTTGGGGTAAGGTATATTGCATGATATCTGTATATTTTGTATGATGCATGGGCACATGGGTGATAATGATAAAAAGGGAAGTGTTCCGGTGGTTTTACCATGTTATCCGGTGACTTATGTCACATATTATGAATCTGGTGACTCTGTCACATTATCTGGTGGCTATGCCACATTATAAGGGAGATGTGTAGTTGTCTGCAGCGACTACCTTCGAGGGTGTGTAGCGGATGGAGGGTCGATTTAGTAATCCCCACGGTGTGACTGGCAGGTACGGGTGGTGTGTAGAGGATGGATATCTAGGTGGGCTCGGGATTGCATTTCATTTTATACATAATGTGATTCAATATGTCATGATTCGATATGCTATGTTATGGGCTTATGGCCGAATGTGACTAAAGAATGGGCTTTGCTGAAATGTTTAAGATTAAGGCTATGATCGGTTGGGTTTTTGGTGTAGCTGTTACACATTGAGTCTGTTGACTCACCCTTCGTGGGATAACTTTTTGCAGGTGATGCATAGTATTATGGACCGGGTCAGTGAGGACTATGGAGTGGCCATGCTCAGCGTTTTCGAGTTTTTGAACGGTTGAATTTTTCGTTTACTCTAGCATACTTTTCTTTCGGGATTTAATTGGTATTTTAAATTTGTAATAAGGCCACTATTTAATTGTTTAAGTTTTATGGTTTAAGTTTTATTTCCATTCGAAAATCGGCAAATGAATAACTAAATATTTTCCTTAACAACTTCAAATGTTTTGTCACCTAATCAATTCACGGTTTTCCAACTTAACGAGCTTTTAAATTCGGCAAATCTTTTAATTCGTGAAATATGAAAGAAACGTTTTTTTTTAAGATATACAAACTGGAATGACAACACGGTTTTCAACTTGACAAAACACAAATCTGATTTTAAAAACCACCATATTTCTCAAGATGATAAAACGAGATTTAGCTAAGTTTTACTCAAGGAACATGTCAGATCTGGTCGGGGCTTGTGGGCCGGGTTTGGGGTGTTTCATAGGTATGTACATATGTGATTTTATATTGGATCCTGAATATTCGGCCATGAAGGTATGCACAAATGTGATATTATAATTGAATTTGTATATTCGGCAAAATAAGTAAGTACATCGGTGATGTTAAATTTAGATCTTACATATTCGGCCATATAGATATGCATATTTGTGATATTATATTTGATTTTCTATAATCGACCAAATGAGTGATGTTGGCCTATAAAGTTGAGTTTGATTTATGAGTGTATATGTTTGAATGTAAGCATATTTGAGATAATAGTTAAATAAAATATGAGATGATATGATTGAGATAATGTACAACACCAATGTTATGATTTGGTTTGTCTTTAATGTTTTGATTATTATTATGATTGTTAAATTGCTTATGACTTACTAAGCTAAGTTAGCTTACTCTGTGTGTTTTGTTATTCTATTTTATAGATTTTGGTTGTAAGTTACGAGCTCGGGGATCGTCATCGAAGTCATCCACCCTATCGTCAACCTTCGGTACTTTTAAAAGTCTATGTTTGAATTTGTGGCATGTATAGACTGGATTATGTTTTGGATCGATGAATTTTGTCTTTGTAAATAGCCATGCGAAAATGGCTTGTTCTTAAAATTAATGTTTAGATGTTTAAATAATTTTGATCATGATATATATATGTGTAGTAACTTGATATATGGTTGATGGATATGTTTTGGTTGTGGATCGTTTATGAAGCCAATGATAATGATTCTTCAGTCATGCATTAGCTTAAATTGTAAATATAGATGATGGATTTTATGTAATTTGTGTTTCGGCAATGGTGATTTAATCATGTAGTTAAATGTTTAGTTAAATATTAATAATGGAATTGGTTGTGTTAGTACGTGTAGATTATGCTATACTATGGATATTTGTCAATTTGATATAGTTACTTTGAGTCAATTTGAAATGGTATGCTTGCATTGGTGAGATGGTCTAGAAATGGTAAATAATGAATATATGTATTTTCGATTAAAGTATTTGACTCATAATAATAATTTAGTGATTGGTTATGAGTATGTATTTTTTTTAAGAATGTGAATTGGGTGTACTTTTAGTATTATTTGTGCTCAATATGGTTTAAAGCAATATGGTCATATGCGTATATATTTGTGTCAAAAGAAAAAGTTTATTTAGTCTTGAAATGATGCTTGTATAAGTGAGTGTATGTGCATGTATGGTTAGTATGCCGTGTGGTTAATTTATCATAGATTAATGCACATAACATGTGAATCGATATAGTCAGGAATTGATTAAAGAAATAAGTTGATATTGATTCGGTAACTATGTTTAGATATGGTTTTGACATTATGAAAAAGATGTGCATGGTATAATGGTATCTAAAGCATGTTTGGTCATGTTTTTATATCACCTATGTCGTATATATGAATGAAAAATTTAGTAGTAAAGTATGGTTGGTTTGATGTTTAAATTTGTACTTGTGCAGAAGCTATATAATAATATGGTTTGATAGATGCTGGATTATGATTTGATTGTGAAAGTTATAATTTTTAAGACTTGATACTTGATTAAGTTTTAAACATTGATGTGATTAAATTTTGAGTTGTGAAATGTAATGAATATCTGTGTGAACTGTGTTATGACCGGTAACGCCTCGTAACCCTAATCTGGCGACGGATACGGGTTAGGGGTGTTACAATTATATTACTTGAATCGATGTGTACACTTGCACATTTGCATTACATATTTACATAAAAACAAGTTTTTTATGCCGTTGCCGGGGATTGGCAATATTGGTGAAAATTTGGTTTACTATAATCTGTTTAAATTCTGTCAGTTTAGTTTACTTAGTTGTTTTTCTTTTTCTTTTTCAGGTTTGTGCTAGTGCGTGCATACAAATATTTTGGAGAATATAGAGTACTAGTTTGATCCAAAGATCGAGAGAACCTTAAGGCGGTGGAGGAAAGAGTTGTAAGAAATGGAAAGAATTATTAACGATCAAGTTAGAGAAGAGCCAATACATCAGGAAAGAAGGGATGTTGATATTCCTCAAATTGTAGATGACAGAGATAGACCCATCAGAGAACATGTAGTGCCAATCTTAGATGATTTAAATCCAGGAATTGTTAGGCCCAAAATTCAGGCTCAACATTTTGAATTAAAGCCAATAATGTTTCAAATGTTGCAAACAGTGGGGCAATTTAGTGGGCTGCCTACTCAGGACCCAAGGTTGCACTTACGACTCTTTTTTGAATTCTGTGATTCATTCAGGCAACAAGGTGTTCCTAAAGATGCCCTACGGCTGAAGTTATTCCCTTACTCATTGCAAGATCGTGCCAGAGCATGGTTAAATGCACTGCCATCAGGTACGGTGGCATCATGGAATAAGCTGTGTCAGAGGTTTCTGCTAAGATATAACCCTCCTAACATGAATGCCAAGTTGAGGAAAGACATTACATCGTTTAGACAATCTGTGGATGAAACATTATATGAAACATGGGTGCAATTCAAGGAGCTACTGAGAAAATGCCCGATGCATGGTTTCCAGCATTGAAGACAAATGGAAATGTTTTACAATGGATTGAATGCTCATACAAGAATGATTGTTGATGCATCTGCCAATGGGACTTTACTCGATAAATCATACAATGAGGCTAATGAAATTTTAGAAAGGATAGAAAATAACCACTACCAATACCCCACTACCAGAGTTGGAACTGGGAGAAGAGTTACAGGAGCAATGGAGCTTGATGCAATTACATATCTAACAGCTCAGGTATCATCTTTAACATATATGATTAAAACACTCAGAAGGCCACCTGAAGTGCAAGAAATGAAAGCAGCAGAGTTAGCTGTGTTTACTGTGGAGAAGATCATGTTTTTTTATGAATGCACATTGAATCTAGCCTCAGTTTACTACATGGGGAATTTTAATCACAACACCAACAACCACTACTCCAACACATACAATCCAGGGTGGAAACAACATCCTAATTTTAGTTAAAGGAATCAAGGGGTGGGAAATGCCAGTAATGCCATTCGATAGAATGTTGCGAGTGTACCACCTGGGTACAATCAATCTTTTCCACGACAAAATACCCAGCAAAATTCAACTTCAAGTTCTTCATCTATGGAAGTTTTACTGAAAGAGTATATGGCCAAGAATGATGCTATCATTCAGTGCCAGGCTGTATCTTTAAGAGCTTTGGAAAATCAAGTAGGGTGAATTGCCACTGCATTAAATTCCAGATAGCATGGAGCATTGCCGAGTGAAATTGAGAGTTCTAGATCTCAAGGGAAGTGTTGTGTGTAAATAACTAATGCAATTGTGCAACTGTACACGTCATTCAATTAATAAAGTGATAAGTAAGTATCATCTCCACAGGGATCGAAAATTGCTAAGAGATTGATTAAGTTATTATAATCCTATTAACTATACTAAATAGCAGGAAATACTCTTAAATTGAATAAGATGTTGGTATAATGAATTAATGTAATTTAATGCTAAAAACATAGAATTGATACGGCAAATAAAATGTAGTGGCAAATTACAGAGAAAAGCAAGAGTAATTCTGTTGTTGAATGAATAGGGCTAGAATTATTCAGGTGAAATGCTCATATCAAAATAATGTCATGGAAAAATATTGTCTAATGAACTGCTCAGAGAGTTACTACTATAACCTGCATCTTTTGATAGCTAGATTTTAAGCTAAAAATCTAAGTTATTGTATGTTTACAGAACTCTGGATTAATAACTGTAATGAACGTTCTTCTCTACACAACTCGCAACATCTATGTCTAGAGTGCTATGAATATTCTGTCAAATATTCACTTGCATCAAACGATTCTAGATCCAGTATATTTAACCTTTTCAGAATTAAAAATACATCTATGAACACAGCATACAATCAGCTATGTCTAGAGCTTGCATTCATGTATTTAAAATAGGCATCAATCGAATGAAATAGTGATATAGGCAATCTCAAATGATGAGCATTAAAGATGATAAACATCCACCCAAATAACTCCAACCCAGGAAAGATTTAGTTCATGGGTGGAAAATTAAACACCAAATTAAATCATTCATCAACAGTTAAAGAAGTTTGAATCACAGAAATTAGGAAAACTAAAGGCAGAACTGTAGGATTTCTCACCACACTCTAGCTTCTCTTTTATCTTCCGATCATACATGAATACATGAATCCAGGATAGATGTCTTTTTCCCTTCTTCACATATGTATTCTTCTTTGTGTAGCTACTACCCTTTCTTCCTCTGAAATTCTCCAATGGAGTTTTTCTTTGTGCAGAGAGAGGATTGATGTCACCAGTCTCTTTCTCACACAAATTCTTCTCCCTTTTTTTTCTTCTTCTCTCTCCTTCTTTTATTTGGTAGATCCGTCCCACCTCAACACACATTTTTCATTCCTCTTTTCAAGTTGATTTTTCTAGTACACGTCTAGCTGGCTGAGAGTGACGTGGATAGAGTGCTGAGTAATCTTCATGGAATTGACATGGCAATTCTGTTGGCAATCAATCTTACAAATTTCCACGGCAATGTTTCACTTCCCTTATTTTTCCTCTTCATCTTCTTACTCTTCCTACACCTATATTCACACAAAATGACACATTTCCTCTCCAGGTGATAATAGTAACAAATAATGACCATTATATCATAATCCAAGCTTTGTTATGCAATGTTCTAAAAATATCCTAAAAATGCAAATGTATTCACTTAATTACAACCAATTAATTCTATTTAGAGGCCTTTAATATAACTATTTTCAAGAATTATCACACCCCCAAACCTGAATTATTGCTTGTCCTCAAGTAAATTATTTTGGAATATACATGAATGCATGGAATTGCCAAAATAATCAGTCACCAAATGTACTGCCAAATCATAATGAGCATATTGTGTACCTCTATTCTTAGCAATCTTCTACTGAAACAAAGAAAAAAATTACTTACAATTGTTGTAGACCTCTTTAGAAAATGCAATATAGAAAATGGTTCCTAAAGGTAACATTTTCTAAATATTTCAACAATTAAAACTATAGCAGATCTCTCTAAATATTCTTAGGTTATCTCTCTCCTAAACTCAGTTTTTTTAAGCAATTATTCAATTTTCAACACAAAATTTCCTAGGAAATTCATATTTTCGTATGATTATATACTTGACAACCTCAATGAGGCATACACTAGACTGTCACGTATTATATCATGTCACAGTTTGAATATAAATCACTCATGAAGCAAAAGCTTTTAACTAAAAAGATGGATGGAGCAAACAACTACCTTTTTAGCAATTTAGCCTCAAGATTCAGTGGAGTGACCCTATAATATGTACATATTTTTTTTTAGACAACACTCATATTTGAACTCATTTTTCTAGTCAACAATATAATGGAGCAAACAAAATATTACTGACCTGTTCAACAAGTTCAAACATTGGAGTATTCATATTATTTTACCATGACAAAAATTATACCTTATTACTATACTGAAATTAAGTCAAGAAATCCTAAATTTATTCACAGAATGTTACTATAACCTAATTGCATTTATATTTAAATTATTCTACTTTTAGAAATCCCATTTCAATCACTATCCTATGATAAACATGGCTACACAATTATCACCATATTTTCTAAGTTTACAAAGAAGAGTTATTATCCTCATTGAACCTCATTGACCATATACTCGTATAATCAGGCAGTTGAATGGCAACTGAATGTTTTGGAAAAAGGACTATATGAACAATTGATAATGTAGTCTATATGCATAACACACCCCCAAACCTAAGGGATGCATTGTCCTCAATGCATGAACATGACAAAATAAAATGAATAAAAGCTACATGAATGCATGAAACAGATAAAAAATCAAAATGAATGATCATGAAAATATAAAAATTAAAGCTTGGAGGGGAAAAAAATTACTTCACTTGGGTTGTGTGGATTTCCTTACAGCTCTCTTGTAACATTGCTTCTTTACTGTTAAAACAACATCTTCTTGGACTGTTTCTCCAGTAGCCTTCTTGAATATTTTTCACTGAAGCTGGTTGATGGGCTACTCATCGGCATTGTCAAAATTTGATGTCATGAGTTCACATTCTTGGTCAGTTATTGGTGCCTTAGATTGTGGTGCTTTGGCAGTGATGGTTGGTGTAAAAGTGTGTTGTCGGTCATCGTCCTCCTTGTCAGAGTCAAGGTGTACAAACTCTATCGGTTTTTCATCTCCCGTGGGCTCTTTGGTATGCTTGTGTGTAGTGGTTGGTTCTTAATCTTCTTCTTCATCATCAGATAAAAGATCTTCAGGAAACAAAGTAAATATAGGCATTGCCTTGGTAAAGTTGTTCTAAAGAGCATTATTGAGTGCAGCATTACGTTTCTTCACATATTCCCAATATAAAGTTGTTTTAGCTTTTGTTGTGGCAAAATCAGTGGAGATTCAGCTTTGCTGCTTTGCCACCATATCTAACTGGTGTTGGAGTTGCTTGAGAGTATTTATTACTTGTTGTTCCAAAATATTAGGAAAAGTGTGTAGGGCTTCGAGTGGGGGTGATGATGTAGATGCTAGCTCAGATGGCCATGGCATATCCTTACCCAAGAAACACAAGACAATTGATTTTGTTATGATGCCTTTGTTTCTTATGGTGTCCTCATTGTTATGGACAGGGACGTTGGTACGTGAAAAAGGGCCATGAGAAGAGAAGGGAAATTTAAACTACTAGCATTCTTTTGCATGCTACGATGAACTTCCTGGAAAATTATTCTTCCAACATTAATTCTTCTACCACACATAATCGAATGCAATAATAACATCATTTCTTTTGAAATAGTAGAATTGTGAGTGGAGGGACTCAGTCGGGATTTCAGGAAGTGATACCATACTCTGCAATGAGGCTTTAGGGCAACTCTATCAATAGTGTGATAATTATGACGAGATATAGTCCATTTAGTTCCCTCTATACAAAGATCTTGAAGAACCTGTTGTAACCCTTCTACTGTAATCTTTGACATAAACTCGGAATGTTCATCAAGATCCTTAGGCAAATTGTAATGGGCATTAATAGAATCTTCATCAAATTTAACAGAAGCAGCTCTAACTGTAACAGTCCGATTTAGACCCTAGTCAGAACAGTGGTTTCGGGACCACAAATCCGAGTCAGAAAAATATGTTAATATTATTTTCTGTGTCTAAAGTATGTTATTAAGCATGTGTGAAAGTTTCGTGAATTAATTTTGTTGTTTGTGTGTTTAATTTGAAAAAAGGACTTAATTGCATAAAAGGTAAAAGTGGTGTTCTAATTAGTTATGTGTCAATTTGATATGGCTTATTAAAGATGATATCCTTATGTGGTAAATTGCCCATTAAACATTAGCATGGACATTAATGACCTTGATTTATATATTTTTATATGATAATTAAAAAGGTTAATTTAGTAAAAGATTAATTAATGTTTAATTAAATAAAACAAATATAAGAAATAGGCCATTATCATCTTCTTTATGACTGAATACTAAAAGAAAAAGAAAGAAGAAAAGCTTAATAGGGTTCGGCTAAGGTTTTACTTGATTAAGGTATGAGTTTTGTTCAGTTTTTGATAATTTCTACGTTTTTGTGATCGTTGCTTCGAGTACTATCAAGCCCATGATTTAATTTTAGAATTTGATGAAGAATTTGAAATTTGTCATTGATGAATTCATGAGTTCTATGATGCTTGAGGATGAAATGTGAAATATATGTGTTAGATTAACATAGTTTGTCTTTGAATTTTTGGTGAATTTGACTATTTTGGACTAAATTGTGAAAATAATATTTTGAGGGACTAAAATGTGAAATAAATGAAATGTATGGACTTATATGAAGCACATAAATATTCGGCCAAGCATGGGTAATATGAAATTTTGTTTATTTTGTGATTTTGTGAAATAGGGACTTAAATGTCAAAATGTGAATGTGAGGGCTAATTTGTAAATTGCCCTAAATGTGTGTTTTTGGATTAAATTGAATGATTTGGTGAATAAATGGGTTAAATTTGAATATGTATATGAAACACCCCAAACCCGGCCCACGAGATTTGCCCAGATTTGGTATGTTCCTCAAGTAAACCGGTTTCAAAAGTCTTTCGTTACCTAGAGAAAACTTGTGCGATTTTGAAAAAAATTGTTTTGGGTTGGGCTTGTGTTGAAAACGAATTCAATTCTTTATATTAAAAATTTTACTTAAACTTTAATAGGTAAAACTCATAATCATAATAAATAGAAATAAATGGAAAATAATCCAACTATGGCCTTATGGCCTTATTACATCAAATAATTTCCAAGTAATTCAAGTACTTAAATAGAAATAGTAGTTCATAAAATAAAAACTTCATGTTAAGCATGGCCACCACAAGTTCTGCCGTCCCGGTCCATCACTGATCATCACCTGAAAAATATTCCCCAACGAGGTGAGTCAAACAGACTCAATGTGTACACAAACACTAAATCAAAATAGAATCAGGCATACAAATGTTACGCATTCATATCATAGCATACAAATTATGATGCATTCCCAAACCCAAACCTAATTGTCCATCCGCTACACTCCCCCGTACCAACCTGCACACCGTGGGGACTACTAAGTCGACCCTCCTTCCGCTACACTCTAAATTGTGGTCTTAGGTCACCGCATTCGTGGTCTTAGGTCACCACGTTCAGATTCTTCGTGGTCTTAGGTCACCACTTTCGATTCATCGTGGTCTTAGGTCACCACTTTCGTATATCACGGTCTTAGGTTACCGTGTTCGTGGTCTTAAGTCACCACATTCACTTCCCTTTCAAACAAACCCATATGCCCCATATAATAATGATATACATAAATATGCCGAGTTCACATTCTTATCATATTCTCATGTTACTAGTGACCTTTTCATATTCTTTGTAGAAGTAGGAAACGTGCAGTACTTAGTACCATAACATGGTACCCTAGCCACTTTCATATTCTTAATATCAAATATTTTAATAAAACAGGTCATGAAACATATTAAGAAGTAGTGTGGGTACACACCGATTTGCTTAACCACTTCAATTGAAATCCCAAAATCGATCTATCGCCTTAGATCTCAAGTTCCTACAATTGATTAATCACTTACTATTTAGCACAAAGCCTATTCGGCTAGAAAACAAAATCCTAGTAGGATTTGTATTCTTAAAGCTTACCTTGGTGTCGATTTGATGATTTAATCAAATCCCGAAACTCGTATTTTTCCCCTTTGAAATTGGCTAGTCACTAAATCCCTTGAATTGGTTAGTTTTCGGCTTAAGACACATAATAATAGATCTACTACTAAAATAGGCCTTGGCCGAATTTACCTTTGTTCTTACCTTCCAAATCTTAAATCCCGAATTGGATCCTTGCTTCTTTATTGCTGTCAAAATCCCTATGTACCCATGTTAGATCCAATCTAACATTAAATCATAATAATATAGCTTATGGCCGAATGGTATTCATAACTTACCTTAGATCTTAGAAGTTCCAGAAAGATACCTTCTTGTAGTTGACAATTTCTTAAATCCCAAAACACCCTTCCATAACTCGGCCAAAATCCATAATAGAGATTAGTCCCTAAATTTTAGATAGGTTTAAAATACAAAAGAATTGAAACCAAACTTTGGATCTTACCCTTTTTAAGAAATCGGTAGCACCCTTGTTAAAAGCCCCTTAAAGAATCGGCCTTGATGACTAGATGATAAAGTTTCGGCTTTTGGGATTTAATGGAGAAGTCGGCTAGAGGTTCTCTTGTGGTATTTGGTTTCCACGAAAATAAGGAAAAGAAACTTGAGAATTTTGGCAATGGTGGACTATAGATTCATTGACAAAAGAAAAGAGAAGAGAAGAGAGGAGAGCACTCGAAATTCGGCGGAGAGAGAGGAGGAGGAAGAAAAATTGATGAATAGCCCTATTTCCTTCCTTTTATAGCCGAAACTACTCCTCGAGAATCCCTTACTTGGCCACCACTCTTCTTTATTTGATAGCTTTATCTCTTAATTTAAAATAATTAGAGAATAATCCTTTATTATCTCTTCAAAAATAATCCAAATTAAATCCCTTATTTATCACCTTATTAATCGAATATTAAAGAGAATAAAACTCCTCCTTTCTAGAAGGCTTGTGCCGTCCCACCTCGAGCTTCTTACGAAGCAAAAAATAAACCTTCTTTTATTTGCTTCCCAAGTGACTCAACCTGTGCCCAACACCTTGCATGTGGCGCCATTTCAGAGGCCCTAAGTGGCATCTTCAAGCCACTTTTCCAAGCCTGTTTGTGTGTCAAATTTCACAAACTTTTTCTTTTAAGGCCACCTTGCCTTAATTTCCTCTTTTAAACTTTAAAACTCGACATTTCTAAGTCATTTCTAAGTTTCCAAAAATTTTCGTTCGACTCAGAAACTTGACATTTTCTTACATTTCCAAGTTCCAAAATGTGCACTTTCCTATTTTGAATCATTTCCAAATCATTTCCATCCATTTCCAAGTTTCCAAAAATGTTCACTTTCCATTTTTTCTTTAACTTAACATTTCCATACATTTTCAGGTTTCCAAAATTGTTCAAAATTTATTCTTAGTACATAAAACATGTTACTTCGTACAATTAAACCGAAAATGCATAGGCCCTTTCCAGGATGTTACAATTCTACCCCCTTAAAATAATTTCGTCCTCGAAATTTTCTAACTAAAATAATTGAGGGTATTGTTGTTGCATTGCCTCTTCTGGTTCCCACGAAGCTTCTTCCGATCCATGATTGCGCCATAACACCTTGAATAGAGGAACTGACTTCCTCCGTAGCACTTTCACATCACGTTCCAATATTCGAATCAGCTTTTCCTCGTAGGATAAGTCTGGCCTTAGCTCTACTTCTTCGACAGGTACCACATGAGACGGATCTGACCAGTAACGACGTAGCATGGATACATGGAATACGTCGTGCATCTGCCGCAACTCTGGTGGCAACTCCAATTGGTATGCCACTGCTCCAACTCACTTCGCACTCGATAGGGCCCTATAAACCTTGGGCTTAACTTCCCTGCGACCGAACCTCATTACCTTTTTCCAAGGCGAGACTTTCGAAACACTTGGTCTCCCACTTCAAACTCTATTTCCTTCCGCTTAAGGTCTGCGTCGACGACTTACGCCTATCGAGGCTTCGTTTAACCGTGCTCAAATCAGCTCAACCTTCTCTTTAGTTTCCCGGCCACTAACTCGGACCCAAAACTCGACGCGTTCTCTAACTCACCAACAAGTAGGAGTTCTACAATTCCGACCATACAATGCTTCATATGGTGCCATCCGAATGCTAGCCTCGATATAGTGTGTTGTTGTAGGCAAACTCACTAAAGGCAAATAGTCTTCCCAACTTCCTCGAAATCCATCACACGACCTCTCAACATATCCTCCAACACTTGTATAACTCGCGTTGATCGCCTGTCCGATTGTGTATGAAAAGCCGTAGTGAAGTCCAACTTAGTGCCTAAAGCTTGATAAAGTGCCCTCCAGAACCGAGACGTAAACCTTGGGTCTCTGTCGGAGATGATCGATACTAGTACACCATGTAACCTCACAATTTTCGCCACATATAACTTAGCCAGCTTCTGAAGAGAATAGTCAACTCTTACCGGGATGAAATGCGCGGACTTAGTCAAACGGTCCACTATCACCCATACCGAGTCCTTCTTAGTAGGCGTAAGGGGAATCCCACTAACGAAATTGTAATATCCCGGGTTAGGGGCTATTTTTGTTATGGCATAATTTGCATGTTAGGAGTTTGCTATGTTGCTGTTTTGGTGTCTTAGGGGCTTAATTGTAGGCTAGGACTATGCCTGAGCAGGTAGGAAAATTTTAGTTTTTAAGCCTTAGGTGAGAGGAGCTGAGGGAGCTGGGGTTTTTATATTTTATTTGGCATTTTTGAGCACAAGTGATGAGCTAGCAAAGTGGCAAGGCATGCGTCACTTGGAGTGTGTGGTTGGCGTCAATTTCAGGAGGGAGAGGTCCTGAGTTCAATCTGCAGAGTGCTCCCTTTTTGTTCCATTTTGACGGCATGGAGGAGGAGGAGTTGTTGGTAGTTCAAACTCTACCATGGACTTTGTCAACTCATTCAAAGGAGGGGTGGAGAGTGAATTTAGGAGAAGACTAGTTCAAACTAGTTTGAATTGGGTGGTTGTGAGTGATTGAAGGTAGTGGCCGAATATTGGGGTGTGTGGGGAGTGAGTGGCCGGTTTTGGTAGGGAGTAGGAGAGGTTTGCCGAAATTCTTTTTGGCATTTTGGTGTTTTCGGTCAACATCTTGGCAAGCCAAATTCCTCCTTTTGTCATATCAAAGCCGAAATTCTAAAAGAGTTTTCTTTCATTTTTCTCTGTGGAAACCGAAAGTACCTTCATCCCATCCACCTCTCTTCTTCTCAATTACCCTTTGCCGAAACTTCTTTCTCATTTCACATACTCTTTTCTTTTTCCATTCAAAGCCGATAATAGGAGTGTTAAACATCTAGCCGAATCCCTCCCTTTGTCTTTGTAGAAATTTCCTCCTTTCATTTGTTCTCATTTTAGCCGAATATCAACCCCTCCCTTTCTCATTTTTTTCCTTGCGCTTTCTTTCTTGGCTTAGGCCGAATCTCCCCTCTCTCCTAGTAGCTCTCTCTTGGCCGAATATCAGTGAAGGGTTGATCTTGGTTGGTTGTTCAATCATCGAACAAGGGCCTTGGATTGTGGTGGTGATCAGTGAAGCGATCAATTGAAGCCTTGATCATGAGTGACCGATTGGTAATTAAGGGGGTAAGTGATTGGTATTATTTTATTAGTTCAATCTTTTAGTTTCGATTAAGTCAAGGGTGACAAAGGAATAACTGGTTCTTTTAATAGGGTGTGCCGATTGTTAAAAGAGGAACCATTGTTGGTTCGGGTTTGGTAGGAAACCAAACGTTTGCAAGGTAAGGGTTAATCGATATACCCTTTGGTTTATATGGTTATGGCCGAATGGTTTAAGTGATTAACCCATGGTTGGTCGATTGTTTTTAGGAGCAAAAGGATCGAGGGTCTTAGACCGGGTTCTTAGGATTAAAACCTTCGCTATTTCAGGTGTGTAAACTAACACACTTCTGTTTAGTAATATGATTAATAACCTGATTACTTATTAAAGTGAAACAATATGATTGATGGATTGGGTACCCGATGGGGTATAAGCACGGATACGGGTAAGTCCGTTTCATTACGAGATCTGTAGTGATATATGTGATAACATGTTTTATGATGTAAATACCATGAGATGCCATTTGAGCATGTTAGCATGATTGCATGTTTTATATCATTTGCATTAGTATGACATGTGTGGGTGATATGAGAGGAGGGGGAATATGATATCCGTGTCTTTGGGACACTGTGTCTTTGGGACACCAGAGGTTTGGCACCTCCAGTGGTTTGGTACCACAGATTGATTATTGTGACTTTGGGTCACCAGAGGTTTGGCACCTCAGCGTCTCGTCCCAGTGGCTTAGTACCACGGTGGGTTGGCCCCACAGTTGATTATACGGGATTGACGCCAGTGATTTGGTATCACACGATGGGTTGGCCCCATCATCGGATTTGTGACTGCGGTCACCAGTGATTTGGTATCACACTGTGTCTTTGGGACACCAGAGGTTTGGCACCTCATTGCGACTCGTCCCTGTGGTTAACACCACCGTGGGTTGGCCCCACTTATGAGATACGAGATTGTCGCTAGTGATTTGGTATCACACGATGGGTTGGCCCCATCATCGGATTTGTGGCTGCGGTCACCAGTGATTTGGTATCACACTGTGTCTTTGGGACACCAGAGGTTTGGCACCTCATTACGACTCGTCCCTGTGGTTAACACCACCGTGGGTTGGCCCCACTTATGAGATACGGGATTGTCGCTAGTGATTTGGTATCACACGATGGGTTGGCCCCATCATTGGATTATTCGTGACTTTGGGTCACCAAAGTGGTTTGGCACCACACTTATGGATATCGTGACTTTGGGTCACCAGTGGTTTGGCACCACCAGTGGTTTGGTACCACACGGGGTAGAAAGGTGATATGGATGGTTAGGATCGGGGTGCATTGATTATGTTGCTATGATATGATGTGTGTTAGCATGTTGTATTATCGGGAGTGGGATTTATGCACTGAGTCTTGCGACTCACCCTCTCCTTTGACATTTCAGGTGACACTTAGACGCGACATGGAGCCGGGACGGACTCGAGGTGCTCATGCCATGCTTTAATAAAGTTTTGCTCAGACTTGATAAAGTTCGGTACTTTAGCTTATTTATTACTATTTGGTTTTGTTTTGGGTTGTAAATGGCCTTTAAATTAGGTTTTACTAGGTTTATGCTTAAAGTAGTTTTCTAATATGCCTTAACAAATTAGTTGAGTTCAAATTTGCTAAAAACTTGGAAGGACAACGGTTTCGAAACTATAACGCAATGTGTTTTAAACTATACCATCGGGTATCACACTATGATTTTCAAACCTAAACTCGATTTCCTACTAAGTCTAAATGTTTGAGTAACATCAAGAAGCAACTTGAATTTCTAAATGAAATAAACTTGTTTAACTTCTTAATTGATTAAGTCTCCGAAATCTCTAAGTTTTCAAAATGACGCATGAAGTTTTCAACAATCATGCCCAAGATTTCTACACGTTCAAGACACCACGACCGAATCTGGTATGTTACGAGGAAAACGTATTTGAGAAGTTGGGTTTTCGTTTAAATACTTTTCACAAAATTTTCATCAAGTATTTAAACGAAAACCCAACTTCTCAAATATGTTTTCTCGTAACATACCGTGATTCGGCTCGTGTGTCTTGACCGGCTTGGGGTGTTACAATTGTGGTATCAGAGCCAAGTTCAAAGGCTCGGCTGTGGGCCTGAGGCCCAAAATGTTTTCGAAAGTCTGCTTTAAGTGTTTTGTTTGAAATAAATGGTTTGAAAGGCATGACACCGAGTCTCCTGGCACGATCAGCCTGTAAGTACCCTTACTATTGCTTGTGATTTATTGATGTGATTGGATGATTGCAATGGTGGATTACTTTAGAAACCGAAACTGATAGGATTCTGTGAACTCGCGAAAACAAAGCTTCTTAAATATTCATAAGACTTTGCTTTAAAATAGTGGAATAATTGCTGATGCATAAAACTCCTAAATCAGATACGTAGAGAATTTAGTCATGAGCGCTAGAGGTGGACGTGGTCGTGGGCCAGGTCGTGGTAGGATGACGGTTTTCGAACCGGTAGGGTCCAGTCGTGGGTCGAAAAATGAGATACTGGTACCACCACCACCGGAGGTGGTGAGTTTCAAGATCGGTGGGGATGACGCAGTGTCACAGCGATCTTTGCGAGTGTTGGAAAGGGTAGCCGTGTAGGTGGTGGTGCGGGAGTTAGAAATCGTTCTGAGCGACTCGGGCAAATGGGGCGAATTCTTTCGAGGTGTTTCGGTGTTGCTCCCAAAGCCTTTGCTTGAGTATTGGCTGGAGGCAACGGAGCGGATCATGGATGATTTGGACTTGATCTGAAGAGAAGTCGAAGGGCATAGTATCGCTTCTTCTTCCGGGATGAGTCATACCGGTGGTGGCTCAGGTTCGGGACAATTGTGGCGTGAGAGGATCTTACGTGGGATTATTTTAGGGTTGCCTACCGAAAAAGTACATTGGAACTAGCTACATCGACGCCAAAAATAAAAGCATTTTTGAGGCTAGTCCGGGGAGTAAGTCTGCTTTCAGAGTGCAGGCCGAGTTCTTGAAGCCGAGCCGGTATGCTAGGGGTATTGTGGCTACTGAACACGAGAGGTGTGTTTGTTTCAAGGATGGTCTGAGAGACGAGTTGAGACTGCTGATTGCTCCTCAGCAGGAGCGTGAGTTTGCTGTCTTGGTTGAAAAGGCTAAGGTAGCCGAGGGTGTTAAGGAGTCCGTAAGGCAGGGCATGGACAGGAACAGGCATAAGAGGAGCTTTGGGTCTTCTGGATCGTCGGGTAACCCTCAGAAAAGGGCTAGACAGA
Organism: Gossypium sturtianum; assembly: GCA_025698515.1. NCBI lineage: Eukaryota > Viridiplantae > Streptophyta > Magnoliopsida > Malvales > Malvaceae > Gossypium > Gossypium sturtianum. The sequence goes on from CM046952.1 coordinate 97,948,525, forward strand.
GTGGGCTGAATCGATCTGTAGGGTTGTTCTTTGCTAGTCGTGGGGCCGCCGCGGTGTAACCATTGTGGGAAATATCATTGGGGAGGCTGCTGGACCGGTGGAAAAGGTTGTTTTGAGTGTGGTTCTCTGGATCATCGCGTGAGGGACTGTCCGCGTAGGTTGGCCAGATTCAGTCTGAGAGTCAGGGCCGTACTCAGTTCAGGAATAATGTACCGCCACCGCAGAGGGGCCGTGGTAATGGCAGAGGTAGTAATGGATCTGGTCGGGGCCGTGGAGCACCGGCGCAGGGTGTGGGTAGTTCGGCGCCGACACCGGGTTAGTGTATGCGACAAAGGCGCGAGAGAGGAGGGCGACGCACCGGACGTCATAACCGGTACGTTCTTGATCTTTGGTTCTCCTTTTACTGCTTTGATTGATGTGGGTTCGACGCATTCTTACATGGCCAGTAGTATAGTAGAGACCATGGATCTAGACTCTGAGATATCTTCTAGGCAGATGACTGTAATTAGCCCTTTAGGTCACTCTGTAGTAGTAGATAAGTCACATTTAGAGATGTACCCTAGAACTTCAAGGGGTAGTGTTTGTCGCTGATCCGATGGAACCGCCATTTGGGAGTTCGATTTGATTCTTGGGATGGACTGGTTGGTTAAGTACCAGGCGAGTTGGATTGCGCGCTAAGCGCATGGTTCTAAAGACGCACCGAGGGTGATGAAGTGGCTATGATAGGTAATAGGAGAGATTACTTATCTAATGTGGTATCTCGCTCTAAAGGCGAGAAGATGGTGAGAAAGGGCAGTGAAGCGTATGTGGTTCATGTGTATGCCTTGGAGGCTAAAGAGTCTGCTTTGTAGAAAAAGTCCGAACAGCTTAAGGAATTTGCTGATGTGTTTCGGAAGAACTTCCAGTTTGCCACGGATCGTGAGGTAGAGTTTGGGATAGATCTGTTTGCCGGATCTGCGCGGTGTCTATTGCTCGTATAGGATGGCGCCAAAGGAATTGGTGGAGCTTAAGGCTCGGATCCAAGAGTTGTTGGACCGAGGTTTTATCGGGCCAAGTGTTTCACCGTAAGTGCGCCCGGTACTCTTTGTTAAGAAGAAAGATGGTACAATGCGGATGTGCATAGATTACCGCCACCGTGAATAAGTGACGATCAAAAACAAGTATCCGCTTGCCACGGATAGATGACTTGTTTGATCACCAAGGGTGCAAATGGTATTTTCTAAGATTGACCGAGGTCCGGTATCACCAGCTAAAGGTGAAAGAAGCGGATATTCACAAGACAGCGTTTTGGACTCGGTATGGGCACTACGAATTTACTCGTAATGCCGTCGGGTTGACTAACGCGCTACCGCGCAAAGATTCATGGATATGATGAATAGGGTGTTTCAACGATGATCTGGACCAGATTCGTGGTAGTTTTTATTGACGACATCCCGTGTATTCAAGAATGTAAGAAGAGCATGATGCGCATTTGCGTGTGGTATGCTGATTTTGAGGAGAAGCGCCTTTATGCTAAGTTCGGTGAAGTGCGAGTTCGCTTAGAGAAGTGACTTTCTTGGGACATGTAGTGTCACCGAGGATTGGAGTGGATCCTCGGAAAATTGAGGCGATTTTGGATTGGAAACCGCCTAAGTCGATGGGTTGAGATTCGGAGTTTTCTGGTTTGGCGAGGATACTACCGAAGGTTTGTAGAGGTTTCGTTGATTGCGGCACCAATGACCAAGTTGTTAAGGAAAGAGGTTCCATTTGTTTGGGTGAGAAACAAAGCAGAGAGTTTCGATAAGCTTAAAAAGATTTTGACGAAGCTCGGTTTTGATTCAACCTAAGGTGGTAAGGAATTCACGATCTCTTGCGATGCATCACATACGGGGTTGGGTTGCGTCTTGATGCGGGAAGGTAAGGTTGTGGCTTACGCATCTCGGCAAATGAGGCCACATGAGGTCAACTATCCGACGCACGCGATCCGGAGTTAGCGGCGTAGTCTTTGCGTTGAAGATTTGGAGGCACTACTTGTGCGGAGAGAGATCAATAGTCTACACCGATCATAAGAGTCCGAAGTACCTCTTGACTCGGAAGGATTTGAATTTGAGGCGTATGCAGATGGGTTGAGTTGCTTAAAGATTACGACTATTCGATTGAGTATCATCCGGGCAAGGCTAACGTGGTGGCAGACGCGTTGAGCCGTAAGGTTGTTTCGGACTTAAGAGCGATGTTGCTCACTTGAGTTTGTATGACGACGGAAGTATTCTCGCGAGTTGCGAGTTAAGCCTACTTGGGTTGAGCGGATCGAGAGAAAGCAGATAGAGGATGAGGTTACGAGTGCGCGGAGGTTGCGGTACAGAGTGGTGGTTTGGAAGGTTACAACTTGTCTAGTGATGGGGTCTTTGTGTTTTCAAGGTAAAGCTTGTATGCCCAAGGATGTTGAGTGAGGCAGAGGATTCTTCAGGACGTACATAGCGACCCTTATGCTATGCATCCCGGAGGTAGTAAGATGTATAGGGATCTCGAGAGAGCGCTTGGTGGCACAGTCTCGAAGAAAGAAGTGACGAGTTTGTTGGGAAGTGTCCGACATGTCGCAGTCAAAGGTGAACATCGATTCTTGCCGTCGTGGTTGCTTCACTGTGAAGATTCCTCGATGGAAGTGGGAAAGGATAACCATGGATTTCATCGGTGGAGTTACAGCTTACGCCGAGCAAGAAGGATTCGATTTGGGTAATTGTGGATCGACCGACTAAATCACTCATTTCATTCCTGTGAGGGTTGACTACTCACTTCGCAGGTTGGCGAAGTTGTATGTTTCGAGAGATAGTGAGGTTGCACGGTGTGCCGTGATCGATCATCTCGGATAGGGATCCCGCATTTACATCAAGGTTACGGGAAGCGTTGCATCGAGCTCTGGGTGCGCGGTTGGATTTCAAAGACGGCTTTTCACCCGCAATCGACGGACAATCGAAAAGGGTTATTCGATCTTGGAGGATATCTTTGAGGTTGTGTTCGGATTTGAGTAGTAGTTGGGAGGAGTTTCTACCATTAGTCGAGTTTGCCTACAACAACGATTACTGCGAGCATCAAGATGGCACCATATGAGGCGTTGTATGGTAGGAAGTGTCGATCACCTACGTGTTGGACGGAGTTAGGTGAACGCCGCTTGTTGGGACCCGAGTTGGTTGTTTGAGACCGAAGACAAGGTTAAGTTGATTCAGCTCGGTTGAAGGAAGCTTCAACCGCGAAGTCTTATGCCGATCTTAAGCGGAGAGACATAGTGTTTTCTCGTGGGGGGATCAAGTTTTTCTGGAGGTCTCGCCATGGAAGAAGGTTTTGAGGTTCGGAAAGAAAGGCAAGCTAAGTCCGAGGTTTATTGGGCCGTATAAGGTATTGAGACGAGTGGGACCAATGGCGTATCGCCTTGAGTTGCCGCAGAGCTAAGTCGATCCACGACGTTTTCCATGTTTCGATGCTTGGCGTTATCGTTCGGATCCATCGCATGTGGTAGCGATGGAAGAGATCGAGGTAAATTCGGATTTGACCACGGAGGAAGAACACATGCGATTATAGATCGGGATGTGAAGGTTCTGCGTAAGAAGTCCGTGCCTTTGGTTAAGGTACTTTGGCGGAATCATGGCGTAGAAGAAGCTACATGGGAACCCGAGGATATGATGAGACAAAGAATACCCTCAACTTTTCTCGATCGTAAATTTCGAGGTCGAAATTATTTTAAGAGGGTAGAACTGTAATATCCCTGTTAGGGGCTATTTTTGTTATGGCATAATTTGCATGTTAGGAGTTTGCTATGTTGCTTTTTTGGTGTCTTAGGGGCTTAATTGTAGGCTAGGACTATGCACCGAGCAGGTAGGAAAATTTTAGTTTTTAAACCTTAGGTGAGAGGAGCTGAGGAGCTGGGGTTTTTATATTTTATTTGGCGTTTTTGAGCACAAGTGATGAGCTAGCAAAGTGGCAAGGCATGCGTCACTTGGAGTGTGTGGTTGGCGTCAATTTCGTGGAGGGAGAGGTCCCGAGTTCAATCTGCAGAGTGCTCCTTTTTGTTCCATTTTGACGGCATGGAGGAGGAGGAGTTGTTGGTAGTTCAAACTCTACCATGGACTTTGTCAACTCATTCAAAGGAGGGGTGGAGAGTGAATTTAGGAGAAGACTAGTTCAAACTAGTTTGAATTGGGTGGTTGTGAGTGATTGGAGGTAGTGGCCGAATATTGGGGTGTGTGGGGAGTGAGTGGCGGTTTGGTAGGGAGTAGGAGAGGTTTGCCAAATTCTTTTGGCATTTTGGTGTTTTCGGTCAACATCTTGGCAAGCCAAATTCCTCCTTTTGTCATATCAAAGCCGAAATTCTAAAAGAGTTTTCTTTCATTTTTCTCTGTGGAAACCGAAAGTACCTTCATCCCATCCACCTCTCTTCTTCTCAATTACCCTTTGCCGAAACTTCTTTCTCATTTCACATTCTCTTTTCTTTTTCCATTCAAAGCCGATAATAGGAGTGTTAAACATCTAGCCGAATCCCTCCCTTTTGCTGCCGAAATTTCCTCCTTTCATTTGTTCTCATTTTAGCCGAATATCAACCCCTCCCTTTCTCATTTTTTTCCTTGCGCTTTCTTTCTTGGCTTAGGCCGAATCTCCCCTCTCTCCTAGTAGCTCTCTCTTGGCGAATATCGTTGAAGGGTTGATCTTGGTTGGTTGTTCAATCATCGAACAAGGGCCTTGGATTGTGGTGGTGATCAGGTGAAGCAGTCAATTGAAGCCTTGACTGCGAGTGACCGATTGGTAATTAAGGGGGTAAGTGATTGGTATTATTTTATTAGTTCAATCTTTTGGTTTCGATTAAGTCAAGGGTGACAAAGGATTAACTGTTCTTTTTAATAGGGTGTGCCGATTGTTAAAAGAGGAACCATTGTTGGTTCGGGTTTGGTAGGAAACCAAACGTTTGCAAGGTAAGGGTTAATCGATATACCCTTTGGTTTATATGGTTATGGCCGAATGGTTTAAGTGATTAACCCATGGTTGGTCGATTGTTTTTAGGAGCAAAAGGATCGAGGGTCTTAGACCGGTTCTTAGGATTAAAACCTTCGCTATTTCAGGTGTGTAAACTAACACACTTCTGTTTAGTAATATGATTAATAACCTGATTACTTATTAAAGTGAAACAATATGATTGATGGATTGGGTACCGATGGGGTATAAGCACGGATACGGGTAAGTCCGCTTTCATTACGAGATCTCAGTAGTGATATATGTGATAACATGTTTTATGATGTAAATACCATGAGATGCCATTTGAGCATGTTAGCATGATTGCATGTTTTATATCATTTGCATTAGTATGACATGTGTGGGTGATATGAGAGGAGGGGGAATATGATATCCGTGTCTTTGGGACACTTTGTGTCTTTGGGACACCGAGGTTTGGCACCTCCAAAGGTGGTTTGGTACCACGATTGATTATTGTGACTTTGGGTCACCGAGGTTTGGCACCTCAGCGTCTCGTCCCGTGGCTTAGTACCACGGTGGGTTGGCCCCACGATTGATTATACGGGATTGACGCCAATGATTTGGTATCACACGATGGGTTGGCCCCATCATCGGATTTGTGATTGTGGTCACCAAAGTGATTTGGTATCACACTTGTGTCTTTGGGACACCGAGGTTTGGCACCTCATTGCGACTCGTCCCCGTGGTTAACACCACCGTGGGTTGGCCCCACTTATGAGATACGAGATTGTCGCTAGTGATTTGGTATCACACAATGGGTTGGCCCCATCATCGGATTTGTGACTGCGGTCACCAGTGATTTGGTATCACACTGTGTCTTTGGGACACCAGAGGTTTGGCACCTCATTACGACTCGTCCCTGTGGTTAACACCACCGTGGGTTGGCCCCACTTATGAGATACGGGATTGTCGCTAGTGATTTGGTATCACACGATGGGTTGGCCCCATCATTGGATTATTCGTGACTTTGGGTCACCAGTGGTTTGGCACCACACTTATGGATATCGTGACTTTGGGTCACCAGTGGTTTGGCACCACCAGTGGTTTGGTACCACACGGGGTAGAAAGGTGATATGGATTGTTAGGATCGGGGTGCATTGATTATGTTGCTGTGATATGATGTGTGTTAGCATGTTGTATTATCGGGAGTGGGATTTATGCACTGAGTCTTGCGACTCACCCTCTCCTCGACATTTCAGGTGACACTTAGACGCGGACATGGAGCCGGGACGGACTCGTGGTGCTCATGCCATGCTTTAATAAAGTTTTGCTCAGACTTGATAAAGTTCGGTACTTTAGCTTATTTATTACTATTTGGTTTTGTTTTGGGTTGTAAATGGCCTTTAAATTAGGTTTTACTATGTTTATGCTTAAAGTAGTTTTCTAATATGCCTTAACAAATTAGTTGAGTTCAAATTTGCTAAAAACTTGGAAGGACAACGGTTTCGAAACTATAACGCAATGTGTTTTAAACTATACCATCGGGTATCACACTATGATTTTCAAACCTAAACTCGATTTCCTACTAAGTCTAAATGTTTGAGTAACATCAAGAAGCAACTTGAATTTCTAAATGAAATAAACTTGTTTAACTTCTTAATTGATTAAGTCTCCGAAATCTCTGAGTTTTCAAAATGACGCATGAAGTTTTCAACAATCATGCCCAAGATTTCTACACGTTCAAAACTTTTCACAAAATTTTCATCAAGTATTTAAACGAAAACCCAACTTCTCAAATACGTTTTCCTCGTAACATACCAGATTCGGTCGTGGTGTCTTGACCGGGTTTGGGGTGTTACAGAAATCCATGGTAATTCTCTCCCACTTCCATTGCGGAATCTCGATTGGTTGAAGCAATCTGATGGAACTTGGTGTTTAGCCTTAACTTGCGACACACGTCAAACATTTCCCCACAAATTCAGTCACTTCTTGCTTAAGATCGGACCACCAAAATTGTTCCCTTAGATCTCAGTGCGACAATTAATGCCTCCGGGATGCATAGCATAAGGGCTACTATGCGCCTCCCAAGAATCCTTTGTCTTAACTCCTTGTCCTTAGGCATACATACCTTTCCCTTGAAGCACAATACTCCCTCATCATTAACACTATAATCCTCTAACTCTCCATTCTGCACTTGCTGTAACTTAGCACTTAGATCCTTATCAACCAACTGTCCCTCTTTCACCTCCTTCAGCCATGTGGGCTTGACTTAGAACTCTGCCAACAGGCTTCCATCATCGTACAAACTTAAGTGAGTGAACATAGCCCTTAGATCCGACACAACCTTCCGACTTAGGGCATCAGCTACCATATTCGCCTTGCCCGGATGATATTCTATCGAGCAAATAGTCCTTCAACAACTCCACCCACCTTCGTTGCCTCAAGTTCAACTCCTTCGAGTCAACAGATACTTAAGGCTCTTGTGGTCCGTGTAGATCGTGACCTTTCTCCATAGAGGTAGTGCCTCCAAACCTTAAGGCGAAAACCACTGCTTGCCGGTTCCAAGTCATGAGTTGGGTAGTTAACCTCATGAGGCCTTAGTTGTTTGAGACGCATAAGCGACTACTTTTCCTTCTTGCATTAGCGCACATCCTAATCCCGTATGCGGCGCGTCACAAAGACACCACAAAATCCTTCCCGACCTCCGGTGAATTAACACTGGAGCCTCTGTCAACACCTTCTTAAGGTTGTCAAAGCTCTTCTTTCTTATCATCGACCATTCAAAGGGTACTTCCTTCCTTAGTAACTTTGTCAAAAGCGCGGCTATTGACGAGAATCCTTCTACGAACCTTCCGTAATAGCCTTGCCAAACCTAAGAAGCTTCAATCTCAACCACAGACCCTAGGTGGTTTCCAATCCAACACCGCTTGATCTTCCTAGGATCCACTCTTATTCCTTCTGCGGATACCACATGCCCTAAGAATACCACCTCCTTAAGCCAAAATCCACACTTGCTGAATTTGGCATAGAGCTTCTTCTCCCTTAACACTTGTAGCACCACCCGAGATGTTCATCATGCTCCTCTTCGCACTTAGAATACACCAAAATATCGTCGATGAACACAACGACGAACCTATCTAAGGAGGGTTGAAAAACTCGGTTCATCATATCCATGAACGCGGCTGGAGCGTTTGTCAATCCAAACGGCATCACCACAAACTCAAAATGGCCATATCTTGTCCTAAAAGCGGTCTTATGGATATCCGCCTCCTTCACCTTCAATGGTGATATCCCGACCTTAAGTCTATCTTTGAGAATATCATGCGGCTTTCACGGTGATCGAACAAGTCATCGATCCTTGGCAAAGGATACTTGTTCTTGATGGTCGACTTATTCAATCGACGGTAATCTATGCACATACGCATAGTTTCGTCCTTCTTCTTTACAAACAGAATCGGTGCTCCCCATGGAGACACACTGGGGGTCGTATGAACCCACGATCCAACAACTCTTGGATTTGAGCCTTGAGCTCAACTAACTCCTTTGGCGCCATTCGGTATGGAGCGATTGACACAGGAGCTGCTCCCGTAGTAAGTCTATTCCAAACTCCACCTCCCTATCCTGGGGTATTCTGGTAATTCCTCCGAAATACATCTTCAAAGTCTTTCACCGTTCTAACTCCACCGACACCTTCTTCCTTTCCACCTACCTAACGCACTTAAGAAGGCTAAGAACGCCTTGCACCCTTTCTTAACCATTTTCTCACCTTCAACGCCGAAACTACGTTGGGCAGGTAGTTTCTTCTCTCTCCGATCATTACTACTACTTCATCCTCCGGGATCCTTAGTTCCATTCGCTTAGCCGCACAATCCAACACGGCTCGGTGCTCTACTAGCCACCCATTCCAAGTATAAGTTTAAACTCCCAAAGGTAGTTCCATTAAGTCACCCCAAAGTTCACTCCCTAAATCTCTAGGGGTACATTCCGAAAGATCTTATCCACCACTACGCTTAGGCCTAATGGGCTTACTACACTCATCCGCCTATCGGAAGGTTCGAGTCTAGGCCTAGTGTTTCCACTACACTACATGCAACATAGGAATGGGTCGAGCCCACATCAATTAGAGAAAATAGGGCTTGTCAAAAATAAAGAACGTGCACTGGTTATAACGCCCGGCGCGTCTCCATCTTCCCTCGCGAACCGCATAAACCAAACCTCGGTGCCTTGCCTCAAAGATTAGCAAAGACCTCTACCTTGTGTTCCACGGCCTCTGCGCAAGACCAATACCTCATTACTCAAACCACGACCTCGATGAGGTCGCGGTCCTTCTCCACCACCGACTAACATTCTCAATCGTTGGTCGGCTTTCATCCGATTGCTTAGGACAATCCTTGATCACATGGTCCTTGGACCCATATCTAAAACATCTTCCTGCTTTCTTCCAAAGACTCTCCTAAGTGCTTCTTTCCACACACATCACAAGGTCGATACCGCCCTTCCGAACCAACTTGCGACCTCGCGCCCATCAACTCTAGGCCTCTTATGAACCTTTCCAGACGTTCCAAAACCTCTTTTGGGCCTATTCCTATCCATAGCCCGCTTTTTAGAATCCTTGATTCCTCAAATTACCTTGGCCTTTTCTACCAAAGCGTAAAACTCCTCGCCTCCCGATGCGGTGCTATCAACGATCTCGAGATCATCCCTTAGCCCGTCCTCAAACGCGGACACACCACCATGCTCGGTTGCCACTACTCTCTCGAGCATATCGGCTCAACCTCGTGAATTCACCTCATACTCCGCCACGGACTTGTTCCCTTGAACCACCCCCTAAAATGCCTTCCTTTGCTCATCGGTATACCTGGTTCCCACATACTTCTTCCGAAATGCTTCCTTAACATATTCCCGTGTCGATCCTCACCGTGGCACCATCCCGAATAGTCAACCACCACCGATACGCTTCATCGCGTAGCGATAAAGCTGCCACCATTCCTTTAACTTCTCCTCGGGGGTCAAGTCAAGCTCATACATGATGCGCTCTGTTGCTTCCAACCAAGATTTCACCGAACCGGGTGCCACACCGATACTCCACGAAACATTTCGGCTCTATTAGCTCGTAGCCGCTCAGCACGAACTTACGGTGTTCCCGAATTTCCTCCCGCACTACCACTAACTCCAAAACTCGAAAGCCACGGCTGCGACACAAAGATCATCCCCGTCTGAGCTTGCTTCTCAACACCAACAGCTAGGGGTGGTGGTGTTGGTGGTATCTCATTGTCATACCCTTGACCCGATCTAACGGGTTCGACACCGTCATCCTTCCTCTACCTCGTCCCACGACGACCACGTCCTCTAGAGCTCATTTCTAACGTCGTGATCTGATTAAGAAGTTTTATGAATTAGTCTTTGTTTCACTTGATTACCCGCGAAGAAATTTTATGAAAAGAGTTTTAGGAGTGGTTCTTTCGTATGCACACAGTCTTTCCATTCATTCATCCATACATCCATCAAACAATCATGAACTCTCGTTCATTCAGAGAAAGGTTGTAGTTTTCATTGTTATTGTTTTTTTTTCCACTACCCAGAGGTATTTTCATAATTCTGTCCTACAAGGGTATTTTCGTAATTTTTCAAAAGGAAAAAGTTCCTTGGTGATTTTGTCACAGTATTTTGGTATTTTTAAATTTTCAGGGTATTTTGAAAATTTTTGAAATTCAGGGGTATTTCGGTGATTTTTTTTTCCAAGCCGGGGTAAATTTGTAAAATCTTATAAATCAGGGATATTTCAAAGGTTGCAAAACTTTGAGGGTTCTTTTTGAGAATTGTACTTTTCAAAACGGTGATGTTGCAAAAATTTTGGAAATCGTGGTCATTTTGGTAATTTTATAAGTTAGGGGCAATTTTGAAATTTCCAAAATTCAAGGTATTTTGATAATTTGCAAATTAGGGTTTTTGAACATTTATAAAATAATGAAATTTTGGCAAAATGTTGGGTAGTTGGTCATTTTATAAACCAAGGGTATTTTGGTAATTTTACCACTAGGGGCATTTTTGTATAAATCGAAATCTTTCGGAAAATTTTATAAAGATGGTTTTCATGAATTTAGAAGAAAGTTTTAAGAGTTCTAAAACTAGGGTTTTGTTGTTTTTATAAAAACACGGCTAATTCCCTTCGGGTTTTAGTTATTGTGTTTTAGCCTATGACCGAGTCCTCTTGGTCGTAGTGAACCAATGCTACGCACTGTGCAGATTCGAATGGAGAGGAGGTGAGTCACGCGGATCGCTTAAATACCAAGCTCCCACCGAAACCATTCCTAGACATGCGCACGCAGGTTGCCACACCTACCGAGCCCTCTGCAGGTTAGGGTGAACCGAAGCTACGCACTGCAGGATTCCTGCGAAGAGGAGGTGAGTCACTAGGATCGCTTAAATACCGTGCTCTTCCGATCCAATCCTAGACATGCGCACAGGGGTTACCACACCCTAACTTAATGACTTAGCCATGGGTTTGTTTAACGTTCCTTAAGTCTTATGTGTTTGTGTTTGAGTAGACTAGTCCTAGGGTTCAAGTTCCTATCATGCTATTCTACGTTGCATTCCTTTTCTACCCTTCTAATATTCATTACACATAATCACACAAATAGTTAGGGTACTTACAGTGGATCATGGCCTGAGACTTTAGGTGCCATGCCGTAAAACCCGCTTGTTTCATAAAATATTTTCAAAAAAACTCATTTGGGCTCGCTTTGAAAACGCTTTGGGCCTTGGTCCACAGGCCGAGAGTTTTAAAACCTGCCTCTGATACCAAACTGAAACACCCCAAACCCGGCCCATGAGATTTGCCCAGATTTGGTATGTTCCTCAAGTAAACCGGTTTCAAAATTCTATCGTTACCTAGAGAAAACTTGTGCGATTTTGAAAAAAATTGTTTTGGGTTGGGCTTGTGTTGAAAAACAATTCAATTCTTTATATTAAAAATTTTACTTAAACTTTAATAGGTAAAACTCATAATCATAATAAATAGAAATAAATGGAAAACAATCCAACTATGGCCTTATGGCCTTATTACATCAAATAATTTCCAAGTAATTCAAGTACTTAAATAGAAATAGTAGTTCATAAAATAAAAACTTCATGTTGAGCATGGCCACCACAAGTTCTCGCCGTCCCGGTCCATCACCGATCATCACCAAAAAATATTCCCCAACGAGGTGAGTCAAACAGACTCAATGTGTACACAAACACTAAATCAAAATAGAATCAGGGCATACAAATGTTACGCATTCATATCATAGCATACAAATTAAGATGCATTCCCAAACCCAAACCTAATTGTCCATCCGCTACACTCCCGCACTCAACCAACACAGACACCGTGGGGACTACTAAGTCGACCCTCCTTCTGCTACACTCCAAATTGCGGTCTTAGGTCACCGCATTCGTGGTCTTAGGTCACCACGTTCGGTTCTCATCGTGGTCTTAGGTCACCACTTTCAGATTCTTGTGGTCTTAGGTCACCACTTTCGAGATATCACGGTCTTAGGTCACCGTGTTCGTGGTCTTAAGTCACCACATTCACTTCCCCTTTCAAACAAACCCATATGCCCCATATAATAATGATATGCATAAATATGCCGAGTTCACATTCTTATCATATTCTCATGTTACTAATGACCTTTTTCATATTCTTTGTAGAAGTAGGAAACGTGCTCGAGTACTTAGTACCATAACATGGTACCCTAGCCACTTTCATATTCTTAATATCACATTTTTAATAAAATGGCCATGAAACATATTAAGAAGTAGTGTGGGGTACACACTGATTTGCTTAACCACTTCACTTTGAAATCCTGAAATCGATCTATCGCCTTAGATCTCAAGTTCCTACAATTGATTAATCACTTACTATTTAGCACAAAGCCTATTCGGCTAGAAAACAAAATCCTAGTAGGATTTGTATTCTTAAAGCTTACCTTGGTGTCAATTTGATGATTAAATCAAATCCCAAAAACTCGTATTTTTCCCCTTTGAAATCGGCTAGTCACTAAATCCCTTGAATTGGTTAGTTTTCGGCTTAAGACACATAATAATAGATCTACTACTAAAATAGGCCTTGGCCGAATTTACCTTTGTTCTTACCTTCCAAATCTTAAATCCCGAATTGGATCCTTGCTTCTTTATTACTGTTGAAATCCCTATGTACCCATGTTAGATCCAATCTAACATTAAATTATAATAATATAGCTTATGGCCGAATGGTATTCATAACTTACCTTAGATCTTAGAAGTTCCGAAAGATACCTTCTTGTAGTTGACAATTTCTTAAATCCCGAAAACAACCTTCCATAACTCGACCAAAATCCATAATAGAGATTAGTCCCTAAATTTTAAATAGGTTTAAAATAAAAAAGAATTGAAACCAAACTTTGGATCTTACCCTTTTTAAGAAATCGGTAGCACCCTTGTTAAAAGCCCCTTAAATAATCGGCCTTGATGACTAGATGATAAAGTTTCAGATTTTGGGATTTAATGGAGAAGTCGACTAGAGGTTCTCTTGGGGTATTTGGTTTCCATGAAAATAAGGAAAAGAAACTTGAGAATTTTGGAAATGGTGGACTATAGATTCGGCTTGACAAAAGAAAAGAGAAGAGAAGAGAGGAGAGCACTGTAAATTCTAGCAGAGAGAGGAGGAGGAAGAAAAATTGATGAGTAGCCCTATTTCCTTCCTTTTATAGCCGAAACTACTCCTCAGAATCCCTTACTTGGCCAACACTCTTCTTTATTTGATAGCTTTATCTCTTAATTTAAAATAATTAGAGAATAATCCTTTATTATCTCTTCAAAAATAATCCAAATTAAATCCCTTATTTATCACCTTATTAATCGAATATTAAAGAGAATAAAACTCCTCCTTTCTAGAAGGTTTGTGCCGTCCACCTCAGAGCTTCTGGAAGCAAAAAAATAAAACTTCTTTTATTTGCTTCCCAAGTGACTCGAACCAGTGCCCAACACCTTGCATGTGGCGCCATTTCCAGAGGCCCTAAGTGGCATCTTCAGCCACTTTTCCAAGCCTGCTTGTGTGTCAAATTTCACAAACTTTTTCTTTTAAGGCCACCTTGCCTTAATTTCCTCTTTTAAACTTTAAAACTCGACATTTCTAAGTCATTTCTAAGTTTCCAAAAATTTTGTTCTATCAGAAACTTGACATTTTCTTACATTTCCAAGTTCCTAAATGTGCACTTTCCTATTTTGAATCATTTCCAAATCATTTCCATCCATTTCCAAGTTTCCAAAATGTTCACTTTCCATTTTTTTTTAACTTAACATTTCCATACATTTTTAGGTTTCCAAAATTGTTCAAAATTTATTCTTAGTACATAAAACATGTTACTTCGTACAATTAAACCGAAAATGCATAGGCCCTTTCCAGGATGTTACAGTATAGATCAAGAACAAAAAAAAACAGACCCAGGATGTTACAGTATAGATCAAGAACAAAAAAAAACAGACTTAGACCGAGGAAAGTCGAAAGTGATTGAATAGTCAAATCCATCCGTCTATATCCGTACGAGGTAAGTCCATATACGAATAAACGTATTTTAAGTTGAATTATTTATGTTCATTTGATATTGAATTGTGATGAATGGATTTGGATGAAATACGTGAGAAATCTGAGATAGTATCGACAATGTATCAATATCCGAAAAGTCTCGTACTAACCTTAGGAATAGATAGGATTCATATGTCATGACATAGGGTTCCGATATGTGATATCATGTAAGACCACGTCTGGGACGTTGGCGTCGATTTGAGATTTACGTGTAAGACCATGTCTGGGACATCAGCATCATATATGATTTCGTGTAAGACCCTGTCTGGGACAGTGGCATCGATATTTGATTACATGTAAGACCACGTCTGGGACGTTGGCATTGTATGAGTATTCTGAGTTATCCGAGTATCCTATTTGGTTCTCAATGGTTCAACGGGTAATTTTGAGAGATGAAATATTATGTAAAATGCGTAATCGTTTCAGGTACGTTTGAGATTTACTCTATGTTTGAGTATGAAAGATAAGTATATGTGAATTTTCTAATGAGAAATATGTTCATAGAAATGTTGAGACATAATGTGATATATGTATGAATGTGATATGATCCAAAGAAATACATAGAGATGAGATTTGTTGATAAGCAAATGGTTAGATATCATTGAGCTAGAAAGAATAAATATGAATAAGCTATTGAAATATGTTAAAGTTTTTGCATTTGAAATGGTTATAAATGTTTATTATGTTAAGTTTATTTGTATATGGCTTACTAAGCTTTTGAAAGCTTACTCTCTGTATGTTTGCATTGTTTATAGATCATTGAAGCTACGGAAGGCTCGGGGATCGTCGAGGATCATCACCACACTATCAAACTCTACATTGGTACTTTTGAATGTGTACATAGTTAAATATGGCATGTATAGGCTAGTTAGTTTGGATTATGTTTTGAGTTGTATATAAATAGTGATCGCTGTGAATCAGAGCTTTAAAATTTATAAAAAGAATGATCGAACCTGGAAACTAACTCTGACAACGATTGAGGCAAGTGCACCTATCGAATAGTAGTATAGCTTAGGCAAGACCGGATTATCGAACCCAAAGGAACTAAAAGTACTAATACTAACTTTCTTTTTATTATTTAGCCTAAAATAAGTGAAGTTGTTTATTAATCTAAATTAATTAACTACTAAACTAAAGACTCTAAGACAAAGAAGAATGAATTTGTAAAATAATTTGGGAAAAACTCAGTTGATTTAGGAGATACCCTAGGAAGAATCCACCTAGACTTCACTTGTTATCTAACACTGAACCATATGATTTATTCACTTAGTTTGATCCGTAAGACTCCCTAACGTATATTAAATCCTCTCTCGAGGCGAATAACGTCTAACCCTAGGTTAATTAGTGGAACTCTCGTTCTCTTATAATAACCCCTAGAATAGCAAAGAAATCGATTCAGGATTACCATATTAGGTTTCACCCTAATCTGCAAAATCTCGTCACCCTATCTCTAGGCGTGCGATCAACTTCGCTTAATCATGTTGGATCTACTCTTAGGCAGGGTCTATTCCTCCTCTAACTAAGCACATTAAATTTGGATTAAGCTCACATAATTAAGAACAAACTAAGTATTTATCATATAATTCAAAAAACAATAACAAGATTCATCATAGGTTTCATCTCTTCTGTATCCAAGGGTTTAGTTCATAACAATAAAGGAAAACATCTCAAGAGAAAAGATAAACAAAACATAAGAAATCCCTAAAACCCCCTAAAGGAATTGAAGAGGAGACCCTCCGTTTTGAGTAGAATTCCGGCTTCTTGAGATGGATCAACTGGCTATCCCTGAGTGAATCCCCACAAATCTGCCTTCTCTGGCCTAGCACGATGCCCCTAGACGATGGCTTTGGGCTCCTCTTTTCAGGTCATACTTAGGGTGTATTTATAGGCTTTTGAAATACGATTTTTTCTCCCTAAGTATCCTTTCCCGAATGAAATTGCTCTTTTCCACGGCAGAGGCACAGCCATGGCACACGCCCGTGTAAATCGTGGTCAAGTCATGTTCGAATTTCTTTAATGAGACACTACCGTGTGAGTCGGGGTTAGACCGTGTTCTAGATGATTTACTTGGCACGGCAGTGTGGGTCCAAGTCCAGGCCGTGTCGATTTCCTCTTTGGTCTGTTTTGATCCGTTTTGAGCCCGTTTCTTGTTCTTTTTATCCTTGGGTGCTTTCCTGAGTATAAGACATGAAAAGAAAGGATTAAGAGCACCTTTTTACATAAATCAATGGATAATTCATCCAAAAGCATACTAAATGTGGGCCTAGAATATGTTACTATTTCGGTTTATCAAATACCCCCACACTTAAGCTTTTGCTTGTCCTCAAGCAAAATTCTCAACTTACAATTAACACGAACTTCCTATAATTCATAATAGTCATTGATAGTGTCTCATCATAAATCAGAGATAATTTATACATGGATAATTCAACTCAAAGAATCCTAAAAATTCAAACATTATAAGTCATAGATTTTGTAGCTCGAAAACATAGGTGTCTCCCCTTATCTAGATAATTACCTTTAATTTGAAATCGACAATGATTGACATCCTCACAAAAGATTCACTCAAATCACTCAAAGTGTTTAAGGTTCAGAATTTAGGCACTCAAAAGTCAAACATGAAGAGTTAATCCCATAGGCTTGCATGAAAATCAAATCTCCACCATTGAAATATGAGATGAAACACAAATCAAAAGGTCTTTAACAGGGTTGTAACGGGGCTAGGGTTAAGGTGTGGAATAAGGCTAAATTAGAGGGTTAGAATCGAGTTTGAATTGACAAATTACCTAACTAAGAACTAATGAACTAATAATAATAATTACATCAATTGAAAACTAAGAATACCAATAATACGAGCTTCTTCTTTGATACTTGGAATTTAAGCGTATAAGCTCATTTAATCACAACTAGTGATGAATAATGAATATATTTTTGATTTTTTGTAAGAACAAACTAAATACATAATAAGGGATAAATTTATAAAATTCATAATTAGCCAACAAATCAAATCAAATCTCGATATAAGGGTAGTCAAAAGGAATGGTGATAACAAAAACAAAGGGTTTCTGGGTCAATATTAGCGGTTATGTCAGTAAAAAGGGTTGTTAGGATTAAAAGGGGTTCACTAGGGGTTAATTTGTGAAGGTAGGCTTTTAGTGGAGTAAGTGGGTTAGATCCTAGGTGCCTTTATCATCTCTGTGTATCAAATCAAAAAAATGTGATCTTGACATGTATAATCGATGCAAGTTCTAGAATAACAAATCAGTGTTGACATACTCATAATCAATAAAGTGAGCAAGAAAAAGAATTTATGCTCTATAAGGCTCAAAAACTCACAAAAATTATGGGTATTTTGACGTCAACCTCGTAAATTTCAAACTTCAAAGTAATATTAAACTCAGTTCGACAACCTTGAAAATTTTTTATTTCTGAAAAATAGACTTATCATGCTTGATTCTCTAGTATTCTTCAAATTTAATTATCAATGCACAATTATCAATGACTTAATCTAAAACATATCAATAAAAATCATAAATCATCAGAAATTTCATCCTAATTAGTAATATGAGTAATTTACTTTCAAACAAGACTAAATTCAGGATTTTGAGAACAATGCAAAAAGTTTGGCATATCTAAGATTCACCCCCCACACTTAAGATATACATTGCCCTCAATGTACAAAGTTAGATAATAACACAATAATACTAAAATCATAAGATATAGGAGAAGTGAAACTCCCGAATTATGGATGAGCTCCTTGAGTTGGCAAAGTGGTCGTGGTGAAAGAGAAGTTGGAGGGGCGGTCCGGATGTGGTGGTTGCCCATGAGTTCTCAAGGCTAGATGAAGAAATTGGGAGACTCGTGGGGATTAGCCAGGATTTATTAAGACAAATTTAAAATAAACTAAATATATAATTAAAGACAAGAAAGGTAAAGAGAAGGAGACTAAGAAGGAAAATAAACTAAGTTTAAAAGATAAAGGGGCTTGAGAATCCTTATTGGTAGATGGTTCGAGAGGTGGGTGTTACTTTGAAGGTGACGGAGGTGGTGGTGATGGTGGAAGTGGGGTGATTCCCACGCGGCCTTAAGAACCTAAAAACAAGAAACTGTGTTCGATAAGTCAGTATGTTGGCACGGTTTTAAGGCAAGGGCGTGTTCTTCCCGTGGTTGGAAAGTTAGTAGCTTCACACAGTTATAGGGCACGGCCGTGCCCCTTTGTCGGTGCATGTGGTGTAATGGTTGGATCCGTGACGTTGAAAAGTGGTTGGAATTGATTCACACGGCCTCTGCTATGTCAGTACGGGGATTCTTATGGTCCACACGGCCACGGCCACGGCCGTGTGCAAGGCCATGTGTCCTGAAATTCTGCACCCCTTGTTAGTTTATAACTAAGTGTTCAGAAAGAAAAGAAGAAAAGAAGAAAAAATTAAAGCAAAATATGAGAATAATGCTCGGGTTGCCTCCCGAGAAGCGCTCGTTTATAGTCTTAAGCTAGACTCTCCTCTCGTTCGCTTTGTCAGGGTGGTTTGAGGAGTTGGAAGTTTTTCCTCATGCTATCATTCGCCTCTTCGTGAAAAAATTTAAGTCGAGATGTGTTTATAGTAAAAGCACCAAAAATAGGATTACTTACCTCGACTGTTCCATGTGGGAAAACACTGGTTACCCTAAAAGATATTTCTTTGTTTGTGCTAGGGTCCGGAGGAGATATTTGTAACACCCCAAACCAGGTCAAAATGCTACGACCGAATCTGGCATGTCACAGGGAAGAAAACATTTTTGAGAACCGAGTTATTGTCATGAGTTGGGAAAAATCTTTGATTTTATAGAAACAAAGTTTGTATTGAGTGATCATTTGAAAACAATCTTGAATCTTAGCTTGAAAAGTTGAGTTGCCTTGTTATTAAAAACCCAAATGTTAAATTACTCAATTGTAAAATCTTGAAAATCCTGAAGTTCTTTAAATTTTGGAAATCACCCATTTCAAAACCATATTAAACGTGTCTTAATAATCTGATAAAGTAGAAGAAAATTTATAAAACAATTAAAAACCAAACCAACGTTTAAATGGTCTTATTACATTACCCAAAATCCAAATTAAAGAAAAATAACTCCAAATTAACTATTAAAGTAAAATCCAAAATATTATGCATGGCCACCTCGAGTCCACCTCGGCTCTGTATCCGCAGTCTAAGGATTACCTGCAAAGATTAACGGAAGGGGTGAGTCGCCGAGACTCAGTGTGTAAATCCCCGTCCAAAAGATATTAGGCCCTCACACAGATTCATATGCAAAGTAAGTATGCTATGCAACCCAACCAACCTAGGCATCCATCCGTATCTCCTGTGTCTACCCAACATTTGTGGCACCTAGCCACTGGTGGTACCTAACCACTGGTGACAAAAGTCACAAATAATCATATGTGGGGCCAACCCACTTGTGGTACCTAACCACCGTGACAATCCCTTATATCAATACATGGGGCCAACCCACTCGTGGTACCAAACCACCGGGACGAGTCACGAAATAAGATATATGTGGTACCTAACCACCGGTGGTTCCAAACCACTAAGACTTAGTCACAAATTGATAATATGTGGGCCAACCCACTTGTGGTACCTAACCACCGGTGACAAATCAAAAGATCATGTTTCCTCCTCTTCTCATCGTATCCCATTTTCATGTACATGCTTTACATTATGGTATGATCATGCTTAACGATTAATTAACATGGCACATTCAGGTTTCCATATATGCATTTATTGATAGCAAAACATAATAGACTTACCTGGAGTCCTCGGTCTTACCCACAAGGATATTTTAGTGACCCAGAACGTCACTTCGGCTTTTAGACATACTAACAACTAACAAAATAACATATGAAGTGTGTGAGAGTTACACACCTAATAACACGTAATATCACGCTCTCTACGTTGACACTATCGCTAATCGAAACCACAGCTATCTGCCTACGATTCTGTTCAGAAGCCGACCCACAACCCAGTGGCCAATCCCGAACTACTGACACTGCTCCCTTCTTAAACTTAGGGGCTGGGTTTACGGGTCCAACCCCCTCCTTAGAATTGCTGGCATTCGAGTCCATGGAACAAATCTTGGTCAGAAGACCGAGTTAACACATAGGGTAAATGTGAATAGATTAACACGTTAGCAGAAAAGATCTCCTTACTTAGATCGACAAAAGCCGAAGCTTTAGGCTTGATCCATAAATCAAGTGAATCCCAAAAGTCTCTAAAGGAATGCGACACCCCTTCCACCTATATTCGGCCAAGCCCCTAAACATTAGGCCAATTAGCCATTCGGCTTTAGCTCCCCAAACCAAAAGAGAAGATAAAGATACAGAAGAAATTGCCACTAACCTTAACACAGGAGATCCAGTTATCACCTAAGAGGATTCGGCACTAGCACAGTAGAAGAGAAGATTCGGCAAAGCAGGGAAGAAGATGAAAGAGCCAAAAAAGAACTACCAATGGAACTTAGGATTTTTCGGTTTTAGAAGTGATCAAAAGAAAAGATGAAGAAGAGAAGGCCATGAAGATCCAGTTTGTAGAGAGAAATCAGAGAAGAGAACTTTGGATGGGGATATTCAGCTATTGCACAGAGAATGAAGATGAGAATGGAGTTAGGGGTTTTCGGCTTTGAAATAGAAAAAAGGAAAAAGATGAAAAGATGAATAATAGATGCGGTTATGGTGCTCAAAGGAAAACGAAGAAAAGGGAAAAAGGGTTTCGGCTTTCAGAGAGAACAAGAAGAAGAAGAAGAAGAAAGAATCATGGAGAGTGTGAGTCAAGAGAATTTTGGCAATAGTGAGAGATTTGTGTTTCAGAGAAAAGAAAATAAGAAAAGAAATAAAACTCAAAACAAAAAGAACCCACTTGGACACCTTAGACACTTTCGGCACAAGGCAAAACAAACCACATTCGGCACCTACCTCCCAAACCCGAAATTTGCACAAAGGGTCCTATGGCCAATGTAAATTTTGGCACACTCCAACATAGGCCAAACCGATCCCCCCTCCTACACCAAACATTTGAATTTCGGCCACCACTAACACCCCTTGCTCAATCCCTTATTTTTCTTCTTAATTTTCTCCTGATCACACATTTAAACTTGTTTGAATAATTCAAACTCCTTGAATTGCTCTCTTCCACTTATTCAAAGATATTGACCCATTCAACACTCATCCACCAGAGTCCATGCTGAGTGCAACTCTCCCTTTCCTTGGCGTCAAAAGAAATCCCCAAAAGGGAATTCCATGCACTCAACCAAGTCCTCTAGCTTCCCCTGAGGCGCCACTTCCTGAGCTCTAAGTGGTGCCTCCTTGCCACTTTTCTAAGGCACTCCTTTGTGTCATCCAACACAAACAATATCCCTTAAGGCCCAATTCACTAGCTTCCTAAAAGTGCTCAAAAGCAAATTTTCACCAAGACTCCTGGCTACCCCTAACTCATTCCTGGAGCCTAAAGTACCCTAAACTAGCATGTCAAACATAGTATTCACATACAAACACATAAAATGCAAAGGCCCTGATTTAGGATGTTACAATATTCGAGGATCTGCCTGATCTAACAGTACCTGGTCCCCTATTTTGAAGTGGTTTGTTGTTCCTATTAGCTCTTTCGGGGGCTCCTTCGATTTTATCTTGTGTGGTTCTGATTCTTCATCGTGTATCCCTAATTTCTCCTTGAAGTGTATCTTTCACTCGTCTAGATCGTCAAACTGAATCGCTCGATCTTCATGGGTTATTTCTTTGTTTGCATGGGGTTTAGGATTGGGTTCAGTTGTATTCTTTGGTAGTGCTTCCTGAAAATAAGGGTTAACCGAATGGTTATCAGTAGAATTTACTTTCTCACCTTGATTACTCGATGTTCTAGCCGAGTTGAGAGCCTTGATGGTGACTGTCTCATTACCTACACAAAGTATGAGTTCTCCTGCATCAACATCAATTTTAGTCCTGGCAGTCGCTAAAAAGGGTCTTCCTAAAATTAGGGGGATCGAATTATCCTCATCCATGTCTAAGATAACAAAGTCTACTGGGAAAACGAATCTGTCAATTTTCACAAGAACATCTTTAATAATACCCCTAGGAATTCTAACAGTTTTATCAGCTAATTGAATGTTCATCCTAATTTGTTTGGGTTTCCCTAGACCTAATTGTTTAAACAATTTATAAGGCATGACATTTATGCTTGCTCCCTAAATCACTAACGATTATCAACAGCTTAGTCTACCAATTAAACATGGAATTGTAAAACTCCCTGGATCTTTTAGCTTTTGTGGTAGTTTATTTTGGAGAATTGCTGAGCATTTTGCATTAGGTTCCACATGTGACGACTCGTCTAACTTTCGTTTGTTTGTCAGAAGCTCTTTTAAAAATTTCGAGAATCTGGCATCTGCGAAAGAGCTTCAAGTAATGGTAAGTTAATATGTAATTTCTTTAAAAGTTTAAGAAACTTACCGAACTGTTCTTTTGTGTCGTCTCTTGTTAACGCTTCGGGATATGGTATGCGAGGTTGGTACTCCTTGATTACAGGTTTTGGCTTGTCTTGTGGTACCTCATCTTTACCTTCTTCTACCTTGTTTCCTTGTGTTGGACTGGGTTCGTCTACTTCTTCGCTTTCTTGAGCTGTTATGGCTTGGATTTTCTCCTTTGGATTAATTTCAGTATTACTCGGTGGACGCCCTTGCGGTCATTCGGATAATAGCTTTGCAATTTCTCTGACTGACTGGGTAATTTCCCTGATTACCTTTGTAAGTCCTCCAACTTGGTTCTCGATCTTTTTGATCGATGTTTGTTGGGTGTCGAGTGTTACCTTAGTTTTTTAGAGACGGGCTTCTGTGGATGCTATAAATTTGTTCAACGTCTCTTCAAGATTCGGCTTCTTTTTCTTGTGGATAGGGCTGATTTTGAAAATTTTGAGGAGGTTGTTGTCTTTGATTTCCTTGATTTCCTTGTCCTCCCCACGAAAAATTTGGGTGGTTCCTCCAACCTGGATTATAATTATTACTATATGGGTTATTATTAGATATGAAATTGTTACCTATATAGTTCATATGTTCGCTCTCTGTGCCCGGTTGGTAGGGTGGGTACTCAAGATTCGCCACAGTTCCACTTGCGTTGTATTACATGACTGGATGTACCTGCGAAGAACACAAACTATCAATCTTCTTATTCATCAACTCTACCTGATTTGATAACATGGTTACTGCGTCGAGGTTGTAAACTCTGACTGTTTTTGTTGGCCTTGTTCTTGTAACTTGCCACTGATAGTTATTCAGTGACATCTCTTCAATAAACTCGTAAGTCGCCTCGTGAGTTCTATTATTCGAGGTTCCACCGCAAAATGAAGTCGATTAGTTGCCTCGTTGAGGGGTTTACACCGTTATAGAAAGTTTGGACTTGGAGCCACAAGGGTAAACCATGGTGTGGACACCTTCTCAAGAGATCCTTATATCTCTCCCATGCATCGTATAATGTCTCTAAATCCATCTACACAAAGGAAGATATATCATTACGTAATTTGGCCATTTTGGCCGGTGGGAAATATTTTAATAAAAAATTTTTGGTCATTTGTTCCCATGTAGTGATTGACCCTCCTGGTAACGAGTTTAACCACTGTTTAGCTTTATTCTTTAATGAAAAGGGAAATAACCAAGTCGTATGGCATCATCGAAACGCCATTTATTTTGAAGGTATCACGTAACTCTAAAAATTAGCATTATGAGCGCTTTGGATCTTCGGGATCGTAAACCATCAAATTGAACAAACTGTTGAATCATTTGTATAGTGTTAGGATTTAATTCAAAATTATTAGCAGCTATAGCAGCCTAAAAATACTAGATTCGGCTCCATTAAATGTGGTTTAGCATAATCAAACATAGTACGAGGAGCATTATTTTCTCCCACATCTTGTGGTGGAAGATTATTTTCGCCCATCCCTTCAAGAGAGGATTGGATCCGCTTTCTCGCTCTCCTTGGTAATTTAGGGCTCGCCTAATTTCTCTGCGATTTCTTCGAGCGTAGCTTCAATATCACCGTCAGATTCTAAAGGTCCTCTCGGGTTCCTTCTAGTCATAAACTAGAGGTACTCTGCTAGGAAAAGAAAGAAAGAGAATTTAGCAAAAATAAAAACTAAAAATAAAAATAAATTGCGAAAAAGAAAAAGAAAAATAATGGCTAAAGTAATAAAAATAGAGCGTTCTTAATATTTTAGTTTCTGAAGAACGGCGCCAAAAACTTGATCACTTTGTGAATCGAGCTTTAAAATTTATAAAAGAATGATCGAACTCGAAACTAACTCGACAACGATTGAGGCAAGTGCACCTATCGAACAAAGAGTATAGCTTAGGCAAGACCGTATTATCGAACCCAAAGGAACTAAAAGTACTAATACTAACTTTTTTTTTATTATTTAGCCTAAAATAAGTGAAGTTGTTTATTAATCTAAATTAATTAACTACTAAACTAAAGACTCTAAGACAAAGAACAATAAATTTGGAAAATAACTTGGGAAAAACTCAGTTGATTTAGGAGATACCCTAGGAAGAATCCACCTAGACTTCACTTGTTATCTAACACTGAAACATACAATTTATTCACTTAGTTTGATCCGTAAGACTCCCTAACGTATATTAAGCCCTCTCTCGAGGCGAATAACGTCTAACCCTAGGTTAATTAGTGGAACTCTCGTTCTCTTATAATAACCCCCTAGAATAGTAGTAAATCGATCTATGGATTCCCATATTAGGTTTCACCGTAATCTGGCAAAATCTCGTCACCCTATCTCTTGGCGTGCGATCAAATTCGCTTAATTATGTTGGATCTACTCTTAGGCAGGGTCTATTCCTCCTCCACCTAAGCACATTAAATTTGGATTAAGCTCACATAATTAAGAACAAACTAAGTATTTATCATATAATTCAAAAACAATAACAAGATTCATCATAGGTTTCATCTCTTCTGTATTCAAGGGTTTAGTTCATAACAATAAAGGAAAACATCTCAAGAGAAAAGATAAAACAAAACATAAGAAATCCCTAAAACCCCCTAAAGGAATTGAAGAGGAGATCCTCCGTTTTGAGTAGAATTCCGGCTTCTTGAGATGGATCAACTGGCTATCCCTGAGTGAATCCCCACAAATCTGCCTTCTCTGGCCTAGCACGACGCCCCTAGAAGATGGCTTTGGGCTCCTCTTTTCAGGACATACTTAGGGTGTATTTATAGGCTTTTGAAATACGTTTCTTTCTCCCTAAGTATCCTTTCCCGAATGAAATTGCTCTTTTCCACGGCAGAGGCACGGCCATGGCACACGCCCGTGTAAATCGTGGTCAAGTTGTGTTCGGATTTCTTTAATGAGACACGGCCGTGTGAGTCGGGGTTAGACCGTGTTCTAGATGATTAACTTGGCACGGCCATGTGGGTCCAAGTCCAGGCCGTGTCGATTTCCTCTTTGGTACGTTTTGAGCCCGTTTCTCGTTCTTTTTATCCTTGGGTGCTTTCCTGAGTATAAGACATGAAAAGAAAGGATTAAGAGCATCTTTTTACATAAATCAAGGGATAATTCATCCAAAAGCATACTAAATGTGGGCCTAGAATATGTTACTATTTTGATTTATCAAATAGCCATGTGATATGGCTAGATAATAAACATGATATGAATGAGTAGTTCATGCTAAATGATGCATAGTTTGGTATGGTTTGTTGGCTAATGTTTGAGCTAATGAGATAGTCCAATTTGTGATAAGGTCTATGATGCAAAAAAATTGGCATATTGTTGATGATGGATTGACAGATTAAGTTGGTAAGTTCTTGGATGGTTTATACTTAGAAATGCTAGTGATTAGATTGAGCTAAATAGCATATGTTTGATATGTTCATGTATGGTTAGAAAAGATGGATATTTTAGTATGTTTTGGGTACTTTTGATGCTTGGAATGATGCTTATTTATGTTTATAGGTATAGCCTAAGGTGTGGGTGGCAAATTGGCCTTGTAAATGGCCTATATTTTCCCACACGGTTGAGCACACGGCCGTGTGGCTCAGCCGTGTCTTTCGTGGTTGTATTTCAAAACAAGTCAGACTCGATAACGGGCTGGACACACGGGCGTGTGATTGGCCGTGTGATGCAAGTCAAGCTCGACCACGGGTGAGGCACACGGGCGTGTCTCAGGCCGTGTGGACAAGTCAGTATGTATGCCCTATTTTGACACGGCTCGGGCACATGGGCGTGTCTGAGGCCGTGTGAGGCACACGGCCTGCCCACACGGGCGTGTGACCTCTATAACTTTGAAAAATGTTTGATTTTCTGAAAAAATTTGTATGATCCCGGTTTAGTCCCGACCTCTTTCTAATGCATGATTAAGGTCTCGTAGACCTCATTAAGGGACTATATGCTTGTATTCTGCTATGATTTAATGATGTTAAACTTTATGATGTGAAATGTTAGTAAAAGTTTTCGATTGTCCTGTAATGCTTCTTAACCCTAGACCGATAATGGTTACGGGTTAGGGGTGTTACATTTGATTGGTATCAGAGCTACGGTTTAGTCAATTCTAGGACTAACGTATCGCATGAAAGTCTAGCTATACATGCCATATAAAAGAATTATGATATTGTGATGAATCCTGACGTATAAAACGTGTTTTTTGTATAGTAGTGGACCCCGAAAGAGCTGTAGCTGACGATGTCGAAAGCAATGCACCTGCTCCCCGCTCAAGAGACAGCGCCATCTGATTTGAGACTGGCTACTAGCGGTCAGGAAGGTGAGGCTAAACAAGCCTTCTTCCAAATGATGAATGAGTGGTTCACTCAATACGTTAGAACAAATTCGGCTATTTCACAACCTCCACCCCTGCCCAATCCTCCTCAAACTTCTGTTGTACCTCCGGTTATGAATATGAATCTGTTAAATAAGCCTCTGGTCGATAAAATCCCTAAATATGGGGCCGTGGAGTTCAAGGCCACTAGTGATGATGATGCTGAGATCTGAAGCTAGGGTGCCTGCCAGAGCGTACGCCATTCGAGCTCGTGAGGAAGCTTCGTCTCCAGATGTTATTACGGGTACAATTACTCTTTATGATACTTCTATGATTACATTGATAGATCCAGGGTCGACTCATTCGTATGTATTCATGAACTTAGTATCCAGTAAGACTTTGCCTGTAGAGTCTACTGAATTTATTATTAGAGTATCGAATCCCTTAGGTAAAAGTGTCTTGGTTGACAAGGTATGCAAGAACTGCTCGTTAATGTTTTGGGATATTTGTTTTCTGGCTGATCTGATGCTATTACCATTTGATGAGTTTGATATAATTCTGGGTATGGATTGGTTAACATTGCATGATGCTGTTGTGAACTGCAAATGAAAGACCATTGATTTGAGATGTCAGAATGATGAAATAGTTCAGATTGAATCTAATTATTTGAATGGACTACCGGCTGTGATATCAGTGTTGAAAGCTCAGAGTTATGTGAAAAAGGGTTGCGAAGACTATTTTGCCTATGTGATTAATTCGAGAGCGACTGAAAAGAAAGTTGAATCTGTGTCGGTTGTTTGTGAATTCCCTAACGTGTTCCCTGAAGAATTACCGGGACTACCTCTGGAACGAGAAGTGGAGTTTGGTATTGATTTAGTACCGGGTACAACTCCTATTTCGATAGCTCTGTATAGAATGGCACCAACAGAATTGAAAGAGTTGAAGTCTCAGTTGCAAGAGTTGACCGACAGAGGGTTTGCACGATGAGTTTCTCACCTTGGGGTGCTCCAGTTCTATTTGTGAAAAAGAAAGATGGCACGATGAGAATGTGCATTGATTATCGTCAGTTGAACAAAGTGACAATAAAGAACAAATATCCTCTGCCTAGAATTGATGATTTGTTTGATCAGCTGAAAGGAGCCACTGTGTTTTCAAAGATAGATCTGAGATCAGGGTATTATCAGTTACGAGTGAAAGATTCAGACATTCTGAAAACTGCTTTCAAAACGAGGTACGGACATTATGAGTTCTTAGTTATGCCTTTCGGACTAACGAATGCTCCTGTTGTTTTTATGGATCTTATGAACAGAATTTTTAGACCGTATTTGGATCGATTTGTTGTTGTATTCATTGATGACATTTTGATTTATTCGCGTGACGAAAATGAGCATGCTAAACATCTGAGAATTTTGCTACAAATTCTGCGAGATAAGCAATTGTATGCTAAGTACAGTAAATGTGAGTTCTGGTTGCGAGAAGTTAGTTTTCTGGGGCATATTGTGTCAGCATCTGGTATTCGAGTTGATCCGAGCAAGATTTTAGCTATTTTGGAGTGGAAGCCTCCGAAAAATGTATCTGAAGTTCGTAGCTTCCTGGGACTTGCTGGTTATTATCGAATATTTGTAAAAGGCTTTTTGATGATTGCAACTCCTATGAAGAGATTACTTTAGAAAGATGTGAAGTTTGAATGGTCCGATAAATGTCAGAAAAGCTTTGATCAGTTGAAATCCCTTTTGACTGAAGCTATAATTTTAATACAGCCAGAATCGGGTAAAGAGTTCGTGATTTATAGTGATGCTTCATTGAATGGTCTGGGATGTGTTTTGATGCAGGAAGGAAAAGTCATAGCTTATGCCTCGAGACAATTGAAACCGCATGAAAAGAATTATCCGACACATGACTTAGAGTTAGCTACGATTGTGTTTGCTTTAAAGATTTGGCGTCACTATCTTTTTGGTGAAAAATGCCATGTGTTTTCGGATCATAAAAGTTTGAAATACTTGATGACTCAGAAAGATTTGAACCTGCGACAAAGAAGATGGTTAGAACTGTTGAAAGACTACGAGCTTGTGATAGATTATCATCCGGGTAAAGCAAATGTTGTTGCTGATGCATTGAGTCAGAAATCACTATTTGCATTACGAGCGATGAATGCTCATTTAGACTTGTCTGATGATGGTTCATTTTTAGCTGAGTTGAAAGTGAACCCTTTGTTCTTACAACAAATATGTGATGCTCATAAAATTGAAAATGAATTGTCAGCGAAACGAGCTCAATGTGATTTGAACTCTGATTCTGAATTTCGAGTTGATGTTGATGATTGTTTGAGATTTTGAGATCGGATTTGTGTTCCGAGGAATCCAAATTTAATTTAGTCGATATTGGAAGAAGCACATAATAGTCGCTTATCTGTTCATCCGAGAAGTACAAAGATGTATCATGATTTGAAGCAACATTATTGATGGTCTGGTATGAAACGATACATCTTTGACTTTGTTTCGAAATGTTTAGTCTATCAGCAAGTTAAAGCTGAACATCAAGTGCCATCTGGTTTATTACAATCGATAATGATTCCTGAGTGGAAATGGGATAGAGTAATGATGGATTTCGTTTCAGGGTTGCCTTTGACTCCGAGAAAGAGAGATGCAATTTGGGTTGTAGTTGACAGATTGATGAAATCAGCCCATTTCATTCTGGTACGATCTGATTTCTCACTTGATAAACTAGCAAAGCTTTATATTTCCGATATTGTGAGATTGCACGGGGTGCCACTACCTATTGTGTCTGACAGAGATTCGAGATTTACTTCATGATTCTGGAAGAAACTGCAAGAAGCCTTAGGTACTAAATTGCATTTTAGTACAGCTTTTCACCCACAGACGGATGGTCAATCCGAGCAGATTATTCAGATTCTCGAGGATATGTTAAGAAGTTGTATTCTTGAGTTTAATGGTACGTGGGAACAATATTTGCCATTGATTGAGTTTGCGTACAATAATAATTTTCAGTCGAGCATCAAAATGGCACCTTATGAGGCTTTGTATGGACGCAAATTTCGTACACCTTTGTATTGGACTGAGCTAAGTGAAAATAAGATACACGGGGTCAACTTGATTAAAGAAATTAAACAGAAAGTGAAAGTGATTCGTGATAGTCTGAAAGCCGCGTCAGATCGTTAGAAATCGTATGCAAACTTGAAACGAAAAGATATCGAATTTGAGATCGACAATAAAGTGTTCTTGAAATTGTCTCTGTGGAAGAAATACTTCGTTTTGGCAGAAAAGGCAAATTGAGTCCGAGGTTTATCGGGCCGTATGAAATTATTAAGCGTATTGGACCTATTGCATACAGATTGTTGTTGCCACCGGAACTGGAAAGAATTCACAATGTGTTTCACGTGTGGAAAGAATTCACTTTGAGAAAATTATTGAAAGGCTTACAGTAATAAAGGTGAAGAACTAACAGAGGAAAGTGACAAAGACAAGAACTATGGATAACTTTGAAGGAAAAATTAATTATCTAAGTTCAGATAGTGAGAGAAAAGATCAAAGTGATGTGGTTGAAAAGATTTACCACATGAGTAAATTGAGCGGGAATCAGAAAAGTAATAACAAGATTATTAAAAAAATTGCATGAAAGAAGAAGGCTCTACTTTCAAATTATTTTTACTCTGACAAAAAGAACATGTAACAAAAGAAAATAAATAGTTAAATAAACTTATTAGGTAACAAGTAAAAATAAAATAAATAAATAAAAATTTCTGCAAAAGAACATTTATTAAGTTTTTCGAAGGGAAGTAAATTTTTTTTTGTCGCGCATTATAGGAGCTCCAAAATAATGTTTCAGGCATTGACCATTAACTTTGAAAGTGGATCCTATTTTTCATCTTTAACGTCGACAACTCCATGAGGGTATATACACTCGACTTCGAATGGTCCAGACCATCTCGACTTTAATTTGTCAGGAAATAGTTTAAGTCTAGAATTGAAAAGCAAGACTTGTTGTCTAGGTACAAATTGCCATGGCAGTTTTATGTTTAACCCTATATCTGTTAGAGCGTTGGCAACTAATCTACAGTTAAAATGTGAGCCTTCATCATTAATTAAAGCACGAGGGGTACAAAAACTGGTAAAAATATTTGTATGCAAGAATCTCAGAACTGATTTGGCATCATTTGTAGGTAAAGCTACAGCTTCAACCCATTCGGAGACATAATCTACAGTGACAAGCATATAGATTTTTTTTCCCCAGGATGGTTAAAACGGACCCATGAAATCAATTCCCCAAACATCAAATAATTCCACCTCTAAAATATTTTACAGCGGCATCTTATGTCTTCTTGATAAGTTACCAGCTCTTTGACAGTGATCGCAGTTTTTACAGAACTCATTAGCATCTGTAAACATATTGGGCTAATAAAAACTAGATTGGAGAACCTTTGCAGTAGTTCTCATGCTTCCAAAATGTCCACCATAAGGTGCAGAATGACAGTGATGAAGGATACTTTGAAATTCATCATCTAGAATACATATTCAAATTACTTG
Organism: Gossypium sturtianum; assembly: GCA_025698515.1. NCBI lineage: Eukaryota > Viridiplantae > Streptophyta > Magnoliopsida > Malvales > Malvaceae > Gossypium > Gossypium sturtianum. The sequence continues at coordinate 97,980,385 of CM046952.1, forward strand.
ATCTGCATATTGCTTGAATAGAAATGGCTTGTCCCAGTAATATTGCTTGACATCATGAAGGAATTTCCTTTGCCTTTTACGATTGAGCGCAGGTGGCAGCAACCCACTAACTAGAAAGTTAACAATACCAGTATACCATGGCAATGCCATAGCCAACAATATCTGCTTGTCAGGGAATTTGTCTTAAATCATTTGACTCTCACCATACTCATTCCCTACTTCCAGTAGTGACAAGTGATCAGCCACTTGATTTTCAGTGTCTTTCCTATCTTTGATTTCCAAATCAAATTCCTGCAGTAGCAATATCCATCTAATGAGTCTAGGTTTGGCCCTTTTTTTCATCACCAAGTATTTGATGGCAGAATGGTCTGTATAAACTGTGACTTTGGTGCCCACTAAATAAGCTCTGAATTTTTCAAAGGAAAACACCACTACTAACAATGTTTTCTCCATGGTGGTATAGTTGAGCTTTGAATCTGTTAGCGTGTGACTAGCATAATATATAGCATGAAACATCTTGGATTTTCTTTACCCTAGCACTACTCCAACAGCAAAGTTACTTGCATCTCACATTAGTTCAAATGGTAGAGTCCAATCTGGTGCAATGACTATAGGTGTTGTAGTTAATCGTTCCTTTAACTCTTTGAATGCCTTTGGGCATAACTCATCAAAATCAAAATGGTCTGTTTTTCTCCAACATTTGACATAGAGGCTTTGATATCTTAGAAAAATCCTTGATGAAGCGCTGGTAAAATCCAGCATGCCCAAGGAAGCTTCTGATTCCTTTCACTGATATGGGTTGTGGCAACTTTTCAATGACTTCTATTTTTGCTTTGCCGGCAGCAATTCCTTGCTAAGAAATTTTGTGGCCTAAAATAATGCCTTCACAAACCATGAAGTGGCATTTTTCCCAATTCAACACCAGATTTCTTTCTTGACATCGAAAAAGTACTAACTCCAAATTTTTTAAGCAATCATCGAAAGTGTTACCAAACACTGTGAAATCATCCATGAATACTTCAAGGAGTTTCTCCACCATGTTGGAAAATATTGTCATCATGCAACGCTGGAATGTTGCCGGGGCATTACATCACCCAAATGGCATTCTTCTGAAAGAAAATGTTCTATAAGGACATGTGAATGTAGTTTGTTCTTGATCAGTAGGAGATATGGAAATTTGGTTGTACCCTGAGTAGCTATCTAAAACATAGTAAAAGGCTTTCCCTACTAGTCTGTCCAGCATCTGATCTATAAAAGGCAAAAGGAAATGGTCCTTCTTTGTTGCTTTCTTGAGCTTTTGATAATCCATACAAACTCTTCAACCTATGATAGTATGTGTGGGAATGAGTTCATTGTTATCATTACTGAATACTACGACTCCTCTTTTCATGCGTACACACTGAACAGGGCTCACCCAAGAGCTATCCAACCATTTTATAATCTCCTTCTTAACTACTTCCTTCATGATAGGATTCAGTCTCCTTTGATGTTCAATAGATTTGCCATGGCAATATTCAAGTATTATTTTGTGCATGTAGATTGAGGGGTTAATTCCTTGGATATCCGCAATTGACCATCCTAAGCTTTCTTGGATTTCTTTAAGACCTCCAATAATTGCAAATCCTAGTCTGTTGTAAGCTTGGTAGAAATAACTACAGGCAGTACATTGTTTTCTCCCAAATAAGCGTACTTCAAATGCACTGGTAATGGCTTCAAATCCAGCACCAGTGGATCTTCTATTGATGAGTGAGGAGGGTTGAAAGAGTGACTTGATAAATCTAATGATTTAAAGCTCCTTCTGCATCCATTTTCAAATTGCTGAGTTTCCATCTATTCTTCAGATTCTTCAGTTAAATTGTTTCATTTAATTTGTAGACTTTGCATCAAAATTATTGTGCATATGTCCTGCAAATTCTTCCTCACTTACAACGTCAACATATTCAATAGCCTGGCATTCTTCATCTGGGTCTGCACACTTCATTAATTCTCATGATTAACTCACCTTTCTATACATCAATCAATGTTCTACCAGTTGCTAAGGAAGTTCGTCCAAGTATTATAAGTACCTCTTTATCTACTTCACATTCCAAAATAATAAAATCTTCTGGAAAGATGAACTTGTCGACTCTTACCAGTACATCTTCAATTTTCCCTTCTGGATGGACATATGATCTATCAGCTAGTTGTAGTGTGACTGTAGTAGGTCTTGCCTTTCCTATCCAAAGTTTCCTGAAAATAGACATAGGCATTAGATTGATACCTGCACCTAAATCACATAATGTTTTACCTACATAATGGTTTCCAATCAAACAGGGTATAGTGAAACTCCCTAGATCTTTTAATTTTGGTGGCAGTTTGTTCTTCAGCATTGCTGTGTGCCCTTCAATAAGCGCAACAGTTTCAAACTCCCCTAACCTTATCTTCTTGGTTAGGATATCTTTCATGAATTTCACATAGTTAGGCATTTGTTCTAATGCTTCCACCAAAGGTATATTGATGTGTAATTGCTTCAAGACCTCCAGAAATTTCCTGACTTGAGCGTCTTGTTTCGACTTTTGGAAATGCTGGGGAAATGGTGGTGGTGGCCTTCCTTCCATTTTTTGAGGGTGCCTTTCCATGGCATTTGTATTGGCTCGGCAAGATGAATTTGATTTTTTATGCTTTTGTCTACTCCCGTCTTTTATAGTTTGTTCCACTTTTGGTTCGAAAGTTATGCTTCCAGGAACTTCAGAACTTTCCTCAAACAAGGCATCATTCACAACTCCTGGCAGTTGAGTGCCACTCCGGCGTGTTATGGCTTTACATTGTTATTTTCCTTAAGATCTAGAACTTTCTGTGTCACTAGGCAATGCTCATTGTTGTTCGGAGCTTAATGCAGTGGCAATTTGTCCCACGTGATTTTCCAAAGCTATTAAAGAAGCTGCCTGACTCTCACTAATTGCATCATTCTTCGCCATATACTCTTTTAATAAAGCTTTCATAGCTGATGTTGAAGATGATGAACTTTGTTTCACATTTTGCCGCGGTATTGGTTGATTGTTTCTAGGTGGAACATGTAACAGCCCGTTTTTCAGTGGTGTCGGAAATAGTGGTTTTGGGGCCACCAAATTTGACAAGTTTGTAAATATTATTATTTAATATTTACGAGTCAAATATGGTTTTAAAAAGATTTTCGATTTTATAATTTATGTTATATAAGCGATTTATAAAGTTCAAGTAATAAGACCTTAAGGTCAAGTGGTTTTAGAAAATGAGGTATCGGGACCTCGTTTCTATAAACCAAGCCATAAATATTTTTATAAATATTTACAAGATGTCATTAAGGTGGTGGTATTAAATTTTCGTTGAAAAAATTTAATGTTTCGATAGTTAATTAAGCGAAAAGGACTAAATTGTAAAAGTTGAAAAAGTCAATCGCTATTAGTTTAAATGTGTTAATTGATTAAAGAATCATAATTGGATGGCCTTAATGGGTAAACTACCCATTCTTAAGATGGTGGACGGTTTAAGTTTTAACTTCCTTTAATTTTATATATGTTTTATACATTGTTTTTAATATTAAAATAATATAATAATATTAAAATAATAAAACATAAAGTTTTCTTCTTCATTTTAGTTTTGTTCATCGAATTCACCATGGAAATGCTTCAAGGTTCAGCTATGGCTTTACCTTTGCATGATCAAGATTGAGTGAAAAATTGAGGAGAATGGAAAATTACCAAAATGCCCCTGAACTTTGTCATTTCTGCAATTTAGCCAGGTAAGTTCCTAACTTGGTTTGTTCAATTAATTACTATTTTGATAAATTATTATCTATTTGTGTATATATGTGAATCAAATTTGTCAGCTTGAAGGAAACGAATAAGATCCTGATTGAAAGACACTATGGCAGCACAACATAAAAATGTACAAGACCATGGTTGGACCATGGCAATGTTTACATAAGACCATAGCAAGGCTATGGAAGTTTTTCAGACGTAAGACCATGGTTGGACTATGGCAGTGTATATATATATATGTAAGACCATAGCTGGGCTATGGCATTCTAATGATAAGACAATAATCGGGTTATGGCACTATGAGCATAAGACCATGCCAAGGCCATGGCAATACACATGTAAGACCATAGTTGGACTATGGCACAATATGAAAGGTGTACCGGGGTTTCAATTGTCTTTACAGTGTTCATCGAATATGAAAAGGGATGGTTTCAACCATCGTTTCGCACACTTGTGTGAGCTCCGGTAAGGGTTCTGATTGACTTCACTATGAAAAATATGGAAAGCTATGATGTACAAATGATCAAAGTATGAATATTCATGATTATGAAAGGTATGGTTTAAGTGATGTTATGTTTATGTACCATATCTTACCATGTGATGATATTTCTAAGTTATGTGTTTAGTCACTAGCTTGTGACTATGGTAAATGTTATGTTTATGTCTTTTTTGTTATGCAAATGAAATGGTAAGTGTTAAATATGAACCAAGACATGTGTGTATGAAACTTATTGAAATGGTGATACATGGAAAACATGATATGTTATGAAGGACGATAAATCCAATTGGACCATGCTCAAGTATAATGGTTATCTATGTTAAGTTCACATGAATTATATTTAATTATGCTAACATGTGTTGTTATTGGTGCTTGGGCTTGTGCCAAGTTTATGATTGAATTATATCATGTTTAATCTTAATGAAATGGTAAGTGCTAAATTGGTAACGTGCTTATGTCCATGAAAAGGTGAAATAAATCAAAGTATGTAATTTCTTATGCAATGGTTGATTATGTAGTTCATTCCACACGAGCTATGTTTAAATGCGCTAGTTTGTAGTCATGGTTGATATTATGCGTATATCTTGTGTGTTATGTATATAAAATGGGTAAGGAAAGGTAATGAAATGGTAAATTCATAGTTGAAATGAAATTTGATGAAAAGGGAGTAATGAATTTGAATGATGAACTATATGTGAGAAGTTTACGTATGCTATGAATGAATATACCTATATCATGGATAAATACACTAAGTCAGGAATTGACAATGTAGTTTAGGCTTATGATAAACATTGGGAATGGAATGAAAAGAAAGTAGAATGAAAAGTGTATAATCTTATTAAAAATTTGATGATTAGCTATTAAGTCCCATAAAATCCTACCATATTATGAATGATAAATGTACGTGACATTAATGAACTTACTCATTTGTGGGTTTATGATCATATCGATTTATGAATTTTATGGCATAGGCATAGATTTATGTTTATTCTATAAATTTTATTATTGAAATGGAATATTATGCTTAAAGTTTATATGAACTTACTAAGCATACATTGCCTACGTAGTTATTTCCTTTACTTTACAGATTATCAGAAGCTCGATCAGGTTGGAAGCTGGTAGGAGATCCATCACATTATCCATCGATTTCATCGGTAGATTTTTATGCTTTGGTTGCGGTTATAATGGCATGTATAGGTTCTTTGTGCTTGATGATATGGCCATTATGTTTGGCAGTTAAATATGGTTTATGATTTATGACATTTTGGTATTTTTGGGCTTGATGGCTAATGTTGAAATGGTTTAGTAATGATATGTTTTGAACGGCCAAATTGGTATGCTTGTGTGTGATATTGGCATGAAATGTTCCTTTGAATTTGTGAAACTTATGTTATTTTGATGCATTGATGGTTGGTGTGCTTTTGGCACTTTGATGCTTAATGGTTGGTGTTTATATTATCAAATTGATGCATGGTTTTATGGTCAAAGTGGTATGTGTTGGCATGTTAGCAAAGTGATCATTTAAGGCATGTTTTGGTATGTATATATATTGGATGTTGGAACCATTTGGTAATGGCTAGTTTTTTTGTCATTTATATGGTTTTGATACATGAGAGAAGTGGTCCAAATGGAAATGTTAATTTGCTATGGCATGAACCTAATATGGTAAGGTTGGTATGTGTCAATTGTGGTATGTTTTGGTATGGAAACAAGTCAATTGATAAATGGTTAAATATGCGCAAGTTTAGGTTTGTTTAGTGTATGTGTTTGAAGTGTCTTTATGGCATATTGGTTGTATGAACACATACGATAATGATCTAGTTTTATTATACATGTTTTAAGTACATTTTGAATGCTTGAATATTGGTGCAAATTGCTTGTGTGTGTAAGCTTGTTTTGGGTGAGATAATTGGCTTGAAAATGGCCTATTTCTCATCCACACAGCCTAAGACATGGGCGTGTGTCTCAGCCGTGTGTGACAAACAGCCACGTGACACGACCGTGTGTCCCCTGTAGTTTTTAAAAGGTTACCGTTCGAGAGCTACACGGCCTGGCACACGGGCATGTGGCTTGGCCGTGTGGACCAAATCAGAGAGATACACGAGCACAGACACGAGCTGGGACATGACCATGTGTCCCTGTAACACTCCTAACCCGTAACTGTTGCCGGAGTAGGGTTAAGAGGCATTACAAATCATTTCCGAACATTCCATATCATTTTCAACACAAAGTCAATCAACAAAATAAATCACAATCATATAGTCCCTTATATAGGTCAATGAGACCTTAAACATGTGTTAGAAAGGGGTCGGGAATAAATCGAACACATACGAAAATTTATGAAATTTAAACATTTTTCTAAGTTACAGAGGTCACACGCCCGTGTGGGTAGGCCGTGTTCCTCACACGGCCTTGGACACACCCGTGTGTCCAAGCCATGGCAAAACAGGGCATACATACTGACTTGACCACACGGCCTGAGACATGCCCGTGTGCCTCACCCGTGGTCGAGCCTGACTTGCATCACACGGCCAGTCACACGCCCGTGTGTCTAGCCCGTGGTCAAACCTGACTTGTTTTGAAATGCAACCACGAAGGACACGGTTGAGCCACACGCCCGTGTGCTCAACCGTGTGGGCAATTATAGGCCATTTACAAGGCCAAATTGCCATCCACACTTTGAAATCACCTACAAGCTTCAACTCTCATGCATTTATACCTTAATTGGCAACCAAATCATACCAGTATATGCATCATTTAATCATCATCTATATCATCTATTTTCACACTCAATATCATCTTAAATAAATCCATCTAAAATACCAATTTCATATCCTAAATCATACAAAACAAGCATCATATAATTCATATTATAATTCCACATTTAAACCACATTTCTCATCAACCAAATTAAGCATGAAACATATCATATTCATCACTCACTACTTCATACCACATTCATCATTTACATAGCTCACACATAATAACCAAAATCATCTAACTTCCAAGCCATGTCACATGGAAAGATCCAGCATCTCAAAATACACCATATCTACTAGCCTATACATGCCATATACCAAATATGTACATCTTTCAAAAGTACCAAAATAGATAGCCGATAGTGTGATTGAGTCACTGACGATCCCCAAATCCGAGCTAGCTTTACTGACACTGTAAAATAGAGAAACACATCACACAGTAAGCTTTAGAGCTTAGTAAGTTCATAACATAATACATTCAATTTAATAATTCAAATACAATATACAAAGTTAATCCATCACATAGATCAACTGTCAAATATTCACACCATATCATCCATAGCTAATATACTCACTCCACCATTCTTATTTCCATACATAATTCTATCAACCACAAAGGTTCAACACATACCTTAGCCAACACATAGTTATTCACCAACCATGCTACTCAATGCTAGATATTACATTTCGATCAGCCTTTGTTATTCGTTTGATTCAATCGCACACTTAGTGCCAATTTCGTAGCCAAAGCATAACTGTCATCGCACACTTAGTGCCTGTACTTTAAACCGAACTTATCTCGGTATTGCACACATAGTGCCAAATAGGGGTGAGCAAAATCTGACTCGATTCAAAAAATTTGATAAAAATTTTAAATTTTGAATTAAATAGTTTGAGTTATTCGAGTTATTCGGATCAACTCGAAAAAAATTCAAATTTTTCGGTTTAACTCGGATATGAATTACACAATTCGAGTTATCCGAAAATCCGAATAAAAAATGACAAAACTACATCGTTTTGATAAATTTTAATTTTTAAATTTAATTTTTTTTTATCAGCCTTAAGCCCTTAACTTAAGCTTAGATTCTTTCTGTCGCTCCAAATTCCCACCCCTCCCCCCTAATTTTTCCTTTCTTCTTTACTCAAATATTTTAATTCCTTCCAGTTCCCCGCACCTTTCGTCCCCCCTTCCATTTGTTTAATGTTTGCTGATTTCTTGCTTTGTCCCACGAGGCCACGACTATGGTTCCACTGTCCACAGGCCACAACCAAGGTTCCACAGGCCACAACCACCATCAGTTGTTTAAGGTGAGATTGTATATATATATTTTTTTGGTTTTGTGCATGTGACTATGTGAGTGAGTGAGTGAGTGTTTTTACTTTTTAGTTTTCACCTTTATATTCCAAAAACAATTATTGTTCTCTTTTTGATGCTTCTTTTTGCTCCTTACGGCAAGAAATAGCAAATAAAAAATCGAAAAAGTACATAGCTATTCCAGCTAAAATACTTGGAATAATTCTACCACTTCTACTAGGAGTAGCCTTTTTAGTGCTAGTTGAACGTAAAGTAATGGCTTTTGTGCAACGTCGAAAGTAATGACCCTTAAATCGAAGTAATAGGCTAATGCTGCAGCCTATGCTAACTCACTTTTAATGTTTGTTTTTTTTTTTTTTGAAATCTTAAGCTTTTCTTTGTAAAGCTTCAAGAGATCGGGTGCTTTGTTTACGAAACAGTCAACAAAAATCCTAATGAACACCTTTTCCAATGTGTGAAACAATACAGACAATTTTAGGTCATTAACCAAACATTGTGATAACAATTCTCGAGCAAACAAAGCCCTTAGGACAATATTCTTCCTAAAGCTCTGCCTTAAAATATTTGGTTGTTTGGCAATAAGAGTCGAACTGTACCCTATTTTGTTCACGAGAAAATCCATTACAGCCAGTAGTGCTAACCTTTGAATTTGATTATCAATGCTAGAGGGAATCCCAACTGAGTTAACTCATCACACATTTAACAATTGTTTGATTTAAGGGTCTGTTTTTACTAATCAAAGTTTCCATGTTTTTGTTTTTCTTTCTCATTATTCCAGGTTAATTAAATTAACCATTATTAGCAAGTTTAGTTTCATTTAAGTCATGCATATATATACCATTATTAGCAAGTTTAGCTTCATTAAGTCATGCGCATATATATATATCAATACATATATATACAGTTTTACTTCATTTAAGGCATGCGCATATATATATTAATGCATATATTATATATATTTCGTTTAGCTTCATTTAAGTCCTGCATATTATATATATATATATATATATATATATATATTATAAAAACCAATTCAAATTAAATTAATCAACTCTTTAAATAAATTAATTTTGCAAAAGCAAAAAGAAACAGACCTTTAACTTGTTGATGCCTAATAATGTTATGTTTATTACATTTATTTAAACAATATGTGACAAACGTGATGGAATTTTAGTTCATTCAATTTCTATTCCTAAACATGTGGAGAGAATTATTTTTAGGCTAAAATAAGTTGTTTCTATCCATTATAAATATTAGTTGAAATAATTCGAAATCTCACTTTAATCTCCCAAAAGAAGTTTTATGGACTAATGGCTTCTTTCATCTTTGACTATTGATTTATTTTATATCATTTATTGTAAACTTTATTTCTTTTTATTATTATTTATGTGAACCACAACTCTTCAAATAAGAGTTTTAAAATTTTGGCTTTTTATTCTCATTTTTTTAAAAACTTTTGGTACGTTTGCTCAATTATATGTTTCGTTAATATATTCGATAAGTTAAATTAGTATATTTTATAAGTAAGTTACTCTATTGTTTTTGTTTTGAGTTAATTTTGAACGCTTTAATTTGAATTGTTGATAGTTATTTGTGTGGAACATATCTATTAGTATAAAACTTTGATGGAATTATGACCTTTGACTATTTTGTAATTTTAATTGATTATATTTATTTTTGTAGATGAATGACTCAATATCATCCCAAAAGTCCCAAAGCAAAAAAGCATTACAAGAAGCTACACCTACTTCTCCTACTAAAGTTGTTCGCATAACAAAGAAGGGAAATACTCAAAGAAAGACCAAACTAAGGGCACCTTGTTGGCAACATTTCAGCAAATACTCAACAGAAGATGGGGAGAATAGGGCAAAGTGTAATTATTGCGATGCCACTTACACAATGGAAATTGGGGATTCTACCACCAATCTAAATAACCATTTGAAGACTTGCTCAAGAAAACCCCGAGGTAATACCTCTGATCTTAAGCAAGCAAAACTTGCATTTACAAAATCTAGCCAAGAAAATGTAGATTTGTCAACTTGGGTGTTTAATCAAGATGATATTAAAAATGCATTGATTAATATGATCATTGTGGATGAATTGCCTTTTAAATTTGTGGAAGGGGAGGGTTTTAATTTCTTTATTTCTATAGCATGCCCAAGGTTTCATCTTCCATCTCGTTGGACACTTAGAAAAGGTTGTCTTGATTTGTTTAATTCCATGAAGAATACATTAAAGAAATCTTTTTAAAAAGACACAAGTAGAATTTGTTTGACGATAGACACTTGGACGTCATTGCAAAGGATATCCTACATGGTTCTAACAGCTCATTGGATAGATGATGAGTGGAAGTTACAAAAGAGAATTATAAACTTTTGCCCAATTTCTGCTCATAAAGGTGAGAGCATTGGTCAAGCCCTTGAGAAATGTCTTCGGGATTGGGGGATTGAGAAGGTCTTTACAATTACTGTTGATAACGCATCTTCTAACAATGTTGCTGTTGATTATTTGAGAAAGAAGTTGGTTCATCGAAAAGCTTGTGTTGCAAATGGTAAATATATACATATGAGATTTGCGGCACACATTATTAACCTCATTGTTCAAGAAGGGGTTAAGGACGCTTCTATATCTGTGGATCGAGTTAGAGGAGCTGTGAGATATATTAGAGCATCACCATCAAGGTTATCTAAATTCAACCATCGGGCAAAAGAAGAAATGGTAGGTACTAAGGTTCATTTATGTCTAGATGTTCCTACTAGATGGAATTCAACTTATATGATGTTAAATGTGGCTGAAAAATATGAATGTGTGTTTGAAGCTTATGTTCATGATGATCAAAATTTTTTTTCTAGACCTTAGTGCTGGATATGGAGTCCCCACATGTGATGATTGGGAAAATGTTCGAAGAGTTACGGGAGCCTTTTCATGAACATACATTGAAGGTGTCTGGATCATTACATGTCACCTCTAATACTTTTTTTGAAGTAGTGACAGATGTGCATTGTCTTCTCGATGGGTGGAAACATTGTGGGGATTTAAACATAATGCCTATGGGTTCAAAAATGAATGATAAGTACAAGAAGTACTAGGGTGATTCAAAAGTGATGAACTTGCTTATTTATCTAGCAGTTATCTTTGACCCACGGCACAAAATTGATTTTCTTGCATTTGGAGTCAACTTGCTTTTTCCTACTATTGCAGATGACATTATAAGGATGGTTAATAGAGAATTGCATTATTTGTTTGATGAATATTCTGCAATTGTTGAGGGAAATCATCACATGAACTTTGAAGTTGAAAGTAATTTTCCTACTAAAGCTCCAAGTTCAAGTGAAAATGAAATAAATCAAGTAAAACCAAATATAGGCTTAGTCATGCAACAATATATGAAGAAAAAGCAACGTGTTGGCTTGGAAAGTAAATCTGAGTTGGATAGATATTTTGGAGAAGATTGTGAAAATGATTCAGATTCATTTGATTTGTTATTGTGGTGGAAAGTTAATAGTCCAAGATTCCCAATTGTTACGCAAATGGCTCGAGATGTGTTATCCGTTCCTATTTCAACCGTTGCATCCGAAAGTGCTTTTAGCACAAGTGGACGTGTTCTAGATAATTTTAGAAGTTCTTTGACTCCTTCTATGGTTGAGGCTTTGGTTTGCACACAAGATTGGCTTCGAAGGTTAAAAGGTCCTATCAACCTTGAGGAGTATGTGGAGGAACTTCAAAATATAGATGATGGTAAGGGACTAACTTTAATCCAAAAGGTTAATTGCTTATTTTATTTATTTTTATAAATATTCTCACAATTTAACTAACATTTTTCTATTTTGATAACATACTTAACTACAACTCACAAAATTGAATGTTTATTTTTAATTTTTAAGATTTTCATAATTTAAGAATACATTTTTATTTTTGTTACAGAATTGTCAGTACTATCTACAGTGTTCGAAGAAGATGAAGCTTGAAGATAGTTTGATTTTAACTTTTTGGAATAGATATTTTGCTAATCCTTATGAAAACTTCAACCTTGCATTTGCTTTGATTTGGTCAAAACAATTGGTTAAACTTTGGATTTTGTTGTGTAGGAAGCTTGAATTTATTTTGTTGAATTCGAGTCCTGGAGCGTCACACCATGACCATATATATCATACTTTTGGTGTATCATTTTGTTATATCATATTTTGTGTAGTAGTGACATGTATCCCTATATCATGCTTTCGGTATATCATTTTGTTATCTTGAATATAAGATAGTTCTTGATGCATAATTATGCACTATGTAAATATAATTATGCGTGTGGTGTAATAGCTTATGTAGTTAACTCAAATTATGGCCACAATGATCATCTTGCAACGTTATATATAGTTATTTTTCATGCCTAAAATAGTTCTTTACATGTAATTATTTAGTAAATTATATTGTTCATGTAGTTAAATAATATTGTACTTCGTTTACTAGCTAAATAATCGGTTCATGTAAATATAATATTGAGTATAAATAATAGGATTCGTTAACTCGACTCAACTCGACTCGAAATTTTTTGACTCGATTCGACTCGATTTGAAAAAATTTCAAATTGAATTCGGTTGCTAAAATAGGATTCGTCAACTCGACTAACTCGAAATTTTTTTACTCGACTCGATCGAATACTCACCCCTAGTGCCAAATCAATAAGCCGAAGCTTCTACTATTTCGCACACATAGTGCTAATCATCTCGGTCTTATTTCCAAATACGCACACTTAGTGCCACCTATCTCGATTCCACACAAAGCATTACTAATCCAAAATCACATAACTATTCATTTCATAGCATTTAAACATAATTTAAGAACACGTATTATATCCGAACTTACCTCGGACGTCGAAATACCGAAACTAGTCGATTAATCGAGTACTTTGTCTTTGCCTCGATCTCGATCCGAATCTCTCCTTTTTTGGTCTATACATATTCAAATTTAACTCATTCAATCACCAATTCATTCAATTTAATCCACACACACATATTTAGGTCATTTTACAAAATAGCCCTCACATTTTCACATTTCGACACTTTAGTCCCTATTTCATAAAATCATCAAATACACAAAATTTCATTTCACCCATGCCTAGCCAAATTTTCCCTATGCCCATACAAGTCCACACATTTCATTTATTTCACATTTTAGTCCTCCAATTTCTCATTTTCATAATTTAGTCCAAATTACTCAATTTCACTAAAAATTCAAAGACAAAATATATTAATCTTTCACCTATCTTTCATATTTCATAATCAACTATCAAAATGCTCAAGCATTCATCAATGGCATATCTCAAAATCACCATCAATTCACAAAATTAAAGCATGGGTTTGATAATATACTAAGCAACGATCACAAAAACGTAAAAATCATCAAAAACCAAGCTCAAAACATACCTTGATTTTGAGCAATTATGGCCGAATACCCCAAAGCCCTATTTCTTTCTTTTTCCTTCAAGTTTCGGTACAAAGAGATGATAAAAATGGCTTTTAATTCCTTTTTATTTTATTTAATCATACATTAATAACCTGTAACGTCCCGAATTTGGGCCTAGAAGTATTGGGCCTATTGGGCTTTGGGCTTTAGATCTCAGAAAATTTTTAAGTGAGTAAGAAAAAGACAATTGGCATGTGGGCTTTGATGGTAATGAATTTGGAGTGTCTAGGGGTGTTGGAGATGTCCTGGGATCAAGTAAAGGCATAGGAAAAATTTTGGTTTTAGCCTAGGGGAACTGTGACTTCAGTTAGTAGGCCTTTTAAGCAGATTAAGAGAAAATGGAACACAAAAGGGCTTGTGGCCCAGTGGCAAGTGGCGTCACTTGGGAGTTATGAGGTGGCGTGTTGTCAGCTGAGGAGGTCCAAGGTTCGAGTAGTGGTAAGGTGTTATTGGAGTGTTTATTTTACAGTATGCACGGCAAGAGTTGTATTGGTTTTGAACTCTTGCCGTGGAGAGTTTGAAGTAAGCAGGTATGTGGATGTGGAGGAAATTTTGGATAAGATTAAGGTGTTATCAGGGAGAAAAGTCAGGAGATGAGGAGAGGGAGGAGTTGGTGCCGAATGGGACTGTGGGGAAAGGAGTGTTCAGCTGGTGGCTATATAAAAAGGGGTGCCGAATTCAATGAAAGGTTCCTTGGGTTCTATTATTTCTTCCTTTTCTCCCCCTCAGCCGAATTCTTTCATTTGCTGAAAATAAAACCCATCATTCTTTTTTTCGAAATTCCTATTAGAGTTGTGTTCTTCTTCTTTCTCTGAAAGCAGAAATCTCTTAAAGCCGAATTTCTTTTTTCCAAATTCTCTCTTAGCCAAACCCTTATATTGTCGAATTGCCAACATCTTCTCTTGCTGAAATTCCTATTTGTGCTGAACCCTTGTTGTTTCCTCCATCACAAACCGATTGTGATCTACTATCAGTCAAGGTTAAAAATCCGAATCTTATTCAGTAGATATTTAAGCTGCAGGATCAAAGGAGAATTTTGGTAAGTGCTTAGTTGAACTTTTTAGTGTGTTTTGTTAAAAGCCAAAGGGCTATCTAACCCATCCTTTTCATTAACTTGTATTAACAAGGGTCAGGCTCCACAATCACAAGCGTGGTAGGTAAGGATCGTTAGCAAGAGGTAAGTGCACTCGTCCCGGTGGTGGTTTAGTAAATGGCTAAATGTAATATCGCTTATAGGGGTAACTTATGTGGATTATGGGTCACTTGATTTTGACGATATATGTTGGGTGCAGATCTGGAGGATAATCGCAAATTGTAGCAAAGGAAGGGCTACTAGAACGTGAGGCACACGGTAAGGGTACGGTGAGGTTTTGGTTTTTATTAGTATGTGTAAAACCTTGGTTAATCGCTAGTAATGTCGATTGTAGGTTCGTGACTAAGGGGTTTACAGCGCGTGTGGTTACCAGGTGTGTACAAACACTACACACACAATATCGACAATGCCGAAAAGCTGAAAAGCCGAAAGTGGCTAAACGGGCCCGGTGGGCCCTGAGGCTAAGTTTGATGAAATTGGTTGGTTTGGTCATACGTATTAAGTTAGTCACGCATGTTACATGATTTGGAATTCTTTTGGGCCTAGTAGGCCATATGAATGAGATTTAGGCCTAATGGGCCGTAAGGATGTAATATGGGCTTTATGGGGGACGTAAACAAGTATGCTAGGGTTTAATGGACTTTAGGCCTAGTTCTGAACAAATTTTAAATCACATAAGACTTAATCTAATAATCAAACATGTCTATGGACAAGTCGATTAGTTAGAGTGTGGTAACCGACATATGCATGTCTAGGATTGGATCTAGTGAGAGCTTGGTACTTAAGCGGTCCTAGTGACCCACCTCCTCTTTTCTGAGATCCTACCTGGTGCATAGTGTTTGTTCACTTTAACCGCGAGGACTTGTTTATGGGCCAAAGTTCATAACTAAAACCCAAGAGGGACCAAATAACCTTATATTTGTAAAATTACTAAAATACCCTTATATTTGTAAAATTACTAAAATACCCTTATATTTGTAAAATTACTAAAATACCCTTATATTTGTAAAATTACTAAAATACCTCTAGATTTGTAAATTACCAAAATACCCCTGTTTTGCAAAAGTACTAAACTACCCCTATTTTGTAAAAGTACCAAAATACCCCTGTCTTGCAAAATTACCAAGATACCCCTATTTTGCCAAATTACCAAAATACCCTCAGTAGGGTAGAATTACTGAAAATACCCACAGGTAGTGAAATGACAAAAATACCCCTATGTGACGAATATGAGTTTATGGATGTTACTCGTGTGTTTGATGCATTCATATGATATTCTGCTTAGGATGCATATGGGTGGGAATTATGGTACGGAGGAAGATTTGGGGATCGCATAGTCGTATGGCCATGGATCCACCGGAGGCTTTAAGCCCATTATATGATTAGCAGCTTTGCTGCAACGTTCGGTAGTACCGCAACCGGGCTACCTTTGGTGTGTAGAGGATGGGTGGGTTGATTTAGAAATCCCCACAGGTGTGTAATGGTTGGAAGGGAAATGGTGTGTGTAGCGGATGGATTATTAGGATGGGTTTTGCATTATCTTGTTTGTATATGATACGATATGATATTATTTGAGGTCATTGTGGGCTAAGGCCCAAGACCACCTATTTTGACAGGGCTTAGGCCCAATGTGAATATTTGTTTATGATTTGATTGCCAAGGGTTGTACACACTGAGTTTCGAAACTCACACCCTTTTTTTATGTTTCAGGTGATCCTGAATAGGCGGCTCGGCGTGGGAGAGGACTCGGAGATGGCCACACTACAAGCTGATAAAATGTTTTTAATTTGTTCAAATGAATTTATTTTAAATACTTTGTTTTTCATTGAATTGTAATAAGGCCATGTATCTCCTAATTGACTTTAGGTTTTAGGGTTTATTTTTATTGTTTCAACTATCCAGTTAATAAACTTAAATAAAAATTTTCAAGTTATCATGATTTTTGAAACAACTTAACATTTGAACGTTTTCCTAAAATGTGGGCTTTTCCTCTTAGCTTAACAAGATACGAGGGTTTTGGGCTTTTGGGCCTTAAATTGTTAAATTATAAAATTGTTTTGGAGTATGCCTTTAATGTGACATTCCGGACTCGGGCCTAACTTCTAGGTCGGGTTTGGGGTGTTATATTTAGTGGTATCAGAGCCCGGTTGTAAAGCTCGGGATGTGAAATGGGCCTTAGATTTTGGGTTTTAAAAATTTTTTGGCAGGATTCTTGAAGTGTGGTTTACCGAGCCCTCGACGTCGAGCCAAGTAAGTTTTCTGTACTACATTTGTTTAAATTACGGAACTGTATAGATAATGGGCTACTTAAAAATAGGATTTTAGATACTAAAGCCCGTAGGAAACTTAAGCCTGTAGTGGATTCTCGACCGCGTAATAACTTTAAAAAAAATTGTTACTCACATAAGACATGTGCCCTAAACAAGTGGAACTATGTACTAATTTCATAAATTTTTTAATTCAGAAATATGCAACGATGAGCGCTAGAAGAGGCGCAAGAGGCAGCGACCGAGGCCGTGGAAGTGTTAGGGCTTTGTAAACATTTGAATCAGAATTTGGTACTTATTCTGAGTATGTTTGAGAATGTTTGTGATAGGTGGATGTTTTGGTTATGTATTAAAATTATTAGGGTCAGAGTGCGCAGCGGTAGTGTGGTAGGGTAGTTGATACACGACCATCCTGTTAGTTGGAAATTTCGAAGATGAAATTTCTTTAAAAGGAAAGAATTGTAACGCCCCAAATTTGGGCCTAGAAGTATTGGGCCTATTGCGCTTTGGGCTTTAGATCTCAGAAAATTTTTAAGTGAGCAAGAAAAAGAAATTGGCATGTGGGCTTTGAGGGTAATGAATTTAGAGTGTCTAGGGGTGTTGGAGATGTCCTGGGATCAAGTAAAGGCATAGGAAAAATTTTGGTTTTAGCCCAGGGGAACTGTGACTTTAGTTAGTAGGCCTTTTAAGCAGATTAAGAGAAAATGGGACACAAAGGGGCTTGTGGCCCAGTGGCAAGTGGCATCACTTGAGAGCTATGAGGTGGCTTGTTGTCAGCTGAGGAGGTCCAAGGTTTGAGTAGTGGTAAGGTGTTTTTGGAGTGTTTCTTTTACAGTATGGACGGCCAGAGTAGTATTGGTCTTGAACTCTTACCGTGGAGAGTTTGAAGTAAGCAGGTATGTGGATGTGGAGGAAATTTCGGATAAGATTAAGGTGTTATCAGGGAGAAAAGTTAGGAGATGAGGAGAGGGAGGAGTTGGTGCCGAATGGGACTATGGGGAAATGAGTGTTCAGCTGCTAGCTATATAAAAGGGGGTGCCGAATTCTTTGAAAGGTTCCTTGGGTTCTATTATTTCTTCCTTTTCTCCCCCTCAGCCGAATTCTTTCATTTGCCGAAAATAAAACCCATCATTCTTTTTTTCAAAATTCCTATTAGAGTTGTGTTCTTCTTCTTTCTCTGAAAGCCGAAATCTCCTAAAGCTGAATTTCTTTTTACCGAATTCTCTATTAGCCAAACCCTTCTATTGTCGAATTGCCAACATCTTCTCTTGTCGAAATTCCTATTTGTGTCGAACCCTTGTTGTTTCCTCCATCACAAACCGATTGTGATCTACTATCAGTCAAGGTTAAAAAGCCGAATCTTATTCAGTAGATATTTAAGCCGTAGGATCAAAGGAGAATTTCGGTAAGTGCTTAGTTGAACTTTTTAGTGTGTTTTGTTAAAAGTCGAAGGGCTAGCTAACCCCTCCTTTTCGTTAACTTGTATTAACAAGGGTTAGGCTCCACAATCACAAGCGTGGTAGGTAAGGATCGTTAGCAAGAGGTAAGTGCACTCGTCCCGGTGGTGGTTTAGTAAATGGCCGAATGTAATATGGCTTACAGGGTTGACTTATGTGGATTATGGGTCACTTGATTTTGACGATATATGTTGGGTGCAGATCTGGAGGATAATCGCAAATAGTAGCAAAGGAAGGGCTACTAGAACGTGAGGCACACGATAAGGGTACGGTGAGGTTTCGGTTTTTATTAGTATGTGTAAAACTTTGGTTAATCGCTAGTAATGTCGATTGTAGGTTCGTGACTCAGGGGTTTGCAGCGCGCATGGTTACCAGGTGTGTACAAACACTACACACACGATATCGATAATGCTGAAAATCCAAAAAGCCAAAACTGGCTAAACGGGCCCGGTGGGCCCTGAGGCTAAGTTTGATGAAATTGGTTGGTTTGGTCATACGTATTAAGTTAGTCACGCATGTTACATGATTTGGAATTCTTTTGGCCCTAGTAGGCCATATGAATGAGATTTGGGCCTAATGGGCCGTAAGGATGTAATATGGGCTTTATGGGGGACGTAGATAAGTATGCTAGGGTTTAATGGACTTTAGGCCTAGTTCTGAACAACTCTTAAATCACATAAGACTTAATCTAATAATCAAACATGTCTGTGGACAAGTCGATTAGTTAGAGTGTGGTAACCGACATATGCATGTCTAGGATTGGATCTAGTGAGAGCTTGGTACTTAAGCGGTCCTAGTGACCCACATTCTCTTTTCTGAGATCCTACCTGGTGCATAGTGTTTGTTCACTTTAACTGCGAGGACTTGTTTATGGGCCAAAGTTCATAACTAAAACCCGAGAGGGACCAAATACTCTTATATTTGTAAAATTACTAAAATACCCTTATATTTGTAAAATTACTAAAATACCCCTAGATTTGTAAATTACCAAAATACCCCTATTTTGCAAAAGTACTAAAATACCCCTATTTTGTAAAAGTACCAAAATACCCCTGTCTTGCAAAATTACCAAGATACCCCTATTTTGCCAAATTACCAAAATACCCCTGTAGGGTAGAATTACGAAAATACCCCTGGGTAGTGAAATGACAAAAATACCCCTATGTGACGAATATGAGTTTATGGATGTTACTCGTGTGTTTGATGCATTCATATGATATTCTGCTTAGGATGCATATGGGTGGGAATTATGGTACGGAGGAAGATTTGGGGATCGCATAGTCGTATGGCCATGGATCCACCGGAGGCTTTAAGCCCATTATATGATTAGCAGCTTTGCTGCAACGTTCGGTAGTACCGCAATCGGGCTACCTTTGGTGTGTAGAGGATGGGTGGGTTGATTTAGAAATCCCCACAGGTGTGTAATGGTTGGAAGGGAAATGGTGTGTGTAGCGGATGGATTATTGGGATGGGTTTTGCATTATCTTGTTTGTCTATGATACGATATGATATGATATGAGGTCATTGTGGGCTAAGGCCCAAGACCACCGATTTTGATAGGGCTTAGGCCCAATGTGAATATTTGTTTGTTATTTGATTGCCAAGGGTTGTACACACTGAGTTTCGATACTCACACCCTTTTTTTATGTTTCAGGTGATCCTGAATAGGCGGCTCGGCGTGGGAGAGGACTCGGAGATGGCCACACTACAAGCTGATAAAATGTTTTAAATTTGTTCAAATGAATTTATTTTAAATACTTTGTTTTTCATTGAATTGTAATAAGGCCATGTATCTCCTAATTGACTTTAGATTTTTGGGTTTATTTTTATTGTTTCAACTATCCAGTTAATAAACTTAAATAAAATTTCTCAAGATATCATGATTTTCGAAATAACTTAACATTTGAACGTTTTCCTAAAATGTGGGCTTTTCCTCTTAGATTAACAAGATACGAGGGTTTTGGGCTTTTGGACCTTAAATTGTTAAATTATAAAATCGTTTTGGAGTATGCCTTTAATGTGACATTCCAGACTCGGGCCTAACTTCTAGGCCGGGTAACTTTAGCATTTTTGTCCATCCCTTTATCACATGGAATAATAACAATATAAGGACTCACACTTTAATAAATCATGTCAAATTAGCACTTTAACAATCAGCACATAGCTTTTACATTTTATGTATTTATGTCCTTTTTGCTAATTAAGCACACAATCGATAAAATTTTTACACAGAACTTTCACACATGCTCAATCATATATTATAATCACCAGAAATAATATTAAAATATTTTTCTGACCTCGAAATTGTGGTCTCAAAACCACTGTTCTGACTAGGGTCTAAACCGGGCTGTTACAGTCCCTACTTCGAATATCCACACGGTCTAAGACACGGGCGTATGCCTCAGCCGTGTGACCCCTATAGTATGAATTTTTCTATCTTTTTCCTTAAAGTTTCAAATGTTTTCAATTTAGTCATAAATCATTTCTAAAGTATTTTTAAGTGCTCGAGGGCTCGAAAAGGGACAATATGTTTATGTTTGAATGAATTATACTATTATTTAAGAAATGATTGAATGTGAATGTTTTTAAGCTATGCTTTTACGGTAATGCTCTGTGACCTTATTTCAGTGATGGATACGAGGTAGGGGTGTTACAGTACACTAGCCTCATTATGTCTATTAACAGTGTTGGCATCCCCATTCCCTGATTACTCCAACTGAAATTTGGATGTTGCTTCCACCTTGGATTGTAGGTGTTAGAGTAGGGATTATTGTTGCTACGGTTAAAATTTCCCATGTAATACGCAGAGGCTAGATTGGATGGGCATTCATCAAAAACATGATCTTCTCCATAGTATACAGATGCTAGTTCTGCAACCTTCATCTCTTGCACTGTAGAGGGTCTTTCCAGAGTTTTAATCATATTCGTTAAAGATGATACCTGAGCTGTTAACAATGTAATCGCGTCAAGTTCAATTGCCCCAGCAACTCTTCTACCAGTACCAACTCTGGTAGTGGGGTTCTGATAATCGTTATTTGCTATTCTTTCCAAAATTTCTTATGCTTCATTGAAGGATTTGTCAAGTAACGTTCCATTAGTATATGCATCCACCACCATTCACGTGTGAGCATTTAATCCATTGTAGAACATTTCCATTTGTGTCCAATGCTGAAAACCATGCATCAAGCATTTTCTAATTAATTCCTTGAAACTCTCCCATGTTTCGTATAATGTCTCCTCTTTAGATTGCCTGAACGATGTAATGTTATTCCTCAACTTGGCTTTCATGTTGGGACGATTGTACCTAAGGAAAATCTCTGACACAATTCATTCCAAGATGCCATCGTACCTGATGGTAATGCATTCAACCATGATCTAGCACGATCTTGCAAAGAATAAGGGAATAATTTTAATCTAAGGGCATATTCAGGAACACCCTACTGCCTAAATGAGTCACAAACTTTAAGAAAAAGTCTCAAGTGCAATATGGGATCTTCATTTGGTAAACCACTAAACTGCCCTACCATCTGCAACATTTGAAACATTATTGGTTTTAATTCAAAGTGTTGAGCTTGAATATGTGGCTTAACAATTCCTGGACTTATATAACCAAAACTAGACACTACATGTTCCTTGATGGGTCTATCTCTGTCATCTAAGATTCAAGGAATATCAGCATTCCTTTCATTCTGGAGTACCTGATCCTCTGTGATTGGATCATTTATAATCCTCTTTGTTTCTCTTATTGCTTTCCTTCTTTGCCTTAATGTCCTTCTTCACCACACGGCCTACCCATACGGGCGTGTGGGTATATAAGAAAAATTTTGGAATTTTTCAAAAAATTTTCTAAGATCCTGATTTAGTCCCGACTTGTTTCTAATGCTTAAATTGGACCTCGGGGGTCCATTCAAGGGACAATATGATTAGTTTCAGATATGAATAATAAATTATATGAATTATCTATAAATTGTTCTGTAAACTTTGATAATACTCTGTAACCCTGTTTCGGCGACGGATACGGGTTAGGGGTGTTACATTTATTGGTATCAGAGTTACGATTTAGTCGATACTCGGGCTAACGTAGCAAGTATGAGTTTAACTATACATGCCATTATATAATTTATGATAGTGTGATATCTCCTGTCCATTTTAAATGTGTTTTTCATATAGTAATGTCATCCAACCAAGCTAGAGCTGAATCCGAGGAAGCTGAGAGCACTGCTCAAGCTTCCGTTCAATGAGTTGTATCTAGTAATGGAAGGCCCGTATCTAAGGTCCGAGGTGAGGAGGCAAAATAAGCCTTCTTCCAAATTATAAATGAATGGATTATAGAATTTATAAGAACAAATCCTGCTGTATAACAACCTCCCCCTCCTACTCCTCAACCGGTTCCTAAGATGCCACAGGGTGCTGAACCTGTTAGAATCGGTAAGCCTCTTGTAGATAAAATCTGAAAATATGGGGCAGAGGAATTTAGAGCTACTGCCGAAGATGATCTGGAGAGGGCTGAGTTTTGGTTGGAAAATACTATCAAGGTTTTAGATGAATTATCATGTACACCAGCTGAATGCTTGAAATGTGCAGTATCTTTACTAAAAGACACAGCCTACCATTGGTGGAACACCATAACTTCTGTTGTGCCAAGAGAAAATGTTACTTGGGAATTCTTTCAAACAGAATTTAGAAAGAAGTATTTTAGTCAGAAATTTCTGGATCAGAAAAAGAAAGAATTTTTAGAGCTTAAACAGGGAAATATGGCTGTATCTAAATATGAACGAGAATTCGTTAGATTGAGCAAGTATGCCAGAGAATGGGTTTCGACCAAAGATGACATGTGTAAACATTTTGAAGAAGGATTAAATGAAGATATCAAACTATTAATTGGAATTCTTAAATTGAGGGAATTTGTGGTATTGGCCGATCGAGCACACAAAGCCGAGGAATTGAGTAAAGAAAAGAAACAAGCAGAGAGAGAAACCCGAATTTCTAGTAAGAGATTTATGAGCAAGTCACAATGATCTACTTCAAAGAAGTATCATGATTGTTCTACCACCTTTACGGGATATTCTAGGAAAGAGCGAGGCTCTCAACATTCTAACCCGAGATCTTCGTCTCCATCTGTAACAAGTGTGGGAAGTGTCGGTAACCCAAATCGAGGTGTAAATATTGTAACAAATTTCATTTTGGGGAATGCCGTTTGAGAAGTGGAGCATGTTATAGATGTGGTTCTTTTGACCATTTTCTCAAAGATTGTCCGGAAAGGATTGAAAAAGATATTGATCAAACTTCGAAGCCGAGTAATCCCGCCTCGAAAGGCAGACCACCTCGTCACCCCGGCAATGTCAGTGGTAGCTGAGGTGTTACAAAAGATTCAACAGTTAAATCTGAAACACAAGCACCGGCAAGGACATATGCTATTCGTGCTAGAGAGGATGCTTCTGCACCAGACGTCATTACTTGTACATTTTCGCTTCTTGATACTGATATTACTGCTTTGATTGATCCTGGTTCCACACATTCATACATATGCACAAATTTAGTGTCTGTTAAAAATTTACTTGTTAAATTCACTGAATTTGTGGTTAAAGTTTCAAACCCCTTGAACCAGTATGTTATGGTGGATAAAGTTTGTAAAAATTGTCTGTTGATATTAAAGGGTTATTGCTTTTCGGCTGATCTAATGTTGTTGCCCTTTGATGAATTTGATGTGATTTTGGGAATGGATTGGCTAACCCAGCATGATGTAGTAGTGAATTGTAAACAGAAATACATTGTGTTAAAGTGTCAGAATGGTGAGTTACTTCATGTTGAATCTGATAAACTGGATGGGTTATCTAATGTGATTTTAACTATATCGGCACAGAAATATATCAGAAAGGGATATGATTCTTATCTTGCATATGTGTTAGATACTAAAGTATCTGAGTCGAAGATTCAGTCAGTGCCGGTTGTTTGTGAATTTTTTGATGTATTTATTGAGGAATTACCTGGTCTACCTGTAACACCCCAAACCCGGCCTAGACACTGCCGGATCTCGTGATGTCAAATGATAGGGTGTTTGAAAGTCGTACCATCGTGATAAAACCATTTCCTTGAGTTACTTATCTTAATATCTTTATTAGTTCCAAAATCGTGTTACTCATTTAGTCGATAGTTTCAATCGTGCATTTTCGAAAATCATTTGTTTCTTTTAAAAACCGAGATTCCCTACTACTAGCAGTTGTGATCTATAAAGTAAAGATATTTAAAACCCAAAACCAAACCAAAGTCTGAAAGTCCAATTACAACCCAAAAATTTAACCAGTAAAAATAGAATAAAAATAAAACCAATAATCATAAATTAAAACCATGACAGTCCAGAATCGTGGCCACCATCGAGTCTTCCGCCGCACCGATCCGTCTAGGTTTGGGGATTACCTGTGCACCTTAAACAAAAGGGTGATTTTATGTAAACTCATTGTGTAATCCCTCAAAAACAAACAATAGCAAGCACAGTGCACAACCAAAACAATCTTGGGCTTAAGCCCTTTCTAGTATCAGTAACAGTTTGGGCCTTAGCCCATCTCAGTACAGTATTAAGTATGTAGTAGGGTCTTAGCCCATCACAGTATTAGTATCAGTCATAAATATTCAATAGCAAAGTCTTACCCAACCAGCCTCTACACACCATCTCTGTCCAACCTTACACTCCATATGGGGATTAAATAAACCCACCCATCCTTACACTCCAGATAGTACCGAATGCGGCACATAAACAGTAATTTACAGCTGAGCTGCCAAATATTAGGCTTAAGAGCCTTTCAGTACACTTCCTCCAAAAAATATCATCCCACCCCCAATGTAATGCAACATATAATGGAATGCCATGCTATCACAGGTCTATCAAATACACATATAGTTCAGTGTACATGCTTATATATAACATGCTCAGTACATAATTCACACAATCAATTCCACACAGATGAGGGTCTAAGTAATGCTTACTGACCCTACGGAAGGTTCACAGTCGTCTTGAGCGACCCGTGCAACCATAACAAACATTACAGCAAAAATGGGCTCACATGCCCATGTGGACTGCCTGTGTGGGCCCACACGGCCCAAATTTCCACACGGCCAGGCCCAAAATACGACACGCTAGTGTGGTTTACACGTGTGGGCCCACACACCCTTGTGACCCACACGGCCCAAATCAGTCTAGCCCGTGTGTTGCACACGACTCACTTGGCCATCACACGGCCGTGTCTTGTGCGCATGGCTTGGCCTCGTCGATCACACGCCCGTGTTTTGTCACACGGCCTACCACACGGGCGACCACACACCCGTGTGGCGTCAACAGTGGGGTTTTTGGCTTTTGCTAAAACCCCATTTTGTGCGTTTTCGAGTACACACCTGGTATCGAATCGATGCTAAAGCAACCATGATCACTCCAGAACCTAAAAACCCATAATCCAAACCTGATTTCAGTGATACCAATGAAACTTTAACGAAACTTATAACGAGGTATTCAACCTGTTTCCAACAAAACCTTACCCTCAAGCAAGAACCAAATTTCCACACACTTAAAACGTCGATGACCAATCTTCAACCCTTCGATCAATCCCTAAACACAAACGAAACCCTTCTTAACACTTGGCCATAAAAAAGTTAAGGTTTAACAAAAACTAAACTTATCGAATGTGTGTAGTCCATAATGCACAAAGGAATCAAAAAGTAAAGAAACGAAAGAACGAAAGGATGAGAGGAGAACAAAGTTTCGACAATGAGTGTAGGAGAAACAAAATATCAGAAAAAAATTGGGAAAAGAGGAAGATAGAGCCGAAATTGGGAAGAGAATATAAAAAAAAATCTAAAAATATCTCAAATAACCCCCAAATCCCTAATTTCACTCCACTAATCCCACAAAACACTCCCAAAACCGTCCACTACCTCCACCATTAGCAGAATTTTGACTTCACTCAAACACTCCCAATCAACCGAGGTAAAAATAAATTCTTTTGCTTACACCTTGATTCGAACACAGGACCTCCAACTTACGAACACCCAACTTAACCACCAGACCAGTAGGCCCATTTTGATATAAGCCTACAAACAATTAAACTTAAACCCTTTAAGTAAGGTTAAGGCTTTATTTATAAAAATGTCAAAATTTGCCCAAGTCATGGCTTGAACTTGGGACCTCTCACACACAGCCAGATCACTTAACCACTGAAGCAGATACACAGTTGTCACATATTCACAAAACAAAAATTAAAATTTTAGGGTTTTACATTGCCACTGGTTAGAGAAGTGGAGTTCTCTATAGACCTTGTTTCGGGAACAACACCGATATCCATAGCACCCTACAGAATGGCTCCTACTGAATTAAAAGAGTTAAAAGCACAGTTGCAAGAACTAATTGATAAAGGCTTTGCTCGACCCAGTTTTTCACCTTGGGGTGCACTGGTTCTGTTTGTAAAGAAGAAAGATGGATCATTGAGATTGTGTATTGATTACAGGCAGCTGAACAAAGTCACAATAAAGAACAAGTATCCATTACCCCGAATTGATGATCTATTTGATCAATTGGAAGGTGCCACTGTATTTTCAAAAATTAATCTCCATTCTGGCTAGTATCAGCTATGGGTAAAAGAATCAGATGTTCCAAAGACAACTTACAGAACCAGGTATGGGCACTCTGAGTTTCTTGTAATGTCATTTGGCTTGGCAAATGTGCCAGCAGTATTCATGGATTTGATGAACAGAATTTTCAGACCGTATCTAGACAGGTTTGTGGTGGTATTTATTGATGATATCTTGGTATATTCTCGAGATGAAAATGAACATGCTGATCATCTGAGAATTGTGCTGCAAATACTACGTGAGAAACATTTGTATGCCAAATTTAGTAAATGTGAATTTTGGTTACGGGAAGTTGGTTTTCTCGGACATATAGTATCTACTGAAGGTATCAGGGTGGATCCGAATAAAATTTTAGCAATTGTTAATTGGAAACCACCGAAGAATGTGTCTGAAGTCAAGAGTTTTCTGGGATTAGCTGGATATTATCGAAAGTTTGTAAAAGGATTTTCAATGATAGCTTCTCCAATGACCCGTCTATTGCAGAAAGATGTGAAAATCGAGTGGACTAATAAATGTCAGCAGAGTTTTGATAGATTGAAAGATTTATTGACTGAAGCACTTGTGTTAGTTCAACCTGAATCGGGTAAAGAATTTATAATTTACAGTGATGCATCATTAAATAGTTTAGGTTGTGTATTGATGTAAGAAGGTAAAGTAATAGCCTATGCTTCAAGACAGCTAAAACCACATGAAAAGAATTACCCGATACATGATCTTGAATTGGCAGCCATTGTGTTTGCATTGAAAATCTGGCGGCATTACATGTTTGTTGAAAAATGTCACATATTCACCAATCATGAAATTTTGAAGTATCTGATGTCACAGAAAGATTTGAATCTGAGACAGTGCAGATGGCTTGAATTGTTGAAATATTATGATCTGGTTATTGACTATCATCTAGGAAAAGCTAATGTGGTTCCTGATGCTCTGAGTAGAAAATCTTTATTTGCCTTGCGAGCAATGAATACCCGGTTGTCATTGTTAGATGATGGTTCAATTATAGCTGAGTTAAATGCTAAACTGACATTTCTGCAATAGATCTGTGAAACTCAGAGAAATAATGATGAATTACAGGCTAAACGGGTACAGTGTGAGTTGAATCCTGATTCAAAATTTCAGATTGGGTCTGATGATTGTTTATTATTCAAAGGCAGAATATGTGTACCAAAGAACTTGGAACTAGTACAAAAGATTTTATATGAAGTTCATAATGGTACCATGTCTATTCATCCTGGTAGTAACAAAATGTACAATGATTTGAAAAATATGTACTGGTGGCCGGGAATGAAACGGGATATATCTGAATTTGTATCTAAATGTTTGATATGTCAGCAAGTAAAAGCTGAACATCAGGTGCCTTCGGGATTATTACAGCCAGTTACGATACCGGAATGGAAATGGGAAAAAATTACTATGGATTTTATATCGGGATTACCCCTGTCTCCGAAGAAGAAAGATTCCATTTGGGTAATCGTCGACTGGTTGACAAAGTCTGCACATTTCATTCCGGTACGTAAGAATTTCTCTTTGCATAACTTGGCTGAATTATATGTTTCAGAGATTGTCAGACTGCATAGAGTGCCGGTCTCTATTATCTCAGACAGAGATTCTCGATTTACATCTCGATTCTGGAATAAATTGCAAGAAGCTCTAGGTACACGGTTACATCGTAGCACTGCGTTCCATCCTCAAACTGATGGACAATCCGAACGTGTTATACAGATTTTGGAAGATATACTTCGGTGTTGTACTCTGGAATTCGAAGATAACTAGGAAAAGTATCTGCCTTTAGTTGAATTTGCCTATAATAATAGTTATCAGTCCAGCATTAAAATGGCACCGTATAAAGCTCTGGATGGTCGTAAATGTAGAATCTATTGTATTGGACAGAGCTAAGTGAGAAAAAGATACACGGAGTTGACTTAGTCTGTGAAACTGAAGAAAAGGTGAAAGTAATTCAAGATAGTTTGAAAGCATCCTCTGATCTTCAAAAGTCTTATGCCGATCTTAAATGAAAAGAAATAGAGTTTCAGTTCGGTGATAAGGTATTCTTGAAAGTATCACCGTAGAAGAAAGTTGTAACACCCCTTACCCGTATCCTATGCTGGAACAAGGTACGAGGCGTTACTTAACTTAATAACATGCATACAAACACTTCTGAGTTATGAAATTTCGTTCAAATTTAAAACTTTTCAAAGCTTGTCCTAAAATCCTTATTATGAGCCTACGAGGCCCAAAAGACACTTTAGAAAGGGTTTGGAACCAAACCGAGTTCTTTAGAAGAAAACTTTGGAAAATGTCTCTAAAAATAGGGGCACACGCCCGTGTGGAAGGGCGACACGCCCATGTGACCTAATAACATGGCCATGTTGAAGGACCGTGTAACTCACACGGCCTAAGAATATAGGGACACACCTGTGTCCCTTGATCATGTGGATTTATTTTTCAATTCGAACCTACAGGGGTTTTCACACGGCCTGGCACACGCCTGTGTTCATGGCCCGTGTCCCTCACACGGCCATGACACACCCGTGTCTCAGCCCGTGTGTTAAAACCTTGACATTCTGCTTCGACGTCGGAACATTTTAGGGTCACACGGCCAAGGCACACACCGTGTGCTGCTAGCCGTGTGGGTGAATTTAATTTCGCATTTAAGGTGCGACTTCACACGCCCGCACACATGCCCATGTATTATGGTCGTGCCATCCACACGGTTGAGACACACGGCTGTGCCTCAGCCCGTGTGGTTACTATTGGGCATTCTATTTTACCAAATTAAGGTGTAGGGGACACACGGCAAGACTACACGCCCATGGGGCAACTCGTGTGTCACACACGGCCTAGACACACGCCCGTGTGTCATATACGGCCTAGACACACGCCCGTGTGTCACACACGGCCTAGGAACATGCCCGTGTGGACAAAAACAAGGCTATTTACCAAGCCCTTTTGCCACCCTTACTTGCACCAACATAAGCCATATCAAGGCATACACACATCAAGGCCACTACACTCCATTCACATGCAAAACTTAACACATACTTTATCAATCCAATCATGTGACTTACTCATTCATGCATTAACACACCATATATTTCACCATGCAAATTGCACATTCATGAAAAACATCATCATCTACATATATCCATAACAAGTATTAGCCATCATCCATGGCCTTATACAAAATGAGTCAATCTTCAAGACAAGCCAACACATTTGGCCAAAACAATATGACACTTCACAAAAGACCAAGTCCCTATACATGCCATACTCAAAATGATAAATATAATTATACCAAATGTTCAAATTGATAGTGTGATCGAGCCTCCGACGTCTTTCGATTCTCGATCTAGCTTGGCGATACTATAAGAAAATGGAAAGGAAAGGGAGTAAGCATAAAGCTTAGTAAGTTGCATGTAAATAAGTAACAACATCAACCATGCATCTTTAAACACATAACATATTATAAACCAGCACAACATTCTTGATTCATCAATGGTAGATTTACTACATGTTTAGACATCACAAGTATAAGCCAAAGATTACAAGATCGTCCCGAAATCATTCTCATGGATAGAACTTACTCAATTTCATCCTTACCATTAAGGCATCATAACTAAGCTCATATCTCACGAGTTTTGAGTAAGAACCTATACCACTCACAACATGATTATATCCTTTCATATCTTTATCATAAGCTTAAATAACCCGTGGAACCATATGGAATACTAAAGGATATCCGATAAGCCTCACACAAGAGGGTAAAATGCCGATGCCATGTCCCAGACATGGTCTTACACTGGCTCTCATAATGTGGCCGATGCCATGTCCCAGACATGGTCTTACACTAGCACACATATCAACGCCGATGCCATGTCCCAGACATGGTCTTAGACTAGCATACATATCAATGCCGATGCCATGTCCTAGACATGGTCTTACACTGGCTCTCATAATGTGGCTGATGCCATGTCCCAGACATGGTCTTACACTAGCACACATATCAACCAAATGTCATGGAATGGATATCCAATCTATTCCTAAGGTTCAACCAGGAGTTTTTACTATATCAATTCACATCATGCATATTCAGAACAATAATAAAACACTTTATGCCATATTAATTGTTCAATACATAATAATAACAATAAAGTTGTGTTATTTACGTACAACTTACCTCGATATACAAAATACGGGCGACTAGTTCGATTTAGTCCAATAGCTTGGTTTTCCCCCGGTCTAAGTTCGGATCTCGTTTTTCTTGATCTATAATTATAAAAATCCCTCATTAAAACACCACATTAATCAAGACATTCCAAAATTTCTACTTTGGAAAAATTACCATTTTGCCCTTAGACTTTTCGCATAATCATGATTTTGCCCCTAGGCTCGTAAAACGATTTTCATCAAATTTCCTCATTAACCAAGCCTAGCTGAATCTATTTTAAGCTTATAGCAACTCACAAATCCAATTATTTCACACATTTACTACCCATTTTATAACTTTTACAAAAAGATCCATTTTAGGTGTTTTCATGAAAAATCCTTTCACAAAAGTTGTTTATTAAACAACCAAGTTTCATTTTTTTTCATAAAATTTCAGCAAACAATATAAATACTCTCATGGCAAGACCCTATATTCTCAACCATTTTGCAAAATAGTCCCCTCATTAGCTAGATTAAGCTATAGGGGTTCCAAAAACACAAAAATTAACAAAAACAACCACCAAAATCACTTACTTGCAAGAGAAAAGCTTGGCTGAAATTTGATCTCTCAAAACCCCCCTTTTTTGCTAAAAATTTTGGTGGTGAAGAGAAGATGATAGCCTCATATCTTTTTGTTTTATTTTTTTTATTAAACAAGTCACCTAATGTCACCTAATTTTGACCATTTTTATGACTTTGTCTCCAATTAAAAATTCCATGTCCAGCCACCATAATTTTATTAGTCTATTTACTCAATAAGGACCTCTACTTTAGTGTTCCATAGCTATTTAACAACTTTATCTTGTAGAACAAAACTTTCGCACTTTATGCGATTTAGTCCTTTTTCGAAATTAAGCAAGTAATCACTAAAATTAATTCACCAAAATTTTCATGTACTCATATAATCATGCTATAACACATAAAATAATATTAAAAAATAATTTCTCCTGCCTCGGATTAGTGGTTCCAAAACCACTGTTCTGACTAGGCCCAAATTTGGGCTGTTACAAAAGTTCTCCGGTTTGGTCGAAAAGGAAAATTGAGTCCACGATTCATCAAGCCTTATAAGATTATTGAAAGTATTGGACCTGTTGCATATCGATTGGCATTACCAGCAGAACTTGACAGAATTCATAATGTTTTTCATGTGTCTATGTTACGACGATATCGGTCAGATCCTTCACATGTTATTTCTCTGATAGAAGTTGAGATTAAACTTGATATGACTTACAGTGAGGAACAAATCAAAATCTTGGCACGTGAAACAAAAGAGTTAAGAAATAAAAAGGTAGCATTGGTAAAAGTTCTCTGGAAACGGCATGGTATAGAAGAAGCTACCTGGGAATCAAAGGATACCATGAGGAAGCAATACCCCAATCTCTTTACTAGTAAGATTTTCAAAGACGAAAATTCTTAAGGGGGATAGTTGTAACAGCCCATTTTCGGTGAAATCAGAACAGTGGTTTTGGGACCACAAATTCTAGTCAGAAAGAAAATTTATTTTAATAATATTGCATGGTCCGCATTATGATAGGAATGTTATATGAAAATTTTGATAAGAAAATTTTACCAATTATGTGTTTAATTAGGGAAAGGACCAAATTGCATAAAATGCAAAAGTTGAGTTCTAGTAGCTATAAGTACCAAATAGTTATGGAGTTCAAAAATTTGAGGTCTTTATATGGTAATTAGACCATTAAAGAAAAGTTAGTAGATATTTTTGATGAATCATCCATGGAAAACTAGAAAAAGGCAAGGACTAAATTGGAAAGTGGAAAAATTAATGGATGATAAATAATTAAATAGAAATATTATCATTTTATATCATCTTCGTCCTCAAAATATACATGGAAACCCTAGGAAAGAGAAAGCAAGCTTTCTTGGCTTAATTGGGTAAGTATTCTTGTCCCGTTTTTAGTAATTTTATATTTTTGAGATCGGAATAGTTTAATCTATCTATTTTGGGGGTTAATTTGAAAAGTTATCAAAGTATAGAAATTTTTTCATGGATGAATATGCTGAAATTTTGAAATTTATGGTAGAAAATGAAAGGTTGTTGATAGATAAACAACTTTTACAAAGAGAATTTTGATGAAATCATGATTTAGGTACTAAATTGAAAAGTGGTAAAACCCATGGAAAAATTCTGAATTTTGTGAAATACAAGTGCTGTAAATGTTATATGAAAATTTCGATTAGGCTTGAAATAAGGATTAAATTGCATGAATTTCATTTTCCGAGCCTAGGAACGAAATTGGAATTTATGAAAAGTTTAGGGACAAAATGGTAATTTTGCCAAAGGTGTAAATTGAATTCAACTGAATATGAATTGTAATAAATTGATGATCAAATTCATTTATATAGATCCAGATAACTCAAATTCGAAGCTAGATCGAGGAAAAGAAAAAGTTTCGGATTAGTAGATTTTCATACACAAACAAGTGTCGAGGTAAGTTCGTGTAACCGAATTGTGTTTATTTATATACTTGAATTGAATGTGGTATGTGATTGTATGAATTATATAAATGTTAAACATAAACGAAATAATATATGTTCAATCATATTCGAAAAATATTAAATTCCGTTTGAATAATGAAATTCGATGGATATATGTGATTTCCCATATTGCATGTGGTCCTGCATATGTTGCGGACAGAATATAGCTCGGATGAGCCATCCTGTTAAAGCCTTCTTGAGCATCCTATTAAATAGTTCTTGCAAGCATCCTGATCGGTAGTGATTCTACATGTGTTGCGCACTACCGCAGCTCTGTCTGAGCTTCCTGTTACATGATTTGATCGGTTGTGATCCAGCATATAATGCGGACACAAATGCAGCTCTACGTGAGTGTCCTGATATAAGCTCTTAGGGCTTCCTGACATGGCTCGCTTGAACTCCCTGTTACCTTATCTGGTTCTCCCTGATTATTACTCTTATGAGTTTCCTGTTTAGCCCGGATAAGTGTCCTGTTACATGGCTCATCTGAGCATTCTAATATGTGGCTCGAAAATGTGCTCCCTAATTATGTGCCCTAACGGGTACCCATGAACATAAATTGACGAATCACTGATTTGTATACCTTGTGTATACTACCTGAGTATCCATCAAAATTTCAATAATTCAACGGATAAAACTCCTAACATGAGAAATTGTGAGATTAAAGAAATTATGTCTCGAATGCTTCTGAAGTACTTGAAAGTTTGTAACATGATGAGCTCATCCATGTTTATTTGATGTACATATGAATTATGTAACTAACTTACTTAATTGAGTGTATGTGATTAGGCAAATTGCCAATTTGTTGGGAAGCATATTATTGTTATGCTTATTTAATTAAATATGATTGGTAAGTTTAATTTCTGTTATACGAACTTACTAAGCATTAAATGCTTACTAGGTTTTCTTTTCTCTGTTTTATAGTGCTCAAAAACTCGCAAAGGTTGGAGATCTATCGGAGTATCATCACACTATCCACCAGTTCGTTTTGGTATAAATAGTAAACTCATTTTGGTATAATGGCATGTATAGGCTAACTTTGTCAATGTTGGTATGTAAATGGTTGTTTGTAATCTAGCCATTGAAATGGCTAGTAATGGATTGATTTGGTATATTATAAGGTTATATCCTGATAATTATATATATGTTTAGTATAATTTGATTGAATTATGTTAAACATGTATGCCTATAAAAGGTTAGATTATAAACATGACTCCATATGATGATACATCATGTTAGATGTTAGAATTAGCTTGGTTATAATGTTTGAATTGGTTGGTATATGTTTGCAAGTATCGGTATAGGTTGTTGGAAAATTTGAGTGAGAAATAAAGTTAGGAAATGGCTTTATTTTATCCACACGGGTAGACACACGGGCGTATGTCTTGACCGCGTGTGACACACGACCTGGCACGTGGGCATGTGGATTGGCTGTGTGTCCCCTGCATCTTAAAATTTAGAAATAGAATGCTCAGAATTGAGCCCACGGACAGAGACACGGGTGTGTGGCTGGTCATGTGGCACAAGTCAGAGAGTTACACGGGTAAGGACATGGGCTGGGACACGACCGTGTGCCTCATATTGAATGTCCACATGGCCTGAGGCATGGGCATGTCACTTGGCCGTGTGAGCCACACGGCCTACCCACACGGGCGTGTGACCCCTGTATATAAGAAAAATTTTGGAATTTTGCGAAAAAAATTGAGATCCCGATTTAGTCCCGACTTGTTTCTAATGCTTAAATTGGACCTCGAGGGTCCATTCAATGGACAATATGATTGGTTTCGAATATGAATAATAAATTATATGAATTATTTGTAAATTGTTCTGTAAACTCCAGTAATACTTTGTAACCCTGTTCCGGCAACAGATACGGGTTAGGGGTGTTACATTGATGTTTGGGGAATTGACTTTATTGGGCCATTTCCACCTTCTTGGGGAAATATCTATATACTGGTTGTTGTTGATTACATCTCCGAGTGGGTTGAAGTTGCTACTCTACCAACAAATGATGCCAAATCGGTATTGAAATTTCTTTATAAAAATATTTTTACGCGGTTTGGTACCCCTCGTGCTCTAATCAGTGATGAAGGTTCACACTTTGATTGCAAATTAGTTGCCAATGCTCTTAACAGATATGGGGTGCGACATAAAATTTCCACGGCATATCACCCCCAGACGAATGGACAAGCAGAAATCTCTAATAGAGAGATTAAACAAATTCTGGAGAAGGTAGTCAATCCTAATCGAAAAGATTGGTCAACAAGGCTGGATGAAGCTTTGTGGGCATACCGAACAGCTTTCAAGACACCATTGGGTATGTCACCTTTCCAGCTTGTTTATGGTAAACCATGTCACTTACCTGTTGAATTGGAACACAAGGCATTCGGGGCAATCAAGAAACTGAATATGGATTGGAAATCTGCTGGAAATAATGGCTTACTGGTTCTGAATCAGATGGATGAATTTCAAACTCAAGCCTATGAAAATGCCAAGCTGTACAAAGAAAAGACCAAATGATGGCATGACAACAAAATATTGCCACGACAATTTGTTCCTGGACAACAAGTCTTGCTTTTCAATTCCAGGCTTAAATTGTTTCCTGGCAAATTAAATTCTCGGTGATCGGGTCCATTGAAAGTTGTTCAAGTATATCCTCATAGAGCGGTAGATGTCAAAGACGAACAAAATGGGTCTACTTTCAAAGTCAATGGCCAACAGTTAAAGCATTACTTTGGAGCTCCTATACTTCATGATAAAACTTCCATCAGTTTTAAAACTGATTACTATTTCTCTCATGCAATGTTTATTCAATTATTTTATTTTTAATCTCTTTGTTTAAGTTGATTCAATAACTTTAATTAACTTTTATTTTCTTTTTGTTGCAGGTACGTTGCGACCTAGGTTTGTTGGCCTTAACCCACTCATTCTATTAGCCACTTTTTAGTTTAATAAATTTACTTTGTATTTTAATTTTTTCTCACTTAAATATTTATTGTTACTTATGTCAGACCATGATTAAGGCTCAATCTTATCACCCACGTCACGGATTCTTTCCCTTCAAGTTTTTACCCTAGCCAATTCAGTTTCTTCTTCACCGTTACCTTCACTTTATTTCTCTGTTATTTTGCTCTATGTTTTCATCCCAAACTTTTAAAGGTCTCACCTTTTTCACTATTATAGTTACCATCTTC
The DNA here is from genome assembly GCA_025698515.1 of Gossypium sturtianum. Lineage (NCBI taxonomy): Eukaryota > Viridiplantae > Streptophyta > Magnoliopsida > Malvales > Malvaceae > Gossypium > Gossypium sturtianum. The sequence goes on from CM046952.1 coordinate 98,017,526, forward strand.
TTTGCAATGGCTCGTCAAGAACCATCTACTTCTACTGTTGCACAGCCACGTACATTCTTCAGTAAGACAACAGAAACCAAACACTACCAAAACATCTCCAAACGCCCTCTGTGCATGGAAAAAGGATTCCTTTTTCAAGATGCCCCTTTTATGGGCTATACTGAAGCCATTTCCACAATCGTGGAGCAACATGGTTGGCAGATTTTCTGTCTCCATCTCGACAATGTTTTCCCTAAAGTAGTAAAGGAGTTCTACGCCCACCTTACCTCTCCTGAAAATGCCTTTATATATGTGCGAGGTGCTTTAGTACTATTTGATGGCAAATCGATAAATGCACAATATGGGTTGTCTGATGGTCCCGATCAAAATGCTAATTTTGTCAAGACAATGACAGTAGATAAATTAAACCACGTGCTTACTGATGTATGTGTTGAGAGCACAAAATGGACGGTCTCAAGGAATGATTGTTACACCATTGACAAGGTAACTTTGAAGCCCTACTGTAGGGTTTGGTATCATTTCCTCGAAAATCATCTCATTCCATCCACCCACAATTCTACTATCTCGAAGGATCGTCTACTGCTACTCCATTCGATTATAGTGGGACGAAGAATAAATGTTGGGAACATTATCTTTCGAGAGGTGCACCGCTGTGCTCAGAAAAATGTCAGTACTTTGAACTTTCTTTCACTTATCACTGCACTTTGTCAAAAGGTCAATGTTCCTCTTCAAGTCAATGAAGACCGAATCCCTAACAAAGGTGCTATCACTAAGCACATTTCTCTGAAATTTTCTGACGAGGAACTACCACGGCATTCAAATCCTTCCCCGACATCTTCTCCACCTAGGCCTAATGATGCTGCTCCATCAACCTCTAAACATGCTAAAATGATCAACCTAAAGCTTCTAACCAATGTACCATTCATAGGCACCACATTTCAAACAATAATCCTGAAATCAATTTAACATCATAAGTTCATTCATTTTCATTCATTTCCTTCATAAATTCAAAAGAACCATGCACAACCATTAACAAAAGCAATAAGGCACACCAAGGCTTGGCATAACCAACATACCAAATAGACATTCAACCCTATACATGCCACTTATAACCATAACCAAAGTAATCAAAAACTACCAATATAAAAAATGAATAGTGTGATGGTGCTCCGACGAGATTCCAACCAATCGAGCCTTCTGATGATATACAAGAAAAGAAACAACTAACGTAAGCAATAATGCTTAGTAAGTTCGTATGGCAACTTAACTACAGAACATATTAGAATAAAAACTAAGCATAATTTTCATTATATCTTAAGCTAACTTTTGTTTTCTATTCACCACACCTCTCATGGATAATTTGTGTACTCTTGCATATACATACATATATTTTTCCTTATAACCATTTCATATAACCATTTCACTTAAACATTTCTTCTTACCATAACACTTACACACTTAACATATAATCATTCTATAATTCATCTTTCGTTTCAAACTTTCATATAAATATATCATCCTGGAATCACTTACTTTCACTAAATTATATGAAAACTAAATAAATAGATTAATCATACATGTTAATCATGTTATGAAGCACTTATAGGATTAGTATTGAAAATGGTTCATCGTATGCTTCCTGTACTATAATAATTCAATCCAAACTCATTCATATATGTGTATAAATATCTATTTTTAACCGTATAACATTTACTAATATCTTTACTATACATTAGCCTTTAAGCACATAAATAATTTTCTAAATTCCATTAACATTTAGCCCGATGAACTAGTAACTTGACTCAGATACTCGGGTAACTACACCACACCAGAGGCATCATAAATGCATAACAGGAGCACCGAAGTGCAGACAGGGGCACCATAGTGTGAATAGGGATACCGAAGTGTATACAAAGGCACCGAAGTGCAACAGAGGCACCAAAGTGCAAATCCCGTACAAGTGCGCATACTAACCCTATTGGCATGCCAATGGTATCCTAATCGTTTACTATGTCCAAAAGAACATTTTAACAAAATTATAACTTTCATGAATCAGAGGCACTTCAATATTTCTCAATACACATGCTGTAACAAATCATAATAATTCCAAAATCACATATATCATATTTCATAAATATTCAATAGTTTTCAAATAAATCTTTTCTCACCTTATATTCAGTTATAATATTTCAATTTCCAACTCACATATTAAACAATATATATATACATTCACAAATCAGCAGTAACATTATATATATATGTACAATTTTATACCTACGAACTTACCTCGACAATTACAATTGTAAAACGAGGCCGCCGACTAATCCGACACATCAGCTTTTCCTCTGTTTAGATCTGTTTTATTCGTTTCTGGATCTAAATAATAATTTTTCATTCAATTAATACAATTTTAGCACTTAAATAATATGTCTAATACAATTAAGCCCTTCCATAATCATTTTTACAAATTTATCCCAATATTTTACCTTTTATGCAATTTAGTCCCTAAACCCGAAACTTGCAAATTTACCATTTTTAGTTAAAATTCATGCTAGCCTATTTTCATAGGGTTCATAATCAACCCATTTTTATCATCATATCACAACACTTACCTTGAATTTTACTATTTCTTCAATTTAATTATTAAACATTAAAATTATCAAAAATCACTTAACAAAACTTGTTTACTTAACAACCAAATTTAATAATCCATCATCTAAATTCAAAATACATGTTAAATATATCATGGTAAGTCCCTAAACTTTTAACAACTTTACAAATTGATCCCCGGGCTAGCTAGATTAAAATAATACGATAACAAAAACATAAAAATCATTAAAAACAGAATGAAAAACACTTACATGCAATGGAACTATGCTTGACCGAATGCTCCATATCCTTCCATGGAGGTTTTGGTTATGGGAAGAAGAAGAACATAAAAGAAATTAAAAATGTTGGCTTTTGTTTTATTATATTTGTTTTAACTTAACATTATTTTATTAATAATAACATATAATTAGTTAAAAAATAATGCATCAACCGCTTATACCAATTGATTTTGGTATATTTGCCACATAAAACCTTACAAATTTATAAATTTAACTATTTAACACCTTCATCTAATAGAATTCAACTTTTGCATCGTTTACGATTTAGTCCTTTTCACCTAATTAACCATTTAAACAATAAAATTTCTTAGCCAAAATTTAATACAACCCTAATAACACTCCGTAAATATTTAATAAAATATTTATGGCTCAGTTTATAGAAACGAGGTCCCAATACCTCATTTTCTAAAACCACTTTACTTTAGGGACATGCCACTTGAACCTAATTATTCTTTCATTTAACAAAATTCATTAAATCAAATTTTATTATTACACCATATTTGACTCGTAAATATTAAGTGATAATATTTACAGACTTCCTCGTCAGATTTATAGCCCCGAAACCACTGTTTCCGACACCACTGAAAAATAGGTTGTTACAATATACATAAGCGAGTTGAGTGTAATTGCATGTAATAGTATATGCTAGGTTTATGATTTAATGAAACGTGAATATGTTGTTTTGACTTGGTTAGAATATGGTTGTGAATGTGTTGTAGTATGCTCTTGTTTAACCTTTAATATTGTGTTTACTTTGTGGTTACTCCGACATTCACTGAGCTTATTTAAGCTCACCCACTCTCTCTTACCATTGCAAATATTTAGAGTTTGCGGTGTGAACGATGCGGGGATTCCCAGGAAGTGATCCAAGTTAGGCTTTAGTATTTGCATAGATAGTATTAATATTATTCTTTGAACTGTGGGGATAAGGCAATGTGGTTAGACTTTGATTGATTATTATTGTGGTCCTCATGAGATTTTATGAGTTCAGTTTTCTAGCACTTTTGATGAATGTCATAATTATTTCATTGATATTGTTTTGGTTTGAATTTTTTTATGTTTAAGTGCCATGACCTGTATGTATGGTCAATGGACGTTGAATATTGTGGTAGAAATATTGCATGATATTGTCATGATGTTTTGGATATTTTATAGCTTAATTGTTCTTAGGAATTATAGGCTTAGACCTTGGTATGTTGATTCTTGCTCAGACATGTTTTTGAGGTTTTGAACTGTTATTTTGGTCATTTTGACAATGGTTTAAAGAGGTAAATAATGCATGTTGATTAGATTTTGTTGGAATGGATTAAATGCTTAGATGTGCTATATTTTTATGGTTTGGAGCAGAGATATCGATATTTGGGTTATAAAAACGATAAATCTGTGATATTTCGATGTGCAAGAAGTCAGTATTGTAAATTGGTATAGATACCATATCACGAGTATCGATACTCGAGGTTTAATAAATGTACTAAAATTTTTCGAGATTTGATTTTTAGATGAGAAACAGAATGTTGATTTGGTACCGATTTTCAAATCGGTATCGATACCATTTAAGGGAAATATCGATACATTTGTTTCAGTATCAATACCTACGTGACTTGCTTTGGAATTTTCTTAAATGGATACTATGCATGCTTAGTTATATTTATAAGACTATATGATGTACGTTAACCATGTATTAATGATGATTTGAGCGAGTTAGGCTTAAAACTCATGTGAATGCTAATTTGGAATACGTCACTTTAATAATGAACTCATTTGTACTGTGCATAATGTGAGACGATGGTGTGGCATCCTAATATTCGAGCTCGACGACCGGGCCGGATATAGGGTGTTACACTACTAGTCATGTGATCACTAGCTCTAGAATCAATGATCCATGTGTTTGTTTTACAAGGCTTGACACTGAAAAAAAATAGAAAAATCAGTACCTGGTTGGGCAAAGGAGCAAGGACTATTGGGCGAGTTAGGAATAGAAGAATTCATTCGAAACAGTGGTGATTGAAAAAGCTTGTATAGATGCTCTAGTTGTTCCTTAGTGAATGGAGACCCTTTTAGAGAACTTTACTGCTCATGATTTTCATTAGTCGTTTGGAAAGCTTTGTTATCCTCAGATTGTGAACCACGACCATTGCCATTATTATTTCTCTCATTCGTCAGTTTTCCATGGAGCTTCCAACACGTTTCTCGAGTGTACCAATATTTTTTGCAGTGGTCACACCAAGGTTTTTTCCTTTTTTTCACTTTCATCATCATTTTTAACAGTCACAAGAGTAAAATTATCATCGTAAGCTTCAAATCCTGGCCTTAACATTATTCTTCTCCTAGTCTCCTCTCTTTTAACCTCAGAAAAAATCTCACGAAGTGTTAGAAGCAGTTTTTTTTCCTAGGATCTAAAATCTCACTTCATCAACTTCTTTATTTAAATTAACCAGAAATAAATAAGCTCGCTCATTCTCTTCTTTTTTCATAGCTTTTACACTATCTCTAGGACACTCTCATTCATCATTATAACATTGATCTAGTTCTTACCAAAGAGACATCATCTCGTTATAATAAAAAGTAACTCATTTTCCCCTTGCCTAGCCTTCCAGAGTTTTATTTGTAACTCAAAGATTTGTGAAGCGTTTTATAAATCTGAATTGGTGTTTTTCACAGAGTCCCAAACATCTTTAACAGTCGAGAGAAAAAAGAATAGGTTTACCTGTGGATGCTTCCATGGAATTAATAAGCCATGCAATTATCATAGAATTTTTTGACCTCCACGTGCTAATCCTTGGATCGCCCACTTGTGGTTGCTTGACTTCTCCATTAAATGACCTAGCTTATCGTGTCCATCAATTGCTAACTTCACAGACTGCGACCATTCAAGGTAATTCTTGTCATTCAACTTGTGAGATATCAGCTGAAAAAAGAGGTGAGACACCTCTATCCCTTGAGTCATTCAACTCTCGATAGTTGTTCTGACGGTAGAACTTTCTATCTCTATTTGGTTGTTGGATCTCTTATCTCCAATGAAGGTTGTTTTAACCATTGTATTACTGGAGATTTAACCTAGCTCAAACGTCATGAAAGTTTTGAAGAGAGTATTCAATAAAACTGTTATGATTTTATTAAGTAAAAAACTGAATTTAAATAGAAAAAAAAGACTCATAACCTAATTGGGAAAATAATTCCCTTATTCTAGTAAACTATTAAAAGATGAAAAAATATTTCTAAAAATTCTCTATAAATTATTCTAAAATTTATCTACCTAAATAACTTTAAAAAATATCCCAAAATAGGATTTCACGTATTTCAACCATAGTAATAGTAGGAGAATTAAAAACATCAAAAAGGATAATTTGGTAGAAGGCTCCATAGCAAGAGAGAATAATAATTTAAAAAAAAAACGTCAAATCAGATAGGGGACAAGACCAATGAAGGCGGACAAACAAAGGAAAGATTCGCGGAGGAAAACAGTGGTCAAAGGGGTGGCCCAAGCACTCTCATGCGTCTGGGCTTTTTAATGGTAGGGGGGGTGAGGGTCAATAGGCTTTGATACTATATAAAATCAAGTGAGAGAGAAAGAGAAAGAAGGAAGAAAAAGAAGACAACCTTGCTGTCACTGTTTTGGTTGTAATCAACCGTGAAAAAGAAGAAGAAAAGCAGAGAATAGAGAGAAAAGGGTATCTTGAAAATATTTTTGTGTACATACATTACACTACATAACATATTTATACTAGTACCTAGATATAAATTAATGCTAATTAATCTCTAGAATCATGCACAATTAATCTAAAGATACTAATATTATCATAACGAATAATAATAATAATTGATTGGACAAGTATAAATTACATGTTTAACTTCAAATTTTCTGAAATGTGAAAAATAAACCTCTTTATTTTCTTTTCAAATTTACAATCATAAAATACTACATTTTCTTCAAACAATTCTAAATTTCACTAGTCAGCAAATTCAAGAAGTTTCGCTCAATCTCTAATCCTCACTAGACTAAAAAGATAAAACAAGCAAGGATGAGTTATTTAGTATTCAGACAACAGGAGGTTGCTCTCCTTCCAGCTCTGATATAACAATTAGTAAATCTATCATTTCTAGGGACAGAGGTTGTGACTTGGGAGTTGGGTTAATAACCTGCAGAGTGTAACCAACAATAGATAAAGATATTACTAACTATGAAACCTAAATATCTTAAAGCATGCTTTTTAAACGGTCATTAATGGAACATACAGTTTTGTTGTTTTTGATATATCCTATTGCAACTTCTCCTCGCAAAAATGCCCTTTCGGATAGCTCTGAGAACGACAGCTTCTCCCCTTCTTTCATGTATAGGTTTATATCCTGTCAAGACACAGGTAAGCAGCAATCCAAAACTTATTCTTCGTATGATAAACAAAAGCTTTGGCTGCAAATTATACCAAAAACTATTATTTCTATTAATATCTCTCATTAAGTCATTAATCTTCTTGGCCCAGTTTGAGAAGAATCCAACGCGACAATCTGCCTGCTCTAGTTCCTCTTCATGAAATGTTGAATTACCTAAAGTTGATCCAGTTGCCTTACGGAGGTTGTAATCTAGGGATAGAAAAAAGGGTTACTAAATCCACTGAATGCCGTCTCTTAAAGGTACTACATGAACCGATTGCACTAAACCCTGAGTTACTTAACGACCTATATTTTATTCCACACTCTCGCATAACATATTGAGATGAACTGCTTGGTTTTACGCTATAACAAAACAGATTTTTTTTTATGGAAATTGACCATGGCTAACCTCAAACACCAAGTTATCCCCTTCATTTTCAGTAAGTTCAAGCATGAAATAAATAAATCAGAGAGACTGTCTTTACCTTTACATATATTTCATCACCTTCAGCATTTAAAATGTCATTCCACACCTCATTCAGCTCACTGTGTTCAGCAACTGTCATGCACAACACAACATACAGTTATTTCTTAAGATAACATATGCCAATAGTATAAATATAACTATTGGGAATTATAACTTTCAAGACCTTGAGCTGTTACAAGACTCATCACTTCCTCGGCTGCAATATAAGTCACGGATGGCTTGATTCTTGTAATCTGCAGAGTTTTACGGATTTATTAAATATGTGAAAAAAACATTAGAGAATCAAAGACCACAAAGTAAGCAATTCTCAAAGTCAATAAAAGGATTACTTGTTTGCCAAATTTTGAGTCACTAATCTCTGCAACTAGATTTTGCACCTGCAGAAAAATTTATTCTCTTAATACTTGATTTTCAAATTATAATTCCAAGGAAATGCTTTAATATCGTTTTTCGCTAATGAGGTTACCAAAGATACTATTAAACTAAACTCACCGTCACTCTGAGTTTGTTGCAAATATTTTCAGCAAGAAGAAGAGAGTATGCCGATCGTTTGTCAGCCCTTGACGGATCTGAGAAGGAAAGAGTTAGCTGAAGGATTAAAATTTACCAACAGAAACATTCTCTATCAATTATCAATACCTCCAAGAAGCCATTCTTTATTGGAAATCACAACTACAGATAAAGGAATTTGATTCACTTTCTTGATAAAATTTTGTATGTTCATTATGGTTTCCTCCAAGGTATCATAGTTCATGGAGTTTCCAATCTGCAATGCATGAAAATAAAGTGACAGATTAGAAGGAAATGATAGAAGGCTTAGCATTACGTCATTCCGAGTACAAATAAAAGTACCGAGAAGTTCCACAAGATCAATGGAACAAGACCGTACCCTATGGATAACCTGGACATTTTTTAGCTTTCTTTGACCAGAAATGTAGCTTGCCTTCTTCCGTTCTTCTAATGGGACATCTGATAATATTTCCTGTAAAGCACAGATAGCACATGAATAGTCTGAAATTAACAAATTCATATGTATTAAAGATGTTTTTCATCAAGAAGTAACATGATCGATTGGGGCTAAAAACAGCATCCGATCCAACAGGATATGAGGGAAGGGTTATGATTAAAATACTAGACTTAATAAGAATCCAAAAAGAAAATTAAAAGCATACCAACACGCTTCCACGGCCGAGATAATTATCATACTCTTCAATCATTTGTACAACGTCTGGGCGCCATCCAAGCATAAGTATGTATTCTTTGGGGCCTAGACTCCAATCCGATGCCTGCTTTGAAACCAAGAGAATATATAAGGGGACTTCCAGAACATTCAACAGATGTGGTCACTTAAAACACTATCCCTTTGGAAAGCTTACCTTTGACCCCAGCTTGTTGGCTCGTTTCACAACATTCAGAAGCCGTTCTTGTCTCAATTCTAAAGCAGGAGTCGGAGTATCACTGTTGTTTTTGAGAACATTTGGACTTTGTAGTGTGTTGGTTTGATTTCCTACATCTGACAATGCAAGTTGGTGTTTTGTTGTCCTATGAATAGGTGCAATTAACAATACCTACATGGATAAAAGAGAAATATGTCCTGAAGTATACATGATATGATCAGAGAAGGAATGCATGGACTAGAAATTTCAGTTTAGTAGTTCTTTTCAAGCAAAATCATTTTCAGTAGTTGTATCACCATGAAACTATCACGGTTGCACACACGGAGATAAAAGGACAACAATTTTAAATAGTTACAGTGTAGAAGACTTCAACGATCTATTATTGGTACATTATATTTCTATTAAAATAAAACTTACATTTCAGTCCATGAAAATACTGCCAAATTTTGGATCTTAACATTGAAATGTCAAAAAATATGAATGTAAAAGTTCAAAAACTCATATCGTCTACGTACTTTGTCAGTTTGCTGAAGAATTTCATCATCCGCAGGATGGAAGTATATCTTACCACTCCGATAAAGACCGCAAACAATTGCCTGAAAAGAAATCAATATAAGAAAACAGCATGGATGTTATTCTTCGCACTGATAAGCACTAAGCTTTAGCAAAAAAGCATTACCTCTTGAAAACCACGTCTTATTTGTTGATATGTCAATCCTGTTAGTCTAGGAAAATGGCAAAGATTGAATACATTTTCTGCAATAACATGATCCTAATTAATGTTGGAGCAGAAAACTACAACATAATGGTATGAACAAGAATTGAAATTTGAAAAATAATTTTTGTACTCCCAATAAATGGACCTTAGAGTTTCTTTAACGCAACAGAGAATACTCGGTTAAGTTCTGTAGCCAAGCTAAATAGTGCTATTAAACAAGAAAGAAACTAGGAATGGTTTTGCAGACAAAAGAAGGAAAACTACCCCCTTCTTTAACCATTATTTGGGTCCACGACCATCCCAAATTTACCAAGAGTGAAGATGTCTAAGTGCTGATGTCTATGCTCTTGACAAAGAAAATGTGGCTATCAACAAGGAATCTTAATCTTTAAAGCTTTCAGATATCAGGATAATAAAAACTATTAGCTAGAATCATACTGTACTTTGATAATTAAGCAAGTGTCTGTAGATCTTTATGAGCCCCTTTTGCCGAGAACATTGAACAAATAATTTAGAAGCTACATTTTCTACAGGCTCTACTTTCAATTCAGAGATTGACTTCAAGAGCTCACAAGTGTTGGAGTTTGAAACCTGCATCAGAAAAGAAAATGCCGAAATTAAACTCAATTTTTCTTGGTAGTACAATATTGAGCCTATGGTTATGCAAATGCATATACCTCAACAACAGTAGGGACAGAATTCATCTTGGGAATAGGTTGAAGTGCTAGGACAGAGAGAAGTGCATCAGTATCAACTTCACACCTAATCAGTTAACGAACTGCTGTCACTAAACTCCCCTAAAGAAAATTTGTCTGTATTATGGACTAATTAAAAAATGAACATGCAAAGAACTGCACAGAAAAGAGCTCAGGATAGTCTAATAGCTGCTGTAGCTATCATCTTTACTCCATTCTTCAATGCAATATACAACAAAATTTCTGGCTTTCTTCATAGTTTTCCAAACCCTCAAGTCTAAGTTTAAGGGTCAATTATTGCACTGTTAAGTTTGATTTTCAAACTACTAATTATCTAGAAATATAAAACAGCTAAACTTTGCATCATAGGAGTGAGCAGGCCAGCGTGAGCTCTATTATGCAAAGCGGCCATAGGTCGTGGCTTGCGTAGGATGGAGGTCCCTGACTCGAAAAGGTTCAAGGAAACCAGGTTAGCTAAGGATATTCTAAATGATACAATGTAGCACTCAAAAAAGTAGAAAAATGAAATCAATATTACAAATTATTTTACACAACCTGCAGAAGAGAAAGTAAAAATAAAAGCAGTTAAAAATAATTTAATATATAGCTGACAGAAAGTCTTACTGATCTCCTTTTGTGGGCAGTACGATAATGGCCCGTGCCTTATTGGCTGCTGCTCTTTCAAATGATTTTGTCAAACTAAGGCTACAACTACAAAAGTAGAAACAATGTTGAGGAAGCTTAATGATAATAGATAATTCTAACTCAACCAATTAGAATTTGTGTCTGTTTCATGAACACCAATATGGATCATAAGCTTTTCTTGTGCACTACCTTTTCTTGTGCACTACCATGTACTGAGTTGTACAGAACAAATTTAGATTAAGATATATAGAAGAAACAACAATGACAAAAGGAAGCCCCCGCGCGTAAAAGGGTCAATTATTTTATCTCACATTGTGCTCTTTCGGGATAATATCTTTAGTTAGATCAGTAGGACAAGGTCCTCTACTAAAGTGCATCACCAACAAAGGACGCCCTATCATTAACACGATTTCTAATTTAAAACGATACTGATGAATATTTGAAATGTTTTACACTGGTTATTGACTATGGAAGGGAAACATAGTTGGTGTTTACCCAGGCCTGAAAATAACTATGAAAGGGAAACGTAGTTGGAAATTGTAAATTAGGGAAGGAAAGACATTGTTCTTATACCTCTTTGTAAGGATATCAATATGGTTAAAATCCTTGGCAATGTTGTCAGCCAGCTTGTCAACTTGCTTCCTTGGAAGATCTGACATAATAAGAATTCTTTGCTTCCTATTAAAGCAAAATGCATGCCAAAGCCAATAACTACTCATAAAAAAAAACAATAAATAAAGAAATAAAAAAAATCGAAAATGGTGGTGTAATAGTTTACCTGGCTGTAGCAGTACCTAAGCGCACAGCAAATTCATGATATTTATTTATCTGCTTTAGTATGAAAGCTAGACGACCATTTATACCACAAATGATTATGTGATCTGTCTCCAAAACTTGTACTTGTGCACCTTCCCTGAGTTTTTGCATGTTGTTCTAACAACCAATATCAAAATGTTAAGGGCATCTAAGGTAGCTTAAGTAAATAATAAGGATCTTTGTAAAACTGAAAAAGGTAAAATGTGCTCTAGATTGCCATGCGTACTCTGAATTGCTCTGTCATTGTGCTTAACAACCGAGAATAAAATAATATGCCCCATATAGCAAGAATGAAGCCAATAACACGTTCAATACGCGTTCTTTGCTGTAGTTCAACATACAAATATGTTTTTCAGATGATAAAGTTCTAAATTTTCAATTTTATAACCATGCAAGGAATATGAATGTGATCATATCTTAAAGAAACAAAATGACTAGGTTCATAACACACCACGCACTCTTAAATGGGTAGATGATGAACACAAGCATGCCCATGCTTCCCACAAGCAATCCTCGAGTGATTGTGTATTCCCCCTGCATTATTCAAAGCATTCATAAAAGTGCAACATATGAGGAATCATAAACAAATAAACATCGAAGATAAAAAGAACGGAAGACATGATAATGATAGAAGGAATTCTTTGCTATGTCAAGACAAAAAAGATCACATGTATAACATCATATTGCTTCTCTCATTTCTCTTTAGCTGTGATCATATTATAAATTTCAGTGAAGAGACACTAAAAGGGGACAATTGTAAATTTTTGAAGAAATATAATCAAGGCATAAAAGATTTTGCAACAAAAGTTAAACATAAAAAAGCTTCACCACCTAACATATCATTTACCATAAACTTTCCACAATCATCTATAAATTAATATTCAAATACATTACCTAAAGTTGAAGAACAGGAAACCACCAATAACAACAAATGAGCAGCATGCTACAAGGAGAACCACAAGAAACCTACAAACGTTAGAAACAAGAGAATAACTCAATTCTTAACACACAAATTCTGAACTATAAAGTCCATACGGACTCAAGAAGGGAACGGAAGTTATATATATTGAAGAAAACAGAGGCAACATAAACAACTTTTAACCTGCGACATTTTTGTTCAGCAAAAGTAAGTTGATTGTGATCATACATAATTTACATCTTTTGGGATCTACCAAGAATTTAAAATAATTAGCAATATATTAAACAAAAGTCATATACAAGGTCTCCTATGAAGCTCTACATGAGATTTTCTAGTTTCATCCTAGAACATCTTTTCCAAGATTTATTTCAATTACTTATACTTTGGCACTAACCAAAAATCTACTGTCAATAGGTGGAAAGGCCTAACTTGAATACAAGACCAGAGGGAAAAACCGCTTAACCCCACATGGGGTAACAAACATGAATAACAGAATAAATTTGAGCTTTGACGTTAAGCATCCAATCTAATATGTAGTAGAAGAGGCCAAACGTGAATATATATATCAAATAAAAAAAACCTAAGACACACTGAAGTAAGATAAAATCTCCTAACAGTCCATAAGCCTTTTTTGGCTAGTAAAGATACACAATTTAGAATCAATATTGCCTTCTTAACGTGCTTAATTCATTACTATTCAGTTAATATTAGTTTCTTAGTAAATTTATTACATAAAAGCAAACATCAGAATAAAAGCTTAAATTGATAGGTTGAGGTAAACTGACATTATGTCTCTTTACACTTCCCTTTGCTTGCAAGCCCAGGGTTCTAGAAATGGAAGTGGTCCAAGACGCCCTATTAATTCCATAACAAGGGTGGCCCAGGACATTAAGTTAACCTTGTTTTAATTCCATGATACCAGTAGGCCTAAAAGCTTACACTAAAAAATGGTGGCCAAACTAGCATTGTATCTCAAAAACATTTTTGATCCCTGCCAACGTTGCATTTTACCAATTTACTCTGAAAATAAGTTCATGCTTATTAAAAGAGATCACTCATCGATCTTCGTAAAGCAGGTCCAAAGGAGCATCCATTTTTCTCCATAGGATGGTAACCTTCACTTACGTGGCAACATTTTTCTCCATTTGAATGTTGAATAAATACAGTAGCCGCGCAAAGTTCCATCTAATATCCTGAATCGAAGGCAAGGACAAGTCCAGGTTAAGAGGCGTTGGTTTATTCAAGGAACTAGATATGCAGGCAAGAGGTAAGCTTCTAGCTGCCAAAATCTGAAGTAGATGTGGAAATAAGTCATGGATCATCTTCACTAATCTGTTGGGGAAATCCAATTGAATTAGACTTAGTAAGAAAAATGACAACACAGTTCCAGTGGTCAGTTTAGCTCGATGACCCTGCAGCTGCAAGGATGACGTCAAGAAAATTAGGACATTAAAATCTGTAGCTTATAATCACCAACCTTATGGTTGTATCATTCAAGAAAAGAAAATTAGACTTAGTAAGAAAAATGACGACACAGTTCCAGTGGTCAGTTTAGCTCGATGACCCTGCAGCTGCAAGGATGACGTCAAGAAAATTAGGACATTAAAATCTGTAGCTTATAATCACCAACCTTATGGTTGTATCATTCAAGAAAAGAAAAAGAATGACCACACAGCAAGTTGCTAGAAGACAAACTAATAATAATGTAGAAACAACATCCTGTAGCAAAATAGAGGTGCGATAATAAAGATGGAAAATCAGAAATACTAACGGATACTAGCGCAAGCTTCCACTACAGTGACAGCAGCCAAATGGTCCAGTAAATGGCAAGATTGCCTTATTTTAAGCAGTCCAGAATATTGTAACAAATCTTCTTATGAAGAATGAAGGGCTTATACGGAAAACATATCTCCTTTTGTTTGGTTTTCTCTCATTTATATCCTCAACCCAACAATAGGTTATTCAGATTTATTTTGTCCTTTTCATTCTACTGTATGTTATAAATCCATTTGGTTCATATCCAAGATGGCACTTAATCCATCGGGTTTCATTGTGCATTGTGAAGAGGAAGAGGTTCATATCCTGATCAATCTCAATAAGTTGCTTTATACTCAACTAGCTCCCTTGATCAGATTTTTCTTCTTTCTTTCTCCAATTTTGTTTACTAAAGAGGAAGATCGTTTCTTTTTTTTTTTTTTTTTTTTTTTTTTTTTGGGGATGGAAGAGGAAGACAATATTGAAATCAAAGCAGACTCATGTTATGGTAGCATACTATGTTACTCCATGCTTCATTTTTCTTGAAGTAACCATATTTGACACTAATGTCTTATGCATATCTAAACACAGGTATAGGAATATGACACTCCAAGGACCCTCCAAATGCAAGGAAAACTTTGAAAAATTGAACAAACCTGTGTTAGATACATACTAAATCCAACACTAACCAAATTCAAATAACATAGGTAGCATATACTGGTAGGGCACCTATTATCTTCATTTGATCTTAAAGCAATTTTTGTTCTGCTGCAGCATTCCAATTTTTATGTAAAACCTATAATCCTTTGGTCCCTGTGATTTTATCCTATCTAGAGAACAAATTTCTCTAATGCTTCCTGCTCTCTTACCTGGTCTTGCTTCTGCCGCTTCAAATTCACCCTTCACTGTTCCTGCTCCTCAATAAGTTCATCTACTGTCTGTTTTACAGAATTCCTATTGCTTCACCAATGTCTACGAGAGATTTTCCTTTCCAACCGCAACCAACTACAAATTTCCCAAATCCGTCCACTAATTGCTACTTGACTCTTTACCACTATATTTAGGCTGCAAAATTTCCTCACATCCTGGAAGGTGCCACTGTAGTATGAAGCTTACATAAAGAATCAAATTTATTTCAGCAGAATAAGCAGATTAAACTGAATTTTTTATGCTGTACCTCAGTCCAACTACTTTCATCTACAAAACAATATAAGATGCAATATGAAAAGAAAATCAGTAAGCAACCTGATAACGCAATCCCTACTGACAGTTTAAGATCTGTTCTATTACTCTATCATATTGATACTGATTGATGTGAGTGAAACTATATTTGTCATAATACAGATACTAACATGCACACAAAAGATTAGGCAGCATGAGTATTAAGAATGACCGAATCCAGCTCCCCCTGGAAAATAAAGAAAGACGAAAGAAAAACAGCATATGCATACAATACTCATGGTAACAATTAACGTAGAAGAAATGAGTGGAAAGGGAAAGATATACCATAAATCCAGGTCCTTTAAAAAATTATTGAATAACATATATATTTATAACATCAAGAAAGAAAATCCACGTTAAAATCCACGTTAATACTTTTGGAATCCAGGATATAAGGCTGACCTGAGAACTATTCTGTAGATCAATCCTAAAGAATTTGACATTTGAATTATTTGAAACACACTCCAACTTATCTGTTGCTTTTTGACTAGAAAGTTTCCATTTTCCTGGAGAAGGGAAGCTATCACATTTCTTTTGAAACATGAAAATATATTGATTTTTTTAAAGGAAAAAACAAAAAGAAGAGAAGAGATTCTAACATGCTATGAAAAGAGATGAACATGAGGCCACCAACCCTCGTAAATATAAACTCAAAAGGAATTCGAAGTGTAACAATGGTCTCGTAAAACACCAACTAGCATATTTCTTCTTCATAACCTACTGTTTTTCTGTAGCTGTTCCCAAGCCAACATGGATAACAATTGCTCATATCATAAGTTGAACAGGCACAAAGTTAACAGGTTGATTTACCTTCATATTGTTGAGGCCAAAATAGATTGACCCATTTAACATTCTTATCAAACAAGTTTGGATTAGCTTGCACAACTACAAAATAACTAAAATGAGTAATCATGTTATGCGGACTCAATTAATCTAACTATCCCAAATTCCAAATTTACCTATTTACCTATGTGACAGAAATTTAACAGATTGATTAAAACAGTAACATCAAAAGATAAAGATTAATTACTTGTTGATAAACTGAACATAGGTATCATTACTTGTTGATAAACTGAACATAGGTATCGATTTGACAAACTCTTAAGGCAGATGTAGGACTCACCTCCTTTGTGTATACGGTTAGGAGCATTGTTAGGTGAAGAATTGTTCCACCAATAGCTGCATGGCATTGATTTCTGGAGAAGTATCATATTGTTTGAGCCTCTTGTGCCTTGTGTTCTAAAACAAAATTCAAGAACATCATATGCTTAATCCAAACATCTTTTTTATTTTAGTCATGCAGCTGAGCTCTCCTACAACGAACTACATTAAATGAAAATGAGAAGGCAACCCTTCAAGGCAAATGTTCTGTTTGAAACCACAAACCATACTTTGGAAATAAATAATTATCTGATTGATCCGACAAAAAGACAAGTGAAGAAAATGAAATGAAAAAGCTTTCTTTTTTTTTTCCTTTGACCAAACAGTTTAAACTCAAATCACTAATTACAGAAGTGGCATGGATACCATAGATGCTTCAAGAACAAATCAGCATTGTAAGGATGTTTCGCATCAACAGTTCTGAGAAAGTGCAACAGTCAAAATATTGATGCTTTTTAATCCCAGTGCTGTAACAACACTTTTTTAGTACAGGTTTCAACTTCTTGAAACTAATCCCACAACCGCATTCAGAACCCCACTAAATAAGCTCCCTCCTTTGATTTATAAATAGTCAAAAAGAAGAAATGACAGATCAGGAAGCATTCACTACTAAGATTAAGAAATAAAAATCCCTGCTCACTAGTCACCCCTCTCTTCAGCTAGTTGATTAACTATTATATGTAATACTGCAGCCATGATAGTGCATAAAATGTCAATGCTTAGGGGATTTAGCAAACTTGGTCCAAGGCAGATCACACAGAACACCCCAAGAACAAAACATAAATAATCATACAAAGAAGTTGACTTTAATCTTTGAGACCATCAACATAAAGATTTAGAGAAAAGTGAATGTTTTAAACTCGTAGGATCACCAATGGATTACTACCAGAACTCCAATCACATCAGAAGCTTAAGTTCATTAATTCATGTTCAAAAAGAAAAAAAGAAAAAGAAAGATTCTTGAACATGGAAAAGTACCTTGTTGAAGAAGAAGAGGTTTGAGTCAGCCTGGAAATTCTTGGGGGCAAGAAACATGGCTGAGGACTCTGTAAATGAAAAAGGGTCATCTTTTCTTTTCTCTCTTGGTGATGGAAGGAAAACAAAAAACTTCAAAAATGAAAGGACTTTTGAAATGGGTTTGAAGAAAAAGAGAGAAAACGAGAGTTAGATGCATTTGGGTACTGTGCGTGCGGAAGGTAAGGAAATAAAGGTAAGAGTAGTAACCGGAAGAGCTAACACTGGTTGGGACATGAGACATGAGACCTGGAAGGGAAGCAAAGTAGATTGAAAATAGAAAGAAAACATGGGAGCGACCATTTAAAAATGGCATCCAAACTTTTACCTTTACCTCTTTTTTTTCTTGTTTTTTTTAAGATAAAAGGAAGCTAAATACATTTAATCATAATAGGATTTATATCTAACACTTGCAGAATCTCCATCTTGATTATATTGGGAGAAGATCATAAATTCTCAATCCAAGAGAAACATTTCTTCTTAATGCTACCATGGAATCTGCAGCCATATTCACTCTGCCGGGAGTAAACATTACTTTTACATGCCAATCTCTTACTAACAATTCTCTGACAATTCGTGCTAGACTCCCTTTTGTCTCCTCTGTCTAACCATTAAACATGCTGATTGCAATCAAACAATCACTTTCCACCAATACCTGCTTTACGCCTCTTTTCTAAGCTATATCCAATCCATCTATAATTGCCCATAATTCCGCATCAAGTACAGAACAAACATCTATATTCCGACTATAACCAGTAACCCATTTACCTTAATGATCCCAAAACAAACCCCCAACAGAGGCTCGACCAGTAATCAAGTGCCTTGATCCATCCGTATTCAATTTGCACCAGTCAATAGGTGGCGGCTGCCAACTAGTAAAAGACATTGCTGGATCATTCTACTAATTTCTCCTGTTGTTCGCCAACGTGACGGATTTCGCAAAGGCAATAATTCTAACAACCTCAATCGAAACCTCACCAAATTCTCCATTGAAGAGCGAGTTGTTTCGTTGTTTTCATATTCTCCAGGTTATAATCCTAAATAAATTATTCCAACAGACACCTTGGACAATAGCCTCATTAAAATCTAAAAGATTTGTTATCAACCATTCTTCCAAATTCAATGAAAAGAAAATATCCAACTTGTCTAACGGTACAAATTTTACCCAGACATTTCGAGCTACCAAGCAATCTCTCACCGCATGCAAAGGTGTTTCAACCCCACTCCCGCATAAATCGCAAAAATGGCTATTAGCCATTCCCCTCCTACACCGTTCTGAATTGGATAGGAGTCGGTTGTGTAATAGAAGCCAAAGGAACTGTCGGACCCTCTGAGGAACATGTAATTTCCATATCAACTTCCACTTTTGATCTCATAAGGGCCAATCACCATGTGCGAATTTACTGTATCCACTAGCCATTGTGCATTTGCCATTATCTGTTAACCTCCACACTACTTGGTCTTCCCCTGCATCATCTTTTGGGGGATGAATACCTACAATATACAAGAGAACTTCCCTTGGGAGATCCCTTTCAAAATAATCCCAGTTCCATTCCCCTTCTAATGTTACCATTGCATATATACTGTGGCATCCGGAAAAACAGGTCTTGTATTAGTGCAATAGTTGGATAAAGGTCCCAACTCTTTAATCCAGTGATCAATCCAAAACCTTACTCTCCTACCGTCTCCTACACGCCAAAAAAGGCTACTCCGAAGATCAGCCCAAACATTCGAAATAGATTTCTAAGTAAAACTGCAGCATCTTCTTTTAATGTTCTGTGGACAATCCTCATTAATTTTATATTTTGACTTGAGTATCCTGACCCACAAGGTATCTTTCTGTAATAGAAAATTGAAACCAAGTTTAAGAAGGAATGTCTTATTTTGATACTGAGTTCATCTTAGTCCCAATCCCCCTCGGTCTAGTGGTAGACAACATTTTTCCCATCCAACTGTGCTATTTTTCGAGAAATATTACTCGAACCCCAAATAAATTGACGAATAAGCTTTTCAACCTCCTTGCAAACACCCAATGGGATAATAGCCGACTGTATAAAATAATTGGGAATTGATTGCAATACTGATTTTTGCTAAGGTAACCCTACCTGCTAATGACAGAAGTTTCATTTCCCATCCAGAAAGTCGTTTCCTCAGTTTCTCAATAAAAAATGCATAAGTACCTTTCGTAACTCGTGAGTGTAGTAGAGGAACTTATCGAGATCATCCGGTTCTTGTCACTCCTAAGTATTCTCTTATCTCATTTGCTACTGTATTATCCACCATGGCTAAGAAATAAATTTGAGACTTCTGATTATTGACTTTATGCCCTGAGAAATAACTGAATTGCGTTAGTATTTCCTTGACAATTCTAACATGTTCAAGCTCTGCTTTACAGAAGAGCACAAGATCATCCGCAAAGAACAAATGAGATAACCCAGGTCCATCTACAGAAAACTGCATAGATTTCCATAATCCTTCTTCAACTGCTTGTTGAATACAGTAACCCAGTCTCTCCATGCACAAAACGAACAAGTACGGAGCTATTAGATCACCTTGTCGCACCCCTCGGGTTGGTATCAATTCAGGAGTAATCTTTCCATTCCATAATACTTGCATTGAAGATGTTGTTACACAATTCATAACTAAACTTGAAATTGTTGATGGTAACCCAGCAGTCTCAAGAGTATCCTTCAAGAAATCCCATCGGACTCGGTCATAGGCTTTCTCTAAGTCTATTTTGATCGCCATCCAAGCAATCCTATCTTTCGAAGTGCGCGTCGTATGTATAGCCTTCTGAGCGATTATAATGTTGTCCATAATTGAGCGACCCGACACAAAACTGACTTGGTTTGGAGACGTTAGCTTCGGCATGATTAATTTTAGCTTGTTGACTAAAGTTTTCGTAATGATCTTATATAACACTGAACAAAGGCTGATTGGTCTGAATTGAGGAAAAGCCTCCGAGTTATTCACCTTTGATAGTAACACTAGCATAGTAGTATTTAGACTTGGATTCAAAGGTTGACCCGCAAACGCATCTTTTACTACACGACACACTGAGGGGCTAACAATATTCCATTGGCTCTGAAAAAACTTTGCATGCAACCCATCAATTCCCAGTGCCTTCATCGGTGTCATACTATCCGAAGCTTCTTTTACTTCCAAATCTGTCACCTCCATACAAAGGTTATGTATTTCACCATCATTTAGCTGGGGAAAGTAATTCGTGCACATCAATCTCCCGCTAATTGGTCCTTCTATAGTATAGAGATTTTTGAAGAAATTAATAGCTTCTTCTTTCAAAACATCCTTGTCAAAACTCCACGACTCATTGCTTAATTTCAAAGCCTCAATCCTATTATTTCTCCTCCTATTCAGCATTCGTCTATGGAAATATTTAGTATTCCTATCCCCACTAATTAGCCAATCACAACGTGACTTCTGCTTCCATAACATTTCCTCCAAATCTAGAATCAATTCCAGATCCTGCCTTAGTCGAAAATCCAACTTCCTCAAATTCCTCGTTGGTTTATCTTCCAATATACGTTGCACCCCTTTAATCCTAGCCATTACTTCCTTCTTTCTTTTAAAAAGGCTACCAAAAGTTAATATTCCATTCCTTTGCTGCACCCACAAAATTATTGGTAGCCTCTATAATATCCCCATTAAAATTCCAGTTTCCTTTAACCAAATCAGGAAATGTTTTATGAGATAACCAACCATCAAAAAAATGAAACGGACGCAAACTTTTTTTTCCTCTCCTTCCCATCAAATGTAATAAGTAAAGGTTGATGGTCTGATTTTAATCTATGGAGATGACGAATTCCATAATTTGGAAATTCGTTAACCCATTTCATATTTCCAATTCCACGATCTAGCCTTTCAAAAGTTGTACCCCTGTTCCAAGTGAATTTAGGGCTAGAGAAACCTAAATCAATCAAACTATGATCAGACAAAAAGGCTTTGAATCTCCTGCACCCTTGTCTCCTTATCAAATTTCGACCTTGATAATCTACTGTGTCCAAAATAGCATTTGTAACACCCTGAATTTGGGCCTAGTAAAATTGGGCCTATTGGGCCTTGGGCATGGGAGCGTTTAAAACTTTTGAGAACAAGAGAACGACATTAGTGCAAGTTGGATTTATTAGGTGAGTGATTTTGGAAGGTTAGGGGGCTTATATGAAGTCATGGGTTCAAGTCATGTTATTTGGAAAAATTTTATTTTTAGCTTTAGGGGACCCTGATTCCTGGTATTAAGCCTTATTAGTAATTGTGGTTAAAAAGGAGACACAAGAGAGCCTGTAGTGGAGTGGTTGTGGCGTCACAAAGTATGGTAAGGAGGGCAGAGGTTTAAGTCTCACTGCATGCAAAAAGGGATTATTTATTTTTCTCATGAGTGGGCAAGAGTTGGTGTTGGAATCAAACTCTGTGTTGGAGAGTTTGAATGAGTCATTTGAGGGATTTAAGGAGTGGATATGGAGGAGTTTTTGGTGGAGAAAATTGTGGAGTTTGATAAGGGGTGGAGTTGGCCGAATTTAGGAGTCTATAGGTGCCTATTCGGTAAGGGGAAAAGATAGGAATTCGGCTAGGGGGGTTCTCTTTTCATTTTTGGTCATTTTCTTTATTTCTAAATTTTTGAGTTCCTAATCTCCTTTCCTCTCTTTTCCCTCTAGTGTCGAAATTGCAAGTAACCATTTGAGATTCTATTGTTCTACAACTGTTCAGTAAATGTGCCGAAACCTTTAATTGTCAAAATACCGATGCCTTGTGTTGTTTTGCCCAAGTCTCTTTCTTTCTTTCCTGTTTCAATCCCTGCCGAATCACTCAATTGTGAGTTATCTCTCCTACATTTTCTTGTTTGGCCGAATAGTGTAAGGACTCTACCTTGTTTTCTTTCAAATTTTCTCCTAAGCCGAACCTCTCCTCTTTTGGCAATCAACCGGTTCTGGGAGGTAAGTATTGTTGGGTCGAATATTTCATGACTTATGGATTGGATTTGAAGCCATATTCTCGTAGGCAATTTTGTTAATAGCATTTGTGATATTACAGATATTTGACTAAGGAGGGTAACCGATTGTGGTCAGTGGATTTAGGATATTCAAGGACTCTCATTCAAGCAAGGTGAGGAAGGTTTACGTTCTGGGTTTAATAATGGAATGAAATTAACCTTAAACGACGTTCGGCTAACAGAGTGTTTTTGGATTATAGGTTCGGTGCGAGTGGGTTAAACGCACGTTCGTAAACAAGGTATGTACACACACCACTCAAACAGTAGATCGGCAAAAAGCCGAAAAGCCAAAATACCGGCGAATGATGCCACACGAGCGTGCGATCGCACATGTGATGGACCGAGCCCACGAATATGGGCGTAAGATGGTTAAGGCCACCATGAGCGTTCTCATGGGCTTAGGCCGTTTTTGGGGCCAAATAGACCGGAATGGGCCGAGTGGGCCCTACGCGAGTAAATTGTGTGGATAGATAGGAAATAATGAGCCGGCCATGACGATCACATTGCCAAAGGCAGTTTTGGGCTAAATGGGTCACACGAGTGTGTGGGCCCATTTGGGCCGAATATTGGGCTTTGGGCCCAAATACACCGTTTGACCATATATGTTATCTGTGTCACTCGAGGCGACTGTAGACCTTCGGGAAGGTCGTAAATTGACTGTAATACCCTTGTAGGGTAAATTGACCGAAATACCCTCGAAGAGTAAAATTACCAAAATACCCCTGGAGGGTAAAATGACCGAAATACCCCTAGAGGGTAAAATGACCGAAATACCCCTGGATGGTAAAATGACCGCTATGCCCCTGAAGGGAAAAATGACTAAAACGCCCCTACATGTTGTATGATTGTTATTGTATGTTATTTATAGTATGTCTGCATTCATGTGATATTATACTGCATGGGGGATGAGATTATTTATACGGAGAAAGTTCTGTTAGGGTCGCATGGTCGCTTGACGACTATGGATCCACCGATGGCTTTAAGCCGATTATGTGATTGGCAGCTCTGCTGCAACATTGGTTAGTGCCGCAACCGGTGCTACATAAGGAGTGTAGGAATCGGTGGGTCGATTAAATCCCCACAGGAGTGCAGGGTTGGACAGGAGACGGAGTGCAGGGTTGGTATGGGCATTACTGCATTGCATACACTTGTTCTGCTATTCAGATGGGCTTAGGCCCAGATAGATGTGATCTATGTCATTTGATATGGGCTAAGGCCCAACTGAGGCTATTATGGGCTAAGGCCCAATTGCCACCGTTACTGTGTTGGGCTTAGGCCCACATTGATTACTGTAATGGGCTTAGGCTCGGATTGATGGGATGCATGCCTTATGACCGATGAGGGTTGTACATACTGAGTTTTCGTAAAATCACCCCCTCTTTTTAATTTTTCAGGTAATCCTCGGTAGGCGGTTCGACGTACTGGAGGACTCGGAGGTGGCCACACTACGAACAGCTTTAAATTTTAGTGTCATATTTTACCTTAATTAAACCGTTTTCTTATTGGGTTGTAATAAGTCCTCTTTTAATTTCTGGTTTTAATTTGGGATTTGTAGTTTATTACGTTTCTATCTGTTAAAAGTAGATCGCGGTTTTCCAAAACAATACATATTTTCAAAACACTGCGCTTTCACGACTTAATCTTTAAACATCACGTTTTCGCAAATCATCTGCTTTAAAGTAAGCTTCCGCAACAAATAACGTTTTAAAATGGAATGACTTTTTAATAAACCATGATTAAAAATAAACTGTCGTAACTGGAATTTTACGCAAGTTTTTAATTAAGAAGGGTTTTCAATAAAAACATGGTTTTCGAAAAACACTTCAATGTGGCACGCCAGATTCAGGCCTAACTCCTAGGCCGGGTCTGGGGTGTTACATTTAGTGGTATTAGAGTCAGGTTGCAAAAATCAGCTGTGGAGTGGGTTTTCAAAATTTTGTACTACAAGAGATTGGTTTCAAATATGTGAAGTGTTTTGAGGTATTTTTCTAGAAAGTGTGGCACACCGAGTCTCCGACGTTGAACCAAGTAAGTTCTCCTGATACTAAAATCTGTTTTAAATTGATATACTGTATATAGTTACTGGGCTTACTTTAGATGATAGACTATATAGAGACTCTTTAGCTAGAGTAAACTGAGAAACTATAAGAAACTAAAACTGTAGTGAGCTTGCGATTGCGAAAACAACTCTTAACTACTACTTTCATAAAACATTTGTTTAATTATTGGAACTATGAGCTAAATTCATAAAATTTCTAATTCAGATAATACGCGAAGCGATAATGAGCACTAGAAGAGGTGCAAGAGGCCGCGGCAAAGGCCATAGAAGTGCTAGGGCTAGATCTTCGGCATTAGGCCATATGCCCAACGTTGAAGCGAGAGAGGCTCTGGCTTCACCGGTAACTGAGACAGGGTCGTATGATCGAGCTGCTGGGGATGACGCACTGTCCCAGGTGATGCTTTGTATTTTGGAAAGAGTTGTTGGTTCTGTTGGGCCTAATACTGTTATTGGGGGCCGTGGGTCGGTTACGGAACGACTCCGGTCAAATGGAGCAGAGATCTTCAGGGGAGTTTCTGGGGTGGCCCCAAGTGTAGCGGAGTACTGGTTGGAGGCCACCGAAAGAATTATGGACGACCTCGACTGTACGCTTGAACAAAAGTTGAAGGGTGTCGTGTCCTTGCTAAGGAATGAAGCCTACCAGTGGTGGCTTACGGTAAAAGAGGGTACCCCCTCTGATCGATTAACCTGGGAATTCTTCAAGTCCACATTTCAGGGAAAGTATGTGGGCGCTAGCTATGTTGACGCTCGTAGGAAAGAATTTCTGAATCTGGTTCAGGATGACAAGTCTGTGGCTGAGTACGAGGCAGAATTTTTGTGACTTAGCCGGTATGCTCAAGGAATTGTGGCAACGGAGTACAAATGTTGTGTTCGGTTTGAGGACGGCCTCAGAGACAGTCTTCGAGTATTGATAGCTCCACAGAGGGAGCGGGATTTTGTTGCGTTAGTAGAGAAAGCTAAGATCGCTGAAGATGTGAAGCACTCTGAGCGCCTAAACCGAGAAAGAGAAAGGGGTAGAAACAAGAGGGATTTTGAGCATTCCAATTCGGATCAGAGACCTAAGAGAAGGGCCAGAGTGGATGGGCCAGTCAGAGCTGGGCCCCCTATTGCTGCTACTGGGTTACCACCTTGTGCTATTTGTGGGAAAGGTTATGTGAGCAAGTGCTGCAGGAGGACGGGAGCTTGTCTGAGTTGTGGTTCCATAGAACATCGTCTAAGAGAGTGTCCCAAAAGACTAAATCAGAGGCAGGCCTTCGGTAGGGGTAATGTATAGCTACCTAGGGGTGGACAGCAGCCGCCTAGAAGCCGTGGACAGGCTAGGGGTGGAAACGGTTTGGGCCGTGGAGCTCTAGGTAGAGGTGCTGGTCATGCAGAGGCAAGGCAGCCAGCTTTGGTTTATGCAGCACGTCACCGAGAAGATGGAGACGCCCCAGATGTAAATACTGGTACGTACGTTACCATAGTGTACTATTTGCCTAATTTGCAATTAGGACTAGAGTGCGCAGTAAAAGCGTAATGGTGTAACCGGTGTTGTGCAGCCATTAGATAGTTGGAAATTTTGACGACGAAATTTCTTTAAGGGGGTAGAATTGTAACACCCTGAATTTGGGCCTAGTAGAATTGGGCCTTGGTCATGGGAGCGTTTAAAACTTTTAAGAACAAAAGAACGGCATTAATGCAAGTTGGATCATTAGGTGAGTGATTTTGGAAGGTTGGGGGGCTTATATTAGGTCTTGGGTTCAAGCCATGTCATTTGGAAAATTTTTATTTTTAGCTTTAGGGGACCCTGACTCCTGGTATTAAGCCTTATTAGTAATTATGGTTAAAAAGGAGACACAAGAGAGCCTGTGGTGGAGTGGTTGTGGCATCACAAGGTATGGCAAGGAGGGCAGAGGTTCAAGTCTCACTGCATGTAGAAAAGGATTATTTATTTTGCTCATGAGTGGGCAAGAGTTGGTGTTGGATTCGAACACTGTATTGGAGAGTTTGAATGAGTCAATTGAGGGATTTAAGGAGTGGATATGGAGGAGTTTTTGGTGGAGAAAATCGTGGAGTTTGATAAGGGGTGGAGTTGGCCGAATTTAGGAGTCTATAGGTGCCTATTCAGTTTTGACTTAGTGCCGTTTTGGTAAAGGGAAAAGATAGGAATTCGGCTTGGTGGGTTCTCTTTTCATTTTTGGTCATTTTCTTTATTTCTAAATTTCTGAGTTCCTAATCTCCTTTCCTCTCTTTTCCCTCTAGTGCCGAAATTGGAAGTAACCATTTGAGATTCTATTGTTTTGCAACTGTTCAGTAAATGTGCCGAAACCTTTAATTTTTAAAATACCGAAGCCTTGTGTTGTTTTGCCCAAGTCTCTTTCTTTCTTTCCTGTTTCAATCCCTACCGAATCACTCAATTGTGAGTTATCTCTCCTACCTTTTCTTGTTTGGCCGAATAATGTAAGGACTCTACCTTGTTTTCTTTCAAATTTTCTCCTAAGCCGAACCTCTCCTCTTTCGGCAATTAACCGGTTCTGGGAGGTAAGTATTGTTGGGCCGAATATTTCATGACTTATGGATTGGATTTGAAGCCATATTCTCGTAGGCAATTTTGTTAATAGCATTTGTGATATTACAGATATTTGACTAAGGAGGGTAACCGATTGTGGTCAGTGGATTTAGGAGATTCAAGGACTCTCATTCAAGCAAGGTGAGGAAGGTTTACGTTTTGGGTTTAGTAATGGAATGAAATTAACCTTAAATGATGTTCGGTTAACAGAGTGTTTTTGGATTATAGGTTCGGTGTGAGTGGGTTAAACGCACGTTCGTAAACAAGGTGTGTACACACACCACTCAAACAGTAGATCAGTAAAAAGCCAAAAAGCTGAAGTACTGACGAATGATGCCATAAGAGCGTGCGATCGCACGTGTGGTGGACCGAGCCCACGAATATGAGTGTAAGATGGTTGAGGCCACCATGAGCGTTCTCATGGGCTTAGGCCGTTTTTGGGGCCAAATGGACCGGAATGGGCCGTGGGCCCTATGCGAGTAAATTGTATGGATAGATAGGAAATAATGAGTCGGCCATGACGATCACATGGCCAAAGGCAGTTTTGGGCTAAATGGGCCACACGAGTGTGTGGGCCCACTTGGGCCGAATATTGGGCTTTGGGCCCAAATACACCGTTTGACCATATATGTTATCTGTGTCACTAGAGACGACTATAGACCTTCAGGAAGGTCGTAAATTGACTGTAATACCCTTGTAGGGTAAATTGACTGAAATACCCTCGAAGGGTAAAATTACCGAAATACCCATGGAGGGTAAAATGACCGAAATACCCCTAGAAGGTAAAATGACCGAAATACCCCTGGATGGTAAAATGACCGCTATGCCCCTGAAGGGCAAAATGAGTAAAACGCCCTTACATGTTGTATGATTGTTATTGTATGTCATTTATAGTATGTCTGCATTCATTTGATATTATACTGCATGGGGGATAGGATTATTTATACGGAGGAAGTTCTGTTAGGGTCGCATGGTCGCTTGACGACTGTAGATCCACCGATGGCTTTAAGCCGATTATGTGATTGGCAGGTCTGCTGCAACATTGGTTAGTTCCGCAACCGGTGCTACATAAGGAGTGTAGGGATGGGTGGGTCGATTAAATCCCTACAGGAGTGCAGGGTTGGACAGGAGACGGAGTGCAGGGTTGGTATGGGCATGAATGCATTGCATACACTTGTTCTGTTATTGAGATGGGCTTAGGCCCAGATAGATGTGATCTGTGTCATTTGATATGGGCTAAGGCCCAACTGAGGCTATTATGGGCTAAGGCCCAATTGCCACCGTTATTGTGTTGGGCTTAGGCCCACATTGATTACTGTAATGGGCTTAGGCCCGGATTGATGGGATGCATGCCTTATGACCGATGAGGGTTGTACACTGAGTTTTCGTAAAATCACCTCCTCTTTTTAATTTTTCAGGTAATCCTCAGTAGGCGGTTCGACGTACTGGAGGACTCTGAGGTGGCCACATTACGAACAGTTTTAAATTTTAGTGTCCCATTTTACCTTAATTAAACCATTTTCTTATTGGGTTGTAATAAGGCCTTTTTTAATTTCTGGTTTTAATTTGGGATTGTAGTTTATTACATTTCTATCTGTTAAAAGTAGATCGCGGTTTTCCAAAACAATACATGTTTTTAAAACACTACGCTTTCACGACTTAATCTTTAAACATCACGTTTTCGCAAATCATCTGCTTTAAAGTAAGCTTCCGCAACAAATAACGTTTTAAAAGGGAATGACTTTTTAATAAACCATGATTAAAAATAAACTGTCGTAACTGGAATTTTATGCAAGTTTTTAATTGTAACACCCCAAACCCGGCCCAAACATTACGACCGAATTTGGTTTGCTACAGAGAAAAGATTTTGAAAATCATTTTAAAACCAATTTTGAAAATTAATCGAAATGCCTTTAAATTTAAAGTTTCTTTGTTAAAAACCAAACTTAAGATATTTGCATAGTCGAGTTGTTTACAAATTTCGAATGTACCCGATGGTACTTTAAACATTTTGCGTTTAATTTGAGAAAACATGTGCATCCGTTTTAACATCATCAAATAGTTTAAACAAAACATGCAAAGAATAATAATATAATCCTAGGAGGCCTTATTACAATTAAGCAACATAAACCCAACAGAAAAATAGATAAAATCCAAAATTTAATTATTAAAAATCTCTACCGCATGGCCACCTCGAGTCCATCCGCTCCCTCATCCGCGATCTACGAGTCACCTGAAAATTAAAGGAGAAGGTGAGTCACCAAGACTCAATGTGTAACCCTTCCCGATTTAATGTAATAACATACACAAATTATAACCAATTAACATGCATAAGTTTAAATGCACCCAACCTAACCATCCATACGCCTTTTTCTACCCCTTGTGGTACTAAACCACCGTGGTGCTAAACCACCGTGACGATAGTCACAAATGTGATACCAAATCACCGGAGATACCAAATCTCCGTGTCCAAGACACAATTGTGTTACTAAAACACCGTGACCGGTCACAAATAGATGATGGGGCCAACCCATCGTGGTGATACCAAATCACCGCGCATAATCCCATATCTCAAAGTGGGGCCAACCTACGGTGGAATTAACCACGTGGACAAGTCGCTATGAGGTGCCAAACCTCCGAGGTACTAAACCTCCGTGACCGTAGTCACGATGTGTTACCAAAACACCGTGTCCGCTCGACACGAATATCACCGCCCTCTCCTCTCATCAACCCATAACAATCATATTTATATGCATGTACCACAAATCATGTTGATAGATTTATTTAACAACATCCAATCGATTTATCATAAGCCATATATCAAATAATACACATACTAAATGTGTCATGCTTCCCAAAAGCATCAAATAATAATCACATAGTAATAAGAACTTACCCAAATCCTTGTTAATACCATGAAGGTATTTCATCCATGTCTACACAAAACGTTAGGCATAACATAACACTTAGCATATTAAAAGTTATAAGATGTGTATGTATACACACCTTTCACCAACGCAAGAAATAACTCCCGAATCCGATTTACCACTAGATCCTTGTCCTACAATCGCCAACACTTAAAATATAAACAAAGGCCATTCGCCCATAACACTAAATCCAAAGAGTTATCGCTCAAAAATACCAATCTTACCTAAAAGCTTACCCAAGACGATCGATGAATATACGAGGCTTAGAAAGATTGTTTCCACGTCCGTAGAGCCTAAAATAAATCGATTCCTAAATGATTAGAACCTTGCAAACCAATGCCCATAGATTCGGCCTTAGACCACAAGAAAATAACGTAGAGACAAGAAAAGAATTGAAGGAGAAACGACCAAGAACACTTACCCTTTTCCAAAATCAATTGAAGAAAAACTAAGAGAGTTTCCTCTTGAATATTCGCCAAATATAATACTAAAAAGAAGGATATGAGAGTTTCGGCTATGGTGAAATGAACAAGAAAATAGAAATCGAATGGTAATGGATGTTTAAACTATGAGTGAATGAAAAGAAATGGAGTTTGAGATGGTTAAAGATTCGGCCAAGAGAGAGGATGGGAGAAAATGTGGTTGAACAAAAGTCAAATGAAGAAAAGAGAGATGTGAGAGAGAGAGATTTGGCCAACACCTATATTGCCTAAAAGAAATGTGTACACAATGCCCAAAATCAAATGTTGTTTTGGTTTCAAAAGAGCAAATGAAAGAAAAGGGAAATGGTATGGTTTGGTTCAACAAAAGATGCTAAAATCAAAAGCAAAAGTGCACCAAAATGCACAATACACATTCGGCCAAAGAGAGTTTTTGGAGAGGGAAAACAAAAATGCCAAAAGATGATCAAAGGAGAAATTGGCCAACTATTTCTTTCCCCAAGCTACCTATCAAAATTCGGTCACCCCTAGCCATACATGCCGCCCACATTCATCCACTAAAGGCTTAGGAAACTTTCCAAAACATCCTCCATCCTTCATGCCTTTTGTCCCCTCATCATACCATAACTTCAAGATTCTTATCCCTACTATCAAGCTTTCCTTAATCATAAATTCAACTTACCAAAATGAAAGTCCAACCTATCATAAATAAGTTTGACCGCCCATCAAAGCAAGGATATAAAAATAAACCTTCAAATTGCTAAACATGCTACTCGAACCTCTAACCTCAAGCCAAACTCCATGCGCCATTACCAACTTGCCATGCACTCATCTTGTGTCACTTATTGCTACTTAAATTAACTTAAGTGCTAAGCTCATTTAATCCTCTTCTTTAAATAAGCCATACTAAGAATTATTCTACTAAACCGAGCTTACTCAAGACCCCTAATTAAGCCTTATATCATCACGCATAATATCACGTAAATTCAAATACAAGAAAAATAATTCAATCACAAATAACCCCTATTTTGGGATGTTACGCTTACCCCTTAAAATAATTTCGACCTCGAAATTACCCGATCGTAAAAGATGGGGGTATTGCCGCCGCATCACCTCCTCAGTTCCCACGCCGCTTCCGCACTCATGGTTTCGCCATAGCACTTTCACTAAGGGTACCGACTTTCTACGCAACACCTTGACATCACGATCTAAAATCAACCGGTTCCTCCTCGAATGATAAGCCGGAGTTAACCTCAATCTCGCATCGCACGATGTGCGATGGATCCGACCTATACCGCCTAAGCATCGACACATGGAAGACATTGTGAATCGACTCAACTCGCCGGCGCTTCGAGCCGATAAGCTACCGGCCCTACTCGCTTCAACACAAAGATATCGGGCCGATGAACCTTGGACTTAATTTCCTTTTTGCCCAAAGCGCAACACCTTTTTCCAAGGCGACACCTTCGTAAAGACTTTATCTCCTACCTCGTATTCCATCTCCTTTCGCTTGAGATCGGCGTAAGACTTTTGCCTATCCGATGCTTCCTTGAGACGAGCCCGACTTACCTTAACTTTGTCCTCGCCTCCGCCACCAAATCGGGACTCCAAGACATGACGCTCACCTAGTTCCGCCCAACACGTAGGAGTACGGCATCTTCGCCCATACAAAGGCTTCATATGGAGCCATTTGGATACTCGCTGATAACTATTGTTATAAGCGAAATTCCGCCAACGATAGATACTCCTCCCAATCGCCATCAAGTCCGTAACGCAACCTCTCGAGCATATCTTCTAAAATCTGAATCACTTTCTCCGATTGTCCGCTTGATTGCGGATGAAAAGTCGTGGCCAAGTCCAATCTCGCACTCCAAAGCTTGATGCAACGCTCTCCAAAACCTCGATGTAAACTCGATCCCTATCCGAGATAATCGACATCGCACACCATGCAATCTCACTATCTCACTACATATAACTTAGCTAACCTCTGCGAATAATCTACCCTTACAGTATGAAATGCGCCGATTTAGTCGACGATCCACAATCACCCAAACCGAATTCTTCTTGCTAGGCGTAAGAGGTAATCCACCGACAAAGTCCATGGTGATCCTCTCCCACTTCCACCGAGGAATCTTCACCGGCCAAGTAAACTGTGATGGCAACCGATGTTCAAATTTCTTGACTTGTTGACACGCCGACACTTACCCACGAACTCGCCATTTCCCGCTTCGCACTGCCACCAAAATTGCTCTCTCAAATCCCGATACATCTTGCTACCTCCAGATGCATAGCATATGGGCTGCTATGTGCGGCCCCAAGAATCCTTTGTCTCAACTCCACATCCTTCTAAGATACAAGCTCTTCCTTTAAAGCACAAAACTCCATCACCGGGACGTACTAAAATCCTCTAATCCACCATTCTCGACTTGCAACCTCCGATCATTCAAACCATCATCCTCTAACCGCTTCTCCTTAACTGATCTAACCAAGTCGGCTTGACTTGCAATTCGCCAAAAGACTCCCATCATCGAACGTACTAAGTCGAGCAAACATCGATCTTAAATCCGATACAACCTTACGACTCAACGCTGTCGCCACCACGTTAGCCTTACCAGATGATACTCGATCGAACAAATGTAGTCCTTCAACACCAATCCATCTACGCCGCTCAAATTCAAATCCTTCCGAGTCAAGAGATACTTAAGACTCTTGTGATCCGTATAAACTATCGACTTCTCTCCGCATAAATAGTGCCTCCATATCTTCAAAGCGAAGACTACACCGCTAACTCCAAGTCATGAGTCTGATAATTAGCCTCATGTGGTCTCAATCGCCGAGATGCATAAGCCACTACCTTCCTTTCTTGCATCAAAGACGCATCCCAAACCAATATGTGATGCATCGCAATAAACCGTGAATTCCTTGCCTCGCCAAAGTTGAATCAAACCGAGCTTCAATAATCTTCTTCAATTTGTCGAAACTTCCTTGTTGCTTCCTCGGTCCACACAAAAGGAACTCCTTTCTCAACAACTTGGTCATCGGTGCGGCAATCAAAGAAAATCCTTCCACAAATCTTCGTAATACCCCGCTGCACCTAGAAAACTCCGACTTTCACCCACAGATTTAGGCGGCTTCCAATCCAACATCGCTTCAATCTTTCGAGGATCCACTCTAATCCCTCTACTAAAACAACGTGACCCAAGAAAGTCACCTCCTAAGCCGACTGCGACTTACTAAATTTCTCATGTGTTAAATGCTTCCTCGAGACCGCAAACACCACTCGCAAATGCGCATCATGCTCCTCTTCCGACTTCAATACACCAAAATATCATCTATAAAGACCACAACAAACCGATCCAAAAATGTTTGAAATACCCTATTCATCATGTCCATGAAAGTCGCTGGTGCATTAGTCAAACCAAACGGCATCACCAGAACTCGTGAGTGTCCATACCGAGTACGAAATGCCGCCTTATGGATATCACCTCTTTCACCTTCATTGATGATATCCGCACCTTAAATCAATCTTAGAGAAAACCGCAGCCTCTTTCAAATTGATCAAACAAGTCATCTATCCTCAAGCAAAGGATACTTGTTTTTAATCGTCACTTATTCAATCAAGCAGTAATCTATACACATCCGCATCGCACTCATCCTTCTTCTTGACAAAAAGTACCGCGCTCCCCAAGGTGAAACACTTGGTCGAATGAAACCTCGATCCAACAACTCTTGTATCCGAGCCTTCAATTCCAACAATTCCTTCTGGTGCCATCCTATATGGAGCTATAGACACCGGCGCTGCCTGTGCAATGTATCTATACCAAATTCGACTTCACGATCCGAGGCAATCCCTAAGTTCTTCAGAAATACGTCAAGAAATTCCTTTATAGCTTGAACATTTCCCACAGAAGACTCCTTAGCTTCCAAAGCACACACATGAACTACGAACGCCTCACACCCTTCCCGACCATCTTTATCGCTTTCAACGCAGATACCATGTTGGATAGATAATCTCTCCTATTACCTATCATGACCACTTCTTCACCTTCAACCGTCTTTCAAAACCATGCGCTTAGCGGCACAATCCAAACTTGCTTGGTACTTGACCAACCAATCCATCCCAAGAATCGATCAAACTCAAACAAACGGCAGCTCCATCGATCGCTACAAATACTACCCCTTGGAGTTCTAGGGGTATATCTCTATACAGCCTTATCTACTTCTACAGAGTGACCTAAAGGACTAAGTACACCATCCTCTTAGAAGCGCCTCGAACTAAACTCGTGGTCTCAACTATACTACTAGCAACGTAAGAGTGCGCCGAACCCACATCTATCAAGGCAAGATATGGAACACCAAAAATTAAAAACGCATTCGCTATGACGTCCGTGCGCCTCTCTTCTCACGACACCGCAAAGATACACCAAACCAGTCGCCTAGCCTCCGTGTTGC
The DNA here is from genome assembly GCA_025698515.1 of Gossypium sturtianum. Classification (NCBI taxonomy): domain Eukaryota; kingdom Viridiplantae; phylum Streptophyta; class Magnoliopsida; order Malvales; family Malvaceae; genus Gossypium; species Gossypium sturtianum. The sequence continues at coordinate 98,053,047 of CM046952.1, forward strand.
CAATACCTCCGCCACCGCTCGCGACCTCCACTAGAGCCATAACCACCTCTACCATAACCACGACACCTCTCTCGCGGGTCGGGTCCCTCCTTTCCGAATCGGGCACGACCTTGACCTTCGATCGATTCCTAGCTTGCTTACGCGACAAGTCCCTCACCACACGATGTTCTAGCGAACCACACTCGAAACATCCTTTCCTCCTACCCAACATTCTCCCCAATGAGACTTTCCACAACGGTTACACTCGGGTCGGTCTTTGATTAGCAAATGTGGACCTCCCCGCCTGATTTGACCCACTCGCCTAAATCTTTTCTCAACATTGCCACCGACCTGCACGATCCAAAGCCTCTCTTCACCTTGCTCCTATCATAACTTTGCCTCGCGGACTCCTTTGATTCCTTCGGCTACCTTGGCCTTCTCCACCAAGACAAAGAAACTCACGCTCTTGCTGTGTAGCAATCAGCAGCCTTAACTCGCCTCTAAGTCCGTCTTCAAAACGAACACAACGATCATGTTCCGATGCCACTATTCCCCGAGCATAACGACTCAAATTTAGGAATTCCGCTTCATACTCCGAGACGCACTTATTCCCTTGCACTAACCCCGCAAAAGCTTTCCTTTGAGCGCCAATGTAGCTTGACCCAACATACTTCTTCCGGTATGCACTTTGAAGTACTCCCAAGTGAGATCATCTCGTAGAGCACCATCTCTGACCGTGAGCCACCATCGATATGACTCATCCTTGAGAAGCGACACCGCCCTTTCTTCTCCTCATTTGTTAAATCTATCTCGCCCATGATTCTTTCTGGCCGATTCCACCAATACTCACCAGATTGGGCGCTACACCGCACACACCTCGGAAAAATTCAGCCCGTTAGCTCAAGTCTCTCAGAACCGACTTCCGAGCTCCTCCACTTCCACCAATTCCAGCTACCCTTTCCAAACCCGTAGAGCATCGCTTGTGACACAAATGCCACAATTGCCCGATCCTCGCTTCTTCACCTCCAAAGGTTGGGGGTGGTGGTGGCGGTATCTCATTCTCGGATCCTTGACCCGACCCGACAGTGTTCTGAGCATACGGCCATCCTACCCCTTCTTCCACGCCCACGACGGCCACGCCCTCTAAAGCTCATTCTAACTATCGCGCTTTAATCTGATTAGAAAATTTTTATGAATTAGTACATGTTTCACTTGATTATCCGCGAAGAAATTTTATGAAAAGAGTTTAATAGAGATTCTTTCGATCAAACAAGGTTTTAAGTCTTCTATCTTGGTTTACACAGTAATAATACATCCATTCCCTATACCTTTCATACCTATGCACTCTTCTGCATTATCATCTGCTTTCTAACCTGTGGGTATTTTCGCATTTTTCCTAAAGGGTATTTTTGTAATTTTGTCAATCAAGAATATTTTGAAAATTTTCAAGATACATTTGTCCTACCATCTAAAAAAATAATTTAATGATTTTAAACCGAAGTTTTCCTTAAAACATGGCTAATCCCTTTCGGGTTTTATTTAGGATTTTGCCTATGACCGAGTCCTCTTGGTTAAGGTGAACCGGCTACGCACTGTAGGAATCCCGCCAAGAGGAGGTGAGTCACGAGGACCGCTAAGTACCAAGCTCTTCCGGATCCAATCCTAGACATGCGCACTGCAAGGTTACCACACCCTAACTCTGACTTGGTCGTAGGTTGGTTTAATTAGGCTCTTAAAGTCTTATGTCTTTGTTTGGAGTAAACTAGTCCTAAAGTTTAAAATACTATCACTATCTACGCCCCATGCTTTCTACCCTTCTACAAGAAATATTTCATACAAAAAGTTAGTGGTACTTACCGGCGGATCGGTGCACTGAGACTCAAGTACATGCTTATTAAAAACCATAATATTTCAAATAGACCTACTAAAACATTTTTGGGCCTTGGGCCCCCACACCGAGCTTTGAACTGGGCTCGATACCAATTTTGTAACACCCCAAACCCGCCCAAACATTACGACCGAATTTGGTTTGCTATAGAGAAAAGATTTTGAAAATCATTTTAAAACCAATTTTGAAAATTAATCGAAATGCCTTTAAATTTAAAGTTTCTTTGTTAAAAACCAAACTTAAGATATTTGCATAGTCGAGTTGTTTACAAATTTCAATGTACCCGATGGTACTTTAAACATTTTATGCTTAATTTGAGAAAACATGTGCATCCGCTTTAACATCATCAAATAGTTTAAACAAAACATGCAAAGAATAATAATATAATCCTAGGAGGCCTTATTACAATTAAGCAACATAAACCCAACAAAAATAGATAAAATCCAAAATTTAATTATTAAAAATCTCTACCGCATGGCCACCTCGAGTCCATCCGGCTCCTCATCCGCGATCTACGAGTCACCTGAAAATTAAAGGAGAAGGTGAGTCACCAAGACTCAATGTGTAACCCTTCCCGATTTAATGTAATAACATACACAAATTATAACCAATTAACATGCATAAGTTTAAATGCACCCAACCTAACCATCCATACGCCTTTTTCTACCCCTTTGTGGTACTAAACCACCGGTGGTGCTAAACCACCGTGACGATAGTCACAAATGTGATACCAAATCACCGGAGATACTAAATCTCTCGTGTCCAAGACACAATTGTGTTACTAAAACACCGTGACCGGAAGTCACAAATAGATGATGGGGCCAACCCATCGTGTGATACCAAATCACCGCGCATAATCCCATATCTCAAAGTGGGGCCAACCCACGGTGGAATTAACCACGTGGACAAGTCGCTATGAGGTGCCAAACCTCCGAGGTACTAAACCTCTCCGTGACCGTAGTCACGATGTGTTACCAAAACACCGTGTCCGCTCGACACGAATATCACGCCTCTCCTCTCATCAACCCATAACAATCATATTTATATGCATGTACCACAAATCATGTTGATAGATTTATTTAACAACATCCAATCGATTTATCATAAGCCATATATCAAATAATACACATACTAAATGTGTCATGCTTCCCAAAAGCATCAAATAATAATCACATAGTAATAAGAACTTACCTAAATCCTTGTTAATACCATGAAGGTATTTCATCCATGTCTACACAAAACGTTAGGCATAACATAACACTTAGCATATTAAAAGTTATAAGATGTGTATGTATACACACCTTTCACCAACGCAAGAAATAACTCCCGAATCCGATTTACCACTAGATCCTTGTCCTACAATCGGCCAACACTTAAAATATAAACAAAGGCCATTCGCCATAACACTAAATCCAAAGAGTTATCGCTCAAAATACCAATCTTACCTAAAAGCTTACCCAAGACGATCGATGAATATACGAGGCTTAGAAAGATTGTTTCCACGTCCGTAGAGCCTAAAATAAATCGATTCCTAAATGATTAGAACCTTGCAAACCAATGCCCATAGATTCGGCCTTAGACCACAAGAAAATAACGAGAGACAAGAAAAGAATTGAAGGAGAAACGACCAAGAACACTTACCCTTTTCCAAAATCAATTGAAGAAAAACCAAGAGAGTTTCCTCTGAATATTCGGCCAAATATAATACTAAAAAAGAAGGATATGAGAGTTTCATTATGGTGAAATGAACAAGAAAATAGAAATCGAATGGTAATGGATGTTTAAACTATGAGTGAATGAAAAGAAATGGAGTTTGAGATGGTTAAAGATTCGCCAAGAGAGAGGATGGGAGAAAATGTGGTTGAACAAAAGTCAAATGAAGAAAAGAGAGATGTGAGAGAGAGAGATTTGGCCAACACCTATATTGCCTAAAAGAAATGTGTACACAATGCCCAAAATCAAATGTTGTTTTGGTTTCAAAAGAGCAAATGAAAGAAAAGGGAAATGGTATGGTTTGGTTCAACAAAAGATGCTAAAATCAAAGCAAAAGTGCACCAAAATGCACAATACACATTCGGCCAAAGAGAGTTTTTGGAGAGGGAAAACAAAAATGCCAAAAGATGATCAAAGGAGAAATTGGCCAACTATTTCTTTCCCCAAGCTACCTATCAAAATTCGGTCACCCCTAGCCATACATGCCGCCCACATTCATCCACTAAAGGCTTAGGAAACTTTCCAAAACATCCTCCATCCTTCATGCCTTTTGTCCCCTCATCATACCATAACTTCAAGATTCTTATCCCTACTATCAAGCTTTCCTTAATCATAAATTCAACTTACCAAAATGAAAGTCCAACCTATCATAAATAAGTTTGACCGTCCATCAAAGCAAGGATATAAAAATAAACCTTCAAATTGCTAAACATGCTACTCGAACCTCTAACCTCAAGCCAAACTCCATGCGCCATTACCAACTTGCCATGCACTCATCTTGTGTCACTTATTGCTACTTAAATTAACTTAAGTGCTAAGCTCATTTAATCCTCTTCTTTAAATAAGCCATACTAAGAATTATTCTACTAAACCGAGCTTACTCAAGACCCCTAATTAAGCCTTATATCATCACGCATAATATCACAGAAATTCAAATACAAGAAAAATAATTCAATCACAAATAACCCCTATTTTGGGATGTTACATTAATTAAGAAGGGTTTTCAATGAAAACATGGTTTTCGAAAGACACTTCAATGTGGCACGCCAGATTCGGGCCTAACTCCTAGGCCGGGTCTGGGGTGTTATAGCATTCTAGTCTCCCACTAGCATCTAAGGTTCCCTCATAACCCCGCTATCTTACTTAGGGCATTCCATAAAATTTCACATTTCCTCACATCTGGACTTCCATATACAACTGTCCAATGAAATGCTTTGGCCTTTTGAACCATAAAGAGTGACATATGAATGAATTGGAAATGGCTTACCTAGATATCTATTGAAACTAATACATTCCATAACATCCAAATACCACCAGCAAAACCTTGCGCCTCTACTTTATGAGAGAATTTAAAACCCGAATTCAAGATAATTGAATCTGTTCGAACCCTACTTATCCTAGTTTCTAACAGTACAACCACATCCATAGCAAATTCACGAACATATTCTCTCAATATACGATTAAATCGAGAGTGTGCGCATCCTTGACAATTCTAGATTAAGAAATTCGGAAGCATAAACATGTAAATTAGATAGAAAAGAAAATCCAACCTCAAATTTAACATTTAGTCTAGAAGTTCCCCTCCTTGCCTTCCGCTTCCAAAAGCTCCATCCCATCTTCTCTTGGCACTTCAATATTCCTTATCTTGGAATCAATTTGGTTTGAGATGTTCTCCACTAGATCCACCACCGGCATCATAGCATCAACCTTCTTGTTTCACAACCCATGATGGTTTTGGTCCCTAAACTTGCCCCATTTCACAGTAGAAGGTTCCGACGGGATGGAGGAAGATGGTCCACCTTCCAAAAACTTCAGCCCTAACTTATTCGACATACTCTCACCCTCAGCCACCATAATATTTATGTCTCGATTCTCTTCCACTGCAACCACCCTGTGATGCCCCTGTTCTTCTGTAACTTTCCTGTTTTCACCTAATGCTTGAAAAGCCACCATCGTCCCAATTTTGTGAAGACTAGTTTCCTCACGTGACTCTTTAACTTGATCACTTTTTTGTTGTGGCCCACTAGATCCAAAATTAACCCCATTCAACCTTTTCTTCCTAAGCCCAGATCCATGCAATGCTTTCCTTTTGTTTTCGGATCCACTCAAAGATGGCCCACTAGCTTTACCCAAGGAAAAGCCTAACTTGGGCACAATAACATTTATTGTACCCGATGACTTCCCATCCATATTTCCAACTATACAATCCCCTGATTCCTCATTCAAATTAGCAATCAAGGAAAATCTTGATTCATTATTCATTTTTTTCTGATTAGTCTCCATTTTGGCATCCCTCTTTACAGAACGCCTTGTTTGACGCGAAACAACCATCCAAGTCCCAAATTCCTCTGTTTTTGCCCTATTATTTAGCTCCACCATCGTCAGCGATTTGACAACAGTATCCTCCTACTCCTGATCCATCGGTGGGTTTTCCTTCTGCAGTTTAGGGTACACCTCCTTCTGGTGGCCATAGTAGCCACAACCAAAACAAACATTTGGTAAGCCTTCGTACTCTACCCTTTGTAATCTCTCTTCCACTCGAATTTTAGAAATTAATAGTCTTTTTAGATCAACACTCACCGCCATCCTAGCAAATTGGCCTCGCATTCTATTTTCAATTTGATTGTCCACCTTGATCACTTGACCTATCGAGCTTCTCACTGCCTCCAAGAGACATTTTTTGTAATAAGAACCCGAGAAACCCAAGAGCCGAATCCAAACCACTAAGTGTTTTGGATAGCTCACAGAAGTATTGAAGGACGATGACCATGGTTTTACTGTTAAATACTACCCATAGATTGTCCAAGGACCATCAATCAACGCTTTGTCATAATCCTCCTTTGATTGAAATTTAACGAAGTAGTAATCGTTCTCTAAGTCCATCAATTAAAATGAGCGATTAGGCTTCCACATACTATTTAGTTTGGAAACCAAATTGTTGAATCTGATTTTTCGCCCAAGGAGTTTTATAATCACCGTTTTGGCCATACTCTGCTGAATCCATGTGTGCACTCTCTTAGAGAATTTGATATCTGGAATCCATCAACAAGCCTGGTTATCACATCCCCTTCTATCAGTTCAAACTTGTCTTCATCAAAGTCCTCCTCCTGATTATCATTTGATACCCAACCAAGTAATTTATCTTTGAAAGAAACCACTTTTGCTCTCCTTTCATCTACCTCCATATCACCTACGTCCGGAGGATCATCCTCCCGCCAATGTACTTTCTTTGTAGCCCTTGCCACTCTGGTTTCTCCTCCCAAAGTTTCCCCCGATTGCATGTTAATTTTGTAGTAATACAATATTAACGACTATACAATGCTGTAAATATGTCATTAACTTTTAGCCCTTTTTTATACATGGCATTAATAGTTATGTTGATACAATTAACATTCATATTTTTCTTACTGAATTTAGCGTAAGAGTAGGTGAGATTAACACATAATATCTAATACTCTATAAGAAATAATTCTTTTGTAGTTGTACCCTCCAAGCAATATTGTTTCAAATGTTGGAATTTGAGTTTTTCCCTTGTAAATTAATATATTTTACAACTGTACACATGCATATCAAATTTTTAACTTTATTATTTCAATCATAGTATATTTTATGATTATATATATTTTTGTTTTGTAATATGTATATTTTATGGTTATATTTTTTATATTTTGTAATATACATTATCATATTTTATATCAAGACATAAAAATAAACAATTTCATACTTGATAATGGTACACGGGTGAAAAATTTTATCTAATAAATTTATAAAAAATTATATAAGCATTAAAAATATCTTCAGTTAGATGGTAAAATTAAGTGAGTAGAGTTTGTGAAGTTTTAGGTTGAATCTATCATTTGTATTTCTTTTTATTTTATATAAAAACATAAAAAAGACAAAAATAGCTTCAAAATAATATTTACTCTTTGTAAAAATAAAAAAAGTTTTTAGTAAATTCAAAACTAAATTGAGATCCGATTGAAAATAATATAAACTCATTTTAAATATTAGTATAGAAGTATGGATAATAATTAAATCTATACCATATATAAAGATTTTGATTGAGTTGGTGTCACCCATAATGAGGATCCAACTCAGTTATTAAATTACCAAAATGTCTTTATATTTTAAGGATATTTTTATCTTTTTATATAAAATCTAGAAAGAAAAAAAATCATGTTTACGATAGGATTTAAAACCAAAACACTAAAAATATACTCTCCCAACTTTGTCATTTCAACTTACGTGACATTTGGTTTTTTATATGAATTCTTAATAAATATATTATATAATTATTCTCACTAACATTGTTGGTATGCCATAATTTTATTGATAATATCAATGATTGACTTAGTGTCACAAATCAACTAGATACCAACTTAGGAAAAATGGCAATGTTATGTGATAAACAACTAGAATGCATTTGATATCGTATTAATAATGTTGTTGATTAATATGGTGTCACAAATTACCTCGATACCAACTTATAGGATTGGTGATATAATCCTGATAAATAATTGTATTCATTTAGTAATTTTAATTTGATGTATTCATATGTTTTAATATTGTACATATTATATATATTATTATTAATTAGTTTCAAATAATACATTTCATATATTTATGTGTTTTAAATACATGATTTTCACATATATATATATATATATATATATACATCTAATTGAGTTTCTAATATATATATAATTGAGGTTGAGATGTGACATAATTTTCTCCAGCGGCCCTACTTTGTAGACACGGAATAGAAATTTGAGATTATACTTAGCTTCGTGTATTAATTATTACTATTATTATTATTATTATTCAAATGTTAAATTTTTATTAAAAAAAATTTGATTTATTAATTACTTGTGTTATATATTTTAATAGATTTTATGTTTATGCTATTTTTTATTATAATAAACTTTTTTGTATTATATTTAGGGATGACAATGGAGTAGGACAGGCATAAATATTGCTAAAACCACCCTCGTTTCATAGTTGACACACTCTGCTCCACTACCGACCCTATAATGACTCAATTTTCAATGGTATCGGAAAATATAGTTTCGGGACATCATTTTCGTAAACCGAGTCTATAAATATTAAATATGAATATTTACAAAGTTATTATATTGATATTTAAAATTTGATTAAATTGTAAAAATACAATTGCTATAGAATTTTAATTAGGAAAAAGGTTGAGGACTTATATAACAATTAACCAAAGGGACCAAAATGATTATTTAACCATTTTCAATCATGAGATAATGGACATTGATGATGTTTATACTTAGATTAATTAAGAATGAAATAAACATGATTAAAACTTAATTAATTTAATTAAATTACATTAATTAAATATAAATTAATGTATATATATTAAAGTTAGTGGAAAGATGAAACAAAACCACATCTTTTTCAAGCCTCACCCTCACCGTCCACTCGAAGGAAAATAAAAACCACCATTATTGAGCTTAAAAGCATTCGGTCATTATAAAGTAACAAGATAAATTAAGCAAGTTCCATGTAAATTTTATAGATTTATGATCATGAGAGCTTGATTTAGTTAGTCCATGTATAAATTTGTTTAAATTTTGATAAGTTGTCATTGTTGAAAATTTGATGAATTAGGTGTGAAATTGATAAAAATTAAGCATAGATTATAAAAATTGTAACACCCCAAACCGGGCCTGGACGTCATGGCCGGATCAGGTGATGTCACATGGTAGTGTGTTTGAAAACCGTAACTTTGCTTAAAATAATTCCCGTTTAGAAACCTTTTATTATTACTTATTAATTCTAAAATCGTGTTATTTAATCAGTCGAAAGTTTTCAAAACGTTTATTCAATGCGGAAGCTTTTAGAACAGTTTGCGTATTTGTGAGTATTTTGTTAAAACATTTGTTTCTTTTGAAAACCCAAAATATCCTAATACTAGCAGTTATAAACCATAACTAATAAAAATCCCAAACAAAAATAAAAAAAACCACAAAGGCCATACTTACAATAAAATACCCAAATAAAATTTAAAATCATAAGTAAGTATGAAATAGTGTCAAGAGATCGTGTGGCCACCGCTAAGTCCTCCGCCGCACCGATCCGCCTAAGTCTGGGGGTTTCTGCATGCAGATTAGATGTATGGGGTGAGTTTACGTAAACTCAGTGTGTAATCCCCATAAGGATGAACAAACAGTATGCATTTAATCACAGTCTGGGTCTAAGCCCTTTTTCAGTAACAGTATTAGTTTGGGCCTTAGCCCATTTCAGTATAGAAGAAGTCATGTAATAGGGCATTAGCCCATCACAATAATAAGAACTATAATGATATGCAATGAGAATCCTACCCACCAAATCTACACACCATCTTTGTCTAACCCTACACTCCATGTGGGGATATAATCAACCCACCCATCCCTACACTCCAAATAGTACCGTAAGCGGCACTAGACAGTAGTTTGCAGCTGAGCTGCTAGTAAGTTAGGCTCGAAGCCTTTCAGTACACTTCCTCCGATTAAAATCAACCCCCAACCCAATGCAATGAAATATACAGTTATGACATGGTATCTCATGGTAACAGTACATACAATATTAGATCAGTAGAATCTCATCATGCTCAATAACATGCATATATATATATATATATATCAGTAATACAGTCATTTCAGTTAATTAGGGGTCTAAGTAAGCTTACCGACCCTACAGTAGGTTCACGGTCGATTCGGGCGACCCGTGCAACCTTAGCAACAAAGCAGTGAAAATGGGCTCACACGCCCATACTGTCTGCCTGTGTGGGCCCACACGCCCGTGTAGCCCACACGGTCGAAAATGGCCTTGGCCCAAAAATCCCACACGCCCGTGTAGGCCATACGGCCCAATTTGGTCCGACCCGTATGTCGCACACGGCCCGCCTCGTCGATCCCATGCCCGTGTTCCGTCACACGGCCTACCACACGGACGGCCACACATCCGTGTGGCGTCGACAGCCTTATTTTTTGGCTTTTCGCTGATTTCTGTTTCCAGTGTTGTGGTTACACACACCTGCTTTAATCTTGACGTCTAGAACTCCCGAGCACTCTCGGTACCTAAAATTGTCAATATTCAATTGACTTATCGATAAAACCATCAAATTTCTCTAAATCCTGAAGCACGGTAATCATTTTTCGAGCGATAAACCATTACCTTATATCGAGTAGTAGAAATTCCCCATCTTCAGAATGTTGACGAGCGATCAACAGCCTTTCGATAAACCCCTAACCACCAAAAGAAACCATATAAACACTTGTCCATATCCTAGTTAAAAGTTTAAACAAAACTCAACTTACCGAAAGAGCGGAGAGGACGATGCGCTGGAAGAAAGTAAAAGATAAAGAAAAAAGGACCGAAAAAGGGGAAGAAGCAAGGCAAAGGTTCGGCTAGGGAAAGAATAGGAGAAACGTTAGAGACTTCCAGCAAGAAGGGGAGAAACCGAAAATTGAGAAGAAAACCAAATCCACCATATTTCACTTACCGTACAGACGGAAACGAAGGTTGCCACAAAAGAACGATTGACGCAAAGAAAAGAAAAAAGAAACATCAAGAGAGGGGGAAGAGAAGCAGAATTTGGCAGCAAGGGAAAGAATTGAGGAATGAAAATGGTACAGATGTGGGAGAGAAATCGTTAGAAAGATTGAGAGAAAACTAACTCTTTTTTTTGAAAAAGAAAAGAAAATGATCAGATTTTGGATATTCTCCCCAATAATCCCCTAATTTTCTCCCACTTATCCCTAAATTCGCTCTCACACTTCCCCAGACCCTTCAAACACTCCAAAACCGTCCACTACTTCCCCACACACCTCAAACACTTAGCATTTTACCCCACTTCAAACTCCTACACGGTAAGTACAAAAAAAATAACTCCCTTGCACGTACAGGGATTCGAACTCAAGTCCACCAGCATACTGACACTCTACTTAACCACCAAACTAGCAGGCCCTTTTTGACATGCTTTTACAAACAATTTAATAAAAGTCTACTGTCCAGAGATAGGGCTTAATTCACATAAAAACAAAAATTTTTCCCAAGTCAAGGCTTGAACCCAGGACTTCTCAGACACTCCCAGAACCCTTAACCACAGAAGCAGATACACAGTTGTGTCAATTAATACAGAATCATAAATAGGTATTTTTGGGGCGTTACAACTCTACCCCCTAAAAGAAAATTTTGGCCTCAAAATTACTTGATTAGAACAGATGAGGATACTGCCGGCGCATCGCATCCTCAGGCTCCCACGTGGCCTCCTCAGTGCTATGATTATGCAATAGAACTTAAGCAGTGGGATGGATTTTCTCCTCAGAATCTTTACGCCGCGATCCAATATCTGAACCGGCTCATCCTCGAAAGTCAGATCTGGCCTAACCTCAATCTCCATAACAAAAACAATATGCGTGGGATCAGAGCAGTAGTGCCTCAGCATCGAGACATGGAATACATCATGGATCCGGTCCAACTCTGAAGGTAGCTCCAACTGGTAAGCAACTGGTCCCACTCATTTTCGAATGCGGTAAGGCCCAATAAACCTAGGGCTCAACTTGCCCTTGCTACCAAACCTCAGTACTTTCTTCCATGGTGAGACCTTGAGAAAAACAAAGTGTCCCACAGAATACTCGATCTCGCGTCGCTTCAAGTCCGCATAAGACTTTTATCTATCAGATGCCGCTTTCAATTGGTCCTGAATCAGTTTAACTTTATCCTCGGTATCAAAAACCAGTTCAGGACCTAGAACTCGTCGCTCGCCCAACTCAGTCCAGTATAAAGGAGTGCGACACTTACGGCCATAAAGTGCCTCGTAAGGTGCCATCTGTATACTAGACATGTAACTATTATTGTAAGCGAACTCCACCAACGGTAAATACTCCTCCAAACTGCCTCAGAAGTCAATCACACAGCTCCTCAACATATCCTCCAGTATCTGAATCACCCTCTCAGATTGGCCATCTGTCTGAGGATGGAAAGTAGTACTGAAGTCCAACCTTAAACCCAGAGCCTCATGTAGCTTTTTCCAGAACCGAGACGTGAAGCGAGGATCCCTATCAGGGATGATCGAAGTTGATACCCCATGCAGTGTCACTATCTCAGAAATATACAGTTTAGCCAGCTTCTGTAGTGAATAATCAGTACGAACAGGTATGAAGTGGGCGGACTTGGTCAATCGATCCACGATGACCCATACTGAATCCTTCTTAGTGGGTGTTAGAGGCAACCCACCAACGAAGTCCATAGTTACGCGCTCCTACTTCCATAGAGGAATTTTAATCGGCTGCAGTAAACCCAAAGGTAATTGATGCTCAGCCTTAACCTGCTGTTATGTGAGACATTTAGCCACAAACTTGGTAACCTTTCGCTTAAGACCTGGCCACCAATATAACTCACGAAGGTCTCGGTACATCTTATTTCCACCAGGATGCATAGCATAAGGGCTACTATGCGCCTCTCTCAGTATAGACTGCCTCAAATCAGTATCATTCGGTACACAGATTCTCCCACGAAAATAGAGTACCCCTTTCGCTATTCAGCAAAATTCACAGTATTCCCACTCTCAACCTGTCGGAAGTGAAGAACCAAAGACTCGTCCTCCAACTGTTTACCCTTAATCTGCTTAATCCACGTCAGTTTAACCTGAAGTTCAGCCAACAGACTACCATCATCAAATAAACTGAGGCGAGCAAACATCGCCCTCAAATCAGTCATAACCTTACGGCTCAATGCGTCGACCACCACATTGGCCTTACCAGGGTGGTACTCAATAGTACAGTCGTAGTCCTTAAGATGCTCAATCCATCTATGCTGCCTAAGATTTAGCTCCTTCTGAGTGACGAGGTACTTGAGGCTCTTGTGATCAGTGTAGATGATACACTTCTCACCATACAGATAATGCCTCCAGATTTTTAGTACGAATACCACCGCGGCCAACTCTAAGTCATGCGTCGGATAATTCGCCTCATGAGTCTTAAGTTGACGAGACGCATACACTACAACCTTTCCCTCCTGCACCAACACACATCCCAAACCAACATGTGATGCATCGTTGTAAACATTAAACTCTTTTCCAGACTATGGATGTATCAGAATAGGGGCCTCAGTCAGTACAGTCTTGAGCTTCTCAAAGCTCTCTTGCTATATATCAGTCCAGTTAAACGGCACACCTTTACGTAGCAGCTTAGTCAAGGGTGCTGTAATCAATGAAAAGCCCTCTACAAATCGTCGATAATACCCTCCCAGTCCTAGAAAACTGCAAACCTCGAATACGATCTTTAGGTCAAGTTTCCAATCCACCATCGCCTCAATCTTTCGAGGATCGACCCTAATTCCCTCCGCAGAAACCACATGGCCCAGAAATGTTACTTCTCGTAACCAGAACTCACATTTACTGAACTTGGATTACAATTGTTTCTCTCGCAAAATCTACAGAACCACTCTAAGGTGTTCATCATGTTCATCCTCAATCCTCGAATACACCAGTATACCGTCAATAAATACCACTACGAACCGATCCAGATAGGGCAGGAACACTCGATTCATCAGATCCATGAAAGTCGTTGGTGCATTAGTCAGTCCAAATGGCATTACTAGGAACTCGTAGTGACCATAGCGAGTCCTAAACACCGTCTTATGAAGGTCAGCCTCCTTAACTCTTAATTGGTGATACCCTGATCGAAGGTCAATCTTGGAGAAAACTGAAGCTCCTCGGAACTGATCAAACAGATCATCTATCCTCGGTAGAGGGTACTTATTCTTGATGGTTAAGTTTTTTAGTTACCGATAGTCGATACACATACGCATGGATCCATCTTTTTTCTTCACAAACAAAACCGGTGCTCCCCACAGAGACACACTAGGGCGGATGAACCCACGATCCATGAGCTCTTTAATCTGAGCCTTAAGCTCCACAAGCTTCTGCGGTGCCATTCTATAGGGAGCTAAGGACACTGGAGCTATTCCAGGAAGGAGCTCAATCCCAAACTCTACTTCACGACTCGGAGGTAATCCAGGTAGCCCCTCAAGAAAAACGTCTGGAAAGTCCTTCACCATTCTGATATCTTTAACTGAAGAATCCCCAGAATATGAAACACTAATGTAGGCTAGGTACGCCTCACATCCCTTACGAACCAAATTTTCTGCCATCAGTGCAGAAATCACATTCGTCAAATAGTTCTAAAGTTCCCCAATTACGACTACCTTACTGTCTTCCTCGGTTCTCAGTACGACCCTTTTTGTAGCACAATCCAAGCTCACTCGGTGCTTGACCAACTAGTCTATTCCCAGTATCAGATCAAACTCTCCAAAAGGTAGTTCCATCAGATCAGCTAGAAAGATAGCTCCTTGGACCTCTAAAGGGACGTCTCTAAACAATTTATTTACCCTTATCGACTGCCCCAGCGGACTCAGTACAGTAACCTCACTCGTAGTGCTCTCAACCAAGATACCCAAGTTTTCAGTCATAGTACAAGCTATATAGGAGAGAGTAGATCCTATATCAATCAGTGTAGTATAAGGTACATCGTAAATAAAGAAGGTACTCGTGATGACGTCCGGAGCATCTCTATCCTCTCGGCGATGTACAGCATAAAGTAGAGCCGTCTGCCTCGCCTCAGTATGACCAGCACCTCTGCCCAGTGCTCTCTCACCACGGCCCAACCCATTACCACCTCTGGCATGACCACGGCCTCTCGGTGGCTGCTGAACGGCTCTTGGTGGTGGTGCAGTACCAGTACCCAGAGCTTACATCTGATCAAGCCTCCGCGGACACTCTCTAATACGGTGCTCCAATGAACCGCACCTAAAGAAAGCCACAATTATTTTCCAACACTTACCCTGATGGCGTCTACCATAGTCAGTACACGAAAGTTGTCCAGTAGCAGCAATAGGACTCCCAACTCTTATCGGCCCATCAACTCTGGCCTTTTTCTTAGGCCTTTGAACGAAACTCGAGAGCTCTGAATCCCTCGTACTCCTACCTCTCTCTCGGTTCTGGCGCTCAGTGCGCTTCACTTCTTCGGCGATCTTCGCCTTATCAACCAGTGCAGCAAACTCTCGCTCCCTCTGTAGAGCTATCAGAACCCTCAGATTATTCCTGCTACTATCCTCAAAGCGAACACATCGCTCATACTCAGTCGCCACCATACTTCGCGCATAGCGGCTCAGTCTCAGAAATTCGATCTCATACTCGGCTACCGATCTATGTCCCTGAATCAGATTTAGGAACTCTCTCTTACGGGCATGTACATAACTGGCCCCCATATATTTCTCCTGGAAGGCAGACTTTAAGAACTCCCAGGTCAGTCGCTCAGGCTGAGTGCCCTCCTTAACAGTAAGCCACCACTGGTAAGCCTCATCACGCAGCAGTGACACTGCACCCTTTAGTTTCTTCTCTGGGGTGCAGTCTAGATCATCCATGACCCTCTCTGTAGCCTTTATCCAGTACTCAGCCACATTAGGGGCGACCCCAATGACACCCCTGAATATCTCAGCTCCATTAGTCCGGAGTCGTTCCGTAACCTACCTTTGGCTTCCAGCTCCAGTATTGGGCCCAGCGACCCTCTCCAGAATCCTTAACATGGCTTGGGACAGTGCGTCGTCCCCAGCCATATGATCATGAGACCCAGACCCAGTTTCTGTGATAGGCGACTCCGGCGTCTCACTAGTGTCTAAATTAAGCATATCGCGCAGTGAAGAGGACTCAGTTCGAGCCCCTCTACGGCCTCTAACACAACCTCTTGTACCTTGTCTGTGAGTACCTCTTGTTCTCATTATCTAACCGGATTTTGCTTGTATTAAAATTTTTATGTATCAGTTTACAGTTTCAGTTATTTATTAGCAAAGTTTTATGCAAATCAGTATCGGTAATTCAGTGTTCGTTTCTGTAAAACGCAGTCTCACTATAGTTTTCAGTGTACATCAACTAAAGTATTTTTAGTACAGTATACAACCTACAGTAGTCTCAGTATATACTATTCATAGTATTTTCAGTTTAACACATATAACAGTTTCAATGAACTTACAGGATCGGCACTAGGAACTCGGTGTACCATACGTTTAGTTGAAACATTTCAAATCACTTAAAAATTAGTTTTTTTAGAAATCAAGTCTTAAAACCCAAATCCACAGTCGAGTTTTGTAACCTAGCTCTGATACCACTCAATGTAACACCCCAAACCCGGCTTGGACGTCATGGCCAGATCAGGTGATGTCACATGGTAGTGTGTTTGAAAATCGTAACTTTGCTTAAAATAATTCCCGTTTAGAAACCTTTTATTATTACTTATTAATTCTAAAATCGTGTTATTTAATCAGTCGAAAGGTCTCAAAACATTTATTCAACGCGGAAGCTTTTAGAATAGTTTGCGTATTTGTGAGTATTTTGTTAAAACATTTGTTTCTTTTGAAAACCTGAGATATCCTAATACTAGCAGTTATAAAACATAACTAATAAAAATCCCAAACAAAAATAAAAAAAACCACAGAGGCCATACTCACAATAAAATACCCAAATAAAATTTAAAATCATAAGTAAGTATGAAACAGTGTCAAGAGATCGTGTGGCCACCGCTGAGTGCTCCGCCACAATGATCCGCCTAAGTCTGGGGGTTAGCTATACAGATTAGACAGAAGGGGTGAGTTTACGTAAACTCAGTGTGTAATCCCCATAAGAATGAACAGACAACATGCATTTAATCATAGTCTGGGTCTAAGCCCTTTTTCAGTAACAGTATTAGTTTGGGCCTTAGCCCATTTCAATATAGAAGAAGTCATGTAATAGGGCATTAACCCCTCACAATAACAGTAACTATAACAGATATGCAGTCAGAGAATCCTACCCAGCCAACCTCTACACACCATCTTTGTCTAACCTTACACTCCATGTGGGGATATAATCAACCCACCCATCCCTACACTTCAAATAGTACCGTAAGCGGCACTAGACAGTAGTTTGCTGCTGAGCTGCCAGTAAGTTAGGCTCGAAGCCTTTCAGTACACTTCCTCCGATTAAAATCAACCCCAACCCAATGCAATGAAATATATAGTTATGACATGCTATCTCATGGTAATAGTACATACAATATTAGATTAGTAGAATCTCATCATGCTCAATAACATGCATATATATATCGCTTATACTGATCATTTCATCCAATTAGGGTACCGATCCTCTGATGAGGTTTGATCGACTCGGCGCGACTCGTGCAACCTTAGCAACAAAGCAGTGAAAATGGGTTCACACGCCCATGCTGTCTGCCCGTGTGGGCCCACACGGCCCAAAATGGCCTTGGCCCAAAAATCCCACACGCCCGTGTGGGCCATATGGCCCAATTTGGTTCAGCTCGTGTGTCACACACGGCCTGCCTCATCGATCCCATGCACGTGTTCCGTCACACGACCTACCACACGGATGACCACACGTCCGTGTGGCGTCGACAGCCCTATTTTTTGGCTTTTTGCTGATTTCTGTTTTCAGTGTTGTGGTTACACACGCCAGCTTTGATCTTGACATATAGAACTCTCGAGCACTCCCGGTACCTAAAATCAGTAATATATAATTGATTAATCGATAAAACCATCGAATTCCTCTAAATCTCGAAGCACGGTAATCATTTTTTGAGCGATAAGCCATTACCTTATATCGAGTAGTAGGAATTCCCCATCTTCAGAATGTTGACAAGCGATCAACAGCCTTTCGATAAACCCCTAACCACTAAAAGAAACCATATAAACACTTGTCCACATCCTAGTTAAAAGTTTAAACAAAACTCAACTTACCGAAAGAGCGGAAAGGACGATGCGCTGGAAGAAAGTAAAAGATAAAGAAAAAAGGACCAGAAAATGGGAAGAAGCAAGGCAAAGGTTCAGTTAGGGAAAGAATAGGAGAAACGTTAAAGACTTCTAGCAAGAAGGGGAGAAACCAAAAATTGAGAAGAAAACCAAATCCAACTTATTTCACTTACCGTGCAGACAGAAACGAAGGTTGCCACAAAAAAAGATTGACGTAAAGAAAGTAAAAAGAAACGTCAAGGGTGGGGGAAGAGAAGCAGAATTCGGCAGTAAGGGAAAGAAATGAGAAATGAAAATGGTAGAGATGGGGGGGAGAAATCGTCAGAAAGATTGAGAGAAAACTAACTCTTTTTTTCGAAAAAGAAAAGAAAATGATCAGATTTTGGATATTCTCCCCAATAATCCCCTAATTTTCTCTCACTTATCCCTAAATTCGCTCTCACACTTCCCCAGACCCTTTAAACACTCCAAAACCATCCACTACTTCCCCACACACCTTAAACACTCAGCATTTTACCCCACTTCAAACTCCTACACGGTAAGTACAAAAAAAAACAACTCCCTTGGACGTACAGGGATTCGAACTCAAGTCCACCAGCATATTGACACTCCACTTAACCACCAGACCAGCAGGCCCATTCTGAGATGTTTTTACAAATAATTAAATAAAAGTCTATTGTCCAGAGATAGGGCTTAATTCACATAAAAACAAAAAATTTGCCCAAGTCAAGGCTTGAACCCAAGACTTCTCAGACACTCCCAGAACCCTTAACCACTGAAGCAGATACACAGTTGTGTCAATTAATACAAATTCA
Organism: Gossypium sturtianum; assembly: GCA_025698515.1. NCBI lineage: Eukaryota > Viridiplantae > Streptophyta > Magnoliopsida > Malvales > Malvaceae > Gossypium > Gossypium sturtianum. The sequence continues at coordinate 98,072,247 of CM046952.1, forward strand.
TAAATAGATATTTTTCGGGCGTTAAAACTCAACCCCCTAAAAGAAAATTTTAGCCTCGAAATTACTTGATCAGAACAGATGAAGATACTGCAGACGCATCGCATCCTCAGGCTCCCACGTGGCCTCCTCAGTGTTATGATTACGCCATAGAAACTTAACCAGTGGAATGGATTTTCTCCTCAGAATCTTTACGTCGCGATCCAATATCTGAACCGGCTCCTCCTCGATAGTCAGATTTTACCTAACCTCAATCTCCTCAACAGAAACAATATGCGTGGGATCAGAGTGGTAGCGCCTCAGCATCGAGACATGGAATACATCATGGATCAGGTCCAACTCTGGAGATAGCTCCAACTGGTAAGCAACTGGTCCCACTCGTTTCTGAATGCGGTAAGGCCCAATAAACCTAGGGCTCAACTTGCCCTTGCGACCAAACCTCAGTACTTTCTTCCATGGTGAGACCTTGAGAAAAATGAAGTCTCCCACAGAATACTCGATCTCGCGTCGCTTCAAGTCCGTATAAGACTTTTATCTATCAAATACCGCTTTCAATCGGTCCCGAATCAGTCTAACTTTATCCTCGGTATCAGAAACCAATTCAGGACCCAAAACTCGTCGCTCGCCCAACTCAGTCTAGTATAAAGGAGTGCAACACTTACGGCCATAAAGTGCCTCATAAGGTGCCATCTGTACACTAGACTGGTAACTATTATTGTAAGCGAACTCTGCCAATGGTAAAAACTCCTCCTAACTGCCTCGGAAGTTAATCACACAGCTCCTCAACATATCCTACAGTATCTAAATCACCCTCTCAGATTGACCATATGTCTGAGGATGGAAAGCATTACCAAAGTCTAACCTTAAACCGAGAGCCTCATGTAGCTTTTTCCAGAACCGAGACGTTTGAGCGATGATCCCTATCAGAGATGATCGAAGCCGGTACCTCATGCAGTCTCACTATCTCAAAAATATACAGTTTAGCCAGCTTCTGTAGTGAATAATCAGTATGAACCGGTATGAAGTGGGCGGACTTGGTAAATCGATCGACGATGACCCATACTGAATCCTTCTTAGTGGGTGTTAGAGGCAACCCACCAAGGAAGTCCATAGTTACGCGCTCCTACTTCCATAGAGGAATTTTAACCGATTGTAGTAAACCCGAAGGTAACTGATGCTCAGCCTTAACCTGCTGGCATGTCAGACATTTAGCCAGAAACTCGGTAACCTCTCGCTTAAGACCTGGCCACCAATATAACTCACGAAGGTCTCGGTACATCTTATTTCTACCAGGATGCATAACATAAGGGCTACTATGCGCCTCCCTCAGTATAGACTGCCTCAACTCAGTATCATTCGGTATACAGATTCTCTTACGGAAACATAGTACCCCCCTTCGCTATTCAGTCTAAAATCCACAGTATTCCCACTCTCAACCTGTCGGAAGCGAAGACCCTAAGACTCGTCCTCCAACTGTTTACCCTTAATCTGCTCAATCCACGTCGGTTTAACCTGAAGTTCAGCCAACAGACTACCATCATCAAATAAACTGAGGCAAGCAAACATCACCCTCAAATCAGTCATAACCTTACGGCTCAGTGCGTCGCCAACCACATTGGCCTTACCATGGTGGTACTTAATAGTACAGTCGTAGTCCTTAAGAAGCTCAATCCATCCACGCTGTCTAATATTTAGCTCCTTCTGAGTGAGGAGGTACTTGAGGCTCTTGTGATTAGTATAGATGATACACTTCTCACCATACATATAATGCCTCCAGATTTTTAGTGCGAATACCACCGCGACCAACTACAAGTCATGCGTCGGATAATTCGCCTCATGAGTCTTAAGTTGACGAGACGCATACACTACAACCTTTCCCTCATGTACCAACACACATCCCAAGCCAACATATGATGCATCGTTGTAAACAGTGAACTCTTTTCCAGACTCTGGTTGTATCAGAACATGGGCCTCAGTCAGTACAGTCTTGAGCTTCTCAAAGCTCTCTTGCTGTATATCAGTCCAATTAAACGGCACACCCTTACGTAGCAGCTTAGTCAAGGGTGCTGCAATCAGTGAAAATCCCTCTACAAATCATCGATAATACCCTGCCAGTCCCAGAAAACTACGAATCTCAGATACAGTCTTAGGCTGTTTCCAATCCACCACCGCCTCAATCTTTCGAGGATCGACCCTAATCCCCTCCGCAGAAACCACATGGCCCAGAAATGTTACTTCTCGTAGCCAGAACTCACATTTACTGAACTTGGCGTACAATTGTTTCTCTCGTAAAATCTGCAGAACCACTCTAAGGTGTTCATCATGTTCATCCTCAATCCTCGAATACACCAGTATGCCATCAATAAATACTACTACGAACCGATCCAGATAGGGCTGGAACACTCGATTCATCAGATCCATGAAAGTCGCTGGTGTATTAGTCAGTCCATATGGCATTACTAGGAACTCGTAGTGACCATAGCGAGTCCTAAACACCGTCTTATGCACGTCAGCCTCCTTAACTCTCAACTGGTGATACCTTGATCGAAGGTCAATCTTGGAGAAAACTGAAGCTCCTCGAAACTGATCAAACAGATCATCTATCCTCGGTAGAGGGTACTTATTCTTAATGGTCAACTTTTTCAGTTACCGATAGTCGATACACATACGCATGGATCCATCTTTTTTCTTCACAAACAGAACCAGTGCTCCCCACGGAGACACACTAGGGCGAATGAACCCACGATCCATGAGCTCTTTAATCTGAGCCTTAAGCTCCACAAGCTCCTTCGGTGCCATTCTATAGATATCTAAGGACACTGGAGCTGTTCCAGGAAGGAGCTCAATCCCAAACTCTACTTCACGACTCGGAGGTAATCCAGGTAGCCTCTCAAGAAAAACGTCTGGAAAGTCCTTCACCATTTTGATATCTTTAACTGAAGAATCCCCAGAATATGAAACACTAATGTAGGCTAGGTACGCCTCACATCCCTTACGAACCAACTTTTCTGCCATCAGTGCAGAAATCACATTCGTCAAATAGTTCCAATGTTCCCCAATTACGACTACCTTACTATCCTCCTCGGTTCTCAGTACGACCCTTTTTGTGGCACAATCAAAGCTCACTCGGTGCTTGACCAACCAGTCCATTCCCAGTATCAGATCAAACTCTCCAAAAGGTAGTTCCATCAGATCAGCCAGAAAGATAGCCTCTTGGACCTCTAAAGGGACGTCTCTAAATAATTTAATTACCCTTATCGACTGCCCCAGCGGACTCAGTACAGTAACCTCACTTGTAGTGCTCTCAACCAAGATACCCAAGTTTTCAGTCATAGTACAAGCTATATAGGAGTGAGTAGATCCTATATCAATCAGTGCAGTATAAGGTACATCGTAAATAAAGAAGGTACTCGTGATGACGTCCGGAGCATCTCCATCCTCTCGGCCACGTATAGCATAAACTAGAGCCGTCTATCTCACCTCAGTATGACCAGCACCTCTGCCCGGTGCTCTTTGACCACGGCCCAACCCATTACCACCTCTGGCATGACCACGGCCTCTCGGTGGTTGCTGAACGGCTCTTGGTGGTGGTGCAGTACCAGTACCCGGAGCTTACATCTTATCAGGCCTCCTTGGACACTCTCTAATACGGTGCTCCAATGAACCGCACCTCAAGTGTAATATCCGGGACTTTGGGCTTATGCAATTTTGTTTTAATATGTGTGGAAGCATGTTTATGTGTATATGAATGTGTTCTATAAATTTGGGGGAAACCTAGAGGGTAGAGAAATGCCTTAGAAATTATTAGATTTTAAATCTAAAAGAGAAAGCTAAGCAGGGTGGCCTTAAGAGAAATTGTAGGTGAAATTTAACACAGAAATGAGCTTGGTAGAGTGGCTTGAAGGCGCCACTTAAAGCCTCTGTAAGTGACGCCATAATCAGTGTAAAGGGGGCTTTGGTTCGAATCACAAGGGAAGCAAATGAGAGTTTATTTTTGCGCCAAAGGGAAGAGGTGATGGACGGCAAGAGGAGACTGTGGGAGGAGTTTAAGGGGAGGTTGAATTCTTTTTAAAATTTCGGCTAAAGCAGTGGATAAATGCTGATTTATTTTTGAACTATTTTGAATAAGTAAGAGAAGAGGAAAAATAGGAGAATAACAAGGATAAGCTAGTGTAGCCGAAATTATCAGCAGATATTCAACTTTTTCTTTTGTTTTCTTTTTATTCTCTCATCCCTTTCTTGGTCGAATTTTACTTCTCTTCTTTTCCCAAAGTTCTCTTTGCTAGCCGAAATCTTCTTCCCCTTAGAGATCACCATTGCCGATTCCTCCCCAAGTCCCATACTCTTCCATTGAAGCCGAATCCCCATTATCAATCCTCCTCTTTTCCTTTTCATAATTTTCAAAAGCCGAAACTTGTTGAGCATTACATAGCCTATAGCCGAATCTCTCAAGTGGTGTCAGGAAGGAATACTGTCGACTTCAACATTAAGGGTAAGACCAAGTGCCATTCAATTTTCTATTTCTTTTTATTTAGCTGAAAGTTAAGGACTGATTCCATTATTACCTTGTGGCCGAAACTCTGAAGGAGATTTCGGGATTCGTCTCTAGTCGACTATAAGGAGGTTTCGAGATTTCAATATCCAAGGTGAGTTATGTGATATTCGGCAAAGGGCCACTTATTGTGATTTAATGTTAGAACTGGATCTAACATGTGCTCTGTAGGATTTTGACATCTTCATAGTCAAGAGACTACTTTCGGGATTTGAATCGCAAGGTAAGTGCACATATGTGCATTCGGCCAAAGCCATACTTAGAGATTCTGATTTGTTTCTTAAATGTTTAGAAGCCGAAACTAACTTATGTAGTGATTGGGTGTTAGCCGATTGCAAGGGAGAAAACACTACAAAATTTCGGGATTTGGTTAGTAACCAATCGGCAGCAAGGTAAGAAGTTGGATACGTTAATCCTTCCGGATTTGGTTTTTATAGCCGAATAGGCTTTTTCTAAACATTAAGCGATTGACCAAATGTAGGAACTTGAGATCTAAATCAGTAGATCGGGTTTTCGGGATTTGGAGTGAACTCGATAAGTATACCAGGTGTGTACCCCACACTAAATCTTAGTAGATTACGTCTTTAAGTTAATGTATGTGTTATAATAGTATAAATGTGGCCGAAAGGTACCATGTTATGGTACAAAGTACTTAGGTACGTAACTTTAACTCTATGTTAATAAATGTTATGAACATGTGGAATATGGCATGTATGTGAATATTGATAAGAATGTGAAATAAGGCCTAAGCCTTGATAATTGCATGATTTGTATGACATGGGGCATATGGGTTATATGGAAAGGGGAAGTGATCTGGTGGTTTATACCACAATATCTGAATGTGGTGACTTCGGTCACATAATCCGAATATGGTGACTCATGTCAAAATAACTGAATGTGGTGACTTGTCACAAAATATATTATCTGGTGGCTATGCCATGAATTTATAAGGGCGATGTGCTAGTCGTCTGCAGCGACTGCCTTCGATGATGTGTAGCGGATGGAGGGTTGACTTAGTAGTCCCCACGGTGTGCAGGTTGGTACGGGTGATGTGTAGCGGATGGCATCTAGGTTTGGGTTCGGGTTTGCATCATTTTATTATTTAATTATATGCACATGTATGAACTGATATGCCTAAATTATTGGGATTTAGTGTTGGCTGTACACATTGAGTCTGTTTGACTCACCCGTTGGGAATATTTTTCGTGACACTCGGTGATGGACCGGGGTCGGCGGGAGCACGATGGTGGCCATGCTCAAAGCCACAGCAATTTATTTTATTTTGGACTGTTTATTGTTTCTAGTATTTCGAACTTATTTTGGGTTTTGCTTTGATGTAATAAGGCCACTAGTATGAAACTGTTTATGCATGCATTTTTATTTGATTTTATTACTATACGATTAAGTTTAAATCAAGGTTAAATGGTTCTTCTTAAAAATAAATATTACGCGTTTTTGACCACCTAATCACCAATAAATTTCCAATTTAAAGTTAAAAAAAATATACAAGGTTTTCAATTGCACCCAACACAAGCAAATCCTTCTTCAAAACCACACGAATTTTTCCTAAGTAACAAACGGATTTTCAAATGTTTTCTCGAGGAACATACCAGATCCGGTCAGGGCTCGTGGGTTGGGTTTGGGGTGTTTCAGTTTGGTATCAGAGCCAGGTTCAAAACTCAGCTCCGGGGTTTTTGGGCTCTAAAACATTTTCTAAGAATGGGCTCTTTAAAGGATAACAGGTCTGTTAGCTCAGCATGGCACCTGCGTCTCCGACCCAAGTCCGCCAGGTAAGTACCCTAAACCATTGTGTGACATAATGTGGGCTTTATGGGCTTTATGGGACGTAGACTAGTTTAAATAGACTTTGATGGACCATAGGCTTAGTTTAAACCACTTCTTAAACTTTCATAAGACTTAATTCCACTAAACAAACCCGTTAACGAGCCACAAGACTAGGGTGTGGTAACCGTCGACGCATGTCTAGGATTGGATCCTAAGAGCTTGGTATTTAGCGGTCCTAGTGACTCACCTCCTCTTTGCCTTTGGAATCCTGCAGTGCGTAGTACCTGCTTCACCTTAGTCGAGTTAGGGTGTGGCAATAGGCGACGCATGCCTAGGAGTGGATTCAGGAGAGCTTGGTATTTAAGCGATCCTAGCAACTCACCTTCTCTTCACTTTGGAATCCTACAGTGCGTGGTGACTATTCACCCTAGTTATGAGGACTCGTTGATGGGCTAAACCCTATAATTAAAACCCAAAAGGGACCAGCCACCCTAGTTTGGAAAAAAATTATCGAAATACCCTTATTTCATAAAATCACCAAGGAACCCTGAATTGGAAAATTTACAAAATTACCCCTGATTTACAAATTTTTAAATTAACCCCGATTTATTACCAAAATACCCCTGTAGGTGAAATGACGAAAATACCCCTGGGATAGGAATAGGATGAAAATGTTTGAATGATGAATGTGTGTTGAATGAATGTGCTCCTTTAAATTAGGATAGAAGACTTGAAACTTTGATCGATCGAAAGAACTACTTCTAAACTTCTTTCATAAAATTTCTTCGTGGATAATTCGTGGAACAAAATACTAATGCATAAAAATTTCTTAAACAGATTAAAGCGCGATCGTAGACATGAGTTCTAGGGGACGTGGTCGTAATGTGCGAGGACGTGGTAGAGGCAGAATGACCGTATCGGAACCCGTTAGGTCTGGACAAGGGTCCAAAAATGAGGTACCACCACCCCCACCACCAGCTATTGGTGTTGAGCAGCAAGATCAGACGGGGGAGGATGCAGTATCGCAGGTAATGCTGTGAGTTCTTGAGATGGTGGCTGGAGTAGGTGGAGGTATGGGAGCTCGAAAATCTGTACCCGAGCGGCTTCGAGCCAACGGAGCTGAGGTGTTTCGTGGTGTATCTGGTGTAGCACCCAGTACGGCTGAGTATTGGTTGGAGGCAACCGAGCGAATTATGGACGAGCTCGATTTAACTGCTGAGGAGAAACTGAAAGGGATGGTGGCACTACTTCGCGACGAAGCCTATCAATGGTGGCTCATAGTTCGGGATGGTGCCACAAACGGAGGATCTCACTTGGGAGTATGTCAAGGTGGCGTGCGGAAGAAATATGTTGGTACTCACTATATTGATGCGCAAAGGAAAGCATTTTTGGGGCTGGTTCAAGAGAATAAGTCCGTAGCAGAGTACGAGGCTGAGTTCTAAAGGCTGAGCCGATATGCTCGAGGAGTAGTGGCTACGGAGCATGAACGGTGTGTCCGGTTTGAGGACGGACTGAGAGATGACCTAAGATTGCCGATAGCCCCGCAGCAGGAGCGGGAATTTGCCGTATTAGTGGAGAAGGCCAAAGTGGCCGAATGAGTTAAGGACTCTGTAAGGTAGAACTCTGATCGGAATAGGCAGAAAAGAGGATTTAGACCAGCAGGGTCATCTGGAAACGTGCAAAAGAGGCCTAGAGTTGATGGGCCGCGAGGTCAGCAATCTGGTACAGGAGGGCAGTGCCGCACATGTGCTGAGTGTGGGAAAAAACACTTAGGAGAGTGTTGGAAGAAAACGGGAGGATGTTTTAAGTGTGGGTCTAAGGACCACACAATTAAGGACTGTCCGATAAAGATAGACGGGGGCCGACCAACAGGGCATAATGGTAATCAGGCTGGTAGAGGTGGACAGCAGCCTCAGCGAGGTCGTGGTCCGAATGGCAGAGGTAATGGTTTTGGAAGAGGACGTGGAACACCTGGCAGAGGTGCTGGTAATACAGAGGCAAGACAGCCGGGTCTAGTGTATGCGGTTCGTCGAAGGGAGGACGGAGACATACCGGACGTCATAACCGGTACGTTCCTTATATCTGGCAAGCCTTATTTTGCTTTGATTGATGTGGGCTCGACCCATTCTTATGTTGCAAGAAGTGTAGTTGAAACACTAGGCATAGCCTCTGAACTATCTGATAGGAATATGACTGTAGTGAGCCCACTAGGTCAAACTGTAGTGGTGAATAACATCTTTCGGAGTGTACCTCTAGAAATTCAGGGAGTGATATTTTCTGCCAACTTAATGGAACTTCCCTTCAGAGAATTTGACCTCATACTTGGCATGGACTGGCTAGTAGAACACCGAGCTATATTGGATTGTGCAGCTAAACGAATGGAGTTAAAGACGCCGGAGAATGAGGCGATAATTATGATAGGAGAAAGAAGAAACTAATTATCTAACGTAGTCTCTGCCTTAAGGGCTGACAAAATGGTTCGGAAAGGGTGCAAGGCATTTCTGACTTTTGTTAGGGCGTTGGATGCCAAAGAAGGGGGAGTTAGTGGAGTTAGAACAGTAAAGGAGTTTGTGGATGTCTTTTCGGAGGAGTTACCTGGAATACCCCCGGATAGGGAGGTGGAGTTTGGAATTGACTTGCTGCCTAGAACGGCGCCAATATCTATCGCTCTGTATAGAATGGTACCGAAGGAGTTGGTTGAGCTCAAGGCTCAAATCCAAGAGTTGCTTGATCGTGGGTTTATCTGACCCAGTGTGTCTCCATGGGGAGCACCGGTCTTGTTCGTAAAGAAGAAGGACGGAACTATGCGTATGTGCATAGATTACCGTCAGTTGAACAAATTGACCATCAAGAACAAGTACCCTTTGCCAAGGATAGACGACTTGTTCGATCAGCTTAAGGGGGCAGCGGTATTCTCGAAGATAGATTTAAGGTCTGGATATCATCAGCTTAAGGTGAAGGAAGCAGATATCCATAAGACAACCTTTCGAACAAGATACGGACACTATGAGTTCGTAGTAATGCCGTTTGGGTTGACGAACGCCCCAGTCGCGTTCATAGGTATGATGAACCGAGTTTTTCAACCCTACTTGGATCGGTTCGTCATTGTGTTCATCGATGATATCCTAGTATACTCCAAGTCTGAGGAAGAACATGACGAGCGTCTCCAGAAAGTGTTGCAAGTGTTAAGGGAGAAGAAGCTATATGCCAAATTCAGCAAGTGCGAGTTTTGGCTTAAGGAGGTTGCATTCTTAGGGCATGTAGTGTCTGCAGAAGGGATAAGGGTGGATCCTAGGAAGATCGAAGCAGTGCTGGATTGGAAATCACCTAAGTCTGTGGCTGAGATTCAAAGTTTCTTGGGATTTGCAGGCTACTACAGAAGGTTTGTGGAAGGATTTTCATCAATAGTTGCACCTTTGACAAAGTTGTTGAGAAAGGAAGTACCTTTCGTATGGACAGATAAGCAACAGGAGAGCTTTGAGAAGCTTAAGAGGTTTTGACCAAGCTCGGTCTTGATTCAACAGAGGCGAGAAAGGACTTTGTGGTGTATTGTGACGCTTCTCACACAGGATTGGGATGCGTATTGATGCAAGATGGGAAGGTAGTTGCTTATGCGTCTCGGCAATTGAGGCCACACGAGGTTAACTACCCGACGCATGATTTGGAATTGGCGGCAGTGGTCTTAGCTCTTAAGGTGTGGAGGCATTATTTATATGGAGAAAAGTTAGTGATCTACACGGACCACAAGAGTCTTAAGTATCTGTTGACTCAGAAGGAGCTGAACTTGAGACAGCGAAGGTGGGTGGAGTTATTGAAAGACTACGACTGTTCTATAGAGTATCATCCGGGCAAGGCGAATATAGTGGCAGATGCCCTAAGTCGGAAAGTAGTGTCGGATCTGAGGGCAATGTTTGCACATCTTAGCTTGTATGACGATGGAAGTTTGTTGGCAGAGTTGCAAGTCAAACCGACATGGTTGAATAAGGTGAAAGAAAGTCAGTTAATGGATGAGGATCTAAGTGCTAAGCTACGGCAAGCGCAGAGTGGAGAGTTGGAAGATTATGGTATTAATAACGAAGGAGTGTTGTGTTTTAAGGGTAAGGTGTGTATACCGAGGAATAAGGAGTTAAGGCAGAGGATTCTTCAGGAATCGCATGGTAGCCCCTATGCTATGCATCCTGGAGGTACTAAATTGTACAGGGATCTAAGGGAACAGTTTTGATGGCCTGGTCTGAAGAAGGAAGTTACAGAATTTGTCGGCAAGTGCTTGACGTGTCAGCAAGTTAAGGCTGAACACCAAGTTCCGTCAGGATTGCTTCAGCCGATAAGGATCCCGCAGTGGAAGTGGGAGAGAATCACCATGGACTTCGTTAGTGGGCTTCCCTTTACGCCTACTAAGAAGGACTCGGTATGGGTGATAGTGGACCGATTGACAAAGTCCGCGTATTTTATCCCAGTAAGAGTTGATTATTCTTTGCAGAAGTTGGCAAAGTTATATGTGGCAGAGATTGTAAGGTTGCATGGAGTGCCGGTTTCAATTATTTCAGATACGGATCCAAGGTTTACGTCTCGATTTTGGAAGGCTCTACATCAGGCTTTGGGCACTAAATTGGATTTCACTACGGCTTTTCATCCACAGTCGGACGGGCAGTCTGAACGAGTAATCCAAGTGTTGGAAGATATGCTAAGAGGCTGTGTGATAGACTTCAGAGGAAGTTGGGAAGAATATTTGCCGTTAGCAGAATTTGCACACAACAACAGCTATCAAGCCAGTATTCGGATGGCACCGTATGAAGCGCTGTATGGACGAAAGTGTCGCACTCCTACGTGTTGGACGGAATTGAGGGAACGACGAGTTTTGGGTCCAGAGATTGTGGCAGAATCTGAAGGGAAAGTTGAGATAATTCACGCACGGTTGAAGGAAGCATCTGACAGGCAGAAGTCGTACGCAGATCTTAAGAGGAAAGAAATAGAATTTGATGTGGGAGATCAAGTGTTTCTGAAGGTATCGCCTTGGAAGAAGGTGATGAGATTTGGTCGCAAAGGGAAGCTAAGTCCAAGGTTTATAGGGCCTTATCGAGTATTGAAGTGAGTTGGACCAGCGGCATACCAGTTAGAGTTGCCACCGGAGTTGAAACAGATGCACGACATATTCCATGTATCCATGCTACGTCGTTATCGATCGGATCCATCTCATGTAGTTCCGGTTGAAGAGGTGGAGCTAAGGCCAGATTTGTCCTACGAAGAAGAGCCGATTCAGATCTTGGAACGAGATGTGAAAGTGTTACGGAGGAAGTCAGTTCCTCTAGTCAAGGTGTTATGGCGTAATCATGGATCAGAAGAAGCTTCGTGGGAGCCGGAAGAAGCAATGCGACAGCAATACCCTAACTTATTTTAGCCAGGTAATTTCGAGGTCGAAATTATTTTAAGGGGGGTAGAACTGTAATATCCGGGACTTTGGGCTTATGCAATTTTGCTTTAATATGTGTGGAAGCATGTTTATGTGTATATGAATGTGTTCTATAAATTTTGGGGAACCCTAGAGGGTAGAGAAATGCCTTAGAAATTATTAGATTTTAAATCTAAAAGAGGAAGCTAAGCAGGGTGGCCTTAAGAGAAATTGTAGGTGAAATTTAACACAGAAATCAGCTTGGTAGAGTGGCTTGAAGGCGCCACTTAAAGCCTCTATAAGTGACGCCATAATCAGTGTAAAGGGGGCTTAGGTTTGAATCACAAGGGAAGCAAATGGGAGTTTATTTTTGCGCCAAAGGGAAGAGGTGATGGACGGCAAGGGGAGACAGTGGGAGGAGTTTAAGGGGAGGTTGAATTCTTTTTTAAAATTTCGGCTAAAGCAGTGGATAAATGCTGATTTATTTTTGAACTATTTTGAATAAGTAAGAGAAGAGGAAAATAGGAGAATAACAAGGATAAGCTAGTGTAGCCAAATTATCAATGAGATATTCAACTTTTTCTTTTGTTTTCTTTTATTCTCTCATCCCTTTCTTGGCGAATTTTACTTCTCTTCTTTTCCCAAAGTTCTCTTTGCTAGCCAAATCTTCTTCCCTTAGAGATCACCATTGCCGATTCCTCCCCAAGTCCCATACTCTTCCATTGAAGCCGAATCCCCATTATCAATCCTCCTCTTTTCCTTTTCATAATTTTCAAAAGCCGAAACTTGTTGAGCATTACATAGCCTATAGCCGAATCTCTTAAGTGGTGTCAGGAAGGAATACTGTCGACTTCAACATTAAGGGTAAGACCAAGTGCCATTCGATTTTCTATTTCTTTTTATTTAGCCGAAAGTTAAGGACTGATTCCATTATTACCTTGTGGCCGAAACTCTGAAGGAGATTTCGGGATTAAATCTCTAGTCGACTATAAGGAGGTTTCGGGATTTCAATATCCAAGGTGAGTTATGTGATATTCGGCAAAGGGCCACTTATTGTGATTTAATGTTAGAATTGGATCTAACATGTGCTCTGTAGGATTTCGACATCTTCATAGTCAAGAGACTACTTTCGGGATTTGAATCGCAAGGTAAGTGCACATATGTGCATTCGGCCAAAGCCATACTTAGAGATTCTGATTTGTTTCTTAAATGTTTAGAAGCCGAAACTAACTTATGTAGTGATTGGGTGTTAGCCGATTGTAAGGGAGAAAACACTACAAAATTTCGAGATTTGGTTAGTAACCAATCGACAGCAAGGTAAGAAGTTGGATACGTTAATCCTTCGGGATTTGGTTTTTATAGCCGAATAGGCTTTTTATAAACATTAAGCGATTGACCAAATGTAGGAACTTGAGATCTAAATCAGTAGATCGGGTTTTCGGGATTTGGAGTGAACTCGATAAGTATACCAGGTGTGTACCCCACACTAAATCTTAGTAGATTACGGCTTTAAGTTAATGTATGTGTTATAATAGTATGAATGTGGCCGAAAGGTACCATGTTATGGTACAAAGTACTCAGGTACGTAACTTTAACTCTATGTTAATAAATGTTATGAACATGTGGAATATGGCATGTATGTGAATATTGATAAGAATGTGAAATAAGGCCTAAGCCTTGATAATTGCATGATTTGTATGACATGGGGCATATGGGTTATATGGAAAGGGGAAGTGATCTGGTGGTTTATACCACAATATCTGAATGTGGTGACTTCGGTCACATAATCCGAATATGGTGACTCATGTCACAATAACTGAATGTGGTGACTTATGTCACAAAATATATTATCTGGTGGCTATGCCACGAATTTATAAGGGCGATGTGCTAGTCGTCTGCAGCGACTGCCTTCGATGATGTGTAGCGGATGGAGGGTTGACTTAGTAGTCCCCACGGTGTGCAGGATGGCATCTAGGTTTGGGTTCGGGTTTGCATCATTTTATTATTTAATTATATGCACATGTATGAACTGATATGCCTAAATTATTGGGATTTAGTGTTGGCTGTACACATTGAGTCATTTTGACTCACCCCGTTGGGGAATATTTTTTAGGTGACACTCAGTGATGGACTGGGTCGGCGGGAGCACAGTGGTGGCCATGCTCAGCACAGAATTTATTTTATTTTGGACTGTTTATTGTTTCTAGTATTTCGAACTTATTTTGGGTTTTTCTTTGATGTAATAAGGCCACTAGTATGAAACTGTTTATGGATGCATTTTTATTTGATTTTATTACTATACGATTAAGTTTAAATCAAGGTTAAATGGTTCTTCTTAAAAATAAATATTACGTGTTTTTGACCACCTAATCACCAATAAATTTCCAATTTAAAGTTTAAAAAAATATACAAGGTTTTCAATTGAACCCAACACAAGCAAATCCTTCTTCAAAACCACACGAATTTTTTCTAAGTAACAAACGGATTTTCAAATGTTTTCTCGAGGAACATACCAGATCCGGTCAGGGCTCGTGGGCCGGGTTTAGGGTGTTTCATCAAGCAAGCCACAATTCTTTTCCAACACTCGCCCTAATGGCGTGTACCATTGTCAGTACACGACAGCTGTCCAGTAGCAGTAATAGGAGCCCCAACTCTGATCGGACCATCAACTCTGGCCTTTTTCTTAGGCTTTTGAACGGAACTCGAGAGCTCTGAATCCCTCTTGCTCCTACCTCTCCCTCGGTTCTGGCGCTCAGTGCGCTTCACTTCCTCGGCAATCTTCACCTTATCAACCAGTGCAGCAAACTCTCACTCCCTCTGTGGAGCTAATAGAACCCTCAGATTATCCCTGAGGCTATCTTCGAAGCAAACACATTGCTTATACTCAGTCGCCACCATACTTCGCGCATAGCGGCTCAGTCGCCACCAATCTATCTCCCTGAGTCATATTTAGGAACTCTCTCCTACGGGCATCTACATAACTGGCCCTCACATACTTCCCCTGGAAGGCAGACTTTAAGAACTCCCAGGTCAGTCATTTGGGCTGAGTGCCCTCCTTAACAGTAAGCCACCACTGGTAAGCCTCATCATGCAGCAGTGACACTGCACCCTTTAGTTTCTGCTCGGGGTGCAGTCTAGATCATCCATGACCCTCTCTGTGACCTCAATCCAGTACTCAGCCACATTAGGGGCGACCCCAGTGACACCCCTAAATATCTTAGCTCTATTAGTCCGGAGTCGTTCCGTAACTGACCTTTGGCTTCCAGCTCCAGTATTGGGCCCAACGACCCTCTCCAGAATCCTTACCATGGCTTGGGACAGTGCGTCGTCCCTAGCCATACGATCATGAGACCAAGTCCCAGTTTCTGTGATAGCCGACACCGGCGTCTCACTAGTGTCTAAATTCGACATACCGCCCAGTGAAGAGGACTCAGTTCGAGCCCCTCTACGGCCTCTTCCACAGCCTCTTGTACCCCGTCCGCGAGTACCTCTTGTGCTCATTATCTAACCGTGTTTTTTCTGTATTAACAGTTTTATGTATCAGTTTACAGTTTCGGTTATTTATTAGCAAAGTTTTATGCAAATTAGTATCGGTCATTCAGTGTTCATTTCTGTAAATCGCAGTCTCACTACAGTTTTTAGTGTACATCAATTAAAGTGTTTTCAGTACAGTATACAACATACAATAGTCTCAGTATATACTATTCATAGTATTTTCAGTTTAACACACATAACAGTTTCAGTGAACTTACAGGATCGGCACCAGGAACTCGGTGTACCATACGTTCAGTTGAAACATTTCAAATCACTTAAACATCAGTTTTTTTAGAAATCAAGTCTTAAAACCCAAATCCACAGCCGAGTTTTGTAACCTAGCTCTGATACCACTAAATGTAACACCCCAAACTCGGCCTGGACGTCATGGCCGGATCAGGTGATGTCACATGGTAGTGTGTTTGAAAATCGTAACTCTGCTTAAAATAATTTCCGTTTAGGAACCTTTTATTATTACTTATTAATTCTAAAATCATGTTATTTAATCAGTCGAAAGTTCTCAAAACGTTTATTCAATGAAGAAGCTTTTAGAACAGTTTGCGTATTTGTGAGTATTTTGTTAGAACATTTGTTTCTTTTCAAAACCCGAGATATCCTAATACTAGCAGTTATAAACCATAACTAATAAAAATCCTAAACAAAAATAAAAAAACCACAGAGGCCATACTTACAATAAAATACCCAAATAAAATTTAAAATCATAAGTAAGTATGAAACAGTGTCAAGAGATCGTGTGGCCACCGCTGAGTCCTCCGCCGCAACGATCCGCCTAAGTCTGGGGGTTACCTATACAGATTAGACAGAAGGGGTGAGTTTACGTAAACTCAGTGTGTAATCCCCATAAGAATGAACAGACAACATGCATTTAATCACAGTCTGGGTCTAAGCCCTTTTCCAGTAACAGTATTAGTTTGGGCCTTAGCCCATTTCAGTATAGAAGAAGTCATGTAATAGGGCATTAGCCCCTCACAATAACAGTAACTATAACAGATATGCAGTCAGAGAATCCTACCCAGCCAGCCTCTACACACCATCTTTGTCTAACCCTACACTCCATGTGGGGATATAATCAACCCACCCATCCCTACACTCCAAATAGTACCGTAAGCGGTACTAGACAGTAGTTTGCAGCTGAGCTGCTAGTAAGTTAGGCTCGAAGCCTTTCAGTACACTTCCTCCGATTAAAATCAACCCCCAACCCAATGAAATGAAATATACAATTATGACATGGTATCTCATGGTAACAGTACATACAATATTAGATCAGTAGAATCTCATCATGCTCAATAACATGCATATATATATCAGTCATACAGTCATTTCAGTCAATTAGGGGTACCAACCCCACAGTAGGTTTACAGTCGACTCGGGCGAATCGTGCAACCTTAGCAACAAAGCAGTGAAAATGGGCTCACACGCTCATGCTGTCTGCCCGTGTGGGCCCACACGGCCCAAAATAGCCTTGGCCTAAAAATCCCACACGCCCATGTGGGCCCTATGGCCCAATTCGGTCCGGCTCGTGTGTCATACACGGCCCACCTCGTCGATCCCATGCCCGTGTTCCATAACACGGCCTACCACACGGACGGCCACACGTCCGTGTGGCGTCGACAGCCCCATTTTTTGGCTTTTCACCGATTTTCATTTTCAGTGTTGTGGTTACACACACCTACTTTGATCTTGACGTCTAAAACTCTCGAGCACTCCCGGTACCTAAAATCTGAAATATACAATTGATTAATCGATAAAACCATCGAATTCCTCTAAATCCTGAAGCACGGTAATCATTTTTTTAGCGATAAGCCATTACCTTATGTCGAGTAGCAGGAATTCCCCGTCTTCAGAACATTGACGAGTGATCAACAGCCTTTCGATAAACCCCTAACCACTAAAAGAAACCATATAAACACTTATCCACATCCTAGTTAAAAGTTTAAACAAAACTCAACTTACCGAAAGAGCGGAGAGGACGATGCGCTGGAAGAAAGTAAAAGATAAAGAAAAAAGGATCGAAAAAGGGGAAGAAGTAAGGCAAAGGTTCAGCTAGGGAAAGAATAGGAGAAACGTTAGAGACTTCCAGCAAGAAGGGGAGAAACCAAAAATTGAGAAGAAAACCAAATCCAACTTATTTCATTTACCGTGCAGATAGAAACGAAGGTTGCCACAAAAAATAAGATTGACGTAAAGAAAGCAAAAAGAAACGTCAAGGGTGGGGGAAGAGAAGCAGTATTCGGCAGCAAGGGAAAGAAATGAGGAATGAAAACGGTAGAGATGGGGGAGAGAAATCGTCAGAAAGATGGAGAGAAAACTGACTCTTTTTTTCGAAAAAGAAAAGAAAATGATCAGATTTTGGATATTTTCCATAATAATCCCCTAATTTTCTCCCACTTATCCCTAAATTTGCTCCCACATTTCCCCACACCTCTCAAACACTCCAAAACCATCCACTACTTCACCACACACCTCAAACACTTAGCATTTTACCCCACTTCAAACTCCTACACGGTAAGTACAAAAAAAAAACAACTCCCTTGCACGTATAGGGATTCGAACTCAAGTCCACCAGCATATTGACACTCCACTTAACCACCAAACCAGCAGGCCCATTCTGACATGTTTTTACAAATAATTAAATAAAAGTCTACTATCCAGAGATAGGGCTTAATTCACATAAAAACAAAAATTTTGCCCAAGTCAAGGCTTGAACCCAGGACTTCTCAGACACTCCCAGAACCCTTAACCATTGAAGCAGATACACAATTGTGTCAATTAATACAAAATCATAAACAGGTATTTTTGGGGCGTTACAAAAATGACTAAATTGTAATCCTTAATTGTTAGCTTTGTACATTAGGGACCAAATTGAATAAAGTAAAATTTTTTATGAAATAGTGATAAGAATATAAAATATAAGATCCTATAACTACCTGAAAATCAGTGGTGACGAAAAACGCGGTTTCAGGACCCCGTTTTCACGAACTAAGCCCGTAAATATTTTTATTTAATATTTACAGAATTATGTTATAGGCGAATTGAACTTCGGATAGATAATTTTATCAATTTGTAATTAATTAAGGTATAGGGACTAATTGCTGGACATTTTTAATTGGAACTTAAAGTAGGGCCTAAAGTGACAATTATATTACTATTCAATTTGAGTGGATGGTGACTTTCTAATAGTAAATAGAAAATGTGATAAAATTTTATTAAATTAATAAATAAAATGTGATAAAACTAAGTTAGTGGAACACAAAGCACACTTTTATCCTTTTATTTTCATGCAAACCGAAACAAGAAAATGAAGAAAGGGAGTTTCAGCCTTTAGGAGTTTTAACCTTTGATCTTCAATTGGTTAGTGCAATTTAGTCATTTTCTTGTAATTTTTATGTTTTTGAAATCCCAAGAGCTAAACCTTGTAACAACCCAAACCCGGCCCAAACACTACGACCGAATTTGATTTGTTACCGAGTAAAACCTTGGGAACGCCATTTCGAAAAACATTTAATTTTCCATTGAAAACTCCTCGTTTCGATTGTCTTGTTAAAGCTACCCTTAGATTTAATTTGGAATTTTAATTAAGTCCAATTGTTGTACCAGTTTCAAGTGTACCCGATGGCACGTATAAACTTCCTCGTGTTAACTTAAGAAAACATGTGATTTAATTCAATTTTAAAAGTATAGTCTTGAGTAAATATCCAACATAAAATAAAAAAAAAATAACGCAACTATAGTTTATGGAGGCCTTATTACAACCCAAAATAAAATTGAACAAATTCAAAGTTCTGTAAGGTAAAATCCTTTGCATGGCCGCCTCGAGTCCCACCGGCTCCTCAACCGCCATCTACGAGTCACCTGAAAAATGTTAAAGGAGAAGGTGAGTCACCAAGACTCAGTATGTAACCCTTCCCCCGGTTAATACAACATTTCATACACAACATATAACAGTTAATTACGCAAAGTATCATGTACCCAACCTAGCCAACCAAACACCTTTGTCTACCCCACGTGGTACCAAACCACTGGTGACCGTAGTCACGATGTGTTACCAAAACACCGGTGGTGCCAAACCACCGTGACATATAGTCACAATGTGCTACCAAAGCACCGGTGTCCGTGAGACACAAATCGGGTGATGGGGCCAACCCATCGTGGTGATACCAAATCACCGCGCATTTCGATCCCATATCTCAAGTGGGGCCAACCCACGGTGGTGTTAACCACGAGGACAAGTCGCTATTGAGGTGCCAAACCTCTGGAGGTACCAAACCTCCGGTGACGTATAGTCACGCAGTGCTACCAAAGCACCGGTGCTCGTCGGACGATATTACGCCCCTCCTCTCATCAACCCACATAGTCAACAATCACATATAGATTTATCATATGTATTATCACAAAGATGCTTCCCAAAAGCATAAAATAGCAATCATATGCACAGTACTTACCGGTTACCCCATATACCGTTATGGTATTCAAGCCATTGCTACATACATCAAGTTAGCAATCACATTACTTAGCATAATTTAATAAGTTAAATGGTGTGTATGTACACACACATGTCACCCACTGTAATCTAAGTCCCAAAAGAGGAGTCGGCCACCTAGATCTATCAAAGACCTATATTCGGCCAACTTTTAGGATTAGTATTATGGCCTATTCGCCAACCAAAACAAATCCAGAGGGTTAGTTATGGTCCTAAATCCTTACCTTTGCTTTTGTTACGAACCACGGCAGACTTTCGAGGCACGCAGTCCGCTTTACCAAGTAATTGGTTAATCGACATAGATTAATAGCCTTCGGCTTTTAATCACCACTTAATAACTTACTAAAATAGATCTTACTAACACTTACCAAACCGTTTACTAGAGAGGAAGAGTTTGAGTCGACTACTTCCCGATCCCGAAGTCCTTAAGTGATATCGGCTTTTCCAAATCAACTCATCGATAATACCTTGATGGGATCTAACCACTTTGATATTCGGCCAAAGCTATTAAAGAAGTAATCGGAGATCGAGAGAAGAGGTTTCTGCACAAGGATATGAAGTGTATTCGGCTAGGGAGAGTTTAACAAGAAGAAAAGGGATTTTGGCAAAGGTTAAAGTATAGGTTCGGCTAGTGTGGAAGAAGAAGAAAAGATGGTGAAGGTGGAAGAGGGTTCAAGGCTAGAGAGTTTGAGGGGATGGAAAAAATAAAAGAGAATGAAGAATGAGGGCTAGGAATTTCTACAAGCGACAAGAATGACAAAAGAGAAGCAAGGGGGCCAACTGATGCTTTTATAGGCATTCGCCCCCTATCAAGCTTGCCGTCCACTCCTTCTCATGAGGAGTTCAAAATTCATCAAACTTCCCCAATTGCTCCGACCACTCATTCATTTTAATTCAAATAATTTTGAATTAAATCATAATAATCTCTTATTAATCCATGCAATATTCTTAATATCCAAATAATATCCCTTTAAAATACTTGATTATCCCATGATAATAAATTACACCCTTATTATCCAAAATAAAAAGAATTTAAGGAGAGAAATTCTCTCCCCTTGTGCCGTCCCATATATAGTGCAAAAGAGAACTTGCGACTTCAACACAAGCTCTCCCTTGTGCATTGTGGCGTCAACTCCAAGCACTTAAGTGGCCTCCTTTTGCCACTTTTCCAAGGCTTATTTAGTGTCAACTTATCCCCACTTATTCTTTTAACACCCCTCTGCTAAGGCTCCTTACCTTTTAAATTAAAAACTGAATTTTCCATTAAACCGAGCCAACTCAAAGCCTTAAATTGACCATTATTATCCCATAAATAATGACACAAAGAGCTTCATACATAAGAAAAATAATTTATTTCCAAATAACCCCACATTTGGGATGTTACGCTTCTACCCCCTTAGAATAAATTTCGTCCTCGAAATTCCTTGATCAAAAGAGATGGGGGTATTGCTTTGCCGCATCACCTCCTCGGGCTCCCACGTAGCTTCTTCCACTCCGTGGTTCCGCCATAACACTTTTACTAAAGGCACCGCCTTCCTTCGTAGAACTTTCACATCTCGATCTATAATCAACCGGTTCTTCTTCAAAAGATAAATCCGAGTTCACCTCGATTTCTACTCTTTCGGCACAACGTGCGAAGGATCCGACCGATACTGCCTCAAAGATTGATACATGGAATACGTCATGAATCGACTTAGTTCTCGCCGGCACTCTAGGTGATAAGCCACTGGTCCTATTCGCTTCACAACGATGATATGGCCCAATGAACCTTGGGCTCAACTTCCCTTTCCGTCCAAATCTCAACACCTTTTTCCAAGGCGACACTTTCGTAAAGACTTTGTCTCCCACAAAGATACTCCACTTCCTTGCGTTTGAGATCGGCATAAGACTTCCGCCTATCCGATGCTTCCTTGAGACGAGACCGAATCACCTTGACTTTGTCTTCCTAGGTTACCACGTTCCTCCGACCTGAACTTGTCTTTCTCCCAACTCCGCCCAACATGTAGGAGTACGACACTTCCGTCCATATAGAGCCTCGTATGGAGCCATTTGAATACTCGCTTGATAACTATTGTTATAAGCGAATTCCGCTAATGGTAGGTACTCCTCCCAACTACCACTAAAATCCAAGACACGACCTCTTAACATGTCTTCCAAAATCAGATCACCCTTTCCGATCGTCCGTCGATCGTGGGTGGAAAGCCAGATCTTGAAATCTAACCGTGTACCCAAAGCTTGATGCAACGCTTTCCAAAACCTTGACGTGAATCGGGGTCCCTATCCGAGATAATCGACATCGCACGCCATGCAACCTCACTATTTCACCCACATACACTAGCTTACGGAGAGAGTAATCCATTCTCACCGGCATGAAGTGAGCCGATTTGGTTAAGCGATCTACAATTACCCAGATCGCATCCTTCTTAGTGGGCGTAAGGGGTAGCCCACTAACAAAATCCATGGTGATCCTCTCCCATTTCCATTGAGGGATCTTTATCGGTTGAAGTAGTCCCGATGGTGACTGATGTTCAGCCTTAACCTGCTGACACGTCAGACACTTCCCTACGAACTCCGTTATCTCACGCTTCAACCCAGGCCACCAAAACTGTTTCCGCAAATCTCCATACATCTTGCTTCCTCCAGGATGCATAGCGTATGGGCTGCTATGTGCATCTTGGAGAATTTTCTGCCTTAAATCTGTATCTTTTGGCACACATACTCGTCCTTGAAAACAAAGCACTCCATCAATAGACAGACTGTACCCTTCCAAACCACCGTCTTGAACTTGTACTCTCTTAGCGCTCAAGCTTTCATCTATTAACTGCTTTTCTTTAATCTCCTCAATCCAAGTCGGCTTTACTTGAAGTTCTGCCAAAAGACTCCCATCATCATACAGACTTAACCGAGCGAACATTGCTCTCAAGTCCGTCACCACCTTCCGGCTCAATGCGTCAGCTACCACATTAGCCTTACCCGGATGGTACTCGATTGAACAATCATAGTCCTTTAGTAGTTCAATCCATCGACGCTGTCTCAGATTCAGATCCTTCTGAGTCAGAAGATACCTCAAGCTTTTGTGATCCGTGTAGACCATCGACTTCTCTCCATACAGGTAATGTCTCCATATCTTCAGAGCGAAGACGACCGCTGCTAACTCTAAGTCGTGAGTTGGGTAGTTAACCTCATGCGATCTTAATTGACGGGATGCATAGGCTACTACCTTCCCATCTTGCATCAACACACACCCCAAACCGGTGTGAGATGCATCACAATAGACTGTGAATAACTTTCCCGCCTCAGCCGCACTCAAAACCGGAGCTTCCACAAAATCTTCCTTAACTTGTCAAAGCTTTCTTTGCTTCTTCTCCGTCCATACAAACGGGACACCTTTCCTTAGCAAACTTGGTTAACTGGGCGCTGCTATTAGAGAGAATCCTTCCACGAATCTCCGATAGTATCCTGCTAAACCTGCAAAAACTTCGTATTTCACCACCGTCCTAGGTGGTTTCCATTCCAATCTTGCCTCAATCTTGCGAGGGTCTACTCTAATTCCTTCAAATGATACTACATGACCTAAGAAAGCCACTTCCTAAGCCAAAATTCACACTTACCGAATTTGGCATACAATCGCTTCCCCTCAATACTTGCGTAACTATCCGTAAATGCTTATCATGCTCCTCTTCTACGTCCTTGAATAAACCAATATGTCGCCTATGAACACCACGACGAATCGGTCCAAGTCTTCTTTGGAATACTGCTTCATCAAGTCCATGAATGCCGCCGGTGCATTGGTCAACCCGAATGGCATTACTAAGAACTCAAAATGCCCATACCGAGTTCGAATGCCGCTTTGTGAACATCGCCTCCTTTACCTTAAGTTGATGATATCCTCGACCTCGTGTCTATCTTCAAAACACCGAGGCACCCTTTCAGCTTGATCGAACAAGTCGTCAATCCGAGGCAACGGATACTTGTTCTTGATCGTTAACTTATTTAACTGACGGTAGTCGATGCACATCCGCATAGAACCGTCCTTCTTCTTGACAAACAACATAGGCGCTCCCCACGGAGATATACTTGGTCGTATAAACCCTCTATCCAAGAGCTCCTGAATTTGAGCCTTTAGCTCCACCAATTCCTTTGGTGCCATTCGATGCGGTGCTATGGACACAGTGCCGTTCCTGTGTAGCAAGTCTATACCGACTTCGACTTCTCGATCCGAGGCAAACCCTAAGTTCTTCTCGGGAACACATCAAAGAAATTCCCCAACCGTTCGGACCTTTCCAACTACCAACCCCTTAGCTTCCAAAGCACAGATTTGAACCAAATACGCCTCACAACCCTTCTTGACCATCTTTTCAGCCTTCAAGGCGGTCACTACGTTGGATAGGTAATTCCTCCTATCTCCTATCATAACCACTTCATCACCTTCCGCCGTCTTAAGAACCATGCGCTTGGCCGCGCAGTCCAACCTTGCTTGGTACTTAATCAACCAATCCATACCGAGGATCAAATCGAACTCCCCAAACGGTAGTTCCATTAGATCGACTACAAATACTACCCCTTGAAGTTCTAGGGGTACGCCTCTATAAAGTCTATCTCACGACTACGGAGTGACCTAAGGGGCTAACTACGGTCATCTCCCTAGAGGCGCTTTGAGTCTAGGTCCATAGTTCCTACCACACTACTAGCAATGTACGAGTCGCGTCGAACCCACATCAATCAATGCAACATAAGGAAAGCCGAAAATTAGAAACGTACCGGTTATGACATCCGGTGCGTCACCTTCTTCGCGACACCTCGCTGCGTAAACTAAGCCAGGCTGCCTAGCCTCTGTGTTGCCTGAACCTCTCGCCTTGAGTTCCACGACCTCGGTTAGGACCGTTGTTTCCTCTACCATTACCACGACCCTCCGTGGTCCTACATTTCTATCCGTGCACGGCTCTGCCTCTTCCACGGCGCTTCTTAGCTAGTTTTTGGGGACAATCTCTGACGCGATGCTCCAAAGACCCACACTCAAAACATCCTTTGTCGCCGGTCCAACAACCTCCCCAATGGGTCTTTCCACAACGATTGCACTGAGTCGGCCTTTGATTAGCGATTGTGGGCCTTGTCACTGATTGGGCCCACTTGGCCTACCCTTTTTCTCGAGCACTCCGCTTGACCCACCTGACCCAAAACTTCTCTTACGATTGTTCTTACTATAGTTCGCCTCACACGACCTCCTTGATTCCCTCGGCTACCTTAGCCTTCTCCACTAGGGATGAGAACTCACGAACTCTTTGTGGGGCAATCGGAACCTTAAATCATCTCGAGTCCATCCTCAAAGCGGACACAATACTCATGTTCAATAGAGTACGATGCCTCTCGCATATCTACTCAACCTTAGAAATTCCGCCTCATATTCCGACACGGACTTAGTTCCTTGAACTAATCCCGAAAAAGCCTTTCTCTGTAGCGTCGGTCGGTGTAGCTAATGCCCACATACTTTTTCGATGGCGGTTCAAATACTCCCAAGTCAAATCATCTGCAGTAGCCCCATCTCGAACCAAGAGCCACCACCGATCGCTTCATCCTTTAGAAGCGACAACGCCTTTTCAACTTCTCTTCCTCGGTCGAAGTCAAGGTCATCCATAATTCTTTCGATTGATTCTAGCGATGATTCACGCAGACCGGGTGCCACTCCCGACACACCTCGGAATACCTCCGCTCCGTTAGATCGGAGTCGCTCGGGGACAGATTTCCGAGCTCCCACATTTCCACCGCCCCTACCCACCATCTCCGGGACTCGCAACACGCGACTTGCGTGAGCACCGACTCGCCACCGGCTCTGCTCCCCGGCTCCTCGGCTCTAAAAGTAGGAGGTGGTGGTGGCGATGGTACCTCATTTTCGAACCTTGTCCTCGACTGGCGGGTTGGTTCGACACCGTCATCCTACCCCTACCACGTCCACGGCGTCCCACGTCCTCTAGAACTCATTCTATCTACCGCGCTTTTAGTCCGATTAAGAAAAATTTTATGCGTTAGCATTTGTTTCACTTTATTACTCGCGAGGAAGTTTTATGGATGAGATTTAATCAGAGATTCTTTCGAGCAAACAATGTTTCAGGTTCCTATCCTAGTTCACACAAAGAAGTTCATGCATCCATTCCTTAATACTTTCCATACCTATTCACTCATCGGACATTTCTGCCCATTTCTAACCCAGGGGTATTTTCGTCTTTTTCCTACAGGGGTATTTTCGTAATTTTCCAGAACCAAGATATTTTGCTGATGATTTCCAAAGCTAAGTTATTGAATATTTGTAAAATAGTTGAAATTTTTGGGCAAAACCGTCGAATCCATATTTTATGGGTCAGGGGCATTTTGGTAATTTTACTCCTAAGGGTATTTCTGTAACTTTTCACAAGTCAAGTTTTCCGAGAAAAACATTGTATACTAAGTGTTCTAGGGTTTATGAGGGTTATTGGATAAGTTTTGAAAACATTAGGGCTTGTTGTTTCCTTCTTTTTCGAAAACATGGCTGATTCCCTTTTTCGGGTTTTAATCATTGTTTTTAGCCTATGACCGAGCCTTCCTGGTCAGGGTGAACCAAAGCTACGCACTGTGCGAAATTCAAGTGAAGAGGAGGTGGGTCACGCGGACCGCTTAAATACCAAGCTCTCACCGAACCTTTCTAGACATGCGCATGCAGAGGTTACCACACCCCCAACCTTCGAGTTAGGGTGAACCAGAAGCTACGCACTGTAGGATACTGCGAAGAGGAGGTGAGTCACGAGGACCGCTTAATACCAAGCTCTTCCTGATCCAATCCTAGACATGCGTCATGGGGTTACCACACCTAGCTCATTGACTAAGTCATAGGTTGGTTTAGTTCCTTAAGTCTTATGCTTCGTTGTGTTTGAGTAATCTAACCTTAGGGTCCAAGTCCTATAAGTCTATCTATGTTCCATGCTTCCTACCCTTCTACAGAATATAATTCATAGAAAGGTTTAGATGTACTTACCAGGCGGATCGGTCATAGGAGACTCGCCATCTTTGTTTAAAACCCGAAATCATACCATAAGGCCTACTAAAAACATTTTTGGGCCTTGGGCCCCACAAATTAGCTTTGAACTTGGCTCTGATACCAATTCTGTAACAACCCAAACCCGGCCCAAACACTACGACCGAATTTGATTTGTTACCGAGTAAAACCTTGGGAACGCCATTTCGAAAAACATTTAATTTTCCATTGAAAACTCCTCGTTTCGGTTGTCTTGTTAAAGCTACCCTTAGATTTAATTTGGAATTTTAATTAAGTCCAATTGTTGTACCAGTTTCAAGTGTACCCGATGGCACGTTTAAACTTCCTCGTGTTAACTTAAGAAAACATGTGATTTAATTCAATTTTAAAAGTATAGTCTTGAGTAAATATCCAACATAAAATAAAAAAAAAATAACGCAACTATAGTTTATGGAGGCCTTATTACAACCCAAAATAAAATTGAACAAATTCAAAGTTCTGTAAGGTAAAATCCTTTGCATGGCCGCCTCGAGTCCCACCGGCTCCTCAACCGCCATCTACGAGTCACCTGAAAAATGTTAAAGGAGAAGGTGAG
The DNA here is from genome assembly GCA_025698515.1 of Gossypium sturtianum. Lineage (NCBI taxonomy): Eukaryota > Viridiplantae > Streptophyta > Magnoliopsida > Malvales > Malvaceae > Gossypium > Gossypium sturtianum. The sequence continues at coordinate 98,099,606 of CM046952.1, forward strand.
TCACCAAGACTCAGTATGTAACCCTTCCCCCGGTTAATACAACATTTCATACACAACATATAACAGTTAATTACGCAAAGTATCATGTACCCAACCTAGCCAACCAAACACCTTTGTCTACCCCACGTGGTACCAAACCACTTTGTGACCGTAGTCACGATGTGTTACCAAAACACCGGGTGGTGCCAAACCACTGGTGACATATAGTCACAATGTGCTACCAAAGCACCGGTGTCCGTAGACACAAATCGGGTGATGGGGCCAACCCATCGTGTGATACCAAATCACCGCGGGGCGATCCCATATCTCAAGTGGGGCCAACCTACGGTGGTGTTAACCACGTGGACAAGTCGCTATTGAGGTGCCAAACCTCTGGAGGTACCAAACCTCTGGTGACGTATAGTCACGATTGTGCTACCAAAGCACTGGTGCTCGTCAAAGACGATATTACGCCCCTCCTCTCATCAACCCACATAGTCAACAAATACATATAGATTTATCATATGTATTATCACAACATGCTTCCCAAAAGCATAAAATAGCAATCATATGCACAGTACTTACACTCGTTACCCCATATACCGTTATGGTATTCAAGCCATTGCTACATACATCAAGTTAGCAATCACATTACTTAGCATAATTTAATAAGTTAAATGGTGTGTATGTACACACTGTCACCCCACTAATCTAAGTCCCAAAAGAGGAGTCGGCCACCTAGATCTATCAAAGACCTATATTCGGCCAACTTTTAGGATTAGTATTATGGCCTATTCGGCCAACCAAAACAAATCCAGAGGGGTTAGTTATGGTCCTAAATCCTTACCTTTGCTTTTTGTTATGAACCACGGCACTCGAGGCACAGATCTGCTTTACCAAGTAATTGGTTAATCGATACAGTTAATAGCCTTCGGCTTTTAATCACCACCTAATAACTTACTAAAATAGATCTTACTAACACTTACCAAACCGTTTACTAGAGAGGAAGAGTTTGAGTCGACTACTTCCCGATCCCAAGTCCTTAAGTGATATCGGCTTTTCCAAATCAATGTCGATAATACCTTGATGGGATCTAACCACTTTGATATTCGGCCAAAGCTATTAAAGAAGTAATCAGGAGATCAGAGAAGAGGTTTCGGCACAAGGATATGAAGTGTATTCGGCTAGGGAGAGTTTAACAAGAAGAAAAGGGATTTTGGCAAAGGTTAAAGTATAGGTTCGGCTAGTGTGGAAGAAGAAGAAAAGATGGTGAAGGTGGAAGAGGGGTTCGGCTAGAGAGTTTGAGGGGATGGAAAAAATAAAAGAGAATGAAGAATGAGGGCTAGGAATTTCGGGCAGGCAGCAAGAATGACAAAAAGAGAAGCAAGGGGGCCAACTGATGCTTTTATAGGCATTCGCCCCTATCAAGCTTGCCGTCCACTCCTTCTCATGAGGAGTTCAAAATTCATCAAACTTCCCCAATTGCTCCTGACCACTCATTCATTTTAATTCAAATAATTTTGAATTAAATCATAATAATCTCTTATTAATCCATGCAATATTCTTAATATCCAAATAATATCCCTTTAAAATACTTGATTATCCCATGATAATAAATTACACCCTTATTATCCAAAATAAAAAGAATTTAAGGAGAGAAATTCTCTCCCCTTGTGCCGTCCCATATATAGTGCAAAAAGAGAACTTCGCGACTCGAACACAAGCTCTCCCTTGTGCATTGTATGTCAACTCCAAGCACTTAAGTGGCCTCCCCTTTTGCCACTTTTCCAAGGCTTATTTAGTGTCAACTTATCCCCACTTATTCTTTTAACACCCCTCTGCTAAGGCTCCTTACCTTTTAAATTAAAAACTGAATTTTCCATTAAACCGAGCCAACTCAAAGCCTTAAATTGACCATTATTATCCCATAAATAATGACACAGCAGTTCATACATAAGAAAAATAATTTATTTCCAAATAACCCCACATTTGGGATGTTACAAACCTAGCTGACCCATGTGTTATTTTTCATATCTATTAAAGTTTTAGGAGGATGTCATTATTGAACTTTTGAAGTTTTAGGTGTTAAATTGATAAATTTTAAGCTTAGAATTGAAAAAGGACTAAGTTGTGAAGTAAATTTATAGTTTTGTTAAATAGGGACTAGAATGCATAAATTTTGAAATTTGTGGTGGAAATAAAAAATATGAGGTCCTAAATGGAGTATAGTGAAAACAGATTGAAAATATGAGTTCTAGATTGAAAGTTATGTTAGTCTTGATTATAGGACTAAATTGAATAAAATGCAAAAATTGTCTAAATTGCAATTGAGTGTGAAATTGCTTGTGTATTGATAAATTGTTGTATTTATTTTAATCCGTAGCTAACGTCAACCCGGATTCCCCAAAATGCAAAGGAAAAATACAAAGTCGTCGACAAATAGCTCAGAGTTTACAATTTTTATTTCTATAATCCGAACCTTTTCAATTGTTGCGTTCATGAACTGTGTTGCATGGTAAGATCATAAGGTAAGTTAGAAATGATAAAATGAGCTAAATTGAATTGATTATTAGTAATAAAGGACAAAATTGAATAGTTTTGTAAATATTGTATATTGTTGTAAATGTGCAATTGAATCAATTTCATGATAAAGTAAGCTGTCACATATGTGAAATTGAGAAATTGAGTATAATGAATTGAAATAAGGTTGGATAGTAGATATCAGACTATAAGCTAGGAAATGTGATTTTGATCTTGTACGATTTAATCGATTCGTTTGATATATAGAAAGGGAAAATGTTTATGTTGCAACTATTATAGCTCAGTTTAAGATAAGCAAATTAGATGAATAATTAGATGATGTATTAAGACTTGCAGGTTAACAGATTAAAATGCATTATGTGGTTTATATTATGCTCTAATATTCGAATATAGAAGTATCATTGAGTTATACTCAGTGCAAGGTTTTGTTTTCTGTGCACAAGATACGTAGGTTTTGTTTTCTGTGCACAAGATACGTTTCGATCTTGTACATTCGTCGGTATCAGCATCCAGCTACGATCCCGGGCTTAACAAGTTGGTGATGTCTTTTGTTAGTTAATGGTATGTACCTAAGGAGTCTTATGGTTATACAAGTTACAATTTTTAGATTATATTTTGGTTTTTGAAGTATCATGTATGTATATATGTATGTTGGCTATGATCTTTTCTAGTGGAGTTCTTGATATGTGGATTAGTCATGTATGGGTTATAGCTTAAATGGTGGATAAGTGATATATTATAAGTAGGACTTGATAAAATAATTAGTTGTGATGGAATGATTAGTATATTTGTGTGGAACTTGAATGTTTTAGTAAACTTGGTGCACAACTTGTAAGGTTGATTTTGAGCCATATTGTGATGTTTAAATGGTTAAGTTGATTCATGTTATGTTGATTGTTTTGGGGTGCCATTTGAGGCAAATTGGTTTGTTGTATGAATGTGATGAATTAGTATATGTCCTATTGGTTTTATGCAGGTTTTTGAGTAGGTAAATTGTGCCAATGAATACAGATTTGGCATTGGATGCCATCGGCATGAAGTAGGCCCTAAATGACACATTTTGTGTTACACAGTGTAGCCACACGACTGTGTGTCACACACGGGTTAGTGAAACGATCGTGTGCCACTAAATTATAGTATGAATAAGAAGCATATGGTTCTCGTTTGACACACGGGCTGGCTACATGCCCGTGTAAATAGGTAGATTTGACCATTTAGTTTTTACACGGCCCAGCCACACGACCGTGAGACTTTTGTTAAATAATTGCATTTTTGATCCACACAGCCATAGTGAGTTACATGGTTTGGGTACACGACTGTGTGGCTCCAATTTCATAGCTTGTCGCACGGTCGTGTGACCTCTGTTTTGCACAATTGCCCTTCTTTTTGTAAAATTTTTAAAATGATCTTTGTTTGATGCTGGGTCAATTCTAGAGCTTTCGGAAGCTCAATTTAAACCTGATTTTGTTTGCAAAGCGTGATTTATGTGAATATATGTAGTTATTCAATGTATAAATTGAATTTTTGAATTATGAATTGCATGTAACTATTCTTTTAATTGATGTAGAACCTTATCGCTCGGGTCCAGTGATCGGACCGGGTGAGGGGTGTTACACCCAATGAATAAATGTGAAATCAAATTTTAATTTGAAGCTCTATACCGAAAGTTATGCTTGTCCTGAGTTTAGGGAATAAATTGTAAAATATGTTTGGCTTTGTATTTAAATGTGATTTGGATGGAATTTGATATTGTGACACTATTGAATTATTATTCATAGCTAAATATATGTTTGGCTTTGTATTTATCCCTCAGCGTACGGTTTGTTTTCTTTGGGTATTGGTAAACCCCGAAGTTGCGAAGCATGATCCAACATATAGCCAAAGATCCTCGACTCAACAATGTTTGTATAGTTTTGTTTTGTTAAATGTATGACATGTACCTAGGTTGATTCGGTTTTGGCACAATATGTGATCATGTTTATTTGTAAAGTTAAAATTAGTATTTTGGAAATGGTCACAAGGTTGGATTATGAATTTAGGTATGCCACAAGGTTTGAAATGCATAAATTAGTTGATATGTTTATGATTTATTTGAATATGTATATATATGTCAAATGTTTTGAATGGTTGTACTATGAAATTAGCTTATAGGTTGTTTGATATTGATGAATTGGTAATGTAACACCCCTAACCCGTATCAGTCCCCGGAATAGGGTTGCGGAGCATTACCGTAAAAATGTAACATAAAAACATACATTTCAAAACATTACAATAATCATAGCATAATCCATTCATATACATGCATATCGTCCCTTAATCAAGCCCTCGATGCCTTAGAAATACTTTAGAAATGAATCGAGACTAAATTAGAAACATTTGAAACCTTGAGGAAAAAGTTAGAAAATTTTAAACTACAGAGGTCACACGGCCGTGTCCCAGCCCGTGTCTGTGCCTGTGTAACTCTTTGAGTTGGGTCACACGGCCAAGCCACACACCCATGTGCCAAGCCGTGTAACACTCGAAAAGACCTCACAAACCCGTGTACCAGGCCGTGTGCTAAACCTTTAAAACCTATAGGGGACACACGACCGTGTCGCATGGCTGTGTGTCATACACGGCTAAGACATACGCCCGTGTCTTAGCCAGTGTGGACAAGAAATTGGCCAAAATCAAGCCATTTCCTTCACCCAATTCAAGCCTGTACCTACAAGCCATTTGCACCATTTACCAAGGCATCAAGACATACCAAAACATACATAAAATGAAAAATTCAAATGATCAGATTCCATTCAACCAATATGCTATATAGGCACCTCAATCACAATCAAATTAATATGGCTAAACATAAGCCTATTTGTTCACATTGTTACCATTTCAAAACATACCATACTTGACCTATACCATGCCAATATAAACTTATCATTTGAACCATTATTCACATGTATCAAAAGCACATCATTGATACAAACCAACCATTTCCAAATGATACTAAGCAACCAACATATATATACATACCAAAAATCAACATTTAACATTCAACCCACACTTTAACCATAAGTCCACCTATACATGCCATTATAACCTTGTCCAAAACATCAAAAGCTACCGTTATATTTGCTGGAAAGTGTGATAGGTCTTCGATGAGCCTCCAAACCGATCGAGCTTCCAATAATCTATAAAACATAAGAAAGAAAACTACGTAACCATATAATGCTTAGTAAGTAAACTACGTAACCATATAATGCTTAGTAAGTTCGTAAAACATTAACATAACTTATCATTTGATTGTATAACATTAAAATTAAGCATGATATAATCCAACAACAAGCTTGACACAAGCCTAAGCATCAACAACAACATATGTTAGTGCTTTAACACATAACTCAATTAAACTATCACATGGTAAGATTGATTTGTATGAACATAGTACCATTGAATTCATACTTTCCATAAGCATAAATGTACATTCCTTGAATATTATCATTTCACACCTTTCCATAGGTTCATAACATAGTTGATTGGAACACTTACCGTTCCTTCCCTTTACATGCCCGTTGAACCACTTAGAATAATATCGGATACTCGGGAAAGCTCACACAAAGTGTGCTAAACACACGGTCGAAACCATTCCTTTTCCTTTTCCTTTACATCGTTGCTCACTCGAGACATAAAATGGGTCTGCTCACACAAGCTGACAGTCGGAATATAAGCTACACAATGCCGCTCACACAAGCTGACAAGCAACTGCAACAAATGCAAGACCTTAGCCATCGGTAGGACATTCAAGACCAGCACCCGAAACATGGTAACCCTAATGACGTGTCACTTGTATCCTATATATTCATAAGGTTCAAACGAGGCTCGATAATCTTCGAAACATCGTTGGATTCTCATAATTTCTTTACATGATATATAACACAATTCATAAATATCAAAATAACAGTACAACGTTATTTAAACATACGAACTTACCTCGATTATAAATATGTCGAAACAAAATCAACTAATCCGAGGCTTTAGCTTTTCCTCGATCTATATCCGTACGAGGTTTACCTTGATCTAAATAAGCAAATTTAATCCATTTAATATTCATACTATTCAATTTAGTCCAAAATTCATACTTTTGCAAATTTACACTTTGCCCCTAATATTTTAACTTCTTTACAATTTAGTCCTTAAGCTCGTAAATTCATCCACATTTCATGTTAGCCGAATTTACTAGGGATCTATACAACCTCATAGAAATCAACATTTCACAATTTATCATGGTATTTTACTACTTTTACAAATAAATCCCTAAATGATAATTTCATCAAAAATCCTTTTACAAAACTTGTTTATTTAACAACAAGGACTCATAATCTTTCATTAAACTTTAAGAATCATGCAAGAACATTCATGGAAAAATGCTAAACCTTTTACAATTTTGCAAATTCGTCCCTGGGCTAGCTAGATTAAGCTACAACGACTCCAAAAACATAGAAATCATTAAAAATGGGACAAAATAACACTTACATGCAATAGGTATCCTTAGCCGAATGCTCAAGCTCCTTCAATGGAGTTTTTCTCTCTTATTTTTGATGGGAAGAATGGACAAACAAGATGATATATTTTGTTTCATTAATCTACTTTAACATATTTATTAATTTACATATTTAACCTTGTTAATTAACCATAAATTCACTAAATTTTATGTCCATGAATGTCCACTAATAATAATGGTGTAATTACCATATAAATCCCTTTACAATTTAATTTCGTAGCTAATAGCTACCTTTAACTAATAGACCTCTACTTTTGCACCTTTTACGTTTTAGTCCCTTTTACTAAATTAAGCATGCAAACATCAAAATTTCTTGACCAAATTTTTATACGACCTTACTAATAAACCATAGACATTAAAATAATAATAAAATAAATATTTACTCATCGGATTTGTGGTCCCAAAAATACTATTCCAATTTCACTGAAAACAAGATGTTGCAACTCTCCTTCCTAAAGGAATTTTCTTCCCCGAAAATCTTACCAGAAAAGAGGTTCGGGTATTGCACTTTCATAGCTTCTTCCGGTTCCCAGGTGGCTTCTTCTATACAGTGACGTTGCCAAAGAACTTTCACTAAAGCTACTTTTTTATTTCTCAATTCTTTAACCTTTCGAGCTAGAATTCTGATCGGTTCTTCATTGTACGTCATATCAGGCTGAATCTTAATGTCAATAGGTGAAGTCACATGCAATGGATCTGATCGATACCCTCGTAACATAGACACATGAAATACATTGTGAATCTTTTCTAACTCTGATGGCAATGCTATACAGTAAGCTGTTACAAAAATACTGTTCCAATTTCACTGAAAACAAGATGTTACAACTCTCCTTCCTAAAGGAATTTTCTTCCCCGAAAATATTACCAGAAAAGAGGTTCGAGTATTGCACTTTCATAGCTTCTTCCGGTTCCCAGGTGGCTTCTTCTATACAGTGACGTTGCCAAAGAACTTTCACTAAAGCTACTTTTTTATTTCTCAATTCTTTAACCTTTCGAGCTAGAATTCTGATCGGTTCTTCATTGTACGTCATATCAGGCTGAATCTTAATGTCAATAGGTGAAGTCACATGCAATGGATCTGATCGATACCCTCGTAACATAGACACATGAAATACATTGTGAATCTTTTCTAACTCTGATGGCAATGCTAAACAGTAAGCTGTTACAAAAATACTGTTCCAATTTCACTGAAAACAAGATGTTACAACTCTCCTTCCTAAAGGAATTTTCTTCCCGAAAATATTACGAGAAAAAGAGGTTCGAGTATTGCACTTTCATAGCTTCTTCCTGGTTCCTGGTGGCTTCTTCTATCTGATGACGTTGCCAAAGAACTTTCACTAAAGCTACTTTTTTATTTCTCAATTCTTTAACCTTTCGAGCTAGAATTCTGATCGGTTCTTCATTGTACGTCATATCAGGCTGAATCTTAATGTCAATAGGTGAAGTCACATGCAATGGATCTGATCGATACCCTCGTAACATAGACACATGAAATACATTGTGAATCTTTTCTAACTCTGATGGCAATGCTAAACAGTGTAAGCTGTTACAAAAATACTGTTCCAATTTCACTGAAAACAAGATGTTACAACTCTCCTTCCTAAAGGAATTTTCTTCCCAAAAATATTACGTAAAAGAGGTTCGAGTATTGCACTTTCATAGCTTCTTCCGGTTCCCAGGTGGCTTCTTCTATACAGTGACGTTGCCAAAGAACTTTCACTAAAGCTACTTTTTTATTTCTCAATTCTTTAACCTTTCGAGCTAGAATTCTGATCGGTTCTTCATTGTACGTCATATCAAGCTGAATCTTAATGTCAATAGGTGAAGTCACATGCAATGGATCTGATCGATACTCTCGTAACATAGACACATGAAATACATTGTGAATCTTTTCTAACTCTGATGGCAATGCTAAACAGTAAGCTACTAGCCCGATTCTCTCAATGATCTCATACGACCCGATAAACCGTGGACTAAGCTTTCCTTTACGACCAAATTGAAGAACTTTCTTCCAGGGCGATACTTCCAAAAATACTTTGTCACTGACTTGAAATTTGATGTCTTTTCTTTTCAAATTCACATAAGATTTATGTCGATCTGGAGCTGCTTTCAAACTGTCTCGTATCACTTTAACCTTTTCTTCGATTTCTCGTATCAAATCAACCCCGAGAAGCTTTTTCTCACTAAGCTTGGTCCAATATAATGGAGTTCGACACTTTCGACCATATAAAGCCTCATACGGTGCCATTTTAACGCTTGACTGATAATTTTTGTTATATGCAAATTCAACCAACGGTAAAAGTCTCTCCCAATTACCTTCAAACTCTAAAACACAACATCGAAGCATATCCTCGAGTATTTGAATCACCTACTCAGATTTACCATCGGTCTGAGGATGAAATATGGTACTAAAATGTAAGCGAGTACCTAGAGCCTCATGTAACTTGCTCCAAAATCGAGATGTAAACTGCGGATGTCTATTAGAAAGAATGGAAATTGGCACACCATGCAATCTAATGATCTCAGCCACATACAGCTCTGCTAATCTCTCGAGTACAAAATCCGTACGCACTGGAATGAAATGTGCAGATTTCGTCAAACGATCAACAATAACCCAAACAACATCTTTCTTTCTCAGAGATAGAGGTAGTTCCGATACGAAATCCATCATGACACGTTCCCATTTCCACTCTGGAATCAACACATGTTGTAACAAACCAGAAGGTACCTGATGCTTGGCTTTAACTTGCTGACACACTAAACATATCGATACGAACTCAGAAATCTCTCGTTTCATACCTGGCCACCAGTACATTTGTTTCAAATCACCGTAGATTTTATTGCTAATAGGATGAATAGAAAAACTACTACTGCGAGCTTCCTGTAAAATCTTCTGGACGAGATTAGAATTTCTCGGAATGTAAATTCTGCCTTTAAAATACAAACTATCATCAAAACCAACATGAAAATCTAAATCAGGTGTCGTCTCAATCTGTTTTTGTTTAGCTACCAAAACATCATCTCATTTCTGAGCTTCACAAATTTATTGCAAAAACATCAGTCTAGCTTTCAACTCAGCTAAAATCGAACCATCATCAATCAATGTCAACTGAGTGTTCAAAGCTCGGAATGTAAACAAAGATTTTCTACTCAAAGCATCAGCAACAATATTAGCCTTTCCCGGATGATAATCAATGATCAAATCATAGTCTTTCAATAACTCGAGCCATCTGTGCTGTCTCAAATTTAAATCTTTCTGTGACATCAAGTACTTCAGCCTTTTATGATCTGTGAAGATATGACATTTTTCTCCGTACAAATCGTGTCGCCAAATTTTCAAAGAAAATACAATCACTGCAAGCTCTAAATCATGTGTCGAATAATTCTTTTCGTACGGTTTCAACTATCTAGAAGCATACGCTATCACTTTGCCCTTTTGCATTAGAACACAGCCCAAGTCGTTTAATGAATCATCACTATAAAGCATAAATTCTTTACTCGACTCAGGCTGAACTAATACTATGCCTCGGTTAATAATGCTTTTAACTGATTAAAGCTTTGCTGACACTTCTCAGACCACTCAAACTTAACATCTTTTTGCAACAATCTCGTATACGGTGTAGCAATCATCGAGAATCCCTTGATGAATCTTTTGTAATATCTGGCTAAACCGAGAAAACTTCTGACCTCAGACACATTTCTCGGAGGCTTCCGATCTACTACAGCTAAAATTTTGTTCGGATCAACTCTAATGCCATTGGCCGATACATGTCATAGAAATCTGACTTCTCGAAGCCATAATTTACATTTTCTAAACTTGGTGAATAATTATTTTTCACGTAAAGTTTGTAAAACAATTCTCAAATGTTCTCTGACTCATCTCGTGAATATATCAGTATATCTTCAATGAATACCACAACGAATGTAACATTCCCAAACCCGGCCCATTCACTACGACCGAGTCTGGTTATGTTAGTGAAAATAGGTTTCTTTACTAAGAATTTACAACATGAAGATTTACTATCTTTTGAAACCAAGTTCTTTTGAAAACATAACCAAAACTTAAATGTGATAAATTGTCTAAGTCAACTTTAGTGAATATATAAAGCCCATTTGGAAATTAAGTTGTTGGAATAAATTTGTCTTTAATATAAACCAACCATAATTTAAAATAATAAAATAGTTCTCAAAAATAAATAAAAGTCAGAAGGCCCTTATTACATCCATATTTAAAACCAATTACTTAACATGAATAAGCTTTAAAATATTTAAACTCTTCTTTCTGCATGGGCCACCATGTGTCCTCTCCGATCCCGGTCCGATTCTATGCATCACCTGAAATGGTTAAAGAAAAGAGTGAGTCCACTGACTCAGTGCATAACCACAACACAGATTTCCACACGTATGGGTCTAACCCATACCCACACAGTTCTCGTAACAAAATCATGCAAGAACGCATCTCAGCCCAACCTACTGTCCAACCGTACACCAACCTTAGCAGACTCCCTGCCCAAGGCCGTGGCTAACCCACCACTGATCACCTCGTGATCCATAAACCTTACCTTGGCAAACTCGCTGCTCAAGGCCGTGGCTGAGCCACCGATCAACCAAAGTGATCCCAACATCATAATCTGTCTACGGTGACGCACATAGCCATCAACCGCCGAGTTGAGAGAGAAAACTGAATATTTAGAAACCAAGGGCATTTCGGTAACTTTATCAACCAGGGGTATTTTCGTAAATTTTCACAAACCAAGATATCTTAATATTTGAAAACTTGAGATTTTGGTATTTTACCAAGTAAAAAGCATTTTATCAAAAATTGAGGGTAGAACGGTAATTTTATAACACAGGGCATTTTTGTAATTTTGTAATTCGGCGACGTCTTTCAAAATCGATTTAGGGTTTCACAAACCAAAGGGGTAAGTTCGAAAAATTTTAAAACAGGAGGTTTTAAAAACAGCAAGGCTAATTCCCTTTCGGGTTTTATTAATCGGTTTAGCCTATGAACAAGTCCTCTTGGTTAAGGTGAACCGTAGCTACGCACCAGGTAGGATTCAAGTAAAGAGGAGGTGAGTCATTGGGATGCTTAAATACCAAGCTCTTCATCGAATACCATTCCTAGACATGCGTCTGATGGTTGCCACACCTTAACTCGACGACTAACTTCACAGGTTTGTTTAGTAGCCTTAAGTTTTATGCATATGTTTGAGTAGACTAATCCTAGGGTCCAACAGATCCTAGTATTCTATTCTACGAGCCCAAACTAACCCCAAATCAATTCATATAAACAAATCACTTCAAGAAAGTCCGAAGTACTTACCTAGTGGACTTCGGCCTCAAGTACAGTGCCATGCCAGAATAACCTTAAAAACCTTTTTATAAAAGCCCATTTTTTTCTCAAAAAGTCCATTTGAAAACTGTTTTGGGCCCAAACCCTCAAAGCCGAGTTTTAAACCGGCTCGATACTAAATCAGAACATTCCCAAACCCAAATTTCATTCACTACGAATGAGTCCGGTTATGTTAGTGAAAATAGGTTTCTTTACTAAGAATTTACAACATGAAGATTTACTATCTTTTGAAACCAAGTTCTTTTGAAAACATAACCAAAACTTAAATGTGATAAATTGTCTAAGTCAACTTTAGTGAATATATAAAGCCCATTTGGAAATTAAGTTGTTGGAATAAATTTGTCTTTAATATAAACCAACCATAATTTAAAATAATAAAATAGTTCTCAAAAATAAATAAAAGTCGAAGGCCTTTATTACATCCATATTTAAAACCAATTACTTAACATGAATAAGCTTTAAAATATTTCAACTCTTCTTTCTCGCATGGGCCACCATGTGTCCTCTCCGATCCCTGGCCCGATTCTACGCATCACCCGAAATGGTTAAAGAAAAGAGTGAGTCCACCGACTCAAGCATAACCACAACACACAGATTTCCACACGTATGGGTCTAACCCATACCCACACGATTCTCGTAACAAAATCATGCAAGAATGCATCTCACCCCAACCCTCATTCCAACCGTACACCAACCTTAGCGGACTCCTGCCCAAGGCCGTGGCTAACCCACCACCGATCACCTCGTGATCCATAAACCTTACCTTGGAAAACTCATTGCTCAAGGCCGTGGCTGAGCCACCGATCAACCAAAGTGATCCCAACATCATAATCGTCTCTCGGTGACGCACATAGCCATCAACCGCCGAGATGGGCACCGAGCCACACCTCCTCGAGGTAGCACAAAGCTAACCATCAAGCGCTAATGCAACTGGAAGACGACATTAGACCACGTACATCATGTGTACACCCTTCCTTTCTCCATCCAATCCAAATCCCATGCAAGTTATGTAAATGCCACATGTTAAGTCATCATATAAATAAGCATACAACTCATATCAATACCACACCAAATATATATATATATAACACAATAACCTAACATCACCAGCTTTACTCACCGTTATCCGATTATCCATAATAAGCATTAGCAAGCAATTAATCAAGGAAATAGTGCGATGATTACGCACCTTAACACCTGTAGTTCTATGCTTTCGATCCCTAAGCTATCGCTCAAAGAAACGCATGACTATCCGCCTATAGCTATCCCTCACTGTTGGCCCACACCCCGTGGCCAATCCCGAATCGCCGAGACACCCTCTTCTCTTGAACTTCGGGATAGGGACCTTTCCTTGCCCACTGACGATGGTTGTGGCCTCCATCAAAAGCTTAATCAGTAAACAGTTTAACCTCCAAAACACCACTTAAGTACTTAATCTTACTAACTAGCCTTACCTCACCGTGATCAAATCCTCAATGCTCTTACAACATTTGATGAATCGACCTAAGGGTCCCTTCTTACCGCTCCTACTTGCTGGCTACACAAGAAAGAATTACCACACTAAGACCACAAGAACATTCAGCCAACCACCACTAGAACAAGGAGGAAGGTTTCTGGAAATAGTTGAGGAGAGATTCGGCTCAAGGAGTTTCGGCAAAAGTGTTTAAGGAAGAGAAAGAAAGATGCCTAGATGCTTTCGGTTTTGAAGGAACAAGGAAGGGATAAAAGAAAGAGTGAAGGATTCGGCCACTTGGAAAATGTGAGAGCAAAAGAATTTGGAGAAGAAGGTTTCGACAACCAAAGGAATTTGGGAGGCAAAATTCGGCAAGGAGAGAAAGCAAATGATGAATGAAAATGAACACCTCCCCTATTTATACTATTCGGCCAAGCTCCAACCTCCCACAAAAAAATCCTCAAATCTCCTAAAACACCTCCTTCCATCCATTCAAAATAATTTGAATGAGTCAAACCTACCTAGCCGAATTTAAAAGAGAAGACCAAGTCTTTCTCCACCTTTCAAGCCTTCAAAACCGTCCACCACCAATCCTTAATGACGCAAAAACAAGGCCTCACCCGCTGCCCTTGCGAATAGAACCCGAGACCCCTTCTAGCTCCCGAGGCGCCACTTCCCCATGCCTTATGTGGCGCCTCCTTGCCACTCTGCCACACCAATCTTTATGCCAAAACTCCACCTAAATTTCTCTTAAGGCCCCCTCCATCCAAGCTCCCCCTTTTAGCCCCTAAAACTAAAAATTTTCTAAAGCAACCTACCACCACCTAGGGTTCTCAGGACCCCTAAAACTTACCCAACCACACCCTAGAGTGTGCCAACACCCGAGCTAAGCACCAAACGCCTAACCCCTAAAACCAGGGTGTTACATATTTGGTACCTTTAACCAATAGAATGGAACTTTTGCACTCTATGCGATTTAGTCCTTTTTCACAATTTAGCTAGAAATCGCTAAAATTAAGGCACCAAAATTTTTATGCATCCTCATAAACATGTTGTAACTCATAACATAACATGAAAATAATTTTCCTTAACCTATAATTAGTGATTCCGAGATTACTATTCCGACTAGCCCCTAAATCGGGCTGTTACAAAAGTTGTCTAACCAAAACAATGTTTTCTTACAAACTATTTATAGGCATTATTATGACTATTCAAATGCCTATTTCTGACCTTTCACCGTTAGCAATTAACTAAGGTTGTTACAAGTGTTAATTCATTTTAAACTCATGCAGGGAAGCCAATAGTCATGTCTCTTCACTTGATTCTGGTGTAGATGAAAAGGCATGTCTCTTCACTTTATTGTTGACTTAATGAACCCTGAATGTGCTGTTTGCTGTCCCTTCATCTCCCTTAAACTGAATGTCAAAAGACTTGTGCATTCATCTCTTTATTTGGCTCCTTAACTAGCTTTGAATGCTTTAAAATTGAACAGATTTGAAGAGACACTCTTGGACCATTTGAACAGCCACCATGATGATCTTTGAAGGCTTGGAAAACGTCCAAACTTGAAAAGTGAATTAGCCATATGAATAGTCACCTACAAGGTAGATAATTAAGCAATAAAGACACTTATAAGAATCAGCACACTATAAACACACTTACGCAAATTTATTAATGAACATGCAACTGAAATCACCTTATTTAAAATGAAAATAAACACACTTTAATTTATGCAGTAAAAAGTAATAGCCAAATTAAATAACATACTTATATAAACAAACTCAAACATATTTAACAACTAAGATGCTTAAATGCATGGTTTAAGATGTAAACTAAATGAACAAATGAATTACTTAATGCATGACTTATTAAATGCATAACACATATTAATGATGTTCAAACTATAACATAATTAAAGACACAAACTAAAATAAATGAATCAAAGTCCTTATTTTCCAGCAACCAAATTAACAAAATAAAATTAAAAACTTCATTTTGCACACTGGCCCCTCGTGCTTGGGCCAATTTCAATGTCGTTGAGGTGTATTGAAACATGATGCGGCCTGGGCCGTATCATACCCTCCCTCTTGAAGACAATTTGTCCTCAAATCGGGCCATTTGCTCGCGGCAAACCTCTCAAGGTCTAAACCCGTTGGTCATAAACCTGGCAAAGTCGCTTTCAAGAATGTGAGAATCATATACGGCTCGACAGGAAAGAAGGTTATTTGCATACCCTCCCTCTTTAGAAGGGTACCACTTCAGATTGTCACCTACACAAAAATAAAACAAATTAGTGACACTAATAATTTTAAGCACAAAAGAAATTACCGAAATTTCATTCAAAAGTTGACCACTTATTCCAATGCTAGGATCAAACACAGAAGTTGGTTTTACCTTTCCATAATGAATCCATAAGTTCGTCAATGGGAACAAACCAAATCCCATAAGCATTCGAAAGTTACAATTTTGGAAAATAAGATTCCAAGGCTCAAATCCCTTGAACATTAATATAGAACAATAAGCACCGAGGTCAAAAACCAAGTTCTCCCATACCACTTCAACCTGAATTGATAATTTCGTGGCTGGCAACATGGGAGGAACATGAAGAAAACTAAAGTTATACGCATGCAAAACATGTTCGAGTCCTTTAAACCATACTATAGAGTAATTTCCAGGATCAAAGATTTGATTTTGCATTTGCATATTATCACGGTACAACAACTTTGTTTTCAGATTTAGAGACAAATCATCAAGCAAGCAAAAGTTGTTCACACATTTATTCAAACAAAAATTATGATGCTTGATTTCTCTCAACAATGTTCCTGAATAACAAACTCCAGGTTTGAACACATGATTTTGATTACTTGTGCCAAAGTGCAGCAAGAGTTTCTTTATCACCCATGAATCACACATGCCAGGCAAGAAGGATTTAATCATACTTACATTCAAACAATCAAACCCATTGAAATTCATCCGAACAGAATTGTACAAACATGAGGTTTTCACACAAAAAATTAGAGAATTCACGTTACCATCGTAAACAAATAGATTAGGCTTTTTATGTGACAACTCTTTATCACACATGATCAAATTTTGCTTATGCCGATTTAAGCTAACTTCATCAACAAACTTGCAAAAATAACATTTATCATAAGAAAATCTCTTCATGGCACTAGCTGAAACGAAATTATTAACAATATTCATAGAATGAAAATTAACCAAATCAAAGTGAGGAGATCTTTCAATAACTAAGTCATCGGTAATTATCTCAACAACATTCAAATTTGATTGTCGGGTTTCAATGGCTAAAAACTCCTTACCTTGCTTACCTTTAAGCACTCAGGAATTAATTTAACCTTCAACCTTACCTTTTTCGATCAAATAGAATCGTCTTTCATCAATAAGGTAATAAAGTTGAAACTAGTCACTCGAGTCTTAGAAACCTGAAAAGAAGAAACAATACGAGGACAACTCGTATGTAGGTTAGTAAAAACATTTCTCGTATTTTCTTGGTCACATTCTTCTTCTTCATTTGTTCCTTTTTCAATCTCTCATTCTTCTTTCATGGTCTCTTTGATTATTGAAGAATTACTCTCACTTGTAATTTCACTTTCATTTTCAACAACACTCGTTTCTTACATACTTTCTTTTGCAATCTCACTCTCTTTTTCTTTTTCAATTTCTTTTTCTTTTTCGATTTCTTTTTCTCTCGTCTCTCTTTTTCTTCTCTCAACTTCATTGCAAGATGGAGATAATACAAAAGAATTAGAACGATAGGCTTTTCGTTGGAAAGAAGTGGAAGAATCTTCATATAAGTCGCAATCATCTCTTCATGAATAAGCCTCCATGGACGAGTACTTATATGAAACATGTTCACTTCTTCGTAAGGACTTCTCCATAGATGAATACTTTGAGGCACTTGAAGAGAAATTTCTAACTTCTCGTTGGTAGCCTCGAAAGGTTTCAAACTCGTGGTTTGCTTCATATAGAATCGACTTCCTTGATGAATAAGAATCTCAATATGAGTTTCTTCCCACATAGTCATTGGACGTTCATCTCTATAACGATCTTGTTTCTGTCCCTTGGCTTAGTGAAATTCATTTCCGTTGGGCTCGTTCTTCCAATTGCTTCAATCGTTCTTTTACGGGTTCTAATCTTCTTTGGAGCATTTGATCCACCTCGTGAAAGAATGCTTGATATGTTGGATCAGACAAAACATCACAATAGTCATCAATCCTTTTGAAATTGCGAGACATAGTCTTTTATAACAAACCTCACAATTCGCTTACAAATAAAATCTCACACACTTTTGGCTTTTATTCACTCGAATAGTCTCACTACACTCTTGCCTTTTTCCACTCAATTTGCCTCTCTAAGTTCTCAATGGACTATTTAGACTTAGCAGCAGTCGATGTGGGTCGGTTTGCAAAACTGATGATTGATTTTGGGTAGGGAATGTTGTTAGGAGAAAAGGGTAGGCTAGAAAAATAGTGATGGAAAGATTTAAGTGTGGCTAAAATATTTAGTAGTGATTGAACTGATTCGGCCAGCAAGAAAACTTCCAAGCTAACTTTTTTTTTAAATGAATCCAACAAATTGGTACACCCAAAAATTGTTCTTCACCGTTTGAACTTCAATTGATGATGAATTTTTTTTTGACGAATTTTTTTTCAAGTTTTTTTTATCTCTTACAATCCCGTAATGCTACAAACATCAATACTCACTTCAATTTCACCAGCTCTAATACCAAATGATACGAACTCGGTTCGATGATGATTCGAGTCGTATTAGTTGCCCGATCAAGAAATCGTTACAAGAAAAGACTAAAAATGGATAAAAGATAGGTTCAAAAAAAGGTTCAAAGAATGTTTAGGAAAGGAATGGATAGGTTTAGCTAAGGCAAAAGCTGAACCAACAATATAGAGATTGTTGACCCAAGACTTACAAGCACTTAGATGGATAAGAAAAGTGAAATCAGCAAATAAACCTTGACCCACAATCTAACGAGATAGGAACCGAAGCTATAACGAACGCCACTCTTAAAGTTATAATTTCGAAAACAACAAAGGAAGGATAAGACGCCACAAGCCTAGCTTGATAAGTCAGATCAGTCCCAAAAAGAACAAGGAGATTTAAACTCTCACAAGATTCAAATATTTCATAAATTTAGGAAAAGTTGTCTTATCAAAAAAATGTTTTCTTACAAACTATTTATAGGCATTATTATGACTATTGAAATGCCTATTTGTGACCTTTCACCTTCAGCAATTAACTAAGGTTGTTACAAGTGTTAATTTCATTTTAAACTCATGCAGGGAAGCCAATAGTCATGTCTCTTCACTTAATTCTGGTGTAGATGAAAAGGCATGTCTCTTCACTTTATTGTTGACTTAATGAACCCTTAATGTGCTGTTTGGTGTCCCTTCAGCTCCCTTAAACTGAATGTCAAAAGACTTGTGCATTCATCTCTTTATTTGGCTCCTTAACTAGCTTTGAATGCTTTAAAACTGAACAGATTTGAAGAGACACTCTTGGACCATTTGAACAGCCACCACGACGATCTTTGAAGGCTTGGAAAACGTCCAAACTTGAAAAGTCAGTTAGCCATATGAATACTCACCTACAAGGTAGATAATTAAGCATTAAAGACACTCATAAGAATCAGCACACTATAAACACTCGTACACAAATTTATTAATGAACATGCAACTCAAATCACCTTATTTAAAATGAAAATAAACACACTTTAATTTATGCAAAGAAAAGTAATCGCCAAATTAAATAACATACTTATATAAAACAAACTCAAACATATTTAACAACTAAGATGCTTAAATGCATGGTTTAAGATGTAAACTAAATGAACAAATGAGTTACTTAATGCATGACTTATTAAATGCATAACACATATTAATGATGTTCAAACTATAACATAATTAAAGACACAAACTAAAATAACTAAAGTAACAAAAATAAATAAATCAAAGTTCTTATTTTCCAGCAACCAAATTAAAAACTAAAATTAAAAACTTTATTTTGCACACTGGCCCCTCGTGCTTGGGCCAATTTCGGTGTCGTTGAGGTGTATTGGAACACGATGCGGCCTAGGCCGTATCATACCCTCCCTCTTGAAGATAATTTGTCCTCAAATTGGGCCATTTGCTCGCGGCAAACCTCTCAAGGTCCGAACCCCGTTGGTCATAAACCTGGCAAAGTCGCTTTCAAGAATGTGAGAATCATATACGGCTCGACAAGAAAGAAGGTTATTTGCATACCCTCCCTCTTTAGAAGGGTACCACTTCAAATTGTCACCTACACAAAAATAAAACAAATTAGTGACACTAATAATTTTAAGCACAAAAGAAATTATCGAAATTTCATTCAAAAGTTGACCACTTATTCCAATGCCGGGATCAAACACAGAAGTTGGTTTTACCTTTCCATAATGAATCTATAAGTTCGTCAATGGGAACAAACCAAATCCCATAAGCATTCGAAAGTTACAATTTTGGAAAATAAGATTCCATGGCTCAAGTCCCTCGAACATTAATATAGAACAATAAGCACCAGGGTCAAAAACCAAGTTCTCCCTTACCACTTCAATCTGAATTGAAAATTTCGTGGCTGGCAACATGGGAGGAACACGAAGCAAACTAAAGTTATACGCATGCAAAACATGTTCGAGTCCTTTAAACCATACTATAGAGTAATTTCCAGGATCAAAGATTTGATTTTGCATTTGCATATTATCACGGTACAACAACTTTGTTTTCAGATTTAGAGACAAATCATCAAGCAAGCAAAAGTTGTTCACACTTTTATTCAAACAAAAATTATGATGCTTGATTTCTCTCAACAATGTTCCCGAATAACAAACTCCAGGTTTGAACACATGATTTTGATTACTTGTGCCAAAGTGCAGCAAGAGTTTCTTTATCACCCATAAATCACACATGCTAGGCAAGAAGGATTTAATCATACTTACATTCAAACAATCAAACCCATTGAAATTCATCCGAACAGAATTGTACAACATGAGGTTTTCACACAAAAAATCAGAGAATTCACGTTACCATCGCAAACAAATAGATTAGGCTTTTTATGTGACAACTCTTTATCACACATGATCAAATTTTGCTTATGCCAATTTAAGCTAACTTCATCAATAAACTTGCAAACATAACATTTATCATACGAAAATCTCTTCATGGCACTAGCTGAAACGAAATTATTAACAATATTCGTGGAATGACAATTAACCAAATCAAAGTGGGGAGATCTTTCAATAACTAAGTCATCGGTAATTATCTCAACAGCATTCAAATTTGATTGTCGGGATTCAATGGCTAAAGACTCCTTACCTTGCTTACCTTTAAGCACTCGGGAATTAATTTAACCTTCAACCTTACATTTTCGATCAAATAGAATCGTCTTTCATCAATAAGGTAATAAAGTTGAAACTAGTCACTCGAGTCTTAGAAACCTGAAAAGAAGAAACAATACGAGTACAACTCGTATGTAGGTTAGTAAAAACATTCCTTGCATTTTCTTGGTGACATTCTTCTTCTTCATTCGTTCCTTTTTCAATCTCTCGTTCTTTTTTCATGGTCTCTTTGATTATTGAAGAATTACTCTCACTTGTAATTTCACTTTCATTTTCAACAACACTCGTTTCTTACATACTTTCTTTTGCAATCTCACTCTCTTTTTCTTTTTCAATTTCTTTTTCTGTATCAATTTATTTTTCTCTCGTCTCTCTTTTTCTTCTCTCAACTTCATTGCAAGATGGAGATAATACAAAAGAATTAGAACAATAGGCTTTTCGTTTGAAAGAAGTGGAAGAATCTTCATATAAGTCGCAATCATCTCTTCATGAATAAGCCTCCATGGACGAGTACTTATACGAAACATGTTCACTTCTTCGTAAGGACTTCTCCGTAGATGAATACTTTGAGGCACTTGAAGAGAAATTTCTAACTTCTCGTTGGTAGCCTCGAAAGGTTTCAAACTCGTGGTTTGCTTCATATATAATCGACTTCCTTGATGAATAAGAATCTCAATATGAGTTTCTTCCCACATAGTCATTGGACGTTCGTCTCTATAACGATCTTGTTTCCGTCCCTCGGCTTGGTGAAATTCATTTCCATTGGGCTCGTTCTTCCAATTGCTTCAATCGTTCTTTTACGGGTTCTAATTTTCTTCGGAGAATTTGATCCACTTCGTGAAAGAATGCTTGATATGTTGGATCAGACAAAACATCACAATAATCATCAATCCTTTCAAAACTGTGAGACATAGTCTTTTATAACAAACCACACAATTCACTTACAAAGAAAATCTCACACACTTTTGGCTTTTGTTCACTCGAATAGTCTCACTACACTCTTGCCTTTTTCCACTCAATTCGCCTCTCTAAGTTCTCAATGGACTATTTAGACTTAGCAGCAGTTGATGTGGGTCAGTTTGCAAAACTGATGATCGATTTTGGGTAGGGAATGTTGTTAGGAGAAAAGGGTAGGCTTGAAAAGCAGTGATGGAAAGATTTAAGTGTGGCTAAAATATTTAGTAGTGATTGAACTAATTCGGCCAGCAAGAAAACTTCCAAGCTAACTTTTTTTTAAATGAATCCAACAAATTGGTACACCCAAAAATTGTTCTTCACCGTTTGAACTTCAATTGATGATGAATTTTTTTTGACGAATTTTTTTTTAAGTTTTTTTATCTCTTACAATCCCGTAATGCTACGAACGTCGATACTCACTTCAATTTCACCAGCTCTGATACAAATTGATACAAACTCGGTTCAGTGATGATTCGAGTCGTATTAGTTGCCCGATCAAGAAATTGAGTAAGTTTGATTCGTTACAAGAAAAGACTGAAAATGGATAGAAGATAGGTTCAAAAAAAGGTTCAAAAAATGTTTAGGAAAGGAATGGATAGGTTTAGCTAAGGCAAAAGCTGAACCAACAATATAGAGATTGTTGACCCAAGACTTACAAGCACTTGGATAAGAAAAGTGAAATCAGCAAATAAACCTTGACCCACTATCTAACGAGATAGGAACCGAAGGTATAACGAACGTCGCACTTAAAGTTATAATTTTGAAAAAAACAAAGGAAGGATAAGATGCCACAAGCCTAGCTTGATAAGT
Organism: Gossypium sturtianum; assembly: GCA_025698515.1. Classification (NCBI taxonomy): domain Eukaryota; kingdom Viridiplantae; phylum Streptophyta; class Magnoliopsida; order Malvales; family Malvaceae; genus Gossypium; species Gossypium sturtianum. The sequence goes on from CM046952.1 coordinate 98,122,626, forward strand.
CAGATCAGTCCCAAAAAGAACAAGGAGATTTGAACTCTCACAAGATTCAAATATTTCATAAATTTAGGAAAAGTTGTCTTATCAAAACAATGTTTTCTTACAAACTATTTATAGGCATTATTATGACTATTGAAATGCCTATTTGTGACCTTTCACCTTCAGCAATTAACTAAGGTTGTTACAAGTGTTAATTTCATTTTAAACTCATGCAGGGAAGCCAATAGTCATGTCTCTTCACTTGATTCTGGTGTAGATGAAAAGGCATGTCTCTTCACTTTATTGTTGACATAATGAACCCTTAATGTGCTGTTTGGTGTCCCTTCAGCTCCCTTAAACTGAATGTCAAAAGACTTGTGCATTCATCTCTTTATTTGGCTCCTTAACTAGCTTTGAATGCTTTAAAATTGAACAGATTTGAAGAGACACTCTTGGACCATTTGAACAGCCACCATGATGATCTTTGAAGGCTTGGAAAACTTCCAAACTTGAAAAGTCAGTTAGCCATATGAATACTCACCTACAAGGTAGATAATTAAGCATTAAAGACACTCATAAGAATCAGCACACTATAAACACTCGTACACAAATTTATTAATGAACATGCAACTCAAATCACCTTATTTAAAATGAAAATAAACACACTTTAATTTATGCAGTAAAAAGTAACTACCAAATTAAATAACATACTTATATAAACAAACTCAAACATATTTAACAACTAAGATGCTTAAATGCATGGTTTAAGATGTAAACTAAATGAACAAATGAGTTACTTAATGCATGACTTATTAAATGCATAACACATATTAATGATGTTCAAACTATAACATAATTAAAGACACAAACTAAAATAACTAAAGTAACTAAAATAAATGAATCAAAGTCCTTATTTTCCAACAACCAAATTAACAAACTAAAATTAAAAACTTTATTTTGCATATTGGCCCCTCGTGCTTGGGCCAATTTCGGTGTCGTTGAGGTGTATTGGAACATGATGCGGCCTGGGCCGTATCATACCCTCCCTCTTGAAGATAAATTGTCCTCAAATCGGGCCATTTGCTCGTGGTAAACCTCTCAAGGTCCGAACCCCGTTGGTCATAAACCTGGCAAAGTCGCTTTCAAGAATGTGAGAATCATATACGGCTCGACAAGAAAGAAGGTTGTTTGCATACCCTCCCTTTTTAGAAGGGTGCCACTTCAGATTGTCACCTACACAAAAATAAAACAAATTAGTGACACTAAAAATTTTAAGCACAAAAGAAATTACCGAAATTTCATTCAAAAGTTGACCACTTATTCCAATGCCGGGATCAAACACAGAAGTTGGTTTTACCTTTACATAATGAATCCATAAGTTTGTCAATGGGAACAAACCAAATCCCATAAGCATTCTAAAGTTACAATTTTGGAAAATAAGATTCCATGGCTCAAGTCCCTTGAACATTAATATAGAACAATAAGCACCAGGGTCAAAAACCAAGTTCTCCCTTACCACTTCAATCTGAATTGAAAATTTCGTGGCTGGAAACATGGGAGGAACATGAAGCAAACTAAAGTTATACGCATGCAAAACATGTTCGAGTCCTTTAAACCATACTATAGAGTAATTTCCAGGATCAAAGATTTGATTTTGCATTTGCATACTATCACGGTACAACAACTTTGTTTTCAGATTTAGAGACAAATCATCAAGCAAGCAAAAGTTGTTCACACATTTATTCAAACAAAAATTATGATGCTTGATTTCTCTCAACAAAGTTCCCGAATAACAAACTCCAGGTTTGAACACACGATTTTGATTACTTGTGCCAAAGTGCAGCAAGAGTTTCTTTATCACCCATAAATCACACATGCTAGGCAAGAAGGATTTAATAATACTTACATTCAAACAATCAAACCCCTTGAAATTCATCCGAACAGACTTGTACAAACATGAGGTTTTCACACAAAAAATCAGAGAATTCACGTTACCATCGCAAACAAACAGATTAGGCTTTTTATGTGACAACTCTTTATCACACATGATCAAATTTTGCTTATGCCGATTTAAGCTAACTTCATCAACAAACTTGCAAACATAACATTTATCATAAGAAAATCTCTTCATGGCACTAGCTGAAACGAAATTATTAACAATATTCATAGAATGACAATTAACCAAATCAAAGTGAGGAGATCTTTCAATAACTAAGTCATCGGCAATTATCTCAACAGCATTCAAATTTGATTACCGGGATTCAATGGCTAAAGACTCCTTACCTTACTTACCTTTAAGCACTCGGGAATTAATTTCACCTTCAACCTTACCTTTTTCGATCAAATAGAATCATCTTTCATCAATAAGGTAATAAAGTTGAAACTAGTCACTCGAGTCTTAGAAACCTGAAAAGAAGAAACAATACGAGGACAACTCGTATGTAAGTTAGTAAAAACATTCCTCGCTTTTTCTTGGTCACATTCTTCTTTTTCATTCGTTCCTTTTTCAATCTCTCGTTCTTTTTTCATGGTCTCTTTGATTATTGAAGACTTACTCTCACTTGTAATTTCACTTTCATTTTTAACAACACTCGTTTCTTACATACTTTCTTTTGCAATCTCACTCTTTTTTTCTTTTTCAATTTCTTTTTCTTTTTCAATTTCTTTCTCTCTCATCTCTCTTTTTCTTCTCTCAACTTTATTAAAAGATGGAGATAATACAAAAGAATTAGAACGATAGGCTTTTCGTTGGAAAGAAGTGGAAGAATCTTCATATAGGTCACGAGCCTTTCTTCATGAATAAGCCTCCATGGACGAGTACTTATACGAAACATGTTCACTTCTTCGCAAGGACTTCTCTGTAGATGAATACATTGAGGCACTTGAAGAGAAATTTCTAACTTCTCGTTGGTAGCCTCGAAAGGTTTCAAACTCGTGGTTTGCTTCATATAGACTCGACTTCCTTGATGAATAAGAATCTCAATATGAGTTTCTTCCCACATAGTCATTGGATGTTTGTCTCTATAACGATCTTGTTTCTGTCCCTCAGCTTGGTGAAATTTATTTCCGTTGGGCTCGTTCTTCCAATTGTTTCAATCGTTCTTTTACGGGTTCTAATTTTCTTTGGAGCATTTGATCCACCTCATGAAAGAATGCTTGATATGTTGGATCAGACAAAACATCACAATAATCATCAATCCTTTCGAAATTGCGAGACATAGTCTTTTATAACAAACCTCACAATTCGCTTACAAAGAAAATCTCACACACTTTTGGCTTTTATTCACTCGAATAGTCTCACTACACTCTTGCCTTTTTCCACTCAATTCACCTCTCTAAGTTCTCAATGGACTATTTAGACTTAGCAGCAGTCGATGTGGGTCAGTTTGCAAAACTGATGATCGATTTTGGGTAGGGAATGTTGTTAGGAGAAAAGGGTAGGCTAGAAAAACAGTGATGGAAAGATTTAAGTGTGGCTAAAATATTTAGTAGTGATTGAACTGATTCGGCCAGCAAGAAAACTTCCAAGCTAACTTTTTTTTTAAATGAATCCAACAAATTGGTACACCCAAAAATTATTCTTCACCGTTTGAACTTCAATTGATGTTGAATTTTTTTTTGACGAATTTTTTTTCAAGTTTTTTTTATCTCTTACAATCCCGTAATGCTACGAACGTCGATACTCACTTCAATTTCACCAGCTCTTATACCAAATGATACGAACTCGGTTCGGTGATGATTTGAGTCGTATTAGTTGCCCGATCGAGAAATTGAGTAAGTTTGATTCGTTACAAGAAAAGACTGAAAATGGATAGAAGATAGGTTCAAAAAAAGGTTCAAAGAATGTTTAGGAAAGGAATGGATAGGTTTAGCTAAGGCAAAAGCTGAACCAACAATATAGAGATTGTTGACCCAAGACTTACAAGCACTTAGATGGATAAGAAAAGTGAAATCAGCAAATAAACCTTGACCCACTATCTAACGCGATAGGAACTGAAGGTATAACAAACGTCACACTTAAAGTGATAAGTTCGAAAAAACAAAGGAAGGATAAGATGCCACAAGCCTAGCTTGATAAGTCAGATCAGTCCCAAAAAGAACAAGGAGATTTGAACTCTCACAAGATTCAAATATTTCATAAATTTAGCAAAAGTTTTCTAATCAAAACAATGTTTTCTTACAAACTATTTATAGGCATTATTATGACAATCCAATGCCTATTTGTGACCTTTCACCTTCAGCAATTAACTAAGGTTGTTACAAGTGTTAATTTCATTTTAAACTCATGCAGGGAAGCCAATAGTCATGTCTCTTCACTTGATTCTGGTGTAGATGAAAAGGCATGTCTCTTCACTGTATTGTTGACTTAATGAACCCTTAATGTGCTGTTTGGTGTCTATTCAGCTCCCTTAAACTGAATTTCAAAAGACTTGTGCATTCATCTCTTTATTTGGCTCCTTAACTAGCTTTGAATGCTTTAAAACTGAACAGATTTGAAGAGACACTCTTGGACCATTTGAACAGCCACCATGATGATCTTTGAAGGCTTGGAAAACGTCCAAACTTGAAAAGTCAGTTAGCCATATGAATACTCACCTACAAGGTAGATAATTAAGCATTAAAGACACTCATAAGAATCAGCACACTATAAAAACTCGTACAAAAATTTATTAATGAACATGCAACTCAAATCACCTTATTTAAAATGAAAATAAACAAAATTTAATTTATGCAGTAAAAGTAACTGCCAAATTAAATAACATACTTATATAAACAAACTCAAACATATTTAACAACTAAGATGCTTAAATGCATGGTTTACGATGTAAACTAAATGAACAAATGAGTTACTTAATGCATGACTTATTAAATGCAGAACACATAGTAATGATGTTCAAACTATGACATAATTAAAGACACAAACTAAAATAACTAAAGTAACTAAAATAAATGAATCAAAGTCCTTATTTTCCAGCAACCAAATTAACAAACTGAAATAAAAAACTTCATTTTTCACTTGGGCCCCTCATGCTTGGGCCAATTTTGATGTCGTCGAGGTGTATCGAAACATGATGCGGCCTGGGCCATATCACATAAATTCTCAATAACCTTTGAAGGATTATTTTGACCACCTCTTTCTTGTCCTTCATTGCTATTCTTTTTCTGGTGGTTAGAAATACCACTATTATGAACACCATGATAACGGTTACTAGTACGTCCTCGACCACGTCCCCCATTACAGCCACGACCACGACCATGATTGCGACCTTTATATTTTTCATTTCTATATTTATTGTGTACTGCAACATTCACTTCAGGGAGTGGTGCAGTACTAGTGGGACGAACTCCATGATTTTTCATCAGCAACTCATTATTTTGTTTAGCCACTAAAAGGCATGAAATCATTTCGGAATATTTTTTAAAACCTTTTTCACAGTATTGCTGCTGCAAGAGCACATTAGTAGCATGAAAGGTTGAAAAGGTTTTCTCTAACAAATCCTTATCAGCTATGTTCTCTCCATATGATTTCAGTTGAGAACTAATTTTGAAAAGTTCTAAATTGTATTCACTTACAGTCTTAAAACCTTGCAACCGTAAGTGCATCCAATCATAACGAGCTTTAGGGAGGATCACCGTTTTCTGATGGTCAAATCTTTCTTTCAAATTTTTCCACAACTCAAGAGGGTCTTTCACAGTGAGATATTCCACTTTTAATCCTTTATGTAGATGATGATGGATGAAAATCATTACTTTTTCCTTGTCTTAGTTAGATGCTTCTTTATTTGATACTATAGTATTCTCTAGACCTTTAGCATCTACATGAATTTCAACTTCTAACACCCATGACAAATAAATTTTACGTGAGATGTCTAGGGCGGCAATTTCAAGTTTGGCAAGATTTGACATTATAATCACTAAAAAAACTAAAAAAAATATTAGTAAAATAACAGTAATCATATTATTTGTCAAATGTAATTATAATAAAGTATTTAAGAAAAAAAGGAAATAACATAAAATAATTTGTGATATAAAATTTAGAATTACCTTAAGTCGATAGAGAAATTAAATTCGATTCCTCCCAAGAATTTTAAGCAAATCGCTGTACAAGTTTGAACCCCTCTTTTTCATCAAATTTTGGGTAGCCAAGCAACCAATTTCAATGCTAGGTTAGAAAAATAATGAAAGTAATTCAACGGGGGTTTAGAAAAGGATAGAAAGCAATCGAGGTATGGGTTTCAAAAAAAAATTTAGGGGGTTATCAAATGAAAAATAAGAAAGAGGTGGGTTTAGAAAAATTTGAGAATCGTGCTGATAACGTGTTATAAAATAAAGAGAGATGGAGAGAATAAAGAACAAAGAAAATATGAAAACAATAGAGAATGAACTTTATTGATCAAAAGGGATGATTACAATACTTCATCAGAGTCTCTATTTATAGGGGTAAAAAGTATAAAAGAAATAGAGATCTAAATCTAATAACTATTAGAATTTAAAGTATATCAAAACTTTATCTTTATAATGATGGACATCCACTTAATAAGATATTCATAATAAGAAACATTTTATATTAAAACTAATTGAGGCATTTGTTGTAATGGTTAAGTTAAAAGTTTAAATGCATGAGTCTTAAGTTCAAACCTCATGTATTATTTTATATTGTTTTAATTTTCAACTCATTACACCAACTCAATCAAAAGATTTACACAAATAGATATATGTGCTCTTTTTGTTAAGCAAATTATCAAAAAGATTTACTGTAACAGCCCGATTTAGGGGCTAGTCAGGAGAGTGGTTCAGAACCACTAATCCGAGGTTAGAGAAAATTACTTTTATGATATTTTATGAGCTAGAGCATGAATATATGTGCACATGAAAATTTTGGTGCCTTAATTTTAGCGATTTCTTGCTTAATCGCGAAAAAGGACTAAATCGCATAAAGTGTGAAAGTTCTATTTTATAAGCTAAAGGTACCTAATAGCCATAGAATATTAATTTGATGGCTCCTGAAATTTTAAATTGTGTTTTTATATAGTACATGGATTCTGATCGAGACCGAACTGCAGTCGATGATGCTGCGAGTAATGCGCCGGCTCCCGCTCAAGGGACCGCGCCAGCAGATAGTTGACCCGAGACCTTGGGTCAGGGAGAAGAGGCCAGAGAAGCCTTTCTCCATATGATGAGAAACTGGTACACTGAGTGCATTCGAGCAAATCCTAATGCTCAACCCCCTCCACCCCCACCTATTCCTCAACCCGCTCCGGTAGCTCTTCAAGTGGTTGAAATAGTGAGGAGAGAAAGGCCTCCGACCGATAAGATTTGAAAATAAGGAGCCAAGGAATTCCAGGCTAGTAAGGATGATGATCCAGAAAGGGCAGAATTCTGGCTCGAAAATACCATCAGGGTATTTGATGAATTGTCATGCACGCCTGAGGAGTGCCTAAAGTGTGCGGTATCTCTCTTGAGAGATTCAACTTATCTGTGGTGGAACACCCTTGTGTCGGTGGTACTAAGGGAGAGAGTTAGCTGGGAATTCTTCCAAGAGGAATTCCGGAAGAAGTATATCAGCCAGAGATTCATCCACCATAAGAGAAAAAAGTTCTTGGAATTAAAGCAAGGTCGAATGACGGTGACAGATTACGAACGGGAGTTTGTAAGGCTTAGCAAGTATGCCCGGGAGTGCGTGTCTACCGAGGCTATCATGTGCAAGAGATTTGAGGACAGGCTAAATGAGGATATCCGTTTATACGTCAGAGTTCTCGAACTAAAAGAATTTGTAGTGTTGGTAGATAGAGCCTGTAAGGCTGAAGAGTTGGCTAAAGAGAAAAGAAGAGCTGAGATTGAGTCCCGTGACTCGAGGAAAAGACAGCTAAATAAGTCACTCCAATCTTCATCTAAGAAATCGAGGGATTTTGTTACTCGACCAGCCACTTCAGTCGGGTTTTCAAACTGAAGTAAAGGCAAACAGTTCTCGGGGTCTAAGGCTCAGACTACTTCGGTTGCTAGTGTTGGCAATGCCCGACCGAGTAGACCAGAATGCCTGCAGTGTGGTAGGCATCATTTTAGGAAGTGTCGATCAAATGAGAAGGCTTGTTTCAGATGTGGGTCTTTAGATCACTTTATCAGAGATTTCCTCGAGATGGGCGAGAAAGAGAAATCTCAGAATGCGAGACCGAAAAGTACTGCTAGAGGAAGACCACAGAGAAACCCGGGAAATGAGATGAGTAACAAGAATACATCCAGAGAGCAGACTGCAAGAGTCGAGGGTAGAGCATCAGCGAGAACATATGCCATTCGTGCTCGCGAGGAGGCGTCCTCCCCTGATGTAATCACGGGTACATTTTCTCTTTATGATACTCGTGTTATAGCTTTAATTGATTCGGGATCTACTGTAACATCCTGGTTTAGGGCCTAGTCAGAATGGTGGTGCGAGACCACAAATCCAAGGGTTATGAATAATTTTTTAAGGCTTATATTATGTATGCATACTAGTGTGAAAGTTTCATGAAGCAATTTTGTGAAATTGTGGTTGAATTGTCCAAAAGGAATAAATTGAAAAAGTTGCAAAATGTGTGTTTCTAGAAGCTATATGTGTGAAATAGCTTTAGATTATTAATTAGAGGTCCTTAAATAGTAATTTATCCAAATTCTAATTTTTGGATAAAAATGGGCATGGATGAGTCAAAATTTGAAGTTTATCAAAAAGGGCATTTTGGTCATTTATCAAATAAGTGATTAAATAGGTGAAAAGATGATAAAAATTCACTCATCTTCTCCCCCAAGCTGCCGAAAATTAGAGAAGCCATTGTTTGGGCTCTTTCAATTTTTCAAGCTTGCTAGTAAGTGCTCTTAAGCCCGGTTTTTGATATTCTTCGTATTTTTGAAGTCCTAGTAGCATGAGTAAGCTATTTTTAGCTATTTGGTGAGCTATTATAGATGTTCAAAAATGTACATATGTATGACATACATGTATTTTGTTGTTTTATGGAAGATTATGAAAGCTTGATGTAGTAGAAACATCTTTTGTTAAGTGATTTTCCATGAAAATGCATGTAGGGACTAGTTTGCGAAAAACTTTAGTTTGGTCATACATGTGTGATTTAGTGAGATTTGATGAATTCTTTAGTTTAGTAAGTGGTTCGTCTAAGCATGAAAGGGTAGAAAGTTGAATAAAAATCACTTTACGAGCCTTTGGGACTAAAGTGTAAATATGAGAAAGTTTAGTGGCAAAATAGTAATTTTGCTAAAGTATGAGATGTGGGTCAATTTAGTCAATGTGTGTATTGAATAAGCTGATTTATTCATTATAGATCAAGAAAGACAAAGCCCGAATCGAAACCGAGGCAAAAGTAAGATGGTGGGCTAAATTGCACATTTTAATACTTTTGAGTATCGAGGTAAGTCTATGCATAAATAATGCATTCATACTTACAATTTGTTAATGCTAGCTAGGGTCTAGCATGAATGAGAATGAATGAGAATGATTGGGAACCTATGTGGTTCAAGTAGAATGAATGTAATATAGATATGAATGGATGAATAATTGAGTAAATAGACTTGTGCATGTGTTGTGGCAATGCTAGATCGTGGGCTAAGTGTGATACCATCCAAATGCATATTGACGATGAACTGGCTATGTGCGATGCTATCGTTAGGTATATCATTTAGTGGCTATGTGTGAGATCACTATGATTACCCTTGTGGTAGGCTAAATGCGATACCACCTTATAAATTGATTGTGGTGTGCTAAGTGCGAAACCAACGAGATATTGGCTGTGTGGATTAGCTATGTGAGTTAGCTATGTGGATGTATTATTGAGCAATAATGATGTGTTGTATATTGTGTAAATGTGATATTGATAGCAGGGGTGCATTTCAATAGTTATGAGCATGTGACTCATGATGTGTTGGTAATATGGTAAGGGATAGAAAGAGTAAGCATAGTTGTATATTATATGTTGGTATAATGCTAATTGTGGTTTGGCTTATACTATGATGCTTAATTGTTTATGTGTAAACTTATTAACCTCAAAGCTTACTCCCTTTCTTTTCCCTTGTCTTATAGATTAAAAGTGGTGAATCGAGATACGAGGATCATTGGAAGATAGCCCACATATCAGCACACTTTGGTACATGAAACTTAATGTTTTGTATATGGCATGTATATGGGCTAGACAAGTTAGTCAATTTTGTTGTAAATGGATAAGATGTGTTAGCCTTTTTATGGGAAGTGTATTTTGTATAATGCCATAGTTGTTGGCTATTACATTATATGAAAAAGATATAGTTTTCTATGTGAGATTGTATTTAATTTGAGTTGATTTTGATTGTGTTGGATGAGTATTTGTTGTGTATGCTAGAAGGGTGAAAAGAGCTTGGCACTTAGCTTTGTCCTTGACCATGTGGTTAGACACACGGGCGTGTGTCTAGACCATGTGTGACACGCGGTCAGCCCACAGGCATGTGCTGTGGCCCTGCGTCCCCTACATGTTAATATTTTAAAACAGAATAGACCACGGACTAGTCACACGGGCGTGTACCTAGGGCCTACGGGATTAATCAGTGTTGGCCACGGGCTAGCCACACGGGCATGTGTCTAGACTCTAGGCCGTGCGAGGGAAGTCAGTGTTCACCACGGTTGGGGAGCATGGGCGTGCCATGGCCGTGGGACAATTGGTAGAATGCTCAAGTTTTTAGCACGGCTGGGGAACATGGGCGTGTGTGTCCATGCACGAGCGTGTCTAATCTTGCACGGGCGTGTGAGACCTGTATAAAAGTGAAAAATTTTAAGGATCGTAAAAGTTCTGGATTAGTCTCGAGAGCCCTCGTGTGTATGAGTGAGGCCTCGTAAGTCGAGAACGAGGTTATAGTGAGTAATGATGTTGAGCCTAAGTGGCGATTAAGTGGTTTGAGTTCGGTAATGCCTCGGGCCCGGTTCTCGGCGTAGAACTTAGGTAATGGGTGTTACATTTAGTGGTATCAGAGCCATGGTTTAACCATTTCTAGGACTACCGTAGCGGGTGTAAGAGTCTAGTTATACATGCCATAAGTGTACAATGATAATGTGGTGGTTTCTGATGATTTAAAACTTGTTTTATATAGTATATGGATTCCGATCCATTGATCGATGATGAAGCAAATGAGTAACGCCACGGCTCTCAAGCAAGCAAGGGACCGCGCCCATTAAGAGTGGACCCGAGGTCAGGGGTCAAGGGGAAGAGGCACGGGAATCCTTTCTCCAAATGATGAGTAATTGGTACTCGGATTATGTTCGAGCGAACCCTAATGCTCAACCTCTTCCACCTCCTCCTCCTGTACCTCAGCCAAATCCAGTGGCTCCTCAAGGTATGGATGTAGTGAGGATATCAAAAACCCCGGTGGATAAGATTAGGAAGCACGGGGCTGAGGAGTTTAGGGCTAAGGTAGATGATGACCCTGAGAGGGCGGAGTTCTGGTTAGAGAACTCAATGAGGGTGTTCGATGAGCTCTCATGTACACCTGAGGAGAGTTTGAAGTGTGCCGTATCATTGCTGAGAGATTCGGCATACCATTGGTGGAAGACGCTGACGTTAGTGGTTCCAAAAGAGCGGGTGATGTGGGACTTCTTTCTGGAAGAGTTCCGGAAGAAGTATATAAGCCAGAGGTTTACTGACCGAAAAAGGAAAGAATTCCTTGAGCTGAAGCAAGGAAGGATGACAGTTGCTGAATACGAGCGTGAGTTTGTTAGGCTTAGCAAATACGCTCAAGAATGTGTGTCGATAGAGACCATCTTGTGCAAGAGGTTCGAAGATGGGCTGAATGAGGATATCAAACTCGTAGTGGGCATTTTGGAGTTGAAAGAATTTGTGGTGCTAGTTGAGAGGGAAAGTAAGGCTGAGGAATTGAGTTCAGAAAAGAGAAGGGCTGTGAGTAAAGCCCGAGATGCTAGAAAGAGACCGATGGGCAAGTCATACCAAGCCCGGTCGAAAAGATCCAAGGAAGTGAATCCTCGGACGACGGCACCAGTGGGTTATTTGCATCGAGACTTGGGCAATACTCGTTCTGGTTCGAGAGTCCAAGCCCCCTCGATGGAAAGTGTGGGCAATACAAAGAGTAAACCGGACTATCCTAGTTGTGGTAGGTATCACACCGGAGAGTGTTGGGGAAACAGTCAGAAATGTTATAAGTGTGGTTCCCCTGACTACTTTATCCGTAGCTGTCCCGAGAGGGATGATAAGGAAGAGAAACAAGAAGTGAGACCTAGAGATGTGTCTACAAGGGGTAGACCACTAAGGAACCCAAGAGGTGGGGCTAATGGTAGAGGTGCGCCCAGAGATTCTGCTGTGAGACTAGAGGTCGGGCACCTGCGAGGACGTATGCTATTCGCGCTCGCGAAGAGGCATCCTCCCCTGATGTGATAACCTGTACTTTTTCTCTCTTTGACACCCTTGTTATTGCTTTAATAGATCCAGGGTCTACTCACTCTTATATTTGCATGAGATTAGCATCTAGTTTGAGTATGACCGTTGAGTCTACGGACATTGTGATTAAGGTGTCAAACCCATTAGGAAAGTATGTGTTAGTGGGAAAAGTGTGTAAGAATTGTCCTTTGTTGATTGAGAATCATTATTTTCTGGCAAACCTTATGTTGTTGTCGTTTGATGAGTTTGATTTAATCCTAGGTATAGATTGGTTGACTACCCATAGTGTTTTAGTGAATTGTGGTAGTAAGTACATTGAATTGAAATGTGAGAGTGGAGATGTGGTTCGGGTTGAATCAGGTGGATCGGACAGTCTACCCGTGATGATTTCTTCTTTAATGGCTGAGAAATGTTTAAGAAAAGGGTGTGAGTCCTATCTTGCGTTCATGTTGAATACTCAAGAGGTTGGAGTAGAGTTTGAAACAATGCAGGCAGTATGTGAGTACCTGGATGTATTTCCTAAAAGAGTTACCCGGATTACCTCCAGTGAGAGGGATCGAGTTTGGAATTGAGTTGGTTTCAGGAACGGCACCTATTTCGATTGCTCCGTACAGAATGGCACCTGTAGAGTTGAAAGAATTGAAGGTTCAGTTACAAGAGTTGACAGATAAGGGTTTTGCAAGATCGAGCTACTCGCCGTGGGGAGCTCCGGTATTATTTGTGAAGAAGAAAGATGGGTCTATGAGGTTGTGTATAGACTATAGACAGCTTAACAAAGTGACGGTTAAGAATAAGTATCCTTTACCAAGGATTGATGATCTTTTCGATCAACTGAAGGGAGCTACAGTGTTCTCCAAGATAGACTCGAGGTCTGGTTATTATCAGCTCAGAGTGAAAGAGCAAGATGTGTTGAAAACTGCGTTTCGGACAACGTATGGCCATTATGAGTTTTTGGTTATTCCGTTTGGTTTGACGAATGCACCTGCGATTTTTATGGATCTGATGAATCGTATTTTCAGACCATATGTGGACAAGTTTGTGGTTGTCTTTATTGACGACATATTCATCTATTCTCGGGATGAGAACGATCATGAAGAGCACTTGAGAATTGTCTTGCAAACTTTGAGAGATAAGCAGTTGTATGATAAGTTTAGCAAGAGTGAGTTTTGGCTCCGAGAGGTCAGATTCCTAGGACACATGGTGTCAGGTGATGGTGTCAGAGTTGACCCAAGTAAGATATTGGCTGTTATAGGTTGGAAACCACCGAGGAACGTGTCAGAAATTAGAAGTTTCTTAGGATTAGCGGGATATTACAGACGTTTCGTAAAGGGGTTCTCTGTGATTGCTACCCCGATGACGAAACTATTGCATAAAGATGTCAAGTTTGAATGGACTGAGACATGTCATCAGAGCTTCGAGAGACTGGAAACAATGTTGACTGAGGCACCAGTTTTGGTTCAACTAGAATCGGGGAAGGAGTTCGTGGTTTATAGTGATGCATCGTTTAATGGTCTCGGTTGCATGTTGATGCAAGAGGGTAAGGTAATCGCTTACGCCTCGAGGCAGTTAAAACTGCACGAGAAGAATTATCCGACTCACGATTTGGAGTTGGCTGCGATTGTGTTTGCGTTAAAGATTTGGCGACATTATTTGTATGGTGAAAAGTGCCGAATCTTTACGGATCACAAGAGTTTAAAGTATTTGATGGATCAGAAAAATCTGAATCTGAGACAGAGACGGTGGCTTGAAATGTTGAAAGACTATGAGTTAGTCATTGATTACCACCCGGGAAAAGCGAATGTGGTTGCGGATGCCTTAAGTAGGAAATCCCTGTATGCTCTAAGAGTTATGAGAGCGAATTTAGCATTGTCTGATGATGGTGCTATTTTGGCAGAGTTGAGAGCTAGGCCACTATTTGTTCAACAAATATGTGAGGCTCAGAGAAATGACAGCGAGATGCAAGCTAAAATAGCTAAGTGCGGATCAGAAAGTGATTCTGATTTTCGAGTGGATTTGAATGGTTGTTTGATGTATCGTGACATAATTTGTGTTCCTAAAAATGAGGAGTTGATTCGAAAGGTTTTGTATGAGGCCCACAGTGGATGCTTGTCAGTACATCCAGGCAGTATGAAAATGTACAACGATTTGAGGAAGTTGTATTGGTGGCCGGGTATGAAAAGAGATATTTTAGAGTTTGTGGCAAAGTGTCTAATTTGTCAACAAGTGAAAGCTGAGCATCAAGTGCCTTCGGGATTGCTTCAGCCAGTGATGGTTCCCGAATGGAAGTGGGATCGGGTTACCATGGATTTTGTGACGGGGTTACCGATGACTTCGAGAAAGAGAGATGTTGTGTGGGTTGTTTTGGATAGATTGACGAAGTCGTCTCACTTTATTCCAGTACGCGTTGAATATTCACTGGATAAGTTAGCTGAGTTGTAGGTGGCAGAGATAGTGAGATTGTATGGTGTACCTGTGTCTATTATATCGGATAGAGATCTGAGGTTTACTTCGAGATTTTGGAAGAAGTTGCAAGAAGCCATGGGTATGAGATTGAATTTCAGTACTGCGTTCCATCCGCAATCCGATGGTCAGTCTGAAAGAGTGATTCAAGTTCTTGAAGATATGCTTCGATGATGTGTGCTAGAATTCGAAGGTAGTTGGGAGAGATATCTACCTTTGGTCAATTTCGCCTATAACAACAGTTATCAGTCGAGTATACAGATGGCACCGTATGAGGCTTTGTATGGCCGTAAGTGTCGGACTCCTTTGTATTGGACCGAGCTTAGTGAGAAGCGGATCCATGGGGTCGATCTAGTAAAAGAGACCGAAGAGAAAGTGAAAGTAATCCGTAATAGTCTGAAAGTTACTTTGGACCGACAGAAGTCGTACGCGGATTTGAAAAGAAAAGAGATTGAGTTTGAAGTGGGTGACAAAGTGTTTTTAAAAGTGTCCCCATGGAAGAAAATCATGAGATTTGGACGAAAATGGAAATTGAGTCCAAGGTCCATAGGGCCATATGAGATTACAGATAGAATTGGGCTTGTAGCTTATCGGTTGGCTTTGCCAGTAGAGTTGGAAAAGATTCATAACGTGTTCCATGTGTCGATGTTGCGACGGTATCGCTCCGATCCTTCACATGTGATTCCTTCAACGAAAATTGAGATAAGACCAGATATGTCTTATGAAGAGGAGCCGATTAAGATCTTGGCTCGAGAAGTGAAACAGTTGAGAAATAAGAGCATAGCACTAGTGAAAGTGTTATGGCAGAAACATGGTGTGGAAGAGGCTACGTGGGAAACGGAAGAAGCTATGAGAGAGCAACATCCAAACCTCTTTCTTGGTAAGATTTTCGAGGGACAAAAATCTCTAAAGGGGGAGAGTTGTAACATCTCGGTTTAGGGCCTAGTCAGAATGGTGGTGCGAGACCACAAATCCGAGGGTTATGAATGAGTTTTTGAGGCTTATATTATGTATGCATGCTAGTGTGAAAGTTTCATGAAGCAATTTTGTGAAATTGTGGTTGAATTGTCCAAAAGGACTAAATTGCAAAAGTTGCAAAATGTGTGTTTCTAGAAGCTATATGTGTGAAATAGCTTTAGATTATTAATTAGAGGTCCTTAAATAGTAATTTATCCAAATTCTAATTTTTGAACAAAAATGGGCATGGATGAGTCAAAATTTGAAGTTTATCAAAAAGGGCATTTTGGTCATTTATCAAATAAGTGATTAAATAGGTGAAAAGATGATAAAAATTCACTCATCTTCTCCCCCAAGCTACCGAAAATTAGAGAATCCATTGTTAGGGCTCTTTCAATTTTTCAAGCTTGCTAGTAAGTGCTCTTAAGCCCGGTTTTTGATATTCTTCGTATTTTTGAAGTCCTAGTAGCATGAGTAAGCTATTTTTAGCTATTTGGTGAGCTATTATGGATGTTCAAAAATGTACATATGTATGACATGCATGTATTTTGTTGTTTCATGGAAGATTATGAAAGCTTGATGTAGTAGAAACATCTTTTGTTAAGTGATTTTCCATGAAAATGCATGTAAGACCACCGGTTGTGAAAAAACTTTAGTTTGGTCATACATGTGTGATTTAGTGAGATTTGATGAATGCTTTAGTTGAGTAAGTGGTTCAGCTAAGCATGAAAGGGTAGAAAGTTGAATAAAAATCACTTTACGAGCCTTTGGGACTAAAGTGTAAATATGAGAAAGTTTAGGGGCAAAATAGTAATTTTGCTAAAGTATGAGATGTGGGTCAATTTAGTCAATGTGTGTATTGAATAAGCTAATTTATTCATTATAGATCAAGAAAGACAAAGCCCGGATCAAAACCGAGGCAAAAGCAAGGTGGTGGACTAAATTGCACATTTCAATACTTTTGAGTATCGAGGTAAGTCTATGCATAAATAATGCATTCATACTTACAATTTGTTAATGCTAGCTAGGGTGTAGCATGAATGACAATGAATGAGAATGATTGGGAACCTATGTGGTTCAAGTAGAATGAATGTAATATAGATGTGAATGGATGAATAATTGAGTAAATAGACTTGTGCATGTGTTGTGATAATGCTAGATGGTGGGCTAAGTGCGAAACCATCCAAATGCATATTGATGATGAACTGGCTATGTGCGATGCTATCGTTAGGTATATCATTTAGTGGCTATGTGCGAGATCACTATGATTACCCTTGTGGTAGGCTAAGTGCGATACCACCTTATAAATTGATTGTGGTGTGCTAAGTGCGAAACCACTGAGATATTGGTTGTTTGGATTAGCTATGTGAGTTAGCTATGTGGATGTATTATTGAGCAATAATGATGTTTTGTATATTGTGTAAATGTGATATTGAATGCAGGGGTGCATTTCAATAGTTATGAGCATGTGACTCATGATGTGTTGGTAATATGGTAAGGGATAGAAAGAGTAAGCATAGTTGTATATTATATGTTGGTATAATGCTAATTGTGGTTTGGCTTATACTATGATGCTTAATTGTTATGTGTAAACTTATTAAGCTTAAAGCTTACTCCCTTTCTTTTCCCTTGTCTTATAGATTAAAAGTGGTGAATCGAGATACGAGGATCATTGGAAGATAGCCCACATATCAAAGACACTTTTTGGTACATGAAACTCAATGTTTTGTATATGGCATGTATATGGGCTAGACAAGTTAGTCAATTTTGTTGTAAATGGATAAGATGTGTTAGCCTTTTTATGGGAAGTGTATTTTGTATAATGCCATAGTTGTTGGCTATTACATTATATGAAAAAGATATAGTTTTCTATGTGAGATTGTATTCAATTTGAGTTGATTATGATTGTGTTGGATGAGTATTTGTTGTGTATGCTAGAAGGATGAAAAGAGCTTGGCACTTAGCTTTGTCCTTGACCATGTGGTTAGACACATGGGCGTGTGTCTAGACCTTGTGTGACACACGGTCAGCCCATGGGCGTGTGCTGTGGCTGTGCGTCCCCTGCATGTTAATATTTTAAAATAGAATAGACCACTGACTAGTCGCACGGGCATGTGCCTAGGGCGTGTGGGATTAATCAGTGTTGGCCACGGGCTAGCCACACGGGCGTGTGTCTAGACTCTAGGCCGTGCGAGGGAAGTCAATGTTCACCACGGTTGGGGAGCACGGGCGTGCCATGGCCGTGGGGCAATTGGCAGAATGCTCGAGTTTTTAGCACGGCTAGGGAACATAGGCGTGTGTGTCCATGCACGGGCGTGTCTAATCTTGTACGAGCGTGTGAGACCTGTATAAAAGAGAAAAATTTTAAGGATCGTAAAAGTTCCGGATTAGTCTCGAGAGCCCTCGTATGTATTAGTGAGGCCTCGTAAGTCGAGAATAAGGTTAGAGTGAGTAATGACGTTGAGCCTAAGTGGCGATTAAGTGGTTTGAGTTTGGTAACGCCTCGAGCCCGGTTCCCGGTGTAGAACCCGGGTAAGGGGTGTTACATCTACCCACTCATACATATGCATGAAATTAGTCTCTAGTATAAGCATGCTTATAGAGTCTACTGAATTTGTAATAAGAGTGTCTAATCCCCTAGGCAAATATGTGTTGGTTGATAGAGTATGTAAAAGTTTCCCTTTGAGGATTAAGGGTCATTACTTTCTAGTTGATCTTATGTTATTACCGTTTGATGAGTTTGATGTCATCCTTGGGATGATTGGTTAGTTACTCATGACGTGATTGTGAATTGTGGAAAGAAGTTTATTGAGTTGAAATGTGAAAGTGGGGATCTTATTCGTGTTGAATCAGATAAGCAAGACAGATCACCAGTAGTGATATCATCCTTGTTGACTCAAAAGTACTTAAGAAAGGGGTACGAAGCATACCTTGCTATTATGATGAATGCTAAAGAGACTGAGTTGAAAATTGAGTCGGTACCCATAGTATGCATGTATTCAGATGTTTCCCGAAAGAATTGCCAGGTTTACCTTCGGCTAGGGAGATCGAATTCGGGATTGAGCTAGCTCCGGGTACCGCCCCCATTTCTATTGCTCCATATAGAATGGCTCCAACCGAGCTAAAAGAGTTGAAAGCACAGTTGCAAGAACTAACAGATAAAGGTTTCGCAAGACCGAGTTTTTCTCCTTGGGGTACTCCCATTTTATTCGTGAAGAAGAAAGATGGTTCTATGATATTATGCATAGATTATCGGTAACTTAACAAGGTAACTGTGAAGAACAAGTACCCGTTGCCGAGAATCGATGATTTATTTGATCAATTGGAGGGAGCCACGGTATTTTCCAAGATAGATTTGAGGTCAGGGTACTATCAGCAGAGAGTCAAGGACTTGGATGTACCGAAAACCTCATTTAGGACTAGGTATGGCCAGTATGAATTTTTGGTCATGCCTTTTGGTCTAACGAATGCCCTGCCATTTTCATAGACCTGATGAATCGCATTTTTCGGCCAGACTTGGATAAATTTGTCGAAGTCTTCATCGATGATATACTGATCTACTCTTGAGATGAGAACGAACATGCCGAGCATTTGAGTATGGTTCTACAAATTTTGAGAGAAAAACAATTGTATGCCAAGTTTAGCAAGAGTGAATTTTGGCTTAAGGAAGTAGGATTTTTGGGGCACATTATCTCGGGAGATGGAATTAGAGTCGGCCCGAGTAAGATTTCAGCAATCGTGGATTGGAAACTGCCAAGGAGCGTAACTAAAGTACGGAGTTTTCTAGGCCTAGCCAGCTATTATAGGCATTTTGTCAAGGGGATTTCTATGATAGCTACCCCGATGACGAGACTTTTGCAAAAAGATGTAAAGTTTGATTGGACAGAAAAGTGTCAACAGAGTTTTGAGAAACTAAAGGCGTTGTTGACTAAGGCTCCTGTTTTGGTGCAACCTGAGCTGGGGAGAGAATTTGTGGTTTACAGTGATGCATCCCTGAATGGATTGGGTTGTGTACTTATGCAAGAGGGTAAGGTGATTGCATACGCCTCTAGACAATTAAAGTCGCACGAGAAGAATTACCCAACCCATGACTTAGAGTTGGCCGCCATTGTGTTCGCATTGAAGATATGGAGACACCATTTGTATGGTGAGAAGTGTCGAATGTTCACCGACCATAAAAGCCTAAAATATTTGATGACTCAAAAGGAATTGAATTTGAGACAAAGAAGGTGGTTAGAGCTGATTATGGATTATGAGTTAGTGATTGACTACCATCCGGGAAAGGCGAACGTAGTCGCCGATGCTTTGAGCAGAAAATCATTGTTTGCGCTGAGAGCCATGAATACTCAGATGGCTTTGTTGGATGATGGTTCTATTCTAGCCGAGCTAAGGGCTAGACCATTATTTCTTCAAGAGATTTGTGAAGCTGAGAAAGAGGACAACAGCTTACAAGCCAAAAGAGTTCTATGTGAGTCAAATGTTGAATCAGACTTTCGGGTAAGTCTTTATGGATGTTTGACGTTTCGAGTTAGGGTCTGTGTACCCAGAAATGAAGAACTTATTCGTAAGATTTTGCATGAAGCACATAGTGGATGTTTAACTGTGCACCCAGGCAGCACGAAGATGTACAATGATTTGAAGAAGTGGTATTGGTGGCCTAGTATGAAGAAGGACATTTCTGAGTTTGTATCGAGATGTCTGATTTGTCAACAAGTAAAAGCTGAACACTAAGTACCTTCGGGTCTACTTCAGCCCATTAAGTAGGACCGTATTACCATGGATTTCATGACGGGTTTACCGTTAACACCGAAAAAGAAAGATGCTGTATGGGTTATAGTCGATAGAATTGATTAGAATTGATTTTTGAGCCTAGGGGTAAAATGGTCATTTTGCCAAAGTCTAAGGGAAAAATAGTAATTTTGCCAAAGCATGATTATTGAAATGCTTTTATTATTGTGATGATTAAAATTAGCTAATTTGCTATTATAGAGCAAGAAGAACCAAGAATCAACCTCGATCGGGGAAAGAATAAAGTCTCGGACTAGATCGACGATCTAGCTTATTTTGAAATCAAGGTAAGTTTGTATGTGATAAATTCAACATTTATGCTCGTATTGTTGAGAATGTTTGATATTATATTGATGTACGATATTCTAAGAATTTGAAATGTTGAAGTCCCTATTGGACTATAATGAATGTGAGTATAATATTATCGAGACATGAGGTAGATACGGTCCCGTGTAAGACCATGTCGGGGACCTGGCCTCGGCACCGAATTCAGATTCCGTATAAGACCATATCGGGAGTATGGCTTCAGTATTGAATATGAGAATTGTATAAGACTGTATTCGGGATATGGCATCGATACTTGAGGTGAGATTCCGTATAAGACCATATCCGGGATATGGCATGGAAATCAAAGGTAATCCCATGTAAGACCGCATTTGGGATGTGGCATTGGCTTCGAGTTCATATTAAGTTATAATGAATATGCATCTTGAGTATCCCTAGTGATTTATTGGGGTAAATAAACCAGCTGAGATATAGAATTGAGATTTGTATTAAAGTTATGTGATTGAGTGGACACAGGTACCCGTAAGTAATTCACGAGGAACATTTACGATATGTGGCATGAGATGTGCTAGATAAGGGCAAGTATGCGTAAGTTATAGCAAAGAGCCTGTGACATTGTGTGTGGTTATCTAACGCCATGGAGGGATATCTTTATAAAATCATTGTTGCTATTTATTTCCATGTAAACTTACTAAGCTTAATGCTTACCCCTCTCATTTCCCTTTTCCTTGTAGTATTGCCAAGATAACTCGAGAAATTGGGGACGTCGGAGTTTGGAGATCACACTATCGACCACTTTTTGGTATAGCCAAATTAGATTTATTTTGAGTATGGCATGTATAAGACTTGGTCTTTTTGTTATGTCATTTGGAAAGCCAAATGTGTTGGCTACTATGGTTGCTCAATTTATTTTTGTATATGGTCATTGAAGTTGGCCAATACTTGACAAGTTTATATATATTCATTGATGATGAATTATGAAGTTTATGCTTGTGTGGATGTTTGATTTGAGTTGGTATAAGTATGGTGGCTATGTAGGGTGGCATTTGGCTTGGAATATAGCCTTTTTAATGTCCACACGGGTAGACACACGGGCGTGTGTCTAGGCCGTGTGTGACACATGGTCAGCCCCATGGGCGTGTTAATTGGCCATGTGTCCCCATGCTTGCTAGGTTTACAAGTCAGTATGCTCAGTAGTAAACACACGGGCAGAGACACGGCCGTGTATCTCAACCGTGTGGAAGACACGGCCATGGACATGGGCGTGTGCCCAGGCCGTGTGACCTTAGTGAGGTGATGACGTCACAAACAGAATGCTAAGGTTTTGGCACACGGGTTAAGACACAGGCGTGTCGAAGCCGTGTGAGGGACAAGGGCCAGGGACACGGGCGTGTTTCCGGCTGTGTGTATTAAGCTAGTGTCGACCACGGGCATGTCTCAAGGGCACACGAGTGTGTCCCTTGAACAACACGGGTGTGTGGCCCCTGTTTAGGCAAAATTTTTCTAAGTGTGCAAAAGTTTCCGATTAATTCCCGAAACCTTTCGGAAGTATGTTTAAGGCCTCGTAGGCCTAGGATGAGTATGTTATGGGTTTGAATGGAAAGTTTTTATGACGAAACGAAATTTTATAGCCCGAAATGTCATGTTTAAGCAAGTTGAGTTAGGTAATGCCTCGTATTCGGTTCCAGCTTCGAACACGGGTAAGGGGTGTTACATTTACACTAATATTTATATAATTTCATTCATTGTATACTTATATGAAATTTATTTTATGAAAACTCTAACAATAATATTAAAGAATATTTATATATCAAAATGCAAATAGAGAATAAATTTTATTGATGTAAGGTTTTAACAAAGGAGATTACAAAAAAGAGAAGATGGTGGAGATAAGATTTCAGTTCACTTATGATAGATGAAAAACCAGAGATTGAGGAAGAGAAGAAAGGAGAAGGAAAGAGGATACTTAAATTTTCTTAAGTGAGGAAATCATTTTATCTCTCGTGCTCCGAAAGGCCGTAGCAAATTGCCTCTAAAATAACTCACGTAGGACTCATAGAAGATCGGTCAGAGTCCTAGGCAAGTCACTATAAAAAGAATTGAACGAAAAGATTGCTCGCGAGTCATTCCTAAGGAAAGGTCATTGACATGGACATGGCGTCTCATGTTCTTCCATCTATCGTTAAAATAGAGGTAAAACACACTTAAATATGTAAAAGATCCATAATCACATGCAGTTTTTGGATTTTAATTTAATTATTCTCTACCCATCAAAATTGTTCTCCTATCAACCAACAAGTTATCATTTTACTTTGTTGCAAGTCACGTGATATTAATTTAAAATAAAACTTTAGAAAAGAAAAAAAATAAAACAAAAAGCTGTAACAAGACAATTTAACTAGATACAAAATTATTTACAAAAAGATAAACATTTTTTACTAATTCTTTAAAATAAATTGACTTCATTAGATATTAACCAGATTTAGCATTTTCTTTCACTAATTGATGATATTTCATTTTCAAAAAATTATTATTGCTAGTAATAATTTGGTCGATTTCGGTAATTATAATTTATATGATATAGATATAATTAGTGATAGCAAAATTTAAATCGCTTTATGAATTTTAAATTGATCTGCTTTAAATGGAGTGGATTTTTTCTTTTGAAAAGTTGATGCAAGGTGGGATGGGGTGGATTTTTTGTTTTGGATAATAGGTATGGAGCGGTTATCAGAGGCGATTCTAGGGGGAGCTGGCATGCGCTCCGACCCCCCTAAAATGAAAATTTTTCATTTAGGCCCTCTAAATTTTTTAAAAAATTTTAAATTAGTAAAGGTAAAATTACACTTTGGCCCCCTTAAATTTATAAAAATTCGATTTAATCCTTTAAAAATTATAAAGATATAGACTATAAAAAATTAAATTTTCATTCGGCCCCCTAAAAAATTATTCTGGCTTCTCCCCTGGCGGTTATGATAATTGCTTGCCCCACTCTGACCTACTCTACTATATGAAATTACCATTTTATCCTTGTGTATATAAAGTATTAAAAGGGTAAAACTGTAATAGTGTAATATAGAAAAAGATCCATATACTTTATGTTTAAATATTTTTCTTTTGAAAAATTATGTTTAAAATATTACTTGCCTTTAAAATATTAAAGATAAATAGTAAAAATTTAATTGAAGCAAAGTAGAGCGGGGCAGGGCGGGGATGGATATATCCAACATTCATGGAGGTGGTAGTGGATTTCAAGATTATACATCCATAGTGGAGCAAGGTGTGTAACACCCCATACCTAACTTGATCGCCAAATCCGAGCTACAGGATGTCACATTTATTGCCGGAAGAATTATGATAAAAAATATTCAATTTATACCATTATACATTTAAATTCAAGTAATGCATGTAACACCCCTCGCCCAACCCAATTGTCAGGTCCGAGCTGTAGGATGCCACATTCGTTGCCGGAGCAACTACTGTAAAAAACCATTGTAACGACATTTTTGTGCAAGTGTACACAGTCGTTCAAGTAAAAACTAAGTAAAATGAGTTATCGTCTCCACAGGGACTGTGTATGTTAATCAATTATCTACAAAATTATAAGTTAGCAATTTGGTGATAAAAACACTATAATTTAAATGATGATGATGATTAAACTAGATTAATTTAACTAAATGGAAGATTGATCCATAATGTAATTTTAAGCTAAGTATGCAAAATTATCTAAATGTATGAATGGATTTTAGCAACAAAAACACAAGTTTAACAATCAATAACATATATAGGCTAGGATAATTCCATTAATCAAATCAATTCATTTCCATCATGCTTGTAACCCCCCTCACCCGTATTCAACGCCGTAATAGGGTTACAGAGCATTACCGAACTTATTTCGCAAATAACCATACATTTCACATACATATTCATATTTCATGTAAACATCATTCAAAATCATTCACATTGTCCCTAATACGAGCCTACGAGGCCCTAAACATGCATCTGGAGTGGTTCGGGACCAAATCGATAACTCAGAAAATTTTTGGAACACTTAGAATTTTTTTGCAAAATACAAGGGGCACACGCTCGTGTGGCCCGTCCGTGTGTCTTACACGGCCAAAGACACGCCCATGTCACATGCCGTGTGGACATTCAAAACGGGATCACATGGCTGTGTCCCAGCCCGTGTTCGACCCCGTGTAACTCTCTGACTTGGGTCACACGGCCGACCACACGCCCGTGTGTCTAGCCTGTGTGCCCTTCGAAATGGCCTCATACGCCCGTGTACCAGGCTCTGTGCTAGGCCATGTCAAAACTGTAAGGTATACTGACTTATGCCACACGGCCAAGTCACACACCCGTGTGCTGGGCCATGTGGAGCATACTGACTTGATTTTTAATTACACACCAGGGGACACACGGCCGTGTAACCTAACCGTGTGTCAGACACGACTGAGACACACGCCCGTGTCTCTGCCCATGTTGACAAAAATAGTCTATTTACCAAGCCATCTTGCTATCCAAAATTTGTGTGTACCTACACCAAATAAAATGGCACATAATATGGCATAAATATGCATTCAACCAACCTTAATCAATCATAATTCATGCTATTTCCATACTAAGAAACATATAATTCATTACATCATATTTTATCAACTCAAAACATACCAAATCCACAATCTCAAATCATCAATATAAGCACTTTCAAACATGCATTATTTTACCTAGTTTCATAAGCATACCAATAATCAAATCTCAACCATTTGGTATCCATAATGGCTATTCATAACAAACATATCCTATCAATAATCAACCATACATTTAAAAGCCAATCACACATATTTATACATGAGCAAAACATGCCAAATATAAGCCAAAACATATGGAAAAATGCATAACACATCATTCTTCATTTATAAGCCAACTTGAATGGCTAAATCCATTACCAAAATATACTAAAATGACCATAACTCCTATACATGTCATATAACCAAAACATAAGCTCAATAGTACTAAAATAGAAGCTTGATAGTGTGATGAGGTCTTCGACGATTCCCAAATCTGAGCTAGCTTCAAGAACACTATAAAACATGGAAAATAAACAAAGTAAGCTATAAAGCTTAGTAAGCTTGTATGGAATAATAAGCAAAGCTCACCATTCAATTATCATTCAAAATATGAATATAACATGCTACAAAACATTTAACCACAATGTTAACATGTATTCAATCACATAATTAACCATGAACTCACAATTTCCATAGATTCGATGCTTTTATAGTTTCCATACACACCTGTACTGATACGTATCTAATTCTCACCATTTCATATCTTCGATATACCCATTGAACCTTTCGAAATACTATTGGATACCTGGGAATCTCGCACACTAAGTCCCACATATATAGCCGAAGCTATCTCAATCTCATATTACATATAATGCTCACTCTCGAGCTATCAACGGGTCTGCTCACACAAGCTGACGGTCATGACAAAGCTACACGGTGCTGCTCACACAAGCTGACGAGAATCCACAACACATTTCAGATAACTCAACCACCGGTATAACGTACGGACTAGCACCCAATCACATAACCCCTAACGACTTGTCATTTGTATCCCAATCTATTCCTAAGGTTCAATCGGGATTTCACACTTGCCGAATCGTCGTGAAATATATCCGCAAGGTTGTATTCACAATTTATGCAATATTAAAGCATTTAAAACACAATTATAATAATGCTTATTACATACGAACTTACCTCGATTGCAAAAATAGTGAAATAAGTTGATTAGTCCGATACTTTGTTTTTCCCCTATCTAAATTCGAATTTTGATTTTCTTGATCTAAATGTAATCAAAATTAACTTATTTAATTATCACTCTATTCAATTTAGTCCAAAATAAACATTAAGGTAAACTTTACATTTTTGCCCCTAATATTTCAACTTTTTTACAATTTAGTCATTTTCACATAAAAATACAAATTCATGCAATTCACCCTATACCGACGCTAGCCGAATTTCAACTAAGTCCCTAGTAGTCCATATTTTTCATTTACTTCACAATTTAACCACAAAATTTCAACATTTTTCAGTTAAATCCCTAAATGAAAATTTTGTCAAAAATCACTTTACAAATGTTGTTTATCTAACAACAAGCATTCATTTTCTATCATCAAACATCAAAATACACCTATGTTCATCAATGGTAAAACCCTTAACCTTTAACAGTTTTGCAAAATAGTCCCTGGGCTAGCTAGACTAAGCTGCAATGATCTCAAAAACATAGAAATCATGAAAAACGGGACATAAACCACTTACCAATTAAGCATCCAAGTGACCAAACCCTAGCAAGCTCTCATGGATATTTCTTTCTTCTATTTTTGGTGGTGCTTAACATTAAGGAAGATGACACTTTTATTTTCTTTTTGTTTTATTTTACTTATTAACTTAATTACTAATTTAACCATACTTATTAAACATTAAAATCACTTAATGCATGTCCATAAATGTCCACTCATATTAATAATGGTATAATTACCACATAAGGACCTCCACTATTTAATTTCATAGTCATTTAATACCTTTAACTATTAGAACATCACTTTTGCACTTTACGCGATTTAGTCCTTTTTTTCAAATTAAGCATTCAGACAATAGAATTTCTTAACGAAAATTTCACACAATCATACTATCAGGCTGTAGACATTAAAATAATAATAAAATAATTATTTTGACTTTGGATTCGTGGTCCCGAAACCACTGTTTCAATTTGACTAAAAACGGGCTATTACAACTCTCCCCCTTAGGGATTTTCATCCCTGAAAATCTTATCAGAAAAAAGGTTAGGGTACTATTTTCTCATAGGTTCCTCGGGCTTCCACGTAGCTTGGAACGACGGAAATGTGCAAGTGTACACAATCTCAACAAGTAATAAAGTGACAAGTAAGTATCGAGTTATCGTACCCACAGGGACTATGAAAAGAATTATTTGTGAATGCTATTTAAAACACTTTGGTGATGAAAAATATTTTGTTTGAAGAGGGTGATTAAAATCTAAGATTTCAAACTAAGTAAACTAAATAAATAAATCTCAAATGCACGATTTCAAAATACAATTTTAATCAAGATGACATAATTGTGTTAGATTAATTACATTTCTTAACTTAGAATTATTAAACTCATGTTTATATTGTTATGAATAAATTCACGGCAACTCGGTAATTTGCTAACTTATGAACATACTCACCTACCAAAATCCATTCATTTCTTGACTATATCCCTATGTCAATTCAACCGATTAAACAAATCTTAATAGGCAAATATGTTATTGCACATACATACTTGTTAAATCGAAATAATCTCTTGTACATATCCCTATGTCAATTCAAACAATTAACTCGATTTAATAAGCACATAAAAGACTATGTGAGGTAACAAAGTATCCTTACCTTGAAACAATTTAATCACAATAATCTTGCAGGTTATCAAGGCAAATGTATCGTCAGATACCGTTTCTAATTTAACCCTCAACTACCTTAGATGATTAAACATGCACTAATTAAGTACTGTGTCCATTAATTACAATTTCAATCCGTTTAAATAATTAATTCATTAGCTACCTCAAAACTGTAATGCAAGAATAACTTAGTCATGATTTTACTTAATCAAGCATCTTACCGAGGCCTATAACAACATAAACACAATTTTAACAATTTTAGCAAACGAAATGCAATCAACCTAACACGAATTAAATTCAAGCTAAATTGATTAAATTAACCATTCCAACAACATAAATATTCATAGATATGTTCATCATAACAACAACAAAAATTAAAGAGATAGTAAACAAGAATCAAATCCGGTGTTTTTCCGTGGCTTGACTAGTTTTCTCCGTTCTTCCTTCTCTGTTGTCCTCGTCGACCAAGGCTGCTATGAACACTTAATTGCTGCTCCAAATGGCTGATGAATGCCCCTTTTTCAATAGGAGAAATTGGC
This sequence comes from Gossypium sturtianum, assembly GCA_025698515.1. Taxonomy (NCBI): domain Eukaryota; kingdom Viridiplantae; phylum Streptophyta; class Magnoliopsida; order Malvales; family Malvaceae; genus Gossypium; species Gossypium sturtianum. The sequence continues at coordinate 98,151,493 of CM046952.1, forward strand.
AAGAGAGGAAGGGAATTTGGAATGGAAAAGAAGAGAGAAAGTGGAGAGAAGAGAGAAAAGATGTGAATGCTTGAGGTGTGTTGAATGATCAGCCAAGGGGGGTTTTTATAGCTGAAGATGGCTGCTAAAATTAGCTAAAAATAGCAGCCAAAGAGCCATCCCTTGGCCGGCCACACATGTGGCAAGGTTGATGGTTTCAACTTTGCTAAATTTGGCTTGGGGCATATCTACAAAGCCACCAATTGTGGAAGGGTTTGAAGGCAACTTGAACAGGTCTTCAAGGGCCTCTTTACAAGCTTAAATAATCAGCTAATAAGCTGATTTGGGTCAGCTCTTGGGATAGTTTTTCGACTGTCCATTTCTTGGTCCGTTCAGTTCACTCGGTTCAGTTCAATTGGACCACTTTTTCATAATTAATTAATAATAATTTATTAACCCAAATTAAATTGGTTATAAATTAAAATTAATTATATTATGAATTAATACATATAATTTTGGACCGTCTTAGGCTGAAATTTAGTTCACCTCGATACTTCAAATTGCTTCTCAGTTTTGTGCTTCTAGCAGTGTCTGCCGAGCCATTTTTCGCACTTTGTGCATGTAACACCCCTAAACCGAAACCGTCGCCGGAATAGGGTTAAGAGGTATTACCGGACAATAGAATCATTTCACAACCCATTTACGACACAAAGTCAACCATCATCATAATACATCAAACATAAACAATTAGTCCCTTTTTAAGGCGTATAAGACCTTAAACACATGCTAGGGAGGGGTCGGGACTAAACCGAAACACATGCAGAAATTTTTCGAAATTTAAAAACTTTTCTAGGTTTCAGGGAATACACGCCCGTGTGGGCAAACTGTGTGCCTCCCACGGCAGCTGGACACCCCCGTGTGTCCTCCCCGTGGTCGAATCTGACCTCACATCCACGGCCACCAAGCACGCCCGTGTGCCTTGGCCGTGGTCGAATCTGACTTTAAACCCATGGCCACCCAGCACGCCCGTGTCTTGGCCGTGTGCTATTAGGCTAGCTACTGACTTAGCCCCACGGTCACTAGGCACGCCCGTGTGCCACAACCGTGTGGCTCAATTAGGCCATTTGCAAGGCAAAAATGCCACCCACATGGGTCAATTCTACAAGCACATTTGAGCATCTTTATACACACAATTTGGCAACCAAATTCATGTCCAACAATCATCATATCATCACATAGAATCTCATTTCTAAGCATGCCATTTTATACAACCAAATTACATGTAAATCTAGGTATAAATCATCCATAACCTCACTAAACCACTAAGGCATTAATTCATCATTGAATTCATCATTCATATGCTAATTCATTACCATCATGCCATATCAAAATATGCACCAAATACCATATTCACTCATGCACATTACCGACACTTAGCTAGCCACATCACATGGCTATTTACACATCTCAAATATGATTCAAAACAACTAGCCTATATATGCCATATTTCAACTATGTACATCTTTCCAAAAGTACCAAAATAGAATGCCGATAGTGTGATTGAAATGCTGACGATTCCTGGATCCGAGCAAGCTTTACTGACACTGCAAAGCAGAGAAACAAATCACACAGTAAGCTTTCAAAGCTTAGTAAGTTCGTAACATGATACATTATAATAAAACAAATCATCACATAGATTATTCAACATATACATATATATATCATGCCATCCAAAACTAAAATGCTCATTTAACATTTCATAATCTCATTCATGGATTCATCAACCACATAGGTTCCGAGCGTACCTTAGTCAACACCTAGTAGTCAATTACAATTGCTACTCAATACTCACTTTTCCCTTTCGATCCACTTCCGTCTCTTCTTTAATTCAATCGCACACTTATTACCTGATATTTAGCCGAAGCTTAATTATCATCACACACATAGTGCATTTATATCAAACCGCTCTTCAATCGGTATCACACACACAGTGCCAACCACAAAGTTGAAGCTTATATTATTTCGCACACACAGTGCTGATCATCTCGATCACGTTTTCGAATACGCACACTTAGTGCCACATAACTCAAACTCAACTCTCACATAGCATCCACATTTCAATATCATTATAACATTCATTTCATAACATTTAACATAACTTAATGTTCGTATTGTGTTCGAACTTACCTCGGACGTTGAACTATCGAAACGGTCGGTCAATCGAGCACGTTATCTTTGCCTCGATCTCGATCCAAACCTCTCATTTCTTGGTCTATACACATTCAAATTCAATCCATTCAATCACCAAATCATTCATTTTAGTCCAAACACTCATATTTAGGGCATTTTACAAAATAGCCCTCACATTTTCACATTTCGACACTTTAGTCCTTAATTCATAAAATCATCAAATTCACATAATTAGCTTGCACCCATGCCTAGCCGAATTCTCATTATATTCATACAAGCCCACACATTTCATTTATTTCACATTTTAATCCTTCAAAATGCTATTTTCTCAATTTAGCCCTAATTAGCTAAATTCATCAAAAGTTCAAGAATAAAACATGTTCAATAAACACATATCTTTCATTTAATACCATCACTCATCAGAAAGCTTACCATTTCATCAATGGCACATTTTATAAAAATCAACAATTCACAAAATTTAAGCATGGGTTTTGTAGAGCACAAAGCAACGATTACAAAAACGTAGAAATTATCAAAAACTGACTCAAAATCATACCTCAATCAAGATGAACAATGGTCGAATATCACAAAGATTTTCTTCCTTCTTTTCTATTTTTGTTTTCGGTGGACAAAGATGATCACATTCATCTTATTTTCATGCTTTTGTTTTATTATTATTACTTTATTAAACATTTTACTCATTTGCCCTTTCATTAAACATATAAAACAAATAAATATTAAAGCTAATATGTCATTTAGCCATCCACTATCTTTAAAAAGGTTAAATTGCCTCATAAGGCCTCCACCTTAAAAGCCAACAATAATTAAGTACTTAACAATCAGCACTCAGCATTTACACTTTATACAATTAAGTCATTTCTCACAATTTGACACACAGTCGATAAAATTATCACACAGACTATATCACACATAATCAACACCAAAAGTTATATTAAAATATATTTACGAAGTCAAATTTATGGTCTCGAAACCACTGTTCCGACTAGGGTCTAAACCGGGCTGTTACAACTCTCCCCCCTTAGGGATTTTCATCCCCGAAAATCTTACCAGTGAATAATTGTGGATGTTGCTCTCTCATAACGTTCCCAGGCTCCCACGTAGCCTCTTCAATTACGTGTTTGTGCCATAATACTTTTACTAAATAAATTTTCTTATTTCTCAACTCTTTGGTCTCCCATGCCAAAATTTGGATCGGTTCTTCACTATACGACAAGTCTGACTGAATCTCAATTTCAATAGGAGTAATCACATGAGACGGGTCTGATCTGTACCGTCGAAGCATTGACACATGAAACACGCTATGAATCTTTTCTAACTCAGGGGGCAACATCAATCTGTAAGCAACTGACCCAACTCGCTCAATGATCTCATACGGTCCGATGAATCTCGGACTCAGCTTGCCTTTCTGGACAAATTGAAGTATTTTCTTCCACGGAGATACTTTCAAAAACACTTTATCGCCGACTTCGAATTCAATATCTTTTCGTTTCAAATTTGCATAAGACTTTTGACGATCGAAGCCGCTTTCAAACTGCTTTTACAATTACTTTCACTTTCTATTCGGTCTCTTTTTATCGATCAACCCGTGAATCTTATTCTCACTCAACTCACCCAATACAATGGAGTTCTACACTTTCGACCATAAAGAGCCTCATATGGTGCCATTTTAATGCTAGATTGAAAACTGTTGTTAAACGCAAACTCAATTAAAGATAAATGCTTTTCCCACGTACTTTCAAATTCAAGTATGCAACATCTCAGCATATCTTCAAGAATCTGAATGATTCGTTTCGATTGACCATCTATTTGCAGATGAAAAGCAGTACAAAAATACAATTTTGTGCCTAAAGCATCTTGCAATTTCTTCCAAAATCGCAAGGTAAATCTTGGATATCTGTCAGACACTATAGATAATGATACTCCGTGCAATCTCACAATCTCATCGATATACAGTTCAGCTAACTTATCTAAAGAATAATCGGTTCTCACTGGAATGAAATGAGCTGATTCATCAATCTGTCCACTATCACCCAGATTGCATCTTTCTTACTCGGAGATAAGGGCAAACCCGACACGAAGTCCATCGTGATTCTCTCCCATTTCCACTCAGGAATCATAATCGGTTGTAACAAACCAGACGGAACTTGATGTTCAGCTTTGACTTGCTGACAAACTAAACATTTCGACACAAAGTCAGAAATGTCTCTTTTCATGCCATGCCACCAATAGAACTGTTTCAAATCATTATACATCTTTGTACTCCCCGGATGCACAGTTAAATAACTATTGTAAGCTTCATTCAAAATCATCGAAATCAACTTTAAATTTCTCGAAACACAAATCCGATCTCTAAATCTCAAACAATCATCACTACCAACTCGAAATTCTAATTCAGCATTTGATTCACACAGAATTCGTTTAGCCATCATTTCAACATCCTTTTTTTTGGACATCACAAATCTGCTGTACGAACATCGGCTTAACTTTCAACTCAACTATAACTCCACTATCATCACACAGATCTATTTGAGTACTCATAGCTCGCAAAGCATATAACGATTTCTGACTCAAAGCATCAGCTACAACATTAGCTTTACCCGGGTGATAATCTATCACAAGTTCATAGTCTTGCAACAATTCTAACCATCTTCTCTTTCGCAAATTCAAATCTTTTTGAGTCATCAAATACTTTAAACTCTTATGATCAGTATAGATGTGACATTTTTCCCCAAACAGATAGTGACGCCAAATCTTCAATGCGAACACAATTGCAAAATTAATTCAAGGTCATGCGTCGGATAATTCTTTTCGTGCGCTTTTAAGCGTCTCGAGGCGTAAGTAATGACTTTTCCCTCTTGCATCAAAGACACAGCCCAAACCATTCAATGATGCATCATCAGTAAACTATGAACTCTTTGCCTGATTCGGGTTGAATCAAAACTGGTGCTTCCGTCAACAACACTTTCAACTGCTCAAAACTCTGCTGACACTTTTCTGACCACTCAAATCTAACATCCTTCTGTAACAATTTTGTTAATGGCGTCACAATCATCGAGAAGCCTTTCACAAATCGTCTATAATATCCCGCTAGTCCCTGAAAACTACAGACTTCAGACACATTTCTCGGAGGCTTCCGCTCCAAAATAGCAGAGATTTTACTAAGATCAACTCGTATCCCAGCAGCTGACACAATATGCCCCAGAAAACCAACTTCACGCAACCAAAATTCACATTTACTAAACTTAGCATACAACTGTTTCTCACGCAGAGTTTGTAGCACAGTTCTCAAATGCTCGGCATGCTGCGTCTCATCACACGAATAGATCAAAATATCATCAATAAACACCACTACAAAGCGATCCAAATACAGTTTGAATATCCGATTCATTAGATCCATAAACACTGCAGGAGCATTTGTTAGTCCGAAAGGCATCACTAAGAATTCATAATGTCCATACCTCATTCTGAAAGCGGTCTTCGGTACATCAATTCAAATGGAAAATCCCAGTCTGGTGTGACGATTATGGGTGCTGAAACTAGTCGACTCTTCAAATCGTTGAAAGCTCTTAAGCACTCTTCATCAAATTTGTACGTCATGTCCTTCTCCAATAATTTGCATAAAGGTTTAGCAATTTTGGAGAAGTCCTTGATGAATCTTCGATAGAAACCAGCGTGGCCCAAAAAGCTCCTAACACCCTTTATAGATGTCAGAGGTGGGTGTTTCTCAATAAAATCTACCTTTGCTTTATCTACCTCAATTCAATGTCTCGTTATCCGATGCCCTAGAACAATACCTTCTCGTACCATGAAATGGAACTTTTCCCAGTTAAGTACAAGGTTTGTTTCTTCGCATCGCCTCAGTACCTTGGCTAGATTGGCTAGGCAATCATCATATGTATCTCCGAATACTGTAAAATCATCCATAAAGACTTCCAAATAATTCTCAACCATGTCAGTAAAAATAGACATCATACATCTTTGAAATGTAGTAGGTGCATTACATAAACCAAATGGCATGCACCTAAATGAAAATGTACTGTACGGGCAGGTGAATGTTGTCTTGTGCTGATCTTCTGGTGCTACTGTAATCTAATTATACACCGAGTATCCATCGAGAAAACAGTAATAGTCTCGCCCTGCGAGTCTATCCAGCATCTGGTCCAAAAACAGCAAAGGAAAGTGATCTTTCCTAGTTGCCTTGTTCAGCTTTCGGTAATCTATGCAAATTCTCTATCCCGTAACCGTTCTAGTCGGTATCAACTCGTTATTCTCATTTTCAATGACCGTGATACCTCCTTTCTTTGGCACACACTGGACCGGACTTACCTATGAACTATCTGAGATGGGGTAAATTATACCCGCATCTAACCACCTGATGATTTCTTTCTTAATTAGGTCCTTCATGATGGGGTTCAGTCTTCGTTGTCCATCAATTGTCCCTTTTTCGCCATCTTCAAGGATAATCTTGTGCATGCATACAGATGGACTAATTCCGCGAATATCAGCTATGGTCCATCCGATAGCCTTCTTGAATTGTTTCAACACCAGGATGAGTTTCTCTTCTTACTCAGTATTTAATTCTGCTGAAACAATCACATGCAGAGTAGAAGAGTTACCTAAATAAACATATTTCAAATGTGAGGGAAGTGACTTCAGTTCTAATTTAGGTGGCTCCTCGATTGACGCTTTTAGGTGGGCATAATCCCTTTTCTAACTCCAAAGATTCAAAGAGGGATTGCGGATTAAATCCCTTTTGATTAGCTTCTGACAAAGCTAAGTATTCATCCTCCTCTTCATCATTTGGAAGATCTGATGTCAAAATTCATTCCAATGGGTCTTCAACATAGTTGAGTTCCTTTTCCATGATTAACTCCTCTAAATCGGACACTGCAGAACAATCATCAATTATTTCAGGAAATCGCATAGACTTAAAAACGTTAAATGTTACCTTATCATCCTAAACACGCATAGTAAGCTCGCCCTTCTACACATCAATAAGGGTCCTTCTGGTTGCTAAGAAAGGCCTTCCTAGGAAGATTGACACCTCTTTGTCTGCTTCAAAGTCTAGAATCACAAAGTCAGTAGGAAAGATAAATTTGTCTATACGTACAAATACGTCCTCAATTTTTCCTTCTAGATGTGCTAAGGATTGATCTGTTAATTGAAGTGTAACCGTAGTAGGTTTAACTTCACCTATCCCCAACTTCCTAAATATTGACATGGGCATCAGGTTGATACTCGCACCCAAATCACATAGTGCCTTACCACAATATGTTGCTCCAATGTTGCAAGGTATGGTAAAGCATCCAGGATCCTTCAACTTTGGGGGTAGTTTGTCTTGAAGATATGCACTGGATTTTTTTGTTAGGGCTACCGTCTTAAATTCTCCAAGCCTTCATTTTTTTATAGGACGTCCTTCATGAATTTGACGTAGTTCAGCATTTGTTCAAGTGCTATAACCAATGGGATGTTGATGAAGATGCTTGAGTATGTCTAGGAACTTATTGAATTGAATTTCCTGCTTCTGCTTCTGAAATCTTTAAGGGTAGGGTGGTGGAGGTTTCTTTACTAGAACTGGTAAATTCGTCTTCTGTGGTAATTTTGCATCTAACAGAGTTGTTAGTTGATCAGAATTAGCTGGTTCAGAATTTACCTTGTCAGATTTTGCAGATTCAAGTTCTGGTGAAACTGGAATTTCAACACTCGGTTGAACTTCCTCTGAGTCTTGAGCGTCAGCTGGCTCCTTCTCAATTTCGACGGAATTGGACTCTAAAGTCTTTCCGCTCCTCAATGTTAACGCTTTACAATGCCTCTTCTCTGGATTCCTCGGATTCTCCGTATCACTAGCTAAAGCACCTTGTGGTTGGTTTCTAAGTTCAGTTGCAAGCTGGCCTACTTGATTCTCCAAATTCCTTAGAGTGGCATCATTTTTCGCCATGTATGCCTTCAATAGATTCTCTAGGCTATTAGATGGTTCAGCTTGGGTTGATTTTTGAGCTTGTTAGGAAAAACTAGGTGGCTGGGTCGATCTAGGTTGGACATAATTGTTACTAGTTCCTGCCCCTTGGTTACTCCAGGAAAAATTCGGGTGGTTTCGCCATAATGGGTTATAGAAATTGGATTGTAGACCTTACCTTCCTCGATTTTGGTTCTGGTTACCCATGTAATATATGAATTCTGGGTTCGATGGACATTCTTCGAACAAATGTCCTTCCCCACAATAAACATAGGCTACATTTTCAAATTTATTTGTTGGCTGTGCTGTAAAACTATTACACCTATTAGTGGTAAAAATTTTAAGCATTGATGATATTGAAGATACCTGAGATGCCAGTGAAGTGAGAGCGTCTACTTTATGTATTCCAGCGACTTGTCTTCCTGACGCTGCTCGATTGGTTGGCCATTGATAATTGTTGTTTGCAATCCTCTCAATGATTTCATAAGCCTCATTGTAAGACTTAGAAATGAGCACACCATTAGTAGAAGCGTCCACTACCATCCTCATGTGAGCATTGAGACCATTATAAAATGACTCCAGCTGGATGCAATGTGGGATTCCGTGATGAGGGCACTTTCGTAATAATTCTTTGCACCTTTTGAAACACCCCTTACCCATGTTTGACGCCGGAACAGGGTACGAGGCGTTACTTAACTTAAACACATACTAACATACAATTTCGGGACATAAAAGTTTGCTCAAAATTTAAAACTTTCCAAAGTTTGTCATAAAATCCCTAATATGAGCCTACGAGGCCCAAAACATACCTTAGAAACAGTTTGGGGCCAAAACAAGAACCTTAGAAAACTTTTGAAAATCTCATTGAAAATAGGGGCACACACTCGTATCTACTTGGGGCACGGCCGTGTGACTGGCATGGCCATGTCCTTAGCCCGTGCGCGAGCCTGACATGTGCCTCACAAGATATCAAGATGTCACACGGCCTGGCACACGCCCGTGCACCCAGTCTGTGTGCTAATCTAAGTTTTTACAATTTAGGTGCAGGGGACACATGGCTTCAACTCATGCCCATGGGGCAACCGTGTGTCACACACGGCCTAGACACACGGCCATGTGTCTGCCCGTGTGGACGGCTATTAGGCTATTTTCCAAGCCTCTTTGTCACCCCTTTCAAGCACACATCTACACACATCATATAGTACCATCAAAAACACAAACACGTGACTAAATCGTCACAACCAAGGCATCCACGTCTCAAATCTAAGTTATTTTCTATCACCTACAACATTTCCTATTATCAACCAAACCATGTAATAACCACATTCATGGAAACACCAACATTTGCATTTATCAACAATAAGTATTAGCCATCAACTATGGCCTTATACAAAATGAATTCCTCTTCAAAACAAGCCAACACATTTGGCCGAAACAATATGACACTTAACAACATACCAAGTCCCTATACATGCCATACTCAAAATGATAAATCTAACTATACCAAATGTTCAGATTGATAGTGTGATCGTCCCTCCGACGTCCTTTGATTCCCGAGCTAGCTGGGCAACACTATAAGGAAAATGGAAAGGAAAAGGGAGTAAGCATAAAGCTTAGTAAGTCGAATGTAAATAATTAACAACAATTAACAAGCATTATCATATTCATAGAATATTATAAACTTGCACATGATTCTCGAATGATTAAAGGAATAACTTACTCATTTCCACCCTTACTAATCACACAACATAATTCGAGCTCATTTTTCATGAATCTCATGTAGGTACCTGTATCACTTGAAACATAGCTGTAACTTTTCTCACTTTTGACGCAATCTTCAATTTACCCGTTGAACCCATTGGAATACCAAGAGATATCCGATAAGCCTCACACAAGAGTACAATGTTGATGCCATGTCCCAGACATGGTCTTACACTGGCTTACATTTCAAGGCCGATGCCATGTACCTGACATGGTCTTACACTAGCTCTCATCTCAATGCCGACGACATGTTCCAAACATGGTCTTACACTGGCTCTCATAATGTGGCCGATGCCATGTCATAAACATGGTCTTACACTAGCTCTCATCTCAATGCCGACGCCATGTTCCAAACATGGTCTTACACTGGCTCTCATAATGTGGCCGATGCCATGTCCCAGACATGGTCTTACACTAGCGCACATGTCGCTCAAATGTCATGGCTTGGATATCCAATCTATTCCTAAGGTTCAACGGGGAGTATATCACATCAACTTTCGTCATGCATATTCATAGAAATAATAAAACATTTTATGCAATATCAATTATTTAAAGCATAAATGTAATAGCGTTGTATTATTTACATACAACTTACCTCGGTACACAAAATAAGGGCGACTAATTTGATTTTAGTCCACTAGCTTGGTTTTTCCCCGGTCTAGGTTCGGACTCAATTTTTCTTGATCTATATTGATAAAATTCACTCATTTAATCATCACATTAATGAAGACATTTCAAAATTCCTACTTTGGAAAAATTACCGTTTTGCCCCTAGACTTTCACAAAATTGCGATTTTGCCCTTAGGCTCGTAAATCGATTTTGATCAAATTTTCTCATTAACTAAGCCTAGCTGAATCTATTTTAAGCTTATAGCAACTCACAAATCCAATTATTTCACACATTTACTACCTATTTTACAACATTTACAAAAAGGTCCATTTAGGTGTTTTCATGAAAAATCCTTTCTCAAAAGTTGTTTCTTTAACAACCAAGTTTCATTTCCTTCCATAAAAATTTAGCAAACAACACTAATGTTCTCATGGCAAAACCCTAGACTCTCAACCATTTTGCAAAATAGTCCCCTCATTAGCTAGATTAAGCTTTAGGGGTTCCAAAAGTACAAAAATTATCATAAATGACCATCAAAATCACTTACTTGCAAGGATTTAAGGTTGCTGAAATTTTCAAGCTTCCATGGCCCTTTCTTGAGTGAATAATTGGTGGATAAGAGAAAATGAAAAACATGATATCTCTTTTCTTCTTTATTTTATGTTTATTTATCAATTAAGTCACCAAATACTTCACCTAACCTTTGACAATGTCATTTCTTTATCCCTATGGCCAGCTAACACTTCCTAAAGGGCCTAATTGCACATTAAGGACCTCTAATTTAAGGTTCTATAGCTATTTGACACCTTTAGCTTGTATAACAAAACTTTGCACTTTATGCAATTTAGTCCTTTTTCAAAATTAAGCATGCAATCACTAAAATTAATTCACCAAAATTTTCATGCACTCATATAATCATGTTATAACACAAAATAATATAAAAATAATCTCTCTTCCTCGGATTAGTGATTCCAAAACCACTGTTCCAACTAGCCCCTAAATCGGGCTATTACAATTCTCCCCCTTAGGGATTTTTGTCCTCGAAAATCTTACCAGTGAAAAGGTTCGGGTATTGGTCTCTCATAGTGTCCTCGGGCTCCCATGTGGCCTCTTCAACCCCATGTCTATGCCATAATACGTTCATGAGTGCTATACTTTTATTTCTCAATTGCTTGACCTCACGATCTAAAATCTTAACCGGCTCTTCACCATAGGTCATATCCGGTCGAATTTCAACCTCTGATGGTGAAATCACATGTGATGGGTCAGAACGGTAACAGCGCAACATAGACACATGGAATACATTGTAACACCCCTTACCGTATTCGACGCCAAAATAGGGTACGAGGCATTACCGGAACACATACACTTAACCATTCACATGCAAGCATACACATCCTTGAAATGCATCATCATAGACTTATAACATAACAAAAATTGGCCACATTAAATGGCCTTATACAACAATAACCATCAAATAGCATAGGCCAACATTCTAGGCCAACTCATAATAACATATACACATAATCAAGTCCTTATACATGCCATAGACTTAAAATTACTTGAAGATCATTGATACAATACCAATCAATAACTTGTTAGTGTGATAGAATCTCCAACAACCTCCAACTCGAGCTAGCATCTATGACACTATAGGAAAAAGGAAAGGAAGTGGGGTAAGCATTATAGCTTGGTAAGTAGGTATGTAAATAATAAGTGATTTATTAACAGGCTTTTATAAATCTTCACAATATGTTCTCAAGATAAAACAATCATAATTGCACATAGTTCCACTATTTATTCATGTTCATCTCAAGCTGTCTACTCGGGTCACAGTCGCTAAATTATTTATATCTCGATGTACAGAACTCCAAATTAAGATCCGTTAATTTTCCCTGGAACTAGACTCACATATCTTCTTACCATAAAATTTTCAGAATTTTTGGTTTAGCCAATAAGTACAGTTTATTCTTTAAAGTATCCCCTGTTCTGCTGTCTGACAGTTTCGACCCTTCTTCACTAAAAAATAATTATCTCTTCATACGGGATTCGGATGATGTTCCCGTTTGTTTCTATTGAAAATAGTCTCATTCAGTATTTTAAACTTATAAATTCTAACCCATAATTATTTTTGTACAAATCAGAATAGAGGATTTATGAATCATTTTAACTCTATCTCACAAAAATTCAAAAATCTCAGAATATGAAATTCTTTTGCTTACACCATTTCTTTTATGCGAAAATAGACTCAATAAGCTTTAATTTCATATCTTATTAAACTTCTAATTCAATTTCCACCATTTTTGGTGATTTTTCAAAGACACATAACTACTGCTGTCCAAAACTGTTTTATTTCTAAATTTCACTCTTTCATGTTTTCTTTACAGTAACTTTTATTGTAACACTTACTCCTTATCAATCTTACCAAAGTTCGATCACATATCGAGCACATTGCTCATAAGTTTACACACACATACCTGCACTTGTTCATCACATAGTCATATTCGATTACACTTAGTCGTTACATGAACACATGTATTTTCACTTAGTTAATTTTCCGTTGAACTCATTGGAATAATAACAGATTGATCGTTGTTTTATGCAATGTCAAAGTCTTAAAATTTATAATGAGAATGATCGAGCCTAAAAACTAACTATGACAATGATTGAGGCAAGTTTACCTATCGAACAGTAGTATAGCTTAGTGGCAAGACCGGATTGTCGAACCCAAAGGAACCGAAAATACTAATACTAACCTTCTTTTTATTATTTAGCCTTGAAATTGAAGTGACTCGGTTTAATCTAGAAAATTAACTAACTACTAAGCTAAAGACGATGAGACAAAAAAAGAATTAGGGAAATACTTGTGGGAAAAACCAATTGATTAAAACAATACCCAAGGAAGAATCCTCCTAGACTTCTGTAACACCCCTAACCCGAGACTGTCGCCGAAAAGGGGTTAAGAGGTATTACCGATCAATCAGAACATTTAACAACTAGAATTTATGACACAAAGTCAATCACGTTCAATTACAATCATAGTGTCCCTTAAATGAGTCATCAAGACCCTAAGCATGCTTATAAACCGAGTCGGAACTAAACCTAAACACATATAAAATTTCATGAAAATTTGAAACTTTTCTAAAATACAGGGGAGACACGCCCGTGGGAGGATACCGTGTGCCCTCCACGGCTTCAAGACACCCCCGTGTGTCCTTCCGTGTGAGACACCCCAAACTCGGCCCATACACCACGACCGAATTTAGAATGCCACTGCGGAAAACGTTTGAAAAGATTTTGACTTAAAGATAAAAACTTTAAAATTTATTGTCGTTTGTAGAATATTGTATGTTTAAAATTCTGAGTAAAACTTTGATGTTACCAATTATCCGGAATTAAAACTTTAATATAAATATTTTTAAGATATAAGTTGCTAAAAATGAAATCATTTCCAAATAGTAAATTAATCATCCATCCAACTAAAACATAACAATAAACTTCAAATACTTTAAGTGGCCCTTATTACATCAAATAATTATTCAAAAATACTTAATATTAAACTGCATAAAATAAATAAAACATCTTCTGCATGGCCACCTCGTATCCTCTCCAACCCGGTCCAAGCATCACGTATCACCGCGATGATTGATAAAAATTTGGGTGAGTCTAACAGGACTCGATTGTGTAATTAGTCCACCGAATTCCACCCACATATCAAACCACATATCAACTCACATAACAGATAACAAGGCAATTTATTCACATAATATCACAATTTGGGCTTGGCCCATATCCATACCACATATCGGATCATAATGTAATTAACCACATGATTCCACATATTGGGCTTGGCCCATTTCCACACTGTTCCACATTCACATATTGGGCTTGGCCCATAACCACATCAATAACCACAATGCCACACATAATCATGCAAAGTGCACCCAACCCAACCTAGGGTCCATCCTCTACACACCCCCGTATCCAGCCACCACACACCAGGGGATTTCTAAATCACCCTCTAACCGCTACACACCATTTCGGCAATTAATGCCGTCCACGATGTAGCTCGTAGCTAACATCAAACCACGATGAGGCACATAGCCACTCATCAACCACGATATGGCACACAGTCGATATCAACCACGATGAGGCACAGAGCCACTCATCAATCCACGTGAACTTAATCACAAGTAATCCACAACGCGACCTCAGTCAGCGCCAATCCACGATGTAGCTCATGGCTAACATCAAACCACGTACTCGAAGTACACCCGTACCTTCTTTCATATTCATAACCCATCCCATGCACATGCAACATATAATAATGTCATGATAAATAATGCATGTACATGTTATCCAAGCATTCAATCGTATTCACATTCATAATCCACATTTCATCGATTTAGTACTAACTCGATTATTGACGTACCCTTTTAAGGGCATCCATTTCATAATTGCCACTTTGCACTTATTAGCACATATATAACACATATACAACACATGCAAGTATCACATAAATCCCGAAAACGGTAGGCTAACTACACACTGATAACTTGAAGCACTACGCTCTCAATCCGATGCTATCACTAAGCGAAACTACAGCTATCCGCCTACTCTCTTGCTCTGCTTTGGCCCACACCTGGTGGCCAATCTCGTCAGCGAGACGGATCTCCTCTTAAACTTAGGGATAGGAACTACCCTTTTCCTTCTTGACTGGTTCCCACATCCATCGAATACGCTTAATCGAAAATCCCGATTAATACAAGATTTTAAACAAATAAAAACTACTACTAAACATCCTTACCCAAATCGATCTTGAATCCCGAAGGCTCCTGCTCACTCCTACTGTCGAAATCCTACCTACACATCATAGTTAGAATCGGCCTTACTTAATAACCAATATGGCCTACGGCCGAATATCACAATCCTCCTCACCTTACTAATCTAAAACCCGAATCACCACTTGTCTATGAAGCTGACGAAATCCCTGCATGCTAGATGTTAGGTTCGGCTTCAACACATGAATACCTATGGATACATCCCTTGGCCGAAACTACATTACTTACCAAAACCCGAAACAACACTTGCTCCTGAAACTGTCGAAATCCCTATATGCCACATGTTAGAATCGGCTTTAAGCATAAATCCATAGGAAATAGCCCTTGGCCGAATACCTCATATCACTTACCTTGATGGATCAAATCCCGAGAGAATCCTTAGTGCTTCCTTCCTTTGGCTACATACAAAAGAAACACTAGATAAAAGCCCTATAAACACTCGGCCATCCCTAAGGCCTAACTACATGATTTCGGCACACTAATAGAAGGAGTACCCAATCCGATTGATAATGAAAGAACACTCACCACTACACGTTTGAAGAGAGAGAGAGATCACAAGCAAGTAGTCGACAGCACCTTCAATAGGGATTCGGCTATGGCTTCAAAGATCTGCGAAATAGGAGGGAGAATGAGAGGCTGAAAGATTCGACAAGGACTCCTAAATGGAGTTGGAATATTCGGCAATGGTGACTAATGGTGGAGAGGTTTCGGCCTTTGTCAAAAAGATGGAAGGAGTGTGAATCTTAATAGAATTCGGCAATGGAAAGGTTTAAGAGTGATTTCGGCTCAAGCAGAAAGAAAAGAAAAGATGTGAAAGAAGAAAGAAAATAGATGCACAAAAGGTTCTAACTTTCGGCTTTTGTCAAAGGGAAATAGGGTGTAAAAATTCGGCAAAACACAAAGATGAAAAAGAAATAATTTAGCACACACAAAGACTAAATTTCGGCACACACTACCACCCCTTCAAAACCGAAAATAATCACCAAGAGATTCCCTTGGCCGGCCACTTCTCATCCCCCTCTCAAATCCCACAATTTTCTCCTATATTTTCTCTTCAACACTCATTCAAACAATTTTGAATGAGTCCACATCTATCCTTCCCTTCTAGCCGAAATTCAAAATAAAAAAAACAAGCTTCATCCCCATCCATTTGAAAGTCCAATAGCCGCCCAACTCCTTCCCTCTTTGACGCAAAAATAAAAGCTCCCACTGCTTCCCACGCTGCTCGAACCTCCTCTCCCTTGACACTCCATGTGACGCCACCCTCTCCCCTTGCACCTAGGCGCTCCATTGCCACTTTACTACTTCCCTTTTTGTGACATAAACTCCACCACTTATTCCTTTAAGACCTCACTCCTTTGGCTCCCCTTCCCAAGCTTGAAATCCAATATTTTTCTAAGCCACTTTCCTACATCCTAGGGTTCTCAAAACCCCTAAAACACCTCCAAACACACTCAAAGCCTACTATCTTATGAGTAATGCATTAAATGCATAACCCCTAAATCCCGAATGTTACACCGTGTCTATATAATGACTTGGTCCCCACGGCCACCAGGCACACTCGTGTGTCCTGATCGTGGTCCTATACTATCTTCCCCACCACGGCCACCAAGCACGCCCGTGTGCCATGGCCGTGTGCTCTTAGCTAGCTACTAACTTATACACCACGGTTAGCTGACACCTCCGTGTCGAGGCCGTGTGCTACTAAGTTGTAACCTTCTAATTCACCCACGGTCTGTAGGCACGCCCGTGTGCCTTGACCGTGTGACATTATAGGCCATTTTGCAAGGCCAACATGCCACCCACTTAGGTCAAACCTACAAGCAACACATACCAAAACATATCATGCACATAAGGCAACCAAAAACTTACCAAGATGACTATCCAATATATGCAATCAATTCCCATTCCAATCATAACAAATTCAATACCAAAATCTATCTCATCACAAATATAATACATTCAATACCAAACATCATTCCTTCTCAATTTCACTAATTCCTACTAGCATTTTACCAACACAAAGTTACCATTCAGTAGTCAATTTCTCAACCCACAAATCATGCCAAAAGATGCATCATATATATCAAATTCATTCATGTTAAGACAAGCACATATCTAGCCACATCTCATGGCTACTTACAAACATCAAACATGATTCAAATGACCAACCTATACATGCCATATTTTAACTATGTACATCTTTCCAAAATACCAAAAATAGATTGCTAATAGTGTGACTGAGATGCTGACGATCCCCGGATCCGAGCTAGCTTTACTGACACTGCAAAGCAGAGAAAGAAATCACACAGTAAGCTTTCTATAGCTTAGTAAGTTCGATATACAATATAATCGTGTCATTAAACCAAACCAATATAATCAATAACCATCACATAGATCATTTCTCTCTTATCCATACTATATCATCCCTAGTCAAGATACTCATTCATCCATCTATAGCTTTATCTATAAATTCATCAACCACAAAGGTTCAAGACATACCTTGGCTAACACATAGTTATTTAATTTCCAAGCTGCTCAATGCTCAATATTACTTGTTGGTCATCCTTTAATATTCAATCAACTTATTCGCACACTCAGTGCTATATACATGGTCGGTACATATTAGTCATCGCACACTTAGTGCCAAATTTTCCAACCGACTTATCTCGGTAACGCACACACAGTGCCAATTCTATAAGCCGGAGCTTTCGTAACATCGCACACACAGTGCTATTCTTTTCTATTTCGATTTTAATATCGCACACTTAGTGCCGTTAACTAAATCCTGCACATAGCATCTCAATTTCATACACATATACACATTCATTTTTATAGTACAAAAACATATGATAATAACATGTATTATATCCGAACTTACCTCGGATGTCAAAATACAGAAACAGTCGATTAATCGAGTACTTTCTCTTTGCCTCGATCTCGATCCGAACCTCTCCTCTCTTGGTCTATACACATTCAAATTCAGTCCATTTAATCACTAACTCATTCAATTTAGTCCACACACACACATTTAGGGTATTTTTACAAAATAGCCCTCACATTTTCACATTTTGACACTTTAGTTCCTATCTCACAAAATCATCAAATACACAAAATTTCAAAAACACATATGCTAGCCGAATTCTTCCCATGCTAATACAAGCTCATACATTTCATTTATTTCACAATTTAACCCTTCAATTTCTCATTTTCTCAATTAAATCCAAAATAATCAATTTCACCTAAAATCTCAATACAAACTATCTTGATCCAACACCAAGTTTTCATATTTCACTATTAACTAGCACATAGCTCAAGCATTAATCAATGGCTCATCACAAGAACATCATCAATTCACAAAATTTCAACATGGGTTAGCTAGAGCACTAAGCAACGATTACGAAAACGTAAAAATTATCAAAAATTGAGCTCAAACATACCTTAAATCAAGCCAAATTCTTGCCGAAAATTACAAAACTTCAAACCCTTATTCTTCCTCCAACTTTCGACAATAACAAAGATGATAACATTCATCTTTTCTTTCATTTGTTTTATTAATATTATCATATAAAACATTTTACCTATTTGCCCCTTTATTAAACATATAAGACAAATATATTTTGAGGCTAATAAGTCATTTAGCCACCCACTATCTTTAATAATGGCTTAATAACACATAAGGCCTCCACCTTAAAAAAGCCAACCACAATTTAGTACTTATAATTCAGCACATAGCTTTTACTCTTTACGCGATTAAGTCCTTTCTCTAAATTCGACACTTAAACCATTAAATTATCACACAGAATTTTCACACAAGCTAAGTCACATAATATTCACATAGAAAATATCATTAAAATATTTATAAAACCTCAGATTTGTGGTCTCGAACCACCGTTCCGACTAGGGTCTAAACCGAGATATTATAACTTCACTTGTTATCTAACTCTGAACCAGACGATTTATTCATTTGACTTGATCCGTAAGATTCCCTAAGTTATATTAATACCTCCGTTGAGGCTACTAACGTCTAATCCTAGGTTGATTAATTGAAATCTATTTCTAATTAAAAACCCTAAGATTGCATTAACTTGATCTATGGACTCCCATATTAGGTTTCACCCTAATCCGGTAAAATTTCGTCACCCTATGTCTAGGCGTGCGATCAACTCCGCTTAATTATACTAGATCTACTCTTAGGCAGGTACTTTTGCTCCTCCACCTAAGCACATCAAACTTGAATTAATATCCGCGAAATATCAACACAAGAATTAAGAACACATAATTAAGAATAAGTCAAATATTTATCATATAGTTCAGCAAACGATAACAAGATTCATCTAAGTTTCATCCCCCTCAGGTTTTTGAGGGTTTAGTTCATAATGATAACAAAATACATGTCAAAAGAAAAGATAAAACAAAACATAAGAAAAACTCTAAAACCGCCTGAAAGAATTAAAGAGAGATCATCCGTCTTGAGTATAACTCCGGCTTCTTGAGATGAATCAACTGGCTATCCTTCGAGTAATTTCCACAAATCTGATCTTTCTGGCTCGACTTCTTGGCCTAGCTCCCCCTTGAAAGTTGGCCTCTAGGGTGTTTATATAGGCTTTTGAAATGTGTTTCTTTACCCCTAAGTATCAAAATCCGAGTGAAATTCCTCTTCTCCATGGCAGGGACACGCCCTTGGCACACGCCTGTGTGAATCATGGCCAGGCCGTGTTCAGGTCTGATTAGGGAGGCACGACCGTGTTGCATGGGCCCAGGCCATGTTGATTTCGTGATTTGGCCTATTTGGTCCGTTTTAAGCCCGTTTCTCGTTCTTTTCATCTCTGGTGCTTTCCTGAGTATAAAACATGAAAACAAAGGATTAAGAGCACCAAATTACACAATTTCAAGGCTTAAATCACCCAAAAGCATGCTAAATGTGGGTCTAAAATATGTTACTATTTCAGTTTATCAAATACCCCCACACTTAAGCTTTTGCTTGTCCTCAAGCAAAATTCTCAACTCATGATTAAAACGAACTTCCTTAATTCATAATATTCATCAATAATGTTTCATCATAATTCAAAGATAATTCATACATGGATAATTCAAATCAAGGAGTCCTAAATATTCAAACAATCTAAGTCATATATTTGTATCACAAAATATAGGTGTTTCCCCTCATCTAAATGATTACCTCTGATTCAAAATCGACAAGGATTGACATCCTCACTACAGATTCACTCAAATCACTCGAGGTGTTTAAGGTTCAAAGATTAAGCACTCATAAGTCAAACATGAAAAGTTAATCCCATAGGCTTGCATGAGAATCAAATCTCCACCACTATAATATGAAATGATGCACAAATCAAAAGGTCTTTAACAGGGTTGTAACGGGGCTTGGGTTAAGGTGTGGATATAGGTTTGAATTAAAAGGTTAGAATCGAGATTGACTCGACAAATTACTCCACTGAAATAATAAATCAATATAAGTAATTACATCAATTGAAAGCTAATAGTACTAATGATTCGAGCTTCTTCTTCAAAATTTGGAATTCAAACGTATAAGCTCATTTAATAACAAAACTAATAATGACTATACTTCGATTTTTTTTATTTTTTTACAAATACATAATAAAGGATGAATTTAACTACTGAAATAAAGATCATAGTTAGGCAACTGATCAAACCAAATCTCGATATACGGGTAGTCAAAAGGAATGGTGATAATAAAAACAAAGGGTTTTGGGTTAGTATTAGCGGGTGAGTCAATAAATGGGTTGTCAGGATTAAACGGGGTTCACTAGGTGTTAATAATGAAGGTAGGCTTTTAGTGGAGTAAGTGGGTTAAAACCTAGGTGCCTTTATCATCTTCGTATATCAAATCAAAGGTGTGGTCTCGACTTGTATAATCGATACAAGTTCTAGAATAACAAATCAATGTTGACACGCTCATAATCAATAAAGTGAGTAAGAAAAAGAATATATGCTCTATTAAGGCTCAACATCTCACCCAAATTATAGCTTTTTGATGTCAATCTAGCAAATTTCAAACTTCAAAGTAATCTTCAAATTCAGGTAGACAACCTAAAAAAAATATTTAATCCTGGAAAATAGACTTATCATGCTTGATTCTCTAGTATCTTACAGTTTTAAATTATCAATGCACAATTATCAATGACTTAATCTAAAATATATCAATAAAAAATCATGAATTCGCAGGGAATTTCATTCTGATCATAATATGAGAAACTTACTTAAGAAACAAGACATAAATTGAGAATAATGCAAAAAGTTTGGCACCTAATTTCAGGAATTTGAGAATAATGAAAAAAATTAGGCACCTTTTTAGGTTGTTCACCCCCCACACTTAAGATGTACATTGCCCTCAATGTACAAAGATATATATATATATATATATATATATATAAACAATTAAGTAGAAATCAAAAGATATGGAGGGAAGTGAAACTCCCTAAATTATGGATGAAATCCTTGCGTTGGAGGTGAAAGATAAGTTGGAGGAGGCGTCTCTGGTGGTTGTATGGTGGCCATCCACAGTCTCTGCGCTAGATGAAGAAATTGGGTAGCTCGTGCAGAATTAGCCAGGAAATAATAATAATAATTCAAACTATACTAATTATATATTTAAAGAAAAGCAAGCTAAAGTGAGGGAAAATAAAAGTGAAATAAAATTAAAAGAAAAGATTAATGGACCGAAGAGTCCTTATTGTTGGTTGGTTTGCAAGGTGGGTGTGACTTCTAAGGCCGCGGTGATGTTGGCAGAGGTCGTGGTTGGGTGATTTCCAAGCAGCCTGAAGAACCTAAAACCAAGAAACTAAAATAGAATAAGCTAAATTAAGCATAAGAGTGTTAAAGAGAAGGAAATTAAAAGAGATGAGAAAAGAAAACTAAAAGCTAAATGGTCTCAAAGACCCTTGGCTTTTCAACTAGACGAAGCGACCGGCATGAACTTATGTAGATCGGTCTCCCATAGGGAGACTATACTGGGATCCTTCTGCTTCTTTGACATGGATGTGGTGGAGCTCAAGGGTTTTAGTAATAACCAAATTGGGAAGAGTATGAAAGGGGAGAATTTTGAATAATGGAATGGAAGAAAGTGGTATGGATGAGGGGGTGGGTGGTTTAAATAGAAATTTGAGGTTTGGTGCCTTTCCAGCCCGTGTGAAACACCCCAAACCCGGCCCACAAGCCCCGACCGGATCTGACATGTTCCTTGAGTAAAACTTAGCTAAATCTCATTTTATCATCTTGAGAAATATGGTGGTTTTTAAAATTAGATTTGTGTTTTGTCAAGTTGAAAACCGTGTTTTCATTCCAGTTTGTATATCTTTAAAAAAAATGTTTCTTTCATATTTCACGAATTAAAAGATTTGCCAAATTTAAAAGCTCGTTAAGTTGGAAAACCGTGAATTGATTAGGTGAAAAAACATTTGAAGTTGTTAAGGAAAATATTTAGTTATTCATTTGTCAATTTTCGAATGGAAATAAAACTTAAAACATAAAACTTAAACAATTAAATAGTGGCCTTATTAAAAATTTAAAATACCAATTAAATCCCGAAAGAAAAGTATGCTAAAGTAAACGAAAAATTCAACCGTTCAAAAACTCGAAAACGCTGAGCATGGCCACTCCATAGTCCTCACTGACCCGGTCCATAATACTATGCATCACCTGCAAAAAGTTATCCCACGAAGGGTGAGTCAACAGACTCAATGTGTAACAGCTACACCAAAAACCCAACCGATCATAGCCTTAATCTTAAACATTTCGGCAAAGCCCATTCTTTAGTCACATTCAGCCATAAGCCCATAACATAGCATATCGAATCATGACATATTGAATCACATTATGTATAAAATTAAATGCAATCCCGAGCCCACCTAGATATCCATCCTTTACACACCACTCGTACCTGCCAGTCACGTTATGGGGATTACTAAATCGACCCTCCATCCGCTACACACCCTCGAAGGCAGTCGCTGATCGCCCTTATAATGTGGCATAGCCACCAGATAATGTGACAGAGTCACCAGATTCATAATATGTGACATAAGTCACCAGATAACGTGGTAAAACCACCGGAACACTTCCCCTTTTATCATTATCACCCATGTGCCCATGCATCATACAAAATATACAGATATCATGCAATATACCTTACCCCAAAGCCATAACGAAATTACACATATTTTCATATCCATGTTTATAAACATTATTAACTACGTGTTAAGGGGTAACGTACCTGAATGCACTATACCATTGAATGATACCCTTAGCCATGTTATTTCTATTTTTATTAACACATATTTAACGTAATACTATTAATCTATCGGGAATTAGCGTAGGGTTACACACCTGATAACAGTGAGAATGACACTCGATCTGACACTCTCCATCGGGGATAACAATGATCTGCTTATCCCTTTCCGATGCTGGCCCACAACCCGGTGGCCAATCACGTACGGCAGAAACCGAGCATTTCTTGAATTTCTCTCATCTACTGGTATTCGCATCCATCGAATATCACTTAATCAGAAACCCGGTTAATCGATATACAAGATCTAAAGCAACACAATCTATAACTTAAATACCCTTACCGAAATAGATCTGAATCTCGAGACTCCTCTTTTATCTCTATCGAAACCCTCCTAAAATACCATAGTTAGAATCGGCCAACCCCTAATAAATAACCTGGCTTTTGGCCGAATATTACAACTCCCTTACCTTGCTTGCTTAAATCCCAAAACTATCGTGTGCCCTTGAAGTGGTCGAAATCCCTACATGGCTTAAGTTAGATTCGGCTTTAATGTATAAAATCTATAAGAGTGGCCCTTGGCAGAATGTTACATTCTGCTTACCTTGGATCTCAAATCCCGAAAGATCTCCCCCTAATCGTCGGCTACAAAGATCCCGAAACCCACCTTCATGGTTTCGGCCAAAGAGATAAAAAGGGATTAGCTTCCTAGATTCCGATAGGCTAAAATAAGAGAAAGAGATTTGAACCAGAAAAGATCCCTTACCGAAAAAGAGTGACCAAACGCAATGATCACTGGCTCTAAGAAATCGACAAGAGGAGAAAGATGATCGACTTTCGACTTTTAGTGCTTGAGAATAATCGGCTATAGTCCAGAGATACCTTCGGCTTTTGAAGAATCGTGAAAAGAAAAAGAGAAAAGGTTGAAGGTTGGCGCGATTCAGCTTTGGTGAGAAAGAGGAAGAAAAGAATGGTGGTGTGGCTGAATCAAGGATTCGGCTTCAAGGAAGTATAGAGAGAAACTCAACCGAAGAGCTATGGAGAAGTGATGAAATGAGACTTAAAGATTCGGCTAGGGTGCTAGATGGATTTGGCTTTTAGTAGGTGAAGGAAAAAGAGAGAACAAACTAAAAGAAGAAGAAGAGTGCACGAGTGGTCTCTTTTGGTTTATGGTCTCGATTGGCAAAAGAATAAGAAAGCTTTCGGGAAAAAGAAATCGCACAAAAGATGCCTAAACCTCACTATGCATATTCGGCTTCCTCCCCCAATTACATGGCCGAAAATGTCATCCTAGGAGTCCCTTGGCCGGCCAACTCTCCCCCTCTTCTCAAATCCTTTATTTTCCTCCTATTTTTACTCTTCACCTCTCATTCAAAAGTTTTTGAATGAGTCAACACTTATCTCCCTTGTTAGCCGAATCTTCAAGTGAATTTGACCAAGTCTCACACTCATCCCTTCAGAGTCCTTGTGCCGTCAAACACTGCTCTTCCTTGGCAAAAAATAAAAGCCCCAAAACGCTACCTGTGTTGCTCGAACCTAGGCCCCTTCTCACTCCCTAAGGCGTCACCCTCCTGTGCTCTAAATGGCGCCTCCCTTGCCACTTTACTAGCTGGTTTCTTGTGTCTTAGCCCACACACTAAACTCCTTAAGGCCTAGCTCCCTTAGCTCTCCTTTAAGACTTAAAAATCCAATATTTTTCTAAGGCATCTACCTACTCCCCAGGGTTCCCGAAGCCCCCAAAACACATACAAACCACACACAAACATGCTACTACATACATTAAAGTTAAAACGCATAACCCCCAAATCCCAGATATTACAGTTCTACCCCTAAAAAAATTTCGGCCTCGAAATTACCTGACTAGAATAGGTGAGGGTATTGCTGCCGCATTGCTTCCTCCGGCTCCCAAGAAGCTTCTTCCGATCCATGGTTACGCCATAACACTTTGACTAGAGGAACTGATTTCCTCCGTAACACCTTCACATCTTGTTCTAGAATCTGAATCGGCTCTTCCTCGTAGGACAAGTCTGACTTCAGCTCCACCTTCTCAACTGGCACTACATGAGATGGATCCGATCGGTAACGACGTAGCATCGAAATGTGGAACACACCGTGCATCTGCTTCAATTTCGAAGGCAACTCTAACTGATATGCCACTGGTCCAACCCGCTTCAGAACCCGATAAGGTCCTATAAACCTGGGACTTAACTTACCCTTGCGACCAAATCTCATCACCTTCTTCCACGGCGAAACTTTCAGAAAAACCTGATCTCCCACAGCAAAATCTATCTCTTTCCGCTTAAGATCTGCATACAACTTTTGTCTGTCAGATGCCTCCTTCAACCATGCCCGAATTACCTTAACCTTTTCTTCCGATTCTGCCACAATCTCTGGACCCAAAACATGACGTTCCCCCAATTCTGTCCAACATGTAGGAGTGCGACACTTCCGTCCATACAGTGCTTCATACGGTGCCATCCGAATACTTGCTTGATAGCTATTGTTGTACGCAAACTCTGCTAAAGGCAAGAATTCCTCCCAGCTTCCTCTGAAGTCTACGTAGCTAGCTCCAACGTATTTTCCCTTGAATTTAATTTTAAAATAACCCCAATCCACTCGATCTGCAGGGGTACCCTCTCTGAGAGTGAGCCACCACTGGTAGGCCTCATCCCGAAGCAATGAAATAGCACCTTTCAGCTTCTCCTCAACAGTGCAGTCCAAATCATCCATGATCCTCTCGACTGCCTCTAACCAATACTCATTACGTTCGAGCTACCCCAGATACTCCTCTAAAAACCTCGGCTCCATTTGCTCTAAGTCTCTCAGATACTGACTTTCGAGCCCCATTTCCCATGTTAGCTCCAGCTACTCGCTCTAACACCCGCAGCATAGCTTGCGATACTGCGTCATCTCCTCCTGTCTGCTCCTGAAATTCTGCCCCTACAGCCGGTGGCGGCACCTCATTTCTAGAACCCTGACCAGACCCGACTGGTTCCGACACAGTCATTCTGCCTCTGCCGCACCCACGAGTATTGCGACCACGTCCCCTAGAACTCATGTCTACCGTCGCGGTTTATCTATTTTTACGAAATTTTTATGCATTAGAATCTTTTCACTTCTTGTTTAAAGAGAAGTTTTATGCAATAGAGTTTTAATCAGTGGTTTTTCCGTAGAAGTACACATATACCTAGGGTTTATGTCTCTATAGTATAGTTTCCTAAGCCTATCATCTATAGTATCATACATTAGCACATAAAAATCAACTTATCATCTAAAGAACTTACCTGGCGGACTTGGGCCGAGAACTCGGGTGCCATGCTTCCATAGGACCATTTTAAAAAAAAATTTCAAAAACCCATTTTGGCTGAAATTTTGAAAAAGTTGTGGGCTTCAAAACCCAAGGCCGAGTGTTTAAAAATGGGCTCTGATACCAAGTTGAAACACCCTAAACCCGGCCCACAAGCCCCGACCGGATCTGACATGTTCCTTGAGTAAAACTTAGCTAAATCTCGTTTTATCATCTTGAGAAATATGGTGGTTTTTAAAATCAGATTTGTGTTTTGTCAAGTTAAAAACCGTGTTGTCATTCCAGTTTGTATATCTTTAAAAAAATGTTTCTTTCATATTTCACGAATTAAAAGATTTGCCGAATTTAAAAGCTCGTTAAGTTGGAAAACCGTGAATTGATTAGGTGACAAAACATTTAAAGTTGTTAAGGAAAATATTTAGTTATTCATTTGCCGATTTTTGAATGGAAATAAAACTTAAAACATAAAACTTAAACAATTAAATAGTGGCCTTATTACAAATTTAAAATACCAATTAAATCCCGAAAGAAAAGTATGCTAAAGTAAACAAAAATTCAACCGTTCAAAAAAACCGAAAGCAGCGAGCATGGCCACTCCATAGTCCTCACCGACCGGTCCATAATACTATGCATCACCTGCAAAAAGTTATCCTACGAAGGGTGAGTCAACAGACTCAATGTGTAACAGCTACACCAAAAACCCAACCGATCATAGCCTTAATCTTAAACATTTCGGCAAAGCCCATTCTTTAGTCACATTCGGCCATAAGCCCATAACATAACATATCGAATCATGACATATTGAATCACATTATGTATAAAATGAAATGCAATCCCAAGCCCACCTAGATATCCATCCTCTACACACCACCCGTACCTGCCAGTCACACCGTGGGGATTACTAAATCGACCCTCCATCCGCTACACACCCTCAAAGGAAGTCGCTGCAGGCAACTACACATCGCCCTTATAATGTGGCATAGCCACCAGATAATGTGACAGAGTCACCGGATTCATAATATGTGACATAAGTCACCGGATAACGTGGTAAAACCACCGGAACACTTCCCCTTTTATCATTATCACCCATGTGCCCATGCATCATACAAAATATACATATATCATGCAATATACCTTACCCCAAAGCCATAACAAAATTACACATATTTTCATATCCATGTTTATAAACATTATTAACTACGTGTTAAGGGGTAACGTACCTGAATGCACTATACCATTGAATGGTACCCTTAGCCATGCTATTCGTATTTTTATTAACGCATATTTAACGTAATACTATTAATCTATCGAGAATTAGCATAGGGTTACACACCTGATAACAGTGAGAATGACACTGTCGATACCGACACTCTCGCTATCAGGGATAACAGCAATCTGCTTATCCCTTTCCGATGCTAGCCCACAACCCGGTGGCCAATCACGCACGGTAAAAACTGAGCGTTTCTTGAATCTAGGGGTAGGAACTACCTCTTTCTCTCCTCCACTGGTATTCGCATCCATCGAATATCACTTAATCAGAAACCTGGTTAATCGATATACAAGATCTAAACGAACACAATCTATAACTTAAATACCCTTACCGAAATAGATCTGAAACCCGAGACTCCTCTTTTATCTCTGTCGAAACCCCCCTAAAATACCATAGTTAGAATCGGCCAACCCCTAATAAATAACCTGGCCTTTGGCTGAATATTACAACTCCCTTACCTTGCTTGCTTAAATCCCAAAACTATCGTGTGCCCTTGAAGTGGTCGAAATCCCTACATGGCTTAAGTTAGATTCGGCTTTAATGTATAAAATCTATAAGAGTGGCCCTTGGCCGAATGTTACATTCTGCTTACCTTGGATCTCAAATCCCGAAAGATTTCCCCCTAATCGTCGGCTACAAAGATCCCGAAACCCACCTTCATGGTTTCGGCCAAAGAGATAAAAAGGGATTAGCTTCCTAGATTTCGATAGGCTAAAATTAGAGAAAGAGATTTGAACCAGAAGAGATCCCTTACCGAAAAAGAGTGACCAAACGCAATGATCACTGGCTCTATGAAATCGACAAGAGGAGAAAGATGATCGGCTTTCAGCTTTTAGTGCTTGAGAACAATCGGCTATAGTCCAGAGATACCTTCGACTTTTGGAGAATCGTGAAAAGAAAAAGAGAAAAGGTTGAAGGTTGGTGCGATTCGGCTTTGGTGAGAAAGATGAAGAAAAGAATGGTGGTGTGGCTCAATCAAGGATTCGGCTTCAAGGAAGTATAGAGAGAAACTCAACCGAAGAGCTATGGAGAAGTGATGAAATGAGACTTAAAGATTCGGCTAGGGTGCTAGATGGATTTGGCTTTTAGTAGGTGAAGGAAAAAGAGAGAACAAACTAAAAGAAGAAGAAGAGTGCACGAGTGGTCTCTTTTAGTTTACGGTCTCGATTGGCAAAAGAATATGAAAGCTTTCGGGAAAAAGAAATCGCACAAAAGATGCCTAAACCTCACTATGCATATTCGGTTTCCTCCCCCCAATTACATGGCCGAAAATGTCATCCTAGGAGTCCCTTGGCCGACCAACTCTCCCCCTCTTCTCAAATCCCTTCTTTTCCTCCTATTTTTCTTCTTCACCTCTCATTCAAAAGTGTTTGAATGAGTCAACACTTATCTCCCTTGTTAGCCGAATCTTCAAGTGAATTTGACCAAGTCTCACACTCATCCTTTCAGAGTCCTTGTGCCGTCCAACACTACTCTTCCTTGGAGAAAAATAAAATCCCCAAAATGCTACCTGTGTTGCTCGAACCTAGGCCCCTTCTCACTCCCTGAGGCGTCACCCTCCTATGCTCTAAGTGGCGCCTCCCTTGACACTTTACTAGTTTGTTTCTTGTGTCTTAGCCCACACACTAAACTTCTTAAGGCCTAGCTCCCTTAGCTCTCCTTTAATACTTAAAAATCCAATATTTTTCTAAGGTATCTATTTACTCTCCAGGGTTCCTGAAGCCCCCAAAACACATACAAACCACACACAAACATGCTACTACATACATTCAAGTTAAAACGCATAACCCCCAAATCTCGGATATTACACCGTGTGCCATGGGTGTGCTGGGTCACACGGTCGTATCGCACGGCCGTGTTGTGTTTCGTTCGTTTCTCCCATGCCCGTTTCGTGGTCACCACGCCCATGTCAGGTCAAACAGTGTCGACCACGGCCGAATCGCATGGTCGTGGTGTTGAGTCGGAGCCCATTTGTCTTCCCTCAGTGTCGACCACGGCCATGTCGTACGATCGTGGCGGGGTAGTTGGGTCCGTGAGTTGAAGATACGATCCGTCCTGGCTGGTACCATCTCTGCCATATCAGTACGGAGATTCGGTGCATCCACACGGCCGTGTGTAAGGCCATGTGGTATGGAAATTGGCCTTGGTTAGTTTATAGTTAGTTGCTGCAAAGGAGAATTAAGAGTGAAAATAAAATGAAATAAAATAGAAAGAGTAATGGAGTTAGTGCTCGGGTTGCCTCCCGAGAAGCGCTCGTTTAAAGTCTTAAGCTAGACTTACCTCTCGTTTGCATCATCAGGGTGGTTTGAGGAGTTGAAAGTCCTTCCTCATGCTATCAGTTTCATTATCATGACAGAGTTCAAGTCGAGATGCGTTTGTATTGAAAGTGCCAAAAATAGGATTACTTACCTCTACTGTTCCGTATGGAAAAACACTGATTACCCTAAAAGGGATTTCTTTGTTTGTATTAGGGTCAGAAAGAGATATTCGAGGGTCTGTTTTATCTAACAATACCTGGTCTCCTATTTTAAAGTGATTTGTCGCTCCTACGAGCTCGTCTGGTGGTTCCCTTGGTTTCTCTTCGTGTATCCCTAGTGTTTCCTTGAAATGTGTCTTCCACTCGTCTAGTTCATCAACTTGATCCCTTCGATCCTCATGAGTTATTTCCTTATTGGCATTGGGTCTAGGATCGGGTTTAGTTGTGTTCTTTTGTGATGCTTCCTGGAAAGAAGGGTTAATCGAACGGTTATCAATAGAATTTACTTTCTCACCTTATTTACTCGATGTTCTAACCGAATCGAGAGCCTGAAGAGTGATTGTCTCGTCACCTACACAGAGTATGAGTTCACCTGCGTCGACATCAATTTTAGTCCTGGCAATTGCTAAAAAGGGCATTCCTAGAATTAATGGAATACTATTGTCCTCATCCATGTCTAAAACAACAAAGTCTACTGGGAATATGAATTTATCAATCTTTACTAGCACATCTTCGATTATACCCCTAGGAATTCTAACAGTTTTATTAGCTAATTGAATGCTCATCCTAGTTTGTTTGGGTTTCCCTAGACCAAGTTGTTTAAACAATTTATAAGGCATGACATTTATGCTTGCCCCTAAATCTGCTAACGCATTATCAATAGATAAACTACCAATTAAGCATGGAATTGTAAAACTCCCTGGATCTTTTAATTTTTGTGGCAATTTATTTTGGAGAATTGCTGAGCACTTTGCGTTGAGTTCCACATGTGATTCCTCGTCGAGCTTTCGCTTGTTCGTCAAAAGCTTTTTTAAGAATTTCCTTGAATCTGGCATCTGTGAAAGAGCTTCAAGTAATGGTAAGTTAATATGTAATTTCTTTAAAAGTTTAAGAAACTTACCGAGCTGTTCCTCTGTGTCGTCTTTCTTCATCGCCTCGGGGTATGGTATACGAGGTTGGTACTCTTTAATTACTGGTTTTGGCTTTTTACTTCCTTCCTCAACCCTACCCTCTTCTACCACATTTTCTTGTCTTAAATGAGGCTCATCTAACCCTACATTATCATTAGTTGATATGGCTTGAATATGCTCCCTTGGGTTAGTTTTAGTTTTGCTTGGCAATCTACCTTGTGGTCGTTCCGTCAAGATCTTGGTGATTTGCCCAATTTGATCTTTGAGCTCTTGTTCGATGCTTTTTGTTTTGCAAGTTTTGTTTCTACACTTTGGTAACATGTTTCTGTTGCTGCTATATATTTTGTCAACATATCCTCAAGGTTTGGTTTCTTATCCTGTGGGTACTGCTACTGTTGGAAATTTGGAGGGTGTTGTTGTCTTTGATTTCCCTGACCACCCCATGAAAAATTGGGGTGGTTCTACCAACTTGGATTGTAAGTATTGCTATAAGGGTTATTTTGATATCTAAAATTGTTACTTACATAGTTCATTTATTCGCCATCTATGCCATGTCCATAGGGTGGGTACTCAGGATTCGCCACACCTCCACTTGTTTCTTACTGCATAACGGGTTGTACCTACAAGGAATTACACAAACCATCAAATTTTTTAGTTAACACGTCTACCTGATTTGATAGCATGGTTATTGCGTCGAGGTTGAAAACACTGGCAGCTTTCGTGGGCTTTGTCCTCGTGACTTGCCACTGATAGTTATTCAGTGACATCTCCTCTATAAATTCGTAAGTTGCTTCAGGTGTTTTATTATTCAAAGTTCCACCGTCACTTTGAATCGATCAACTGCCAGATTGAGGATTCACATGCTTGTTGTAAAAGTTTGGACCTGTAGCCACAAGGGTAATCCATGGTGTGGGAACCTTCTCAAAAGATCCTTGTATCTCTCCTATGCATCGTAAAGTGTTTCTAAATCCATCTGCACAAAAGAAGAGATATCATTCCTTAACTTGGCCGTTTTGGCCGGCGAAAAATATTTTAATAAAAAATTTTCGGTCATTTGTTCCCATGTAGTAATTTATCCTCGGGGAAGAGAATGCAACCACTATTTAGCTTTATTTCTCAAAGAAAAGGGAAATAACCGAAGACGGATGGCATCATCAGTAACGCCATTAATTTTAAAAGTGTCGCAGAATTCTAGAAAATTTGCTAAGTGTGTGTTAGGATCCTCATCTTGCAAACCATCAAACTTAACGAACTGTTGTATCATCTGTATAGTGTTAGGTTTCAATTCGAAATTATTTGCAGCAATAGTAGGTCTAACAATACTAGATTCAGTACCAACTAAACTAGGCTTAGCATAAACATACATAGTTCGAGGAGCATGATTTTTGGCCATCTCTTTAGGTGGTAGATTGTT
Source organism: Gossypium sturtianum (assembly GCA_025698515.1). Lineage (NCBI taxonomy): Eukaryota > Viridiplantae > Streptophyta > Magnoliopsida > Malvales > Malvaceae > Gossypium > Gossypium sturtianum. The sequence continues at coordinate 98,184,492 of CM046952.1, forward strand.
CTGGTCCATCTCTTCGGTGGTATTGATGATGTTTTCTTGCTCTTCTTCTTTGTATTGTAGACTTCGCCTAATTTCTCTCCAGTTTCTGCGAGCTGTTGCTTCGATCTCACTATCGTAAATTAAAGGTCCTGTCGGGTTCCCTCTAGTCATAAACTAGAGGTACCTACAAGGAGAAAAAACTAAAATTTAGAAAGATAAAAATAGAAAACAAAATAAGAGTTAAAATGCAGAAAATAAAAATGGCTAAAGTAATAAAAATTGAGTGTTCTTAATATTTCAATTCCCCGGCAAAGGCGCTAAAAACTTGATCGTTGTTTTATGCGATGTCAAAGTCTTAAAATTTATAATGAGAATGATCAAGCCTAAAAAATAACTATGACAACGATTGAGGCAAGTGTACCTATCGAACAATAGTATAGCTTAGTGGCAAGACCGGATTGTCGAACCCAAAGGAATCGAAAGTACTAATAGTAACCTTCTTTTTATTATTTAGCCTTAAAAATGAAGTGACTCGGTTTAATCTAGAAAATTAACTAACTACTAAGCTAAAGACGATGAGAAAAAAAAGAATTAGGGTAATACTTGTAGGAGAAACCAATTGATTAAAACAATACCCAAGGAAGAATCCTCCTAGACTTCACTTGTTATCTAACTCTGAACCAGACGATTTATTCATTTGACTTGATCCGTAAGATTCCCTAAGTTATATTAATACCTCTGTCAAGGCTACTAACGTCTAATCCTAGGTTGATTAATTGAAATCTCTTTCTAATTAAAACCCCCAAGATTGCATTAACTCGATCTATGGACTCCCATATTAGGTTTCATCCTTATTCGGCAAAATCTCGTCACCCTATGTCTAGGCGTGCGATCAACTCCGCTTAATTATGCTAGATCTACTCTTAGGTAGGGACTTTTGATCCTTCACCAAAGCACATCAAACTTGAATTAATATCCGCGAAATATCAACATAAGAATTAAGAACACATAATTAAGAACAAGTCAAATATTTATCATATAGTTCAGCAAACGATAACAAGATTCATCTAAGTTTCATCCCCCTCAGGTATTTGAGGGTTTAGTTCATAATGATAACAAAATACATCCCAAAAGAAAAGATAAAACAAAACATAAGAAAAACTCTAAAACCCCCTGAAGGAATTGAAGAGAGATCCTCCGTCTTGAGTATAACTCCGGCTTCTTGAGATGAATCAACTGGCTATTGATAAACTGTACAAGTAACATATTTTAATCACCCATTTAGCATACTTTTGGATGATTTATCCCTTGATTTATGTAAAAAGGTGCTCTTAATCCTTTCTTTTCATGTTTTATACTCAGGAAAGCACCCGAGGATGAAAAGAACGAGAAACGGGCTCAAAACGGACCAAATTGGGCCAAAGTGAAAATCGACATGGCCTGGACTTGAGCCAACACGGCCGTGTCTCCTTGATAGACTAGAACACGGCCAGATCACGATTTAAATGGGCGTGTCACCTTATTAAAAGTCCGAACACGGCCTAAAGATGATTCACACGGGCGTGTGCCATGGCTGTGTCCCTGTCGTGGAGAAGAGCAATTTCACTCGGAAAAGGATACTTAGGGGCAAAGAAACCTATTTCAAAAGCCTATATAAACACCCTAAGTATAACCTAGAAGGGGGTGAGCTAGGCCAAGGAGCCAAGGTGAGAAGGTCAGATTTGTGGGAAACACTCGAAGATAGCTAGTTGATCCATCTCAAGAAGCCAGAATTCTACTCAAGACGGCGGATCTCTCCTTCAATTCCTTCAGGGGGTTTTAGGGATTTCTTATGTTTTGTTTTATCTTTTCTTCTGAGATGTTTTCTTTTATTATTATGAACTAAACCCTTTAGATACCTGAAGGGGATGAAACTTAGATGAATCTTGTTATCATTTGCTGAACTATGTGATAAATACTTGATTTGTTCTTAATTATGTGTTCTTAATTCTTGTGTTAATATTTCCGGGATATTGATTCAAGTTTGATGTGCTTAGGTGGAGGAGCAAAAGTCCCTGCTTAAGAGTAGATTTAGCGTAATTAAGCGGAGTTGATCGCGCGCCTAGAGATAGGGTGACGAGATTTTGCCGGATTAGGGTGAAACCTAATATGGGAGTCCATAGATCGAGTTAATGCAATTCTAGGGGTTTTAATTAGAAAAAGATTTCAACTAATCAACCTAGGGTTAGACGTTATTCGCTTCGAGAGGGGGTTTAATATACATTAGGGAATCTTACGGATCAAGTCAAGTGAATAAATCGTCTGGTTCAGAGTGAGATAACAAGTGAAGTCTAGGCGGATTCTTCCTAAGGGTATCGTCTTAATCAACTTAACAGTATTTCCCCAATTCATTCTTTTTGTCTTTGCGTCTTTAGCTTAGTAGTTAGTTAAATTTAGATTAAATAACAACTTCACTTATTTCAGGCTAGATAATAAAAATAAAGTTAGTATTAGTACTTTTGGTTCCTGTAGGTTCGACAATCTGGTCTTGCCTAAGCTATACTACTATTCGATAGGTGCACTTGCCTCAATCGTTGTTATAGTCAGTTCCAGGTTCGATCATTATAAATTTAAAACTCTAAAATCACAGCGATCAAGTTTTTGGCGCCGTTGCCGGGGAGCTAAAATATTTAGAAAACTCTATTTTTATTACTTTAGCCATTATTTTCCGCAATTTATCTTTATTTTTATTTTTGTTTTGTTTTTAACTTTGCTAAATTTTCTTTCTTTCTTTTCCTAGCAGGTACCTCTATTTTATGACTAGAAGGAACCCGAGAGGACCGCTAGTATACGACAGTGATATTGAAGCTACCGCTCGAAGAAACCGTAGAGAAATTAGGTGAGCCCTAAATTACAAAGAAAAAGAGCGAGAAGGCAAATCCAATCCCACTGAAGGGATGGACGAGAATAATCCACCACCACAAGATGTGGCAGAAAATAATGCTCCGCGTACTATGTATGATTATGCTAAACCTCATTTAACAGGAGCAGAATCAAATATTGTTAGGCCTGCTATAGCTGCTAATAATTTTGAATTAAAGCCTAACACTATACAAATGATTCAACAATTTGTTCAATTTGATGGTTTACGGGATCAAGACCCAAATACTCATATAGCTAATTTTTTAGAGTTACGTGATACCTTCAAAATAAATGGCGTTTCTGATGATGCCATCCGTCTTCGGTTATTTCCTTTTTCATTAAGGAATAAAGCCAAATAGTGGTTAAACTCGTTACCATGAGGGTCAATCACTACATGGGATCAAATGACCGAAATTTTTTTATTAAAATATTTCCCACCGGCCAAAATGGCCAAATTACGGAATGATATCTCTTCTTTTGTGCAGATGGATTTAGAGACATTATACGACGCATGGGAGAGATACAAGGATCTCTTGAGAAGGTGTCTGCACCATGGTTTACCCTTGTGGCTCCAAGTCCAAACTTTCTATAACGGTGTAAACCCCTCAACGAGGCAACTAATTGATTCAGCTGCCGGTGGAACCCTGAACAACAGAACTCCTGAAGTAGCCTATGAGTTTATTGAAGAGATGTCACCAATAACTATCGCTGGCGGGTTACAAGGACAAAACCAACAAAATCACCGGAGTTTTCAACCTCGACGCAGTAACCATGCTATCAACACAGGCAGAGATGATGAATAAAAATCTTGATAGTTTGTGTTCTTCGCAGGTACATCCAGTAATGCAGTGCAACGTAAGTGGAACTATGGCGAATCCTGAGTACCCACCCTACCAACTGGGCACAGAAAGCGAACATATGACCTATATAGGTAATAATTTAAGATCTAATAATAACTCTTATAGTAATACTTATAATCCAGGTTAGAGGAACCACCCAAATTTTTCATGGGGAGGTCAAGGAAATCAAGGAATTCAAAGACAACAACCTCCTCAAAATTGCCAAAATCAGCCCTATCCACAGGAAAAGAGGCCGAACCTTGAAGAGATGCTGACAAAATTCATGGCTGCCATAGATAACCGTCTCCAAGACACTGAAACCACCCCTAAGAATCAACAAGCATCGATCAAAGGGATCGAGAATCAAGTCGGGGAACTTACTAAGACAGTTGGACAACTTGCAAAGTTAATTTTCGAACGACCGCAAGGGCGTCTACCAAGCAACACTGAGATTAACTCAAAGGAGCAAATCCAAGCCATAACAGCTCAAGAAAGTGAAGGGTTAGACGAACCTAATTCAAGACAAGAGAATGTGGTCAAAGAAGGTAAGGTTGAGGTAAGTAACAATAAGCCAAAACCGGTAATCAAAAAGTACCAACCTCGCATTCCTTATCCCGAAGTGATGAAAAGGGACGATACAGAGGAACAGTTTGGTAAGTTTCTTAAACTTTTAAAGAAATTACATATTAACTTACGGCTACTTGAAGCCCTTTCGCAGATGCCAGATTCTAGAAAATTTTTATAAGAGCTTTTGACGAACAAGCGAAGGATAGACGAATCATCATACGTGGAACTAAACGCAATGTGCTCGACAATCTTGCAAAATAAACTACCACGGAAATTAAAAGATGCAGGGAGTTTTACGATTCCATGTTTAATTTGTAGTTTATCTATTGATAATACGTTAGCTGATTTAGGGGCAAGCATAAATGTCATGCCTTATAAATTGTTTAAACAACTAGGTCTAGGGAAACCTAAACAAACTAGGATGAGCATCCAACTAGCTGATAAAATTGTTAGAATTCCTAGGGGTATTATCGAAGATGTTCTTGTAAAAATTGATAAATTCGTTTTCCCAGTATATTTTGTTGTCTTAGACATGGATGAGGATAATTCGATTCCCTTAATTTTAGGAAGACCATTTTTAGCAACTGCCAGGACTAAAATTGATATTGATGCAGAAGAACTCATACTTTGTGTAGGTAATGAGACAGCCACTCTGAAAGCTCTTGATTCGGCTAGAACAACGAGTAACCAAGGTGAGAAAACAATATCTATTGATAACCATTCGGTTAACCCTTCTTTTCAGGAAGCACCACAAAAGAATACAACTGAACCCGATCCTAGACCCAGTGTTAACAAAGAAATAACTCGTGAGGAACGAAGGATTCAGATTGACGATCTAGACGAGTGGAAGACGCATTTCAAGGAAAAATTAGGAATACACGGTTATAACGAGCAGCCACTCCATGAAGCAAACAAGTTCAAAATCGGAGATCAGGTATTGATAGAAAAAACAGACCCTCGAATATCTCTTCCTGACCCTAACACAAACAAAGAAATATCGTTTAGGGTAATCAGTGTTTTTCCATACGGAACAGCCGAGGTAAGTAATCCTATCTTTGGCACTTTCAATATAAGCGCATCTCGACTTAAATTCTATCATGATAATGAAACCGATAGCATGAGGAAGGACTTTCAACTCCACAAACCACCATGAATACACAAATGAGAGGAGAGTCTAGCTTAAGACTATAAACGAGCGCTTCTCGGGAGGCAACCCGAGCACTAACCCTAATTACTTTCGTATTTGTTTTCATTTTATTTTCTTCTCTTCCCTTAGTCTTAAACACCTAGTTTTAAACTAACCAAAAGTGCAGATTTCCAGCCCACACGGCCTTGCACACGGCTGTGGCCGTGGCCGTGTGGAGGTACAAAATCTTTGTACTGACAATGGCAGAAGAGGTACAAGTCAGAAAGAATCAAATCTTCGAGTCACGGACTCCAACCACCACCCCACGGGCACTGAAAAAATGCCACAGTCGTGCGATGCAATCGTGGACGACACTGACTTATCACCAATGGGCGTGGCAACCTATAAAATGGGCGTGGAAGACATGAACGATGCCCAACACGGCCGTGCGATGCGGCTGTGGTCAACACTGGTGGTTTACACACGGGCGTGGCAAACAAAACATAGGCGTGGGAGAACCGATACGATGCATAACATGGCCGTGCGAGGCGGCCATGTGAATCAACATGCCCATGGTACACAGGCGTGGGAATGTACCTGACTTGAGAATTCTATTTAAACCACCCACCCCTCCCTCTTCTCACCCATTCAACCCATTTAGTTTTCCTTTTCTTTCTCAACCCTCTCCCTACTTTTCTTCTCCAATACATTCCCAAAAACCCTTGAGCTACACCAAATGCCGACGAAGCGGAAGGAATCAAGCATAGTCTCCCAGAGGGAGACCGATCTATATAAGTTCATGCCGGCCGCTTCAATCATTCGACGAGCCAAGGATATTTGAGGCCATTTAGTTTTTATTTCGTTTTTCACTTTTGCTTCAATTTCCTTATCTTTACTTCTCTTCTGCTTAATTTAACTTATTTTATTTCAGTTTCTTGGTTTTAGGTTCTTCAGTGCTTGGGAATCACACCACGACCACCACCATATCCACAACCTTTAGAAATCACACCCAACAATAAGGACTCTACGATCCATTTATCTTTTCTTTTAATTTTAGTTCACTTTTTATTTTTCTTCATTTTAGCTTGCTTTTCTTTAAGTATTTAATTAGTATAGTTTTAATTATTATTATTATATCCTGGCTAATCCTCCATGAGCTACCCAATTTCTTCATCTAGCACAGGATCGTCATCAAGAACAACCCCTCCAACTTATCTTTCACCTCCAACGCAAGGATTTCATCCATAATTCAGGGAGTTTCACCTCTCTCCATATCTTTTGAATTTATACTTAATTGTCTATATATATATCTTTGTACATTGAGGGCAATGTACATCTTAAGTGTGGGGGGGTGAACATCCTAAAAAGGTGCCTAATTTTTTTCATTATTCTCAAATTCCTGAAATTAGGTGCCAAACTTTTTGCATTGTTCTCAAATCCCTGAATTATGCCTTGTTCTAAAGTAAGTTTCTCATATTATGATTAGAATGAAATTCCCATGATTTATGATTTTTATTGATATGTTTTAGATTAAGTCATTGATAATTGTGCATTGATAATTAAATTCTAAGATACTAGAGAATCAAGCATGATAAGTCTATTTTTCGGTATTAAAGTTTTTTTTCTAGGTTGTCTACCTAAATTTGAATATTACTTTGAAGTTTGAAATTTACAAGGTTGATATCAAAATACCCATAATTTTTGTGAGATTTTGAGCCTTATAGAGCATACATTCTTTCTCATGCTCACTTTTTGATTATGAGTGTGTCAACATTGAGCTGTTATTCTAGAACTTGCCTCGATTATTGTAACATCCTAAAATAGGGCCTATGCATTTTCGGTTTAATTGTATGAAGTGACATGTTTTAAGTATTATGAATAAATTTTGAATATTTTTGGAAACCTGGAAATGAGTGAAAATAAGTTAGAAATGAACATTTTTGGAAACCTGAAAATGTATGGAAATGTTAAGTTAAAAAATGGAAGGTGAACATTTTTGGAAACTAGGAAATGTAAGGAAAATGGAAAGTGAACATTTTTAGAACCTTGGAAATGTAAGGAAATGTCTTGTAAGGAAATGTCATGGAAATGTAAGGAAATGTCTTGGAAATGTAAGGAAATGTCTTGTAAGGAAATGTCATGGAAATGTAAGGAAATGTCAAGTTTATAGAGCTGATCGAAAATTTTTGGAAACTTAGAAATGACCTAGAAATGACGAGTTTTAAGGTTTAAAAGGGGAAATTAAGGCAAGGTGGCCTTAAAAGAAAAAGTTTGTGAAATTTGACACACAAACAGGCTTGGAAAAGTGGTCTGAAGATGCCACTTAGGGCCTATGGAAATGGCGCCATATGCAAGACGAATGGGCCTAAGTTCGAGTCACTTGGGAAGCAAATAAAGGAGGTTTTATTTTTGCTTCCAGAAGACTGAGGTGGACGGCACATGCTTCTAGAAAGGAGGTGTTTTATTTTCATAAATATTCGATTAAAAAGGGTGATAAATAAAGGATTTTTAAATTGGAATATTATGAAGAGATAAATGTTGGATTTAAACTCTTTTATTTATGATAATTAAAGGATAAAGTTATCGATATAGGAGTGGTGGCCAAGTAAGGGACTCCTTAGATGATAATTTCGGCTATAAAAGGAAGGAAGGAGGGCTACTCATCAATTTGTGCTTCCTCCTTTCTCTGCCGCGAATTCTTAGTGCTCTCTTCTCTTCTTTTCTTTCTTTTATTTTTGCCAAGTCGAAATACCTTGTGTTCTAGCCGAATCCTCCATCTTTATTCTTCCTTCTCTTTTCTTTCTAATCCCTCCAAAAGCCGAAAGTTGTGAGATCATCATCTAGCCATAGTTGATCTCTCTCAAGGTTGAAGTGAAGGTGCAATCGATTTCTTCAAGTAAGGGTAAGATCTCATTCGGTTTCATCCTATTTTCTTAAGATTTGCTGAAATATAGGACTAACCCCATTAATATCTTGTTGCCGAAACTTTGAAGAGATCTTTCGGGATTTACTAAGTGTCGACTACAAGGAAGGAGAAGTTCTTTTCCGAAGGTACACCATAAGCCACGTGTTCCCTAGTTATTCGGTGAATTTCTGGATTTAAAATCCACAAGGTAAGTTTAAGTATACTAATCCTACTAGGATTTGGATTTATGGCGAATGGCTTTTTATTAAAGTAGTAGGTGATTAATCAAATGTAGGGATTAAGGATCCAAGCATTAGATCAAGCTTTTAGGATCTCAAGGAAATTTTAAGCGAATCGTGTGTGTACCCCACACTAACTTTTAATAAGATTGATGGTAATATCTAAAATATGCATGTTTATAAGAATGTGGCTAAGGTACCATAATATGGTACAAAGTACTGTGCACGTTTCCTACTTCTACTAGGATTATGAAATATGTTATTTATAACATGTGAAAATTTATAAGAATGAGAATTTAAGTATGATATGCATGATATGAATAATATGGGTCATTCGGGATATATGAAAAAGGGGAAGTGAATGTGATGACTACGGTCTCACTATCTGAATGTGGTGACTTCGGTCACATTATTTGAATGTGGTAACTTCGGTTACATTATTTGAATGTGGTGTCTCATGACACAATTATCTGGTGGCTATGCCACAAATTTTATATGGGCGATGAGCACGTCGACTGCAGCGACTGCCTTCGATGGTGTGTAGCGGATGGAGGGTCGACTTAGTAGTCCCCACGGTGTGACTGGCAGGTACGGGGGTGTGTAGCGGATGGACAACTAGGTTTGGGTTTGGGAATGCATCATAACCTGTATTCTATGTTTTGAATGTGTAATATGTGATATGCCCGATTCTATTATGATTTAGTGTCGTGTACACATTGAGTCTGTTTTTGACTCACCCCTGGTTGGGAACATTTTTCAGGTGATGAATGCAGTGATGGACCGGGACGGCAGAACTTGTGGTGGCCATGCTCAACATGAAGTTTATATTTTGAGGACTCTTGAATTTATTTTAGTACTTTGAATTATTTTGGGAATCATTTGATGTAATAAGGCCATAAGGCCATAGTTGAATTACTTTACACTTATTTTTGTTTATTATGATTATGAATTTTATCTATTAAAATTAAATTAAAATTTCTTTTAAACTAAACCCTAAATATTTTGTCACTTAAGATAAAAGGGATTTCAATATAAAACGAACCTGTTTTCAACACAAGCCCAACCCAAAACAATATTTTTCTTAAAAGCACACAAGTTTTCCTAAGAACAAAAGAATTTTGAACCGGTTTACTTGAGGAACATACCAAATCTGGTCAAAGCTCGTGGGCCGGGTTTGGGGTGTTTCAATTATACATGTTGAGACCACATTTTTTATTTGATATACAGAAATGATAAAGGCACCTAGGATTTAACCCACTTACTCCATAAAAAGCCTACCTTCATAATTAACCCCTAGTGAACCCCTTTGATCCTAACAACCCTTTTTATTAACTCACCCACTAATATTAACCCAAAACTCTTTGTATTTGTTATCACTATCCTTTTTTACTACCTTTTTTGTCGAGATTTGATTTTGAGTAGTTGCCTAACTATGTTCTATATTTCAGTTGTTAAAGTACTTTCTTATTATTGTAAATATTTGATTACTTGTTCTTAAAAAAACGAAGTATATTCATTATTAGTTTTATTAGTTATGTGATTAAGTGAGCTTATACATTTGAATTCCAAATATTGAAGAAAAAGCTCGTATTATTAGTTTCAAAGTTTCAATTCATGTAATTATTTATTTATCAGTTCATTTTTTCTAGTTAGGTAATTTGTCAATTCAATCTCTATTCTAACCCTCTAATTCAGCCTTTATCCACACCTTAACCCAAGCCCCGATACAACCCTTTCAAAGACCTTTTGATTTGTGCATCATCTCATTATTATGGTGGAGATTTGATTTTCATGCAAGCCTATGGGATTAACTTTTCGAGTTTGTGATTGCTTAATTTTGAACCTTAAACACTTCGAGTGATTTGAGTGAATCTTTTGTGAGGATGTCAACCCTTGTAGGTTTTGGATCAGAGGTAATCATTTAGATGAGGGGAAACACCTATGTTTTGTGCTACAAATGTATGACTTATATTGTTTGAATCTTTAGGACTCTTTGAGTTAAATTATCCATGTATAAATTATCCTTGAATTATGATGAAACATTATCAATGACTATCATGAATTGAGGAAATTTTGTTTTAATTGTAAGTTGAGAATTTTGCTTGAGGACAAGCAAAAGCTTAAGTGTGGGGGTATGTGATAAACCGTAAAAGTAACATATTTTAATCCCCCATATAGCATACTTTTGGATGATTTATCCCTTGATTTATGTAAAAAGGTGCTCTTAATCCTTTCTTTTCATGTTTTATATTCATGAAAGCACTCGAGGATGAAAAGAACGAGAAACGGGCTCAAAATGGACCAAATTGGGCCAAAGCGAAAATCGACACGGCCTGGACTTGAGCCAACACGGCCGTGTCTCCTTGATAGACTAGAACACGGCCTGATCATGATTTACAAAGGTGTGTCACCTCATTAAAAGTCTGAACACGGCCTGATCACGATTTACACGGGCGTGTCACCTCATTAAAAGTCCGAACACGGCTTAAAGACGATTCACACGGCGTGTGCCATGGCCGTGTCCCCTGCTGTGGAGAAGAGCAATTTCACTCGGAAAAGGATACTTAGGGGCAAAGAAACCTATTTCAAAAGCCTATATAAACACCCTAAGTATAACCTAGAAGGGGGTGAGCTAGGCCAAGGAGTCGAGCCGAGAAGGTCGATTTGCGGAAACACTCGAAGATAGCCGCTTGATCCATCTCAAGAAGCGGAATTCTACTCAAGACGCAGATTTCTCCTTCAATTCCTTCAGGGGGTTTTAGGGATTTCTTATGTTTTGGTTTATCTTTTCTTCCGAGATGTTTTCTTTTATTATTATGAACTAAACCCTTCGAGATACACTGGGGGATGAAACTTAGATGAATCTTGTTATCGTTTGCTTAACTATATGATAAATACTTGATTTGTTCTTAATTATGTGTTCTTAATTCTTGTGTTAATATTTCTGGGATATTGATTCAAGTTTGATGTGCTTAGGTGGAGGAGCAAAAGTCCCTGCTTAAGAGTAGATCTAGCATAATTAAGCGGAGTTGATCGCGCGCCTAGAGATAGGGTGATGAGATTTTGCCGGATTAGGGTGAAACCTAATATGGGAGTCCATAGATCGAGTTAATGCAATTCTAAGGGTTTTAATTAGAAAGAGATTTCAATTAATCAACCTAGGGTTAGACGTTATTCGCTTCGAGAGGGGGTTTAATATACATTAGGGAGTCTTACGGATCAAGTCAAGTGAATAAATCGTTTGGTTCAGAGTTAGATAACAAGTGAAGTCTAGGCAGATTCTTCCTAAGGGTATCGTCTTAATCAACTGAACAGTATTTCCCCAATTCATTCTTTTTGTCTTTGCGTCTTTAGCTTAGTAGTTAGTTAAATTTAGATTAAATAACAACTTCACTTATTTTAGGCTAGATAATAAAAAGAAAGTTAGTATTAGTACTTTTGGTTCCTGTGGGTTCGACAACCCGGTCTTGCCTAAGCTATACTACTGTTCGATAGGTGCACTTGCCTCAATCGTTGTTATAGTTAGTTCTAGGTTCGATCATTATAAATTTAAAACTCTGAAATCACAGCGATCAGCTATCCTTCGAGTAATTTCCACAAATCTGATCTTTCTGGCTCGGCTTCTTGGCCTAGCTCATCCCCCTTGAAAGTTGGCCTCTAGGGTGTTTATATAGGCTTTTGGAATGTGTTTCTTTACCCCTAAGTATCCAAATCTGAGTGAAATTCCTCTTCTCCACGGCAGGGACACGCCCTTGGCACACGCCCGTGTGAATCGTGGCCAGGCTGTGTTAAGGTCTGATTAGGGAGGCACGGCCGTGTTGCATGGGCCCAGGCCGTGTTGATTTTCTGATTTGGCCTATTTGGTCCGTTTTAAGCCCGTTTCTCGTTCTTTTCATCCTCCGGTGCTTTCCTGAGTATAAAACATGAAAAAAAAGGATTAAGAGCACCAAATTACACAATTTCAAGGCTTAAATCACCCAAAAGCATGCTAAATGTGGGTCTAAAATATGTTACTATTTCGGTTTATCACAGATACATGGTGGCCTGCACATAGTACCACCCTTGTAGCCGAAGCTATCTAGTGCACATAGTAGCCTGCACTTAGTACTACACATGTGACCAAAACCATCATTTTCACATAGTAGCCTGCACTTAGTACCACACATGTGATCGAAGCTATTGGGTACTCATAGTAGCCTGCACTTAGTACTACACATGCGACCTATCCGTCTGGTACACGTAGTAGCCTGCACTTAGTACTACACATGTGACCTAAAACCATCTCGTAGCTCTCTTGTACACATAGTGGCCTACACTTAGTACCACACATGTGACCTAGCTACCTCATTCGTATCTTTTCTATATCCGAAGGTTCAACCGGGAATTCTCACTTTTCAACATTTTACCAATTCATCCATAATCAATCACAATTCATAATTTACATCAACTAATTAATCCATATTCAACCATATTTCATATAATATAGCAAAATATTAAAACATAAATAAAAACGATGTATTATTTACATACAAACTTACCTCGAAAGCAAAATCGGTGAAAAGGACTTATTCGTTAATTACTTGTTTTTCCCCGATCTAGATCTGAACCTTGTTTTTCTTGATCTAAAACATCACATTTAACTTATTTAATAATTATACTAATCAACTCAGCCCAAAAATAATATTTGGCAAAATTACATTTTTGCCCCTAAACTTTTTTATATTTATATTTTTGCCTCTAGGCTCGTAAAATGATTTTTATTCAATTTCCTTGTATTTTAACCCTAGACGAACCATTTTCATAACTATAGTAGTCCACAATTTCCATTTATTCACACACTTACAGACATTTTACAACTTTTTTACAAACTAGTCCTTTTTTACAATTTCATCGAAAAGCACTTAGTAAAAGTCGTTTATTACACACCGAGCATTCATATTCTACCATTAAACATCAAAATACACACATATTCATCATGGGTAAAAACCCTAGACTTTGACCATATCTCAAATTAGTGGTAGAAATAGATAGATCTTGTTACAAGGATTTCAAAAACGTAAAAATCATTAAAAACGGGGCTAGAACGGACTTACAATCGAGCTTGGAAGATTGAAAAACCCTATCCATGGTTTCTCCATGCAAGTTTCGGCCAAGGGGTTGAAGATGGTCAAAAATTGGCTTTTAATTTTGTTTTTAATTCATTTTAATAACTAAATGACCAAAATGCCCTTAATGAAAAACTTTGGAAACATGCCTAACCATGTCCATTTTTGTCCACCAACTTAAAAAATGGTCTAATTACCATCTAAGGACCTCCAATTTAAAATTTCATAACAATTGGACACCTCTAGCATGTAGAACTCAACTTTTGCACTTTTTACAATTTAGTCCTTTTGACTAAATTGAGTGCCCAAACATCGAAATTTTTGAACAAAATTTTCACGAAATCTTTCCGTGAAATCGTAGACCATAAGAATATAATAAAAATAAGATTTTTCTCATCAAATTTGTGGCCCCAAAACCACTGTTCCGACTAGGCCCAAAATCAAGTTGTTACATACATCGTGGATCTTTTCTAACTCAGATGGCAAGGCTAATCGGTATGCTACCAGTCCAATTCTCCCAGTCACTTCATATGGCCCAATAAAACGTGGACTTAATTTGCCTACCGAATCTGAGGACTTTCTTCCACGGGGATACTTTCAAGAACACTTTATCACCGACTTGAAACTTAATTTCTTTTCGTTTCAAATTCGTGTAGGATTCCTGTCTATCCGAAGCGGCCTTCAAACAGTCACGAATTACCTTTACTTTCTCTTCGGTCTCTTTAACTAAGTCAACCCCGTGAATCTGGTTTTCTCTGAGTTCGGTCCTGTACAAAGGCGTTCGGCATTTACGCCCATACAAAGCCTCATAAGGCACTATTTTCAAACTCGACTGATAGCTATTGTTGTAGGCAAACTCTACCAACGGTAGGTACCTTTCCAAACTGCCTTGAAACTTAAGAACACAACACCGCAATATCTTCAAGAATCTGAATCACTCTTTCCGACTGGCCGTCAGTTTGCAGGTGGAAAGCAGTACTAAAATTCAGTTTCATCCCTAACGCTTCTTGTAACTTTTTTCCAAAACCGAGATGTGAACCTCGGATCTCTATCCGAAATGATCGATAAAGGTACCCCGTGAAGTCTCACAATTTCAGAAACATACAAATCAGCCAATTTCTCAAGTAGGTAATCGGCACGCACCGGTATAAAATGAGACGATTTTGTAAGCCTATCAACCACAACCCGCAGCGCATCTTTCTTCTTTGGTGTCTACGGTAATCCAAACACAAAATCCATGGTAATAAGGTCCCATTTCCACTCGGGAACCATCACGGGTTGAAGTAAACCTGAAGGTACTTGGTGTTCTTCTTTCACTTGATGAAAAATTAAACACTTAGAGACAAACTCTGAGATGTCGCTTTTCATTCCCGGCCACCAATACATTTTCTTCAAGTCATTATACATTTTCACACTACCCGGATGAATAGACATACGACTGCTATGTGCCTCATGCAGAATTTTCCAAATAAGCTCATCATTTTTTGGTACACAGATTCTGTCTCGAAACATTAAACAGCCATCTGAACCAATCTGAAAGTCTGATTCTATACCCGTCTCGCACTGAGTCATCTTAGCTTGCAATTCTTTATCACCTTTCTAAGCTTCACAGATCTCTTGCAAAAAAAATGGTCTAGCTCTTAACTCTGCTATGACCGAACCGTCATCAGTTACAGTCAACTGGGTATTCATAGTCCTCAAGGCAAACAATGACTTCCTACTCAAAGCATCAGCGACCACATTCGCCTTTCCAGGGTGTTAGTCAATTATCAACTCATAGTCTTTTATCAAATCTAACCATCTCCACTGCCGTAGGTTTAACTCCTTTTGAGTCATCAAATACTTTAGACTTTTATGGTTAGTGAACACTCGGCATCTCTCGCCATACAAATGGTGTCTCCAAATCTTCAGTGCAAACACTATGGCGGTTAACTCTAAGTCGTGAGTCAGATAGTTTTTCTCATGCGGCTTTAGTTGTCTCGAGGCATATGCTATTAGCTTGCCTTCTTGCATAAGTACACACCCCAATCCAATTAAGGATGCATCGCTATACACCACAAATTCTTTTCCTGATTCCGGTTGCACTAAAACTGGAGCTTCAGTCAACAATGATTTTAGTTTCTCAAAACTCTGTTGGCACTTCTCTGTCCATTCGAACTTGACATCTTTCTGTAGCAACCTCGTCATCGGAGTAGCAATTAAGGAGAATCCTTTAACAAACCGTCTGTAGTATCCCGCTAAGCCCAAAAAGCTTCTGATCTCTGACACATTCCTCAGTGGTTTTTAATCAACGATAGCCGATATCTTACTCGAGTCAACTCTAATTCCATCACCCAACACGATGTGTCCTAAGAATTCGACCTCTCAGAGCCAAAACTCACATTTGCTAAACTTAGGATACAACTGCTTATCTCTTAAAGTTTGTAAGACAGTTCTAAAATGCTTCACGTGCTCACTCTCATCACGAGAATAAATTAATATATCATCGATAAAAATAACAAAAAACTTATCCAAATACGGTGGGAAAAATGATTCATTAAATCCATAAACATGGCAGGAGCATTTGTTAAGCCAAAGCGCATGACCAAGAACTCATAGTGGCCATACCTGCCCAAAATGCGCCAAAGACATCCTCGCTCCTTAACTCTCAATCGATAGTAACTGCACTCGTGTCTATCTTATAAAATACTGTGGCTCCCTTCAATTGGTCAAAAAAATCGTCGATCCTTGGCAAAGGATACTTGTTCTTAACTGTAACCTTGTTGAGCTGTCGGTAGTCTATTCATAATCTCATCGACCCATCTTTCTTTTTCACAAAAAGTACCGGAGCACCCCACGAAGAATAACTCGGTCTCGCAAAACCCTTATCCGTTAACTCTTGCAACTATATTTTCAACTCCTTTAATTTCATCGGAGCCATCCTATATGGGGAAATCGAAATAGGTTCCGTACCCAGGACCAACTCAATACCGAACTCAACTTCCCTAATTAGAGGCAATCCGAGCAACTCCTCCGAAAATACATCCGGATACTCACATACCACTGGCACTGACTCAATCTTTATTTTCGATTCTTGAGTATTCAACACAAATGCGAGATAAGACTCATACCCTTTTCTTATACATTTCTCAGCCGCCAAAGAAGAAATCACTATAGGTAAGCTAACTAATTCACCTAATTCAACCCGAAGGATATCCCCATTTTCAAATTTCAGTCCCACAATTTACTATCACATCATGAGCTGCTAACCAGTCCATACCAAGAATCACATCAAATTCATCAAACGGTAGCAGCATAAGATTAGCCGGAAAACAATGACTTCTAATTGTCAAAAGACAATTTCTACACACTTGGTCAACTAGCACATGCTTGCCTAATGAGTTTGACACTTTTATGAAAATTTCTATGGACTCAACAGGCATATTCATACTAGATACCAATTTCATACCTTTTTTCTACTCATGAGATTCGAACCCAGGCTCCCCTGTAGCATAATCTACGCCGCTAGCCACTAGGCCACAAGCTCCTCTTGTGTCTCAAAGTATGCGCAACTAAATATAAACCTATGGGTCAAAGTCTAAGTTCACTTAAAAAATAAATCAAAATGAAATGCAAGTGCCAAGACTTGAACCCAAGCACTCACTTATCCCCTTAATGACTCCTTGCCACTAGACCACTCCCTTCTTTGTGTCATTTTTCTCTACATTTTATTCTTAAAGACTACTACTAACTCCCAGGGTTTTATTCACCTAAAACCAAAATTTCCCTAAAGCTAAAGTTTGAACCCGAGACTTCATAGAAGCCCTCTAACCTTCCAAAATCACTCACCTAATAGATCCAACTTGCATTAAAGCCGTTCTCTTGTTCTTAAAAAAAATTTTAAACGCTCCCGTGCCCAAGGCCCAATGGGCCCAATTCTACTAGGCCCAAATTCGGGGCGTTACAATAGCCATTTGACACCTTTAGCTTGTAGAACAAAACTTTTGCACTTTATGCGATTTAGTCCTTTTTCAAAATTAAGCATGCAATCACTAAAATTAAATCACCAAAATTTTCATGCAATCATATAATCATACTATAACACATAAACTAATATTAGAAAAATTTTCTCCAACCTCGGATTAGTGGTCCCAAAGCCACTGTTCTGACTAGCCCCTAAATCTGGCTGGTACAGGTTCTTCACTATAAGTCATGTCAGGCTGAATTTCAACTTCTGTCAGAGAAATAACATGTGAAGGATTTGACCGATACTATCGTAACATAGATACATGAAAAACATTATGAATTCTGTCAACCTCTGGCGGTAATGCTAATATGTATGCAACATGTCAGACTCTTTCTATGATCTCATATGGTCCAATAAATGGTGGACTTAGTTTTCCTTTACGGCCAAACCGAAGAACTTTCTTCCAAGGTGATACTTTCAAAAATACCTTATCACCAACCTGAAATTCTATCTCTTTTCATTTAATATCAGCATAAGACTTTTGACGATCAGAGGCTGCTTTCAAACTATCCCGAATCACTTTTACCTTTTCTTTAGTTTCACGGATCAAATCAACTCTGTGTATCTTTTTCTCATTGAGCTCTATCCAGTACAACGAATTTCTACATTTACGACCATATAGAGCCTCATACGGTGCCATTTTAATACTTGAATGACAGTTATTATTGTATGCAAATTCAACTAAAGGCAAATATTTTTCCCAATTACCTTCGAATTCCAACACACAACACCGAAGCATATCTTCTAAAACTTGTATCACACGTTCAAATTGTCCATCAGTCTGAGGATGGAAAGCGGTGCTAAAATTCAATTGAGTACCCATAGCTTCTTGCAACTTATTCCAAAATCGGGATGTAAATCGGGGATCTCTATCAGAAATAATAGAGACTGGTACCCCATGTAGTCTAACAATCTCAGAAACATATAACTCAGCCAATCTATCTAGAGAGAAATCCATACGTACCAGAAAAAAGTGTGCAAACTTTGTTAATCTGTCGACGATTACCCAAATGGCATCTCTTTTTTTCGGAGATAAGGGTAACCCTGATATAAAATCCATAGTAACTATTTCCCATTTCCATTCCGGTATCATAACTGGCTATAATAATCCCAAAGGTACCTGATGTTTAGCTTTTACTTGTTGGCATATCAAACATTTTGATACAAATTCAGAAATGTCACGTTACATTCCCAGCCACCGATACATCTTTTCCAAATCATGGTATGTACCAACCTATTTTTAGTCAAATCGAAACAGTGGTTTTGGGACCACAAACCTTAGGTCAAAATAATTATTTCATTGTTAAATTGAGGTCTACAATATGATAGTGTGATTTTTTGAAAATTTTGTTGAGAAATTTTATCGTTAAAATGCTCAATTTTATAAAAAGGACTAAATCGCGTAAAGTGTAAAATTTGTGTTCTATTAGCTAAAGGTGTCTAATAGCTATGGAGCCTTAAATTAGAGGTCCTTATGTGATAATTAGCCCATTTATGAGATAGTGGATGATAGTGGTTTGGTATTTGGTGTAATTAATAAGTAGTTTAATGGTTTAATATGTAATTAGGTTATTAGTGGTAAAAAAATAAACAAAACAAATTTATCATCATCTTCAGTTATCATCTTCCACTAATTTTCATAAGGGAGAGAAGCCATTTTTGTACTTGATATTCGACCAAGCTTCCATTACTCATATTGATCAAGAAAAGAGAAGTTCGGATTTAGATCGGGGGAAAAACAAAGTTCTGGATTAGTTGATCTATTTCATCATTTTTGCAATCAAGGTAAGTTCGTATGTTAATAAGCATTAATATAATTGTGTTATAAATGCTTCATTATTGAATTATTTGTCAATACGACTTTGCGGGAATGTTTGATGATGATTCAGCAAATGAGAAATCCCGGTTGAACCTTAGGAATAGATTAGGATACGAATGACATGTGATTAACGGTTATATGATTTTGGTTCTGGTCCGTACGTCCTACCGGTGGCCGAGTTATCTGGCATGTGTTGCGAATTCTCGTCAGCTTGTGTGAGCAACACCGTGTAGCTACATCATGACTGTCAGCTTGCGTGAGCAGACCCGTTGATAGCTCAAGAGTGAGCATTATATGTGATATGAGATTGATATAGCTTCGACTATGTATTGGCACTTAGGGTGCGAGATTCCCGAGTATCCGATAGTATTCCAAATGGTTCAACAGGTATGACAAAGATATGGATGAGTATGAGATTAGTACGAGATAGTACAGGTATGTACATGAACCGTATAAACTTTGAATCGAAAAATTTTGTGAATTTCAAATCTAACCTTGTACATGATCTTGTGATAGGTTTGTGGATTAATATGAGTTGTATATTGTTACATTAAATTATGTGAATTATATATTTATGGCAAGTTGAGTTTATTACTATACGAACTTACTAAGCTTTATAGCTTACTCTGTTTACTTTTCCATGTTTTATAGTGTTTATCGAAGCTAGCTCGAATTGGGAGTCGTCGGAGATTGCATCACACTATCAGGCTATCACTTTGGTACTTTTGAACTTATGTTTTTAGTTATATGGCATGTAGAGGAATTATGGTCATTTTAGTATATGTTAGTAATGGATTTAGCCATTTGAGTTGGTTTGTAAATGATGAGTGGTTTGATATGTATTTGGCCATGTGATTTGGCTTATTTTGGTTGATTTGGTTGTGCATATATATATGTGCAAATGGATTTGTTTTGCATTTGGTAATTGCTATGTAAATGCTTGTGGTGAATGGTTGTTTGTTAATTGATGAATTGAGTATCATATAGTTGATAATTGAGAAATTGGTAAGCTTGTGATTTAGGTAAAGTGATGCATAAATGAAAGTGACCATTTAAGTAATTTGAGAATGTGAAATTGGCATGAATGGAATAGCATATATTGTGGTACATGTGTGCCTTGTTGCTGTTGGTATTGAAATGGTATGAATTATAATTGGTTGAATGCCTATTTATGCCATGTTATGTGCCAATTGGTTTAGTGTAGGTGTATGAAATTTTGGGTGAGAAAGATGGCTTGGACAATAGCCTATTTTTGTCCACACGGGTAGAGACACAGGCGTGTGTCTAAGCTGTGTGTGACATACGGTCAAGTGACACGGCCGTGTGTGTAACACCCCTCACCCGTATTCATAGTCAGAATAGGGTTACGAGGTATTACTGATCTATCAACATCATTTAACATCATAATTCATACATTTATGCATTCATACTCAAATGCCATTCAATCATATTCATATTGTCCCTTATGAGAGCCTATGAGGCCTTAAACATGCTTTAGAAGTGGTTCGGGACTAAACCGACAACATACGAAAATTTCAGAAAACTTAGAAATTTTTCAATCATATAAGGGTCACACGCCCATGTGAACAGGTCGTGTACCTCACACGGCTAGTAGACACGCCCGTGTCTTAGGCAGTGTGAAAACAGGGCATACATACTGACATGCAACACACGACCGAGGATACACCCGTGTGCCAGGCCATGTTAAATCTAGAGAGTATACTGACTTGGGTCACACGGCCAACCACACGCCCATGTGCTAGGCCGTGTGCCATTTAGGAGGGTATACTGACTTATACCACACGGCTAGTCACATGCCCGTGTGTGAGACCGTGTGTAGCATACTGACTTCACTTCAATATCAATACTAGGGGACACACGGCCGTGTAGCATGACCGTGTGTCGCACACGGCTGAGGCACACACCTGTGTCTCTGCCCGTGTGGACAAAAATAGGCCATTTGTAAAGCCAATTTGCCACCCTTTTTGCACATTCCTACACAAGCTAAAATGGCATCATTTTAAGACACAAATATGCAACCAAAAGTTCATCAACCAATACATAATCATACCATATTCATTTCAACTAAATTCAATACTCAATTCCATACCATTTACCTATTCAAATACCAATCAATTCATCTTGCATTACAAAGCATAATTCACATATATAATTCATCTAACTAAACCAATTCAAATATACATAATCACTTCAACTCCATTCATTAAAGATAGGTCTAATACCAAACATTATAAGTAAAACTATTTGCACATTCATAAGCATCATAAAGTTCATCATCCTATGCCAACTTAAATGGCCAAAATACACATCCATCAAATAAACCATTTTGACACAAGCCTATACATGCCATTTACCATATATACATAGCTTCAAAAGTACCAAAATAGATGATTAATAGTGCGATGAGGTCTCTGATGATTTCCGGATCATAGCTAGCTTCGTAGAACTATAAAACATAGAAACAATTAAACAAAGTAAGCTATAAGCTTAGTAAGTTCGTATGTGAACATGAAATAATCTCAAAATTAATTAACAATTCAAAATAGATAATATCATAAACATTTAAGCCATCAATTCATGGGTTATCATAAAGTTAAACCATAACATCATTCATCAATTCTCAACTCATTAGTTTGATACTTGAATGGTTTTTCGTACAGACCTGTACCGAGACATTTCTATTTCTCATCAATACTTTTATCGAACCACTTCGATTTACAAATGCTTTCGATACAAATTCATTGATTTTTCGATGTCTTTCACATACATTGCCAAGGCCCTGCCTTGGTCTTTCGTTCACATGCCATAACCCGGTTATGGTCTTATTGTTCGATTGCCATAGCCCGGCTATGGTCTTATTAGGCAACTTGCCTTACTCATTTCAAACGTTTCATTTAATATCTCAACATGTGCACAATAGAATAAATACTATCTCAATTTAATCCATCAACTAAATAGATACACATTCAAGTTCAATTATACGAACTTACCTCGTATTCGAAATTGACGTATTGGGTCGACTATTCGATAACCTTGATTTTCCCCCGATCTAATTCATATTTTCTTGATCTATATGTATTCAAAATTAATTCATTGATTCATTTAATTCAGTCCACAAGCACATATTTAATCATTTTTACACTTTAACCCCTAAAGTTCCATATTTTTACAATTTAGTCCTTATCATATAAAAACACAAATTACACAATTTCTTTCTAAATTCATGGAGGCCAAATTTCTATAGGGTCCTTAGTAGCCCTAAACTTTCATTTATTTCACATTTCAACCACACAATTTGTACATTTCACAAATTAGTCCCTTTTTGACATTTTTGTCAAAAATCACTTTACAAAACTGTTAAATCTATCAATAATTAATCATTTTCCATTATCAAACATTTAAAAGCTCAAGCACTCATTAAGGCATGGGCTAGCTAGAATACAAAGCAACGATTACAAAAACATAGAAATCATAAAAAACTGAGCTAAAACTATACCTTAATCAAACCAAGAATGTACCGAACCCTAGATGGACATGGAAGCTTTCTTTTTCTCTTCAAAATTTGGCTAAAAGATTATGATAAAACATAATTTTAGTTTTGGTTTTATTTATTATATCATTTATTAACTAATTACATTATTAACCTTATTAATAAAAATATAAAATCTCATAATGGATGTCCATTAATGTCCATCAACATTTTAAATGGTCTAATTACCATTTAAGGCCATCATATTTAAAAGCCAAAGCCAATTGACACCTTTAACAAGTAGAATGCAACTTTTGCATTTTACGTGATTTAGTCCTTTTTCTCAAATTGACTAATTAAACGATAAAATTAGCTCACGAAATTTTCACACATACATGCTATCATGCTATAAACACATAAAGTAATATTAAAATAATTTCCTGACCTCAGATTTATGGTCTCGAAACCACTGTTCTGATTTGACTCAAAAAGGGCTGTTACAACTCTCCCCCTTTAGGGATTTTTGTCCCCGAAAATCTTACCAGTGAATAGGTTCAGGTATTGTTTTCTCATAGCATCATCGGGTTCCCACGTAGCCTTTTCAACCTCGTGTCGATGCCATAATACTTTCACTAATGCAATTTCCTTATTTCTCAGCTCTTTGATCTCACGTGGTAAAATTCGGATCAGTTCTTCAGCATATGACATATCAGACTAAATTTCAACTTCTATCAGGGAAATAACATGTGAATGGTCGGATCGGTATCATCGAAGCATCGACAAATGAAACAAATTATGTATTTTCTGTAACTCAGACGGTAAAGATAGTCGATAAGCAACTGGCCCGACTCGCTCGATAATCTCATACGGTCCAATGAATCGCGAACTCAATTTCCCTTTTCGACTAAACCGTAATATCTTTTTCCACGATGACACTTTCAGAAACACTTTATTCCTGATCTGAAACTCAATATATTTCCGTTTCAAGTCTACGTACGATTCTTCCGATCCGAAGCTGCTTTTAGACTATCGCAAATTACTTTCACTTTTTCTTCAGTCTCTCTGATCGTATCAACCCCATGAATCTTATTTTCTCTGAGCTCACTCTAATACAATAGTGTTCGACATTTACGACCGTATAGAGCTTCGTATGGTGCCATCTTTATACTCGATTGAAAGTTATTATTGTAAGCAAATTCAATCAGCGGTAGATATTTCTCCCAGCTACCCATAAACTCAAGAATGCAACAACGTAAAATATCCTCAAGTATCTGAATAACTCGTTCGGATTGACCATCCGCTTGCGGGTGAAACGCAGTGCTAAAATGCAGCTTCGTACCCAAAGCTTCTTGTAATTTCTTTTAAAATCTCGATGTAAACCTCGAATCTCTATTCGAAACAATAGATAGTGGCACTCTGTGCAATCAAACAATCTCTGAAATATACAACTCAGCCAATTTATCAAGTGAATAATAGGTACGTACAGGAATAAAATGAGTCGATTTCGTCAATCTGTCAACAACAACCCAAATCACATCTTTCTTTTTCGGAGATAAGGGCAAACCCTATATGAAATCCATTGTCACTCTATCCCACTTCCACTCAGGAATCATTATAGGCTATAATAAACCTGACGGCACTTGATGCTCAGCTTTGACTTGCTGGCAAATCAAACATTTCGAAACAAATTTTGAAATATCCCGTTTCATGCCGTGCCACCAATAAAGCTGTTTCAAATCGTTATAAATATTCGTTCTTCCTGGATGTAGTGATAAACAACTTCTGTGTGCTTCGTTTAGAATCTTTTGAATGAGTTCAGAATTTCTTGGTACACATATTTTATCACGAAACATCAAACAGTCATCAGATCCTATTCGAAGCTCTGAATCAAAAGTCAACTCACACTGGGCTCGTTTTGCTTGCAATTCATTATCAAATTTTTGAGCCTCACAAATCTACCGTAGAAATAAAGGTCTCGCTTTCAACTCAGCTACTATCGAACCATCGTCAGATAACGCTAATTGTGTGTTCAAAGCACGTAAATCAAATAAGGACTTTCGGCTCAACGCATCAGCAACTACATTTTCTTTCCCTGGATGATAGTCAATTACCAATTCCTTGTCTTTTAGCAATTCTAACCATCTTCGTTGTCGCAAATTCAATTCTTTCTGAGTCACCAGATATTTCACGCTTTTGTGGTCGGTATAAATATGGCATTTCTCACCAAACAAGTAATGGCGCCAAATTTTTAATGCGAACACTATCGCGGCTAATTCAAGATCGTGCGTCAGATAATTCTTTTCATGTGGCTTCAATTGTCTCGAGGCATAAGCTACAACTTTGCCTTCCTGCATCAAAACACAACCCATGCCATTTAACGATGCATCACTATAAACTACAAATTCTTTACCCGACTCAGGCTGAACTAATACTGGTGCCTCTGTCAATAATGCTTTCAACTGTTTGAAGCTCTACTGACACTTTTCTGACAACTCAAATCTAACATCTTTTTGAAGCAATCGCGTCATCAGAGTCGCAATCATCGAAAAGCCTTTCACAAATCGTCTATAATAGCCAGCTAGTCCTAGAAAACTATGGACTTCGGTTACATTTCTCAGAGGCTTCTAATCTATAATAGCAGAAACTTTGTTCGGGTCTATTCGGATACCCGTGGCTGAAACTATATGTCCTAGAAAACCAACCTCTCGTAGCCAAAACTCACATTTGTTGAACTTTGCAAACAACTGTTTATCTCTCAAAGTTTGTAACACGATTCTCAAATGCTCGGCATGCTCAGATTCATTATGAGAGTAAATCAAAATGTCATCAATAAACACAACTACGAATCGGTCTAAGTATGGCCTGAAAATCCAGTTCATCAAGTCCATAAAAATAGCAGGTGCATTTGTTAGTCTGAAAGGAATAACAAGAAATTCGTAGTGTTTGTAGCTTGTTCTAAATGCAGTCTTTGGCACCTCCGAGTCTTTCACTCGCAACTGGTAATAACCCGATCTCAAATTGATTTTTGAAAACACTATTGTTTCTTTTAACTGATCAAACAAATCATCAATCCACGGTAGAGTGTATTTGTTATTTATAGTCACTTTATTCAGCTGTCTGTAGTCAATACACATTCTCATCGTGCCATCATTCTTTTTCAAAAACAACACCGATGCACCCCATGGAGAGAAACTCGATCTAGCAAAACCCTTATCTGTTAACTCTTGCAACTGAGCTTTCAATTCTTTTAACTTTATTGGGGCCATTCAGTACGGAGCTATCGATATCGGCGTTGTCCCCGATACTAATTCAATACGAAATTCAACTTCTCTGATAGGTGGTAAACCCGGTAACTCTTCTGGAAACACATCTGGATACTCGCACACAACTGGTACTATTTTAATTTTTCTTTCTGTCACTTTCGTATCAAGTATATAAGCCAGATAAGCTTCACACCCCTTTCTCACAAATCTCTGAGCTGACATAGACGAGATCACAACTGGTAAACTGTTCAGATCATCAGATTCAATTCTAATAATCTCATTATTCTAACATTTCAGTTCAATTGTCTTTCGTATACAATTCACTGTAGCACTATGCATCGTTATCCAATCCATACCCAAGATTACATCAAATTCGTCGAATGGCAACAACATCAGATTAGCTGGAAAACAGAAATCCCGATGCATTAACAGACAATTCCTGCAGACTTTGTCAACCAAAACACATTTTCCTAAGGGATTCGATACTATAATCACAAATTCAGTAGACTCTACAGGCAAAGTCTTACTAGATACTAAATTCATGCATATATAAGAATGAGTTGATCTTGGATCTATCAATGCAATCACATTAGTATCATAGAGAGTGAAAGTACCAGTGATAAAATCTAGAGATGACGCTTTTTCGCGAGCGTGAATAGCATAGGCTCTGGCAGGTGCTCTAGCATCGAATCCCGCAGCAGTATCTCGTGTCACACCTCTACCACCACTGACATTTCCAACATTACAGAATGGTCTTCCTCTCACAGTAGGGTTGCTCGATTTCACATTCTGGGACTTATCTTTCTCATCTAACTCAGGATAATCTCGGATGAAATGTTCATGCGAGCCACATCTAAAACAAGCTTTATCTTTCAATATACACTCTCCAAAATGTCGTTTTCCACAACGTCCACATTTCGGTTTATTTGATTTAACATTACCCACCGTAGCCACTGACACAGCTGGAGTTTTTGAACTCGTAATTTACTTCCAACGATCTCTATTAGAGTATTCCACTGGTGTGTTTGTTCGACTAAACAAATCTCGAGATTTCTTTGATGAAGAGTGATACGGCTTATTCATCGATCTTTTTCTCAAATCTCTAGCTTCTGAATCTACTTTTCTCTTTTCTTTGCTAAGATTCTCAGCTTTACAAGCCCTTTCAACCAACACGACAAATTCTTTCAATTCAAGAATCCCAACTAATAGTTTTATATCCTCGTTCAACCCATCAACAAACCGTTTAGACATAACCTCCTCAGTAGACACATACTCTCGAGTATACTTGCTTAAACGTACGAATTCTCTTTCATACTCAGTGACAGTCATCCGGCCTTGTTTCAACTCTAGAAACTCTTTATGCTTCCGATCAAGAAATCTTTGACTGATGTACTTCTTTCGAAATTTAGATTGGAAAAACTCCCAAGTAACCTGTTCTTTAGGAACCACAGATATCAAAGTTTTCCACCAATGGTACAGGTTATCTCTCAGCAAAGATACAACTCAATTGATACATTCATCAAGAGTACAAGATAATTTATCAAATACTCGGATTGTATTTTCGAGCCAGAACTCAGCTCTCTCTGCATCATCATCAACGGTAGCCCGGAACTCTTCAGCCCCATGTTTCCGAATCTTATCTATTGGTGGCTTGTTCATCCGTATCGGATCTATAACTTGAGGAATAACAGGGGTTTGTTGAGGAATAGGTGGGGGTGGAGGTTGTTGAGCAGTCGGATTCGTTCGAACGAACTCCATGAACCGCTCACTCATCATCTTGAAAAAGGCTTGTTTAGCCTCTCCCTCACGACTACTCGATATAGGCCTAGTATCAGATGGCGCTGCCCTTTGAGAAGGAGTGGGTGCCTTACTCTCTACATCATCAGCTACAGCTCTTTTGGGATCCAATACTATATGAAAACACAATTTAAGCTGTCAGGAATCATTACACTATCATAGAGTATATATATGGC
Organism: Gossypium sturtianum; assembly: GCA_025698515.1. NCBI lineage: Eukaryota > Viridiplantae > Streptophyta > Magnoliopsida > Malvales > Malvaceae > Gossypium > Gossypium sturtianum. The sequence goes on from CM046952.1 coordinate 98,212,704, forward strand.
ATGTCAGCTAGACTCTCACACACGCTACGTTAGTCCTAGAATCGACTAAACCGTAGCTCTGATACCAATAAATGCAACACCTCTCACTCATATTCACAGTCAAAATAGAGTTACGAGGTACTTTCGATCTATCAACATCATTTAACATACATAATTCATACATTTATGCATTCATACTCAAATGCCATTCAATCATATTCAAATTGTCCCTTATGAGAGCCTACGAGGCCTTAAACATGCTTTAGAAACGATTCGGGACTAAACTGATAACATATAAAAATTTGAGAAAACTTAGAAAATTTTCAATTATATAAGGGTCACACGCACGTGTGAACAGGCCGTGTACCTCACATGGCTAGTATACATGCCCGTGTCTTAGGCCGTATGAAAACAGGGCATACATACTGAATTGTAACACACGGTCGAGGACACGCCCGTGTGCCAAGCCGTGTGAAATTTGGAGAGTATACTGACTTGGGTCACACGGCCAACCACACGCCTGTGTGTCTAGCCCGTGTGCCCTACGAAATGGCCACACATGCCCATGTGCTAGGCCGTGTGCCATTTAGGGGGTATACTGACTTATACCACAAGGCAAGTCACACGCTGGTGTGTGAGACCGTGTGGGGCATACTGACTTCACTTCAATATCAATACTAGGGGACACACGACCGTGTAGCATGACCGTGTGTCGTACACGGCTCAGACACACACCCGTGTCTCTGCCCGTGTGGACAAAAATAGGCCATTTGTAAAGCCAATCTGCCACCCTTTTTGCACATACCTACACAAGCTAAAATGGCATCATTTTAAGACACAAATATGCAACCAAAAGTTCATCAACCAATACATAATCATACCATATTCATTTCAACTAAATTCAATACTCAATTCCATACCATTTACCTATTCAAATACCAATCAATTCATCTTGGATTACTAAGCATAATTCACATATATAATTCATCTAACAAAACCAACTAAAATATACAAAATCACTTCAACTCCATTCATTCAAGATAGGTCTATTACCAAACATTAAAAGTAGAACTTGTAACACCCCTAACCCGTAACCATCGCCGGTTTAGGGTTAAAGGCGTTACCGAACAGATCAGAAACTTTTATAGACATTTCATAATAGAATTCAACCAATCAGATTAAAGTGTCCCTTAAATAGGTCAACGAGATCTTTAACATGCTTTAGAATAGGGCCGGGACTAAACTGAACAGATATGAAAATTCTCAGAAATTTAAAACTTCTTCAACACTGCAGAGGTCACACGCCCGTGGCACACGGCTACCAGACACAGCCATGTGTCCTGGCCGTGCCAAAACAGAGCATGTACACTGACTTATTCACATGGCCACCAGACACGCCCGTGTGCCATAGCCGTGTAAAATTAGGCTATCTACTGACTTGTTCACACGGCCACCAGGCACGCCCGTGTGCCACAGCTATGTAACCTACCCAGGCACACTTCGAATTGGCCCTTGAGCCACACGGCAGAGACACACGCCCGTGTCCCTTGGCCGTGTATGCAAAATAGGCCATTTGCAAGGCCAAAAATGCCACCCACACTTGGGTCATACTTACAAATGCATCCAAGCCTGTTTTCACACATAATTGACAACCCAATTCATGTCAAATGATCAACATATCATCCTATCCAATTTCATTTCAAGTCATGCCAACCTACATACCAAATTGCACAACTAAAACACATATATAACCAAGCATGTTACATCAACATCTTACCTTTGATATAACCATTTCATTGACTAAATATATGCACTCATATTGCATCAATAGGCTTGCCATAATCTTGACCATATCACTTGCCATCAAGCCATACTAAAACATGCATCATATACTATATTCACTCATGCTTATTATCAACATTTACCTAGCCACATCACATGGCTTTTTACATCTCAAACATATACCAAATGACTAGCCTATACATGCCATATTTAGTTATATACACATTCAAAAGTACAAAAGTTGAGTTTGATAGTGTGGTGATGATCCTTGACGATTCCCGAGCCTTTCGTAGCTTTGACGACCTATAAAATAGAGTAAACACACACACAGAGTAAGCTTTCCAAAAGCTTAGTAAGCCATATACAAATAAACTTTGCATATAAGCATTCAAAACATATAATCAATATGGATTTACTAGTAGCTCAGTTGCATAGCCATAATTCTTCTTGGCACATTTACTTAGCCATTCATCTTTCAATATTGCATATTACCATGTACTTGTTGGATCATAGCTTGTCCATTCATGTAACACATTTACATTCTCTTATTCAAATACATACCTGAGCTAGGTAAGTTTATGAATATACTTACCTTCTTATACACACAATGTGTACATATCGAACGTACCTGAAACCGATATACAAATCACATAGTCGTTCGTTTCTCGGACTTGCCCGTTGAATCGTTCGGAACTAAATAGGATACTCAGAGTGCTCAGAATAATCGTACAATGCCAACGTCCCAGACATGGTCTTACACGAATCAATACGATGCCAATGTCCCAGACATGGTCTTACACGTAAATCTCATATCGATGCCAACGTCCCAGACGTGGTCTTACACGAAATCTCGAATCAATGCCAACGTCCCAGACATGGTCTTACATGATATCAAATATCGGACACCTATGTCATGACATATGCGTTCCTATCTATTCATAGGTTCACACGGGACTTCTCGGACTTTAACAACTTGTCGACTTATGCATACACTCGGATTTCATATACATTCCATCTCAATGGATATTCATAGCAATTTACATTTCATATATGTACGATAATTCAATTCAAATACATTTATTTATATATCAACTTACCTCGGATTCAGATAGTTGATCGGATTTGGTTATTCGACTACTTTCGCTTTCCCGCAATCTAAGTCTGTTTTCTTCGGTTCTTAATCTATACATATTCGAATTTAATCCATTTATTCACTAATTCATTCAATTCAATCCAAGAACACATATTTAGGGTAATTTGCAAATTAACCCTCACATTTTCACATTTGGACATTTTAGTCCTTAATTCACAAAATCACAAAATACATAAAATTATCATATACCAATGCTTAGCCGAATAAACACTATACTCATATCAATCTATACATTTCATATATTTCACAAATTAGTCCTTCAAAATATTATTTTCACAATTTAGCCCTAATTAGCTAAATTCACCAAAAATTCAAGAACAAAACATGTTCATTAAACACATATCTTTCATTAACACCAAAACTCATCACAAAGCTCACCATTTCATCAATGACACATCTCATAAACATCATCAATTCTTCAAATTACAACATGGGCTTGATAGTAGACTAAGCAACAATCTCAAAAACATAAAAATCATCAAAAACCAAGTGCCGAATGTGTGAAATCTTTTAAACCCTTATTTTATTTTGATTTTTGGCAAGAAGATGATGACCTTAGCTAATTTCATGCTTTTGGTTTCATTAAAAATCATGTTATTAATCCTGTTACAAAATTAACCTTAAATTCTAAATGCATAAAACATATCATATAAGGCCATTTTTGACCATGTTCATCCACTTACTCAAATAATGGGCTTATTACCTTTTAAGGACTCCTCATTTAAAAGCCATCTCAAATAGGTGTCTTTTCATAAAGCATGCAAATTTTCATTCAACGCAATTTAATCCTCTCCTCAAATTGAACATATAAACGGACAAATTAACTCATAGAAATTTCACACATACTAATTCACATATCAGAAGCACGGAAAATAATATTAAAATATTTTACTGACTCGGATTTGTTGTCCCAAAACCATAGTTCCGACTAGGGTATAAATCAGACTGTTACAATTCTCCCCCTTAAGGATTTTTGTCCCCGAAAATCTTACCGGTTAAACAGATTCGGATATTGCTGTCTCATTGAATCTTTAGGCTCCCACGTAGCCTCTTCTATTTCATGCCGATACCACAACACTTTCACTAATGGAATTTTCTTGTTTCTCAACTCTTTCACTTCACGAGCTAGGATACGGATTGGTTCTTCTTCATAAGTCATATCAGATCGGATTTCAATTTCAGATGGAGAGATCACATGTGACGGATCGGATCGATAACATCTAAGCATCGATACGTGAAATACATTATGTATCTTTTCTAACTCAGAGGGCAACAACAATTTGTACGCAACTGGCCCAACTCGCTCGATAATTTCATACGGTCCGATGAACCGCAGACTTAACTTGCCTTTACGTCCAAATCGGAGTACTTTCTTCCACGGAGATACTTTCAAAAATACTTTGTCACTGATATCGAATTCAATATCTTTACGTTTCAAGTCCGCATAGGATTTCTGACGATCAGACGCTGCTTTCAGACTATCACTGATCACTTTCACTTTTTCTTCAGTGTCTTTTATCAGATCAACCCCGTGTATCTTATTTTCACTGAGCTCAGTCCAATTACAGAGGTGTTCGACATTTACGTCCATACAAAGCCTCATAAGGTGCCATTTTGATACTTGATTGAAAACTGTTGTTGTATGCAAATTCAATCAATGGCAGGTACTGTTCCCACGTACCATTAAACTCAAGGATACAATATCTCAACATGTCCTCAAGAATTTGAATAATCCGTTCAGACTGACCATCCGTTTGCGGATGAAAAGCGGTACTGAAATGTAATTTTGTACCCAAAGCTTCTTGTAGTTTCTTCCAGAATCGTGATGTAAACCTCGGATCTCTGTCTGACACAATGGACAATGGTACCCCATGCAATCTCACAATATCAGAAATGTAAAGCTCTACTAATCTATCAAGTGAGTAATCAAATCGTACCAAAATGAAATGGGCTGATTTCGTCAATCTATCAACCACAACCCAAATTGCATCTTTCCTTCTCAGAGTCAGAGGTAATACAGAAACAAAGTCCATCCTTACTTTATCCCATTTCCACTCGGGAATCAGAATCGGTTGTAGCAAACCAGACGGAACCTGATGTTCAGCTTTAACTTGCTGACAGACTAAACATTTTGAAACAAAGTCAGAAATGTCTCGTTCCATATCAGACCACCAATAGTATTGCTTCAGATCACGGTACATCTTTGTACTTCCCGGATGAACAGATAGGCAACTGTTATGTGCTTCATTCAAAATTAACTGAATTAACTCAGGGTTTCGCGAAACACAAACTCGATCTCAGAACCTCAAGCAATCATCAACATCAACTCAAAATTCAAAATCAGATTTTAAATTACACTGAGCTCGTCTCGCTAGCATTTCATTATCAACTTTTTGAGCATCACATATTTGTTGCAAAAACAATGGTTTCGCTTTCAATTCAGCTATTACTGAATTATCATCAGACAAGTCTAAATGAGTATTCATTGCACACAATGCAAATAATTACTTCCGACTCAATGCATCGACTATGACATTTGCTTTACCCGGATGATAATCTATCACAAGCTGTAGTCTTTCAACAGCTCTAACCATCTTCTCTATCGCAGATTCAAATCTTTCTGAGTCATCAGATACTTTAAACTTTTATGATCTAAAAATACGTGACATTTTTCACCGAACAGATAATGACGCCAAATCTTTAATACAAACACAATTGCAGCTAGCTCAAGATCGTGAGTCGGATAATTCTTTTCATGCGGCTTCAATTGTATCGAGGCATAAGCTATAACTTTGCCTTCTTGCATTCATTACGCATCCCAGACCATTCAACGAAGCATCACTGTAAATTATAAGCTCTTTGCCTTATTCTGGTTGTGTCAAAACTGGAGCTTCAGTCAAAAGAGTTTTCAATCGATCAAAACTTTTCTGACATTTATCGGACCATTCATATCTCACATCTTTCTGAAGCAATCTAGTTAATGGAGTAGCTATCATCGAGAATCCTTTTACAAATCGACGTTAATAACCAGCGAGTCCCAGAAAGCTACGGATTTCTGATACATTTTTCAGAGGTTTCCATTCCAGAATAGCAGAAATCTTGCTCGGATCAACTCGTATTCCTGATGCTGACACAATATGCCCCGGAAAACTAACTTCACATAACCAGAATTCACATTTACTGAATTTCGCATACAATTGCTTTTCTCTCAGAGTTTGTAACACAATTCCCAAATGTTTAGCATGTTCAGTTTCATCTCGTGAATAAATCAAAATGTCATCAATGAAAACAACAACAAATCGATCTAGGTACAGTCTGAAAATTCTGTTCATCAGATTCATAAAAGTAGCAGGAGCATTCGTTAGTCCAAATGGCATAACTAAAAACTCATAATGCCCGTACCTCGTTCTGAAAGCAGTTTTTGGAATGTCTGAATCTTTTACTCGTAACTAATAGTATCTCGATCTCAGATCTATCTTTGAAAACAGAGTGGCTCCTTTAAGCTGGTCGAATAAATCATCGATTCTGGGCAGAGGATATTTGTTCTTTATTTTCACTTTATTCAACTGACGATAATCTATGCACATTCCCATCGTGCCATCTTTCTTTTTCACAAACAGAACGGGAGCACCCCACGGTGAGAAACTTCGATGCAGCGAACCCATTGTCGATCCAACTCTTGCAACTGTGACTTTAACTCTTTCAACTCTGTTGGTGCCATTCTATACGGAGCTATAGAAATAGGTGTCGTACCTGGCAACAGATCAATACCAAATTCAACTTCACGTATCGGAGGTAATCCCGGCAATTCTTCAGGAAATACATCAGAAAACTCACAAACAACTGGCACTGATTCAACATTCTTTTCAAACACTTTCAAATCAATCACATAAGCAAAATATGCCTCATATCTCTTTTTCACATATATTTGAGCTTTTAACACAAATATCACAGCAGGCAATCCATTCAAATCATTAGACTCAACCCGAACTATTTCATCATTCCGGCATCTCAAATTAATAGTCTTTCTTTTACAATTCACAACAGCATCATGTAATGTCAACCAGTCCATACCAAGAATAATATCAAACTCATCAAATGGTAATAGCATCAGATCAGCAAGAAAACAGATAACTCGAAACATTAACAGACAGTTCTTGCATACTTTATCAACCAAAAAACTTTTACCTAAGGGGTTCGATACTTTTATAACAAACTCAGTGGACTCTACAGGCAAAGTCTTACTAGATACTAAGTTCATGCATATATAGGAATGAGTAGAACCAGGTTCTATTAATGCAATCATAGAAGTATCATAAAGAGTAAATGTACCCGTTATAACATCCGAAGATGAAGCTTCCTCACGAACTCGGATGGCATACGCTCTGGCAGGCGCTCTAGCTTCAGATCTCAATATAGTGTCTCTCTTAGTTCTCTGACTACCACTAACATTTCTTGTATTTCGAGTAGGTCTACCTTTCGCTAAAACATTATCGAATCTCAAATTTTGAACAGTCTCTGGCTCAACAAACTCTGGGCAATCACAAATAAAATGATCTAACGATCCACATCTGAAGCAAGCCCGATCATTCAATCTACAACTTCTCGGATGTCTTTTACCATAATGCTTACACTCAGGTCATTCGGATCGAACATTTCCAACACTTGACATTGATGTTACCGGAGCTTTGGAACTCAAATGTGATCTAGCTCGATCTCTATTAGAATGTCCCACATTAACTCTCGAATGACTTTGTTCATCTCTGCATTTCTTTGAAGCAGACTGAAATGATTTGCTTGGAAATCTCTTTCTCGCATCTCTGACTTCTAACTCAGCTTTTCTTTTATCTTTTCCGAGTGCCTCAGCTTTGCACGCTCGATCAACTAGCACAACGAACTCTTTTATCTCTAGAATTCCAACTAACAGACGGATATCTTCATTAAGACCATCTTCAAATCTTTTACACATTATCGCTTCTGACGATACACATTCTCGGGCATACTGACTCAGTCTAACAAACTCTCGTTCATATTTAGTGACAGACATGTGGCCTTGCTTCAATTCTAGAAATTCCTTTCATTTCTGATCAATGAATCTTTGACTGATATATTTCTTCCCAAGTTCAGACTGAAAGAAATCCCAATTAACCCATTCCTTCGGAACAACATAAATTAGAGTCTTCCACCACTGATAGGCCACGTTTTGTAACAATGATACAACACATTTTATACATTCTTCTAGTGTCAGTGACATTTCATCGAATACGCGAATAGTGTTTTCTAACCAAAACTCGTCTCTCTCAGCATCGTCATCACTAGTAGCCCTGAACTCTTCGGCCCCATATTTACAAATTTTGTTGACCGGAGGCTTACTCAAAAGATTCTGATTTGTAGTAGGAGGCATAGCATATGTCTGAGGGGGATTAGGCGGGGGTGGAGGTTGTGAAACAGTCGGGTTATTTTGCACAAACTGAGTGAACTACTCACTCATCATCTGGAAGAAAGCTTGTTTAGCTTCTCGCTCTTGACCGCTCGTAGCCGGTCTCGAATCAGAGGGCGCTGTCCCTTGAGCGGGAGTAGGCACATTTCTTTCTACATCGTCAACTACAGCTCTTTCGGGATCCATTACTATACGAAAATCACATTTTACACGTCAGGATTCATCACACTATCACAGTTCAGATATATGGCATGTATAGCTAGACTCGCAATCACTACGTTAGACCGAGAATTGACTAAACCGTAGCTCTGATACCAACCAAATGTAACACCCCTAACCCATAACCATTGCCAGTTTAGGGTTAAAGGCATTACTGGACAAATCGAAAACTTTTACAGACATTTCATAATAGAATTTAACCAATCAGATCAAAGTGTCCCTTAAATAGGTCAACGAGACCTTTAACATGCTATAGAATAGGGCCGGGACTAAATCGAACACATATGAAAATTCTCAAAAATTTAAAACTTTTTCAACACTGCAGAAGTCACACGCCCGTGTAGTCAGCCGTGTGCCTCACACGGCTACCAGACACACCCATGTGTCCTGGCCGTGCCAAAACAGAGCATGTATACTGACTTATTCACACGGCCACCAGACATGCCCGTGTGCCATGGCCGTGTAAAATTAGGCTAGCTACTAACTTGTTCATACGGCCACCAGGCACGCCCGTGTGCCACAACCGTGTAACCTGCCAAGGCACACTTTGAATTGGCCCTTGAGCCACACGGCAGAGACACACGCCCGTGTCCCTTGGCCGTGTATGCAAAATAGGCCATTTGCAAGGCAAAAAATGCCACCAACACTTGGTTCATACTTACAAACGCATACAAGCCTGTTTTCACACATAATTGACAACCAAATTCATGTCAAATGATCAACATATCATCCTATCCAATTTCATTTCAAGTCATTCCAACCTACATACCAAATTGCACAACTAAAACACATATATAACCAAGCATGTTACATCCACATCTTACCTTTGATATAACCATTTCATTGACTAAATATATGCACTCATATTGCATCAATAGGCTTACCACAGTCTTGACCATATCACTTGCCATCAAGCCATACTAAAACATGTATCATATACCATATTCACTCATGCTTATTATCAACATTTACCTAGCCACGTCACATGGCTTTTTACATCTCAAACATATACCAAATGACTAGCCTATACATGCTATATTTAGTTATATACACATTCAAAAGTACCAAAGTTGAGTTTGATAGTGTGGTGATGATCCTTGACGATTCCCGAGCCTTTCGTAGCTTTGACGACCTATAAAACAGAGTAAACAAACACACAGAGTAAGCTTTCCAAAAGCTTAGTAAGCCATATACAAATAAACTTAGCATATAAGCATTCAAAACATATAATCAATATGGATTTACTAGTAGCTCAGTTGCATAGCCATAATTCTTCTTGGCACATTTACTTAGCCATTCATCTTTCAATATTGCATATCACCATGTACTTGTTGGATCATAAATTGTCCATTCATGTAACACATTTACATTCTCTTATTCAAATACATAACTCAACTAGGTAAGTTTATGAATATACTTACCTTCTTATACACACAATGTGTACATATCAAACGTACCTAAAACCGATATACAAATCACATAGTCGTTCGTTTCTCGGAATTGCCCGTTGAACCGTTCTAAACTAAATAGGATACTCAGAGTGCTCGGAATAATCATGCAATGCCAACGTCCCAGACATGGTCTTACATGTAATCAGATATCGATGCCACTGTCTTAGACAGGGTCTTACACGAATCAATACGATGCTAATGTCCCATACACGGTCTTACACGTAAATCTCATATCAATGCCAACGTCTCAGACGTGGTCTTACACGAAATCTCAAATCAATTCCAACGTCCCAGACGTGGTCTTACATGATATCAAATATCGGACACCTATGTCATGACATATGCGTTCCTATCTATTCCTAGGTTCCCACGGGACTTCTCGAACTTTAACAACTTGTCGACTTATGCATACACTCGAATTTCATATACATTCCATCTCAATGGATATTCATAGCAATTTACATTTCATATATGTACGATAATTCAATTCAAATACATTTATTTGTATATCGACTTACCTCGGATTCGGATAGTTGATCGGATTCGGTTATTCAACTACTTTCGTTTTTTCGCGATCTGAGTCCGTTTTCTTCGGTTCTTGATCTATACATACTTGAATTTAATCCTTTTATTCACCAATTCATTTAATTCAATCCAAGAACACATATTTAGGGCAATTTACAAATTAACCCTCACATTTTCACATTTGGACATTTTAGTCCTTAATTCACAAAATACATAAAATTATCATATACCCATGCTTAGCCAAATACACACTATACTCATATCAATCCATACATTTCATTTATTTCAGAAATTAGTCCTTCAAAATATTATTTTCATAATTTAGCCCTAATTAGCTAAATTCACCAAAAATTCAAGAACAAAACATGTTCATTAAACACATATCTTTCATTTAACACAAAAACTCATCACAAAGCTTACCATTTCATCAATGGCACATCTCATAAACATCATCAATTCTTCAAATTACAACATGGGCTTGATAGTAGACTAAGCAACAATCTCAAAGACATAAAAATCATCAAAAACCAAAGTCAAAACATACCTTAATTAAAGCTTGCATGTGCCGAATGTGTGAAAGCTTTTAAACCTTTATTTTCTTTTGATTTTCGGTAAGAAGATGATGACCTTAGCTAATTTCATACTTTTGGTTTCATTAAAAATCATGTTATTAATCCTTTTACAAAATTAACCTTAAATTCTAAATGCATAAAACATATCATATAAGGTCATTTTTGACCATGTTCATCCACTTACTCAAATAACAGGCTTATTACCTTTTAAGGACTCCTCATTTAAAAGCCATCTCAAATAGGTGTCTTTTCATAAAGCATGCAAATTTGCATTCAATGCAATTTAATCATTTCTTAAAATTGAACATATAAACAGACAAATTAACTCACAGAAATTTCACACATACTAATTCACATATCAGAAGCACGGAAAATAATATTAAAATATTTTACTAACTCAGATTTGCGGTCCCGAAACCACTGTTCCGACTAGGGTATAAACCTGACTGTTACAGAACTATTTGCACATTCATAGGCATCATCAAGTTTATCATCCTATGCCAATTTAAATGGCCAAAATACACATCCATCAAATAAACCATTTAGACACAAGCCTATACATGACATATACCATATATACATAGCTTCAAAACTACCAAAATAGATGATTGATAGTGCGATGAGGTCTTCGACGATTCCCTTATCTGAGCTAGCTTCGTAGAACTATAAAACATAGAAATAATAAAACAATGTAAGCTATAAGCTTTGTAAGTTCGTATGTGAACATGAAATAATCTCAAAATTCATTAACAATTCGAAATAGATAATATCATAAACATTTAAGCCATCAATTCATGGGCTATCATAAAGTTTAACCATAACACCATTCATCAATTCTCAACTTTAATTAGTTTGATACTCGAATGGTTTTTCATACATACCTGTACCGAGACATTTCTATTTCTCATCAATACTTTTATCAAACCACTTCAATTTACAAATGCTTTCGATACAAATGGTCTTTCACATACATTGACAAGGTCCTGCCGTGGTCTTTCGTTCACATGCCATAACCCGGTTATGGTGTTATTGTTCGATTACCATAGCCCGGCTATGGTCTTATCAGGCAACTTGCCTTACTCAATTCATACGTTTCATTTAATATCTCAACATTTGTACAATAGAATAAATACTATCTCAATTTTATCCATCAGCTAAATAGATACACATTCAAGTTCAATTATACAAACTTACCTCGTATTCGGGACGTATTGGGTCGACTATTTGATAACATTGCTTTTCCCCCGATCTAAATTTGAATTCCTCTTTTCTTGATCTATATGTATTCAAAATTAACTCATTTATTCATTGATTCATTCAATTCGGTCCACAAGCACATATTTAGGCATTTTTACACTTTAACCCTTAAAGTTCCACATTTTTACAATTTAGTCCTTATCACATAAAAACACAAATTACACAATTTCTTTCTAAATTTATGAGTACTAAATTTTGATAGGGTCCTTAGCAGCCCTAAAATTTCATTTATTTCACATTTCAACCACACAATTTGCACTTTTCACAAATTAATCCATTTTTCACAGTTTTGTCAAAAAAACACTTTACAAAAATATTAAATCTATCAATAATTAATCATTTTCCATTATCAAACATTTAAAATCTCAAGCACTCAATAATGTAACTTCATGAAATCATTAACAAATTCAAAAATTAAGGCACGGGCTAGCTAGAATACGAAGCAACGATTACAAAAACATAAAAATCATCAAAAATCGAGCTAAAATCGTACCTTAATCAAACCAAGAATGTACCGAACCCTAGATGGACATGGAAGCTTTCTTTTTCTCTTCAAAATTCGGCTAAAAGATGATGGTAAAACATAATTTTGATTTTGGTTTTATTTATTATATCATTTATTAACTAATTACATTATTAACCTTATTAATAAACATATAAAATCTCATAATGGATGTCCAATAATGTCCATCAACATTTCAAATGGTCCGATTACCATTTAAGGCCATCATATTTAAAATCCAAAGCCAATTGACACCTTTAACGAGTAGAATGTAACTTTTGTATTTTACGCGATTTAGTCCTTTTTCTCAAATTGACTAATTAAATGATAAAATTAGCTCACAAAATTTTCACACATACATTCTATCATGCTGTAAAAACATAGAATAATATTAAAATAATTTTTTGAACTCAAATTTGTGGTTTCAAAACCACTATTCAAAATAGTGGCTGTGAGACCACAAATATGAGATAGAAATATGTGTTTTATGGCTTTTATGAGTTTTATGACATGTTTGCATGCTTATGTGAAAATTTCGTGAAGAAATTTTATTATTTAGTGATCAATTTATTTATTAGGACTAACTTGCAAAGATTGAAAAAATATGAGATTCTAGAAGATTCAAGTATGAAATAGCATTAGAAAAATTACTATAGGTCCTTATTTAGCATTTAGACAATTATATGTCAAGATGGACAAAAATGGACATGGGAAGGAAAAATCTCAAGAAAAGGCCTTAGGGGCATTTTGGTCATTGGTTAATAAGTTAAAAAAAAGGGAAAAGGAAGTCAAATTTGTGTTCATCTTCTTCACCTAAGTGTCGAATTTTGCAAGGAGCCATAGATAGGGTTTCTTCAACTTTCAAGCTTGATTGTAAGTACCTCCAAGCCCCGTTTTTAATGTTTTTCGTATTTTTGAGATCCTCGTTGCTCGATTTAGCTATTTCTAGCTATATTTTGAGCTAGGGTTCATGTTAAAAAATTTACCCATGTATGACATACAAGTATTTGATGTTTAATGGAGGAATATGAAAGTTTGATGTATGATAAATATCTTTTTCTAAGTGATTTTCATGGAAAATACATAAAATGACCTAATTGTAAAAGTGATAAAATGTGTACTAAAAATTAGTTTTGAAGGAAAATATGAGCTACTATAAGCTTGATATAGGTTTGGCTAGGCTTGGGTAACCAAAAAAATGAGTGTATTTCATTATACGAGCCTAGAGACCATTTTGTAAATATGAGAAAGTATAGGGACAAAGTCATAATTTTTCTAAAGTAAGATTCATGGTTCGGTTTAGTCAATGTGATCATTAAAAGAATGAAATTGTCATTATAGATCAAGAAACACGAAGTCCGGACCAAAACTGAGGAAAGAACAAGGTGGTAGACTAAATCGAACAACTATACATATTTTGGTACCGAGGTAAGTTTGTGTGAAATTAAATTTACATAATGCTATTATGTTTTTAATTGCTTAATATCATGAGAAATGTATATTATCTCTACGAGATTGATTAATGATGTATAGATGAAAGTATGGTGATATTACATTAGGTCAAAGTTCCGGTTGAACCTTAGGAATAGCAAGGATACCTTTGTCACGGGATGAGATTAAGGAAGGTCCCGTATAAGACCATGTTTGGGACATGGCATCGGCACCGAATGAAGGTCCCGTATAAGACCATGTATGGGACATGGCATCAGCACTGAAGGAAAGTCGCGTATAAGACCATGTCTGGGACATGGCATCAGCACTGAAGGAAAGTCCCGTATAAGACCATGTCTGGGACATGGCATCGGCGCCGAATGAAGGTCCCGTATAAGACCATGTCTGGGACATGGCATCGGCGCCAAATGAAGGTCCCGTATAAGACCATGTCTGGGACATGGCATCGGCACCGAATGAAGGTCCCATATAAGACCATGTCTGGGACATGGCATCAGCATCGAAGGAAGGTCCCGTAAAAGACCATTTATGGGACATGGCATCGGCACTGAAGGAAGGTCCCGTATAAGACCATGTATGGGACATGGCATCAGCACCGAAAGAAGGTCCCGTATAAGACCATGTCTGGGACATGGCATCGGCATCGAATGAAGGTCCCGTATAAGAGCATGTCTTGTAACAGACCGAATTTGACCCTAATCGGAACGGTGGTTTCGGGACCACGAATCCGAGTCTGAGAAATATTTTAATATTTTATTTTGTGTTTATTATATGTGAATTAATGTGTGTGGAAGTTTCGTAGAAAAATTTAATCGTTTGTGTGTTCAATTTAACAAAAAGGGCTAAATCGCGTAAAGTGTAAAAGTTGCATATTATAGTGTAAAGTGCTAGAATGATGATGGCTTTTTAATATGAAGTATTAAATGGATAAATAACCCATTTCTAAGTTAGTGGGTGGTATATGACAAGATTAACCTTAAGTTTTATATTATATGATTTTATGATATAAGGTTAAATAAGTAAATAAATTAAAGCCATATTATATGTTAATTAAAACATAAAAAAATATGCATGTTTACTCATCTTCTCTTGGCCGAATATTGAGGAAAGAAAGGGGAGCTAGGTTCTTTGAAATTTCGGCTACATTCAAGCCAAATTCAAGGTAAATTCTTGGTCGGTTTTTGTAAATTTTTATGTTTTTGAGATCGTTGCTTCGAACAGTAGCTGACCCATGTTAAAATTTTTAAATCTAAGCATGCTTGATGTTCGGCTATTGACATGTTCATGTGGTTTTTGATGTTGGATGATTTTAAATGAATGATATATGTTAGATTAATATGTTTTGTCTTTGGATTTTTGGTAAATTTGAGTATTTGGGCTAAATTGCAAAAATGAATTTTTGAGGGGAACAAAATGCAAAATAAATGAAAGAAATGGACTTGTATAGTCCCTATGTAAATTTTGCCCTAAAGAATTATAGTGAAATTTTGTGTATTTTGTGTTTTGTGCAAATAGGATTAAATTGTAAAAATGTGAAACATTAGGGGTAAAATGGTAATTTGCCCATTTATGTGTTTTGGGACTAAATTGAGATGAAATGTGCTTGAATGAGCTAAATTTTAATGTGTTTAGATCAAGAACAAAGAAAAACGGATTTGGATCGGGGAAAGGCGAAGGTTACCGAATAGCCGGACTACGATGTCCGTCGACAGTCGAGGTAAGTCCTTAAGCAAATATACGTTAAAAATTTATTTACGACTATGATGAATAATGAAATTGAAATATTTAAAGTATAATTATAGATAATAGCCGAATGTAGAAGTATGGTATTGAATTGAATTTACTTTGTAAAACGAAAAGTGTATAAATATGTTTGGTTGGTATGTGAAGGTATTATGATTTATATGAGTTGTTTGCATTGTTGATGTTATGAAATGAGTGTGGAATTAATGATCATATCTATATCGGGCCTTAAGCCTAGCGAGCTTCGTCTTTGGTGTTATTTATCGGGCTAAATGCCTAGCGTGCCTGTGCCTGATGATGTAATCGGGCTAAATGCCCTAGCGCCTTGTGCCTGATGATGTAGTCGGGCTATGAGCCTAGCGGCCTTGTGCTTGCCTGATGTATATCGGGCTTATTGCCTAGCAGGCTTAATGCCGGTGATGTGTTATAAATCCTTTACAAGGTGGGATGTAAATACTTAAATAAACAAAATGCTCGGGTAAATATAAAGGTTTATGGATGCAAGGAACAAGGTATGTGAATATCTTTCCTTTCAAATTACATAAGTTGTAGAATGGATAAAGTTTTTGATAATGAGTCTTTATGATATGTGTATTTGAATTATTCATTAATAAGTGTGATATGTATATTGAATATAAGCTTGGTGATATCTTTGAGATTCGGTCAAAGGTGAAAATTTCAAAAGTGAAAGTTATTGAAAATGCATATCTGTATATATATACTTGTGATATATGTTATACTTGTTAATAAGGTAATATCACGAATACTTAAGGCTTAAAGTGCTTTGGAAGGGTTGTATACCTTCAATGAGGGAATAATAGATGATAAGTTACATAGACAATTTGTTCGACCATATTGAAATTATTATCTGTTAAATTACTTGAATTCTGAGTATATTCATATATGTATGTGTGCTAAATGTTGGAATATTTGATTGTTGTTTCAGTAAATGCTTAAGACTTACTAAGCTAGTGAGCTTATTTCGTGTGTGCTCTTTGTTCTGCTTTTATAGATTTTCCATCAAGCTACGGGCATCCGAGGATCGTCGGAAAAGTCAACCACACTATCTCCCTTTGTGGTATTTAATCTTAGTTTTGAACCGAAGGCATGTATAGGTTAGACTAAGGTTTAGATTAATGACTTTTGGCCTTGTATATATATATGAATAGCCTTGCGAAAATGGCTATTTCTTTTGATTAAGTTTAATTCCTATGTTCTTGATATAATGGATTGATTATGATATTAAGAGATGTGAAATATGGCCATGGTTTAATCATGTATGGAATATGGTCAAATAATATGCCTATTATATCTAAATGTGATGCATTTGGGATAAGTATGATATATTGATATGTTTTGCATTCATTTTGATTTGGTTCGAATGAGGTGGATATAGTTGAGATGATGTTCTTTGGGTTGTAAATTAATTTGGTCTATTTGGATTATTAAAGATGCCATGTTATGTTGATGAGTAGTAAGTTATTTTAGCCTATATTCGGCCATGGTACATATATAATTGATAAGTATGGTTTGATTTTGTGGTTTAAGGCATTTTGGGCTAAGATAATGAATTGATAAGGTATATTGGTTTAATAGACGTTCATGTATGTTTAATATTTCACGATCTATATGTGCATCCGTTTGTTGCGTGAATATATATATTTTAATAATAAAGTGTACATGAAAACATTGGTACATGGATTGATTTCAAAATGGTATGTGCTAATTTAGTTTTTATATATATATGGAATGCTTTAAGAATTTTATTTGATTAAATATGTAAGTGACTATTAGATTTTTTATTTGTGTGCATGTTATAGGTGAATAAATGTCTAAATATTATATACTTATGTAGTCGTTGTTTTTTTTTTATTGACCATGTGATTTTATAATGCAAGTTGTTATATTAAGACCTGATAGAATATATATATATTTATATTCATTTGTGATAGCATGAAATGATATGAATTTATCAAGTGTTAGTTGGATGGAGTGTATAGACTTGGTAATTGTTATGGTAAGACCTCGTAACCTTAATCCGGTGACGGATACGGGTTAGGGGTGTTACATTTAATTGGTATCAAAGCTTACGGTTTAGTCGATTCTAGGACTACCGTAGCGCGTGTGAGTCTAACTATACATGCCTTTATTATATATTGATAGTGTGGTGACTTCGACATTCTGAACTGTGTTTTATATAGTAAATGGACACCGATCACGAAAAGAGCCGTAGCGGATGATGTAGAGTGTAGTGCCTAACCGTGCACGGATCGGTCTTGTAGACTCTCGACCGGTTTCGGTAGCCACGAGGGGAGGCTAAACAAGCCTTCTATCGATGATGAACGAGTGGTTTACCCAAATTATTCGAACTAACCCGGTGTACACCAACCTCCACCCCGAATAATTCAACTCCGATACCTTCAAAGACTTCTAATGATAGATCCGATGAGATCTAGTAGGCCTCCGATTGACAAAATCGGGAAATTTGGGGCCAAGAATTCAGGCCAACGATGATGATGACGCAGGCGAAAGCCGAAATGTGGCTTGATAACACTATTCGGGTACTTGATGAGCTATCTTGTACTCCGGATGAATGCACGAAGTGTGCTATATCTTTACTACGGGACACCGTGCATATCACCGGGTGGAATACACTAGTATCGATGAGTTCCGGAAGAAAAAGTGACATGGGATTTTTTCAGCATGAATTCGCAAGAAATATATCACCAAAGATTCGTTGATCAAAAAGCGAAAAGAATTTCTCGAACTAAAACAGGGCAAATGACCGTGGATCAATATGAGAGAAAATTTGTCGATTGAGCCAATATGCTCGGGAATGTGTATCAACCAAGCCATTATGTGCAAAAGGTTCAAGACGGTTTGAATGAAGATTTAAAGTTGCTTGTTGGCATTCTTGAAATCAAAGAGTTTGTGATACTAGTCGAGCGAGTTTGCAAAGTCAAGAACTCGGGAGGGAGAAAAGAAAGGCTGAGACAGAAGCTAGAGACACTCGTAAGAGATCGTCGGGTAGGAGTTTCCATTCCACATCTAAGAAGTTCAGAGATGACTTCAGCCGACATAAAGCTACTTCCGATTTACCTAGACGTGATCGACCTCCAGTGGGCTCCCGAGCTACCTCGATGGCCAGTGTTGGTAATGTTCCACAGAATCGAGTTGAATGCAAGCACTATGGAAAATGGCATTGCGGGAGTTGTAGATTCCATGATCGGTCTTGCTTTAAATGCGGATCGTCAGATCATTTTATTAGAGAATGTCCGATGTTAGTTGAGCAGAATACAGTTCAAAACATTAAGTCGAGCAACACATCAAATATGAGGCGAGCCACCCGGACATTCAAGCAATGTAGGTGGTAGTCGAGAGGAACGAAAGAACATCGTAGTTCGATCTCGAGGCTAGAGCCCGGCTAGAGCTTATGCCACACGAGCGAGAGGATGCTTCCTCCCCGATGTCATTACCGTACTTTCACCATTTATGATACTACGTGATTGCATTGATTGATCCCGGTTCGACTCATTCATATGTGTGTGAAACTCTAGTATTCGTGAAGACTCGCCGATTGAGTCTACCGAGTTTGTGATTCGTGTGTCCAACCCTTTGGGTAGATGTGTGCTTGTTAATAAAGTGTGTAAAGGTTGCCCGTTGATGATTCGGGATTCTTGCTTTCCAGCCTATTTAATGTTGTTGCCCTTCGATGAGTTCGATATAATTTTGGGAATGGACTGTTAACTTCACATGATGCGATGGTGAATTGCAAAAGAAAGCTAATTGATTTGAGATGTCGAACGGGAGATTATCGAATTGAATCCAGTTTAAGTGGGTTTCCTCACGATAATATCTTCGATGTTAGCCCGAAATATGTGAGAAAAGGATGTGAAGCTTATTTGGCGTATGTCTTCGGATAATAAAGTGTCCGAAAAGCATATTGAATCTGCATGCAGGTTGTGTGTGAATACCCGGATGTGTTTCTGAAGAACTACCGCTTACCACGATGCGAGAGATTGAGTTCGGCATTGAATTAGTACAGAACGACTCCGATTTCGATAGCTCAGTATCGGATGGCACCTACGAGTTAAAAGAATTGAAAGCGCGATTGCAAGAATTGACAGATAGGGGCTTTGCACGATCGAGTTTATCTCCTTGGGTGCACCGGTTTTATTTGTGAAAAAGAAAGATGGGACCATGCGAATGTGTATCGACTATCGGCAACTAAATAAGGTAACTATAAAGAATAAATACCCGTTACCTCGGATTGATGACTTGTTTGATCACTAAAAGGGGCTTGGTATTTTCAAGATAGATTTGAGATCGAGCTATTATCGGTTGCGTCGAGATACTGAGATGTGCCAAAGATCGCATTCCTGACAAGGTACGGACATTTTGAGTTTCTGGTTATGCCTTTTGGACTCACTAATGCACTGCTTTGTTTTTATGGATCTAATGAATCGAGTTTTGAACGCTTTTGGATCGGTTTGTAGTAGTGTTTATTGATGATATACTGATCTATTCCAAAAATGAAACCGAGCATGCCGAGCATTTGAGATTAGTGCTACAAACTTTGAGAGATCAATAGTTGTATGCGAAGTTTAGTAAGTGTGAGTTACGGATGAAAAAGGTCACTTTTTGGGACATGTTGTTTCAAAGATCGTGTATTCAAGTCGATCCAAACAAAATTTCGCTATACTTGATTGGAAGCCACCAAGAATGTTTTTGAGATTCAAGCTTTACGGGACTTGCGAGCTACTATAGACGATTTGTGAAAGGTTTTTCTACAGTAATAGCTACACCTTTGACAAAGCTACTACGAGAAAGATGTAAAGTTCAAGTGGTCGAAAAATTGTCGTAAGAGTTTTGATCGGTTGAAAGCCCTTTTGACGGAAGCCCAGTGTTAGCTCACTGAGTCGGGTAAGGAATTTGTTGTGTATTCGATGCTTCCTTAAATGGTTTGGGCTGCGTATTGATGCGGGAAGGCGAGTAGTAGCCTACGCATCAAGACAATTGAAGCGCATGAAAGAAATTACCCGACGCATGATTTGGAGCTTGCGGCCATTGTGTTCGCTGAAAGATTTGGCGTCATTACTTATTCAAGAGAAATGCCATGTTTACTCGGATCATAAAAGTCGAAGTATTTGATGACTCAAAAGTACCTGAATTTAAGACAACGCAGTGGTTGGAATTGTTAAAAGACTATGAATTGGTGATTGACTACCATCCGGAAAAGCTAACGTTGTTGCGGATCGCGTTAAGTCGGAAATCATTGTTTGCTCTTCGTGCAATGAACGCGTAGATAGCTATGTGCGGTGATGGTTCGATCATAGCCGAGTTACAAGCAAGACCGATGTTTATTCAGCAAATTTGTGATGCATGAAGAAAGTTGACAAAGATTTGATTACTAGTCGAATTCGGTGTGAAAAGGTGCGAGAATCGATTTCGATTGATGCAAATGATCGCTTTGAATTTTAAAAGCCGAATGTGTGTTCAAGAACTCGGATTTGATCTGACAGATGATTCGAGTGAGGCCCATAGTGGTCGACTATCGATACATCCGGTAGCACAAAAATGTATAACGATTTGAAACAATTCTATTGGTGGCTTTGGCATGAAACGGGATATATCTGAATTTGTTTCAAATGCTTAGTTTGTCGCCAAGTAAAAGTCGAGCATCAAGTCCCATCCGGACTACTTGACCAATCATGATACTCCGAATGGAAATGGGATAGAATTACAATGGATTTTGTATCCGGTCTCCCTATGACACCGAGAAGTAAGAAATATGCCGTTTGGGTTATAGTTGATAGACTCGACCAAATCACTCATTTTGTACCGGTTCAGTGCGAGACTATTCACTCGATAAACTTGCCGAATTGTATGTATCACGATTTGTGAGATTGCATGGTGTACCGAGTTCCATTGTTTCGAGACAGAGACCCGAGATTCACATCGCGGTTTTGGAAGAAGTTGCAAGATGCTTTAGGCACTAAACTTCATTTTAGTACGACCTTTCATCTGCAGACAGACGGTCGATCCGAGCGAACTATTCAGATACTTGAGGACATGTTGAGATGTTGCGTTCTCGAGTTTGAAGGTACATGGGAACGATACCTACCTTTGATTGAATTTGCTTACAATAATAGCTTTCAATCTAGTATCAAAATGGCACCTTATGAAGCCTTGTGCGGGCGAAAATGTCGAACACCATTATATTTGGGTGAGCTCAGCGAGAATAAGATACACGGGGTTGATTTGATTAAAGAAACTGAACAAAAAGTGGCTGTGATCAGAAATACTTTGAAAGCTGCCTCAGACCAACAAAAGTCTTATGCTGACTTAAAGCGTAAAGATATTGAATTTCAAATCGGAGATCGTGTATTCTTGAAAGTTTCTCCGTGGAAAAAGGTATTCCGATTTGGTCGGAAAGGCAAACTTAGTCCGAGATTCATCGGACCTTATGAAATCACTAAACGTATTTGGCCTGTTGCTTATAGGTTGAAGTTTCCCTCGAGTTAGAAAAGATACATGACGTATTTCATGTTTCGATGCTTAAATAAATCTGAGATCGATCCGTCTCATGTGATCACACCGACGCAAAAATTGAAATCCAATCTGATTTGACATATGATGAAGAACCGATCCGTATCTTAGCTCGGGAAATAAAAGAGTTGAGAAATAAAAGAATTCCATTAGTGAAGGTACTATGGAATCGTCACGGAGTTGAAGAGGCTACGTGGGAGCCCGAGGATTCAATGAGGCAACAATATCCGACCTTGTTTAACGGTAAGATTTTCTGGGGACGAAAATCCTAAAGGGGGAGAGTTGTAATGCAGATCGAATTTGACCCTAATCGGAACGGTGGTTTCGGGACCACGAATCTGAGTCCGAGAAATATTTTAATATTTTATTTTGTGTTTATTATATGTGAATTAATGTGTGTGGAAGTTTCAGTAGAAAAATTTAATCGTTGTGTGTGTTCAATTTAATAAAAAGGACTAAATCGCGTAAAGTGTAAAAGTTGCATATTATAGTGTAAAGTGCTAGAATGATGATGGCTTTTTAATATGAAGTATTAAATGGATAAATAACCCATTTCTAAGTTAGTGGGTGGTATATGACAAGATTAACCTTAAGTTTTATATTATATGATTTTATGATATAAGGTTAAATAAGTAAATAAATTAAAGCCATATTATATGTTAATTAAAACATAAAAAAATATGCATGTTTACTCATCTTCTCTTGGCCGAATATTGAGGAAAGAAAGGGGAGCTAGGTTCTTTGAAATTTCGGCTACATTCAAGCCAAATTCAAGGTAAATTCTTGGTCGGTTTTGTAAATTTTTATGTTTTTGAGATCGTTGCTTCGAACAGTAGCTGACCCATGTTAAAATTTTTAAATCTAAGCATGCTTGATGTTCGGCTATTGACATGTTCATGTGGTTTTTGATGTTTGATGATTTTAAATGAAAGATATATGTTAGATTAATATGTTTTGTCTTTGGATTTTTGGTAAATTTGAGTATTTGGGCTAAATTGCAAAAATGAATTTTTGAGGGGAACAAAATGCAAAATAAATGAAAGAAATGGACTTGTATAGTCCCTATGTAAATTCGGCCCTAAAGAATTATAGTGAAATTTTGTGTATTTTGTGTTTTGTGCAAATAGGATTAAATTGTAAAAATGTGAAACATTAGGGGTAAAATGGTAATTTGCCCATTTATGTGTTTTGGGACTAAATTGAGATGAAATGTGCTTGAATGAGCTAAATTTTAATGTGTTTAGATCAAGAACAAAGAAAAACAGTTTGGATCGGGAAAGGCGAAGGTTACCGAATAGCCTGGACTACGTTGTCCGTCGGCAGTCGAGGTAAGTCCTTAAGCAAATATACGTTAAAAATTTATTTACGACTATGATGAATAATGAAATTTAAATATTTAAAGTATAATTATAGATAATAGCCGAATGTAGAAGTATGGTATTGAATTGAATTTACTTTGTAAAACGAAAAGTGTATAAATATGTTTGGTTGGTATGTGAAGGTATTATGATTTATATGAGTTGTTTGCATTGTTGATGTTATGAAATGAGTGTGGAATTAATGATCATATCTATATCGGGCCTTAAGCCTAGCGAGGCTTCGTCTTTGGTGTTATTTATCGGGCTAAATGCCTAGCGTGCCTTGTGTCCGATGTAATTCGGGCTATGAGCCTAGCGAGGCCTTGTGCTTGCATTGATGTAGTCGGGCTATGAGCCTAGCGTGCCCCTGTGCCGGTGATGTATATCGAGCTTATTTCCTAGCAGGAGCTTAATGCCTAGGTGATGTGTTATAAATCCTTTACAAGGTGGGATGTAAATACTTAAATAAACAAAATGCTCGGGTAAATATAAAGGTTTATGGATGCAAGGAACAAGGTATGTGAATATCTTTCCTTTCAAATTACATAAGTTGTAGAATGGATAAAGTTTTTGATAATGAGTCTTTATGATATGTGTATTTGAATTATTCATTAATAAGTGTGATATGTATATTGAATATAAGCTTGGTGATATCTTTGAGATTCGGTCAAAGGTGAAAATGTCAAAAGTGAAAGTTATTGAAAATGCATATCTGTATATATATACTTGTGATATATGTTATACTTGTTAATAAGGTAATATCACGAATACTTAAGGCTTAAAGTGCTGGAAGGGTTGTATACCTTCAATGAGGAATAATAGATGATAAGTTACATAGATTTGTTTGTTAATTATATTGAAATTATTATCTGTTAAATTACTTGAATTTACAGTATATTCATATATGTATGTGTGCTAAATGTTGGAATATTTGATATTTGTTGTTTCAAATGCTTAAGACTTACTAAGCTAGTGAGCTTATTTCGTGTGTGCTCTTTGTTCTGTTTTATAGATTTTCCATCAAGCTACGGGCATCTGAGGATCGTCGGAAAAGTCAACCACACTATCTCCCCTTGTGGTATTTAATCTTAGTTTTGAACTGAAGGCATGTATAGGTTAGACTAAGGTTTAGATTAATGACTTTTGGCCTTGTATATATATATGAATAGCCTTGCGAAAATGGCTATTTCTTTTGATTAAGTTTAATTCCTATGTTCTTGATATAATGGATTGATTATGATATTAAGAGATGTGAAATATGGCCATGGTTTAATCATGTATGGAATATGGTCAAATAATATGCCTATTATATCTAAATGTGATGCATTTGGGATAAGTATGATATATTGATATGTTTTGCATTCATTTTGATTTGGTTCGAATGAGGTGGATATAGTTGAGATGATGTTCTTTGGGTTGTAAATTAATTTGGTCTATTTGGATTATTAAAGATGCCATGTTATGTTGATGAGTAGTAAGTTATTTTAGCCTATATTCGGCCATGGTACATATATAATTGATAAGTATGGTTTGATTTTGTGGTTTAAGGCATTTTGGGCTAAGATAATGAATTGATAAGGTATATTGGTTTAATAGACGTTCATGTATGTTTAATATTTCACAGTCTATATGTGCATCCGTTTGTTGCGTGAATATATATATTTTAATAATAAAGTGTACATGAAAACATTTGTACATGGATTGATTTCAAAATGGTATGTGCTAATTTAGTTTTTATATATATATGGAATGCTTTAAGAATTTTATTTGATTAAATATGTAAGTGACTATTAGATTTTTTATTTGTGTGCATGTTATAGGTGAATAAATGTCTAAATATTATATACTTATGTAGTCGTTGTTTTTTTTTTATTGACCATGTGATTTTATAATGCAAGTTGTTATATTAAGACCTGATAGAATATATATATATTTATATTCATTTGTGATAGCATGAAATGATATGAATTTATCAAGTGTTAGTTGGATGGAGTGTATAGACTTGGTAATTGTTATGGTAAGACCTCGTAATCTTAATCCGGTGACGGATACGGGTTAGGGGTGTTACATGTCTGGGACATGGCATCGACACCGAATGAAGGTCCCGTATAAGACCATGTCTGGGACTTGGCATCGGTGTTGGCGGAAGGTCCCGTATAAGACCATGTCTGGGACATGGCCTCGGCGCCAAATGGAGATCTTGTATAAGACCATGTCTAGGACATGGCATCGACATCGATAAGAGATCCCATGTAAGACCATATCTAGGATATGGCTTTGGCATCATATTGTGTAAATGACGAGTTAGGGTATCCTTCGAGATTCCAAGTAGTTCAACGGGACAAAGAGCGAAGTCTATATTCAAGATGATAAAAGTGCTAAAGTCATGTGATGAGTGTTACAGGTACATATGAGTAACTTATGATAAATGAGTTCGATAAGTGATATGTGATGGGTAAGAGTAAGCATGAGTAAGTTATGTCAATGTGCTTAAGAAATTGTGTTATTATTCAATGAAAATGATTGGATGTTATCATAAGCCTTTGTGTTGCTATTTATTTCATGCAAACTTACTAAGCTTTATACTTACTCCCTTTCTTTTCCATTTCCTTGTAGTATCGCCAAGCTAGCTCGGGGATCGTAGGATGTCGGAGTTCGGCCCACACTATCAAGCTATTCTTTTGGTATAGTAAAGTTTGATTATTTTGGGTATGGCATGTATAGGAACATGGTTATTTTGTTATATGCCATATTGGTTAGCCCATGTATTAGCTATTAATGCTACTCATTCATTTTGTAAATGGCAACTGGAATTAGCCAATATTTGCTAAGTTATATATATATATTCAATGATGATGAAATTCATGAAGTACGTTAATGTTTTGTTATGGGGTACTAGAATGGTGTAAATGGGATTACTTTTCAGGGTGGCAAATGGCTTGGTAAATAGCCTTACATTTGTCCACATGGGTAGACACACGCGCGTGTGCCTAGACCGTGTGTGACACACGGTCAGCCCCATGGGCATGTTGGTAAGCCGTGTGTCCCCTGCATCTAAATTGCGAAAAATTCAGTTCGTCACCCGGGCCAGCACACGGGCGTGTGGCTTGGCCGTGTGCCCCTAAGTGTCTGCTAACGTCATGAACAGAATGTCAAGGTTTTCACGCACGGGCTAAGACACGGGCGTGTCATGGCCGTGTGAGGGACACGAGCCATAGGCATGGGGGTGTGCCAGGCCATGTGAAAACCCCTGTAGGTTCGCAATGAAAAATAAAATCCACACGGACTAGGGACATGAGTGTGTGTGACCACACGGCCTGCCCACATGGGCGTGTCCCTATCCACACGGGCGTGTGGTCCTATTTTAAGTAAAAAATTTCTAAGTGTCCGTAAGTTTCTGGTTCAGTCCCGGAACACTCCATGTGTATGTCTTGGGTCTCGTAGGCCCATAATAATGACGTTAAGAGTCGAATGAAAAAGTTTAAGTTGAAGAGAAAATTTATTACCTGATTTTGTACAAATAAATAAGTTAAGTCCGGTAATGCCTCGTACCCAGTTCCGGCGTCAAATACGAGTAAGGGGTGTTACATTTAGTGGTATCAAAGCTATGATTTAGTCGATTCTCGGACTAACGTAGCGTATGCATGAGTTTAGCTATACATGCCATACATATGAGTATTTACATAATGATAGTGTGACGACTCTTGACGATTTGAATTATGTTTTCATATAGTAAATGGATCCCGACAGAGCTGTGACGGATGATGTAGAAAGTAACGCGCCGGCCCCCGCCCAAGGGACGGTGCCAAATGAAAATGAGAATAGACCAGCAACTGTGAGTAAAAGAGTAGGAGAAGAGGCTAGGGAAGCCTTCCTCTATATGATGAACACTTGGTATGCAGAGTTCGTTCGAACGAACCCGAACACGCAACCCCCTCCTGTAACACCCCTTACCCGTATTCAACACCGGAACAGGGTACGAGGCATTACCGAACTTACAACACAAGCATTCACACAAATTCGAGTCATAAATTTGCGTCCAATTTAAAAACATTTGTATTCAATCATAAAGTCCCTAATACGAGCCTACGAGGCCCAAAATGTGCATTGGAAGTGGTTCGAGACTAAACCGAGAACTTTAGAAATTTTTACCAAACTAAAAAAAAATTTGCTAACTGCAGGGCTAACACGCCCGTGTATATCTTGGGACACGCCCGTGCTCTCTCAAGGCATGCCCGTGCCTTGTGCCCGTGGTCGAAACTGACTAAAATCACACGGCCATGGCACGCTCGTGCCTTCCACCCGTGGTCGAGACTGACTAAAATCACACAGCCATGGCACGCCCGTGCCTTCCACCCGTGGTCGACACTGACTAAAATCACACGGCCATGGCACGCCCGTGTATCATGGCCGTGGGGCATTTACAATTTCATGAGCAAGGTCCAGACTTCACACGGCCTGGGTACATGCCCATGGGCTACCCGTGCCTCCCACACGATTTAGACCCACGCCCGTGTGTCTAACTAAGTGGGCAATTAGTAGGCTATATACCAAGCCATTGCCACCTAAGGGTGCACCCAAACATACCTCTACTCAAAACAATACCACTCCTAACCCTTTTACAAGTCTAAGAACTCATCTAACATACACATTATTGAAATAAACACACAATTCATGAATTTCATCTTCATTAAACAAAAGAGTTTGCCAAGTATTTGTCTAACTCATAGGGCCATTTACAAAATGACTTACATAGCCAACACTTTAACTAACAATCACATCTTGACAAAATACTCAAGTCCTATACATGCCATACTCAAAACAAGTCTAAGATTGTTATACCAAAGTGCTGTCGATAGTGTGATTTTCGAACTCCTGCAGTCACGATCCTTGAATTACCTTGGCAATACTACAAGGAAGAAGGGCAATGAAAAAGGGTAAGCATAAAGCTTAGTAAGTTTCATGGAAATAAAAAAAAACAATCATAATACTCATAAAAATAATCCATCCACGGTATTATCTAACCATACATAAATCAAGGCTTCTTGCCATGCTTACTTACGATTCGCCCTTACTTAGTACGTACCGTGCCACACATCGCAATCGTTTCTTCGTGACCCAGTCACGGGTACCTGTATTTACTCATTCACATAACTTAAATATCATTCTCATCTCTACTTCTAAATTCATCCACTTATCCCACCACTCACAAGGGATAGTCATAGACACATGTTTACAACCATTACAATAAATGTACAGCCAATGCCACATCCCTGAGGTGGTCTTACATGGAGTCTTCTCTAGGTACCAATGCCATATCCCGGACATGGTCTTATATGGAATTACCTCTAGGTGTAACGATGCCATATCCCAGATATGGTCTTATATGATTTCCATGTTTATCGCCAAAGCCATATCCTAGATATGATCTTATACGGGATCTCAACTCGGTGCCGAGGCCATGTCCCGGGCATGGTCTTATACGGGACCTTATTTATTCCATATTTCAATGATAGCATTTCTATAATCAACATGGCCCAATTAGGACTCCAACATCTCATTCACATTAACTACTCAATTTAGTAGTGCATTATGCTTTAATATAATTCCAAGCATTTCTCAGCATGCTAATATGAATATTGTTTAAGTCACATACAACTTACCTCGTTTTCAAGATAAGCTAGTTTCTTCGGTTCAGTCCAAGACTTTATTCTTTCCCCGTTCGAGGTGGATTCTCGTCTCCTCTTGCTCTATAATAGAAAATTAGCTCATTTTAATCACTACATTAATACAAGCATTTCAATAACCATGCTTAAGCAAAATTACCATTTTGCCCCTAGACTTTGGCAAAATGGCCATTTTGCCCCTAGGATCAGAAATAAATTCTAATCACATTTCTACCTTCAACAAGCCTAGAAAAACATTTAATGCTCTTAAAGCTATCATCAAAAATCAATATTTCATATACTTACTACAAATTTGTAACCTTTTCATCAAGGTCCTTATTGGTGTTTTCATGCTAACACCTTTCACAAAAGTTGTTCATACAACAACTAAGCCTCATCCTCTTCCATAAAAATGCAACAATAACTAAAATAGCTCTCATGGCAAAACTTTAAACTCTTTTCCATATTTCACAATAGTCCCCTCATTTGAAAGCTTAAGCTTTAGGGGTTTCAAAAGTACAATTATTTTCAAGAAAAGTTCTCTAGAACACTTACTTGAATGGATGAGAGCTTGCTAAAATTTTGAGCATTCAACACCCCTATTTGCTACTAATTTTCGGTGTAATATGAAAGGAGAAAAGATGATATCTTTTTCTCTCCTTACTTTATTAATATTAGTCAAATAAGTCACCAACTATCACCAACTTTGACCAACATTGTCCATCTTTGTCTCCTATGGCCGGTATTGCTAAATTTGGGGGTCTAATTACCTTTTAAAGACCTCCAATTTACAATCTATGGCCATTTGGCACTTTTAGCTTATAGAATGGAACTTTCGCACTTTATGCGATTTAGTCTTTTTTCGCGATTAAACACGAAATCGCTAAAATTAAAGCATCAAAATTTTCATGTACATATGCTATCATGTTCTAACCCATAATATATCATGAAAATAAATTTCTAAAATCTTGGATGAGTGATCCCGAGACCACTATTCTGACTAGCCGCTAAATCGGGCTGTTACACCTCCTCCCCCACCTATTCCTCAGCCTACCCCTGTAGCTCCCCAAGTTGTAGAAGTGGTAAGAAGGGAAAAGCCCCCTGTTGATAGAATTCAGAAACAAGGAACTGAGGAATTTCGAGCTAATAAAGATGACGATCCGGAAAGGGCATAATTTTGGCTTGAAAATACCATCAGGGTATTTGATGAGTTGTCCTGCACACCTAAAGAGTGCATGAAATGTGTTGTGTCTCTTTTAAGAGATTTAGCCTACCAGTGGTGGAACACCCTTGTGTCGGTTGTACCAAGGGAGAAAGTTAATTGGGAATTTTTCCAAAAAGAGTTCCGAAAGAAGTACATTAGCCAAAGGTTCATCGACCAGAAAAGAAAGGAATTCTTTGAGTTAAAACAAGGCAGAATGACGGTGACTGAATATGAATGTGAGTTCATAAGGCTTAGTAAATACGCCCGGGAGTGCGTATCCACCGAGGCCATCATGTGCAAAAGGTTTGAGGATGGATTAAATGAGGATATCCGATTGTATGTTGGTGTCCTAGAACTGAAGGAATTTTTCGTGTTAGTAGATAGAGCTTGCAAGGTCGAGGAGCTGGCCAAAGAGAAAATGAACACTAAAATTAAGTCTCGTGACTTGAGGAAGAGACAATTGGGTAAGTCATTTCAATGCTCATCCAAGAAATCAAGAGAGTTCACTACTCGATCAGCTGCTTCAGCTGGGTTTTCAAATAGAAGTAAGGGTAAATAGTACACTAAGTCTAAAGCTCAGACCACCTCAATTGCTAGTGTTGGTAATGCTCGACCAAGTAGACCGAAATGTCCACAGTGTGGCAGACATCATCTCGCTGAGTGTCGAGCACACGAGAGAGTTTGTTTCATGTGTGGATCCCAAGATCATTTCATTAGAGAATGCCCCAAGATGGGTGAAAAAGAGAAATTTTAGAGTGCAAGATCGGGTAGCACTACTAGAGGGAGACCACAGAGAAATTCGGGAAACAGAACGAGTAGTAAGAATACACCTAGAGAGCAGACTGCAAGATCTGAGGGTAGAGCACTTGCGAGGACTTATGCTATTCACGCTCGCAATGAGGCATCATCCCCTAATGTAATTACAAGTACATTTTCTCTCTATGATACTGATGTTGTTACTTTAATTGATCCAGGATCTACCCACTCGTATGTTTGCATGAAATTAGTAACTAGTATGAGCATGCCTGTAGAGTCTACAGAATTTGTGATAAAAGTGTCAAATCCCCTAGGCAAATGCGTGTTAGTTGACAAGGTATGCAAATATTGCCCTGTGATGATTAGATGTCATTATTTTCTGGCAAATCTCATGCTATTGCCATTTGATGAATTTGATTTAATTCTTGGTATGGATTGGTTAATTGCTCATGATGTGATAGTAAATTGTGGAAGGAAGTTCATTGAATTAAAATGTGAAAATAGGGATATTCTCCGTGTTGAATCAGATGGACAAGACAAATTGTCTGCAGTGATTTCTTTCATGTCTGCTCAGAAGTACATAAGAAAGGGATATGAAGCTTACCTTGCTTTTGAGATGAATGCTAAAGAGACTGAGTTAAGAATTGAGTCAGTGCCGATAGTATGTGAGTATACAGATGTATTTCCGGAAGAATTTCCAGGGTTGCCTCCGGTTAGAGAGATTGAATTTGGCATTGAGTTAGTCATTGGTACTGTGCCTATTTCGATTTCTCCATACAGAATGGCTCCAACCGAGTTGAAAGAATTGAAGGCACAGTTACAAGAGTTGACGGATAAAGGCTTTGCAAGACCGAGTTATTCTTCGTGGGGTGCTCCCATATTATTTGTGAAGAAGAAAGAAGGTTCTATAAGGTTATGTATAGATTACCGACAACTAAATAAGGTGACCGTAAAGAAAAAGTACCCATTTCCAAGGATTGATGATTTGTTTGACCAATTGAAGGGAGCCATGGTGTTTTCCAAGATAGACTTAAGGTCTGGATATTACCAGTTGAGAGTCAAAGACTCAGATGTGCCGAAAACCGCATTTCGAACGAGGTATCACTATGAATTTTTAGTCATGCCTTTCAGTTTAACAAATTCCCCTGATGTGTTTATGGATTTAATGAACCGCATCTTTCGGCCATATTTGGATAAATTTGTTGTAGTATTTATTGATGATATACTGATTTACTCTCGTGATGAGAACGAGCATGCTGAGCACTTGAGAAGGGTCTTACAAATTTTACGAGATAATCAGCTATATGCCAAGTTTAGTAAAAGTGAATTTTGGCTTAAAGAAGTTGGATTTTTGGGGCACATTATTTTGGGAGGCGGTATTCGAGTTGACCCGAGTCAGATTTTAGCAATTGTTGAATGGAAACCACCAAGGAACGTAACTGAGGTTAGGTGTTTTCTGGGCCTAACTAGCTATTACAGACGGTTTGTCAAGGGATTTTCCATGATAGCTACTCCGATGACGAGGCTATTACAAAAAGATGTAAAGTTTGAATGGACAGAAAAATGCCAACAGGGTTTCGAGAAACTAAATGCATTATTGACTGAGGCCCCAGTATTGGTGCAACCTGAACCGGGAAAAGAATTTGTGGTTTATAGTGATGCATCCTTAAATGGATTGGGATGTGTACTCGTGCAAGAAGGAAAAGTAATAGCTTATGCCTCTAGACAGTTAAAGCTGCACAAGAAGAATTACCCGACACATGATTTGGAGTTAGCTACCATTGTGTTTGCATTGAAGATTTGGAGACACTATTTGTATGGCGAGAAATGTCAGGTATTCACTGATCACAAAAGTTTAAAGTACTTGATGTCTCAAAAAGAATTGAATCTAAGGCAATGAAGATGGTTAGAGCTGATAAAGGACTTTGAGCTAGTGATTGACTACCACCTGGGAAAGGCGAATGTGGTCGCCGACGCTTTGAGTAGAAAATCCTTGTTTGCATTGAGAGCTATGAATACACAGTTGGCCTTATCAGATGATGGCTCAATTCTAGCTAAGTTGAGAGCTAGAACAATGTTTCTCCAAGAGATTTGTGAAGCTCAGAAAAGTGACAGTGATTTGCAAGCCAAAAGAGTTCAGCGTGAGTCGAGTGTTGAGTCAGACTTTCGGATTAGTCCTGATGGATGTTTGATGTTCTGAGATAGGGTCTGTGTACCCAGAGATGATGAGCTTATTCGGAAAATTTTGCATGAAGCAAATAGTGGATGTTTATCTGTACATCCAGGCAGCACAAAGATGTATAATGATTTGAAGAAATGGTATTGGTGGCCGAGTATGAAGAAAGATATTTCTGAGTTCGTATCGAGATGCTTGACTTCTCAGCAAGTAAAAGCTGAGCACCAAGTACCTTTGGGTCTACTTCAGCCTATTATGGTTCCCGAGTGAAAATGGAACCGTATTACTACAGACTTTGTGATGGGTTTGCCTTTGACATCGAAAAAGAAGGATGTCGTATGGGTTGTGGTTGATAGACTTACAAAGTCAGCCCATTTTATACCGGTACACATTAACTATTCACTTGATAAGTTGGCGGAATTGTATGTGTCAGAAATTGTGAGACTTGACGGAGTACCATTATCGATTATTTCGGATAGAGATCCGAGATTCACATCACGATTTTGGAAAAAGTTACAAGAAGCCTTGGGCACAAAGTTGAATTTTAGTACATCTTTCCATCTACAAACCGAAGGACAGTCGGAGAGGATAATACAGATACTTGAAGACATGGTTCGAAGTTTTGTTTTAGAATTTCAAGGTAATTGGGAAAAGTACTTACCGTTAGTGGAATTTGCCTACAATAACAGTTTTCAGTCGAGCTTGAAAATGGTGCCTTATGAGGCATTATATGGGCGTGAGTGCCGAACGCCCCTGTATTGGACTGAACTCAGAGAGAATCAGATTTACGGGGTCGATTTGGTCAGAGAAACTGAAGAGAAGGTAAAAGTAATTCGTGATTGTTTAAAAGCTGCTTCGGACAGACAAAAGTCCTACGCGGATTTGAAACTAAAAGAGATGAGTTTCAAGTTTGTGATAAGATGTTTCTGAAAGTATCGCCATGGAAGAAGGTTCTCAGGTTTGGCCGGAAAGGAAAATTGAGTCCATGCTTTATTAGACCGTATGAGATTACAGAGAGGATAGGACCGGTAGCCTATCGTTTGGCATTGCCATCTTAGTTTGAAAAGATTCATGATGTGTTTCACGTGTCTATGTTACGTCGCTACCGATCAGACCCTTTACATGTGATTGTACCAACAGAGGTAGAAATTCAACCGGACATGACTTATGGTGAAGAGTCGGTTAAGATTTTGGCTCGAGAAGTCAAACAGTTAAGAAATAAAAGTATTGCCCTTGTAAAAGTACTATGGCAAAGACATGGGGTAGAAGAGGCTACATGGGAGCCTGAGGAGGCTATGAGAAACCAATATCCCAACCTTTTTACCAGTAAGATTTTCGGGGACGAAAATCCTTAAGGGGGGAGAATTGTAACAGCCCGATTTAAGGCCTAGTCGGAATAGTGGTTGCGAGACCACAAATTCGAGATAGAAATATGTGTTTTATAGCTTTTATGAGGTTTATGACATGTTTGCATGCTTATGTGAAAATTTCATGAAGAAATTTTATTATTTAATGATCAATTTATTTATTAGGACTAAATTGCAAATATTTAAAAAATATGAGATTCTAGAATATTCAAGTATGAAATAGAATTATAAAAATTACTAGAGGTCCTTATTTACCAATTAGACCATTATATGTCAAGATGGACAAAAATGGGCATGGGAAGGAAAAATCTCAAGAAAAGGCCTTAGGGGCATTTTTGTCGTTTGGTTAATAAGTTAATAAAAAGGGAAAAAGAAGTCAAAATTGTGTTCATCTTCTTCCCCTAAGTGCTGAAATTTGCAAGGAGCCATAGCTAGGGTTTCTTCAACTTTCAAGCTTGATTGTAAGTACCTCCTAGCCCCGTTTTTAATGTTTTTCATATTTTCGAGATCCTCGTAGCTCGATTTAGCTATTTCTAGCTATATTTTGAGCTAGGGTTCATGTTCAAAAATTTACCCATGTATGACATACATGTATTTTGATGTTTAATGGAGGAATATGAAAGTTTGATGTATGATAAACATCTTTTTCTAAGTGATTTTCATGGAAAATACATAAAAAGGTTTAAAATGTAAAAGTGATAAAATGTGTAGTAAAAATTAGTTTTGAAAGAAAATATGAGCTACTATAAGCTTGATATAGGTTCGACTAGGCTTGGGTAAACAAAGAAATGAGTGTATTTCATTATACGAGCCTATGGACCATTTTCTAAATATGAGAAAGTATAGGGACAAAATCATAATTTTTCCAAAGTAAGATTCAAGGTTCGATTTGGTCAATGTGATCATTAAAAGAATGAAATTGTCATTATGGATCAAGAAACATGAAGTCTGGACCGAAATCGAGGAAAGAAAAAGGTGGTAGACTAAATCGAACAACTGTACATATTTTGGTACCGAAGAAAGTTTGTGTGAAATTAAATCTACGTAATGCTATTATGTTTTTAATTGCTTAATATCATGAGAAATGTATATTATCTCTATGAGATTGATTAATGATGTATAGATGAAAGTATGATGATATTACATTAAGTCGAAGTCCCAGTTGAACCTTAGGAATAGCAAGGATACCTTTGTCACGGCATGAGATTAAGGAATGTCCCGTATAAGATGAAGGTCCCGTATAAGACCATGTCTGGGACATGGCATCGGCATAGAATGAAGGTCCCGTATAAGACCATGTCTGGGACATGGCATCAGCACCAAATGAAGGTCCTGTATAAGACCATGTCTGGGACATGGCATCGGCACCGAATGAAGGTCCCATATAAGACCATGTCTGGGACATGGCATCGGCACCGAATGAAGGTCGCGTATAAGACCATGTCTTGGACATGGAATCGACACCGAATGAAGGTCCCATATAATACAATGTCTGGGACATGGCATCAGCACTGAAGGAAGGTCCCGTATAAGACCATGTCTGGAACATGGCCTCGACACCAAATGGAGATCTCGTATAAGACCATGTCTGGGACATGGCATCGACATCGGTAAGAGATCCCATGTAAGACCATATCTGGGATATGGCTTTGGAATCATATTGCGTAAATGACGAGTTAGGGTATCCTTCGAGAGTCCAAGTAGTTCAATGGGACAAACAGCTAAGTCTATATTCAAAATGATAAAAGTGCTAAAGTCATGTGATGAGTGTTACAGGTACATATGAGTAACTTATGAGAAATGAGTTCGATAAGTGATTTGTGATGGGTAAGAGTAAGCATGAGTAAATTATGTCAATATGCTTAAGAACTTGTGTTATTATTCAATGAAAATGAATGGATGTTATCATAAGCCTTTGTGTTGCTATTTCTTTCATGCAAACTTAATAAGCTTTATTCTTACTCCCTTTCTTTTCCCTTTCCTTGTATCATAGCCAAGCTAGCTCGGGGATCGTAGGACGCCGGAGTTTGGCCCACACTATCAAGCTATTCTTTTGGTATAGTAAAGTTTGATTATTTTGGGTATGGCATGTATAGGAACATGGTTATTTTGTTATATGCCATATTGGTTAGCCCATGTGTTAGCTATTACTACTACTCATTCATTTTGTAAATGGCCATTGGAATTTGCCAATATTTACTAAGTTATATGATGTGATCCGGCTCGGTGTTGAAGAGTCAAGTCAGTTGTTTGCCTGATCGTTGACGAGAAGAATGTTCGAGTTGTCGAAATGGGTTAAAATTTGGTGAAGGTAGCGGAAGTCTTAACAAAGGGTTTAAAATAAATGGTAGGTTTAAAAGGGTGTAGTAGGTTCGGTTTAACAAGAAATAAAGATAGGTAAATTGAATAAATGATGAAAATGGAAAAAGGAACTTAACACTAAGAACGATTTAACACTATATCACTGTGTCACCCCGGTTCTTATACGGTTAAGGTGGTTGGGTGAATAGTTGATTAGGTGAACGCAACACCAAGAGCTGGTGATAAGTTCAAACAAGTTTCGGAGACGCCACTAGCAATGCCAGATAAGTCACACGAGACTCGTACAAAATAGGAGTTGAGGGAAACCTCACAGAAACAAAGTTTCATTAACAAATTTGCCAAAAAGTCCTTTTACGAATGAAATAACAAACTATTTATAGCCTATCTAACTAGCTAGCCGAATGGACAAAATACATAGCTTAAAGACTAAGTAATTCATCTAGAAGGTGCTGGAATTTTCTAGAAAATGTTCTTTAATTTGCTTAGTCTATATTCGACTGATTGGAACTCCATTGGGCATCTTCATGATTAAGTAAATCAGCTTGGACGTATTTGGAATGTATGGCATGTCAAAGGCTTGTCTAGATTCGGCTATGGGCATAAATGAGGCATTAAAATTCGGTTCATGCTTGAAGATGGTGCATGAATTGGCCGAACCATCATGTTGCCTCACTTGATGTGTTCATGCATTCTTAACCTTGAAGAAAACCCTAATTCCATGAATATGCAGCTCTTTAATGTTCCTACATCTCCCTTGGCCGAATGAGGCTTTAATGTGCCTTGAATACTTGAAAGTTCATCTTGAAAATGCATGAAGAATGCATGAAACGTCCCAATGCATGTTCCTCCATAAATACGGTCCATGAATCTTCAAATACATGAACATTCAATAGCCCCCTCTTGCATGAACGTCCCAAGTACTTGTGCTCCTTTAAATGCCTTCCATTGAACCTCAATTGTGCATGCACCCTTCCATACATTGCACCAAGCCATAAATGAACCTTGTATTAAATACATCTTCACATTCGACTGAACCAAAACACAAAATGAACACATTAAATCCAAGACATATTCGGCTGAACCTTAATAAACATCATCTAGACATATTAATAAACATAATAATTAAAGTAGGACAAAATTAATGTGGACATAGCTAACTTAATAAACTCAGCTAGCTCAAAACATGTGAAAACAATAAATGAACTAATTTGAGCTGGGGAATTCAGTCATGAGCTGTATCAAATTGAATAAATTAAAACTAATACTTAATTTATTTAAATGATAAAAGAAATGAGCTGGAAAGAAACTAAATCGAGCTCAAACGAGCTTAAATGAGCTCAAGTGAGCTGAATTGAGCTGAACGGAGCTCGGGGAGCTAAAATTGAGCTACAGTCAGCTTGCTTTAAGGTACGAAGATCATTTAAGGTGCTAGCCCAAGCTCGATTTGTAAACTTAGTGAGCAGCAATGAACAGTCTTTGCTCATTTCGAAAAAGGTTCCGACCGTGCTCACATCATTCCCCCTTCTTCAAATCGACTTGTCCTCAAGTCGAGCCGTTGGTTCACTCGAAAATATTTACGCGGCTTGCCTTGGATGAATGGGGCGAATGGAAAATGAGTCAACTGAAATTTATAGCCATGAGTTAGCAAAAAGCGATCCAAGCAAACTTGTAGTCCAAGCATAATCATAACAAGACAAGTATAATTCATGCGAATGGATCGATTCAAAACGCCATGTTTACATCCATGCAAACAAACTAATTTACTCGCCAGTGCCTCTTCAATTATTCGAAACAAAATTGAATAGGTTTTAAGGCATTTAAACAACTCAAATTGTTTCCACAAGTCATGGTGTAAATAAATGGTAGGCGAGCAATAAGTCAAAAAGTGTAAGGCGGCACCACCAATGGGTAAATAAAAAGATCCACATGTCTCATAGTCTTGCACACTTGAATCTTGAAAATTCCATTTAACCATACCCTCGCCAACAAATTCATTAACATCATCATCAACCAAGACAGATAGATCATTTTTAAACAAGGAAGAATAATTAAACTCATCACGATTTAAGTAACTTGCAAAAGCCAAATCATCAACAAGATGTTTGTTACCAACCGAACAGAGCAAAGAGGTTTTGAAGTTCTCGAAAGTCTTACCTTGTTTACCTTGAGGAGTAGGAAAGCAAAAATCAGTTTTACCTCTTTTGATCATCACAAACCTTCTCTCCTCGGAATTGTAGTGTAATCGAAGCTCCATGCTTGAATCAACCTGAAATGAATGGTAAACACAAAGACACTTCGCGCTTTTCAAGATGTTGCTTTCACAAAGACGAAAGAAGTTAGTGTCACCATGGATAATGGACTCGATGGAACTTCTTGAAATGTTATTCACATATGAATCAATTCCAGGCTCAAAAACATAAGTTGATCTTACCTTTTCAGGATGAAATATGAATTTTGCGTACAGCCACATTAAATAATCAAGGAACGATTTTAAAGTGTAATAAAAAACGTCAAATTTCGTTCCCTTAGTCAAAGACCAAGCATCAAACAAATATAAATCATTATCATAAAGTTTAGGATGCTTCTTTTTCCCACAAAACGATCCAAAACAAATTCTGGATTTGAACACACGAGTTTGATTACTTATGCCAAAGTGTAGCAAAGGTTTCATTAAATCAAACACGCTAAACCAATAGGATTTGTGCATATGCAGGAACGAACAATCAAACCTTTTTACAGTCATCGAAACAGATTTGCATAGGTTTAAAGATTTCACACAAAACTTTAGAGGGTGCACTTTAAATTCACATTCAAACAGATTAATCGCTTTTCGTGAAAACCCGTTATCACACAAGATCATATT
The DNA here is from genome assembly GCA_025698515.1 of Gossypium sturtianum. NCBI lineage: Eukaryota > Viridiplantae > Streptophyta > Magnoliopsida > Malvales > Malvaceae > Gossypium > Gossypium sturtianum. The sequence goes on from CM046952.1 coordinate 98,253,040, forward strand.
TTTGGTTTGTCGATCTGACTGAACAACATCAACAAATTTTTCTTCACAAGGCAAATCAAGAGAACAACTCCTTGTGGTTCCTTTTGGAAATAACTTATCAACCACAATCAAAGAATAACACTTAATCGGATCAAAATAAGGAGATCTTTTAAAAACTAAGTCACCGAAAATGTTATCAACAACTTTCTTCCTTTTTAAATTTCGTATTTATTTCTTCTTTTTTTATACTTCAACACAATATGCTGAATACAAATTGAATACAACTTTGAATTTTTTTTTTAATTTTGAATTTTTTTTTGTACTTCACGAACCTACTCCGGGCTTGATACGTACGTCGGCGCTTCTCATTTGCAAGCTCTGATACCAAATGATGTGATCTGACTCGGTGTTGAAGAGTCGAGTGATGTAAGCATACCCAGGGCAACCAAGGATTCGAATCCCGATGCTCTCGAGCTTCCCAAAAGCCCTATGACTCGAGCTCACACTAACCAATTGCGTGAGGCCGTGGCAGCTTTGTCAAGTCATTTGTGGCATGAACTTCAACTCGAAGCCAAAGAACCAGCTCAGGCCCAAACTTTGAGCCCTCCATGCACATTGGTGCAAGCTCAGTTTAGCTCGGATTAGCTCATTTGAGCTCATTCCAGCTCATTGAGTTCATTTAATTAATGCTGTTCATTTCTTTAATATTGAATAAATTTCCTACAGCTTATAAATATGTTTATTTTTTTAATATATTTTATTTTAGCTGAATTTAATTGTGTCATTAGCTTAATTAAATTTGTCCAAGTTTATTACAAGTTTTTAATATGTCCTAGCCTTAGCCGAATTTTAATATGTCTTAGTTAGTTCGTAATTAATTTGTCTAAGTGTCAATTAATATGTCTAGCTTGTGTATTAATTTTGTCTAGCTGATTTTTGCTTAATTAAATTCGGTTCATGTGCTTAATATGTGCAGTCGAATCTATAGGGGACATTTATGAAGGTGCATGCATGCAAGGTTCAATGCACTTGGAAGATGCATGTTCGGCTGGAGCATAACATTAAGGCTATTCATTTTTGGCTCCCCAAGGCACCCATTCGGCCAAGGGTTGTCCAGCCATTAAGCTTGACAAGCTTGGTCATTCCTCTCCCCTAAGCAGCACAAATTCTGTTCACATTGGCTATTCACACTAAGTCCATTCGGTTCAGCCCTTTCACACCTTGAAGACCCTTCAATACCGTCCATTCACACTCCAAGTGGCTACTCAAGTGTTCATTTTAATGCTGATAACTTTCCAGGTAAAGGTGGCAATTTAAGGAGTTTAACTAAAGCTTGGCCGAACCTAGACTTGTGCTTTGCATCTTTCAACACTCCAAATTCATGGTAGCTTATCAGCTCCTTTTAGAAACCGTCCATTGAGCTTCAATTCAGCTGAATTTAGCTACAATAATTAAGGCTTTAATTCTAGAATTTTCTAGCCTTTTCTAGCTTAGTTTTTGCTTAGTTATTAAGCTTTTACTTAGGCTATTCGGTTACCTAGCTTAGGCTATAAATAGTTGTTTATTTTCATTTGTAAAGAACTTTTTTGCTAATCTTTGAATGAACATTTGTTCAAGGGTGAGTTATCTCCTCTCCTATTTTCGTGTGAGTCTCGACTTGACTTATCTAGTGAGCTAGTGGCGTCAACTGAACTCCTTTGAACTTATCACCTAATTTGGTGTGGCGTTCAAACCAATTCCTATTTCGTAAATCCACCTTAAATAATATAGAAACCGAGGTGACACTCTTTAGTGTTGAATCGTTTCTAACGTTTAAGATCGCTTTCCACATCCACCACTTATCCCGAACTTCTACTATCCTTTATTTCTTTCTTTGCTAAACCAAAAAAACCCAAAAAATCCTTCTTTTTTGTTTCTTTTGTTAACCGAACCTCCATTCCTAACTTAACCAATTTTAAAACCCCTTTGACAAGCTTCCGCAACATTAGCCAATTTTCAATCTTTTCCCAACAACTCAATTACTCCTCGTAGACGATCGGGCAAACCGTGAATGAATCGAATCTACCCAATCCATCTCACATCATTTGGTATCAGGGCTTGCAAATGAGGAGCGCCAAAGATCGAAGAAGCCGGAATAGGTTCATGAAGTAAAAAAATAAAAAAGAATTCAAAATTAAAAAAAAAATTCAAGTTGTATTCGAAAGTTCTTTATTGTATTATTTTCGTTGAATTTGAAGTATAAAAAAAAGAATTACGAAAGTTATAAAAAAATAAAAAAATAATAATACGAGTATAAAAAAAAGTGAGTGAAGTTTTGCAAGTTGTGATTCTCCTTTCATTTCTACTATTCCCGATCACCGAAATCATTCTACCAATTTCCCTACCCCCAACGCCACACCTAAACCAATTTAATTTTTCTTTCAGCTTAGCTTTACACCATACGTTATCCTTTGCACCCATTTTGAAGCCGACCCCAAAGTCGCAATAAGTCTAAACGAGACGAAATATGAATTTACAAGAGCGAGAAGAGTGGTAAAAGGCAAGAGTGGTGAGTGCATTAGAGAGTATAAAAGCCTTGAAAGAGTGAAACACGAGAGTGAGTGATTTCTTTCTTCCGAGTGACGGTGAGTATTTGTAGTGAGGTTTTAAATCTTCTATGTCCCAAAGTCCCGAAAGGAACATGGCGGAAAGGCAACCTGTTCAAAACGTCCCAGATTTGAATTTACAAGCATTGCTACGCAAATTTGAGTGCCTATTTGACCGAAAGTTGGAGTCGATCCACGAAAGACTCGATCATGTGGAAGAAAGGGCTCAACGAGAAAGGACTCCATTAAGTCCTCCGAGAAACCGAGGACAGCGACTCGATCAAGATGATGAATTTTCTGAGCCAAGTGATCACGAAAGCGATCAAGGCTCCAATGTAAGCGTATGAAGGAGAGGCCCACGCAACTGAGGCCAACGAGATCGAGAAAGGTTCGATGATGATTTGAAGAGCCTCAAGTTATCAATCCCTCCATTCCAAGGCCGTTCGGATCCCGAAGCCTACCTCGAGTGGGAGAAAAAGATCGAGCTCATATTTGAATGTCATAATTATTCCGAGGCCAAGAAGGTCAAGCTAGCCGCTATTTAGTTTATTGACTATGCAATGATATGGTGGGACCAACTTACGACAAGTCGAAGGTGGAATGGCAAGTGTCCTATCAACACATGGGCCGAGATGAAGGCTGTAATGCGACGACGATTCATTCCTTCGTACTACCACCGGGAGTTGTACCAAAAACTCCAAAATCTCACACAAGGGACGAGAAGCGTAGAGGATTACTATAAGGAAATGGAAGTTGCTATGATACACGCGGATGTGCAAGAAGACCGCGAGGCAACCATGGCGCGATTTTTGGCCGGACTCAACTGAGACATAGCCAACATCGTCGAGTTGCAACACTATGTGGAGATCGTCGATATGATGCATATGGCGATCAAAGTCGAAAAGCAACTCAAGAAAAAAGGAGCCGTTCGTGGTTATTCCACTTTGAGTATACCTAAGTGGAACCAATGCCCACGCAAGAATGCCTCCGCGAATCAAACAAAGGAACTCGTTGTGCCTGTGAAGTCCAACAAGTCTGTGGTCGAATCTAGCAAAGGTAAGGCCCCTAAAAACGTTCAAACTCGATCCCGAGACATTAAGTGCTTTAAGTGCCAAGGTTGATGGCACATAGCGAGTCAATGCCCGAACCGCAACACAATGATCGTACTTCCTAATGGCAAAATTGAATCGGAGAATGAATTGGATAAAAATGAAGATGAAGTCGAAAATTTGTCTGAAAATGTAGACGAAGTAGAGTTTGTTGTTGAGGTCGAGATGCTCGTTGTCAAACGAAGCCTTAATGCGTAAAATTTGGTAAGTGAGCCTCAACGAGAAAATTTGTTTCATACTCATTTTCTTATTTTAGGATAGGTGTGCAGCATTGTAATTGATGGTGGAAGCTGCACGAATGTTCCAAGTACGATCATGGTGGAGAAACTTGCTTTACCAACCCTCAAGCACCCGAGCCCATACAAGTTGCAATGGCTCAACGAAGGAGTCAAACTTAAGGTGATCAAGCAAGCATTGATTCCATTTTCGATCAAAAATTATCATGACGAGGTCTTGTGCGATGTTGTGCCCATGCATGTGAGCCATCTACTGCTCGGAAGGCCATGGCAGTTTGACCGGCGAGTCAAACACGACGAGTTTGCCAACCAATAATCTTTCAAGCACAATGGCAAAAATATCATTTTGGCACCTTTTTGTCCACGACAAGTGATGGAAGATCAACAATGCTTGAGGCAATCCATGGAGAGTTCAAAAGAAAAGATTAGAGATTTAAAAGAAAGAAAAGAGGAAAAATCGAGTGAAAATAATTCGAGAGTTGAAGAAAATAAGAGTGAAGAAAAAAGAAAAGAAAATGAAAATGAAAAAGAAAAAGAAAAGAGAAGTGAAAGAAAATTGAGTGAGAAAAATAAAAGTATTTTAATTAACCGGTGCTTTTATGATTCTCCTTCTTTTTAGGTTAAGCCGACCAAGGAGCTTCAATTACATTACCTTGCCAAGAAAGGAAGTTTGAGTTAAACGAACAAGGTAAAACCGATCCTCATCTTTTCAACTTAAATGGTAAGCAAGGTGAGCTTTTTGAAGTTCTTAAACAACTCAATTGGGTTCAAATTGATGACTTTGTTCATGATCTGAATTTTGGAAAGGTAACATACTTTGTTGAAAATAATTATCCATCTTTGATTGGTGAAAGATTGATTGGTTTGAATGATGACATGAAGACTTCCATTTTTGGAGAATGTGATGTGTTGGTTGAAAAATCCATGTTCAAACGTTCACTGCCAAGATCTGTCCATTTTCCCGATTTTGATTGTAAAATGAGTTTTATGAAATGTTCTGTAACAATGACTTGTTTGGACCATGCCCAGCTCAAGGTGAGTAAACGGTTTAAGTTCTTTATGTCTACATTTCTTTTGAACCGTTTGTGTGAAACTTTGATGGATGTTAAGCAAGGCCGTGACATGTATGCCAATATGAATCAAGTTAGTGATAATTTTTGCATACCTTTTGAAATGACTTGTGTGCCAAATCCATTGCCGAATGTTGAGAATCTATATGAACAGATTTTTGCGAGATCATTCGCACCACCTTCTTTAAGCAAGCCGAAAGGGATTGTAAGCCTCGAGGTGACCAAGCGAATCGACTTGAGGACAAGTCACTTTGAAGAGGGGGGATGATGTAAGCATACCCGGGGCAACTAAGGATTCGAATACCGATGCTCTTGAGCTTCCAAAAGGCCCTATGACTCGAGCTCAGACTAAGCAATTGTGTGAGGCTGTGGCAGTTTTGTCAAGTCATTTGTGGCATGAACTTCAGCTTGAAGCCAAAGAACCAGCTCGGGCCCAAACTTTGAGCCCTCCATGCGCACTGGTGCAAGCTCAATTTAGCTCGGATTAGCTCATTTGAGCTCATTCCAGCTCATTGAGTTCATTTAATTAATACTGCTCATTTCTTTAATATTGAATAAATTTCCTACACCTTATAAATATGTTTATTTGTTTTTAATATATTTTATTTTAGCTTAATTTAATTGTGTCATTAGCTTAGTTAAATTTGTCCAAGTTTAATACAAGTTTTTAATATGTCCTAGCCTTAGACGAATTTTAATATGTCTTAGTTAGTTCGTAATTAATTTGTCTAAGTGTCAATTAATATGTCTAGCTTGTGTATTAATTTTGTCCAGCTGATTTTTGCTTAATTAAATTCAGTTCATGTGCTTAATAGGTGCAGCCGAATCTATAGCGGACATTTATGAAGGTGCATGCATGCAAGGTTCAATGCACTTGGAAGATGCATGTTCGGCTGGAGCATAACATTAAGACTGGTCATTTTTGGCTCCCCAAGGCACCCATTCAGCCAAGGGCTGTCCAGCCATTAAGCTTCCCAAGCTTGGTCGTTCCTCTCTCCTAAGCAGCACAAATTCTCTTCACATTGGCTGTTCACACTAAGTCCATTCGGTTCAGCCCTTTCACACCTTGAAGACCATTCAATGCCGTCCATTCACACTCCAAGTGGCTGCTCAAGTGCTTATTTTAATGCTGATAACTTTCCAGCAAAAGGTGGCAATTTAAGGAGTTCAATTAAAGCTTGGCCGAACCTAGACTTGTGCTTTGCATCTTTCAACACTCCAAATTCATACAAGCTGATCAGCTCCTTCTAGAAACCATCCATTGAGCTTCAATTCAGCTGAATTTAGCTACAGCAATTAAGGCTTTAATTCTGGAATTTTCTAGCCTATTCTAGCTTAATTTTTTCTTAGCTATTAAGCTTTTACTTAGGCTATTTGGTTACCTAGCTTAGGCTATAAATAGTTATTTATTTTCATTTGTAAAGAACTTTTTTGCTAATCTTTGAATGAACATTTGTTCAAGAGTGAGTTATCTCCTCTTCTATTTTCGTGTGAGTCTCGACTTGACTTATCTAGCGAGCTACTGGCGTCAACCAAACTCCTTTGAACTTATCACCTAATTTGGTTTGGCGTTCAACCCAATTCCTATTTCGTAAATCCACCTTAAACAATATAGAAATCAGGGTGACAGTCTTTAGTGTTGAATAATTTCTGACGTTTAAGATCGCTTTCCACATCCACCACTTATCCCGAACTTCTACTATCCTTTATTTCTTTCTTTGCTAAACCAAAAATACCCAAAAAAGCCTTCTTCCTTGTTTCTTTTGTTAACAGAACCTCCATTCCTAACTTAACCAATTTTAAAACCCCTTTGACAAGCTTCCGCAACATTAGCCAATTTTCAATCTTTTCCCGGCAACTCAATTACTCCTCGTAGATGATCGGGCAAACCGTGAACGACTCGAATCTACCCGGGCCGTCTCACATCATCGAGTCACTTGTTTGCCTGATCGTCGACGAGGAGAATGTTCGAGTTGTCGAAATGGGTTAAAATTTGGTGAAGGTAGTGGAAGTCTTAACAAAGGGTTTAAAATAAATGGTAGGTTTAAAAGGATGTAGTAGGTTCAGTTTAACAAGAAATAAAGATAGGTAAATTGAATATGCAACAGCCCGATTTAGGGGCTAGTCGGAACAGTGATCTCAGAATCACTAATTCGATGTTATAGAAATTCGATGTTAGAGAAATTCTTTTCATGTTATGTTATGTGTTATAACATGTTTATAAGGGTGCATGAAAATTTTGGTGCTTTAATTTTAGCGATTTCTTGCTTAATCGCGAAAAAGGACTAAATCGCATTAAGTGCAAAAGTTCTATTTTATTTGCTAAAGGTGCAAAATAGCGATGAATTATAAATTGGAGGTCCCAAATGTGCAATTTGGCCTTGTTAAGTGAGTTGGCCAGCCATAGGATGCATAGGGGACAAGTGCATTTATTATGATTAAAAGTTGGTGATATTAGTTGGAGAAAATGAATAAAATAAGATGATATAAGCAAAAGTTATCATCTTTTTATTTGGTCTTCTTCTCCAACCAAAAATATCGACCATGGGAGGGCTTTGAAGGCTTGAAATTTCAGCAGCTCATTTTCTCTACAAGTAAGTCATTTTGATGGTTATTTTTGATGATTTTTGTATTTTTGGAGTCCTCAAAGCTTAAGCTAGCTAATGAGAGGACTAGTTTGTAATATGGTTGAAAGTTTAGGGAGTTAACATGATAGATTTTATGTTGTTTGATGAGTTTTTATGGAAGAAAATGAATGATAGGATGATGATAAACAACTTTTGTGAAAGGTGATGTTGTGAAAACACCTATTTGGGACTAAAATGCAAAGGTTGTAATTTGTTCATTATGGCATGAAATAGTTGGAATTGTGGATAGTTGTAAGAGGATGAAATGTTCAGCTAGGCTTGTTTAATAAGATATTGTGATGAAAATTTATTTACGAGCCTAGGGGAAAAATCGTACTTTTGCCAAAGTATAAGGGCAAATTAGTCATTTTTGCCTAAGTGTAGATTACGGTGTATTATGACTTATAAGTGATGAAATGAGTAAATTCCATTGATCTAGATCAAAGAAAATGAGATTCGGACCTAGAACGGGTGAAAAGAGAAATGTGGGCAAAAAGTCCCTTTCGACCCTTTTGACATCGAGGTAAGTTCATATGCAAATGTTGCAATTACGTATGATTTAATTTGATATCCCAATGTTGTATGTAATGTATATTTACTCTATGAATGTAGAAAATATCTTTTGATGAGACGTCAAGAGAATTGAATCTAAGAGCAATGGGAAATGTATATAGCATGTTATGATGATAGTTAAGGTCCCGTGAAGGACCATATTGGAATATGGCCTCGGTGTGAGAATTTGTATAAGACCATGTCAGGGACATGGCATCGATATGTTAATGCATGTGAGACCCTACCGGGGTATGATGTCAGTGTGAGATTAGGTGTATGAAACTCAAAAGTGTTATTTAACAATTTGAGTCATTCAACAGGTATGTCAAAAATGATAAAGTATGTGGTTGCACCACGAGAAGCACAAGTGTGTGTTAGAATTAAATTAAGATGAATTCAGTATATGATGAACTTCTAGTGGGTTATATGTAATCAATGCACCTTAGTTGCATAAGATAGATTTATTGATGCATTGTGTGAATGCGAACGAGTATCGTAGAAAGTTAAGTAAGAATAGTAGTGTGTGAGGATGTTCTCTGATGAACATTTGAAATAGAGAAATACATGGGGATAACTATCCATGAATGTATAATGATTGGTGGGCTATGTGCGATACCACTCTACTAGAGATCAATGAAGGGCTAAGTACGAAACCACTGAGAGTTTAGTAGTATGAGTGGCTATTAAAAATGCTGGATGTGTTGTTCTACATGATCATGTGGTGACCAGTGCAGGAATTTATGCTAATTAACACGAGCAGTTGGCTTGAGTCATGGTAAGAATGTGGTAAGAGATAGAATGAGTGAGCTTCAAGAATAGTTGAGTAAGTAACCATGAGTTTATGAGAAAAACTCATTATAATTCCTTGCGGTTGTATATATTCAATGAATATCAGTATTTGTCAGTTATATGCAGATGAACTTACTAAGCATTATTGCTTACTTCTTTTCTTTTCCCATCTCTTATAGGTTATTTAACTAGCTCAGGTTGGAGGCCGCTGGAGATGTTTTCACACTATTGAGTAGAAGCTTGGTATGATGTTTCAAGTTCTTTTGAGTCATGACATGTATAGGGACCTCTTTTAAAGTTGACTAAGTCATAGTTAATATAACCAAATGTGTTGGCGTAACTGAGTTATGTTTTGGTTGTGAATAGCCATAGATGATGGCTTAAGTAGATTGTAATTGTATTAGAAATAGATCTCCCTTGTGTTTGGGATGAAGAATTCATTGTATGAATTAAATGTATTTAATTCAAGAGTTATATTGAGTACTTGGATATGCCTTTGGGTTATGAATTGTGTTGAAATTGATTGGTGTTGCATGTGTGAAATGTACGGTGGCAAAAGGCTTGGTAGATAGCCATCTAATTGTCCCCATGAATAGACACACGGGCATGTGTCTATGCAGTGTGTGACACACGGTCAGCACTATGGGTGTGTGAATCGACCGTGTGTCCCCTTGCATGCTAGGTTTACAAGTCAGTACGCTCCACGGGCTAGGGACACGGGCGTGTGCCCAGGCCGTGTGAAGTCTGCACATTAATTATTGAATTTAAATTGACCACGGGTAGAAGACACGGGCGTGTCTATGCCGTGTGAAGTTAGTCAGAATTGACCACGGGTGGAAGACACGGGCATGTCTAGGCCGTGTGAAGTTGGTCAGGATCGACCACGGATGAATGACACGGACATGTCTTAGGGGCACACGGGCGTGTCCCTAGACCAACACGGGCGTGTGGCCCCTATTTTTTTGAAAAGTTCTCGAGCTCGTAAAAGCTCCCAGAATAGTTCTGATACCTCTTGGAGGTATGTTTGGGGCCTCTTAGGCCGAGTATGTGCAAGTGATGGGTTTAAACAAAATTTTATAGCCCTTTTCGAAGTGTTAAGTAAGGTTAAGCATGGTAATGCCTCGTATCCGATCTCGGTGTCGAACTCGGGTAAGGGGTGTTACATTTAGTGGTATCAGAGCTATGGTTTAGTCTGTTCCCGGACTAACCTAGCGTGAGTAAGAGTCTAGCTATACATGCCATATGTGGACCGTGATAGTGTATATCTCCCGGCTCTAACGAATTTGTTTTGATAAGACAGAAATGATTTCCAACCGAGCTAATTTCAATAAGGTTGTAAGTGGCAATGAGGTAATTGAAATTTACTTATTTATTGTTGAAATTTAGAGAAGTATGAAAAGAAGTTTATGACATGTGTATGATAAGGTATGGAATGATATAACTCCAGGTCTAGGAATGAGAGTTATGAAGTGATAAGCTTACCTATATTGGTTTATATGTGTACGACGTTATGTACCCAACCTATTGGGTTAAGTGCTTATAACGAGTAATTTATCCAGAGAATGGGATATGTGTGTATGTACAACTGTTTGAATGATGTATGATAAATATGTCCACATGGTTAAATCTCACATGTGACTGTTAAAGTAGAGAATGCATGATGTTTTGTTTTATGACTCTGTTATGAAGCCACACATATTATGGTGTGGAAAATAAACTGAGAAGTTTAACTAAGTAGAATGCAAGAGATGAGTACGGTAGTTTAATGATAAATTGATAAATAAGACCATGGTAGAACCATGGCAATACATGTGATCCCATATAAGACCATGTCTGGGGCATGGCATTGGCAACGATACGTGATCCCGTGTAAGACCATATCTGGGATATGGCATCAGCCTCGAATAGTGATTTCGTGTAAGACCACGTCCGGGACCTGGCTTCGGCATGAAATCGTGTAAGACCATATCTAGGATATGGCATCGATATTGATATAAGATCCCGTACAAGACCATATCTGGGATATGGCATCGGCATCGACATGAGTTCCATGTAAGACCGTATCGAGGATATGGCATTGGTATTGATATGAGATTTCGTGTAAGACCATAGCGAGGCTATGGCATCGTGATGACATGTAAAGAAATAGCTGGGCTATGACGTTGTGATACGAGTAAGACCATAGTTGGACTATGGCAATCAGGTAAACGACGTACTCAAAATCTGTAAGACATTCTCTAAATTCATAAGCAATGGTAAGAGAAATTAGAGTTTAATGTTGAGTACTCGAGTAGACATTATGGTGGAACTTGAGTAAGTGAAGTCACTATTCGAAAGTATGAGTGATAGAAACAATTGTAGCATGATAAACGTGAAAACTCACTTGGAGCGAGTTGTTTACTATGATGATATTTCATTGATGATGAATATTAAATCATATGTATGTAGTCACGAGAGTTAGGTTAAGGGACTCTACAACATCACCCCCTTACCACTGTTGAATTATGATGAGATGTTATGAGAGTCAAGTTGAGTAAGTTTGTATGTGATTAATGCAATATTTACGTTAGCATAATTGAGAATGCTTTGTATCACATTGATACATGATACTCTACTAAATAGAGTAATTGTTGTTAAACATGAGATGTTGAAGTCCTAGCGGACCATATTGAATATGAAAATGCCATCATCGAGATATGAAATGGATAAGGTCCCGTATAAGACCATGTTTGGGACATAGCCTCGGCACCGAGTTGAGATCCCGTATAAGACCATATTCGGGATATGGCTTCGGTAACAAAAATGAGAATCGTATAAGACCATATTCGGGATATGGCATCGATACTTGATGTGGAAGTCCATATAAGACCTTATCCAGGATATGGCATTGGCATTTAGAGGTGACTCCATATAAGACCACCTCGGGGATGTGACATTAGTTTCGTACCTACATGAATGACGATGAATATGCGTCTTCGATTATCCCTAGTGATCAATGGGACAAATAGATGAGTCTAGAGGTAGAAATGAGAATTGTACTAAAGCCATGTGAATGGGCGAATACAGGCACTCGTGAACAAGTGAAGAAGAAACGAGTACGATGTGTGGCACGGTATGTGCTAAATAAAGGGCAAGTATGAGTAAGTTGGCTTGAAGCCTGTGATCTGTGCATGGTTAGTTAATGCCATGGATGGGTCATAATGATCTCCTTGGGTATTATGTATAAATATTTGTTGCCTTTCAGATCGATATAGTTGTTGTTCTTCTCATAAATTGTGATTATGTGAGAACATTAGGTCGATCGAAAAAATCGACTAAACAAATTGTCGATTTAGTTAATTGAAATCGACATTCCTTTATCTCCTCGTAACCCTATCCGAGTGCTTTGAGGGGGAAGTTGGAGATGATTCTAGTATAAGGAGTGAAATCACAAGTTTCACGTTGTGTGATGGGTTTTCGGGCAAGCCAAATAGAGTTAATGAATTCGATCGAGATGTCCCTGCTATCATGAGATATGACGATGGTAAAGGTTTTAGATTAGCATAGCAAGAGAAACTCAGATGAGAGTGTTCTTGAAATATGTTCTCAGTGTGAAGAAAAAAGTAGATTAATGTATTGAAATATGATTCAAGTTTTGTGTATATTTACGCATGAATCAATAAGGAGAATAAAATTCTGTGTGTACGTGAGTAGGGAGCATGATACAAAGGTATGCTCATTGAAATGTTCAAACCGTGATGGTCGAGTTGAAAGCTATAGAAGGAACTATTAATTGAAAGTTCTAGTACTGAGTTCAGTCTAAATCGAGAAAAAGAGTTGCCAGATTGGTGATCTAGAGACGATCACTTTTGTGTCTGTGTAGTGAGTTAGATGTTATGAAATGATCTATGGAAAAATTGATATGTATTTTCTGAATTTTGGTGAGTTAGAGTATCTTATGCTGCAGAAGATTTTGAAAATGAAATAGTGGAAACGGCTTGAACCATTACAAAGGTGTGTATAGTTATTGTAATACTTCTCAGATAGTAGACATAGTACAGATGTCTGGATGGAAGATCCATGTTAAGCAATGTGAGTTAGTACTTGGTTGACCTTAGTTGGTAACATCCTAGTTTCAGTGAGGTTAATGACTATAGTGAGTCTTCCTTTCAAAACAAAGGAGTTCAGAAGTGATGTAGTATATTGTACTTTAAATAAGCTCTGAATGAGTTTATTTAAGATTATAAAATCTAGGTTGGATAAGATTTCCGTTGTTGATGTTTCCTCGAGATAGAATTTGAATGATGATGAATCCAGAACTTATACAGAAGTTTTGGTATGGGATTCAGTAGTAGCATATCTACTAATGCAAGAATAAGAAAGTACAGTTATGTGCATAAATGTTTTGACAATAGAGTACATTTCATGATATGATTGAGTTTATGGTCAGAAGTAGTTGATCACTAAAAGCTAAGTTTTCAAAGCGTACAGGTCAAGACTATTACAGTCGGTGAATGCTTTAATGGGGAAGTGAGATAAAACCTTATAGATTTCAAATTTGGTTTGACAAAATTCCCAAGAAGGGGAATGTCATTTAAATTGTAATGGATCAGCCGGTAAAGATTTGAATGATCATTTGGATATGTACAGAGTTCCAAATTTGTGGATTACTGAGTATATACCCTAGAGGAAGAATAACCTAGGTCTCAAGTTACGCTTCGACCTTGTGTATTATAGCTTAAAGGTTGTTCGCAAGAGAAACTTCAGGATAGGTGGATTTGTGATTTTGAAGAGTTGATGAAAATGTTTTAAGAATGTTGGTAGCAACTCCTCCTGATAAGATTTTCATGACTAAAATCCCTAAGGGGAGAATTGTAAAAGCTTTGATTTAGGGGCTAGTCGTAATGCAGTGATCTCAGAATCACTAATTCGAGGTTAGAGAAATTATTTTCATTTTATGTTATGCGTTATAACATGTTTATAAGGGTGCAAGAAAATTTTGGTGCTTTAATTTTAGCGATTTCTTGCTTAATCGCGAAAAAGGACTAAATCGCATTAAGTGCAAAAGTTCTATTTTATTTGCTAAAGGTGCCAAATAGCTATGAATTATAAATTGGAGGTCCCAAATGTGCAATTTGGCCTTGTTAAGTGAGTTGGCCGGCCATAGGATGCATAGGGGATAAGTGCATTTATTATGATTAAAAGGTGGTGATATTAGTTGGAGAAAATGAATAAAATAAGATGATATAAGCAAAAGTTATCATCTTTTTATTTGGTCTTCTTCTCCAACCAAAAATATCAACCATGGGAGGGCTTTGAAGGCTTGAAGTTTTAGCAGCTCATTTTCTCTACAAGTAAGTCATTTAGATGGTTATTTTTGATGATTTTTGTATTTTTGAAGTCCTCAAAGCTTAAGCTAGCTAATGAGAGGACGAGTTTGCAATATGGTTGAAAGTCTAGGGACTTACCATGATAGATTTTATGTTGTTTGATGAGTTTTTATGGAAGAAAATGAATGATAGGATAATGATAAACAACTTTTGTGAAAGGTGATGTTGTGAAAACACCTATTTGGGACTAAAATGCAAAGGCTGTAATTTGTTGATTATGGCATGAAATAGTTGGAATTGTGGATAGTTGTAAGAGGATGAAATGTTCAGCTAGGCTTGTTTAAAAAGATATTGTGATGAAAATTTATTTACGAGCCTAGGGGAAAAATCGTACTTTTGCCAAAGTATAAGGGCAAATTAGTCATTTTTGCCTAAGTGTAGATTACGGTGTATTATGATTTATAAGTGATTAAATGAGTAAATTTCATTGATCTAGATCAAAGAAAACGAGATTCGGACCTAGAACGGGTGAAAAGAGAAATGTGGGCAAAAAGTTTCTTTTGACCCTTTCGACATCGAGGTAAGTTCATATGCAAATGTTGCAACTACGTATGAGTTAATTTGATATTCCAATGTTGTATGGAATGTATATTTACTCTATGAATGTATGAAATATCTTTTGATGAGACGTCAAGAGAATTGAATCTAAGAGCAATGGGAAATGTATATAGCATTATATGATGATAGTTAAGGTCCCGTGTAAGACCATATTAGAATATGGCCTCGGTGTGAGAATTCGTATAAGACCATATCGGGGACATGGCATCGATATGTTAATGCATGTAAGACCCTATCGGGGTATGATGTCAGTGTGACATTAGGTGTATGAAACTCAAAAGTGTTATTTAACAATTTGAGTGATTCAACGGGTATGTCGAAAATGAGAAAGTATGTGGCTGCACCACGAGAAACACAAGTGTGTGTTAGAATTGAATTGAGATGAATGCAGTATATGATTAACTCCTAGTGGGTTATGTGTAATCAATGCACCTTAGTTGCATAAGATAGATTTAATGATGCATTGTGTGAATGCGAACGAGTATCGTAGAAAGTTAAGTAAGAATAGTAGTGTGTGAGGATGTTCTCTGATGAACATTTGAAATAGAGAAATACATGTGGATAACTATCCATGAATGTATAATGATTGGTGGGCTATGTGCGATACCACCCTACTAGAGATCAATAGAGGGTTAAGTGCGAAACCACCGAGAGTTTAGTAGTATGAGTGGCTATTGAAAATGCTGGATGTGTTGTTCTACATGATCATGTGGTGACCACTGCAGGAATGTATGCTAATTAACACGAGCTGTTGGCTTGAGGCATGGTAAGAATATGGTAAGAGATAGAATGAGTGAGCTTCAAGAATAGTTGAGTAAGTAACCATGACTTTATGAGAAAAACACATTATAATACCTTGCGGTTGTATATATTCAATGAATATCAGTATTTGTCAGTTATATGCAGATGAACTTACTAAGAATTATTGCTTACTCCTTTTCTTTTCCCATCTCTTATAGGTTATTCAACTAGCTCGGGTTAGAGGCTGCCGAAGATGTTTTCACACTACCGACCAGAAGCTTGGTATGATGTTTCAAGTTCTTTTAAGTCATGACATGTATAGGGACCTCTTTTAAAGTTGACTAAGTCATAGTTAATATAGCCAAATGTGTTGGCGTAAGTGAGTTATGTTTTGGTTGTGAATAGCCATAGATGATGGCTTAAGTAGATTGTAATTGTATTGGAAATAGATCTTTCTTGTGTTTGGGATGAAGAATTCATTGTATGAATTAAATGTCTTTAATTCAAGAGTTATATTGAGTACTTGGATATGCCTTTGGGTTATGAATTGTGTTGAAATGGATTGGTGTTGCATGTGTGAAATGTAGGGTGGCAAAAGGCTTGGTAGATAGCCATCTAATTGTCCCCATGAATAGACACACGGGCATGTGTCTATGCCGTGTGTGACACACGGTCAGCCCTATGGGCGTGTGAGTCGACCATGTGTCCCCTTGCATGCTAGGTTTTTAAGTCAGTACGCTTCACGGGCTAGGGACACGGGCGTGTGCCCAGGCCGTGTGAAGTCTGCACATTAATTGTGGAATTTAAATCGACCACGGGTAGAAGACACGGGCGTGTCTATGCCGTGTGAAGTTAGTCAGAATTGACCACGGGTGGAAGACACGGGCTTGTCTAGGCCGTGTGAAGTTAGTCAGGATCGACCACGGGTGAATGACATGGACATGTCTTAGGGGCACACGGGCGTGTCCCTAGACTAACATGGGCGTGTGGCCCCTGTTTTGTTGAAAAGTTCTCGAGCTCGTAAAAGCTCCCAGAATAGTTCTGATACCTCTCGGAGGTATGTTTGGGGCCTCTTAGGCTGAGTATGTGCAAGTGATGGGTTTAAACGAAATTTTATAGCCCGTTTCAAAGTGTTAAGTAAGATTAAGCATGGTACTGCCTCGTATCCGGTCTCGGTGTTGGACTCGGGTAAGGGGTGTTACAGAATAAGTGATGAAAATGGAAAAAGGAACTTAACACTAAGAATGATTCAACACTATATCGCAGTGTCACCCCGGTTCTTATACGATTAAGGTGGTTGGATGAATAGTTGATTAGGTGAATGCCACACCAAGAGCTGGTGATAAGTTCAAACAAGTTTCAGAGACGCCACTAGCAATGCCAGGTAAGTCACACGAGATTCGTACGAAATAGGAGTTGAGGGAAACCTCACAGAAACAAAGTTTCATTAACAAATTTTCCAAAAAGTCCTTTTACAAATGAAATAACAAACTATTTATAGCCTATCTAACTAGCTAGCCGAATGGACAAAATACATAGCTTAAAGACTAAGTAATTCGTCTAGAAGGTGCTGGAATTTTCTAGAAAATGTTCTTTAATTTGCTTAGTTTATATTCGGCTGATTGGAACTCCATTGGGCAGCTTCATGATTAAGTAAATCAGCTTGGACGTATTTGGAATGTATGGCATCTCAAAGGCTTGTCTAGATTCGGCTATGGGCATAAATGAGGCATTAAAATTCGGTTCATGCTTGAAGATGGTGCATGAATTGGCCGAACCATCATGTTGCTTCACTTGATGTGTTCATGCATTCTTAACCTTGAAGAAAACCCTAATTCCATGAATATGCAGCTCTTTAATGTTCCTACATCTCCCTTGGCCGAATGAGGCTTTAATGTGCCTTGAATACTTGAATGTTCATCTTGAAAATGCATGAAGCATGCATGAAACGTCCCAATGCATGTTCCTCCATAAATACGGTCCATGAATCTTCAAATACGTGAACATTCAGTAGCCCCCTCTTGCATGAACATCCCAAGTACTTGTGCTCCTTTAAATGCCTTCCATTGAACCTCAATTGTGCATGCACCCTTCCATACTTTGCACCAAGCCGTAAATGAACCTTGTATTAAATACATCTTCACATTTGGCTGAACCAAAACAAAAATGAACACATTAAATCCAAGGCATATTCGGCTGAACCTTAATAAACATCATCTAGACATATTAATAAACATAATAATTAAGGTAAGACAAAATTAATGTGGACTTAGCTAACTTAATAAATTCGGCTAGCTCAAAACATGTGAAAACAATAAATGTACTGATTTGAGCTAGGGAATTCGTTCATGAGCTGTATCAAATTGAATAAATTTAAACTAATACTTAATTTATTTAAATGATAAAAGAAATGAGCTGGAAAGAAACTAAATCGAGCTCAAACGAGCTTAAATGAGCTCAAGTGAGCTGAATTGAGCTGAACGGAGCTCGGGGAGCTGAAATTGAGCTAAAGTCAGCTTCCTTTAAGGTGCAAAGATCGTTTAAGGTGCTAGCCCGAGCTCGATTTGTAAACTTAGTGAGCAACCACGAATAGTCTTTGCTCATTTCGAAAAAGGTCCCGGCCGTGCTCACATCATTATATATATTCAATGATGACAAAATTCATGAAGTACGTTAATGTTTTGTTATGGGGTACTAGAATGGTGTAAATGTGATTACTTTTCAAGGTGGCAAATGGCTTGGTAAATAGCCTTACACTTGTCGACACAGGTAGACACACGTACGTGTGCCTAGACCGTGTGTGACACACGGTCAGCCCTATGGGCGTGTTGGTAAGTCGTGTGTCCCCTGCATCTAAATTGCAAAAAATTCAATTCATCACACGGGCCAGGACACGGGCGTGTGGCTTGGCCATGTGCCCCTAAGTGTCTGCTGACGTCATAAACAGAATGTTAAGGTTTTCACACACGGGCTAAGACACGGGCGTGTCATGGCCGTGTGAGGTGCACGGGCCATAGGCACGGGAGTGTGCCAGGCCGTATGAAAACCCCTATAGGTTCGCAATGAAAAATAAAATCCACACGGACTAGGGACATGGGCGTGTGTGACAACACGACCTGCCCACACGGGCGTGTCCCTATCCACACGGGCGTGTGGTCCTGTTTTAAGTAAAAAATTTCTAAGTGTTCGTAAGTTTTTGGTTCAGTCCCGGAACACTCCATGTGTATGTCTTGGGTCTCATAGGCCCATAATAAGGTTGTTAAGAGTCGAATGAAAAAGTTTAAGTTGAAGAGAAAATTCATTGCCCGATTTTGTATGAATAAGTAAGTTAAGTCCGGCAATGCCTCGTACCCGGTTCCGGCGTTGAATACGAGTAAGGGGTGTTACACAGTGTGTCCCCTAGTGTTTAATTAGAAATCAAGTCAGTATGCTCCACACGGCTCAGCACACGGGCGTGTGACCTGGTCGTGTGGCATAAGTCAGTATACCCTACAGGTTTGGCACAGCCTAGCAGACGGCCTGGCACATGGGCGTGTGTGGCCATTTTGAAGGGCACACGGGCTGGTCACACGGGCGTGTGGTTGGCAGTGTGAGACACACGGCCGGGCCACACGGGCGTGTGTCCCCTGTATTTTGAAAAATTTTCTAAGTTTTCTAAAACTTTCCTAAGTTAACGGTTTAGTCCGGAACCACTCATAATGCATGTTTTGGGCCTCGTAGGCTCGTATTAGGGACTTGATGAATGATTATGAATGACTTGTATTTAAATTTGATAATTCTATGAGAAATGTATGTTCGATTGTGTAATAAGTTCGGTAATGCTCCGTAACCCTATTCTGGCAACGGATACGAGTGAGGGTGTTACATAGTACATTTTGTTACTCCTCGGATGCACAGACTTAATACCATTATGAGCTTCGTTCAAAATATACTGTACAAGTTCAGAATTCCTCGGTACACATATTCTTTCTCTGAATAATAAAAAGTCATCAAACCCAATCTGAAATTCTGAATCAGAATTCAACTCACACTGTACTCGTTTAGCTCGTAGTTCATCATCATTTTTCTGAGCTTCAGAAATCTACTGCAGAAACGTCGGTCTAGCTTTTAACTCAGCTAAGATTGAACCATCATCAGATAACGACAATCAGGTGTTCATTTCTCACAAGGGAAACAAGGATTTTCTACTCAGAGCATCTGCAACCACATTAGCCTTTCCTAGATGATAATCAATAACCAGATCATAATCTTAATGATTCCAAACACTGCTACTGTCTTAGATTCAAATCCGTTTGTGACATCAAATACTTTAAACTTTTATAATCAGTAAATATGTGGCATTTTTCACCAAACAAGTAATGTCGCCAAATTTTCAATGCAAACACTATAGCTGTAATAGCCCAATTTTGGGCCTAGTCAGAACAGTGGTTTCGAGACCAAAAAGCTGACGTAATAAAATTTATTTTTATTATATTTTTATGGTCTACAATTTCACGAAACAATTTTGTGAAAATTTCATTCGAAAATTTCAACGTTTGGGCACTCAATTTAGTCAAAAGGACTAAATTGTAAAAAGTGAAAAACTTGAGTTCTAGAAGCTAGAGGTGTCAAATTGCTATGAAAATTTAAATTGGAGGTCCTTAAATGGTAATTAGACATTGGTTAATTTTTCGGACAAAAATGGACATGAAATAGATGAAATAGAATATTTTTAAGTAAGGGGCATTTTGGTCATTTAGTAATTAAAATGAATTAAAAACAAAATTAAAAGCCAATTTTTGTCCATCTTCAACCCCATGGCCGAATTTCACAAGGGGAAACCATGTCTAGTGTTTTTCTAGCTTCCAAGCTTGATTGTAAGTCCGTTCTTACCCCGTTTTTAATGATTTTTACGTTTTTGAAATCCTTGTAACAAGATCTATCTATTTCTACTACTAATTTGAGATTTGGTTAAAGTCTAGGGTTTTGACCCATGATGAATATGTGTGTATTTTTGTTTTTAATGGTAGAAAATGCATGTTTATGGTTAGAGAAACGACTTTTACTAAGTGATTTTCGGTAAAAATGCCTAAAAGGACTAATTTGTAAAAGTTATGAAATTTGTCATAAAAGTGTGAATTAGTGGAAATTGTGGGCTGTTGTAGTTATGAAAATGGTTCGAATAGGACTAAAATACAAGGAAATTGAATAAAAATTATTTTACGAGCCTAGGGGCAAAAGTGTAATTATGACAAAGTTTAAGGGCAAAAATGTAAATTTTGCCAAAATGTGAATTTAGGCTAATTTGAGTAGCAGGATGAACAAATAAATTAAATGTGTTGTTATAGATCAAGGAAAACGAGATTTGGAACTAGAACGAGGGAAAAACGAGTAATTGACGAATAAGTCCTTTTTCACCGATTTTGATTTCGAGGTAAGTTTGTATGTAAATAATACATCGATTTTTATTTATGTTTTAATATTTTGTTATATTATATGAGGTATGTTTGAATATGGAGTAATTATTTGATGTAAATTATGAATTGTGATTGATTATGGATGAATTGGTAAAATGTTGAAAAGTGAGAATTCCCGATTGAACCTTCGGAATAGAAAAGATACGAATGAGGCAGCTAGGTCACATGTGTGGTACTAAGTGTAGGCCACTATGTGTACAATAGAGCTACGAGATGGTTTTAGGTCATGTGTGTAGTACTAAGTGCAGACTACTATGCGTACCCGATAGCTTCGATCATGTAACATCCTGAAATTTGGGAATTTATGTTTTACATTATATCATGCGATAGGCTAGTCAATAGTGTTAGTTGTGTATGTTTAGGGACCCTAAGAAGGCTATGGGTTGAGTTGGGCCTTAGTAAAATTTTTGTGTTTAAGCACTTTAAGGAGAGAAGGTAAGTGGCATCAAGACTTAAGGAAATAAATGTGTATTTTGCTAGCACAGGTGGAGCACATGGTGGAGTGGGGTGGCGTCAAGTGGAGAGAATTGAGGGAAGGGGTTCGAAACCCATCTATTGCAACTTTTGGGACTTAAATTTTTGAGCTTCTCAAGTGTTGTATGGTAAGTGTCGGCCATGGCATCAAAGAAGGAAATGAAGACTTTTCTAATGTTGGGAAAAAGACTAAGAAAATATGGTAAGGAGGAAAGCAAGGGAAAAAGAAGGAAAGAAATAAAGGAAAGGGATAAGGTGGGGGAACATGTTGGCCGAATCTTAAGGAGCTGTTTTGGAAAGAAATTTTGGGTCAACCTTAATCCTTTTGGTGCTTGGGATACACGGCTTTGTTGGGAGAAAAAGAGGAGCCGAATTTTCCTAGCCTATTTGCAAGTTTGTGCATGAAAGACCTATTTTTTCTTTTGAACATTTTTGTTACTCTTTTACAACCTTTTTCCTTTGTTGCCAAAACACAAAATGATCAAAACACTCAAAGCATTTTGCTCACTTTTTCCTTTGTGTTAGCCGAATTATCTAACACTTTTTTTTCCATCTTTTCTTTTATTTTTACCATTTCTTTAACCTTTCTACCTTTTTCCTAAATCGACATTACCATATGACCGAATCTTCTTTGTTCATTTCTCCCAATAGCCGAATCCTCTTAGTCACTATCTCATCTCCATTCTTGCGTGTTGGACATTTCTTTTTGGTTGAACGGGTAAGGGGCTTCATTCTATTCTTATCTTTTTTCCTAGCCGAATGTGTGTTCATCACTATTCGGTTGTTCTACTTATTTCTAAATCGAAATATCATTTTCTCTTACTCCCTCATATCTTGATGATATTCTTTTCATAGTGGTCTAGTGGGTGCCTGAATATCACTTCCTTGCCGATTCATCTCTAGTCTTAAGTCAATCGGTAGAAGTCGGATCTATTATCATTAAGGTAAGGAGTTTCTTTATGGATCATTTCTATCTCTCAATACTTGGTTATTCCGTTAAAACGGAATGATAGATTTGACTAATCGATTGTTATAGGGATTAAATCGCTCATTTTCTCTACTCGTTGGTTCTTCAGAAGTAGAGGTAAGCCGAATTCTATCCCTAAACAACTATTTTCTCTCATAGTAGTATTTTACTGACCAGGACTTTTTCAATGGAGGCAAGTGGTAGCGATTTGAAAGGAAAAGCAATAGGAGAACACAAAAGGAGTGGATTTGCAATTCCTACTCCTAAGTTCAAACGTAGGGCGATATCAGCAGTTTGGGATTTCCCATCGGGTTGTGGACCATCATCCGGTGAGAATAGACAAATCGTGGTCGTTCACGATACTAAGGGTAAGCGTTTAATTAGATCGCCTGATTTAGATTAATAAAACCTTGTTTGTTGGTTAATCGAGTGTAATGGTGATTTAGGTGCCGACGATCAATAAGGTTTAGTCCTTACCGTAATTAGGTGTGTAATCTCACACCGAAATCCGTAGATTCGAGATTCGATATTATGTTGGAAAAGTAGATCGTTACTATTTACAGAGTTAAAAACCGTAATATGGCATAAATCGAGTAACTTGCTTAAATTAATATTATTTTCTAAAGATCTGTCAAAATTGGTATTAAATTGCTAAATTACAAAAATGCCTCTAAGGGTCGATTTACCAAAATGCCCCTAAGGGCCGATTTACCAAAATGCCCCTATGGGCCGATTTGCTAGAATGCCTTAGTGGGCTTAATTATTAAAATGCTTTATTGGGCTGGATCACCAAAATTGTTCAATAGATTAATGGTTGTCATTTATATGTGAATACTTTATGTTATTATGTATGTTGCATTTTTTTTTTACATTTTGCATGGGATGGGAAAATTGTATGAAGAGCAGTGTAGCCTGGTGGCATTGCCACAAATTGTATATTATTATGCCTAAATTATGATTTCATGTGTTTGACCACAAAAATAAAATGCTATAGCAGTTTGACTGCAAATTTGGTGTGAGCGTGGGTGGGTTGACTTGATCCCCACGTGTGATTAGTGGTCGGGGTGTGATGGATGGATTGGGTTGGGTTGCATACATTTACTTCATTTAATTATTGTTATGTAAATGGGCTTAGGCCCAAGATTATGCTATACGGTTCGAGCCCAGTGGATGACTGGTAAGGGATTATACACCGAGTTCTAGTAACTCACCCCATTCTCTTAATCCTTGCAGTAATGATCGATGTGAGGACTTGGGCCCATGGATGACTCGGTGGAGGCCATACTTTGGAAATAATATTTTCGAACCTTAGTAAATTTCTTTTCCGCTTATTTCGTTACTTTTACTATTTTGGGTTTAAAATTGTAATAAGGCCTCTGGGATTTTTATTTTTGTTTTATGTTTGACGTATTTATTTTCCATGAATTGTTTTAAATGGGGATTTTTCTAAAATCATAAAGAACGATTTTTCTTCAAATTTAATAACAAACGGATTTTATAATAAATATGTACAAATAATTTAACTTGGATTTTTCCTGTAAATTATCAATAATATTTTCAAAAGTCACGGTTTTAAAAGATCACTAGTTCGATTATTGATTCTTCAATCAACCTCTAGATATTAGTAGTATTTTATCGATTAATTATAACCGAACTTGTTTTCTTAACTATAACCAAATAATGTCAACTTTAGTTCTTTATACGTTTTCTTTATGTGACAAACTAGATCCGGTCATATCGCATGGGTCGGGTTTGGGGTGTTACATTTTATGGTATCAGAGCCGGTTGCAAAACTCGGCTGTGGTTTGGGTTCAAAAATGTTTTCTAAAACTGCTTGAAATTTGATTTATAAATACATGTTTTAAAGGAAGTATGGCACCACGGGTATCTGGCACCAAGTCAATAAGTTTTGTTTTTATTTTATGATTATTGTGGTATGACTGTAGTAAGAAAACTTCACAAAATAGAGATACTCTAGAACTTTTAGCTTTAGGAGCTGAAACCATAGAGATTGAGACTTTAGGATATGTTTTGCGAAAATAACTTTACTTCTTATACTCCAAAAAATATTGTTTAATAAACATTGAATAAGCATACTGATTCATAAGACTCTTAATCAGATTAAATCGATGTTAGTAAACATGAGTGCTAGAGGACGTGGAGGTGGTAGACGTGGACGAGGTAGAGGCCGAGGTTCTAGAGTTGTATCTGAGGCATCGAGACATATGCCTGAAATGGACGCACATGCGTCACCAGTGACTGAAGCTGGGTCACATGACCAAATGAGAGAGGACGACGCTCTGTCCCAAGCGATGTTGCGAGTTCTGGAAAGGGTTCTTTGGGGCAAGCGGGTCGGCGGCTCGTGGGTCGATATCGGAGCGACTCAGATCGAATGGGGCTGAAGTCTTTAGGGGTACTTCGGGTGTAGCCCCAAGTGTAGCGGAGTACTGACTTGAGGCGGTGGAGCGGATTATGGAAGATCTGGATTGCACAAATGGTGCGTAAACCGAAAGGGGTTGTGTCATTCTTTGAGAGACGAGCGTGTCGATGGTGGCTCACTTTGTTCGGGAAGGCACTCGGGTGATCGTATTACACGGATTTCTTTAAGACAGAATTCCAGGGAAAATATGTCGGGGCTAGTTATGTGGATGCCAGAAGGAAGGAATTCCTAAATCTGGTACAAGGAGGTAGGTCTGTGGTAGCTTACGAGGCGGAGTTTCTGCGTCTGAGTCAGTATGCCCGGGGTATAGTGCTGACTGATCATGAACGCTCTGTGCATTTTGAAGATGGATTGCGTGATGAGTTGCGGGTACTGATAGCCCCACGAAGGAGAGGAATTTTGCCACACTGGTTGAAAAAGCTAAGATTACTGAAGAAGTAAAGCATTCGGAATGGCAAAATCGAGACAATGATAGGGGCGAGGAACAAGAGAGACTCACAGGTATTCGTGTCCCGCCAGAGGATTTCAGAAAAGGCCCAGAATGAGGAGCGGCTCGAGTGAGAGTTTCAGCTACTACCAATCAGTCACAGCCTTGCGTGGATTGTGGGAAACTTCACTCGGGTGAATCTTTGAAGAGAAGCGGTAGTTGTTTGAGATGTGGATCCAAGGACCATCGGTTTAGGGATTGCCTTCAAAGCCGGATCAAACTCGAGCGATTCATAACAAATTTGCGCGATCACTTGGAGCGCTTTCGGCCCGATCGCCGAGAGGCCGTGGGCGGTCGAGGTGGTAATGGTATAGGATGAGGTCAAGGTGCACCGGGTAGGTACCGTGCGAGGGGTAACACGGAGGCGAGACGGCCCGGGGTTGGTCTATGCGATCAGGCGTTGAGAGGATGGTGATGGACCGGACGTCATAACTGGTACGTTCTTCATATCTGATGTACCTTTTACTGCTTTGATAGACATTGGATCCACCCATTCGTATGTTGCATGTGCTGTGTCTGGAACTCTGAATATTAAATCTGAGATTACTGCTAGAGAAACAACTGTAATTAGCCCTTTAGGACAGTCGGTGGTAGTAAATAAGTTGTTTAGGGATGTGCCCTTAGAAGTTCAGGGGGAAGTATTTCTAGTGGATTTGATGGAACTGCCGTTCGGGGAGTTCGACCTTATATTGGGCATGGACTGGTTGGTTAAGCATCGTGCGAATTTAGACTGTGCAGCAAAGCAGATGGTACTAAGAACTTCAGAGGATAAGGAAGTGATGATGATAGGTGAAAGAAGAAATTATCTGTCTAATGTGGTATCTGCTTTAAAGGTAGAAAAGTTGGTATGAAAGGGGTGTGGAGCGTTCATAGCCTTTATCAGTGCTTTGGATGCCAAAGAGTTGTTGGTAGAGAGTGTTAGAAAGGTGAAAGAGTTTTTAGACGTCTTTCCCGAGGAGCTTCCAGGATTGCCTCCAGATCGGGAGGTAGAATTTGGTATTGAGCTGTTGCCAGGAACGGCTCCGATGTCCATTGCTTCTTACAGAATGGCACCGAAGGAGCTCGTGGAACTTAAAGCTCAAATTCAGGAGTTGTTGGATCGTGGATTTATTCGACCAAGTGTGTCACCGTGGGGAGCACCGGTGTTGTTCGTTAAGAAAAAGGATGGGTCGATACGTATGTGCATCAATTATACACGATTGAATAAGTTGACGATCAAGAAAAAGTATCCGTTACCGAGGATCGATGATCAGTTCGATCAGCTGCGAGGAGCTTCAGTTTTCTCGAAGATAGACTTGAGATCGGGGTATCACCAGCTTAAGGTCAAGGAGGCGGATATTCACAAGACTGCGTTCTGAACCCAATATGGGCATTACAAGTTCTTAGTGATGCCGTTCGGTTTGACTAATGCACCAGCTGTATTTATGGACATGATGAACCGAGTCTTCCAATCTTACCAAGATCGATTTGTGGTTGTGTTCATAGATGACATCCTGGTGTACTCAAAGACTAAAGAAGAGCATGATTCGCATCTACGGGTAGTATTGCAGATTTTAAGGGAGAAGCAGTTGTATGCCAAATTCAGTAAGTGTGAATTTTGGTTGAAGGAGGTGACCTTTCTGGGGCATGTTGTGTCTGCCGAAGGAATTAAAGTTGATCCCCGGAAGGTCGAGGCTGTGTTGGATTGGAAACCACCGAAGTCAGTGGCAAAAATTCGGAGTTTTCTAGGTTTGGCTGGGTATTACAGGCAATTTGTTGAGGGGTTTTCGTTGATTGCTGCACCCCTAACTAAGCTGTTGCGTAAAGGAGTACCATTTGTGTGGTCAGATAAGCAGCAAGAGAGCTTTGAGAAACTGAAGAAGATTCTGACAGAAGCACCAGTATTGATTCAAACTGAGGCTGGTAAAGAGTTTATTGTGTATTGTGATGCGTCACACACTGGCTTAGGATGTGTGTTGATGCAAGGAGGAAAAGTGGTAGCTTATGCATCTCGTCAATTAAGGCCGCATGAGGTAAACTATCCCACTCATGATTTGGAGTTAGCTGCAGTGGTGTTTGCTCTGAAGATTTGGAGACACTATCTGTACGGGGAGAAGTCGATTATCTACACGGATCATAAGAGTCTGAAGTACCTCCTTACCCAAAAGGAGTTGAACTTAAGACAGCGAAGGTGGATAGAATTATTGAAGGATTATGACTTCTCAATCGAGTATCACCCAGGTAAAGATAACGTAATGGCAGATGCATTGAGTCGTAAGGTGATATCGGATTTGAGAGCGATGTTCGCTCATCTCAGCCTTTATGAAGATGGTAGTCTGTTAGCCGAACTTCAAGTGAAGGCGGCATGGGTAAGCCAGATTAAGGAAAAGCAGTTGTTAGATGAAAGGTTGGGTTCTCGACTTCAGCAAGTGGAAAGTGGTGAGATAGGGGATTTTTGATTAAATAGTGATAGAGTATTGTGTTTCCGTGGAAGAGTTTGTATGCCCAGGGATTCAGAATTGAGACAAATGATTCTGCGTGAGGCGCATAGTAGCCCATATACTATGCACCCCGGAGGAAATAAGATGTACCGAGACCTCCGTGAGTAGTATTGGTGGCCAGGGTTGAAACGAGAGGTTACTGACTTCGTGAGCAAGTGCTTGACATGTCAGCAGGTGAAGGCGGAGCATCAACTGCCTTCAGGGTTATTGCAACCGGTGAAAATTCCACTATGGAAATGGGAAAGATAACGATGGATTTTGTTAGTGGGTTACCCTTAACGCCTACTAAGAAAGATTCAGTATGGGTTATAGTGGATCGGTTAACGAAGACTGCTCATTTCCTACTTGTTCGTACGGATTATTCGTTGCAGAAGTTAGCCAAGTTGTATGTAGCAGAAGTTGTGAGGTTACATGGGGTACCAGTGTCTATTATATCGGACAGGGATCCTAGGTTTACATCACGGTTTCGGAAGGCTTTACATGAAGCTTTGGGTGTAACACCCCTAACCCGTATCCGTCGGCGGATTAGGGTTACGAGGTCTTACCATAACAATTACCAAGTCCATACACTCCATCCAACTAACACTTGATAAATTCATATCATTTCATGCTATCACAAATGAATATATATATATATATATATATTCTATCAGGTCTTAATATAACAACTTGCATTATAAAATCACATGGTCATTTAAAAAAAACAACGACTACATAAGTATATAATATTTAGACATTTATTCACCTATAACATGAACACAGACAAAAATCTAATAGTCACCTACATATTTAATCAAATAAAATTCTTAAAGCATTCCATATATATATATACGTAATATTTATAAATACCAAATTAGCACATACCATTTTTTGAAATCAATCCATGTACAAATGTTTTCATGTACACTTTATTATTTTAAACATATATTTACGCATCAAACGGTTGTACATATAGACTGTGAAATATTATACATACATGAATGTCTATTAAACCAATATACCTTATCAATTCATTATTTTAGCCCAAATTGCCTTAAACCACAAAATCAAACCATACTTATCAAATATATATGTACCATGGCCGAATATAGGCTAAAATAACTTACTACTCATCAACATTAACATGGCATCTTTAATAATCCAAATAGACCAAATTAATTTACAACCCAAAGAACATCATCTCAACTATATCCACCTCATTCGAACCAAATCAATATGAATGCAAAACATATCAATATATCATACTTATCCCAAATGCATCACATCTAGATATAATAGGCATATTATTTGACCATATTCCATACATGATTAAACCATGGCCAAATTTCACATCCCTTAATATCATAATCAATCCATTATATCAAGAACATAGGAATTAAACTTAATCAAAAGAAATAGCCATTTTCGCAAGGCTATTCATATATATACAAGGCCGAAAGTCATTAATCTAAACCTTAGTCTAACCTATACATGCCTTCGGTTCAAAACTAAGATTAAATACCACAAGGGAGATAGTGTGGTTGACTTTTCCGACGATCCTCGGATGCCCATAGCTTGATGGAAAATCTATAAAACAGAACAAAAGCACACACTAAATAAGCTCACTAGCTTAGTAAGTCTTAAGCATTTACTGAAACAACGATCAAATATTCCAACATTTAGCACACATACATATATAAATATATCTCAGTAAATTCAAGTAATTTAACAATTAATAATTTCAATATGGTCTAACAGTAGTCTATGTAACTTATCATCTATTATTCCCTCATTGAAGGTATACAACCCTTCCAAAGACTTTAAGCCTTAAGTATTCGCATATTACCTTATTAATAAGTATAACATATATCGCAAGTATATATGATTAATCATATATATATATACTGATATGCATTTTCAATAACTTTCACTTTTGACATTTTTACCTTTGACCGAATCTCAAAGATATCACCAAGATTATATTCAATATACATATCACACTTATTAATGAATAATTCAAATACACATATCATAAAGACTCATTATCAAAAACTTTAACCATTCTACCACTTATATAATTTGAAAGGAAAGATAATCACATACCTTGTTCCTTGCATTCATAAACCTTTATATTTACCCGAGCATTTTGTTTATTTAAGTATTTACATCCCACCTTGTAAAGGATTTATAACACATCACGGCATTAAGCACGCTAGGCAATAAGCTCGATATACATCACCAAGACAAGGCACGCTAGGCTTATAGCCCGAATTACATCACCGGCACAAGGCCTGCTAGGCATTTAGCCCGATAAATAACACCGGCACGAAGCCTGCTAGACTTAAAGCCCGATATAGATATGATCATTAATTCAACACTCATTTCATAACATCAACAATGCAAACAACTCATATAGATCATATTACCTTCACATACCAACCAAAACATATTTATACACTTTTCGTTTTACAAAGTAAATTCAATTCAATACCATACTTCTACATTCGGCTATTATCTATAATTATACTTTAAATATTCAAGTTTCATTATTCATCATAGTCGTAAATAAATCTTTAACGTATATTTGCTTAAGGACTTACCCCGTTGTCGATAGGCCCGTAAATCGGCTATTCGAGAACCTTCGTCTTTCCCCGATCCAATTCCGCTTTTCTCTGCTCTTGATCTAAAACACATTAAATTCAGCTCATTCAAGTACATTTCAATTCAATTTTGTCCCAAATCACATAATTAGACAAATTACCATATTACCCTAATATTTCACTACCTTACAATTTAGTCCTATTTTGCATAACACACAAAATACATCAAATTAGCTAATACTATACAAGGGCCGAATGTTCCTAGGGACTTTACAAGCCCTCACATTTCATTTATTTTGCAATTAAGTCCCTCTAAAATTTCATTTTTACAAATTAGCCCTAAATACAAAATTTTCACCAAAATTCCTAATACAAAATTTGTAAATCTTTAACATATCATTTATCTCAAATCATAAATCACCAAAAATCACAAGAACCTAGCAATGGCTGAATCTCATACATGCTCATTTTCAAAAATTCTAACATGGGTCAACTACTGATTCAAGCAACGATCTCAAAAACGTAAAATTTATCGAAAACTAACTAAAAACTCACCTTGAATTTTAGCTTCAAAGTGCCGAAATTTCAAAGAACCAAAAGCTTATTTCTTCATCCACATTCGGCCATGGATGAGTGAAAAGATGATGGCTTTCTTTTCTTGGTTATTTTAACATATAATAAATAAATACCAATTTACTAAACTAACCTTATAATTAAAAATAACTAAACATTTTAACTTAAGGACAAACTTGTCCATGGCCGGCCACTAACATCTAAAATGGGTTATTTACCCATTATATACTTCATATTATAAAGCCATGATCAATTAAGCACATTTCACTTTAGTCTACCACTTTTTTCACTTTACGCGATTAGGTCCTTTTTAACAAATTACGCACTCAAACGATAAAAATTTTCTACGAAACTTTCACACACATTAATTCACATATAAAAGACTCAAAATATAATATTAAAATATTTCTCGGACTCGAATTCGTGGTCTCAAAACCACCATTCCGATTAAGGTCAAATTCGGTCTGTTACAACTCTTCCCCCCTTTTAGGATTTTCGTCCCCGAAAATCTTACCGTTAAACAAAGTCGGATATTGTTGTCTCATTAAATCCTCAGGCTCCCACGTAGCCTCTTCAACTCCGTGACGATTCCATAGTATCTTCACTAATGGAATTCTCTTGTTTCTCAACTCTTTTATTTCCGAGCTAAGATACGGATCGGTTCTTCATCATATGTCATATCGGCCTGGATTTCAATCTCGGATGGAGCAATCACATGTGACGGATCGATCTATATCTACGAAGCATCGAAACGTGAAATACATCATGTATCTTTTCTAACTCGAGGGGCAACTTCAATCTATAAGCAACCGCCCAATACGTTCGATGATTTCATACGGTCCGATAAATCTCGGACTCAACTTGCCTTCCGACCAAATCGAGTACTTTCTTCCACGGAGAAACTTTTAAGAATACACGATCTCCGACACGAAATTCAATGTCTTTACGTTTCAGATCAGCATAGGACTTTTTGACGATCCGGCGACTTTCAAATTGCCTCTAATAATAGCTACCTTATGTTATGTTTCTTTAATCAAATTAACCCCGTGTATCTTATTCTCGCTGAGCTCAGTCCAGTATAACGGTGTTCGACATTTTTTCCCGTACAAGGCTTCATAAGGCGCCATTTTAATACTAGATTGAAAGCTATTATTGTAAGCAAATTCAATCAAAGGTAGGTATCGTTCCCACGTACCTTCAAATTCGAGAACACAACATCTCAACATGTCCTCAAGTATCTGAATAGTTCGCTCAGACTGACCATCTGTCTGCGGATGAAAGGCTGTACTAAAATGAAGTTTAGTGCCTAAAGCATCTTGCAACTTCTTCCAAAGCCGCGATGTGAATCTCGGGTCTCTGTCTGAAACAATGGAACTTGGTACACCATGCAATCTCACAATCTGTGATATGTACAATTCGGCAAGTTTATCGAGTGAAAAGTCCGCATGCGAACCGGCACAAAATGAGTCATTTTAGTCGATCTATCAACTATAACCCGCACGGCATCTTTCCTACTCGGTGTCATAGTGAGACCTGATACAAAATCCATTGAAATTCTATCCCATTTCCATTCGGGTATCATGATTGCACAAGTAGTCCGGATGGCGCTTGATGCTCGGCTTTTACTTGGCGGCGATTAAGCACTTGGAAACAAATTCGATATATCCCGCTTCATGCCGGCCACCAATAGAATCTGTTTCAAATCGTTATACATTTTCGTGCTACCCGGATGTATCGATAGTCGACCACTATGGGCTTCACTCGAGAATCATCTCAGTATCAAATCAATTCTTCGGAATACACATTCGGCTTTGAAAATTCAAATACCATCCGCATCAATCGAAAATCGATTACGCACCTTTTTCACACCGAATTCCACTAGCAATCAAATCTTTGTCAACTTTCTGTGCATCACAAATTTGCTGAATAAACATCGGTCTTGCTTGTAACTCAGCTATGATTGAACCATCACTAGACATAGCTATCTGGGCGTTCATTGCACGAAGAGCAAACAATGATTTTCGACTTAACGCATCTGCAACAACGTTAGCTTTTCCCGGATGGTAGTCAATCACCAATTCATAGTCTTTCAACAATTCTAACCATCTGCGTTGTCTCAAATTTAGATCTTTCTGAGTCATCAAATGCCTTAGACTTTTATGATCTGAATAAATGTGACATTTCTCGCCGAATAACTAGTGACGCCAAATTTTCAATGCGAAAACAATGGCTGCTAATTCCAGATCGTGAGTCGGATAATTTCTCTCATGCGGCTTCAATTGTCTCGGCGTAGGCTATAACCTTGCCTTCCCCCGCATCAAAACGCAACCCAACCCATTCAAAGAAGCATCACTAAAAATAATAAATTCTTTACCCGATTCAGGCGAGCTAACATTGGAGCTTGGTCTGAAGGGCTTTCAACTGCTCGAAACTTTTCTGACACTTTTCTGAGCCCTCAAACTCGACATCTTTCTCTGTAGTAGCTTTGTCAAAGGTGTAGCTATTACAGAAAAACCTTTACAAATCGTTTGTAATATCCTCGCAAGGCCCGAAAGCTTCGGATCTCGGGAACATTCTTTGGTGATTTCCAATCGAGTATAGCTACTATTTTGTTTGGATCCACCCGAATACCTTATGCTGAAACAACATGACCCAAGAAGCTGACTTCATTCATCCAGAACTCACACTTACTAAACTTTGCATACGGTTGTTGGTCTCATAAAGTTTGTAGCACTAATCTCAAATGCTCGGCATGCTCGGTTTCATCTTTGGAATAGATTAGTATATCATCAATAAACACAACTACAAACCGATCCAAAACGGTCTGGACTGATTCATTAGATCCATAAAAATAGCAGTGCATTAGTGAGTCCAAAAGGCATAACCAGAAACTCAAAATGTCCGTACCTCATCCGAACGCAGATCTTTGGCACATCTGTATCTCTCGACTCGCAATCGATAATAGCCCGATCTCAAATCTATCTTCGAAAATATGAAGCCCCTTTCAACTGATCAAACAAGTCATCAATTCGAGGTAACGGGTACTTATTCTTTATAGTTACCTTATTCGGCTTGCCGATAATCAATACACATTCGCATCGTTCCATCTTTCTTTTCACAAATGTAACTCGTGCACCACAAGGAGAGAAGCTCGGTCGTGCAAAGCCCCTATCTCACAACTCTTGTAATCTGCGCTTTCAACTCTTTTAACTCAGTAGGTGCCATCCGATACGGAGCTATCGAAATCGGAGTCATTCCAGGTACTAATTCAATGCCGAACTCAATCTCTCGTACTGGTGGTAAACCCGGTAGTTCTTCAGGAAACACATATGGGTATTCACATACAACCGATCTGATTCAATCTATTTCTCGCACAATTTATTATCCAATTACATAAGCCAAATAAGCTTCGCACTTTTTCTCACATACTACAGGCTAACATCGAAGATATTATCAGTAGGAAACCCACTTAAATCACTGGATTCAATTCGATGATCTCCCCGCTTCGACATCTCAAATCAATAAGTTTCCTTTTGCAATTCACCATTGCAAAGCATGTGAAGTTAACCACCCATTCCCAAAATTATATCGAACTCATCGAAGGGCAACAACATTAAATCACCGGGAAGCAAGAATCCTGAATCATCAATGGGCAACCTCTACACACTTTATTAACAAGCACACATCTACCCAAAGGGTTGGACACACGAATCACAAACTCGGTGACTCAATCGGCGAGTCTTACCGAATACTAGAGTTTCACACACATAAGAATGAGTCGAACCAGGGATCAATCAATGCAATCACGGTAGTATCATAAAGGGTGAAAGTACACAGGTAATGACATCGGGGAGGAAGCATCCTCTCGGGATCGCGTAGCATAAGCTCTAGCCGGAGCTCTAGCCTCGAATCAAATCTGCGGTGTTCTTCGTTCTCTCTCTCGACTACCACCTACATTGCACGAATGTCCGGGTGGTCTACCTCGCACCGACGTGTTGCTCGACTTAATGTTACGAATCGTATTACGCTCAAACTAACATCGGACATTCCTTAATAAAATGGTCTGACGATCCACATTTAAAACAAGACCGATCATGGAATCTACAGCTCCCGGAATGCCATTTCCCACAGTGCTTGCATTCAACTCGATTCTGTGGAGCGTTTCCAACATTGGCCATCGAGGTAGCTCGGGAGCCCACCGGGAGGTCGATCACGTCTAGGTAAATCAAGTAGCTTTAAGTCGGTGAAGTCATCTCTGAACTTCTTGGATGTGGGATGGAAGGTCTTACACGAAGATCTCTTACGAATGTCTCTAGCTTCTGTCTCAGCCTTTCTTTTCTCTTTCCCGAGCTCTTCATCTTTGCAAGCTCGCTCAACTAGCGTCACAAACTCTTGAATTTCAAGAATGCCAACAAGCAACTTTATATCTTCATTCTGCACTGTCTTCAAACCTTTTGCACATAATAGCTTCAGGTAGAAACACACTCTCTAGCATATCTCACGAGCTCCGACAAATTTCCGTTCATATTCTCATCACGGTCATTCGCCTGTTTCTATTCAAGAAATTATTTTCATTTTTGATCAATGAATCTTTGACTGATATATTTCTTGCGAATTCATTCGAAGAAAAATCATGTCACTTTTTCTTTCGGAACCAATCGATACTAGTGTATTCCACCGGTGATATGCAAAGGTCCCGAAGTAAAGATATAGTACACTTAAGGCATTCATCCGGAGTACAAGATAGCTCATCTAATACCCGAATAGTGTTATCAAGCCACATTTCGGCTCGCTCTGCGTCATCATCATCATTGGCCCCAATTCTTCTACCCAAATTTCTGAATTTTATTAATCGGAGGCCTACTAGATCTCATCGGATCTATCATCGAAGTCTTGAAGGAATCGGAGTTGGATTATTCGGGGTGGAGGTTGGGGCACACCGGGTTAGTCTGAATAAACTGGGTAAAAACCACTCGTTCATCATCCGATAGAAGGCTTGTTTAGCCTCCCCTCGTGGTTACCCGAACCGGTCGAGAGTCTCACCGCAAGATCGATCCTCGTGTGCGGTCAGCGCTACACTCTCTACATCATCTGCTACGGCTCTTTCGTGATCGGTGTCCATTTACTATATAAAACACACGATTCGAATGTCGAAGTCACCACACTATCAATATATATATATAATAAAGGCATGTATAGTTAGACTCTCACGCTACTGCAGTAGTCCTAGAATCGACTAAACCGTAAGCTCGATACCAATCAAATGTAACACCCCTAACCCGTATCCGTCGCGATTAGGGTTACGAGGTCTTACCATAACAATTACCAAGTCTATACACTCCATCCAACTAACACTTGATAAATTCATATCATTTCATGCTATCTCAAATGAATATATATATATATATATTCTATCAGGTCTTAATATAACAACTTGCATTATAAAATCACATGGTCATTTAAAAAAAAACAACGACTACATAAGTATATAATATTTAGACATTTATTCACCTATAACATGAACACAGACAAAAATCTAATAGTCACCTACATATTTAATCAAATAAAATTCTTAAAGCATTCCATATATATATATATATATATATACGTAATATTTATAAATACCAAATTAGCACATACCATTTTTTGAAATCAATCCATGTACAAATGTTTTCATGTACACTTTATTATTATAAACATATATTTACGCATCAAACGGTTGTACATATAGACTGTGATATATTATACATACATGAACGTCTATTAAACCAATATACCTTATCAATTCATTGTTTTAGCCCAAATTGCCTTAAACCACAAAATCAAACCATACTTATCAAATATATATGTACCATGGCCGAATATAGGCTAAAATAACTTACTACTCATCAACATTAACATGGCATCTTTAATAATCCAAATTGACCAAATTAATTTACAACCCAAAGAACATCATCTCAACTATATCCACCTCATTCGAACCAAATCAATATGAATGCAAAACATATCAATATATCATACTTATCCCAAATGCATCACATTGAGATATAATAGGCATATTATTTGACCATATTCCATACATGATTAAACCATGGCGAAATTTCACATCCCTTAATATCATAATCAATCCATTATATCAAAGAACATAGGAATTAAACTTAATCAAAAGAAATAGCCATTTTCGCAAGGCTATTCATATATATACAAGGCCGAAAGTCATTAATCTAAACCTTAGTCTAACCTATACATGCCTTCGGTTCAAAACTAAGATTAAATACCACAAGGGGAGATAGTGTGGTTGACTTTTTCGATGATCCTCAGATGCCCGTAGCTTGATGGAAAATCTATAAAATAGAACAAAAAGCACACACGAAATAAGCTCACTAGCTTAGTAAGTCTTAAGCATTTACGAAACAACAGTCAAATATTCCAACATTTAACACACATACATATATAAATATATCTGTAAATTCAAGTAATTTAACAATTAATAATTTCAATATGGTCGAACAGCCGTCTATGTAACTTATCATCTATTATTCCCTCATTGAAGGTATACAACCCTTCCAGCACTTTAAGCCTTAAGTATTCGCATATTACCTTATTAACAAGTATAACATATATCGCAAGTATATATGACTAATCATATATATATATATATATATACAGATATGCATTTTCAATAACTTTCACTTTTGACATTTTTACCTTTGACCGAATCTCAAAGATATCACCAAGCTTATATTCAATATACATATCACACTTATTAATGAATAATTCAAATACACATATCATAAAGACTCATTATCAAAAACTTTAACCATTCTACCACTTATGTAATTTGAAAGGAAAGATAATCACATACCTTGTTCCTTGCATTCATAAACCTTTATATTTACCCGAGCATTTTGTTTATTTAAGTATTTCCATCCCACCTTGTAAAGGATTTATAACACATCACCGGCATTAAGCCTGCTAGGCATTTAGCCCGATAAATAACACCGGCACGAAGCCTGCTAGGCTTAAAGCCCGATATAGATATGATCATTAATTCAACACTCATTTCATAACATCAACAATGCAAACAACTCATATAGATCATATTACCTTCACATACCAACCAAAACATATTTATACACTTTTCGTTTTACAAAGTAAATTCAATTCAATACCATACTTCTACATTCGGCTATTATCTATAATTATACTTTAAATATTCAAGTTTCATTATTCATCATAGTCGTAAATAAATCTTTAACGTATATTTGCTTAAGGACTTACCCCGGTTGTCGATAGACCGTGTAAATCGGCTATTCGAGAACCTTCGTCTTTCCCCGATCCAATTCCGCTTTTCTCTCGCTCTTGATCTAAAACACATTAAATTCAGCTCATTCAAGTACATTTCAATTCAATTTTGTCCCAAATCACATAATTAGACAAATTACCATATTACCCCTAATATTTCACTACCTTGCAATTTAGTCCTATTTTTCATAACACACAAAATACATCAAATTAGCTAATACTATACAAGGGCCGAATGTTCCTAGGGACTTTACAAGCCCTCACATTTCATTTATTTTGCAATTAAGTCCTCTAAAATTTCATTTTTACAAATTAGCCCTAAATACAAAATTTTCACCAAAATTCCTAATACAAAATTTGTAAATCTTTAACATATCATTTATCTCAAATCATAAATCACCAAAAATCACAAGAACCTAGCAATGGCCGAATCTCATACATGCTCATTTTCAAAAATTCTAACATGGGTCAACTACATTCAAGCAACGATCTCAAAAACGTAAAATTTATCGAAAACTAACTAAAAACTCACCTTGAATTTTAGCTTCAAAGTGCCAAAATTTCAAAGAACCAAAAGCTTATTTCTTCCTCCACATTCGGCCATGGATGAGTGAAAAGATGATTGCTTTCTTTTCTTGGTTATTTTAACATATAATAAATAAATACCAATTTACTAAACTAACCTTATAATTAAAAATAACTAAACATTTTAACTTAAGGACAAACTTGTCCATGGCCGGCCACTAACATCTAAAATGGGTTATTTACCCATTATATACTTCATATTATAAAACCATGATCAATTAAGCACATTTCACTTTAGTCTACCACTTTTTTTCACTTTACGCGATTAGATCCTTTTTAACAAATTAAGCACTCAAACGATAAAAATTTTCTACGAAACTTTCATACACATTAATTCACATATAAAAGACTCAAAATATAATATTAAAATATTTCTCGAACTCGGATTCGTGGTCCCGAAACCACCATTCCGATTAAGGTCAAATTCGGTCTGTTACATTGGGTACAAGATTAAATTTCAGCATGGCATTTCATCCGCACACAGATGGTCAGTCAGAAAGAGTAATCCAGATTCTAGAAGACATGTTAAGAGGCTGTATGATCGACTTCAGGGGTAGTTGGGAAGATTTTCTACCGTTGGCAGAGTTTGCATACAACAACAGCTATAAATCCAGCATCCAGATGGCACCCTACGAGGCGTTGTATGGACGTAGGTGTCGTACTCCTACTTATTGGACTGAGTTGGGGGAGTGACAGTTATTGGGTCCTGAGTTGATCTCGGAGACAGAAGAAAAAGTTAAGGTAATTCGGGCTCGGTTAAAAGAAGCTTCGGACAGACAGAAATCGTACGCGGATC
Source organism: Gossypium sturtianum (assembly GCA_025698515.1). NCBI lineage: Eukaryota > Viridiplantae > Streptophyta > Magnoliopsida > Malvales > Malvaceae > Gossypium > Gossypium sturtianum. The sequence continues at coordinate 98,292,797 of CM046952.1, forward strand.
TGAAGCGTAAGGATATAGAGTTCTCTGAGGGAGATCAGGTCTTTTTGAAGGTCTCAATTTGGAAAAAGATTTTAAGATTTGGGCGAAAAGGCAAGTTGAGTCCTAGGTTCATCGGACCGTACCATGTACTGAAGCGTGTTGGACCAGTGGCTTATCAGCTTGAGTTACCTCCAGAGTTAAGTCAGATACATAGCGTATTCCATGTCTCAATGTTAAGGCGTTATCGTTCGGATCCGTCTCATGTTGTGCCAGTAGAGGAAGTTGAGATAAGACCTGACTTGTCCTTTGAAGAAGAGCCAGTGCAGATTTTAAATCGGGATATTAAGATGCTAAGAAAGAAGTAAGTTCCGTTTGTCAAAATATTATGGCGTAATCACGGGTCAGAGGAAGCTACATGGGAGCCAGAGAACACGATCCGGTAGCAATATCCTCATCTCTTCTAATCAGGTAAATTTCGAGGCCGAAATTTCTTTAAGGGGGTAGAATTGTAACATCCTGAAATTCAGGAATTTACGTTTTACATTATATCATGCGATAGGCTAGTCAATAGTGTTAGTTGTGTATGTTTAGGGACCCTAAGAAGGCTATGGGTTGAGTTGGTCCTTAGTAAAATTTTTGTGTTTAAGCACTTTAAGGAGAGAAGGTAAGTGGCATCAAGACTTAAGGAAATAAATGTGTATTTTGCTAGCACAAGTGGAGCACATGGTGGAGTGGGGTGGCATCAAGTGGAGAGCATTGAGGGAAGGAGTTCGAAACCCATCTATTGCAACTTTTGGGACTTAAATTTTTGAGCTTCTCAAGTGTTGTATGGTAAGTGTCGGCTATGGCATCAAAGAAGGAAAGAAAAACTTTTCTAATGTTGGAAAGAAGACTAAGAAAATATGGTAAGGAGGAAAGCAAGGGAAAAAGAAGGAAAGAAATAAAGGAAAGGGATAAGGTGGGGGAACATGTTGGCCGAATCTTAGGGAGGTGTTTTGGAAAGAAATTTTGGGTCAACCTTAATCCTTTTGGTGCTTGGGATACACGGTTTTGTTGGGAGAAAAAGAGGAGCTGAATTTTCCTAGCCTATTTGCAAGTTTGTGCATGAAAGGCCTATTTTCTCTTTTGAACATTTTTGGTACTCTTTTCCAACCTTTTTCCTTTGTTGCCAAAACACAAAATGATCAAAACACTCAAAGCATTTTGCTCACTTTTTCCTTTGTGTTAGCCGAATTATCTAACACTTCTTTTTCCATCTTTTCTTTTCTTTTTACCATTTCTTCAACCTTTCTACCCTTTTCCTAAATCGACATTACCATATGACCGAATGTTCTTTGTTCATTTCTCCCAATAGCCGAATCCTCTTAGCCACTATCTCGTCTCCATTCTTGCATGTTGGACATTTATCTTTGGTTGAACGGGTAAGGGGATTCATTCTATTCTTATCTTTCTTCCTAGCCAAATGTGTGTTCATCACTATTCGGTTGTTCTACTTGTTTCTAAACCGAAATATCATTTTCTCTTACTCCCTCATATCTTGATCATCTTATTTTCTTAGGGTTCTAGTGGGTGGCTGAATATCACATCCTTGCCGATTCAACTCTAGTCTTAAGTTAATCGGTGGAAGTCGGATCTATTATCATTAAGGTAAGGAGTTTCTTTATGGATCATTCCGATCTCTCAATACTTGGTTATTCCGTTAAAACGGAATGATAGATTTGACTAATCGATTTTTATAGGGATTAAATCGCTCGTTTTCTACTCGTTGGTTCTTCAAAGTAGAGGTGTTTAATCCTATCCCTAAACAACTACTTTCTCTCATAGTAGTATTTTACTGACCGAGACTTTTTCAATGGAAGCAAGTGGTAACGATTTGAAAGGAAAAGTGATAGGAGAACACAAAAGGAGTGGATTTGCAATTTCTACTCCTAAGTTCAAACGTAGGGCGGTATCGGCAGTTCGGGATTTCCCACCGGGTTGTGGACCATCATCCGGTGAGAATAGACAAATCGTGGTCGTTCACGATACTAAAGGTAAGTGTTTCATTAGATCGTTTGATTTAGATTAATAAAACCTCGTTTGTTGGTTAATCGAGTGTAATGGTGATTTAGGTGCCGACGATCAAGAAGGTTTACTCCTTACCGTAATCAGGTGTGTAATCTCACACCGAAATCCATAGATTCGAGATTCGATATTATGTTGGAAAAGTAGATCGTTATTATTTACAGAGTTAAAAATCGTAATATGGCATAAATCGAGTAACTTGCTTAAATTAATATTATTTTCTAAAGATCTGTCAAAATCGAGATTAAATTGCTAAATTACAAAAATGCCCCTAAGGGCCGATTTACCAAAATGCCCCTATGGGCTGATTTACAAAAATACCCCTAAGGGCCGATTTACCAAAATGCCCCTATGGGCTGATTTACCAAAATGCCCCTAAAGGCCGATTTACCAAAATGCCCCTATGGGCCGATTTGTTAGAATGCCTTAGTGGGTTGAATTATTAAAATGCTTTATTGGGCTGGATCACCAAAATTGTTTAATAGAATAATGGTTTGTTACTTATATGTGAATACTTTATGTTATTATGTATGTTGCATTTTTTTTTACATTTTGCATGGGATGAGAAATTTGTATGAAGAGCAGTGTAGCCTGGTGGCATTGCCACAAATTGTATATTATTGTGCCTAAATTATGATTTCAGTGGTTTGACCACAAAAATAAAATGCTATAGCAGTTTGACTGCAAATTTGGTGTGAGCGGCGGGGTGGGTTGACTTGATCCCCACAGGTGTGATTGGCTGGTTGGGGGTGTGATGGATGGATTGGGTTGGGCTGCATACATTTACTTCATTTAATTATTGTTATGTAAATGGGCTTAGGCCCAAGATTATCTTTATGCTGTTCAGCCCAGTGGATGACGGTAAGGGGATTATACACTGAGTTCTAGTAACTCACCCCATTCTCTTAATCCTTGCAGGTAATGATCAATAATGAGGACTTGGGCCCATGGATGACTCGATGGAGGCCGTACTTTGGAGATAATATTTTTGAACCTTAGTAAATTTCTTTTCCGCTTATTTCGTTACTTTTACTATTTTGGGTTTAAAGTTGTAATAAGGCCTCTGGGATTTTTATTTCGGTTTTATGTTTGACGTATTTATTTTCCATGAATTGTTTTAAACGGGGATTTTTCTAAAATCATAAACAACGGTTTTTCTTCAAATTTAACAACAAATGGATTTCATAATAAATATGTACAAATAATTTAACTTGGATTTTTCCTACAAATTATCAATAATATTTTCAAAAGTCACGGTTTTAAAAGATCACTAGTTCGATTATTGATTCTTCAATCAACCTCTAGATATTAGTAGTATTTTATCGATTAATTATAACCGAACTTGTTTTCTTAACTATAACCAAATAATGTCAACTTTAGTTCTTTATACGTTTTCTTTATGTGACATACTAGATTCGGTCATATCGCATGGGTCGGGTTTGGGGTGTTACAGATCACATGTGTGATACTAAGTGCAGGCCACTATGTGTAAGTGATGGTTTTGGTCACATGTGTAGTACTAAGTGCAGGCTACTATGTGCACCAGATAGCTTCGGCTACAAGGGTGGTACTATGTGCAGGCCACCGTGTATCTTTTATTATTCCAATGAGTTCAACTAGAAATTGACTAAGTGAAAATACATGTGATCATGTAACGACTAAGTGTAATTGAATATGACTATGTGATGAATAAGTGTAGCTATAAGTGTGAAAATTTATGAACAATGTGCTCGATATTTGATCGAACCTTCGGTAAGATGAAATGGAGTAAGTGAAATTATGAAAGAGTAAATTTAGCAACGAAACAGTTTTGGACAGCAGTATTTGTGTGACTTTGAAAAATCACTAAAAATGTTGGAAATCGAATTAGAGGTTGAATAAGATATTAAATTAAAGATTATTGAGTCTATTTTTACATAAAAGAAACGGTGTAAACAAAATAATTTTATATTCTGTGATATTTGAATTTTTGTGAGACAGGGTCAGAATGATTTCGAAATCCCCTATTCCGAATTTTGAAAATCACTAACAATTGTATAAAAATAATTATGGTTTATAATTTATATGATGAAATTTCTTAGTGAGTTTACCTTCAATAGAAACAAACAGGAACATCATCTAAATCTCGTACAAAGAGATAAATATTTTTTAGTGAAGAAGGGTCAAAACTATCAGACAGCAGAACAGGGGATAATTTAAAGAATAAACTGTACTTATTGGCTAAACGAAAAATTTTGAAATTTTTATGGTAATAGCATATATGATTCTAGTTTCAGGTAAAATTAACAGATCTTAATTTTGAGTTCTTTACCTTGAGATATAAATAATTTAGTGACTGTGACTCGAGTAGACAGCTTGAGATGAACATGAATAAATAGTGGAACTATGTGCAATTATGATTGTATTATCTTGAGAACATATTGTGAAGATTTATAAAAGCCTGTTAATAAATCACTTATTATTTACAAGCTATAATGCTTACCCCCTTCCTTTCCTTTTTCCTATAGTGTCACAGAAGCTAGCTCGGGTTGGAGATCGTCGGAGATTTTATCACACTATCAAGCTTTTGACTGGTATAAATGCCTTCAAGTAATTTAAGTCTATGGCATGTATAGGGACTTTGTCATTTTGTGTATGTGTTATTATGTTTTTTCCAAATGTATTGGCTTGTAAAGGTTAAAGGTTATTGTAGTGTGTAGCTATGCTAATTGGCTTATATTGGCTAATTGATTGTAAGCCTATATATGTTATTTATATGCCAATGTCTTGTGATGTGAGTTGTTTTTGCATGATACATGATGAGTTGTGGGTTATGGCCGAAATACCTAATGGTTGAATGTGCTAGTAGTCTTGATGTCGAATGGCTAAGTTTGGCTCAATGATATGGTATGATAATTAGATATAATTATGCATGTAGAAGAGTTGTTGAGGATGCATATTGAGTGTGACCCTGTTTTGAAGAAAAATTTTCTAGGTGTTGTGAAATTTTCCAAAGTTCTCGGTTTAGTCCCGAACTGCTTCCAAAGCATGTTTTGGGCCTCGTAGGTCCATATTAGGGACTCTATGATTGAATATGAAAAGTTTTAAATTTGGATTGAAATTTATGACTCGAAAATGATCGATTATATGTGATTAAGTCTGATAATGCCTCATACCCTATTCCGGCGACGGATACGGGTAATGGGTGTTAAATTTAGTTGTATCAAAGCTATGGTTTAGTCGATTCTCGGACTAACATAACGTATGTGAGTCTAGCTATACATGCCATATTACTACTCGTGATAGTGTGATACTTCCCGACTCTGACGAAATTGTTTTGTTAAGACAGAGATGACTTTCAACTGAGCTATTTTTCGATAATGCTGATAATGATATTGAAATGATTGAAACGTGCTTATGATGTGTCGAAATTTGGAAAGGTATGAATAGAAGTTCAAGATATGTATGTGTTAATGTACGAAATGAGATAAACACAAGTTGAGAAATCTGAAAAGTGGAATGAAATGAAAGTTTATATGGTGATAAGCCCATCCATGTTTGTTTGGCATGCATATGATGTTATGTGCCCAATATATTTTATTAAGTGAATACGATAAGTAAATTTACTCAAATTGACGAAATGTGTGTTTATGCACACTTGTTTAAATAAGATAATCGAAAAAGTTCGTGTAACATGACTATGCATGTTAATTAGCTTGAAGTGAATTATGTAAATGTGATGATATGATGTTGGTGATGAATGCTAAGTCATATGTGTGTACTTATGAGAGTCAAATTAGAGGCTTTACGACCTCATCTCCTTACCAGTGTTGCTTTATAACGAAAATTCACGAGAACCATGTTGAATAAGTCCATAAATGTGAAACTAAAGAGTTTAGTGGTGAAATAATTAGTAATGCATACAGAGATAAGAATAGTTTGGAAAGTGGAAACAATTTTGGAAGGATATCAGAATGTTTTAAAGATTATACAGATTATGCAATGTCACGGATAAAGGTGAAGTTAGTCTCGGCTAATCGACTTATTCATATATGATGTCTAAAGTATGTGTTTGCTAAATTTTTTCCCGAATTGATTTTCGTTAGTGAGTGGAATAATACGAGGTTCATGATGACAGAATTAGTCAAAGAAATGATATTTGAGTAGTAAAGATGTTTGTATGTGTGACAGTTACAGTTGAAATGAATATGATGATCTTTTCTGGGTATTCTATATATTCTTTTATCCTCAGAGATATGTGTGTGATTGTTCAGTTTCTGATGGAGTTATTATGTTGTGAGAAGCTAACTATGATGTTAGATGAAAGCCCTGTTGGTCTGGTCAGTTTATGATCGGTATTTCTTTATCTCTTCGGAATTCTATTCAAATATGTTGGAATGAAGTCGATGGTAAAAGTTTATGTGAGACTATTCTTATGTTTCTACTGATTATGGTTTTGTTTTATATATACGAAAAATATATTATCTCTGTTATGATGGAAGTCCAGAGCCGGTAAGCATTGTTTTTCTGCTGGGTTTCTCTGAAGAATCATCAGGATCTCTGTTATTTTCTTATGAGTTATGTTCTCAGACTTTCAGTATGGTATTGTATCTTGCATTTCTTTATCTCGATTTTCCTATCATTCTTATTTCTTGAATTATCGACCATGGCTCATCTTGAAATAATGTTCTTCGACTTGTGATAACTATATATATTATGGTTGTATTTCTTGTTTGATCATATGAACATGGTGACCCAAGTATCTGGATTTCTCTAATTTTCGTGTAACGAATTGACTTTGGCAACGGTATAAATGATGGAAGCACAAACTCAAATCGTATGATGGATTTCTTTCTCAGGTAAGTTGATTAAAGTCAATGCATTCAATCGAGATGTCTTTGTTTCTTTGAGCTAATGTGATTGTAAAGGCCTTTGATTAGCATGATAAGAGAATTTTGAAAGATTGTGTGCTTGAGATGTTTTAATAGCACGAAGAAAGAAGTATTTTGAGATGTGTTATTCTATAGTTGAGATTGACTCAGCCATTTTTATTAGAATGAGCTGATTTGTTGGGATGTGATTTGAGTTATATGTATTTAAGTATGTCCTCAGCTAAGAGAATGAATTTTTTGCATTCACGAGTGTATAGACGGGCAGTCTGAATGAAGAATTGATATTCTTGAAGGCATGATATAGAAAAATACCTATTAGATTTGTTTTAAATGGGTGATGTTATTCTGAATTAAAGTTGTTTTACTAATAAAGTTATCCCAATTTTGAAAGTTTGAATGGTCTGGGCATGCTAACAAAGTTAAATCAATTGAAAGTATTATTAACCGAAGCTCTGGTTTTGAGTTCAGTTGGAATTGAGTAATGAATTTATGATTTTTCAGTGATGCACTAGTGAACGGATTAGAATGAGTTTTATTGCTAGAATATAAAGTGATGGTTCATGTTTTCGGACATCAAGCATGTCACATTAAAAGAACTGCTCGACTAGTGATTTAGAGACGGTCACTATTATGTCTGTAATGAGAATTTGATGACATTGTTTGTTCGACGACGGTTGCCATATGTTGCCTGATCTCAAGAGTTCAATGTATCTAATGGAATAGAAAGATCTGAGTTTAAGACAGTGTTGATGACTTGAGCTATTGAAAGATTGTGAGTAATTACTGATTGACCTGTGGGGAGGCAAGTGTAGTTACAGATGCTTGTATGGAAAATCCTCATTTATTTTGTGCAAGTTGGTTACTCGATTGATCTTATATGATGATGGTCTGATTTTAGCTAAATAAAAAGCTAAAGTGATGTTTTCTTTGCAAGTTTGAGAAACTCAAAAATGTGTTAGTAAGTGATAAGCTAAATGAGTACAGTGAGGATCGACTTTTGATTCTGAACTTCAGGTTGGGCCTGATTCATTTTATTATTATTCCGAAATGGAATTTATGTATCGAAGAATCCGGGGCTTATGCAGAAATTTTTATACGAAGTTCACAGTAGTGGCTTGTCTGTTCATCCAGAGAGTAATAAAATGTGCAGTCATATAAAGTTGATGTTCTGGTATTTGTGTATGTTACATGCTATTTTTGAGCTTGTGTTCAAATGTTGATTTGTCAACAAGTAAAAGCCAAATTTCAAGAGTATTCAGGACTATTACAGTCAGTGATGATTCTAGAAAGAAAATGAGATGGAAACACTATAGATTTCGTATCTGAATCATCTTGATCTCCGAAAAGGAAGATGTTATTGGATTGTGATTGATCGTTCGTGTACAGATTTCTTGTTTAACAAACCAGTCGAGTAAGATGTTTCTGTGATTATTCGATTATGCAAAGTATCAGTCTCTATTATTTCGGATTGAGATCCGAGGGTTATATCTCAATTATGGAAAAAGCTACAGGAAACTCTGACCACGAAACTAAATTAAATTGTGATTATGATAAAAAGTTGAAAGCCACTTCTTCTGGTAAGATTTTCGGGGACGAAAATCCCTAAGGGGGGAGAGTTGTAACAGCCCCATTTTGGGCATAATTGGAACAATGTTTTGAGACCACAAATTTGACGTAAGAAAATTTATTTTTATTATATTTTAATGGTCTACAATTTCATGAAACGATTTCGTGAAAATTTCGTTCGAAAATTTTTACGTTTGGGCACTCAATTTAGTCAAAAGGACTAAATTGTAAAAAGTGAAAAACTTGAGTTCTAGAAGCTAGAGGCGTCAAATTGCTATAAAAATTTAAATTGGAGGTCCTTAAAAGGTAATTAGACCATTGGTTAATTTGTTGGACAAAAATGGACATGAAATAGGTGAAATAGAATATTTTTAAGGTAGGGGCATTTTGGTCATTTAGTAATTAAAATGAATTAAAAACAGAATTAAAAGCCAATTTTTGTCCATATTCAACCCCATGGCCGAATTTCACAAGGGGAAACCATGGCTAGGGTTTTTATAGCTTCCAAGCTCGATTATAAATCCATTCTTGCCCCGTTTTTAATGATTTTTACGTTTTTGAAATCCTCGTAACAAGATCTATCTATTTCTACCACTAATTTGAGATATGGTTAAAGTCTAGGGTTTTGCACCATGATTCATATGTGTGTATTTTTGTGTTTAATGGTATAAAATGCATGTTTATGGTTAGAGAAACGACTTTTTCTAAGTGATTTTCGATAGAAATGCCTAAAAGGACTAATTTGTAAAAGTTATGAAATTTGTCATAAAAGTGTGTATTATGGGAAATTGTGGGCTGTTTTAGTTATGAAAATGGTTTAACTAGGCTTAAAATACAAGGAAATTGAATAAAAATCATTTTACGAGCCTAGGGGCAAAAGTGTAAATACGACAAAGTTTAGGGGCAAAAATGTAAATTTTGGTAAAATGTGAATTTAGGCTAATTTGAGTAGCAGGATGAAAAAATTAATTAAATTTGTTGTTATAGATCAAGGAAAATGAGGTTTGGAACTAGAACGAGGGAAAAACGAGTAATTGACGAATAAGTCCTTTTTCACCGATTTTGCTTTCGAGGTAAGTTTGTATGTAAATAATACATCATTTTTTTATTTATGTTTTAATATTTTGTTATATTATATGAGATATGGTTGAATGAGTAATTATTTGATGTAAATTATGAATTGTGATTGATAATGGATGAATTGGTAAAATGTTGAAAAGTGAGAATTCCCGGTTGAACCTTCGGAATAGGAAAGATACGAATGAGGTAGCTAGGTCACATGTGTGGTACTAAGTGTAGGCCACTATGTGTACAAGAGAGCTACGAGATGGTTTTAGGTCACGTGTGTAGCTACTACGTGTACCAGACGGATAAGTCGCATGTGTAGTACTAAGTGCAGGATACTATGCGTACCCGATAGCTTCAATCACATGTGTGGTACTAAGTGCAGGCCACTATTTGTAAGTGATGGTTTTGGTCACATGTGTTGTACTAAGTTCAGGCTACTATGTGCACCAGATAGCTTCGGCTACAAGGGTGGTACTATGTGCAAGCCACCGTGTATCTGTTATTATTCGGATGAGTTCAACTAGAAATTGACTAAGTGAAAATACATGTGATCATGTAACGACTAAGTGTAATTGAATATGACAATGTGATGAATAAGTGTAGCTATAAGTTTGAAAATTTATGAACAATGTGCTCGATATTTGATCGAACATTCGGTAAGATGAAATGGAGTAAGTGAAATTATGAAAGAGTAAATTTAGCAACAAAATAGTTTTGCACAGCAGCAGTTGTGTGAATTTGAAAAATCACCAAAAATGGTGTAAATAGAATTAGAGGTTGAATAAGATATGAAATTAAATATTATTAAATATATTTTCATATAAAAGAAATGGTGTAGACAAAAGAATTTCATATTCTGTGATATTTTAATTTTTGTGAGACAGAGTCAGAATGATGTCGGAATCCCCTATTCCGACTTTGGAAAATCACTAAATAATTTATAAAAATAATTATGGTTTATAATTTATATGATTAAATTTCTTAATGATTATACCTTCAATATAAATAAACGAGAACATCATCTGAATCCCGTACGAAGAGATAATTAATTTTTAGTGAAGAATGGTCGAAACTGTCAGACAGCAGAACAAAGGAGAATTTAAAGAATAAACTGTACTTATTTTCTAAACCAAAAATTCTGAAAATTTTATGTTAATAAGATATGTGATTCTCGTCTCAGGAAAAATTAACGGATCTTAATTTGGAGTTCTGTAGCTCGAGATATAAATAATTTAGTGACTATGATTCGAGTAGACAACTTGAGATGAACATGAATAAATAGTGGAACTATGTGCAATTATGATTGTATTATCTTGAGAACATATTGTGAAGATTTATAAAAGCCTGTTAGTAAATCACTTAATATTTACATACCTACTTACTAAGCTATAATGCTTACCCCCTTCCTTTGCTTTTTCCTATAGTGTCACAGAGGCTAGCTCGGGTTGGAGATCGTCGGAGATTTTATCACACCATCAAGCTTTTGACCGGTATCAATGCCTTCAAGTAATTTAAGTCTATGGAATGTATAGGGATTTAGTCATTTTGTGTATGTGTTATTATGTTTTGGCCAAATGTATTGGTTTGTAATGGTTAAAGGTTATTGTAGTATGTAGCCATGCTAATTGGCTTATATTGGCTAATTGATTGTAAGCCTATATATATTATTTATATACCAATGTCTTGTGATGTGAGCTATGTTTGCATGATACATGATGAGTTATGGGTTATGGCCTAAATACCTAATGGTTGAATGTGCTAGTAGTCTTAATGTCGAATGGCTAAGTTTGGCTCAATGGTATGGTATGATAATTAGATATAATTATGCATGTAGAAGAGTTGTATAGGATGCATATTGAGTGTGACCCTGTTTTGAAGAAAAAATTTCTAAGTGTTGTGAAATTTTCCAAAGTTCTCGGTTTAGTCCCGAACCGCTTCCAAACCATGTTTTGGGCCTCGTAGGTCCATATTAGGGACTCTATGATTGAATATGAAAATTTTTAAATTTGGATGGAAAACTGTGACTCGAAAATGATCGGTTATATGTGATTAAGTCTGGTAATGACTCGTACCCTATTCCGGCGACGGATACGGGTAAGGGGTGTTACAATAGCTGCTATAAATGAAAAAAATATATAGGATTTTTCCTATATAATTTATCAACTTTTTACTGAAATTTGTTGTTAAAACTAAGTAATTGTTTAATAAATTAATGAAATATGTGAAAATATGAAATTAGGACATAGAAATTATTAAAATCTGATTTTATGCTTTATTATATAGTTTTCATGCATAAAATGGCTTGTTTTATATTAAATTGAGCATATTATATTTTTAAGACATGAAGTGGTCCATGTATGATTAAATTAAATAATAAAATATAAAATTATATTTAAATATTCATTTTTAGATATTTCATTAATAATTTGGGTTATAATTAATTATTTAAATTGGATAAATTTTATTCTTTAGTCCTCTAATTTATTGATTTATTTTGGACAGCTCTGATAGCATTGTTGGATTACAAAACCACCAAATTTGAGACCAAGTTAACCCAATTTTCGGCTACACTTGTGTAACAGCCTGATTTAGGGGCTAGTTGGAACAGTGGTTTCGGAACCACTAATCCAAGGTTAGATAAAATTATTTTCATGATATTTTATGAGTTAGAGCATGATTATATAAGTACATGAAAATTTTGGTGCTTTAATTTTAGCGATTTCATGCTTAATCGCGAAAAAGGACTAAATCGCATAAAGTGTGAAAGTTCAAAATTTCAAGCTAAGGGTGCCAAATAGCTATGGAATAATAATTTGAGGTCTTTAAATGGAAATTAGCCCCCTTAAGTGATGGTTGACTGGCCATAGGAGACAAAATATGTCAAAATTTGTCAAGTTAGTGGATTAGGTGATAAATTGTCCAGGAAATAAAATAAAATAAAGAAAAGATATCATCTTTTTTCTTCTTTCTTTCCACCGAAAATTTGCAAAAAAAATAGGGGTTGAGAGCTCAAAAATTTCAGCACACTCTTCTCCTTACAAGTAAGTGTTCTAGTGATCCTTTCTTGATAAAAATTGTACTTTTGGAACCCCTAAAGCTTAAGCTTTCTAAAGAGGGGACTATTTTGTAAGATGGTGAAGAGTTTAGAGTTTTTCCATGAGAGCTTTTAAGTAGTTTGCTGCATTTTTATGAAAGAAAATGAGTCTTAGTTTTTAGATGAACAACTTTTGTGAAAGGTGTTACCATGAAAACACCTAAAAGGACCTTTTGTAAAGGTTGTAAAATGTGAGGTAAATGTGTGAAATAATGAGTTTTGATGGTTTCCATAAGAGAAATAAATGTTCACCTAGGCTCGTTAAAGGTAGAAATTTGATTAGAATTGATTACCGAGCCTAGGGGTAAAATGGTCATTTTGCAAAAGTCTAAGGGCAAAATAGTAATTTTTCCAAAATATGATTATTGAAATGAAATTATTAATATGATAATTAAATGAGCTAATTTGCTATTATAGATCAAGAAGAACCAAGAATTTACCTCGACTAAGGAAAGAACAAAGTATCGGATTAGATCAACGATCTAGCTTATTTTGAAATCCAGGTAAGTTTGTATGTGATAAATTCAACATTTTTGCTAGTATATTTGAGAATGTTTGATATTATAATGATACATGATATTCTATGAAATTGAATATTGGTGTTGAATGAGAAAGATGATAAAAGTTTAGATGTTGAAGTCCCGGTTGGACTATAATAAATGTGAGAATACTATCATCGAGACATGAGATGGATAAGGTCCCGTGTAAGACCATGTAAGGGACATGGCCTCGGCACTGAATTGAGATTCTGTATAAGACCATATATGGGATATGGCTTCGGTATTGAATATGAGAATCGTATAAGACCATATCCAGGATATGGCATCGATACTTGAAGTGAGATTCCGTATAAGACCATATCCGGGATATGGCATCGGCACTCAGAGGTGACCCCATATAAGACCACATCTGGGATGTGGCATTGGCTCCGTGTTTATGCTAATGACGATGAATATGCGTCTTTGCATATCCCTAGTGATTTAGTGGGATAAATGGATATGCTTAGAAATAAAAACGAGATTAGTACTAAAGTCATGTGATTGAGTGAATACAGGTACCCATGAATAATTCACGAGGAATGTTTACGATATGTGGCATGGTATATGCTAGATAAGAACAAGTACGAGTAAGTTATGGCAAAGTGCTTATGACTTTGTGTGGTTATCTAATGCCATGAATTGATGTTATTATGAACTTATTGTTGCTATTTATTTTCATACAAACTTACTAAGCTTTATGCTTACCCCTCTCATTTCCCTTTTTCCTTGTAGTATTGCCAAGATAATTCGAGAATCCTGGGACGTCGGAGTTCGGAAATCACACTATCGACATCTCTTTGGTATAACAAGTTAGACTTATTTTGAGTATGGCATGTATAGGACTTGGGTATTTTTTTATGTCAGTTTGATAGCCAAAGTGTTGGCTATTTATGTTATCAAAGTCATTTTGTAAATGGTCATTGGAATTGAGCCAATACATGACAAGTTTACTTATATTCAATGATGACGAAATTATGAAGTTTATACTTGTGTGGATGTTTTGAATTGAGTTTTTGGAAGTGCCTTAGGGTCATGAGTTATGTTGAAATGAATTGGTATAAGTATAGTTGCTATGTAGGGTGGCATTTGGCTTGGAATATAGCCTTTTTAATGTCCACACGGGTAGATACACGGGCGTGTTTCTAAGCCGTGTGTGACACACGGTTAGCCCCATGGGCGTGTTGATCGGCCGTGTGCCCTCTTGCATGCTAGGTTTACAAGTCAGTATGCTCAGTAATAAACACACGGGCAGAGACACGGCCGTGTGTCACAGCCGTGTGGGAGGCACGGCCATGGACATGGGCGTGTGCCCAGGCCATGTGAAGTGTGCACCTAAAATTAGGAATTTAATTCAACACACGGTCTAAGTACACGGGCGTGTGCCTTGGCCGTGTGACCATGCTGAGGTGATGACGTCATAAACAGAATGCCATGGTTTTGGTACACGAGCTAAGACACGGGCGTTTCGATGCCGTGTGAGGGACACGGGCTAAACACACGGGCGTGTCGATGCCGTGTGTGGAACATGGGTGTGCGAATTACCATACGGACGTGTCTCACTCTTCACACGGGTGTGTGGTCCCTGTTTAGGCAAAAAAATTCTAAGAGTGTAAAAGTTTCCGGTTTAATTCTGAAACCTTCAGAATGTATGTTTAAGGCCTCGTAGGCCCATAATAAGGATGTTATGCATATGAATGAGAAGTTTTAAGTTGGAATGAAATTTTATAGCCCAAAGTTGTATGTTCAAGTGAGATAAGTCTGGTAATACCTCGTACCCGGTTCCGGCGTTGAATATGGGTAAAGGGTGTTACAACTTGGCTGTCCACATAAACCACTTTTTGGTTTAATTGCACAAGGTCCTTGCAATGTTGAAGAAATTAGAGATTTGCCTGAAGATTTGCACTTGACCGAGTCTCAGTCCTTAGTTGTTGTGGCACTTAAATTGAGTAAAAATCAAGCAAAAATCAGCTCAATTTCCTTAATTCATGGCCGGCCACCCTTTGGAGATGCTTGAAGAGATGGAACCTCCTATTTTTATAAAACTATCCCCCTCTCCTCACCTATAAATAAGACCCCTTCATTCATTCATTCATCATCCCTCGCCCTTCATCATTCTCTCTTCTCTCTCAATTCTCTTAGCATTTTGCATTCCCCACGCCTAGCATCATCTCTTCATAGAGATTTTAGCAATAAAGCCTCTTAAAGAGCCCTTGGTTGACAACCTTGGAGAGCCATCAGCAAAGCAGCAAAGTGAAGGAGCGAAGGAGCCTCGTCGATCAGAGTCTTGGTTGACAACCACTTTGATTTGGGCTTAATCTTTCTTTTCTTTGATTTAATCTGAAAATGTTTGCTATGTGTTTTTTGTTCGTATTTACAACAATGTTAGCTTAATTTTATTTAAGCTAGGATGATTGCTTTGATTAAATAATATTTATTTGATTCATGATTATACTATTTGTGCCTCACTCGATCATGGTTTTAATTAAAATCAAGTCTGTATTTCGTTCATATGTGATTGAAATGCACCTGGATTAGCTGAGCGATCCTGACCAAACAACGGCTAGTGGACACATAATTGAAATGTGCATGTTCAATTTAGATCCTAACCTGATTAAATTGCAGGTTGCATAACAACTCTGACCAAGCTCTGTTATTTGCATAGTTTTTAGATTTGTGTGATTAAACTGTTTCAAACCTAACATGTCTCTGTTACCTCACACGAATGCTAAGAAACCCTTAGTAAATAAGGATTAGTAAAATGGGTATTTACTAAGTAAAGGATTTCGAAAGGACCTAATGTGGTTTCCAAACTCATGAAAGATCGAGTTGCCATGGAATGTTTTTCCGAATGTTATTAAGCATGTTGATAATAAATTGAGTTTAATTAAAGTAATTGTCGTAGTTTATTTATGTTATAATTGTTGCAAATTGTGTTTAATTTTGCTAAAATCTATTTCATTCATATAGTTTGCATATTTAGGATAATTTGCATTAGGGATCATTGCATTTAGTTTAATATATTTAAGTTTAATCATCACTTCTCAATCATATTGTGTTTTTATTTACCAAATTGTTAATATAATTTTACAAATTAAGTGACTTAGCACAAATACAATCCCTGTGGAGACGATAACTCGATACTTACTTATTACTTGATAACAACTGTGTACACTTGCACAAACCTACGCGTTACAAGTTTTTGGCGCCATTGCCGGGGATTGTTAACTGTTGCCGTAATCATTTTTTCTGTGAAATTATTTACTTCCAATTTGGTTTATTTCTAACATTACTAACTTATTCTTTTTTAATTTTTTGATTTTCTTTTGAGGTGTTTATGAGCATAGATCAGATTATCGATTTACTCCCTGTAAACCCTGAAATTGAGCGAACTTTCAGACAAAGAAGACGTGAATGAACAACTCAAAGACAAATCGAGATGGACCTTGGAAATCAGAATCAAGACCAAGGTAATGAAGCTGATCGTGTACAAAATCCCATCCTCATTGCCGATGATAGGGATCGATGCATCAGACAATATGCTGTGCCACTTTTCAGTGAGTTAAATCCAGGAATTAGAAGGCCAGATATTGAGGCAACCCAATTTGAATTGAAACCAGTGATGTTTCAAATGCTCCAAATGGTGGGCCAATTCTATGGTATGCCCACGGAATATCCACACCCCCACCTTCGATTATTTATGGAGGTGAGTGATTCATTCAAGATAGCCGGTGTGACTGAAGACGCACCGAGGATGAAGTTGTTTCCGTACTCGTTGTGAGATCGAGCACGAGCATGGCTCAATTCATTGCCACCAAATTCCATATCTACATGGCAAGAATTAGCAGAGAGATTTTTGGTTAAGTATTTCCCGCCTAGTAAAAATGCTAAGTTGAGGAACGAGATAACAACTTTTCAACAATTGGATGACGAATCTTTGTATGAGGCTTGGGAGCGATTCAAGGAGTCACTTCGTAAGTGTCCTCATCATGGGATTCCTCATTGTATCCAGTTAGAGACATTCTATAATGGTCTCAATGCACATACAAGATTGATGGTCGATGCTTTTGCGAATGGTGCAATTTGGTCTAAGTCTTATAATTAGGCTTATAAGATCATCGAGAGGATCGCGAGTAATAAATTTCAATGGCAAACAAATCGAACAGCTTCAGGAAGACATGTAGCCAAAGTTCATGAAGTTGACGCCCTCACTTCGTTAACAGCTCAGGTATCGTCTATTTCCTCTATGTTAAAGCAGTTTACCGCTAATAGTGCTAATAATTTTGCAGCTCAGCCACCAAGTCTGTTTGAAGTAGTTTCCTCTGTGTATTGTGGGGAAGGTCATTCTTTTGAGAATTGTCCATCAAATCCCGAGTCAGTGTATTATATGGGGAACCAACATCAAAATAGGAGTGGACAAGGACCCCAGTCCAACTTCTAGAATCCTTCATGGCGTAAACATCCTAACTTTTCTTGGAGCAACCAAGGAAATGGACCGAACAACAACTTATTGTAGCATAGACCCAACCAATCTCAAGGGTTTAATCAGCAAGCTCCAAAACCACCTCAAGCTGAGGCATTAAACAGTTTGGAGAACTTGTTGAAAGCATACAAGGCAAAGAATGATGCTTTGATCCAAAGCCAAGCAGCAACATTGAAAAATTTGGAAAACCAATTGGGTCAGTTAGCTACGGAGCTTCATAATAGACCGCAAGGAACCTTGCCGAGCAATACTGAGAATCCAAGAAATTTGGGTAAAGAACATATCAAGGTAGTGGCATTACGAATTGGTAAAATTCTGGAACCCCGATTGATTGATGTCGAAGATAAGCCTGTTGAGAAGAATCAACCAACTGTTAAAATTCCTACACCAAATGAATCAGAATCTGCAAAAACTGACAAGGTAAATCCTAACTTAGTGAATTCAGATACTTTAACATCTTCTTTGGATGCAGATTTACCTACTCAGAAGAGTTGGCTGATTCAATCGAAAGTTCCACCACCTCCATATCCACAAAGATTGCAGAAACACAAGCAGAAACAGGAGGTGCAATTCAAGAAGTTTTTGGATGTTCTGAAGCAGTTACACATCAATATTCCGTTGGTGGAGGCTTTAGAACAAATGCCGAATTATGTGAAGTTTATGAAGGATATACTTTTCAAGAAGAAACAACTGAGTGAGTATGAGATTGTTGCCTTGACAAAGGAGTGCAGTGCGTTCTTGCAGAACAAAATGCCACTGAAATTGAAGGACCCAGGAAGCTTTACTATACCCTATAACATTGGTGAATCTTACTGTGGTAAAGCTTTGTGTGATTTAGGAGCGAGTATCAACTTGATGCCTAAGTCTATTTTCAAGATGCTACGGATAGGTGAAGTAAGACCTACAACTATGACGCTTCAGCGAGTGGATCGATCTTTAGCTTATCCCGAGGGAAAGATCGAGGATGTTTTGGTAAGAGTCGATAAATTTATTTTTCCTGCTGATTTCATTGTCTTAGATTTTGAAGCAGATAAGGAAGTGTCGATCATCCTTGGGAGACCTTTCTTAGCCATGGGAAGAATGTTAATTGATGTGCAGAAAGGTGAACTCACCATGCGAGTTCAAGACGATCAGGTAATCTTTAACATTCTTAAAGCGATGAAATTTCCCAATCCGACAGAAGAGTGTTCATTTATGGAAGAGATAGAAACCTTGGTTTCTATAGAACACAATTTTGAAGAAGATCCATTGGAGAAAGCCTTAGATCTTGACCCTTTGGAGGATGAAGAAGGTGAAGAAAACATGGCTTTGATGGAAGCCAACCCGAGAAATTTTATTCAATCCACACGGTTTGAACTGTTGGAGTTAGAAGTTAGAGAATTTGTGCAACCCAAGTTGTCAATTGAAGAACCACCTAAACTCGAACTAAAGGTACTTCCTTCCCATTTGAAATATGTTTATTTAGGTGACTGTTCCACTTTTCCTGTGATTATTTCAGTAGTACTGACGAAATATCAAGAGGAGCAACTAATTGCTGTTCTAAAAAAAAATTAAGAAAGCAATTGGTTGGACCATAGCTGATATTCGAGATATAAGTCCTTTTTGCATGCATAAAATTATTTTAGAAGAAGGTGAAAGAGCTCGAATTGATGGGAAAAGGATGCTCAATCCTATTATGAAAGAAGTTTTGAGAAAGGAAGTGATCAACTGGTTAGATGCAGGAATCATCTATCCTATTTCAGATAGTTCGTGGGTAAGTACGGTGTAGTGTGTGCCGAAGAAAGGTGGAATCACTATTGTTGAAAATGAGCGTAATGAGTTGATTCCAAAAAGAACTATTACTGGTTGAAGAATTTGTATTGATTACAGAAAGTTGAATAAAGCCACTCAGAAGGACCATTTTTCGTTGCCTTTTATTGATCAGATGTTAGATCGACTGACAGGTAATGAATTCTATTGTTTTTTAGATGGCTATTCGGGATATAACCAAATAGTTGTAGCTCTTGAGGACCAGCATAAAACAACCTTTACTTGTCCATATAGTACATTTTCTTTTAGGCGAATGCCTTTTGGTTTATGCAATGCACCTGCAACATTTCAACGATGCATGATGGCAATATTCACTAATATGGTTGAAAATTTTGTTGAGGTTTTCATGGATGATTTTTCTGTTTTTGGTAACACTTATGATATTTGTTTGAGTAATTTGGCTAAGGTACTGAAGAGATGTGAAGAGACAAATCTTGTCATTAACTGGGAAAAATGCTATTTTATGGTTAAGGAAGGGATTGTCTTAGGGCATAAAATCTCAAAGAGAGGAATTAAAGTCGATAAAGCAAAGGTAGACGTAATTGAAAGATTAACGACCCCAATTAATGTGAAAGGAGTCAGAAGTTTCTTAGGCCATGCCGATTTTTACCAAAGGTTTATCAAAGATTTCTCAAAAAATTTTAAACCGTTGTGCTTGTTGTTAGATAAAGATGCAATGTTTGATTTCAAAAAAGCATGTTTGGAAGCTTTTGAAGATCTAAAAAAACGGTTAATCTCAGCCCAATAATTGTTACACCTGATTGGAGCTCACCTATTGAGTTGATGTGCGATGCAAACGGTTATGCCGTTGGAGCTGTGGTGGGTCAAAGAAGAAATAAAGTGTTTCACCCTATTTACTATGCAAGTAGAACTTTGACGGGAGCCCAACTCAATTATACGATAATCGAAAAGGAACTCTTTGCTATAGTATTTGCTTTTGACAAGTTCCGCTCATATCTTATAGGTACCAAAGTTACAATATTTACTGACCATGCAGCTATTAAATACTTGCTCAGGAAGAAAGATGCAAAACTGAGGCTAATTCGTTGGATACTTTTACTCCAAGAATTTGACCTTGAGATCCAAGACAGAAAAGGTGTTGAAAATCAAATAGCTGATCATATGTCGAGGTTGGAACAAGATGAGGTAACTTGATCATGTGTGCCTATCAACGAGAATTTCCCAGATGAACACTTGTTTGAGGTAAGTCGAATTCATGAAACACCTTGGTTTGCTGATTTTGCCAATTATCTTGCATGTGGAATAATTCCTCGAGAAATGACATACCAACAAAGGAAAAAATTCCTTCATAATAGTCGGTATTATTTTTGGGAGGATTCATTTTTGTTTAAACAGTGTGCAGATAATATAATCTAAAAGTGTGGAGCTAAAAGTGAGATTGCTGAGATCTTGTATCATTTCCATTCATCTCCAAGTAGGGGACACTTTGGTGGTTCACGTACTGCAACAAAGATTTTGCAAGCAGGGTTCTTTTGGTCTACACTATTTAAAGATGCTTATGCTTATGTGAAGAACTGTGATAAATGCCAAAGGACCGGAAATATATCAAGGAGGAATGAGATGCCCTTGACAATCATTTTGGAGATTGAATTGTTCAATGTATGGGGCATTAACTTCTTAGGCCCATTTCCTTTTTCGTATGGGAAGAAATACATCTTAGTTGCTGTGGACTATGTATCCAAGTGGGTTGATGCTGAAGCATACCCTACAAATGATGCTAAGGTAGTCATACGATTCCTACATAAGCATGTGTTTACACGATTTGGGACACCAAGAGCTATTATTAGTGATGAAGGTTCTCACTTTGTGAACAAATGGCTTAAGTGGTTGCTTCAAAAATATGATGTGAAGCACAAGATTGCTACTGCCATCACCCCCAGTCTAATGGGCAAGTTGAAAGAGTGAACCATGAAATCAAAGGTATCCTTGAAAAGATAGTACGCCCTAACAGAAAAGATTGGTCTCGAAGGCTCGAAGATACATTATGGGCCTATCGAACAACATTTAAGACTCCGTTAGGAATGACTCCTTATCGGTTAGTCTTTGGAAATGCATGTCATTTGCCATCAGAATTGGAAAATAGAACTCACTGGGCTTTGAAGCAGTTGAACTTTGATCTTAATCAAGCCGGTGAGAGAAGGATGTTACAACTTGATGAGTTGGAAGAGCTGAGGTTGTTTTCCTATGAGAATGCCAAAATGTGTAAAGAAAGATCAAAGAGATGGCATGATAGTCATATACAACCTCGCGAGTTTAAAGAAGGTCAGAAGGTTTTGTTGTTTAATTCAAGGTTGAAGTTATTTCCTGGGAAGCTTAAATCCCGATGGAAAGGACCCTATACCATCTACCGAGTTTATCCTTATGGAACTATTGAATTATACGATAATTACGGAGGTACATTTAAAGTTAATGGTCAACATCTCAAACACTACTGGGATGGTGAAATTGAGCGAGTTGAATCCTCGTTCAAATTAACAGACCCTTGATTTCTCATGAACTCATTTTGTAAATAAATAAATAATTAGAACTTCTTTTCTTAACTTATTACATTTAATTAATTTTGTCTAAGGAGATTGGAACTTAAGCAGGACCGTTGTGACCCTTCCAACCTTTCTTGGGAATTAATTTAATGTGATTTGTTAAGAAGAAATTTTCTATTTAAAATTTAAAATTTTTAAGTTTTATTTGTTCAGTTTAAATTTTAAATTTTTATGCTAATAAAGGGGGCCAAATTTGGCCCAAGTACTAATCAGTTTTTTTTATTGAGTAAGTTTATAAATACAGTCTGAGTTTGAGGCCCAAGACAACAAAAAGGAGGGAACAATCCATGCCTTGCCGTCACACCCATTACTTGCCACCCAAGTAACCCTAATGTAGCTAAATTTTTGCTACATGTTGCCCTAATTTTTCCCTATATAAACCCCTATTCATTCTACTATTTTTCATATCCCTCAAAGTAATTTGCTTAAACCCAAAAAATCTTTAAACCTCCCTCTTGTGCTGCCAACCTCAAATCCCGAAAGAAACCCTAGTTCTCTTCCCCTTTTGCCAAAATCTCTTATTGTCGCTGCAAAGAGATTTCCGAAGCACCGTCGTTGCTATCTCACACCGTCATCGCCACCACACCATCCTTACCGTCGCAAGATTTTTGCTATAGCAAGTTCTACCCATTTTGCCGATTTCTCTTTTCTCCCTTGTGCAGAAACTTTGCCGAATTTTCAGGAAAAGATACCATGTCTCACAAAAGAGCTAGATCTTCAAAGACTACTCTCGAAAACCCGATTTTGATCGATGAATAAGTGAAAGAGAGATTTGATTTGTAATGCCCCTAGCCCAAAACCGTCGCCGGTCTAGGGTTAGGAAGCAATACTGATAAACTGAAATAGTAACATATTTTAATCCCACATTTAGTATGCTTTTGGATGATTTATCCATTGATTTATGTAAAAAGGTGCTCTTAATCCTTTCTTTTCATGTCTTATACCCAGGAAAGCACCCAAGGATAAAAAGAACGAGAAACAGGCTCAAAACGGACCAAAATGGGCCAAAGCATGAAATTGACACAGCCTGGACCAAAGATCACACGGCCGTGTCTCATTGATCATTTAGACCACAGTCTTCCCTCGATTCACACGGCCAAAGTCCACGCGGCCTGACCATGGTTCACACGGGCGTGTGCCATGGTCGTGCCCCTGCCGCAGCCAAGAGGAGTTTTACTCGGATTTGGATGCTTGGAGGCAAAGAAACACACTCCAAAGTCTAATTAAACCCTCAATTAGGAATTACACTCAAATTAGGATACTTGAAGGACAAGCAAGGCATCTCAAAGCCTATATAAACACCCTAGGGGGCAACTTATTCGAGGAGTTTGGCAGAAGCCTTCTGCCAGGGCTTTTGTTAGGGCGGTTACCTAGGCCAAGGAGCCAAGCCGAAAAAGTCAGAGTTGTGGGAATCACTCGAAGGTAGCCAGTTGATCCATCTCAAGAAGCTGGGATTTTACTCAAGACGGCGGATCTCTCCTTCAATTCCTTCAGGGAGTTTTAGGGATTTCTTATGTTTTGTTTTATCTTTTCTCTTGAGATGTTTTCTTATTTAGTTATGAACTAAATCCTTCAGATACCTAAAGGGGATGAAACCTATGATGAATCTTGTTATTATTTTCTAAATTATATGATAAATACTTAGTTTGTTCTTAATTATGTGAGCTTTATCCAAATTTAATGTGCTTAGGTGGAGGAGGAATAGACCCTGCCTAAGAGGATATCTAGCATAATTAAGCGGAGTTGACCGCACGCCTAGAGATAGGGTGACGAGATTTTGTCGGATTAGGGTGAAACCTAATATGGGAGTCCATAGATCGATTTATTGCTATTCTAGGGGGTTATTATAAGAGAACGAGAGTTCCACTATTTAACCTAGGGTTAGATGTTATTCGCCTCGAGAGAGGGTTTAATATACGTTAGGGAGTCTTACGGATCAAACTAAGTAAATAAAATCATATGGTTCAGTGATAGATAACAAGTGAAGTCTAGGTGGATTCTTCTTGAGGGTATCATCTAAATCAACTGAGTTTTTCTAAAAGTTATCTCCCCAATTTTAGTCTTTTTTCATCTTTGTGTCCTTATCTTAGTAGTTCGTTAATTTTAGATTAAAAGCAACTTCACTTATTTTAGGTTAAATAATAAAAAGAAAGTTAGTATTAGTACTTTTAGTTCCTTTGGGTTCGATAATCCGGTCTTGCCTAAGCTATACTACTGTTCGATAGGTAGACTTGCCTTTAATCGTTGTCAGAGTTAGTGTCCAGGTTCGATCGTTCTTTTTATAAATTTTAAAGCTCTGATTCACAGCGATCAAATACCGATCAATTCGGAACATTTACTAACATCTTACAACACAAAGTATATCATCATTCAAACATAACAAGTTATACACATATAGTCCCTTAATAAGGTCTACGAGACCTTAAACACATGTTAGAAATGGGTCGGGACTAAACCAAACACATACAAAAATTTCTAAAAATCAAACATTTTTCAAAGCTACAGAGGCCACACATTCGTGTGTGTAGGCCGTGTGCCTCACACAGCCTCGGACACGCCCATGTGTCCAAGCCGTGGCAAAACAGGGCATACATACTGACTTGTCTAGACGGCCTGAGACACGCCCGTGTGCCTCACCCGTGGTCGAGCCTGACTTGCATCACACGGCCCGTGTGTCCAGCCCGTGGTCGAGCCTGACTTATTTCAATTTGCAAACTCGAATGACACAGTCGAGCCACACGCCCGTGTGCTCAACCGTGTGGGCAATTATAGGCCATTTGCAAGGCCAAATTTACCACCCACACTTGGGTCATACCTACATGCAATAATCAATACCATTTCATATCCTAATTGGCATTCAAACATACCAAGACATACTTAAATTGAATCTCTTAATAGCATCAATCATCATCCTCTACAATTCCATCTAACATACCAATCCAAATTATCAACTACTTATCAAAACATGTAATTCATGCACCATTTAATCTCAACCAAATCATAGCATAAACATTTCATCTTCATATTACCAAAACATATTATAAGATCTTTCACTTTGGACACACATACACATCTTGATAATCCTTCATTCAAACCCAAAGCATATACCAAATTCATTAACTTATCTAGCCATATCACATGGCAAGATCCAAACATCTCAAAATATACCATATCTACTAGCCTATACATGCCATATTCAAATATATACATCTCCTTAAAGTACCAAATAGATAGCCGATAGTGTGATTTAGTCACTGACGATCCCCGGATCCGAGCTAGCTTTAAACACACTGTAAAACAGAGAAAACTTCACACAGTAAGCTTTAAAGCTTAGTAAGTTTGTAATATAATACATTTAACTCTATGATCCAAAATCTTTATACTAATTAAATCATCACATAGATTATATTACAAGAATGCACAATCTCATCCTTAGACATATGCTTACACAATTAACCATTTGTCCATAAATGATATCATCAACCACATAGGTTTAGAACATACCTTTGCCAACACTTAGTTAACATTCATTCATGCTACTCAATATTCGATACCACATTTCGATAAATCTTCGTTATTCCTTTGATTCAATCGTACACTTAGTGCCCATTTCATAGCCGAAGCTTAAATATCATCGCACACTTAGTGCCTTTGCTTCAAACCGAATTTAACTCGGTATTGCACACACAGTGCCATTCAATATAGCCGAGGCTTTCTTTATTTCGCACACACAGTGCTATTCACATCTGTCTCAATTCTAATTACGCACACTTAGTGCCACAACACTCAATTCCACATATAGCATTATCCATTCATCAACTACATATATTCATTCATTACATAACACATAACTATAAATTAAACGATTCGTATTATACATGAACTTACCTCGAACGTCGAAATAGCAAAACAAGTCGATTAATCGAGCACTTTATCTTTGCCTCGATTCCGATCCAAATCTCTCTTTTCTTGATCTATACATATTCAAATTTAGCTCATTCAATCACCAAATCATTAAATTTAGTCCAAACACACATATTTAGGGCATTTTACAAAATAGCCCTCACATTTTCACATTTTGACACTTTAGTCCCTATTTCACAAAATCAAAAAATAAGCATAATTTCCTTGTACCCATGCCTAGCCGAATTTTCACATGCCTCATATAAGCCCATATATTTCATTTATTTCACATTTTAGTCCCTCAAAATATTACTTTCACAATTTAGTCCAAATTACTCAAATTCATCAAAAATCCCAGGACAAAACATGTTAATCTAACACATAAATTTCATATTTCATCAACTAACATCACAAAGCTTATAAAATCATCAATGGCATATCTCAAAATCTTCATCAAATTCCAAAATTAAAGCATGGGCTTGAGAGAACACAAAGCAACGATCACAAAAAACATAGAAATCACTAAAACCTCGATTGAGCTTAGACAATGGCCGAATATGCAAGAGCTTTAAAACCTTCTCTTTTTTCTTTTCTTATTCGGCTAAATGGATGAACATCATAGCTATTTTATGTTTTGTTTTAATTATAATATCATTAATAACCAAATTGCACATTTATCCTTTTAATATTAACATTAAAAATCCACTATCTATGTACATTAATGTCCATCCATATATCTTATGGAATAATAACAACATAAGGACTCACATTTTAATAAGCCATGCCAAATTAGCACTTTAACAATCAGCACACAACTTTTGCATTTAAAGCAATTAGGTCCTTTTTACAAATTAAGCACACAAACGTTAAAATTTTTACACAGAACTTTCACACATGCTCAATCACATATCGTAAACACCAAAAATATTTTTAAAATATTTTTCCAACCTCAGATTTGTGGTCTCGAAACCACTATTCTAACTAGGGTCTAAATCGGCTGTTACATGATTCAATCTTCAAGCATCAACCTATGATGCCGAAAAAAGGTTTTGACTTGAAGAGTAACGATTTGATGGTTGTTCCTATACCGATTAAAAAGAAAATCAATGCTCTCAAGTGCGAACGATTTTGTGATGCTCGTTCATTTTCCAATGATGAACTAGTTTGAGAATTCTATGCCAGTTTGACTATGCAAGATGCTACTGAGGTCATCGTTCAAAAGAAAAAGGTACCTCTTACTTCTAAATCCATCAATGGTTTGTTTAACTTACCTGATGTTGAAGAAGATGAGTACTACCCTATGATGAACAATATCAATTGAGATTTTCTTCAACAAGTGCTTGATGTTGTGACAAATCCGGGATCCCAATGGATTATAAGAAAGTATGGGAGCCATTCTTGCCAAAGGGAATACCTAAAACTAGTAGCAAAGGTATGGTTTTACTTCGTTCACTATAGTTTTTTGCCTATCTCACATAGTTCCACCATCTCGATGGAACGGATGCTCTTGTTATATGCAATCTTGACAGAAAAGTCCATTAATGTTGGGAAAATTATTCTCAATGAGATTCAAGATTGTGCTAAAAAGAAGACAGGAAGTGCTTATTTCCCATCATTAATCACTTCACTTTGCTTAAGGGCCCATGTTAAAACATAAGCAAATCTGAAGGGGCGATATGTTCAAGGGTACATTAAAAATTATGATCTTGAAAGGTTAGTAGAGAGGGTGCATAAGCTGAATCTGTAACACCCCATACCCGAGTCCGAGGCTTAGATCGGATACAAGATATTACTATGCTTTAACTGCTTAATCATACGCTTACGGGCTGTAAAATTTAGTTCCAAATTAAAAACTTCTCTTTCTTAGTCAAGACATTCGTATTGTGGGCCTACGAGGCCTTAAGCTTGCGTTTGGAAACTTTTACGAGTTAAAAGAAACTTTTCTTTGAAACAGGGGCCACACGCCCGTGTAGAATGAGACACGCCCGTGTGTAGACACACATGCCCATGTTCAACAACCGTGCTTAAAAACCCAAGTATTCTGCCAAATGCCCCACGGTTAAGGCATACGCCCATGCAGTTTGGGACACGCCTATGCACCCCTTTACACGCCCATGTCTTCCGACCGTGGTCGACACTGACTAATTACACACGGCCTCGACACGCCCGTGGACTTAGACTGTGTACTATACCTTGATATACTAACTTATTACACACGACCAGGGTACACGCCCATGTGCTGGTCGTGCGTATCACACGGCTTGAACAAACGGCCGTGTGATAAGCCTGTGTTCTATTCTAACTTAAGGCACTAAGGTGCAGGATGTACATGGCCTAGACACACGCCCGTGTGTCTATCCGTGTGGGCACTTAGATGCTATCTACAAAGCCTTTTTCCACCCACATTTGCATACATTCATACCTCATCGCATAACTACACCTAGTATCAACATTACTCTTAAACTATATACATTTGATTATAAAAGAAATAAGATCTTTATCACATACACAAGGGAGAACTAATTCCCATATTATTACAGACAACTTAGGCCATCATCTATGGCTATACACAATGGTCCCATAACTCATTTAGGCCAACACATATGGCTACAATAATTAGACCTCATCAACTTCAAGTACTAGCCCTATACATGCCATGACTTCAAAGGACTTGATACCTTATACCAAGGGTCTGCTCGATAGTGTGAAAACATCTCTGGCGGCCTCCAACCCGAGCTAGTTAATATAACCTATCAGAGATGAGAAAAGTAAAGGAGTAAGTAATAATGCTTAGTAAGTTCATCTGTATAATTTGACAAATATTGATATTCACTGAAGATACATAACCCCAAGGAAATATGTTGAATTTTTCTCATCAACTCATAGTTACTTACTCAACCATTCTTGAAACTTACTCATTCAATCTCTTACCACATTCTTACCATATCACAAGCCAATTCGTTCGTTTAATTAGCATACGTTCCTGCACTGATCGTCACAAGATCATATATAACAACACATCAAGCATTTTCAATAAGCCGCTCATGCTACTAATATCTCGGTGGTTTCGCACTTAGCCCACCATTGAATCTCTAATAGAGAGGTATCGCATATAACCCACCAATCATTTATAAGTGATGGTATCACACATAGCCCATCGATCAACAATCAATAAGGTGATATCGCACATAGCTTACCATTATTTACATTCATGGAAAATAATTCACAAGTATAACTCTATTTCAAATGTTCATTCAAGAACATCTTCACATGTTTCCATTTTTACGTAAGTTTCTATGATATTCATTCTCATTCACACAGTGCATCAAATACACATACCCCACTAGGGGTTCGTCATTTATTGAATTCATCTAAATTCAATTCTACACATACTTGTGCTACTCATGGTACAACCACATACATTCACATATACAATGAATCATTCGAATTGTTAAATAACTCTCTTGAGTCTCATGCACATAGTTCTCGTTGTCACTCTACCCCAATTGGGTTTTACATACACTAACATATAGATTCCATGTCCCTGACATGGTCTTATACAAATTCTTACACCGAGGCCATATCCCAATATGGTCTTACTCGAGCCTTTACCCATCGTCCTATCGTGCTATACACCTTCCCCATTACTCTAAATTCAATTCCATTGACATCCCATCAAGAGACATTTCATACATTCATATAGTAATATACATTCCATACAAAATTGAAATACTAAATAAGCTCATACGTAATTTCAACATTTGCACATGAACTTACCTCGATGTCGAAAGAGCCGAAAAGGACTTTTTGCCCACATTTCTCTTTTCATCCGTTCTAGGTCCAAAACTAAATTTCTTTGATGCAAAACAATGAAATTTACTCACTTAGTCACTTAATGATCGTATTACAACATAATCTCTACTTAGGCAAAAATGACCATTTTGCCCCTATACTTTGGCAAAATTACAATTTTGCCCCTAGGCTCGTAAATAAATTTTCATCACATCTTCTTGTTAAACAAGCCTAGCTGAACATTAAATCCTCTTATAACTATTCTCAATTCCATCAATTTCATGCCTTAATGAACAAATTACAACTTTTGCATTTTAGTCCCAAATAGGTGTTTTCATGACAACACCTTTCACAAAAGTTGTTTCTCATCATCCTATAATTCATTTTCTTTCATAAAACTCATCAAACAACATAAACTCTCTCATGGCAAGTCTCTAGACTTTCAACCATATTGCAAACTAGTCCCCTCTTTAGAAAGCTTAAGCTTTAGGGGTCTCAAAAGTACAAAAATTAACATCTAAAGCCATCAAAATCACTTACTTGAGTGAAGAGAAGCTTGCTGAAATTTTCAAGCTTTCAAAGCTCTCCCATGGCTGATATTTTCGGTTGAAAGAGAATAAATAAAAAGATGATAGCTTTTTGGCTTATTTCATCTTATTTTATTTCTTTTTAATCACCCAACATGACCACATTTAATGTTCTTGTCCCCTTAGCTTACTATGGCCGGCCAACTCACTTAGACTAGGCCAAATTGCTCATTTGGGACCTCCAATTACTAAGCCGTAGCTATTTGGTACCTTTAACCTATAGAATGGAACTTTCACACTCTATGCGATTTAGTTCTTTTTCACAATTTAGCTAGAAATCGCTAAAATTAAGGCACCAAAACTTTTATGCATCCTCATAAACATGTTGTAACTCATAACATAACATGAAAATAATTTTCTCTAACCTCGAATTAGTGATTTCGAGATCATTGTTCTGACTAGCCCCTAAATCGGGCTGTTACAATTCTCCCCTCTTAGGGATTTTCGTCCCCGAAAATCTTATCAGGAGGGTTAGCTACCAACATTCTTAAAATGTTTCCATCTAATCTTCAAAATCGCAAATCCACTTATCCTCAAATTCCTTTTGCCGATAACTCTTAAGCTGTGATACATAAGATCGAAACGTAACTTGAGACCTAGGTTATTCTTCCTCTGGGGCTTATACTATATTAGAAATCCACTAATTTGGAACTCCGTACGTGCCCAAATGATTGTTCAGATCTTCACTGGTTGATTCACTACAATTCGAATGACATCCCCTTCTTAGGGAATCTTGTCGAACTGAATTTGAAATCTATAAGGTTTTACCTCACTTTCTCATTAAAGCATTTACCGACTGTAATAGTCTTGACTTATACGCTTTGAAAACTCAGCTTTTAGTGGTTAACTATTTCTAACCATAATCTCAATCATATCGTGAAATGTACTCTATCGTCAAAACATTTATGCACATAACTGCATTTCCTTATTTTTGCATTAGTAGATATGCTACTACTAAATCTCATACCAAAACTCTTGTATAAGTTCTGAATTCATCATCATTCACTTCCTATCTCGAGGAAGCACCAACAACATAAACCTTATCCAACATAGATAACTTTCATTCAGACATCTGTACTATGTCTACTATCTGAGTAGTATCACAATACCTATACCCACCATTGTAATAGCTCAAGCCATTTCACTATTTCATTTTCAAAATCTTCTGTAGCATATGATACTCTTTCATAATAAAAAAAAATTCAGAAAATACACATCGATGATCCCATGGATCAATACATAATATCTAACTCACAACACAGACACAAAAGTGATCGTCTCTGGATCACCAACCTATCAACTCTTTCTCTCGATTCAGACTAATCTCAGTACTAGAACTTTCAAATAAATAGTTCTTTCAACTCAACCATCACGGTTTGAACATTTCGATGAGCATATATTTATATCATGCTCCCTACTCACGTACACACAGAATTTTATTCTCTTTACTGGTTCATGCGTGAATATACACAGAACTTGAATCATATCTCAATACATTAATCTACCCTTTTCTCCATACTGAGAACATATTTTGAGCACACACCCATCTGAGTTTCTCTTGCTATGCTAATCTAAAACCTTTGTTGTCTTCATATCTCACGATAGCAGGGTCATCTTGGTCAAATTCATTAACACTTTTTGGCTTACCCGAAAACCCATCACACAATGTGAAACTTGCAATTTCACCTTTTATACACGAATCATCACCAACTTCCTCCTCAAAGTACCTAATTAAGTTTACGAGAAGATAAAGGAATGTCGATTTCAATTAACCAAATCGACAACCGTTTTGTCTGAATTTTACTATCAGCTAACATTCTCACACAATCATAATTTATGAAAAGAACAACTACGTCAGCCTTGAAAGGTAACAGTTATTTATATGTAATACTGAAGGGGATTATTATTATAATCCATCCATGGCATCAACTAACCATGCACAAACTACAGGCTTTAAGCCAACTTATTCAAACTTGCCATTTATTTAGCACATACCTTGCCACACATCGTACTCATTTCTTCTTGACTCGTTCACGAGTGTCTACATTTACTCATTCACATGGCTTTAGTAAAATTTCCATTTCTACCTCTAGACTCATCTATGTGTCCCATTGATCACTAGGGATAATCAAAGACGCATATTCATCGTCATTCATGTAGGTACTAGGCCAATGCCACATCCACGAGGTGCTCTTATATGGAGTCTCCTCTGGGTGCCAATGCCATATCCTGGATAAGGTCTTATATGGACTTCCATATCAAATATCGTTACCATATTCTTAATATGGTCTTATACGGGATTTCCACTCGGTGCCGAGGCCATGTCCCGGTCATGGTCTTATACGAGACCTTATCTCTTTCATATATCAATGATAACCCTTTTTATTATAGTCCCCAAGGACTTCAACCTCACTTTCAAAAACAATTACTCTATATAGTAGAGTATCATGTATCAATGTGATACAAAGCATTCTCAATTATACTAACATAATTATTGCATTAATCGAATGCAAACTTACTTAATTTAAATCTCTTAACATCTCATCATAATTCAACAGTGGTAAGTAGAGTGAGGTCACAGAGCCCCTTAACTTGGCTCTCGTGACTACATACATATGACTTAATATTCATCATAGTCATATAACTTATCTCGAGTGGGTTTTCACATTTATCACTCTACAATTGTTTTTATCCCTTATACTATTGAACTTTAACTTTTAATAATTCAAGTTCCACATTAGTATCTGCTCGAGTACTCAACATTTAACCCTACTTTCTCTTACAATCACTTATCAATTAATCAATGTTGTATGGGTTTGAGTACGTCGTCTACCTGATTGCCACAGTCCAACTATGGTCTTACTCGTATCACGACAGCATAATCTAGCTACTTCTTTATATGTCATCACGATGCCATAGCCTCGCTATGGTCTTACATGAAATCTCATACCAATACCAATGCCATATCCCTGATACGATCTTACATAGAACGCACGTCAATGTCGATGCCATATCCCAGATATGGTCTTACACCAGCTCTTGTCTTAATGCCGATGCCATGTTCCAAACATGGTCTTACACTGGCACTCATAATACGGCTGATGCTATGTTCCAAACATGGTCTTACACTGACCCTCATAATACAGTCGATGCCATGTTCCAAACATGGTCTTACACTGACCCTCATAATACGGTCGATGCCATGTTCCAAACATGGTCTTACACTGACCCTCATAATACGGTCGATGACATGTTCCAAACATGGTCTTACACTAACTTTCATAATACGGTCGATGCCATGTTCCAAACATGGTCTTACACTGACCTTCTCATTGCTATGGTCCAACCATGGTCTTATTCATCTTTTCATCGTTGAATGACCGTACTCATATCCTGCATTCTACTTAGCCAACTTTTCAGTTTTTACTTCCACACCATAATATGTGTGGCTTCATAA
Source organism: Gossypium sturtianum (assembly GCA_025698515.1). Lineage (NCBI taxonomy): Eukaryota > Viridiplantae > Streptophyta > Magnoliopsida > Malvales > Malvaceae > Gossypium > Gossypium sturtianum. The sequence goes on from CM046952.1 coordinate 98,326,567, forward strand.
CAGAGTCATAAAACAAAACATCATGCATTCTCTACTTTAACAGTCACATGTGAGATTTAACCATGTGGACATATTTATCATAAACAATGGCATCACAAATCTCAAATGCTTACTTACTCTTACTGCTTCTCACATACATCATGGTACTTACTAGTCTCATATTTGTAAGGTAAACAAGGTACCTGTAACATTTGATCACATGGATCAGTATACTTTACTATAACAAGCATAATCTCAACATCACCATTCATAACATGAATTATACTTGTTAGTCAGCCTTCACTAGCATGACATAATATCAACTTCACTACTAACTTTCTTGCTATCCCATTTAAACTTTACTTGTGTGCCCGATGAATTTCCATGAATAACCGAGGATACTGAATCTCATCTCACATGCTCGATGCCAAAGCCATATCCTAGATATGGTTTTACATGGAATATATCTTCTTGGTTTTGAGGCCATGTCTTGACATGGGCTTATACGAAGTCTTTCTCGTTCTCACTAATGCCATGCTTTGGCTTGGACTTACATGATAACTTGTTTAATGCCAAGCTTGCCTTGGGCTTACATGATAACTTGTTCAATGCCAAGCTTGACTTGGACTTACATGATAACTTGTTCAATGCCAAGCTTGCCTTGGACTTACATGATATCTTGCTTGCTTGCCGATGCCATGCCTCGGCTTGGTCTTATACGGACTTTCTTGTTTCATGTGGTAGATCGAGTATCCTAAGTTATTCAACTTCAATCGGGGCTTTCTCATGCTTGATCTCATTAATTTCTTTGTTTAACATAACATTAAACATTTTTCATAATAACATTGTACATTATACTAAGCAATTCAATGTTATAAATCATAAAGCTTAGAAATCATACAAACTTACTGAAATTAGCTCGGTTGGGAATCATTATTGTCTTAACAAAACAATTTCGTTAGAGCCGAGAGACATCACACTATCACGATCCACATACGGCATGTATATCTAGACTCTTACTCACGCTAGGTTAGTCCTAAAATCGACTAAACCATAGCTCTGATACCACTAAATGTAACACCCCATACCCGAGTTTGAGGCTTAGATCGGATACAAGATATTACTATGCTTTAACTGCTTAATCATACACTTACGGGCTGTAAAATTTTGTTTCAAATTAAAAACTTCTCTTTCTTAGTCAAGACATTCGTATCGTGGGCCTACGAGGCCTTAAGCTTGCGTTTGGAAACTTTTACGAGTTAAAAGAAACTTTTCTTTGAAACAGGGGCCACATGCCCGTGTAGAATGAGACACTCCTGTGTGTAGACACACACGCCCATGTTCAACAATCGTGCTTAAAAACCCAAGCATTCTGCCAAATGCCCCACGGTTAAGGCACACGTCCATGCGGTTTGGGACACGCCCGTGCCCCCTTTACATGCCCATGTCTTCCGACCGTGGTCGACACTGACTAATTACACACGGCCTTGACACGCCCGTGGACTTAGACTGTGTACTATACCTTGATATACTGACTTATTACACATGGCCGGGGCACATGCCCATGTGTTGGCCGTGCGTATCACACGACTTGAACAAACGGCCGTGTGATCAGCCCGTGTTCTATTCTAACTTAAGGCACTAAGGTGCAGGATGTACACGGCCTAGACACACGCCCGTGTGTCTATCCGTGTGGGCACTTAGATGCTATCTACCATGCCTTTTTCCACCCACATTTGCATACATTAATACCTCATCGTATAACTACACCTAGTATCAACATTACTCTTGAACTATAGACATTTGATTATAAAAGAAATAAGATCTTTATCCCATACACAAGGGAGAACTAATTCCCATATTATTACAGACAACTTAGGCCATCATCTATGGCTATACACAATGGTCCCATAACTCATTTAGGCCAACACATATGGCTACAATAATTAGACCTCATCAAGATGACTTCTAAGGACTTGATACCTTATACCAAGGGTTTGCTCGATAGTGTGAAAACATCCCTGGCGGCCTCCAACCCGAGCTAGTTAATATAACCTATAAGAGATGAGAAAAGTAAAGGAGTAAGCAATAATGCTTAGTAAGTTCATTTGTATAATTTGACAAATATTGATATTCACTGAATATACATAACCCCAAGGCAATATGTTGAATTTTTCTCATCAACTCATAGTTACTTACTCAACCATTCTTGAAACTTACTCATTCAATCTCTTACCACATTCTTACCATATCACAAGCCAATTCGTTCATTTAATTAGCATACGTTCCTGCACTGATCATCACAAGATCATATATAATAACACATCAAGCATTTTCAATAAGCCCCTCATGCTACTAATATCTCGGTGGTTTCGCACTTAGTCCACCATTGAATCTATAATAGAGAGGTATTGCATATAACCCACCAATCATTTATAATTGATGGTATCATACATAGCCCATCGATTAACAATCAATAAGGTGATATCGCACATAGCTTACCGTTATTTACATTCATGGATAATAATTCACAAGTATAACTCTATTTCAAATGTTCATTCAAGAACATCCTCACATGTTTCCATTTTTACTTAACTTTCTACGATATTCGTTCTCATTCACAGAGTGCATCAAATACACATACCCCACTAGGGGTTCGTCATTTATTAAATTCATCTCAATTCAATTCTACACATACTTATGCTACTCATGGTACAACCACATACATTCACATATACAATGAATCATTCGAATTGTTAAATAACTCTCTTGAGTCTCATGCACATAGTTCTCGTTGTCATTTTACCCCAATTGGGTTTTACATACACTAACATATCAATGCCATGTCCCTGACATGGTCTTATACGAATTCTTACACCGAGGCCATATCCTAATATGGTCTTACTCGAGCCTTTACCCATCGTCCTATCGTGTTATACACCTTTCCCATTACTCTAAATTCAATTCCATTGACATCTCATCAAGAGACATTTCATACATTCATATAGTAATATACATTCCATACAACATTGAAATACTAAATAAGCTCATACGTAATTTCAACATTTGCACATGAACTTACCTCGATGTTGAAAGAGCCGAAAAGGACTTTTTTGCCCACATTTCTCTTTTCATTCGTTCTAGGTCCAAAACTCATTTTATTTGATCTAAAACAATGAAATTTACTCATTTAATCACTTAATGATTGTATTACAACATAATCTCTACTTAGGCAAAAATGACCATTTTGCCCCTATACTTTGACAAAATTACGATTTTGCCCCTAGGCTCGTAAATAAATTTTCATCACATTTTCTTGTTAAACAGGCCTAGATGAACAATAAATCCTCTTACAACTATTCTCAATTCCATCAATTTCATGCCTTAATGAACAAATTATAACTTTTGCATTTTAGTCCCAAATAGGTGTTTTCATGACAACATCTTTCACAAAAGTTGTTTCTCATCATCCTATCATTCATTTTCTTTCATAAAACTCATCAAACAACATAAAATCTCTCATGGAAAGTCCCTAGACTTTCAACCATATTGCAAACTAGTCCCCTCTTTAGAAAGCTTAAGCTTTAGGGGTCTCAAAAGTACAAAAATTAACATCTAAAGCCATCAAAATCACTTACTTGAGTGAAGAGAAGCTTGCTGAAATTTCAAGCTTTCAAAGCCCTCCCATGGCTGATATTTTCGATTGAAAGAGAAGAAATAAAAAGATGATAGCTTTTTGGCTTATTTCATCTTATTTTATTTCTTTTTAAACACCTAACATGACCACATTTAATGTTCTTGTCCCCTTAGCTTACTATGGCCGGCCGACTCACTTGGACTAGGCCAAATTGCTCATTTGGTACCTCCAATTACTAAGCCATAGCTATTTGGTACCTTTAACCTATAGAATGGAACTTTCGCACTTTATGCGATTTAGTCCTTTTTCACAATTTAGCTAGAAATCGCTAAAATTATGGCACCAAAATTTTTATGCATCCTCATAAACATGTTGTAACTCATAACATAACATGAAAATAATTTTCTCTAACCTCAAATTAGTGATTTTGAGATCACTGTTTCGACTAGCCCCTAAATTGGGCTGTTACAATCAAGGCGAGCAAGAAGAGCCAGCTAAGCCAGATACCGAGGAGTCAATAAATGAACTTGAAACTGAAGCTAATTCAGTTACAGACACTAAAGAGGAAGAATCTGATAAGGAACCGAATAGTCCTAAACTTGTTGAAGGAGCTACAAACCCTGAACCAAGGGTTGAGCCAGAAGAAGAACCAGTCAAGCTAAGTGTTGAACCTAAATCTACAACTCCTATGCCGACTTCTGCAAGTGCTTTAAGGAAATAGGAGTTGTCAATTTTGATGGATATGTGCAAGTTCATGCACAATCAACAACAAACTTACTAGAAATATGCAAAAATTCGAGATGACTCAATTCGAAATACTTTTAAAAATATCTCTAATACTTTTGTTCCTGAGTTCCCAGATGCTATCTTTGAGACATGGACGGAAGTTACTGACTATGCAAGCGAAGATGGAGCTAAAGAAGACAAGGGGAATGATTCAAAAAAATAAAAGGGGGGATTCTTGTCTTGTTATTTATTTAATTTCTTTTAGGTCTTTAGGAATTTATTTATTTCGTAATTAGGATTTAATTTCTACAGAATAAAATATAGCAAGCATGAATAAGCTTAACACTTCTTTAGAAAGAAAAAGACTAAGTAATGTGGCAATGGGAATGAACATGTCTAGGATTGGGTTATTAGGAAAGACTTGGTATTTAAGTAGTCTTAATGACTCACCTCTCTTTCTTTACAACCTTACCTGGTGTTCAGTTTTCATTCATTACTTTGTTCTTGGAATTAGGAAATTGCAATTAAAAGGGGGGTAAGGCAAATAAATTGCTCAAATTTTTAAATTTTCAAGTATGTTTCAATCATTTCTTTCATAAGTATGTTTTAATAAATGAATGTTTAGAGACATTTTTTTGTTAATAAGATAGTTTGTATGCAAGTATGAATGATGATTATATTTGAGTGAAAGTATGTTATCATGAAGAATGGAATGCTTGTATGATCTTAGCCTTAGTGATGTTTTCCATGAAAACTTAGTTTCTCTTGAGATTAGACATGCATGAAGGTTTATATCTTTAGAATTGACTTAGTAAGTTTCTTGAGGCGAAATCCTAGGAGACATAAAAATCTAAAATGATATAGGCACTATTTCATTGGATCATTTGAGCCTTTTCAAGTTAACCTTATGATATTAGACCCTTGAAACTGTAATTTTGAGCTTAAAGGCCTGTTTATTGCAATGAACCCACATTATAAGCCAATTACCATCTTTTTAATTTATCCTAATTTTGTGCACCCATCTTAACTAAAGTTTTCTTGGTAATCAACATTTGAGGAAATTTTCAAAAAGATGTATGTGCTCAAGCTTTAAAAAAACAGAGAGCGAAGAAAAGTTTGCTCAGTCTCCAAAAAGGCAAAATGTATGAGCTTGAGTTCAAAATAAGTTTGAGGGTGTTCCAAAGGTTCACTTAAAGAAGAAGGATGTAATTCGAGAAATCCAAGACAGAGTTAAAGGTTAAGATTTTGAAACTGAAATGTCCCATCTCTTAAAATCCCTACCTTTAACCAAGCCCCATTACAACCTTATAAAGGACCTATTGATTTGATGCTTATGTCACCTACATTAGTGGAGAGGAAGTACTAAGTTCAACATATGAAGTTCATAAATAAGCCTTATGATTGTTTGCTTGATTGATAAGAAATTACGTTGAATGAAGAATGTTATCTATGGCTGTGACATACATACAAACTATGATTCATGTCGACATATTTTGAAACTTAGTATAAAATTCTATAAGTGTTTGCATATGAATTACTTGTTAATAAAAAAGATCTATGAACATGAAGTTATTAATGCCTGAGTATGGGACAAAGATTGATGCTGCTTACACAATTAGCAATTTTGCCTTAGCAAGACCTTTTGTTGTGCATAACCATTACTCGGGACAAGCAATGATTTAAGTTTGGGGGTGTGTAAACAGAAAAATATATAGGATTTTTCCTATACAATTTATCACCTTTTTACTTAAATTTGTTGTTAAAACTAAGTAATTGTTTAATAAATTAATGAAATATGTGAAAATATGAAATTAGGACATAGAAATTATTAAAATGTGATTTTATGCTTTATTATATAGTTTTCATGCACAAAATGGCTTATTTTATATTAAATTGAGCAAATTATATTTTTAAGACATGAAGTGGGCCATACATGACTAAATTAAATAATAAAATATAAAATTATATTTAAATATTCTTTTTTAGATATTTCATTAATAATTTTGGTTATAATTAATTATTTAAATTGGATAAATTTTATTCGTTGGTCCTCTAATTTATTGATTTATTTTTGACAGGTCTGATAGCTTTGTTGTATTACAAAATCATCCAAATTGGAGACCAAGTCAACCCAATTTTCGGCTACACTTGGCTGTCCACATAAACCACTTTTTGGTTTATTTGTACAAGGTCCTTGCAATGTTGAAGAAATTAGAGATTTGCTTGAAGATTTGCACTTGACCGAGTCTCAGTCCTGAGTTGTTGTGGCACTTAAATTGAGTAAAAATCAAGCAAAAATCAGCTCAATTTCCTCAATTCATGGCCGGCCACCCTTTGAAGATGCTTTAAGAGATGGAACCTCCTATTTTTAGCAAACTATCCCCTTCTCCTTACCTATAAATAAGACCCCCTCATTCATTCATTCATCATTCTCTCTTCTCTCTCAGTTCTCTTAGCATTTTCCATTCCCCACGCCTAGCATCATCTCTTCGTAGAGATTTTAGCAATTAAGCCTCTTAAAGAGCCCTTGGTTGGCCACCTTGGAGAGCCATCAGCAAAGGAGCAAAGTGAAGGAGCGAAGGAGCCTCGTCGATAAGAGTCTTAGGTAACAGCCACTTTGATTTGGGTTTAATCTTTCTTTTCTTTGATTTAATCTGAAAATGTTTGCTATGTGTTCTTTGTTCTTGTTTACAACAATGTTAGCTTAATTTTATTTAAGCTAGGATGATTGTTTTGATTAAATAATATTTATTTGATTCATGCTTATAATGTTTGTGCCTCAATCGATCATGGTTTCAATTAAAATCAAGTTTGTATTTCGTTCAAACGTGATTGAAATGCACCTGAATTAGTTGAGCGATCCTGACCAGACAATGGCTAGTGGACACATAATTGAAATGTGCATGCTCAATTTAGATCCTAACCCGATTAAATTGCAGGTTGCATAACAACTCTGACCAAGCTCTGTTATCTGCATAGTTTTTAGATTTGTGTGATTAAATTGTTTAAAACCTAACACTTCCCTGTTACCTCACATGAATGCTAAGAAACCCTTAGTAAATAAGGATCAGTAAAATGCGTAATTACTAAGTAAAGGATTCTGAAAGGACCTAATGTGGTTTACAAACTCATGAAAGATCGAGTTGCCATGGAATATTTTTTTGAATGTTATTAAGCATGTTGATAATAAATTGAGTTTAATTAAAGTAATTTTCCTAGTTTATTTAAGTTATAGTTATTGCAAATTGTGTTTAATTTTGCTAAAATCTATTTCACTTATATAGTTTGCATATTTAGGATAATTTGCATTATGGATCATTGCATTTGGTTTAATATATTTAATTTTAATCATCACTTCTCAATCATTTTGTGTTTTTATTTACCAAATTGTTAATATAATTTTACAAATTAAGTGACTTAGCACAAATACAATCCATGTGAAGATGATAACTCGATAGTTACTTATTACTTGATAACGACTGTGTACACTTGCACAAACCTACATGTTACAGCTGCCAACTCTAAATCATGCATCGCGTAATTCTTTCATATGGTTTTAGCTATATAGAAGCATAGGCTATTACTTTACCTTATTGAATCAAGACACAGCCTAAACCATTCAATGATGCATCACTGTAAATTACAAATTCCTTACCCGATTCAGGCTGAACTAGTACGAGTGCTTCAGTCAACAAGGCTTTCAATCTGTCAAAACTTTGCTGGCAGTTATCAGTCCATTCAAATTTCACATCCTTCTGTAAGAAACGGGTCATCGAAGAGGCTATCGTCGAGAAACCTTGTACAAATCTCCGATAGTAACCGGCTAATCCCAGAAAACTTCTGACTTCAGACACATTTTTCAATGGTTTCCAATTAACAATAGCTGAAATTTTATTCGGATCCACCCAAATACCTTCTGCAGATACTATATGTCCAAGAAAACCGACTTCTTGAAGCCAAAATTAATATTTACTAAATTTAGCATACATTTGTTTTTCACGCAGAGTTTGCAACACAATTCTCAAATGATCATCATGCTCATTTTCATCTCGAGAATATACCAGAATATCATCAATAAATACCACCACAAATCTGTCTAGATACGGTCTAAAAATTCTATTCATTAAATCCATAAATACTACAGGTGCATTACTCAAGCCAAACGGCATCACAAGAAACTCATAATGCCCGTACCTGGTTCTGAAAGTTGTTTTCGGTACATCTGAGTGTTTTACTCGTAACTGATAATAGTCAGAATGGAGATCAATCTTTGAAAATATAGTGGCACCTTTTAACTGATCAAACAAATCATCAATACGAGGCAATGGATACTTGTTCTTTATTGTGACTTTGAGCTATCTGTAATCAATACATAATCTCAATGATCCATCTTTCTTTTTAACAGATAAAACTGGTGCACCCTAAGGTGATGAGCTAGGTCGAGCAAAGTCTCTGTCAGTCAGTTCTTGCAACTATGCTTTCAACTCTTTTAATTCTGTAGGGGCCATTCTGTAGGGTGATATAGATATCAGTGTTATCCCTAGAATAAGGTCTATAGAAAATTCCATTTCTCTAACCGGCGGTAATCCGGGTAATTCTTTTGGAAACACATCAAGAAATTCACAAACAATCGGCACTGACTTAATCTTTGATTAAGATACTTTAGTATCCAACACATATGCAAGATAAGCATCATACCCTTTTCTAGTATATTTCTGTGCTGACATAGCTGAGATTACATTGGACAACCCGTCCAGTTTATCAGATTCAATACGAAGTAATTCACCATTCTGACATTTTAACACAATGTACTTCTGATTACAATTTACTACTACATCATGCTGAGTTAACCAGTCCATACCCAGAATTACATCAAATTCATCAAATGGAAACAACATTAAATTAGCAGAGAAACAATAACCCCGTAGCATTAACGGACAATCTTTACAAACTTTATCCACCATCACATACTGGCTCAAGGGGTTTGAAACTTTAACCACAAATTTAGTGGACTCAACAGGTAAATTTTTAACAGACACTAAATTCGTGCATATGTATGATTGTGTTGAACAAGGATCAATCAAAGTAGTAATATCAGTATCAAGAAGAGAAAAAGTACCAGTAATGACGTCTGGTGCAAAGGCATCCTCTCTTGCACGTATAGCATATGTTCTGGCTGGTGCTCGTGCTTCAGATTTAATTGTTGAATCTTTTGTAGAACCTCGGCTACCACTGACATTGCCAGGGTGACGAGGTGGTATACCTCTTGAGCCAGGGTTACTTGGCTTCGAATTCTGAATAGTATCTTTTCCAAGCCTTTCTGGACAATCCTTAAGATAGTGGTCGATAGAACCACATCTAAAGCAGGCTCCGCTTCTCATGCGGCACTCACCAAAATGAAATTTATTACAATACTTGCATTTAGGTTTGGGATTACTGACACTTCTAGCACTTGCTACTAATGGGGTCCGAGATCTCAGATTAGAGCATTGAGAGCCTCGGTCTTTTCGGGCATACCCCACAGATGAGACAAAACGATCATGATATTTCTTTGATTTCTTTGAAGATGATGATTGTGGCTTGCCCATAAATATTTTACTTGAAGTTCGGGCTTCCATCCCTGCCTGCTTCTTTTCTTTATTTAATTCTTCAGCTTTATGTGCTCAGTCAGCCAGTACAACAAATTCTTTTAATTCCAGAATTCCAACTAACAACTTTATATCTTCATTTAATCCCTCTTCAAACCGTTTACACAAGGCAACTTCAGTCAGGATACACTCTCTAGCATATTTTCTTAATCGAACAAATTCCCGCTCGTACTCGGATACTGTCATATTCCCCTGTTTAAGTTCTAAAAATTCCTTCTTTTTCTGATTAAGGAATTTCGGACTAATGTACTTCTTTTTGAATTCTGTCTAGAAAAATTCCCATGTAACATTTTCCCTTTTGCACAACAAAAATTATGGTATTCCACCATTGGTAAGGTTTGAGTCTTTTAGCGAGAGATACAACACATTTTAGACATTCTTGGGTGCACAAGGTAATTCATCCAGAACCATTATAGTATCTTTTAACTGAATTCACCCTTTTTGGATCATCATCTGGCGGTAGCCTGAATTCTCTGCCACATATTTCCAAATTTTATCT